>CM055118.1:737681428-742481428 GCA_029206835.1 Rana muscosa
ATACTAAGATGTTTAGAAACAGTCATAGTGATTTAATATAGCATTTGCAACACTTTACTGGCAGTATGGTTATATTACAAAGGCCTGCATCAAATTCACGAAAGCCTTCTGACAGTTCCATAGCTGTTTCCAACAAAATCAAATAATTCTTATGGGCGACTCTTTTACATTGTGTCACTTTGACTGTGGCAAATTTAAAAATAAATTCGGCCATATCATTAAAAAGGAAAGAGGTGCTAAATAGCAGCTATTTCATTTTGGACTACTTTAAAATGCTGTGGCAGTTCTGTCAGAGTTGCAAAATATTCATTTACACCGAACATGCAATGTCAAGCTGTGGTTTTCAAAGCAAGCAAAATCCTTTCTTTTATTAGGAGAGGTATAGACTCCAGAGAGAGAGATGCACTATATTGTCAAAAGTATTGGAAAACCTGCCTTTACACACACATGGACTTCAATGGCTTCCCAGTCTTAGTCTGTAGGGTTCAATATTGAGTTGGCCCACACTTTACAGCTATACCAGCTTCAACTCCTCTGGGAAGGCTGTCCACAAGGTTTAGAACTGTGTGTATGGGAATGATTGACCATTCTTCCAGAAGCGCATTTTTCAGGTAAGGCACTGATGTGAACGAGAAGGCCTGGCTCAAAAGGTGTTCTATCGGGTTGAGGTCAGGACTCTGTGCAGGCCAGTCAAGTTCCTCCACCCCAAACTCACTCATCTATGTCTTTATGGGCCTTGATTTGTGCACTGGTGCGCAGTCATGTTGAAACAGGAAGGGGCCACCCCCAAACTGTTCCTACAAAGTTGGAAGCATGAAATTGTCCAACATGTCTTGGTATGCTGATGCCTTAAGAGTTCCCTTCATTGGAACTAAGGGGCCAAGCCCAATGCCTGAAAAACTACCCCACACCATAATCCCCCCTCCACCAAATGATTTGGAGAGGTGGTCCAATACTTTTGGCAGTATAGTGTGAATAAGCAAGTTTGGGGTGGAAGAACTTGACTGGCCTGCACAGAGTCCTGACCTCAACCCAATAGAACACCTTTGGGATGAATTAAAGCGGAGACTGCGAGTCAGGCCTTCTCATCCAACATGAGTGCCTGACCTCAAAAACACACTTCTGGAAGAATGGTCAAACATTCCCATAGACCCACTCCTAAACCTTGTGGACAGCCTTCCCAGAAGTGTTGAAGCTGTTATAGCTGCAAAGGGTGGGCCATCACAATATTGAACCCTATGGACTAAGACTGGGATGCCATTAATGTTCATGTGCGTGTAAATGCAGGTTTCCCAATACTTTTGACAATATAGTGTATCATTATGCCCCTGTACAAATCATTAGTAAGACCTTATCTGGAATATGCAGTTCAGTTTTGGGCACCAGTTCACAAAAAGGTTATCGGAGAACTGGAGAAAGTGCAGAGAAGGGCAACCAAACTGATAAGAGGCATGGAGGAGCTCTGTTATGAGGAACGATTAGCTGAATTGAATTAATTCTCTCTTGAGAAGAGGAGATTAGGGGGGATATGATCAACAATAAATACATAAGTGGACCATGTAGTGAACTTGGTGTTGAGTTATTCACTTTAAGGACATCAGAGTGGACAAGGGGCTCTCTTTACATCTAGAGGAAAAGAGATTTAATCTCCAAATACGGAAAGGTTTCTTCACAGTAAGAGCTGTGAAAATGTGGAATAGACTCCCTCAAGAGCTGGTTCTGGCCAGCTCAGTAGATTGCTTTAAGAAAGGCCTGAGTTATTTCCTGAATGTATATAATATAACTGGGTACTGACATTTATAGGTAAAGTTAATCCAGGGAATATCCGATTGCCTCTCGGGGGATCAGGAAGGAATTCTTTCCCCTGCTGGAGCAAATTGGATCATGCTTTGCTGTTTTTTTTTGCTTTCCTCTGGATCAACTGTGGGTATAGGATTGTGTATACAGGCATACCCCACTTTTAAGTACACAATAGAGTTTATTTACTATCGCTAGAGAGTGCAATATCAGGCTCACTTCTGCATAGAAACCAATGAGCTTCTAACCCCAGCTTGTTCAATTAAGCCTGGTAATATAACCTGGAAGCTCATTGGTTTCTATGCAGAAGTGAGCCTGATTTTGCACTTTCCAGCGATAGTAAATAAACTCCGTTGTGTACTTAAAAGTGGGGTATGCCTGTATAGGGTTTTATATTTCTTTCCCTTTTATTGGTTGAACTATATGGACTTGTGTCTTTTTTCAACCAGACTAACTATGTACCAACCTGTACAAGTTGCAGGTTGAGACATCTGTCGCACGGATGGAAAGCAGATTTTTAGTGAGTGTCTATAATACTCTTTATGACGTCCCTTATGTGTGAGATGTCAGGCAATTGACAGAACAGTACCTGTCACAATTTAGGCCTCATGCACAGGAACAAGTCTTGTAGCATAACATTTCAGCCAGTATAAGCATCTTCAGGGCCGGATTCCAGACAAGGCCACCGAGGCCAGGCCTCGGGGCGGCAGTCAGTGCAGGGGCGGCTCCGCCTATCCTCGCCGCCCTCACTCACGGGCACAGTCACCTCCCACTCCGCCTATTCTCCCCGCTCGCACTCACGGTCACACTGTACAGTTCCGGCTCCGCCTATCATCTCCGCCCGCTCCGCTCATCCTCCCCGCCCTCACTCAGGGGAACACTGCAAAGTCACCGCCCATTCTCCCCGCCCTCATTCACGGGCATACTGCACAGTCTCCGCCCGCTCCGTCCATCCTCCCCGCCCTCACTTATGGGCACTCTACACAGTCCCCGCCCGCTCCTCCCATCCTCTCCGCCCTCACTCATGGGTAGTCACAGGCCCCACCCATCCTCTTTGCCCGGCCAAGCAAAACCTAGCATGGAGGGGGAACCAACTGATTTGCGAGTGATCTGCAAGTAAGTGGCACTGATATCAATATCAACACTGCTACTGATTCCCCCCCACACCACCACTGCTGCCACTGATACCCCCCACCAGCATTACTGCCACTGATACCCCCACCAGCATTACTGCCACTGATACCCCCCACCAGCATTACTGCCACTGATACCCCCCACCACCATTACTGTCACTGATACCCCCACCACTATTACTGCCACTGATACCCCCACCACCATTACTGCCCCTGATACCCCCCACCAGCATTACTGCCACTGATACCCCCCACCAGCATTACTGCCACTGATACCCCCACCACCATTACTGCCACTGATACCCCCCACCAGCATTACTGCCACTGATACCCCCCACCAGCATTACTGCCACTGATACCCCCCACCACCATTACTGCCACTGATACCCCCACCACCATTACTGCCACTGATACCCCCACTACCATTACTGCCACTGATACCCCCCACCAGCATTACTGCCACTGATACCCCCCACCACCATTGCTGCCACTGATTCCCCCCACCACCACTGATACCCCACCACCGCCACTGATACCCCACCACCACCACTGATACCCCACCACCGCCACTTATACCCCACCGCTGCCACTTATACCCCACCACTGCCACTTATTCCCCCCCAACACCAGCACCATTACCACTAGTGCGACTGATACACCCCCCACCACTGATACCCCCCACACCACCACCACTGATACCCCCCACCTCACCACGACCACTGCTGCCACTGATCCCATTCAGCAACCACCATCCCTGCCACTGATCCCACCCCCCCCCCCACCACTGCCACTCATCCCGTCCAATCTCCCCCTTCCACTACCACTCATTCCAATCTATCTTCCCCAACCACCACCCTCACCACTGATCCCATCCTCCCACCACCGCTGCCACTCATTTCATCCAATGCCCCCCAACCACCACCCTTGCCACTGATCCCATTCCCCTCATCATCTCTGCCACTAATCCCATTCAATCCCCCCTACCACTGATCCCACCCCCCAACCACCACCCTCACCACTGATCCCATCCTCCCACCACCGCTGCCACTCATTTCACCCAATGCCCCCCAACCACAACCCTTGCCACTGATCCCATTCCCTACATCATCTCTGCCACTCATCCCATTCAATCCCCCCTACCACTGATCCCACCCCCCAACCACCACCCTTGCCACTCATCCCATCCCCCCACCACTGCTGCCACTGATCCCACCCCCACCGCTGCCACTCATCCCATCTCTCCCTCAACGCTGCCACTGATCCTATCCCTATCCAACCACCACTGCTGCCACTGATCCCATCCCCCACCACCACCGCTGCCACTCATCCCAAGGGCGTAACTACAGGGTCACAATTGCAATGGCGCACATGTTGCCCCTGTACACCTGGATGGGGGGGGCATATAGAGGAACAAATCCCCTCCATTTTTCTCCTGCAGCCACTAAAAGCCTGCTTTTCCTCCCCTCCGTCCCATAGGCATTCAGTGGCTGCAGGAGGAAAATGGAGGGGATTTGTTCCTCCATATGCTGCCCCCGCCGCCCCTCCTATCCAGGTCCTGCTGCCCCCAGGATCAGTGGGAAGGGCGCTGGCCAGAGGTCACAGTGCCAAGCAGAATATTTGACTCAAAAGGTATTTAATTCCTTGCTGGGTATGCTGCATAATGCACATATTTACAGTTATTATTGTATAAAAACAGTGCACAAATACACTAGGTATGTCTTTAATAACACAATATGCAAATCACAAGTACTTTCAGTTTTTTTTTGGCGGGGGGGGTATTTCTAGTGTCATTTTTTTTCTTTGCCTCATTTCTATCACATGGGGGGGGGGGCTCAGAAGACCCCTATGTGATGGTGTGTGTGTGTGTAGGGGGGGGGGCGGCATTGAAGGACCCGGCCTTGGGGCGGCAAAGGGAGTAAATCCGGGCCTGAGCATCTTCCTTCTATAGGGTAGTTAGAATAGGATTTAGAAGGGGGTGGGAGCAGGCTTAAGCTTAGTAATAGCCTCAACTCCTACTTTTAGGGCCAGTTCACACCACATGCAGTCCAATGTGTTTTGTCTGCATCAAAAACACATGGAAAGTAGGTTATATGGTTTTCAATGGCAGTGCTTGCAGTTCCAGTGCGTTCCAGTTCCAGAAAAAAAGTAGAATATGCTGCATTTTTCCTGCACTGAACTGTACTGGAATGCTGTAAAACTCACTGGAATGCACCGGAAAACACACCTAAATGCACCAAAAACACACTGGAACACACATGTCCTTATTTAAGGGTAAGAAAAAAGAGGGGAAAAATGCACTGGACTGCATCAAAAACATACTAAAAACGCGCTGGAGCTACCTAGACCCTAAATTGGACAGACACCCCCCGGTGATGCCCCCTAAGGGCAACCGGGGTACGGCTCTTGGACGCCTGATGGAGGAGGTGGGGTGGGTTGACATCTGGCGGGTTAGGAACCCCAAGTGTAAACAATTCTCCTGTTTCTCCAAGTCACATGGTTCCCTCTCCCGTATAGACCTGTGTCTGGGCACTCCCAACATGGTTAGTTGCACCTCTAAGGTGGAGTATTTCCCACGGGGGGTATCAGACCACTCCCCGCTAGTACTTTGGTTGGTAACTCAACCGTCTAGCTCCCTACCTAGAGCCCCATGGAAACTGAATGCTTATTGGCTCAAACTGTTTACATCCCCAGAACGTATTGAAACCAAGATTGAAGTCTTTCTCCGGGCCCATGAGCACTACCTAGACCCACTGCTAAAATGGGAAACTTTGAAAGCCTATCTTAGAGGGGTATTTATCGAGGAAATACAAATTGTCAGGAACAACTCCTCTGCCTTGGTGGAGCGGGTGGGAGACCAGGTGAGGCAGCTGGAACTCGCTTATGTGACTAGCCCCACTGACTTGGCCAGGGAGGCTTGGATGTCGGCCCAGGACTCTCTGGACCGTCTGCGATCCTCACAGGCAGAGCGGAAGAGGTTCTTTACCAAACTTGCATTTTATGAGGAAGGGGAACAAACTGGACGATTGCTGGCCAAGATAGCGAGGTCTCAAACACAATCCCCGGCCATCGGTGCTATACGCGCCTCTACGGGTAAGGTGGTTAATACCCCTGAAACCATTATATCCGAGCTGGCGTCCTTCTATGAAGGCCTTTATGGATCGAGGCATGCCTACTCGGATGCGGACCTTGGAACATACATGGCTAGTATTGATCTGCCTGCTCTCTCCACATCTGCCAGAGAACAGTTAGATGCACCAATTACTCTGGGCGAGCTGCAATTAGCGGCAAGCTCTTTTCCTACATGTAAAGCCCCCGGAGAGGATGGCCTGCCCATAGAAGTGTACACTCAATTTGGGGAGCACTTGTTACCTGAACTATTGAAGGTCTTTAACGCCGCACTAGAGGGTGGTCAGCTGCCTGGTTCCATGGCTAGGGCTAATATTATTTTACTGTTGAAGCCGGGAAAGGATCCGGTTGACCCTGGCTCCTATAGGCCTATATCGTTGCTGCAGAGCGATGTAAAAATCCTGGCAAAGGTCCTGGCGCGCAGGGTCAACGGGATAATCACGTCTATTATCCACCCAGACCAGGCTGGCTTCATGCCGCAGAAGTCCACCGCCACCAACTTGAGGCGCATGTTCTTGAACATGCAGGTGCAGGCAGACAATGGGGGCCGTAGGGCGCTCTTGTCCCTTGATGCCAACAAGGCATTTGATAGTGTCAGTTGGAGGTTCCTCTGGGCGACGTTGGCCAAGTTTGGCTTTGGGGACAAGTTTATAGAGTGGGTCAGGCTGCTGTACGCGTCCCCCCAGGCGACCATTAGGGTCGCGGGTAGGATGTCACCGGCCTTTGCTCTGGGTAGGGGGACGAGGCAGGGATGTCCCCTGTCCCCCCTGCTCTTCGCGATCGCTATAGAGCCATTGGCTGCCCTGATACGGGCTAGTGCCCGCGTCCGGGGATTCCAATACGGCACGCTGCAAGAAAAAATCATGCTGTACGCGGACGACATGCTGCTGTTCCTGGAGGACCCCACGCACTCCATCCCCGGGGCTATGTCAATAATAGAGCAATTCGGCCACTACTCGGGATTGACCATTAATTGGTCAAAATCCGCCCTGATGCTGTTGGATGAGGATGGTGGGGTAGCCCTGCCGGACTCTTGTCCCATCCCAGTTGTATCTAGCTTTAAATATTTGGGGGTACAGGTGTCGCCCAGGCTGGGGGACTACTGCTCCCTTAATGTGCACCCATTGCTGTCCCGGTTTAGGGACAAAATTAATACTTGGAACACCCTAAAAATGTCACTTGCAGGTAAAGCCAATCTGATCAAAATGATTTTAATGCCACAACTACTTTACTTTCTTCATAACTCGCCTGTAGTGATACACCTGAAAATCTTCCGAATAGTGAACACTCTCTTCCGACGGTTGCTATGGCATACTAGGCCCCCTCGGATTAGACTGGAACACTTGCAGCGGGCCAAGGACAGTGGGGGGCTGGCGGTTCCCAATCCTTGGCTGTACTACATAGCGGCCCAGCTACAGCATTTGATCGGCTCTATGTCCCAGGACCCGGGGAGCTCGGCGGCACGACTGATGCTGTCGGCCACTGGCGCTGAGACTATCCCGATGGGGCTGGAGGCGCAAATGTTCCTCAAATCCAACAAGCGGACCCCGACGCTCGCACTTATCCAGAAAGTCTGGAATAAGGGCCGACAACTCCAGGGAGTGCAGGGATTCACAGAGGACAGCCCAATATGGGGCAATAGGTCTTATGTGGAGTTGGTGAAGCTGCAGCAGGGGCCCAGATGGCGTGCCCATGGTGTGGCTCTGCTGTCCCACATTTTCGTTAACGGCAGGCTTCTCACTTTCCCCGAACTGCAGGCCAGATTTGACCTCCCAGCTCATATGCATTATTACTACATGCAGCTTCAACATGCGGTTGCGGCACACGGGAATGCGGTGGAATGGGTTCAGTCGCCCGCCCCGGTGTTCCGTGTGCTGCACACTAGCACTGAAACAAAAGGATTTATCTCACAATGCTACCAGATGTTACTGGCAAGTCACCTACAGGCATTCCCGAGCAGGGCGGAATCCATGTGGGAGAAGGACATAGGTACACTGTCAGGGGACCAATGGGAGGAGGCGTGGCGGTCAGTCACTACTTGTTCTTTAAACGTTGCGCAGAAAGTGTCACAGCTATATATATTATTGAGGGTACATTACACCCCGCTGAAATTATATAAGATGGGTAAGCTCGGGGACCCTGTGTGTGGTAGATGTCAGAGGCACAATGGAGATCTCATTCATCTCCTGTGGAGATGCCCTAAGCTTCACAGGTATTGGACTGAGGTGGTGGGTACAATAAACAGAGTGTTTCAAACTACGATCCCTTTGGACCCTAAGTGCTGCCTGCTGGGGATCTTGGAGGAAGCGATCCCTGGGGAGTTGACCAGGGTCGCGGTCTCTAGGGCCCTGTTTCAGGCTAGGAAGCTTATTTTGATGGGTTGGAAGTCAGTCTCACCGCCTACCACCACCTCTTGGGTAGCACACATGGGGAATACTCTTATAATGGAAAAGTACATATACCAGCACAGGGGAAGCCCGAGCAGGTTTGAGAGAATTTGGTCCCAATGGCTTGATACCCCTGGCCTGAGCCCCAGGGAGCTGGTGATGTCCCGACTTTTGCAGTAAATTTGAAACCAAGCGGCCGAGGATTAATATGCTTATACATGCAAGATTGTGGTGCTGTTTTTGATGTGATCTTATATGTTGTTTTACAGTTCGCCAGCAGAGGGAAACCTTTGCTATTTTTTGTACAATGGAAACTGTTGTGATCTATCTGGTGTTCAATAAAAACCTTTTTGATTAAAAAAAAAAACGCGCTGGAACGCTTTAAAATTGCAGCAAAAACGTGCATGCAGAAAAGCATCTGGAACACATCCAGACTGCATTTCTATGGTGTGAACTGGCCCTAAATCCAATTTTGTTTCACCCAGGGAGCTGCGATGTTGCCTGTACAGCCACTCATACAAGCGAATAGCTGTACACGGCCGGCTCATTGTAAATGCTGAGGGTTTCTTCATTTATGTTACCTGTATATGCATAGGTATATTTGAAGAAGCAATATTTTTGGGTTTGGGGAAATATCCTGTACAGGCATGTGTAAATAAACACCAATGCAAGTTCCGACTGCTTTTACAAGCCATTAAGACTACTATTATGAGGCGTGCCTTTTTTCTAGCAGTTTCACGTAAGATTAGATTATTTTTACTTTTTCTATCTAGAAACTTCATAGATATATAAAATGTGAACTTTTACAGTTTTTTTCACAATTATTCAAGTGTATCTATGGTCAAAATTTTAAATCATATATTACTTTTCTACAACGAATATCAGTTATTTCTAGCCTACCATTATTGATCTCAATTACCTTTTTTTTTAAAGCAAGGCTCCAGCCAAAAGTGGAAGTTTCGGTTGTTCGCAATCTCCCCCCCCCCCCCCCCACTGACACATTTGGCACTTTTTGGGGGAGGAGCTGGTACCTGGTTACTTCCTGGTAAGATCGCCGCACAGTGATCTCCATCATTTCCGGCCCCTACGACTTCCCCTCGCTGCCTTCTGGGACACACAGAGGTCCCAGAAGATGTCATGGATATGCATTAATGTCTGTCTGCCATCTTACCTTCCTCCTCATGTGTTCATCTAGAGACCAGACCTCCTTCACCTGGCTTCCTTTATAATCTCCTCCCAAACTGACTCCACCCCAGGCCCTATCACAGAACACTATATTACCTGTGCACTGCAAGCCTGCTTTGCTGATCAACGTGTTTGTTAGGCATTGTGTGTTTGGGTTCCTGCCTGCCGTGTGCTACGTCTGTCTCTCTGTTACGTTATTGGCTTGTCCCCGACTATCCCTGTCTGCTCGTGACCCTTGACCTTCGGCTCGTTCTTCGTTATCCTTGTCTGCTTGTGGCCCCTGACCTTCAGCTTGTTATTCGGTTCTCTCTTATCGTGTGCTGCTGCTTCCCCTCTTTTCCCCTTATCCTAGGGGGCGTGAGCTAGGAAACTCCAGGGGCCGTGACCTGGTCCCAGCCTGCAGCTAACATCCTCACCACTAGAGGCCCTGGAGAAGACCAGCTGGGTCTTAGACTCCGCGCCCTGGGGAATCTTGGCTCTAGCTTCCGTTTGGATCCCGGTTGTGCTCCTCTGGTCCCGCTTTCCACAACCACCCAGTTTCCTATCCGCAGAAGCCAGCCATAGGGTTCACTACCTCGCGGTGCACTCCTGTCCCCCTACGGTGTGCATCTGTCACCTGGCCACAGGTGACCCTGACAGTTTGATCAGCCATGAACCCGGCTGACATCCCGCTCCCCGCGGATGATCCATTGCAGGGCATAGTTCGCAGACTTGAGACCCAGGAATCAAATCAGACTCAGGTGATGCGATTCCTCCAGGATCTGGCTTCTCGATTCGAGCAGCTTCAGGTCTCCTTGGGAACCCCGAATCCGCAACCCCAAGTACAACCAGCGCCAGTCGCAGCCTCACACTCACTAAGATTGCCAGCTCCGTCCCGTTTCTCTGGGGACTCCAAGGCCTGCAGGGGGTTTCTCAGCCAATGCACAATTCATTTTGAGCTTCAGCCTCAAAGCTTCCTGTCTGACCGGGCTAAGGTAGCCTATATCATTTCCCTCCTCTCCGGTGAAGCTTTGGCCTGGGCTGCCCCCCTGTGGGAGAGGAACGATCCGGTGGTTTCCAGTCTGTCCGATTTCTTGAAGCTCTTTCGTAATATCTTCGAAGAGCCGGCTCGGGCTTCTTCAGCGGCTAGTGCTGTCTTACGTCTTCGCCAAGAATCTAGTTCAGTGGGGCAATATGCTCTTCAGTTCCGTATCCACACAGCTGAATTGAGCTGGAATAATGAGGCCCTGGTCGCTACCTTTTTACATGGCCTCTCTGACCGAGTGAAAGACGAATTAGCGGGAAGAGCCATTCCCGTCGGTCTGGACGATGTAATTTCATTATGCAACCAGATCGACATTCGTTTTCAAGAGAGGTCCTTAGAAAAAAGACGCCAGCACTCTCTGGGTCCTAGCCAGTCTGAGCTCCCCTCCCTTCATTCCGTGGAGCATCCTCTACCTGCTGAAGAACCTATGCAGCTGGGCCGGACCAGACTAACCCCCGAAGAACGTGCTAGGCGCAGAACTCTGGGCTTGTGCCTCTATTGTGGGGGCAAGGGTCATTTTCGTGACTCCTGCTCGCTTCGTCCGGGAAACGCTCGGGTCTAATACATTTGGAAGGTGGAGTATTGGACCCAGAATCATCACCTTCTAGCCTGCTCTTGCCGGTGTTCCTTCATGTAGGCACTTCTCCTCAGTCAACCCTTGCATACCTGGATTCCGGGGCTGCCGGCAATTTTATGGATTGGAGAACTGCTTCTTCTATGAAGCTTACACTTTCACCTCTCACTACCCCATTGGTAGTCTCGGCAATTGATGGCACTGTTCTCCCAGGGGGCCCTATTCGCTTCCAGACGCTGCCCATTAGGATGTCGGTAGGGATTCTCCACCAGGAGTGGATATCCTTTCTTATTCTACCCAAGGCCTCTACCCCAGTTGTATTGGGCCTCCCTTGGCTACAGCTCCACTCTCCACATGTGGACTGGGTCTCTGGGCAGATCCTGGCCTGGGGTTCCTCATGTTTCTCGTCGTGTCTTCTCAAGGTGACCCCCAAGGAGAGTCTTCCGGTTGCTGCCACTTCTGTTTCTTCTGATCTTCCTGCTGCATACAGCGATTACCGGGATGTGTTCTGTAAGAAATCAGCTGAGGTGCTTCCTCCCCACAGGTCTTTTGACTGTGCTATTGATCTTGTCCCCGTAGCAACTCTACCCAGGGGTCGTACCTACCCTCTGTCCATCCCAGAGACCCAGGCCATGTCGGAGTATGTCGCAGAGAATCTGGAGAGAGGTTTCATCCGGAAATCCTCATCGCCTGCAGGGGCAGGGTTCTTTTTTGTTGCCAAAAAGGATGGTACCTTAAGACCCTGCATCGATTATCGGGGTTTAAATGCGGTTACTATTAAAAATCGATACCCCTTACCCTTAATATCTGAGCTATTCGATAGGTTGAAGGGTGCCTCCATTTTCACCAAGTTGGATCTCAGAGGCGCGTACAATCTCATTCGAATACGGGGGGGGTGACGAATGGAAGACTGCATTCAACACTAGAGACGGGCATTACGAATATCTGGTGATGCCTTTTGGTCTGTGTAATGCTCCAGCCGTGTTTCAAAACTTTGTCAATGAAATCTTCAGAGATCTGCTGTACCAGTTTGTTGTCATCTATCTGGATGACATTCTGATCTTTTCTGAAAATCTGCTCGTCCACAGAAACCATGTCCGCACTGTACTTCAACGTCTTAGAGAGAACAATCTCTATGCCAAGCTGGAGAAATGTTCCTTTAAATGTTCTGAGGTCCTGTTTTTGGGGTGCTTCGTCTCATGTTCGGGTCTTCGTATGGACCCTGGGAAGGTCTTGGCTATCACCAACTGGCCTCTTCCTGCTAGCCTCAAGGCCACACAGCGCTTTCTTGGCTTCACTAATTATTATAGGCAGTTCATAAGGAATTACTCTTCCATTGCCGCGCCTATTATCGCTTTGACCAAGAAGGGTGTGAATGCCAGAGACTGGCCTCCTGAAGCTGTCTCTGCATTTCACAACCTGAAACAGGCCTTTGTTTCTGGCCCCCTCTTGAGGAGACCAAATCCTGGGAATGCATTTTATATTGAAGTGGACGCTTCCTCAATGGGGGTGGGAGCTGTGCTTCTTCAAATCTTTGAGAAGAGACGCCAACCATGTGCGTTCTTCTCCAAAAAAAATTCTCAGGCAGAGAGGAATTATGCCATCGGTGATCGGGAACTTCTCGCAATTAAATTGGCGTTAGAGGAGTGGCGTCATCTCTTGGAGGGTTCCCCTCACTCCATAACGATCTTTACCGATCACAAGAATTTACAGTATCTACAGAATGCTAAACGTCTGAATCCTAGACAGGCCAGGTGGAGTCTCTTCTTTGCCCGTTTTAATTTCACGATTACCTACAAACCTGGTTCCTGCAACGGTCGGGCTGATGCGCTCTCTAGGTCATTTGACACTTTGGACGAGGAGTCCGCCCCTGAACCTGAGCCGATCATTCCCACCTCATGCATTGTTGCCCACTCTACCACCCTGAAGTCAAAAATTCCGCCTGGTAAGACCTTCGTCCCCACTGAGCTAAGAGCTAAGATCCTTCGTTGGGGACATGATTCCAAGGTGGCAGGGCATTCTGGATTCCTCCGATCCTTCCTACTCATCAGTCGTCACTACTGGTGGCCTAATCTCCGCTCAGACGTCAAAGACTACGTTAAAGCTTGTCATGTCTGTGCTCAGTCCAAATCCTCCACACAAGCTGCTGCTGGTCTCCTCATGCCCTTGGCCATTCCTAAGGAACCCTGGGCCCATATTGCCATGGATTTTATCACCGATCTCCCACTGTCTGAGAATAATACAGTCATTTGGGTGGTAATCGATCGATTCTCCAAGATGGCTCATTTTGTTCCTCTTCCTGGTCTTCCTTCTGCCCATGCCTTGGTTCCCATTTTCATTCGGGAAATTCTCCGCCTACATGGGGTCCCTTCTCATATTGTTTCCGACAGGGGAGTCCAATTCACGTCTCGTTTTTGGAGAGCCTTTTGCAAATCCCTCAATATTGTCTTGGATTTTTCTTCTTCTTACCATCCCCAATCGAATGGACAGACTGAGAGGGTTAATCAGGAGTTAGAGGTCTTTCTTCGCACCTTTGTGTCTTCTCACCATGACGATTGGTCCTCTCTACTCCCGTGGGCAGAATTCTCCCATAACAATCATGTGAATACCAGTTCGCAGAAGACACCCTTTTTCACAGTTTATGGAAAACACCCTCAACTTCCTCTTCCCATGATCTGTTCTCCAGACATTCCAGCTTTGGCTTCGGTTCAGGAGTCTCTCAATTCCGTTTGGGGTCACGTTCATGATTCCCTCCGGGCAGCTGCTGAAAAATTCAAAGGCTTTGCCGACCGCCGCAGGCGTAAACCGCCTTCTCTTCAGCCAGGAGACAAAATCTGGCTCTCTACCAGGAACATCAAGCTCCGAGTTCCTTCTCTGAAGTTTGCTCCACGATTCATCGGTCCATACAGGTAACTGCTAAACTGAATCCGGTTTGTTTCAAACTCCAGATTCCTAAGAGCCTTAAAATCACTAACTCCTTTCATGTTGCTCTTCTAAAGCCTTTAGTCCTCAATAAATTCTCTCGTCCTCTCCCTACCATGGCACCTGTCTCTGAGGATAATCAGGAGTACGAGATCAGTCAAATTCTGGACTCCCGACTCTGTAAAGGCGTTCTTCAGTACCTCGTTCATTGGAAAGGGTTTGGTCCTGAGGAGAGGTCTTGGATCACTGCATCTGAGGTCTTTGCACCTCGTCTGTTAAAGGAGTTTCATCTGAAGTTTCCCTCTAAACCTGGGCCCAGGCGGGGAAGGGGGAGGCCTCGTAAGAGGGAGGGTACTGTCATGGATATGCATTAATGTCTGTCTGCCATCTTACCTTCCTCCTCATGTGTTCATCTAGAGACCAGACCTCCTTCACCTGGCTTCCTTTATAATCTCCTCCCAGCCTGACTCCACCCCAGGCCCTATCACAGAACATTATATTAACCTGTGCACTGCAAGCCTGCTTTGCTGATCAACGTGTTTGTTAGGCATTGTGTGTTTGGGTTCCTGCCTGCCGTGTGCTACGTCTGTCTCTCTGTTACGTTATTGGCTTGTCCCCGACTATCCCTGTCTGCTCGTGACCCTTGACCTTCGGCTCGTTCTTCGGTATCCTTGTCTGCTTGTGGCCCCTGACCTTCAGCTTGTTATTCGGTTCTCTCTTATCGTGTGCTGCTGCTTCCCCTCTTTTCCCCTTATCCTACGGGGCGTGAGCTAGGAAACTCCAGGGGCCGCGACCTGGTCCCAGCCTGCAGCTAACATCCTCACTACTAGAGGCCCTGGAGAAGACCAGCTGGGTCTTAGACTCCGCGCCCTGGGGAATCTTGGCTCTAGCTTCCGTTTGGATCCCGGTTGTGCTCCTCTGGTCCCGCTTTCCACAACCACCCAGTTTCCTATCCGCAGAAGCCAGCCATAGGGTTCACTACCTCGCGGTGCACTCCTGTCCCCCTACGGTGTGCATCTGTCACCTGGCCACAGGTGACCCTGACAGAAGATAGTGGGACCATTCAGAATACGCAGTGCATGCACAGTAGGCAACAGCCTGCGAGGCCACAAGGCTTTACTTCCTGTTTCCCTTAGTGAAGATAACGGCGCTTGCACCCAAAGCCAATTGACGAACCTGCTAGGCGTGCTGACATCACAAGATCCCTGGACAATGTCAATTTTATAAAATGAAAGTGTATGCTGTGACCATAGATCACCTTTAATATCATACAGTGACAGTTATACATAATAACTATTTGATTAATTTATATTATTTCATTTATTAATTTATTTGATGGATGTGTTTGAGATTTTTAATCTGTTTATAGAGTCTTATAAAAAATGAAAGATAACAAGTGATATGATCTTTGTTATCATTCATGATGAAGTAGATTTAGATCCATGAAATGGGTTGAAGCTTTTACCATACTGTTTAAAATTAGTAATTTTTTTTAAAACAAAGTTTATATACAACCAATTGTAGAGTAGAGACAAGTAGGAAAGTAAATGTGAAACTTACGTGAGTAATCCTGCACATAATAATCTAATGCCGCGTACACACAATCGTTTTTAATGTCATTTTCAAAAACAATGTTTTTCTCGACGTGATTTTTCTTGTTTCCTCTCAAGCCTGTCTTGCATACACACGTTCATTTAAAAAAACGCTCGAGCAAAGCACAGTGACGTACAACATGTACGACGGCACTATAAAGGGGAAGTTCCATTCGAATGGCGCCACCCTTCATGTTAGTAAAGTTTGTTGAGCGACGATTCGCGCTTTTCAGCCTCGTGCTTTTCAGTTCGTTACAGCGTGACGAATGTGCTATCTCCATTACGCTAGTTTTACCATAACGAGAGCTCCCATCTCATACTTGATTCTGAGCATGCGCGTTTTTTTCCCCCTCGTAAAAGCATACACACTACCGTTTTTCACATCGTTAAAAAAAACGACGTGAAAAACGACATGAAAAAATAGAGCAGGTTCTCATTTTTTTTAGGCCATTTTTCACATCGTTAAAAATGCTCTGGAGCCTACACACAGTCGTTTTTAATGCCCAATTTAAAAAATGGCATTTTTAACGTCGTGAAAAACGGTTGTGTGTATGCGGCATAAGAGTGAATATTTAGATTGATGCATACCCCAGTCGTTACTTGTTCTTGTTCAGCTGCCCAAAAGCATCCAAGAGTGGTTGGATATGCTTGAATAATTTGACTACTGCCAGGCAAATGATTCAGCTGTAAAAACACAATTAATGATCGCTTGACTTGGCCAAATGTCATGTTAGTGGTGCCAGACATTGCCAGGGCTATTTATCTCATTGGGAAATATTAATGACAGGTATATTCTATGGTCATCTTATGCCCAAGACTAGTCCTATGTATGACTCAATTATTGTACACACTAGGGTTGATTTACTAAAGGCAAATCCACTCTGCACTACAAGTGCACTTGGAAGTACAGTCACTGTAGATCACTGTAGATCTGAGGGGGAGCTTTGAAATGAGGGGAAGCTCTGCTGATTTTATCATCCAATCCTGTGCAAGCAAAAATGCTGTTTTTTATTTTCCTTGCATGTCCCCCTCAGATCTACAGTGACCTCACTTCCAAGTGCACTTTCAGTGCACTTGTAGTGCAAAGTGGATTTGCCTTTAGTAAATAACCCCCAAGGTGTTGGAACTGTTTGGCTCTATGATAACTATGTAACTATTGCATTTTTGTTTTTGGGTTTAACATGCTGTAAGCACAGTTTAACTGATCTGCCCACACTAATCTTTGGTTGTCTTCTCACTTCTGCAACTCACTGACACTATGGGGGAGATTGACTGAAGCTGTTGCACACAGAATCTGGTGCAGCTCTGCATAATAACCGAACAGCTTCTAGGTTTTATTGTCAAAGTTTATTTAAACAAGCTGAAGTTAGACGCTGATTGGTTACTATGCAAAGCCAGACCAGATTCTGCGTGCACCAGCTTTAAGAAATCTCCCACAATGTCTGCCTGCAGTACCATCTTATTTTGT
Organism: Rana muscosa; assembly: GCA_029206835.1. Taxonomy (NCBI): domain Eukaryota; kingdom Metazoa; phylum Chordata; class Amphibia; order Anura; family Ranidae; genus Rana; species Rana muscosa. The sequence goes on from CM055118.1 coordinate 737,698,637, forward strand.
AAGAGGGTTATCCAGCTCCTTCATCTTATTGGCTGCTCTAAGGCTCTAAAAACGGGTCAAAGGTAGCACCCTTGAAAAAGTCACGTGACAGGTGACGTAACACGTAGGGGAGGAGCCTAGTGACGAACCCAGGATACTGAGAGAGCTCCAGTGTGTATCTGATCATACTAAGCACTGACTTCACAGACTAAATGTGAGTTATTTGGCATTAATCGGAACATAGTCAATTATCTACAAACATATTGCGCTATGATTTATCTGTTTCTGTGTTTCGCACAGCAACAGCAGGGGCTCTGCTGCAATGACTGCTTACTAATCAGGCTAAGTTCATCTGCACCTTATGGACATTTATATATTTTCTTTGATTTTACTCATCACGTATTTTTACATTGTGAATATTTTTGTGTGATCACTGGATTTTATCACTGGTATTCATTTTCACTATTAGCATCTTGATCATTTTTATAATTAGTAGGTTGATTTTAGCGCAACTATACATATAATTCATTCACTTTATCACAGTGTCAGAGAACTAGTTTTTACTTGCAGATTTTTTCATTTGTTCATCGTCTATTGGTGGGTTTTTTAGTATTCACATCAGCGCTTGAGTCACTTTTATTATTTATATTTTGGGTATCATCTTAATATTTAACTCTTTTCATAAACATCTAAATGAGTAATTTCATTCTAGACACATGTGCAAGTATTTGATAGACCTAAAAAAACACAAATGATATAGAAGAAAAATGTTTTAGTGGAGAGCATTGACAGTTGAAGAAAGATAGTGACAGGACATTACCATTTAGATAAATAAAACCCTTTCAGTGTGTTTCTGTAGACATTTATGGAAATACGCAAGCTGCTAAAACAGACTAATGGTGCATTAACAAATAGAAAAGGAAGGACAACAGACAGAAGTTAAAGGTGACTGATGCACATTGTAGATTAAATAATACAGCCAAAACTTTTTTAATTTTTTAGTTTTGGGTTTTAGAGAGACTGTAAAAGGGTTAGACCCTCTGTCCGGTTTTCGTTCCTGTCTGGGAAGGTTAACCCTCTCTATTTTTCCAGATGACCACTGTCAGCAAGACAGATCCAATGGGGACACCTGTTCTACTGGTAACTGTAAAAGGGGAGTTTCCAATCACTTTGAAAAATTTTCCCACACCTCCTGTTGTGTCTTCAGGACAGGAAGCAACCTCTCCTACAGGATACAAATAGCAACAAATAAACTGGCAAGGGTTTTACTCTTTAAATGGCAGAAATTGTCAAACTGTAGAAAGAAAAAAAGTGCTATTAATACTGTACATCTGTACATTTCAATACCCTAAATAAGTACTTGGCATAGACACTTTAGTAATCAATGAAGAAGAAAAAGCAGTCCCTGGAGCCGCACATTACACAAAACCTTCATGTAAAAGAGTGGAAGCAGCCTGAGCCTAGACTTTGTCCAGGCAACACACCTCTGACATGTTTCACCCTTCCAACATGGATTAGTTATTTACTAAACTCCATGGGCAGGGCGAAACATGTCGGGGTGTGGCCTGGACGGAATCTAGGCTGAGGCTGCTTCCACTCTTTACATGAGGGTTTTGTGTGATGTGCAGCTCCTGGGACTGCTTTTTCTTCCTCATTAACCTATAGAGCTGAAATGAGCTCCTTCCCCGCCTGCACTCCCAGCGGTTGTCAGCGTAGAAACAAAACTATTTATAACTGAATACCTAAAACAAAAAGTTTTATCTGTAACCTAAATGTATTCCCTAACCCAAAAGCTGGGGTAAAATCAGCGTTTGTTTTCTACCAGTGATAAGAAAATTCAAAGGGGCAGGATGGAAAAATGTTCTCGAATGTACAAATTTTTAACAGTGTATGTGGTTCTCATTTGGTAAAGTCCATTTATTCCTAAATCGAATATTAAAAGCAAACAAAATCTTGAACAACATTCAAATGTACTGAGAATTTTCGTATTAATTTTCGATTGAAAATCTACAAGTGTATACCCAGCATAAACCTCATCTAAACTGCTGACCCTTGAGCCTGTCAACTGTAACCCTAGGCTTCAGTGGCGGCTGGTGCTCAAAATATTTGGGGGGCGCAAACAAACTGAAAAATTTAACTGTTATGCCCTGTACACACGATCGGATTTCCGATGGATTTTTCCATCGGATTTCTGATGAAGCTGACTTCCATCAGTCTTGCCTACACACCATCAGTCAAAAATCCGACCGTCCCAAACGCCCTGACGTAAAACACTCAGACGAGCTGAGAAAAATGAAGTTCAATGCTTCTGAGAATGCGTCGACTTGATTCTGAGCATGCGTGGGTTTTTTCTCCGATGGAGTTCCACACAGACGATCGGAATTTGCTATCGTTTTTTTTTCCATCGGATAAATTTAAAACATGTTCTATTTTTAATCACCGTTGGAAAAAAGACCGATGGGGCCCATACACGATTGGTTTGTCCGATGAAAAAAGTCCATCGGACTGTTTTCATCGATAAAACCTATCATGTGTACAGGGCTTAAGTAATGCAAGACTGTAAATAGCCATTTATCAGGTGATTATGTATCATTACAGCTAGATAAAATATTGAAATGTTAATATTAACCACTTCAGTCCTGGAAGATTTTACCCCCTTAATGACCAGAGCATTTTTTGCGATTCGGCACTGCGTCGCTTTAACTGACAATTGCGTGGTCGTGCGACGCTGTACCCAATTTTTTTTTGCCACAAATACAGCTTTCTTTTGGTGCTCTTTGATCACCTCTACGGTTTTTATTTTTTGCGCTATTAACCACCTAAGCCCCGGACCATTTTGGCTGGTTAAAGACCAGGCCCCTTTTTGCGATTCGGCACTGCGTCGCTTCAGCTGACAATTGCGCGGTCGTGCGATGTGGCTCCCAAACAAAATTGACGTCCTTTTTTTCCCACAAATAGAGCTTACTTTTTGTGGTATTTGATCACCTCTGCGGTTTTTATTTTTTGTGCTATAAACAAAAATAGAGCGACAATTTTTAAAAAAATTCAATATTTTTAACTTTTTGCTATAAAAAATATACCCCAAAAATATAAAAAAAAAATTTTTTCCTCAGTTTAGGCTGATACGTATTCTACATATTTTTGGTAAAAAAAATCGCAATCGGCTTTTATTGATTGGTTTGTGCAAAAGTTATAGCGTTTACAAAATAGGGGGTAGTTTTATGGCATTTTTATACATTTTTTTTTATTTTTTTACTAGTAATGGCAGCGATCAGTGATTTTTTTCATGACTGCGACATTACTTCGGACACATCGGACACTTTTGACACATTTTTGGGACCATTGTAATTTTTACAGCGATCAGTGCTATAAAAATGCACTGATTACTGTAAAAATGTCACTGGCAGTGAAGGGGTTAACCACTAGGTGGCACTGTAGGGGTTAAGTGTTCCCTGCATTGTGTTTATAACTGTACGGGGGGTGGGCTCTGTGTCACATGACACTGATCTCTGCTCCGAGTACATGGAGCCGAGATCTGTGTCATTGTCACTAGGCAGAGCGGGGAGATGCTTGTTTACACAAGCATCTCCCTGCTCTATACCTCCGTGAGACGATCGCGGGAATCCCCGTGAGACATACTGAAGCAAAGCATGATCCACTCCCTTTGGAGACCGGGCCGCAGGGCAGTATTCCAACATGATAAAGACCCCAAACACACCTCCAAGACGACCACTGCCTTGCTAAAGGAGCTGAGGGTAAAGGAGATGGACTGGCCAAGCATGTCTCCAGACCTAAACCCTATTGAGCATCTGTGGGGCATCCTCAAAAGGAAGGTGGAGGAGCGCAAGGTCTCTAACATCCACCAGCTCCGTGATGTCGACATAGAGGAGTGGAAGAGGACTCCAGTGGCAACCTGTGACGCTCTGGTGAACTCCATGCCCAAGAGGATTAAAGCGGAGCTCCACCCTAAAGTGGAACTTCCGCTGATCGGAACCCTCCCCCCCTCCGGTGTCACAATTGACACCTTTCAGGGGGCAGGGGGGTGCAGATACCTGTCTAAGACAGGTATTTGCACCCACTTCCGGGAGTCCTCTCTGCAGGAAATATGCGGGAAGCACGTCACTTCCCGCAGATTCCCCGTTGTGTTCTGGGAGACACTTTCAGAACCATTCAGAACGGCGCAGCGCGACTCGCGCATGCGCCGTAGGGAACCGGGCATGAAGCTGCAAGGCTTCACTTCCTGGTTCCCTTACCGAGGATGTCGGTGGGGGCAGCAGAGTGACGAGCGATTGCTCGTCCTCTGCTGCGGACGTCGCTGGACTCCAGGACAGGTAAGTGTCCATATATTAAAAGTCAGCAGCTGCTGTATTTGCAGCTGCTGGCTTTTAATAAAAAAAAATCCGCGGCACCTCCGCTTTAAGGCAGTGTTGGAAAATAATGGTGACCACACAAAATATTGACACTTTGGGCCCAATTTGGACATTTTCACTTAGCTGTTTACTCACTTTTGTTGCCAGCGGTTTAGACATTAATGGCTGTGTGTTGAGTTATTTTGAGGGGACAACAAATTTACAATGTTATACAAGCTGTACACTCACTACTTTACATTGTAGAAAAGTGTAATTTCTTCAGTGTTGTCACATGAAAAGATATAATAAAATATTTACAAAAATGTGAGGGGTGTACTCATTTTTGTGAGATACTGTACACATAAACATGGCAGGGGGACATGTTTACTGTCTTCGGGGGTCTGATCGAGAAAGAAGGAAGTTAATAATCTTCCTCTTCCCCCCTCAGTTCCCCCCCGAGATTCTCTCTTTACTCCCCGATTCACCTGCTCTGAGCTGGTGAATCGGGGAGTGTGATTTCTGACACAGATCAAAGTGCTGGTCGCAGCGTCATAAACTGGCCATTTCTGTGTCAGTCAGTGACAGCTTCTCTGTGTGTGGAGATGATCGGCGGACATGTTCTCTTCCAATCATCTCTGTTTCATAAACCGTTAATGGACCGAGATCAGTGGTGATCACCGATGTTCACAGTTTCCTAAACAGACACCAAAGCCTCTGCAGCAAACATTTATTTTTTTTTTTACTTTTTAACTAAAAAAAAAGTTCTGAGAATATCAAGCAAGTGTTGTCCAAAAGGTAAACACTGCATCAAACAATAATGGAATATTTTTGACTACTCATAAGCATTTAAATGGCATAACAGACACATGGGTTATATGAAAACTCAGAATCTTTCAGTTGCCATGGAAAGCACACAAGTGAATGAGCTTCACCATAATTTCCTAACGGACTATGAAAGGGCAAACCTACAGGGACTGAAAATGTTCCTTATTAATGAGTGTATCTAAAAATAAATAATTTGGATTATTTTTTAAATTAATATGGTTTGAAATATGTTGTTCTGTCTGTGTGAAATTTGTCACTCCAGAAGGCATGACATCAGTGTCATATTATTCAAATAACAAGTCTCCAGAGGAAGATTTAAGAAAAAAAGAAACATTTTGGAATACAAAATGATTCACAATTTCCATTTTCTGTGTATAAAAATTTGTTACACAAATGAAATAGAAGAGCCCTTGTCATTTGATCATTCAGCCATATCTTGATATATTAAGAAGCACTGGCATATCAACAGGGATGGCACAGCTAGCAACCAACACAGGGATCTGCACTGAAGTACAGGCATACCCCACTTTTAAGTACACAACGGAGTTTATTTACTATCGCTGGAAAGTGCAAAATCAGGCTCACTTCTGCATAGAAACCAATGAGCTTCCAGGTTATATTACCAGGCTTAATTGAACAAGCTGGGGTTAGAAGCTCATTGGTTTCTTTGCAGAAGTGAGCCTGATATTGCACTCTCTAGCGATAGTAAATAAACTCTATTGTGTACTTAAAAGTGGGGTATGCCTGTAAATCCATAAATCCATCAAGAAAACGAACAAAACAAAAAAATAAGCTAACACCACAAGAAGGTCACTAGTTGCCTTATTTTCTTCTACTCTTATTATGAGCACTGCAGGATTCTGAATTTAAACTTCGACAGAAATCAGCATCTGCATATTGTATATGTAAGCACCAGCAACTGCCTATACATACAACATTAACTGTATTGTTAGCTTGAGCATATTTTATTAACTTGTCTTCATGCCGCAAATTGTACTAAGATGGAAAAATTTTCATGGTGCATTCATTTGCTAGAAAAGACTTCCATGCTCATTGTCTGAGACTTTTTGTGTACGGTTGGTAGTTTTAGAATATTAAACTCTCAGCATTTTTTAGCTCAACACATTGAGCGCAATCAAATAAACATCTCCCATAAACTATTTGATAAAAATTCAGTTTACAACTTTCAAACCTGCTGACTCTTCAGTGCTGTTTTCCTGAATGAAATACATTAAGTGTGTCCCATTCACACACAACTAGGTTGTGCCAACCTCCCTGAGAATGTGGTGTCCACCTGCACTCCTTAAATGAAAATGATATATACAAACATACCAAATACTGCAATACTCCTCTTATCAACCCAATAACTATTAAGCCTTGTACACACGAGCGGGAATCTTGTCGGAAAAAAACGTCGGTTTTCCCGACGAGATTCCCGGCAAGCTTACCTTGCTCGCCGAGTGTACACACGGCCATTCAAAAGAACCGCCGTTCTTTTGAATGGCAAGAACACGGTGGCGTCATCGACTGCGCTCGTCACATTCAATGCCGTCGCCGCCATCTTGCTACACCCTACACTACCCTTGTATGCTACCGCACATGCGTCAAAGTCTTTTCAAGCATGCACGGGTTTACCATGGACAGGTAAGCATACACACTCACGATTTTCTCGCCGGGAAACAGGCGGACAAGAATCCCGATGAGACAATAGAGAGCAGGTTCTCTATTTTTCTCGTCGAGAGCATAGAGCATCTCTATGCTCTGTAAACAAACTTCTGGTCTTCACAGGATAGCTTTACCAGTGGAAAGTGCCATCTTAAACCAGTCTGTTACCTTGGAAAAAGGAGTAGGGAGACACAATTCTAGTCCCTGCAAGGGTGACTCCATAGGACAGTGCAAGAGAAAGGAGCCACTCTGAAACGGGAAACTTGGGACATTGGAAAGCGGAGTTCCACCCAAAAATGGAACTTCCGCTTTTCGGAACCCTCCCCCCCTCCGGTGTCACATTTGGCACCTTTCAGGGGGAAGGGGGGGAGCAGATACCTGTTTAACACAGGTATTTGCTCCCACTTTCGAGCATAGATAGCCGCATTATCTGCGAGTATCTACGCCACGTCCGGCACCTCCTCCGCCCCCCCCCGCTGTCTTCTGGGAGACACACAGGTCCCAGAAGACGGCAGGGACCATTCGGATCGTGCAGCGCGACTCGCGCATTCGCAGTAGGGAACCAGGAAGTGAAGCAGCAAGTCTTCACTTCCTGATTCCCTTCCCGAAGATGGCGGCGGCAGCACCCGAGAGCCGAGGGAGAGATCGGCTTCGGGTGCCGACATCGCGGGCGCCCTGGACAGGTAAGTGTCCTTATTTTAAAAGTCAGCAGCTGCAGTATTTGTATCTGCTGACTGTTAAAAAAAAAAAAATTATGGCGGACCTCTGCTTTAAAGTGGTTGTAAACCCTTATAAATTTTTTTTTTTTTAAACTACCTGTAAGAGAAAGGCATAATGAGCTAATATGACTAGCATAATAGCTCATTATGCATCACTTACCTTAGATCGGGGCCCCCGAAGCCGTCCTCATCTCCCTATTCAGTCGCAGCCATCTCTGCGGCGATAGCCGGAAGGTTACTTCCGGGTATCGCCGCTCCAGCCAATCACAGCGCCGCTCCGGCACTGTGATTGGATGGAGCGGCGGAGACGTCACTCTGCGCATGCGCGCGGGAGCCGTCACATTCGGCTACGCCCAGTGATTGCTGGGAAGTAGCCAAATTTGTGAATGGGATTAACCCCATGAATGCGCCGTTGTCTACGGCGCGCATGCGCCATAGACAGTGGCGCCTGTCATTTAACTAAATATCTCCTAAACCGTGTAGGTTTAGGAGATATTTCTTGCACCTACAGGTAAGCCTTAATCTAGGCTTACCTGTAGGTGTAAGTTGAAAAAGTGGGTTTACAACCACTTTAAGAAGAAGATGTCATGCCTCACTGGTTTACATTCTGCATAAGACCTCATTGCTCCTAGCAATGTTCTCATAAAGGTATTGGGCATCACTTTTCCCACTTTATGAGTTAATCACATGTTCTTTACTACCGTTGAAGCCTTATGTCATCCTACCTAATAACATGGTCTGAATAAAGCCAAGCTCAGTTGCTGAACAGTACTCAAAAGTCTAATTATTGATTAATTACCATGGTCATAAACTATTAAAAGAAGCAGAGCTTGTTTTTGTTTTTTTAATCTACCAAAAAATTGTAAACTAGGAATTCGATGATCGCTGCTATCCATGTAACTTTCCAATACATTCAACAAAACATGCTTTGCCCGTTTATCTATTATTGCAAAGATCAAAGTGTGCCAGTAATGCTTGGAAACTCATCAGTTACAAGCACAGTTCTAATTAAACTGCAAGTACAAGGAACAGTTGGACTACCTATTAGTAACCAAATTCTAATTTACAGTTTCTGGGGTGGATTCAAGAAGGACAGCTTACATCTAACTGGCATTTTATGTTTTATTTTCCCAGATAAATCCTATTTAGTTAAAACACACCTGCCTAATGACACAGTTGGATGGGCTCCAAACAATATACCGAACATCAAATTATACAGTGTTGATAATAGAGCTAGTTGAAATGATTTGGCTTTATTACTACACTACCTACGTACTGTAGGTCTTTATTCCAAATTGGCACCCGTGTAAAGGAGAGGTGTATTTAGAGTATTACATGTAATCATTTGTTTAACCAATATATAAAGGCAATAATTTAATTTAATCTGTAAACTGCCCTGATCATCCAAATGTGTACTAGGGTTCAAAAGTAAAAACTAGACTACAACACTAGTAGGTACAAGCACAAAAGTATTCATTGCTTAAAAAATATGTAAAATCGGAAAGCTTTACTGTGATTATTGTGTCCCCATTAATCACAGGGGTGGAGCGGCTATAGATAGGAAAGATGGTAAGGCATGGGATCTTTAGTACCAGGTGTGAATTCCTCATAATACCACAAGTTATGTATATTTGGTACAGGGATGCAGCATAGCTTTTAAAGCTGGTAATTATTTAAAGCAGACCTTCACCCTCCCACAGCACTTTCCTGCTCTCTATCCCGCCCAACCTTGCAACCGCTGCTTAGTCTATTGCACAAACCATTAAATAAAAATCTGACATAAAATCAATGAAGCATAATATATAAACACAGATATAATAATAATTAGTCCATATCCTCCTGTGTTCTTCATTAATTCATAAATCAACAGATAATAGTGCAGTCTCTAGTAGTGCCATGCTCTATTCCTGTAAATAAGGTGAAAATTGGTAATGTTGTTCTCCCCACCCGTGATACCACTCACTCACTAACCACTGTGAACTCTATGGTATATATGTAGCGGTGCCCCCATAAGGGCTGCTGAGTATTGTGGTCCGTCTGTCACCCTGCCAAGTCAGGCACACAGTTCACATTCACCCTCAGGCAGAAAACCTGGCCTTGTATTTTATTGAGAGGTATTAAACTTGGATGGGGTAAGGGAGTATGGGATGCCCATTTGATTGAAGTACAAATACACGGGACTCTGACTATATACACTTCCTGTATATACACCTCCACACTTCAGCACTAGTGCATCACTTGCTTGCAGACTATCTTTCCTTAACACCTCCAGCACATCACTTGCTTGTTCTTCCAGGACCAGCTAGCACTATATTCTAGGCCTGACACTGGCTCAGCTAGGCCTTAGCAAATGCCCTTTGCAGCAGAGACCGTGGGTCCCTCTGGTGCATCAAAAATATGTAGGTAGTCCTGGTGCTAGCTGTCCATGTGGCTACTGATCCCAGCACCACTTCTTCAGGCCCTGCCAACCCTCCTGGCTGCAGCTGCCTCTCTACACTGCCCGTGCCACCACAGTCCACTCCACTGGCTCTGCACCCATCTCAGACTGCAATCTCCCAGTCCTCTCAGACCGACCTCCCCAGTCCTCTCCTGACTATGTGTCACTCACCAGCCCTCCTGGCTGTGACCAGTTGTTCCTCCCTGGAGACTTGCCTGGCAGTGCTCTCCTGCTGTTCTCTCCTTGCTCCCGTGCCTCCTGTCCAGGACACCTCCACGTGTTCTTAGAAGGTCCCATCCGCACCCAAGCCCAGGCCCAAGGCCCCCCCCCCCCGAGATGGGGAAGCTGCCTCAAATGTCATGACAGCCTAGCACTCCATCTCCAGCTTCCTTCTGAACAACTCCTTCCCCAGCTGGGCTGACCCTGGGTATCTAAGAAGGCCTGCCCCCTGCCAATCCAAGTTGGGAATTGGTCAGGGCTCCTTAGAACACCCCAGGCAGCTCCACCTCTCCTCTCCTCCTTCCTTTCCAGAAGATTATAGAATGTTCAGGAAATAAGTGGGAGGTCTCACTGTGTTGCCTGTGAGTCACCCAGCTCTGCCTGACCCCTGAGTCACTCCCAACCCAGATCAAAACAAACAGGCCTGGCTGCCTGCCAAGCCTACTTAAATTTACCTACTCTATCCAAAAATCCTACTCACTCACATCTAGCAACCTAGAGGGTGCATACATAATTAAGAGTAATGCATGCTTTGTGAAATTATCCTGGATGTGCTAGGGCTTGTGGTCCCCTGCTTATGGCTTTACCTTGTATCCAGTGGCAGTATATCACAGGGGTATATATTTCTCCCAAATACATGTATGAGAAAGACAATAGGGGAAATCCATATAGCATTATTTCATTTAAAAAAATGCTCTTAAAATCAGTTACACTCACATAAAAAAAGAGAATACAAGCCGAATCTACCGGATGTCACTGGCGCGTTTCGTCCCTCTTGACCTGGTTTGGTGATTTATGAATGAATGAAGAACACACGTAGATATGAACTAATTTTTATTATATCTGTGTTTGTATATTTTGATTTATTGATTTTGTGTCACATTTATATCTGATAGTTTGTGCAATAGACTAGGTAGCACCTAAATTGTTATGTTTAGTTCTTGAGGGTCTAGCATCTTAATAGAGCAATTGCTGGTCATAAGCCGATGACATATTTAAAAATAGTTAATTTATATAATTTATTTAATAACAGGTAATTTATTCAGGTTTGGCACATACTGGATCCGAGTGCAGGTTTAAAACATCAACATTTTTTCACACCTGCCTAAAATGTTTGCACAGTACTGCATATGTACACAGTATTGTAAATTGTATATTGTATATAGAATTATATGTATACTGTTTACTTAGCACCACTCCCAAAAGTCTCACGGACATATTGTCTTTTTGGTTGTTCTGGAATATTGGGGACTGAGTGCTGCACATGGGGGCCCTATTTTTGTTTTTTATATATAATGTATACTTCTTTAATTTGGTAATTTTTGGTCTGTTAGGCTGATAACTTTCTGTCCTCTCTGCATGCGCTACACCCAGCACAGTTACATTGTTCTCAGCTATCTCTGAGGACTACAGAGCTCCTACCCTCTATGCTATGCAGAAGAGGACAGTGAGTTTATTGTAATTTTGCCCTGTCATAACAACATTGCTTTTTTTTTTTTTTTCCATATATAATTTTTATTGAAATTATAAGAGAGATGTACATAATCAACAGTACATGTTCAAGTTAAAGCGGCAGTACAGTAAGGCACAACTACTACACATGTGGATACAGTCAATCTCACCCGCGCTCTCAGCCATACCTCCCACCATCCCCCCGGCGAGTACGACCCACCTATATTTCCAAAAGCTGATAAGTATAATGACCACCAGTGATCTCTCTAAATGGTCCTAGTGGTCACAGAGTAGATAGGGAAGGCATGACCACATACCGAAAGCACGAAAAAGATTCCCCTGCACCCCCACCCTGCAATATACAAAATGTAGACATCTCAAAGGAAGAGTAGTAATAACAACTTAAGGAACAAGTAAGTGAACAGAATAACGTAAATTAAAATAACATAAATTAAAATAATATAATGCCCTCACGATGCCCAAGCCGCCGACACCACTTCTCACATGTCATTAGTCACAAACCATAAGTTATAAGCCAATGTGTTCCTGGTACCACAATCTCCAAGGGTCCCACTGTTTCATTGTTTTGTCTCTTCTACCTAAGTTCGACGAAGTCAATATCTCATATGTACCGTTTACCTGCGTCGTGGATATTATTTCAGTAATTTTAGGGGCCTCGATATTCTTCCAATGTCTAAGAATGACCAGTCTGGTTGATAAAAGTAAGTTGGATACTACAGTTCTATAGGAGTACGAGATAGAGTCTAGGTCCAATGAAAGAATAGCCATCCCCGGGTGTAGGGCGCCAGTCCCTGGGGCTATGTCTACTATGATGCTCTCCACTCGAGACCATAAAGTTCTCAGTTTTGGACAGTGCCATAGTATGTGTATCAGTGTTCCCACTTCGCCACATTGTCTCCAACACAAGGGAGACACCTCTCTGTATATTTTGGATAGTTTATGAGGTGTTAAGTACCACCTCATAAGTAGTTTCTGCTGCATTTCGCTAAGATTGGTGCTTCTGGTAGTGGAGCACACCACTCTCAACGCTCTTCCCCATTGGTGGTCTGTGTAATATTCCCCTAAGTCCTGTTCCCAGGCTAGCATATGTTGTGATTTGGTCAATTTGGTTTTCTCTAATAATCCCATGTAAAAGGTTGAAATGCCCTTCGGCGTGCTATTAGATTGTTGATAGAATTGGGACATCTTGACAGGTAATGAGGTGAAGATCTGAGGGGTCTTCCTGATCATTTGTGACACTTGTAAATATTTATAGTGATCTATCCTAGGCAGATCATATTTCTCCTGAAGGGACTGGAATGGCATGACTGAGGTCCCCTCCATGACATCTTCTAAATATTGTATACCTTTCTCCTTCCAGTTGGTAAGGTTAATGTCTGGAATTATGTTGTGTATAGCTCCCCGGGGAAGCCTTATTGAGGAAGTTAATCCTGTCCATTCGTTGTAACCTCGGAGATGGGCCCATGCTCTCAATGAAGCAAGGATAGGAGGCGCCAATCTAACATCCAGGGATTTATTACATTGTGATGTCATTAGGAAGTCACAAAGGGAACCCTTACCAATCTGCAACTGCTCCATTTCCTTCCATAAGGCCCCCGAGTCAGGTATAAACCACTGCTGAAACTGCGCTAGAATTGTAGCAAAGTAGTAGCCTTGTAGGTGTACATGTCCCATCCCTCCCGCTGTCCTGTGTTTTATCAGTCCGCCAAAGGCGCATCTAGCCTTCTTCCCTTGCCACAAATATCTATTCAGCTGAGATTGCAGGGAGGTAAAGTAGGAGTTGGGTATAGGGATAGGCACTGTTCTAAATATATAAAGCAGTTGTGGCAAAACCTGCATCTTAAATGCTGCTAATCTCCCCAACCATGACAGCTCGGTTTTAGATATTGAGTTAAGTTTGTTCTGGAAAGACCTCAGAAAGGGAGTATAATTGGCCTGTAGGAGGGTGCTTGATTTGGGCGTTAGCGTGATGCCTAGATATTTGATACCTTCCTCGCTCCACATAAATGGGTATTTAAGTTCCAGCCTGCGTTTGACATTGGGAGGGATCCCTAGGTTCAAGATGAATGATTTAGCTTCATTCACCTTGTAGTATGAGGTCTCGTTGAATTCTTTAAGAGATGAATACACCTCCTTTAGTGATTCTTCTACATCAGTGAGCATCAGTATTATATCATCTGCGAAGAGGCTTATCACATGATTCTTCTGTCCCACTTGAACCCCCTTAATTTTTGGATTCGATCTCAGACACGTTGCCAATGGCTCCATCAATAGATTGAAGATCAAGGGCGACAACGGACACCCCTGTCTCGTGCCATTAGTGATCATAAATGGATTGGACAACGTACCCGAGATGTATACTTGTGCTGATGGGTGACTATAGAGTGCAATTATAGCTGAATATATTAAACCATCAAACCCAAACTTTTTCAAAACCTGCCTCAAAAAGCTCCAGTGGATCCTGTCGAACGCCTTCTCCGCATCCAAAGCCAGAAGCAGAGAAGGCGTCCGACGCTGCTCAGTGATGTGAACGACATTAAGCAAGCGCCTCGTGGCATCCGCTGTCTGCCTCCCCTTAGTGAAACCCGATTGGTCGGCATCTATAATAGTAGGGAGAATATTTACCAGTCTAGCTGCTATCAATTTGGCATATATCTTGACATCATTATTCAGCAGAGATATCGGTCTGAAGTTTTGTGGTGTGTCAGAAGCCTTCCCTGGTTTGGGGAGAGCCACTACAATAGCGTTAAGCATTTCCCGAGGGAATGAGGACGAGGCAGCAGCCGATCCAAACATTTCCGCCATATATGGGCTAAGTATGTCCCTAAAGGATTTGTAATATTCCCCTGTGTAGCCATCAGGGCCTGGAGATTTATTAGCAGGGAGGGAGTTTATAGTGTTTTTCACTTCAATTTCAGTAATTGAGGCGTTCAAATTACCAAGTTGCTCAGTTGTCAGTGAGGGGAGGTTGATACGATTTAGAAAGGCATCTATGGTGTCTAGGGTTGGTTGAATGATCGTATGGTCATCTTTTAGGTTATAAAGTGAGCCATAATATTGACTGAAGGCGTTAGCAATCTCCTGGGGGTGGGAGTGTTTGATTTGTGTCACTGGGTGCTTCACATAGGGGATTTGAGTCTTATACCTATGGCCCTTCAGGCGAGAAGCAAGAAGCCTCCCCGCCTTGTTGCCACTGGTGAAGTATGTTAGTCTTAGTCTTGTGGAAGCCTTTTCAAATTCTTCTAGGAATTGTAACCTAAGTTCCGTACGAAGGTGTGATAATTGTGTAGTTATCATTGAAGACGGCTTAGCTTTGTTTTGAGATTCTAGGATATCAATTTGGGTTAGCAATTTGGTTGTACGCTGCTGCCTTTCCCTCTTGACCCTCGCCCCCTGCTGTATCAGAATCCCCCTGATAAATGCCTTATGAGCACCCCACAAAACAGTCGGATCGCTTACTGACCCTTCATTATCCACAAAGAAATCCCTCAGTTTTTTTTCAATGAGAGACCTAGTCGGACCAGCCTGGAGGAGTCGAGGGTTAGAGCGCCATAAGAAAACAGATTTGGATTTTGAGATATCCCCCACTGTAAGACTCACCGAGGCATGGTCCGACCAGGTTATGCTATTGATCTTAGCAGACTTACATTGTAGCAGCAGTTTTTTATCAACCAAAAATAAATCTATCCTGCTGTAGGATCTATGAACAGTGGAGAAAAAGGTATAGTCTCTTTCGCAAGCATTTAAACATCTCCAGGAATCATATAACTCGTTAGTTCTTAGGAAGGACCTCAGGGACTGTGGAGGGCGTTTCGGTGTTGAGGTGGAATCCATACAAGGATCAGGAACTACATTAAAGTCCCCACACATCACCAAAAGGCCACGGTGGGCTGATTTGATCCTTTTAAGCGTCCTTTGAAGAAATCTTAGTTTTCTGGTGTTAGGGGCATAAACATTCGCTATGGTGTAGGTAGTTGAGTTAATGTCACACACTAGAACTATAAAACGCCCCATCGGATCAATGATTGATTCATGAAGGCAAAACGCAACTGAGTCTCGTACAGCAATTATTACTCCTTTCGCCTTCGAGTCTGTGTTGGCATAGAAGGTATGCGGGAACTTGAAATGTGTGCATTTTGGAGGGTTTGAATTGCAAAAATGAGTTTCTTGGACGCACAGTATGTCACACGATTGGTTTAGAGCCTCTTTCCAAAGGGAGTGTCTCTTGGCCGGGTGGTTAAGCCCTTTAGCGTTGATCGTCAAAAAATTAACAGCCATATTTGAGTGTTTTGGGAGTGGAGTGTGTATTTCGTTAGTAGAAAAGGACTTACTGGTGATGCTCCTGTGGTCTCCGGTGGGGTAGGGTAATCTGGCGGTTGTGATATCATCTCCTCTTCGTGTGCGGGAATTTTCGGTGATAGCGGTGTCCAGGCATATAGTGGAGGCAAAGTTGAAGAAGTATAGAAGAAAAATACAAGCAAACAAAAACTAAACAAGAACATGGCTATTTGCCAAAGCATAAGTCAACTGGGTGCGACTTTTGGTCGCTCAAAAGGTATATGGGGGAGAATCAATAAATTGATTCCTATAATAAATGGAGGATCATCTTCCTCAGCCGACTATCTCGATAAAGGTCCGACCCCCTGTCAGGCTAGGTATGGGATCTAGCATTCCTGCGATCAACAGTGCGCCACTCAGAGTCCCCTCTAGTGTTGTGGCCGTTGCTCTGATGAGAGTTGGTCTGTGGGTCAGGTATAATCCCCCATTCTTTCAACAAGGCCATACCCTTCTCCATGGAGTCCATCACATAATCTCTTTCACCTTTGGTGACAATCAACTTTGTAGGGAAACCCCACCTGTACATCAGTTTATGGTTGTGCAGTGCTTTTGTAATAGTAGTGAGGTTTCTGCGCTTTTGTAAGGTGTATTGGGATAGATCTGCATAGAATTGTAGATTTGCGTATGTCGGGGGGAGTTGATCCCTCTGTCTGGATGCCGCCATAAGCTTTTCTTTTGTGTGATAGAAATGCATTCTCAAAATGACATCCCTAGGGATGTTTTCTGCTAGATAGGAGGGCTTGGGTAAACGATGTATTCTGTCTACGGTGAAATCCAGCTCAGACATGTCAGGAAGTATAGCAGAAAACAGTTCTGCGGCGTACTTGCGGAGGTCCTGGGGCTTAACGGTCTCCGGGACTCCCCTGATTTTAAGGTTGTTCCTCCTGGCCCTGTCTTCCATGTCGGCCATCTTTGCTTTAATGCTTTCTAGTTCATCCTCCTTACTATCGTTAGCATCGACAAGGTCATTAATCGTGGATGCAAAATCCCCCATCTTATTTTCTATGTGGGAGACCCTGCCTGCTACCCCCCTGAGTTCTGTGCTGAGTTTGTGAACACAGGACACCATGTCAGTGTGCAGGGAACTTCTCAGGGATACTAACATTTCTTTGAGAACTGTGTCCATCACTGGCTGATTATTCGTGGGGAACGTATTTATGGATTCTGGCAGCTCTCTAGTATCGTCTCCGGATTCTATAGGGGAGCTCACCTCGTGTGCAGGATCCGTGGCATCCGAGCGGAATCTCGTCTTTTCCGGGCTCCCTGAGGATGGAGTATGTGGCGGAGAGTGTACACTCTTTGGAGGGGTATTCCTTTTTTGAGGTTTCCCCTGGGATCCATTATGATTCAGCGAGCCGGGAAGCGGTGTGGATGACGAGCCGGCGCCATCTTGCCTAGGCCCCGAGAGGAAGAACTCAGTCAACTTTATAGGCCGATTGTTAGCGTTCTTACGTCTCGCCATCTCGGCAGTTCGGTTCCCCAGGTGCCGTGGAGCTGGATTCCGGTGGTTGGGGTGATTTTAGCCTTTAGTCGGGTCTGTTATGAGCCGATGTGTCGCTGCTGGACTCGGAGCTCCGCTAGCGTGCGTCCATCCCGTCTGCCGGCTAGCTCCGCCCCCACAACATTGCTTTTTGAAGGTAAAGTACGGTGACTGAGTGTTGTCTGTCTACAACAGGAAGTGTGTTACAGGTAGGATCCTCATATAATAAAAACTAATGTATCTATCACATCTAAGGACTGATGGGCTGCATTATATTACATTTTTTGCCATCAGTTTTAATTGTTCTTTAAAGTGTTACTAAATTCACAACAGTAAAATCAGTCTGTATTTTCACTACACATTTGGTGGAACTGCCTGCACATCCAACCTTTCCAGAAAGCAGTGACAACATATAACCTAAACGTCTCCCCTTCTCAATACCTTCTCCACCACAACCCAGAAACTGACACCTCGTACTTTAAATCAATAACTATGATGATGGCAAATGCTGCTAAAATGTGCATACCCACTCACTGGGGCACCCCTCAAGCCCCCACTCTATGTGAATGGTACAACAGAATAAACAGGATAGCTGACATGGAAAAACTTATTGCTATTGCAAAAGACACACCTTCCAAATTCACCCAAATATGGGTCTGTTGGCTTCATTTTAAATCAACCAATGAATACCTCCAAGAAAGCAGAATAACTCCCCTCAACCACACTCAACGAGACACATGATTGCCATTTGCTGTTACATTAACTACACCCAAATTGCAGCCTTCTTTCACAATTTTATTGCTAATATCTTCAATAAATCTAACTTCCCATAGTTGAACTTACTCGGAAAACAATAAATGCCCCCCCTTCCTTTTTTTTATTTTCCTCTTACTCTCCTCTACCCACCTAACCCAATTTGCACCGAAGTCTGAGTAGACCTAATTAAGTCGTTGGACCTGTCCTATTAAGAGGACTTCATTGGCCTGCAGTGGCGGCCCGTCCATTTTGGGCGCATGGGCGCCGCCCCCCCAAAGCTATTGTCAAAAAATATATATATATATATATATTTTTTTCAAAAGTTCTTTAAATTCAATGGGCTCGGGTGCCGGCCCCAGTGCACTATGGGAGCGTCATCCCAATGCAATCCCGTGATTGCAGGCGAGACGCTACATTTGCGGGGTTTTGTGTTGCTTTGGGGCGTACAGCTAATAGCCCCAGCACTCTCATTGGGTCAGTCTTCTGTCCGTCTATCTATCTGACCATTAGCAGCCGCCGTAGGACTTATGAGGTGCTTTCCCGGGCAGCCGTGTCACTTTCACTTTCTGTTCTAGTGGGATGTCGGCTCTATGAGGATCTGATAGGATGTACTGTGATCTGAATGTGTCTTTCCTCCACATACCAAGGCTTACAGTAAGTGCCGTTATTTCCCATTTACAGGAACAATCTCTCCAGTAAGGACAGTAACAGAGTATTAGAGTCTGTATCTCACGCTGATCCCCCCTCCCTTTTTAGGCAGACTGCTTCGGCTGTCTCTTATGCACATGCAGTAACTCATGGCATTGCAGCTATTGTGTGGGACTCTGTGATAAGAAGATGTGTGTGTTTCACAGCAACAGGTTGTTTTAAAATATGTCAAAAACGGACATTCAGGCAGGGAAGAAGTTACAAAACATTACTGTATGGGAGGAGAGAGAACATGGTCTGTGGGGGAAAGTGAGAACATGCCAACTCCATCACATTACAGGAGAATTCTAATGTGCTGATGGATCTCCTCCACCTCTGTATATAGTGTGCTGTGTTCTCTGTATGTATTGTATGTAATGTGTGTTCTCTGTATGTATTGTATGTAATGTGTGTTCTCTGTATGTATTGTATGTATTGTGTGTTCTCTGTATGTATTGTATGTAATGTGTGTTCTCTGTATGTATTGTATGTATTGTGTGTTCTCTGAATGTATTGTATGTAATGTGTGTTCTCTGTATGTAATGCATGTTCTCTGTATGTGTTGTGTGTTCTCTGTATGTATTGTATGTAATGTGTGTTCTCTGTATGTATTGTATGTAATGTGTGTTCTCTGTATGTATTGTATGTATTGTGTGTTCTCTGTATGTATTGTATGTAATGTGTGTTCTCTGTATGTATTGTATGTAATGTGTGTTCTCTGTATGTATTGTATGTATTGTGTGTTCTCTGTATGTATTGTATGTAATGTGTGTTCTCTGTATGTATTGTATGTATTGTGTGTTCTCTGTATGTATTGTATGTAATGTGTGTTCTCTGTATGTATTGTATGTATTGTGTGTTCTCTGAATGTATTGTATGTAATGTGTGTTCTCTGTATGTAATGCGTGTTCTCTGTATGTATTGTGTGTTCTCTGTATGTATTGTGTGTAATGTGTGTTCTCTGTATGTATTGTATGTATTGTGTGTTCCCTGTATGTATTGTATGTAATGTGTGTTCTCTGTATGTATTGTATGTAATGTGTGTTCTCTGTATGTATTGTATGTATTGTGTGTTCTCTGTATGTATTGTATGTAATGTGTGTTCTCTGTATGTATTGTATGTATTGTGTGTTCTCTGTATGTATTGTATGTAATGTGTGTTCTCTGTATGCATTGTATGTAATGTGTGTTCTCTGTATGTATTATATGTAATGTGTGTTCTCTGTATGTATTGTATGTATTGTGTGTTCTCTGTATGTATTGTATGTATTGTGTGTTCTCTGTATGTATTGTATGTAATGTGTGTTCTCTGTATGTATTGTATGTAATGTGTGTTCTCTATATGTATTATATGTAATGTGTGTTCTCTGTATGTATTGTATGTATTGTGTGTTCTCTGTATGTATTGTGTGTTCTCTGTATGTATTATATGTAATGTGTGTTCTCTGTATATATTGTATGTATTGTGTGTTCTCTGTATGTATTGTATGTATTGTGTGTTCTCTGTATGTATTGTATGTAATGTGTGTTCTCTGTATGTAATGTGTGTTCTCTGTATGTATTGTATGTAATGTGTGTTCTCTGTATGTAATGCGTGTTCTCTGTATGTATTGTATGTAATGTGTGTTCTCTGTATGTATTGTATGTATTGTGTGTTCTCTGTATGTATTGTATGTTCTCTGTATGTTTTGTGTATGCATGGTGTGTTCTGTGTGTGTACAGTGTGTTCTGTGTATGTATGGTGTGTTCTGTGTATGCACGGTGTGTTCTGTGTATGCACGGTGTGTTCTGTGTCGCTACGGTGTGTTCTGTGTATGTATGGTGTGTTCTGTGTATGCACGGTGTGTTCTGTGTATGCACGGTGTGTTCTGTGTATGTTCTGTGTATGTTTTGTGTATGCACAGTGTGTTCTGTGTATGTTTTGTGTATGCACGGTGTGCTCTGTATGTATTGTGTGTGCTCTGTGTATAGTGTGTTCCGGTATTGGGAGCCGTGACAGCAGAGGGTGGGCAGGTAAGGACCTGGAGGGGTTTGCGCCCCCCCAAAATTTTTTATCACCAGCCGCCACTGTTGGCCTGAGAAAATACCTATTTAACCAGTGCACCACATGTGTCAAACACAAGGCCCGTGGGCCGAATCCGGCCCTCCAGGCCATTTCATGTGGCCCTCGTACCTCTCCTGCAGCTGCAGGAAAGCTCCCGCCCTCCTCTGGTCCTCTTCCAGACCCTTACTTTCTGCTTTCAAGCAATGCATCCAGCTTCTTCCCAGCAGCAGCATAAGGAAAGGGGGCTGCACTGTGATGTAAGGGACAGTGGGGGACTCAACTTCTGATGGTGGGGTGGCTCTTGACATCTAATGAAAGGGAAGGGGATGCGCTGGACATCCAATCTTACAGATACAACTGGCCCTTTTGAGGGCAATCATAATGCTGATGCGGCCCATGATGAAATTGAGTTTGACACCCCTGCCCTACACCCTCACAAGAAAAAGATTTCAGCCGTCTACTCCCTAGGGACAAAGTTGGGTCTGTTAGATAATAAGCCCTAGAACATATGCTCTGGCAAATAGCCATACTCCAAAAGCAACATACCGATGCAATTATTCTTACTAACCTGGTGTTACCCATTTCGAGGAAATTATATGCTGGTACAAGAAACATACTGCTTACTCTGTATTAAAATACACATGATTCTTTCATTGGCATATATGATAACCATTGCTTATTTTCTTGTACTTTTTATATGCGCCACTATCTTGCTACTAATACTGTTGGATACTGTTACAATTGATTTCAACTCAATTGTTGTACTGCTGTAACCCATTCCTTTTTTTCTTCTGTTTAGATTAAATAAAAATAAATAAAAAAGAATAGCCAATCATGTGCAAAGGAAACAAAACAGCATTATTGTTTGCACATGATTGAATGATGGAAGTCAACTGACTCATTTCTCATTTGATAAGCTCTGGAGAAAATTCCCTTGCAAAGCGAAGTCTATTTTTCTTTAGTAAATTAAGCTATAATACATTATAATACATTAAGACTGACAACTTATAGGAAAATATATTGCTATAGTAGGAGTCAAAATAAAGTGAAGACTCTAATTAATATGTGTATACAGTATTTTAGGGGAACAGAAAACCTCACAAATGAGTGCCGTACTAAGTAGCATATGGTCCTCTTGCAGTTTGTGATGTAGAGAAGCTCATTATAAAAACATAAGTTTCTGCTCTGTCATCAGTATGCAAGTGTTTCTGTTGGTTGGTAATTTTCTTTATTTTTTGCTTGCTAAGAGGTAGCATTAATTTCGACTTGATTTCAGCACAGGAACTTATTAAAAAATGATGCAGAAGAATTGATTGGAGATGACACAGCACATTAGTAATAGCTGCACAGCCAAGAAGATCTCATCAGCCTCTTCCTCCCGAGGCTAAGAGGAGATTCTCTGACTGGGATGATGCTGTCATTATTCATCAATTATCTGAGATGAATGCCTTCATAGTAAAATATTGCTCAGCTAGTGCTACTTTCATACATATGCAACACACAACTATGTATAACATTCTTCGTACACACTTTTATTTTTAATTTGCAGCCAGTTTTAAACCTGAATAGTGTCTCATATGGCCACAGCAAGCAGTTAAGTTTTTTCTGTTAAAGGAAAACAACAGAGTGACCCCAAGTTTTAGGTTACATGAAATGTTCAGAGACCATGTTACTCTCTCATACACTGTTCAGTAAGGAATATGGTGAGGTTGAAGATGTTAACATGTATCTAAAACCTAGTTATCTGAATAAATTAAGGAAGTCTTAGTACCTCTGAAAGTTATATTTTATTGCTGTCTGTGTCCCTGCTGGAGAGCTTTGCCCTTTCTATTTGTCCTTATGGCCACTGTCACCCGAACGGAAAGTGAGGGGTATCCCAAAACTATGAGTAGTCACTGAAACAGGAATAGGTGGGAAATCTTCCAATGGGGGCACTAGCTTATACAACTGTTTAAGAAAGAATTGTCCTTCCTTTAGAGAGAACTACTCTCACTTCCTGTTTTCTCTCAAGACAGGAAATAGAGGAAAATCTCCTCTCAGGACAGAGGCAGCTCCGGCTCTCAACGGACATCCTGCCTCAATCCTGAGTCCTCTCTCCTCGCAAATGGTGCTGTGGGCATACACCAGGCTGGCTGCAATGGTGAAATACGGGCTGCCTGTGCCTCCATCCTCAGTGGAACGGTTTTGGCAGCAAGATGGCGCTGGGACATAGGCAGGGTCATCAGACAAGCTGCAGGCTTCCTCCTCCACTGACAGAGACTCTGCTCCATGGGTGAATGAATCAACTACTGTTATTTTCACTACCCAAATATATTCTCTGCTGCCCCAGGACCCCTCACAGCACAAAGAAAGCTGCCAGGCCACTGATTCTCCCTCAAATGAGCCTACATTGGCTACTATTATACTGGCCATACAGGATTGTAACTCTCCACTCTGATAGCATCTATCTGTATGGATTTTTCACTCCTGAAACAAGATGATCAGAATCTACATGATCACCGAGGAACGTATAAGCTCCTTGGAATATACTGTGCACCCCGTGTCTGCCGCAGTGCGTGATACTACAAGTGAGATGGCAACCCTCCTCTCTAAACTTGATGACTTAGAGAACCGCTCACGCAGGAATAATCTCAGTTTCGTGGGATTTCATGAACGCGCCGAGGGATCCCACCCTGAAAAGTTTCTATACTCCTGGCTGCTGGAAATTTATGGTACCGATACACCATCATTCCCATATGTCATCGAGCGCGCGCACGGTACCCCTCCACGTCCCCCTCCAGCAGGAGCCCCCCCACGCTCCCTTATTGAATAGATCCTTAATTTCCAGGATAAGGTCGCCATTCTTCACCTTGCAAGGGAAAAAGGGCCGCTAAAAATATAATGGCAATACCATTTCGGTCTATCCTGATTTCTCAGCCGAAGTTCAACGCCAACGCATTTCCTTTGCAGCATTGAAAGCCTGCCTGTGTACTGAAGGCTTACAATATGCTATGCTTTTTCCTGCTGGTAGAGCCCTCTTCTACACAAACCCCAAAGAAGCCATGGCGTGGCTGAACGATCGATATGGAAATGCACCTAGATGCAGAGGTGAATGATCGTGGCATTTTTTCCTTGAAATTACCTTTTGTTCCTTAACTACAGATCCTGAGACTTCTACATCTACCTGCCCAGACTGTGATGTTTGTTTTAACTGTTCTCCCCACACTGCATATATACCTCATGATGATTATTGCTCCCTCTCCTGCGACCTGAAAAAGAGCACTCTCCCACTGCACCCGGCCTTCTCTCTCAGAGTTGTTTTTTCCATGTTTCTGGCTGTTATGCCTTTTGATATACGGGGAGGCAGGGTGTCTTTCATCTCTCCCTACACCTGCAGTGGACCCTTATCCTGGAACAGGACCTCTTTCTTTTTCGTACATCACGGGACACAGAGCGACTTAGTCATTACTAATGGGTTATATAGATTACCTTCAGGTGTTGGCACTGGCCAATTCCAAACCGGAAGTACCCTCCCCTATATAAGCCCCTCCCATCCGGGAGCACCTCAGTTTTTTGCCAGTGTCTAAGGTGTTGGCCAAAGAGTAACATGTGTTTTCACTGGGCTTGCGTACAGGTTCTTTTGGGCCTTAGTAAGCTGTTCCGGATCCCACCAAAAAAGCTTCATAGCTAAACGGTCGGTACCCGGGCCTTGCAGCAGAAGAGCAAGGTTTTGCCTGTAATGCCTCTCTTAGGAGGGCTGGACCCTGGGATCCAGAGCTCTGGTCATACCCACGACCAAGATGTTGTCTGTGCAGGGTGCTATACAGGTCCAGGGGAGTGGAATCCTTGGGAACCCGGTCCCTGAAGGTTTAATTACAATGCCTGCCGTGATAGGTGAAGTTTGGACTTCTGTGGACCAAACAAAGTCCTGCGGCGGGGATCACGTAAGTGGGGGCCCCCAGGAACTTGGTTCTATTGGGGGACCCCCAAGCCTAATTTGTCTTTCTGTCTGTTACCTAACGGTATTCCCGCTAATATCTGTGTATGCCTGTAACTACTGAAAATGTAAAATTGTAATAGTAGTCAAGAAAAAAAAAAAAAAAAGGGGACCGCGGTACCTGTGTTAAACCACTAGAGGCCGCTGTGGTCCATTTTTCTTGTCATGTGGATCTTTGGTTTTCTCAAGTCAAAAGATCCAGGCAGTTGGTAAGTTTCTCTGTGGGAATCCACTTCCTCTGCCCTGTTGCTGCGCTCATCCACCGCACAGGCCCTCCGGCAAAAAGGGCCCTGGCTCCTAGTCCCTGTTTGATTTCGAAAAGGGCGCCAATGGCGCATGGGCGCGCGCGCGGGCGCGTGCACGCGCCTCCTATGAAAAAAAAGGGGCGGGGCGGGTGGATGACGCTCGATGCGCGCCGCGGCGCTTCTGCGCATGTGCAGGCGTCCCAGCATGGTTAAAAGACACAGTACAAGTGTCAGCTGGATACAAACAGAGCTAGCAACAAACAGTGGCACACAGAGGCGGTTGATGCAGGCATCCCCATAGAAAGGCACTTTAGTGGACACCAGCTGGTATATAGCAGCAACTGTGTTAGACTATTACCAGCAAAAATTGGTGTATGACGACGGGAATACCTCAGCTTTGTGCTTAAAGGATATGTCGTCCAGACGCTCCAGAAATAGGTCTTCCAGGAAGCCAAAGGGGTCTCCATCGGGCTCTGAGGATATTGGGCATGCTTGTACTGCACCAATCTCCCCTGAGAATTCAGAGGTCAGTAGCCGTAGAAACCCCGCAGGAATGCCTGGTGCTGCGGCTGTCCCCAGTCCACCTGCTCCTGTATATATAACAGAGGAGGTTTTATCCTCAACTCTGGGAGGATTGGAAGAGAGATTAACAGCATTGATCGCTGCTTCCCTGTCACAGGAAAAGCGCGTCCGATCTCCGTCTCCTCCTTCAGAGTGCCTGTTAGTGGAGGAACAGCCCCACACAGAGATCGACCTACCTGAAGGGGATCAGGATGAGGTTGATTCAGTTATGGAGGAATCAACAGTGGAAGAACCTTTCTCAGCATCTCAGGCTGAAAGATTATGGGTTCAGTCTCTGACTAATATGGTCCGATCAGCATTTAAAATGCCTCTGGCGGAACCACCATCCACTATGGTTTCCTCGCTGGGGTCGCTAAAAGCTCCCCAGGCTGTCTGTTCCTTCCCAATCCACCCTTTACTAGAAGGGCTTATTTACCAGGATTGGGAGCATCCGGATAAAATATTTGCTCCCCCCAAGAGATTTCCGGTGATCTATCCCATGGAGGATAAGTTCATAAAAAAATGGAGGGTCCCTACAGTGGACGCAGCCATCTCTTCTGTTAACAAATCACTGACATGTCCAGTAGATAATGTTCCAATGTTCAAAGACCCAATAGATGAAAAATTGGAGTCTTTACTAAAATCTGCTTTCTCTACAGCAAGCATGGTGACACAACCTGCGGTAGCAGCGATTGGAGTCTGCCAAGCAGTGAAAGATCAGTTGAAACAAGTCTTAAGGGACTTACCAGATCAGCAGGCTCTTGCCCTAGCTGACCTGCCTAGAGCCTTATGTTTTGCGGTGGACGCCATAAAGGATACAATCCAACAGGCCTCCCGCTTTACGCTGTCTATAGTACATATGCGTAGGCTTCTGTGGCTCAAAAACTGGTCTGCTGAAGCTCCCTGTAAAAAACTGCTGGTTAGCTTCCCATTTCATGGAGAACGCTTATTTGGAGAAGATCTGGACAAATATATCCAGAAAATTTCTGCCGGTAAAAGTTCACTCTTACCGGTTAAGAACAAGGGTAGAAGTCCTTCTTTTAAGAGGCCTACTTCTCCAGTCCCTGGCACATCGGCTGTGAAACAGTTCCGACGACCTCCGCGGTCAAATCCAGGGGGCAGAAATCAGGGACAATCACAGGGTAACAAGAAACCCTGGGTCAAGAGAGGTACAAAACCTCCCCCTAAGTCATGAAGGGTTGCCCCCACTCAGTCGGGTGAGGGGAAGACTTCAGTTGTTCACAGAGACCTGGCGGGACACCATCAGAGATGGGTGATCTCTGCAGTAAGTCTGGGATACAGGCTGGAGTTAAAAGACATTCCTCCTGCCCATTTTATAAGGTCAAACGTGCCAAGCGATCCCCAGAAGAGTGGATCCCTCCTTCTGGCACTAGAGCAACTATTGCCCCAAGGGTAATCATGAAGGTTCCCTTGAAAGAAGACGGGTTCGGGTTTTACTCGAACCTTGTCACAGTCCCCAAACCAAATGGGGACATGAGGCCCATATTAAATATAAAAGGGCTAAACAAGTTCCTACATATCAGGACTTTTTCGGATGGAGTCGATCCGATCGGTGGCCACCGCCCTACAAGGGCAGGAATGGTTAGCCTCGATCGACATAAGGGATGCTTATTTGCATATTCCCATCTGTCCGGCCCACCAGAAATTTCTACGCTTTGCAGTAGAAGGGCGCCATTTTCAGTTCAGAGCCTTACCTTTCGGTCTGGCCATGGCACCACGAGTGTTCACAAAAATTCTGGCCCTACGATTGGCCAAACTAGGAACACAAGGTGTAACGATAATGGCATATCTAGACGACTTGTTGCTGATAGACCACTCAGTGAAAAAAACTAGAAGTGGTCGTTCACAAGATAATCAAGTATCTGGAATCTCACGGTTGCATTATCAACCGAGACAAGTCAGCCCTAAAACCAGTCAAAAGCCTGGAATACTTGGGGGCTAAGACTGGATTCAAATCAGAGAAAGATTTTCTTACCTCCAGAGAAGGTGTCGTCTTTGAAAGATTTGACCCACTTAGTGGGTACAAAAAAGAAAAACCATCCATGCGCCTGTGTATAAGGCTGCTGGGAAAAATGGTGGCTTCATTCGAAGCGGTACCCTACGGTCAATTCCATTCAAGGAGCTTGCAGAGGGCCATACTGTCAGCCTGGAACAAAAAAGTTCAGGCTTTAGACTTACCAATGTCCCTGTCCCCTTCCGTTCGCAAGAGCCTCCATTGGTGGTTGGTGCCCCAGAATCTGGGAAGGGAAACCCTTCAGTCCGGTTTCTTGGAAGGTGGTCACTACAGTTGCCAGCCTCATAGGCTGGGGGGCAGTACTGGAGCAATGGTCTCTCCAGGGCAAGTGGTCAGAAGCAGAGAAGGCCCTGCCCACCAATCTCTTAGAGATACGAGCAGCCCGGTATGCCCTAGTAGCATGGACATCCAAACTCCAAGGGTCACCTGTCAGAATTCAATCAGACAATGCCACAGCAGTGGCATATATCAATCTCCAGGGTGGCACCAGGAGTCGTGCAGCCCAGAGGGAAGCGAATTGCATCCTGGAATGGGCAGAAAGGTATGTCACAGCCATATCCGCGGTTTTCATCCCAGGAGTGGAAAATTGGAGAGCGGACCTTTTAAGTCGCCAGCAATTATGCCCGGGGGAATGGTCTCTTCACCCCGAGGTTTTCCAGGCAATATGCCAGCGGTGGGGAACACCGGATGTAGATCTGCTAGCATCCAGATTCAACGCAAAGGTGGACAGATTTGTGTCTCGCACAAAGGATCCCCTAGCTTGCGGTTCGGATGCCCTAGTGTTCCCTTGGGATCAGTTCAAGCTGATATATGCATTCCCACCGCGATTAATCCGCAGAATCAGGGTAGAAAAGAAACCAGTGATTCTGGTGGCTCCAGCGTGGCCCCGAAGGGCATGGTACGCGGAGATTGTAAAAATGTCAGTGAGGAGTCCTTGGACCCTCCCACATCGTCCGGACCTGCTGTCGCAGGGACCGATATACCACCCTTCCTTACCAGCCCTAGGTTTGACAGCCTGGCTATTGAAGCCCACATTCTGAAAAAGAGAGGGCTCTCTAATTCTGTGGTATCTACCATGATCAATGCCAGGAAGCCGGTATCCAGGCAGATCTATTATAGGATCTGGAAAGCGTACATTACGTGGTGTGAGGCCAAGAAATGGCATCCACGTAAGTACGTGATAGGGAGGATTTTGGACTTCCTACAGTGGGCTGTAGATAGGAAGCTGGCCTTGAGTACTATCAAGGGTCAGATTTCGGCCTTGTCAATATTTTTTCAAAGGCCCTTGGCTTCGCATTCACTAGTCAAAGCTTTCATACAAGGAGTGATGCGTATTAGCCCTCCGGTTAGTATTCCCATATGTCCTTGGGACTTAAACCTGGTTCTGTCGGTTCTACAGAAACAACCATTTGAACCATTGCGGCACATTTTCTTGGTTCTTTTCACCAGGAAATTGATTTTCTTAGTAGCCATTTGTTCGGCTAAAAGAGTATCGGAATTAGCCGCCTTGTCCTGTAAGGAGCCATATCTGGTTATCCATAAGGACAGAGTAGTGTTACGTCCTCATCCAGCCTTCTTCCTAAGGTGGTATCGAGGTTCCATTTGAACCAAGATGTGGTTCTTCCTTCCTTTTTCCCCAAACCTAGTTCGGTAGAGGAAAAGTTATTGCATTCTTTGGATGTAGTAAGAGCAGTTAAAGCTTATCTTAAAGCCACTGCTCAGATTCGTAGAACGGATACTTTGTTTGTTCTGCCGGAAGGCCCCAGAAAGGGTCAGGCAGCATCAAAAATCTACTTTAGCCAAGTGGATTCGACAGGTCATAATTACAAGCCTATGGCTTGAAAAGGAGACCGCCTCCGTTCAAAGTTAGGGCGCACTCCACAAGAGCAGTTGGAACTTCATGGGCAGTGCATCACCAAGCCTCCCTGGCTCAAGTCTGTAAGGCCACAACATGGTCCTTAGTACACACGTTTACTAGATTCTACCAGGTAGACGTCAGAAGTCAGGAGGATGTCGCCTTTGGGCGCAGTGTGTTGCAGGCCGCAAAAGAGCCTCATGCCTGATGGCGCCCAGCTTATGTATCCCTCCCCTCATTTGGCATTGCTTTGGGACGTCCCATTAGTAATGACTAAGTCGCTCTGTGTCCCGTGATGTACGAAAAAGAAAAAGGGATTTTTATAACAGCTTACCTGTAAAATCCTTTTCTTGGAGTACATCACGGGACACAGAGCTCCCACCCCTCTTTTTGGGACACTTATTGCTTGGCTACAAAACTGAGGTGCTCCCGGATGGGAGGGGCTTATATAGGGGAGGGTACTTCCGGTTTGGAATTGGCCAGTGCCAACACCTGAAGGTAATCTATATAACCCATTAGTAATGACTAAGTCGCTCTGTGTCCCGTGATGTACTCCAAGAAAAGGATTTTACAGGTAAGCTGTTATAAAAATCCCTTTTTATAATATCTATTTACTGTTGAAAGCTTCTCCGGATTCCACACTACCCCCACACCAGTAGGTGGCGTGGCCATGGGATAGTTCTGACCTCAACTGAGAGTTTTGTGGTTTAGGGATCCAAGGCTCACTATGTTTGGGATGGCCGAGCGAGGTGGGTGAAATGGGGCTTCCTATGGACCTTTTTTTCTTCATTTTTTTAATCTTTTTTGTTGTTATTGCCTTTGGTCGATTACCCTGTTTTTTCATTTTCATTCCCTTTAATGCTCTTGCTGATTTGACCTTAGATCTTCACATTGTCTTGCATTTATTCATGTGTGTTATGGGTGGCACGACCAACAATGTTTTACATATGTCTGTATCCTTCTGTGATCATTATATACTATTTACCTTACCATGGCAAAGATAGTCTCAAGTTGAATGCACCCCAAAAGTGGTCCCTGGTCTTCTCTGTTTTAAAAAAATGTCGCCCCCTTATAATTTGCCTTCAAGAAACACACTTTGTTGGTACGAGGGTGAGAGCCCTCAAGCGCCCGTGGCTGTCTGAGTTCTACCACGTCACACACACAAACTTTTCTCGGGGGGTCTCTATTCTACTGGCCAAATCCCTCTCCGCAGAAATTTTAAAAGTAAAAATGGATCCTGATGGGAGATTTATTATACTCACTTTACAAATTGTAAATGGAAAAAATCCAGCACTGCCTTAAACAGTGACAAAATTAAATAAATAATTTAAAACTTAAATGTGTTAAAACACAAATTAAGTGTAATGCTCTAAATGTGTGAGAGAAGGGTGAATGGTATAACCTTCACCTGACGGGCGGGTGCTGCTATTCAATTAGCCTGACAAGGACTCAAAACATATGGAAAAAAGAAATCAAAAAAGCGCAACCCAATGTGATTGATAACAATGAATCTCTGAAACAATGTGAAATTCCAACCGATATCCCAACCGATATCTCAAAGCTGGTATATAAGTGAAACGAACATATATAAGTGGAAAAAGATAAATTGATCAAAATAAAAATAAAAATAAAACTTATGACATAAAACTCTCAATTGATAAAAGTCCATATGATGTAATATCTATGGGAGACTAGTCCAAAGATGACCTATATAGGATTGTTGCCGTGAAGGGATTCCTATGCGGCGGAAAGCGTAATACTCAGATTTTTGAAGTGCTCGCAGTCTGTGGGATTCAGCGCCAAAGTGACGGCCTCCGGATTTCCCAATTGATCCATGTGTGGTGAACACAGAGAAAAGATCGTGTGAAGGCAGGTCGGCCTAGTCCTGAGCCCAATATCATCTTATATCTGGTAAGCAAGCCATTTACTTACTATTGGATGTGAACCCCATACTATCAACCTGTCTGGGTATTACGCTTTCCGCCGCATAGGAATCCCTTCACGGCAACAATCCTATATAAGTCATCTTTGGACTAGTCTTTTATCAATTGAGAGTTTTATGTCATAAGTTTTATTTTTATTTCTATTTTGATCACTTTACCTTTTTCCATTTATATATGTTTGTTTCACTTATATTCCAGCTTTGAGATATCGGTTGGAGTTTCACATTGTTTCAGAGATTCACTTTACAAATTACCTCTGTGACATTCACCCTAGTGAATGTTTATATCCCTCCCCCATTTTCTGTGGATGTATTATCCAAATTATCACTTATGCTATTGTCTAGACCCCTGGGCCCCTTGCTTTATGTGGGCAACTTTAATGCCATATTGGACCCATCTATGGACCGCTTGGAGGTTGGTTGCAGACCCTTTCCCTCCTTTATTGATTTAACACGTTTACGGTCTCACAGAGATATGGCACTGGAAACATCCGGATGTCTGCCAATACTCCTGTCACTCGGGCTCTTTCCGCACCATGTCTCGTATCGACCTGGCGTTTGCTGCAGAGGACACTCTCACCATTTTATCTGCTGTGTCTTACTTGCCTTGGGTTGTGTCGGACCATGCTCCCCTCTCTGTGGATCTCCTTTTCTCCTATTGGCCTACCTGACTAGGCCCAAACGCTCTCCTATTTCTATCCCACGCATTTTAACTACGCAGGGTCAGATTAGTGACACTCCTAGGGATATTATGGAGACTTTCTTAGACTTCTACAAGGACTTTTATACATCTAGGGTTGACTACACCGAATCCCAATTAAATGATTACCTGACCGATATATCTTTCCCCTCCCTATCAGATCAAAGACGAGAGGAATTGAAGGTGCCTCTTTCTGCTACCAGCACATAAGACGCCAGGCTTGAATGGATATCCGGCTGAATGGTATGCCTGTCAGTACTAGGATCCCTTTAGGACCCAGCACAACTCACCTGAAACAGCCTTTGCCTGGGAAACAACAGTGATTGGCCAGCTCATCTTTAAATCACCTGTATCATCATCCAATCAGTGCTCGTGATAGAGTTACCTTTGTGTGCCACTGTGTGATACAGCTGATATCTGCTCTGTGTATTTCGTGTATGACCCGGCTCGTTTGACCCTGCTTGCTCGCTTCTGATTCGGTACCGTTTGGACTCTGATCTACCTGTGTATGACCCAGCTTGCCTAGACTACGCTTTGCCTGATTCTACTGTAGTACCTTCATCTGCAGCGGTGAACTACAAGCACCAGTCAACATCCATCTGCAGCGGTGAACTACAAGCACCAGCTAACATCCACTTTCATCTGCAGCGGTGAACTACAAGGTCCAGCCAACATCTACCTTCATCTGCAGCGGTGAACTACAAGTCCCAGCAGACCTGCTCATGGTATGTGCTCTTGTTCTTGAACTCTTTGCATAATCAACACACCTGCACTGTTACCTGTTATCTGCTCCTAGCCTGACATTATCACGAGCCATACATAAAAAGGGAAACCTATCATGGATCCTGAGCAGGCTCAGTTGTTTGCACAGGAACTTTGCCGTTTATCCCATCAAGTTCAGGAAATGGCCACAGAGCTCACCAAGGTGCAATCTCCTTCTACTACCACCGCTACAAAAACTCTATCTGAACCAAAAATTCCTTTGCCTGACCGGTTTTCTGGTGACCGTAAAGGGTTTTGCAACTTTAAAAACAGCTGCAAATTATATTTCAAGTTAAGGCCATCCTCGCCTGGCTCTGAAACTCAGAGGGTTCAAATCATTATCTCTCTACTGCAGGGTGACCCCCAGGCTTGGGCCTTTAACCTGGAACCAAACCATCCAGCCCTGCTAACAGTAGATGTCTTCTTTGAAGCCCTCGGTTTTCTGTATGATGATCCAGATCGCGCTGCTACTGCAGAATCAACCCTGCGTAACTTAAAGCAAGGAACTACCACAGCTGAAATGTATTGCTCAGAGTTTCGCAGGTGGGCCCCGGAATCTGGCTGGAATGATGCAGCTCTCCGCAGCTAGTTTAGAATAGGCCTTTCAGATGCAATTAAGGATGCTCTGGTCAACTTCTCCTACCCAGCCTCACTGGAGGAGGCTATGTGTCTAGCCATTAGAATTGACCGCCGCCAGCGAGAGAGGAGGCGAGAACAAACAACGGCTGTGGCAAACTATATACCTCCCTTGCCACCTGACTATTCCACCTCCAGTGCCAGATCTGAGGAAGAACCTATGCAGTTAGGCTCCACCCGGTTATCTGCCCAGAAACACACACGTCGGCGTTACATGGGACTCTGCTTATATTGTGGCCTCAAGGATCATATGCTCCGTTCGTGCCCTACACGGACCTAGGTGATTGTGGGGAGGTCACCTTAGGTCTGCTTTCATCTCCCCAGGGGGACAATTGTATACTTTTACCCACTGTTATTCACTTTGGAACAGGGACTCATGAACTGCTGGTCTTGGTAGATTCTGGAGCCGCTGAGAATTTTATTGATAAGACTCTGATTACTTCTTTGTCCCTGGAAACTCATGCGCTAGATTGCCCAGTCCGCCTGATTTCTGTGGATAATCGGCCTCTCTCACAAAATCTAGTGCTCCAATCCACCAACCCTTTCCAGTTACAATTGGGGGCCTTGAATTGGGAGAAGATTTCATGTCTTGTCATTGACTCTCCATCCACTCCTTTGATCCTAGGCCTTCCTTAGCTTCAGAAGCACAATCCCGTAATTGACTGGCGAACAGGAAATATTCTGGCTTGGTCCAATCAGTGTAAAAAAAAACTGCATCCAGCACCCTGTTCGACTTGCTATGTGTCAAGTGGGAATGGAACAGATTCCGCTTTGTTATAAGGACTTTCAGGATGTGTTTCTAAAGGGATTGCTGACACTTTACCTCCTCATCGCAGTTATGATTGTCCCATTGACCTCTTGCCTGACACTACGCCTCCTCGAGGGAGAGTCTTTCCACTGTCTGAGCCAGAGAATCTTGCTTTGCAAGAATACATCCAGGAAAACCTAGCTAAGGGTTTCATCCTTCCCTCCACTTCTCCCGCAGGCGCAGGATGCTTCTTTGTCCCAAAGAAGGATGGGGGACTAAGGCTTTTTGTTGACTACAGAGGTCTAAATAAAATAACTGTTCCCAATCGGTACCCTCTTCCTCTCATCACAGAGTTGTTCTCCCAAATCCAGGGAGCAAAAATCTTCTCCAAACTGGACTTAAGTGGAGCCTATAATCTAGTGCGCATCCATGCAGGAGATGAATGGAAGACAGCCTTTAACACCAAGGATGGCCATTACGAATGTCTTGTCATGCCTTTTGGTCTCAGGAATGCACCAGCTGTCTTTCAAAACTTTATGAATGACATTTTCTGTGACCTGTTGGGTCGCTTCATGCTTGTATACTTAGATGATATTTTGATATACTCTCCCAATCTTGAAACACATCAGAGGCACGTCTGCTCAGTATTGGCCCGAATAAAGGCTCATTCCCTTTTTCTTAAGCCCGAAAAATGTTTATTTCATGTCAAACAAGTACCTTTCCTGGACTACCTAATCTCTGATACAGGCCTAACCATGGATCCAGCCAAGATTCAAGCCATTTTAGACTGGGCACCACCTTCAGACCTGAAAGCAGTTCAGCGCTTCCTGGGCTTTGCAAATTTCTATCGGAAATTCATTAAGAACTTTGCCACCATTGCACATCCCATCACCTCTCTCACCAGGAAGACTCAGACTAAGTTTAAATGGACTACTGAAGCCCAGGCGGCCTTCACTCAGTTAAAGAAAGCCTTTACCTCTGCACCAATTCTACGCCATCCTGTTCCTGAGCTGCCTTTTATTGTGGAGGTAGATGCATCTGAAGTAGGGGTGGGGGTGCTTCTGTCACAAAAAGATCCTGTAAATGCTGCCATCCACCCCTGTGCCTTCCTGTCCCTTAAATATTCCCCAGCAGAGCGCAATTATGATATAGGCAACAGAGAACTGTTAGCCATAAAGCTAGCTTTGGAGGAATGGAGACATTGGCTGGAGGGAGCTCGCTATCCATTCATAGTTCTGACTGACCACAAAAACCTTGAATACATCCGTTCTGCTAAAAGACTGAACTCACGTCAAGCCAGGTGGTCATTGTTCTTCTCCAGATTTGACTTTACAATTTCTTATTTACCAGGGCCAAAAAACATTATAGCTGACGCCTTGTCTCGCAGCTTTTTATCAGAGTCTCCACCTCTGCTTCCTCCACAACCCATTATCTCTGAGGATAGGATTTTGGCTTTCACCCAGACTGACATTTCTGAGGCCTTGTTACCTGCACAGGCTGAAGCCCCTCCCTCCACTCCCTCTGGTATGCTTTTTGTGCCCCTGGCTCTTCGTTTGCAGGTATTACAGCAGGTACATGCATCAAAACCTGCAGCACATCCGGGGTTTAGACAAACTTTTGAGATTATCTCTCGCAATCTCTGGTGGCCATCGATTAGGCAGGATGTGTTAGCCTTTGTCCAGGCCTGTGAAGTTTGTGCTAGAAGCAAGGGCAGAACCTCTAAGCCCCCCGGTCTCCTACGTCCTCTACCAATACCTACCTGTCCCTGGACCCATTTATCTATGGACTTTATCACTGACTTGCCTCCGTCCCAGGGATATTCCACGATCTGGGTGGTGGTAGACAGGTTCAGTAAGATGGCCCACTTTGTTCCGCTTCCGAAACTGCCATCTGCTAAAGAACTGGCATCTTTATTCATTAAACATGTTTTCAGGCTCCACGGGGCACCAATTAACATTGTCTCAGACCGTGGCTCTCAGTTTATAGCCCAGTTTTGGAAGGCCCTTTGCTCTCAGTTGGGGATTAAGTTATCGTATTCTTCAGCATATCATCCTGAGACAAATGGCCAAACAGAAAGGACTAATCAGACTCTAGAGAAGATGGTACGTTGTCTGATGGCCAATGATGAGGTGGAGTGGGTCAACATCCTTCCATGGGCAGAGTTTGCCTTTAATAATTGTGCCAGCAATCTACAGGGACCTCTCCTTTCTTCTGTGTTTACGGGTTGCATCCTCGTGTGTGCTCCTTTGATCTTCCACCCTCTGATGTTCCAGATGCCAACACCACGATTGAAAATTTCTCCAAAATCTGGTCCGATGTTAATCGTGCTATTTCTCGCTCTGTGCAGGCTTTTAAGAAAATGGCTGACAAGAGGCGCTCAAAGGAACCAGGATATAAAGTTGGTGACAAAGTGTGGCTATCATCTAGGAATCTGTCCCTGCATGTTCCATCTGAAAAACTTGGCCCAAAATTCATCAGGCCCTATGAAATATCAGAGATTGTTAATCCTGTATCCTATAGATTAAAACTTCCCCCATCCATGCGCATTCCAAATGTCTTTCATGTTTCATTGTTGAAACCTGTTCATTCCAGCCTCCAAGTAAATGAACCAGAACTCGTGGATGTGTTGGATAGTCAGGAATATGAAGTGGCATGTATTCTTGATTCCAGACGAGTACGCAATTCCTTACAATATCTCGTTCATTGGAAAGGTTTCGGCCCAGAGGATCGTTCCTGGGTCCCAGCTCGTGATCTTCATGCTGACCAACTTAAGAAGAAGTTCCATCTTCGTTATCCAAGTAAGCCTGGGGGTGCAGGAGCAACCCCTCGAGAAAGGGGGGGTACCGTCAGTACTAGGATCCCTTTAGGACCCAGCACAACACACCTGAAACAGCCTTTGCCTGGGAAACAACAGTGATTGGCCAGCTCACCTTTAAATCACCTGTATCATCATCCAATCAGTGCACGTGATAGAGTTACCTTTGTGTGCCACTGTGTGATACAGCTGATATCTGCTCTGTGTATTTCGTGTATGACCCGGCTCGTTTGACCCTGCTTGCTCGCTTCTGATTCGGTACCGTTTGGACTCTGATCTACCTGTGTATGACCCAGCTTGACTACGCTTTGCCTGATTCTACTGTAGTACCTTCATCTGCAGCGGTGAACTACAAGCACCAGCCAACATCCATCTGCAGCGGTGAACTACAAGCACCAGCTAACATCCACCTTCATCTGCAGCGGTGAACTACAAGTCCCAGCAGACATGCTCATGGTATGTGCTCTTGTTCTTGAACTCTTTGCATAATCAGCACACCTGCACTGTTACCTGTTATCTGCTCCTAGCCTGACAATGCCTAGTTCCAAGATCTAATATGCCCATTTCTTTTATATACTTATAATAAGGCTCTAGATATCGGAACTCTTCCCCCCACTATGCAGGAGGCTCTGGTTATCCTATTATTGAAACCTCGTAAGGTGACTCATACCACCCGATATCTCTCATTAATGTGGATGTTAAAATCCTAGCCCAAGTATTGTTAAATCGTCTGAATGCTGTGGTTGCGATCAGATCTACTAGAATGAATATTTACAGACTGTTCCACAATTTACAGTATGCCCATGACTGTCCCCCCATCCGTGCCTTTGTGTCCCTAGATACTTGCAAAGCCTTTGACAGTGTGGAATGGCCTTATCTCTTTTAGGCGAGGCAGCTATATGGCTTTGGCTCCTGTATTAAAGCATGGATAAGACTCCTCTATACCTCTTCAATGGCCCATATCCGAGTTAACTCACATGTTACTGATACTTTCCAAATCCCTAGGGGCACTGGGCAGGGGTGTCCGTTGTCACCCCTCCTATTCGCTCTAGCTATGGAGCCTCTTGCTGTGCGCATCCGCTCTTCCCCTTTAATTAAGGGTCTCCCCATTACTACCATAGAGGAATGAGTCTTTCTGTACGCGGATGACACCCTGGTATTCTTGGCTGATACACACTAGTCACTTCAAACTTCGCTGTCCGAAATTAATAACTTTGGCGACTATTCTGGCTTCTGGGTGAATTGGGATAAGTCTAATCTCTTTCTTTTGGATCCCGCTGTGCTTCCACTGATTCACCCAGACTCCAGACTGCAGGTTGTGTCCTCATTTAGGTATCTCAGGGTTGTGGTACAGCTACTTCTATCTTCCTACATTGCTTAGGAAGATAAATATATAATTTTAAGGGTATTGGCCCTGCCCATAAAATCTAGAGGCAAATCCACCCATTGCTTGGTTTGTACTTGTAGCTGAGTTAATAAGGGACATAGATTATTATCTATGTCCCTTATTAACTCAGCTACAAGTACAAACCAAGCAATGGGTGGATTTGCCTCTAGATTTTATGGGCAGGGCCAATACCCTTAAAATTATATATTTATCTAACTAAGTTATTGTATGTTTTGGCTAACTCCCCTTGTAAAATCCCTAAATCCATTTTTAAGCATATAGATACGATATGCACGGCATTCCTATGAAATGGCCGGACCCCCAGAGTGGCACTTGAAACGCTAAGGTTGCAGACTCATCTGGCAGGTTTGGCTTTTCCTAACTTTTAGCTATATTATCTGGCATCTCAACTGGTCCATATTCATGACTGGCTGCACCCGGTTGTACCGAATGCCTGTACTACTACTGAGGGAGCTATTGCTTCTTCTCTAGAGAACCTCCATAACATTATCTATAGAGGTCATGTTCCAGCCCCTCCAGGCACATCCATATTAGCTACTTCTCTTTTGTTCTTTCGATCAATCGTTTCAAAGATATCCAAAGACTCATGGTCGACCTCCCCCAATAAGTCTCTGTGGTTGAATCCCAATATGCAGGAACTGTACTCCCTACCTGAGCCCAAATGCTGGTAGGGGTTCAGGGGTTAAATACTTATGTCACTTATACGATGCACAGGGTTTTAAATCTTTCCATCAACTACGCATCGACCTACTACGCTCCTACCTATTCTATTATTATCAGCTCCAACATGCTGTTCATGCTCAGTTTGGCTCTTTAGACGACCATATAACTGTAGCCCCATTGGAGAAAATGCTAAGACACCCTGACCCCACTAAACTCATCTCCACTTACTATGCTGCCCTTACGACTGACTTTAACCCTAGATTCCACATGGCTCAGACAAAATAGACCTCTATGGACATTTCCCTCACGGACGATGACTGGTCGGAATTTAGTGACACCTACAAGACCTCAGTTATCTCATCTAAAGATCGCATTATACACATTAAAATCTTCCACCATTCTCACCTTACTCCAGCTAGGTTACATAAAATGGGGCTGTCTCCCTAGGCTGAATGCTGCAGAGGCTGTGGCCAAACCGCTGATTTCCTACACTGTTTCTGGTCCTGTTCAGTGGTTCAAGACTTCTGGG
This sequence comes from Rana muscosa, assembly GCA_029206835.1. NCBI lineage: Eukaryota > Metazoa > Chordata > Amphibia > Anura > Ranidae > Rana > Rana muscosa. The sequence goes on from CM055118.1 coordinate 737,738,483, forward strand.
TGGGTGTAGGTTATTTTATCTCCTCTGCGGTGGGTCTCCCAAACATTGTTCATCCCAAGAACTGCCTTTTCGGCATCTTTGGTGATTTGCCAATACCATCTCATGCTAAGAGACTGCTCCACATTCTGTATTTTTATGTTAAAAAGTCTATCTTGTCCTGGAAAGTAACACAGACACCCTCTGGTTGAAGCTAATTAACGATTCTATACCACTATACAAACTTACGTTTGAAATCCGGAAGAGAAATAAGACATTCCACAAAATTTGGGGTAGGTGGATAGCTAGCCCTCTGACCCTTACCCCAGGGTGAATACAATGTTATGTCATTCCTTGGTCGTGCCACGTACTTTAATGGGCTGATCTCCACTGTTGCTATATGAAGTTCATGCTGACAGTATGGCCAATTCTTGTAACCATGTACCGTACTTAATAATCACAAGAGACATGTGAATTGATCCTTGTTTATTAACTGAAAGAGTGTATTGCCTGTTTATGTATAACAATGAACAACCTAAGTTTTTCTTTTGTATGTTGGTTTGTCTTTAAACCCAATAAAGATATCTTTAAAAAAAAATGCTCATCTCCATTGAAATTAATGGGAACCTCCTCAAAAGCACCTGTAAAAATCCTCAAAACCACCCCCCCACTAAGCATTTGTGGTGCAGTTTTTGTTTCACATGTCCTTTAAAAACTGCACCAAAAGCGCTGCAAAAGTGCTGCAAAAGCGGTCCATTAACACATGGGCATTTTACTGGCAGTTTTGAAGCGAATCAGCGTGAAAGCGCTCTAAGTAACTGAAATAAAACAATAAGTAATGTGGCATATGTAGAATGCTAAACTCCTATAGAGAATAATTCTCTAAACCCTCCTGCTCTGCATGACAAAATTATTTTCATTAATACTCATAAAATTAAACACATTTTAATAATGGACAGAAAAGAAACACCACAAGGGATATTCCCACACTGAAACACATTGCACAATGGCAAAAAAAAAATCTCCAAAATACAAATAGACGAGGGAAAAGAGGAGACTTATGCCCCGTACAAACGGTCGGAGTGTTCTCCGGCCAAAAGCACATCGGAATTCCAACGGAATTCCATTGGAGAAAAATAGAACATGTTCTATTTTTAAACTCCAATGGAATTCATCGGAATTATTCCGATGAGGCACACACACGGTAGGAATTTCCAATGGAAAAAGTCCGTCTGACTTTTTCCATCGGAAATTCCTATCGTGTGTACAAGGCATTAGGGTGTCGCTATATCTAATCAAGACTCTTCTTAACTCAAAGTTGTCCTATAATTATTAAATAGAAAAAAATATTTTATTTATCTTACAAAAACAGCAACTTTATAGGCTTGCATACTATTAAAGCTAAAATAAAAATTGAGCCATATGGGCTTCATACTCTCTTTATAACAAGTAGTTTACGTATCGATGCTATAATGCTGTTGTTCTTTAGATGATGCCTGAATGTCATGTGCATTGTATCGGAAATCTCTTATAATGTTCTAGAAGATACCGGATATACTGTACTTTTTAATTTGTCTAATTGTACTCTTGTAACTATTTACCAATCCCCTTTTTGATTTTCTTGTTATTTTGAAAATATCAATAAAACTACTGTAGCGGAGCCTCACTCCCCCTCTCCAATTCTATCGCCTGGTTGGCTGGTATGGTCTAGGGGTACCTGGGAGAGGAGAGTGCAGGGACACTACGCCAAGCTCTCCCCTCGTATGTGTATGAGGGTTGAGCAAAGTCACTTAATTACCTCCGGGTCTGCTCACTGCGTACGAAGCTTTCACTTGTTCCAGGGAGATGTGTCTGCCAGTAATAGAGCCCCACACTAATTAAAAGACCAACACTCTTTTATTTCTCCATTTGCAGGGTGAACATATTGGTTGAACTTCCAGTAACAAACAGACAGGGGTGTGGATACGAGTAGTCCCAGGCACAACTGAATTCTCCTATTCCTCTGCAAGCGAATAGGCCTGGCGCATGGTCTCTGCCACCGATCGTGAGATTGGTCGCTGTCACTGAGCGGGTGAACTGTTGAGGCCCCTGCCACAGGCCTAAAAGCAGGTCTCTGCCACTGACCTGAGTTGACTAGTTGGACCGCTGCCACCGGTCATTGGACATGAACCACCTTCCTCCTTGAACTTGCCCCTGTTCGGGAAAGACATCCCTCCGGGCGGTCTCCAGAGGTTCACCCGGCACTGGCAATATGCTGCACCAGGTCTTTGGATGAATCACTCCTCCGGTCCCTTACACCTCTGGATTCGGGTGCCCAACACCCGGGGCACCCTAGGACAATCCCTCCCTTGCGGGACCCAGCGGAAGGTAATGGGCCACAGGCCTCCGGCTGAGTACCTCACCCCAGAATGAAAGTGTCTGGAATGGAACACGAACTCCAAGTGTCCAGGCCTAGGCCGCCTGGACACCGACCGCGGACAGCAGCCCTCAGGCTGAAGGTGCCTGGGACTCGAACTCCTCGTGGTGAAGATGTCCGCCCCCTTTATACCCTCTCCCAGCAAGCACAGCAGGTTCCCCGCCCCGCTGTACAACTGCTGCGAGAGGTCACAAAGGGTACGGCACTGCAGTGATGGTTCAACCCCGGCCCAAAGTGACAGCGCCACCTGCTGGGCCCCAGGGAACTGGTCATCACTTATGTCTTCACCACTTTTAAACACTTTGAAAAGTACATACCCGCTACACTACATTGTGCAATTTTTTTTTATTAATTAAATAGAAAAAAAATTAAAGAAAAAGAACAATTTTTATTGTTAAAAATAGTGCCTGTAGCCTCCCCCAACTGTCTCTTCCACAGTCATAATATATTATTGTTTGATAATTCTCAGTCATAATAATCAATTAAACGAAACGAATGATAGATTAACAAAGCTGAGTTGAGAGGTTTTTTGTATTGATTGACCCTAAGTTTCTCCTGTTGCTTTACTTTGGCTACCCTTACATTAAATGTCAGTGGAAGTTTCTGCCTCTAGAAGTGTAGGTGGAGGAACAACCTACCACAGCTAGAGGAACCCTGACTGTTAAAAGCCCGGGCCCAGATGGCTATACCTCATTATACTATAAAAAATTCTCTGGGACTTTGATCCCTTTTTTTCAGCAATATATGAATGCCATAGAGAAAGCTGTAGAGATACGTCAAGAAGCCCTGGGGGCTCACATAACCCTTATACCTAAAGAAGGGAAAGACCCAACCCTATGTGCCAGCTACAGGCCAATATCCTTGATCAACAAAGATATAAAAATATACGCAAGGATATTGGCCGAGAGGCTGAAGCAACATATGACAGAGTGGATAAATAAAGATCAGGTGGGGTTTGTCCCTGGGAGGGAAGCAAGAGATAATGTAATAAGAGCACTGCTGCTGATCCAAGGGGCCAAGAGGGGGAAAAAACCTTTAATATGTCTATCAATAGATGCCGAAAAGGCTTTTGATAGACTAGATTGGGGGTACATGCTGGCGACATTGAGACATGCGGGTATAGGCCCACGGATGATCAAATGGATAGAGGCATTGTACTCTAGACCTACGGCACAGGTAAGGGTGAATGGGACCCTTTCAGAGGCCTTTTCATTGTATAATGGCACCCGTCAGGGCTGTCCACTTTCCCCCTTACTTTTTGTCCTCTCCTTGGAACCATTGCTTGAAGCCATATGATCGAACCAAGAAATTAGCGGCTTAGAAGTAGCAGGACAAGAACATAAGGTCTCTGCATTTGCAGATGACATAATGTTATATATCTCCAACCCAGAACAAATACTCCCAAAGTTACTGAAGGAATTTGAGAAATACGAAGAAATATCAAATCTAAAGATTAACCAGGAAAAGGCCGAGGTGCTGAATGTCTCTATCCCTCCGGCAGAGTGTAGAGATATTAAATCTCGATATGACTTTACATGGAGGCGGAGAGGCCTGAAGTACCTGGGTGTTTTCCTGTCTTTTTTGGAAACAGACCTATATCAGGATAACTACCTCCCATTGTTAAATAAAATTAAACAAGACCTGAAGGGATACCCGGGAGGTAGGTTGTCCTGGTTTGGGAGGATGAATGTGATCAAAATGGTGACCTTACCAAGGGCCCTATAAGTTTTCCAAATGCTTCCGATAAACATCCCAAAAGTATATTTTAAAACCCTTAGAGCAATAATCGGGAAATTCATGCGGAAAAGTAGGACCCCCCGCATTTCCAATAAGACTCTGGTAGGGCCGAGACCCAAGGGAGGATTATACCTCCCAGATTTTGAGAGGTACCATGAGGCAGCGGTGCTACGGAGGACTATTGGTTGGACCCATGGAATATGCCAGAAAGAATGGGTAGCTTTAGAAGAAAACCTAGGTGAAACACGCCTGGGTCAAATAATGTGGGTACCAAGGAAATATAGAGACCTTTCTGAAGATACAGCCTCAATTACAAAAGAAACACTGAGCGTGTGGGACAGCCTGTTTAAAGTCAGAAAATGGCAATATAACAGTCCGTTAATGCCCCTTTCGGGTACAAGCTACTTCCCAACAGACAAAGGGGATAAGCTATATCTGAAATGGACGATCTTGGACAGTTTGAGATTAAAAGATGTGCTGAAGGAGAATGTGTTTTGTACTTTATCTGAACTATGAAGTTTCACCCTGGGATAGCTGGAGGTACAGACAACTTCGGCACTTCATAAGCACCCTCCCAAAACCCCTGTGCTCTATTAAAGAACTAGGCCCATGGGAAAAACTTATAGACCAAGGAGGAATAAATGGGCATGGGATATCTAATATATATAGGATCCTAATATCCCCCCCCCCCGGGAACTGGGACACTCCGTCTTCTGGAGAGTTGGGAATTTGAACTAAACCAAAATATACCAGAACAAATTAAATGTAAAGTTATAGATTATATATTATAGATATGTACATTCCACATCAATGGATGCGAGAGTGAAAGAAATTTACTAAATGGTATTATGTCCCAGTAAAATTACATAAGATTAATCCAGAGGTTTCATCGATGTGCTGGAGGGAATGTGGGTTAGAGGGTACACATGGCCATATATGGTGGCACTGCCCCCTGATCCAAACATTCTGCAAAAAAATATTGAAAATGATTAAAAAGATTAGTGGGGTTGAGATTAGGCAAGACCCATGGCAGTGTCTGTTTCATGCTACAGAGAAACCTAGGAAAAAATATAGAGCAACAGTGGTCCTGTTTTTGCTGAATGCAGGGAAAGCTGTAATCCCGAGATATTGGAAAGTAAAAGAGACTCCGATGATAAAAGATTGGTTGAGAGAGGTAGATAGGATTAGACTAATGGAAGAACTAATACATCTACAAAATGACGCCAGACAGAGATTTCATGGGATATGGAGCGGTTGGCTTGAATTTAAACAATCAGAGAACTATCTAAGATATGTGGGGGATTGAGGGGGGCTGTGGTGGGGGGGGGTGAGGGGGGTGTGTGGGGGGTTTCCCCACCCCCCTTTTTTTTTTTTTTAAACACGAATTTTGGATAAAAGAGGAGGGAAGTTAGGATACAGTCCCTCTCAGACACATAGGGGCTGATTTACTAATAACAGTGCGCTGCGCTGGTTCTAACCTTAATTGGTGCGCCAGATAACTCCTTCACTTGGCGCAGGAACCAGCGGCGCACTGTTATAGTAAATACAAATGTCAGCGGCGCTCTATTGAAAATGAATGGTTCCCTATGGGAGCCCATTGATTTGAATAGAGGTCGCCCGGGAAGTCGGATGAAGCGTATCCGACTCGCGGGGCGACCCGTGTGTCGGCTGACACAGGGACAGCGCGACTTTGCCAGGCAACTTGGACACGACCTGAGCGCAATAAGTAGCTGCTCAAGTCGTGTCCTAGAGGCGACTAGCTGGCCGAGAATGTCTCCAGCGCGATGTCATCGCGCTGGTCCTCGGCAGCCTCGCTGTCCCGTGTTTGGTATGAATCATGAAGGGGAACTCCACGCCGAATTTTAATGAAAAAAACGGCTTGGGGGTTCCCCTCCAGGAGCATACCAGGCCCTTAGGTCTGGTATGGATTTAAAGGGAAACCCCCTAAGCCGAAAAAACGGCGTGGGGTCCCCCCCAAAATCCATACCAGACCCTTATCCGAGCACGCAACCTGGCAGGCCGCAGGGGAAGAGGGGGGACGAGAGCAGCCCCCCCTCCCTCCTGAACCATACCAGGCTGCATGCTTTGCGCTGACCCCGCCCCCGTATGATGTCACAGTCCCGGGGAATGATGGGACTGTGACGTGAAACTAGGGACGGGGTCAGCGGTGGCATCAGCCGGTGACCACGCCCCATGCCAATAAAAGTGGCACCGCTGCTCGGACAGATCATTGCAGCGGTGGACAGCGACGAGGCAACATCGGGCGAAGAGAAGAGGGAAGAAGGCGATGAAGAAGACCGGCCCCCGCTAGCAAAAGAGCTGGCAGAAGATAGCAGGGCGCCCTGCAGAAGGCAGAAAGAACCGGAGATCGTGGAGAAGACACCGGAGAGCGGGAGAAGAACCGGAGATCGTTGAGAAGGCACCGGAGAGCAGGAGAAGAACCTGAGATCGTGGAGAAGACGGCGAGGAAGCCCGGGACCCCCTCTAGCAAAAGAGTTGGCAGAAGATAGCGGGGCGCCCAGCAGAAAGACCCCTGAAGTCGGAAGAAGACGGCGAGGAAGCCCGGGACCCCCGCTAGCAAAAGAGCTGGCAGAAGATAGCGGGGCGCCCGGCAGAAAGACCCCTGAAGTCGGAAGAATACCACCGGAGCTGCCCAATAAATTACTTTTCAAACCTGTGTTGTCTTTTTTATTGACTTATTTTGCCACCAGGTGAATGGGTAGGGGTACGATGTACCCCACACTCATTCACATAGGGTGGGGGGCAGGTATCTGGGGTCCCCCTTATTAAAGGGGGCTCCCGGATTCCGATAAGCCCCCCGCCCGCAGACCCCGACAACCAACGGCCAGGGTTGTCGGGAAGAGGCCCTTGTCCCCATCAACATGGGGACATCCTCCCCATGTTGAGGGCATGTGGCCTGGTACGGTCCAGAAGGGAGGGGGTGCCGCTCTCTCGTCCCCCCTTTTCCCCTGCGGCCGGCCAGGTTATGTGCTTGGATAAGGGTCTGGTGTGGATTTTTGAGGGGACTCCACGCCATTTATTTTTTTAATTTGGGGTGGAGTTCCCCTTAAAATCCATGGTTGCCCCCCCCCTGCCCCGAAGCACCAAACCCCCCATGTTGAGGGCACGCGGCCTGGTACGGTTCAGGAGGGAGGGGGGGGCCGCTCTCTCGTCCCCCCCTCTTCCCCTGCGGCCTGCCAGGTTGAGAGCTCGGATAAAGGGTCTGGTGTGTATTTTTAGGGGACCCCACGCTAATTTTTTTTTGTTTTTGGCGCGGGGTTCCCCTTAAAATACATGCCAGACCTGAAGGGCCTGATATGGATTCTGGGGGGACCCCCACGCCATTTTTTTTTCATTTTGGGGGGGTCCCCTTTGAATCTATACTAGACCCAAGGGCCTGGTATGGACCTGGGGGGACCCCACGCTGTTTTTTTTAAAAAAAAATTTTTGAACCGGCATTTTTTTTTTTTTACATTTCCTTTAACAACCAGCTATAAACAGGTAAAACAAAAAATCGCCACAAAATTGCAGTACTTGCGTTTTGGATGCGGGTCCATTGAATTCTATTACATCCAAAACACTGTTTTTGGCCTGGCAAAAAAAATCTGCAGTTGCATTTAAAATCGTTTTTCACAAAGCCTAAAAAAATGCCTTCAGACGCCAAAGATTTCCACGTTTCAGACGCGGTACCAGCGTTTAGCCGCATTTTAGTTTAGAAGCGTTTTTAAAGGTGACCTATTTTTTTACATTGATAAACTCCAAATTTATGGCAAATGAGGAAAAACCATAATATATATATATATATATATATATATATATATATATATATATATATATATATCTATCTATCTATCTATCTATATATATATATATATATATATATATATATATATATATATATAAATTAAATTGCTTCCATTGCATTGTGGACAATCCACAACTTGGGGCAGCTGACGTGGCAAGTGGACAATCCACAACTTGTGGCAAGTGATGTGGCAAGTGACACGCTAAATACAACTACACTGCTGCTCTCAGCTGCTGATATCACTCTGGTCTCACAAAATAGCTAAAATCGTAAATAATACTGTTTTTGGAGCTTAGGGCGGCTCCTTATCATATACACGCAAATGTGGTAAAACACGGCATGCAAACGCCACAAAGCGCGCCTTTCTAAGCGCCACTTTCAACCTTAGTTCTGAACACTTTGCACCAGCGTCCCGTCTACATGGGGCCTAAAAACGCCTATGCCATTTACAGCTCAAAAACGCCATGGTGGCCATGAGGCCATAGGCTAACATGGAGAGATGTTTTTAAGCTGCAAAAAACGCTCAAACAAGCGGCTTGAAAAATGTCCGTGTGCATGTAGCCTTATATTAACCACTTGCGCACTGCCCAGACCAAGTTTCACATTTCAGTGCTGATGCACTTTCAATGACAATTGCGCGCTCATACAACACTGTAACCCAATGAAAATGTATTATTTCTTGGCACACAAATAGAGCTTGCTTTTGGTGCTATTTGATCACCTTTGTGGGTTTTTTTTGTTTTTTTTTTCTATAAATACAAAAGACCGAGTTAAAAAAAAAAAAAAAATGGATATTTTAACCACTTCAGCACTGGGCCTATTCTGGCACTTCTCTCCTTCATGTAAAAACATAAATTTATGGCTATAAAATTACTTCAAAACACCAAAGATTATATATTTTTTGGAGCAGACACCCTAGGGAATAAGATGGCGGTCATTGCAAAATTTTATCTCGCTCGGTATTTGCGCAATACATTTTCAAACGCCTTTTTTTTGCTAAAAATATTACAAAACAGTAAAGTTAGGCCAATTTTTTGGTATAATGTGAAAGATGTTGTTATGCTGAGTAAATAGATACCTAACACGTCACGCTTTAAAATTGCACACACTCATGGAATGACACCAAACTTCAGTAATTAAAAATCTCCCTAGGCGATGCTTTAAATTTTTTTACACGTTACCATTTTGCCATTACAGAGGAGGTCTAGTGCTAGAATTGTTGCACTCATTCTAACGCACGCAGCAATAACTCACATGTGTGGTTTGAATGGCGTTTACATATGTGGGTGGGACTTACGTGTGTGTTCGCTTCTGAGCGCGAGCTACCGGGGACATGGGTGTTTTTTCTTATCTTTGCTTATTTTTTTTATTTAGTTTTTTGTATTTCTTACTCTTTTTTTAACTTTATTTTTTTTGGATCACGTTTATTCCTATTACAAGGAATGTAAACATCCCTTGTAATAGGAATGTGTGTGACAGGTCCTCTTTATGGAGAGATGCAGGGTCAATAAGACCCCAACATCTCTCCTCCAGGCTGGAAAGCATGATATTGGTAAAAAAAAATCACCAATCTCATGCTGACAGCCAAGATCATGGCTTGGTTAACATACAGGAACACGGCGTGATGTCATAACGTCGCACCCGGGCCTCCGACGGTCATAGAGATGACTGGTGACCATCTGGTCACCAGTCAGCTCCAAATCGTTCTCCGAGCCCAAGATGGCACGGGAGAGCCCGGAGAAGCACCGGATGGCGGCAAGAGGGGGGGGGGGAACGTCCCCTCCCGCCGCCTTTAAGAACGATCAAGCGGCGGAACTGCCACTATGATCATTTTTATCGTGCACAGAATCGCCGGCTGAAAAGAATGATATCTGAATGATGCCTGCAACTGCAGGCATCATTCAGATGTCACCACACAAAGCCAAGGATGTCATTTGACGGTGGGCGGTAGGAAACTGGTTAATATTTTAAAAAAAGTTAATTTGTCTTCTTCATTGATGTACACTGATGAGACTGCACTGATGGGCACCGGTGGCAAGGGTGGGCACTGAGAGGTGGCATTGCTAGTTGGCACTGGTGGGCAGTGAGAAGTGGCACTGCTAGGTGGCAATGATAGTTGGCAGTGATGGGCACTGATAGGGAGCACTGCTAGGTGCCACTGATTGGCACCAGTGGTGGGCATTGATAGGTGGCACTGGCAGGGGCTACTAATTGTCACAGATGATGCAGAATTGCCTCTTCTTTTTCGGGCCCCATATCCCTTGCACATAAGCCGGTGATTGCCTTTTTTTTATGCTCACGCTGTCAGCACAAGGAGAAAACAAAAACCATTACCCAGCTTTTGTTTACATCAAGTGATCAGCTCTCATTTGCTGACAGCTGATCACATGGTAAAGGGCAGGGATCGGCCCCTTACTCGGATCTGTCATCACCCGAGTCTCAGTGACTCAGTGACCACAGCACGCGCGCACAAAGGGGAGGACGTTTATTGACGGACTCCCGGCAATTGAGGACCATGCTGTGGCAGTCGATCAGTTATAGCGCTGATCTCAAGTGATTAAAGAGGGTCTAAATGGGCCATTGACATGCATCACAATTCAACTTAGGAATGTGTCTTTGAAAAGTTAAACTAAATAATTTGGCCACTTTATCCTTCCAAATAATTCACTTCCTGTCACATAGCCACACAGGAAGTGAGGGAAAATCCCTAATAATGTCTTTCCTTGGGGACACACAGGTCAGTCTAAATACTTTCCCCATTATGCACATTGCACTCCAGCATATTGCGGGGTACACCACAAATTATTAGGTAGTTTGGACTTTGGGGTCTATTTACTAAAGGCAACTCTACTTTGCACTACAAGTGCACTTGCTGTATATCTGAGGGGGACATGCAAGCAAAAAAAAAAACAACACCATCTTTGCTTTTACATGATTGTAACATCCAATCACCAGTACTTTCCCTCAGATTTTCAGCAGCTACACTTTTATTACATGCAGGGGTTCTAACACTTACTTTATTTCCCTCAAAATGCCCACAATTAGAATTGTATTGCCTTGAGCTATTTTTAAGTGCAGTGCTCTAAATCAGTGCTTCTCAAGTACCCCCAACAGGCCATGTTTGCAGGTTTTCCTTCATCTTGCACATGTGCTTTAAATCACAGTCAATGGTTTTGATTTTTGGACAGCAATTCTCGATAAGATAAATTCACAAAACATGTCCTGTTGGGGGTACTTGAGGACTGAGGCTGAGAACCACTGCAGTAAAAAAGGAAAATTTAATACTTACCGCTCTGTATTTTTCATTTCCTGGTGACGCTCCATGGCAGCACACAATCCATGCATATGCTAGCATGAAGGCACCAGTGTAGACAAATCACACCTGTTTTGTTTTGACATGCCAATCAGCTGTCACATTTGTTGCAAAGAAAACACAAAACAAACATCAAAACTTTGCATCAAATTTTATTGGTCAACAAAACAAAAGGGAAGGCATAATAAAAAACATGGTCAGTTTGAAACAGTTACAGACTCAACATCTTAAAAAATTTTGGCCAAAAAAAAAGCAGCACAGACAATTAAATCAAAGTGAACAAACAACACACATTAACATCAGAATTATTTCAGAGGAACATTTTCCCCACACAAAAAAAAATACAATCCACAAAAGTTAACCAATCACCTGTTTTGCAAAGACATAACAAATAAAATACATGTGTTACAAACTCGATAAGGACACCAACATGTACATTTTGCAAACCCCCCCCCCCCCCCCACACACACACACACACACACACACACACACACACACACACACACACACACACACACACACACACACACACACACACACACACACACACACACACACACACACACACACACACACACACACACACTTGCCTCTTCTCAGGGCAAGCGAACGAATGTTCCCTCTGAGCTTTATATAACATATGTTTGTGTGCTAATGAGGCAATTGAAAACACATGCACAGTCCATGAAACACCCAAAATGCAAGTTCTCCCAATGTAGAGACTGAAATTCAAAGTGGGTACACCTGTCCTTCAATTACTAACCCATAAAAACACTCTCTGAGTGAGCATGCCCAGAAATATCCAGGTGCTGTTCACACACAAAAAGCACCCAAAAAAAAAACTAACTGGCTGGGCATGTGCAGAACAACACCAATGCAGCTAGCAAAAAATAACCCTCCCCCCGTCCAAAATTAAGCACATCATCCAGCATGCTACAAAATTAGAGATGGGACAATCACCCCCCCCCCACCAACAAATACCATTGCAGTCTATGGGAACTGACTTGTTAATTTTGCTAGTCCCCACTTGGCTGGCTTATCTTCTAGTTATTGGCCTTAAAATGGGGGCCCAGGTCCCACCCTAAGGGACATATATCAATGTCACCAATTTGGAAAACACCAAAAACAAAACAAAGAGAAGTGCCTTTAAATATGCCAAATTGCTTAAGGGCCATTTCACACCACATGCAGTGCATTGCGTTTTTTATGCATCCAAAATGCATGGAAAGTTGGTTATATGGTTCTAAATGGCAGTGTTTGTTCCAGTGCGTTCCAGTTCCCCCAAAAAAGTAGAACATGCTGCATTTTACCTGCACTGGACTGTACTGGACCGCATCAAAACGCATCATAAACACACTGGAACGCACAGGAACACACCTAAATGCACCAAAAACGCACTGGAACACACTTGTCCTTATCTATGGTTAATAAAAAAGAGGGGTGAAAAAAAAGCACTGGACTGCATCAAAAACGTACCAAAAATGCACTGGAACGCATCAAAAACGTGCATGCAGAAAAGCACCTGGAACGCATCCGGATTTCATTTCTATGGTGTGAACTGGCCCTAGTTCACACTATAGAAACGCAGTCTGGGTGTGTTCCAGGTGCTTTTCTGCATGCGCGTTTTTGACACATTCCAGTGCATTTTTGATGCGTTTTTGATGCAGTCCAGTGTTTTTTTCCCCCTCTTTTCACTTAGGACAAGTGTGTTGCAGTGCGTCTTTGGTGCATTTAGGTGCGTTCCGGTGCATTCCAGTGCATTTTTGGTACGTTCCGTTGCGTTTTTGATGTGTTTTACTGGGGTCCAGTACAGTTTTGTACCTAAAAAATGCAGCATGACCAATTTTTTTTTTGCTTTCTGAAACGCACTGGAACACACTGCAGTGGTGTGAACTATGCCATTGGCATTAATGTGATCAACTTTCTTTGTGTTTTTCATGCATCAAAAAAATGCACTGCACTGCATCCGGTGTGAACTGGCCCTAAATATCATACCGGGGGGTGTCTATAGTATGCCTGTAAAGTAGCACATGTTTTCCATGTTTATAACAGTTGAAGAGCAAAATTACATTTCTAAAGTAAAATAATAGTCATTTAAAAGTCCTTGCGGCTGTAATGAATTGCTGGTTCCCGTCAATACAGATAAAAGTCATTGAAAGTCTTTGATTACACAAAAAACAAAAGCGTGGGGGTCCCCCAAATTCCATTACCAGGCCCTTCAGGTCTGGAATGGATATTAAGGGGAACCCCGCTGCAATTTTTTTTTTAAATGACGTGGGGTTCCCCCCAAATATCCATACCAGGCCCTTCAGATCTGGCATGGATTTTAAGGGGAACTCCACCCCAAATTAAAAAAATAAATGGTGTGGAGTCCCCCCAAAAATCCACACCAGACCCTTATCCGAGCACATAACCTGGCCGGCCGCAGGGGAAAAGGGGGGGACGAGAGAGCGCCCCCCCTCCCTCCTGGACCGTACCAGGCCACATGCCCTCAACATGGGGAGGATGTCCCCATGTTGATGGGGACAAGGGCCTCATCCCCACAACCCTTGCCCGGTGGTTGTGGGGGTCTGCGGGCGGGGGGCTTATCGTAATATGGAAGACCCCTTTAACAAAGGGGACCCCCAGATCCTGCCCCCCCCTGTGTGAAATGGTAATGGGGTACAAATGTACCCCTACCATTTCACAAAGAAAGTGTAAAAAATGTAAAAAATTACAAGAGCCGGTTTTTGACAATTCCTTTATTAATGTCTTTTCTCTTCTTCCAACTTCTTCCATCTTCTTCTTCCATCTTCTTCCATCTTCTTCTTTTCTCCATTCGGGTTTCTTCCTCCATCTTGTTCTTCATCTTCATCTTCCTCTTTATCTTTATCTTCATCTTCATCTTCCTTCGGTGTTCTCGTCCGCATCTTGCTCCGGCGTCTTCCCTTCTTCTTTCTTCTTCGGCCGCTCCGTTTGAATTGGAGGTTCCCGCTGTGCGACGCTTCAGTTCTTCAGTTCCCCTCTGGGTCCGCTTGGATTTCACTGGGACTTTCCCCGTGGTGTCAGAGGGGGGCGGAGCCACCGGGTGGCAGCAGACCAAGTGGAGAACTGAAGCGTCGCACAGCGGGAACCTCCAATTCAAACGGAGCGGCCGGAGAAAGAAGAAAGGAAAGAAGAAGCCGGAGCAAGATGCGGACGAGAAGACCGAAGGAAGAAGGAAGATGAAGATGAAGAGGAAGAAACCCGAATGGAGAAAAGAAGAAGATGGAAGAAGAAGAAGGAAGAAGATGGAAGAAAAGAAAAGACATTAATAAAGGAATTGTCAAAAACCGGATCTTGTCATTTTTTTCATTTTTTACACTTTCTTTGTGAAATGGTAGGGGTACAATGTACCCCATTACCATTTCACACAGGGGGGGCCGGGATCTGGGGGTCCCCTTTGTTAAAGGGGTCTTCCAGATTCCGATAAGCCCCCTGCCCGCAGACCCCCACAACCACCGGGCAAGGGTTGTGGGGATGAGGCCCTTGTCCCCATCAACATGGGGACATTCTCCCCATGTTGAGGGCATGTGGCCTGGTACGGTTCAGGAGGGAGGGGGGGCGCTCTCGTCCCCCCCTCTTCCCCTGCGGCCAGCCAGGTTGCGTGCTCGGATAAGGGTCTGGTATGGATTTTTGGGGGGACTCCACGCCATTTTTTTTTTACATTTGGGGTGGAGTTCCCCTTAAAATCCATGCCAGATCTAAAGGGCCTGGTATGGATATTTGGGGGGAACCCCACGTCATTTAAAAAAAAATTGCAGCGGGGTTCCCCTTAATATCTATACCAGACCTCAAGGGCCTGGTAGTGGAATTTGGGGGAACCCCCACGCTTTTTTTTTGTTTTTATCAATGACTTTTCTCTATATTGCCGGGAGCCGACAATTCATTAATAACCGCGGCTGCTTTTAAATGCCTTTTTTTTCCTTTAGAAATGTCATTTTGCTGGCGCACTGGGAAGTTCAGAGCTGTGCCTGTTCAACTTATGCAAATTAGTTTACGTGACTTGACATTTACTAAGATTTTGCCGGCGCAGTGTCCCGGCGCATTTGAACCATTGAAATTCCCGCGCTGAGCTAAAAAAAAACTCCCGCAGCTCGAATCGTACTTGCCGGCGCAGCGGGCTGGTTTTGAAAAAGTTACTTTATCACTCAATTTTGGGCATATTAGTTATTTGGGCAGGTGTCCCTACACTTCCTCACATCATCCCACATCACCCCCATTATATTCTCACTTCCAGCTTCTTTATATTTAGTGTTTAACATGCCGTGCGCCAGGTCCATAGTGGCGCACTGAGCGCCTCCTCCCGTCCGCCGACAACACTATAGTAAATGGGAAATAGGGCTGCGCTACCGGCGCTAATGTTTTGTAAATACCAAAACAGCCATTGTGCACGCAGATGCGCCAATACTCATGGCGCAAACGTTTCGTAAATCAGCCCCATAGATTTAAATACAATTTTGGAAATACACAGGGTTAAAACGATGGGGATATACATTTCACTCTATTTTTGGGTGGATATGGGGGGATCTCTCATCCCCAGACCCACCCCCTAAGGTAAAATAAATGGTAGGTGCACATAATGTAAAAATAAAACTTATTTATATAAAAATGAAGGGAGGGAAGGGATTTCCTTAGATCAAATTAAACACAATGGGACGAAAGGAAGGGAGAAAGGGGAAAAAAGAGAGAGGAAAATCTTAATACACAAACTTGTGTTTTTTTTTTTTTTTTGGTATATAGGTGTAAAGAATATATGATAAACACCATCACGAGGTAAAGGGTATAGAGGTGTGGGGTAGGCTTATTTTAAGGGTTTAGTGCTGCCCTTCCCCCCCCCCCCGTCGCCCCCCCCCGTCTTCTCTCTAGACGTGAGCAAGTGACTGGTTATAAGAGCTGAGAAGGGAGGGAAAGAGAAATGAGAAGTTATATGATGTATGGACTTCAGGAATATTATGTTTAAATAAGTAGGGAAGAGCCGTAAAATTATATGATGAGTCCTGGGACTATTTGTACTGTAGGATTCCTGTAGGAAAATATGTGATATGTACTATGTCTAATGTATGTGATATGTGATGTTATATGTTTCAGGTGTGTAAATTGAATGTAAATATATGTGTCTTTTTTTATATATGTCCTTTTTCTAAAAATGTATAAAATATATTTAAACACAAAAGTTGTCCTAGTCTATCTGAAACTAAAAAAAAAATGTTTTGGCTTTAGACATACTTTAAAGAGTTCTGTATTCTGTATAATGACCATGACAGAAGACTCTCCTTAACAGAAAATGCATTTCAGTGTTCTTCGTACCGGAGAGAGTCTGTGGGAAGACTGACCCTCATGACCTGCATATCCTTTTATTGAGTCACTACAACATAATTTCAATGAAGCTGCCAGTCACAGCATATTTAAAAATGTCTGTAAATTTCATAAATGTTTCAAAAATAAGCTTAAAATAATGCTTCATCCATGTACTGATATGACAGTCCAAAATGCTGAACAGCTTTAACATATACTTTAAGCAGGTGTAGACACTTGGGTTCCCATCTGCTGCTGGGAGGAACATAATTTCATATGCCTACTAGACAGGCCTGAACTGACACATTATGCTTACTTAGGTACACCTGTCCTACTCCTATTGTCATGCAATTATCATACTAGAATGTATTATTAGACAGAGTTTCTATCTGCTTTGTATTCACGGCTACCTATTAACTATACAGACCAAACCAGATGAAACAGTATATTTTACTTCTCTAGAATTTGCATTTTTATGTTGTGCTAATCTTAATGTTTTGTTTTCTATCTTGCTCTTATACTAAGGTCTGTTTTACTGGCCCTACAAAACCTTTAATCTTGAATGCATCTTCACAAAATGAGTAACAAAATATATTATGCAACATATCAAGCCCCTGCAGCCCTTTATATAAGGATCATTTTCAAGGCAAAATACATTTCTATAACGAGAACTAATCAACAACACCTTCTCAGGAGCATTCATGACTTCAAATAACAGATGTCTTCAGAACCTTCTTTTACATTATTGGGAATATTACAGAAAATCAGTTAAAAAAAGTTACTGCATATGAAAAAGAAAACAAATCACCTATAACACCATTTCCATGACAAGCACCTTTTGCCATGATCAGTGCTACATAGTGAATACTAAACCGAAGAAAACCTTAGAGACTATTCATTATACTCGACAGTAAGAAGCTTTATGGCTGACTCCTGTTTAATACATCTTGAATAAATTGATTTACCCAGTCTAACTGTTGCTGCCTAAAATGAACTGGGATGAAACAGCTTTGTTTTTAAATAGTCCGTTGATTGGATTAACAAGATTCTTAATTGTATTCCCTGATGATCAGCTCAGAAATAATCTCCATAGGTCATAATATGGTATTTCTGTACATTGTACTTGTTACATTACTTTAATATTAGGACACAATATGAATGTATTTAATCATTTCTAACATTGTTAATAATGCTGACAGTGGATAGAGCCTGGTGACCAGGAAGCATTTTCATCTTAAAAATATTTAAGACCTTCTATTGCTTGTTATTTAACTATCTCATTAAGACTGTTAAAGTTACATAGTTGGTGAGGTTGAAAAAAGACACAAGTCTATCAAGTCCAATCTGTGTGTGTGTGCTTTTATGTTAATATTACATTGTAAATCCCTGTATGTTTCGGTCGTTAAGGTGCCCATCTAATAGTTTTTTTTTAAATTATCAATGCTCCCCACTGAAACCACTGCTTGTGGAAGAGAATTCCACATCCTTAAAGTGATTCTAAAGGCTGAAGGTTTTTTACTTTCATGCATTCTATGCATGAAGGTAAAAAAATTCAGTATGCAGCCCTCCTCTCCAGCCCCCCTAATACTTACCTCAACCCGTTTAAAATTCAGCAATCTGCATCAGAGCAGCTGCTCTCCCGCCTCTCTGCTTTCTCATTGGCTCCCGCTGCTGTCAATCACAGCTAGTGAGGAAGGAGCAGGGGGCAGGGCCGAGTCCCGCTCTGTGTGTCTTATGGACCATTGCTCAGAGCATGTAAGTATAACATGTTTATTTGTTTGTTTTTTGGTTTTTATTGAGTTCAGTCACAGCTTACAAATACAAAAGCAAGACTCGTTAGTAACAGTGACAGACATATTTCCTATTACAACAAAACAACAAAGAAAACAAGAAAGAATATCTGAAGGTAGCCAAAACAAGTAAAGCATAAGAAGGTTATTCTTGAGAGTAGGGTGGATGGCTTGCCTACCCTCTTCAGTTATCTAAGCACAGCGCAGCTCGGGCTCTGGTATTGTCATGGGTGGGGAACCACCTTAGGCGGTTCCCAGGGCGACCCTACCCAGGGTCCACGCCGGAGGAGGGGTGCCATTCAAAGCCTCCAACAACCTCCCTCGACGCGTCCCCCAGGCCCAAGCCCCCCTTGGTCCCCGCGTCTTACATTATTGAGAGTCACAGCGCTGATGCTGTCACTCAGGGTGCATATGCGTGGGCTGTAAGCCCTGCCGCGCGCAGCCATCTCTGCATTTCGGGAGCATCAACCATCAACCTTGTCAACAGCAAAAACTGTAAAAGTGCTTAACCATATAGAAAATAAAGGGGGGATTTAAAAGGGAATGGGGGGAAAGAGAGAGAAAGAGAAAGATTGGAATCTCACCACAGATATATGAGGGACTCACCCCATCCGCACCGGACAACCAGTCGCAAGGATATCATGTTAAAAGAAAAATGGTTAAGTTAAGCAATGTCCGCGGTCTATGCTCCGTATCATGGGGGGTTTATATTCCTGTTGTGACCTAGAGTTGGGTCCGCTAGCTTAAGCAGGAATTCGTCCAGACTAGAGGGGATATAATTGGGGTCTGAAAAATGATCTGTCCAGAGAATCCATCGGGCAGTGTGGGCATCTCTAGTACCTTTACAGGTCGCGATCCATTCTTTCGCTCCCCTGACCTAATTTATCCTGCGTATAGACTCCTCTCTGTTTGGTATCTGCGTTTTCTTCCAGTAAATCGAAAGTAGCCGCCTAGCGGCATCAAGCAGGTGGGGAAGTGCGCTCTTTTTGTAGCGACTGATAGGCATGGGAGGGATGTGCAAAAGAAAGTGGACCGGAGAGAGGGGGATGTCTATCCCCAAAACTTCATTAACCTGATCTCTAACGTCTTCCCAGAAAAGTGCAATTATTGGGCATTCCCACCACAAATGTAGAAGGGTTTCTTGGCCTCCACATCCCCGCCAGCACTGGTCAGAACTAGCAGGGTACATCCGTGCCAAATCCACGGGGACCCTGTACCAGCGTGACATCAACTTGTAGTTTGTCTCTTGCATTTTATAGTCGGCCGAGCTGGAGTGAGTCATCTGATATAAATTAGTCAGTTGAGGACCTGTGAGCTCTTGCCCCAGATCTCTCTCCTATGCCCGTACACAGACGAGCTTGGACGCCGAGGCCGAGGACCCCAGCAGTTGGTACAACTCCGAGACCATTCGTGAGATTGGTTCGTCCACTATGAACAGGCCCTCAAAAGGTGTAAGCAACGTGATATCTCTTATTGATTTACCAGTCGTTTCAAAAAAGTGGTGTAACTGCCTGTATCTCCAAAAATTCATGTGCGGCTTACCAGGCCTGCCCGTTAAGGAGTCGTAGGGTAACAGTTTGCCGTTTCTTAACAATTTCCCACAACTAGTATTCTTGTCATCAACCCACTTTCCAAAGAAGTCTGTGTTTTCCCCGCGGGGGAACCAAAGGTACCCTCCCAGCGGCGCCAGCGGGGACACAGGGGGGGCCAGACCGAATATGCGGTTAATTTTGTCCCACATCCTGAGCGACAAATGCTTCAGGGGGGACGAGGCCCTCGACAGCCCCTTGTGTTCGCTTGAGAGCCACGGGGCCAATGCCAGATTCCTCCCGGCCATGTATTTTTCCATTGTAACCCATAGTTTGGATCGGTTATGAAAGCGCCAATTGAGGAGCCTCTGGAGGGCTATGGCCCGATAGTATCTCAATAAGTCTGGGACGCCCAAACCACCGGAGCGATTTGGGCGTTTCAAGACCCCTAGTGCTATGCGTGGCTTCTGGGAGTTCCATATGAACTTAGTGAACATGTGGGACATGTGGGCGAAGAAGGTTTTGGGTAAGGATACAGGGAGCATCTGCATGTAGAACAAGATCCTAGGTGGGACATTCATTTGTATAATGTGTATTCTCCCCAGCCAGGTGAAGGCGGTTTTCGTGTTGCAAGTCTTGTTTGACAGCAGATATCAACTTAGGGTAGTTTGTCACGTATAGCGTGTCAAAACTGTCTGTTAGTTGTATGCCTACATAACGGAGGGAGGTCGTGGCCCACGTAAATGGGAATGCTGATTTCAGTCTGTCTGTCAGGTTCGGGGATAAGCATATGGGTACGATTTCGGACTTTGAGTAGTTAATTTTAAAATTCGAAAGTGTCCCGATATGTTGAAGCTCCTTCAGCAAGACTGGCAGTGAGATCAGGGGGTTCATCAGGTGGAATAGTACATCATCCGCATAGGCAGAAATCTTATGTTCTACAGTACCCACTGTCAGGCCGTGGATGTCCGCGTTCGCCCTCACTCCACGCAATAAGGGCTCTAAAGCCATTGCGAAGAGGAGGGGCGAAAGCGGGCACCCCTGTCTCGTGCCGTTCCTGATCGGGAATGTGAAAGAGAGAGTGCCATATATTTTGACCTGTGCACTAGGATCTGTGTATAGGGCCCGTATCCAGGTTAACATGTTGGAGCCTAAACCTAATGTGTCAAGTACTGCGCGTAGGTAGGACCAGTCGATGCGGTCAAACGCTTTCTCTGCGTTCGTAGAGAGTATTAGGTATGAAAGGGGGTCTTCCTGCTCCTTGGCCCAGTGGATGAGCTGGATCGCTCAAATGGAGTTATCCCTGGCCTCCCTACCAGTGATGAAGCCTGTTTGGTCAAGGTGGATTACTAAGGGTATGAGGTGTTTTAGTCCGTTCGCCAGGATCGTTGCCAATATCTTCACGTCAGTGTTCAGTAGGGATATGGGGCGGTAGCTTTGTGGAGTAGTGGGGTCTTTCCCTTCTTTCAGTATAGCCGAGATGTGTGCTAAGAGTGCCTCTGGGGGAATACAGTTACCCTTCGTTAGGGAGTTGAAGTATTTGCACATCTGGCTGGTGAGTATCTGGGAATTTTGTTTTTATAGTACGCCTTGGTGTATCCGTCTGGGCCTGGACTTTTCCCATTAGGTAGTGATTTAATGGTGTTTTCAATCTCTGCAACTGTTATGGGGGAGTCTAAGTAGGATCGTTGGTCCTCAGTCAGGGGCGGTAATCCGTTCACGGCTAGATATTCGTGTATTCTACACATTTTGTCGGTCTTGCCTTCTGAGGGTAAATCAGCATCAAGGTTGTAAAGGGTAGCATAGTAGTCATGGAACCCTGCAGCAATTTGGGAGGATTTAAATACCAAGTCCCCCGAGGGGGAGCAAAGTTTGTGTATCTATGTCTGGGCCCTTTTTTTCCGTAGAGCTCTCACCAGCATACGACCACATTTATTGCCGTGTTCATAATATCTGTGCGACAGGTACCTCAATTGTCTCCGCGCCTGTCTTTCCAGCAGGCGCGAAAACAATTCCCTAAGGTCGGTCAATTTCTTCAGGGCCGTGGGGTCTCCGTCATTTTTATGTTTAAGCTCAGCCTGGTGGAGTGCTGTGAACACTCTATCAAAGTCTGCGTGGCGTTCCCTTTTAAGTTTCGTGCCAAGGGCGATAAGCTCGCCTCGTACCACTGCCTTGTGGCATTCCCAAACAGTTCCTTCACTCAAATCTGCAGTGGCATTTTCTCGAAAGTAGTGCTGCAAGGTTTCTGAGATCTTTGACTCCACTACAGGGTCGTCTAACAGATTCTCGTTAAGTCGCCAGGTTACATAGTTACATAGTTAGTCAGGTTGAAAAAAGACACAAGTCCATCCAGTTCAACCATAAAAAAAAAAAAATATATATATCGTACAATCCCATATACCCAATTCTATACCCACAGTTGATCCAGAGGAAGGCAAAAAAAAAACCAGAAGAGCATGATCCAATTTGCTACAGCAGGGGAAAAAATTCCTTCCTGATCCCCCGAGAGGCAATCGGATATTCCCCGGATCAACTTTACCTATAAACGTCAGTACCCAGTTATATTATGTACATTTAAGAAAGAATCCAGGCCCTTCTTAAAGCAATCTACTGAGCTGGCCAGAACCACCTCTGCAGGGAGTCTATTCCACATTTTCACAGCTCTTACTGTGAAAAAACCTTTCCGTATTTGGAGGTGAAATCTCTTTTCCTCTAGACGCAAAGAGTGCCCCCTTGTCCTCTGTGTTGACCGTAAAGTGAATAACTGAACACCAAGTTCACTATATGGACCCCTTTTATATTTGTACATGTTGATCATATCCCCCCTTAATCTCCTCTTCTCAAGAGTGAATAAATTCAGTTCCTCTAATCTTTCCTCATAGCTGAGCCCCTCCATCCCTCTTATCAGTTTGGTTGCCCTTCTCTGCACTTTCTCCAGTTCCCCAATATCCTTTTTGAGAACTGGGGCCCAAAACTGAACTGCATATTCCAGATGAGGTCTTACTAATGATTTGAACAGGGGCAAAATGATATCTCTCTCTCTGGAGACCATACCTCTCTTAATACAAGAAAGGACTTTGCTCGCTTTGGAAACCGCAGCTTGGCATTGCATGCCATTATTGAGCTTATGATCTACCAAAACCCCCAGATCCTTCTCCACTACGGATCCCCCCAGTTGTACTCCCCCTAGTATGTATGATGCATTCATATTCTTAGCCCCCAAGTGCATAACTTTACATTTATCAACATTAAACCTCATCTGCCACATAGTTGCCCAATTAGACAGAGCTTTGAGGTCGGCCTGTAAATTGGCGACTTCCTGTAAGGACGTTATTCCACTGCATAGCTTGGTGTCATCTGCAAAGACAGAAATAAGGTCCAGGCCCTATGGGTGCCAGAGGGCGAGGCGATAGTAACGGTGATCGGAGCATGGTCCGATATAGTTATATGTCCGATAGACGAACCCTGCAGAAGTTCCAGAGTGGGTCGGTCAACATAAAGCAGATCTATTCTGGTGTATACATTGTGCACCTTTGAATAGTAGCTATAATCTCTATCTGTGGGGTGCAGGATTCTCCAGCTCTCTACCAAGCCAGCTTCCTGGAGGGACTTACGGAAGCGCTTTAAGAAGGCATGGGAGTGCGTTGGTCGCTGGTGCGACGTGTCTTGTGAAGGGTCTGGGCTAACATTGATGTCGCCGCCTAAAATTAGGGAGCCCTCTTTGAATTCCGCCAGGTGGTCCAGGACAGTGTCGAGGAAGGTCAATTGGTTTTAGTTGGGGGCATAAATGTTAGCAAAGGTGTATTTTATACCCGCTATGGATCCCTTCAAAAAAACATACCTTCCCTGTGGATCTACAAGATCACTTGCGTGTTGTAAGGGGCAGGATTTGTGGACGGCTATCGCTGTACCTCAGGATTTGCTAACTGGGGATGTGCTGTGATACCACTGGCTGTATAGATGGGTGGGTAGTTTAGTCACTGAGTGGTGAGTGAAGTGCGTCTCCTGCAAGAAAACGACTTGGGCCTTCAACTTCTTCAACTCCCACCACAGTTTGCTACGCTTATTTGGGGAGCATAAACCCCAGACATTATGTGAAACTACCTTGATTCCCGCCATGTTGACACCATATGATGGGTTGACTGCGCTCCTGGTGGTGTGGCCCGGTGCGAGCCGTGGTCGCCCGAGTAGAGTCCGTCTGCAGAGAAGGTGAGAGAAAAAGAGGAGAGGAAAGGATGGGAAGGAATGAGAGAAACATTAGTATCAGTAATCACATTGGCAAAATTAACTATTACAAAAAACCAACCAACTGTTGGAAATAACTGCAGGTCAGGACCCGTGGGTGTCCCTGGAACAGGGGACCCACCTGGTCCGGGCCTGTTGTCCCAATTGGAACCAATACCCATGTGTGGGTGGCCTACGTGGGGGTCGTGGGCCAGCATGGTGGTGGGTACGAGGGGAGGGAAATCTGCTCCACCACCACCTATTGGAAGTTGTTTTGAGACACCGGGTGTCCGGGTACAAGTGCCGAGGGGAGATTGGGGGGGGGTGGGTGCCACCTGCGGGATCCAGGCTAGAGAGAATAGGGCCCTAGGGACGGGGTCGTCAGCCTGGTCAGAGTGTCTACAGAGTGGGCTCATGGCAGTCCATCAGTGCCATCACATTTCCCGTCTTAATACAAGTTCCACTTTGGAGGCCTTGAACCAGGGACCAGCTGCTAATTTGAAGGGGAAGTGGGTGACAGGGGTGGAGTCAATCCTTAGTGGTCAGATGAAGTTAAAATCTGCGACAGGCCATCAGACTCTTAGGGCCGAGGGACCGGGCAGAGAATCCAGTTCCTGGCGATGGCGGCTGCGTCTCCTACTGCATCTTTGTGGCATCTGAAACCAGGGCTGGGGAAGTCCAAAGGCTGAGAAGCCCGCTACGTCCATGCCTCCCCGCCAATCCGGGAAGTCCACCGGGTTCAGTCCAAGTGTCTAAAGGAAGTGAGGGAGATCATCTTTGGTGCGTAAAGTCACCGAGCGGCCATCTTTAGTCGCCTGCAAGTAGAATGGGAAGCCCCAGCGGTAAGGTATGTTTGCGTCTTGGAGGGAAGCCAGTACAGGTTTAAGGGCCCTTTGTTGCATAAGAGTTGGAGATGTCCTGGTAAAAAAAAAGGTGAGCGCCATCAAAATCATAAAAGGGTTTATTGCGCATTTTCTGCATGATATGCTCTTTAAAGGTATATTTGTGCAATTTGCAGATGATGTCTCTGGGATTGTCTACGTCCTGAGAGGGGGGCCTCAGAGCTCGATGAGCACGATCGATTTCAACTGGCACAGTGTCAGGGAGTTCCAGGATGTCCCTGAATATCCCAACCAGAGAGGGGATTATATCTTTGGGGCCAGTAGCTTCAGGCAATGCCGCGAATGCGGATGTTTGCATGTCTGCTGCGATTTTCATCTAAGTGTGACAAGATTGCCTCCAGCTTGTGATCCTGTGCTGCACACCGAATTTCTAGGTCTGATATGGAGGGAAGGGTCTCATCTAGTCTTTGTTCTAAAGTCTCTACCCTGTTTCCCAATTGTGTAGTGTCCTCTTTAAGCTGGGCAATATCTTCTTTAAAAGCCTTTTCTACTCTGGATGTGAACCTTTCCAGATCTTCCCTGGTGGGAAGTGACCAGATGTGCCTCTTTATGTCCCCATCCTCCATGAAGTCTGCAATGT
This sequence comes from Rana muscosa, assembly GCA_029206835.1. NCBI lineage: Eukaryota > Metazoa > Chordata > Amphibia > Anura > Ranidae > Rana > Rana muscosa. The sequence goes on from CM055118.1 coordinate 737,764,071, forward strand.
CAGAGCCCACTGCTCTGGAGATTGTGGATCCCGGGGATGCCAGGGGTGCAGAGTCACTCACCATTTCTGGGGATGGCAGAGGAGATGCAGGCTGCCGCGAGGCTGTTTATTTTGCAGGCTAAGTCTTCTGCGTCGCCTGTGCCTTGGAGGTCTTCCCCGCCGGCGCCATCTTGGATTTTTCGCGGGTCCCGGGAAAGTAGCTATCTAGCTGCACCTGCCGGGATTTATCAGCCCCCAGATCCTGGTTCGTGTTTCGCCGACGTTGGGACATATCCTGAGCCGTTTTCAGGCTCAGGATCGCCGGTATGCTGCTGTGTAAGCTGCGGTGGGTGTGGAGCAGGGAACAGACACGTCCTCACAGCTCCATGTCCAGGACACGCCCCCTGTTTGTTTGTTTTAATTTGTACCTATAGTATCACTTTAATAAATCTTTAAGGCATAGTTACACTTTTGCAGTCAGTTTGAAAAAAGCTTTCTATGTTCCTATGTTTGTTATGTGCTCATATTCACACCGCATGTCCAAATCATTGAAAACATATATATTTTTTAACATTTAGATGTGTCTAAAGAGAAGATGTCATGGCTGATTCTAAAAATGTATGTATAGACTCAAGTGTATTTTTCCCCACCAACTCTCTCACTAACATACAATACAGAAGAGCAGTTTGTAAATTTGTAACACCTTGTTAGGACAAAAAGTTTTCACATCTAGTTTACAGTTTATAATCAAGATCTGCAAACACAGTACAGAAAGGGTTAATTATATTAAACATTACTCCACGGCCTCTTCTTAAACATTACAAAGCAGGGAGAGCATATAAGAGATTTTAAGAAAGTAAAAAGCACATAAAAGGGTAACCAGCAATTGTTATTATTTTAAGTAATGGGAACATGTAACAAATATAAAGAAAGTGTTAGACCAACTGCAAAAGTGGAAATACACTTTAAAGGGAACCCAACAGCATGGAAACATATGAGATTGCTGACTTGTTATCACATTATCTTTGCTTCATTACTTTTTGAATCACCGACCTAGAGCAAGCTTAAGTGTAACAGGTTTTGTGATGTTTGATATATACAGTTTAATGTACTGTATTTGTTCCATGTCCAGGACTTACCCTATAGTGAAGCAAGGATAAGGATGACAACCCTAGAGTACGTACCTGCAAAAAACAAGCAAGCAAAGGCAGCTCTAATGTTTCTGTCCTGACAGGTTTCAGTAAGGCCCCTTTCACACTGGGGCAGTTTGCAGGCGCTATTTTGCTAAAAATAGCGCCTGCAAACCGAGCCTAAACAGCGGCTGCTGTCTCTCCAATGTGAAAGCCCCGAGGGCTTTCACACTGGAGCGGTGCGCTAGCAGGACATTAAAAAAAGTCCTGCTAGCCGCATCTTTGGAGCGGTGAGAGGAGCGGTGTGTTTACCGCTCCTACACCGCTCCTTCCCATTGAAATGAATGGGACACCGCGGTAATACCGCCCGCAAACCGCGGCTAAAAATTGCGGCGCTATACCGCCACCGCACCCACCGCCCCAGTGTGAAACCGGCCTAAATAATGTGATGCCCGAGGGTTAACCTTTTTTCACTTCCAGCAGTAGCGCTGGGCTGTCCTCAGTGCTGCAGTGAGTGGTGCTGATGTAATTACATCTGGGTACTAACATTTATAGATAAAGTTGATCCAGGGAATATCTGGTTGCCTCCTGGGGGGATCAGGAAGGACTTTTTTTTACCCCGCTTGAGAAAATTGGATCATACTTTATTGGGCTTTCCAGCTGTGCAATGTCATCACTGGATTCTGATTCCATCTTCACCCGTCTTGCTTCCAGGTTTGTGGACTCCAGCTCTGTGAGTGGCCTGAGCCACGATGATGTCACTCCCATGAATGTGCACTGGAGCTGCCGGTCATGGCACAGGGCTCTGAAGGAAGGACACGGGTGGCCATTCCTTCAGACCGCATGCACCAGTAATGTCACTGACTGCATGTACAGTAAATATCTCCTAAACGGTTCATGTTTAGGAGATATTTACACTACCTATAGGTAAGCCTTATTATAGGCTTACCTATAGGTAAAATTTAGCGATGGAAGTTTACTTCCTCTTTAAGACAGAATATAGAAACACCATCTCTCCCAGAGAATTAATTGCAATTATTAGCATACAGCACTGACCTTTACATGTAAACTAGCATTTTTAATCTGCATGAAATAGCTTTCAGATAATTTGATGATATAATATATTTATAGTGTAGGTCGTGTTAATACTGTTTTACATCCCCTTAGATACATATCTTAAGGTCCATATGAAGCTTATGCAAGAATCAGTATTTTTTGCTTAGAATTATTTTAAATTGTGAGAAATTTGTATCAAATGGCAAGGAAAATGACAGAGATCTAAGTAAATCTGTCCAAAAATACCTTTTTTTTTCCACAATTTGATGTTAGGAACATAAAAAATAAGTCCACAGGTGAGTTTAATTTGGTGTCCTAATAATGTTTATTCTTTGAAGAGTATCACAGACACCCAGGGTTCCCAGCCAGGTGTAAAACATATAGTGGTGTTGTGGTGGCCAGGGAGCCCATCTGCTCTTTTCCTGGCTAGACATCAGATCGCTAAATAGCCAGTACTCTATTTTCCTGCTTGCTTATCAGTCTCCCTCTACAGCAGCTTTTCTCGACTGGGGTTCCTCCAGAGATTTCTAGGCATTACTTAAACTATCAGTAATTTCTGACTCTCAAAAATGTAAACATTGCTACCAATAATTTTTCTGCTGTATAGGGGTCATTCTTTCCACTGACTACAGATAAAGCGGGCATTCTTTCTAATGGCCACCAGTTCAACTGACCACCAAACTAAGGAGACCCTTTTCCCACTCACCATCAATGTAAGGGTAATCTTCTCCACTGGCTACCAATGTAAGGGAACATATCACTGACCACCAATGCAAGGTGGCACTTTTCCACTGACAATCTATTTAATGAGACATTTCTTCACTGACCACTAGTGTGACGGAACACTACAGTTTTCAGCCTGCTTTTATTCTGGCAAATATTAATAATAATGTTAAATTATTTATTATTATTAATAATAATAATTTGCTGTACAGAGCATCCCCTAGGTGTGAAATACTTTATGTACTCCATATTCTCTATGCTTTAATTTATGCATATGCCTCAACTCTATTCATGTTATGTATGGTGAGCAGTAGATATAGTTTTAATTAATTAGCAAGGGTTCTCTGAGTCATGAAAATAATTTTAATGATTCCTCCCAGGTAAAAAGGTTGGGAAAGGCTGCTCTAAAGCCTTTTATCTGACAAACCTTGGCTTAGAAGCAAAATATAACCTGTCTCAGATTACACTCTGGATTCTCCACAGCGTTTTGCAACAAGATGCGTAAAAAAAATCCTACTTAAGATTTACACTGGCCCCTTTATTTAGGTTTATTAACCCATGGACCATTATGTTTTCCTACAATGCTTCTTTTGTATGCTATCTTATTTTACTGTACATCTTGTAGATGTATACTGTATATACAGTATATGTAGATATTTGACTCCCTTGTTTTCTTTTCAATAAATGTAACTTGTTTGAAAAAGATCATTGCACTTAAATCAGTGGTTTTGTATAAACTATTTTATTATAGTTGGAACTACAAAATATAATGTAGCGCGGTCTCCTTTAAGACTTCCCGGGACTCCATTTCCCAGAGTCCCGTTTGGCACCCAGGGTGCAATGTTGCCACCGCAGAGACTTGTGGGAGGGAGATAAAAGGAGGAGGCGTGAACAGCTCGGCCTCTTTTGGACACCGCGCGGCTGCTGACTGGTCTTCCTGTGCGGATCTGCTGGAGTGCAGGGCCTGAAGCCTGGGGCCTTGCGCAACTTCCGAAGAGCCTTCCATCCCATTGCATAGCCTGGGTGGCATCTGACTTTGTTTACTGCAGACATCAGTTGGATCGGGGACCTGATCGTTGCAGACGCTGTGTGCGGAGACACAGCAGGTGGAAGTCCCGGACTGGGATCGCGTCCGGAGTGGTGAGCGAGCACCTGCTCAATTCAATAGGCTGTACTGTGTTTAGGCCTATAGACTGCCTTGGCCCACCGATCATTTGTTTGCTGTTCCGCTGGAGACCGGTAGCAGGACAGAGTTAAAGGGTCTCCAGCATAGTGTTCCTTGTGATTACCTACTTTGTGGATTACAATATTGTTCCTGAACGTGCACCACCATTTCAAGTTTGCATGCCAAGAAATCCTAATTCAAAAGACTGAGTTTAATTCTGTGTCAGGCCTGACCAGGGAGGGGGTAGAATATTGTTTAGTGCGCCACAGGGCGCGTAGATAATAATAGCTGCGCGTGGTGGATTACCACGCTGTGCTATTACTGTACACTATATCTATTGCTGCAGGGCTCTGTAGGCAAGTTGTAAGTTATGTTTTGACCTATGTCTTTTAGCCTAAAGTAAAGCCGTTACCTTACCACTTGCTATCACTGTGTTATTATTGCACATAGTGCTTATATCTCACGAGAAGTTGGGGTGTGTGTATAATCAGGTGTAGATTGCGATAGATAACATCCCTAGACTAACTGTGCCAAGAGAGACTAGACAAGATTGCCGGGGGTTGGTGGAGCTGTACTCAGGGCCTGAAATCAAACCAGCGGCTCTCTTAACTGGGGGTAGCGCTACAATAATGTAAAAAAATATTTTCTAGTGGGGTAAATATGAAATATTGCATATTAATACTTTGTATTTTATGCAATTTTTTTTATATTTTGACTCACTTGTTTTCTTTTTAATAAATTTAACTTGTTTGAAAAAGATCACTGCACTTAAAAGCAGTGGTTTTGTATATACAATTTTTTTATAGTGTGGACTACAAAATATAATGTAAAAAATATATTTTCTAGTTGGGTAAATATGAAATATTGCATATTAATATTTTGTATTTCCATTTCTAGCCAAAAGTTGGAGCTCTAGCTCCCTTCCATATGTTACATAGCTACATAGTAGGTAAGGTTGAACAAAAGCCACAAGTCCATCAAGTCCAACCTGTGTGTGTGCTTTTATGTTAATATTACATTGTATATCCCTGTATGTTGTGGTCATTTAGGTGCCTATATAATAGTTTTTTGAAATTATCGATGCTCCCACTGCTCCCACTGCTTGTGAAAGAGAATTCCACATCCTTACCGCTCTAATGCCGCGTACACACGATCGATTTTTTCGATGGTGAAAACACCGTCGAGAAAATCGACGTTAAAAACAAGGAACAGCTTGTTCCCCTCACACACGGCCGTTTTAAATGTCATTTATTTTTTTGTCGAAAAAAACGACCGTGTGTGGGCTCCGTGGCAGTGTTTCCCTATGGGAAACACTGCCGCGGAAAACATGTCGAAAAAAACGACGAGAAAAATTAGAACATGTTCTAATTTTTCTCGTCGTTTTTAATGCCGTTTTTCTCGTCAAAAAAAACGACAGAAAGCCCACAGACTATCGTTTTTCTCGTCGAATGGGAAAAGTGTCGTTTTTTCCGACTGGAAAAACGGCCGTGTGTACGCGGCATAACAGTAAAGAACCCTCTACGTAGTTTAAGGTTAAACCGCTTCTCTTCTAAATTTAGTGAATGGTCACGTGTCTTTTTAAATTCCCTTGCGCGGAAAAGTTTTATCCCTATTGTGGGGTCACCAGTACGGTATTTGTACATTGAAATCATATCCCCTCTCAAGCGTCTCTTCTCCAGAGAGAATACATTCATTGCTTGCAGGCTTTCCCCATAGCTGATATCCTCCAGTCCCTTTATTAGCTTTGTTGCCCGTCTCTGGACTCTCTCCAGTTCCAGCACATCCTTCCTGATGAGTGAAACCCAGAACTGGATGGCATACTTCAGGTGCGGCCGGACCAGAGTCTTGTAGAGTGGGAGAATTATAATTTTATCTCCGGAGTTAATCCCCTTATTATTGCATGCCAATATTCTGTTTACTTTGCTTTCAGTAGCTTGGCATTGCATGCCATTGTTGAGCCTATCATCTACTAAGACCTCCAGGTCCTTTTCCAATCCTAGATGCCTTCAGTGGTTCTCCCACTAGCGAGTAATTTGCATTCATATTTTGGCACCCAAATGCATTATTTTACATTTTTCAACATTAAACCTCATTTGCCATGTAGTTGCCCACCCCATTAATTTGTTTAGATCTTCTTGTAAGGTTTCCACATCCTGCATAGAAAATTTTGCCCTGCTTAGCTTAGTATTGTCCGCAAATACTGAGATTGAGCGGTTTATCCCATCCTCCAAAACGTTTATGTACCAGATTTTTCCTACTTGCTCTGCTGAGAAAAATAAAAATGTTGTATACAGAGCCCAATAGCTCAAGCTAGACATTTACCCCCAAAAATTAAATGAGTTATAGCCATGACTCATCCCTGACTCATCCGTACACTCTCCCTATCTGTTCTTTTTAGACAGGGCCTTTTGAAGTTTTAGTCAGGGAAAGAAACCTTGAAAGCAAACATCTCCTGATGTGTGCTATCTTTTTTAAACATATATTTGTAAAACAAATATTTCTGCATACATTACAATACACAATACTACACATAAGTATAAAAAAAAGTGTAAAAAAAATATTAATTATTATATGTCCCCTTTAGCTGTAAATCTTATGTCGTAAAAGCACCTTCTAAAGAATATTCCTGCTGCGTTGTTGCAACTTTCAGATGGAAAAATAAATACATTTTACAACAACGATATATAATAGTTTAAAAGAAAAAGATTTTACTGCCAAATGAAGATAGTTTTATATCTTTTAAGTGCAATCTTTTGACCAGTCATTTCATCAAATGATCTTTCACACAACTCAGTGTGTAGTAATTTTTCCATAATGCTTGTTGCTTTGTGATAGACAGTAAAACTTTGTTTAATAGTGACACTTTGCAGGATTTATGGAACGTAAAAGAGAAATTATGAGTGCAATAAGCTATTTCTATGGTTTCTAAATGTGGATTGTTTAGCTGAAGGCAATAGCTTTGAAGCATTCAGACAGAGACAACACTGTTGTCAGAACCTTTCTTAGCAAGAAACTATATGTCTGTTTTCTTCTGAACAAAAGTGAGCCCCGAGCAGCATCTACATGTATAATAAGCTACAGTATTACACTGAAATGATTCCACCCTAAATAAAGCCTATCCTTCTCAATTTCTTTCTAGATATTAGAAAATTGAAAGGTTATTTATTTATTCACTCTTCTCTCACTAATTGAACCTGAGTGGAGCTTAAAGCTGTATTAAACCCAAAACCAAATTTAATATACTGCAGCTTACCAATCCTTAGATGTGGTACCTGCATTACTTTTCTTTTTTAAGGGCGTTTTCACCTGGTGATCTGGACACAGCCCCCACTCTGGATGGAGGAGAAACAGAGAAACCTTTGGACAGCAGCATTGTTAGTCTGTGGGGAGTGTTAAGCCTCATACACATGATCGGACTTCAAAAAACTTTTCCGTGGTCTTTTGTTTGAAGGGCGTTGGCCGGGAACACCCATAGCATACACACGGCAGGACTTTTTCAGCCAACAAACATGAACGTAGTGACGTAATTGACGTACTACGTGTTTTTTCTGCTCTTTTCTGCTCTTTACCGCCACTCTTTGGTCAACTTCTGCTATTGTTGGTTGATTTTAGCATTGGTTCTGGGCATGCTTGTTTGTACTTTGGACTAAAGTTTGATGGATTTCTGTACACATGATAGGACTTTTGTTGTCGAAAAGTTTGTCCGTTTGCAGAGCTAACTTTTGTCCGATGAAAAACAAAAAAGTTTGTCCGATGGAGCGTACACACGGTGGGATTTTTTTGAAAACCTGCTTATTTTGAAGTTTGTTGTCAAAAAGTCCTACCGTGTGATATGGGGGCTTAAGATGTACTAGCAGATTTAGATACACTAACATTTTGAAGCCAAACTCCATCTTACACAGTCACTGCAAAATGTTTTTTCCTTTTGGGATAAAGGTATTACATAAATAAATAAAAGCTCATCATGCAAGCACCTCTGTTAGTGTTAAATGGTTTGTCTCGATCCTCTATCTGCTATATCTGCAGGACAGCTTCCTCCCCCCTCCGCTGCCAAATTTGGCACCTTTCGGAGGAGGGGGGAGCGGGTACCTGTTTTTGACTGGTACCTGTCCCCACTTCCAGGAGACCTCACCGTGGCAAGGTCCCCCGGAAATTCGGCCCCCCTCCTCCTTCCACCGCCGCCGTGCCATTCAGAAAGTGCAGCACGCTTCACTCATGCACAGTAGAAAACCGGCTGTAAAGCCGCAAGACTTCACTGAAGGTTTCCCTTACAAGGAATGGCGACGGCAGCACCCAAGAGCCGATGGCTGGAGTTCCGACAATGCAGGATCCCTGGACAGGTAAGTGTCCTAATATTAAAAGTCAATAGCTACATATATATATACATATATATACACCACCAACACCATGTCTTAATAATGTACAAGCAAAAGTGTGCCTTTTATTGGATCTAAAGCCAATGAAACAATTCATCTACATCTACTGTAGATGCAGATTGAAAAAAATGGGCACAGATAATCTATGGTAACCAGGAAGATAAGGCTCCATGGAAATACGGGGCTTAAAAAAATGCCAGTTCCCTTCAGAAAAGTTCATATAAAGCAATATATAGACAGGTTTAGGAGTGTTTAGCCTTTTTTTCTGTCAGAAAACTCCAATCAGAAACGCAAACCAGAAGGGTTTCTTTCCTGCCTCTAAACACTGAGCTTAAATAATGCCTGTAATCATCCTAATGTGCATAGACACATGGGATAACACTGAGCTGCTTCTACAGGAAAAACACAAAACTCCTGTAGGAGCAGCAATTTTTAAGCCAGTGTGCATGCTGAAGTTATCAAATATAACATTTATGAATATCTTCCTATACTATGAATGGAAATGGCTCATAAACCACTTGCCACCCAAGCCAATTCTGTAATTTCTCTCCTACGATGTAAAAATCATAATTTTTTTGTTAGAAATTGACTCCTCCAAATATTATATGTGTAGCGGGTACTTACTTTCCCGGGTATATTTTTTGAATCTAGCGGTGACATCAGTGCTATGTTCCCTGCGGTCCACCAGGTGGCGCTGTCATCGTGGCCGGAGGGACGAATCTCACTGTGTGTTGAGCCTCCTTTTTGTCCTCTCTCGGTAGTGGTATGGTGGGGCGGGGAGCCCGCCATGCTTGCTGGGAGAGGGGATAAAGGGGCCGGCCATCTTGGTCACGGGGTCTTCATCCCAAGCACCTTCAGCTTGCGGACGTGGGTTCGGGCTCGTCCCCTAGGAGGCCTCGGCCTAGGGGACCAACGGAGATCGTGTTCCACCTCAGGCACCTTCAGCCCTGGGGTGAGGTACTTACAAGAGGGTCCGGAGCTCAGTGCCCATCACTGAGTTCCGCGAGGGAAGGGTCCTAAGGTGCTTCGGGGATGGAGGCCTGAATCTCAGTAAGACGCAATGGACCGGGGAGAGCTCCTCACTCGAAGAACCGGTGCAGCAGACTGCCGGTGACGGGTGAGTCTCTTGTCGGAGACCGTCCAGAAGGATCCCCTTCCTCTCGTGCGGAGACCATATCCCACTCTCCAGGAGGAGAGTGGAGGATCGAATTTGTGTCTGGGCCTATTCACACTCACACCTCCTTTCTGTCCTAACTATCAAGGAAGTCCCTGTATGGTGTGTTCTAATAAAGGAGTGTTGGACTTTAATGGTGTGAGGCTCACTTCCTGGCGGACGAAGTTCACGGTGACTCTTGGAGGGAGGATCCGGGTGCGCAATACAGACCCGAAGGTAAATGAGATATTGCTGATACCACAGGTATTCCCATGTGGTGGAAGCTAGGCGTAGCCCACCCGCTCTCTCTCTCTCCACCCTACCAGATACCCCTAGACGAGAGACAGTGCGAGCCGCACGGAGAGAGGAGAGGGGCAGGCGCTACACGTGGGGGCTCGTCCGGGATTGTGTTGTGCATCACAGTATTGAACAAGTCTGCTGGATGAGTTAACTGAATAGGCCAAAGTGCAGCCCTGCTCGAAGTCGTGGAATTGACCCTAGACCAGGGAAAGGCCCGCGCAGGAAGAGCGGTGAACGGGGGAGGCCCAGCCGTGTGAGGTACTACACGTGGGGGCTTCTAATTGCACTGCGCCAACAGACACAACCCCCGCCGCTTAGTTCGTGGGTGTGGCTCATCCAAAGAAAGTGAAAAAGCCCGTGAACTGGAGCAAAAGGGGAGGAGTCCAATACGTGAGAGGGCTACACGTGGGACATTGGCGCGAAAACTCTGCAGTGTGCGATGGACCAGCAACAAGTCACCATGTTTGGACATACTTCATGGATTCCAGTTCACCCTGCTACTACCACGACTTCCGCTGCTGCTCCGATAACGGATACCGGGATCCGGCTGAAGCCAAGGGGTCGATTCGCCCTGTATTGGTGCATGGACGTAGAGGCCCTGGGTGTAATTTGTCCCGGGTGCTCGGGACTGGTGTGCCACCTGAAGCCCTTCGGACAATGTGAGGCCTGTGGGGAGTTCCTGTTCGAGGTGGATCCGGTAGTTGAAAGGCTGAGAACCATCTACCCAGGCCGGGCTTCAGGTAACACTACTCGCAGAGGAGGAATTACTGCTGTAAAAGCCATCCCAGCGCACACTGCAGCGACCGAGGAGGAGGTCGTTAAAACTCAACGGGAGAAATCCGAGGATGCTGACTCGGTCACCACTGTCTCACAGCGTCCGCCACTGAAGAAGAAAACCAGCATGGTGGCCCCAACCAGTGGTGGTGGCGGACCATCTCGCCAGCTTACGCCAGGCCTAGACGGATCCGTTGACGAGTGTTCCGGACGTCCCGCTTCAGAGAAGGGCCGAGGTGAGCCGGGCAAAGAGACTTGGTGCATGGGCGGAGATGCCGGGAAGGCATGGCCCAGTACGCCCGCGGGAGGTGTTAGCTCCGTCTCTACAACGGGCTACATACCCGCGGAGGAGTGTGATACTTCGGACCTGGAGTCGCTCTCTGATCTGGGAGAGTACACCCTGGGTGAAGGCACCAGCGCCTGAACAAGGGTCCTGTCCCCAGCCCACATCTGTATCTCCAGTGCCACCTGCATCAGGTACTGGGGAACAGAAGTTGATGCTACGGGCACCTATGCCCCAACCAGAAGTGGTCAAGGCCCCTCGACACCCGGACTCTATAGTTCTACCCGGCGAAGGGGACAGAGTCACAATGCCTCCGCTGTCAAGGCTTCAGAGACTCCATTTGTTTGCTTTTCAAAAGGAATTTGCACCCCCTGAACTTTGCTGTTTGACTTTCTTGTTGGTGCTATCATCAGTGTTTGCCCCGCAAGAGGAGTGCTTGTGTCATTCCAAGGAAGAACTGTTCCAGTTGTTGTTCTTTCCTCTCCGGTGAGAAGTTGCAGACTTTGGGGTAGATAGGGCCCGGAATCGAGCAGCAAGAAAAGAGAAGATGGTTCAACGGGTGCAGTTACCGCGAGGCTGTCACCAGGTGGCAGTCTTGTGCAACGTTACACATTGTACACGCTCACACTGGAGGGAAAGATATTTCTCTTCGGAGGAGTTTCTTTTTCTCTCACACATACACATGTGTCAGGGTTTTATTGTTTTTTTCTCTTCCCTCCGCAGGAGAGCGTCCCGTCAAGATTATGGAATCTGGGGTGGTTCTTAGTTAGGATGGGAGGGAAAAGTATAATGTTTTAAATATTGTCTTTCATTCCTCTTTTGTTGCAGGGGCTCAGACACAACTTCTCCGTTAGGATAGTTTCCTAAAAAATTTTTTAGTTTTTTTAATTGTTAGTTGGTTTCTGGATTGGGTTATGTCAGCCATTGAGGGTGTGATTCACTCCAGACACTGGGGTCCAGTGTCAAAAGACAGGGGGGAATGTGTAGCGGGTACTTACTTTCCCGGGTGCATTTTTTGAATCTAGCGGTGACATCAGTGCTATGTTCCCTGCGGTCCACCAGGTGGCGCTGTCACCGTGGCCGGAGGGTCGAATCTCACTGTGTGTTGAGCCTCCTTTTTGTCATCTCTCGGTAGTGGTATGGTGGGGCGGGGAGCCCGCCATGCTTGCTGGGAGAGGGGATAAAGGGGCCGGCCATCTTGGTCATGGGGTCTTCGTCCCAAGCACCTTCAGCTTGCGGACGTGGGTTCGGGCTCGTCCCCTAGGAGGCCTCGGCCTAGGGGACCAACGGAGATCGTGTTCCACCTCAGGCACCTTCAGCCCTGGGGTGAGGTACTTACAAGAGGGTCCGGAGCTCAGTGCCCATCACTGAGTTCCGCGAGGGAAGGGTCCTAAGGTACTTCGGGGATGGAGGCCTGAATCTGAGTAAGACGCAATGGACCGGGGAGAGCTCCTCACTCGAAGACCCGGTGCAGCAGACTGCCGGTGACGGGTGAGTCTCTTGTCGGAGACCGTCCAGAAGGATCCCCTTCCTCTCGTGCGGAGACCATATCCCACTCTCCAGGAGGAGAGTGGAGGATCGAATTTGTGTCTGGGCCTATTCACACTCACACCTCCTTTTCTGTCCTAACTATCAAGGAAGTCCCTGTATGGTGTGTTCTAATAAAGGAGTGTTGGACTTTAATGGTGTGAGGCTCACTTCCTGGCGGACGAAGTTCACGGTGACTCTTGGAGGGAGGATCCGGGTGCGCAATACAGACCCGAAGGTAAATGAGATATTGCTGATACCACAGGTATTCCCACGTGGTGGAAGCTAGGCGTAGCCCACCCGCTCTCTCTCTCTCCACCCTACCAGATACCCCTAGACGAGAGACAGTGCGAGCCGCACGGAGAGAGGAGAGGGGCAGGCGCTACATATATATAGATATATATATCTATATATATAGACATATATATCTATCTATATATATATAGATAGATATATATATATATCTATCTATATATATTATTTTTATTTTATTTTTTTGAAGCGACCCTAGGGAATAAAATGTCAGTCATTGCAATTTTTTATGTCACGCAGTATTTGCGCAGTCATTTTTCAAACATGATTTGTTTGGTAAAAAAAACGAATTCATGAATTGAATAAATAAAAAAACAAATATGTAAATGTAAAATGTATAATGTGCCTGAGATAAAAAAAAATCGATTTCAGACTTTCCAGCAAAAAAAAAAAAAAAAACGTGTTTACATATGCCTGTAGCGGACTTGACGTATAAGACGTTATATGGACTCCTTCCCTGCAAACATGTGACAGTGCTGGGTCAATCACATGCTCCATGCTGTTACACAGTAGAGGGAGAGTGTGTCTAGGGAGAAACTAAAGAAGAGTACAATGTACAGTATCTCACAAAAATGAGTACACTCTTCGCATTTTTGTAAATATTTTATTATATCTTTTCATGTGACAACACTGCAGAAATAACACTTTACTACAATGTAAAGTAGTGAGTGTACAGCTTGTATAACAGTGTAAATTTGCTGTCCCCTCTAAATAACTCAACACAGTCATTAATGTCTAAACCGCTGGTAACAAAAGTGAGTACACCCCTAAGTGAAAATTTTCAAATTGGGCCCAAAGTGTCAAAATTTTGTGTGGCCACCATTAGTTTTCAGCACTGCCTTAATGTGACTCGTTAGTGTTACAAGGTCTCAGGTGTGAATGGGGAGCAAGTGTGCTAAATTTGGTGTTATCGCTCTGTCTCTCGTACTGGTCACTGGAAGTTCAACATGGCACCTCATGGCAAAGAACTCTCTAAGGATCTGAAAAAAAGAATTATTGCTCTTCATAAAAATGGCCTAGGCTATAAGAAGATTGCCAAGACCCTGAAACTGAGCTGCAGCACGGTGACCAAGACCCTACAGCAGTTTAACAGGACAGGTTTCACTCAGAACAGGCCTCACCATGGTCGACCAAAGAAGTTGAGTGCACATACTCAGCGTCATATCCAGAGGTTGTCTTTGGAAAATAGACGTATGAGCACTGCCACCATTGCTGCAGAGGTTGAAGGGGTGGGGGGTCAGCCTGTCAGTGCTCAGACCATACGCTGCACACTGCATCAAATTGGTCTGCATGGCTGTCGTCCTAGAAGGAAGACTCTGCTAAAGAGGATGCACAAGAAAGCCCGCAAACAGTTTTCTGAAGACAAGCAGACTAATGACATGGATTACTGGAACCATGCCCTGTGGTCTGATGAGACCAAGATACATTTATTTGGTTCAGATGGTGTCAAGCGTGTCATGGCAGCCAGGTGAGAAGTACAAAGAAAGGTGTGTCTTGCCTACAGTCAAGCATGGTGGTGGGAATGTCATTGTCTGGGGCTGCATGAGTGCTGCCGCCACTGGAGAGCTACAGTTCATTGAGGGAACCATGAATGCCAACATATATTGTGACATACTGAAGCAGAGCATGATCCCCTCCCTTCAGGGACTGGGCCGCATGGCAGTATTCCAACATGATAACGACCCCAAACACACCTCCAAGATGACCACTGCCTTGGTAAAGAAGCTGAGGGTAAAAGTGATGGACAGGCCAAGAATGTCTTCAGACCTAAACCCTATTGAGCATCTGTGGGACATCTTCAAACGGTGGAGGAGCGCAAGGTTTCTAATATCCACCAGATCCATGATGTTATCATGGAGGAGTGGAAGAGGACTCCAGTGGCAACCTGTGAAGCTCTGGGGAACTCCATGCCCAAGAGGGTTAAGGTGGTGCTGGAAAATAATGGTGGCCACACAAAATATTGACACTTTGGGCCCAATTTGGACATTTTCACTTAGGGGTGTACTCACTTTTGTTGGCAGCGGTTTAGAAATTAATGGCTGTGTGTTGAGTTATTTTGAGGGGACAGCAAATTTACACTGTTATACAAGCTGTACACTTACTACTTTACATTGTAGCAAAGTGTAATTTCTTCAGTGTTGTCACATGAAAAGATATAATAAAATATTTACAAAAATGTGAGGGATGTACTTACTTTTGTGAGATACTGTATATGCTGCTGAGGATGGAAGTGGGTTTAAAGTTAGCCTTCCACCTTTTCCTGCATATGCAAAGAAAGGGTCACTTCAAGCCATGCATTTAGTTCTCTAAGCTCTTACTGCCTTCCCTGTGTTGTACAGAGTACAAGCAGTATTCTTGAGAATAGAACCTTGGAGTCATTCCTCTCAGACTAAATTTGAGTTCTTTGAAAGTATTTATAATTGATTTAGGTATGCCCCACATTTTATGTAGTCTGTCATTGATTTTGACATGGACCATAACAGATGGGCCCCTCCCAGTAATCTTACCCAGTTCACTACCTCGAACCCTGGTGCTGAACTCTTTTAGCAAGTAGACAACAAACCATGCATCCGAGAGATTCCTTGCGACAAATTCAGTTGTCTTCCTGATGATAGAATGTGCAATTACTACCAACTCTCTAGGCCTTTCTGCATTACATTCATCACCCTAAGAGATGGACGGCTGTCCAAGGTGTTAGTTATAGCAGTAAGATTCAGGTCTGCAT
The DNA here is from genome assembly GCA_029206835.1 of Rana muscosa. Classification (NCBI taxonomy): domain Eukaryota; kingdom Metazoa; phylum Chordata; class Amphibia; order Anura; family Ranidae; genus Rana; species Rana muscosa. Next base: position 737,779,574 of record CM055118.1, read on the forward strand.
CTTCTGGGTTCACCATTCAAACTTCTGTGAATATGGCAATTGTGTCTGAGCAAATTTTTAGCCCTACTGCCACTTTTTTCCAAGTCATGTTATATGCAGTACTAAGAAAGAATAAAATTCTACCAACAGTTTTTGATTGCTGTTGATGTAGGCTCTAATTCAGTTTACATGTCAAAATCTGTACAAGCAGATGCCGCGTACACACGATCATATTTCCCGTCGAGAAAAATTACATTTTTTCCTTTGGGCGAGAAAAACGATCGTCTGTGGGCTTTTTGTCGTTTTTCTCGACGGGAAAAAACGGCATTAATCACGACGAGAAAACTTAGAACATGCTCTAATTTTTTTCGTCGTGATTCCCGTCGTTTTTTTCCGCGGCAGTTTTCCCATAGGGAAACACTGCCGGGGAGCCCACACACGGTCGTTTTTTTCGACCAAAAAAAAAAATGTCATTTAAAACGGCCGTGTGTGGGGGGAACAAGCTGTTCCTCGTTTTTCACGTCGATTTTCTCGAAGGTGTTTTCACCGTCGAAAAAATAGAACGTGTGTACACGGCATTAGTTTTAGTTCTGTCGTTTATTTTCAAAGTGAAGTCATTAATATGCCTATACAGGGCAAAAATGACAAGTTCTCTTAAAAGAACAGACCTCATATGTTGATACTCACCTCCAATGAGCTCCCTTGCCACTGTTTGCACTGTCAGAGCCCTCTGGAAACACCTGGTGCTTGGAAGTATGGGTTAGCTTATGGCCTCCTTTCTCCCAGGATGCAGTGCTTGTGTGTGAATGGTCAACAGTCAGGCCACAAAACTGCCACATGAACGACAGGAGAAAATCATTCACCCAGTGCATCATGCAACACTATCCAGCATGGAGCTTACACAGATTTTGAACGTTGTTAGATTATTATTCCAAATTCATAATTTGGCACTTATAGGAGTTATATTATATCCACGGCAAGCTTGCAAAAATCTTTGGTTTTATGATTAATTAATTAAAAATGTGTGAATGACCTTGATCAGGTGATTAGTAATAAAGTTCTTTAACCAAGGCTGAGCCAGGAAAATGTCTGATATTTCTGGAAGTAACGTAGTTAGGTGGAGGATGGACATATCTTGGTATAGAATGTCATTGAGTCAAAAATAGACTGTAATAAAGCAATAATACATATATTTGTTTAAATACTGTTAGTTAGGATTAGTATATTATCAATCATAAATAGCATTTGCGTGTATATGGTAAATATTTACAGTATCTCACAAAAGTAAATACACCCCTCACATTTTTGTAAATATTTTATTACATCTTTTTACGTGACACTTTGCTACAATGTAAAGTAGTGAGTGTACAGCTTTTATAACAGTGTAAATGTGCTGTCCCCTCAAAATAACTCAACACACAGCCATTAATGTCTAAACCGCTGGCAACAAAAGTGAGTACACCCCTAAGTGAAAATGTCCAAATTGGGCCCAAAGTGTCAAAATTTTGTGTGGCCATTATTAGTTTTCAGCACTGCCTTAACCCTCTTGGGCATGGAGTTCACCAGAGCTTCACAGGTTGCCACTGGAGTCCTCTTCTACTCCTCCATGATGAGATCATGAAGCTGGTGGATGTTAGAGACCTTGCGATCCTTCACCTTCCATTTGAGGATGCCCCACAGATGCTCAATAGGGTTTAGGTCTGGAGACATACTTGGCCAGTCCATCACATTTACCCTCAGCTTCTTTAGCAAGGCAGTGGTTGTCTTGGAGGTGTGTTTGGGGTCGTTATCATGTTGGAATACTGTCCCGTGGCCCAGTCTCCAAAGGGAGGGGATCATGCTTTGCTTCAGAATGTCACAGTACATGTTGGCATTCATGGTTCCCTCCATGAACTGTAGCTCCCCAGTGCCGGCAACACTCATGCAGCCCCAGACCATGACACTACCACCATCATGCTTCACTGTAGGCAAGACACACTTGTCTTTGTACTCCGCCACACACGTTAGCACCATCTGAACCAAATAAGTTTATAATGGTCTCATCAGACCACAGGACACGGTTCCAGCAATCCATGTTCTTAGTCTGCTTGTCTTCAGCAAACTGTTTGCAGGCTTTCTTGTTCATCATCTTTAGAAGAGGCTTCCTTCTGGGACGACAGACATGCAGACCAATTTGATGCACTGTGCGGCGTATGGTCTGAGCACTAACAGGCTGACCCACCCACCCCTTCAACCTCTGAAGCAATGCTGGCAGCACTCATATGTCTATTTCCCAAAGACAACCTCTGGATATGACGCTGAGCACGTGCACTCAACTTATTTGGTCGACCATGGCGAGGTCTGCTCTGAGTAGAACCTTTCCAGTTAAACCGCTGTATGGTCTTGGCCACCGTGCTGCAGCTCAATTTCAGTGTCTTGGCAATTTTCCTATAGCCTAGGCCATCTGTATGTAGAGCAACAATAATTTTTTTCAGATCCTCAGAGAGTTCTTTGCCATGAGGTGGCATGTTGAACTTCCAGGGACCAGTATGAAAGAGTGAGAGCGATAACACCAAATTTAACACACCTGCTCCCCATTCACACCTGAGACCTTGTAACACTAACGAGTCATATGACACCAGGAGGGAAAATGACTAATTAGGCCCAATTTGGACTTTTTCATTTAGAAGTGTACTCACTTTTGTTGCGAGCGGTTTAGACATTAATATCTGTGTGTTGAGTTATTTTGAGGGGACAGCAAATTTACACTGTTATACAAGCTGTACACGCACTTCTTGTAGAAAAGTGTCATTTCTTCAGTGTTATCACATGAAAAGATATAATAAAATATTTACAAAAATGTGAGGGGTGTACTCACTTTTGTGAGATACTGTATATATTATCTTTTTATACATTATTGAAACCGTGAGAAAGAAGCCATATCACCTTTGACCTGTGAAGCAAGAATAGGATTACAGTTTGCGTTGTCAATCTTAGAAGTATTTCAACCTTATTCAATCTTTTAAAAGAGTTTACACAAGCAATATCTTCAGTTTTCATGTAGGGGTTCAGCTATTTGAGTTTTGATGATACTGAAGTCTTCCAAGTAAGAACTTGGAGACTGGAAACGTAACTCTTGTATGCAACATAAATATGGGATGTCTGGAGACATAGACAAACACACACACTAGGAGAAATCACACAAGGGGGAGACTGACACAAATGCTCACTCACATGCGCACACAAACATATGAAGACTATCCATATACTCTCTGACACATCATTTCCTGATTGTTCTTGCACACTAGGAAGCATTGAGACACAAGATGCAGAAGCTTCCATAAGCTTGTCATACCTTTTTAACTACTTATTTTATTTCTTATATTTTTGTTTACCTACACAGTAGGTAACTTTTTACATTGTTTCTATGATGCCAAGTGTGTGACAATGAAATCACACTTTGTTTTTAAATCAGTCTGGCTATCAAACAAATTATTCAAAAACGCCTAAAGATACTGAAATATTAAATGTATCTTTGAATATTTAACAAACTTCAATATAGGATTGAACAGTTAAAGTAGTGTTGGGAAGAAAAATAGCAATGGGAAGTGGGGAGGGGGTTGTTCTTACAAGAAAACACATTTCTTAAATATAGAGAAGTAACAGTCTGTTAAAGCTTCCTGATCTCTTAATTATTCTAAATAATAAATGCATAAAATTCCAGTGGAGTACTATTTAGAGTGGAAATTACAGCTACAAACAGTGCTTACAAATAGGGATGAGCTTCGAGTTCGAGTCAAACTCATGTTCGACTCGAACATTGCCTGTTCGCCCGTTCGCCGAACAGCGAACAATTTGGGGTGTTCGCGGCAAATTCGAAAACCCGTGGAACACCCTGTAAAAGTCTATGGGAGAAATCTAAAGTGCTAATTTTAAAGGCTTATATGCAAGTTATTGTCATAAAAAGTGTTTGGGGACCCGGGTCCTGCCCCAGGGGACATGTATATATGCAAAAAAAGTTTTAAAAAAGGCAGTTTTTTCGGGAGCAGTGATTTTAATAATGCTTAAAGTGAAACAATAAAAGTGAAATATTACTTTAAATTTCGTACCTGGGGGGTGTATATAGTATGCCTGTAAAGCAGCGCTTGTTTCCCGTGCTTAGAACTGTCCCTGCACAAAGTGGCATTTCTGAAGGAAAAAAAGTCATTTAAAAAACTCGCGGCTATAATGAATTGTCGCCTCTCGGCAATACAGAGAAAAGTCATTGATAAAAAAAAGTAAAAAATGCGTGGGGGTCCCCCCAAATTCAATTACCAGGCCCTTCAGGTCTGGTATGAATATTAAGGGGAACCCTGCGTCAAATTAAAAAAATAATTACGTGGGGTTCCCCCCAAATATCCATACTAGACCCTTCAGGTCTGGTATGGAGTTAAGGGGAACTCCACCCCAAATTTAAAAAGAAAATGGCGTGGAGTTCCCCCAAAAATCCATACCAGACCCTTTATCCGAGCACGCAACCTGGCAGGCCGCAGGAAAAGAAGGGGGGACGAGAGAGCGCCCCCCCTCCTGAACCATACCACATGCCCTCAACATGGGGAGGATGCTTTGGGGGTCTGTGACCCCCTCAAAGCACCATGTCCCCACCCCCGCCCCCTCGTACCTCAGACCCCGCCTACGTCATTGGCTGAGCGGACCTGATGGGGAACTTCCTCCTCAGTGTAGGTCCGCTCAGCCAATGACGTTTCGTGTGGAGCGGAGACTGCAGCGCTGGACATCGGATCGCCATGGGACACTGGATTACATCGCTGGAATCGTTTTTTTATTTTTTATTTTTTTATTTTTAATAAAGGACTTTTCCCAAGGTGTCTGTGTGGTTTTTTTACATATTTTTTACACTTTCTTTGTGAAATGGTAGGGGTACCCCTTACCAATTCACATAGAGGGGGACGGGATCTGTCAGTCCCCTTTGTTAAAGGGGTCTTCCAGATTCCGATAAGCCCCCTGCCCGCAGACCCCCACAACCACCGGGCAAGGGTTGTGGGGATGAGGTCCTTGTCCCCATCAACATGGGGACATCCTCCCCATATTGAGGGCATGTGGCCTGGTATGGTTCAGGAGGGGAGGGGGGCCGCTCTCTCGTCTCCCCCTCTTTTCCTGCGGCCTGCCAGGTTGCGTGCTCGGATAAAGGGTCTGGTATGGATTTTTGGGGGAACTCCACGCCATTTTTTTTATTTGGGGTGGAGTTCCCCTTAAAATCCATACCAGACCTGAAGGGTCTAGTATGGATATTTGGGGGGAATCCCACATCATTTTTTTTTATTTGACACAGGGTTCCCCTTAATATCCATACCAGACCTGAAGGGCCTGGTAATGGAATTTAGGGGGACCCCCACGCATTTTTTTAAATTTTTTATCAATGACTTTTCTCTGTATTGCCGGGAGCCGACAATTCATTATAGCCACGAGTGCTTTTAAATGACTTTTTTTCCTTCATAAATGACATTTTGTGCAGGGACAGTTCTAAGCACGGAAAACAAGCGCTGCTTTACGGGCATACTATACACCCCCCCAGGTACGAATTTTAAAGGAATATTTCACTTTTATTGTTTCACTTTAAGCATTATTAAAATCACTGCTCCCGAAAAAACGGCCGTTTTTAAAACTTTTTCTTGCATTGATACATGTCCCCTGGGGCAGGACCCGGGTCCCCAAACCCTTTTTAGGACAATAACTTGCATATTTGCCTTGATAATTAGCACTTTTGGTTTTGAACGTTCGAGTCCATTGTATTTAAGAGGTTCTAAAGTGTGCGCGAACTTTAGGTCTGTTCGCAGGTTTTGGTGCGAACCAAACAGGGGGGTGTTCGGCTCATCCCTACTTACAAAGTGAAAGGAAAAATGCTTCTAAATCGCTAAATCGAGATAGAAGACCAAAATAGTACCAGAGTTTTGGGATTACTCCGTTTCTTAATGCCTTTTTATTTATTTCACTTATTACAAACAATTTGGTTTTACATGATACAGGCTGAGCATGCACAGAATGAGTCCTACAATTAAGCTGAAGCAGCTGAGTACACTTGAAACCACCGCTCATTCAAATGTAATATAAAGACATGTACATTTAAAAAAGTGACAGAGAAACAAAAAGGTTTTGAACAAAGAGGAAAATGTACACTTATCTCAAGATGCCTAACACTCCCCACCAAAGTAAAAGAAAGAGAAATACCTATTTGATACCACTTTTTGCAAGCCACTTTGTTTATCAAGCTACAGGCTGAGCACTCCATACTAGTAAGTTTATTTTGTGAAAATAGTGCAGCGCTGCGTATCTATAAATCTTATATAAACAAATAATTATACATTCCATAAAACAATTTATGGAAAAAAAAAACCAGTTCATATGTAGGTTTCCAAAGCTGTCACCGCTGTGTAAAATCCTATTTAGATGGATCCAATATTCAGTGCACACCACCACCTGCTAAAATGCCTGCTCACCTCAAGGATGAGTATAAAACTCATAGACGGATCCCTCCTCGTGTCCACCACGATCAATCCACTTTACCAATGGTAGTACTTGTAATCGTGCATTTTATGGTGATAGTCTATAATCATTGGTGGAGTCAAAACTTCCATGAAAACATCTTCTCAACACATGTCTGTGTATTGTGCATTATGGACAATTCTTTCCCCATACACTGTCCAATCTGATTGGATGACATTTAAATCCACTCATTTCTCTGAGCAATTCATTTCCCCATACACTGTCCAATCTGATTGCACAGTGTATGGGGAAAGAATTGTCCAGAATGCACAATACACAGACATGTGTTGAGAAGATGTTTTCATGGAAGTTTTGGCTCCACCAATGATTATAGACTATCACCATAAAATGCACGATTACAAGTCCAGCAAACATCTGCACAGTTGTTGATAGGAGGAAGATCTCTAGAATGATTATTGAGTTGTTTCAAAAAGGAATGAATAAAAGTGGAAGCAATATTCTCCATGTGATAAGGAAAAGCTCATTAACATGATCAGCATTACAATGAGCACAAGCTCAATGTATAAGCAGTTGTGCACTCTGGAGAACGCAGATGCGCCCGTGTGCAACACACATATTTAACAAGCTAAAGCGTGTGCGCCCTGTCAGGCGAGCATAAAATGGTGTGCTTTGTCATTGCACATGTGCAGTTGAGTAAGCTGGAAGAAGGGTGTAAAAAGGCTTGATTAGTTGTAAGACGGATCTACAAGTTCTGAACAGAATTTGTGCATTTAAACAATATTATATACAAACTTTTTAGCCTGGTAACAGAAGATGGTAAACTAGTAAAGTTATCTACAGTATTCAGACAAAAATGTTGAAGATTACATTGGCTGCGCTTGCTAATGGTAGGCGCGAAAGATTGCGCAAGTGCGCAATAGCGCTTCCTATGTAAATATGGTTTGGTGCATAGAAGTGCACCATAATTTTTGATAAATGTTTTGAGTCCCGTTTTTTGTGCAATTGCTCCAATTTCTCCACTGCACCACAGGCGCAGGTCTTTAGTAAATCACCCCCCCCCCCCCATGGTGTTCTCTGCTTTTAAGTTTACTAAAACCCCCCCTAAAAAGTTACACTTACAAGAAATAACAATAAAAACAGCGTGTATCAAATCACCAGCTCATTCACCGCAGATCTACCCTCACGGTGCTTCGCCTGACATCACAGATTCGACTCCTCCCCTCTAAACGCGTGTCATACTAGTAAGTGACTGTTTAACCCAAGCTGCCAAAAGAAGGGCATCCCCAGAGTGAGGGTGAGGTAGATTGTAGGTCAGGAACATGATAAGTGGGCTAAGGTGAAAGGGAGTACAACAGTGAGAGGATCAAAGCAGGCACCATTTACTGGGCTGGAGTCTAGATTGCATTATGGAGGAAAAATTGGGCTACAATATTCCACTGCAGAATACTGCAGCATATTAGTAGAGGTGCAGCATGAGTGTAAGTCTGCTTTGTGGTGAGGAGGAGAGCCAAGTGTAGAAAGAATTGTGTTATGAGTCTATAGGAGATTCCAGAGGACACTTGTGAACTCCCCATTGTAACACAGGTAGCAGGAAAACAGATGAAGAAAGTGTGCGGCACATCTAAAGATAAAAGTATTCCTTTATTCAATATTCATTCAAAAGTTACATGAAGACATGCAGTTGTACACCTTACTGATTTGTTTCACCTGTTAATTTGTGGTCATAAAAGGGTACCTTCACTGGGGGTAATCAGTAATGAGTAAGCACAGGAGTGTGAAACGCGTCTAATGATCAGTTGTGGGCTATGTGCGTGTCTTCATGTAACTTTTTAAAAGGATATCGAATAAAGGTGGACAGGATAGGAGCTGACTAGACATACTGGGGCAGGGAGTTCCAGAGGATCAGAGAGGCTCTGGAGAAGTCCTGTAGGAGAGCATGGGAGGAGGTAACCAAGGGGGGCTAGAGAGCAGGAGGTCCTGGGAGGAGCGGAAAGGACGATTTGAGCGATATACAAATGTAATCATTTTGTACTTCTGAACAAACAGACCATTTCATTAATTGTATGTTTACTTTGAACATTCTCTTTATGTTACTGTATTACAGTCAGGCTGCATAAAGATTAATAAATATGTAGCACCCACTTGCAGTGAATTGCTAAGCAATTTCCCACATGGAGGCCTACAGTAACATTTTCAGTTATGGTAGGTCCAAAACCCTAATAACTGTCACTATCTTTTTAGGTTCCACACTCCATTTGGCTCTAGGCTCTTTGGCTCTATGTTGGGAATCACACATTTACGAGAGGCCTCTCCTAGATCAGTGCTTCCATGTCTAGTCTGCAAAAAGTCTCACAAAACACCCAAGGCCCATGAGACATGGGGACCCAGGTTACTAGGCATGTGCACCAGGCTTTCCTACCACATTCAGGCAGTTTGACTCTACCCCACTTGGCCACCACTCATTCCTGAACTAGTTGAAAAGTGCACACTCCTCCGGGTATTGGCTGTATTGCTAACCCCTCGCAAAGAATAGGAGACCTGCCGAGTTTGCTTCTATCCAGAACAGAACAAAGATTTGCTTAACAGTTACCTGTTCTTCCATACCTTATCAAAGTAAGGCCCCTTTCACACGGGCGGCTGTTCTGCCGCAGTTAAAAGCATGTTTCTTTCTTTTTAAATTCAAGACCCCAGGCACAGCGATCAGCTGCATTTGTACACTGCTTTTAGCTGCGTTTACGTGCGTTTACATGCGGCTGCGTTTAGCTGCGTTTGGCCATTATTGTCATCCCATTTTTTTCTTTTGTTCACGCTGCTATCCGCAGCTGACACAGTGCACTGCGATTACCTGCAGTTATGTGCAGATAGCTGCGCTACATCGCACCTGGACGCATTCAATTCTATTTTTTCTATTCGCACCAAACCGCATGTAACGAAATCGCAGCTAAACGCTGTGTGTGAATAGGGCCATAGGAAAGCATTGTATGCTTTTAGCTGCGGTAGAAAACTAGAAAATCCGCAGCTAAAAGCACCATTCTATCCGTCCGTGTGAAAGGGGCCTAAGACATTTTTCAGAACATCTTACCCGTGCAGAGCACATCAGATCTCACCACAGTTCAGAATTTCTAATGTAGTCTAGTTCCTATTAGAACAAAATAAGTGTGGGAGAAACTATGATGAGATTAAAGTTAGTCCTGAGACTTCCTACCGCATCCCAAAATTTATAGGAAGAGAAAATGGAGGCCCCAAAGGGATAGTATGGGCAGGAAGCCAATTCAGGATAACACAAAGGAAGGTAATATAAAAATAGATTTAATATGAAAAATATGAGAAAATAGTGCTAAAAACAATCATGGAATACAAGACATAATTATACAGCTGCTCAAGGACGCAATACATAGTGTACTGATACAAATCAGAAACAAAAGATACATGCGGCCAACCCTACATGTTTCGGAAATACATAAAAGGCATATCATTCCTGTTATGATGAGTATATTTCCTTCTTCAGGGGTTTGAGGCTAGCTTGCTGATATGTTTCTATAGAGAAAAAGTATACAAGTAAATGACAAAGGAGTCGAGTAATACTTGTTATCCCCAACCAAAAGGGAAAACAAACGAGAAAGAAAGAAAAAGGAAAAGGAAGAAAGAGAAAGAGAAGAAAAAAAGAGAAAAGAAAAAGAAAAAAGAGAAAAAAGAGAAAAGGAAGGCAGACATGTACCGGTATGTTACAAAAACATTTTCCAATTACTCACAAATCATGTGTTCCTTATAGATATATGGTGCGCAGCGTTAGTGCAGATGGATGGTGTCCCGGATCCGGAAAAAACAGGAGACCAAAGAGATTTATTTAATGGTAGCTTGCAGTGTATATAGCGCGGGGGAATGCAAAATATACATTCACTTATTTCCCGGCAACACAGTTGGGCTCTTTGGAGTGCATTGTTGCTGATTTCCTTTAAAACACTGTGAGAAAAACCTCTCAAGAACTGTGTCAGTGGCTAACCATAGCCTAGACCCACTGGCTGGAAGCGGTAAAGTCAGGGCTCACGAGAGCCAGAACAACAGAGGCGGGGTGAGGAACCTGGTGAACAATTATAACAAAAGATCTTAAGAGCATAAAATAATAGCCTGAAAAAAGGGGGTATTAAATGAGGGCTCTCCCTAGAATGCATCTGTAGGGAAGAGAGGGGGAGTAGTGTTACCTTACCTCAGCAGAGTGCTTGTCTCAAATGAATACCGGAAGGCGGACTTGAGTCTTCGGCTGTACCCACGGAACGTCCGTTGGACGGCTAATTACCCACAGGTGGACTGCATCTTCCTACCATCGAAATTTGGATAAGACGCCAACATTATGGATTGGCTATCAAACTTAAACCACTCCCAGCCTGACAGGTATTTAATCAGGGCAGGTTCAGCTCACCTTTGCTGCACAGCCAACTGATTTCCGGTATTCATTTGAGACAAGCACTCTGCTGAGGTATCAGTACACTATGTATTGCGTCCTTGAGCAGCTGTATAATTATGTCTTGTATTCCATGATTGTTTTTAGCACTATTTTCTCATATTTTTCATATAAATCTATTTTTATATTAGCTTCCTTTGTGTTATCCTGAATTGGCTTCCTGCCCATACTATCCCTTTGGGGCCTCCATTTTCTCTTTCTAGTTCCTATCAGGGTAGCTTTTATGTGTGCTTCTGGCATCAGGATGAGAGATACAGTACCCATAAATTACGTACAGTCCTTAGTCCATAGGTTTGGTAAAAATAGCATGACTTCTCTTATTTTCTTTCCCATTTAAGGGTAGTCCCCCAATTTTACCAAATTTCCCACAAGGGAACACTGTATTCTATGCAGCATATTAGTAGAGGTGCAGCATGAGTGTAAGTCTGCTTTGTGGTGAGGAGGAGAGCCAAGTGTAGAATGAATTGTGTTATGAGTCTATAGGAGATTCCAGAGGACACTTGTGAACTCCCCATTGTAACACAGGTAGCAGGAAAACAGATGAAGAAAGTGTGCAGCACATCTAAAGATAAAAGTATTCCTTTATTCAATATCCAATATCCGTTTAAAAGGGGAACATTTATTAATGAAAATATAAAATGGTCACTCACATTTGAGAAGCGTGTATGATCAAAAATGACGCAGTGGCATCAGCAGAGCCCTTGTGGGAAGGGCTCTGCTGATGCCACTGCGTCATTTTTGATCATATGTCTTCTCAAATGTGAGTGACCATTTTATATTTTAATTAATAAATGTTCCCCTTTTAAACGGAATTACACTATGTGGCCCAATTTCTTTCCTTTTGCTATATAAACACTCTGGGAGGATTTGTATATGAAGTACTGTTGCCTAACCTATGGTGGATACTCACTGATGTCATTGCTTTGATACATCCCTGCCTGGTTTTTACTGGAAGCTGTGCTTGCTGTACCTCTCCCTGGGTGTGTTACACCACTAAGCTCGTTAGACTCATCAGGCGTAAGCCTTGCTGGGTCCATCTTGTCTGGTAAGCCTTTGATCTTCATGGTGGTGGATTACCTGCAGACAACCAATTATATAGTCACCTTTTCACTTTTGGAATATTTGGACTCTATATTCACTTTCTCACCAGTACACTGGGTTTAATACCTTAACGGTGTTCGATTTTGTGTATTGTTTTATATACTGTTTTTATTCATCACTGTCATCCATTATTATTTAATGTACTGTAATGTATACTTCAATACTAGACTTTTCACATTTGTTTATTAGTAATTTTGATAATAGATACTGATGGTGTTCATTCACTTATCTTTTTTGTTCACAATTATACATAAAATTTATTATTAATTTTTTATATTATAAAATCAATTCACACTGGTTTTATTCATCCGTATATCATAACAGGGAAGTTCTATTTCAGACAATATCTTATACTTTCTGAGTATACCATCACTTTGAGCGCCGCACTCTTTCACTTTCATTTTGTTTTATTACAGTATATCTGTTGTGCAGGCAAGCACTTCCATTTATCCATCATTGGCAGCGCGTTTTTTCCTTTCCCTTTTTTTCTTAACACTGTATTCTATGTCACTACAATGTATTTTGAGAGAAATGGGTCCAGCACTGCTAGTCTGTTCTGCACTCCCGCCTGCTCTACCTACTATTCGACTACATCCAAAGCTTGGCTATATATTTCTTACTCAACTAAGCTGATGGACAAAAAGGCACCCTAACAATTTGTAGGTGGGGGATATTAATAATACCATACAGGAATCATATAGCACCAGCAGTTTGCACAGTGCTTTACATTATTAGAGAGACAGTACAGTTATCATACAATTCAATACAGAAGGGTTCAGAGGGCCCTGCTCATAAGAGCTTACAAAGGGAATACACAATAAAGGAAACTTACACCCTGTTACATATATGCTTGCATTTTTTGTATGTACTGCTCCCAAACACAACCTTGCAGACCTAGTCTCCAAACGTTATCCCGCATACTGCTTCAATTACCATCATTACTTATTGTGCGTAAGTCCTGTTAATTGGAGCAATGTGCAGGGGATGTGTTGGACCACTGGAGAGTCAGGTCACTGCATTGTGTATCAGAGCAGTGGATTACCTCCCCAGAGTGCTGTAACACAGGGTGGTTTAACCTTTTCAGCAGCACAAAGTACAAAAAGAAATAAATAGGTTCAGTTGGGTTTTAATAACCTTATTTGTACCTGTTAACATACAGCTGTGTGAGGAAATATATAAATAGTGTAGCGGGGTATTGCCTTTTAAAACCCCAGAGACTACAGTACCCAGTGAGCAACGGGACACCCAGGGTGCATTGCCCCGCGCAGAGACTGCTGGGGCGGGTTATTTAACCGGAGGGCGGGGCTGAATTCGGTCTCTTTGGACACCGCCCGCCCAGCAAGTGGAACTCCTTTCCGAGCCTGCTGAGATACAAGGCCTGAAGCCTGGGCCTTTCTCCAAAGAGCCTTCCGCTCTCACCGAGGAACCTGAGGGACGTCTCTCCATACTGCTGCTGCATCGTTGCCAGGAGGACCGAAGAATTGGATGTCATGAGACCTGTGTACCAAGACACAGCAGCGGAAGATACGGACATGGACTGGTCCGGTTGTGTGAGAGAGCACCTGCTCAGAGAACTATATAGGATCTCTAGGCCCAATAACTATTATCCGGAGTTATCAATAGTGTTGCACTGCGCACTGGAGAGACAGTGCATCGGAGCAACTTTAGAGTTTGCCTTTAATTCACCAAGTTATTCAAACCCCTTTTACCCTGTGGATTACAGTTGTTTTCTTCTAAAGTGCACCATCGTTTTGCTAGCGAAGATTTTCCCCTACAGAACTTCTACACAGTACAGTCAGGCCTGACTTAGCGTAGACATTGCTGGGCGTCATTTTTTGCCCACGAGGGAGAATAGCTGCAGCGCGGACCGTTAGCATTATGCACAGTACTGTGTATCTATCTGTTTATTGAGATAATCTTTTGTTGCAGGGCTCTGCACATATATGTACACTGTTTATTACCTGCTCACTTAACAAATCTAAGTAAAAGAGAGCCAAGGTTTAGTATATTGGTGTTTGTGTCATTTACTTTGCAGAGGAGATGGGTAAGAATAGCTGTGCCTATTGCTGTGTGTGTGTGCTATAATAGGATTGTGTCCCAGGGAATTACAGGCCACGCAATCCTACTCTCCCCTACTAACTGTGCCAAGGGAGGTTAGAGCAAATTGCCTGGGCTTGACAGCGGTGCACTATAGGGCCTAAAAATTATATCCGCGGCCCTCTTAGCTGGGGGTATTGCTACACGTGGGGGCTCGAGTCCGGGATTCCTGTATAATGCACGCTGCAATCAAGCCTGCCAGAAGCACCGGCATAGACTCGCTAGCAGTGACACGGTGGTGCGCAACAGTTGGCGCTGATTCAACCATGGCGGTAGTTATCCAACTCCCTGGGGAAAACTGGCCGGAAGACGAGGTAAAGCAGCTTGTACAGTCGCTGTCCCCGAGTCCGAAGGCATGGGTGATGGATTTAAAGCCAGATCCAGAGACCTCATTTACTTACGCATTAGTGGAGTGGAGAAGCGGAATACCAGAAGACTTTAGAGGTCAGAACATACAGGCCATAGACAACCAGATATACCACTTGGCGCACACGGAAGCAGTGAAGGGGGAACCTCTACAGACCCCCCTGTCATCACCCCCGCCATTATCTCCACCACTATCCCCTAAAGCAGAGAAGTCTCAGGGGACGACAACCCCGGGAACACCACTGGCCGCTATAGGGCCTGAACTGTTGAATGCTCTGGGAGACTTTGTCACGAAGTGCCAGAAGAGCAGTACGGTACATGTGGAAGCCGGGTACCGGAAGCTTAGGATTTTCTCCGGGAAACAACCAGTCCCTCTGGGAGAAGAAGATTTCGACACCTGGATTGAGCAAGCGATGCAGGCTGTAGATGGATGGGAAGTACCAGAGGGCCAGAAGAAGCAGCGCATAAGCGAAAGTTGCTGAGGAAGCTGTGAAGAATCTTAGGTTTAGCAATGCTGCTTGTACTGCTTATGATTATCTGGCTATGTTGCAGGAAGAATTTGGCCAGCTGGAAAAGGTGGCTGAACTAGTATACCAGTTTGAACATACCCTTCAAGAGCCGGAAGAAAGATTATCCGAATATGTCCGGAGGTTAAATAAGGTGCTCTGCCAAATTGTCCTTAAAAAGGGGATGCTGCCACAAGTCATAGACGCAACTAGGATGAAGCAGATCCTGAGGGGAGCATTGCATTCGGATCCAGTTTGGCTCCACTTGAAGACCTCTGAAGGAGTCATGTCCCTGAACTACCCAGACCTTGTGCAGATCATAAGGGATGAAGAAGCTTTGTTGAAGGACCAACAGGCGGTCGAGAGAACCACCTCCCCCCCTCAGTGGGAGTCAGATCAGCTATGGCCACTGAACGGGACTCAGAAGTAGAGATCTTAAAGTCCCAGATGACTCAAGTGCTGGATCTTTTGACCTCTTTAATGGCAAAGAACTCAGGAATCAGTGAAAAAGAAGAAAGCAGGAAAGAACTGCACCAGAGTGCCTCAGCACCAACCTCCCCATGGAAAAGAGGAGAGACTGTCTGTTTCAACTGTGGAGGAGTCGGCCACTTTGGAAGAGTGTGCCCCAGTCCGAGGAAGAATCGAGGCGCCTATCACCAGCCGGCGGAAAATTTCAGAGGGCCCGGTGAAGGAGTCAGCCGGGCGCCCACTATTTACAGAAAGCTCCACAAACATCCACAAGCCAGAAGAGACAAGGGATAAGGGAAACAATGCCCCTCCCAAAATACTCAATACCACTTGTCAAGAGTTAAAAACCCAAAGTCTGCGAGAAATCAATGCATACCAGGCCCAACAGGGATTAAGATCCGGGAAGAGATGGAAGAAGAAGAAAACTCAGAAGGGGAAGTCCATGAGTCCAAAAAAAGAAGCCTCCCGGAGGAGTTTTCCAGCCAATTTGGTGGGACCCTCCCCTGCGGTTCCCATTCAAGTGGAGGGAGTCTACACGAGAGCCATCCTGGACACAGGGGCCCAAGTAACCCTTTTATAGAGAGACTTTTATCAAAGACATTTGAGTCACTTGCACCCCTACAGAAGCTGGAAGATCTAGAAATATGGGGAATTGGCACCCAAAGCTTTCCGTACGACGGTTATGTTTCCATCAGACTGGCCTTTGACCCCTCTGTAGCAGGAAAATCTGAGGTCTTTGACACCCTGGCAGTGGTTTGCCTTCGCCCACCAGGAGCCAACAAGAGTTCCCTGATTATAGGGACCAATACTGACCTGGTCAGAAGATTACTGGCTCCCCTAGCGCAGGAACAGGGTACTTCAGCAGCCAAGATCCACCCAATGTTGCAGTTAGCCTACTGGAGATTGGTACTGGAACAGAAGGCCCCGGAAGAGGGGGTAGGGAAAGTCTGGAGACTGTCCAAGAAGGAGAGGATGTTGCAGCCTGGTGAAATGACCTGTCTGAAGGCTACGGTGAAACTCTCGTGGGAGCAACCTGGCCCCTTTGTGGTTCTGGAACCAGACCCTTTAGATTCCCACCCAGGATTGGAAGTGATCCCCGAAGTGGTCCCGGTAAGGGCATTGAAGAAGGCGAACGGCCAGATCCCAGTGAGCATCAGGAATATCACTGGCTCCCCTGTGAAGATTCCGGGCCGGATGTTGCTAGGCAGAGTAAACCCGGCTACCCCAGTGGCCCTGTCTGACCTGGAGAAGACGGAAGAAGGGAAGCCCACCCTGGAGAAGCTCTGCTTGGAGAACATGACCCTACCACCGGTGTGGAAAGAGAGAGCCAAGGCCCAGCTGACCAGGTGGAGAAAAATCTTCTCAAAAGACGAATTTGATGTAGGGTGTGCGAGGAGTGCCACCCACAAGATCCGCTTGCAAGAAGACAAAGGGTCCGGCGAGTCCCCCTGGCTGACCTGGAAGACTTGCATGAGCAACTGGCAGAGCTCAAGAGAACTGGAGTGATCCGAGAGTCCAGAAGCCCATATGCCTCCCCTATTGTAGTAGTCAGGAAGAAGAACGGGTCACTGAGACTCTGCATAGACTACAGGACTCTCAATAGAAGGACAATACCTGACCAATACACCACTCCTAGGATAGAGGATGCTCTACCGAGTCTGTCTGGAGCTAAGTGGTTCAGCGTAATGGACCTCTAGAGCGGGTATTATCAAATCCCAATGCATCCAGATGACCGAGAGAAGACAGCATTAATCACCCCAGTGGGGTTCTACGAGTTTAACCGGATGCCTCAAGGCCTGTCGGGGGCTCCTGCCACTTTCCAGCGACTGATGGAGAAGACAGTGGGGGACATGAATCTCATTGAAGTCCTGGTGTACCTAGATGACATCATTGTCTTCGGGAAGACTCTGGAAGAGCACGAGGAAAGGCTAGAGTAAGTCCTGAAGAGACTTAGTGAAGAGGGACTTAAACTCTCCAGGGAGAAGTGTCATTTCTACCAATCCTCACTCCATTACCTGGGACACGTAGTGTCTGAAGAGGGGGTATCTACAGATCCTGACAAACTGGAGGCAGTTACCTCCTGGCCCCGACCAACTACAGTGACTGAGCTCAGATCCTTCCTCGGGCTCTGCTCCTACTACCGCAGATTTGTGGAAGGGTTTGCGAGGATTGCCAAACCTCTGAATGAGTTACTGAAGACAGAAGGAGAGGAGGATGATACTGGCCCCAGGAAGCCCGGAGAGTCCGTGGCAGACCAGTGGACGGAAAAGTGTGAGGAGGCCTTCACAATGCTGAAAAAGAGTTTGATTACTGCCCCTGTCTTGGCCTATGCCGACACCAAAAAACCATATGAACTGCACGTGGATGCCAGCCATGATGGTCTGGGAGGTGTGCTGTACCAGGAGTATGAAGAACAGTTAAGGCCAGTCGCCTATGTGAGCAGGAGTTTAACACCAGCAGAAAAGAACTACCACACCCATAAATTGGAATTCTTGGCCCTAAAGTGGGCTGTTGTAGACAAACTCAAAGACTATTTGTATGGAGCTGACTTTGTAGTGAAGACAGACAATAACCCCCTCACTTACCTTTTCACCACAGCCAAGCTGGATGCCACCGGCCACCGTTGGTTGGCAGCCCTCTCTGGATTCAACTTTAGTTTTAAGTATAGACCTGGAACTGGAAACCGAGATGCCGATGCTTTGTCCAGAAGGTCTCATGCTCCCACTTTTCGTACAGAAGACTGGACCCAGGTGACCCCTGATGAAGTACGGGCCTTGTGTCAGGGAGCACAGCGGATCCAGGGCAGAAGAAATTGGAGTTTCGGTGGTGGGAGTGCCCAAATACTATTGTGATGTGACTCAGATTGGTGAAGACGACTTGCCAAAACTTTCTAAGAAAGATATAAGATGGGATCAGTTGGAAGACCCCAGGGGAAGATTAGCCCTGGAAACACTGGAGGATCAGGATCCGGACAGGCTCTTGCATGATCCCTCAAAAGAGGCCCGATTAATCCACAAAGAGTGGGACAGGTTACAGGTGCATCAAGGTGTGGTCTACTGAAGGGGCCCCTCTGATGACCTGGAGGATAAGTGGCAACTGTTCTTGCTGGAAAAACACTGAAAGACTGTCTTAGCTGCCCTACATGACAACCATGGCCACTTAGGGGCCGAACGAACCTTTCAGCTCGTCAGGAGTAGATTCTACTGGCCTTGTATGGGAGCTGAAGTGGAGGAGTACTGTCACTCATGTGCTCGCTGTATACAGAGGAAGACATTGCCACGTCAAGCTGCCCCAATGGGCCACCTGCAGAGTCAAGGACCCTTGGACTTGGTATGCATTGACTTTCTTTGTCTGGAACCTGACTTGAGTGGACATGGAAATGTTCTGGTGACAACCGACCATTTCACCCGTTATGCCCAGGCCTTTCCAACTAAAGACCAGAAGGCCTCCACTGTAGCCAAGATACTTATGGAGAAGTACTTTGTGCACTACGGGTTACCCCAACGCCTTCATTCGGATCAAGGGAGAGACTTTAAAAGCCAACTGATCCGGAAGCTACTGGACTCTTTGGGCATAAAGAAAACTCGCACTACTCCTTATCACCCCCAGGGTGATGCCCAACCAGAAAGATTCAACAGGACTTTGCTAAACATGTTGGGGACTCTGAGCAGTGAGGAAAAGCAACATTGGGGCTAGCACATAGCTGCCATAGTGCACGCCTACAATAGTACCACCAGTGATGTCACAGGGTATTCCCCTTATAGACTTATGTTTGGAAGGGAAGCAAGACTACCAGTAGACTTGGCCTTTGCCACCTCAGTGGACCACACATCAGCTGCCTCACATAAGGGATACGTGGACAGACTACGAAAGAGCTTAAGGCTGGCCTATGAGAAGGCCCAATTAACTTCTGAACAGAGAGGAGCCCGGAATAAACAGAACTTTGACCTTAGGGTCCGGATTCAAGATTTGCAACCCAGGGACAGAGTGTTACTGAGAAATTTAGGGAAATTTTTGAAGGGCAGGAATGAGCAAAACAAGATGGACACCAAATCCCAGTGATTAGTTAATTTAAAAAGATGGGCTTGAGGTCACATACCTCGGGATTTTTTGAAGGTGTCAAATAATGGCATATAGATTGAAAAACCAAAAGTAATCCAATGACAATAGATAAATGTAAAAATAAATCAATATTTATTATATTAATAGAAAGGAAATGCAATTTTCCTAAAAGTTCATCATATATAACATTTAGAACTGGGTACATTTAACAACCGTTGAACTCGACATGTTTCGCTCGAAGTTGGAGCTTCTTCAGGAGTAAACCACGGTATAGTAGTACACTAGAATGAAATACACAAAATGAACAAAGGAACATCCATGAACTGCATTATACAATACATATATTGGAATATCCCCAAACGAATATAGAGTGACAACAAAATGCAAATTTTAAATGTCACTATTTCAAAGTAGTTATTGATATATACGTCCAATATCGTTAGATCATATAGAATCAGGAAAACATAAATCTAATGAAAATAATTACATAGTATACTGAAATAACAAAATAACAGTAAATGATGTGGTCAACTAAAGCACCTACCAATAAAATGTTGGAAATAAGGGAGGTATTTTGGCAATTTAAGACCGAAATCTCAGACTGCCCTAAAGCTCCACCTGCGGAGAGGGATGGTCACAGAGGTATTCCATCTAATTGAAAATACAGCCTCACAAATGTTGTTTGTAGAGAGGCGGTGAAATCAATATTGATAATGATCCTGCCAGAAAATCATAAGGAGAAATTACTAAATTGGGACCTGTAGATGAGTAGAAATTAATTGAAAATAATATGCAGATAATATGCAATGGGTGAATTCCAAATTGGATTCACAAAAAATAAATAAAATATATAAGTAAAAATACCTGATTGGTTGAATCATTGATTTTAGTAGAATATAAATAGCAATACTGGATCTTGCTGTTGGAAACCGCAGCAATGTCATGCAAATTTGTAGAAAGATCCTGTGCATTGAAATAGAATGATAATAGTGATGGATATCATAGTGTCAAAAAGGACCAAAGTACATATCCATCTAACAGCCAGAAAGAGTATAAGGAAAAACATACCTTCTAAAAGTAGTGGAGTACTTGATTCAAGCCGCTGAAGTAGCGGCATTCATACCAAATAAGAACCGACGGATTGCCAAACAGTCTCACAATCCCTCCGCACAAGGGAAATGACAGAGTAGTATGGCAAAATCCCACCAATTTATACTCATCCCAGCGCGGCAAACGTCTGATGTCATTGCCGTGCGGCGGACGCATAAAGTGGGGGCAGTGTCTGGCAGCTGGACACTGAAGGCTTGATTGTATTGGGCCGGATGAAGCTAGAACGGCCATTTTGGAAATTCCCGAATCCCTCAACATGTAATGGACATGGAGGGGAAAGACGTAGTTGGAAAACGTGATTGCCATGGAATTCAAAGAAAATGCAATGGAGTCAAAATGATGGTAGTTAAGACGGCCCAAAGCGTGACAGGTGCCAATTTGGTTAACCCCTACTGGGTTGACAAAACCTAAACCAATGATAAAGGATAGAGAAATGCCTGCCCCTCGCGTCCATACAGACCCAAATAGGAATATCTCTGAATCTAAAGGCTGGAAAACAATTATTTTAAATATAAATAAATATAAAACTGAATTTTGAATACCTTAGTTAACACCATCAATAAAGACCAAAATTGGAACCGCAGAGTTGATTAGAATCAAACCAAAATTGGTATCATAACAAGAAAATATTTTCAAGTGAAATTGGTCTCGGTGCAATCTCAGATGACCACATCAATTAGAACCTCCTAAACACATTGAGAATGTATACCAAGTGAATTGAATACATAAATAGAAAGGTGGTGGTGTAGGCTCCAAAGCCTACTGGAACCAACCTCCTCTCCACACGTAATACACATATTTTAAAAATATATATAGTGAATCAGCAAAGCAATGAAAAAAAAAAAAAAAGGGAAAAACGAAAAGTGACGATTATAAAAAAGGTTTGAAGCTTATGGCGTCATTCAAGCCTGGATGTTGAAGAGCATCCAGGTTTGAAATCCATTTTGTTTCGCGTTGTAAAAGAATTTTGTCATAGTCACCACCCCGAGGATTGGGTGGAACATGTTCAAGTGCAAAAAAATGCATAGCAGAATCATCAAAATCATGGAACAATCCCATATGTCTGCTTATTGGTGTTTCCATTCTCTTTTTGAGAACTAAGGAGACGTGGTCCCTTATACGGTGGAAAAAGGGGCATTTGGTTTTGCCTATGTAGTAGGCTTTGCAAGTACATGTCATGATATATACTATACCTATACTCTGACAATTGACCAAAAATTTGGGTTTGTACATAATGCCATTTGGTAGCAAAATGCTCCGAGAGGCATATAAGTATCGACAGTACCCACATTTGTGACAAGGTTTTGTTCCTGTGTTTTGAAGTAAAGATTTGGCATTGGGATTGTAATGACTGTGGACCAATAGGTCTTTTAATGATTTTGATCGTCTAAAAGTAATTTCGGGGTGATCCCTTAGATGTTTAGAGACCGAAGGATCCCCAGCCAAAAGATACCAATGCTTTTGAAGAATATTCCTCATTTGCTGATGCTGACCAGAGTATCTAGTTATGAGACGCACCCCTTGATTGGATCTAATTTTCTGGGGGTGATGAATTAAGGACAGTCTATCATGAGTGATTATTGTGGCAGTGCCTTCATTGGCCTGATGGATAAAATCCATCAATCACAAAGTTCGGCAGGAGGGGGACTTACTATGGACCGTTTTTTTCTTAGACTTCAAAGAATGTTGGAAAAGAAAACACGCACTTACTGGAACAAATGGTACTTTACCAAATATTTGGAGGATAAGATTGCCCCTTGGGGTCTTAGAATCCAAATATTTCCAACTATCAATAAACTAGAAATATCATTTAAACAAAAATGGGAACAAAATCTGCAGGAATGCTCCATCAAGATGATGGAGCTTCTATGCAGTCATTTTAACTCAGAATTAGAGATCCTTGATCTTGAGATAGCTAGCCTGTACCAGGAAAATAGTTCTATTTCCCTGGAAGAGCTTTACTCTACACGAGAGGAAACTATCAAAACCAATCTTGAACTATATGTACAAGAAATCCTTAAAACAAAAGAAAAAAAGTATATGAGGGACAAGCTATCTTATGACAACAATATAGCTTATAATTGGGCTCCAAAAAACTCCAACAAAAGACGTACTCAGAAATCACGCAAACCTAGGGAATCTGGCCCAGAACCCACTGATTCAGATAATTCCTCCTCTTCAGTTTCCTCACAAGCAGTAGACTCAAATTTAGTCTCTGCCCAGTCAACTTCCTTCTCACAGCAAACTGGAAATACCAATCCACGCCCTACTGGGAAGCAATCTAGATATGGAAGTCGAACTCAGGTTCACACTAGAGCCAGAACAGCCAAGAATCTATCCACCAATGCATCTGTACATGTAGAACCAGGTAGCGATACACCTAACACACCTTCTACATCAGTTGTCAATTCACAGGTGGATTTTCGCCCGGCTCCTATCTTCACCCAGGTACCAGCCGAATCGCGAAAGATGCCAAATGCAGAGCCAGTATTGCCCAAAGCAATGAAGCTAGCTTTGAAATAATTAATTTATCATCTGTAGTCCTTTCTGAGGATCAGACTTCGGTCCTACAACTGGGTTTGACCTTTTGCCCCATACAAAAAATTTATTCCTTTGAAATGATCAAGGATGTTAATTTATTTGCCCGAAAATTGATGTATCGTACCATCTTTGACAAGTCCAAATCCGCAACACCAGCTCCTGTACCTTCATGTGAATCCACTCCTCCTCCCCCTCCTCCCACAAATATGACTCTCAATGATATAAGAGCCCTTGAAGAACTCATGGAGTTGTGGGATGAGGGACACATTGATGAGGATGAAATTAGGGAAGCAGACAATTTACAGGGAATTGTTCATGTTTCCACCCCCCCTTCTGCCTTGGGTGTGGCAACAACTGAAGTGTCCATGGGCCCCATTCCCGCTTTTGGTAACTATAAGCCTAAATCTAGAAACTTCCCCGCCCTACAAGGTAATCCCAGTATCTGGGCATTTACTAATCAAGTAACGGCGGAGATAAGAAAAACTAAGTGGAAGCAAGATAAAAAATCGAATTTAACACCTGCACAAATCCTAGCTATAACATCTCTACAATCCAATCAGGATGTGGTAATTAAACCCTCCGACAAAGGGGGGAACTTAGTAGTCATGGACAAGGATCAATACGAAAGTATGGTCTTTAGACTCCTAAGCAATCACGACTGGTATCGAAAAATTCCAGAGAGTCATGTAAATTATACCACCGTAAAATTTAGACAGCTAATAGGTAAAGCTTATCAATTGGGAACCATTCAGAAATCCACTTGGGAATTTCTGAATGTTACTTTTCCACGTACTCCCACTCTATATGCCCTCCCCAAAATCCACAAAAGCATCCACAATCCACCAGGTCGACCCATTGTATCTGGAAATGGCTGTCTCACTGAAACAGCCAGTCAATTTGTGGATGATCTCTTAAGACCCATTGTAGAGGGCTTGGAATCTCATCTACAGGATACAAGTGACCTTTTAAGAGCATTGGATGGCCTTATGGTCCCCAAGGGGGCGTGGCTTGTGGCCCTTGATGTGGAGGCCCTCTACAATTCCATCCCCCACCAGTTGGGTGTGGAGGTTGTGGGGGGATTCCTGTCGGGTGGCACCACAGTCTTGACTGCTCATGATCAGTTTGCCTTGGATTTGTTGCATTTCATTTTGGCCAACAATATTTTTCTTTTTTTGGGATCCCACTACCTCCAGGTGCAGGGAGTGGCTATGGGGACCAAGTTTGCCCCAAGCTACGCTAACCTGTACCTGGGGGGGTGGGAGCATAATTTTTTTTTTCAGGATCACATGCAACAATTTGCTGACTACATACCGTTATGGCGATGTTTTATAGACGATGTCTTTTTCATATGGACGGGAAACAAGGAGGACCTCTCCCTGTTCTTTGAAAAATTGACACCTAATAATTACAATCTTAATTTCACCATGGAGAGTAGCCAAGAAAGTTTAACATTCCTTGATATTAAAATTACTGTTGATTCAGACGGCCTACTAGGCACAACCTTATACCGCAAACCCTCGTCTGGCAATGCGCTTTTGCATGCCAGCAGTTCTCACCCAGCCCCATTGGTCACCAGCATACCTTATGGGCAATATCTTTGCCTACGTAGGAATTGTAGCGAGGAATCTACCTTTGAGGTAGAAGCCGACGCCTTGCGTACTCGCCTTTCAAGACGAGGCTATAGTGGTAAATGCCTTAGAAAGGCCTACCATAGGGCAAAAGGTCAGAAACGACTGTCCTTAATTCATCACCCCCAGAAAATTAGATCCAATCAAGGGGTGCGTCTCATAACTAGATACTCTGGTCAGCATCAGCAAATGAGGAATATTCTTCAAAAGCATTGGTATCTTTTGGCTGGGGATCCTTCGGTCTCTAAACATCTAAGGGATCACCCCGAAATTACTTTTAGACGATCAAAATCATTAAAAGACCTATTGGTCCACAGTCATTACAATCCCAATGCCAAATCTTTACTTCAAAACACAGGAACAAAACCTTGTCACAAATGTGGGTACTGTCGATACTTATATGCCTCTCGGAGCATTTTGCTACCAAATGGCATTATGTACAAACCCAAATTTTTGGTCAATTGTCAGAGTATAGGTATAGTATATATCATGACATGTACTTGCAAAGCCTACTACATAGGCAAAACCAAACGCCCCTTTTTCCACCGTATAAGGGACCACGTCTCCTTAGTTCTCAAAAAGAGAATGGAAACACCAATAAGCAGACATATGGGATTGTTCCATGATTTTGATGATTCTGCTATGCATTTTTTTGCACTTGAACATGTTCCACCTGTGACAGCAGGAAGGTAAAGTCACCTGGTTGCATCCAGGGGGGTAGATATATTTCTCCCAGATTCAGGCTTTATGCCGACTTATACAACTAGGGAGTTGATGAAGCCCAGCTGAGGCTAGTGGGCTCATGAATGACTCATACCTCTAGGGAGAGTGCTGGGCGTCGTGAGGCAGGGAGTTGATGAGACCAGCTGAAGCCTGTCAGTTCGTTTAAGGCCTCTATAAAAACTCCCAGCTTCATTAGATGTTAGCTCATGCCTGGAACCAGACCTGTGTGGACTGTCTAGGGAGAGTGAACCCCTGTGCGGTGAGGCAAAGCCTGTGTGGCTATTTGTTTGGACTTTTACTAAACCAGGGACTTAGGGACTAGGACAGCACTAGGCTGATCCCAGTTGTTAGTTTAGGAAACCTGCATGTTTAGTCAGAGGTCAAACTGACCAGGATTTATTTTGTTTGTTTCTTTTTGGCTTTGCTGTGTTTTTGTCACTGTACATAGAGAAATAAACCGCACCTTTTGATTTTGAAAACCACAACCTCCGTCTGCTGGCCCTGTTTTTGTGTGGGGGAGCCCAACCAGGGGGTCACACACACCCGCTACCGAGTTAACCCCCTCACAGTTGGTGGAGAACCAGTGGCAGTTTTTTTTAAGCCAGCATGGAGGAGATACTGAAACAGCTGGCTCTAGCAAATGCCAATCAACAGCAGACAAATGCAGGTTTGCAAAGGAGCCTTGCAGCCCAGCAGCAAGCTCATCAACAAGCCCAGCAGCAATCTGAGGCCCGCTTCATAGACCTGTTACAGAAGCAAGAGCAGAGACTACAACAAATGGAAGCAGTAATGCAGCAACGTCCGCAGACCAGTGAGGAAAGCCGTCCCACTAATACCGCGTCCTTTGGGGTGAGTCGTTTATTGACAAAAATGACTGGAGAGGATGATCCAGAGGTATTTTTGACCACATTTGAAAGGACTGCTGAAAGAGAAAAGTGGCCTGAGGAGCAGTGGGCTGGACTGGTGGCTCCTCTGTTAACTGGTGAATCGCAGAAGGCTTACTATGACCTAGAGCCTGACCAAGCAAAAGACTATGTGATGCTAAAAGCTGAAATATTGGCAAGGCTGGGTGTCACCCTGGCTGTCCGGGCTCAGCGTGTGCATAACTGGACTTTCCAGCTTGGAAAACCCCCCAGGTCTCAAATGTATGATCTCATTCACCTGAGCAGGAAGTGGCTACAGCCAGAGACTTTGTCCGCACCGGAGATTGTGGAACGTGTTGTGATGGATCGTTTCTTGAGAGCTCTTCCTACCGCCATTCAAAAGTGGGTAAGCCACGGAGACCCAGAAACGGCCGGTAAACTTGTGGATCGTGTAGAGAGATACTTGGCTACAGAGAACCTGACGGCCTCTTCCAGAGACTCTCGGACTTTCCACCCTAAGACCAGACCATCCCCAGGGGCGGATAAGAGGATTCCAAGGGGTGAGGGTGGAGAGAGTGAGAGGGTGGGAGCTCTACCCCAAGTTTGGCGAGAACAGCCTGGGAAATCAGCGGCTCAAGAGGCCGCAAGAAGGATCGTTTGCTACCGCTGCCGGCAAGCGGGACATATTGCAGCCAATTGCCCGGTTGTGGAGGAACCCATGCAGTGTGACTTTCTGACGGGCAGACGTCAGTCGCTGTGTGCGACAGTCGCATGCACTGCCATTCGAGGAACTGAGAAACATTTATGCAAAATGTGTGTTAATGGTAGAAATGTTGTGGTATTGTTGGATTCAGGTAGCCTTGTGACCCTGATAAAGGCTGAGTTAGTTAAAACAGAGGTCTCTGGGAATAGCAAGGTAGCTGTTATTTGTGTGCATGGGGACACCCGAGAGTATCCAGTGACTACAGTGTGTTTCGAGACCCCCAAAGGTACCCTCTCTCATCCAGTGGGCTTAGTATCTCAGTTACCGCATGACGCCATTGTGGGAAGGGATTTTCCGAAGTTCTGGGAACTGTGGGATGATCCTGAGCCCCCCACTGGTGCCCCTATGTACCAGGAATGTGATAGCCAGAACTCCTCTGAGAGTGGTGAGGACTCTCCAGAATTTCCCTTGTCAGTATTGGCAGGGGAGACTCAAGAAACTGGAGAGGAGCCCACCTCCTCAGACGAAAACCTACCGTCTGTGGAGTTTTCTGATCTGGAGGTTCACAGGGAAAATTTTGCCACAGAACAGTTAAAAGACCCCGCCCTAATAAAGGCACGGGAAAACGTAGTGGAAATAGATGGCGAGTTAGTGAACCCAGATAATACCTGCACTTACCCATACTTCAGCGTAGAGAAGGACCTACTGTATCGGGTGGCAAAAAGGGCAGAAGAAACCGTTGAGCAGCTGGTGGTGCCCAAACCTTACAGGAAGTTGGTGTTGGAGTTGGCCCATGGGCACATTCTTGGAGGTCATCTGGGGACAGAGAAAACCCGAGAGAGGGTATTACAGAGATTCTATTGGCCTGGGGTGATGAAGGACATAGAAAATTATTGTTCCTCCTGCCCTGTGTGTCAGAGGTCGGCCCCGATGCCACATTTCCGTAGCCCGCTGGTCCCTCTACCCATCATTGAGGTCCCGTTTGAGAGAATCGCAATGGATTTGGTAGGTCCTATAATCAAGTCCGCTAGGGGGCACCAGTACATATTGGTTATAATGGACTATGCCACCCGTTATCCAGAAGCGATCCCTCTCAGAAATACCTCGGCCAAAACCATAGCCAAAGAGCTATCTCTTGTTTTTAGCCGGGTGGGTATTTGTAAAGAACTGCTTACGGACCAAGGTACACCCTTTATGTCCCGGGTTATGAAAGAGCTGTGTAAATTGTTCAAAGTGACGCAATTGCGTACATCTGTGTATCACCCCCAAACCGATGGGCTGGTTGAAAGATTCAACAAAACCCTAAAACAAATGTTGAAGAAAGTGGTGGATAGAGATGGAAAGGATTGGGACTGTCTACTTCCTTATTTGATGTTTGCTATTAGGGAGGTGCCCCAATCCTCTACGGAATTCTCCCCCTTTGAGTTACTGTATGGGAGACACCCAAGAGGGCTGTTGGATATTGCCAAGGAAACTTGGGAAAGTGAGAGTTCTCCCCACAGGAGTGTGATTGAGCATGTCGCCCTGATGCAAGATCAAATTGCACAGGTAATGCCCATCGTGAAGGAACATTTGGCCCAAGCGCAGTTGGCACAGCAGAGAGTGTACAACCGTGGAGCAAAGACCCGTACCTTTTCCCCGGGGGATAGGATATTGGTACTTGTCCCTACGGTTGAAAGTAAATTCCTTGCCAAATGGCAAGGCCCCTACGAGATAATGGAAAAAGTGAGCGAAGTGAATTACAAGGTCAGACAACCAGGAAGGCGAAAGCCCGAACAGATATATCACGTTAATCTGTTGAAAGCCTGGAGGGATAGAGAGTCCCTAGTCGCAGAAACTTGGTCACCAGCTCAAACTGGTTGCGTGATTCCGGAGGTTGGAATAGCAGCCACCTTGTCACAACCCCAACAACAGGAGGTTAAGGAGTTTGTGCTTCGCAACAAGGAGGTGTTCTCTGAGCTGCCGGGACAAACATCTGGGGTAGAGCATGATATTTTTACCCCGCCCGGTGAAAGGGTGAAGTTAAAACCCTATCGGATCCCAGAGGCCCGACGGGAGGCAATACGGGAGGAAGTACAGAAAATGCTGAACTTAGGGGTGATAGAGGAGTCCCAAAGTGATTGGTCTAGTCCCATTGTGTTGGTGCCTAAACCGGATGGGAGCTGGCGATTTTGTAACGATTTTCGTCAGTTGAACAAAGTTACAAAATTTGACACCTACCCCATGCCACGTATAGATGAGTTGATCGACCGGCTGGGAACAGCCCGATACATGACGACTCTTGACCTCACAAAAGGGTATTGGCAAATTCCCCTGGCCAAGTCGGCCAAAGAGAAAACCGCATTTGTAACCCCAGACGGGGCGTTCCAATATAAGAGAATGCCGTTCGGGTTACAGAATGCGCCGGCCACATTCCAGCGGAAAATGGACCAGATGCTGAGGCCCCATCGGAAGTATGCTGCGGCTTACCTGGATGACGTAATTGTCCATAGCACAGATTGGGCCTCACATCTGCCAAAAGTGCAAGCAGTCCTGGACTCTGTTCGGGAAGCGGGGTTTACGGCTAACCCCAAGAAGTGTACCATTGGGCAGGAGGAGGCCAAATATCTTGGGTACACCATTGGCAGGGGAGTAATAAAACCCCAACTCAACAAAGTCGAGGCCATCCAGAGTTGGCCACGTCCCAACAGCAAGAAGCAGGTACGAGCCTTTCTGGGAATCGCGGGTTATTATCGGCGCTTCATTCCCCACTTTGCTTCTAAGGCTGTGCCCCTAACCAACCTGACGAAAGGGAAAGGGTCGGTCATGATTAAATGGACCCCCGAGGCTGAGGCAGCATTCCAATTCTTGAAACAAGCCTTATGTAGCCAGCCAGTGTTGTACTCACCCGACTTCTCTAAAGACTTTGTCGTACAAAGTGATGCGTCAGATGTGGGGTTAGGAGCAGTATTGTCCCAGGTCTGGAACGGGGAAGAGCACCCAGTCATTTACCTCAGCAGGAAGTTGAAGTCCCATGAGGTAAATTACGCCACGGTTGAAAAGGAGTGTTTAGCGGTGAAGTGGGCTCTAGATTCCCTTCGGTACTATCTGCTAGGTAGGCACTTTGACATGGTTACGGATCACGCTCCGTTAAAGTGGATGGCTCAAAACAAGGAGACAAATAGAAGAGTGAATAGGTGGTTCCTGGCCCTACAGGAATTCAACTTCACAGTACAGCATCGCCCTGGCGTTCAAATGGGGAATGTGGATGCTTTGTCTCGAGTACATGAATGCCTGATCGCTGGTGTTCCAACCCCAAGGTTAAAACAAGAGGGGGGGGTATGTGACAGCAGGAAGGTAAAGTCACCTGGTTGCATCCAGGGGGGTAGATATATTTCTCCCAGATTCAGGCTTTATGCCGACTTATACAACTAGGGAGTTGATGAAGCCCAGCTGAGGCTAGTGGGCTCATGAATGACTCATACCTCTAGGGAGAGTGCTGGGCGTCGTGAGGCAGGGAGTTGATGAGACCAGCTGAAGCCTGTCAGTTCGTTTAAGGCCTCTATAAAAACTCCCAGCTTCATTAGATGTTAGCTCATGCCTGGAACCAGACCTGTGTGGACTGTCTAGGGAGAGTGAACCCCTGTGCGGTGAGGCAAAGCCTGTGTGGCTATTTGTTTGGACTTTTACTAAACCAGGGACTTAGGGACTAGGACAGCACTAGGCTGATCCCAGTTGTTAGTTTAGGAAACCTGCATGTTTAGTCAGAGGTCAAACTGACCAGGATTTATTTTGTTTGTTTCTTTTTGGCTTTGCTGTGTTTTTGTCACTGTACATAGAGAAATAAACCGCACCTTTTGATTTTGAAAACCACAACCTCCGTCTGCTGGCCCTGTTTTTGTGTGGGGGAGCCCAACCAGGGGGTCACACACACCCGCTACCGAGTTAACCCCCTCACACACCCAATCCTCGGGGTGGTGACTATGACAAAATTATTTTACAACGCGAAACAAAATGGATTTCAAACCTGGATGCTCTTCAACATCCATGCTTGAATGACGCCATAAGCTTCAAACCTTTTTTATAATCGTCACTTTTGGTTTTTCCCTTTTTTTTTTTTTTTCATTGCTTTGCTGATTCACTATATATATTTTTAAAATATGTGTATTACGTGTGGAGAGGAGGTTGGTTCCAGTAGGCTTTGGAGCCTACACCACCACCTTTCTATTTATTTATTCAATTCACTTGGTATACATTCTCAATGTGTTTAGGAGGTTCTAATTGATGTGGTCATCTGAGATTGCACCGAGACCAATTTCACTTGAAAATATTTTCTTGTTATGATACCAATTTTGGTTTGATTCTAATCAACTCTGCGGTTCCAATTTTGGTCTTTATTGATGGTGTTAACTAAGGTATTCAAAATTCAGTTTTATATTTATTTATATTTAAAATAATTGTTTTCCAGCCTTTAGATTCGGAGATATTCCTATTTGGGTCTGTATGGACGCGAGGGGCAGGCATTTCTCTATCCTTTATCATTGGTTTAGGTTTTGTCAGCCCAGTAGGGGTTAACCAAATTGGCACCTGTCACGCTTTGGGCCGTCTTAACTACCATCATTTTGACTCCATTGCATTTTCTTTGAATTCCATGGCAATCACGTTTTCCAACTACGTCTTTCCCCTCCATGTCCATTACATGTTGAGGCATCCGGGAATTTCCAAAATGGCCGTTCTAGCTTCATCCGGCCCAATACAATCAAGCCTTCAGTGTCCAGCTGCCAGACACTGCCCCCACTTTATGCGTCCGCCGCACGGCAATGACATCAGACGTTTGCCGCACTGGGATGAGTATAAATTGGCGGGATTTTGCCATACTACTCTGTCATTTCCCTTGTGCGGAGGGATTGTGAGACTGTTTGGCAATCCGTCGGTTCTTATTTGGTATGAATGCCGCTACTTCAGCGGCTTAAATCAAGTACTCCACTACTTTTAGAAGGTATGTTTTTCCTTATACTCTTTCTGGCTGTTAGATGGATATGTACTTTGGTCCTTTTTGACACTATGATATCCATTACTATTATCATTCTATTTCAATGCACAGGATCTTTCTACAAATTTGCACGACATTGCTGCGGTTTCCAACAGCAAGATCCAGTATTGCTATTTATATTCTACTAAAATCAATGATTCAACCAATCAGGTATTTTTACTTATATATTTTATTTATTTTTTGTGAATCCAATTTGGAATTCACCCATTGCATATTATCTGCATATTATTTTCAATTAATTTCTACTCATCTACAGGTCCCAATTTAGTAATTTCTCCTTATGATTTTCTGGCAGGATCATTATCAATATTGATTTCACCGCCTCTCTACAAACAACATTTGTGAGGCTGTATTTTCAATTAGATGGAATACCTCTGTGACCATCCCTCTCCGCAGGTGGAGCTTTAGGGCAGTCTGAGATTTCGGTCTTAAATTGCCAAAATACCTCCCTTATTTCCAACATTTTATTGGTAGGTGCTTTAGTTGACCACATCGTTTACTGTTATTTTGTTATTTCAGTATACTATGTAATTATTTTCATTAGATTTATGTTTTCCTGATTCTATATGATCTAACGATATTGGACGTATATATCAATAACTACTTTGAAATAGTGACATTTAAAATTTGCATTTTGTTGTCACTCTATATTCGTTTGGGGATATTCCAATATATGTATTGTATAATGCAGTTCATGGATGTTCCTTTGTTCATTTTGTGTATTTCATTCTAGTGTACTACTATACCGTGGTTTACTCCTGAAGAAGCTCCAACTTCCAGCGAAACATGTCGAGTTCAACGGTTGTTAAATGTACCCAGTTCTAAATGTTATATATGATGAACTTTTAGGAAAATTGCATTTTCTTTCTATTAATATAATAAATATTGATTTATTTTTACATTTATCTATTGTCATTGGATTACTTTTGGTTTTTCAATCTATATGCCATTATTTGACACCTTCAAAAAATCCCGAGGTATGTGACCTCAAGCCCATCTTTTTAAATTGAGAAATTTAGGGGTTCCAGGAAAGCACAAGCTGGCAGACCGGTGGAAGTCAGAGCCCTATGTGATTTGTAAAAAACTGCCTGGTCTACCAGTGTACCAGCTGAAGCCTGAAGGAAGATCGGGGCCGTTGAAGACCTGGCACAGGAACCATATGCTACCCCTTTCTGAAGCAGTCAGGATGCCCCCTACTCTGGATTCTCCGGAGCTGCCTTCAACTCCCTGTACTCCTAGACCCAATACCAGGTCTCAAACAACTTTATCGAGAGAGGAGGATACTTTAGATCAAGGTGAGGAGGAGGAGCTGGAACTCACCTGGCTATGGACGTCTCAGGCACTTGAATCCCTGGTGATGGATTCTCCACCCTCTGATTCCCCCATGAGTGACACCTTGAATGCTGAAGCTGCTGAGTTCATCCCGTCCAATGTTCAGAGTGAAGAATGGGAAGATGCCCTGGAATCAATTACAGATGAAGACCCAAGGAACTCAATGTACATCCCTGCACCTGAGCCGGATGCCCCCGAAGCAGCAAGTTCCACCACACCTGCCTTAATGGAAGCAACCTTAATACCTGAGGTCATAACTCCTCGAGAACAAAGAGTGAAGAGAACTATCCGCCCTCCTCGAAAGTTGACATACACTCAGATGGGAGAATGCTCTGAGGACACTGTGACAACCGCAAGAAGGACAATACAAAAACCTGGTCCCTCCACTGCGCATTTGGTGGAGGGCAACCCCAGCTCTCTCTCTGGCACAGTTAGGCAGGTCACTTCTGCTAACATGACCTGTGGGCAGGGAAACCCCCCATACCCAGTTTGGTGGGAGGTTCCCCAGCCAAGATCTTTTGCTACAATAAACTGCATTGCTTGTAGATAATGCTTATGTTATCTTTGGGGACCAAAGGTTTTAAGTGGGGGGAGTGTGTAGCGGGGTATTGCCTTTTAAAACCCCAGAGACTACAGTACCCAGTGCGCAACGGGACACCCAGGGTGCATTGCCCCATGCAGAGACTGCTGGGGCAGGTTATTTAACCGGAGGGCGGGGCTGAATTCGGTCTCTTTGGACACTGCCCGCCCAGCAAATGGAACTCCTTTCCGAGCCTGCTGAGATACAAGGTCTGAAGCCTGGGCCTTTCTCCAAAGAGCCTTCCGCTCTCACCGAGGAACCTGAGGGACGTCTCTCCATACTGCTGCTGCATCGTTGCCAGGAGGACCGAAGGCTTGGATGTCGTGAGACCTGTGTACCAAGACACAGCAGCGGAAGATACGGACACGGACTGGTCTGGTTGGGTGAGAGAGCACCTGCTCAGAGAACTATATAGGATCTCTAGGCCCAATAACTATTATCCGGAGCTATCAATAGTGTTGCGTTGCGCTGCGCAGCGCACCGGAGAGACAGTGCATCGGAGCAACTTTAGAGATTGCCTTTAATTCACCAAGTTATTCAAACCCCTTTTACCCTGTGGATTACAGTTGTTTTCTTCTAAAGTGCACCACCGTTTTGCTAGCGAAGATTTTTTCCCTACAGAACTTCTACACGGTACAGTCAGGCCTGACTTAGCGTAGACATTGCTGGGCGCCATTTTTTGCCCACGAGGGAGAATAGCTGCAGCGGGGACCATTAGTATTATGCACAGTACTGTATATCTATCTGTTTATTGAGATAATCTTTTATTGCAGGGCTCTGCACATATATGTACACTGTTTATTACCTGCTCACTTAAAAAATCTAAGTAAAAGAGAGCCAAGGTTTAGTATATTGGTGTTTGTGTAATTTACTTTGCAGAGGAGACGGGTAAGAATAGCTGTGCCTATTGCTGTGTGTGCTATAATAGGATTGTGTCCCAAGGAATTACATGCCACGCAATCCTACTCTCCCCTACTAACTGTGCTAAGGGAGGTTAGAGCAAATTGCCTGGGGTTGACAGCGGTGCACTACAGGGCCCAAAAATTATATTCGTGGCCCTCTTAGCTGGGAGTATCGCTACACGAGCAATAGAATTGGTGTATTGCATTTAAAATCCTATCACATACAAGCTTCATGTCTGAAGCTGTTACATGAACATGTTTGCTAAAATTAGACTGCTCTTGGGAAAGCTTTAATTCCCATTCTACTGCTTTTCTTTCTTTTTTTAATTAGCTCTAGTTTCTTCCATTGATATACAACTTGCTGACTGTGAGAGTGGGTGGTGAATATTATTGCCAGGATTATTCATTATTTAGGCAAGTACTTATATTTGCCATTGCTGAACACAAATTCAGGTTTCTATACTGGTGAGAACAGTAACAATCAAAACCTCTTCGCTCATTGCTAAACTGGCTAAACTGTGGAGGAGAGCCTGTCTCCTGAAATAGAATAGTTAAACCTTTCACTGCTAGGATTTTCCTATACATTTACACTGACGTACAAAAACCTTTTTTCTTTCTTTTGCAATAATAATACTTGGGGTGCGTCATCCATAAACTACATATAATATATTAGTTGAACATTCAAGTTTATACCGTATAATGCCAGTTCATCCAGAAACTCCCAATATCTGAATAGTTTTAAGAATAAGCCTCTCCACTGGAGATACCTATAAGGCCCCTTTCACACTAGCGGACCGTATGTCCGCTTTTTCATCCATCCGTTTACGGATGAAAAAGGGACATACATTGGTCCCTATGAGATCGCGGGTGTCAGCGGATGAACATATATATATATCTGTTTATTATTTAATTGTATCAAATTTGATTGCACAAATGTATCTATTTTTCAAAAGCATAAATAAGATGCACAAACATCAAACAAACATGTGGCTCCATGCACACTAGCTTTTTTAAGCTCCTAGCAGCTTCTGCTTTTTTTAAATTTATTTTTTAGCTCCTAGAAGAAAATAGTATAATCCTATGTGTCTATGAACACTATTTTAGGATAGAAGCATTTTTTAAGCTTCAGCTTATAGGAGCAGAAAAAACAAACAAATCTTTTGCATTTTTGGGAGCAATTTGCCAGCATTAAAAAAAAAGATGATACAAAAAGCTCCTAGAAGCTCCTAAATGCTGTTAACCGCTGCTAAGCACCAGTTTCCAGCATTTTTTTTCCTTAGGCAGTGGACCGCCGGCATCCTTAACTAGTGTATAGCAGATTGTTAAAAAGCAGGTTGTCGTGTCCTTAACTACATCAATACTGGGCACTTTCGCCCCCTTCCTTCCCAGGCCAATTTTCAGCTTTCAGTGCGCTCGCATTTTCAATGACAATTGCGCGGTCGTGCTACGCTGTACGCAAAACTTTGATCATTTTGTTTGCACAAATAGAGCTTTCTTTTGGTGGTATTTATTAATGACTCCGGTTTTTATTTTTTGCAATATAAGCAAAAAAAGAGCGGAAATTTGGAAAAAAAACAATATTCTCTTTATTTTATTTTAAAAGAAATCCAATAAAATCAAATTTTGTCATAAATTTAAGCCAAAATGTATTCTGCTACATGTCTTTGGTAAAAAAAAATCCAGAATAATTGGTTCATGTGATCATGGACATATGTACGCAAATGATCATATACAGATGTGCGCAGGTGATTACGGACATATGTGTGCAGATAATCATTGGGACATATGATTTTACTGTTACATATGTGGGGGACAGGTGTTTTTACTGTGTGGGGACATGTGTGTTTTACATTGTGTACATGTTTTACACTGGTGATCAGTGTGTAAAAAGCTGTAAAAAACAGCTCATACACACTGCTCACCAGCCGGCTGCAGCGATCCGCTCTCCTCTCCTCACCGACAACTAATGTGCGAAGAGAGGAGAGCCGATCGCCTAGCAACCGGCTCTCTGTTTACATAACATGACGACTGTGATTGGACACGGCCTTCATGTGATCAGGAGGGCCAATCACAGAGCCCTCCTGCCGATCTGAGATGCGCCGTGTCCGGGTGACATGAGCGCATCGGGGATTGCGATCCCGCGTGCGTGCGATCCCCCTCCTTCTGAGGGCCGTTCCTGAACGTCCACTCAGAAGGAGAGAGTGCCCACCTGGCCGTACATATACAGTGGCCGAGTGGGAAGTGGTTAACAACAGATGACTCAGCATCTGTCAGTAGGTTGCCTGCTGACAGCTGAATGTAAACCAAACAATTGCTGGCAAGAAAAACATAAAAAAAAGTGGGGTTCGCCCCCCCAAATTCATACCAGGAACTTAGGTCTGTTGTGGATTTTGAAGGCAACCTCCTGTCAAAAAAAAAAATGGTGTAGTGTCCAGCCCAAAATTCATACCAGACCCTTATTCGAGCATGCAGCCTGGCAGGCCAGGAAAGGGGGCGGTTGAACGAGCGCCTCCCCCTCTTTAACCATACCAGGCCACATGCCCTCAACATGGGGGGTGCTTTGGGGTAGGACCTCTTCTCCACAACCCTGGCCCAGTACATTGTACCCCTACTCATTCACCAAAAAAGTGTCAAAAAGTAAATAAAAATGCACACACAGTAAAGTCCTTTATTAAAAAAAAAAAAAAACATGTCCCGGGTTAAGATTCATTGTTTATTAAACATCTTTGCACTGAAAATAATTCTTAATGACATTGGCTGTATGTTTGGGGCCGTTGTCCTGCTGCAGAATAAATTTGGGGCCACACATGCCTCCCTGATGGTATGGCATGATGAATAAATGTCCGCCTGTATTTCTCAGCATTGACATTTTGTCTCCGCCCGTCAAGACGATTGGGTCGACCTATTGCCCTGGGCAGAATTCTCATACAATTTCAAGAACTCTGAATCTTCCTCCAAGTCGCCTTTCTTTGTGGTCTACGGCCGTCACCCATTGCCCCCCCTCCCCATTCCCACGTCTTCTGGAGTTCCGGCCGTGGATGAATTAACTCAGGACTTTGCCTCTATCTGGAAAGAGACTCAAAAGTCGCTCTCACTGGCCTCTGCCCGCATGAAGAGACATGCAGATAAAAAAAGAAGAATCCCTCCTGTCTAGGGATGAGCTTCGTGTTCGAGTCGAACATACGTTCGACTCGAACATCGGCTGTTCGATCGTTCGATGAAGATCGAACGATTTGGGCCGTTCGCGCCAAATTCGAGTGACGCGAACGGCCCACAATGCACTACGCCATCGCAGTGTCATCCAGGCGCTGTGATTGGCCAAGCATGCACTGTGACCCCGCATGCTTGGCCAATCACAGCGCCGGCAGCGAGGAGAGCAATGATTGGCCACAGGCAGGATGCCTGTGGCCAATTATTGCTGAGGGGGTTTAGTACACGCCCCACACTATAAAAGGCCGCCAGCGCGGCGGCCTTGTGTAGTGTGTTCCGGAGTAGGGAAAGAGAAGCATAGGTAGGGACAGTGTCATTATTTTTCCTTTACATAATCCTGGATTCCTTGTGTTTAGGGACAGATAAGGATAGGTAGGGAGAGTGTCAGTGACAGTGTGCTATTCTGTGCTAATCCTTGTTTGTAGGGACAGAGAGGTACAGTGAGGGAAAGTGTCAGTGTGCTATTCTGTTCTAAACCAATCTTGCTGAACCATATTTTGAATCCTTGAGTTTAGGGACAGAGAGGTACAGTGAGGGAAAGTGTCAGTGTGCTATTTTGTGCTAAATCTTGTTTGTAGGGACAGAGAGGTACAGTGAGGGAAAGTGTCAGTGTGCTATTCTGTTCTAAACCAATTTTGCTGTTCCATATTTTCAATCCTTGAGTTTAGGGACAGAGAAGGACACTCGTAGAAATTATCAGTGTGCTATTCTGTGCTAAATCTTGTTTGTAGGGAGGGACAGAGTAGGACAGTGAGGGAAAGTGTCAGTGTGCTATTCTGTTCTAAAACTATTTTGCTGAACCATATTTTCAATCCTTGAGTTGAGGGACAGAGAGGTACAGTGAGTGAAACTGACAGTGTGCTATTCTGTTCTAAACCAATTTTGCTGTTCCATATTTTCAATCCTTGAGTTGAGGGACAGAGAGGTACAGTGAGTGAAACTGACAGTGTGCTATTCTGTTCTAAACCAATTTTGCTGTTCCATATTTTCAATCCTTGAGTTGAGGGACAGAGAGGTACAGTGAGTGAAACTGACAGTGTGCTATTCTGTTCTAAACCAATTTTGCTGTTCCATATTTTCAATCCTTGAGTTGAGGGACAGAGAGGTACAGTGAGTGAAACTGACAGTGTGCTATTCTGTTCTAAACCAATTTTGCTGTTCCATATTTTCATTCCTTGAGTTGAGGGACAGAGAGGTACAGTGAGTGAAACTGACAGTGTGCTATTCTGTTCTAAACCAATTTTGCTGTTCCATATTTTCAATCCTTGAGTTGAGGGACAGAGAGGTACAGTGAGTGAAACTGACAGTGTGCTATTCTGTTCTAAACCAATTTTGCTGTTCCATATTTTCAATCCTTGAGTTGAGGGACAGAGAGGTACAGTGAGTGAAACTGACAGTGTGCTATTCTGTTCTAAACCAATTTTGCTGTTCCATATTTTCAATCCTTGAGTTGAGGGACAGAGAGGTACAGTGAGTGAAACTGACAGTGTGCTATTCTGTTCTAAACCAATTTTGCTGTTCCATATTTTCATTCCTTGAGTTGAGGGACAGAGAGGTACAGTGAGTGAAACTGACAGTGTGCTATTCTGTTCTAAACCAATTTTGCTGTTCCATATTTTCAATCCTTGAGTTGAGGGACAGAGAGGTACAGTGAGTGAAACTGACAGTGTGCTATTCTGTTCTAAACCAATTTTGCTCTTCCATATTTTCAATCCTTGAGTTGAGGGACAGAGAGGTACAGTGAGTGAAACTGACAGTGTGCTATTCTGTTCTAAACCAATTTTGCTCTTCCATATTTTCAATCCTTGAGTTGAGGGACAGAGAGGTACAGTGAGTAAAACTGACAGTGTGTTATTCTGTTCTAAACCAATTTTGCTGTTCCATATTTTCAATCCTTGAGTTGAGGGACAGAGAGGTACAGTGAGTGAAACTGACAGTGTGCTATTCTGTTCTAAACCAATTTTGCTGTTCCATATTTTCAATCCTTGAGTTGAGGGACAGAGAGGTACAGTGAGTGAAACTGACAGTGTGCTATTCTGTTCTAAACCAATTTTGCTGTTCCATATTTTCAATCCTTGAGTTGAGGGACAGAGAGGTACAGTGAGTGAAACTGACAGTGTGCTATTCTGTTCTAAACCAATTTTGCTGTTCCATATTTTCATTCCTTGAGTTGAGGGACAGAGAGGTACAGTGAGTGAAACTGACAGTGTGCTATTCTGTTCTAAACCAATTTTGCTGTTCCATATTTTCAATCCTTGAGTTGAGGGACAGAGAGGTACAGTGAGTGAAACTGACAGTGTGCTATTCTGTTCTAAACCAATTTTGCTGTTCCATATTTTCAATCCTTGAGTTGAGGGACAGAGAGGTACAGTGAGTGAAACTGACAGTGTGCTATTCTGTTCTAAACCAATTTTGCTGTTCCATATTTTCAATCCTTGAGTTGAGGGACAGAGAGGTACAGTGAGTGAAACTGACAGTGTGCTATTCTGTTCTAAACCAATTTTGCTGTTCCATATGTAGCGGGGTGTTCCCCTTTAATGCAGAGAGACAAGAAGTTCCAGGTGAGAGGTGAGTCGGGAGGAAGTAAAGAGACATTATGGAAGTGAAAGCAGAGGAGAGAGAGACTACATCTCCCAGTACATCTTGCAGCACCCAGGGTGCATTGCTCCAGAACAGAGACTGCTGGGGCAGACTTTATAAAGGGGAGGCGGAGTTTTGGTCGGCCTCTTTGGACACCCCTCTCCTAGCAAGAGGATGTCTGTGCTGAACTGCTGTGTGCACAAGGCCTGAAGCCTGGGCCGTGTGCTCCTTTCCAAAGAGCCCTCTGCCAGCCTAGCAGAGCCTTAGAGACATCTAATCCTCCTTGCTGCAGTACTCCAGAAGGATTGAAGACTTGGATGTCGGTGGATTCCTGTTCCTAGACGAATCGATGGAGGAAAGGGACTTGGACTTGTCCAGGTGGTGAGAGCTGTTTAAAGACAGATACTTTATCTTTACTATTCGTTGGGATTACAAAGTTGTTCTTCAAGTGCACCACCGAGAGATTGCTAGCAAATATTGTTTCACTGAACTTCCATTTAGATCAGTCAGGCCTGACTGCATAGGTAGACATTGCTGGCTGTTAGTCTACCCATGAGGGGAAGTAGCTGTAAAAGGGCAGCGCTAGAGTTGCATAGCAATACTTTATTATTCTGATTACTCTGTTTATCTTTATTACTGTTTGTTGCAGGGATCTGCAACTTGTTATACTGTTGTTTATTACTTGCCCATTAGCCTCAGTAAAATATCTGGGTAAAGTACATTTGGTGTCAGTTCCGCTTACTTTAATAGGAGTTTTAAAGTATATTCTGTGTATGTTTGTTATAGGACTGCGTCACCAACAGTTGCGATCACGCGGTCCTATCTCTCTATCACCAGCTGTGCCACGGGAGGTTAGAGCCGATTGCCGGGGGTTGACAGCGGTGCACTGCAGGGCCCAAATCAATATCAGCGGCTCTCTTAACTGGGGGTAGCGCTACACGTGGGGGCTCGTCCGGGATCCTTGTACGTTGCACGCTGCAATCAAGCCGGTCAGAAGTACCAGCATGGACCCGCTGGCAATGTCACAGTGGTGCGCAGCGATTGGCGCCGATCCAACCGCGGCGGTAGTCATTGTACTCCCGGGGGAAAGATGGAAGGAAGAGGAGATAAAACAGCTCGTATTGTTACTGTCTCCGAGCCACAAAGCATGGGTGATGGATTTTAGGCCAGATCCAGTGATCTCGTTTACATACGCACTGGTAGAATGGAAAAAGGAAATCCCAGAGCATTTTAAAAGTCAGAGTATACAAGCCATAGATAATCAGATCTATCACTTGATACATACGCTGCCAGTGAAGGAAGAATGGTTTCAGACACCAAAGCCATCACCCCCACAATTATCTCCACCACTATCCCCTAAAGCAGAAAAGCTTAAGGAACTATTAAGCCCGGGATCACCGCTGGCCGCTATAGGGCCTGAATTGTTGAATGCTCTAGGAGACCTTGTAATTAAGTGCCAGAAAAGCAGTACGGTGCATGTGGAGGCCGGTTACCGAAAGCTTAGCACCTTCTCAGGGAAGCTCCC
The DNA here is from genome assembly GCA_029206835.1 of Rana muscosa. Taxonomy (NCBI): domain Eukaryota; kingdom Metazoa; phylum Chordata; class Amphibia; order Anura; family Ranidae; genus Rana; species Rana muscosa. The sequence goes on from CM055118.1 coordinate 737,821,824, forward strand.
CGTCCCTGCGGGGGAGGAAGATTTTGACACTTGGGTGGAACAGGCATTGCAGGCAGTAGAAGCATGGGAGGTGCCTGAGGCACAGAAGAGACAGCGAGTCTTAGAAAGTCTGAAAGGTGCCGCGGCAGAAGCGGTGAGGAGCTTCCGGTTTGGAAATGAAAACTGTACAGCTCAAGATTGCCTGGCCATGCTGCAGGAAGAGTTTGGTCAGCTGGAGAAGGTGTCAGAGATGATTTATCAAATTGAACACACTCTCCAGCAGCCGAATGAGAAACTGTCAGAATATGTTAGAAGGCTGAACAGGCAGTTATGCAAGATTGTACTGAAGAAGGGAATGCTGCCCAAAGATGCAGATGAAGCACGCATGAAGCAGATCATGAGGGGAGCGCGGCGCTCAGACCCGGTCTGGCTGCACCTGAAAACCTCAGGAGGAGGAATGTCACTAACCTACTCTGATCTAATAAAAATTATTAGGGACGAAGAGGCGCTGCAGGAAGATCAGCAGGTGGCCAAGGCGAATGTCACACCTGTACCAGTGTTTGTCCATTCGGTCAAGAGCCCAGAAAGAGATGCGGAGGTTGACACTCTGAAATCGCAAATGGCCCAAGTGTTGGAGATGCTGACCTCTTTGATGGAGAAAGATCAGAGAAGACGAGAGAAACCGAGCCCAAGAAAGGAGTTGTTCCCGAACACCTCAGCACCGGCCTCCCTACAGGACCGAGAAGAGGTGATTTGCTATAACTGCGGAGGGAGTGGCCACTTTGCTAACGTATGCTCCAGCCCAAAGAAGAAGAGAACAGATAATTGCAAGCCGGCGGGAAACTCCAAAGGGCCCCGGTGAAGGAGTCAACCGGGTGCCCATCATCTTCAGTGCGCTCCAAACTAAAAAAAAAGGCCAAGAATGGAGGAGACAAAACTCCTAGGAGGAGGTATAGTACACCCCCACCAAGATGTACCCCAGAGGGAGGGGGCAAGACCCCTCAGTGGAAGTACAGCACCCCAAAGAAGGAACATCCACCTAAAAGGAACAATAACATCCCTCAGCGGGTTTGTGCCCCCATTGAGAGGGAGAAAGTCAATGCATGCCAGGCTCAGGAAAAATTAAAGTCCAAAAGGAGCAGGGCAAGGGTCGAAAGCCAAAAAAAAGAGGTGACCCCAGTCCGGCCATACCCAAAGGAACTGGTGGGCCCGTCTCCTACTGTGCCCATTCAAGTGGAAGGAGTCTATACTAAAGCTCTTTTGGACACCGGAGCACAGGTGACTTTACTATACCGGGACTTCTATGATAGGCACTTGAGTCATCTGCCTATCCAGAAGATAGAAGAGCTGGAGATATGGGGACTTGGAACCCAGAGTTTCCCTTATGATGGGTACCTGCCCATAAAGATGACTTTCGACCCATCCGTGGCTGGGAAGGCTGAAGTGTTTGACACCCTGGCAGTTGTGTGTCCCCGGCCGCCTGGAGCCAGCAAGATTTCCCTGATCATTGGGACAAACACGGATCTAGTCAGGAGACTCCTGACCCCTCTAGTGAAAGAGAGAAACCATTCAGCCACCAAAATCCATCCCATGCTAAAGACGGCCTACCAACGACTGGTCTTAGAGCAGAAGACCCCGGGAGAGGGGATAGGGAAGGTGTGGAGACTTGGCAGAAAAGGAGTAGTGCTACAGCCCGGAGAAGTAACCTGTCTTAGGGCCACTGTGAAGCTTTCGTGGGAACAACCTGGCCCCTTTATCATGCTGGAATCAGACCCAAGGGAAGAGTCCTCAGGCCTGGAAGTGATACCAGAAGTGATTCCGTTCAAGGCTCTGAAGAAGGCCCATGGCAGAGTTCCGGTGAGTGTTAGGAACACTACGGGAGGACCCATGGAGATCCCTGCCAGAGTGTTGCTTGGTCAGGTGAGCCCTGCTGCCCCGGTCACTTGGTCCGAAGTCAAGGGGACGGGTGACGGAGGAGATGTTTGGGAGAAACTGTCCGTGGAAAACCCGAACCTACCCAGGGCTTGGAAAGAAAGAGCCAAGGCCCAGCTGACCAGGTGGGAGAAGATCTTTTCCGAAGATGAATTCGATGTGGGGTGTGCAAGAAGTGCCACCCATCGGATCCGCCTCCAAGAAGATAAGCCCTTCCGAGAGAGGGTCAGGCGGGTCCCCCTGGCAGATCTGGAGGATCTGAGGGAACAACTTGTAGAACTAAAGAAGACTGGTGTGATCCGGGAGTCTAGAAGTCCCTATGCCTCCCCAATCGTGGTGGTCAGAAAGAAGAATGGGTCGTTGAGGCTTTGTATCGATTACAGGACTCTCAACAGGAGAACCATCCCTGACCAATACACCACGCCAAGGATAGAAGATGCCCTACAAAGTTTGTCTGGAGCCAAATGGTTCAGTGTGATGGACCTCAAGAGTGGGTACTATCAAATCCCTATGCACCCAGAAGACAGGGAGAAGACAGCCTTCATAACCCCGGTGGGATTCTTCGAATTCAATAGGATGCCTCAGGGTCTGTCTGGAGCTCCTGCTACCTTTCAACGCCTTATGGAGAAGACTGTTGGAGACATGAATCTTATAGAAGTCCTTGTGTACTTGGACGATGTCATTGTCTTTGGAAGAACCTTGGAAGAACATGAAGCCAGGTTGGAGAAAGTATTGAGAAGACTCAGCGAAGAGGGACTTAAGCTTTCCCCCGAGAAGTGTCGGTTCTACCAGTCTTCTGTGAACTATCTGGGGCACATAGTGTCTGAAGAAGGGGTGGCCACAGATCCTGAGAAGTTGGAAGCAGTCACTTCCTGGCCACGACCCACCACAGTAACAGAGCTCAGATCCTTCCTGGGGTTCTGCTCCTATTATAGGAGGTTTGTGGAGGGGTTTGCTCGGATTGCCCGCCCGTTGAATGAATTGCTAAAGGCAGAAGGGGAAGAGGATGACTCAGGGCCCAGGAGGCCTGGTGAGTCAGTTCAAGATCAGTGGAACCCAAGGTGTGAAGAGGCCTTTCATGCTCTGAAGAGGAGCTTAACCACTGCCCCAGTCCTGGCCTACGCCGACCCTACCAGACCTTATGAATTACATGTGGATGCCAGCCATGAGGGTCTAGGTGGTGTACTCTACCAAGAACATGAAGGACAACTGCGACCAGTGGCCTATGTGAGCAGGAGCCTGACCCCCTCAGAAAAGAATTACTCCACTCATAAGCTGGAATTCCTGGCCCTCAAATGGGCGGTAGTAGACAAGCTAAAAGACTACTTGTATGGGGCAGAGTTTACTGTGAAGACAGACAACAACCCCCTGACCTACCTCTTCACCACCGCGAAACTAGATGCCACCGGACACAGGTGGTTGGCCGCATTGTCTGGATTCAACTTCAGTCTGAAGTACAGACCAGGAGCCGGAAATAGGGATGCAGATGCCCTGTCCCGGAGGTCTCATGCCACGACAAATGACTGGGAAGATTGGACCCAAGTGGCACCGGACGGGGTGCGGGCCCTTTGTCAAGGGGCTGAATTCCAAGCCAGAGGAGGCTCCAGAGCAGAAGAAATAGGGGTTACCATGGTAGGAGTCCCCAAACACTATTGTGGGGTAACTCAACTGGAGGAAGACAACCTACCAAGACTGTCCAAGAAGGAGTTGAGGTGTGACCAATTGGAAGACCCCATGGGGAGATTGGTCCTCGAAGCCCTGGAGAATCAGGATCCCAACAAATTCCTACATCACCCCTCAAAGGAGGCTCGCCTGTTGAGGAAGGAATTGGACAGGCTACAGGTACATCAGGGAGTGGTCTACCGAAGGGGCCCCTCTGATGACTCAGAAGATAAGTGGCAGTTATTTCTTCCAGAGAAGCACCGAGAGACTGTACTAATTGCCCTGCATGACCATCATGGTCACCTAGGGGCAGAAAGGACCTTCCAGCTTGTCAGAAATCAGTTCTATTGGCCCTGCATGAGGGCAGAAGTAGAGGAGTATTGCCATTCCTGTGCACGATGCATTCAGAGAAAGACCCTACCCCATCAAGCTGCCCCAATGGGCCACTTACAGAGTCAAGGCCCAATGGATCTGGTATGCATTGACTTTCTCTGCCTCGAACCCGACCTGAGTGGATTGGGGAATGTTCTGGTAATAACCGACCATTTCACCCGCTATGCTCAAGCTTTCCCAACCAAAGACCAGAAGGCATCCACCGTGGCCAAGATACTTATGGAGAAGTATTTTGTCCATTACGGACTACCACAGAGACTCCACTCAGATCAAGGAAGGGACTTTGAGAGTCGGTTGATCCGAAGACTTTTGGATTCATTAGGAATAAAGAAGACCAGAACCACGCCTTACCACCCACAAGGAGATGCTCAGCCGGAGAGATTTAACCGGACCCTGCTCAACATGTTGGGAACCTTAGAAACAGAGAAGAAGCAACACTGGAGTCAGCACATATCAGCCCTAGTACATGCCTATAACTGTACCACAAGTGACGCCACTGGCTACTCCCCTTATCGACTTATGTTTGGGAGAGAAGCAAGGCTACCTGTGGACCTGGCCTTTGGCACTTCTATAGACAATACCTCAGCTACATCCCACAAGGGATACGTGGACAGACTTAGACGTAGCTTGCAGGTGGCCTATGAACAAGCCCAGGCGGCTTCGGATCAAAGGGGGGCCCGCAACAAGAGAAATTTTGATCTGAAGGTTCGAGTGCAAGATCTGCAGCCCGGGGACCGAGTACTGCTACGCAATCTGGGGGTCCCTGGAAAACACAAGCTTGCCGACAGGTGGAGATCTGAGCCCTATGTTGTCTGTAGGAAGTTGCCCGGTTTGCCTGTCTACAAACTAAAGCCAGAAGGAAAGGTGGGTCCACTGAAGATGTGGCATTGGAACCACCTGCTCCCACTTGCTGAGGCAGTCAGAATACCTCCCGTGAGAGACTCCCCTGAACCGGCCTCTATCCTGGATATTCCTAGGCCGAACACTCGGTCCCAGACCTCTCGAGCCAAAGATGGGGAGGCCTCCCAATTGAGTACAGAAGAAGGTGGAGAACTGGACTGGCTGTGGCCTCCCTCGACTCTGGGAACGTCCGCCATAGATCTCCCAAATGGAGGGGATACCCCAGATGCAACGCTGAATCCGGAGGCTACTGAATTCATACCCTTCAGTCCCTCAGCTGATTACTGGGAAGATGTTCCTGACACTTGCGCTGAGGAGGACTCTAGAGATTCCATACGTCAGTCGACTTCTGAATCAGAGGTTCCAGAACCAGCAATGTTACCTGAACTTACTCCTGAAGAAGAGCCTGTGGTGCCAGAGTCAGAAGCACCAAGAGAGCAGAGGGCTCGCAGAGTCATCAGGCCTCCCAAGAAACTAACTTACCCCCAAATGGGGACGAGCTCAGAGGACTCTGTTGTAACGGCTAGGAGAAGTGTTGAACAACCTGATCCTTCCACCGTCCATTTGGTGGAGGGCAACCCCAGCTCACTCTCTGGCACAGTTAGGCAGGCCACTCATGGTAGTGTGACCTGTGGGCAAGAGAGTTCCATCCCAAAGTTTTGGTGGGAATTCCCTATGCCAACATCATGCTCGACATTGTCCAAAATGGTAAACAGTATTTGTTGAAGTTTATCTTTGGGGACCAAAGAGTTCAAGTGGGGGGAGTGTGTAGCGGGGTGTTCCCCTTTAATGCAGAGAGACAAGAAGTTCCAGGTGAGAGGTGAGTCGGGAGGAAGTAAAGAGACATTATGGAAGTGAAAGCAGAGGAGAGAGAGACTACATCTCCCAGTACATCTTGCAGCACCCAGGGTGCATTGCTCCAGAACAGAGACTGCTGGGGCAGACTTTATAAAGGGGAGGCGGAGTTTTGGTCGGCCTCTTTGGACACCCCTCTCCTAGCAAGAGGATGTCTGTGCTGAACTGCTGTGTGCACAAGGCCTGAAGCCTGGGCCGTGTGCTCCTTTCCAAAGAGCCCTCTGCCAGCCTAGCAGAGCCTTAGAGACATCTAATCCTCCTTGCTGCAGTACTCCAGAAGGATTGAAGACTTGGATGTCGGTGGATTCCTGTTCCTAGACGAATCGATGGAGGAAAGGGACTTGGACTTGTCCAGGTGGTGAGAGCTGTTTAAAGACAGATACTTTATCTTTACTATTCGTTGGGATTACAAAGTTGTTCTTCAAGTGCACCACCGAGAGATTGCTAGCAAATATTGTTTCACTGAACTTCCATTTAGATCAGTCAGGCCTGACTGCATAGGTAGACATTGCTGGCTGTTAGTCTACCCATGAGGGGAAGTAGCTGTAAAAGGGCAGCGCTAGAGTTGCATAGCAATACTTTATTATTCTGATTACTCTGTTTATCTTTATTACTGTTTGTTGCAGGGATCTGCAACTTGTTATACTGTTGTTTATTACTTGCCCATTAGCCTCAGTAAAATATCTGGGTAAAGTACATTTGGTGTCAGTTCCGCTTACTTTAATAGGAGTTTTAAAGTATATTCTGTGTATGTTTGTTATAGGACTGCGTCACCAACAGTTGCGATCACGCGGTCCTATCTCTCTATCACCAGCTGTGCCACGGGAGGTTAGAGCCGATTGCCGGGGGTTGACAGCGGTGCACTGCAGGGCCCAAATCAATATCAGCGGCTCTCTTAACTGGGGGTAGCGCTACACATATTTTCAATCCTTGAGTTGAGGGACAGAGAGGAACAGTGAGTGAAACTGACAGTGTGCTATTCTGTTCTAAACCAATTTTGCTGTTCCATATTTTCAATCCTTGAGTTGAGGGACAGAGAGGTACAGTGAGTGAAACTGACAGTGTGCTATTCTGTTCTAAACCAATTTTGCTGTTCCATATTTTCATTCCTTGAGTTGAGGGACAGAGAGGTACAGTGAGTGAAACTGACAGTGTGCTATTCTGTTCTAAACCAATTTTGCTGTTCCATATTTTCAATCCTTGAGTTGAGGGACAGAGAGGTACAGTGAGTGAAACTGACAGTGTGCTATTCTGTTCTAAACCAATTTTGCTCTTCCATATTTTCAATCCTTGAGTTGAGGGACAGAGAGGTACAGTGAGTGAAACTGACAGTGTGTTATTCTGTTCTAAACCAATTTTGCTGTTCCATATTTTCAATCCTTGAGTTGAGGGACAGAGAGGTACAGTGAGTGAAACTGACAGTGTGCTATTCTGTTGTAAACCAATTTTGCTGTTCCATATTTTCAATCCTTGAGTTGAGGGACAGAGAGGTACAGTGAGTGAAACTGACAGTGTGCTATTCTGTTGTAAACCAATTTTGCTCTTCCATATTTTCAATCCTTGAGTTGAGGGACAGAGAGGTACAGTGAGTGAAACTGACAGTGTGCTATTCTGTTCTAAACCAATTTTGCTGTTCCATATTTTCATTCCTTGAGTTGAGGGACAGAGAGGTACAGTGAGTGAAACTGACAGTGTGCTATTCTGTTCTAAACCAATTTTGCTGTTCCATATTTTCAATCCTTGAGTTGAGGGACAGAGAGGTACAGTGAGGGAAACTGACAGTGTGCTATTCTGTTCTAAAACTATTTTGCTGAACCATATTTTCAATCCTTGAGTTGAGGGACAGAGAGGTACAGTGAGTGAAACTGACAGTGTGCTATTCTGTTCTAAACCAATTTTGCTGTTCCATATTTTCATTCCTTGAGTTGAGGGACAGAGAGGTACAGTGAGTGAAACTGACAGTGTGCTATTCTGTTCTAAACCAATTTTGCTGTTCCATATTTTCAATCCTTGAGTTGAGGGACAGAGAGGTACAGTGAGTGAAACTGACAGTGTGCTATTCTGTTCTAAACCAATTTTGCTGTTCCATATTTTCAATCCTTGAGTTGAGGGACAGAGAGGTACAGTGAGTGAAACTGACAGTGTGCTATTCTGTTCTAAACCAATTTTGCTGTTCCATATTTTCAATCCTTGAGTTGAGGGACAGAGAGGTACAGTGAGTGAAACTGACAGTGTGCTATTCTGTTCTAAACCAATTTTGCTGTTCCATATTTTCAATCCTTGAGTTGAGGGACAGAGAGGTACAGTGAGTGAAACTGACAGTGTGCTATTCTGTTCTAAACCAATTTTGCTGTTCCATATTTTCATTCCTTGAGTTGAGGGACAGAGAGGTACAGTGAGTGAAACTGACAGTGTGCTATTCTGTTCTAAACCAATTTTGCTGTTCCATATTTTCAATCCTTGAGTTGAGGGACAGAGAGGTACAGTGAGTGAAACTGACAGTGTGCTATTCTGTTCTAAACCAATTTTGCTGTTCCATATTTTCAATCCTTGAGTTGAGGGACAGAGAGGTACAGTGAGTGAAACTGACAGTGTGCTATTCTGTTCTAAACCAATTTTGCTGTTCCATATTTTCAATCCTTGAGTTGAGGGACAGAGAGGTACAGTGAGTGAAACTGACAGTGTGCTATTCTGTTCTAAACCAATTTTGCTGTTCCATATTTTCATTCCTTGAGTTGAGGGACAGAGAGGTACAGTGAGTGAAACTGACAGTGTGCTATTCTGTTCTAAACCAATTTTGCTGTTCCATATTTTCAATCCTTGAGTTGAGGGACAGAGAGGTACAGTGAGTGAAACTGACAGTGTGCTATTCTGTTCTAAACCAATTTTGCTGTTCCATATTTTCAATCCTTGAGTTGAGGGACAGAGAGGTACAGTGAGTGAAACTGACAGTGTGCTATTCTGTTTTAAACCAATTTTGCTTTTCCATATTTTCAATCCTTGAGTTGAGGGACAGAGAGGTACAGTGAGTGAAACTGACAGTGTGCTATTCTGTTCTAAACCAATTTTGCTGTTCCATATTTTCAATCCTTGAGTTGAGGGACAGAGAGGTACAGTGAGTGAAACTGACAGTGTGCTATTCTGTTCTAAACCAATTTTGCTCTTCCATATTTTCAATCCTTGAGTTGAGGGACAGAGAGGTACAGTGAGTGAAACTGACAGTGTGCTATTCTGTTCTAAACCAATTTTGCTGTTCCATATTTTCAATCCTTGAGTTGAGGGACAGAGAGGTACAGTGAGTGAAACTGACAGTGTGCTATTCTGTTCTAAACCAATTTTGCTGTTCCATATTTTCAATCCTTGAGTTGAGGGACAGAGAGGTACAGTGAGTGAAACTGACAGTGTGCTATTCTGTTCTAAACCAATTTTGCTGTTCCATATTTTCAATCCTTGAGTTGAGGGACAGAGAGGTACAGTGAGTGAAACTGACAGTGTGCTATTCTGTTCTAAACCAATTTTGCTCTTCCATATTTTCAATCCTTGAGTTGAGGGACACAGAGGTACAGTGAGTGAAACTGACAGTGTGTTATTCTGTTCTAAACCAATTTTGCTGTTCCATATTTTCAATCCTTGAGTTGAGGGACAGAGAGGTACAGTGAGTGAAACTGACAGTGTGCTATTCTGTTCTAAACCAATTTTGCTGTTCCATATTTTCAATCCTTGAGTTGAGGGACAGAGAGGTACAGTGAGTGAAACTGTCAGTGTGCTATTCTGTTCTAAACCAATTTTGCTGTTCCATATTTTCATTCCTTGAGTTGAGGGACAGAGAGGTACAGTGAGTGAAACTGACAGTGTGCTATTCTGTTCTAAACCAATTTTGCTGTTCCATATTTTCAATCCTTGAGTTGAGGGACAGAGAGGTACAGTGAGTGAAACTGACAGTGTGCTATTCTGTTCTAAACCAATTTTGCTGTTCCATATTTTCATTCCTTGAGTTGAGGGACAGAGAGGTACAGTGAGTGAAACTGACAGTGTGCTATTCTGTTCTAAACCAATTTTGCTGTTCCATATTTTCAATCCTTGAGTTGAGGGACAGAGAGGTACAGTGAGTGAAACTGACAGTGTGCTATTCTGTTCTAAACCAATTTTGCTGTTCCATATTTTCAATCCTTGAGTTGAGGGACAGAGAGGTACAGTGAGGGAAACTGACAGTGTGCTATTCTGTTCTAAAACTATTTTGCTGAACCATATTTTCAATCCTTGAGTTGAGGGACAGAGAGGTACAGTGAGGGAAAGTGTCAGTGTGCTATTGTGTTCTAAAACTATTTTGCTGTTCCATATTTTCAATCCTTGAGTTGAGGGACAGAGAGGTACAGTGAGTGAAACTGACAGTGTGCTATTCTGTTCTAAACCAATTTTGCTGTTCCATATTTTCAATCCTTGAGTTGAGGGACAGAGAGGTACAGTGAGTGAAACTGACAGTGTGCTATTCTGTTCTAAACCAATTTTGCTGTTCCATATTTTCAATCCTTGAGTTGAGGGACAGAGAGGTACAGTGAGTGAAACTGACAGTGTGCTATTCTGTTCTAAACCAATTTTGCTGTTCCATATTTTCAATCCTTGAGTTGAGGGACAGAGAGGTACAGTGAGTGAAACTGACAGTGTGCTATTCTGTTCTAAACCAATTTTGCTGTTCCATATTTTCAATCCTTGAGTTGAGGGACAGAGAGGTACAGTGAGTGAAACTGACAGTGTGCTATTCTGTTCTAAACCAATTTTGCTGTTCCATATTTTTTTAATCCTTGAGTTGAGGGACAGAGAGGTACAGTGAGTGAAACTGACAGTGTGCTATTCTGTTCTAAACCAATTTTGCTGTTCCATATTTTCAATCCTTGAGTTGAGGGACAGAGAGGTACAGTGAGTGAAACTGACAGTGTGCTATTCTGTTCTAAACCAATTTTGCTGTTCCATATTTTCATTCCTTGAGTTGAGGGACAGAGAGGTACAGTGAGTGAAACTGACAGTGTGCTATTCTGTTCTAAACCAATTTTGCTCTTCCATATTTTCAATCCTTGAGTTGAGGGACAGAGAGGTACAGTGAGGGAAACTGACAGTGTGCTATTCTGTTCTAAACCAATTTTGCTGTTCCATATTTTCATTCCTTGAGTTGAGGGACAGAGAGGTACAGTGAGTGAAACTGACAGTGTGCTATTCTGTTCTAAACCAATTTTGCTGTTCCATATTTTCAATCCTTGAGTTGAGGGACAGAGAGGTACAGTGAGTGAAACTGACAGTGTGCTATTCTGTTTTAAACCAATTTTGCTGTTCCATATTTTCAATCCTTGAGTTGAGGGACAGAGAGGTACAGTGAGGGAAAGTGTCAGTGTGCTATTCTGTTCTAAACCAATTTTGCTGTTCCATATTTTCAATCCTTGAGTTGAGGGACAGAGAGGTACAGTGAGGGAAACTGACAGTGTGCTATTCTGTTCTAAAACTATTTTGCTGAACCATATTTTCAATCCTTGAGTTGAGGGACAGAGAGGTACAGTGAGGGAAAGTGTCAGTGTGCTATTGTGTTCTAAAACTATTTTGCTGTTCCATATTTTCAATCCTTGAGTTGAGGGACAGAGAGGTACAGTGAGGGAAACTGACAGTGTGCTATTCTGTTCTAAACCAATTTTGCTGTTCCATATTTTCAATCCTTGAGTTGAGGGACAGAGAGGTACAGTGAGTGAAACTGACAGTGTGCTATTCTGTTCTAAACCAATTTTGCTGTTCCATATTTTCAATCCTTGAGTTGAGGGACAGAGAGGTACAGTGAGTGAAACTGACAGTGTGCTATTCTGTTCTAAACCAATTTTGCTGTTCCATATTTTCAATCCTTGAGTTGAGGGACAGAGAGGTACAGTGAGTGAAACTGACAGTGTGCTATTCTGTTCTAAACCAATTTTGCTGTTCCATATTTTCAATCCTTGAGTTGAGGGACAGAGAGGTACAGTGAGTGAAACTGACAGTGTGCTATTCTGTTCTAAACCAATTTTGCTGTTCCATATTTTCAATCCTTGAGTTGAGGGACAGAGAGGTACAGTGAGTGAAACTGACAGTGTGCTATTCTGTTCTAAACCAATTTTGCTGTTCCATATTTTCAATCCTTGAGTTGAGGGACAGAGAGGTACAGTGAGTGAAACTGACAGTGTGCTATTCTGTTCTAAAACTATTTTGCTGTTCCATATTTTCATTCCTTGAGTTGAGGGACAGAGAGGTACAGTGAGTGAAACTGACAGTGTGCTATTCTGTTCTAAACCAATTTTGCTGTTCCATATTTTCAATCCTTGAGTTGAGGGACAGAGAGGTACAGTGAGTGAAACTGACAGTGTGCTATTCTGTTCTAAACCAATTTTGCTGTTCCATATTTTCATTCCTTGAGTTGAGGGACAGAGAGGTACAGTGAGTGAAACTGACAGTGTGCTATTCTGTTCTAAACCAATTTTGCTGTTCCATATTTTCAATCCTTGAGTTGAGGGACAGAGAGGTACAGTGAGTGAAACTGACAGTGTGCTATTCTGTTCTAAACCAATTTTGCTGTTCCATATTTTCAATCCTTGAGTTGAGGGACAGAGAGGTACAGTGAGTGAAACTGACAGTGTGCTATTCTGTTCTAAACTAATTTTGCTGTTCCATATTTTCATTCCTTGAGTTGAGGGACAGAGAGGTACAGTGAGTGAAACTGACAGTGTGCTATTCTGTTCTAAACCAATTTTGCTGTTCCATATTTTCAATCCTTGAGTTGAGGGACAGAGAGGTACAGTGAGTGAAACTGACAGTGTGCTATTCTGTTCTAAACCAATTTTGCTGTTCCATATTTTCAATCCTTGAGTTGAGGGACAGAGAGGTACAGTGAGTGAAACTGACAGTGTGCTATTCTGTTCTAAACCAATTTTGCTGTTCCATATTTTCATTCCTTGAGTTGAGGGACAGAGAGGTACAGTGAGTGAAACTGACAGTGTGCTATTCTGTTCTAAACCAATTTTGCTGTTCCATATTTTCAATCCTTGAGTTGAGGGACAGAGAGGTACAGTGAGTGAAACTGACAGTGTGCTATTCTGTTCTAAACCAATTTTGCTGTTCCATATTTTCAATCCTTGAGTTGAGGGACAGAGAGGTACAGTGAGTGAAACTGACAGTGTGCTATTCTGTTCTAAACCAATTTTGCTGTTCCATATTTTCATTCCTTGAGTTGAGGGACAGAGAGGTACAGTGAGTGAAACTGACAGTGTGCTATTCTGTTCTAAACCAATTTTGCTGTTCCATATTTTCAATCCTTGAGTTGAGGGACAGAGAGGTACAGTGAGTGAAACTGACAGTGTGCTATTCTGTTCTAAACCAATTTTGCTGTTCCATATTTTCATTCCTTGAGTTGAGGGACAGAGAGGTACAGTGAGTGAAACTGACAGTGTGCTATTCTGTTCTAAACCAATTTTGCTGTTCCATATTTTCAATCCTTGAGTTGAGGGACAGAGAGGTACAGTGAGTGAAACTGGCAGTGTGCTATTCTGTTCTAAACCAATTTTGCTGTTCCATATTTTCATTCCTTGAGTTGAGGGACAGAGAGGTACAGTGAGTGAAACTGACAGTGTGCTATTCTGTTCTAAACCAATTTTGCTGTTCCATATTTTCAATCCTTGAGTTGAGGGACAGAGAGGTACAGTGAGTGAAACTGACAGTGTGCTATTCTGTTCTAAACCAATTTTGCTGTTCCATATTTTCAATCCTTGAGTTGAGGGACAGAGAGGTACAGTGAGTGAAACTGACAGTGTGCTATTCTGTTCTAAACCAATTTTGCTGTTCCATATTTTCATTCCTTGAGTTGAGGGACAGAGAGGTACAGTGAGTGAAACTGACAGTGTGCTATTCTGTTCTAAACCAATTTTGCTGTTCCATATTTTCAATCCTTGAGTTGAGGGACAGAGAGGTACAGTGAGTGAAACTGACAGTGTGCTATTCTGTTCTAAACCAATTTTGCTGTTCCATATTTTCAATCCTTGAGTTGAGGGACAGAGAGGTACAGTGAGTGAAACTGACAGTGTGCTATTCTGTTCTAAACCAATTTTGCTGTTCCATATTTTCAATCCTTGAGTTGAGGGACAGAGAGGTGCAGTGAGTGAAACTGACAGTGTGCTATTCTGTTCTAAACCAATTTTGCTGTTCCATATTTTCAATCCTTGAGTTTAGGGACAGAGAAGGACACTCGTAGAAATTATCATTGTGCTATTATGTGCTAAATCTTGTTTGTAGGGAGGGACAGAGTAGGACAGTGAGGGAAAGTGTCAGTGTGCTATTCTGTTCTAAAACTTTTTTGCTGAACCATATTTTCAATCCTTGTGTTTAGGGACAGAGAAGGATAGGCAGGGGACAGTGTCAGTGTCATTGTTGCTAAGCCTCCTGCACAATATACACCTGAAGGTAGCCCTTATTGCTGTTTTTCCCATCTCCCTGCAGGCCATCCATTAAAATGTCTGGAAGGCAACCAAGGAGAGGCAGACAGTCAGGAGGCAAAAAAAGAGGGCAAGCAGGCTCTGTGTCTGGGGGCAACAGTGCTGGTCGTGTACGCGGTGCATTGTCATCAGCACATGGCCATTGGACACGCTTGTCCTTGTTTTCGGCAGCTGGACATGTTGAGCCACATCATGCCGAAGACTTGGTAGAGTGGATGACCAAGCCCACCTCATCCTCCTCATCCTCTCTCACCCAGGCTCAGGGTACTGGCAAAGCAGCTGCCAAAGCGTCCTCTTCTCTGGTATCATTATCTTCATTAGTCAATCCTTCCCTAGACCCACCATGCCCTCCTCCTGAGGAGTCCCCCGAACTGTTTGAGCACAGTGTTGGGTACATGCTCCAGGAGGATGCCCAGCGTTTGGAAGGATCTGATGATGATACCCAGCTACAGGAAGGCAGCAGCGTGAGAGCAGAGAGAGGGGATGCTCAAGAAGGACACCAATCTGGCAGTCATGCTCCAGCAGCTGCAGCATACTACCAGATTGGCTCCAGTGATGAGGAGGGAGGGGATGATGAGGTCACTGACTCCACGTGGGTGCCTAATAGGAGAGAGGAGGAGGAGGATGAGGAGGAGGCACATCTCCAACGAGGCAGGATGCCCTTGAGTGGCCAGCGTATGGGCAGCACACCGACGGAATCACACCGCAGAGCTCCGCCTGTGCAGGGCGCTGCCTCTGCCCGTCATTCAAAAAGTTCTTTGGTGTGGGCCTTTTTTGAGGCGAGTGCATCAGATCGCACAGCTGCTGTTTGCAACATATGTCTCAAGCGTATATCGCGTGGCCAAAACATCAGCCGCTTGGGCACCACATGCTTGATCAGACATATGTTGACCTGCCATGCAGCTCGTTGGCAAGCCTACCTTAAAGACCCACACCAAAGAACAAAGCTGACCTCTTCTTGCACCGCATCAGCTGCGATCTCCAACCCCAGTATACCTTCAGTCCTCTCTGAAACCTGCTCTGAGAGGAATGAAGGTGTAGAATTAGGTGTGTCACAGCCAAGTACTTGCGGGCACTCTGCTAGCAGTACACCGACGTCCGATTCTAGCAGGCAAATTTCCCTGCCCCAGCTGCTGGACCGTCGAAAGAAGTTCACTCCCAGCCATCCACATGCCCAGCGGTTGAATGCTAGCTTGGCTAAATTGCTAGCGCTTCAACTGCTGCCTTTTCAGTTGGTAGACTTGGCCCCCTTCCGTGAGTTTGTGCAATGTGCGGTTCCTCAGTGGCAGGTTCCCAAACGCCACTTTTTCGCACGGAAGGCTATTTCGGCTCTCTACAGGCATGTGGAAGGCAATGTCTTGGCCTCGCTGGACAGGGCGGTCAGCGGTAAGGTGCATATTACCGCTGATTCATGGTCCAGCAGGCATGGACAGGGACGTTACCTTTCTTTCACGGCCCATTGGGTCACTCTTTTGGCAGCTGGGAAGGATGCAGGACAAGGTGCAGTAGTGTTGGAGGTTGGTCCACCGCCACGCCTCCAAAATGCTACTACTGGTTGTGACACACCTCTCTCCTCCACCCCCTCCTCTTCTTCTTCCTCCATGGCCTCTTCCTGTGGTTTGTCCTCGGAACCAGCGGTGCTCCGTAGGCGTTCAAGGGGCTACGCAAGTACGCAGGCAAAAAGATGCCATGCCATGCTTGCGCTGGTGTGTTTGGGGGACAGGAGCCACACTGGGGCAGAGGTCCTGTCTGCTCTGCAGGGGCAGGCCGAGAGGTGGTTGACGCCACGCCAGCTTAAGCCAGGAATGATGGTTTGCGACAATGGCACCAACCTCCTCTCCGCCCTCCGACAGGGACAACTGACCCATGTGCCCTGTATGGCTCACGTCCTTAACCTGGTGGTGCAGCGGTTCTTGGGCAGGTACCCGGGCTTACAGGATGTCCTGAGGCAGGCCAGGAAAGTCTGTGTGCATTTCCGCAGATCTTATAATGCCAGTGCTCGCCTGGCTGAGCTTCAAAAGGAGTTGAACCTGCCCAAGAACCGCCTTATATGTGACATGCCCACCAGGTGGAACTCAACGTTGGCCATGCTGCAGCGGCTGCACATGCAGCAGAGGGCCATCAATGAGTACCTGTGCGACTACGGCACCAGGACAGGGTCAGGGGAGCTCGGGTTTTTTTCACCACGCCAGTGGGGCATGATCAGGGATGCATGCACTGTCCTGGCACCATTTGAGGAGGCCACGAGGATGGTGAGCAGTGACAGTGCATGCATCAGTGACACTGTACCTCTTGTCCACCTGTTGGAGCACACGCTGCGTGGAATAATGGACAGGGCACTTGAGGCAGAACAGAGGCAGGAAGAGGAGGACTTCCTTGCCTCTCAAGGCCCCCTTTACCCAGACAGTGTTCCTTCTGTCCCACCCATCGCACAGGAAGAGGAGGAGGAGGAGGAGGAGGATTGTGTCAGCATGGAGGTGGAGGCTGGCACTCAGCATCATCAGCAGCAGTCTTTTAGGGATGATTTACAGTCCCAAGAAACCAGTGGACTTGTATGTGGCTGGGAGGAGGTGGCTGCGGATCATGTCGTCCTTAGTGACCCAGAGGACTCCGGACTGAATGCCTCAGCTAACCTACGCTGCATGGCCTCCCTGATCCTGCAAAGTCTGCGGAAGGATCCTCGTATTCTTCGGATCAAGGAGAGGGACCATTACTGGCTGGCCACTCTCCTTGATCCACGGTACAAGGGTAAGGTTGCGGACCTTATCGTACCGTCGCAGAGGGAGCAGAGGATGAGACAACTCCGGGAGGCCTTGCAGAAAGGTCTGTGCAACACGTTCCCAGAGACTGTGAGGTTACAAACTCCTGGTCCTGGACAACGAGTTGCTGAGGCTTCGGGCAGTCAAAGAAGGAGCGGTGGGGAAGGTGGCCATCTGACCGATGCGTTCAGACAATTCTTTAGTCCGCAGCCCCAAAGTATGATCGGTTCCAGCAACCATCGCCAGCGTCTGATATACATGGTCCAGGAATACCTAGGGGCAAGGTCAGACTTGGACACCTTCCCCACCGAAAATCCTCTGGCTTACTGGGTCTTGAGGATGGATCACTGGCCAGAGCTTGCACAGTATGCAATTGAGCTACTGGCCTGTCCTGCATCCAGCGTTCTTTCAGAACGCACATTCAGTGCTGCTGGAGGATTTGTCACGGATCACAGGGTGCGCCTGTCCACCGACTCGGTTGATCGACTGACTTTCATCAAGATGAACCAGTCTTGGATCACCACCAGCTACCACACACCAGATGCTGATATAACAGACTAATTGATTTTAAAATGTCACATCCCTTCAAGACTGATGCTGATGCTGAGTGCCTGTGCTGTTATGTTGACTGGCTATCCTCCTCCTCCTCCTCAATGATACGATTAACGATGATAGCTTGGAAGATCATTTTGGTTTATGGGTGACGCCACCAGTGGCTAAGGCCCAATTTTTCAGCCCCTGTTTAACAGGGGCGTGTAATTAAAATTTTTGATGCAATACTTTGCAACAGGCCTCATTGCTGTGCTCCAAGTACAGTATCTGTTAGGGGTTGCAGTGTTGTGCCACCAGTGCCTAAGGCCAAATTTTTCAGCCCCTGTTCAACAGGGGCATGCAATTATAATTATTGATCTAATAATTCACAGCAGGGACCATTGCTGCGCCCACCAAGAGTAACTGTCAGGCCTTACAGTGTTGTGGCACCAGCACCACCATCACCACCACCACCACCACCAAAGGCCCAATTTTTCAGCCCCTGTTCAACAGGGGCATGCAATTATAATTATTGATCTAATAATTCACAGCAGGGACCATTGCTGCGCCCACCAAGAGTAACTGTCAGGCCTTACAGTGTTGTGGCACCAGCACCACCATCACCACCACCACCACCACCACCAAAGGCCCAATTTTTCAGCCCCTGTTCAACAGGGGCATGCAATTATAATTATTGATCTAATAATTCACAGCAGGGACCATTGCTGCGCCCACCAAGAGTAACTGTCAGGCCTTACAGTGTTGTGGCACCAGCACCACCATCACCACCACCACCACCACCACCAAAGGCCCAATTTTTCAGCCCCTGTTCAACAGGGGCATGCAATTATAATTATTGATCTAATAATTCACAGCAGGGACCATTGCTGCGCCCACCAAGAGTAACTGTCAGGCCTTACAGTGTTGTGGCACCAGCACCACCATCACCACCACCACCACCACCAAAGGCCCAATTTTTCAGCCCCTGTTCAACAGGGGCATGCAATTATAATTATTGATCTAATAATTCACAGCAGGGACCATTGCTGCGCCCACCAAGAGTAACTGTCAGGCCTTACAGTGTTGTGGCACCAGCACCACCATCAAAGGCCCAATTTTTACTACCACTGATCAACAATTATATGTTATTACAATTCCTGATATTATACTTGACAGCAGGGCGTTCCAGCACCCACCAATAATAACTGTGAGTGCTTTCAGTGTTGTGCCAACACCAACACCTAAGGGGCCAATTTCTGCAGAGTATATACGGAAGGTCCCTACTTTCAAACATCCAACTTACAAACTACTACTACTTGCAAACGGAAGAAGACAACAGGAAGTGAGAGGAAATCTACCCCTTGGAAGGAAAATTCTCTCCTTTAAGAATTAATATGGGAGAAAGGTGTCTCCTCTCTACTGATGCTTTATCACCAATCCTTGTTTCAATAAAAACACCACATTTCAAAAACAGTTGTCATTGGGACGCAAAGTGAGGTGAAATGTTCTGAACAGGGGCACAGACAGCAAAAAAAATGTGACAGGGGTGATAACCGTTCCCTATGTTTTACAAAAAGCTAAAAAAAAGGAATTTGCCATGGAGCTCCACTTAAACAATGCAGCTGTTCAAAATTATAAACAGATTCTACATAAGAACAAACCTACAGTCCCTGTCTTGTATGCACCACCTGTATACGGCTGTTCAGAGTATATAGGTCCTTTTTTATTTTGTGTGCGGGGTTCCCCTTAATATCCATACAAGACCCAAAGGGGCTGGTAATGGGCTGGGGTGGGGGGGGGGGGGGGGGTTGATGGGGTAGCTTTGCCATTTTTCCTAAAGATTTTCATCCATATTACCGGGACCAGACATTGCATTAAAGCCGCAAGCAGTTTTAAATGACTTTTTCCCCTTTAGAAATGTTATTTTGTGCAGGGACAGTTCTAAACACGGGAAACACGTGGCACTTCACAGGCATACTTTAGACACCCCTCAGGTACAATATTTAAAGGAATATTTGACTTTTTTTTTTTCACTTTATGCATCATTAAAATGACTGCTCCCGGAAAACGTCCGTTTTTAAAACTTCTTTTTGCATTGATACATGTCCCCTGGTGCAGAAGCCGGGTTCCCAAACTCTGTTTCGGACAATAACATGGATAATAGTCGTTATAATTAGCACTTTAGAATCCGAACGTTCGCATCCATTGTATTTAATAGGGTTCTAATGTTCGTGCGAACTTTAGGTCCGTTCGCGGGTTCTGGTGCGAACCGAACCCGGGGGTGTTCGGCTCATCACTACTCCTGTCTATGCCCCTGGTGACAAAGTGTGGCTCTCCTCCAAATATGTTCGGTTTCGGGTACCTAGCTACAAGCTGGGCCCTCGTTACCTCGGGCCATTTAAAATCAAAAACCAAATCAATTCTGTTTCTTACAAACTCCACCTTCCTCCTTCTCTTCGTATTCCTAACTCTTTTCATGTGTCTCTTCATATCCATTTGTCCCCCGCCCACTGTCAATTGACGGCGGGCGGAGGATACTCTCGTTCTGGGAGGACGTCATATGACGTCCTCCCTTTAAAACGAGCTAGGAGGCGCGCGCTTGCCGCCAGCGGCGCGCACGCGCACCCGCCGCGTTCACAAGGCCCCGGTGCGCGTGCCCGGCGGCCGCGATTGCCGCCGGACACCTGCGATTGCCTGGGAAACGAGCAGGAAAGTGGATCTCTGTGTGTAAACACAGAGATCCACGTCCTGTGAGGGAGAGGGGACCGATGGTGTGTCCCTTGTACATAGGGACAACCATCGGTCACCTCCCCCAGTCAGTCCCCTCCCCCCACAGTAAGAACACATTGAGGGAACATATTTAACCCATTCCCGCCCCCTAGTGGTTAACCCCTTCCCTGCCAATCACATTTATACAGTAATCAATGCATTTTTATAGCAGGGATCGCTGTATAAACGTGAATGGTCCCAAAAATGTGTCAAAAGTGTCCGATGTGTCCGCCGCAATATCGCAGTCACATTACTAATAAAAAAATTAAAAAATAAAAATGCTATAAATCTATCCCCTATTTTGTACACGCTATAACTTTTGCGCAAACCAATCAATACGCGCTTATTGCGATTTTTTTTTAACCAAAAATATGTAGAAGAATACGCATCGGCCTAAACTGAGGAAAATTTTATTAAAAAAAAAAAAAAAATGGGTATTTATTATAGCAAAAATTAAAAAATAGTGTTTTTTTTCCAAACTGGACGCTCTTCTTTTGTTTATAGCGCAAAAAATAAAAACCGCAGAGGTGATCAAATACCACCAAAAGAAAGCTCTATTTGTGGGAAAAAAAGGACGCAAATTTCGTTTGGGAGCCACGTCGCACGACCGCGCAATTGTCATTCAAAGTGTGACAGCGCTGAAAGCTAAAAAATGGCTTGGGCAGGAAGGGGGTTTTCGTGCACAGTAGAGAAGTGGTTAAACCCCTCATTCTTAACCGATTTTCCCCTAAGGTCACTGCTTCTGCTCCTGTCTCTGGTTCTTCTGATGTCTTCTCGGTGAAAGAGATCCTCGCCTCCAAGGTCATCCGAGGTAAAATATGTTTTTTAGTTGATTGGGAGAACTGTGGTCCTGAGGAAAGATCCTGGGAACCTGAGGCCAACATTTTAGATAAAGAGCTCATCCGTAGATTCTTGGGTTCCAAGAAGAGGGGGAGACCTAAGGGGGGGGTACTGTAACGCCGAGCGCTCCGGGTGTCCCATCCATCCCGGAGCGGGGATGCGATCCATGCGGCGGCACCTGTCCGCCCGCGGATCGCATCCCATCCTGCTCACCGGCCTCCTCCTCCTGCTCCGTCCCGGCGCGCGCGGCCCCGCTGCTCTCCAGGGCGCGCGCGCGCCGGTCTTCTTAAATTTAAAGGGCCAGTGCACCATTGATTGGTGCCTGGTCCAATTACTGTGTACACACCCAAAACACTTAAAAACCCACTCCCCCTTCCTGTCCTTGCCGGATCTTGTTGCCTTAGTGCCCTGAGAAAGCGTTTTGTAGTTGCCTTGCCAGTGTATCTGACCTTCTGCCGTTGCCCCTGACTTCGAACCATTGCCGCCTGCCCTGACCTTCCGCTACGTCTGACCTTGCCTCTGCCTAGTCCCTGTGTACCATGCCTATCTCAGCTGCCAGAGAAGTCGAGCCGCTACTGGGGGACACGACCTGGTTGCTACCGCCGCAGCAAGTCCATCCCGCTTTGCGGCGGGCTCTGGTGAAAACCGGTAGCTGCTTAGAACCGGTCCTCCAGTGCGACCCGTGCCTTCGCCTCTCTGGCACAGAGGATCCACCTCCTGTGTCCTCACTAGCCACCAGTCCGGGCCCTGACAATAACTCTCTATGTAGTTTAAGGTTAAACCTCTTTTCTTCTAATTTTAATGAGTGGCCACGTGTCTTGTTTAACTCCCTTCCGCAAAAAAGTTTTATCCCTTCTGTGGGGTCACCAGTATGGTATTTGTAAATTGAAATCATATCCCCTCTCAAGCGTCTTTTCTCCAGAGAGAATAAGTTCCGTGCTCGCAACCTTTCCTCATAACTAATATCCTCCAGACCCTTTATTAGCTTTGTTGCCCTTCTTTGTACTCTCTCCATTTCCAGTACATCCTTCCTGAGGACTGGTGCCCAGAACTGGACAGCATACTCTAGGTGCGGCCGGACCAGAGTCTTGTAGAGCGGAAGAATTATCGTTTTATCTCTGGAGTTAATCCCCTTTTTAATGCATGCCAATATTCTGTTTGCTTTGTAAGCAGCAGCTTGGCATTGCATGCCATTGCTGAGCCTATCATCTACTAGGACCCCCAGGTCCTTTTCCATCCTAGATTCCCCCAGAAGTTCTCCTCCCAGTGTATAGATTGCATTCATATTTTTGCCACCCAAATGCATTAATTTAAATTTTTCTACATTGAACCTCATTTGTCATGTAGTTGCCCACCCCATTAATTTCTTCAGATCTTTTTGCAAGGTTTCCACATCCTGCGGAGAAGTTATTGCCTGCATAGCTTAGTATCGTCCGCAAATAAAGAGATTGCACTGTTTACCCCTTCCTCCAGGTCGTTTATGAACAAATTAAATAGGATTGGTCCCAGCACAGGACCCTGAGGGACCCAACTACCCACCCCTGACCATTCCGAGTACTCCCCATTTATCACTACCCTCCATGTACTCACCCTATGGTCTATGCCAACGGACCTATTTTGTACAGTAAATGTTTATGGGGAACTGTGTCAAATGCTTTTGCAAAATCCAAATACACAACAACGTCTACCGGCCTTCCTTTATTTAGATGGCAACTCACCTCCTAATAGAAGGTTCTGCTCTGTTTGTTATGATCTTGTCTGTCACAAATGAAATGTAAGGGCACTAAGCAGATCCCCATTAATCTTTTCTGCACAGCATTAAAGCTGCTTCTGTGTGTAAGCCTGAAATACAGCAGCCTTACCTGTGGCTTTGCTTTGACCTACAAGAGAAACCATAATGGAGCAAAGTCACACGCAGAATTACTTTACATGCACATTCTTAGTGTCTGATATTATAGCAAAAAAAAAATTCTGGAAAGATGTGCACGGTACAAAAGCATACATAAGTAAGTACTAATGATTAATGATCAGGGATATCATTTCATATCATAATGCCTGAATGTACAATGTGTAAATTGGAGAAAAGCGCTGTGTAAATTGCCAGCGTTATATACGTTTCTGCAATAAATAAATATATCATCATTTAGAAGTGCTAAATATTTCCATCATTAGATAAGTAATCCCACAATAATGAAAACACCTAATTACCACTCAACAGCTTTGTGGGTTTATATATTGCCAAGTCCAAAAAATAAAGGGCATGTATAGTGTATTTTACAGACCACATATTTTTACTATGTTTACCATAAAGCAACACTGTCATAGTTAAAAAAGAAAAAAAGAAAGCAAAAAAAGAATATTAAAAGACCAGGCCTTTTTCTGATATTTGTTGTTTACAAGAAAAAATCTGTACTTTTTGCTAGAAAATTATACAGAACCCCCAAACATTATATATATTTTTTTAGCAGAGACCCTGGAGAATAAAATGATGGTCATTTTTTTATGTCACACTGTATTTGCACAGCGGTCTTTCAAACGTAATTTAAAAAAAAATCATGAATTTAAAAATACCAAAACAGTAAAGTTAGTCCAATTTTTTTATACGATGTGAAAGATGATGTTACGCCGAGTAAATAGATACCTAACACGTCATGCTTTAAAATTGCGCACGCTCAAAAAAAATTGAAATGCATAACTGAGGCGGCCCTCTTCTCCACCACTCCTCTCTTGACCAACAGAAGCCTTAAAACTATGTTTTCCACGAGACTGTAAACTACCAGAGTCTGAAAAGCGTTACATAAACTCCTTTTAAGGTGTCCTCAAGAGATTTTGTCTTCTGATCCCTCTGTGGGGATGGGATGAGTTCCGAGACTTTCCGATTGTATTGATGATCAAGGAGGGTTGCCAACCAATAGTGATCCTAGTGACACATGTCTTCCTCGGCTTCATTGTCTCCAAAACTGCCAATATCCTCCTCCCTCTCCTCTTGTGTGTTGTGTGGCGTCGCAAGATTGGTGTCTGCATAAAGCGGGCCTTGAGAGGAGAGGAAGTCCTCCTCTTCCTCCCGCTGCTCTGCCTCAAGTGCCCTGTCCATAATTCCAAACAGAGTCTGCTCCAGCAAGAACACAACAGGGATTATGTCACTGAAGCATGCATTGTCAAGGCTCACCATACTTGTCGCCTCTTCAAATGGTGACAGTACAGTGCATGGATCCTTCATTAGCAGCCATTGGTGTGGGGAAAAAACGTGGAGCCGGCCTGAGCCTGTCGTTGTGCCATACTCACACAGGTACTCATTGATGGCCATCTGCTGCACATGCAGCAGCTGCAGCATTGTAAAAATCGAGTTCCACCTAATGGGCATGTCACAAATCAGGCGGTTTATGGGCAAATGGCTGTGTATGACCACCTGAAATGGCTATAGACTCTTCTGGGTGGAGTCCATGCTCGCAATGTTACCACGACCCCCGACCCTATCAGGCTGTCGGCTGGAATCTTGGGACAGATATATATATTGCATATATGCTCGTTTTTAACTGCCTCTATGTAAGTAGTTGGTATCTTTAATACATTTTATACAGTTTCACACTATAGGAGTTTATTTGATTCATCTTACATGCATGATTTGCTGGTGAACCATCAATTTTTCACTATGTGAGTGTTCCCATTAGACACCAAAGAAAATCCACAGAGGTCTCCCGTTTCACTGAAAAGGAAAGAGGGTTGGTGACTCCTGTCTTAAGGATATTATATCATACTGCACTCATGACTCAAGGTGTTTTTTTTATATATGTTGAACACTTAATCCCCCACATTTTGCTTGGAGTGATATACTAGTTTCATGATTGGACTATACTTCTAATTGGACTGTAATATTTATGGGACTTTATTTCTTTGTAATTTTAGCGCCACAATTTTCTGTTAGTAAACGTGTACCAACACACTAAAATATACTGCCTTAACGTGCACTGACACACTGCAATATACTGCAGTAAACGTGCACCAACCCACTGAAATAGACTGTGTTAAACATGTACTAACACACTGCAATATACTGCATTAAACACACAGTAACACACTGAAATATACTGCAGGAAACCTGCCCTTGCACTATCACTAGATTCACACTAAAGTAAAAATGACTATACACTCACACTGCACTATCACTAGATTCACACTAAACTGATACTTTAGACTCACAATAGAATCACAATAGCCCACTATAGCACACTAACTCACTAGTAGAACTAACCCTGTTCCATCTCTTTCCACACCAAGATCACACTGCAAAAGACCGCTATGGGAAGAATATTTTTATAGTGTGGGGTGGGACTAAGAGCAATGAGCCATGATTGGATAGAGTCATTATGACAGTGTCCAATCATGGCTCTGACAGTGCTATGTGCCTTGATTGGGTAAAGCTTTCATTGCTTCAGCCAATCAGGGCTTGCAATGCACTGTGCAGCAGCGCAGTGCATTGTGGTTGTTCAGTGGGCCGAAGAAATTATCAAACGCCCCGATAATTGTTCGTCGAATGGGCGAACAGTCAAAGTTCGGCCCGGACTCATGCTCGGGCTGAACCGTTCGCCCAACACTAATTATAAGTATGTATGCAATAGAATTTTATCATCTATGGTTAGAGAAGTGTCTAGCTATGTGTTTACATACTGGAAAGTTATTTTTAAATATGTAAAGTTTTATTTGCCTCCATGAATATACAGTTTTTTTAATATATATTTTTTTTGAGTGCAAAAAATACTAATCACAGTCAGCAAACAGAATATTTTTATATAATTTTGCATATAAATGATATGCAAAAACCCACACATTGCACACATTTGACTTGGTTTTAGTAATCTGCTCAACAGCAAGTTGGTAAAAGTAAAATCCCCTACAAAAAGCTATAGTATTCTAAGCAACTTCTTAAAAGGCCTAGTGTCCAGATTTGTTTGGGAATCAGTCGTTTTAACCGTTTACATTTTCACCTGTAACTGTTGCACAGCTGTCAGATGGCAAAGATCACATTGATGTTCTATATGCTGGTAATCTAAAAATTATTTCAGGGGTCCCCAGGATCCCAAACGTTTTGCCAAGGGTTCCTCCAAGGAATTTAACCGGCATTCAGGGTGATAATACTAATTACCCCGCAGGATCCTTACAATTTTATCAGTCCTGTGCATGCTTCATTCAATAATACTAGTCCAAATAAAATTAAATCTGGATTTCATATAATCTACTTTTGGCATTTTCCTCTGTGCACACTTAGGTCTCTGTAACGGGAGGGCCCGGGGAACCCAGAAGTTCTTAGAAAGTATGAGCCAGTAAATAATGGACATTCAGAATATGTCTTGGATTGCTTTAAAATGGGTCTGTAATATTTATCCACAATATCTCCCAAGATATAAGTAAAATAACTATTTATTGGTTGTTGATTCTGAACTCAACAGGTTAATTGAAAGATGTTAATGTCATCACCTCCAACCACCTGGCTGCCTGTGTAATGTAAATTGAGTCCAAGCTAACTTCTAAAGATCTTTTCATTGTGGATTGTGATAATTAACTCTGTAATTGTACAAAGGAATTAGGTAATTAGCTCATGTAAATTAGGTCTGGTCAAATGTATAATTATGATATTGTAAGTTAGCAGACAGCCTGTCTGGGAAACGTAAAGGTCACGCATATTAGTCATTTAAGCTGTAAAGGGATTAGGTAATGAACTCACCTGTTGTCTGCTAAGGGATGTCAGAATAATGTGTATTGGGGGCTCGTCATGTAACCATTGTGTGATGTTGTGGGTGGAGTTGGGTCATTGTTCATTTGGACTACAGTATTCTTTTAGTGTATATAAGAGCCTGCTTTCTCAATAAAGATTGTCAGACCTGCTGGAAACCTAACAACAGACCTGTGTCTCGTTATTATCGGGGAATTATCATTATGGATCTCGTTCGCCTGACTGTGGAGTGTCAGTAGCTGCTTGGTGTTCGGGAGAGGCATATCATAAACGGCTTTAACCCCTTTCATACTTGGGGTGTCGTTACAGTCTCCTTTCAGGCATTTTATTAAAGTGGAACTTATCAGTGTTTGAGCACCACAAACTGAAAACACGATTTCATACATTTTTATTATTCAAAGCAAACTCACCCATCCATCCAGGTCTCCATTCTTTATTTTGTGGAGGAATCACTTTGAAAAACACCCTTCTAGCATTTCTAGCTGTGGCCATCTTGAGTAAGGGCAGATGGTTCATGTAGCATTTACTCCCTGGAAGCCATATGCTCTTAGCTCAGGCACGTAGGCAGGAGGGTTTGCTTAGCTGAGAAAACCCCTCCTCCTCTCCTGAGATGAAAGAAATAAGATGCCCGTGATGACTCCTGGGACACACTATTTTTGCTTGCACATGATTGGATGATGGAAGTCGGTAGAGCCTCCTCTCATTTACTAAGCTGTTGAGCAACTGCACTTGCAAAATGCACAGTCTATTTCCCTTTAGTAAATCCACCCCATTGCATGTTGGACTATTTCTACCTTGGTCCCAAGTTTAACTTTTTAACTATTTTCAAAGTAATCAACAATTCCCTATTTGGTAGGTAGTACACATACTTTTAATTTTGTCATGTCTTAAAAACGTAAAACAACAAAATACATCTGGCAAACACAAAGGCCTGGTAAACTGAAAGAACAAGTTGTATCTGTGAGGATGCTACAATGTAGATGATTTCATTTTGCTATTTAACTTGTTAAAATATAGGCTTGGTTTTAAACAATGATACGTACAATTCTATTTTGTTATACAATAATACAATGCAAACAATACAATGCGAACAATAAAAAAAATGTAAACGACATGCAAAGAATTGGTTTAAAAAGAATACTGAGACGCTTGCATAAAATAGAATGGATTAGGTTTAATAATTAGGATAAAAGAACACAAATAATAAAACATTTAGGGGAGGTACAAATAGAAGCAATACATGCAATACATTTGCAGCTGTTGCCTGATTGCTAGTTGGAATGTGAATAAGCAAGCCAAGCCCAGGTATACTTTCACCTTCCTTGACTTTTCAGTAATAAGCCGATTTCTTGAAAACAAGAACTGTGTTGCTATTTCGTTTATCAGCAGTTGTTTGTGTACCAGTAGATTTGTTAGCTCAAGGCTTAAATAAAAAAAAAAAAATGTATGTTGTTCTGTAAACAACGCAGGTACACAGAATAGTAAATTTTACTACTTATGTACAGTGATATGAAACATATGCTGAAGGTCTTTTGAAATGACATTAGAAATGACAAACAATTTAAAGGCACTGCTCTTAAAGAATTTCTTGAGAATTTTCAGTTAGTTTAGTCGTCTCAACAGAGGCTATATTTCATTGATTTAAATTGTATGTCAAAAGAAAAACTTATAAACTACATCTTCACCATACATGCACATTTGTCAATGTTTTAACCCTTTAAAAATGATGTAAGTACAGGAAAATACTAGAACTGATAACATGCTTCCAACCCACTATATGGGCTGGCAACAATGCCTTTGCTGTAGTGTAATCTGAACTGGCCTTGTCAACCCTGCCTGCTGTACTACAAAACTCTACCTGTCCCCTATACCCTTTGTCCTGCTCCACACAGAAGGTGGTTTCTTTCCCAACAAAACAATGCTGCTGCCTGGACAAACACTGAGTACAGGAAAAAAGCTTGTGGGAGAAGCAGTTCTGGGAGTGTGCCTACATCAATAAGAACCCAATACCCTGTAGCTCCCCCCGCACAAATTTTACAAGCCAGGTGATGTTGTCACGGGGAGGTAATAAAAGCACATTTTTATTAAAGGGACAAAAAGAAAACAAAAAACTGTTCTGGTACACAGTGATGGGAACAGGTCCTCTGGTACCCAACGCAAGAATGGCAAGCCCCCTCCTTTCCTCAACCACCACTCAGAACGGAAATGAATAAAAACATGCACAATCACATATACAGTGACTATACTGGAATAGGATACAGAAATAACAGCTTCTGTCCTGTTGCTCCTGATGAACCATCTGAAAATCGAGCTGTTGGTGACCTTATCAGCATCCTCCCAAATTTTGTTGATCTGAAAATAGAAGGAGCTGAGTGGAAAATTGACAGTCAGACAGCAGCCGCATCAGATGCAATCACTGCTCAGATATTCTGACAGTTGCCAGTGCCGCCAGTCAAAAACAATAATCATCAGAAGAGATTCATCCATCAATGTTGTTTAGTATGGCTGGGGGAATCAAGTGATTGCTCTAGTTTTAGGGAACAATACATTGGTCAATGATTGGCTCCAGCCATTTATCAAGAAAAAAATTCCAGCGTGTCAAACGAGCAACTTCTGTGAAGTAGGGACTCCCACAAACTGATCAAAGTTTGGCCAATATCTGCTGAAGTGTATGGTCAGCTTAAATTGTTTGTATGGGTAATTTAAAAAAAATATGTAATACTTACCTGCACTGTGCAATGGTTTTACACAGAACAACCCGATCCACCTCTTCTGGGGCCCCCCTTCGGTACCCCTGCCCCCTCCCTCCTTTTGAGTGCCAGAAGTACTTGGTATGGGGGCACTCATCATATGGGCTTAAGTCAAAAGAAAGAACCCCCCAGAAAAGTGGGACTTTAAGGGGAACACTAAATTCATGAGTAAAAAATATTTATTACATAAGATACAAAAATTATACAAATATACAAGGTTAAAACCATGGATGATCGGCAATGGGTGATTCCCATAGAACAGTCCGGATGAGGCCCAGCGCGTTTCGGGACACTGTACATCCCTTCATCAGGGGCTATTGTCCGGACGAGATCACACTATACAATGCAAATAAAATCAATTTTAACACAACACATATATTTTATAACATTAATTGCAACATGCAGTTCAGCATATAAGAATACAACATTACAAAGCACAGGAAACCATACCTAACCATATCATCAAAGCAAGTTCGTGACTGGACTGGCAGGGGCCCCCCCGTGGCAGCGGCAAAGAAACGTCTCCAGCGCCAAACGCACCAGAGTAGGGTGGGTACCCACACCTCCCAACAGATCCCTAGGGCATCAACGGTACAGGGACAGTGCAACCAATTGACAGAATCCTGCAAATAGTAATAAGATATTATTGGCATATTGGTTTCATAATAAGAAACACCTCCAATGTCAACAATATCCCCATGGCCATAGATACACAAAAATCCAAACCACAATATCCACTAACCCAGATAAAAAGAATGAATAATGAAAAAAAGGGGGGGGGTACTATACCCGTAAATAGCAGCGTGAAGGATTTGCACAGAAGGACCTTAAATTTCTTGATGGATTTTCTTATTGGTCCAAGGCTGCATGTATTGTCATACAGTTGCAAAACAGACTTAACTTGCAATCTGTAGAAATAAGTGAGACAATCATAAAGCAGCCAAAAGCATACAGTCATGTATTGACCATAGCGGTAAACATGACTGAAGTTTGAAACAAAACGAGACAACCTCTAAACCTACTAAAAACAATACAGCCTACCTTAACAGCATAACCTGAATTGTGGGCAATGGCACAAATGAACCAAAAATGTATTTCTCTTTAGGTGATTTTTCTTTAATCCAAGGCTGCATATGTTGTCATACAGTTGCAAGAAAGACAAGGACCTGCAATCTATGAAAATTAGAGTAAATGGAGCAATAAAAAGCAGCAACCATACAGTCATGTATTAGCCATAGAGGCAAAACATGACTGGAGCATAAGACAAAAAGAAAGCCTTAAAATCTGCTCAAGAAAACTG
Source organism: Rana muscosa (assembly GCA_029206835.1). Lineage (NCBI taxonomy): Eukaryota > Metazoa > Chordata > Amphibia > Anura > Ranidae > Rana > Rana muscosa. The sequence continues at coordinate 737,852,720 of CM055118.1, forward strand.
AAGCCTACCTTAACAGCATGGACTGATTCACAGGCACCGGCACATCCACCGCCGTCCAAAATCGACGGGTCCGCCATTGCCTCAGCCAGCTTTAAGGAAGAGAAGAGGGGAGGGTCTCAGGTCACATGACGCCGTGACGCAATCGCGGCATGCGTCATGCACTGTTGCTTGATCCATAGGCTGAAAGGAGAGGGGGGCGGCATCGCAGGACGTGACCCAGAAGCGTCATACGTCATGTGATTAAGGTCCTATTCCGTGATATACCAAAATAGGAACAGAAAGATCCTGTGCAAGCCTGAGAAGCGCCGCAATTAGCTACAAATCCCTCTAATGTGTCATATAGCGCCAAAGCGCGCTACACAAATCTGGGGACAACCATCACATTGCCATCAAATAAGTGAACCCCCAGAACAGAGGGTCCCATAGATAGACAAAGAATGGAAGAAAGAGAAAAGAGAAGAGAGGGTTATTAAGGATTACTGTGTATGTCTGCAAAACATCCAACAGACAATGTAAATTATCACAAACTAATGGCAATGGGGAAATCATGATAATGAAACAAAACAAAATGATTGTCATATGGTGCTTGAGTCCAGGACTCGTGGAACCCAGGATCCCGAGCCCTGAGTACGAGGGTGCAGCCCGCACCCAGACCCATCCCAGAAGGGAAAAAAGTCCAGTGATGAAAGCATCCCGCACTCAGCACCCACCGGCGCATGAAAGACCCAAACCGGCCCTGGACCAAGGGCCAGGCCAGAGGGGATCATAAAGGCCACCAAGTTGCCTACATGCGCCGGGTGGGAGATGAGGATACCACATCCAAGACAAAGCCTCGCAGCCACCACACAGGAACCCCCCACAGACCATCCAGAACTGCTCAGGGGTAGCTTGAATAGATGTAAAATATAAGGGAGAAATGCCTCCACAGGAAAGGGGATCACAAAGGGGGAAAAACACAAAGTTTGTTGTTACACATGGATGGAGTTTATTTCTTTTCACAACCACCAGAGGCGAATCCTTCCAAAAAGTGTCTGAAGCTAATTTGTTTGTTCAACCCCGGGGGTATAGTGGCACCAAGGTCTGCAATCCAGCGGGTTTCCCTCTGGAGCAGTACCTTGTTCCAATCCCCTCCCCGTGAGCTGGAATGGATTCTATCTAAAATTAAGAATTGAATCCTGGGAAATTTTCCTTTATGCTGTTGGATCACATGTCTACCCAACGGCAAATCTGGGTTTGCCATCTTTATAGAGCTAATATGCCTAGAAGCTCTCTTGTAAAACTGTAATTTCGTTTTTCCTACATAGAATCTGGAACACTGGCATGTCAGGAGGTACACCACACCTTCGGTTTTGCAATTGAAGAAATGACGGGGTTTATATGGACAGCCATTTGGCAAAATATTGCCCTTTTGGGTGTTCATATATTGACAGATTGGGCAACCCCCACAGGTAAAGGTGCCCAATCTTCTGCAAGAATCCTTGCGAAATTCACCCTGAAATTCGCTCTGTACCAGATGGCCTCTGAGTGAAGGGGCACGTCGATAAGTAATAGCTATTGCCTCGGTAACAAAAGGGCTCAGATTCGGATCTATACAGAGTAAATGCCAAAACTTAGAAAATATATTTTTTACGGCATGATGCTGATTATGGTATTTTGTGATAATTCTCACAATTTGGCTATCATCACTTTTCTTTTTGGGGCCGAACAAAAGTTTGTGTCTTTTTTGTCCGTTAGCACGCCTGAAGGCTTTCTTCAGACATGTATGGGAATAACCCCTCAACAAAAGTCTGTCTCTCAAAGCATTTGCTTCTTGGAGGAAGGTGTCCTGACTGAAACAATTCCATTTTAGCCGTAGGTATTGGCTATACGGAATAGATTTCACCAGGGCTTGGGTATGGGAACTGGTCGCATGAAGAATCCTGTTCCCAGCCATAGCCTTGCGATATAATTCACTGGATAGACTCCCATCTGGGTTCTTCTTAATGGTCACATCCAGGAAAGTAATACTAATGGGACTAGAGGTAACCGTGAACCTCAAATTAAATTCATTAGTATTCATGATAGACATACATTCCTCCAATTCCGCCGCAGAGCCCTCCCATATCATAAAGATATCATCAATGTAGCGGAACCAAGCCGCCACATGATGAATGGATGGATTCACAGACTTAGTAGACAGAAAAGATTCCTCCCATTCCCCCAGGTACAGGTTGGCATACGATGGGGCACAAGATGTCCCCATCGCAACCCCCTGTACCTAGAGGAAATAGGAGCCGTCAAAAGAAAATACATTGTGACCCAATGTGAATTCTAAAGCCATCATAATAAATTCCCCAAGTTTATGGTTGACATCATATAATGGAGAAATAACATGCCTGATAGCCGCTAACCCCAAATGATGGGGGATTGAGCTATACAAAGCCTCAACATCAATGGCGACTAACAGGGCATGTTCTGATGTAATGAGACCCTCTAGATTTTGTAAGAGGTGAATAGTATCCTTTGTATAAGATGGCAAGTTGATTACAAATGGTCAAAGATAAGTATCCAGGAAAATGCTCAAATTTTCTGTGATGGCCGTATTCCCTGATACAATCGGCCTACCCGGAGGCTCAGATAAACTCTTGTGGACCTTGGGAAGACAATACAGTGTGGGAATTCTGGGATATTTGATCCGCAGGAATTCCCACACATCCTGATTGATGACACCTTGGGAAAAGGCGCCATCAATTAAAGCATAGAACTGGGTCTCAAATCTGGCAATACTGGACTTAGAGATTGGTTTATACCAATCCTTGTTGGATAGAATCTTCTGACACATTGTTTTATATTGGTCATTCGTCATTATTACAATATTGCCCCCTTTGTCAGAGGGCTTAATTGTAAGAGAATGAATTTTTTTCAATTTGTCCAGAGCAGATTGTTCCATGACAGTTAAATTACCTAAAGGTCCTGGTTTGTGTAGCTTTCTAATCTCAGCAGATGTCAATGCGACAAAAGCTGCTAGATTAGGATTTGTATGAAGGGAAGGAAACTTATCTGACTTGTTCTTCAAATTGCTTACCAAAGGAAGTGGTGTTACCGAGATGTCAGGTTCCTGTACAGTAGTCTCCAGCTCTATGGCATCATTAAAATCTGAAGGATCCCAATCGTCCGCCAGGGACAACAAGACCTCCAGATCCCTCTCATGCTGGGTTACAGTAGGCCCATGGATGTCCCTATTTTTTGAATAGAGACTTTTGAAAAGTAATCTTCTCGCAAAAAGATTTAAATCCTTAATGATCTCGAAAAAGTCAGGATGTGAATCAGGGCAAAAATTTAGACCCTTAGATATGCAGCCCTTTCTTCAACCGAAAGATCATAATTAGGGATGAGCTTCGTGTTCGAGTCGAACATACGTTCGACTCGAACATTGGCTGTTCGATCGTTCGACGAAGATCGAACGATTTGGGCCGTTCGCGCCAAATTCGAGTGACGCGAACGGCCCACAATGCACTACGCCATCGCAGTGTCATCCAGGCGCTGTGATTGGCCAAGCATGCACTGTGACCCCGCATGCTTGGCCAATCACAGCGCCGGCAGCGAGGAGAGCAATGATTGGCCACAGGCAGGATGCCTGTGGCCAATTATTGCTGAGGGTGTTTAGTACACGCCCCACACTATAAAAGGCCGCCAGCACGGCGGCCTAGTGTAGTGTGTTCCGGAGCAGGGATAGAGTAGCATAGGCAGGGACAGTGACTGTTATTTCTTTCTTGCTTAACCTGGATTCCTTTAGTTTAGGGAAAGAGAAGGATAGGTAGGGAGAGTGTCAGTGTGTTTTGTGCTTCTGCTATAGTGTGCTTAAAAAAAACATTTATTCTAGGGACAGAAAACTCTAGGTAGGGACAGTGTCAGTTTCTTTCACTCTGCAAGTCCTTGTTTCCAGGGACCTGTAAGGACAGTGAGTTAATTGTCCTTGTGCTATATTGTGCTTAAAAAAAACATTTATTCTAGGGACAGAAAACTCTAGGTAGGGACAGTGTCAGTTTCTTTCACTCTGCAAGTCCTTGTTTCCAGGGACCTGTAAGGACAGTGAGTTAATTGTCCTTGTGCTATATTGTGATTAAAAAAAACATTTATTCTAGGGACAGAAAACTCTAGGTAGGGACAGTGTCAGTTTCTTTCACTCTGCAAGTCCTTGTTTCCAGGGACCTGTAAGGACAGTGAGTTAATTTTCCTTGTGCTATATTGTGATTAAAAAAAACATTTTTTCTAGGGACAGAAAACTGTAGGTAGGGAGAGTGTTTTTTTTCTTTCACTCTGCAAGTCCTTGTTTCCAGGGACCTGTAAGGACAGTGAGTTAATTGTCCTTGTGCTATATTGTGCTTAAAAAAAACATTTATTCTAGGGACAGAAAACTCTAGGTAGGGACAGTGTCAGTTTCTTTCACTCTGCAAGTCCTTGTTTCCAGGGACCTGTAAGGACAGTGAGTTAATTTTCCTTGTGCTATATTGTGATTAAAAAAAACATTTATTCTAGGGACAGAAAACTCTAGGTAGGGACAGTGTCAGTTTCTTTCACTCTGCAAGTCCTTGTTTCCAGGGACCTGTAAGGACAGTGAGTTAATTTTCCTTGTGCTATATTGTGATTAAAAAAAACATTTATTCTAGGGACAGAAAACTCTAGGTAGGGACAGTGTCAGTTTCTTTCACTCTGCAAGTCCTTGTTTCCAGGGACCTGTAAGGACAGTGAGTTAATTTTCCTTGTGCTATATTGTGATTAAAAAAAACATTTATTCTAGGGACAGAAAACTCTAGGTAGGGACAGTGTCAGTTTCTTTCACTCTGCAAGTCCTTGTTTCCAGGGACCTGTAAGGACAGTGAGTTAATTTTCCTTGTGCTATATTGTGATTAAAAAAAACATTTATTCTAGGGACAGAAAACTCTAGGTAGGGACAGTGTCAGTTTCTTTCACTCTGCAAGTCCTTGTTTCCAGGGACCTGGAGAGACATTGAGTGAATTGTCCTTGTGCTATATTGTGATTAAAAAAAACATTTATTCTAGGGACAGAAAACTCTAGGTAGGGACAGTGTCAGTTTCTTTCACTGTGAAAGTCCTTGTTTCAAGGGACAGAGAAGGACACCTGAAGGTAGCCCTTATTGCTTTTTTCCCATCTCCCTGCAGGCCATCTATTAGAATGTCTGGAAGGCAAACAAGGAGAGGCAGACAGTCAGGAGGCAATAAAAGAGGGCAAGCAGGCTCTGTGTCTGGGGGCAACAGTGCTGGTCGTGGACGCGGTGCATTGTCATCAGCACATGGCCATGGGACACGCTTGTCCTTCTTTTCGGCAGCTGGACATGTTGAGCCACATCATGCCGAAGACTTGGTAGAGTGGATGACCAAGCCCTCCTCCTCCTCCTCATCCTCTCTCACCCAGGCTCAGGGTACTGGAAAAGCAGCTGCCAAAGCGTCGTCTTCCCTGGTATCAATGTCAGACAAATCATCAGTCACTCCTTCCCTAGACCCACCATGTCCTCCTCCTGAGGAGTCCCCCGAACTGTTTCAGCACAGTGTTGGGTACATGCTCCAGGAGGATGCCCAGCGTTTCGAAGGGTCTGATGATGAAACCCAGCTAGAGGAAGGCAGTAGCGTGAGAGCAGACAGAGGGGATGCTCAAGAAGGACACCAATCTGGCAGTCATGTTCCAGCAGCTGCAGCATACTGCCAGATTGGCTCCAGTGATGAGGAGGGAGGGGATGATGAGGTCAATGACTCCACGTGGGTGCCTAATAGGAGAGAGGAGGAGGAGGAGGATGAGGAGGAGGCACATCTCCAACGAGGCAGGATGCCCTTTGGTGGCCAGCGTAAGGGCAGTACACCGACGGAATCACACCGCAGAGCTCCGCCTGTGCAGGGCGCTGCCTCTGCCCGTCATTCAAAAAGTTCTTTGGTGTGGGCCTTTTTTGAGGCTAGTGCATCAGATCGCACAGCTGCTGTTTGCAACATATGTCTCAAGCGTATATCGCGTGGCCAAAACATCAGCCGCTTGGGTACCACATGCCTGACCAGACATATGTTGACCTGCCATGCAGCTCGTTGGCAAGCCTACCTCAAAGACCCACACCAAAGAACCAAGCGGACCTCTCCTTGCACCGCATCAGCTGGGATCTCCAACCCCACTATAACTTCAGTCCTCTCTGAAACATGCACTGAGAGGAATGAAGGTGTAGAATTAGGTGTGTCACAGCCAAGTACTTGCGCCCACTCTGCTAGCAGTACACCGACGTCCGATTCTAGCAGGCAAATTTCCCTGCCCCAGCTGCTGGACCGTCGAAAGAAGTTCACTCCCAGCCATCCACATGCCCAGCGGTTGAATGCTAGCTTGGCTAAATTGCTAGCGCTTCAACTGCTGCCTTTTCAGTTGGTAGACTCGGCCCCCTTCCGTGAGTTTGTGCAATGTGCGGTTCCTCAGTGGCAGGTTCCCAAACGCCACTTTTTCTCACGGAAGGCTATTCCGGCTCTCTACCGGCATGTGGAAGGCAATGTCTTGGCCTCGCTGGACAGGGCGGTCAGCGGTAAGGTGCATATTACCGCTGACTCATGGTCCAGCAGGCATGGACAGGGACGTTACCTTTCTTTCACGGCCCATTGGGTCACTCTTTTGGCAGCTGGGAAGGATTCAGGACAAGGTGCAGTAGTGTTGGAGGTTGTCCCACCGCCACGCCTCCAAAATGCTACTACTGGTTGTGACACACCTCTCTCCTCCACCCCCTCCTCTTCTTCTTCCTCCATGGCCTCTTCCTGTGGTTTGTCCTATGAACCAGCGGTGCTCCGTAGCCGTTCACGGGGCTACGCAAGTACGCAGGCAAAAAGATGCCATGCCGTGCTTGCGCTGGTGTGTTTGGGGGACAGAAGCCACACTGGGGCAGAGGTCCTGTCTGCTCTGCAGGGCCAGGCCGAGAGGTGGTTGACGCCACGCCAGCTTAAGCCAGGAATGGTGGTTTGCGACAATGGCACCAACCTCCTCTCCGCCCTCCGACAGGGACAACTGACCCATGTGCCCTGTGTGGCTCACGTCCTTAACCTGGTGGTGCAGCGCTTCTTGGGCAGGTACCCGGGCTTACAGGATGTCCTGAGGCAGGCCAGGAAAGTCTGTGTGCATTTCCGCAGATCTTATAATGCCAGTGCTCGCCTGGCTGAGCTGCAAAAGGAGTTGAACCTGCCCAAGAACCGCCTTATATGTGACATGCCCACCAGGTGGAACTCAACGTTGGCCATGCTGCAGCGGCTGCACACGCAGCAGAGGGCCATCAATGAGTACCTGTGCGACTACGGCACCAGGACAGGGTCAGGGGAGCTTGGTTTTTTTTCTCCACGCCAGTGGGGCATGATCAGGGATGCATGCACTGTCCTGGCACCATTTGAGGAGGCCACGAGGATGGTGAGCAGTGACAGTGCATGCATCAGTGACACTGTACCTCTTGTCCACCTGTTGGAGCACACGCTGCGTGGAATAATGGACAGGGCACTTGAGGCAGAACAGAGGCAGGAAGAGGAGGACTTCCTTGCCTCTCAAGGCCCCCTTTACCCAGACAGTGTTCCTTCTGTCCCACCCATCGCACAGGAAGAGGAGGAGGAGGAGGAGGAGGAGGAGGAGGAGGAGGATTGTGTCAGCATGGAGGTGGAGGCTGGCACTCAGCATCATCAGCAGCAGTCTTTTAGGGATGATTTACAGTCCCAAGAAACCAGTGGACTTGTACGTGGCTGGGAGGAGGTGGCTGCGGATCATGTCGTCCTTAGTGACCCAGAGGACTCCGGAGCGAATGCCTCAGCAAACCTACGCTGCATGGCCTCCCTGATCCTGCAAAGTCTGCGGAAGGATCCTCGTATTCTTCGGATCAAGGAGAGGGACCATTACTGGCTGGCCACTCTCCTTGATCCACGGTACAAGGGTAAGGTTGCGGACCTTATGTTACCGTCGCAGAGGGAGCAGAGGATGAGACAACTCCGGGAGGCCTTGCAGAAAGGTCTGTGCAACGCGTTCCCAGAGACTGGGAGGTTGCAAACTCCTGGTCCTGGACAACGAGTTGCTGAGGCTTCGGCCAGTCAAAGAAGGAGCGGTGGGGAAGGTGGCCGTCTGACCGATGCGTTCAGACAATTCTTTAGTCCGCAGCCCCAAAGTATGATCGGTTCCAGCAACCATCGCCAGCGTCTGATAAACATGGTGCAGGAATATCTAGGGGCAAGGTCAGACTTGGACACCTTCCCCACCGAAAATCCTCTGGCTTACTGGGTCTTGAGGATGGATCACTGGCCAGAGCTTGCACAGTATGCAATTGAGCTACTGGCCTGTCCTGCATCCAGCGTTCTTTCGGAACGCACATTCAGTGCTGCTGGAGGATTTGTCACGGATCACAGGGTGCGCCTGTCCACCGACTCGGTTGATCGACTGACTTTCATCAAGATGAACCAGTCTTGGATCACCACCAGCTACCACACACCTGATGCTGATATAACAGACTAATTGATTTTAAAATGTCACATCCCTTCAAGACTGATGCTGATGCTGAGTGCCTGTGCTGTTATGTTGACTGGCTATCCTCCTCCTCCGAGTCCTCAATGATACGATTGATGATGATAGCTTGGAAGATCATTTTTGTTTATGGGTGCCGCCACCAGTGCCTAACGCCCAATTTTTCAGCCCCTGTTTAACAGGGGCGTGTAATTACAATTTTTGAAGCAATACTTTGCAACAGGGCTCATTGCTGTGCTCCAAGTACAGTATCTGTGAGGAGTTGCAGTGTTGTGCCACCAGTGCCTAAGGCCCAATTTTTCAGCCCCTGTTTAACAGGGGCGTGTCATTACAATTTTTGAAGCAATACTTTGCAACAGGGCTCATTGCTGTGCTCCAAGTACAGTATCTGTGAAGGGTTGCAGTGTTGTGCCACCAGTGCCTAAGGCCCAATTTTTCAGCCCCTGTTCAACAGGGGCATGTAATTACAATTCTTGATCTAATAATTCACAGCAGGGCCCATTGCTGCACCCACCAAGAGTAACTGTCAGGGCTTACAGTGTTGTGGCACCAGCACCACCATCAAAGGCCCAATTTTTACTACCACTGTTCAACAATTATATGTAATTAAAATTCCTGATATAATAGTTGACAGCAGGGCGTTCCAGCACCAACCAAGAGTAACTGTGAGTGCTTACAGTGTTGTGCCAACACCAACAACTAAGGGGCCTATTTCTGCAGAGTATATACGGCAGGTCCCTACTTTCAAACATCCAACTTACAAACGACTCCTACTTGCAAACGCAAGAAGACAACAGGAAGTGAGAGGAAATCTACCACTAGGAAGGAAAATTCTCTCCTGTAAGAATAAATATGGGAGAAAGGTGTCTCCTCTGTACTGATGCTTTATCAGCAATCCTTGTTTCAAGAAAAACACCACATTTCAAAAACAGTTGTCATTAGGACGGAAAGTGAGGTGAAATGTTCTGAACAGGGGCACAGACAGCAAAACAAATGTTACAGGGGTGATAACCCTTACCTATGTTTTCCAAAAAGTTTAAAAATAGATTTTTGGTCTGGAGCTACACTTCAACAATGTACCTGTTCAAAATTACAAACAGATTCTACATAAGAACAAACCTACAGTCCCTGTCTTGTATGCACCGCCTGTATACGGCTGTTCAGAGTATATAGGGCCTTTTTTATTTTATGTGCGGGGTTCCCCTTAATATCCATACAAGACCCAAAGGGGCTGGTAATGGGCTGGGGTAGGGGGGGGGTCATGGGGTAGCTATGCCATTTTTCTTAAAGATTTTCATCCATATTACCGGGACCAGACATTACATTAAAGCCGCAAGCAGTTTTAAATGGCTTTTTTTTCCTTTAGAAGTGTCATTTTGTGCAGGGACAGTTCTAAACACGGGAAACACGTGGCACTTCACAGGCATACTTTAGACACCCCCCAGGTACGATATTTAAAGGAATATTTGACTTTTTTTTTTTCACTTTATGCATCATTAAAATGACTGCTCCCGGAAAACGACCGTTTTTAAAACTTATTTTTGCATTGATACATGTCCCCTGGTGCAGAACCCGGGTTCCCAAACCCTTTTTAGGACAATAACATGCATAATAGTTTTTATAATTAGCACTTTAGAATTCGAACGTTCGCATCCATTGTATTTAATAGGGTTCTAATGTTCGTTCGAACTTTCGGTCCGTTCGCGGGTTCTGGTGCGAACCGAACCCGGGGGTGTTCGGCTCATCACTAATCATAATTAGAAAGATTAATGACATCCAAGGCATCACTGCTTGCCTGGGTAGTATCCAACAGCATTGTCTCTAGGTTTCTGGGATAGGTCCCGGTCCCTGAGGAAAAAACCTTACATCACTAACTTCATCAATGTTGGTTCTAAGTCTATCCTGAGATAGGTGAACACCCATGTGTTGAGAAGTGTATAGCCCTACATTGGAAGGCCCCGACACCTGAGGAGAGGAGACACCACGTGAGTCATCATAGTTACCACACGTCCCAGGAGGAAGAGTAGAAGATTGAATATCGGTGATTCTTTTCTTAGGTGCCTTGGAGTCTTCCCCGGAGAGGGGACATTTTGGTTTGTTGTTTCTTGTCCTGTTTCGATTTTGAGAAGAAGATGGAATGGTGGGATTAGATGAGGAGTTGGAGCCTCGGTCAGACATTTGTTTATTCAGACCTTTCTTTGTTTGAGGCTGGATAGGATAATTAGACTGCCATTTTTAGGCCTTGCCCTCAATAAATTACATCTTATCCCTCCAAAACTTTTTTTATTTTTTCATCAAAACATCAGCGGTCACCTGATCAAGGCGGCCCCTGATCTTTTGCTCATGCTCTTTAAACAATGGTAAACCTATGAACGGTTATAGTTTAACATAGACATCATCAATGTCTTTCTCCAATGATATCATCCTAATTTTATACTCCTCTATCAATAACTGCATCATATTTCGAGTACATAGTTGTAAATTACTCTCCCATTTTTTTCAAAATTCAGGATTGATATTATCAATCATAGGAAATACCTGAATACGTAAACCATAGGGATTGATGTCCTGCCTCATATACTTCTCAAAGCTATCGACATGCCAAAATAGGGCTGCCTTCCTTTCAACTAGTCTTCCCAACTGGCCACAAAGTGAGGACATTTCTGATTGGACGGCCTCACCTTTTTCATGGTCTCTAGAATAACCCGCTATGAGGGTCTCCCATTCCCTACCCTGGAACATGATGACAGGAACGGGGACCTGTGCCAAGCAAGCAAAACTCTCAAAAAACAAAACTGCAAATTTACAAAAAACAAGAAAAAAACATATATTTAAGTAAATATAAAAAAAATAAAAAATCTGAATTTATAAGTAGATAGTTAATTTTAGCGATCAGATTGATGAACAGCAAAGGGGGGGGGGGAATTGGGTGTGGGTATCTACTTCCCTAGACAATATAGAATTGAATGTGAACATCAAATTAGATCAAGGAGTTGCCAACATCCCTGGGATCAAATCCAAAGAAAGAACCCCCCAGAAAAGTGGGACTTTAAGGGCTTGATCCAAAGCCGCGCTGTTGTGTGTTCATTAACACACACGGAATGGCTCAGCCCCACTCCCACTGTCTGATCACTGGCTGTGATTGAGAGCAGAAGGAGCTAATGGCTCCTTCTGCTACCTCCATGTCCAGTGAGTAGGGAGAGAGCAGAGAGAGCTGTTGCTCTTGGGCACAGTACTGGATTGCGATCGCAGTCAGGTAAGTATTTAGGGGGGCTGAACACAGTTTTTTTTTACCTTATTGCAGAAAATGCATTAACCATTAGTCGACCACGCTATAGCAGAATGACGGCTACAGCACAGTCATCTAGTTTTGGGATGCTGTCAAATTACAGTGTCCTATGGACACTGCTGAGCACAGATTGAGGAAAAGATCCAATCAGCGGCTCTTTACCATGTGATCAGCTGTGTCCAATCACAGCTGTTCATGGGGTCAAACAGATGTCGGTTATTGATACTCCTTTCCTCATGCTGTCAGCATGAGGATCAGAAAAGAGAGCCGATAATTGGCATCTCTAAAAGGGACATGTACACTCATAATCAGGTCACTGATTATCAGTGCAGTCCCACCAGTGTCCACCAGTGCTGCCAATCTTTGCCCACCACTGCTGCAAATCTGTGCCCACCAGTGCTGCCAATCAGTGCCTATCAGTGCTGCCAATCAGCGCCCACCAGTGCTGTCAATCAGTGCCCACCAGTGCCTCCTCATCAGTGTCATCTATCAGTGCCACCTACCAGTTCCCATCAGTGCCACCTATCAGTGCCCATCAGTGCTACCTATCAGTGCCCATCAGTGCCACCTATCAGTGCCCATCAGTGCTACCTATCAGGGCAGCCTCATCAGTGCCTCCTCATCAGTGCAGCAAATCAGTGCCCATCAATGTCTATCAGTGCCGCCTCATCTGTGCCTATCAGTGCAACCTATCAGTGCCCATCAGTGCAGCCTTATCAGCACACATCAGTGAAAGAGAAAAATTACCTGTTTGCAACATTTTATAACAAGCTATAAAAAAAATAGTTTTTTCTTCAAAATTTTCAGTCTATTTTCGTCTATTTAGCAAAAAAAAAAAAACAAAAAAAAAAACAGTGGTGATTAAATACCACCAAAAGAAAACTCTATTGGTGTGAAAAAAATTATAAGAATTTCATTTGGGTACAGTGTTGCATGACCGTGCAATTGTCATTCAAATTGCGACAGCGCGGAAAATTGGCATGGGCAGGAAGGGGGTGAAAGTGCCCAGTGGGCATGTGGTTAAGGTAAAAAAACACAAAAAAACTTCTGCCTTTACAACTACTTTAAGGTTTATTTTAACAACATATTCTGAGACTGAGCAGAAATAAAACTTCCCTTCTGCCCAGTTCCCTCTGCTCCATCTGAGGCACCTCTGCCACTATGTGAGTCTCTTGAGCGATTAAGTAAAATGTCCTAGGCTCACCTGCCACATTCTTCTATACTAGTGTTGGGATGGGATGGAAGCAGTTCTGTTGTCTGCAGGGGAAGGGAACAGACAAGCCACAGGACATATTTCTGCGGTGCTTAGGGTTATCTACACATGAGCAAAATTGATTCTTGCAGGAGGCCAAGGTTTTACATGGGAAGGTTTATGGGGGAAGCTGTATTTCATTTCTTTTATGAACTGTTTGCAAATACACCAATGGCAGGCATTCCAGAACTGCTGGATGGGTAATGTCTGAACATACCCTTTAAGCAGTAATACAGATATGAATCCTCTATAAATCAGTTGAAAGGAAATAGAACAAGCTCCCCAAAATATCTGAGCAAATATTTTACAGGAATAACATGAGTCTCTTGCAAGTCTTAGTCTGCATTAGATAAAAAAATAAAATAAAAATGTTTTACTAGCATAATCAGGCATGCTTTGGCAATCAAAGGTATGCCTATGGATGAGTCCGAACAGAAGCCAGACACCTTCAGTATTACCATAATCCTGTGGAAACAATAGCAGTCAGCTGAACAAAAAAAAAAAAAAAACCTTGGGAAAAGCTAAATGTATGCTGTGAGATAATGATTTTTCTGCTTCAAAAGATAAAAACTTACCTGGGTCTGTGGCTGGGCTGCACTATGAAAATAAATTGGCAGAAGGTATTGACAGTGACATTATTTGAATTTGGATATTCTTTATACCGTTTGGGGTGCAAGAATACAATCCAGATAGGATGGATTCCTATTTACCAATGACCCAATAAGTAAATTGTGCATGGTCTGGTGAATGCTAGAGGAAGCTGACTGTTGAAGACAATCCCATACAAGCTTTAATGCTATGGTATACACATGGGCATTTCTGAATACAAGCCCCTGGGATGCATTGCCTGTGTCCGTGGCTTAATGCACCATATACAGAAGGTGTAGCCCAGCCACAGGTATGGGTGAATAGTCTACATCTTTTTATGCAAGAAACTGCGCTTCTCATACTGTACCTCTAGGAATGCCATCTTCTGACATTTTATTTTTTTTAAGATGTGAGCTATATGTAAATTACAAGAGGAGCAGCTTTTTAATCCCATTGGGTTGGACCAATATTTGCTCCCTGATTTCTGTAAGCTTTTATGTTCCTCTTTCTAGGGATAAACAGTGCAGCGCTATAAGATAGTAGTGTGAAATACCACTATATAATATGATGATAACTAAGGATCTAAACGATTGACTGTGAACCTAGAATCAAAATAATGCAATAAAATTTGCAACAGCATGTGTACAACAGTGATAGTAACTCCTGTAACTTAGGCAGTCCACACACTAAGTGCCAATAAAGGTGAATAACTTAATAAGAAATTCAATAAGTCCAAAATGTACACTGCGATAATGTGAGTGACTTCTGTGAATGAAAAAGGTCCATAAACCGTAAACACACTCAGTGATAGTCTTCCCACAAGATGACAGAAGTAACAAGAACAACACGTTGACTGTTGAAATCAGATGTTTGAAATAATGGATAGATGAGGTACTCTTACCGCAACAGGTGGACTCATCAGTCATACGACAGTGAGTCAGAAAGGCTTGAGGTCTCAGCGACCGGATTTTTAGAAACAGGATCTGTGTGGATAACATGAACTTCTCAACCGGAATCCATGGAACAGGATCTCTGTGGATGCCGTAAACGTCTCAAGTAGTCCTGGAGGGGATGATCCAATGGATTGGGATGCAAATGCAACACTCCTGCAGCATGCAGGCTCCAAAAAACATGGGAACAAAAAAAGGAGACACACATAGCATAATAAAATAAATAAAAGTGATCACAGATTTAAAAGCAATGTGGGCTTGCATCCTTGCACCCCACATTGCTTTTAAATCTGTGATCACTTTTATTTTTGTCTGCCATTTTGTATGACATTTTTATTCAATAAACCTTGAAGGTTTTTGACCTGCACCATTGGGAGCATTCCCTCTTTGTCTCCTTTTTTTGTTCCCATGTTTTTTGGAGCTTGCATGCTGAAGGAGTGTTGCATTTGCATCCCAATCCCAATCTGACAGCTATTTCCCTATTTCAGGGTAGCAAGGTATATCTGTGTGAAGTGTCTAGATAATACAATCATCACCCATTGTGGTTAAACTCTGCTAAAGAGGAGATAATTATGTTATGCTTATGCAAGCCTTATGCCGCGTACACACGATCAATTTTTTCGACTGTGAAAACACCGTCGAGAAAATCGACCTGAAAAACGAGGAACAGCTTGTTCCCCCCACACACGGCCGTTTTAAATGACATTTTTTTTTTTGGTCGAAAAAAACTACCATGTGTGGGCTCCCCGGCAGTGTTTCCCTATGGGAAAACTGCCGCGGAAAAAAACAACGGGAATCACGACGAGAAAAATTAGAGCATGTTCTAATTTTTCTCGTCATGATTAATGCCGTTTTTCCCGTCGAGAAAAACAACAAAAAGCCCACAGACGATCGTTTTTCTCGTCCAAAGGAAAAAATGTAATTTTTCTCGACTGGAAAAATGATCGTGTGTACGCGGCATAAAGATGAATTTCTGATGTATTAAAGGAGGTTCAGTATAATATGCCTAATGGTTTTTAAAAATGTGACAATTTGGTTTATCTTCAAGTTGGCCAAAATGTTTTGTATAGCCAAGATACCAAATGAATTCAAGATACCAGAAACCAAGGTTTACTAGTGTAGCGGGGTCTCCTTTAAGGCCCCTGGACTACGTTACCCAGAACCCCCTTCAACACCCAGGGTGCATTTGGCCACCGCAGAGACTCATGGGAGGGGCTATATAAGAAGAGGGCAAGGCTGAGCTCGGCCTGTTTGGACACCGCGCTGCAATCAACAGGTCTTCCTGTGCGGATCTGCTGCAGTGCAGGGCCGGAAGCCAGGGAAACTAGTGACTAGTGGCAGAACTGAGTTGAGTAGTCTCCTGTGAGGGATTCATTCTTCTTCTCATTTTCCTACCCTTTGGATTACAAATTACCATTCCTGTTGTGCACCACCAGTCAAGTTGCATGCGAAGAAATTGTTCTTCTAGAGACTGAGTTTAGATCTGGGTCAGGCCTGATCTGTAGTTAGAACTTTGGTTGCTGCGCCATAAGGGCGCATAGTTAGAGATAGTTGTACTTGGCGGGAACCGCCTGCGTTATATTTTCTGCTGCAGGGCTCTGCAGACATATATGTGTTATGTGTTAACCTTATGCCTATTACCCAAAGTAAAGAAACGTTATAATCTATCTGTTGCTATCAGTGTGTTGTCTTTATGCAAAGAGGTTACCCTTGCAATACAAATAGATTATGTGCATAGACTGTTAGATTGTGATAAGAGAACCATCCCTAGACTAGCTGTGCCAGAGTGGGTCGAGTAGATTGCCGGGGGTTGGCGGTGCTGTACACAGGGCCCAAAACAAAAATCCAGTGGCTCTCTTAACTGGGGGTAGCGCTACACGTGGGGGCTCTCGAGTCCGGGATCCTGTTGCAGCAAGTAACGCTCCAAAAGTACCAGCATGGACCCACTGGAAGTAGAACAGTGGTGCAAGGCGGCCTACACAGATTCAGCCGCGGCAGTAGTTATAGAACTCCCAGGGACCTGGCAAGAAGAAGCGGTAAAGCGGCTAGTAACGTCACTGTCCCCAAACCAGAAGGTATGGGTGATGGATGTCAGAATGGATTCCACACTGACCCACGCACTGATAGCATGGATGAATGAAATCCCAGAACATTTCAAGAGTCCAAGTATAAGAGCGATGGATGATCAGACCTATAGCTTAATACATGCGCTGCCACTCATACCAGGAGGATGGGGTCAGACACCCAAACCATCATCTCCACAGGTATCCCCACCGCAGTCCCCAAAAGCAGAAAACCGGAAGGCTAAAGAGAGCTCCGGGTCACCGCCTGCCACCCTCAGCGCAGAATTATGCGCAGTCCTGGGGGAGATTGTAGCCCAGTGTAAGAAGGATCCTACAGACTATCAAATGTCAGGATACAGAAAACTCAGAATATTCTCTGGTAGGAAACCTGTACCTTCGGGTGAAGAGGGGTTTGAGGAGTGCTTGGACGGTGCCACTCAGGCCTTAGAAGAATGGGAAGTCCCAGACCACAGAAAGAAGCAGAGAATTGCTGAGAGTTTAAAGGGGCCTGCTCTAGAGGTCATACACAACCTCAAGATGAGAAAGACAGACTGTGATGTGCAGGATTATCTGGACATTCTTCAGAATGTGTTCGGTGGGACAGAGAAAATCACTGAGCTCAATTACCAGCTGGAGCACTGCTACCAAAAGACAGGAGAGAAACTGTCAGAGTTCATGAGGCGCTTGGATAAGATCCTGCATAAGATGATACTGAAGAAGGGGATCGACCCGTGGAAGGTGGATGAGGCCCGTGTTCAGCAGATGATGAGAGGATCTCAGCCCCTGGACCCCATTGCCTTGGCGCTACGCACAAGACAGGACGGGAAGAGCCTGGAGTACCCTGACTTAATCCGAGTGGTCAGAGAGGAAGAAGCTATGCTGGAGGAGAAGAAGAGGAACCAACCAGTTGAGCCAGTTAATCCTCCTCCGGTGATGGTCAGGACGGCCATGACCCTGGAAAGAGACTCAGAGGTAGATACCTTAAAGTCACAGATGTCCCAGGTATTGGAGATGCTGACCTCTCTGATGAAAAAGGATCCAGGGATACCAGAGAGGGAGAGGGAAGGACCAAGGAAGGAACTGTTCCCAAACACCTCAGCGCCCGCATCTTTACAAGATTGGGGGGACATGACTTGTTTCAATTGTGGAGGGGTTGGCCATGCTGCCAAAGTGTGTTCCAGTGCCAAGAAAAAAAAACGGAATAACCGCAAGCCGGCGGAAAACTTCAAAGGGCCCCGGTGAAGGAGTCAACCGGGTGCCCATCATCTCCAGTGAGCTCCAAACTGAATGAGAAGCACAGGAAAAGAGCGGACAAGACCCCTCAGAAGAAGTACAAGGTTCCTCAGTGGGAACACACAAAAAAAAAAAAGAGAAAAATGTCCCTCAGCGGGTAGTTACACCCATTAAAAGGAGGGAGATCAATGCATGCCAGGCCCAAGAGAGGCTTAGGTCCAAAGTGAAAAGAAAGAAAGTCCAAAAGGGAAACGCAAAGATCCAAGGAAAGAGACCCCTTCAAAGCGATATCCAGAGAAGCTGATAGGTCCCTCCCGATAGTACCTGTCCAAGTGGAGGGAGTCTACACAAGAGCCATATTGGATACTGGGGCACAAGTGACCCTGTTGTACCGGGACTTTTATGACAAGCATCTAAGTCACCTACCCATCCAGAAGATTGAAGAGCTGGAGATATGGGGGATTGGGACAGAGAGTTTCCCTTATGATGGCTATCTGCCTATAAAACTGACTTTTGACCCGTCCATAGCCGGGAAGGCCGAAGGGTTCGATACTTTAGCTGTGGTATGCCCCCGACCGCGTGGAGCTAACAAGAGTTCCCTAATAATAGGGACCAACACAGATTTGGTTCGAAGACTCTTGGCCCCACTAACAAAAGGAAAAGACCCCACAGCCACTGAGATCCACCCAATGTTGAAGACAGCCTACCAGCGACTGATCTTGGAACAGAAGGCCCCAGAAGAGGGGGTAGGGAAGGTCTGGGGGCTGAGAAGAAGAGGGATAGTGCTGCAGCCCGGTGAAGTCGCCTGTTTAAAAGCCACGGTGAAACTCACTCGGGAGCAGCCTGGGCCCTTTGTTATGCTGGAACCTGACCCAAGGGGAGAACCCTCTGGCTTAGAAGTAGTCCCAGAAGTGGTCCCATTGAGGGCCCTGAAGAAGGCCCACTGTAAAGTACCTGTGAGTGTCAGGAATACTACAGGTGGCATCATGGAAATCCCAGCCAGGATGTTGCTGGGCCAGGTGAGCCCTGCTACCCCAGTTGCTTTGTTGGATGTGGAGAAGACAGATGGAGAAGGGACTAAGTGGAAGAAACTTTCCATGGAGAACCCAAACCTGCCCAGGGCTTGGAAAGAGAGAGCCAAGGCCCAGTTGACCAGGTGGGAAAAGATCTTCTCCCAGGATGAGTTCGATGTGGGGTGTGCAAGGAGCAAGGAGTGCCACCCATCTAATCCGCCTCCAGGAAGACAAGCCCTTCAGGGAGAGAGTCAGGCGAGTTCCGTTAGCAGACCTCGAGGACTTGAGGGAACAGCTCGCCGAGCTCAAGCGAACCGGTGTGATCCGAGAGTCTAGAAGTCCCTATGCCTCCCCGATAGTGGTGGTCAGAAAGAAGAATGGATCATTGAGGCTGTGCATAGACTAAAGGACCCTCAATAGGAGAACCATACCCGACCAATACACCACTCCGAGGATAGAGGATGCCCTACAGAGCTTGTCTGGAGCCAAGTGTTTCAGTGTTATGGACCTCAAGAACGGGTACTATCAAATCCCTATGCATCCAGAAGACAAAGAGAAGACAGCTTTCATAACCCCTGTGGGGTTCTTTGAATTCGACCGGATGCCTCAAGGTCTGTCTGGAGCCCCAGCTACCTTCCAACGTCTCATGGAGAAGACTGTAGGAGATATGAACCTCATCGAAGTCCTTGTATACTTAGATGACATGATTGTCTTTGGGAGAACCTTGGAAGAGCATGAAGAAAGGCTGGAGAAAGTTTTGAGAAGACTCAATGAAGAGGGACTCAAGCTCTCACCTGAAAAATGCCAGTTCTATCAGTCATCAGTCAACTATCTGGGACACATAGTGTCCGAGGATGGGGTAGCCACAGACCCCGAGAAGTTGGAGGCAGTCACCTCCTGGCCAAGGCCCACCACCGTGACAGAACTCAGATCCTTCTTGGGGTTCTGCTCTTATTATAGGAGGTTCGTGGAAGGGTTTGCTCGGATAGCCAGGCCTCTGAATGAGCGTCTCAAGACGGAGGGGGAAGAGGATGACTCAGGCCCCAGAAAGCCAGGGGAATCAGTCAAGGACCAGTGGAACGAGAAGTGCGAAGATGCCTTCCAGATGTTGAAGAGAAACCTAACCACTGCCCCTGTCCTGGCCTACGCAGACCCAAAGAAGCCTTATGAACTTCACGTAGATGCCAGTCATGATGGTCTGGGAGGAGTGCTCTACCAGGAGCATGAAGGGCAACTGAGACCCGTTGCATATGTGAGCAGGAGTCTGACTCCCTCTGAAAAGAACTACCCCACCCATAAGTTGGAACTCCTGGCCCTTAAGTGGGCGGTAGTTGACAAACTCAGAGACTATCTGTATGGGGCATAATACACCGTGAAAACCGATAACAACCCCCTCACCTATCTTTTCACCACAGCAAAGCTGGATGCCACTGGACATAGATGGCTGGCGGCACTGTCTGCCTTTAATTTCAGCCTAAAATACAGGCCTGGAGCTGGAAATCAAGATGCAGACGCCTTGTCTAGAAGATCTCATATCCCCACCAGCAGTGCAGAAGATTGGACCCGAGTGACACCCGACGGGGTGTGGGCCCTCTGTCAGGGGGCTGAACTCCAAGCCAGTGGCGGCTCAAGAGCAGAAGAGATAGGGCTTACCATAGTAGGAGTTCCCAAACAATACTGTGGGGTAACCCAGCTGGGGGAAGATAACTTGCCAAGACTGTCAAAGAAGGAGTCGAGGTGTGACCAACTGGAAGACCCCATGGGGAGATTGGTTCTAGAGGCCCTGGAGAATCAGGATCCAAATAGATTCCTGCGTCACCCTTCAAAGGAAGCTCGCCTGTTGAGGAAGGAGTGGGACAGGTTGCAGGTGCATCAGGGAGTGGTCTACCGAAGGGGCCCCTCTGATGACCTGGAAGACAAATGGCAGTTATTCCTGCCCGAGAAACACTGAGAGACTGTCTTGGTTGCTCTGCACGACAACCATGGCCACCTAGGGGCGGAAAGGACCTTCCAACTCGTTAGGAATCGTTTCTATTGGCCTTGCATGAGGGCCGAAGTTGAAGAATACTGCCACTCATGTGCACGATGCATTCAGAGAAAGACTTTACCCCATCAAGCTGCCCCAATGGGCCACCTGCAAAGTCAAAGCCCACTGGATCTGGTATGCATTGATTTTCTCTGCCTCGAACCCGATTTGAATGGACTAGGGAATGTTCTGGTAGTAACCGACCATTTCACCCAGTATGCCCAGGCCTTCCCAACCAAAGGCCAGAAGGCTTCCACTGTAGCCAAAGTATTTATGGAGAAATACTTTGTACATTATGGGCTACCACAACGGCTTCACTCAGATCAGGGAAGGGATTTTGAAAGTCGGCTGATCCGGAAACTCCTTGATTTCTTGGGGATCAAGAACACACGAACTACCCCCTATCATCCACAAGGTGATGCTCAGCCGGAGAGGTTCAACCGAACCCTGCTCAACATGCTGGGGACCTTAAGCAGTGAAAAGAAGCAGCATTGGAGTAACCACATAGCGGCAGTTGTGCATGCATACAACAGCACCACCAGTGACGCTACAGGGTACTCACCCTATCGACTTATGTTCGGAAGAGAAGCAAGACTACCGGTAGATCTGGCCTTTGGCACCTCCATAGATCATTGTTCTGCCACTTCCCACAAAGGATATGTTGATAGACTCAGACACAATTTGAAGTTGGCTTATGAACAGGCCCAGGCGGCCTCAGAACAAAGGGGGGCCCGCAACAAGAAAAGCTTTGATCTGAAAGTTCGGATTCAAGATTTACAACCTGGAGATAGAGTGTTGCTATGGAAATTGGGGGTCCCTGGAAAACACAAGCTTGCAGACAGATGGAGACCTGAACCCTATGTTATTTGCAAGAGATTACCGGGCCTACACGTTTACAGACTTAAGCCAGAAGGGAAGGTGGGGCCCTTAAAGACCTGGCATTGGAACCACCTACTCCCACTAGCTGAAGCAGTTAGGATACCCCCTGCGAGGGATTTCCCTGAGCCAACTTCCATCCTGGATACTACCAGACCAAACACTCGGTCCCAGACCCCTCGGATGGGGGAGAAAGAGGCCTCGGAGCTAAGTGAAGATGAGGGAGAAGAACTTGATTGGCTTTGGCCTTCCCAGGCCCCAGAAACTTCTGCTATTGATCTTCCACCTGAAGAAGACACCATAGACAGAACACTGAATGCAGAAGCTACTGAGTTCATCCCATCCAGCCCTTTGTCGGATTCTTGGGAAAATGCCTGTGACATACTCCCCGAAGAGGATTCAAGAGATTCCATGTACCTCCCTGCTCCGGAGTCAAGTGTTCCTGGACCAACAGAAACTCCCGAGTCAGGTCCAGAAGAGGAACCTGTTCCAGCTGAACCAGAAAACCCAAGAGGACAAAGGATACGAAGGGCCATAAAGCCTCCCAGAAGATTAACTTACCCACAGATGGGGAGGAGCTCGGAAGACACTGTGGTTACTGCCAGGAGGAGTATGGAAGACCCTAATCCCTCCACTGTTAATTTGGTGGGGGGCAACCCCAACTCACTCTCTGGCACAGTTAGGCAGGACACTAATGATAGTGTGACCTGTGGGCAGGGGAGTTCACCTCCTTATTTTTGGTGGGAATTTCCTCTGCCAACATCATACGCAACTTTGGTTGATGTTGTGCGTACTATAATTTGATGTTATCTTTGGGGACCAAAGAGTTTAAGTGGGGGGAGTGTGTAGCGGGGTCTCCTTTAAGGCCCCTGGACTACGTTACCCAGAACCCCGTTCAACACCCAGGGTGCATTTAGCCACCGCAGAGACTCATGGGAGGGGCTATATAAGAAGAGCTCGGCCTGTTTGGACACTGCGCTGCAATCAACAGGTCTTCCTGTGCGGATCTGCTGCAGTGCAGGGTCGGAAGCCAGGGCCTTGCACAACTTCCAGAGAGCCTTCCACCCCACTGCAGAGCTTGGGTGGCACCTGACTTTGTCGAGTTTGGACATCAGTTGGACCGGAGACCCGGTCGTTGCGGATACTGTGTGTGGAGACACAGTAGGTGGAAGTCCTGGACTGGGATCGCGTCCAGAGTGGTGAGCGAGCACCTGCTCATTCATATAGACTATACTTTGATTCGGCCTAGAGACTGCCTTGGCCCTCCGGGTTCTATTTTACTGTCCCCCAGGAGACTAGTGGCGGAACTGAGTTGAGTAGTCTCCTGTGAGGGATTCATTCTTCTTCTCATTTTCCTACCCTTTGGATTACAAATTACCATTCCTGTTGTGCACCACCAGTCAAGTTGCATGCGAAGAAATTGTTCTTCTAGAGACTGAGTTTAGATCTGGGTCAGGCCTGATCTGTAGTTAGAACTTTGGTTGCTGCGCCATAAGGGCACATAGTTAGAGATAGTTGTACTTGGCGGGTAACCGCCTGCGTTATATTTTCTGCTGCAGGGCTCTGAAGACATATATGTGTTATGTGTTAACCTTATGCCTTTTACCCAAAGTAAAGAAACGTTATAATCTATCTGTTGCTATCAGTGTGTTGTCTTTATGCAAAGAGGTTACCCTTGCAATACAAATAGATTATGTGCATAGACTGTTAGATTGTGATAAGAGAACCATCCCTAGACTAGCTGTGCCAGAGTGGGTCGAGTAGATTGCCGGGGGTTGGCGGTGCTGTACACAGGGCCCGAAACAAAACTCCAGCGGCTCTCTTAACTGGGGGTAGCGCTACACTAGAAAACACAAATAGAATGTCAGAGGATGATGAAGTTTTGTGAATTAAAAACAAAAGTAGCACCAGGGACAGTACTTACCATAAATGAAGAGAGCCCTATGTGCTGATGGCTGCTATGTTAGGTGGACTTTTGAAGTTCTCTGCCCCCATATTACCTTGCAGCGATGACAGACACTTGTCAAGAGCCAACTAGGCTCCATTCATAGAAGCGGTACTACCAGGTCCCACAACTAAAAGTGCTCTATAAATGGAAAATGGGTGGATGATTGAAAGGTCTGCCTCCTCCATTCATAGAGCACTTTTCATTGTGGGAACTGATAGTTAGGGATGAGCCGAACACCCTTTGGTTTGGTTCGCACCAGAACCTGCGAACGGACCGAATGTTCGCGCAAACTTTAGAACCCTATTAAATACAATGGACTCGAACGTTCAAAATCAAAAGTGCTAATTATAATGGCTACTATGCAAGTTATTGTCCTAAAAAGGGTTTGGGAACCCGGGTCCTGCCCCAGGGGACATGTATCAATGCAAAAAAAAGTTTTAAAAACTGATGTTTTTTTTCAGGAGCAGTGATTTTAATGATGCTTAAAGTGAAAAAATGTGAAATATTCCTTTAAATATCGTACCTGGGGGGTGTCTAAAGTATGCCTGGGAAGTGGCACATGTTTCCCGTGTTTAGAACTGTCCCTGCATAAAAATGAAATTTCTAAAGGAAAAAAAGTCATTTAAAACTGCTTGCGGCTTTAATGTAATGTCTGGTCCCGGCAATATGGATGAAAATCATTGAGAAAAATGGCATGGGTACCCCCCCTCCAGTCCATTACCAGCCCCTTTGGGTCTTGTATGGATATTAAGGGGAACCCCACACCCAAATAAAAAAAAGGCCCTATCTACTCTTAACAGCAGTATACAGGCGGTGCAAACAAGACAGGGACTGTAGGTTTGTTCTTAAGTAGAATATGTTTGTAATTTGGAACAGGTAAATTTTTTAAGTGTAGCTCCAGCCAAAAAATCTATTTTTAAGCTTTTTGGAAAACATAGGGAAAGGTTATCACCCCTGTAACATTTGTTTTGCTGTCTGTGCACCTGTTCAGAAGATTTCACCTCACTTTCCGTCCCAATGACAAATGTTTTTTGAAAATTTTGGGTTTTTATTGAAACAAGGATTGGTGATAAAGCATCAGTGGAGAGGAGACACCTTTTCCCATATTAACTCTTACAGGAAAGAATTTCCCTTCCTAGGGTTAGATTTCCTCTTACTTCCTGTTGTCTCCTTCCGTTTGCAAGTAAGAGTCGATTGTAAGTTGGATGTTTGAAAGTAGGGGCCTGCTGTATATACTCTGCAGAAATTTGGCCCTTAGGTGTTGGTGTTGCTACAACACTTTAAGCCCTCACAGTTACTCTTGGTGGATGCTGGAACGCCCTGCTGTGAACTATTATATCAAGAATTGTAATTACATGCAATTGTTGGTAGGATAAATTGGGCCTTTGGTGGTGGTGGTGGTGGTGCTGGTGCCACAACACTGTAAGTCCTCACAGTTACTCTTGGTGGGCGCAGGAATGGGCCCTGCTGTGAATTATTAGATCAAGAATTGTAATTACATGCCCCTGTTGAACAGGGGCAGAAACATTGGGCCTTTGGTGGTGGTGGTGGTGTTGCCACAACATTGTAAGCCCTCACAGTTACTCTTGGTGGGTGCAGGAATGGGCCCTGCTGTGAATTATTAGATCAAGAATTGTAATTACATGCCCCTGTTAAACAGGGGCAGAAAAATTGGGCCTTTGGTGGTGGTGGTGGTGGTGTTGCCACAACATTGTAAGCCCTCACAGTTACTCCTGGTGGGCGCAGGAATGGGCCCTGCTGTGATTTATTAGATCAAGAATTGTAATTACATGCCCCTGTTGAACAGGGGCATAAAAGTTGGGCCTTAGGCCCTGGTGCCACAACACTGCAACCCCTCACAGAGACTGTACTTGGAGCGCAGCAATGAGCCCTGCTGCAAAGTATTGCATCAAAAATTTTAATTACAAGCCCCTGTTAAACAGGGGCAGAAAAATTGGGCCTTAGGCACTGGTGCTGGTGCCACAACACTGCAACCCCTCACAGATACTGTACTTGGACCGCAGCAATGAGCCCTGCTGCAAAGTATTGCTTCAAAAATTGTAATTACACGCCCCTGTTAAACAGGGGCTGAAAAATTGGGCCTTAGCCACTGGTGGCGGTGCCCAGAAACAAAAATGTTCTTACATGCTATTAGCATGATCATTGAGGAGGAAGAGGATAGTCACGCGGCATAACAGGATAGTCACTCTGCATCAGCATATGCAGTCTTGAAGGGATCTGACATTTCAAAGAAAATTAGTCTGTTACATCAGCATCAGGTGCTTGGTAGCTGGTGGTGATCCAAGACTTTTTATGAAGGTCAGTCGATCGACCGAGTCGGTGGACAGGCGCACCCTGTGATCGGTTACAAATACTCCAGCAGCACTGAATGTGCGTTCCGAAAGAACGCTGGATGCAGGACAGGCCAGTAGCTCAATTGCATACTCTGCAAGCTCTGGCCAGGGATCCATCCTCAAGACCCAGTAACCCAGAGGATTTTCGGTGGGAAAGGTGTCCAAGTCTGATCTTGCCCCTAGGTATTCCTGCACCATGTAAACCAGACGCTGGCGATGGTTGCTGGAAGCGATCATACCTTGGGGCTGCGTACTAAAAAATTGTCTGAACGCATCGGTCAGACGGCCACCTTCTCCACCGCTCCTTCTTTGACTGACCGGAGCCTCAGAAACACGTTGTCCAGGACCAGGAATTTGTAACCTCCCAGTCTCTGGGAACACGTTGCACAGACCTTTCTGCAAGGCCTCCCGGAGATGCTTCATCCTCTGCTCCCTCTGAAGCCTCATACACACGACCGAGTTTCTCGTCAAAAAACGACAAGAAACTTGCTGGCAGAGCTTTTTTGCCGAGTAAATCGGTCGAGTGTGCGCGGCTATTAGGTTTCTCATCAAGAAAACCGACAAGAATCTCGAACAAGAAAAATAGAGAACCTGCTCTCTATTTTCTCGTCAGGATTCTCCATTTTCTCGTTGAGATTCTCGTCACCATGTTTCTCGACGAGAAAAGTGTGTGTGTGTACACTTACCTGTCGCCGTGGAAACCCGCGCATGCTCGAAATGACTTTGACGCATGCACGGTAGATTCCTAGGCATAGGTAGAGTGTAGCAAGATGGCGGCGACGACATCGAATGTGACGAGCGCACGCACGAGTTCCACCTGGTGGGCATGTCACAGATTAGGCGGTTCTTGGGCAGGTTGTATTCCTTTTGCAGCTCAGCCAGCCGAGCACTAGCATTATATGACCGGCAGAAATGCCCACAGAGTTTTCTGGCCTGCTTCAGGACCTCCTGTAATCCCGGGTACCTTCCCAAGAACCGCTGCACCACCAAGTTAAGGACGTGAGCCAAACAGGACACATGGGTCAGGTGTCTCTGTCGTAGGGCGGAGAGGAGGTTGGTGCCATTGTCGGAAACCACCATTCCTGGCTTAAGCTGGCATGGCATCAACCACCTCTGAGCCTGCCCCTGCAGAGCTGACAGAATCTCTGCCCCAGTGTGGCTCCTGACCCCCAAGAACACCAGTTCAAGCACCGCATGCCGTATTTTTGCCTGCGTACTTGCGTAGCCCCTTGAACGCCTAGGGAGCACCACTGGTTCCAAGGACAAAGCACAGGTAGAGGCCATGGAGGAAGAAGAAGAGGAGAGGGTTGAGGAGAGAGGTGTGTCAGAATCACCAGTAGTAACATTTTGAAGGCGTGGTGGCGGAACAGCCTCCAACACTACTGCACCTTGTCCTGCATCATTCCCAGCTGCCAGCAGAGTCACCCAATGTGCTGTGAAAGATAGGTAACGTCCCTGCCCATGCCTGCTGGACCATGAGTCAGGGGTAATATGCACCTTACCACTGAAAGCCCTGTCCAGCGAGGCCAAGACATTGCCTTCCGTGAGAAAAGTGGCATTTTGGAACCTGCCAATGAGGAACCGCACATTCCACAAACTCACAGAAGGGGGCAGAGTCTACCAACTGAAAAGGCAGCAGTTGAAGTGCTAGCAATTTAGCCAAGCTAGCATTCAACCGCTGGGCATTTGGGTGGCTGGGAGCGAACTTCTTTTGGCAGTGCAGCAGCTGGGGCAGGGAAATTTGCCTGGTACAATCAGACGTCGGTGTACCGATAGCAGATTGCCCACAAGTAGTTGGCTGTGACACACCTAATTCTACACCTTCATTCCTCTCAGTGCAGGTTTCAGAGAGGACTGAAGGTATAGTGGGGTTGGAGATCCCAGCTGATGAGGAGCAAGGAGAGGTCCGCTTTGTTCTTTGATGTGGGTCTTTTAGGTACGCTTGCCAACGAACTGCATGGCAGGTCGACATATGTCTGGTCAAACATGTGGTGCCCAAGCGGCTGATATTTTGGCCACGTGATACGCTTTAGACATATGTTGCAAATGGCGATCTGCTGCACAAGTCTGAAAAAAGGGCAACACCAAATAACTTTTGGAATAACGCGCAGAGACAGCAGCGCCCTGCACATGCGGAGCTCTGCGGTGTGATGCAGTCGGTGTGCTGCCCTTAAGCTGGCCCCTGGAGGGCATCCTGCCTCGTTGGAGATGTGCCTCCTCCTCCTTCTCCTCTCTCCTATCAGGCACCCAGGTGGAGTCAGTGACTTCATCATCCCCTTCCTCCTCATCACTGGAGCAAATCTGGCAGTATGCTGCAGCTGGGGGAACATGACTGCCAGATAGCTGACCTTGTTATGCACCCCCTCTCTCTGGGCTCACGTTACTACCCCCTCTCTCTGGGCTCACGTTAATGCCTCCCTCTAGCTGGGTTCCATCGTCGGAGCCTTCAAAACGCTGGGCATCCTCCTGGAGCATGTACCCAACACTGTGGTCAAACAGTTCGGGGGACTCCTCAGGAGGACATGGTGGGGCTAGGGAAAGAGTGACTGATGCCATTGAGCCAAGGGAAGAGGCCGCTTTGGCAGCTGCTTTGCCAGACAAAGTACCCTGAGCCTGGGTGAGAGAGGATGAGGATGAGGACGGCTTGGTCATCCACTCTACCAAGTCTTGAGCATGTTGCGGCTCAACATGGCAAGCTGCCGAAAAGAAGGACAAGCGTGTCCCACGGCCACGTGCTAAAGAGGATGCACCGTGTCCACGACCAGCACTGTTGCCTCTAGCCACAGAGCCTGCTTACCCTCTTTTATTGCCTCGTGACTGTCTGCCTCTCCTTGTTTGCCTTCCAGACATACTAATGGCCTGCAGTGAGATGTAGCTGCAAAAAGGTGGGAAGTAAAAAGCAGAAATTGTCTTCAGTTAGTTTTAGGTGAAAACTGTGCAGAGGACACAGTACACTAGCTGAAAATACTTGCAGCTCTCTGCCTGTGGTTTTATTATGAGAACACCACAATTAGTCACTAACTGTATTCAGGTAAACTTTAGGTGAACGCTATACAAAGCACACAGTACACTAAGTGAAACACTGACTGCAGCTAGCACAATCACCTGCCTGCCTGTCACAGTATAGAGAATAACAGGAACGGATC
Organism: Rana muscosa; assembly: GCA_029206835.1. NCBI lineage: Eukaryota > Metazoa > Chordata > Amphibia > Anura > Ranidae > Rana > Rana muscosa. The sequence continues at coordinate 737,881,969 of CM055118.1, forward strand.
TAGCTAAACTGAATACAGTGTATAAATATATACACAACACCTAGGATGCATATATATCATCTACACACTGTAACTGCAGCTAACTCACTCGCCTGCCTGCTCTATATAACTCAATATAAATAACACTGTCTCTCTCTGTAATCTCTCTCTTTTAACAACTCCAACATACTACACAAGGCCGCCAAGCATGTACTAAACCCCATGAGCCATAATTGGCCAAAGCCACCCTGGCTTTGGCCAATTATGGCTCTCCGTTTTTTGTGCGCTGTGATTGGCCAAAGCATGGGGGTCATAGTGCATGCTTGGCCAATCATCAGCCAGCAATGCACTGCGATGCCGCAGTGAATTATGGGGCGTGACGCGCCACTCAAATTTGGCACGAACGGCCCATAGTGTTCGCAATACGGCGAATAGCCAAACAACCGATGTTCGAGTCGAACATGGGTTCGAGTCGAACACGAAGCTCATCCCTACTGAAAGTATTGCTTTAGTGAATGGAGGTAGAAAGGGCAGGCAAAGTCTACACTTGACAAGGGTCTTTCACAGCTGCAGTCACTCATATTAACCACTTCAGCCCTGGAAGGATTTACCCCCTTAATGACCAGGCCATTTTTTTGCGTTACGGCACTGTGTTACTCTAACTGACAATTGCTCGGTCGTGCGACGCTGTACCCAAATAAAATGTATGTCCTTTTTTTCCCACAAATAGAGCTTTCTTTTGGTGGTATTTGATCACCTCTGCGGTTTTTATTTTTTGCGCTATAAACAAAAAAAAGAGCAACCATTTTGAAAAAAATAAATATAATTTTTTTTACTTTCTGCTATAAAACATCTCCAAAAAATATATATACGGTATATAAGACTTGAACTGTATTCAGGTAAGCTTTAGGTGAACGCTATGCAAAGCACACAGTACACTAAGTGAAACACTGACGGCAGCTAGCACAATCACCTCCCTGCCTGTCACAGTATAGAGAATAACAGGAACGGATCTAGCTAAACTGAATACAGTGTATAAATATATACACAACACCTAGGATGCATATATATCATCTACACACTGTAACTGCAGCTAACTGACTCGCCTGCCTGCTCTATATAACTCAATATAAATAACACTGTCTCTCTCTGTAATCTCTCTCTTTTAACAACTCCAACACACTACACAAGGCCGCCAAGCCGGCGGCCTTATATAGTGTGGGGCGTGTACTAAACCCCATGAGCCATAATTGGCCAAAGCCACCCTGGCTTTGGCCAATTATGGCTCTCCGTTTTTTGCGCGCTGTGATTGGCCAAAGCATGGGGGTCATAGTGCATGCTTGGCCAATCATCAGCCAGCAATGCACTGCGATGCCGCAGTGAATTATGGGCTGTGACGCGCCACTCAAACTTGGCGCGAACGGCCCATAATGTTCGCAATACGGCGAATAGCCGAACAACCGATGTTCGAGTCAAACATGGGTTCGAGTCGAACACGAAGCTCATCCCTACTGATAGTATTGCTTTAGTGAATGGAGGTAGAAAGGGCAGGCAAAGTCTACACTTGACAAGGGTCTTTCACAGCTGCAGTCACTCATATTAACCACTTCAGCCCTGGAAGGATTTACCCCCTTAATGACCAGGCCATTTTTTTGCGATACGGCACTGTGTTATTTTAACTGACAATTGCTCGGTCGTGCGACGCTGTACGCAAATAACATTTATGTCCTTTTTTTCCCACAAATAGAGCTTTCTTTTGGTGGTATTTGATCACCTCTGCGGTTTTTATTTTTTGCGCTATAAACAAAAAAAAGAGCGACCATTTTGAAAAAAAATAATATTATTTTTTTACTTTCTGCTATAAAACATCTCCAAAAAATATATATACGGTATATAAAAAACACATTTATTTATCAGTTTAGGCCAATATGTATTCTACTACATATTTTTGGTAAAAAAAAAAAAATCGCAATAAGCGTATATTGATTGGTTTGCGCAAAAGTTATCGCGTCTACAAACTATTTGATCGATTTATGAACTTTAATTTTTTTTTTTATATTTTCTAGTAATTGCGGTGATCAGCGATTTTTAGCGGGACTGCGACATTGCGGTGAGCAAATCTGACCCTCAGTGACAGTTTTTAGGGATCAGTGACACCAATACAGTAATCAGTGCTAAACAAAATGCACTGATCACTGTATAAATAACACTGGCAGGAAAGGGGTTAACACTAGGGACGATAAAGGGTTAACTGTGTTCTGTGTGTGTGTTCTAACTGTGTGGGGGGTGGTCTCACTGGCACAACACAGAGATCGCTGTTCCTGATTACTAGGAACAGGCAATCTCAGTGTCCTCCCCTGTCAGAACGAGGATCTGCCTTGTTTACATAGGTAGATCCCCTTTCTGTCTCTCTGTGAAGCGATCGCGGGACCCGCGCGTGCTCAGGTATCCGCGCAATAGAGTCACCCTGTCGCAGTATATATGCGGTGGGCGGTCTTTAAGTGGTTAAACCCTGCAGCATCAGAAGATCACCACTGCGAGGGTATCTGGGTACATAGGACTTCAGATTTCAACATAACACAGCAGCCACCAACACATAGACTAAGCATGCAGATAATCAGCAATTTTGAAAACTCCTCACAATCTTTGAAGCTGGGTGCACACTTATGCGCATTGGATGTGGGTTTTTTCCGCATCCAATTCCCATGACAGGAGAATGTGTCCGGCTCTCAATAGAGTCGGTTCACACAGCTCCTGGGCAGTCGCAGAGTGCATTGGAACAGAGTCCTGTGAGTTTTTGGCTCAGTTTCAGGTCCGAATTCAGGCAAAAATGTGGACCTAATTTGCATCTGAAACAGAGAATAGGGACCAACAGCTAGTGTGAACCTGGCTTTACAGACAGTTGTATAGTGAGATATTGCTGCACTTTTCTCCGTCTCGCTCTAAAAAAAATTGTATGAATAGTGATCTAATGAGTTTAATATATATTGGGGCAACTACCCCAATCATTTTTCTTGTATGTTTTGTTTTTCATGGAAAATAAACAATCATTTGTAGTACATATGGAATATCAGCATCTCAGTAAGGTGATAAACTTATTTATTTTCTTGTCAATTTTGTTTCTTAAGTTTTAAGAGTTGTTACAGATATATCCAGATTTGACAGTCATAGTTACAATAAATAGTAGCATGTATAGAAAACAGAGAATTAATGTCTGTATCTAGATTGAGTTCCAATAATAAAAGAAGAAGGCTCAAGCCAGGGGTGCCCAACCAGTGGCCCGGGGGCCACATGTGGCCCGCGGAGCCCTCTGATGTGGCCCGCGAACCTCCTGCACTGGGATGGTGGATTGGCAAGCCCAGATCGCAGGTTGCTGACCCTTCATCCCAGAGCATCAGTGTTGTGAATGAAGCCGGGCGGTAGAGAGAGCAAGCAGCTGCAGAGCCACATAAGTTGATGTTTACTGTATAGCGCCAGCTCCTGTCACAATCGATACCAAATACACTCTGCCTGGGACAGCAACAGCCGGGAAAAACTGAATGGAAGATTGTTTTTTTTTTTAAAGGTACATTTTTTATTAAGTTTTTTTAATGGAAGATTGTTATTAAAAGGTACGTTTATTACTGAAATCAGTGCAGTTAGCCATAGACTTCTGTTATTACCTGTGGGTTTGGTGTGCTTTTAGAAATTGCACCACACCTACAGGATATAATAGAAGTCTATGGCAAAGTCCAGCTAACCTGCAGGAAAGCCACAGGTGCATGTGGTGCATCAGTGTGAAAGCAGCCTTAGGACCCAATCGGACCCTCCATTCACATTCACCTCTATGTCCACCTACCCCCACTTACCTCCAATCCAATCCGCTAAAAATAAAAACAGAAGGGGATCCGTCCCCTTCCGTCTGGGCAGATTGAATTGGAGGGTCCATAGAGTAGCGTGAGTTGTGTCTGTGTCCGTTCAGCATATGCAGCATGGACACAGACATGTCATCCACCCATTCTACTCGTTTTGGCCCACGACTTGTTACCAAGTCGCTTCAGTGGCCCTCGCTCTTCAAAAGGTTGGGCACCCCTGGCTTAAGCTAATCTACGATAAGCAATAACTGGTGTTACATAAATTAAAAATATGTTTGATGTAAATTCGAATAGATTACAAGACAGATATAAACAATTTATAAAAATGGTGTATGAATGGACACCGTTATTAAGATGAAAAATAATAAAAATTTCAATGTACCATATATACTCGAGTATAAGCCGAGTTTTTCAGCCCTTTTTTTAGGTCTGAAAGTATACCCCTCGGCTTATATTCGAGTCAGTACCTGAAAATTTTGAAATTTCGCAGCCGGCGTCCATTGTTTAAATCTAGCGCCTTTCTCCCTGTCCCTTCCGCGATAGGCATTTCCAGCAAACGCTTGTGTTGAGTGTTGCGCCTATCACGGAGGTCCTCTTGTCCGACGTCCGTGATTGGCGGAGCACTGAACACATTGCCTGCTGGGAAACGGAGTCGGAGAATGAGAGGACCTTCGTGATAGGCGCAACACTCAACACAGTGTTTGCTGGAAACGCCTATCACGGAAGGGACAGGGAGAACGGTGCGAGATTTGAACAATGGACGCCGGCCGCGGAATTACAAGATTTTGAGGTACACTGACTTGGACACAGGGAGGCTGCAATGGACACAGTAAGGGGGCACAGTGAGGTGAAAATGGGCAGTCAGGTGGCACAGTGAGATGGCAATGGGCACAGTAAGGGGGCACAGTGAGGTGACAATGGGCACAGTGAGGTGAAAATGGGCAGTGAGGTGGCACAGTGAGATGGCAATGGGCACAGTAAGGGGGCACAGTGAGGTGGCAATGGGCACATTTCCTCCCCTTGGCTTATACTCGAGTCAATAAGTTTTCCCATTTTTTTGTGGTAAACGTAGGTACCTCGGCTTATACTTGGGTCGGCTTATACTCGAGTATATACAGTATATATGTCATTGAATTAACATATATTGGGATGGAGAGAAAAAAAAAAAAAGTGCGAATACAGATATTTACTACATATCTGATAAGTACATATTAATTCTATGGAACTTAATAACTTATTGTATAACAAACAAAAAATAAGGAGTGTGAATTGAAGAACTTTGCTACTAAATTTATAAACATCAATGGATATCAAAAGAAAAGACAGGTTAAGAGAAGAGTATAAAATAGAAAGAGAAATAAAGGTAAGAAAAATAAAGATAGGAAAAATAGAAGGAAAAAAAAGTCCCCAAGGTTTTTTATAATGTTAGTCATACATATGGGTATACCAGGTATATATTTGTATCTGTGTTAACAAGCTAGCAAACTATTGGCAGGTTTCAGGTTTAGGAGCTTAATTAGAGGATCTGATTTAATCGATTTATTGAACTTTTATTTATTTTATGTACTTACATAGCACTGTCAATTTACACAGCGCTTTACATATAGTATACATTCATATCAGTGCCTGCTCTCAAGGAGCATACAATATAAGGTTCCTAACTCAGATTCATACTAGTGACAATTTAGTCAGGAGCTAATTACCTACCAGCATGACACTCAACTTTACTTACGCATCACCAACAAAAAAGACCAATATCACGGGTTAGAGAAATGCCTTACACCGATAGACAATTGGATGACGGAGAATTCCCTCAAACTTAATGGATCCAAAACAGAACTTCTCTTTCTTCACGCAAACCGGAAGACGAACTCTAGGACGACAGGGACACCACCCACCATCCTTGGCCAACCATCACCCCAAGCACCAAAGTCAAAAGTCTCGGAGTCATCTTTGACTCAGACATGACCATGGACGCCCAAATAGGATCAGTAGTCAGCGGATCTCACCATCTTCTCCGCTTGCTACGAAGACTCATCCCCTTTATTCCGGAAGAGGATACAGCAGTAGTGGTTGGAACAATTATCAATTCCCATAAAAAAACAACAGAACTGAGGCTGGGAAAAAATGTGATAAAAAATCTAGTGAAAGAAAAGTGATAAATAATTGTAGCCGCCAAGCAGCAAGTGCTAAAACTTGAAAATGTGAAAACGGTAAATTAATTTGCAGCGCTAACAATATGCCAGATGAACAGTGTAGGACAACCGTTGGCACTATCAATGGTGAAATTGAAGGGTCCAAACAATTAAAAGTGCAGTGAAAACAAGTCTAAGTCATACGTGCATAATAGAAAGTAGCAAAAAAAATAAGAGAAAGCTTCCACGAGCGCCGCTCAAACAGCGTGCGCTCCAAAGAAAACAGGAAATACGTCAGTGGTTTTGCCATCCACCGGAAGTGCGTCAACGCGTTTCGCCCCTTCTCCAGGGCGTCATCAAAAGACATTTGAGCGGCGCTCGTGGAAGCTTTTTCTTACTGAATGCCTGCCTATGCCATTCAGTGCTATGAACGTCTAGTCAACTTTCTAGACTTGTTTTGGATTTCCTTTTATTTCTCCCATGCATTTACCTTCATTTCCGAGCATCCAGCAAGTCATCTAGTTTACAATCTTTTCCATCTGTGAACAAGCCATCCAGTTTCTTTCCTAAGGAGCGGAGGACAAGCATCCAATGGTGAGTGGATCTTCAGAGGGAATTTATTTTGTACAGTTGGTTCTTGCTGGACTGATTTTTGAAAAATTTGCTGCCTTTAATATCAACAGTTTTTTTTTCATACTTTCTATTATGCACATATGACTTAAGCCTCGTACACACGACCGAGTTTCTCGTCAAAAACCGACAAGAAACTTGCTGGCAGAGCTTTCTTGCCGAGTAAATCGGTCGTGTGTATGCGGCTATCAGGTTTCTCGTCAAGAAAACCGACAAGAATCTTGACGAGAAAAATAGAGAACCTGCTCTCTATTTTCTCGTCAGGATTCTCCATTTTCTCGTTGAGATTCTCGTCGGCCTGTTTCTCGACGAGAAAAGTGTGTGTGTGTACACTTACCTGTCGCCATGGAAACCCGCGCATGCTCAAAATGACTTTGACGCATGCGCGGTAGCTTCCTAGGCATAGGTAGGGTGTAGCAAGATGGCGGCGACGACATCGAATGTGACGAGCGCACACTCATCGTAGTCGATTACGTCACCGTGTTCGCTCCATTCAAAGAACCGCGGGTTCTTTGAATCGAGCGTGTGTACACTCGGCTGGGACAAGTTTCTTGTCCAAGAATCTCGTCAAGAAAAATGACAAGTTTTTACCTGACTGGTAACGGGAAAAAAACCATGGGAATCAATCACCCCGTCCCTGAAGACCCTCCATTGGCTAGCCGTAAAGGATCGGGTGACTTTCAAGACCCTCTGCCTAACTCACAAATGCACAAGGAAACACTCCTCAATATCTATGCGAGAAAATAAAACACTACATCCCCAATCGCTTTCTACGATCAACTAACCAAAACCTCCTCCACATCCCTAAATCGCGCTACAAATCTAAAGGAGAACGAAGATTCGCAGTCCAAGGACCACGGCTATGGAACGCTCTACCAACAAACATCCGCATGGAAGAAAGTCACCGGGCCAGGAAAAAACTTAAGACCCATCTCTTCTGAAGGATCATGACGACAATGAATACAAGTGCCTTGAGGCGATTTGGTTCGCATTTGTAGCACTATACAAGTTTTCACTCACTCACTCAGCATGTCTTTGTAGTGTGGGAGAAAAGCAGAGTACCTGGAGGCAACCAGGGAGAACATGCAAACTCCAGGCAGGTAGTGCCATGGTTGGAATTTGAACCGATAACCCTAGTGCTGCTATCAGATATTGTCAGAATTAAAGGATAATTCCACTTTCATGGAGAAATTATAGCAAATAAAAAAGAATACAGCAGCCACTAGCACACGGGGGGCACTCTTCATTTACAGTAAGTGCTGTAAAATCACTAAACTTCATCTTTTAATATCTATAGTCAAAATGTAAAATCATATATGCATTTAAACATTGTATTTCAATTATTTTTAGCCTACTCTTAATAATCTACGGTAAACAATCTTGAGGTTTGCAAAGTTGAGAAATCACACATTTAGTTACTAGAATTCTGTGACATGTATTCACTATGCCCTGTGAGTAGGCACTGCTGTGTCACACATTTCACAAAGCCTGCCTTCTGAACTATAGAGATGCTGAGAGCAGGAGTTTCAGAAGGCGGAGTCTGTACATGAATCACTGCTTGCAGGCAGCAGGGTACCATGGGATATGTAGTCCTTAGAAATTGAAAGTAAACAGCAGAGGAGAAGCTGTAAAGCATGCAGGGAATCCAGGAAGAGTATGCTGTGTCCATATACACTATATTACCAAAAGTATTGGGACACCTTCCTTTACACGCACATGAACTTTAATGGCATCCCATTCCTAGTTCGTAGGGTTCAATATTGAGTTGGCCCACCCTTTGCAGCTATAATAGCTTCAACTCTTCTGGGAAGGCCTGGCTGGCAGTTTCTGCCCTAATTCATCCCAAAAGGTGTTCTATTGGTTAAGGTCAGGACTCTGTGCATGCCAGTCAAGTTGCTCCACCATAAATTCGCTCATCCATGTCTTAATGGACCTTGCTTTGTGCACTGATCCAAATAATTTGGCGGATGGGGGATTATGGTGTGGGTTTTTTTTTCAGGGGTTGGGCTTGGCCCCTTGGTTCCAGTGAAGGGAACTCTTAAGGTGTCGGCATACCAAGACATTTTGGATAATTTCATGCTCCCAACTTTGTGGGAACAGTTTGGCTCCTTCCTGTTCCAGCATTACTGCGCAGCAGTGCACAAATCAAGCTCCATAAAGACATGGATGAGCGAGTTTGGGGTGGTGGAATTTGACTGGGATGCACAGAGTCCTGACCTCAACTTGAAAGAACACCTTTGGGATGAATTAGAGTGGAGACTGCGAGCCAGGCCTTCTCATCCAACATCAGTGCCTGACCTCACAAATGCACTTCTGGAAGAATGGTCAAACATTCCCATAGACACACTCCTAAACCTTGTGGACAGCCTTCCTAGAAGAGTTGAAGCTGTTATAGCTGCAAAGGGTGGGCCAACTTAATATCGAACCCTACGGACTAAGACTGGGATGCCAATAAAGTTAATGTGTAAAGGCAGGCGTCCCAATACTTTTGGAAATATAGTGTATCTCCTTTAATATTAACGCTAAACACTGACTGAAAGTTGCTCCAAAAGAAACACAAAACACTGAAAATGACACATATGTGGGTCACTAAAGGACAGGTCCTCTGAACCAGTTATAGTCAAGGGATGTGCAGTAAGTGTCAGTATAATCCCTTTGTGCCCATGTTGTGACAATTCTAAGTTCTAAATCCTGTGCAGTCTGCTCTATTCATTACAGCTTTTTCTGCCAACAAAAAGGTGCCATAGGAAACCTCTGACAAGTGACAACCAAGCAGAGGAAGATAGAGGAAAAAAAGGACTCACACTGATTGTGTTACAATAGCATGCTTTTATCTCTACAATAGTTTTTAGGGAAAAAGATATCTGTTATACCATGCATTCAGATATTGAGCAATATCAAAAAATTCCCTGAAAGCTTTAATACACAGTTGTTTATTAGGACTACTCTAAGCTACACTTTTCTCCATCTTGCTCTGAATGTTCCAGTATAATTAGTGATCTTATAAACTTGATATACATTGGGGTAACTACCTAAAGTGAAGGATCAAATCCCTTTTTTTTGTATGTTCGGTCTGCATGGAAAATAATAACTTGTGGTCCATCATTTTTGAAAGATGACACACAGATCAGTATTTCAGTTTAAGGTTCATATAATCCAAATTAAAAGGAGGGTGACCATGTAAAATACATGTAGCACACTGACCCTTTTCCCTTGCCTTGGCTCAATTGCAGGAAAAAGGCACACCGCACTACACGCCCGCACCCTCCTGTATAAGGAGGCCAAGCGGTGCCATGCACCCGGGTCCCACAGCCAGGCTCTTCCGTCAGTTGGTTCTCGCCTCCTAGGATATAGGGTCAAGTCTCTGTATTCCCCCCAGTAATTCCAATGTCCACACCACTTTAAACTCCAAGGTTGAGTTTATTTTTTCAATGTTCAGCAGACAGGTAAAGGGTGGAAGAGAGACAGGACAGCAAGGTTTGGGAGGTTAGTCCAGGCACAATGGATAGCACAATCACTACTCTATCCCTGAGTAGGTTTAGCTCACCCGGATAGTCTCCTACAAAGTGGATACTAGCAGCCGAAGTGATGCTCGGACGTTTGATCAAGTTCTTTCCTAGATGTGATCGGAAGACTCTCTGCCACAGAATCTATCAGACCCCGAACCTCTCAGCTTTTGGTACTTAAGGACAGGTGCCAGCAGCAGCACATTACTAGGCCCTTGGTGGATAGAAGAATCCCTCCAGAGAGTTACCGGGCCCCCTTCCTTCACCGTGAACTCTCATCGGTCCGTCAGAAAGGTCCTCCCCCGGCCTCCTCTTCTTAGAAGCGGGCTCTCTCGCGAAAGACACCCTGGGACTTCTCCTCCGCGAAGCAGGCTCCAGCTAAAGGTGCTGGGCCCAGTGTTGAAGATGCAGCCCCAGGACTAAAGGTGCCTGGGACTGATGCACACGTGGCCCCATGGCCTGGAGGGCCATGCGCCACGCACCTGGACTCCGACACTGGAACGAAGACCCCTCCCAGGCAGCGTCTGCCCCTCATGTATCCTCTCCCAGCATGCACAGCAGGTCGACCACACCCACCGTACCGCTGCCGAGAGAGGACACCCAAGGCACAGCACTAATACCAGCGGTTCAACCCTGACCCATTATGGCAGTTCCACCTATAGGTCACAGGGAACTGCACACCAGTATACCATCCTGGAAATAAAACAGCACAACCTATAAATTGAGAATGGTCTGAGCCTAACTACTATCTCAAACCAGCCCCCCAAATTTGGGAATATAGCACCCCTAAATGGGGTGGGCGCTACATACAGTTAAAAAATAAGTGTTTTTTTCTTTAACAATAGAAAACTTTTTGCTTTAGTTTTGGACTGAGTGGAGAGGAATTAAAACCCCTGTCAAGTTTTTAGTTCTACCTGTGTCCCTGTTAGGGAGCTTCACCCTCTCTATTTGTCTTGTATACTGTTATCATGAAAGTGAAAGAAATTTTTTAATTTTGGGTTGTCCAGGCATGGTTTCTTAGTGGTGTGCTGAACACCTGTCTTTCCTTCCGGTGATCTCTCTTGTTCTGTTTCCGGTGACGTCATTATCCTCGTTCCCTGCTGGTTCTGGCTGGCTTCCTGGTGGCCACAGGATGGAAACTACACACTACTCTGCCTACCCGTGAGCCTGGATGCACCTGAGACCGCGAACTACACACACAGATGAGCCCATTTTTTACATATGTCTGTAAGTGCATCTCCTCTGTCTTTAATAAATTGTGACTAAAATATTGCACTTAGGTGGCGCTTCCTGTTTTGTTCCCCTGTCTTCCCTGTGCAGAGCCGACTTTCTCTGAGGACAGCTGCCTCCTATCATCCTTCCATTGCGCCCTCCTTCCCCCCTGTTATAGGAATGGTCATTATTTACCAGCAAATGGATGATGATTGGATGACTGAGAGTTCACTTAAACTCAACGGATCCAAAACAGAACTGCTTCTCCTTCACGCTAACCGAAAGACAAAAACTAAAACCTCTTGGACACCACCCACCATTCTCGGACAGACCATCACCCCGAGCACCAAAGTCAAAAGTCTCGGAGTCATCTTTGACTCGGAGATGTCGATGGACGCTCAAATAGGATCAGTAATCAGCGGATCTCATCATCTCCTCCGCCTGCTGCATAGACTCATTCCCTTCATCCCAGAAGAGGACACAGCAGTAGTAGTTGGATCAATTATCAACTCCCGACTCGACTACGCAAACTCCCTCTACCTCGGACTACCCAAATACCAGATTTCACGCCTACAAGTCGTCCAGAACACGGCAGCCAGACTGATAACAGGAAAAAAAACCTGGGAACCCATCACCCCTGCACTGAGGACCCTTCATTGGTTAACCGTAAAGGATCGGGTCACATTCAAGACCCTCTGTCTCACCCACAAGTGCACACAAGGAATCGCTCCGCAATATTTATGCAAGAAGATAAAGCACTACACCCCCAAACGCATTCTCCGATCAACAAACCAAAATCTCCTTCACATCCCCAAGTTTCACTACAAATCAAAGGGAGGACGAAGATTTGCAGTCCAAGGACCACGGCTATGGAACGCGCTACCCACGGATATCCGTATGGAAGAAAACCATCGGGCCTTTAGGAAAAAACTTAAGACCCACCTCTTCTGATGGATCATGAAGCTACTGGATGCAAAGCGCCTTGAGGCTATTTAGTTCGCATTTGTTAGCGCTATACAAGTTTTTCACTCACTCACTCACTCACTTAAAAGAACTGTGACTGGACTTTTTGAGATCTAATTCCTGGCCATCTATCATGCATGAGTCTTTTGCGCTAACAGTTTATTCCATAGCATTATAAGGGAAATCTTCCACTAATTCTGGTGACAACTAGGGATTTCCCTCACTTTGGAGGCATTCCCTCTCACTTCCTGTTTTGGATTAGAGACAGGAAGTAAAGGGAAAAAAACAAATGACAGGGGTTATAACCACCCCCCCCCCTTTATCTAAAAAGGAAAAAAAGTTTTGCCTTTAGTCCTACTTTAAAGTTGACCTTCACCCTCCCCAGGAAGATCCCACCTCTCCCCCCTCATCCCTTCCTCTGTAGGAATAGGGCAAAAAAATGTTTCTTGTTTTTTTTTTTTATATAGAAAGTCTGCCCTGCCTACTCATGCACGTCACTCGCCTTAGGCAAATTACACGCTCATTGCTCTCTCTACCTTCAGGGATATGTATGTCACAATCCTAGGAGGCATAGGCTTTCATTGAAGAACAGGAGGAGGGGACGAGCCTAATGGTGCATCATCGAGAGGCTCGCCTGCTGAACCCAGACGAGCCGGTGGGCCTCTCGATGACATCAGATAAAACATGGCGGCGCGGGAGGGAGCTTTGGCTGGGCATGATATGATCTCAGTGGGTCAATGTTGGATGCACTGGATAGGTGAGTATCTGATATGTGCAGATACCACCATCAGGTAAGAGGGGCAAAAATAAATAAATGAGGAGGTCGGCCAGAGTTCTTCTTTAAGACCTCATGCACACTGTATGTTTTTAACACTGCGCCTAGGGGCTTCTGGTGTTGCTTCTTTCTGCCTCTAAATGCCCCTGCATGTTAGCCTATGGGGTTGATTTACTAAAGGAAAGTAGACTGTGCACTCTGCAAGAGCAGTTGCTCCTGAGCTTAGTAAATGAGCAGAAGCCCTGCTGACTTCCATCATCCAATCATGTGCAAGGAAAAATGTATGCACAGCCTATTTTCCTTTAGTAAATCAACCCCTATGTGTCCATGCGCACATAGGGATTTAGAGGAGCTTAGAGGCAGGGGCGCTTAGAAGCAGAAAAAGCCACAGCCAGCACGTCAGGAGCAGCAGTGTTTTGGCAGAAAAAAACGTTTTTTTTAGTATCTTTATTTTATAAATTTTCAATTTTACACAAATATACATAACATAAAAAGGAAACAATTTTGGGTGTCCATCCAAAAATCCGAATTATAAACCATTGCCAGTATATATTAAATCCTTATTGCTATGTTTTGACTATACTCTCTATAGTTTATCGATCTATATATATCTATCCTCCCGGATCCCAAGAAAGTTATCCAGACTCATACAGACTAACATACATTAATCCAAATAACCCTACCCTAACCTATTCAAGACCAAACAAATAAAAAATAAATAAAGATGCCTTCATCTTTATTTTGAGTTCTGTAAACTCATCTAAACACACAATAATACTAGATGCTTCTAGCGTTTGAACGATAATTCATTTTAGTGGTCGGAATAAATTATTATTCTAGCCAATGAAATGAATTAACGCCCAATGCTGGATGTGCCTAAATGCACCTAAACGCGTTACACCCACATTTCCAAGCATCAAGCAATTCTTCTGCCAAAGCACATATTCCAGGAGAAAAGGCGTCTAGGAGAGAGATAGCAAAATGTCCAGTGTGCATGAATGATTCAGTTTAATACAATTTCTTTGTAACATAGATGCTGCATTATAAATCTGTGTGTTGCTTCTCCTTTCCAATATTTTTTTCTTTATTATTCTGCTGTTGTTGTATTACAGCAAGCTTTATATGATTTCATTATTCTTTGGGTACTTTGTTACTACAGCAATCTGTTACACATCATCTCCATTGTCAGCCTTAAAAAAAACTACATTGCATCATGTCCTGATATTTTTGGCTTAATAAAAAGCAGGGATTGCAAAATGATCATATGATGTAATTCACTCTTTGAGCAATGAAGAAAGCTCATTGTGTGCCGGAGCCTGTAAATGCCCCATAGGCTTGGAATTAAATCTTTCATGCGGTTGCGTACTCTCCACCTTCCTAGTGTCAGTGGATTTGTAGATGTCGTATAAACAGGGGCTGGGCATTGCCTGTTGCATGGTTACTGATTTAGCAATTGGTTTCTTTCCTTTGGTACTGAGTACAGTACTCTGAAAAATGCACTTTACCTGCAGGCTTCCAATTTCTATGTGAATTCTTTTGATTTTTTCCATTGTGAGCTCTAACAAACACATAGTTTTTTTGAAAGGTTCAGAGCAAATTGTACCATGCAATATATGTCACATTATGCTGCAGCTTTCACACCCACATTTTGTAAATATATTAGTTCACATATATTTAAAATTGTTTTTTAAGGACAATTTAATCAGATTATTGCAAATTATTCAACTACAGTGTTTCATTATGTATAACTCCTGTCTGTTTAGAAATCTTTTAGACTTGACTCAGTGTATGTACTGTATAAGAAAGGTGATGTCAAGCAAGAAAGATTGCATGTCACTTCCTGACCCTATGACAGCCTGTGACAGCAGGAAAATAAATGAGGCTAGTGGCTGTCACTGAGATAGGAAACCACAAATGGCAACAACCTGACAAAAGCCCAAGCCATTCCCTATTTCACAAAAAAAAAAAAAAAAAAGTTTTGTTTTGATCTAAGCCCGTACTGAAGGACTTTCCCACCATTTCCAGAAATAGGGTGAAACAGTGGCGGCTGGTGCTTCAATTTTTTTTTTAGGGGGGGGCGCAAACAAATTGAAAAAAAAACACATCAATTGCAGCCTCACTGTGCCCATCAAACGCAGCTACTGTGCCCATCAATTGTCACCACTGTGCCATCAAACGCAGCCACTGTGCCCATTAATTGACCCCAGTTTGCCCTATCAAATGCCGCCAGTTTGCCCCATCAAATGCCTCCAATTTGCCCCATCAAATGCAGCCAGCTTTCCCCCTCAAATGCAGCCAGTTTTCCCCCTCAAATGCAGCCAGTTTGCCCCCTCAAATGCAGCCAGTTTGCCCCCTCAAATGCAGCCAGTTTTCCCCCTCAAATGCAGCCAGTTTGCCCCCTCAAATGCAGCCAGTTTGCCCCCTCAAATACAGACAGTTTCCCCATCAAATGCAGCCAGTTTGCCCCCTCAAATACAGCCAGCTTGCCCCCTCAAATACAGCCAGTTTGCCCCCTCAAATGCAGACAGTTTGCCTCCTCAAATGATGCAAGTTTGCCCCCTCAAATGCAGCTAGTTTGCCCCCTCAAATGATGCCAGTTTGCCCCCTCAAATGCTGTCAGTTTGGCCCCTCAAATACAGCCAGTTTGCCCCCCCCCCCACCTGGCACTTACCTTTCTCGGGTCAGCGCTGTCCTCCTCCACGCTCCCTCCGAGTCCTCAATGTCATCTCTGCTCGCCTGTCGCTTCAGCCAATCAGGTGACCGGTAACCAGACCCGGTGTACCTGATTGGCTGAGAGGCAGATCAGTGTTAGGGAAGCGATTCCCTAAATCAGCACTGTTTGAACAGGGAACGCACAGCAGTGCGCCCGCTGTTTAACCATTTGGAAGCCGATTAGAGCCCACAGGCTCTAATCAGGAAGCCTTTTAGAGCTTATGGCTCTAATCAGGCACTTCCAAAACACACCCACTGCTGTAATTCAGATGGTCGGCGCTCAATAGGGGGCCGGACACCTGAATAGTGGGCGGCGGCGGCGACAATAGATAGATTCATGCAATGCATGAATCTATATATTGGAGATTGACGGATGCAGGAGAGAAGGGGCGGCGCTCCTGCGCCCACTATAGACGCACCGTGAAATATTCCCAATAGAGATAGAGATAGCAGTAAAATACTGAGTGCAATTCTATTTACATAGAACTGAGCTTTAGGTTAATAGTAGAAATATGTAGGTTGCCATGCCTGGTATCTCCTCCAGCTGTCATACAGTATTCATGGCTTCAATACTTTCAGAGTCACTGGCCTGCAGCAAAAATGCAAGATCAGTCATTGTGACTTTACTGGCTCTATGCTTCCAGATCAGTGACACGTATTGAGGCCAGAGACAAATATCATTTTCAGGAGAAAGTCAGCAATTTCAGTACAGTTTTCCTTTAATGAGAACATTTATGATTTTCACATATGTTCGTTCTTTGTTTTCTTTGGTCAAGATTATTTACCATTTCCAAAAATATTACTATATTTTTCAAGGAAATATGAAATATTGCATATGAATATTTTTAATTTTCATATACAACAAGCAAGTGAATCTTTGGGTTTCTTTTCACTTGTTTTCCTGGTAGTCCTTATCCGCTTTGTTGAAAAAGAAGCCTAGTGTTTATAGAATTCAATAACTCAAGCTGAGATTTACGCACACAAGTGAATGAATCAGGATAGAGACTCATTCCCCTCACAGCCCTCACTTTTGATAGATATATATTACATAATTAAAATCAAGGTAATCCACTCTGTATTATGCAAGGTATTAGTCTATTTACTGAAGTCACAATAGCTGGAGTCCAGTGTGGTTACAGGGACAGACTTTGTTTGCAGGTCATGTGACACTGGAAGGGAAACAGTAGTATACAAGGGGTGGCGCCTTTCACCAATAGCATGTACATGTTTATTATATCCTCCTCAGCAGGGCTGTTGATAAGGGGGTACCACTGGTCCTCATGTATGGGCCCCCGGGCCAGCAGGGGGGCCAAGCAACGGGGGAGATCAGATTTTGGCAAGGAGGGTGAACAGTGTGGTGGGGGGCTGGATTACTGGAACCCGATCTCATGTATTGCTCTCTCTGCAGCAGCTGATATCCGACTTCTCCTTCTCTCCCTCCAGTCGGCTTTCAGCTGCTGCAGAGAGAGCCATACAGGGGATCAGTTCCCCCTGCTGCCCAGGCCCCAATTTGTTCCCCCTCCCCACAGAGTGTTGCCAACTTCCCTCTTGTCTCTTCCGCTGGCTGCTGCAGGCACACAGGGGGATGTTTCAGGATGGAGAGTAGGGGAGGGGGGTGGTAAATATTTCATATTTATTGACCCCTTCCTGTCCTGATTGAGCACAATGAGTGATTGGTACCAATCACTCATTGTGCTTATTTATAAGTGATGCATAGTACACTGTGTTTTCTATGCTTCAGTTTATGAATGAATAGGAGCCTCTGTACAAAGCTCTTTCTGTTCATTCACTGTCCAGTGCAGCTGAGGCTGCAGAGAAATTGACTAAAGAATGTATAAACACTGTCTGTGTTTGGGGCTGTACACCCACAGTGCATCCACACGCCTGTCAAATTAGGACCTACGTCTGTTTGTACAGCTGTTGCATCTCCATGGCGTAACATAGCCTGCCTACACACAGCTCCAACCACACGTGAATGATCCCCAAGACCTCACTTACACACAGAGCAAATTTTATTAACTCACTACAGTTTTATCTTTTAGATTAAGCAGGAACTTCGAAAGTTATGTTATGTGTGTGACCGTTAATGGTTTTAGTGTCATTTTAGTGAAAATATGGTTTTAGTGTTGGGGGGGGGGGGCTGTCAGGTAGGCTGTATAGGGCTGTATTATTTCCAACAGCAACCCTGCTCTTCAGTCTACATAAATAAAATCTATCTTAACTTATGGGGGGAAACATTTAAGTCAATTCTTCGGTCCCTTAAGAACTACACACCATGCCTAATATCTTTACATTGCATACAATACCCTATGTCTCTCTATTACGTGCAGTTCTTCATGTCTCTGCATTACCAACAGTGTCTCATACCTCTATCATATCTATCTAACAGTGCTTATACCTCTAAATTACACAGTGCTTCATACATATGTTGTGTAACGGTTTCAGCCAAATGATCAGACCAGTGGTGATGTGCAATTTCTACTTTACTTAACAATGAACTTTAACATAAATTGTACTCGAGATCACGTGACCACGGGTATACAGTACAGAACATTAATATAAACTGTAAAGAAAGAGGATATAACAATTAACAACCCTAACTTTAAGAGGGAAGTTTCAAGAAAAAAACTTTCCACAGCCCCCTGCGTATAACGAGGCCCAGGCCTAGGGCAGGACTTTGCAGGGGGGCAGCATGAAAAGAGTCCTTGCCGGCTTGCGCTACACTTTCAGTGTAGCGGTAGTCTTATGAGGTGGACTGGGCCACAAGACAAATCGGTCTGGTGCCCCCATAAAGCGGCCGCACTGCTTCCGGTATAATAGGGATGGTGCAGACACAAGGGACACTGACATGGTCACCTATACCTGGCAGGTAGGTAGTAGGACTCTTCCGCAATCCTTTGCTTGTATCAGTTGTACATATTAAGGAATATTAATTTTAGTACTGTTGATTGCTGATGAGAAAAAAAAAAACAGATGGATTTATTTGTTCCTGCCCCCAATCCTTCCTTTGCTCACTGTCTGGACCACATACCTTCCTCACTGTGCTATATGTTTTCTGCTGCACCGCTGGCATGGTTATATCCTCTTAGTCCTCCATAAATTTAGCAGAAATGTGTGCTTAATGTAGAACTATAGGCAACACTTTTTTTTTCCATTTTGGATAGAGTAAGGGATGGTTATAGCCCCAGTTAATTTTTTTTTTGCCATCCATTCATTTCCCTTCATTTCCTGCCCCATAGCCAAACGGGAAGTGGGAGGAAATCTCTGCAGATTAAGGGAATCCCCCCCCCAAGGCCCTCAGAACTAGTGTCCCCACTGGAAAATTTCAGGGCAGGTCTTAAACAGGAAGGGGTGTGACCTTGACAGGAAGGGGTGGATCATATTTAAATGAGGGGTTGCACGAGTTTAGTCAGGCCTAGGGCAGCACAAAACCTAAATACACCACTGCACGCAGGCACAGTTTACCCTCTATTTTCAGGGTAAAAAAGTGAGTGTTATACGCCAATAAATACAGTATTTAATGCTCAAGCCCTTGATGCGCCTAAACGTGTTACACTTACAAGCATCAAGCATTTTTCTGCCAAAATGTTGCTGCCTGGAGCAAAGGAGTCTAGGAGAGTTAGAAAAATGTCCTATGTGCATGAGGCCCACTTAAAAGGCCTTCATACCTTTATGTTACACACAATGCTTCATGCCTCTCCTGATGCAGAAACATTCTATCCTAGCCTACTGTTGGGGTGGGGATGGGTATCTGATGTGTGTGCATCTGTGTAGATTTTACTGTGCTGAAATGACCACAAAGATGAATGAGGAAGCACGTTGCCTGGTCAGGTGTGTATTTAACCACTTCCCGCCCCGTCAATAGCAGATTGATGTCCGGGAAGTGGTTCTGTTATCCACACTGGACGTCATATGACGTCCTGCGGGATAACAGCCGCCGCGCGCCCGGGGGGGCGCGCATCGCGGCGATCGGTGGAGCGGTGGGTCAGTCTGACCTACCGCTACACTGATCTCGGTAAAAAGCCTCCGTCGGAGGCTTTTTACCACGTGATCAGCCGTGTCGAATCACGGCTGATCACAATGTAAACAGGAAGAGCCATTGATCGGCTCTTCCTCACTCGCGTCTGACAGACGCGAGTAGAGGAGAGCCGATCGGCGGCTCTCCTGACAGGGGGGGTTCGCGCTGATTGTTTATCAGTGCAGCCCCCCTTCGGATACCCACACTGGACCACCAGGGAAGCCCCCCAGGACAACCAGGGAAGCCCCAATCATGTGGATGGCCCCCATGGCCATCCACATGTAGTAAAAATAAATAAATAAAATAAAAACATTAAAAAAAATATGCCAATCAGTGCCCACAAATGGGCACTGACTGCCACTTTCACAATGTGTGGTGGCTGGCATTGCTGGGCACCAGTGCCACCAATGCCACCTACTAGTGTCCATCAGTGCCACCTATCAGTGCCCATCCGTGCCCATCTGTGCCCACCTATCAGTGCCCGTCCATGCCACCTATCAGTGCCACCCATAAGTGCCCATCAGTGCCGCCCATGAGTGCCCATCAGTGCCGCCCATGAGTGCCAATCAGTGCCGCCTATGAGTGCCAATCAGTGCCACCTATGAGTGCCCATCAGTGCCACCTATGAGTGCCCATCAGTGCTGCATACCAGTGCCACATATCAGTGCCCATCAGTGCCGCCTATCAGTGCCCATCATCAGTGCCCATCAGTGCAACCTCATCAGTGCCACCTCATTGGTGCCACCTCATCGGTGCCCATCAGTGTCGCCTTATCAGTGCCCTTCAGTGCCGCCTTATCAGTGCCCATCATTGAAGTAGAAAAGGTACTTATTTACAAAAAAAATTAACAGAAACAAAGAAAAACTTAGTTTTTTTTTTAATTTTCGCTATTTTTTTATTTGTTGTGCAAAAAATAAAAATCGCAGAGGCGATCAAATACCACCGAAAGAAAGCTCTATTTGTGGGAACAAAATGATAAAAAAATTGTTTGGGTACAGTGTAGCATGACCGCGCAATTGTCATTCAAATTGCGACAGTGCTGAAAGCTCAAAATTGGCTTGGGCAGGAAGCTGTATAAGTGCATGGTATTGAAGTGGTTAATAAGGAGAGCCATTGCTAGATAGCGAAGGAACCCCACAGCCTAAACTGTGCCATCCAAAGGATATCATTAATACCTACAGAATACTTACACAGATCAAGACTACAATTTCCTACGTGACTGCCATTAAATATGATGCTCAACAAATTCCAAGGACAAAGCCTGGAATAGATTTGAGAAGTAAGTCCATATTTATTTCATAGACAGCTATATAATTGTACAGTGGGTAACCTGTTCCACAAAACATATACTGTATAGCCCTGTACACACGATCGGATTTCCTATGGATTTTAAACCGATTAATTTTTTCATCGGAAATCCGATGAAGCTGACTTCCATCAGTCTTGCCTACAAACCATCAGTCAAAAAACTGATCGTCCCAAACGCCGTGACGTAAAACACTCAGACGAGCCAAGAAAAATGAAGTTCTATGCTTCTGAGCATGCGTCGACTTGATTCTGAACATGCGTGGGTTTTTTATCCGATGGAGTTCCCCACAGACGATAGTAATTTGCTATCATTTTTTTTTCCATCGGATAAATTTAAAACATGTTCTATTTTTTAACACCGATGGAAAAAAGACCGATGGGGCCCATACACGATCGGTTTGTCCGATGAAAAAAGTCCATCGGACTGTTTTCATCGGTAAAACCGATCGGGTGTACAGGGCTTAAGTGTTAAGTAGCCCAGGAAACTTGTAAAAATATAGTAAAAAAAGAAAAAAATCAGTAAAAAGTGAAAAAGGAAATAAATCAAATGAAATTAAAGAAAAAGAAAAAGGTAGGAGCAGCAGATGAAACTCAAAGAAAAATCTCACCTGTTTGGCATGTTGTTTCTTTATAGATTGTAAGCTCCATGAGCAGGGCCCTGTATTCCTTCCATTTTGAAATGTAATTGTACTTGCAATGTATCCATTTATATTGTTAAGCACTGCACAAACTGTAGGCGCTATAACTCCTCTATAATAATGTTGGCCTGGATGATGCTATTACAGTAGTATGCTGTGTCGTTTCTGTCCAACTAAATACCCATCCATTGGGCATGGGGTTAATTTACTAAAACTAGGGAGCGCAAAATTTGGTGTAGCTCTGCATAGAAACCAATCAGCTTTTTTGTCAAAGCTTAATTGAACAAGCTAAAGTTAGAAGCTGATTGGCTACCACAAACAGCTGCACCAGATTTTGCACTCTTTGGTTTTAGTAAATTAACCCCTTAATTAAAACTCCAGTTGAGTTAAAATTGAAATTTCATATAAGTAATAGCTACACAAGTCTTTTTACATTTATCCTTATTATTTTTTTTTTTACTTTCTTCTCCATTTCCATTTGAGGTAAACCATATTTTTGTACAACTGCCAAAAATTCTAATTTCACTTGCATTCAAGCATGGCAATCATTTTAATATTGCAAGCAAGGTTCCTTTGTATCCTCATCCTTCTACTCATTGCCTCTCAGCTTGGCCAATGAAGGGTTGGAAAAAAGTGTCTGACACTAGGATATGTGGATGTTCAGGTTGAGAAGCAGAGGGTATCATAACAGGCTTTTTCCTGGCTTGATAGCTATTCCTAAACCACTGAAAAATGTTTCATTACAGAAATTTTCTTTTTTTTCTGAAACCTCGTTACCTGTTGCAAACAACTATTTTTTCAAAGTTTAAAGTAAGAATTCTATGTTCTCATCCTGACACTTTGACTCCCTATTGTAACATCAAATGATTGTATACATTGTTTTGATATAGGAGAAACTGAGTGGATGAGAGTATTCCCTGCTGAATGCAAGATAGATGTATCAGTACACTTGTCAAAGCATCTCTATGGAAATACAAGATTCAATAAGTTCAACAACCTAAAGTAAATGGGATTCACAGTGGAGATCCTGGCACCCAGTAGCCACAAAAACCTTTTCATTGCTTCCATGAGCTCTGTTTTTCTATATCTTTGATGTGTCTCACAGTATGTATTCGTTGATGTAAATGAGTTCACTATACCTTGAAACTTTTTTTCTGCACTTGCTTCTAATAAAGAGAACACTAGCATGTAAATTACTGCTACCCTGGGCTTGTCAAAGTTTGGTCAAGCACACCAATGTAGGCTAGAATGTTAAATATACCAGAGCTACTTTTTTTTTCTTTACAGTGCAGAGTTTACATAGTTAAGCATACCAAACACAATATAATAAAATGAAGGTAGATTTGTCAGGGTTCTGATTAAGCATATTGTAGCGGAACTCCAACGTCCGCTGGGAAATCCTTGAGCTGAGGAAGTACAGACTTATCCAAGGCACCTGTTACCCCCCAGTAACTGGACGACACACAGTTCTGGGAGTAAAATCAACACTTTATTTAGCCCCAGCTGGCTTTTTATATAATTTCCCATGCAAGGGGTTTCTTAACTCATTTTCCAGGGGCATTCCCTTCAACAATTAACAGATGACAGTGATTTAATTACCTGGAACTATTTCTAACAACCAAGTATGCGTGAGACGTTGGTCTCCGCATATTTACCCATAACAATGAAACCGTGCCAGACACATTACTAGGAGTGTAATTACATCCCGTAGCAGATAATAGGTGGTCATTAATACACTGACAATAGATGAATGGAACGCTACCTCAGACCCCCAATTAACCCAATTTACTTATTTAGACATCAGTAGACATTCTGTCTCTACATTTCCTGGAATGAATCTTTGCTGTCACCGTTGAAGTGATCCGAACCATTTCTCAGTTTCAGTATTTTGCTACACATATATCTAAATATTCACAATAAGAAGAGTGATGTCGCGTACACACGCTCGGAATTTCCGAAAACAAATGTTCGATGGGAGATTTTGGTCGGAAATTCCGACCGTGTATAGGCCCCATCGGACATCTTCTGTCGGAATTTCCGCCAAGAAAAATTTGAGAGCTGGTTCTCAAATTTTCCTACAAGTTTTGTTGTCGGAAATTCTGACCGTGTGTACACAATTCCAACGCACAAAATTCCACGCATGCTCGGAATCAAGCAGAAGAGCCGCACTGGCTATTGAACGTCATTTTTCTCAGCTTGTCGTATGTGTTGTACGTCACCGCGTTCTTGACGTTCGGAATTTCCGACAAAATTTCTGTGACCGTGTGTATGCAAGACAAGTTTGAGCCAACATCCGTCGGAAATAAATCCACGGTTTTGTTGTCGGAATGTCCGATCGTCTGTACGCGGCATGAGAGTAAGCTCTGAAAACCTCATCTAGAATGAAATGAACCAGAGACTGCTGTCCCTGTTAGAATAAAATAGAACTATAAGCAAAACTTTTTTCTTCATTTTGGATTGAGTTAGGGAAGGTTATATAATCCCTGTCTTTTTTGCCATTCATGTCCCATTGGGAAGGTTTACCTCCACTTCCTGTCCCATAGCCAAAAGATGAAGTAAGATGAAATCCTTGCAAATTAGGGGAATCCCTTGGGACCCCCCAGGTCACCCAATCTAGTGTCCTCATTGAAATACTTCCCTTCTATTACTTCTCTGGGGACAACCCAAAATTTGGGATTTTCTTTTATTTTCATTTTCATTGATAATGGAGCTGGGTGTGTTTTGTTAGGTAAATTTAGCTTGCCTAAAGGCACGATTAGAAAATCGGACGAAAAATACCACTTTTGAAGCGATCATACGATAATCTGATTGTTAGTACACAGCTTTCGAGAGCTGATCACGACAGTTCATCCGATATTATCCGATGGGGCAAGCACATACATTTTTCTCATACAATACCAGATCATACGATTTTCATTTAATCAGTACAGTTTTCGCCCGAAAATACAATACAATACATTACATCACTTTCAAATTTTTGTTCTGTCGTACGAGGATTTCCGTAACTTTAGTAACCTCTTAATTTTCGATATGAGATTAGCATGCAAAAAAAAAAGGACGATCGTTCATCTGATAATCTCTTCTTGTGTATCAGGCATTACTGTAACCAATGTGGCTGTAATAGTGTGTTAGGCAAATCTAACTGGGCTCACTGTAACCAGTGCAGCTGATTACTTAGGCAAGTGCTCTCAGTTGCTGCTGCTAGTCTGTTTACTCCCTCTGCTTTCCAGAGAGTGCTGGAATTCTCTGGAACATAGGTGTGGAGTAGTGATGAGCCGAACACCCCCGGGTTCGGTTCGCACCAGAACCCGCGAACGGACCGAAAGTTCGAACGAACATTAGAACCCTATTAAATACAATGGATGCGAACGTTCGAATTCTAAAGTGCTAATTATAACAACTATTATGCATGTTATTGTCCTAAAAAGGGTTTGGGAACCCGGGTTCTGCACCAGGGGACATGTATCAATGCAAAAAGAAGTTTTAAAAACGGTCGTTTTTCGGGAGCAGTCATTTTAATGATGCATAAAGTGAAAAAAAAAAAGTCAAATATTCCTTTAAATATCGTACCTGGGGGGTGTCTAAAGTATGCCTGTGAAGTGCCACGTGTTTCCCGTGTTTAGAACTGTCCCTGCACAAAATGACACTTCTAAAGGAAAAAAAAGCCATTTAAAACTGCTTGCGGCTTTAATGTAATGTCTGGTCCCGGTAATATGGATGAAATTCTTTAAGAAAAATGGCATAGCTACCCCATGACCCCCCCGCCCTACCCCAGCCCATTACCAGCCCCTTTGGGTCTTGTATGGATATTAAGGGGAACCCCGCACATAAAATAAAAAAGGCCCTATATACTCTGAACAGCCCTATACAGGCGGTGCATACAAGACAGGGACTGTAGGTTTGTTCTTATGTAGAATCTGTTTGTAATTTTGAACAGGTACATTGTTGAAGTGTAGCTCCAGACCAAAAATCTATTTTTAAACTTTTTGGAAAACATAGGTAAGGGTTATCACCCCTGTAACATTTGTTTTGCTGTCTGTGCCCCTGTTCAGAACATTTCACCTCACTTTCCGTCCCAATGACAACTGTTTTTGAAATGTGGTGTTTTTCTTGAAACAAGGATTGCTGATAAAGCATCAGTACAGAGGAGACACCTTTCTCCCATATTTATTCTTACAGGAGAGAATTTTCCTTCCTAGTGGTAGATTTCCTCTCACTTCCTGTTGTCTTCTTGCGTTTGCAAGTAGGAGTCGTTTGTAAGTTGGATGTTTGAAAGTAGGGACCTGCCGTATATACTCTGCAGAAATAGGCCCCTTAGTTGTTGGTGTTGGCACAACACTGTAAGCACTCACAGTTACTCTTGGTTGGTGCTGGAACGCCCTGCTGTCAACTATTATATCAGGAATTTTAATTACATATAATTGTTGAACAGTGGTAGTAAAAATTGGGCCTTTGATGGTGGTGCTGGTGCCACAACACTGTAAGCCCTGACAGTTACTCTTGGTGGGTGCAGCAATGGGCCCTGCTGTGAATTATTAGATCAAGAATTGTAATTACATGCCCCTGTTGAACAGGGGCTGAAAAATTGGGCCTTAGGCACTGGTGGCACAACACTGCAACCCCTCACATATACTGTACTTGGAGCACAGCAATGAGCCCTGTTGCAAAGTATTGCTTCAAAAATTGTAATGACACGCCCCTGTTAAACAGGGGCTGAAAAATTGGGCCTTAGGCACTGGTGGCACAACACTGCAACTCCTCACAGATACTGTACTTGGAGCACAGCAATGAGCCCTGTTGCAAAGTATTGCTTCAAAAATTGTAACGACACGCCCCTGTTAAACAGGGGCTGAAAAATTGGGCCTTAGGCACTGGTGGCACAACACTGCAACTCCTCACAGATACTGTACTTGGAGCACAGCAATGAGCCCTGTTGCAAAGTATTGCTTCAAAAATTGTAATTACACGCCCCTGTTAAACAGGGGCTGAAAAATTGGGCGTTAGGCACTGGTGGCGGCACCCATAAACAAAAATGATCTTACAAGCTATCATCATCAATCGTATCATTGAGGACTCGGAGGAGGAGGATAGCCAGTCAACATAACAGCACAGGCACTCAGCATCAGCATCAGTCTTGAAGGGATGTGACATGTTAAAATCAATTAGTCTGTTATATCAGCATCAGGTGTGTGGTAGCTGGTGGTGATCCAAGACTGGTTCATCTTGATGAAAGTCAGTCGATCAACCGAGTCGGTGGACAGGCGCACCCTGTGATCCGTGACAAATCCTCCAGCAGCACTGAATGTGCGTTCCGAAAGAACGCTGGATGCAGGACAGGCCAGTAGCTCAATTGCATACTGTGCAAGCTCTGGCCAGTGATCCATCCTCAAGACCCAGTAAGCCAGAGGATTTTCGGTGGGGAAGGTGTCCAAGTCTGACCTTGCCCCTAGATATTCCTGCACCATGTTTATCAGACGCTGGCGATGGTTGCTGGAACCGATCATACTTTGGGGCTGCGGACTAAAGAATTGTCTGAACGCATCGGTCAGACGGCCACCTTCCCCACCGCTCCTTTTTTGACTGGCCGAAGCCTCAGCAACTCGTTGTCCAGGACCAGGAGTTTGCAACCTCCCAGTCTCTGGGAACGCGTTGCACAGACCTTTCTGCAAGGCCTCCCGGAGTTGTCTCATCCTCTGCTCCCTCTGCGACGGTAACATAAGGTCCGCAACCTTACCCTTGTACCGTGGATCAAGGAGAGTGGCCAGCCAGTAATGGTCCCTCTCCTTGATCCAAAGAATACGAGGATCCTTCCGCAGACTTTGCAGGATCAGGGAGGCCATGCAGCGTAGGTTTGCTGAGGCATTCGCTCCGGAGTCCTCTGGGTCACTAAGGACGACATGATCCGCAGCCACCTCCTCCCAGCCACGTACAAGTCCACTGGTTTCTTGGGACTGTAAATCATCCCTAAAAGACTGCTGCTGATGATGCTGAGTGCCAGCCTCCACCTCCATGCTGACACAATCCTCCTCCTCCTCCTCCTCCTCCTCCTCCTCTTCCTGTGCGATGGGTGGGACAGAAGGAACACTGTCTGGGTAAAGGGGGCCTTGAGAGGCAAGGAAGTCCTCCTCTTCCTGCCTCTGTTCTGCCTCAAGTGCCCTGTCCATTATTCCACGCAGCGTGTGCTCCAACAGGTGGACAAGAGGTACAGTGTCACTGATGCATGCACTGTCACTGCTCACCATCCTCGTGGCCTCCTCAAATGGTGCCAGGACAGTGCATGCATCCCTGATCATGCCCCACTGGCGTGGAGAAAAAAAACCAAGCTCCCCTGACCCTGTCCTGGTGCCGTAGTCGCACAGGTACTCATTGATGGCCCTCTGCTGCGTGTGCAGCCGCTGCAGCATGGCCAACGTTGAGTTCCACCTGGTGGGCATGTCACATATAAGGCGGTTCTTGGGCAGGTTCAACTCCTTTTGCAGCTCAGCCAGGCGAGCACTGGCATTATAAGATCTGCGGAAATGCACACAGACTTTCCTGGCCTGCCTCAGGACATCCTGTAAGCCCGGGTACCTGCCCAAGAAGCGCTGCACCACCAGGTTAAGGACGTGAGCCACACAGGGCACATGGGTCAGTTGTCCCTGTCGGAGGGCGGAGAGGAGGTTGGTGCCATTGTCGCAAACCACCATTCCTGGCTTAAGCTGGCGTGGCGTCAACCACCTCTCGGCCTGGCCCTGCAGAGCAGACAGGACCTCTGCCCCAGTGTGGCTTCTGTCCCCCAAACACACCAGCGCAAGCACGGCATGGCATCTTTTTGCCTGCGTACTTGCGTAGCCCCGTGAACGGCTACGGAGCACCGCTGGTTCATAGGACAAACCACAGGAAGAGGCCATGGAGGAAGAAGAAGAGGAGGGGGTGGAGGAGAGAGGTGTGTCACAACCAGTAGTAGCATTTTGGAGGCGTGGCGGTGGGACAACCTCCAACACTACTGCACCTTGTCCTGAATCCTTCCCAGCTGCCAAAAGAGTGACCCAATGGGCCGTGAAAGAAAGGTAACGTCCCTGTCCATGCCTGCTGGACCATGAGTCAGCGGTAATATGCACCTTACCGCTGACCGCCCTGTCCAGCGAGGCCAAGACATTGCCTTCCACATGCCGGTAGAGAGCCGGAATAGCCTTCCGTGAGAAAAAGTGGCGTTTGGGAACCTGCCACTGAGGAACCGCACATTGCACAAACTCACGGAAGGGGGCCGAGTCTACCAACTGAAAAGGCAGCAGTTGAAGCGCTAGCAATTTAGCCAAGCTAGCATTCAACCGCTGGGCATGTGGATGGCTGGGAGTGAACTTCTTTCGACGGTCCAGCAGCTGGGGCAGGGAAATTTGCCTGCTAGAATCGGACGTCGGTGTACTGCTAGCAGAGTGGGCGCAAGTACTTGGCTGTGACACACCTAATTCTACACCTTCATTCCTCTCAGTGCATGTTTCAGAGAGGACTGAAGTTATAGTGGGGTTGGAGATCCCAGCTGATGCGGTGCAAGGAGAGGTCCGCTTTGTTCTTTGGTGTGGGTCTTTGAGGTAGGCTTGCCAACGAGCTGCATGGCAGGTCAACATATGTCTGGTCAGGCATGTGGTACCCAAGCGGCTGATGTTTTGGCCACGCGATATACGCTTGAGACATATGTTGCAAACAGCAGCTGTGCGATCTGATGCACTAGCCTCAAAAAAGGCCCACACCAAAGAACTTTTTGAATGACGGGCAGAGGCAGCGCCCTGCACAGGCGGAGCTCTGCGGTGTGATTCCGTCGGTGTACTGCCCTTACGCTGGCCACCAAAGGGCATCCTGCCTCGTTGGAGATGTGCCTCCTCCTCATCCTCCTCCTCCTCCTCTCTCCTATTAGGCACCCATGTGGAGTCAGTGACCTCATCATCCCCTCCCTCCTCATCACTGGAGCCAATCTGGCAGTATGCTGCAGCTGCTGGAACATGACTGCCAGATTGGTGTCCTTCTTGAGCATCCCCTCTGTCTGCTCTCACGCTACTGCCTTCCTCTAGCTGGGTTTCATCATCAGACCCTTCGAAACGCTGGGCATCCTCCTGGAGCATGTACCCAACACTGTGCTGAAACAGTTCGGGGGACTCCTCAGGAGGAGGACATGGTGGGTCTAGGGAAGGAGTGACTGATGATTTGTCTGACATTGATACCAGGGAAGACGACGCTTTGGCAGCTGCTTTTCCAGTACCCTGAGCCTGGGTGAGAGAGGATGAGGAGGAGGAGGAGGGCTTGGTCATCCACTCTACCAAGTCTTCGGCATGATGTGGCTCAACATGTCCAGCTGCCGAAAAGAAGGACAAGCGTGTCCCATGGCCATGTGCTGATGACAATGCACCGCGTCCACGACCAGCACTGTTGCCCCCAGAC
Organism: Rana muscosa; assembly: GCA_029206835.1. Lineage (NCBI taxonomy): Eukaryota > Metazoa > Chordata > Amphibia > Anura > Ranidae > Rana > Rana muscosa. The sequence goes on from CM055118.1 coordinate 737,912,114, forward strand.
ACAGAGCCTGCTTGCCCTCTTTTATTGCCTCCTGACTGTCTGCCTCTCCTTGTTTGCCTTCCAGACATTCTAATAGATGGCCTGCAGGGAGATGGGAAAAAAGCAATAAGGGCTACCTTCAGGTGTCCTTCTCTGTCCCTTGAAACAAGGACTTTCACAGTGAAAGAAACTGACACTCTCCCTACCTACAGTTTTCTGTCCCTAGAAAAAATATTTTTTTTAAGCACAATATAGCACAAGGACAATTCACTCACTGTCCTTACAGGTCCCTGGAAACAAGGACTTGCAGAGTGAAATAAACTGACACTCTCCCTACCTACAGTTTTCTGTCCCTAGAATAAATGTTTTTTTTAAGCACAATATAGCACAAGGACAATTCACTCACTGTCCTTACAGGTCCCTGGAAACAAGGACTTGCAGAGTGAAAGAAAAAAAACACTCTCCCTACCTACAGTTTTCTGTCCCTAGAAAAAATGTTTTTTTTAATCACAATATAGCACAAGGACAATTCACTCACTGTCCTTACAGGTCCCTGGAAACAAGGACTTGCAGAGTGAAAGAAAAAAAACACTCTCCCTACCTACAGTTTTCTGTCCCTAGAAAAAATGTTTTTTTTAATCACAATATAGCACAAGGACAATTCACTCACTGTCCTTACAGGTCCCTGGAAACAAGGACTTGCAGAGTGAAAGAAAAAAAACACTCTCCCTACCTACAGTTTTCTGTCCCTAGAAAAAATGTTTTTTTTAATCACAATATAGCACAAGGACAATTCACTCACTGTCCTTCCAGGTCCCTGGAAACAAGGACTTGCAGAGTGAAATAAACTGACACTCTCCCTACCTACAGTTTTCTGTCCCTAGAATAAATGTTTTTTTTAAGCACAATATAGCACAAGGACAATTCACTCACTGTCCTTACAGGTCCCTGGAAACAAGGACTTGCAGAGTGAAAGAAAAAAAACACTCTCCCTACCTACAGTTTTCTGTCCCTAGAAAAAATGTTTTTTTTAATCACAATATAGCACAAGGACAATTCACTCACTGTCCTTACAGGTCCCTGGAAACAAGGACTTGCAGAGTGAAAGAAAAAAACCACTCTCCCTACCTACAGTTTTCTGTCCCTAGAAAAAATGTTTTTTTTAATCACAATATAGCACAAGGACAATTCACTCACTGTCCTTCCAGGTCCCTGGAAACAAGGACTTGCAGAGTGAAATAAACTGACACTCTCCCTACCTACAGTTTTCTGTCCCTAGAATAAATGTTTTTTTTAAGCACAATATAGCACAAGGACAATTCACTCACTGTCCTTACAGGTCCCTGGAAACAAGGACTTGCAGAGTGAAAGAAAAAAAACACTCTCCCTACCTACAGTTTTCTGTCCCTAGAAAAAATGTTTTTTTTAATCACAATATAGCACAAGGACAATTCACTCACTGTCCTTACAGGTCCCTGGAAACAAGGACTTGCAGAGTGAAATAAACTGACACTCTCCCTACCTACAGTTTTCTGTCCCTAGAATAAATGTTTTTTTTAAGCACAATATAGCACAAGGACAATTCACTCACTGTCCTTACAGGTCCCTGGAAACAAGGACTTGCAGAGTGAAAGAAAAAAAACACTCTCCCTACCTACAGTTTTCTGTCCCTAGAAAAAATGTTTTTTTTAATCACAATATAGCACAAGAACAATTCACTCACTGTCCTTACAGGTCCCTGGAAACAAGGACTTGCAGAGTGAAAGAAAAAAAACACTCTCCCTACCTACAGTTTTCTGTCCCTAGAAAAAATGTTTTTTTTAATCACAATATAGCACAAGGACAATTCACTCACTGTCCTTACAGGTCCCTGGAAACAAGGACTTGCAGAGTGAAAGAAAAAAAACACTCTCCCTACCTACAGTTTTCTGTCCCTAGAATAAATGTTTTTTTTAAGCACAATATAGCACAAGGACAATTCACTCACTGTCCTTACAGGTCCCTGGAAACAAGGACTTGCAGAGTGAAAGAAAAAAAACACTCTCCCTACCTACAGTTTTCTGTCCCTAGAATAAATGTTTTTTTTAAGCACAATATAGCACAAGGACAATTCACTCACTGTCCTTCCAGGTCCCTGGAAACAAGGACTTGCAGAGTGAAATAAACTGACACTCTCCCTACCTACAGTTTTCTGTCCCTAGAATAAATGTTTTTTTTAAGCACAATATAGCACAAGGACAATTCACTCACTGTCCTTACAGGTCCCTGGAAACAAGGACTTGCAGAGTGAAAGAAAAAAAACACTCTCCCTACCTACAGTTTTCTGTCCCTAGAAAAAATGTTTTTTTTAATCACAATATAGCACAAGGACAATTCACTCACTGTCCTTCCAGGTCCCTGGAAACAAGGACTTGCAGAGTGAAATAAACTGACACTCTCCCTACCTACAGTTTTCTGTCCCTAGAATAAATGTTTTTTTTAAGCACAATATAGCACAAGGACAATTCACTCACTGTCCTTACAGGTCCCTGGAAACAAGGACTTGCAGAGTGAAAGAAAAAAAACACTCTCCCTACCTACAGTTTTCTGTCCCTAGAAAAAATGTTTTTTTTAATCACAATATAGCACAAGGACAATTCACTCACTGTCCTTACAGGTCCCTGGAAACAAGGACTTGCAGAGTGAAAGAAAAAAAACACTCTCCCTACCTACAGTTTTCTGTCCCTAGAAAAAATGTTTTTTTTAATCACAATATAGCACAAGGACAATTCACTCACTGTCCTTCCAGGTCCCTGGAAACAAGGACTTGCAGAGTGAAATAAACTGACACTCTCCCTACCTACAGTTTTCTGTCCCTAGAATAAATGTTTTTTTTAAGCACAATATAGCACAAGGACAATTCACTCACTGTCCTTACAGGTCCCTGGAAACAAGGACTTGCAGAGTGAAAGAAAAAAAACACTCTCCCTACCTACAGTTTTCTGTCCCTAGAATAAATGTTTTTTTTAAGCACAATATAGCACAAGGACAATTCACTCACTGTCCTTCCAGGTCCCTGGAAACAAGGACTTGCAGAGTGAAATAAACTGACACTCTCCCTACCTACAGTTTTCTGTCCCTAGAATAAATGTTTTTTTTAAGCACAATATAGCACAAGGACAATTCACTCACTGTCCTTACAGGTCCCTGGAAACAAGGACTTGCAGAGTGAAAGAAAAAAAACACTCTCCCTACCTACAGTTTTCTGTCCCTAGAAAAAATGTTTTTTTTAATCACAATATAGCACAAGGACAATTCACTCACTGTCCTTCCAGGTCCCTGGAAACAAGGACTTGCAGAGTGAAATAAACTGACACTCTCCCTACCTACAGTTTTCTGTCCCTAGAATAAATGTTTTTTTTAAGCACAATATAGCACAAGGACAATTCACTCACTGTCCTTACAGGTCCCTGGAAACAAGGACTTGCAGAGTGAAAGAAAAAAAACACTCTCCCTACCTACAGTTTTCTGTCCCTAGAAAAAATGTTTTTTTTAATCACAATATAGCACAAGGACAATTCACTCACTGTCCTTCCAGGTCCCTGGAAACAAGGACTTGCAGAGTGAAATAAACTGACACTCTCCCTACCTACAGTTTTCTGTCCCTAGAATAAATGTTTTTTTTAAGCACAATATAGCACAAGGACAATTCACTCACTGTCCTTACAGGTCCCTGGAAACAAGGACTTGCAGAGTGAAAGAAAAAAAACACTCTCCCTACCTACAGTTTTCTGTCCCTAGAAAAAATGTTTTTTTTAATCACAATATAGCACAAGGACAATTCACTCACTGTCCTTACAGGTCCCTGGAAACAAGGACTTGCAGAGTGAAAGAAAAAAAACACTCTCCCTACCTACAGTTTTCTGTCCCTAGAAAAAATGTTTTTTTTAATCACAATATAGCACAAGGACAATTCACTCACTGTCCTTCCAGGTCCCTGGAAACAAGGACTTGCAGAGTGAAATAAACTGACACTCTCCCTACCTACAGTTTTCTGTCCCTAGAATAAATGTTTTTTTTAAGCACAATATAGCACAAGGACAATTCACTCACTGTCCTTACAGGTCCCTGGAAACAAGGACTTGCAGAGTGAAAGAAAAAAAACACTCTCCCTACCTACAGTTTTCTGTCCCTAGAATAAATGTTTTTTTTAAGCACAATATAGCACAAGGACAATTCACTCACTGTCCTTCCAGGTCCCTGGAAACAAGGACTTGCAGAGTGAAATAAACTGACACTCTCCCTACCTACAGTTTTCTGTCCCTAGAATAAATGTTTTTTTTAAGCACAATATAGCACAAGGACAATTCACTCACTGTCCTTACAGGTCCCTGGAAACAAGGACTTGCAGAGTGAAAGAAAAAAAACACTCTCCCTACCTACAGTTTTCTGTCCCTAGAAAAAATGTTTTTTTTAATCACAATATAGCACAAGGACAATTCACTCACTGTCCTTCCAGGTCCCTGGAAACAAGGACTTGCAGAGTGAAATAAACTGACACTCTCCCTACCTACAGTTTTCTGTCCCTAGAATAAATGTTTTTTTTAAGCACAATATAGCACAAGGACAATTCACTCACTGTCCTTACAGGTCCCTGGAAACAAGGACTTGCAGAGTGAAAGAAAAAAAACACTCTCCCTACCTACAGTTTTCTGTCCCTAGAAAAAATGTTTTTTTTAATCACAATATAGCACAAGGACAATTCACTCACTGTCCTTACAGGTCCCTGGAAACAAGGACTTGCAGAGTGAAAGAAAAAAAACACTCTCCCTACCTACAGTTTTCTGTCCCTAGAAAAAATGTTTTTTTTAATCACAATATAGCACAAGGACAATTCACTCACTGTCCTTCCAGGTCCCTGGAAACAAGGACTTGCAGAGTGAAATAAACTGACACTCTCCCTACCTACAGTTTTCTGTCCCTAGAATAAATGTTTTTTTTAAGCACAATATAGCACAAGGACAATTCACTCACTGTCCTTACAGGTCCCTGGAAACAAGGACTTGCAGAGTGAAAGAAAAAAAACACTCTCCCTACCTACAGTTTTCTGTCCCTAGAAAAAATGTTTTTTTTAATCACAATATAGCACAAGGACAATTCACTCACTGTCCTTACAGGTCCCTGGAAACAAGGACTTGCAGAGTGAAAGAAAAAAAACACTCTCCCTACCTACAGTTTTCTGTCCCTAGAAAAAATGTTTTTTTTAATCACAATATAGCACAAGGACAATTCACTCACTGTCCTTCCAGGTCCCTGGAAACAAGGACTTGCAGAGTGAAATAAACTGACACTCTCCCTACCTACAGTTTTCTGTCCCTAGAATAAATGTTTTTTTTAAGCACAATATAGCACAAGGACAATTCACTCACTGTCCTTACAGGTCCCTGGAAACAAGGACTTGCAGAGTGAAAGAAAAAAAACACTCTCCCTACCTACAGTTTTCTGTCCCTAGAAAAAATGTTTTTTTTAATCACAATATAGCACAAGGACAATTCACTCACTGTCCTTACAGGTCCCTGGAAACAAGGACTTGCAGAGTGAAAGAAAAAAAACACTCTCCCTACCTACAGTTTTCTGTCCCTAGAAAAAATGTTTTTTTTAATCACAATATAGCACAAGGACAATTCACTCACTGTCCTTACAGGTCCCTGGAAACAAGGACTTGCAGAGTGAAATAAACTGACACTCTCCCTACCTACAGTTTTCTGTCCCTAGAATAAATGTTTTTTTAAGCACAATATAGCACAAGGACAATTCACTCACTGTCCTTACAGGTCCCTGGAAACAAGGACTTGCAGAGTGAAAGAAAAAAAACACTCTCCCTACCTACAGTTTTCTGTCCCTAGAAAAAATGTTTTTTTTAATCACAATATAGCACAAGGACAATTCACTCACTGTCCTTACAGGTCCCTGGAAACAAGGACTTGCAGAGTGAAATAAACTGACACTCTCCCTACCTACAGTTTTCTGTCCCTAGAATAAATGTTTTTTTAAGCACAATATAGCACAAGGACAATTCACTCACTGTCCTTCCAGGTCCCTGGAAACAAGGACTTGCAGAGTGAAAGAAACTGACACTGTCCCTACCTACAGTTTTCTGTCCCTAGAATAAATGTTTTTTTTAAGCACACTATAGCACAAGCACAAAACACACTGACACTCTCCCTACCTATCCTTCTCTTTCCCTAAACTAAAGGAATCCAGGTTAAGCAAGAAAGAAATAACAGTCACTGTCCCTGCCTATGCTGCTCTATCCCTGCTCCGGAACACACTACACTAGGCCGCCGTGCTGGCGGCCTTTTATAGTGTGGGGCGTGTACTAAACACCCTCAGCAATAATTGGCCACAGGCATCCTGCCTGTGGCCAATCATTGCTCTCCTCGCTGCCGGCGCTGTGATTGGCCAAGCATGCGGGGTCACAGTGCATGCTTGGCCAATCACAGCGCCTGGATGACACTGCGATGGCGTAGTGCATTGTGGGCCGTTCGCGTCACTCGAATTTGGCGCGAACGGCCCAAATCGTTCGATCTTCGTCGAACGATCGAACAGCCGATGTTCGAGTCGAACGTATGTTCGACTCGAACACGAAGCTCATCCCTAGTGTGGAGTTATAAATATTTTTGCAGCCCTGGCCAGTCCTGATAAGCAGGGCCATGAAGGCTGCTGGGAAACTGCATAAATACTCTGAGAGACTGAGCTTCTGGGTCTGGAGGGCTGCAATCCTCCAGGGCAACGCTGCCATGTGCTTGCATTGATGCTGAAGCTACAAAGAGCTGAGTGCTGGGATGTCTGCTGAAGATCTAGTCTGGTATCACTAAAGTTGGATGGAGGCAACCAACTGACCCTGGACTTTCTGTGAGTGCAGACTACTGTGAGAGACCATCTAGACTTTTTTGGCTGCTTCCATCCCTCTTGTGCTAGAGAGAGTCAGCTGTGTTTGTCTGTTCAAAGGGGACATCGGCTGGTGTCCTGAAGAGCTTAGTCTATCTAGTTCTTTGTGAAGGTACTCTGCTCTTAGTGCTCTGGAAAAACTAGGCTGCTTTAAACTGCTTCTACTACAAGCCAAGCTTTCAGTTTGCTATACACAAAAACTTTTGCTTCAGCTTTACATTTAACAGTTTCCACTGTTTGCTATATTAAAGGACTTCTGATTTAGCTTTACAGAAAGGAGTTCACTGTCCGCAACCTGTACATAGTTTATAGTTTTGGAGTATCCCACTCAATTCCCTCAACGCTATCCAAGTTCTCAAAAAAAAAAAAAAAGCAACAAAAACAACACACCTAGAATGGTTATTGAGGAAAAGTGTGACTAAGATCATGTACCTGCCTGTGGGACAATCCAGTGGGGAAGATCCTGGGCAAATTTCCAGCAGCTACAATAGTAAAGCGATACAATGGTAAACAGGACTAATAGGGTGAATCTCTGTAACAGGGGCACAGACAGCAATAACAACTTAATTTCTATTGTACATTACGGGACACAGAGCAACCATAATAATGACTATATGGGTTATACGCCACCTACTGGTGGATGGACACTGGCAGATAGTCAAACAGGAAGTCCACCCCTATATAACCATTCCTACACAGGAAGGACCTCAGTTTTTTTACCAGTGTCTGTAAGGTGGTGGTCACTGATGTGATACATGTGCTCTTGGAGCATACTTGGTGGTTCTATTTAGAATCATGGACTTCCTTCGGATCCATTCGAAAAAGCTATCAGCCAAAATGGATGTTACCCGAGCCTCATTGGAAGGAGAGAAGATTCTTCAAATGCGTAATGGAACCCTGTGCAGTGTTTGTTCTGACCAAGGTGCTTTCCTGCAGGGTGCTATACAGGTCCAGGGGAGTGGACCCCACATTAAGGGGGACCCAGTCCCTGAAGGTCTTTTATGACAAAGCTCTACGTGATGGGTGAAGATTGGACTCTTGTTATGTTCAGAGTCCTGCAGCGGGAATGGTAAGTCCTGCATTTTTGCAGTTTCTCTTTAAAAAAAAAAAAAAAGAGAGAGATCTGTCTGTTTGCCCAGTGGCCACAGGGGGCAGTGTGCTGTTTAATCATGCTGTGTACTTCTTAGTCGTGTGAGATGCTATTTCTTCTCCAGCCACTAGAGGGCGCAAGCTCGCTCAGTATGGCCTATTTTTTATATAGGCAGGAAGTGGAAGGGCGACCATATTAAGAAAGTCATGTGGTTAACTGCTTCCGCAGGGCCTCTTGAGACCTAACACCAGCCCATGGATACTATTGAAGTGTGAGTACTTACTATGGGAGATCTGTGTGGCCAGACAAGTCATGATTATATACTGCATACTTACTGCTTAATTCGGGGGGCCTGTACAACTGTAATTCGATACACCCCAGAAGTGCATTTTAAAATGTTGGGTCTCCAGAATACTGTGTATTTGGCACAAAATTGTATGGGTCCTGGTGCAGTTGAACAGGTGCAAACTTCAGAATAATGTGCATTTGGTCTGCAGGAGCTTACTTTTAGGCTGAAGCAGGAAAAGGCTGCATGGCATACACGTGTGCTAAACTAGTAAAAACTAGTATGGGGCCAAGTGCAGTTGGGTAGGTGCAGCATAGTATACATGCTTGCAAGCTTGTTGCCTAAACGCATGCTTGAATAAATGCATTTTTTGCATAGATGTTGCATACATACATACATGTGGCATAAGCACATGTTTGGAAGACCATGGGCATTGGTGCAATTGAAGGAGTTGTCTCCAGAATAGCATGTTTTGGGGCTACCTTTTCACACTTGTGCGATTTGAAAGTCACGCCATTTGGCTGCAACTTGAATGCGATTTTGCAGCGACGTGAAGCAGTGCCTGTGTAATCTTGAGGTCTATGGACCTCAAGTCACGCCAATGTCGGACCAGAGTGGCGCAGTGGCTGCTTTGAGGTAGCTGTGACTTGAAGTCGTGCGGATGTGAAGGGTAGGGATGGGCTATCTGTTTGAGTCGAACATGAGTTCGACTCGAACATTGGCTGTTCGCCCGTTCGCCGAATAGCGAACAACTTGAGGTGTTCACTGCAAATTCGAAAAGCCGCGGAACACCCATTAAAAGTCTATGGGAGAAATCTAAAGTGATAATTTTAAAGGTTAATATGCAAGTTATTGTCATAAAAAGTGTTTGGGGACCCGGGTCCTGCCCCAGGGGACATGTATCAATGCAAAAAAAAGTTTTAAAAACTGCCGTTTTTTCGGGAGAAGTGATTTTAATAATGCTTAAAGTGAAACAATAAAAGTGAAATATTCCTTTAAATTTGGTACCTGTGGGGTGTCCAAAGTATGCCTGTAAAGTAGCGCATGTTTCCCGTTTTTAGAACTGTCCCTGCACAAAATGTCATTTCTGAAGTAAAAAAAGTCATTTAAAACTACTCGCGGCTGTAATGAATTGTCGGGTCCCGGCAATACAGAGAAAAGTCATTGAAAGTCATTGAAAAATAAAAATAAAAAATGCGTGGGGTTCCCCCAAAATTCCATTAACAGGCCCTTCAGGTCTGGTATGGATATTAAGGGGAACTCCGTGCCAAAATAAAAAAAAATGGCGTGGGGTTCCCCCCAAAAATCCATACCAGACCCTTTTCCGAGCACGCAACCTGGCAGGCCGCAGGAAAAGAGGGGGGGACGAGAGAGCGCCCCCTTCCTGAACCATACCAGGCCACATACCCTCAACATGGGGAGGATGCTTTGGGGGTCTGTGACCCCCAAAACACCTTGTCCCCATGATGATGGGGACAAGGGCCTCATCCCCACAACCCTTGCCCAGTGGTTGTGGGGGTCTGTGGGCGGGGGGCGGGTGGGGGGCTTATCGGAATCTGGAAGCCCCCTTTAACAAAGGGGACCCCCAGATTCCGTCCCTCCCTATGTGAATTGGTAAGGGGTACCCCTACCATTTCACAAAAAAAATGTCAAAAATGTTAAAAATCACACAGACACAGTTGAGATAAGTCCATTCTCTGTATCCAGCGATGATCTCCACTCTCCAGCGATGATGTGTCCAGTGATGATACACACACACGATCCTGGGTCCACCGGAGGAACCCCACGAATGACACGCCGCCAGCCTGGGGCTACCCAATGATGTGACGGGTGACTCCGCCCCCCTCTGATGCAACGGGAAACCCGCGTATCAGAGGGAAACCCCGCGCCCTCTGATGCAACAAGGTTTCCCGTTGCATCAGAGAAGGGCGGGGTCACCCGTCATGTCATTGGGTAACCCCGGGTTTCCCATTGCATCAGAGGGGGGCGGGGTCACCCGTCACATCATTGGGTAACCTTGGGTTTCCAGTTGCATCAGAGGGGGGCGGGGTTTCCCTCTGATGCGCGGGTTTCCCTTGCATCAGAGGGGGCGGGGTCACCCGTCATGTCATTGGGTAACCCCAATTCGTGGGGTTCATCCGGTGGAGCCAGGATCGTGTGTTTGTATCATAGCTGGACACGCAAAAAAGTAGGGAATGGGATTTTTTGAGGGTGCAAGAAATCAATATATCAAATAAATTATATATAAAAATATTTTTATTTTGAATAACAAAATAAAGAATATGAGTAAAATTCATGGAGAGTACAAGTACTAAACAATACAGTATAACAGGACAGTAAGATGGAACAACACTCCCGACATGTTTCGCCCATAAATCGGGCTTCTTCAAAGGGGAAACTGTCCAGTTAGTAGTACATGTCTTCTAAAATAGAACAACAGAGACAAAAAAAACAATATATCAAACTCAGTGAGAACAAACATTGCTCAATAACATTGTTTAAATTTTATTATTTTTATGTGCATGCGCATCCCTGATCCCCAAAGCACAGCCACCTACCTGTCTCTCCCGTAGTGGATCCCACCAAGCACACCCCCGAGGATGACCAACCACGTCCGAAACACCATACAGTGCTGGGTGGTCACAGGGGGAACAAAGGGACCAGCTATACGATATATCTAGAAGTTGTAAAGAATACGGGTATGCAATGAGTGGACCATAGAAGGAAAAAAGGTCCACATTGCATAACAAGTAAAGAAACAAAAGGATAAACTTACATAGGCCAGTTCTACTTAGAGCCTAAATTCCTGGGACCAAATGCTGTCAGCAAGTTGCAGCAGACCAAAACATCCAAAAGCTGGACAAATAAAGAGCAAAGGAGAATAAGATAATAGCAAAATAGCAAAATGAAGAGAGTTCAAGGAGAAGGAAGGGGGTTTTAAGTAGAAATAGTGCATTTGTGTGTTCCAATACACAGCAACAGACAGCCTGCCTTTAAAGTAACTACAACAAATCTTAAAGCTTAAAACACCAGTCAGATAGCGAAAGAGCTATAGTAGATGTCCAACATGATAGAAAGTTCAGGAATTACCTGTAAAGATTGAACAGCAAGCGTAGTCCCAGTGGCTCCAGCAGCGTCTGACTAGCCGGAGCCTGCGGCCCTTTATACCCCCCATCCGGTCCGTAGACCAGAAGCAGACAATAGACTGTACCGCGCATGCACGAACGCCGCCGATGATGTCACTCCGTGTCTCCACGCCAAGAGACGAGGCGTTGGAGGAGAAAGCACAGGAGTTCCCTCTAGTGGATGAAAAAGAGATGTCGCCCAGGGAAATGGGAGACCTCTCAGAGGGAAAGAGGAAAGCTGAGAGGCGGCCAGTGAATCGGGTGCCCTGCCAAGGGACAGAGACACCCTTGGGCGTCTATGTGATCACCCAAAAAACACCCAGGGATCAGACCTACAGTGCCGCCAACAGGGGTAAAGGCTCAGGGGGATAACGATCAAGGAGAGAAAGGATTAATTGGAGGCCATGCTAAGAATGAAGCAGCGATGCGCATGCATTTACAACAAAATGCTATTAAACATACCTATAATAATTTAAAGGCAGTGAAATTCACAATATAGTTTCTTAATATATGTAAAATTTCAAGTGAAAAAAAGGTGTTAAAGTGCATAACAGTAATATATATATTAATAAAATTCTTTTGTTTTAATATTTTTATTATTTGAAAAAAAAATTGCAAAGGAAAATGTACATAAAATAAGACATTAAACATGTAACCAAAATTATGTAGTCCAAAATACATGTCATAAGGATATACAATCATATAATATGAAATATGATATTACATATACATATTTTTAATGAAATTAAGAAGAAAAATACAACCAAATGGCATGTTTCTGAATATAGAGTAAGTCATCTATATGGTTATGTTTGAAACTAGAGTTTTTAATTATGGTAACCTAAAAAAAAAAAAAAAAATACTATAATAAACTATTTAATAATATATCTTCTAAAAATAAATGAAAAAATCTAAAAAATCTAAAAGATAGAGAAGAAAGGAAGAAAGAAAATAAAAAGAAAGAACAAATAAAAAATGAGAAATTATTCCGTATATATCGATTCGCAATTTAAAAAAAAAAAAAAAAAAAAGATTTTATCAATTTGTTAAAGATCTCGGATCATCAGATAGATATTTGATCCACGGGTCCCAAATCTTTTCAAATCTTTTTAATTTATCATTTAGAATAGCTGTTAAACGTTCACTAACCATAATCCACTAAATTTTCTGTTTGACCTGTTCGAATGGCAGTATGGCTGTTTTCCAGGATTTTGCTATTATGATTCTAGCAGATATGAATATAAAAGTAATCAAACGGTTTTGAAATGTATTTATTTTTTCTAATTTATAACCCAATAGTGCTTGTTTTGGTGATTTAATTAGGTTAATTTGTGTTAGAGAATATATAAAATTGTATATTCTTATCCAAAAAAAAATAACTTTAGGGCATTGCCACCATATATGAAACATTGTTCTCTCTTTCCTGCATCCACGGAAACAAAGAGGAGATGATTCAGGTAAAAACAATGCCAATCTAGAGGGGACCATATACCATCTCATAAGAAGTTTGTAATTTGCCTCTATTATGGAGGTATTTATGAGAGAACGAGATGACATTAGAGCCATATTTTGCCATTCCACCAAGTCAAAATTTTCTTGAAGGTCTTCTTCCAATTTTACCATATAACTTAGTTTAGTATGAGAAGTACTTAGGATGGAATACTTTAGACACAGATATTGCATCTTAGACATGGACGTTATATCGTTATTTTCAGATATCTTTGTAATATAATGTTTTATCTGTGAATAATGTATTTTTTTCCGTGGCAGGTATATGATAATGTTTTTTAAAAAATTTAAAAGATAATATGCCTTTTGATAAAATAAAATGATTTCAATCATATAGAGGACAATAATTGTATACGAAGAACACAATTTGTAAATAGATATAATATTAGGCTGAATATTGGTACTAGTGTAATTATAGTACCCATGGGGAATCAACAGGCTAGAAAAGAGGGGAAGAACGATGACAATGTAGGGAAGGGAAATGTGGGTAAGAATGTAAAGAACTCACTGTTATGACGAGATTGGAAGGAAAAAGGAAAATAAAAAGAAAAGGGAAGGGAGAGGAAAAGGGAGGAGGGGAAGGGGAAAGTGGGGATGGGGGTGGGGGCAGACGGGGAAAAGGAAAAAGATAAAAGGGGGAGGAGAAAAGGAAAAGACAAGGAGAGGCAGGGGTGGGGGAAGGGGAAAGGGGAAGCAACGGGAGGAAAAGAAAAGGAAAGAAAAGAAGGAAATAAAAAATAAATAAAAAATATATAAAGAAAAAAAAAATGGAGGCAGAGATAGCAAGAGCTGGGGGGGCAGCAAGATACCAAAAATATACCGCTAATAGAAAAGGTTTGTAACTCAACATTTCATTTAAACCAGGGTACACTGTTGCTTTTAAAGAAAAAATCCACCAGGATTCTAATTGCAGCAACTTTTGATCATTGCTGCCCCCTCTGATATCAGGGGGGATATGTTCTAGGGCCATAATTTTAATAGTGTCCAATCTGAAGCCATGAAAGAGCCCAACATGACGACTGATTGGAGTTTCCATCCTGTGTTATTTTATCAAAAATACAAGGTCGTTGATTCTTTTAAAGAAAGGACGCTTAGTTTTTCCTATGTAAAAAGATTTACAGGTACATTGCATCATGTATACAATGCCAGAGGTTTGGCAGGTCACTCGATGCTTGATTTTGTGAGTGCCACCATTAGGTAGTCTGATTTCCCTCCCATTTAGCATAAATCTACAATTGTCACATTTTTTATAGGAGAAGGAACCTGGAGATAAGGTGGGTACAGATGGAATTCTGTAGTGACTCTGAGTCAAACGGTCTTTTAGTGACTTGGAACGTCTATATGTTATTTGGGGTTCCTTTTCCACATATTTGCATGCTATAGGGTCTGCCAGCAAGAGAGGCCAATACTTGTTGATCGCTGGACACATATTCGCTGGAGAGTGGAGATCATCGCTGGATACAGAGAATGGATTACAACGCTGGTGATCGAGTGGATTACATCGCTGCCGCTGGAATCTTTTTTTTATTTTTTTATTTTTTATTTTTAATAAAGGATTTATACCAACTGTGTCTGTGTGGTTTTTAACATTTTTGAGAAAAAAAAATGTGAAATGGTAGGGGTACAATGTACCCCGTTACCAATTCACATAGGGGGGTCCCCTTTGTTAAAGGGGGCTTCCAGATTCTGATAAGCCCCCTGCCCGCAGACCCCCACAACCACTGGTCAAGGTTTGTGGGAATGAGGCCCTTGTCCCCATCAACATGGGGACAAGGTGATTGGGGGTTACAGACCCCATAAGCATCCTCCCCATGTTGAGGGCATGTGGCCTGGTATGGTTCAAGAGGGGTGGCGCTCTCTCGTCCTCCCTCTTTTCCTGCGGCCTGCCATCTGCGTGCTCAGATAAGGGTCAGGTATGGATTTTTGGGGGGAACTCTACGCCATTTTTTTTCATTTTGGCGCGGAGTTCCCCTTAAAATTCATACCAGACCTGAAGGGCTGGTATGGATTTTTGGGGGGAATCCCACGTCATTTTTTTTCATTTTGGTGCGGAGTTCCTCTTAACCACTTAAGCCCCGGACCATTTGGTAGCTAAAGGACCAGAGGTGAATTCAGAATTTTGCACTGCGCTGCTTTAACTGTAAATTGTGCGGACATGCAATGTTGTACCCAAACGAAATTTGCGTCCTTTTCTTCCCACAAATAGAGCTTTCTTTTAATGGTATTTGATTGCCTCTGCGATTTTTATTTTTTGCGATATAAACGGTAAAAGACCGAAAATTTTGAAAAAAAATGATATTTTCTACTTTTTGTTATAAGAAAAATCGAATAAACTCAATTTTAGTCATACATTTAGGCCAAAATGTATTCAGCCACATGTCTTTAGTAAAAAAAATGTCAATAAGCGTATATTTATCGGTTTGCGCAAAAGTTATAGCGTTTACAAACTAGGGTACATTTTCTGGAATTTACACAGCTTTTAATTTATGACTGCCTATCTCATTTCTTGAGGTGCTAAAATGACAGGGCAGTACAAAACCCCCCCAAATGACCCCATTTTAGAAAGTAGACACCCCAAGGAAATTGCTGAGAGGCATGTTGAGCCCATTGAATATTTTTTTTTTGTCCCAAGTGATTGAATAATGACAAAAAAAAAAAAAAAATTACAAAAAGTTGTCACTAAATGATATATTGCTCACACATGCCATGGTTATATGTGGAATTGCACCCCAAAATACATTCTGCTGCTTCTCCTGAGTACGGGGATACCACATGTGTGGGACTTTTTAGGAGCCTAGCCACGTACGGGACCCCGGAAACCAAGCACCGCCTTCAGGATTTCTAAGGGCGCAAATTTTTGATTTCACTCCTCACTACCTATCACAGTTTTGAAGGCCATAAAATGCCAAAATAGCACAAAACCCCCCCAAATGACCCCATTTTAGAAAGTAGACACCCCAAGGAAATTGCTGAGAGGCCTGTTGAGCCCATTGAATATTTTTTTTTTGTCCCAAGTGATTGAATAATGACAAAAAAAAATAAAATAAAAAAAATTACAAAAAGTTGTCACTAAATGATATATTGCTCACACATGCCATGGTTATATGTGGAATTGCACCCCAAAATACATTCTGCTGCTTCTCCTGAGTACGGGGATACCACATGTGTGGGACTTTTTAGGAGCCTAGCCACGTACGGGACCCCGGAAACCAAGCACCGCCTCCAGGATTTCTAAGGGCGCAAATTTTTGATTTCACTCCTCACTACCTATCACAGTTTTGAAGGCCATAAAATGCCAAAATAGCACAAACCCCCCCAAATGACCCCATTTTGGAAAGTAGACACCCCAAGCTGTTTGCTGAGAGGCATGGTGAGTATTTTACAGCTCTCATTTGTTTTTGAAAATGAAGAAAGAACATTTTTTTTTTTTCTTTTTTTTTTCAATTTTCAAAACTTTGTGACAAAAAGCGAGATCTGCAAAATACTCACAATACCTCTCAGCAAATAGCTTGGGGTGTCTACTTTCCAAAATGGGGTCATTTGGGGGGGTTTTGTGCCATCTGGGCATTCCATGGCCTCCGAAACTGTGATAGGCAGTGAGAAGTGAAATCAAAAATTGACACCCTTAGAAAGCCTGAAGGCGGTGCTTGGTTTTTGGGGTCCCGTACGCGGCTAGGCTCCCAAAAAGTCTCACACATGTGGTATCCCCGTACTCAGGAGAAGCAACAGAATGTATTTTGGGGTGTAATTCCACATATGCCCATGGCATGTTTGAGCAATATATCATTTAGTGACAACTTTGTGCAAAAAAAATAAAAAAAAAATTATTTTTTTCTGCAACTTGTGTCAACATATAAAATATTCCATGGACTCGACATGCCTCTCAGTATATAGCTTGGGGTGTCTACTTTCCAAAATGGGGTCATTTGGGGGGTTTTGAACTGTTCTGGCATTTTATACACAACATTAGGAAGCTTACATCCACTCTTCTAACCACTTGAAGACAAAGCCCCTTTTTGACACTTTTTGTTTACATGAAAACATATTTTTTTTTGCAAGAAAATTATGTTGAACCCCCAAACATTATATATATTTTTAAAGCAAAGGCCCTACAGAATAAAATGGTGGGTGTTGCATTTTTTTTCTTCTACACAGTATTTGCGCAGTGATTTTTCAAACGCATTTTTTTGGGAAAAATACATTTTTTTTAATTTTAATGCACTAAAACACACTATATTGCCCAAATGTTTGATGAAATAAAAAAGATGATCTTAGGCCGAGTACATAGATACCAAACACGACATGCTTTAAAATTTCGCACAAACGCGCATTGGCGACAAACTACATACATTTTTAAAAGCCTTTAAAAGCATTTACAGGTTACCCCGTTAGATTTACAGAGGAGGTCTACTGCTAAAATTACTGCCCTCGATCTGACCTTCGCGGTGATACCTCACATGCATGGTGCAATTGCTGTTTACATATGACGCCAGACCGACGCTTGCGTTCGCCATTGGGCAAGAGCAGGGCAGGACAGGGGTGCTTTTTTTTTTTTTTATTAATTTTGCTTTTTTATTTTATTTTTAAACTGTTGCTTCCATATTTATTTATTTTTATCACTTTTATTGTTATCTCAGGGAATGTAAATATCCCCTATGATAGCAATAGGTAATGACAGGTACTCTTTTTTGAAAAAACTGGGGTCTATTGGACCCTAGATCTTTCCTCTTCCCTCAAAGCATCTGACCACACCAAGATCGGTGTGATAAAATGCTTTCCCAATTTCCCAATGGCGCTTTTTATATCCGGTGGGGGGGACATTCCCTCCCACTGCTTGTAAAAGCAGTCCAGAGGCTAATTAGCCACTAGGATTGCTTTTACATGAAAGCCGGCCGCTGGCTGAAAAGAATGATACCAAGATGATACCTAAACCCGCAGGCATCATTCTGGTATAAACATTCAAAGTCCAGCAACATACCAGTACGTTGCTGGTCCTTGTTGGACATGTATTGTAATCTTTTTTTTCATGCAGCCTGTTGGCTGAACGAAAAAAAAAGATTGATCGGTGGGTATGCCCACCATTAGAATACCGCCCTTCATCCACCCACTTCTAATGATGGGCATACATGCACCATTTATATATGCCGAGGCATGGGGGCATCTTCTCGCAAAAGTTATGCCGCGTACATATGGTCAGACTTTTCCACGGGCAAGCCTCCGTCGGAATTTTGACCGTATATACGCGGCATTAGGAGCAAAATCGCTCCTCCGCTCCTGCTGCCCCAATGCTTCGGCATATATGCTTTTTTTTTTTAACTGTGGTCGTGAAATTACCTCCTACAGCACTGGAGTCGCAGGGATCAGGCCTGTCTCTGCGAACGCTGCAGTTATGTGTGTTGTGTTTTGCAAGTGACAGTGATCGATCGATACTGCACTTCGGTGGCCTGGGCTGGACGGAGGGGCAAAACGCAGGTGCCAGCAGGTATCTGGGCTGATCCCGCTAACACTGCGTTTTTGGGAACCCTAAACTGCTGGGGACGCTAGTATAGATCTGATCAGATCAGATATTGAGCTGATCAGATACTATACCACTAAGGGGGGTGTATGCTTCACGTGTGGGTGTTAGCGCTACTGGCACTAACCTGACGCTGCCTGGGGTGTGACGCAGACCCTCTCTGACGCTAAAACCTAACTGATATCACCCGCCGGGCGATCAGGGGGTTAAACCTTTATTGGGTTATATACGGCGGGTGCCCTGACACTATAAAAAGCAAACTAACTAACCAGCGTCACCCGTAACACTTATATGATGATCACTGGTGAAAGGGTTAACTAGGGGCAATTAGGGGGTTAAAACCTTTATTAGGTAATATATGGGGGTACCTGACGCTATAAAAACCTGCGGCGAACCTAAAAAAAATTACTGGCTACCGATCAGCATCACCGACGCTAAGACATCGATCAGAAAAATGATCGCATAGTGACGGCGGTGCTAGGGGGTGAAAGGGTTACCTGGGGGGTGATCAAGGGGGTTACACCTTTATTAGGTAATATATGGGGGTACCCGACGCTATAAAAACCTGCGGCGAACCTAAAAAAAATTACTGGCTACCGATCAGCATCGCCGACGCTAAGACATCGATCAGAAAAATTATCGCTTAGTGACAGTGGTGATAGGGGGTGAAAGGGTTACCTGGGGGGGCGATCAAGGGGGTTAAACCTTTATTAGGTAATATATGGGGGTACCCGACGCTATAAAAACCTGCGGCGAACCTAAAAAAAATTACTGGCTACCGATCAGCATCGCCGACGCTAAGACATCGATCAGAAAAATTATCGCTTAGTGACAGTGGTGATAGGGGGTGAAAGGGTTACCTGGGGGGGCGATCAAGGGGGTTAAACCTTTATTAGGTAATATATGGGGGTACCCGACGCTATAAAAACCTGCGGCGAACCTAAAAAAAATTACTGGCTACCGATCAGCATCACCGACGCTAAGACATCGATCAGAAAAATTATCGCATAGCCACGGCGGTGCTAGGGGGTGAAAGGGTTACCTGGGGGGTGATCAAGGGGGTTAAACCTTTATTAGGTAATATATGGGGGTACCCGACGCTATAAAAACCTGCGGCGAACCTAAAAAAAATTACTGGCTACCGATCAGCATCGCCGACGCTAAGACATCGATCAGAAAAATTATAACTTAGTGACAGTGGTGATAGGGGGTGAAAGGGTTACCTGGGGGGCGATCAAGGGGGTTAAACCTTCATTAGGTAATATATGGGGGTACCCGACGCTATAAAAACCTGCGGCGAACCTAAAAAAAATTACTGGCTACCGATCAGCATCACCGACGCTAAGACATCGATCAGAAAAATGATTGCTTAGTGACAGTGGTGATAGGGGGTGAAAGGGTTATCTGGGGGGTGATCAGGGGGTTAAACCTTTATTAGGGGGGTTAGGGGGCTACACTGGACCTAAAACTAAATGTACTGACACTTTTACAGTCACAAATGTCACTGATTGCAGTGATCACTAAATAAATGGTCACTGCAATCAGTGACACTGTGACTGGGGGCTGGGGGGTGATCTGGGGGGGCCTGGGGGGGCGATTTATGTGCCTATGTGTCCTGGTGTCAGTGTGCTGTTTTGTGTACTAACCTGGCATCTTCTCCTGTACGGCGCTCGGTATATGTGAGCGCCCCAGGAGAGATGACATCACTTCCTCCTTCCTGGCAGGCAGGGGAAGCTCTCTCATTCGCCGGGAGCGATCGAGAGGGGGTGGCCGGAATCGAACGGCCGTCCCCTCATGCCGGATCGCTCCCGAAGGTAAAACGACCGCTCACTGTAAAGAAGGGGGGTCCGATCGGACCCCCCAACTATACAAAGGCAATCACGTACATATACGTGATTCTGCCTGTCGGTGCCATTCTGCTGACGTATATTTACAGTGGGCGGTCGTTAAGTGGTTAATATCCATACCAGACCTGAAGGGC
Source organism: Rana muscosa (assembly GCA_029206835.1). Classification (NCBI taxonomy): domain Eukaryota; kingdom Metazoa; phylum Chordata; class Amphibia; order Anura; family Ranidae; genus Rana; species Rana muscosa. The sequence goes on from CM055118.1 coordinate 737,932,529, forward strand.
CTGTTAATGGAATTTTGGGGGACCCCCACGCATTTTTTTTTTTCAATGACTTTCAATGACTTTTCTCTGTATTACCGGAACCTGACAATTCATTACAGCCGCAAGTAGTTTTGTGCATTGCATTGATACATGTCCCCTGGGGCAGGACCCGGGTCCCCAAACACTTTTTATGATAATAACTTGCATATTAACCTTTAAAATTAGCACTTTTGATTCTTCATGTTTGTGTCCCATAGACTTTAACGGTGTTTGCGTGTTCGAACAAATTTTTTGCCTGTTCGCATGTTCTGGATGCAAACCGAACCAGGTGGTGTTCGGCTCATCCCTAGTGAAGGGTACTGATTGGAAATCATGGGGTGCAACTGGTCAGGGACCTTACAGTCCCAAGTTGCAGAACAGGTCGCACAGGTGTGAAAGAGGCCTTAGGCTGTTGAAGCAGCATAGAGGCTGCATTGGATGCCTATGTACTTGGCTAATCTTGACTATAACTAGTATGGGCCCAGGTGCAGAATAGTATACATGCTTGCTTACTGGCATAGAACCCAAGCCTGCATAGGCACATGTTCGCAGAAGGCCCGCCCCATGGCCCCTGCTCCTGACAAGCAGGCGGCGCCCAGAATTCAGCCCTCCCAAGGCTGGCCGGGACGGCACATCTGCATGGACTGTATACGTATGTGCTTAGTTGCATTAAACTGTATAGATTTGTGCTTAGTTGAATTAAACTGTATACATACGTGCTTATTTACATTAAACTGTATACATATGTGCTTATTTACCTAGGACTACATACATATCTGTTTTTTTAACTAGGACTACATACAAATGTGCTTATTGCCTTGAGCTGCATACATAGATGCATGAATGGCAAGAATACTTGTATACCTGCATGTTTGCATACCTGGGTACCTGCATACTTACGGGGTTGTATAGCGGTAGACCAACTTTGTCTAGGCCTGCATCCTTGTGGAACTGCATATTAGTTTGTCTAACACAGTCACTTTATTATGTATCTGTTAGACTAGCTAACCCTCAGGTTCACTGGTCTGGCAATGTTCACGTCTCCTGTTGGACCAATGGCATCAGGGTGATCTGAGCCACTGTGGCACCTGATTTTGGATCAAGCCTGGTTAGTACTTGGATGGGAGACTGCCCAGGTTTCCCTCCTAAGTGAACGGGGCATCTGAGGTTGCTGTGTTTGAGAGTCTCTCAGACCATAAGATTTTAGAGCAATCTCTGAGGTGGTTGCTCCTTCTTTAGCCGGGTCAGTCTTTGCCTTGCGCTGGATCTTGGAGCAAAAGTTATGGGCTCATTATTATAAAACAATTAAAATGGTAGCAGCTTCAAAACTGAATAGGGACATGAGGTCTATCTTTAGATCTCAATCCGCTGGGCATCCTTCTGCTTCAGCTAGGCTCGGTCTGTTCAGTGATGATTTCATTTTTTGTGACCATCCTTTGGGCTGACCACAGCTTCTGAGGTTCGCAAAGCTCCTAGCTCCGGTGCTGGACTTGCTAAAGACACAGGGGGGTGTCAATCTCAGTATACCTCAATAACCTTTTGATCAGGAAGCAGTTGGTCCAGATTTTTCTTCGATACATTTTGCAGTAGGAAGCTGTATCTAAGTTAAAGCACATTCCTTATGTACAGTCTTACCCCAGGTCTTGGAAAGGATCAATCTCTCTCTGTCTGGAACTTGAAGATCCAGGCATTGGATTGCCGGAGGGCTCTGTTCCCGGGGTGTTGCACAGCTAAAGATTGATGGTTCAGAATCTAGAAAGGTTGAATTCTTCCTTTCAGGTATTGGAAGATAATAACCACTGATGCCAGTTTCTCCATTTGGTTTGAGGGTGGCTATAGTTCAGTGGACTTGGTCTCCACAGGAGAGTATACTGCGCATAAATATCCTTGAGCTTTTGGCCAGTACGCCTTGCTCTGGATTATGGTACAAACCAGTTGTAGGTTTTATCTGCAGAGGCATATATATCAACCACCAGGGCGGCACCAGAAGTCATGCAGCTCAGGAAGGTTAACCACATTCTGTCTGGGACAGCACAAGAACAGTCTCTATCATCCGTGCATATTCCAGGTAAAGAATAGTGGCAAAAGGAACTTTGCAGGTGAATCTACTAAATTCCAAGTTCTACAACAATTTGGGACAGGTTATGTCCAGGACGAGGGTCCCACTGGCAATAGGGGTAGATGCACTGGTAACACCTTAGTGACCAGATCTCCCTTATTTGATGCTTCCCTTTGTTTCAACTTCTCCCACATCTTTTGTGAAGAATCCGCGAGGTGATAACACTGATAATAGGGTTAGCCGAGTTAGCCCAGGAGGGCTTGGTACACCGACATAACGAGTCTTGCGGGGGTCGCTTCTTGAATACTCCCAGTCCAGCAGAACCTAATGGTCTTGAGTCTTGTATCTCAGCACTGTTGAGCCCCTGGAAGCCAGCTTTGGGGAACTTCAATTACAGGACTATTTTTTTGCCTGGGGTAAAGCCAGGAAGTGGCACCCACAGAAATATGTGAGTGGGAGTGTGACGGGAGGGCCCATGGAACCCAGAATCCCTTTGAAAGTATTGGATACCCTTGTTTCAGCACCCCATGCACCTCTTATGTCTGAAGCCTCGTACACACGGCCGAGATTCTTGTCAGGAAAAAAACGTAGTTTTTCCTGACGAGAATCTTGACAAGAAACTTGTCCCGGCCGGGTGTACACACGTACGATTGAAAAGAACCGCCGTTCTTTTGAATGGCACAAACGCGGTGATGTCATCGACTACAACGAGCGTGCGCTCGTCGCATTCGATGCCATCGCCGCCATCTTGCTACACCCTATGCCTAGGAAGCTACCAGGCATGCGTCAAAGTCATTTCGAGCATGCGCGGGTTTCCACGGCGACAGGTAAGTGTACACACGCTCGGGTTTCTCATCGAGAAACAGGCCAACGAGATTCTCAACGAGAAAAAAGACCGCAGGTCGTCTTTTTTCTCGTCTGGGAATCTGGGCAGTTTTCTTGACGAGAAAACTGAAACCCGCGTACACACAGCCGGTTTTCTCGGCAAGAAAGCTCTCCCGGCAGTTTTCTTGTCGTTTTTTGCCGAGAAAACCGGTCGTGTGTACGCGGCCTAAGTCACTCTGTGTCTATTGGGGCACAGGGTGAGCAAGAAAATAATGGACATTAAGAATATGATTGGATTACTTCAAATGGGACAGTAATAGTCATTAACAATATCTCTCAATCCATATTACAAATACTGACTGATTTATACTGTTAGGAGGTGCTGCTGTCAACTCCAGCCACCTGTCTGTCTGTTGTCTGTTATAATGTAAATGAACCTAGTGTGGCTTCTCTTTCAGCCATTGTCGTCTGTGCTAATTGACCCAGCAATTGTATGAAGGAGTTCTGTGTTGATATGTATGATAATGTGTATTGTGGTAAGGGAGTCACTTTGGCTGCTGTAAGGGATTAGTTAATTAGCTCATGTTAATTTTATGTTTCTGTGTATTGCTAGAGTAATATGAACAGGTTGTACGAACCTCCTCTTTTACTGTATATAAGACTGTATTCCTCAATAAAGATACAGTCCTGCTTGACCCTCAAGACAGAGCTTTGTCTCGTATTTGGGGGAGATTTATTCGTATGGGTTTCTTGGTCGCCTGATTGGAGTGTCGGTAGCTGCCTTTGTGTTCGGGAATGGAATGTCCTAAACGACTTTAACCCCTTTCATACTCGGGGTATCTTTACAGGGAGATTTTCTCTTTCTTTCTCCAATCAGTAGGGGAATGGAGATTGGCCTTAAGTACCATTAACGGTCAGGGTTCGTACCTATACATTTTTTTCCCATGAGCGGTTGTTTCTCATTCCTTGATTCATACTTCATACAGCGTGTAACGCAGACAGTCTCGTCTGTCAGGCCATTCTTGTGTCCTTGGGACTTGAATTTGATCTTGACTGTCCTTGCAGAGGCTACTTTTTGAACCAATCGAGAGATTCTGTTAGTCCTTTATCTCGGAAGGTGGCTTGCTGTCACGTCACTAAGTGGAGTGTTAGAGTCTTTCATGCAAGGAGCTGTTTTTGGTCTCACATCATGTTAAGGTGTTGCGTCCTCATCAATTTTTTGCCTAGTATGGTTTCTGGTTTTCACTTGAACCAAGACAATGTCTTGTCTTCTTTTCTGATCCTCAGATGGCAGGAGTTGGATCACTGCATAATCTGGAGGTAGTTCTGGCGGTCAGAATTACTTGATTTGTCGGTACAGGTCAGGAATCCTGATTTGTGCTGCCAGTAGAACCCGGGATGGGCAGGAGGCATCCAAGTTAACAATTTTTCATTGGATTTGCCAGTTAATCAATCAAGCCTATGGCTTGAAAGAGCAAGGTCCCCACCCCCTTTCTTGTTAAAAGCACTCGCTACCAGGTGTGTGGGGGCATCTTGGGCCATCTGCCATCAGGTGTCAATGGCTCAGGATTTAAGGCCATTACATGGTCTTTTGTTCATACATTTACAGAATTTTATCAAATAGATATCAAAGCCACAGAGGATACTGCTTTGGACGCAGTATGTTTTGGGCGGCAGAAGGAGTCTTTCTCAGATGGGCGTTTCTGTGATTGTGTCTCCCTCCCCTCAAGGGCATTGCTTTAGGACATCCCATATAGTCATTATTATGGTTGCTCTGTGTCCTGTGATGTACGATAAAGAAATTAGGATTTTTCCATCATACTTACCTGTAAAATCCTTTTCTTGGAGTACATCACGGGACAGAGGTCCCTCCCATCTTTTTTGGGATATTCATTGCTTTGCTACAAAACTGAGGTCCTTCCTGTGTAGGAGGGGTTATATAGGGGTTGGACTTCCTGTTTGACTATCTGCCAGTGTCCATCCACCAGTAGGTGGCGTATAACCTATATAGTCATTATTATTGTTGCTCTGTGTCCCGTGATGTACTCCAAGAAAATGATTTTACAGGTATGTATGACGGAAAAATCCTAATATCTGTTCTAATCACTCTCAACTCTGTGCAAAACTAAAAAAAAAGTTTTGCTTTTAGTTATACTTTATGTAAAGCTACAAACATTTGTACTACATCTGAGAAAACATATCTCCCTTTCGCTTGAAAGGTTTCCCAACCGAGCCAGTAAGAAATATTCAGGATTTTAAAATCACATACTAGAATTTCTAATTAACTGAATAATGAATAGGATACTTCCCATTTCTTTAAGTAGTCACATGAATTATGAAGCAATTACATGTACCAACAGGATAATATTTTTTACACTGTGTAAAGCTGAGAATTTTATTTGATATTTCTATGTTTTATTTTAATTGATTTTAAGTAACATTGGTGGTGTAAGAACAGCGCTTTGAACTTCTCAACGGTTTCATTGTTTAGCAACCTGGTATACATAAAAAGATTTCACACAATTACGAGTGGTGCGGTTGTAGTTTCTGATGTTGATTGAACTGTGTCCAATTGCCCTGGTCTACACTGGACCATCAAGCACTTCACTGTGGGGCACAGTGCTCACCTAACTTTTTTAAACAGATTATAATGGGGAGCTTGGTTCCTTGTTTTTAGGACCTGTTTATTTCAGGTGGGGTGGGACTGCTCTGAGCAGCACTTTCCAGCACAGTCCCACCATAAGACAAGGGAAAATACCCCGGGGGGGGGGGGGAATTTTCTTAAAGGATATGTAAAGATTTGTTTTTTTTTTGTTAAACAAACATGTCATACTTCACTTTGCAGTTGGTTTTGCACAGATTGGTCCCGAACCTCCTCTTCTGGGGTCCCTCAGTGGCGCTCCTGGCCCCCTCTTCTCGAGTGCCCCGTTGGAGAGCCGCTCTCCCTCGGACACTCGTGTGAGTGCTCTCCTGTGTCCTGCTGCTGCGTCCATTGACACAGACAGCAGGACTCGGCCCCGCCCCCCAGCTCCCACATCATTGGATGGCTCCGCTGCTATCAATCTATCCAATCAGGACCCGAGACACTGGCTGGAGCTGGTGTGCTCGTCCCCGTTGCTGGAAAGACCGGGTTCAGGTAAGTAAAAGGGGGGAATGCATAGCATGCATTAAGGTGAAAAACCTTTAGGGTTTATACCCCTTTAAACTGGAGCTGACAGAATCTGGAGCAGCTGTGCATAGTAAGCAATAAACTTCTAGCTTCGACTGGTTCAGTAAGGCCTCATTTACACTCCCGGTCGGGTGCAGTTAAAAATACATATATTAGCTGTGTTTTTACCAACACCCCCCCCCCCCAACTGTTCCCCCTTAAGCTACACAGGCAGCAGACAGGGATGTTTGCATGAACAAATTATCCCTGTTGTCATGTTCGGTGTGCAGTACAGTTCTCCGAATACAACCCATTCAACTGCAACCGCCCAACCGCCCAACCGCCCATCAATCAAATGCAATGTATATGGTTGCAAGCAGTGAGGTGGCAACATAACCTCTCCTCGCCGCCTTTAAAATGGCCTTTGAAAAGCAACCCACTGGGAATTCACTCTTACCTATCCTGCATAAAATAATCTGTATACTTACTTTTTTTTTAATCCAATCCTATCCAGTCACATGATTTTGCAGCTTCTGCTACACTGTGTAAGGGAGTGCTTGTCAACAGCTGTGAATATTGGAAAATCTAATGCCACACATAGGCTGCCATGGTTCAGCTGTTGTCTGCTCTCTCTTCTCTCCGCTGAAGGAGTCACTCACTGACACAGGTAAGCTGAAACTGCTTTATTATGTGACTAGACTGCAGCAGGTAAGTACACATTTTTCTAATACAGAGTATGCAGGATAAGTAGGAAGAGGGAACAGTTTTAGGAAATGTCAGAATTAGGCTTTTTTAAACTTTAACCTTTGAATCTCATAAAAATTGATTGATTGTCATGCACAGCTGCTTTAATTTCTAACTATTCTAGTCTTAGTAAACTCCCCCTTTGTCTCCTAAAAGGCCAGTTCACACCACTGTGAAGTCACTGTCTAGAGCAAAAGATCTTGAACCAGCGTGAACCAGTTAGTACATACTATTTTTGGAAAAGGCATACAAAATTCTCCATGGGAGGCATTGCTAAACCTGAAGCCACCAGATTGTACAAAATCACATTTTTGTTTGCAGAAGCAAAACAGGTGCTAGCTAGGGCATGATAGTTCTCCACTCGACGATTACATAAGTAAAACACAAAATTACGTGGTTTCTAATAAACAAGAAGATGGCCACAATCCTCAAGGATTCAATATGAAAGTGTGAAAGAATCGATCAGCCTTATTCTAGGCTTACCTATAGGTACAATTTTCTAAAAAGGGGTTTACAACCACTTTAACTCTTGCTTCATGAATGCATTACTAATGACTCACTAAAGAGGACACAAGTTAAAATAGATAAAGCCATATATGTGTTTAAAAAAACAGTCCTACACTCAATGTATAAATTATAGACATTAATAGGAGGACCTAGTCTTCTTGATCTAAGGTATATTTACAACTGGATTGTAAAATCCGCATGGAATGATAAGGCTGAAATTCTGTTCCACTGGTGATAAATCTGGTTTTATGTGTTTTCACAGTTGTACAGTCAGGTCCATAAATATTGGGACATCGACACAATTCTAATCTTTTTGGCTCTATACACCACAATTGTGGTAAATGAAACGAACAAGATGTGCTTAAACTGCAGACTTTCAGCTTTAATTTGAGGGTATTTACATCTAAATCAGGTGAACGGTGTAGGAATTACAACAGTTTGTATATGTGCCTCCCACTTTTTAAGGGACCAAAAGAAATGGGACAGATTAACAATCATAAATCAAACTTTCACTTTTTAATACTTGGTTGCAAATCCTTTGCAGTCAATTACAGCCTGAAGTCTGGAACGCATAGACATCACCAGACGCTGGGTTTCATCCCTGGTGATGCTCTACCAGGCCTCTACTGCAACTGTCTTCAGTTCCTGGTTGTTCTTGGGGCATTTTCCCTTCAGTTTTGTCTTCAGCAAGTGAAATGCATGCCCAATGGGATTCAGGTCAGGTGATTGACTTGGCCATTGCATAACATTCCACTTCTTTCCCTTAAAAAACTCTTTGGTTGCTTTTGCAGTATGCTTCGGGTCATTGTCCATCTGCACTGTGAAGCGTCGTCCAATGAGTTCTGAAGCATTTGGCTGAATATGAGCAGATAATATTGCCCGAAACACTTCAGAATTCATCCTGCTGCTTTTGTCATCAGTCACATCATCAATAAATACAAGAGAACTAGTTCCATTGGCAGCCATACATGCCCACGCCATGACACTACCACCACCATGCTTCACTGATGAGGTGGTATGCTTTGGATCATTAGCAGTTCCTTTCCTTCTCCATACTCTTCTCTTCCTATCACTTTGGTACAAGTTGATCTTGGTCTCATCTGTCCATAGGATGTTGTTCCAGAACTGTGAAGGCTTTTTTAGATGTTGTTTGGCAAACTCTAATCTGGCCTTCCTGTTTTTGAGGCCCACCAATGGTTTACATCTTGTGGTGAACCCTCTGTATTCACTCTGGGGAAGTCTTCTCCTGATTGTTGACTTTGACACACATACACCTACCTCCTGGAGAGTGTTCTTAATCTGGCCAAATGTTGTGAAGGGTGTTTTCTTCACCAGGGAAAGAATTCTTCGGTCATCCACCACAGTTGTTTTCCCTGGTCTTCCGGGTCTTTTGGTGTTGCTGAGCTCACCGGTGCGTTCTTTCTTTTTAAGGATGTTCCAAACAGTTGATTTGGCCACACCTAATGTTTTTGCTATCTCTCTGATTTTTTATTTTTTTTTCCAGCCTAATGATGGCTTGCTTCACTGATAGTGACAGCTCTTTGGATCTCATATGGAGAGTTGACAGCAACAGATTCCAAATGCAAATAGCACACTTGAAATTAATTCTGGACCTTTTATCTGCTCCTTGTAAATGGGACAATGAGGGAATAACACACACCTGGCCATAGAACAGCTGAGCAGCCAATTGTCCCATTACTTTTGGTCCCTTAAAAAGTGGGAGGCACATATACAAATTGTTGTAATTCCTACACCGTTCACCTGATTTGGATGTAAATACCCTCAAATTAAAGCTGGAAGTCTGCAGTTAAAGCACATCTTGGTTGTTTCATTTCAAATCCACTGTGGTGGTGTATAGAGGCAAAAAGATTAGAAATGTGTCAATGTCCCAATATTTATGGACCTGACTGTATGTTTTATGTTCATGTAATTTTTTAAACATTCAATAAAATGAATTGAGAGATGAGAAAAAATGCATTTCATACTTTTTTCAGCACAACGCCGTCCGATACAATAGAACCTAATGAAATGTCACTTAGTGACATTCAAATAAAGTTTAAAAAAAAAAAGGATTAGGTACCAGTATCGATACCACTGTTATCATACCACACATCAGTGGCTGCATTCTACCATAGCCGTTGGTGTGAATAGGTCTTTAAGGAGATAGGTCATCTAAATCAAAGAGCTTCACAGTAGTAGAGTGAGGTTGGGTTCACACTGGAGATCGCAGCGGCTCATAGCAGGAGTCCGGTGCTTCTCCATTTACCGTTTCAGGTCCGATTTCAGCCCGAAGTTTTGGCTGAATTCGGACCTGTAACGGACCAAAAGACACACACAATTCGCACCGGAGCCACTGCAGAGCAGAGTGATTCGGCTCCATAGAGAGCCGGTCACAATCTCCTGCTATGCTAATTGGATGCGGGGAAACCCACATCCAATTCGCAATAGTGTGAACCCAGCCTGAAGAGTGGCATGCCTTGTGATCCACTGTGAAAAGGGAGTGGCTTGTTTTTGGGTGTGGTTTATTCCACTATGCTTGTGCATGACATAGGACTCTTTCAGGCCTTGTTCACACCATAAGTCCATAAAAACTGATGGAAAAAGCATGCAGATTTGACTGGCATAGGTTTGTTTACACCATGTACAGAGAAGTGCATATTTATTACATATGTCTCTGCAATCACACAAAGAAAACATTTCACGCCATAACACTGGTATCACATGCAAATTTCTTCTGTGCAGAGACATGTACCATAAAGTATCTGCAAGGGCACAAAAAATAAAACTATTGTTCTCTATATGCCCTGTTCACACCATAATGTTGTTGTCACATCAGTGTTTTTCAATGCAGAAAACTTCACACGCATTGCAAATCCCTGTGCAGGAAAATCTACATACAATACCAGTGTTGTGGTGTGAACAGAACACATAGAGAACAATTGTTTTCTTTGTGCCCTTGCAGAACATGTGCAGAAAAATTCACATCTCGGCACATGATGTGAACAAGGCCTCATACAGTCCATTCTGCTCTGTTCAGCAGATCCCCTGCTTAAAGTGCTTGTAAACCCTTACAACACACTTTTTGCTACAGCTAAACCTATAATAAGGCTTACCTGTAGCTACCCTGGATATCTCTTAAACCTGAACGGTTTAGGAGATATACCCTGTATTTGCATGTGCCGATGTAATCGTACGTGCCGTTGCTTTCAGTAAGTGCTCTGTTACCGGCGGCTCCCGCACGCATGTGCGGGAGTGACGTCATCGCGGCTCCGGCCATTCACAGCGCCTGAAGTAACTCCGGGACGACATGTCGCCGGCTGGTGTTGTGTCGGGCACCGCAGCGGGGGCTTCGATCCTAGGTGAGTATTGAGTATGCCTTTGTCTTGCAGGTCTTTGGATTTTTTCCTGCCAGGGTTTACAACCACTTTAATTGGAGCTGAACAGGACGGATGTCTGTTTTATGACATTTGTGCTCATTCATTCTCAGTCCACATTTTGACAGTTGACATGGGCAGACCAGTAAGGGCTCTTTGGGCAACCAGATATAAACAGACCTGTGTCCATTAACATAAGGCAACCTCTGATTCGTCACCTTAGGTCCGAAAAAACGGAAAAGGACTGTGGCAGGCAGGTGTAAATGGACACGAGTCTGGTTACATCTGTCTGACCATAGACCCACATGGAGCTTATGATCAGGTCCACCTGAAAAACTGACAGGTGGACCTCATTGGAAAGTCTCTGTGATTGGGCCCTTAGGCTCGGCTCACATCTAAACAGACTGTGGTTGATGCATTTTTCCAGTGCATCTTCCATTTTTGAACACAAGTTTTTGATGTGGTTTTTGTTGCATTTTGCATGTTTTTTTTTTTTTTGCATCAAAGTAGTGCAGGAACCTTTATGTGTCCAAAGTTGCATGTTAGGGTTAGGGTTAAGGGCTAGGGTTACATTTAATGGCAAGGGTTAGGGTTAAATGTTAGGGTTAGAGTTAAGGGCTATGGTTAGGGTTAAAGGCTAGGGTTAGGGTTAGAGGTAGGGTTGGCAGTAATTGTTTGGGTTAGCAGTAATTGTTGGGGTTAGCGTTTTAACCCCAACAATTACAGCTAACCCTAATAATTACCGCTAACCCTAAAGCCCCGTATACACGGTCGGACTTTTGCCCAACAAACTTCGTTTTAAGCAAGTTGGACCAACAATCCGACCGTGTGTACGCTCCATCGGACAAACTTTTTTTCGTTTGGTTTTGTTTTCATCGGACAAAAGTTGGGTCTGCAAACGGACAAACTTTTGCCCAACAAAAGTCCGATGGAGCAAAGTCCTACCGTGTGTACAGAAAACCATAGGACTTTTGTCCGATGGACAAAACAACTAATGTTAAAATCAACCAACAATAGCAGAAGCTGACCAAAGGGTGGCGGTAAAGAGCAGAAAAACCATGTGATGTTGCAAAAAGTTTTGGGAAAGTTTGCAGAAAAGTCAGAGCGTGTGTATGGTATGGGTGTTCCCGACCAACTCCGTTCGGACAAAAATCCACGGAAAAGTCCGATGGAAGTCCGACCGCGTGTATGGGGCTTAACAGTCAACCCTAACCCTTAACCACAACCCTAGCCCTTAACCATAACCCTAACATGCGACTTTGGACACATAAATGTTCCTGCACTACGTTGATGCGACTTTAATGCTACGTGAGTGCAAGAGAGTGTAAAGTTGCATAAAAGTCGCACTCATGAACTGAACTGTCATACTTTCCTATTAGCCCCCCAAAAAACCTGCAAAAAGCAAAACGCATCAAAGGTGCAACAGTTGCATTTTTTGTTGCTGCAGAGAAAAAATAGTTTCTGACCCTTTCCAAAAAATGCCCCAGCTCAAAACACACAGATGTGAAAGAGATCCATAGGAAACCATGTTAAACTGACTGTAGTTTTAGCAAAATGCACTAAAATACGCACAGGTGTGAACCAAGAGTAAATCATCAAAAGAGCATATATGACTCCATATGTCTGGCTCTTATTGTAAAAAGATTGTGTCAATATCTTGATACACAAATCCTCTTTATGACATGCTTGAAAACAAAAGATAGAAAATAAAAACAGAGGTGCTTGCAAATGAGAATAATAATGTATTCGAAAGTAACAAAGTAGAGGCTGTATTTACATATACATTTTCTCACTTCCTATGCAAATCTAGTTCAAGTACATGTAAATTGTCGTTTTTATCAATAAAATACTTGTTTTCACCTTTTTTTCAATACTAATTAGTACCATTGATCTCGTGTAGCCTTTCTGTAATCTCTTCCTGTCCACATGCATGGTCTTACGTAGGGTGGGTTTCATGATGGTGACAACAGTGGACCATGCCTGCATGTGTAGTAGAAATGGCTTCATGTCATCTCTATCGGAAACCCATGTAATAGGATGATAACACAGAATCGATAACAGAGCATTGTTAAGCCTCATACACACGATCGGATTTCCATTGGACAAATCTGTGGAATTTTGTGCGAAGGCCGTTGGCCATGACCTTCTTCTGCATACAGACGGCATACTTTCTCAGCCAACAAATATGAAACTACGTTTTTTTTTAGGTCTTTAGCACCACCCTTTGGGCAACTACTGCTAATGTTGTGCTATAGTTAGCATTGCTTCTGAGCATGCATGTTTGTACTTTGGATTTTTTCCGACGGACATGTGTACACAAGATCGGATAATCCGACAAGCCACATTTGTTGTCGGAAATTCCGACAACAATTGTCCGATGGAGCGTACAAACAGTCGGATTATCTGACAAAACCCTGCCATCACGCATTTTGTTGTCGGAAAATCTGATCGTGTGTACGAGGCTTAACCCTATGGAATTACCTGAACAAAGACCTTCCTGGCAAGACCATGTTAACCTCTTCCTGACCGCACTATAGTCAAAAGACGTCTACAGCGTGGTTGTGCAATTCTGGGAGGGCATCCATAGATGTCCTCCCAGAACCACACCCCCCGCGCTCCTTTGTGGCGCGCATCCGGTGTGCTCTGTGATCGCTGTGTCCAATCACAGTTGATCACATGTAAACAAACTTGCCAGTTATGGCCATTACTTTCCTCACTTGCTGTCACAGAGTGAGGAGATGAGAGCCGGTAACCAACACGTGTGACAGGGCACTGATCAACAGTGTCTTGATTATCAGCGCAGCCCCAACAGTGCCAATCAGTGCCCATCAGTGCTGCCTATCAGTGCCTCCTTATCAGTGCTGCCTTTCAATGTCCATCACTGCCACCTTCAGTGTCGCCTATCAGTGCTGCCTATCAGCAGTGTTAATTTTGGCAGCAATTTTTTATTTGAATTTTAGTTATAGTCTTTTGACTAAAATGCAATTTTAGTCTTCTGACTAAAATACCAATTTAGTTTTAGTCGTATTTTAGTCATCTGAATTGTTTTAGTTTTAATCATATTTTAGTCGACTAAAATCTCCCCGTACATTTTAGTTAATGTACTAAAATGTATGAGATTTTAGTCAACCAAAATGTACGGGAGATTTTAGTCAACTAAAATATGATAAAAAAAAAACAATTGGGCGCGTGGTCTGACTATGGAGGAGTAAGGACGTGCCGTGCCTGAGCTCCGTCCGGTCCGCAGCCACATCAGCAGCTACAGGTGTGATTTCTCCCCCGTTTGTCATCCAGGGCATGCCACAAAGACGTCAGGCATCGTCACAGCCCAAAACCGCATACCAGCAGGGCTAGGGATCGCTGGATTCGTTCCTCTCCGACACCCCCTGCCAGCAGAGGGGAAGAACCAAGATGGCGCCGGAACGAACGGCCACAGAGCAGCAACACGAGGCTCAGCCTGCGCCGCCAGCGTTGTCTCCTATCCCCTCTCCCAGGGTGGTAAGTGACTCCATCCCCCCTGCCTCCCCCCGCTCCACCTCATCACAGGATCAGGGTGCAGGGATAGCAGACCTGGCAGGCAATAGGGACATCAGACAGCATCTGTGGTCTCTCCCCACTAAAGAGGACCTGGAGCATTTTACCAGCCGGATTGAAAGGGCCTTTAAGCAGGACATTGAACAGTTGAAAACAGACTCTACTGAGCTGGGACACAGAGTAGAGACTTTGGAGCAGAAGTTTGATGACATTGTGCCCGCCATCTCTCAGCTCAGGGACCAGTCCTCTGCCCACGATCACCAAATTAAGGCCCAATTAGATGACATGGAAAACCGCAGCAGGCGAGCTCATTCGCATACGCGGCCTACCCGAAGCCACTGGGACTAAGGACATTACACCTACGCTGCAGGGGGTGTTCCGTGAAATCCTGAGCCTACCACCCTCGACCCCGCTCAAGATAGACAAGTCATTCAGGCCCCCGTCAGATGACCCAGAGAACCCCAGTGATATTATTTGCAAGCTCCACAAATATACTCTGAAAGAACGCATCATGCAAAAGATGCGCAACAGACCGGTCTTTGACTTCGATGGAGCCCAGCTGTCCTTCTACCAGGACCTCTCCAGACGCACCTTAATGCAGCGACGGGCCTTGGGCCCACTCCTGGCAGAAATCCAAGCTGCGGGCCTCACATGCCGCTGGGGCTTCCCCTTTAGCCTCCAGGCATCCAAAAATGGCAGATGGGCTGTGCTGCGCACTGGTTTCAAAGGAAGGCAAGGACCCCACCTTCCCGCAAAGCTATCAACCAATATCGTTACTTAATGTCGACGTAAAAAATTATGGCAAACCGTCTAAAACACATTATACCATCTATTATTCACCCCGATCAGAAGGGATTTATATCGGGTAGAGAGGCCAGAGATAATTCCATCCGGGCCATACAGCTCATTCAGTGGGCCGGCTCCCACCACGACTCCACCCCCTACCTCATTCTGCCCACAGACGCCGAAAAGGCCTGACAGAATAGACTGGTCGTACCTCAAGGCGGCTCTGGAAACCCTGGGGTTAGGTCCTCACATGCTCCAATGGATTATGGCCCTCTACATGTCCCCCAGTGCGAAGGTCAAGGTTAATGGCCATCTGTCCTCTGGATTCCCCATACGGAATGGCATGAGGCAAGGGTGCCCCCTCTCCCCCATCCTGTTCATCTTAGTTAGGGAGCCTCTTCGGGCAAGTAATGATATCAGAGGGGTGACGGTAGGGTCCACGCAACACAAACTCTCAGCCTATGCTGACGATGTGCTTTTTCACCTGACTAACCCCTGACTAACCCCCTTGTCTCGCTGCCAAACCTTATGAGAGAACCTAACATTTTCGAACAAATATAAAATTTTAAGATCAATTACAAAAAATCTGAGGTCCTGCCCATTACTATACCCGAACCGTTGGCCGTTCACTTACAGCAAGCTTTCCCATTTCGTTGGGCCAAATTCTCTCTTAAATATTTAGGAATCCAACTCATGGACCAGTTTGACACACTATACTCAGCTAATTTCCCTACTCTTCTGGGCACGGTGCGTAGAGACCTGCAAAACTGTACCAAGACCTCTTTTACGTGGCTAGGCAATGTTAACATACTTGAAATGAATGTCCTACCAAGGGTCCTTTTCTTTCTGCAGATGCTGCCTATCCCCCTCCCCAAAAGCTTTTTCACACAGCTTAAAAGCCTAATGATTAGTTTCATATGGCAACATAAAAAACCTAGGCTGGCCATGTCCCTACTGCAGAAGCCCAAGGAGATGGGAGGTCTAGGCCTCCCGGACATACGTCGCTATTATAGAGCCATAGCCCTTCAACACATCCTAAACTGGCGCCATCATACCGGCTCCAAAATGTGGGTCTTCCTCGAGAAAAGCCTAGCAGGTCGCAATCTATCGTACGCACCTTGGCTGCCCCGGGAATACAGAGGGCTCTCACAGACAGATTCCCCTCTGACCACTCATGCCCTCCGTGTCTGGGACCCCACTAATGCACTGTATGCCCTAGGCCCTAGTACCCCCCGGCTCCCCGCTAGCACCGCTGGGAGGATTCATGTGGTTCCCTCCTGGGAAACAGGCAGCTTTTTTTTGTGTCCTGGGTCACGGATGGTAACTATAGCTGCGGCAAATTCTTGGATAGGGCCAAGCTGATACCCCTAGACACCTTGAGGGACAGACATGGTCGATTCCCAATGGACTGGTGGAGGCACAAACAGCTCCAACACTTCATTGCGACCCATGGTGATTCTATAAGAGGGTTAGACACTCTTATCCCCCTTGAACGGCTGTTTGTAGAAGAGGAGCCCACTCCCCATCTGATTTCCAAACTGTATCAGCTGCTGGGATCAGACCCTGCTGTCACCAACCCGGCCTTTATACGAGAATGGGAGTGGCACGTAGGAGTCGAGTTCTCAGCAGAGCAACGGGCACACATGTATAGACTCGCACACTCCAGCTCCATTGATTCCAAGACGCAGGAAACTAATTACAAACTGCTAACCCGTTCGTACCGCGTACCTGCGGCACTATGACGCATCTACCCCTCAGTCACAGACCGCTGCTGGCGTGGATGTGGCCAGAAAGGCACTCTCCTCCATATTTGGTGGGATTGCCCAGTGGTCAGACCATTCTGGCTTGAAGTTTGCGACCATATCAAAGATGCCCTGCAGATTGACATCCCGTTTTCCCCAACTCACTTTCTCCTGCACCTCCCTGCCCTTCCTCTGAGCCGCTACAAGAAAAACACACTCCCTCATTTCTTAAACGCTGCTAAACGGCTTATACCTTTCTACTGGAAATGCCTGCAAATTCCTACTATCACAGAGTGGCTGAAAAAGGTAGAAGACATTAGAGAGGCGGAGGAGTGGGTGGCGAGGTGCAAGGACAGGAGTGACCGTTTTGATGGGATCTGGGCACAGTGGCGGACCTATACTGCCGACCCAGACCCTATGCCATCTAGCCTGGATGTTGCACTGCTGGAGATAGCGGAGCCCTCACTGAAGCTGAAGAGACCTACTAGTGGTGATGTGCATGCCTGATTGTGTCCTCTCATACACCCTGCTTGCAGAAGTGTAACGTGTACCCCTCTATTTCTCCCCCTCCACGGTCTATACGGCCAATATTGGAGACCTACCCTATGGTGCATTACGTTCTTTGCAACCTGTTGTGCTGTTTTCCTTTAGTTATTTTATTTTTGTTAATTTTACACTTGTTAGAGAACTCAACTTGTAACCCTGGTGCCCCGGCGGGACCTGCACCTGAGCAGGCTGCAGAGGGGGCCCGGGAGGGGTTCCCCCTAGATGGAGGTATGAAGGAGGCTTTTTAGCCCCCCTCCTGGGGGGGGGCCTGTCGGGTCCCTGCTGGCCAAGGGGCGGAGTTATGCCCCAGCACATTGACTGAGAGTTATAATGAGGTGTCGGGCCCCTGCTGAGGTCACCGGGATATGGCACTTTCTCTATGCATTGCAATGATACCGTTTTTTTCCCACTGCCCATTCCCCTCCCCATGCTTCCCCAGTTATGCTGGTTTTTGCTTTACTTGAACTCAAATGTTGTGATTTTACATGTTTTACAAACAAAAAAAATATAAAAATAAAGATCATATAAAAAAAACAAAAAAACAATTCAGATGACTAAAACTAAAATGGCTTTAACTAAAATCGAATGGGTTTAGTTAAATTGTAATGCATTACTTAAACATTACTCTAGAATTTCCAAACTCATTATATACTCCTGGAGTAAAAATCAAATAACATGTCATTATTTATGGTATTAAGGTTTGAACATGCACAACAGACACAGATTTAGCCATTTTGATATACAACGTCTTTATAAATTATTAAAATAAGTTTCACAAACAAACAAATATATTTCTTTTTGACAACCAGAAGTGCAACTTTAACCACTTAAGGACCGCCCGCTGCAGTTGTACTGCGACAGATTGGCTCCCATGTGCGAACCGCCATCATTGTACATTGGTTTGCGCTGGCGCAGTTGCGGGCTAGCGCGCAACGCCGCTGGAACGCTCTCACACCCACTGAAAGCTGCGTGAGAGTGCCCGCGGGTCGGGCAGACTCGATGTCCACCAGCGACCCGCGATCACCTAGTACAGAGGCAGAATGGGGATCTGCTTTTGTAAACAAGGTGGATCCCCATTTTGACAGGAGACATGTCAGATCGTCTGTTCCCAGTGATCGGGAACAGTGATCTCTGTGTTGTCCCAGTGATCCCATCCCCCCTACAGTTAGAACACACCTAGGGAACACAGTTAACCCCTTGATCGCACCCTAGTGTTAACCCCTACTAACCCCTTCTTTGCCAGTGTCATTTTTACATTGATCAGTGCATTTTTTTAGCATTGATCAATGTAATCATGTCACTGGTCCCCAAAAAGTGTCATTTGTGGTCAGATTTGTCCACCACAATGTTGCAGTACTACTAAAAATCGCCACCATAACCAGTAGAAACAATAAAATTAAAAAAAAGTCCCTAAATCTATCCCATAGCTTTTTAGATGGGATTACTTTTGCGCAAACCAATCAATATATGCCTATTGCGTTTTTTTTTTTTTTTTTAACAAAAAAATGTAGAAGAATATGTATCGGCCTAAACTGATGAATACATTTGTTTTTTATATATTTTTTTTTTTGCATATGTATTATAGCAAACAGTAAAAAACTTTTTTTTTAAATTGTCTCTCTTTGTTTGTTTATAGAGCAAAAAATAAAAACCACAGAGGTGATCAAATACCACCAAAAGAAATCTCTATTTGTGGGAAAAAAAGGACGTCAATTTTGTTTGGGTACAGTATCGCACAACCACGCAATTGTCAGTTAAAGCGACGCAGTGCCGCATCGCAAAAAATGGCTGGGCCATTAAAGGGGCAAATCCTTCAGGTCCTTAAGTGGTTAAAAAAAAAAAAATTAACTCTATTGGCTGTAATGCCATTGCACATATTACCTGAATGTATTACCAACATTAAATATAAAAAAAAAAATAAGAAAAGTATTTTTCCTATTTTTTTTCTCTTTCAGCAGCTTAGTAGATTGTCCTTTCTTATCCTTATGTGGTAGTGGTATAGTGAAATACATGTTTAAACTTTAATGTGCTTTTAGTGTTAGAGCCGGTTCACACTTCAAGTCGCCCCAAGTTGCCCCAAGTCGCGCTGTTTTTAAAACTAATGGAAGTGAATGGAGTTGTCTTAATGTACTCGACTGCAGTCGCTCCGACTTCAAAAAAGGTTCCTGTACAACTTCAATCCGACTTGTAGGCGACTTGTACCCATTGATTTCAATGGAAGTCGCCTCCAAGTCGGATCCCCGTTCATAGAGAGGCAACTTTACAGGAAGTCGCCCCTCTGTGAACCGGCTCTAAGGCAAACCCTGGTATTTGGTATGAATCATGAGGGGGAACTTCACGCCAAATTTTTAATAAAAAACCAGACCCTTATCCAAGCACGCAGCCCGGCCGGTCAGGAAAGGGGGTGGGGGCGAGCGAGCGCCCCCCTCCTGAACCGTACCAGGCAACATGCCCTCAACATGAGGGGGTGGGTGCTTTGGGGCAGGGGGGCACCCTGCGGCCCCCCCACCCCAAAGCACCCTGCCCCCATGTTGATGAGGACAGGGCCTCTTCCCGACAACCCTGGCTGTTGGTTGTGGGGGTCTGCGGGTGGGGGGCTTATCGGAATCCGGGAGCCCCTTTAATAAGGGGGCCCCCAGATCCAGGCCCCCTCACCCTATGTGAATGAGTATAGGGTACATCATACCCTTACCCATTCACCTGGGGAAGTGTCAATAAAAAAAACACACTAGACAGCTTTTTAAAGTCATTTATTAGGCAGCTCCGGGGGTCTTCTTCCGACTTCGGGGGTCTCTTCCGACTTCGGGGGTCTTCTTCCGACTCTCTGGTGCCTTCTCCGCGCTCTCCGGTTCTTCTCCCGCTTTCTGGTGCTTTCTGCCTTCTGCCGGCCCCTCCGCTATCTTCTTCCAGCTCTTTTGCTAGCGGGGGCCCGGTCTTCATCGTCGTCTTCTTCCTTCTTCTCTCCTGGAGATGTTGACACGACGAGGTCTCCCGCTGTTATGCAGTGTGAGCGGCACGCAATAATTTATATAGGCATGGGGCGTGGTCACCGTGTGAGGTCACCCGGTGACCCCGCCCCCTATGACGTCACAGCCTGGGGCATTATGGGACTGTGACGTCATAAGGGGGCGGGTCACATCACCCGGTGACCAGGCCCCATGCCTATATAAATTATTGCGTGCCGCTCACACTGCATTACAGCGGGAGACCTCGTCTTGTCAACATCTCCAGGAGATAAGAGGGAAAAAGATGACGATGAAGACCGGGCCCCCGCTAGCAAAAGAGCTGGAAGAAGATAGCGGAGGGGCCGGCAGAAGGCAGAAAGCACCGGAGAGCGGGAGAAGAACCGGAGAGCGCGGAGAAGGCACCGGAGAGTCGGAAGAAGACCCCTGAAGTCGGAAGAGACCCTCAAAGTCGGAAGAAGACCCCCAAAGTCGGAAAAAGACCCCCGGAGCTGCCTAATAAATGGCTTTAAAAAGCTGTCTAGTGTGTTTTTTTTATTGACACTTTTCCCCCAGGTGAATGGGTAGGGGTACGATGTACCCCATACTCATTTACATTGGGTGGGGGGGCCGGGATCTGGGGGCCCCCTTATTAAAGGGGGCTCCCGGATTCCGATAAGCCCCCCGCCCGCAGACCCCGACAACCAACGGCCAGGGTTGTCGGGAAGAGGCCCTGTCCTCATCAACATGGGGGCAGGGTGCTTTGGGGTGGGGGGGCCGCAGGGCGCCCCCCTGCCCCAAAGCACCCACCCCCCTATGTTGAGGGCATGCGGCCTGGTACGGTTCGGGGGGGCGCTCGCTTGTCCCCACCCCCTTTCCTGACCGGCCGGGCTGCGTGCTCGGATAAGGGTCTGGTATGGATTTTGGGGGGACCCCCACGCCGTTTTTTTCGGCGTAGGGGGTTCCCCTTAAAATCCATACCAGACCTAAGGGCCTGGTATGCTCTTAGAGGGGAACCCATGCCGTTTTTTTATTTAAAATTTGGCGTGGAGTTCCCCCTCATGATTCATACCAAACACAGGGGGCAGCCTGTCCTGGAGGCAACTTAAAGTCGCTCCAGGTCGTGCTGTGGTTCAGGCTCAAGTCGTGTCCAAGTTTCCCCTTGCAGAGTCGCGCTCAAAGTCGTGTTGCCCCTGTGTGAACCGGCTCTTAAGTAGTGTTAATTTAGTCGCCAAAAATATTTTAGTCAACAAAATTAACACTGCCCATCAGTACCCATCAGATTAGCATATCAGTGCAGCCTCATCAGTGCCGCCTCATCAATGCTGCCTCATCAGTGCAGCCTATCAGTGTCCATCAGTGCAGCCTCATCAGCACAGGTCAGTGAAGGAGAGAAACTACTTATTTTCTAAATTTTATAACAGAAAGTAAGAAAAAAAACACCAAATACCACCAAAAGAAAGCTCTATCTGTCTCAAGAAAAAAAAAAAAAAAGATAAAAATTTGTAGGACCTGCTGACACAACCCAGAATGTGGAAGGGGAGAAAAGAGGGTCAGTTGAGACATAAGGTTAGTAAAACTATTTTTAAATGTCTCCCTAGATGAGCATGTAACCCTTGCAGTGAAGGGGTAACTGAATTTTCCCCAGAGTTCAGTATTATAGCTTGCATTGATTGGGTTTACATACACATTCATCTGTAGAATCAGTTCATATGTGGTGTGCATGACCCAAACCAATAATCTGCAGTCTCAAATAAAGTCTTCCAAATCATAAAGCTATATATGAGTTTGTTACAATAAATTTGCCTCTCACTGGTGTTATGCACAATTCACTTACTTTACTTAGCCAGTGAATCCAGTGTTTCCCTTCTGTGAATCCAGTGTTTCACCACGTTCACATGCCAGGTCCCATGCCTCCATCTTTGTTGCTGAAGTGATTGAGATCCAGCTGCCTCTTCCTGGTTCAGGCCGCTCATTTCTCTAATGATGTCCTCCTCTGGCTGCTGTATGAAGCCTGAAGCATCCTGGGGTATGTGAAGTGCATATCTCAGGGGGTTGTGAGCAGGAATAACAAGGATGTATTTCTGGACAGCCACACTCTTGAACAATAGTTGCCTTTATTAAAATTAGGACAGCACTACAAGCCACAGCAAACAAAACTCGGACAGGAACGCGTCAGCTGTCTGAGTTTTCTTTGCTGTGGCTTGTAGTGCTGTCCTAATTTTAATAAAGGCAACTATTGTTCAAGAGTGCGGCTGTCCAGAAATACATCCTTGTTATTCCAAGCATAAGAAACTGTCAGGGGGATAGTATATCTATCTCCAACAGCTCCTCCAAATGACTGAATCAGAACCTCATGTCCGCCAGATTCCCAAAAGAAATAAGAAGGGGGCTTCCAATAGTCTAAAAAAACGTTTTAAAGGTGTTTTGTTCAGACACTGTGCACAACATAAGATACACAGTGCATATAAAGCATAAAAACTGCAGTTTAAAATTCAAAGTTTAAAAAAATCTTGCAGTGGCGTAGATAGCGTCTCTTCGCCTGACCGGTTCGTCACTACAAGGACGTCTACAAGGAAGAAGTTTGGAGTTCACAGCACCCAACACTTTATTCAGCATATGTTTCAAGGAATTGGACTTATTCATTTATTTTGCTGACACTTTTTTTTTTGGACTTTACCATCCATCCACATTTATATTATGTTCACTTAGCGCAACTTACTTTGTATTCTATGTTTGTTTATGTGTATATTTATCAGATTTTTTGTTGCTGCTTATCTGTTTGCACTTTATACACAAGCGCAGTATTTTTGTTGTTAAATATCTCAGGGGGTGTCAGAACAGAGGAGACATCATCTCACCTAAGTGAGAATGGCGGGCATGGATGTAGAGAGAGTGGTGGTAGGTGGGTAAAAAAAAAGAATTTGCCCAATTTCACGCATAATTTCACGTTGGCTCTTTGTTCTTATGGGCTGTCTATGATGAAATAGCAGATGTGGTAACACACATGGTCATTATAGCACCAGTTGCACAGCTCCCGATGTACACAGGACAATGTCTTTTGGAACACTGAATTATGAAGGTCGGTGCTCCCTGTGACTGTGCGTGCAGCCGTGGACTGCTATCTGTTGGCATGTTACAAAACTAGCCTCAAAACTTTTTGATACCACCAAAACCTTCCATTCAATGCTGTTGAAGAAACAAAAACAGAATATTAAAGTGATTGTGAATGCAATTAAAAAATAAATAACAAACAGGGTTATATTTACCTGCAATTCCATTGCACACAGCGGTTATAAACCTCCTTTTCTCGGGTCCTCCGCCAACGCTCCTGGCTCCTCCTCTCTGGTGAGTGCCCCATAAGACTCTACTTCCTATGGGGTCACTCTTGTAGGCTTGCATCCAAGTCTAACTGTCTGCATGTATAGACACAGACAGTGGACATGGCCCGCCCCCTGCTCCCTCATTACTGGCTGTGATTGACAGTAGCAGAAGCAAATGGGTTCTGCTGCCTCAGCAAAGCCGCTTCAGATGTACACAGCACTTTATGAAAAATAAAAAATGTAGCGCTACCTAGGCAAAATGATATATGTGAGCAAATTAATACACAACATAAACATATAGTAATCATATATAGTGAACACGTGTAACACCCAAAAAATCGTGCGTGCTGAGTGTCTCTATTGCTAGCGTTTTAGATGTAATGTGTATAGTCATAATACATATTATTTTGTGTGCCATTTGGCCATCCAGGATACAAAATCCAAACCGGAAGTGAGGTATTGGCGGTTCACTTCCGGGATCAGGGAGGTCAAGTGGTCCATTTAATTGCGATGTGTGTGGGACAAAGTCCTTACCCCAGATGATGACTATTTAGTCGAAACTAGTCGGGTGGACTTGTCCGTACATATCGCTCCTGTACCTGCATCCATGTTTTTATAAACCATCTTAAATGTGAGTGTTCCACTGTTATGTTTTGCCATTAAAACCCTTTACAAACGGTATCATGCTATGTGGATTTTTCTCCATCTCTACACATATGCTTCTTGGATACCGAGTTCTTATATGCATTGGTGATCTGTGTGTTGGATACCCTGTATGATTGAAGCTGATCAACCGCTTTGACTCCTGACCACCCTCCAACTCAAGACCATCCATACTGGGTTCCATTAACCCTCAAGCTTTCTCCGATTTGGGTGGCGTATGCCTCTCCAAATCCGAGATCTTTGGTAAGCCTCCTTCAACTTATCCTTGGTGGTGGTTTTCACATTAGTCCTATACACCGAATATTCTGTATCGCAAGTTCACATCTTGATTGAACACGTTTTCTTTTCTTTTTGGATTGATCTTCACCATTTGGACATTGTATTGATTTTTGTCTGATGGACTTTATTCTATCTGATGGATTTTATTTGATTATAATTCTCATTCTGTTTATTAATATGGGTTATCATATTATTGTTTGACCACTCTAGCAATAGAGACACTCAGCACGCACGATTTTTTGGGTGTTACACGTGTTCACTATATATGATTACTATATGTTTATGTTGTGTATTAATTTGCTCACATATATCATTTTGCCTAGGTAGTGCTACATTTTTTATTTTTCACACTATTCCAGCTTTTTTTCTATTAGCAGTGTTGGCAGCTTCCTTTGGTATATACACAAGCCCAGCGCAGTATACCCCTTTACATTTCACTACCAGTTTCACAGAATTTATATTGCTGCAGGAGATCCTTACTTATCCATATACTACCAATTGTTTATAATTTGGTAGTTCTAAGTATGGATGTTTTTGATTATCGTGCCTCACGGGTAGTGAGCACTGAGGGTGTGTTTGTTGTCACAGGCAATGACACTGAACTATCAGGTCTATTTCTGAGACTTAAAAACATCATGGTATCAGAACTCCATCTCCAATGGGACCTTGTTTTTCTGGAGCAATATGTTTCAGAGAACATGGTTCCCCGGAGTCTCAGATGGGATGTACATCCCCAGCAAGGGGAAACAGACCTTGATTCTTGGTCCAAATACTTCAACGATGCTGGGACCAAATTTCTCAACTTTCTTATTACTAGGAAACGTAATCGTCTCTTGATTTTAGATAGAGAAATCAAAGAACTTAAAGATGGTCTACTTGTATATAAAAATACAGTAGAATATAATACCTTGTCCTCTAATCTTCAAACATATCTTATTAAAGAAGATAAAGATCAGAGAACGAAAAAACATAAAAAATACTCACGAGATATTGGTGATTATAAGTCTGGGAAAGTGTACAGTTGGCAGAAGCCGCCTACACCAGATGCTGCTATGGAGGTAAATTCTTCAGACACTGGGGTGGCAGCACTCCCTACTACACACTTTAATCAACCCAAACCTTCTATGAATAGGAACCAACAACCTGGTGATCGTGCACAAGGGGTTGTACCCCAAAATACCCATACCCCTAAGAATTCTCAAAGGGGGAGGGGACATAGTTCCAATAGAAGAGGTGGGGGGAATCATAGAGGTAATCATTCCAACTATGATTACAATCAACAGCATTACGAGAGAGAAAAGTCGTACCAAAGGGGTTCACCATCCAACTTTTATGACAACTCTCATTCCTCCCATCATGGATACCCAGCTACATCTACTCACAATAGATATTTCCCTCTTCAAGACCAATATGATGATAGAGTATATCCATATCCCAATGCTGAGTTCGACCGACCTCCATATCCCAATCCTCATCCCTCTCAGGGTTTTCGGGAGGACCCCCCAAGAAGAAAAAGGGGTCCCGAAACAAGAGAGGGACCAGAGGAGGGAGGAGGAAACAAAGGAGGAAAGAAAAGTCGAACATAGCCTGTCAAGGTGTGTTTAACTTAAGCAGTGTTACACTGTCTCATGAAGAAAAGGTGGTTTTAGATAAGGGCCTTAAATTTGCCCCTCCACGAAAACTTAATAAATTTAACACTTTCGTGGATATACAAAAATATGTTAGAAAAATCAATATTCAACGCTACATCACTTCAAATCCTACCAGGAATATAGCCAGGGCAGCCACGTCAGGTACTGTCCATTCAGGGTTGGCAAATCCTTCGCTTTTCAACCCTCCCAACAAGCTTGCTCCAGCTCTCAACATGTTTAGAGATCTTGTTCTTCAGGATCTTGCTAAACTACCTATTAAAAAGATTTCCAACAATCCTTTGCCGAGTCAGGGCCTCAAAACCTTATGCGATAATAAAGATCTTATTATACGCCCCGCAGACAAAGGCGGAGGCATAGTTCTGTTGGATAAAGCAAGCTATATGCAAGAAATGTATAACATCCTGAGCGATCAAGATACCTACAAAGAGATATTTAACAATCCCACTCATCAATATAAGAAAAAGTTGATTAATCTCATCACTAGAGGTTTTGATTCTAAAATTTTAAATTCTAAAGAGAAGTCGTTTCTTGTCCCTCTGGCCCCCAGGATTCCAATTATATACTATCTACCTAAAATTCACAAAAATCCCCTCCATCCCCCTGGGCGTCCCATTATTAGTGGGATAGATTCCATTACGTCGAGGATAGGTAGATATATAGATTTCTTTCTACAACCCTCTGTTAAGACCACACCATCTTATTTGAAGGACACTAAAGACGTCATTCAACGCCTCACGTCACTGACCTTTGAGAGTGATTTTATTATGGCCACAGCTGACGTGGCAACCCTATACACCTGTATCCCGCATCATAGGGGGATGGAGGCTGCTCAGCAATTTTTGAATAGGGATCTTACATTGGCCGCCCCACAGGTTAATTTCATTATGGAACTATTAGAGTTTGCGACACAACACAATTATTTTTGGTTTGATGGACATTACTTCCTTCAACAGAAAGGGGTAGCAATGGGTGCCAAATTCGCACCAAGTCTGGCCAATCTATTTATGGCCAAGTGGGAGGAGGATGTCGTCTATGCCCTGCAGGAGCCTCGGCTTCTGCTTTGGGCCAGGTATATAGACGACATCCTCCTCCTATGGGCCGGCACTTCACAAACGTTACAAACCTTTTTTTCTACGTTAAATGATAATGATAGAGGCATTACCCTTACATATGAAGCTAGTCAGTCCATGATACACTTCTTAGATTTGCAGATAGTAAGATCACAGCACCAATTTAAGTTCAGTACTTATTTCAAACCTACCGATAGAAATGGCTTCATACCCATGGGCAGTTGCCATCACCAGTCATGGCTGAAGTCGGTCCCTAAGAGTCAGTTCCTGCGTCTTCGCCGGAACTGTACAGAAACAGACACTTTCGTACTTCAAGCGAATGTGCTTAAAAATAGATTCTTAGATAAGGGATATAACAAGGTAGAAATAGATAATGATTTGAAGAGGGTGTTAGATATAGAAAGATCCACTTTGCTGGAAGAGAGACCACCTAAAGAAGAGGATGATACCTTCAGATGGTCTTTCCTTACCACCTTTTCTACCCAACATAAGCATATAAAGGCCATTTTTGAGAGACATTGGGGGATACTGAAAAATGACAGGGTGTTGGGTGCGTTGATACCAGAAAGGCCCAAGGTTATCTATAAAGGAGTACCCTCCCTTCAAAGCAAAATTGCACCCAACATCATAAACCCACCCATAAAACCCACATTCTTTCATAATTGGATGGGATACTATCCCTGCAAAAAATGTATTGTTTGCAAACACAATACAAGTGGAAGAAGACCTACAAAGGAATTTAGATCCACAGTGACCAATAAAGTCTACCCTATAAAACATTTTTGTACGTGTGCCACAACTCATGTGGTATATCTGTTGACCTGCCCTTGCGGTAAACAGTATGTGGGCAGAACAATAAGATCTTTCACCGCTAGGGTATCCGAACACGTGAGTCTAATCAAATTTGGGAGCATCAAACATACTGTCCCCAGACATTATCGGCAACACCATGCCCGAAACCCTGATGGCACTCAATTTCTAGTTATAGACCATTTCGTTGCCCCATGGAGGGGGGGAGCAACTACCAGGGGGGTATCCAGACTGGAAACATTCTGGATATACGAGCTTCAGACTCATCAGCCACAGGGAATGAATGTCGAGTGGGACATTAACGCCTTCATTAATGCGTCATGAAAACTATACAATATTACACGACTTCTTTTAGATTTTTTATACTTTTTATTAAAATTCCATTTTAATTTTATATAATTTATTAACTTTTTTATTTAACATTATATGTCATAATGTGTGCATGTATATATGAGTTCGTAGTATAGTATGTTAGTCATACACATATATTTAGGAATGCATCATTGCATCCTATTACGTTTCATGCATCCATGTATATAATGTTTTATATATATTCTTTCAATATAATGGCATTATTAATCCTAACGTTAATTTATGTTTTCATTACAGTTTTTATAAACTCCTTTTCGTGCTTCTAGTCTGCCCTCCAGCCAGTTAAACACTTTTCTTCCCTTCAGGGAAGTTGTGGGTTGCGTCCTTTAGAGGGGCGGCCCTATTATTATGGGCTCTTAGAGCGCTGGGTGTTTAACTCGATGGAGGGGTGTGGCTGTGGTATGAGGCAGTCTTAGGTCTCGTTCTTCTGAACGATGCGTGGCTGCCACTTCCGTTTTCTTCCAGCGCATCTCTATTGGCTTATGTCACGTGTGGGAGTTGACATCCAGGCCTCGTTTTCAGGGCGGGGTCTGGTTCCATTAGGGGCATATCATTGTGCTTACTGGCCGCGCTGTGCGGCAGGCCTACGTCTCGCTTTCTGAAGCGAGGCTTGGCTGCCACTTCCGGTTTTTTCCATGACGGAAGTGACGCGCAGGCGCTAGATCCAGGCCTCGTTTTCATAGCGAGGCTTGGATCCCGTCCAGCGCAGCTCAGTCAATGTAAACACCCTTATGTATGATATAGAGGCTCGGTCAACACTGTTATACAGGTGACCTATAGCCTTCTTCCATTTCCATGTCCATTTTTAACTTATATATATAGCGTTTTAGATGTAATGTGTATAGTCATAATACATATTATTTTGTGTGCCATTTGGCCATCCAGGATACAAAATCCAAACCGGAAGTGAGGTATTGGCGGTTCACTTCCGGGATCAGGGAGGTCAAGTGGTCCATTTAATTGCGATGTGTGTGGGACAAAGTCCTTACCCCAGATGATGACTATTTAGTCGAAACTAGTCGGGTGGACTTGTCCGTACATATCGCTCCTGTACCTGCATCCATGTTTTTATAAACCATCTTAAATGTGAGTGTTCCACTGTTATGTTTTGCCATTAAAACCCTTTACAAACGGTATCATGCTATGTGGATTTTTCTCCATCTCTACACATATGCTTCTTGGATACCGAGTTCTTATATGCATTGGTGATCTGTGTGTTGGATACCCTGTATGATTGAAGCTGATCAACCGCTTTGACTCCTGACCACCCTCCAACTCAAGACCATCCATACTGGGTTCCATTAACCCTCAAGCTTTCTCCGATTTGGGTGGCGTATGCCTCTCCAAATCCGAGATCTTTGGTAAGCCTCCTTCAACTTATCCTTGGTGGTGGTTTTCACATTAGTCCTATACACCGAATATTCTGTATCGCAAGTTCACATCTTGATTGAACACGTTTTCTTTTCTTTTTGGATTGATCTTCACCATTTGGACATTGTATTGATTTTTGTCTGATGGACTTTATTCTATCTGATGGATTTTATTTGATTATAATTCTCATTCTGTTTATTAATATGGGTTATCATATTATTGTTTGACCACTCTAGCAATAGAGACACTCAGCACGCACGATTTTTTGGGTGTTACACGTGTTCACTATATATGATTACTATATGTTTATGTTGTGTATTAATTTGCTCACATATATCATTTTGCCTAGGTAGCGCTACATTTTTTATTTTTCACACTATTCCAGCTTTTTTTCTATTAGCAGTGTTGGCAGCTTCCTTTGGTATATACACAAGCCCAGCGCAGTATACCCCTTTACATTACACAGCACTTTATGCCCTCTTCGCCCCATGGTCCCGCTGACCTGGACCGCGGCAATCTCCGGTTCTAAGCCTCGGTATATCCACGGCAGGAGTCCGGGGCTTATAAATCCCCTGAGCTGAATGTCCAAAATGTCCCTCATCAGGAGGGACATTTTGGAGCATTCTAATTGGTCAGCGCCATCACTTGGTCGGCACCAATCAATCAGCAGCCACATAGCCTGTCCTGTCAACTATGGAGAAGACGTGTGGCTGCAGAAAGGATTTCTAAGCCCCGGACTCCTGGCACGGATATAACGTTGCTTAGAACTGGAGATTGCCGCGGTCCAGGTAAGCGGGACTGGGGGGGGGTGCGAAGGAGGGGGACCTGTGCAAGTTCACCTTACAGATTTTTCTGTAAGAGCCGGTTCACACTGGGGCAACACGACTTCCAGCGCGAC
Source organism: Rana muscosa (assembly GCA_029206835.1). Classification (NCBI taxonomy): domain Eukaryota; kingdom Metazoa; phylum Chordata; class Amphibia; order Anura; family Ranidae; genus Rana; species Rana muscosa. The sequence continues at coordinate 737,963,192 of CM055118.1, forward strand.
TTTACAAGGCAACTTCGAGGCAACTTCAAGTTTCCTCCAGGACAGGCGACTTTGCCAGTGGCCAATGAAACAATAATCAGCTCTGTGGAAGGGAGGGGTTTGCCTGAGAAAACTATTTTCTCTTCCTGTAAAGTTGCTTCAGTTAAGACACTGATCCGACTTTGGAGGCGACTTCCATTGAAATCAATGGGTACAAGTCGCCTAGAAGTCGTTTTCAAGTAGTACAGGAACCTTTTTTGAAGTCGGAGCGACTTCTGTAGTGTGCATAAAGACGGCTCCATAGACTAACATTACAGCGCGACTTGGGGCGATTTGGGGCGTCTCGGGGCGACCTGAAGTCGGATCCTGAGTCGCCCTGGTGTGAACCGGCTCTAAAGGTGAACTCACACTTTCAGGTAACAAACTTGTTTTGACTTTATGCAGATTTATTTCCGGAATCCAAATTTTAAGCAGCTGCATATAGAATCTTTTACGTTGGCTGGTTCTTGAGCTACAAAGATATGTGCATGCATAGTGCAATACCTTCAGCATCTGCTTTTATAAAAGCTTTGCTTACCTACAGGATAAGATTCACAAGGTAAATGTTGCCTTTATATCAGGGCTTCAGAGTTGCTAACACCCTAATCAAAGTACAGTAGCTAGGTGGATGACTCAAAGTCAAATACTGTAGATGCATGGAAACATGTATCAAAACACAGACTAATGAAAATACATTGTTGCAAAATGTTTTTGAGAGTGCCGAACTTCAAAGAAGTTTACATTGTATCAAATACATTATCCAAGTGCTTATATTGTTACTAAAACAAGGCTATTTTAACAACGTGTCAATGCATAATAATTCTAAGCAGATCAACAAATCTGTGTCTGTATGTACTGTATTTCTTAATGCATTGGTGAATGCTGCTGCCTTCCTGTATTCTCTATGTATTCTCAGATCTTATCTCATAATCATAGAGCCATTCATCTAACCATCTAAACACTAAAACCATCTTTTTCATTAATGCAAGTCAAAAAATTAAAGCAGTTACCTTTCAAACTGAGCCCTCCAGCAGCACGTTATCACTGCTGCCAGGGCTTCCATCTTCACTCAGTCTTCCTTCGGGGTTCATGGGCCCCAGCCATTTTAATGGCCGGAGCCACGATGACATCACTCTCACGCATACGTACGGGAGCCATGGGCGCCACGCGGCGTTCTGCATTTCACAGCATACTGTTTGCCCTAAATGCAGAGCGTCGCTGCACATGCGCCGGTGACATCATCGGATATTGCCAGCAATAAACCCCCCCCCAGCATTGGTGTCAGTGGACGCAGCAATAACCCCCAGCATTGGTGTCAGTGGACGCAGCAATAACCCCCAGCAATGGTGTCAATGGGCACAATAATAACCCCCAGCATTGGTGTCAGTGAACACAGTAATAACTCCCAGTGTTCGGTGTTAGTGGATGCAATAACTCCCACTATTGGTGTCAGTGGACACAATAATAAATCCCAGCATTGGTGTCAGTGGGCACAATAATAACCCACAGCATTGGTGTCAGTGGATGCAATAATAACTCCCAGCATTGGTGTCAGTGGACACAATAATAACTCCCAGCATTGGTGTCAGTGGGCACAATAATAACCCCCAGCATTGGTGTCAGTGGATGCAATAATAACTCCCAGCATTGGTGTCAGTGGACACAATAATAACTCCCAGCATTGGTGTCAGTGGGTGCAATATTAACTCCCAGTATTGGTGTCAGTGGACGCAATAATAACTCCCACTATTGGTGTCAGTGGGCGCAATAATAACTCCCAGCATTTGTGTCAGTGGGCGCAATAATAACTCCCAGTGTTGGTGTCAGTGGATGCAATAATAACTCCCACTATTGGTGTCAGTGGGCACAATAATAACCCCCAGCATTGGTGTCAGTGGTCGTAATAATAACTCCCAGTGTTGGTGTCAGTGGATGTAATAAAAACTCCCATCATTGGTGTTAGTGGATTCAATAATAAGTCCTAGTATTGGTTCCAGTGGACAAAATAATAACTACCAGAATTGGTATTAGTTGACACAATAGAAACTCCCACTGTCATTGGATGCAATAATAACTCCCAACTTTGGTGTCAGTGGATGCAATAATAACTTCCAGCATTGGTGTCAGTGGATAGAACAAAACTTTCCACTATTGGTGTTAATGGAAGCAATAATAACTTCCAACAATGGTGTTAGTGGATACAATAACAACTCCCAGTATTGGTGTCAGTGGATGCAATTATAACTCCTAGCTTAGGTGTCAGTGGATTCAATAATAATTCCCACTATTGGTGTCAGTGGATTCAATAATAATTCCCACTATTGGTGTCAGTGGACGCAATAACAACTCTCAGTATTGGTGTTAGTGGACGCAATATATCCACCAGCACTGGTGTCAGTACTATTAACATCCCCTGCATTGGTGGTCTGAGGTAGTGAAAGTTAACCCCCCCCCCCTTTATTGGTGGTCATGGCAGTAAAATTTTGCCTCCTGCCCCCCCCCTTTGGTGGTCATTTCAGTGACGGTTAACCCCATGTATTGGTGGCTATGGCAGTGTAAGTTAACCTTCACCCCCCTATTGGTGGGCGCTCAAGTGAAAGTGTTAACCCTTCCATTGGTGATCACTTACCTATGACCAGCTCCCCCTCTCCCTGGGAATGACCCCACACACAGTACCCTCTATTAGTGCTGGGTGCTGGTACACAGACATCGTCCCTTTGACTTGCATTGGCGCAGTAACAGTGGGGTTGATTACTAAAGGTAAATGGACTCTACAAGGGAATTTGCACTTTGCAATGTAATTTTCCGCAGAGTTTAGTGAATGAGGTGAACTCTGCTGACTTTAATCATCCAATCATGCGCAAGCAAAAATGCAATTTTTTTCTTTTCCTTGCACATGATTGGGTATTCTTTCAAAGTGCAATTTCACCACAGTCACTAATCTCTGGGGAAACACCTTGCAGAGTGAACAGCCTATTTGCCTTTAGTACACCACCATCTCCGTGTGCCCAGGGCCTCCATATTCCTCCTGTGCACCCCGCTATTCCTTCCCGGTGCCATTAGTGAGGCCTTGTGCCCCCTCCCCTGTCTGGCCCAGTGACCGCTGTGGGCCCCCCCATGAAGTCCTCTATGAGCGCCCAGACTGCGGACTCACTGCAGCTAGCATTGCACAGGAGCATCCTTCAGCAGTAGCCGGCTTTGGAATGACATCACCCTCAGCCAATGAGCGGCGGCGCTGTGAGCTGTCAGCCGTGTGCTCAGCCCCAGCAGCTCCAATCACAGTGCGGGGAGGGAGGGCGAGCTGCAGAGAGGACTGGCCGGGCTGGGACTGCAGGCAAAGCGGAGCGGATCAGGGGGAGGGGGTTCCCAGGTGTTCCGAGCTCAAGTGACAGTCCACTGCTGCAGCAGGAAGGTAGGAGATTTTTTTTAATTTATTTTTTATGCAAAGCATCTTTAGTCCTGTTCCACCTATGGTGATGATGGGGACCGGGGGTGGGTGAGTGGGGGGCACCCTTCATCTCTCCAAGGGCAGATGGGCAGCATTATGGCAGAAGATGTAGGATCGGGTGTGTGATGGAGAAGATGAGCCCTGGTGTGCCCTGTATAGAGGACTGGGGGGCTCTAGATCCATCACACAGGACTGAGCTGGGGACTGTGACCAGCATTTTAATGTGACCATGGCAGCTCTGATTCTTCCTGTGCTAGAGAAAAAATATATATAGAGATCACCTCCCTGATCAGAATCATTTCTGCTGGATGATCATTTTCTAAACCTCACATGCCTCCATGCATCACGTGATAGCTGTCAAATTTCACATTAGAAATGATGGTAAAATAAAAAAAAAAATGGTAAAAAAAAAAAAAATAGGGATCAGAACTGGGATCCTTTTTTTCTTTTACATGTATGTGAATGCTGACCAGTCAAATGTCATATGTTGCCCCCCCCCCCCCCCCATTGCACACCTATGCAACCTATGCAGATCAGTCCTCCATGCCACCAGTTTAAATAGCAATGCTTGTGATTTATTCCTGGGACCACCTAGTCCTCCCAGTACAGGAGTCACCATGATTGATGTGGATCTGAATGCTGGGGGATCAGCCAACACCAAACTAATCATTGCTGGCCCCCCCCCCCCCACCCCCTAAGAAGATTAATTCTCTGCCATGGGGCTCATCTGACCACAGGGGGTCCTAAAATCCTTCACATCATTCTGTATTAATGAGAAATAAATATTTCGGAGGAGAGCTTTCTCTACCCATAATATTTGCTGGGATGGTTCCACGGATGAGCTCCAGATGTATAGATCTCCTATTGTCATCGTTTTTATGCAGATTTCACAGCCCTGTGTAATTATATATATACTGTATAGTCAATGGTGCAGATTGTGCTGTATATAGTGGGAGCCAACACTGGCACATTATGCTGTGTGAGACTTTTCTACGGGGGTCTGTGTCTTCCCTGCATCTGCTCCATTATTAGGGCCATCTAGAAGCGTCCTCTGCCTTCTGTATATGTAATATGATAGGAAGCAATGTATGTGGATGTCTGCCCTGTCGTGATCTGTAATTCCCAGCGCTGGCAGTAACATCTGCTGGTGAGATAAAAGATTCTATGGGGGGGGACAGTTGTTACTACTACAACATTAGCCCTATATTACCATGGATGGTAATAGATCTATAGAACCGGTAACACCCAGGGCACTCTGCACATTTTTTTTAGATTGACGCTTGTTTTTACAGTCTAGATCAAATAATTATATTTAGGCTACTGTATAAGCATAGGTGTGCGCAGTCTATTGTATGAGGGTGTGCACCATAGGTGTGCACAGACTGTTGTATTAGGGTGTGCACCATAGGTGTACGCAGTCTATTGTATTGGGGTGCGCAGATGCAGACTATTGTATTAGGGTGTGCACCATAGGTGTGCGCAGTCTTTTGCATTGGGGTGCGCACCATAGGTGTGCGCAGTCTTTTACATTGGGGTGCGCAGACGCAGACTATTGTATTAGGGTGTACACCATAGGTGTGCGCAGACTATTGTACTAGGGTGTGCACCATAGGTCTGCGCAGCCTATTGTATTAGGGTGCGCAGGCTATTGTATTAGGGTGTGCACCATAGGTGTGCACAGCCGCCCTATTGTATTAAGAGTGTGCACCATAGGTGTGCTCAGACTGTTGTATTAGGGTGTGCACCATAGGTGTGCGCAGTCTTTTGCATTGGGGTGTGCACCATAGGTGTGCGCAGTCTTTTACATTGGGGTGCGCAGACGCAGACTATTGTATTAGGGTGTGCACCATAGGTCTGCGCAGCCTATTGTATTAGGGTGCGCTGACTATTGTATTAGGGTGTGCACCACAGGTTTTGCACAGCCGCCCTATTGTATTAAGAGTGTGCACCATAGGTGTGCTCAGACTGTTGTATTAGGGTGTGCACCATAGGTGTGCACAGTCTATTGCATTAGCGTGTGCACCATAGGTGTGCGAAACCTATTGTATTATGGTTTGCACCATAGGTGTATGCAGTCTTTTGCATTGGGGTTGCGCAGACTATTGTATTAGGGTGTGCACCATAGGTGTGCGCAGCCTATTGTATTAGGGTGTGCACCATAGGTGTGCACAGTCTATTGTATTAGGGTGTGCACCATAGGTGTGCGCAGTCTATTGCATTGGGGTGCGCAGACACAGACTATTGTATTAGGGTGTGCACCATAGGTGTGCACAGCCCTATTGTATTGGGGTGTGCAGGCTATTGTATTAGGGTGTGCACCATAGGTGTACGCAGTCTATTGTATTAGGGTGCACAGGCTATTGTATTAGAGTGTGCACCATAGGTGTGCGCAGCCTATTGTATTAGGGTTTGCACCATAGGTGTGCGCAGTCTATTGTATTAGGGTGCGCAGGCTATTGTATTAGGGTGTGCACCATAGATGTGCGCAGTCTATTGCATTGGGGTGCGCAGACGCAGACTATTGTATTGGGGTGTGCAGATGCAGGCTATTGTATTAGGGTGTGCGCAGCCTATTGTATTGGGGTGTGCAGGCTATTGTATTAGGGTGTGCACCATAGGTGTACGCAGTCTATTGCATTGGGGTGCGCAGACGCAGGCTATTGTATTAGGGTGCGCAGGCTATTGTATTAGGGTGCGCAGGCTATTGTTTTAGGGTGTGCACCATAGGTGTACGCAGTCTATTGCCTTGGGGTGCGCAGACACAGACTATTGTATTAAGGTGCGCAGGCTATTGTATTAGGGTGTGCCGCATAGGTGTGCGCAGCCTATTGTATTGGGGTGCGCAGACTAGACTATTGTATTAGGGTGCGCAAGCTATTGTATTAGGGTGCACAGGCTATTGTATTAGGGTGCACAGTCTATTGCATTAGGGTGTGCACCAGTGGCAGCTGGTGCTCAAATTTTTTTTGGGGGGGGGGGGCGCAAACAAACTGAAAAAAAAAAAAAATCAATTGCCGCCACTGTGTCCATTAAACGCCACTAGTTTCCCCCCATATACAGCCAGTTTGTCCCCAAAATACAGCCAGTTTGTCCCCAAAATACAGCCAGTTTGTCCCCCATATACAGCAAATTTGTCCCCCCCAATAATACAGCCAGTTTGTCCCCCAATAATACAGTCAGTTTGTCCCCCCAATAATACAGCCAGTTTGTCCCCCCAAAATACAGCCAGTTTGTCCCCCATATACAGCCAGTTTGTCCCCCATATACAGCCAGTTTGTCCCCCAATAATACAGCCAGTTTGTCCCCCAATAATACAGCCAGTTTGTCCCCCCAATAATACAGCCAGTTTGTCCCCCCAATAATACAGCCAGTTTGTCCCCCATTATACAGCCAGTTTCCCCCCATTATACAGCAAGTTTCCCCCCATTATATAGCCAGTTTCCCCCAATATACAGCCAGTTTGTCCCCCATATACAGCCAGTTTGTCCCCCATATACAGCCAGTTTGTCCCCCATATACAGCCAGTTGCCCCCCAATATACAACCAGTTTGTCCCCCATATGCAGCCAGTTTGTCCCCCCATATGCCCCATATGCAGCAAGTTTGTCCCCCATATGCAGCCAGTTTGTCCCCCATAATACAGCCAGTTTGTCCCCCATAATACAGCCAGTTTGTCCCCCATATGCAGCCAGTTTGTCCCCCAATATACAGCCAGTTTGTCCCCCAATATACAGCCAGTTTGTCCCCCAATATACAGCCAGTTTGTCCCCCGTATGCAGCCAGTTTCCCCCCCAATATACAGCCAGTTTGTCCCCCATAATACAGTCAGTTTGTCCCCCATAATACAGTCAGTTTGTCCCCCATAATACAGTCAGTTTGTCCCCCAATATACAGCCAGTTGCCCCCCCAATATACAGCCAGTTGCCCCCCAATATACAGCCAGTTTGTCCCCCGTATGCAGCCAGTTTCCCCCCAAATATACAGCCAGTTTGTCCCCCATAATACAGCCAGTTTGTCCCCCATAATACAGCCAGTTTGTCCCCAATATGCAGCAAGTTTGTTCCCCAAATACAGCCAGTTTGTCCTCATAATACAGCCAGTTTGTCCCCCCCAGCCCTGCACTTACCTTCCTCGAGTCAGCGCCGTCCTTCTTCCGTCCTCGATGTCTTCTCCCGCCCTCGATGTCGCTTCAGCCAATCAGGTTACCGGTAACCAGACCCGGTGAACCTGATTGGCCAGGGAACGCACCCCTGTGCGTCCTCTCATTAGATATTTAGAAGCCGATTACAGCCCTCAGGCTGTAGTCGGGAAGCCTATCAGAGCCGCTGGCTCTGATAGGCACTTCTAAAGGCCAACCAGACACTGTTATTCAGATGGCCGGCGCTCAAGGGGCCGGCCATCTGAATAGTGGGCGGCAGCAATACATAGGTTCATGCAATGCATGAACCTATGTATTGTTGTGGTGAGTGACGGCCGGGCGCAGAAGCGAGCGGCGGTGGCGCTTCTAGGCCCACTATGGACGCACCGCCACTCATTGTGTGAAGAAAAGGACATTTAAAGGGCCCGTTTTTTTTTCTTTTTGGTGACCGCAGGAGGGGGGGCGGCGCCCGGGCGCCCCCTATGGACGGGCCGCCACTGGTGTGCACCATAGATGTGCACAGTCTATTGTATTAGGGTGTGCACCCCAAAGCTCAAACACACATGCCTTTCTCTGCAGCCTCAGCTGCACTGGACAGTGGATGAATAGGAAGTGCTCTGTGCTGAGCGGCTTCCTGTTCATTCACAAACTAAAGCATAGTAAACACAGTTTGCTATGCTTCAGTTATGATTGAACACAGTGAGTGAGTGTGTTCATTGTGTTCATTTAGAAAAGGAAGGGGCTGGTAAATTACATATTGATATAAAAGGATACCTATGTGCCTACCAATAGGTGAAGCTAAAACTAAAATATAAAAGTGCTAATATATATATATATGAATGACACACAGCAGCTAAACTTCTATAGTGTAACCAACACAAATGAATATAGTGAAAAATATTGAAGCAGCGCTAAATGTCAAAGTGCAAAATGCTTAAAGTGAAACGTGCTATAAATAGTCCAATAACACAATAAATGTAAAAATGACTAATAGTACATAGTGAATAAAAAAGCAATAATCATGTAAAAAAATAAGTATCCAAAAAATTGATGTGTCCCAAAAAATAATGTATAATAGAACGTTCACACAAAGGGTAATGATCTCCAAAAAAGACGAAAATTTCCAACAAACAAGAATAGGAGAGAGGGAGAAGAACAGGCTTGGGAGTCTAGCTTTTCACATCAATAGGGAATCAACCATAACAGGGGGAGGATTGTGAGCATATGCCTTTTTTACATTTATTGTGTTATTGGACTATTTATAGCACATTTATAGCACATTTCACTACTTTAAGCAGAGCAGTGGCGGCTGGTGTTTTTTTTGTTTGGGGGGGGGGGGGGGGGGGGGCGGTAAACCGGTCGCCAGGGGCACGTGGCAGTGCTCTGCGCCCCAAGCCTACCCTTTTTTTGAAGCCTATTAGAGCCTCTGGCTATAATCACATGTTTAAAAAAAAAAAACACCCCACCATTGGAATCAATGCACCGCTGCTCTGCATGTAGATTAGGAGGCCGGTTGCATGGATAGGGGGGCGGCGCCCATGTACCCCTAATGAACGGGCTGCCACTGTTGATTAGCCCCTACCCCCACTCTCCATCCTGCACATCCTATGTGCAGCGGGGGGGGGGGGAGAGTAGAGGAGGGAAGCCAGCAGCACTGCAGAGGGGGGCGCAACACTGGGGGGGGAAGCCTGGGCAGTAGGGGGAATTGGCACCGCACAGAGTGATTGGGGTGTGTCCAAGCACCCCTGGCACAGCCCCTGCAGAAGCCTATGGTGTGCACCCCAAAGCTCAAACACATGGTACCAATCAATGTGTTTATTCAGAAAGGTAAGGACTGGTAAATTACCACTTCTTCCACTCATCCTGAAATATCATCTGTGTGTGCCTACAGCAGCAGCTGGCGGGAGTGGAGGGAACATGGCAGTGCCCTGATAGGGGGCCCCAGGCCACATGGGGTGATTAGGGTGTGCCTGGGCACTCCTTGCACACCCTGTGTGCATGCCTATGTGTATAAGCAAGGTACATATACTTTTTTTTTTTTTTTTTGTACTTTATTTCTTTATTGAGTTTTTTCAGTTTTACAAAAGGTTAAACAAAAAAAGATTTCCCCATGATGTCCCAACCCTTCGGCCCTGATCTCACATTTGATAAACCCTATATATTTTAATCGGTCTTGGGGTAGTACCTAGGTTGGGTCTCTCATAGGGTTGTCTATGTGTATTAAAGAGGAAGTAAAGAGGAAGTAAACCCGGAATTAAAAAAAAAAAAAAAACCTGCAAAAGAAAGCCACAATGAGCTAGTATGCATAGCATACTAGCTCATTATGAATGACTTACCTGAGATCGAAGCCCCCGAACTGCTCCTCGTTCCCCTCCGCCGCCATCTTGCCTCGATGTCCCGTCACTGTATCGCCGTTCCCTTGCTGTGATTGGCCGGAGCGGCGATGACGTCACACGCATGCGCGCGGGGACGGCATTCTCCCATTGAGAAAACCGTCACCGCTCAGTGCACCTGCGCCGTTGTCTACGGCGCGCATGTGCTGTAGACATCGGTGCAGGGTTTTGTGCAAATATCTCCTTAACCGTCTTAATCTAGGCTTACCTGTAGGTGCAAGTTGTGTGGTTGGGTTTACAACCACTTTAATACTGGATAATAAAGTTCTCCACCACCCACTTCTCTTTCACACCTTCATACTTACGGTCATTCCCACATCATCCACTCACTCACAATCTGGTTTCTCTTGGGCCGTTACACATATAATATTTTACATGGAGCTATTACAGTACATTTGTGTCTAAGGTATACAGTAGTAATACTTGGGGTCCATGCACACTGTAAATGTAACAAGTTACAGTGGTGTAAATGAAAGTATTAAACCTTTCTTTTTCTTTTTATCTTGGCACATACCCTAGCACTTCCGTTGTCTCAGTGCTGCTTCAGTGCTGAACCTCTAGTTTCACAGGAAAGAGTGGAAAGGGCAGTCTGGAGCCAGTCAGAAATCCAATGACGCGGGCGCCGGGGGGGCGACAACGAGTCCTGCATTCGGCGGCTATGGACGCTGAATGCTGGACACGGGAGCGCGCCCGCAAGGTAACCCCCTTGGGAGAGAGCTTCCCAGAGGAGGTTATCTGATGCGGGGAGGAGCCGAGAGAGCCGCCGTGGGACTCCAGATCAGCTGGATTTGGGACACTCTGTGCAAAATGAACTGCATAGTGGAGGTAAGTATGACATTAAAAAAAAAACACACAAACCTATAGTGTCACTTAAAGCTGGCCATACATGGGTAGAAATTCGGCCAGCTCAGCAGGGACAGGCTGAGATTCGATCCATCTATGGGCAGGCTGATTGTACTTAAAGTGGTTGTAAACCCAACCACACAACTTGCACCTACAGGTAAGCCTAGATTAAGGCTTACCTGTAGGTGCAAGAAATATCTCCTTAACCTACACGGTTAAGGAGATATTTTCAGAAAACCCTGCACCGATGTGTACGGCGCATGCGCGCCGTAGACAACGGCGCAGGCGCACTGAGCATTGCCGGTTTTCTCAATGGAGACTGCCGGTTTTCTCAATGGAGAAATCCGGCCCCGCTCGCATGTGTGTGACGTCATTGCTGCTCTGGCCAATCACAGCGCTGGAGCGGCGATAAAAGGAAGACGGTCGGACCGGACATGGAGGCGGAGGGGGACGAGGAGCGCTTCGGAGGCTTCGATCTGAGGTAAGTGCCACATAATGAGCTAGTATGCATAGCATACTAGCTCATTATGTCTTTTTCTTGCAGGTGTCATTTTTTATTTTTTTTCCGAACAGGGGGTTTACAACCACTTTAAGTCGATCCATTGATAAACTTCAGATTTGCACTACGTTCCGTAGTGCAAATCTGCAAAATGCAAAAAGCACTAAACTGCATAGGTGTGAATCCAGCCTCATGCCTCGTACACACGACCGGTTTTCCCGGCAGGAAAAAAAAAACTACGCTTTTCACGGCGGGATTCCTCTCATACCTGCCTTGCATACACACGTTCAGGCCAAATACCGCTGAACTTTTGACTGCCAAGAACGCGGGTGACGTCAAAGACTATGACGAGCCAACAAAATGACGTTCTATGCTTCCGCGCATGCGTTGAATTGTTTACAAGCATGCGCGTTTTTTCCCCTCGGGAAAGCATACATACGACGGGAAAAAGAAAAAAGAGAACAAGTTCTCTTTTTTTTTCCCGCAGTTTTCTCGTCGGGAAAACTGCGATGGAGCATACACACGGCCGGTTTTCCTGGCCAAAAGCTGTCATGGCAGTTTTCCAGACGGGAAAACCGGTCATGTGTACGAGGCATTAGGCTTTAACCTGGAACACAGGCAAGGATTAAGGCCTGTTTCACACTTATGCAGGTTGCAGTTTACATATTCCAGGTACATTTTTTTTTTTCAATAGATGCTTTTCATCCATTGAAGTCTATGAAACCAAAAACCAGAAAAAAGTCCCTGGCCTATTTTATAAAATGCCCAGATGTGAACTACATCCATAGGAAACCATGTTAAATGGACTGTAGTGTGTTTCTGCAAAGCTGAAAATGTGCTAAAAAATGCGTAGATGTGAACCAGGCCTTAGACTCCATTCACACAGGGGCAACACGACTTCCAGCGCGACTTTGGGAGGCAACTTGGACACGACTTGAGTATGAATCACAGCGCGACATGAGGCAACTTACAAGGCAACTTCAAGTTGCCTCCAGGACAGGAGACATTCCAGTGGCCAATCAAACAAGAATCAGCTCTGTGGGAGGGAGGGGTTTGCCTGAGAAATGTATGTTCTCTTCCTGTATTGTTGCTTCTGTTAAGACAGGGAATCCGACTTCTGAGGCGACTTCCATTGAAATCAATGGGTACAGATCGCCTAGAAGTCGGATTGAAGTAGTACAGGAACCTTTTCTGAAGTCGGAGCGACTGCAGTAGTGTGCATTAAGACAGCTCCATTCACTTACATTGATTTTCTCATGCAGCGCGACTTGGGGCGACTTGAAGTCGGATTTAAAGTTTCCCCTGTCTGAATGAGCGCCTTAAAGTGGAGCTCCACCCTAAATAGCAACTTTTGCTATTTGGAACCCTCCCCCCCTCCGGTGTCACAATTGACACCTTTCAGGGGGGAGGGGGGTGAAGATACCTGTCTAAGACAGGTATTTTCACCCACATCCGGGAGTCCTGTCTCCAGGAATCTGCGGGAGTTACGTCACTTCCCGCAGACTTCCCTTGGTGTTCTGGGAGACACTCGGCTCCCAGAACACAGGAGCACCAATCAGAACGGCGCAGCGCGAGTCGCGCATGCGCCGTAGGGAACCGGGCATGAAGCCGCAGGGCTTCACTTCCTGGTTCCCTCAGCGAGGATGGCGGAGGGAGCAGCAGAGCGATGAGCGGTCGCTCGTCCTCTGCTGCGGACGTCGCTGGACTCCAGGACAGGTAAGTGTCCAAATATTAAAAGCCAGCAGCTGCTGTAGCTGTAGCTGCTGGCTTTTAATTTTTTTTTTCCGGTGGAGCAACCCCTTTAAGGATAAAGAAGCTGCATACTTAGTAAATGATTAAATCAGCTTCTGAAATTGCTTTAAAAAGCTAAAGGGCTGAGTATCAATTTAAGGATATCGGCACCATTAAAACAAAACGCATTGCACAACTTTATCGGCTTTTACTAGCACTTTCTAATGCCATTATAAATAAAAACACTTGATTGCAAAATGCCCTAAAATTTCACAAACAAGTCTTACGTCTGCTGTTTTCCATTTCCTTTATTTGGGAAGCAATATAATACGTTAATTGTGTGACTTCTTGTTTTTTCCAAAATTCCTCCAAACTTGGACACTAACATACTTGAATTGCGTGACTGTGAACTATGCGGATTTTAGTTTTGTACAAAAGTCCGCCAACCTTAAACACTATCACATGCAAATTATATGACTTCTGGTCCAAAAGTCCTCAGAATTGCGCAAAGCATTATAAAATGTAAAGTGATATTACACCCCTTATTTTTTATTTTTTTTTGCAGTTTCAGCTGCTCGTGTAAACAATTAGTTAGTATGCCTCTTCATCATACTGTGTTTCATACCCTGCCTATCCTCCATTTTTATCCAGCACCCTCATCACTGCCACCCTTTCTGGTTTCTCATGCAGGGTTCTATGGAGCCCCCATACTGTGCACTCCTGGGAATAAGAGTACATTCTGATGTGAGGATGCTGCCTACTCTGACACGTGTCTCCCGATATGAAGACAAACAGAAGACACACCCTACTCCTTCTCAGTGCAGGCAGCGTCCCCACATTGGCCAAATGTCATCAATGAAGGGGCACATATGCATACTAATGCAAATACTGGTGGGACATGTAGTCCTGAATACTATGATCAGGTGACTTGAGATTAGGTTCAGAATGAATGCTCCTCATGGCAAGGAGGAAGACCAAGGATGTGGTTACAAACAGGTACTAATGTGAATCTTTCTGCAATTTTTTGGCAAAGCATTGTTGGTTTACCTGTGCTCAGGATTTTTTTCAGGGGAAAGTTGGTGGAACTCAGTTCCACCACCTCTGGCTCAGACCCTTGGGGGGGGGGGGGGCTGCTTACCACAATCACTTGTAAGCACAGAAGTCCGGTTTCTGTGTTTACAAGTGACAGCTCTGCACTCTGTGTGTAACCCCCCTGAACTCTGCACTCTGTATGTAATGCAATCCTGGTAGTTAATGCCCCTTTAAGACTCTCCTACTGTTCGTGAATTTTGACGGACCACACCCACTATTTGATGTGATTTGGAGGGTGTGTGTAGGGGGAAGGGTTTTGGGGGGTTGTGGTTGAGTTCCAGCACCTATTGTTTGAGAAAAAAAAGCCCTGCCTGTGCTGTATTAACATATAGAAACATGATGAGGCTTTAGTTCTACTTTACCAACTCTTCAAAGCTCAACACAGCACTATATGCTCATGTGTGGTAATTTTTTAATGATTGTTATACTAATGTGTTAGGCAATAAGGGTATGTATTAAATGGTTATAATGATCCTATTTAGAATTTTACTACTTACTTATACATACTTACTTTGTATGATTTTTGTCATAAATAGGTCAACCATATGATAAAATTGAGGATCTGGGCCAAGCTTTGATGCCTCTAGAGCAGCCTTCTTCTTCAACTAGGGTTCCATGGAGCCCTAGACTTCCTCCAGAGGTTGCTATGTGTTCCTTTAGCAATGAGCAATTTCAGCCTCTCAGATAACTTCCCACTAATGCCAGTGATTGTTTTTAGCCATCTGCAGGGCCGCCATCAGGGGGGTACAGGCAGTACACATGTAAGGGGCCCAGATGGCAACCCCCCTTTTCTTTTTCTTTTTTCTTTATAATTTTTTTTCTCTTGTAAGGGGCCCGGAGGTCCCTAGGGGCCCTCCAGTCCCCAGGGGCCCGGATGGCAACCCCCCCTTTTTTTATTTATTTTTTTTTTTCTTGTAAGGGGCCCGGATGGCAACCCCCCTTTTTTGAAAAAAAAAAATATTTTGTTCATCAGCACCCAAAAAAGCCCCCCCCCCCCATGCCTAAAGCTGTGTAAGGGGCCCTAAATTTCCTGATGGCAGCCCTGGTTATCTGAAAGGGGGGGGTACTTCTCTGTGACCACAAATGTAATGAGCAAACTTCCCAATGACCACCATGATGAGCTGTAGATATAGTAATTGTTAGTAGGAGTTACTTGAAACCAGAAGGTTATTTAAAAAGTTTCTCTGAGTAAAAAAAGCTGTGAAAAAAATCATATGGCACAGCTTTCATTGAGATAGTTTAAAGTAAACCTGAAGTCCAAAATAGCTAACTTAACCAGTTATTTCAGTACATAGCAAGTACCTCTGGTAAAACTGTCTGTTTTCAGTTTAAAGTGGTTGTAAACCTCAGTCATGTAATCTGAGCAAAGCATATACCGTATATATTCGAGTATAAGCCGAGTTTTTCAGCACATTTTGTTTGTGCTGAAAATGCCCCTCTCGGCTTATACTCACGTCACCTTATTGCGCCTGATCTCCCGGACTTTGGGGACCCGGTACAGGCCGACCATAGGTTCTCTGGACCCCAAACAGTTTTTTGTCTGGGGGACCTACGGCCGGGGAGCACCGATTTTTCAAAGCCGGGCACTCCTTCCATAGACTCCAATGTTAAACGTCAGTCTAGTCATGGGCACAGTGAGGCATGGGCACAGTGAGGCATGGGCACAGTGAGGCATGGGCACAGTGAGGCATGCACATGGACACAGTGAGGCAAAGTGAGGCACAGTGAGGCATGCAGATGGACACCCTGGGCTTATACTCGAGTCAATACGTTTTCCCAGTTTTTTGTAGTAAAATTAGGTGCCTCGGCTTATATTCGGGTCGGCTTATACTCGAGTATATAGGGTACATCTGTAGTGTTTACTTATCTCTCTCCAAAGCTCTAAATCCTCGTTCACATATATGCAATGTGGGAACAGTACGGTTTCCAGTGCAGTTCCCGCATCGCATTTCACCTACTGGTGGTTCACACTGATATCTGCGAACTGCTGCAGGTGTTGATGCAAAGTTATTGACCCCCACCAGATCGGTTCACAGATCGTAGTACGAACTGCCAAATGGTGCAGGAATCATATTGCATAGGTGTGAACACCCATGCAATCCGATTCCTGTGCGGACCACAAAAAGGGTCCTGCACCCTTTTGGTGCAAATGCAATGTGAATTCAGCCATACAATCTGTATGGCTAAATTCACATTGCACAGACATCACATGTGATCTGCACAGCAGTGTGAACACAGCCTTAGTGTCGTTTCTCTCTGGTGCTTCGTTCCTCTGTTATCAGCATGAGTCACTTCTGAGAAGTTTTCCTGACACATCATGCAAATTTGTGTTGGGGAGGGAGCTCAACACAAATCTTGTCTATTCTGTGTGGAGAGGGGTGTGTGCCTTTCCTCCAATCAGCTCTTACGCACGGTTACTGCAGCCTCTCTGCCCCCTCCTCTGTGCTCCTAACAGATAAAGAAAGATTTTAACACCTTTCTGCCCTTTTGAAGAGGTGTAGGGAAGAGAAGACTGCAGATAAACAAGTAAAACCCATGTAGAAGGATTTGTTTAATCTCTGTGTATCATCTGAGACTATTCATTTCACTGGGTACACAGACCGTGTTCCATCAGCTGCTTCCCCCAGTACTGATACCAGAGAAGGACAGTACTGGTCCGGGAAGTGACGTCATACATGTCACTTCCTGGTCTGTACAGGAGGGAGGCTGAGTGGACAGAGGTCCGCTGAACTCCTACCACCCTTCCCAGCAACAACTGGCAATGACAGCACTGGGCCTGCAGGTGGGACAGTGGAGCCTCGTGAACATGGGGGGGTCGCACGCGGGGGGCGGCAGCCCATTACGGCGTTTGTGGAAGTGATAGGCGGCTTCACAGCTACTTGTATCACTTCCACCTGAAAGCCAACCGTTGGCTTTACTAAAGTACACACACTGAGTGTATAAAAAAACACATCTGCAGCACTGTAAAAATCGGAATCCCCAGCCCCCCCGCCATCATGGTGCCCTAAGGTGCCTGCTTAAGCAAGCCTTATGGTAGCGCTTGACCTGCAAGTACATCAAAACAAAATGTGTGCAAGTCTTCCAATTTGTTCTCTTCAGAAAGCACCCTCAACCTGAGAACAAACGCATGTTTCCTGCCAGCATACTGTATAGAAAGACCTGCATTTATGCAGGTAGGGCAGCCCATTGAAGTGAATGGACTGCCCTACACACAGCATGCAGCTGTACAGATGTGAACCAAGAGCTTGTTCACACATGAGGTTGGGGGACAATAAAGCCATGCAGTTGAGCCATGTTTTTACCCACAACCCCCCTTTAGCTGCAGAGGTTATACACATGCAGTGGCCCCCACAGAAAGTATATCCCTAGGTGAATGGAGCCGCCCTGCAACCGCCCCTCAATCACATGCATTGCCCGTGGCTGTGGCATGGTGATACTGCATTTAGGAATGACATATCAACCCCTCACTGCCTGTCCAATGCCTCTTAAAAGCAATATGAGCATGAATCACTTTTCAGAGGAGCAGCAGTCCTTGCCTCTACTGTATTGTGAAAAAGCCCTAAATACAGGATCCCATACAGGATTAGGCATCAAGATTAAGGCCCATGCACACTGCAAACTCTCCTAGAAACCTTTCCTCCTGGCAGCATTTGGCAGAAAGAAAAGTCTGACGCTTGTAAAAGTGTCTAAAGCTTTTACAAACTTTTAGGCACATTTACAGGCATCGAGCTTGGGCATTCATTCATTTCATTGGCCAGAATAATCATTTATTCTGGCCATTGAAATAAATTAACGCTCAAGCGCTAAACGCACCTAGCATTTATGTGCATTTAAATGCGTTTTGCAGTGTCAAGCATTTTTTATGCCAGGACTCTGCCGCTCCTGGACACACTGGCAGTGTTTTTTTTTCCCCCCGACACTAAATGCTGCTAAAAGCCTATGTGTGCATAGACACAGGCTACCATGCAGGGGCGTTTAGAGATGGGGAAAAAAAACGCCTGATGCCTCTAGAAGTAGCTGCAAAAAGTCCAGTGTGCGCAAGGCCTAGGAGTTACGTAAGAACATACAGTACATACACACAGACACGCTTATAAACATACATACACACTCACACATTTATACATACACACACACACAGCCTTTCTAAAATCTGCAGCACTCTAACTGCACTAGCTGCCCGGTACTGCACTGCAGGGTACTGCCCTGTAAGGGGAGGTAGAGAGCTCAGGACTCTGGAAGATGTCCTCCTCCTTCCTCTGCTTTGCAAATGCTGTAACTATGCTGTCCAAGGGGCAGGATTGGTCAGATCCGAACACCCTTCTGTACCAGGATGCTGCAGAACCCCTGACAGCCTCAGATGGCACTATGGTTGAGAAAGGCTGATACAGACCTTACTGTAGGCATTCTCCACCTCTTTTGCCTAAACTAACTTTATCATCCTATCTGTAGCACTCTGGGGTGTGGCTGCAAGTCCACCAACATATTTATGGTGGAAAACTAGCCCCAGGCATCCTCTGTTCCTAGTTGTGGCTTCCCTGATCATGCCATCAGTTATTGCAGCGAGCTGAATTAGAAGTGGGCAAGATTTAATGATGTACAACTCCTGATTTTTGTGAGGCCAGAAGAACAGAAGGTGCCTACGCACTGGTACTGTGGGGACGTTCTCTGCTGGTTTTAGCTTGGAATAATATGCTAAAGCTACATTTTTTTATTCCGTTTCTGTTTACAAACTGAAATATGCAGCAACTTACATTTAACTTTCAAAAGATTTTTATTCAGGTTTTATAAAGAAAAAAAAGTTGACATTACCATATCAGCCAATTACAGATTAAAAACTAACATCTGGGACATGACAGTGGAAAAAAAATAGGGGGCATTTTTCTTTTTCCCCCTCTGCTTCCCCCTTCCTTTATATTATAATATATATATATATATATATATATATATATATATATATATATATATATATATATAAAAACAAAAAAAACATTATGGCATAGAGATTGCATAAACAATAAAGAAAACATAAAATAGAGCAAGAGGGTGTAGATCAACCTAAGGAACACCTTTGTACTTAAAAACATCTGTGTTGCAATCACCACTACATGTCACTGTGTATATAATGGCTGAAGTAATACCATAACCACATAGTTTTAAGAGGTATTAAAATAAAGGTAAGGGTGAAAAAGAAAGAAGAGGATAGGAGGAAATAAAAGAAAAGGAAAAGGAGAAGGAGATAACACTTAAAGGGGTTGTAAAGGTTTGTTTTTTATTTTCTGAATAGGTTCCTTTAAGCTAGTGCATTGTTGGTTCACTTACCTTTTCCTTTGATTTCCCTTCTAAATATTTTTTTTCTTTGTTTTCTTTGTCTGAATTTCTCACTTCCTGTTCCTCCTCAGTAAGCTGTTCAGTAAGCTGTTCCGGCTGACTCCACACCACTCGGATGATGGTGTGAAGTTTAGTGAGGAGAAACAGGAAGTGAGAAATTCAGACAAAGAAAAAAAACATTTAGAAGGTAAATCAAAGGAAAAGGTAAGTGAACCAACAATGCATGAGCCTAAAGGAACCTATTTAGAAAATAAAAAACGAACCTTTACAACCCCTTTAAGGGACAAGAAAGGGTGTCCTAGGTTACTGGAGAAAAAAGAAGTGATGAGGAACCCCGTGGCCGAGGAGAACCCACGGGTGGTGACAGAGGCACATGGATATACAATGCCCATAGTTCTCAGGTTTGGTTAAACACAGACTGTCGGTCATTAACAATACTAGCAACCTTCTTATGAATCAAGATTTTTTGTTTCAGCCTTCTAAAGGACACTGACAGGGTTTTCCATGATCCTGCAATGGTGATTTTTGCCACCAAAAATACAGAATATATTAGCAACTTACATTTAATTGGATATATTGTAGTTTACTTATGTAAGTTAGTTTTAGTTTAATTCGATCATGTAAAAAAAAAACAAACATAGAAAATAAATGAAGTAATCATTCAATAGTAGACAATCACAAGGCAACTAGTTAGGGAAGACAAAAAAAAAAAATGACCGTAGTTTACATATCCAAAAAGGAGTGAGAAGAAGTACAAACTCATTTAATCCCACCCCTACTCCATAATTATTATTGAACCTTTTTTTCCCCATCTTTTTCAGTCAAGGCACCCTTTCAAATTCTGTATCCTTATTCTAAAATATAAAACCCTAAACTAATAGTTTTACATATTGCAGCAGCATCCACGCACATAGGACGTTAGAGGTTTTTTGTTTCTACAAAGCAAATACACCTTTGCACACTGGTACTAACTGATTAGTATTCCAGCATTTCTCTTCTCTCTCAGTTTCTCTTCCTCAGGCAGCTAACATGACCCCAGTGCTGACAAAGAGACGCAGGGGAGAGGCAAACAAGGACTTCCTCAGGCGCCCCGTGTCAACCATATCAACATATGACGTTGTCACTTGTTGGGATGCCGGTAGCTGGCTCCCACAGTGCCCAAGGTTGTAATGATTGCAACAAAAACCTGTGGCTTTGTGTAACAAAAAGGCAGGCTTGATCTACCCACTGGCTTGTTGACACTTTTTGGACAGTTTAGGACAGTTTTTTAGGCACCCCTGAAAAATCCAGATGCCACCCCAGTTAAAAAAGGATGATGTAATTCAACAAAAGAATTCCATGTTGCCTCTTGAATGTGGCAACTCTTCTCTATCTATCACCTTGTACAGTTTCCCACAATTTTTTGGGGACAATTTGGGGCAATTTTTAAGAATTTTGTGACGGTACCCCTGAAGAATCCAGAAGATACCTAAAGGTGCCATGGCACCCTGGTTGAAAAAGGCTGTACTATACAATTCTACTATAAAAATAGGAGTAGGGTCCCTTTCCCATGGGGTTTTTGTCAATCTGTTTTTGACCAGTCATTGCATGGATTAAAGTGGTTGTAAACCCACTTTGACAACTTACACCTACAGGTAAGCCTAGATTAAGGCTTACCTGTAGGTGCAAGAAATATCTCCTTAACCTACACGGTTAAGGAGATATTTGCAGAATACACTGCACCGATGTCTACGGCGCATGCGCGCCGTAGACAACGGCGCAGACGCATTGAGCTTGCTGGTTTTCTGAATGGGAGAATGCCGGCCAATCACTGCGCCGGAGCGGCGATACCAGGAAGAAGCTCCGAGGGGACATGGCGGCGGCGGAGGGGAACGAGGAGGACTTCGGGGGCTTTGATCTCAGGTAAGTGTCACATAATGAGCTAGTATGCTATGCATACTAGCTCGTTATGCCTTTCTCTTGCAGGGTAAGGTTTTATCCTGTTTTTTCAGGGGGGGGGGGGTAGGGGGGTTACTTCCTCTTTAAAGACGGACTGCAATGTATCTCTATGAATAGCAAGATGTAAGTGGATGTACCTCCACCTACATTAACCCACATTTGGGTTTATTGGTCCATCCAGGTCCAAGTTTGTGTCTAGGTCTGCTTCAACTGACCGGACCGGATATGTGCGAATATACATATCACAGGATGGAAACAAATGGAATGGACCCAAATGTTACATATGTGACTTTCATTTCGGTTTTAACCAAACTCAGAATGGGATCAGTCTAGGATCCCCTGCTGAGATTGCTGATATTGAAGGGAGGGTGCCTGTGTGAAAGAGGTCTAAATATATGAAATTCTCTAAACCTATAGCAAACACACATTCATGAATATGAGAGATAAAAGCATAAGTAAAAGACGTGAAATGTGTTTTAAACAGTGGCGGATTATGATTTACATAGGCCCAAGGCAGTACTTACACCATAAACAGCACGCGTTTCTCTGAGACTTGATCACTCATTGAAACATCGCCATAACTGCCTATTCCACGTTATTTCATTTACATTTTTATTGGAACGCACTTCACATTTCTCAGCATATCTCTTTTGAATCCAGAAAATTTGATATTCCTTGTATTTTTAAATTAAAAAAATAATAATCATCTTTCGAAAAAAAGACAAATGTTTTTAAGGCAGTTACCAAACTCTCTAGAACATACTTGTTATAATCTAACAGTAATAGTACTAGGAGTCTTGCATCCATAAAAAATACTGACTGTTCTCACAGAGATGTTTGTTTTCAAATCAGTAACACATTATTCCCATAAATAATTCCCTGGAGTGCCATATCCTCCCAAGACCATTGAAATGTCGACCACAAGGCACTCATCTAAGCTCACTATATTTTGACAAGATCTGTCTTGTAGTATTGAACTTAAATGAGTAATGCCTTTCACTCTTTTTGTCATCATGGTATGACCCATTATGTTCTACTTCTGTTTGTACTAAAGGAGAACTCCTCTCAACACATACACACTTCAGTTAGAACTATGAAAAGTGAATATCTGATTTGTGTTTAATTATTGTTGCCTTTATGTGTTCAATGCAAAAATAGGTTTTCTACCCATAACAGTGTTTCTAAGTGAAATGCAGGCTTTTTTTCACCTCAAAACTAGATTCACACATTTTAATGCATGTTTTTTAGGGCTGTGGAAATGAACTATTAATTCCTCGATTAATCGATAATTTTTTTTTGATCGATCAAAATTCTTTTGATCGGCACTCAACTCTCCGCCGGCTTCCGGGTCTTCAGGGAGTTCCGTCGGAGATCCGTTGACGTCACGGACACCGGCGGGGCTTGCTGTGTCCATCTGAAGGGCTCCTTTGCTGTGCCTTCATATATGCATGCCGGCGGGACCTTACTATCTACCACACGCAAGGGCTGTTACACTTCCCTCTATCAACCTGGGATTCTACAGCCATCCACTGGGAGTTGTGATAGTTCCCTTCACGGGACATCTACATGCCGACGGACTGATGTTAACCCCTCCTCATCTGGATTCAGCAGTGGTATCATTGTACACATTTTTATACCAGTATCATACTTAGCTACATGTTTTTATAACTGCTTTTGCTACCGTTTGGTATTACTCGCACCATTTTTACAGTTTATGTAGCTACATCGATTTTATCTCCAGTGCAATATTTATTTTGTTACCTACTTGAAGACTATAAAAGTTTTAATGCTATTCCCATCGAGCGCTGCCTTTGTGTGTTTTGTATCCTGCTATCCATTTTTCCAGTGGTTGGTAGCTGCACTGGGAATCAGCCTGCAAGGAGATCAGCTAAAAGTAGTTGGATCTGTATGTGCGTTATAATTAATCAAAATTAGTTGATTAATCGATTAAAAAAAAAAAACATTAATCGAACACGAAAATTTTAATCAGTAACAGCCCTAATGTTTTTATGTTTTTTCAACAATTATGCATTTCTATGTACTGCTGGCCCTAATATCCATGTCAACACATTACAAACATGGACAAGACACATCCAGTACCATTCAAAACAATTGCTAACCTGTTTATTTTTTTTCTACAAAAGCTAACCTGTTTTTTTATGAAATGACATGCAATAAAGAATAACTCCAGACATGGCTAAATTATACATAGTTACATTGGCCCAACTTGGACCAATGTAATCAGGTACATGACATACCTAGCCAATACCAATGGAAGCTGGAATCACTGAAGGAGACAACGCTACTCCAATAATTTCCACCGGCTTGCGGGTCCCGCGCCTAGCGGCTGCACTCCTGCTTACTCAAAGAGGGTCAGCCACTCGGCACAGGTGCCATTTATAGAGTGAAGGGAAGAGACTTACGCGCTGCTATGTATATTTTGAAAGTTAAAAGTAAATATTAAACATCAACACACATCATGTGAGGGGATTGTGTGAGAAATTAAGCTAAAAAAACAATGAATATGAACAGCTGCAACCACTAATAGTGTACTCAGAGTCACTGCATAACAAATAAAAAGAAAAAGGGGGTAATGGTGCGCGTATTCAATATTATATACTAATAGCTCAAAAACAAGTGAAAGAAAAAACAAAAACAACTGCAAAAATAGTCCAAGTGAAAAATTGGAGGTAGGTATCAGTTCTTAAATAAGTAAATGACTAATAGATCTGTAGCTTGATAGAAGGAAACCAAACATTTTTTTTAGATTGACCGCTCACCTCCAAGGATGACCAAGAAGATCAGACAAGGCTCATCAGATATCAACTGGGGAATCCTGCTGATGGATCTGGGGAGACACCATCCGGTCCCAAGCCAAGACATAGTGCTGGATATGGTCCTGGCATCAAAACATCATGCGCTCACCACCGAATATTTCCACGGATAGAGATACGCTTGCTCCAAAAAGCACTGCTTCTTGTATAGACGTCACTCAGAGAGAACAAAAGACATCCATAGTGCAATATTGCCAAATAAAATATAACACGTTTATTAAAAATCTACTTACATCAAGTAAGAACAAAATCTGCAGTTTGAAAAATGGGAGTAGTGACACTCTCGCCTCCTCACCACGCTTCCGCTCTCGATAGACACCGGAAGTGATGTCACCCAATGCGTTGCGCCACTGGTCATGTGACTTCCTCAGGGATAGAGGAAGTCACGGGACAAGTGACGCAACGTGTCGGGTGGGGCCTTGTGACGTTACTTCCGGTGTCTATCGAGAGGATCATATCCAGCACTACGTCTTGGCTTGGGACCGGAAGGTGTCTCGGCAGATTCATCAGCATGATTCCCCAGTTGATATCTGATGAGCCTTGTCTGACCTTCTTGGTCATCCTTAGAGGTGAGCGGCCAATCTATAAATTTTTCAATCGATGCTGGATTGATGTTTGGTTTCCTTCTATCAAGCTACAGATCCATAAGTCATTTACTTATTTAGGAACTGATACCGACCTCCAATTTTTCACTTGGACTATTTTTGCAGTTGTTTTTGTTTTTTCCTTCACTTGTTTTTGAGCTATTAGTCTATAATATTGAATATGCGCACCATTACCCACTTTGCCATTTATAGAATGCTTTGTTTTTTTCAAAGCATTCTCTAATTGGATGAGGCATAGACACAGGGTGAGGCATACAGAATGGGACCTAGGTAAGTCTACCTGGGTCAAAAAGCGGTTACTTAAGTAACAGAGGGTCTTGATCAGGGTTTTAATTTTAAAAGTGCAAAATTTATTGGTTTTACAATTAGCGCAAAATATGATATTTCATGATGCGACTATAAATACTAAGACAACTTCATTCAAAATACTATAATGTCTTGTACACACGACCGGACTGTCCGTCGGAATTAAGTCAGACGGATTACCTGAAAGAGTTCCGATGGAATTCCGCTCAAGCTGTCTTGCATACACACGGTCACACAAAAGTCCGACCGTCAAAAAAAAGCGGTGACGTACAACATGTACGCCGAGCCGAGATTAATGAAGTTCAATGGGAGTTCGGCTCTTCTGCTTGATTCTGAGCATGCATGGTTTTTAGTCCGTCGGAATTGCATACAGACGAACAGACTTTCTGATATAAATTTTAGTCCGTCGGAAAAAAAGAGAACAAGTTCTCTATCTAAGTCCGTCGGAATTTCAGAAGGAAAAAGTCAGATGGGGCATACACACGGACGGAATATCCGATGAAAAGAGTCGTCAGACTTTTTCCATCGGAAAATCCGGTCGTGTGTACAAGGCATAAGAGTTTTCCTGAAAGAAAAAAACTTTCAAAGATGATGCTATAAAAACAGACAAAAAACGGAAAACACACAGAACAATACAAACACACAATCAAAAACAAAGTCCGGACACCAGTTAACATTCACAGAGGAACTTTCGTGCAATAATAATCACATTAATTCAAAAGGATTTATGAACAAGAAATGTAAAAGCTCTTTTGTTCAATAAAAATGCATGGGATTGTTTCCCTGTGAATGACCCCTGGGGGATCCAGGTCACTTCATGATCTCCCCAAAACTAAGTACCTCCTAAATATTTGCTGTAAAGCCTACCCTGAAAGTGATAGTTAGTTATATAACTGAAATGGCCAGTGGTCTAGTACTGTCACTAATTAATTAGAGCACTGTGTTTTTGGATATCAGTCCACGGAATTTGTTTGGTAACCAGGATTCCTTATGAACGTTGCTCCCTTAAACAGAACACAGTCCCGCTTGTATTGACAGGAACATTCAGCATATGTTCCAATATAATATCCAGATCACTGATGGTATCCACAGCAAAAATCCTGAATAATTTTCTTAGGCTTTACAGAAGGTAGGTATAGCAGAATTTGGTTCCCACAAGCGGAACATGGATTAATAGCAGGTAATTGCTGAAAGCACAGTGTGTAGCCAGGTCTAACATCAACAGAGTAATAAAAAAATTGGCTCCTAAGTGGATAAACAAAATACACTGCACTATAAAGATCGGGATATTGCACATATCACGTTTTCAGCAATCAAGGTCAATTATTTCAGGAAGAATCGCATCCATACATTACCACCCAGTATAGTCCATTGATTTTCATATTCCGCTGGATCTTTGCTGAGCTGGGATTACATTTCGGTTGAGCTGGTGATCCATTGGCTCAAAGAAAGACTCGTCCAATCGAAGAATACTTTGCATTAATTTAGAAAATGGAAAGCATTCTCTGAATGGTGCACATGCTGTGCTGCCGACCTCCTGTGTTCAGAATGCATCAGGCCGGCTGCTCAGCATGGGACTGAGAAGAATGTGGAGATCACTGAAGTAGTCGTGTCTACTTTAGTGATTTCCAGCTTCTAGGGGCATCAATCAAATATAGTATATACCTAGTTACATTGGTCCAAGCTGGACCAGTGTAACTATATATAATATAGCCATGCCTGGAATTCTTCTTTAAATGGCAGAATTAATACACACATGCCTGAACAGATCTGTTTTGCTTTACTTATGCAGGGCAAAACAACAGGTTTGCTTAAAAGTCCAACTTCAGGAAAAAAAAACAATCCCTTGCAGTGGGGCTTTGACAAGTGTAGGGGACGGTATAAGCAGTTTTACTTACCTGATCCTAAGCTCCCCCCAGTTGGAAGCACTCCCCTCTGCTGCAACAGTGGACTATGCTATCAGTCTTGATTTCATCATAGGACCTTAAATATAATCGCATTTCATCCATGTATAATGAAACACATTCATCTAGGACAGTGGTTCTCAACTCCTGTCCTCAGGACCCACTAACAGGCCAGATTTTAAGTATTACCTTGGGGAGATGCAGACTAGAATACTGCAATCACTAAGCAGCAAATTATATCACCTGTGATGTATTTCAGTTATCTTGCAAACCTGGCATGTTAGTGGGTCCTGAGGACAGGAGTTGAAAACCACTGATCTAGGATATCAACTCAATATCCTGTTAGTTGTGGGGAAGTTCAGATAAGTTGCGCCAATGTTTCTATCGCCAGGGTGAATAGGAGGGGATAGTAGACATGCCTGCCTAGTTCCCCGTTGAATAGGAAAAGGAATAGAGATGCACACATTGACTCTAAGACAGTGGTCCCCAACCTTTTTGGCACCGAGGACCGGCGTTGTGTAATAGAATCGTGCCAAGGCCTGGGGGGGGGGGGGGGGTTGGGTTGTTATGTAGCTTTTCGCGGGCAGTTTGTCGGGGAAATGGCTAGTGTTAGCGCCTCAATCATCACAGAACAATGGCTGATATGGTGTTGGGATGATTGAAGCGCATTATTTCTGTCATTGCATTGTAATATAAAATGAAATAGTTCGAACTCACCATAATGCAGAATCTGCCACCGGATGCGATTTGTCACTTGCCACGTCGCCTTCCACCAGGTGTGGATTGTTGCTTGCGACGTCACCTGCCACCAGGTGTGGATTGTTGCTTGCCACGTCACCTGCCACCAGGTGTGGATTGCCACGTCGCCTGCCACCAGATGTGGATTGCCACGTCGCCTGCCACCAGATGTGGATTGTCGCTTGCCACCTCGCCTGCCACCAGATGTGGATTGTCGCTTGCCACAACACCTGCCACCAGGTGTGGATTGCCATGTCGCCTGCCACCAGGTGCGGATTGCCACGTCGCCTGCCACCAGGTGCGGATTGCCACGTCGCCTGCCACGTCACCTGCCACCAGGTGTGGATTGCCACGTCACCTGCCACCAGGTGTGGATTGCCACGTGACCTGCCACCGGGTGTGGATTGCCACGTCACCTGCCACCAGGTGTGGATTGCTACTTGCCATGTCACCTGCCACCAGGTGTGGATTGCCACCTGCCACCAGAGGTGGTTTGCCACCTGCCAGTAGATTTTTTTGTCACCTGCCGTGGTGGCAGCACAGGCAGGTGAGGGAGAACAGCGGTAATGCGGGGCGGGCGGTGAGAGATGATCTCTCTGCTCCCGCGCCTCGCTGCAGTATAGCAGCCCCGCTGTGTGGGCGGAAGTGCCGCGTTCCAGGCAGGCGTCGAGAGATGATCTCATCTCTCTGCTCCCGCGCCTCACCGCAGTAGGAGCCCCGCTGT
This sequence comes from Rana muscosa, assembly GCA_029206835.1. Lineage (NCBI taxonomy): Eukaryota > Metazoa > Chordata > Amphibia > Anura > Ranidae > Rana > Rana muscosa. The sequence goes on from CM055118.1 coordinate 737,991,730, forward strand.
GTGGGCGGAAGTGCCGTGATCCGGGCGGGCGGTGAGAGATGTCATCTCTCTGCTTGCCCGCTGCCGCACCTCACACAGTGCAGCCTTCGCGGCCCATCTGCAAATAGGCCACGGCCCAGCAGTGGGCCGCGGATCGGGGGTTGGGGAACCCTGCTCTAAGACACACTGTGGATTGGGTATATAGGATTTAAACCCAAGTTCTAAAGTTGTTTCCTAAACCAAATTTTCGTAGGACGGTGGTAAGGTAGGGCCATTCTATAGAATCAAAGGCTTTATATGTGTCTAGGGCTACGACAACCCATGGGATGTTTGAGGCAATTAGGAAATTGGAGGTTAGTAAACAATCTTTGTATATTATTATTTATAGGATCTACCTGGAATGAATCCAGTTTGGTCAGAGTTATTAAGTGTGGCAATCACTGAGGTCAAATGAATAGCTAGGATTTTAGAGAGGAGTTTGAGATTTGTGTTAATTAGGGGATAGGCCTGTAGGATTCACACCGGCATCAAAGGACCTTCATCTGCTGGAGCATATGCTTTGGAACAGACCAGCAGCCCAGATTGTGCTCATAAAATATATTCTATAAGGCCTAATTTACATGGGTGACAGTAAATATAGGTGGTTGAGCTGTGGTTCCCCCTCCCCACCACCCAACCACAAGTTAACATGGCCATTGACCATATTAGTACTCACTGCCACGGTTGATATGCCAGGCAGTACCACCGCCAGAGCAATCTATTCACATGAAAGGGGCCATGGGGCAACTACCTTTGTAATGCCCACGGTTAAGTGGTTATAACAGACATCAAGGAGGTGACATATCACCTTCAAAACATTGGTCAGTTATGCAGTACATCTCTGAAAAACATGCAAATGCCCTGATGTTTTATGCTCTTAAAAGTGCTGCATGTGCAAAAATAGTGTAACATTGACAGTGTGTTTGAAAGCAGGCTAAGGCATTTTAAACTATTGCTTTTCCCAATCCTGAGCACATTCTGTTTGTATAGTTTACATAAAACACTTGTTGAACAGGTATAAATACAATGAGCTTCTAAATGTTTGAGCTAACAGCACAGTGACTTTGCTGGGCTGAAATCTAATCCAATATTGTTAATCCTGCCTGGTGGACTACAGATTACTGCCTATTCCCTGTTCCACTCCACGTGCATACATTACCGTATTTGCCGGCATATAAGGTGACTGGGCGTATAAGATGACCCCCTAATTTTTCAGCTAAAAGGTTGGTTTTGGGATATACTCGCCGTATAAGACGTCCCCCTTCCGACACACCTCACCGTGCTCATTGCATACCTCACTGTGCCCATTGCATACCTCACTGTGCCCATTGCCTACCTCGCTGTGCCGATCTCCATACCTTATCCCTGTATGCAGAGTCAAACTTCGGGCATCCATTGTTCAAAAGCAGCGCCTCCTTCTCGTCCTGTTCCATCTGAGGCCGAGGATGAGAGGACCTCCGTGATAGGCGGAACACCGAACACAGGCTCTGCTGGGAAACGGAGTGTTCCACCTATCACGGAACAGGACGAGGAGGAGGCGCGGCTTTTGAACAATGGACGCCCGAAGTCTGACTCTGCATACAGGTACCGGCGTATAAGATGACCCCCGACTTTTGGGGGATATTTTTAAGTACAAAAGGTCGTCTTATACGCCGGAAAATAGGGTAATATTTTTCCCAGCAAAATAATAGGGCTGCCTTGACTCCAAAGAGTCAATTCACAGTTTATAGGGAAATGTCTCTTGGGATATGTAGTTCTCGGGGCCTGCCTATGTCAATAGAAAATAAGTTTCCAGCAGCTGTTGCTGCAAGAATTTTACAAGCCTAGTATTGGTATCATAAAGCATAGTAAAAGCTGTTTTATGATCTAGAGGACTCCAGAACAACATACTCAAAGATGAAGAAAAACTTCAAAGCTAAATAGCTCTGGCGAGGCTACTCCCACACACCAAGGCTTATTTTACTGGGTACCCAACAGTAGCTCAAACCATAAAAATACAGAAAGGTGTGCCAGACCAAAATCAGATAAAAGAGTCCTAGACCATTTTAATTGATTGCTGATAAATAAGTCATATGAAATTAGGTAATGCATTTTGGGGCAACACTCCCCCTTCATCAGGGCTTAACACAGGATAAAGCTTGGATGGACTCATAGAAGACAGTGACTTCACAGATCTATAATAGAGTAAGTATTGAATGCTACTCATGGAAAAATAACCTGATGGTTGTTGAGCAGCAATGGAGGATCTAGAGGGGGATATGGTAATTTGATGGTACGTTTGAGCAATGCCTGGAGGTATACTTCTTGGATACAAATGTTTCAAAGATGGCGAAGAAATTTAAACTAAAAAAATGCTGCATAATACAACAAAACAATGATAAAAAATATAAGAAATGTTAGCTTTGGGACATTCTTTACAGACATCAGACTTAAAAGTGAAATATGGGCTTCTAAAATAAATAAAAAATAAACATTTATACTCGCATAGATGAATGCAGCATTGATCCGATGATACATCTGTTCCCCACCTCTAAGACTGAGAACCAAGTGATCAAAGACCACTGATCGCTTAGTTCTCAGCCTTCAGTGAGTGCTGAGCAGTGAAGGGGGTGGGAGTGACTGGCTCAGGCTCTCAGTGGCTCGCTGCCAGTCAAGGTATCTGGGCAGATCCCCACTATAATATTTTTAGAGCATGAACCGGCTCTGGGACATCAGCTGACAGAGAAACTGATCCCCAGGAGAAATATAGCCAAAATAGCTTTGGTTTTACTTCTTCTTTAACCCCTTTTTTGCGCTGGCACCTTCTGGCCTTTTAAGGGATTTCATATGCCAGGAGGCGAGGCGAGGTTTATGATCATGTGACTGCCGTGATTGGCTGTCAAGAAGCGATCAGGAGCTTTCCGTTAGCCGCTTGGTAACTGTGCTGGGAGCATGCAGGGCACTCTGTCGGCACAGCTGTGTCTGCTAATGTACTGTGTACACAAATATGTGGTATCTTAGCACCAAGGCCCCCCTGCAGAGAGGCCGCATATTTGCATACCATCGGCGTCTAGGGGTTAAATACAATTAAAAATCTGTGGGTAAATCTCAAATCATGCAGTGCATAGTAAATTATCTAAGCATGTCTCTGAGGTTTAAAGAGTTTTAAACCCAATAACAAAAATGTTATGTATTGCAGCTTACCTTTCTTTAGATGTGGTGGCTAAATTTGTTTGTTTTTTCACAATTCTTTTATTGTTATTTTCACCTGGTAACAGCCCGACTGTATCTAAGAGAAACAGCGTTGTCACCTTAGAACGGCAGTGTGTTAGGACTGTATGACCCCTCTCCATAACATAGGGGAGGTGTTTTGTAGTGTAGTCAACAAAGATGGCTGGGAATAATGCTACACTGTCCACAGAGGAAGAGAACACAGGATGTTATCAGCTCACAAGGTTTATGGATAAACAGCTTCTTTTTTTTTTTTTTGCACTTGTCAAACAGTTATAACAAAATTCCTTCCATAGTATATTTAACAGACCATATAGTAGCAAATAGGATAATTTTATTGTTGGAGTTTACATACACTTTACATAGTCCAGAAAGACAAACCAAATCCTATTGCTGACTCCAAGAAATTTTAACCAATGCAGTTTTTGTCAAAGGTGCAGGAATATTAATATGTACCAGCAAAATGAAGGGCACATTTCAACATGCTGCGTGACTATGTTAAACTCAGCAGATAAACAGTCATTGTGCATTGATTGTACAGAAACACGTCATCTTCAAGATTTTTTCTTGCAGAGGCTGACTTTTTTATATAGAAAATCAAAAAAATGAATAGAAATCTGTTTATACAATCTGCATACATCAAAAAAGGATAGATCTTCATTGGTCTGGGGTTATGTAGAAGGACAATTACATGAATACTATAGCGGAATAAACAAGTGGTTTTAAAACCTTGGTGTTTGAAAAGAAAACATGCATCGTTGTCCATAAAAAAAAACAGATTTTTTCATTCACCAGTAAAAAATTATATTGAATTTGGCAGTTTGATAATTTGTTTTCAGACCCTTTCTATACCAGTAGCATTTCCTTTCCCAGCAAGTATGGATTGACTAGAAAGCTTTTGTAGAAGATAAAAGGAAGCAGTGCTACTGAATCATTAGTATTAGAGGTTCCGTATCAAAAATAGTTAAAGCGTTTGTTAACCACCAAAAAAGTAAAAACAAATGGATCCTGCTCTTTTAAAGTATGTTATATAACACGGTGCTTGTCCTGTGTCATTTAGCCCCCTGTAACACCTAAAAAACCTGGCTGATCCTGCCAGTTTCTCCCCACTCTCTGTAAACTGACCACGGTGTATCATGGCTGCAGAGACCAGACACTGTGGTCAGTTTACGTGCCTCTGTCATCAGCAGCCTGCTATCTGCTCTCCTCTCTGCTCCTGTGTCCTCCTCCCCCTCCCCTCCTGCTGCTCTCATAACACTAACCTGTACACACCTTCAGCACTGCCTCCTATTGCAGTGTCGGGATGCTTTTTTAATTTAAGTACCTGGTACAGCAGGCACATATCAGGAATTTAAAATGCTGGGGTAACAAACACTTTAACCTAACATTCCTGCCTTTAACAGTAATAATTCTAATATGTAGAGAAAAAATCCAATATACCCGTTCCAGGTGTTAGCGCTGTATGTCTCCACGAGATATGAGATTTGAGATTGTGGCCAAGTAGAGTTTGACCCAAATTTTATGTGTTTGCATTTCATTAAATGGGCCAACTAAATGGACATTTCACCTGCCTGCCGAACTTCTGGCTGCTGCAGGAATGTCTGCCCCCACTAAGTAAATTATTTCAGCACCTTGGTTGCTAGGATGCTCAGGTCCAACTGTGTCCTGGCAACCAAAGACACTGTGCTGGTTGACTGTTTGCTTCCGGGCAACTGACGATGTCATTGGTTGCTAGGACGCCAGCAGTTGCAGAACCATTGAGGGTTATGGTGCATCACTCCATCCCCTGCCGAACCTCATACTGACAGCTGCCTGCATGGTAAAATGCTGCATTTTACCATGAAAGCTAGTGTGAACCAGCACTAAAACTTAACATAGGTCCACGATGAACACTCAATAAAGGGTAAGAGACATTTGAGGGGTTGGATGCATTTAAGGTATAACCTTAGAATAACCTTAGAAGTAACATTGACTAACTTTCTCCAACATTTGCTCTTAGGTTGGGAATCGTGCTACTGTGCTGTTCACCCCATCTATAACTTGAGGATTGCCACATCCACCACACATTTGCTCAGTCTGTGGCAGTCTCTGTCTAAATGGCCCTCATTTAAATATTTCAGCCAAGCATGTGAGTGAGGCTGACTAAATTAATGATCACATTTGCCTAACTGAATCATGGCAGTTGCTATTATCTAGCACTGTCACCAGGGAAGCACACGCTACGCTACTGAGTTTTGGGATGCAGATGTGAAAAGTAGTAGTAGCTAGGCAGATGCTGCAGAACACAGTATTGACATGATACCCGAAGGGGTAAGGGGGACACATAAAGCAGTATTGTTAGGCATTATATCAGCACACGTCTAGGGGCTTTGAGAATTGCATTGTTGTTATTTGTGTAGCGCCCTCTACCATAGGTAGGTGTTAGAGGTGAGGATTTTTGTGATAGCTGCCAGGCAGGTAAATTTAGTCAGGCCTGTTCTGCATGCTAGGCCTTCTTGTTTTTGATCTGGGGGCAGGGAGTAATTGGTGTAGCAGTGGGTGTGATCACCAGTCCTTCAGTTCTTGGGTGCCTCCCCTGCTTCCAGGGAGAATGTTCTGGAAGAGGGGTAGGGCTGGGAATTGGAGTGACAGAAAGCTCATGTGAGGAGCCCTGACCAATCCCCAATTGGATTTGGCAGGGGGCAGGCCTTCTTCATTTGCTCATATCCAGCCCACTGGAGGGGAGTTGTTGGCTGGGTGAAGTGAAGAATGGAGTGTTAGATCGCAGCAGGAGGCCCATCCCCATCTGGGGGGGGGGGTGCGTGCCTCGGCTGAGGAGCCCAGGAGCTGAGAGGGAGCCTCGTCCTTACACGGTCATAGAGCAGGTGTCCTGGAACAGAGGGGCTAGAGAAGCGGTCGGTACGCATGTCCGGATAAGTTCTTCACCATGGACTCAGGGCAGGAGAAGGTCGGTGAGTGAGGCACAGTTGGAGGAGGCATGCCAGGGGAGCTGGTTGCAAGGCCAGAGGAGAGACTGTCGGGTTTTGTGTCAAATCGATGTGGCCTGCGGGCACAGGATTTGCAAGTCGGGCTAGCTGGGATCAGTAGTCCACCAACTTATTAAAGCTGCTAAATTCTAGGCCACCAAGAAGGGGTACTGCAGGCCCCTGGCCTATTAACAACAATTCAGCAAGTTCAGAAAATACTTGGGACCATTCAGAGTGATCCCTGGTGTAATGTGAAGATGATGGGGTGGAGAAACTAGCATTGCACAGTGAAGTTTCGTGCAGGAGGAGAAGAGTCCTGGGAGTAATAGTCTGCAGGAGTTGGTGCAGAGGAGGAGTAACAGCCTGCAGGAGCAGATGCAGGGGAAGTGACTGTGAATGTTAGAGTCCATCAGTTCTTCAAAGCTCAATTCATTTATTGATTCTTTAACCATGATGGCAAAGTGATCTGTCCTATGGGCATCCCATATTCCCTTTTCCCAACCAAGTAATTCCCTTTTCCCAACCATCCCCCAAATAAACAAAAACAAAACAAAGCAAAATTACTGTTCATTGTCTCTGAGAGTGATATATGGAGGTCTGGCAACAGGGTGATATGGTGAATGATGGTAACTAGTAGCAACCATCCACTACATTTGTTTCTGATCATGCCTAACTATTTTTTTTTTTTTGGAATGTTGTTCTTGAACAGAATACTTCAAATCACACAATGGCATATCTGAATGGTAGAGTTATGCCATGTACACACGATCGGTTTTACCAGTGAAAACAGTCCGATGGACTTTTCTCATCGGAAAAACCAATCGTGTATGGGCCCCATCGGTCTTTTTTCCATCGGTGAGAAAAAATAGAACATGTTTTAAATTTATCCGATGGGAAAAAAAAAACGATAGCAAATTCCGATCGTCTGTGTGGAACTCCATCAGGCCAAAAACCCACGCATGCTCAGAATCAAGTCGACGCATGCTCAGAAGCATTGAACTTAATTTTTCTCGGCTTGTCGGAGTGTTTTACGTCACAGCGTTTGGGACGGTCGGATTTTTGACTGATGGTGTGTAGGCAAGACTGATGAAAGTCAGCTTCATCGGATTTCCGATGGAAAAATCCATCGGATTGGAATCCATAGGAAATCCGATCGTGTGTACACGGCTTAAATCTGCTTTATTTGTTATGACGAGGCCTTCTGCCCCAACAGTTTGTTTTGATTTTCAATGAAAAGATGTTCTAAAGGTTTGTTATCTTGACCCATGAAAGTACTACTTTTGTTGGCCCAAAATACTTGTAATAAGCATCATAAGCATGAATCCTCTTATAAGCCAAGCTCCACGCATATACTGTATAAAAGACATAAATGATTGCAGCGTTGAATCCCTTAAAGTGGTTTTAAACGTAAAAGGTTTTTTAACTTAACCACTTGCCTGCTAGGCCAATTCTGACATCTCTCTCCTACATGTAAAAATCAGCATTATTTTTGCTTGAAAATGACGTAGAACCCCCAAATATTATATACCGTATTTTTCGGACCATAAGACGCACTTTTTTCCCCCAAAAATATGGGGGAAAATGTCTCAGCGTCTTATGGTCCGAATGTACATCAGGCAACGCCCCCCGCCACTGCCGGCACCGCCCCCCGCCGCCGCTGGTAACTCCCCCGCCACTGCAAGAAAGTGCCCCCCGTACGAAAAAAGGCCCCCCACGAGTTCCGACGGCCGCACAAATAGAGTCTCCCATAAAGCGGCATAAAGTGAATGTCCTGCTGGATTCGGCTATACTCGGGCGGGAGGGGGCGGTCCCCGCTCAGCTGGGCTCGGCTATACTCGAGAAGAGGGGCGGACCCCGCTCAGCTGGGCTCGGCTATACTCGGGTGGGAGGGGGCGGTCCCCGCTCAGTTCACTTCGGCTGTGCTCGGGTGGAAGGGGGCGGCCCCCACTCAGCTCACTTCGGCTGTTCTCGGCTATGCTCGGGCGGTCGGTATTGACGTCGGCTTGGCTCAGCAGAGGGAAGGTCACAGTGATGTAACATGTAAGCAATAATGACCGGAAAATGTATTAGAAGAAGGATACTGACCATGTCGGCAGCCCCTGTCCTTGTCCATGTCCGCAGCCCCTGCCCCTGTCCGCAGCCCCTGTCCATGTCCATGTCCGCAGCCCCTGTCCATGTCCATATCCGCAGCCCCTGTCCATGTCCATATCCGCAGCCCCTGTCCATGTCCGCAGCCCCTGTCCGCAGCCCCTGTCCATGTCCATATTTTAGTACACCATTTGGTTCAGAATATTTATTTTTTTCTTGTTTTCCTCCTCTAAAACCTAGGTGCGTCTTATGGTCAGGTGCGTCTTATAGAGCGAAAAATACGGTATATATTTTTTAAGCAAAGGCCTGAGAGAATAAAATGGTCAGTGATGCAATTCTTTTATGTCACACGGTGTTTGCGCAGCGTTTTTTAAACACAATTTAAGGCTTTATAATCACTATAAAACGAAACCGAAAATTCAGGATGCGCTTAGCCGAAAACGACAGTTTAAAAAAAATATATATATACAGTATTTTTATATATAATTGTATTATATTCTACTTTTTAATTAATATCATGAATTTAAATTAATGTGAATTTATTGTTGGCCATTATTGGCACCTTTAGCGTAAGAAAAGTTCACGAAATGCATCCCTTTAGGTTCTATGTATGTCTTCACACTGATCTGTTGCACTTCCGTTGTGGGGTTAAAAATAATGCTTGCTGCATTTTTGTCAGTAAAAAAAAACGCACCAAAAATGCACCTCCCCGTTGAAATGCATTGAAAACGCAGCAAGAACGCATCGATAACGCACCCGTGTTATGTGTTTGATGTGGAGTTTGAGTCACATGTCCTATAAAAAAAAACACACCATACACACAGTAAAATCGTGGTAAAATTGTAGCAAAATCGAGGAAAAATCCTGTGTGTTTTCGGCACCATTATAGGCACCTTTTTCTCTATCAGCAAAACGACTAAAACACCATTTTCGGGCCGATACGTTTCAGCCGCCTAAATTCCGGTGCATCTCTATGATAAAGGGCAGGTTTAGGGCATACAAATAAGCAAGCATACATACTCACCCGCAGCATTGGTTTGACACTGTAGATGTTTTACGCCAGCTTTACTGATAAATGAGCAATTTGAACAGTTGTGCTGCAGTACTAGGAGTACATTGACTGGATGAAAGAGCAGAGTGACAGAGAGAGATGAGCTCATCATTGTGCTGCTTCTCATTTTACTGTTCAGCCCCAGGCTGGAAGAGGGAAAAGATCTGTAAGTGTTAAAGAAAAAAAGATGAATGGCTGCACACTCTAGAACAGGGGACTTCAAACTATGGCTCTCCAGTTGTTCAGGAACTACAATGCCCATCATGCCTAGTCATGTCTGTGAATGTCAGAGTTTTACAATGCCTCATGGGATGTGTAGTTCCACAACAGCTGGAGGGCCGTAGTTTGAGGATCCCAGCTCTAGAAGGATGCCAAAATCTTTTATTGTAGTGATCAACAAATAAAAGCATATACAGTAAAACCTTGGATTGCGAGCATAATTCGTTCCCGAAACATGCTTGTAATCCAAAGCACTTGTATATCAAAGCGAATTTCCCCATAAGAAATAATGCAAAATCAAATGATTCGTTCCACAACCATTTATTCATAGGTCCTTCAGTTTATAGTCAGTATAAAAAGATTATAGCAATGTGATAGGTTGTGTAAATCCAGCAGGAGCTACAGAGTAGAGAAGAGAGGCGCCTCTAAGTGTAGAAATATGTTGCAAAATGTTGTACCTTCATTAAATGTAACCATATTGCTACACTTAGTGGCGCCTCTCTTCTCTTTTATACTCAGTTGTGATGTGACGCTACTTGTATATCAAGACATCGCTTGTTTTTGCTTGTCTTGCAAAACACTCTCAAACCAAGTTACTCTCAAACCAAGGTTTTACTGTACAGCACAGCAAACACCAGGCGATAAATATGTTAAAGCATTTCATGCAGATAACAGCACTTAATCATAACACAAAACAATGATAAACAATGATTACGTGCTGTTATCTGCGTAAAACGCGTTAACATTTCTATCTCCTGGTGCTCACCCGGCTTGAAAAATGCTTTTATTTGTTGATCACTACAATAACGATTTTGGCATCCTTCTGGAGTGCGCAGCCATTCATCCATTTTTCACTATTGATCTCGGAGGCAAGGCGGGCGGGCACCTCTGATTTGGAAACAACATTAGACTTGCAGCACTCACACCTTGAGCAGTGTTTCCTATTCATTGGACAAGTATTAGGGAACTTTAGAGAGAAAAAATATGATGTAGATCCTTTAGCATGCCAAACTGCTTCATCCTTTTATATGTACAGCTAGCCGTTTGCCTGGAGTTCTTTAACCATTTGCTGACCTCCGAAAGTGTGTATACGGCTTGCCAGCATGTGGTTATACCAAGCTTATGGCCGTGATCTTAGTGTAATTTTTTACAGCTAGTGATCAGATATGTAGTGAAAGTGATTGGGGCAGCTCCTGCAATCAAGACTGAGGAGTAAAAGGTAACTGATGCACAATGCACTATTTACATTTTATTTTTTCCTGGAGTTAAAGAGGAACCGCAGTCTTCTCACATAATTTGTAATAAAAACATCTTTGCCATTCTAAAGATTCCCTCCAACCACTTTGCATATTATTTTATATATACTGTGATTCTGTACTTGCCAAATATGCTCCAGAAATCTGCCTTCACTGAGTCTGGCTGCAGCCATTTTAACTGTGGGCAGCTGAAGCTGCTGCCTGTTCACTTCCTGGATTTACACAGACACACAGAGGCACACTTCCAGCTATGCAGCACTGCAGCTCTCATTTGCCCTCTTATGACTCATCCCCCCTCCCTTCCTGGCAAACCCTCACAAGAGTGAGTGAGAGTTGTTTATGATGTCAAAAGCCTAGGCTAATGACCAGGCAAGAAACAGGAAGTGGGCTGTATAACGTATTTACTGGCAGAATTTTTTTTTTTTTACTATCCAAAGTTAAAACAACAAGGGCAGAAGATTTAATAGATGGAAAGATGAAAAAAATGACTGAAGGCCCGCTTTAAGCTTTAAGCTTTAAGAATAAGACTACAGGATAATATTGCACATCTTATAAACAGTTTATTTTCACTTTTGATGCATATACAGAAGTAGAGACATTTTAAAATATATGGTGCATTTAGTGAATCCCCTTCAGCTCATTAATCTTTAATTCCCCCGATAACGCCAGACACTGCCATTTCTACTGGACAGAGTTGATGAATGCAGTAGATGGATGTGGCTGTGCAGAAATAAACAATGTAATAAAATACCATGACTGTTCAACTGATTCCCTGCTTACATTATCAACTGTACAAATCATATTTTGACACGGACATTCCATATTTCTTGTGGTGATTCATTTTGGAGATGAGTTGGGTACATAGTTTAGCCCTTGTCACATTTAATTCCAGGCCAGTACAGCAAAGAAATGACATAGCATTTAATGAATCCATTTCTTGGTTGCTCATGTTTGGGCCTGTTTCAGAATCATGAAGTAGAATCCTAGCTTTGTTTAGAGACGCTTTTGTGTCTTTGTAGAACTGGTTGTGGCTGTGGTGTATGCAGATATCAGGTCTGGACGAGCAAGGGCCTAATTGTAACCACAGCAGCCCATTGTGAAAGCTACATAGGCTGACTGTATAGGGGAACAGTATTCACAGTGATCAGTGGTCCATTAACGGGGGGCTGTTTTGTTGACGACCATAATGTAGAGGAGTTGTGTTGTGTGCTATGGCAGTCCGCCAGTGTGCATGAGAAAACCACTGCTGTCACTGCTAAGCCATAGAACGGATAATAAAGATAACTGGCACAGTAAACTGAGTACAAAGCAGAGGCAATCAATACCACCATTCACAATCAGTTTTATTAGGCAGCTTAAAAACAAAAAACGTGCTGTGTATAAACTGCAGCCATCTCTATTATGTTTATGATGAAAAGGGTTCACCCAGTTAAAATATAAGAAGTGTAATAATAGTAGGTGTTGAAATACATGAGGCCTACTTCCCAACGTTTGGAGATGAAAAAGTAGGACACATTACAGCACAAAGTAGACAAATAACACACTGCTGCCACACCCAAATTGTGTGAATCATGTAAAATAAAGTGAGGGTAAAAATGTCAGGGAAAATAACATATGCAGTACATCTCTGCAATATATGCACATTCCCTCATGTTTTTTTCTCTCCAAGGGCACTTTCACACTGACAGCGCCCTGGCGTCTGCGGTAAAGCGCCGCTATTTTTAGCGGCGCTTTACCGTTGTTTTTGCTGCGCTTTTCGGATGCTAGCAGGGAGCTTTTGCCGGCGGTAAGGCGGCGCTGCCCATTGATTTCAATGGGCAGGGGAGCTTTAGGAGTGGTGTATTCACCGCTCCTAAAGCGCTGCAAAGAAGCTGCTTGCAGGACTTTTTTTGACATCCTGCCAGCGCAGCGCCCCAGTGGGAAAGCGCTTGGGCTTTCAAACTGAGTTGGCAGCTGAGGCTTTTTTCAGGCGCTTTACAGGCGCTATTTTTAGTGCTAAAGCGCCTGGAAAACGCCTCCAGTGTGAAAGGGGTCTAAAGATCATGCGTGTACCAAAAAATACCTGCTGATCTGCCAAAAATGCACTCAGCTCCAAGTCCTGCTGTAGGCTGACAACACAGCATTTTATGTGTACTGGGTGGTGCCAGGCCTTCCCATTATTATTACTATTATTAATATTACCGTATATACTCAAGTATAAGCTGAGTTTTTCAGCCCATTTTTTAGGTTGAAAAATGACCCCATCGGCTTATACTCGAGTCAGCAGTAAAACAGCGTGTCTGCCGATGTATAATCCATATGCTGCCGTACCTTTTCATTAGTAAAACAGCGTGTGTCTGCCGCTGTATAATCCAGTCTATTCGGCCATCCATTGTAAGACAGCCCCGCCTCCTCCTCGTCTGTGATAGGCGGAACACTGATACAGCTTCCCAGCATCATATCAGTGTTCCTCTATAACGGACGGACGAGGAGGAGGAGGCGGGGCTTTCTTACAATGGACGGCCGAATAGACTGGATTATACAGCGACAGACACACGCTGTTTTACTAATGAAAAGGTACGGCTGCATATAGATTACACAGCGGCAGACACGCTGTTTTATTGCTGACTGTGAGAGACTGCATATGGGCACAGTGAGAGACTGCATATGGGCACAGTGAGAGACTGCATATGGGCACAGTGAGAGACTGCATATGGGCACAGTGAGAGACTGCAAATGGGCACAGTGAGAGACTGCAAATGGCCACAGTGAGAGACTGCATATGGGCACAGTGAGAGACTGCATATGGGCACAGTGAGAGACTGCATATGGGCACAGTGAAAGACTGCAAATGGGCACAGTGAGAGACTGCAAATGGGCACAGTGAGAGACTGCATATGGGCACAGTGAGAGACTGCAAATGGGCACAGTGAGAGACTGCATATGGGCACAGTGAGAGACTGCAAATGGCCACAGTGAGAGACTGCAAATGGGCACAATTAGACTGCATATGGGCACAGTGAGAGACTGCATATGGGCACAGTGAGAGACTGCATATGGGCACAGTGAGAGACTGCATATAGGCACAGTGAGAGACTGCAAATGGGCACCGTGAGAGACTGCAAATGGGCACAGTGAGAGACTGCAACTGGAAACAGTGAGACTGCAACTGGGAACAGTGAGACTGCAAGTGGGCACAATTAGACTGCAAGTGGGCACAATTAGACTGCAAATGGGCACAGTGAGGCTGCAGATGGGCATTGTTTACCCAATAGCTGCTGCATTTTCCCACCCTAGGCTTATACTCGAGTCAATGTGTTTTCCCAGTTTTTTGTGGTAAACTTAGGTGCCTTGGCTTATACTCGGGTTGGCTTATACTGGAGTATATACGGTAATCTTTTACAGGATTTATATAGTGCCAACACATTCCCGGTTTATACTCTGGTTGGCTTATACTGGAGTATATACGGTAATCTTTTACAGGATTTATATAGTGCCAACAGTTTCCTGGCTTATACTCGGGTTGGCTTATACTCGAGTATATACGGTAATCTTTTACAGGATTTATATAGTGCCAACAGTTTCCGTTTGTCTTTTGCTAAACTACCGAAAGCGGAGTTCCACCCATATTTTAATCTTGATCTGAATGAGTCCCTTGCTGCAAGTATAACAACATTTGGCATAATTTTTTTTTTTAACTTACTGTAAGTCCCTTGTAATCTGCCTCATCTCAGGCCGCGGCATTGTACGTCATATTCTGTGGCGTCTTGACTTCTGGGAGATGTTTGACATCATTCCCAGGAGTCAGTGGGCATCTCCGCAGGATTGCATTGCCATAACAACGGGGCAGGCACTTCCTCCGTCGCCGCCTGTTGTAATGGCAACAAGATCTTCCTGCACTATGCCCTGTGTAGACTGCGCACACACAAGATCGGGAGGTGCATGCTGGGTAGCCAGCTGCACCTTATCCCGAAACAGACTCCTAGTGGGCTTCACATGTCTACAGTGAAGATGGAAGCACTCAGCAATGCAGAAAACAAAAAAGTGATTTTATTAGTCACACACATTAAAGTATTTAATGCAGTGCAGCAGAACGGGTGAATAAAAAAATAAAATAAAAAAATCTGGATGGAACTTCGCTTTAAATCAGGGTTTCTCAACCAAAGTTCCATAGGTCCCTAGGGTTCCCCCAGAGGTTGCTAGGGGTTCCTTGAGCATTAAGCAATGCCTGCGTCTCAAATAAGTTCCCACTGACACCATTGATCTTTTTAGCTATCTGCATAGGCGTGCACACAGGGTGTGCCAGGTGTGCCTGGGCACTCCCTAATGCGGTGCAGATTCTTCCAGCCTGACACCAATCTCTTCCCTACTGACACCATCCGCTGCTCCACTGACACCGTCAACGTTTTAATACATTTTATAATGTTTGTTTACATTTATATATAAGAGTTTGTGTGTCTGTATTAGACATGTGCGGTTCGTTTCGTTCCTAATAAATATTCGGCCAAATTTTTTATTATTCGGAGACTCAGATATATCCGAATACCCAAATTACAGTATAAATGAACTTTACCGAATGCTCCAAATATTGAAACGAAATCTGTCCAAGTTTCCAAAATTCGAATTAAAATTCAAGTTGAATTTTACATTGAATTCCAGTTGAATTCGAACTGTAAACATGTTTCTGTAATCAAAGACTGTGTGTGTGTTATTAGAGTACCATTTCGAAATACAGGCGGTCCCCAGGTTACAACGACTCCTACTTACAAACGGAGGGTGACAATGGGAAGTGAAAGGAAATCTACCCCTAGAAAGGGAAATTCAATCCTGTAACAATTATCATGGGAAAAAGATGTCTCCACTAAAGCTGTATCACCAATCCTTATTTCTACCTCGGCCGATTCAAAATTTATCAATTCGATCGTTTCAAATCTAAAAAAAATTGGTAAATTCGAAGGAAATTCAAAAAAGACATAAAACAAATTCCGAATACGAATCTCGAATATGAATTGAATGAATCAACCGAATTTAACAAAACTAAATAACTAGATTAACAAATCTAAACGACAACTTTTTTCGTCATGCACATGTCTAGTCTGTGTGTGTCTATATATATATATATATATATATATATATATATATATATATATATGCAAACAAACGCACACATGCACACATGAGCTTTGGGGAGCACACCCTAATGCAATAGGCTGTGCAAACCTATGGCTATCTGAAGGAGGGTTATTCTTGACCACAAGTATAAGGAGCATTCTTCCCACTGACCATCGTAGATATAATCATTTTTAACAGGGGCTATCTGAGACTGGAAAGTTGTTTCAAGAGTTCTTCTGTGTTGAAAATGTTGGGAAAGGCTGCTTTCAATTCACCCCTTTCCCATTACCCACAACATAGAAACTACTCATTCTGTAGTCCCAAGATAATAACTAGACGGGCTAATTAGACTCCTTAAAATAACACAAGCACAAGACACATAATTTCTGACATGATCAACGGGGGATTCTTTATCAAAAAGATACAACAAACCATCCTCTCCTCCCATCCTCTCCTCCCGTCCTCTCCTCCTATCCTCTTCTCCCGTCCTTTCCTCCCGTCCTCTCCTCTTGATAGGCGTCTAATCACAGCGCCTCTCGTTTCAGCCAATCAGGTGACAGGTAAAAGACCCGAGCACCTGATTGGCGGAGAGGCGGTTCAATATTCATTCTAACACACCTGGGTGGACTCTGAGCGCAATGCTTTGTGCTCCGATTTCACCTTTTTTGACGCCTATGGCTCTAATCAGGTGCTTCAAAAGCACCCCCCGCCGATGTAATTCAGGCGCCCGGCGCCCGAATAGGAGCTGGGCGCCTGACAAGGGGCTGGCAGCGGCTGCCATGGATAGATTCATGCTATGCATGAATCTATCTATTGGTCATAGAGGGTGTGGCTGGAGAGAGGGGGCGGAGCCCGTGCGCCCTTATGCCACTGCTTGAGACACAAAAAGGGCACTTTTTAGAGAGGGTGGCTGGAGAGAGGGGGCAGCGCCCGTGCGCTCTTATGCCACTGCTTGAGACACAAAAAGGGCACTTTTTAGAAGGCGTGGCTGGAGAGAGGGGGCGGCGCCCATGCGCCCTTATGCCACTGCTTGAGACACAAAAAGGGCACTTTTGAACCTCCCAGCATTATCCTGGGTAAGAGGGGTGAACGGTACCTTTTTATGCACGCAAACATTGGGCTATTAAAAGAATTTCACAATCTGAGAAGCTGATATTAGACCCCCCGAAATGTTTTCTGAGCGTGGGATTATGGATGATTTGACAAAAAGGAAGATTTTGGATAATACAAAGCTGCTGACCTAAATTTTCTCTGCAATGGGAACTTCTTTATGAAATTTCTTTTTCATGTCTCGGCATTGTGGTATGCAATGGGGCCAGAATGGTTTATACTGCTTCTGGTGTTCCCCATCTGACGCAAGAGCTTGTGCAGCTGTAATGTTTTCATGATGGCTGGAAAGCTTCTACCACCCAATTCTTGGCTAGCACTGCGCTATTTCATACATGCTGGCAATATTTGTTAACATGGAATGTGGAAAAAATGCCTTGTTGTTCGAATCCTTACTTATTATTATATTTCAAAATATTTTTTGGGTGCAAGTGTTTCAATTATTGTCATCTCCAGCCTCATCTATTATGTGATAAATAAATCAACTTTGGTTGGAATGCTGTGATTGGCTTTACAAGTTATAAAAGAATTATGGATCAGAAAGTAGGTCATGTTGTTCTCTTCTATTTTTAGGTGGCAATGTGGGATACACAAAGCCATATAGCCCTTGAATACATTGAACGATGTGGTTCAATGATTCCTTTTGTTGGAATTACTCTATAGAGTTCAGCAGGTTTACGCTTAATTATGGCATTTTGAATAAAAAAACAAAAAGAAAAAGAAGTTGGTTGCTTAATAAAATATCAATTTTAGCTAGCTCTTAACTATGCATTTTTGAATCTGTTCAATATAATTTACAGTAAACCTTGACAAGGTGAAAGGTTTTGCACAAAGTGCTATTTGCTTAATGAGATTACCAAGACTCTGAGTCTTCTCTGCCTGCTTCTGTCATGGTGTCCTCACAAGGTATTCAATGATCAAGTACAGTGGTTGCAGATGGTGTTGGATATTAATATGAGGATGGGCAGATATCACGGTCACCTACCCAAGCTGACCGTGTTTACAGCCTATGGTGATGACTACTTTGGTCCCAGAATACTGGGAAGAAATATATAGCTGTCATATTTTGACATTGTACAGAGTACACAATTATAGAGGCCATAACAACTGTGATTAAAGTGGTTGTGAACCTCAGACATGAAATATGAACAAAGCACATCCCTCTATAGCAGGGGTGTCCAATCTTATTTCAAAGAGGGCCAGATTTGATGAAGTGAACATGCGTGAGGGCCGACCATTTTGCCTGACATTCTTTGAACCATTAAAATTAGTTCTAAGTGTGTTCGTCTGAGCACTAATACACGGCCCAACAGTAATTATCTTGCCTTTGTGGCTGTGTGTGGTGAAAAGATGAGCCCGGCCTGTTATTTGGATATACTGTGTTTACTGGCGTATAACACGCACCTTCACTTTAAGAGGGAAGTTTGAGGAAAAGAACGTAAATTTTAAATAAAAGGTCTGTGAAGAAAAATAAGGGTCAGTGCCCATCTGCAGCCTCACAAGTGACATGAATGCAGCACCCCCATTTCCATCAGTGCAGCACCCCCATTTCCATCAGTGCAGCACCCCCATTTCCATCAGTGCAGCACCCACCATTGCGATGAATGCAGCACCCACCATTGCGATGAATGTAGCACCCAGTATTGCCAGGAATGCAGCAGCACCCAGTATTGCCATGAATGCAGCACCCACCGTTGTCAGGAATGCAGTACCCACCATTTCCAGGAATGCAGCACCCACCATTTCCAGGAATGCACATTGCCATGAATGCAGCACCCAGTATTGCAATGAACGCAGCACCCACCATTGCCATTAATGCAGCACCCACCATTGCCAGGAATGCAGCCCCACCATTCTCAGGAATGCAGCACCCACCATTGCCAGGAATGCAGCACCCACCATTGCGATGAATGCAGCACCCAGTATTGCCAGGAATACAGCACCCACCATTGTCAGGAATGCAGCACCCACCATTGTCAGGAATGCAGCACCCACCATTGTCAGGAATGCAGCACCCACCATTGCCAGGAATGCAGCACCCACCATTGCCAGGAATGCAGCACCCACCATTGCCAGGACTGCATCACTCACCATTGCCAGGAATGCAGCACTCACCATTGCCAGGAATGCACATTGCCATGAATTCAGCACCCAGTATTGCCATGAATGCAGCACCCAGTATTGCCATGAATGCAGCACCCAACATTGCCATTAATGCAGCACCCACCATTGCCAGGAATGCAGCACCCACCATTGCCAGGAATGCACATTGCCAGGAATGCAGCACCCACCATTGCCAGGAATGCAGACTCACCATTGCCATCAGTGTAGCCTGATTAATGCCGATCCATCTGCAACCTAGGAGGGGACAGGGAGGGGGTGGGACAAGCGGCGAAAGATTAGATACAGGAGAAACTCCTGTTTTCTCGGCAGCCTCTTTAATAGAAAGTCCCGCCTCCTTTGATGGACAGAACAGTCGTCCAATGGCAGCGCCGGAGACGGGACTTTCTATTACAGAGGCTGCAGCGTGTGGCCCCTTCGCTGGGAGATCATTGGGGGCCACAAAAGATATATATGTCCAGATAAGCAGGCGGGCCGTTCATAACCGGGACGCGGGCCACGATTGGCCCGCGGGCCGGACTTTAGACATGCCTGCTCTATAGTCTATACTTGTCTCAATTAGGAGCACTAAGTGTAATTTCTGTCTACTGCTTCGTTCCTCTGCTATCTGAATGAGTCACACATTTTAAATTTTTTTTTTTTTTACTTTCTGCTATAATACATATCCAAAAAAAAATAAAACATTAAATGCATTCATCAGTTTAGGCCGATATATATTCTTCTACATATTTTTGGTAAAAAAAAATCGCAATAGGCGTATATTGATTGGTTTGTGCAAAAGTTATCGCGTCTACAACGTATGGGATAGATTTCGGGACTTTTATTTTTTTATTGTTTTTACTGGTAATGACGGCGATCTGCGAGTAGGACTGTGACATTGTGGCGGACAAACCTAACCCCAAATGACACTTTTTGGGGACCAGGGACATTATTAAATTGATCAGTGCTATAGAAAATGCACTGATCGGGGCGCATGCGCGGCGCGATGCTGGACGGACGTTGCTGAGCTGAGCTCCGTCTGACCAGGCCTGCCAGGCAGGATTCCCGGGGCCATCCGCGCACTAAACCATTCTAAAATCATCTCAACACCCCTGTGAGACATCCGGGTACATGCCAGCAAGAAAAAAACAGACAACTAACTCTCAAGGCTCGCTGACCAACTTTCTTCTGGGGATTGAGCGCTCCTGTACTACAAGGAGGATGACCCAAAATGGCGCCGGCACACACGCGGCTCCTAGCAGCTTCATGCAGGCTCAGTCAACAATCGCCTCTCCCCCTGACTAAGGCTGATCTTGATGCCAGCCTCACAGCCATATATGAAAAGCTGGCAGGGAAGCTGGAGTCTGAACTGTCTAAATCTACCAGCGCCCTATCTCAGGAGATAGCCAGCATAGGGGGCAGAACTGACATTTTGGAGGCCAAACACGATGAACTCTCCCTGGCCCACAATGATCTCAGAAAAGATTATGAATCACTTGCAGACAGCTTCTCCATTATGCAAGCTCACGTAGAAGATTTAGACAACAGGAACAGGAGACATAATATAAGACTGCGTGGCGTTCCTGAAACAATCACTGATTTAAACCAAACCATCACTAAACTCTTTCATAACCTTGTCCCAGACAAGCCCCTATCTGCCTTTGCGTGTGACAGATTACACAGAGCTTTGAGGCCCAAACCAACTCCTGATAAACCACCTCGGGACATAATCATGTGCATGAAGGATTTTGTCACCAAGGAAGACATCATGAGAGCCTCTAGAAACTCTCAAAACATAGAACTTGATGGAATTAGGATCCAGATCTACCCAGACATCTCCCCTGCGACTCTGGATAGACGCCGGAGGATGAAAGAGGTCACCAGTATCTTACAATCTGCCAGAATTAAATACAGATGGGGATTCCCCTTTAAGTTGTCAGTTATGCACAACGGCACAACGTATTCTGTATACAATGTCATCGAAGGGAAAGATCTGCTGGTCAAAATGGGTCTTTTGGACCAGGCCCCCCAACGCCGATTTCCTCCTACTCCTAGATCATCACCCATCTGGTCCACCCCTAGACGCACACAAAGAGATCAAGGAGTCCTTAATGATCAGAGGAGATGGAACCCACCCTCCCCAAATCATCCGGCATGATTCTGCAGGTTCATTCTCTATAAACTGACCACACTAATCGTCTAAGTCTCCAAATGTTGCTTAATCTCTGCATTTAAATTTCTTTTTTATCATAGCAAATGGTCATCCTTCTGATACAAGGTACATTCATTGTATTGTCATTTACTTCCTTCCTCGCCTATTACTCTCAGACTTCATCACTGAACCCCTCCTATTATAGACCCTCAACATAAATCCCTATTCTCAAATGAATCAGTACACTTTTGATCTGGTTGGGAGATTTCAGGATGGGCTTGATGACTATTAGTAAGGAGACCCAACCCTCTCCAGATTATACGGTATGACCATACCTTATGAACTGACCACACTAGCCCTTTACGATTCATCTTTGTTACCTGATGATTTTTTTTTTTTCGAGGGCTGCTTTGCATTTACCCCTTTAAAGGACCCAACACTTCTTGGACTCTCTCATTATCTACTCTCTTGATAGGTTTGTACTCCCTGCGGGGCGAATGGCCCCAGATATCACGGTCTGTATGTAAGTCTCATTTTACAGATGATCAAGGCCGAAAACAGACTTTCATGTTATATGTAACACTTCTCTTCTACCCCCTTTTATTGGGTTCTTTCATATGGCACCACTACCCCTTGATCCTTCATGTATTGTACCTTACACTGCAATTTTCAATTATCACCATGTACCTTCAACTGTTATGTTCTTATATGTTCAATTGCCTGGCGTGTCCGCCGTCGTTGGATTGTTCCCCACTCTGCCCACGCGGTTTGCCCCTCATCCCTTTGAGATGACGTGGACGACCTCGTTGGCGGATTTAGGACTGTTTTGTCCTCAATATACTGTTATTGGTTCAGGGGACTCCTTGTCCCTTGACCCCCTGTTTTTTCTTGTTTATTTTTTTGTTATTTTTGCCCTTTTGGCCTCAAAAAAGTTTAAAATTGCTTATGGAAGACCACATATAACGTTTCTGTGTAGTTTCGCTAGGACGATTACATTATTAGTCGCCATAAACTACATAAGGGCACCTATACTTCTACACACCACCAAATTACATACCTGGCACTATACAACTTTTCTACACATTCTACACATCGCACCATTTATAATCTTGTTTGGATATTTCGGGTGCCCTTGTTCTTCTATGGTACCCGAGCTATTCTCTCACATCACCTTTATCTCACCAGGCAGGACCTTCCCCCTCCTACAAAAATGGGTATCAGAATAATTTCCCACAACGTTCAGGGTTTCAACTCTCCAAATAAACGTAAAAAAGCATTTAAACATTACAAAAGACTTGGCGCTGACATCATTTTATTACAAGAAACACACTTCGCCCAAACCAATCACCCACAATATTATGATAATTCATACAATCAATTCCATTATACCACCTTTGCAAATAAAACCAGAGGGGTCGCCATCTTCATCAAAAACTCAACTATTTTTGAAATCCAGAATATTTACAAAGACAAGGATAGCCGTTTCATTATACTTAAAGGTACTATAAATAGACGATCCATTACAATAGCATCAATATATGCCCCTAACGATTCACATTCAACCTTTTTTAATAATTTTTTTTCTATATTAGATCAATACACATCGCCCCACATGATTGTGGGTGGCGATTTCAATCTAGCCGCCCACCCTTCATTGGACAGGAGTAACACAACCCCCTCCTCTAAAGCCTTCTCCAAAACTATTAATCAATCTCTAAACAAATCCCAACTGATTGACACATGGAGATCTCACAATATAGGGGTCAAAGCATTCACACACTATTCTCATCCTCACGACTGTTACGCACGCCTTGACTATATCTTTAGTACCCCAATACTCTTGGCAAACTCCTCCTCAGCTCAAATCCACCCTTGCCCTTGGTCAGACCATGACATGGTTGCCTTTGAGACTTCGCACATAGGAATGGCCCCAACTACCTTTAACTGGCGCCTAAATGATTCATTACTCACAGACCCCGTCACTTTCCAACAAATACATTCCCACATAGACAATTTCTTTAAAGAAAACATAACGAATGAGACACCTCCAACATCCATATGGGTCGCTCACAAGGCTGTTCTTAGAGGTCACCTCATTAACATTGCTGTGGCAAAGAACAAAGCTAGAATTGCAGACATCAAATGTCTTACTATAGAATTAAACGATTTATATAATAAATTGAGTCACTCAGTTTCCCCGGAAATAACTAACCTAATCCAGTCCAAACGTCAAGCATTGAACACACTTTTATCCGGCGACACAGAAAAATCTTTACGCTTTTCAAAAGCCAGATTTTTACTATTCAGCAATACTGCCTCAGCGATGTTTGCTAAAAAACTCAAACAAGACTCTAATCCTACACATGTCTACAAACTGCGAAACCAAAATGGCAGCCTTGTGACCCACCCCCAGGATGTACTCCAAATCTTCACAAACTTCTATAAAAACTTACTCTCAGGCCCCCAAACAACTCCTAATCCCTCCTCTTTAATGTGGCTAGATAACCTTTCAATCCCTAAACTTAGTGACCAACAGACCTCTTCCCTTAACACACCATGCACAGATTATGAAATTCTAAACATAATTAAATCTCTTAAAACATCCACAACCCTAGGTCCAGACGGTTTTTCGTCGTCTTACTATAAAAAATTTGCCTCTCTATTAGTACCTAATCTCACTAGACTGTTTAATCACATCTTAAATGGAGGTCAATTCCCGGACGAGATGTTGTTGGCTAACCTCTCCCTAATTCCAAAGCCCCATAAAGATCACTCCCTTGCACAGAACTATCGTCCTATTTCTGTCCTTAATAATGATATTAAGCTTTTTGGCAAATTGCTAGCCAACAGACTTGCCTCTGTAGTTACTTCCTTAGTACATATTGACCAATCGGGCTTTATCCCAGGACATCAAATCACAGACAATATTAGATTGGTTTCCAACGTTATCCAAGATGCTAACCTTCATTCCCGCCCAATCTGTCTCCTAAGCCTTGATATACACAAGGCCTTCAACAGTGTTAGCTGGTCATACCTGAATCACCTCCTTCCCAAATTCGGCGTCTCAGAAAAATGTATACATGGCTTTAACGCCCTTTACCACTCTCCACAGACTAGAATCAAAATTCCAGGTATTAACTCTGAATTTTTCCCCCTAAGCAGAGGCACTAGACAGGGCTGCCCACTATCCCCCCTTCTGTTTGCCCTCGCAATAGAGCCCCTCGCCATTGCCATTAGGCAAAACGCCAACATTAAAGGATACCAGAAAAATGCCACACAATTTAAAATCAGTCTATACGCTGACGACGCCCTACTATTCTTGACGGACCCAATCACCTCCATACCCAATCTTTATTCTGAACTCAACTCCTTCCACGCAATCTCAGGTCTATATATAAACACCAACAAAAGCTCTGCTCTACCTATAAATTGTCCCCCAAACTTGCTGATCTCCTTACAAAACAATTTCAGCTTTATCTGGCCTTCCAGCTCAATCAAATATTTGGGTGTCTATATTACCCCAATCCACTTATCTCTCTATAAGGCTAATTATATTCCCCTATTCTCCCACATAAGCTCATTACTTAAATCATGGTCCAACCATCACATCTCCTTTTTAGGCAGAATTTGTGCTTTCAAAATGTCTATCCTTCCCAAACTCCTCTATCACTTCAGAGACCTCCCCATTAATATACCCAAATCCAGAATAATGGCCCTCCAAAGAGAAATCAATAAATTTATCTGGGACAATAAAAAACCCAGATGTAGTTATGCGCTTATGCACGTCCCACAAAACAAAGGCGGTTTGGGCCTCCCAAACCTATGGCACTACTATTTAGCAGCCAGACTTTCACACATGGCCCAATGGCATTCCCACACTGCACACATCCCATGGCTGACTTTTGAATCATCATCCATCTTCCCTTTGTCCATAGGAGGCATCCTATGGTCTTCTATAACATCATACCGCTCTCTTCTTAAAAAAAACTTGATAGTTGCCCATTCTTTACAACTTTGGAATAAAATCAAAGACTATTACGTTTTGTCCTCTCACACCCCTCCTTTAGCTAACTTCCTTGGTGACCCCAGATTTATCCCCGCGTTCCCAAACTACAACCTTTTCCAACATTGGATTCAACTCAAACTAACCACCCTTAAATCGTTAGTGATTGATCTAAAATTCCCACCTTTCACATCCCTTCAATCCCGTCACAAACTCCCTGACTCAGAACTTCCCCAATACCATCTAATTCAAAACTTTTTTGCCACCTACTTCTCCCTTTCCATTGACAACCCAGGGACCAGGTTTGAACGTATCTGCACATCCTCTTGTAGAGATAAAGGTATCATCTCTCAAATATACAATTATTTAAATAACTTACATCAACCAGAAAAAACGAGCTCTATGACTCGTTGGGAGTCTGACCTAAACTGCACCCTCCCTATAGAAACCTGGTTAAAGAGGATTGACAACCTCCGCAAGAGCAATCGCGCAGCAGCCTTTAGGGAATCTCCCCTTAAATTGTTTGTTAGATGGTATATGACCCCTGCCAAGATCCACTCCTTTTACCCCTCAGTCTCTTATACCTGCTTTAGAGGTTGCCACGAAGAGGGAAATTATCTCCACATCTTTTGGAGCTGCAAACTCCTAGAACCAATATGGCAGGCAGTAATAAATATACTTGAACCCTCGCTCAAAAAAAAGATCTCCCTCTCCCCACAAATCTGCATTCTTTACGCAGAGATTTCAGATATCCCCTCACCATGTAACAGACTACTACACTCACTCATAAGTTCCGTCCAATGGATGATCGCCCTAAACTGGAAAACACATAACCTACCCTGGTCCCAGGTCTTAACCAGAATGGAGGCTCTCAGACTATCTGAGAGGATCCACCACACTCTCTTTGACAGTATGCACACTTTTAATGGGAAATGGACATTTTGGACTCCAACTTAATAAGAAAAACCACATATTTGCCGAAATTCCCTGCCCACTCCTATCAGATAGTACAGTCTCACACTGCTTAAACCTATTACTGAGATTGCCCCTATACCATATATATTTATAACACTCTTTTTGTATACCCAACCGTTACCTTTTCCTTTTTACTGGTACCGACTACCTATTATTCTAACCTTTATTGCCATACTCATGTACACACTCTGTAGATTCTAGCATAACTGTATGTTATACATTGCTTTTCGCTGAAGTATGTAAATTTTCACTTGTCTTCCAAATAAAATAATTTGTAAACGAAAATGCACTGATCAATGTACAAATGACACTGGCAAGGAAGGGGTTAACACTAGGGGGTGATCAATGGGTTAAGTGTGTTCCCTGGGTGTGTTCTAACTATAGGGGGGATGGGCTACCAGGGACATGACAGAGATCGCTGTTCATGATCACTGGGAACAGAAGATTTCTGACGTCATCTGGCAGAACGGGGTATCGCCTTGTTTACATAGGCAGTTCTCCGTTTTGCCTCTGTACACCACGATCGGTGTGACATTGAGTCCGTCGGAAACGGGGACACGCTCCTGAAGCACATGCCGCACGCCCGCTATCTCCTATGCACAGACCAATGTACACATACGGCGGTTTGCAGAGGAGAGCCGACCTGCCGCAGTATAATGACGGCGGCTGGTCAGCAAGCGATTAAAGGCCAACATGATTAGTAGACAGGCTGTGTCCAAGAACGCCGTGTGGGAGGACGCCCTCTCCACAAATCGTGAGCCATCTGGCTTCAAAGCTCTAACTACAGCCACATATCAAGCATGCATCTGTTTCATAGACATTGATCTACCTCCCAGAGTGGTTTAAGGGCTGTGGATGAAATGTCACCAAGAAGCAACCACCCTCAACCATGCAGTCTAATCAAGGTGGTGGCCATTCCCTGCATCCACTTCTTGTTGCAAAGTACGATTGATAGGTGCAGCGGAGTCAGTTCAGATCAGACATTGTGTAGTAACAGGAACTGGCTTCTTTATTGGAACATAACCACACTAGCAAAGATGTCACTTCACATTGTAAGAAGAATCACAGACAGGAAAAAGAAACCAACAAGTACATCACAGTTTACATGAAATACAGCACATCATAGAGAAATACATAGCATAGCATATCACTGAGCATTAGCGACATCTTGTGTCCTTTTTCTAAACTGCAGTCAAATACAGTAAGCTAAGCTGAAAGTTTGTTGTATCTCCAACACCCCTTCTCAACAACTAAGGCTTAGTCTGTTAAACCCATCTTCTTTGTAAGCCTTGAATGTCTTTCAGCAGTCAGGGGCTTTGTAAGGATATCTGCTGTCATATCCTCGGTTGGGCAATAAAGTAACTTAAGAAGACCTTGCTCTTGAAGATCCCTAAGAAAGAGGAACTTCACATCAATGTGCTTGGTTCTTGAATTAACTCCTTCCATGTGTGCAAGTACAATGCATCCTTGATTGTCCTCAAAGATTTCAGTTGGTCCCAACTGTGGTTGACCTAAGTCTGTTAATAGCTGTCTCAGCCATATAACTTCTTGGCTTGCCTGCGCTGCAGCAACGTATTCTGCTTCAGTAGACGACAGTGAAACAGAGTTGCTTTTTACTAGTCCAACTGATGGCACCTCCTGACAGAAAAAATAAGTAGCCACTGGTAGATTTTCTGTCACTGGTGTCTCCTGCCCAGTCAGCATCCACATATCCTGTTAAGGTGCTTTCATCACTTGGTGGTAACTTTAGCTTGTAGTGCGAAGTCCCTTTTTAAGATAGCGAATGATTCGCTTTACAGCATTCCAGTCCTTTTGACTTGGCATCGAAACCTTTCTGCATAGGATTCCGACAGTTGCTGCAATGTCCGGCCTTGTAGCGGTGGTAAGGTACAGCAATTTCCCTATTGCTTTCCTGTATTGAGTATTAGTAGGTAATGGGTTATCTTGACAATTCATCTCCTTTTAGGTAGTTGGTTTCCATGGGAGATTTTACTGGTTTGGCGTCTTCCATTCCAAATGTTTCAATTATTTCTTGTATTTTGTGTCTTTGGTTCAGAAGAAAGCTGCCATCTTCCTCTCTCTCAATCTGGATGTCGAGGTAATTCTTTATGTTGCCAAGATCTTTGGTGTCAAAGTGCTGATTTAGTTTTTCCAGTATTTCTGCTTCATCCCCTTCTTGCTCAAAGCATATCAGGATATCATCCACATAGATAAGCATATAGACCCATCTGTTTGCCAATTTCTTTGTGTATAAGCAGGGGTCTGCTTTACTCCTTTGAAAGTTTTGATGTGTAAGCACTTCATTTATTTTTATATTCCACGTTCTGGCTGCTTGCTTTAGACCATATATACTCCTGTGAAGTTTGCACACTAGGTCTGACCTTTGTTCATCTTTGAATCCTGGCGGTTGTTCCATGTAAATTTCTTCTGTTAAATCGCCATGTAGAAACGCGGTTTTCACATCAAAATGTTTCACTTGCATTTTCCTTGTGATGGCTACTGTCAGTAAAGTCTGTATTGTAGTGTGCTTGACTACTGGTGCAAACGTCTCATCATAGTCCTTTCCGTATTTTTGAGAATAGCCCTTGGCTACTAGTCTTGCTTTGTACCGTTCAACTGTGCCATCTGCATTGTATTTCACTTTAAAAGTCCATTTACAGCCTATGGCTTTCCTTCCGGGTGGTAGTTCTGTAAGTGTCCATGTTTAGTGTCATGCATGGATTTTATCTCTTCCTCAGCAGCCTTTATCCATTTAGTTGCTTCTTGTTCTAAAAGTTGAGATATGTCTTCCCAGTTTGCAGGTTCGTTGATACTGGCAGTACTTGCTTTGTATGAAAGACGTATAGGTGGTTTACCTTTGTTTTCTCTTGTTGAACGTCTCATTTTTGTGTCTGAGCCTTCTTGTGTCTGCTCTTCAGTACTGGTTGAGTCTACACTCACTTTGACTGTTTGTTCAGAAGTTACAGAGATGGGCTGGTCAATGTCAGTTTTCTCTTCTATTCTTGCTTCTACTGTTGTCATTACATTGTCTCTTAAATCTTCAACAAAAGTTATGCTGTTGCTAATAGTAACCTTGTCTGTTTTGGGATTTAGGATTCTGTAACCCTTGACATTGTCATTGTATCCAACAAAGATACGTTCAAACGCTCTGGTTTGGAGTTTAGTGCGTTTTTCTTGAGGTATGTAGATGAATGCTTTGCATCCAAAAACTCTTAGGTGTTTTACACTTGGCTTCTCATTGTGCCATAGTTCATATGGGGTTTTCTCCACTGTTCTGGAAAAAAGTCTGTTCGGCAAATATGTAGCTGTCATAGCTGCCTCACCCCAGTATTTTTGTGGTAGTCCAGAGTCTGTCAGCATACATCTGATCATTTCAGTCAGAGTTCTATTCTTTCTTTCAGCTACTCCATTTTGTTCTGGTGTATATTGGACTGTCTTTTGATGTTCTATTCCATTCTGTTTTAAGTACTCTTGTATCTTACCTCCTGTGAATTCACCTCCATTATCGCTCTGAAGTATGAGAGGCTTCCTCTGAAACTTGTTACTTGTCTTTATTATATAGTATTTTAATTTGTCAAAAACTTCACTCTTGTGTTGCATTAGGTAGGTGACTGTGTATCTTGAATAGTCGTCTATGAAAGTCACTAGGTACCTGTTGCCTCCAGGTATTGGTGGGTTTAGGGGACCACACACGTCACTGTGAACTAAGTCAAGTGGTCTTGAAGCTCTCTTCTGACTGACTTTGGGAAGTGTTGCTCTTGTAGCTTTGGATTTAATGCAACATTCACATTTAACGGTAATTGGACAAGGGGATACTATCAGATCCCTTGTCAGCTCCCTCCTCTGTAGTTCCTGTATGCATTCTGGGTGTCTGTGACCTAGACGTCTGTGCCATATATGTATACAGTCATTGTGCTTGTGTGTACATAGTCTCACCTTTTCCTTCACTGTGTCAAGGTGATATAGATGATCATCCAGCTTGGCACTTGCTATTGCCTGTTTGCCGTTTAGAATGGAACACTTGTCACCTTGGAATTTTACAGTGAGTCCTCTGGCTGTTAGACGCTTCACAGATAAGAGTCCTCCTTCTAGATTAGGAACATAAAGCACATCTTTCACTGGTATGGCTAAATTGTGTCCCGCATCATCAGGGCATACAAGGGTTCCATGCCCATATCCTTCTGCATGTATTTTGCTTCCATCTGCAAGATAAATAGTTTCTTTGTTGCTCAGATCAAGTTCTGTGAAGAAACTTCTATCACTCGTCATGTGACTGGTTGCCCCCGAATCGATGCACCAGCCTTGGCATTTATTGTTGCCTGTCACTTTAAATGTGGCATTCCAGTTACCTTCCCTTGGATCATTGATTGTGGTTTTGACCTTTTGTTTAGTATAAGAGGGACGCTGTCTCATTTGCTCTGCTTTCCATATAGTACAGTCTTTCTTTATGTGTCCCTGTTTGTGGCATCTGAAACACACTCTGGTCTCTTTCCTGTGTAAACTTGCGTCTGTAGCTTTAAGAGCGGTGCTGGTGTCGGTTTCTGTGGAGTCATGCACTAATTCCTTTCTTCTCTGATACTCATCTATGAGCCTGGTTTTTACAAATGCTAGCATCAGATCTGTCTCAGGTCGTGTCTCCAGTGCATTGATTAGTGCAGTATATGTATCGGGCAGACTGCACAACAACATGGCTGCAATGTGACTGTCTGTTATATTCTCCCCGATCGATCTGAGTTGCGCAATCACTTCCAGCATTGCGTTTATATGCTCCTGCATGTCCTGTTCTCTGCCAAGTCTCATTTTGTAAAGTTTCCGCAGCAGAAAGAGCTTGCTGTTTAAACTGGATCTTTCATGCAGTCTTTTCAGTACATCCCACATGCCTTTCGCTGTGTCCTCATTGCGTATATAAATGAGCTGATCATCCTCCACTAGTAGGCTTATGGTGGCCCGTGCCTGTCTGTTTTTCTTGTCCCAGTCCTGATTATTATCCTGTGGCCTCTCTGTAGTGGTAACAAGTCATCTTTGGATAATAGCATTTCCACTTTAAACTTCCATAGCTGATAATTGTCATTGTTCAGCTTGGCCACTGAGAGTTTAAGCTCAGAGTTTCCGGCCATTTTATCCCTCCTTTATATATAAACAGTCTTACTTGTCTATAGGAGATGTCGCTGGAAAGCTTCCTTATATCGATCTCCGCATCAGCCACACTGTCTTCCGTTCGAGGCTTTGTTCTGCCTGGGCCACACCTGGTCATAAGTCTTTATCCGGATACTGGGCCCATAACCTGTTGCAAAGTACGATTGATAGGTGCAGCGAAGTCAGTTCAGATCAGACATTGTGTAGTAACAGGAACTGGCTTCTTTATTGGAACATAACCACACTAGCAAAGATGTCCCTTCACATTGTAAGAAGAATCACAGACAGGAAAAAGTAACCAACAAGTACATCACAGTATACATGAAATACAACCCATCATAGAGAAATACATAGCATAGCATATCACTGAGCATTAGCGACATCTTGTGTCCTTTTTCTAAACTGCAGTCAAATACAGTAAGCTAAGCTGAAATTTGTTGTATCTCCAACACTTCTGAGCTGTTTGAGGAGAGGCAGTTAAATGCTTCACTTCCAACCCCTTCAGGAGGTGGAAAGGCTGCTATGGCTTTGTTCTCATCCTCTTCAGGATCTGAGGTAGGACCTGAACCCACACTCACTGAGGTTCCATACGCACTTCCCTGGTGAGAAAAATAGATTGGATTTAAAAAGCTCCTAAAGTGGAACTTCCGCTTATCTGATTCCTCCCTCCCTCGGGGCCACATATGGCACCTTTCGGGGGGGGGGAGCGGGTACCTGTTTTTACAGGTACCCTGTCCCCACTTCCGGGAGATCATGTTACGGCGAAGTACGCCAGCAGCTCGGCCCCCCTCCTCCTCCTAACTCCCATTCAGCCGGGCCAGTAAGGGAGCGCAGCGTGCTTTGCGCATGCGCAGTAGGGACTCGGCCGTGAAGCCGAAAGGCTGCACTGCCGGGTTCCCCTACCAGCAATGGCGGTGGCAGCACCTGAACAGCCGATGTAAACATCGGCTGCGGCGTCAACATCGCTGAACTCCAGGACTGGTAAGTGTCTTAATGTTAAAGTCAGAAGCCACACTATGTGTGGCTGCTGACTTTTAATTTTTAAAGGTGCGTGCGGAACTCCTCTTTAAAGTGGAACTTCACTTTCCCAATCAACATTGATTATTTTTAATCCTCCTCCACCATTAGTAAATAGATAGGAAAGTATATAATATTTTACTTGTTTAAGCTTTTTTTTTCATTTCTTCAGTCCTCGTTTCTTGCCTAGGCAAATAATATCATACTTCCTAGGAGTCTTTGGGAGAGGAGGAGGGGTTTCTTAGCTTATCACTGTCACAGAACCCCGTCTCACTCCGATTGAGTGCTTCCGTCAGCATACAGCCTCCTCCAGTCTGAACATCAGATATCAGATATTACAGCCCATATATTGTAACTAAGAACCAGGCGAGACTAGCTCAGTTACACAGCTTGAACATGGAATAATTAATTGGACATGTATAAAGTCTTTTTATACACTTGAAAGTATGTCAGTCCCCACATACACAATAACCCAAATACTTACCCAAAACATCACACAATGGTTTAGCTAACGAGGTAGGATTGACCCATGGCTAATCCCATCATATAGGGTCTGTAATTTTACCTGGATGACTTAGATGTCACATTGCAGATCAACCTTGACGACTTCAAGCTAACTGCAGACAATACACATTATCATAAGCATAAACGCAGCAAACCTTCAAACAATAGCAAAAGACCTAATTACAATTAACAATGCAATATTGATATTATTCTTTCTGTGTATTTTACTGTGTTTTATATTACTTGTTGTGAATGTACTAAATGTTTTTCCCTTGCTCCTACATTTGCCCTGTTGGGTACTGGCTTTGATTCCCAGCAAGGAAACAATGTTTTTTATTCTGCCCCAGTTTATATGATTAAACTGAACACGCTCAATTTTTTTTCCTCCATATAAAATCATAGGTTTGATGGCAGGAGCAGAAAACGACTGTGGGAGGGATGGGTAGGCCCCCTCATGATCAGGGGCGGCCCATCTAATGTGGGCACATGGGCGCTGCCCCCCCATCCATGCCGCCGCCCTCCCTATCCATGTGCCCGGCCCCTTTCAGGATGCCGGTCGCATTGAATTCCTATGGCGGGCATGGACCGGGTTGTGTTTTTTGAAGCATTGATTAGAACCAGAGGCTCTAATAGGCTTCAAAATTTGGTGGGCTCGGGGCGCAGAGCATTGTGTCCGGAGCCCACCCAGGTGTGTTCCAACAGTAAATGAATATTCGCTGTTGCAATACTGATCCTCCTCGCGGGCAATCGGGAAGCGAGTCTGATACCCGTCACCCGATTGGCTGAAAGGACAATCGATCCTATTGGACGCCTAGGAGGAGGGGAGGAGACGTACATCGGAAGTGAGGAGGAGAAGACACAGGAGCCGCTACCCGATGCCCGCTGCAGCCTGATGTCCGCCGATGCCCCGATCCCTGCTGTAGCCTGATGTCCGCCGATGCCCCAATCCCCGTCGCTGCCCGCCGATGCCCGCCGCTACCCGATCCCCGCCGCCTAGATGGCATAAGTGAACTGGCAGACAGCGAGCGCGGGGGGGGGCTTTGAGGTGCCGCATGGGGGGGGTGGTTGTTTTCCCCCACCCAACATAACACGATCCGCTACTGCTCACAATACTGGTAGCTTTGCTAGAGCATCGTGTATGGAAAATGTCCAAATAGTGTGTGGATCTTTTAGAAACAAAACACATGAACTGCAAAATCTTCAGTTTTAAGTCGGATTCTCTAACTTTGCAATCAGCTCTTTATGTTGAGGATTTGTATGAATCATTTTTGATTGAAATGTTATCTTTTAAATGAGTCACTTTCAATAAAAACCTAATGTGATGGTTTGGAGATTGCTAGCTATCCATTGTGAAGGGTTGAATGCCCTCTGTCACATGCTGTGGAAAAAGTGTACTATATCTATACTAACAGAGATTGAAATCCAAAACCAAAAATGTAACATAATATAATGCAGCTTACAAATCATTAGATGTGGTGGCTGCATTCGTTTTCTCTTTTTAGTCTTTTTCCCCTCACACCTCCTGTATTAGATCGCCCCCATTTAGAATGAAGGAGCACAGTGGGCACTTTTTTTGACAGCAGCATTGTTAATCTGGGGGAGAAGAGTTTTAGATGTATTAGCAGATTTAAACACTTCAATACAGGGCATTTTTACCCCCTTCCTGCCAATTTTCAGTTGAATGACAATTGCGCAGTCTTTCAACACTGTACCCAAATGATTTTTCCCCACAAATAGAGCTTTCTTTTGGTGGTATTTGATCTCCCCTGCGGTTTTTATTTTTTGCGCTATAAACAAAAGTAGAGCAACAAGTTTGAAAATAACACAATATTTTTTACTTTTTGCTATAATAAATATCCCAATTTAAAAAAATAAAAATTCTCAGTTTAGGCCAATATGTATTCTTCTACATATTTTTGGTAAAAAAAAATCACAATAAGCGTATATTGATTGGTTTGCGCAAAAGTTATAGCGTCTACAAAATAGGGGATAGATTATGGCATTTTTATTTCATTTGTTTCTACTAGTAATGGCGGCGATCTTTGATTTGTATTGTGACTGTAACATTCCGGCAGACATATTGGACACTTTTGACACTATTTTGGGACCATTCAGTGATCAGTGCTATAAAAATGCACTGATTACTGTATAAATGTCACTGGCAGGGAAGGGGTTAACACCAGGGGGCGATCAAGGGGTTAATTGTGTGTCCTAGGGAGTGATTCTAACTGTAGGGGGCGTGGACTCACAAGGGGAGGAGACCGATCGGTGTTCCTCTGTACTGGGAACACACGGATCGGTCTCTTCTCCCCTGACAGGACGTAGATCTGTGTATTTACACACACAGATCCACGTCCCTGCTCTGTTTGACATCACGGCCGCCGGGCACGCGCATCTGCTCCCGAGTGACGCAGCGGGAACGCGCGCACAACATAGACGGCTGGGAAGCCCAGGACGTCATATGACACTCACCCAGGATGAGAGATCCCTCCTGCGAACGTCATATTACTATGGGCGGGGAAGCAAGTGGATTTAAATACACTAACAAATTGAAGCCAAACTCCAGCTAATACTTTATAAGCAGTTTCAGCAAACTGATTTTTTTTTCTTTTGGAAAAAAGGTTTCACACAAATAAATAACTAAAGGCAGATCATTGTGAGCACCTGTCAAAAATAAATGGTTTGTCCCTTCCATATAACTGCTACATCTGTAATAGAGCTTGTTCTTTTGAAAACAACAGATTTACTGGCTGGATCACAAGGTGAAAATAAAGAAAGCCTAAAAAAAAGGAAAATGAATCCAGCCATCACATCTACGTATTGGTAAGCTGCAATATATGTTTGCTTTTGGGTTTAATACCACTTTAAAACAAGTCACTGGTAGTACTTGAGACTTTGGCTTTGGATAATGACAATGATGCTATTAGGGAAAATTATGTTTTTAGATCTTTTTAACTAGTTCCACGTTTTTCCAACATCTCTCTTCCACAAAGAGTTAGGCCTCTTTCACACTGGGGCGGGCATGTGCGGTGGCGGTATAGCGGCGCGATTTTCAGTGCCGCTATACCATCGTATTTACCGCAATATTCGTCCGCTAGCGGTGCAGTTTTAACCCCCGCTAGCGGCCGAAAAAGGGTTAATACCGCCCGCAAACCTCGGCTACAGCCGTGGTTTGCGGGCGGTGTTACCGCGGTGTCCCATTGATTTCAATGGGAAGGAGTGGTATACACACCCAGGGCCGGCCCTATGGTGGGACCGGGTGGTACCATGGTACCAGGCGGCACTGTTAGGGGGGCGGCAAACTGACGCCCGCCAGCCAGCCCACTCCGCTGCCTGTGAGGAGCCCGGCGCCGCTGAGGACACTCACAGGCGGGGGGGTGGATGCAGTCAGCGAGTGAGCAGGCACGGGCAGGCGCCGCTCCCTGTGAGAAGCCCGGTGTACCGGCGCCGCTGCCTGTGAGGACACTCACAGGCGGGGGGAGGGGGCAGTCAGCGAGTGAGCAGGCACCGCTCTCTGTGAGGAGCTCGGCGCCGCTGCTGTTGGTGACAGGGGCGGGCAGAGCACGCGCAGCATGGGGGGGTTGGGTTGGGAGCAGTCAGCGAGTGAGCGGGCAGCAGAGCAGAGAGATGATGTCATCTCTCCCCGCCGCCCTGCATCACCACAGTTTCATAAAATAAACAAAGTAGCGCTACTGGGTGAACAAATGAATAAGTGGCTGCTAGCATCAGCAAATAGACAAATCGCAGAGTAATTAACAGAAAATAAAAAATGCAGCGCCAAGATACTATGTGAAAACACAGATATAAAGGTAAATCTGGGCTTATGATAATTGAACTAACTATTCAATACAAAAGGAGGGAGTGACCCCAAAATATATATAAATACCAAGCAATTGTGAAAAATGCAAACTCATATATAAAAGTTCTATAAAGTGAAGTGGCTGACAGCCAAGTCCAATGAAATGCTCAGTAGATAAACTGAGAATAATTGCAGTCAATCAAAAAACGGTATATCCATGGCGACTTCAAATTCGTGTAGAATATATGTATACATAAAACTGCAACACCCGGGGACGTGATTCCAACACCAGAAATGGGGAAAAAGCAATGGATACTCTTACCCCTATGTGTGGACACACACACCAGCGGTGGTGGGTCAATCAGGCAAAGGTGTAGATGTGAAATCCTCAGGAACCGTCCTCACCAATCGATAGATGCAGGGACACCGAATCTCCGGCCGGATCTTTCCACGGTGGTGATATGAAGCGCCAAGGATAATAGTGCATCAAGGATTGTGGTAATGACCATAGAAAAAAAGAGGGAAGCTCCACATAGTGCAGGATCAGATGATAATTAAAAAAGACTTTGTTTATTGAAACAAAAAGTCACAAAACACACATGGGTGTAGGAAAACGAAATATAAAAAAAGGGAAACAGGCTTCCATGCAGAGGCTTGTACAAGCAAAGTTTGGAATCAAATAAAATAAAAAATAAAAAGCGTAGCTATAGGCAAGTCCATGTACCCGACATGTTTCGCATGAGAAATGCGTCTACTGCCCCCTTGTTTTAATATTGATGATTTTGGCATACAGCTCATGAAAACCCAAAAATCCTATCTCAAAAAATTAGCATATCATGAAAAGGTTCTCTAAACGAGCTATTAACCTAATCATCTGAATCAACTAATTAACTCTAAACACCTGCAAAAGATTCCTGAGGCTTTTAAAAACTCCCAGCCTGGTTCATTACTTAAAACCGCAATCATGGGTAAGACTGCCGACCTGACTGCTGTCCAGAAGGCCATCATTGACACCCTCAAGCAAGAGGGTAAGACACAGAAAGAAATTTCTGAACGAATAGGCTGTTCCCAGAGTGCTGTATCAAGGCACCTCAGTGGGAAGTCTGTGGGAAAGAAAAAGTGTGGCAGAAAACGCTGCACAACGAGAAGAGGTGACCGGACCCTGAAGAAGATTGTGGAGAAGGACCGATTCCAGACCTTGGAGGACCTGCGGAAGCAGTGGACTGAGTCTGGAGTAGAAACATCCAGAGCCACCGTGAACAGGCGTGTGCAGGAAATGGGCTACAGGTGCCACATTCCCCAGGTCAAGCCACTTTTGAACCAGAAACAGCGGCAGAAGCGCCTGACCTGGGCTACAGAGAAGCAGCACTGGACTGTTGCTCAGTGGTCCAAAGTACTTTTTTCGGATGAAAGCAAATTTTGCATGTCATTCGGAAATCAAGGTGCCAGAGTCTGGAGGAAGACTGGGGAGAGGGAAATGCCAAAATGCCTGAAGTCCAGTGTCAAGTACCCACAGTCAGTGATGGTCTGGGGTGCCATGTCAGCTGCTGGTGTTGGTCCACTGTGTTTTATCAAGGGCAGGGTCAATGCAGCTAGCTATCAGGAGATTTTGGAGTACTTCATGCTTCCATCTGCTGAAAAGCTTTATGGAGATGAAGATTTCATTTTTCAGCACG
This sequence comes from Rana muscosa, assembly GCA_029206835.1. Lineage (NCBI taxonomy): Eukaryota > Metazoa > Chordata > Amphibia > Anura > Ranidae > Rana > Rana muscosa. Next base: position 738,030,098 of record CM055118.1, read on the forward strand.
ACCTGGCACCTGCTCACAGTGCCAAAACCACTGGTAAATGGTTTACTGACCATGGTATTACTGTGCTCAATTGGCCTGCCAACTCTCCTGACCTGAACCCCATAGAGAATCTGTGGGATATTGGGAAGAGAAAGTTGAGAGACGCAAGACCCAACACTCTGGATGAGCTTAAGGCCGCTATCGAAGCATCCTGGGCCTCCATAACACCTCAGCAGTGCCACAGGCTGGTTGCCTCCATGCCACGCCGCATTGAAGGAGTCATTTCTGCAAAAGGATTCCCGACCAAGTATTGAGTGCATAACTGAACATAATTATTTGAAGGTTGACTTTTTTTGTATTAAAAACACTTTTCTTTTATTGGTCGGATGAAATATGCTAATTTTTTGAGATAGGATTTTGGGGTTTTCATGAGCTGTATGCCAAAATCATCAATATTAAAACAAGAAAAGGCTTGAACTACTTCAGTTGTGTGTAATGAATCTAAAATATATGAAAGTCTAATGTTTATCAGTACATTACAGAAAATAATGAACTTTATCACAATATGCAAATTTTTTGAGAAGGACCTGTATATGAGTTTGCATTTTTCACAATTGCTTGGTATTTATATATATTTTGGGGTCACTCCCTCCTTTTGTATTGAATAGTTAGTTCAATTATCATAAGCCCAGATTTACCTTTATATCTGTGTTTTCACATAGTATCTTGGCGCTGCATTTTTTATTTTCTGTCCATCACCACAGTTTCACCCTCACTGTGCAGCCATGGGCAGCAGAGAGATTATATCATCTCTCTGCTGCCTGCCTTCACTCTGGGACACAGCAAGTGACAACCCGCAACGTGTGACAGGTGACGTCGTGACAATCCGCAATGTGTGGCAAGTGACAATACGCAACGTGTGGCAGGTGACGCTTGGCAAGTGACAATCCGCAATGTGTGGCACGGGACTATCCGCAACGTGTGGCAGGTGACGTGGCAAGTGACAATCCGCAACGTGTGGCACGGGACTATCCGCAACGTGTGGCAGGTGACGTTGTGGCAAGTGACAATACGCAATGTGTGGCAGGTGACGCCGTGGCAAGTGAAATCCGCAACGTGTGGCACGGGACTATCCGCAACGTGTGGCAGGTGACGTTGTGGCAAGTGACAATCCGCAACGTGTGGCAGGTGACGCCGTGGCAAGTGACAATCCGCAACGTGTGGCACGGGACTATCCGCAACGTGTGGCAGGTGGCGTTGTGGCAAGTGACAATACGCAATGTGTGTTAGGTGACGCCGTGGCAAGTGACAATCCGCAACGTGTGGCACGGGACTATCCGCAACGTGTGGCAGGTGACGTTGTGGCAAGTGACAATCCGCAACGTGTAACAGGTGACGTTGTGGCAAGTGACAATGCGCAACATGTGACAGGTGACGTTGTGACAATCCGCAACGTGTGGCAAGTGACAATACGCAACGTGTGGCAGGTGACGCTTGGCAAGTGACAATCCGCAACGTGTGGCACGGGACTATCCACAACGTGTGGCAGGTGACGTTGTGGCAAGTGACAATACGCAACGTGTGGCAGGTGACGCCGTGACAAGTGACAATCCGTAACGTGTGGCAGGTGACGTTGTGGCAAGTGACAATGTGCAACGTGTGGCAGGTGACGTTGTGGCATGTGACGTGGCAAGTGACAACCCGCAACGTGTGGCAGATGACAATCCGCAACGTGTGGCAGGTGACGTGGCAAGTGACAATCCGCAACGTGTGGCAAGTGACAACCCGCAACGTGTGGCAGGTGGCGTAAGTGACCATGCGCAACATGTGGCAGCCGACAATCCGCAACGTGTGGCAGGTGACAACCCGCAACGTGTGGCAGGTGACAACCCGCATCTGGTGGTGGAGTCGGAAGCAAAACTGTAAGTACAAACACACATCACAAGTTGTATGAGACATGAGAGCCTCTGAGAGGGACTTGCCTTGCCCAGCCCTGATTAACCACTTAAGGACCGGAAGGATTTGCCCACTTAAAGCGGTTGTATGGCTTTGTTTTTTTTGTTTTTTTAAATAACAAACATGTTATACTTACCTCCACTGTGCAGTTCGTTTGGAAAAGAGTGGCCCCGATTCTCTGGTTCTCGGGTCCCTCGGCGGCTGTCTTGGCTCCTCCCAGCATCAGCTAACCCCCTTCTGGGAAGCACTCTCCCAAGGGGGTTAGCTTGCGCGGGCGTGCTCCCTGTTATACACGCTGCGTCAATAGACACAGCGTGTATGACTCATTCCCGCCCCCCCAGCAGGGCCCGGGTCATTGGATGTGATTGACAGCAGCGCGAGCCAATGGCTACACTGCAATCAATCTAGCCAAACTCCGTGGAGAAGAGGACGCCGGGGGACGCGCACAGCAAGTGAACGGGCTCAGGTAAGTAAAACAGGGGGGCTGGGGGGCAGTCATTGCCAGGTGTTTTTTCACCTTAATGCATAGGATGCATTAAGGTGAAAAAACACAAACCTTTACAAACCCTTTAATGACCAGGCCATTTTTTGCGATACGGCACTGTAACGCTTTAACTGACAATTGCGCGGTAATGCGACATTGTGCCCAAATAAAATTGATGTCCTTTTTTTCCCACAAATAGAGCTTTCTTTTGGTGATATTTGATCACCTCTGCGTTTTTTTTTTTGCACTATAAACAACAAAAGAGCAACAATTAAAAAAACAAACAATATTTTTTACTTTTTGCTATAATAAATATCCCAAAAATTTATTAAAAAAAAATAATTTCTTCATCAGTTTAGGCCAATATGTATTCTTCTACATATTCTTGGTACCAAAAAAACACAATTAGCGTACATTGATTAGTTTGCGCAAAAGACATTGCGGGCCGCCCGCCATGCACAGGTCCCTTTATACTCCTATATACATGTATAGAGCCCTGACAGGTCCTTTTATACGCCTATATGCACGTATAGAGCCATGACAGGTCCTCTTTATAATCCTTTATACATGTATGGAGCCATGACAGGTCCTCTTTATACTCCTTTATACATGTATAGAGCCATGACAGGTCCTCTTTATTATCCTTGTATAGAGCCATGACAGGTCCTCTTTATACTCCTTTATACATGTATAGAGCCATGACAGGTCCTCTTTATACTCCTTTATACATGTATAGAGCCATGACAGGTCCTCTTTATTATCCTTGTATAGAGCCATGACAGGTCCTCTTTTTACTCATTTATACATGTATAGAGCCATGACAGGTCCTCTTTATACATGTATAGAGCCACGACAGGTCCTCTTTATACTCATTTATACATGTATAGAGCCATGACAGGTCCTCTTTATACATGTATAGAGCCACGACAGGTCCTCTTTATACTCATTTATACATGTATGGAGCCATGACAGGTCCTCTTTATACATATATAAAGCCATGACAGGTCCTCTTTATACTCATTTATACATGTATAGAGCCATGACAGGTCCTCTTTATACATGTATAGAGCCACGACAGGTCCTCTTTATTATCATTTATACATGTATAGAGCCATGACAGGTCCTCTTTATACATGTATAGAGCCACGACAGGTCCTCTTTATTATCCTTTATACATGTATAGAGCCACGACAGGTCCTCTTTATTATCCTTTATACATGTATAGAGCCATGACAGGTCCTCTTTATACATGTATAGAGCCACGACAGGTCCTCTTTATTATCCTTTATACATGTATAGAGCCATGACAGGTCCTCTTTATACATGTATAGAGCCACGACAGGTCCTCTTTATTATCATTTATACATGTATAGAGCCATGACAGGTTCTCTTTATACATGTATAGAGCCATGACAGGTCCTCTTTATTATCCTTTATACATGTATAGAGCCACGACAGGTCCTCTTTATTATCCTTTATACATGTATAGAGCCATGACAGGTCCTCTTTATACATGTATAGAGCCATGACAGGTCCTCTTTATTATCCTTTATACATGTATAGAGCCACGACAGGTCCTCTTTATTATCCTTTATACATGTATAGAGCCATGACAGGTCCTCTTTATACATGTATAGAGCCACGACAGGTCCTCTTTATTATCCTTTATACATGTATAGAGCCATGACAGGTCCTCTTTATACATGTATAGAGCCACGACAGGTCCTCTTTTTACTCCTATACATGTATAGAGCCATGACGGGTCCCCTTTAGTTATCATGATATAAAATAATGAATGTGGGGACCTTTTGGTGGGCGTGATTTTTTTTTGGGGGGGGGGCAGCATTTCATTCTTGGTCCCAGGCAGCACAATGTCTTGGGCCGGCCCTGTACACACCGCTACTTCACCGCTCCAAAGATGCGGCTTGCAGGAGATTTTTTTTTTCTCCTGCCAGTGCATCGCCTCAGTGTGAAAGCCCTTGGGCTTTCACATTGAGAATGCTGGGGCAGGAGTATTTCAGGCATTTTTTATGCGCTATTTTTAGTGCTAAAACGCCTGAAATACGCCTCAGCGTGAAAGGGGTGTTAGTATATTGCATATACAGGGAGTGGATTTACTAAAACTAGTACACTCAGAATCCGGTGCAGCTGTGCATGGTAGCCAATCAGCTTCTAACTTCAGCTTGTTCAATTAAGCTTTCACAATAAAACCTGGAAGCTGATTGGTTTCTATGCAGAGTTGCACCAGATTTTCACTCTCCAGTTTTAGTAAATCTTCCTCATAGTTTCTTAAAATAAATCTCAAGTCAGGTTGAAAAAAGAAAAGCATCAGCTACAAATCTCAAGGTGCTCTGGTGTGCACATTGAAACAATTTCCCTTAATTGAGATCCTGGTCCTGTCCTCTCGTATGCCCTGAGTCGTTAGTCCAACACTTTGATGAGAAGCTACTCTGGTCATTAATGAGAAGCCAGGGGAGCTCAACCAGGGGAGCTTGTGAACAATTTCATAAGCGCTCCTCAGATTTACTGCACCTTGAGATTGAAAAGATAAATGAGTTTTAGCTTCAATATATAGTATAGTACTGGGCATTTTTCCTTTATTTCGGTGGCTCCCCAAGCTGTCCAGGCTGAGTGTCTTCTAAATTTACTGTAGCCTTTTACATTTACCTTGTGTATGACCTAATGCAGTATTTCAGTGGTGTGTGGTTGGTTGTAATCAGTGTACCATTCCAGACCAGTATGTAGCTTGGTTGCTACATGGCTAGCCCTCCTGCTTTGCCACGTTGAGGTCCTGAAGTCAATTCCCACCACCACCTATATTACTTTACTGTGTTTTTTCTTTCTCTGCACAATGTCTGAACTTTAAAATAGTAGGGTCAAAAAATATTAATTGAACATGTAAATATATTTTTATCATGGATCTATTGTCCCTTTGCGTATTTTAAATGTTGTCTATTGAAGTTCATATATACCGGTAACTGCATTATTGAATATGTTATGGTGACATTGGGGGGAATTTATCAAAACTGTGAATAATAACGAGGTAAACTTTGTAAATGAAAAATAGAAGTTGATTAGTTTCCATGCACAGATATTCCAGATTCTGTCTGCTCCAGCTTTGATGCATTCCTGTTACAGGAAATTGGATTACACACGTGGTGTCTGCTCTTGGGACTTTAGGAACAGACTTTACTGGTAAATGCTTTTAATATGGCTTCCGGAAACATCAGTGTGGTCTGCCAGACTGGATCTGCATCCGGTGGCCTGCAATATGCAGTCAGTAAATCTTTAATTGGTTTATTACCATTCTAGCACTTCCAATCACATAGTTTGAAAAATCCTAAAGCTGTGTTTTTTTATCTAAGTGTTCACCAAAGTGTGGGTAGTAAAGACGGAGAGCCAACAGACACCTATTGAATAAGTACTTATCAGTGTATAACCGTGGTCTCCAAACTGCGTCCCAAAGGGCCGGGTGTGCTCCTTTGCCTGCTTTTTTCTGGCCCTTGGGGACTATTCCTTTCACCGATACCAACAATGGGACATAATTACCCCCCCTCCCCCACCTAGACCAGTGAAGAGGTACAATTCCTCCTAATGACACCTACAATGGAGCACAAATCTTCCCACTGACGTCAACGATGGGACACAATTCCTCCCAATGACACCAATAACGGGGCACAATTCCTCCAAATAACACCAACAATTGGGCCCAATGACACCAATGATAGGGCACAATTACCCCTACTGACACCAAACATGGGGCAAAATTCCTCCCACTGACGTGACACCAAGGATGACACCAAGGATGGGGCGAAAACTGCTCTCACTGAGACCAACGATGGGGTACAATTTTTCCCAATGACATCAACAATTGGGCACAATTAGACTAATGATGGGGCACACTTCCCCTGAATGACACCAATGATGGGGCACAATTCCTCTCAATAACACCAACAATGGGGCTCAACTCCTCCCAAGGACACTAGCGTTGGGGCACAATTCCACCCAAAGAACCCAATGATGGGGCACAACTCCTCCCACTGACACCAACGATGGTGCACAATTCCTCCCAAAGACACTAGATTGGGCACAATTCCACCCAATGAAACTAATGATGGGGCACAATGCCTCCCACTGACACCAACGATGGGGCACAATTCCACCCAATGAAACCATATTGGGGCACAATTCCTTCCACTGATGCCAAAGATGGGACAATGTTTTTTCTCTGATGCATGGGAGAAAAAGAAACCCTGGACTGCCGCACTCTGTATAGACAGTTATTTATTCCAAAATTTCAGGTAAAAAATCCAAATTCAAAATAAATCCATAAATCCAAAACAACAAATGCAGATGGTGTGCATGCAGGGAAGGGTGGCTAACGCGTTTCACGTCACGAATTGACGCTTACTCATAGCTATGAGTAAGCGTCAATTCGTGACGTGAAACGCGTTAGCCACCCTTCCCTGCATGCACACCATCTGCATTTGTTGTTTTGGATTTATGGATTTATTTTGAATTTGGATTTTTTACCTGAAATTTTGGAATAAATAACTGTCTATACAGAGTGCGGCAGTCCAGGGTTTCTTTTTCTCCCATGCATCAGTGCAGAGCCAGCACCTGTGTGAGTGACCGGGCGGAAGCAGCTATCTGGTGAATTCTCAAGCTTTTGAGCGGTACGTTTTTCCTTTCCTCTGTTTTTTCTCTGATGTCGGGACCTTTTCTACTCCCATTGGCCACAGTCCGGCCCCCCTAAAGTTGCAGGACAGTAAACTGGCCCCCCTGTTTAGAAAGTTTGGTGACCCCTGGTATATAACATGGTGATCCCATGGAAGTATCCTAGAGCAATGTTCTCTTTGCAATGCCTGTAGACTGTGGAATTCCATTGCCAAATGATTTTGTAGCACATGGAACGATAATGGAATAATAGGAAGCCTTCATTAATATTGCTTTGAGTCAGGTGGTTTCCAGTGTACTTCCCATGCACATATGTGATGGGTTTAAGATCTCTCTGATTCTCGTATATCACACATCCAGAAGAATTGGGATTAAATGTGCTCCCTTTAGCCCATATAGCCTGAACGTTGCTGTGCTGTAAAGTGAGACTATGTATGGAAAATGGATGTGTGCGTGTGTGTGTGTGTGGGGCCTATGCAGTTGGCCCTTTAAAGTATATGTTAACCCACTCACTGAAATCTCATATAATTGGCAGTAAAAATGGCAGAAAAAAACACCATAAAAAACGTGCCTATGGAGCGTATTGTACACGCGTTTAGGCGTGTTTACGAATGTTTGCTTTTATAAGCGGTTTTCCCCAAAACACTAGAAGACACTAGAAAAAAATAACACTTGACGTGCCCAAACACCGTGTTTAGGTGCATCAAGCATTTTTTACTGCCTGCAAGCTCCTCTCAAAACACACTTGTGTTGGTGTTTTTTTAATTTTTCAGCCTCTAAACGCTCCTCTACAACTATGCCTGTAAATGCCCAAATGTGCATGGACACGTACTAACATATAGTTGGTTCTACAGGCTGAAAGAAAAAACGCCAAACACCTGTATAAGCAGCATTTTTATGCCCAGTGTGCATGAGGCCTCAATGTGTTAAAGTAATTTCAAAAGTCATTTTCAATATACCGTATATATTCGAGTATAAGCCGAGTTTTTCAGCACATTTTTTGGTGCTGAAAATGCTCCCCTCAGCTTTTTCTCGAGTCACCTTTTTGCGCCTGATCTCCCAGACTTCGGTGTCGGTACTGGCCGGCCGTAGGTCCCCTGGACCCCAAACTTGGAACACATGTAGCCCCACTCTTCTTCTACAAGTGTTTGTTGTCCGGGGGACCTACGATCGGGGAGCAACGATTTTTCAAAGCCGGGTACCCCTTTTTATAGACTCCCATGTTAAATGGTAATTTCTCCGGTGAATTTGGGGACCCGGTTCCGTCCGGTCGTAGGTCCCCTGGACCCAAAACTTGGCACACACGTAGCCCCACTCTTCCTCTACAAGTGTGCAAAGTTTTTTGTCTGAAGGAAACCTAAGGCCGGGGAGCACCGATTTTTCAAACCCGGGCACCCCTTCCATAGACTCCCATGTTAAACGTCAGTCTAGTCATGGACACAGTGAGGCATGGGCACAGTGAGGCATGGGCACAGTGAGGCAAAGTGAGGCATGCAGATGGACACCCTAGGCTTATACTCGAGTCAATACATTTTCCCAGTTTTTTGGGGTAAAATTAGGTGCCTCGGCTTATTTTCGGGTCGGCTTATACTCGAGTATATACGGTACTTAAATCTGTAGCTTTTACTGCAATTAAACCTGGCAATCCTGCCAGTAAGTTCCTTATTCAGGCGCTTCCTGTTATAGGATGACAACATTGATTTGTGTTTCTACCTTGTCACCCTGTAAGACACTTTCTATATGGAGACTAAAAGGCGGAGTACCAATGTAGATTGAATAGTAATGTTCCTTTGTAGTCACCATCAGGAAACACATATTGAGCAATGATTAGACATAGAATGGAAGTGGCAGCAAAAAAGCCGTGGGAGAGATCAGCAGTGCTGATATGCAACAACAGTGAGGCTACATTCACATCTCAGCATTTTGGATTGCGGGCAGATTTGAGACGATTCTGCCGGCAATTTCAATGCGCTGAGGTGTGAATGACAAATCGCAGAAAGCACATTTGAGATGCCATTCATTTGAATGATACCTAAAATCATGGGGTGGTTCCCTGGCGATTGTTGCACGATACACCCGCAGCAACCCGCGCTGCTTGAAGCATGTCACCTAAAAGTAGCTAATTAACTTTTTTTTGGGCAACAAGCTTCACGTGATGTGGGTTGCCGCTAATGCAGCATAATTTATCGCATGACAATCGCGGCAGAACCACACCGCCATTTTAGGTGCCATTCAAATGAATGGCATCTCAAATGTGCTTTCTGCGATTTGTCGTTCACATCTCGGGACTTTGAAATCACGGGCAGAATCACAGCAAATCTGCCCACGATTCAAAACGCTGAGATGTGAATGCAGCCTGAAAAAGAGGTGAAAAACAGTATTTTAAAAAATAGCAAATACAATTTTAATACGTAGTGCTTTAGCAAACTAAATGCTGTTCTAACTAACTGTGCAAACTAAAAATGGAATATTTAACAGCTTTACCAATCCTTAGATGTGGTAGCTGCGTTAGTTTTCTTTTTAAGGCTTTTTTACCCTTTTTTTTTTTTACCTGGTGATCTGGCCAGTAACACACCTCCTGTATTACAGTGTCCCCACAGGAGCAACAGAGACACCTTTGGACAGCGGCATTGTCAGTCTGGGAGGAGGGGAGTGTTAGATGGACTAGCAGATTTATATGCACTAACAAGTTGAAGCCGAACTCCAGATAACAATTTATAAGCAATTACAGCAAACTGTATTTTTTCCTTTTGGGATAAAGATTTTACAAAAATAAATAAAAGCTAATCATTGTAAGTACCCCTGACAGTGGTTTGTCTCAGCCCTCTAACTGTAACTTCTACATGGCACATTATTCTGTTGAAAAACAACAGACTTACCTGGTTCACCTGGTAAAATTAAAAAGTGTTACTAAACCCAGGACCCTGTATTCACTATATCTGGTCTCCCACAGTACACAGAACATAGAAATGCAAATATTTTAGTAAATATAAACTGCGAAATACCTTTTCTTATCAGCAGTATATATCAGTCTTGTAAATTCTATCAGTGTCTGGTTAAAGCTTGTAGGCATATTCATTCTGCTCTGACTGTCTTATGAGGCTGCATGAACCCTGGCCCTCTGTCTGGACAGTGCTGATTGGCCCTGTGCTAATCACATTCACTCTTCCCAAAAAAAAACAACAACTCTCTAGCAATACACACCAAACTTAGCATGTGCAGAGTGCTCCCAAGTAATGGCGCGGCTGGTGGTATATTTTTTAGGGGGGAGCGGGCAGCAGTCCAGTCTACCGTCAACCCCCTGGCGGTCGGTCGGTGCACTTACTCTATCTAGGTCGCGGCTTCCTCCGTTCTTGGCTTCACGGCGGCGCACCTTGCCCTGCGTTTCCCCCTACTCCTCTGGCGCCAATAGGATCTCAGGACCCACTTCCTGAGCCGGGATTGGCCTGGGAGGTGAAGCAGGAATATAATAGCAAATATTATTTGTTATTGTCACACAAGTGGATGGGCTCGGGGCGCAGAGCCCTCTCTCTTTTTTTTTTTCAAGCCAATTAGAGTCTCAAGGTCTAATCATGTGCTTCTTAAAAAAAAAACATTGTAATCCATGCGTCCGACACCCTGCTTGTAAATTAGGGGCCGAACGCATGGATTAGGGGGCAGCGCCCCTGTGCCCTGTATGGACGGGCCGCCACTACCCCCAAGGCTCTGTTCTATTAGCAGATAGATTGGGGACAGTGGAAGAAGGGGAGGTTAAGAAAAGACAGGATCAAACATCCTTTCTACACAATGCGGAGGATTAACCCCTTAGTTTACACACAGAGTATAACGAGCATGCTTTACTGCATATACAGACTGTTTTTACTGTTATGGGTTTAATTACACTTTAAGAAAGGAAGCCTAAAAAAGAAAACGGATACGGCCATCACATGTAAGTATTGGTAAGCTGCAATATAATAAATGTCTGCTTTTGGGGTTAATACTGCTTTAAATGTATTTTCATTTGTCCTACAGAATGGAGATAACCGGCATCTATAAAAGGGGTGTTTTTCAGGGTGTTATTGAGAACGTGATGCCTTTGTTGCCATGGGAACCACACAAGCTACCCCCAAGGCTTTTGTGTACCAAATTAATGGTGCAGTTTTGTCATTTACATAAACTGATAGAACTGATAGTGTGTATTTAGAAAATAGATGATCCATTATTTATCAAGCTGTCTATGGAAATCTGGGAGCTGTGCTGCCATAATAGGTTGCTTCCTGGGTAGGATTAATACGTATCAGATGAACCCAGATGGCTTTGGAGAAAATGAATTTGTTTCAGTTTCATCACAGAAATATTTGATTAGATTGTGTGTATAAGACATGGTCTCGGAGTATCAGAAGAAGATCTGTAGGCCTCCTGTGGGATCAGGACATCTTAGGAGACATTGATGCTAATAACAGTAGCCTTGGAGAAGAGTGTCTGCTTTCTGATTGGCTGATACACTCAGGGGACGAATGGCTGTCAGACGCCATTAACTTTTTCCTTGCCAGAAATTATGTGAAGCATTCTTTTTCCAAGAGAATGGACATATTGAGATGATTGATGCCTAAAAATAATGCTTTTTATGTGATATAATTCCTTGTAGTTAAATTCCCCCAAGAAGCTGAATAATAAGGACAAATAGGGTTCCCAGCTCCTATAGCAGTGATGGCGAACATTGGCACCCCAGATGTTTTGGAACTATATTTCCCATGATGCTTAGCTACACTGCGGAGTGCACGAGCATCATGGGAAATGTAGTTCCAAAACATCTGGGGTGCCAAGGTTCGCCATCACTGTCCCATAGCATCCAAAAAACGTGTACAGGCAGGGTGGGGAGGAATGAAAGTTCTACTGCTTCAAAAGGGGCATGGCCCAAAAAGTTTACCTACCATCATTTTTATGGTGGATCTATAAATATAATGTACTGGCTGTAGTGATAATATTTACCCCCTAATATCCCCCCCCCCCCAGATCTCATATTTACACTAAAATGCAATAAAAAATAAATAAATAATTAAATATCATTTGAAAAAAAAAGTCTCTTTAAGGCCCCTTTCACACGGACACGTTTTTCAGGCGGTTTAGCGCTAAAAATAGCGCTGCTATTCCGCCTGAAAAAATCGTGCCCTGCAGTCTTCAGTGTGAATGCCCGAAGGCTTTCACACTGAAGCGGTGCGCTAGCAGGACCACTCCAAAAGTCCTGCTAGCCGCATCTTTGCAGCGGTGAAGGAGCGGTGTGTTTACCGCTCCTTTACCACTGCTGCCCATTGAAAAGAATGGGAAACCGCGGTAATAACGCCGGCAATGCGCCTCTGCAAAGGCGCATTGCCGGCGGTATTAACCCTTTTTCGGCTGCTAGCGGGGGTTAAAATCACCCCGCTAGAGCCCGAATATCGTGGTTAAAAACGACGGTATATCGGCACTAAAAATAGCGCCGCTATACTGCCAGCGCACCTTCCCGCCCCAGTGTGAAAGGGGCCTTAGAGCTATGGGCGAAAGTGATGTTTTGATTTCGCTTCCGCCCTGCAATGGTACAGTAGGTGCCGCCGATATTGTGTCAATCTCGCCTCTTCTAGCGGCGAGATTGACACCCTACGAGCCCCGTCGCGAGAGCCAGCGCCAAACTGTCTCGTCCTCGGGAAAGGAAAAATGTTGTTTTTCCTTTCACAATGAGCGACACGCATTGCCGGTAGACGGAGATCCGACGTGGATTCCCTCCAATACCAGGCACTGTTTGGTATGAATCCTGAGCGGGAACTCCACGCCAATTTTTAAAGAAAAAAACGGCATGGGTTCCCCATCCAGGAGCATACCAGGCCCTTCGGTCTGGTATGGATTTGAAGGGGACTTCCCCTAAGCCGAAAAATCGGCGTGGGGGTCCCCCTCAAAATCCAAACCAGACCCTTATCCGAGCACGCAACCTGGCAGGCCGCAGGGGAAAAGGGGGGGACGAGAGAGCGGCCCCCCTCCCTCCTGAACCGTACCAGGCCGCATGCCCTCAACATGGGGGAGTTTGGTGCTCTGGGGCAGGGGGGGCGACCTGCGGCCCCCCCACCCCAAAGCACCCTGACCCCATGTTGATGGGGACAAGGGCCTCTTCCCGACAACCCTGGCCGTTGGTTGTCGGGGTCTGCGGGCGGGGGGCTGATCGGAATCCGGGAGCCCCCCTTTAATAAGGGGGCCCCCAGATCCCGGCCCCCCACCCTATGTGAATGAGTATGGGGTACATCGTACCCCTACCCATTCACCTGGTGGAAAAAAATGGCAATAAAAACACAACACAGCTTTTTAAAGTAATTTATTGCACAGCTCCGGGGGTCTTCTTCCGACTTCGGGGGTCTCCGGTGTCGTCGCCGCGCTCTCCGGTTCTTTCTTCCTTCTGCCGGGCCTCCGCTATCTTCTTCCAGCTCTTTTGCTAGCGGAGGCCCGGTCTTCCCCGTCGTCTCGTCCGGCTCTCCGTTGTCCTTCTGCCGGCCCCTCCCCTATCTTCTTCCAGCTCTTTTGCTAGTGGAGGAGCCGGTCTTCCCGTCGTCGCCGTCGGCGTCTTCTTCCCTCTTCTCCTGCTCGATGTTGACTCGTCGCTTCCTTCTGCTATAATGCTGGGTTTTGCGGTGCGCTCGGTTTATATAGGCTTCTCATGACGTCACAGTCACATGTTCCCATGACGTCACAGTCACATGCTCCGGGGCCACCCGGAACATGTGACTGTGACATCATGAGAAGCCTATACAAACCGAGCGCACCGCAAAACCCAGCATTACAGCGGAAGGAAGCGACGAGTCAACATCGAGGAGGAGAAGAGAGAAGAAGACGCAGACGGGAAGACCGGCCCCTCCACTAGCAAAAGAGCTGGAAGAAGATAGTGGAGGGGCCGGCAGAAGGACAACGGAGAGCCGGACGAGACAACGGGGAAGACCGGGCCTCCGCTAGCAAAAGAGCTGGAAGAAGATAGCGGAGGCCCGGGAGAAGAAAGAAAGAACCGAAGAGGAGAAGAGGGAAGAAGGCGACGGAGAAGACCGGGCCCCGCTAGCAAAAAAGCTGGAAGAAGATAGCGGTGGCCCGGCAGAAGGAAGAAAGAACCGGAGAGGAGAAGAGGGAAGAAGGCGACGGAGAAGACCGGGCCCCGCTAGCAAAAGAGCTGGAAGAAGATAGCGGTGGCCCGGCAGAAGGAAGAAAGAACCGGAGAGCGCGGCGACGACACCGGAGACCCCCGAAGTCGGAAGAAGACCGCCGGAGCGCGACCCCTTGGCCGGCTCGCATGACGTCAGACGTCACTGACGGTCACGTGAGCGGGATGCTCATTTAAGTGAGACGCTCTCCCCGGTGTTCAGATGCACTGCGGAGAGCAAACGCCTGTGGTATTTCCAGCACGGGTACGGCGGTCATTCAGACAGGGAGCTTTCCAGTACAAGGTAATATCCGTGCAGCTAAAACCCCCCCCCCCCCCGCCTCATTGTGTATATGGTATCAGCAATCTTGTTGATGCTGACCACTAACACATGTTTTATACAAACAGGAGCTACAACTCTGACCATTAGACGCATACCCTGATCACTGCAGTTTTGGTTCCCCACGCTAGAGATTATGCGAGGTAATTATCAGTTGTTATTTTGGTTATTTTACTTTGCTCTGTTTAAAAAGGCCTATAGTGGGAGAGATTTGATTCATCTCATCTCATATATCTTGTGTTTCACAGGCGACCACTAGCTGACCAATGGATATCAATCTAATTAACCTCCATTAATCCACCATACTGAATGGGAACTGCATTATTCAGGATGTAATCCATTATAAGGTATATGCTCTGGTCTAATAGTGTCTGCAACTTTTATAAACCCTTTTAAGTAATTATAAAGTGCGTACCAAGCCATAACATGCACGCTGGGGGATTAACTTAAAACTTTTTCCAACCTACCTAGGTTCTACTGATAAGGCTTCCTTGTATGATTCCATCCCTGTATGGCCGCCCCACGGTGCTGTGAGCTCCCGTACTAACTGTTCTACCTCCCTACTACAAGTAAGTTACTGGCCAAGCTTATCAGGCCAGCTTGAAGGCACCTATAGTACTTTAATAGTTAACGTTGGTTTGCTTCGTAGTTACCCGGAGCACCCACTTTCCCGATTCTCATTGCTCCCCTCTGTCTTTCCAGCCCGGTGTGATGCCCCATGGGCATGAGTTTGGGTTGAGACACCTGGGGTGAGGTGGAGTGACTGCATCAGGCAATTCTAATAGGATACTTCTGGTAAGGGTCGGGTGTTGATACAATGTTTGACACTTATGAGAGGTATAACTGTATCATATGTATATGATGTTTTTCTTAAACCATATTCTCTATTTTGAAATTTAGAAGCTCTTGAAGAAGCGATTCTCAGATAATCGCGAAACATGTCGAGCTACTTTTAATTTTCAAAAAATTAATGGAATTCCAATTTTGGGGCACTCTTCCTCTCTGCAATCCCGAGTGGGCAGACTTTTCATGTTATCCCACAGAATGAGTAATATTATCATTGAGTGTCCTACGATGGTTTATGTCTATGATTTTCAATTTTAGAATATTTCTTCATGTATTTCAATAATACATTTACTGTACCATTTGAATTTTTGTACTACTGTGCAATAAAAATTGTTATATTTTTTATATATTAGTGCCTATAAAGTCCAATATTTTTTCATACAGCTCTATACATTCTATCAGGATGTGGCACTTGAGTTATCTAGGGGGATTGATTACTACCCCAGGGCAAATGTAATCAGATTTAGAAAGAGTACCCCATACTCATTCACATAGGGTGGGGGGGGCGGGATCTGGGGGCCCCCTTATTAAAGGGGGGCTCCCGGATTCCGATCAGCCCCCCGCCCGCAGACCCCCAAAACCAACGGACAGGGTTGTCGGGAAGAGGCTCTTGTCCCCATCAACATGGGGACAGGGTGCTTTGGGGTGGGGGGGCCACAGGTCGCCCCCCCTGCCCCATAGCACCAAACCCAGCCATGTTGAGGGCATGCGGCCTGGTACGGTTCAGGAGGGATGGGGGGGCGCTCTCTCGGCCCCCCCTCTTCCCCTGCGGCCTGCCAGGTTGCGTGCTCGGATAAGGGTCTGGTTTGGATTTTGAGGGGGACCCCCACGCTGATTTTTCGGCTTAGGGGAAGTCCCCTTCAAATCCATACCAGACCGAAGGGCCTGGTATGCTCCTGGAGGGGGAACCCATGCCGGTTTTTTCTTTAAAAATTGGCGTGGAGTTCCTGCTCAGGATTCATACCAAACACAGTGCCTGGTATTGGCGGGAATCCACGTCGGATCCCGTTCAATACAGTGCCGCGTCTCCTCGCTATTGCAGCGAGCGCGAGTTGTGTCGCCAACCTGTCGCCGAGATGTCGGCACCCCTGTCGCCGAGAATCTCCGTGACAGGATCGCGATGAATATACAATGTCGGCGGCACCTACTGTATGGAGATGGGTGGGGGCCATCTTCCCCTCACTCATCTCCATATCTAACAGGACACAGGACCCGATCGCCTCCGCCGCTACCAAAGGCTCCGGTGAGCGGTGGAGGGTACCGGAGCGCGGCGGAAGGCGAATCCACCGCAGAGACCACTTTTATCTGAGAGCGGACCGCCCGCTGAAGAAGAGAATACTGAGTTTTGGCAGCTAGCTGCTGCCATAACAGCGATATTCCTCTTCAAAGTACTGCCGTATAACGATGGCGGGCAGTCCGTAAGTGGATAAAGTGGAGTTTTTTTTTTTTTTTTTTTTTTACTCACCTGGAAGTACCTGTTGCTATGCGGTCCCACGAAATCTGCCTTCTGAATCGCCTCGGATTCTGACATAATCTCCCTCAGCTCCCTACTGCTCCTGGGAAATGTGTGTCATTTCCCAGGATGCAGTGCGCTTCCCCTATGACTAGAATCACTCGTCAATACAATCCAGGAAGTAAATGCTTGTGGGCTTCACATGCCCACAAGCAAAATGAAAACTTCAGCAAAGATTTTTTTAAAGTCTCTTTATGCAGTAACTCGGCAGATCGGCGTCGGTTTTTAAAATAGTAAGTCATCTTATATGATTGAATGCTGAAATTAACATGCTTTTAAAAAATGAAAAATGTGATTGGAACCCCACTTTAATGCCTAAGCTCAATTTTGCAACTTTGACATGTGTTGGTAAAACTGTGCATATCATCACAACTACTTTGTGCATCCAGGTAGATTATACCTTGTTTTTTTCAGGACAAATTGGGCTTTCATTTGGTAGTAAATTTAGCTGTATATTTCTTGTTACTACCATAACCTACCACCAAAGAACAACAAAAAATAACGCACATATGTGTATGTTATTTGTTGTTTGTACCCGTAGTAAAGCTCATAAGCAAAGCAATAGTGCGCATTTTGTTTTGCTTTTTTGTCCTACCTACAACACACCAACACTAATGCCTTGTACACACGGCCGGACTTTGCCACGGGCAAAACTCCGTCGGAATTTCCGACGGAAAAATAGAGAACCTGCTCTCTATCTAAGTCCATCGGAAATTCCGACCGTGTGTATGCGGCATTACTGACACTGACACTGATGCTAATTAAAAAAAGAATAAAAAAAATAAATAAATCCTGTCCAAAGTAAACTGACCCTGACGTTTGACCCAAACACTAACCCTGGCATTGACCTAGATCAAACCTTGATCTAAGTATTTCTTATAAAAAATATATATATTTATTAAAAAAAAATTACAAACATTTTTTGTTGCAAGGAACCAGAAAGATACACGCTACTTGTATATCAAGACATTGCTTGTATATTAAGTCAAAATGTATTTAAAAATTTTGCTTGTCTTGCAAAACGCTCTCAAACCAAGTTACTCTGAAACCAAGGTTTTACTGTACACCGTATCCTTCGTCTCCATTCACAGAAAGAAAAGACACAGGGGCGGGCTTTACAGTGACTGATCACTGTGCTAGCCAGTCAGAGGCTACCACAGCGGTCAGGTGACCCAGAACCAGGAGATCCTGGTCCCGACCGTTTATACAGGCCATGTGGCTCTCGATGAGACCCCGATCTCTGTGCTGGGAGCGCGCCGCACGCCGCTCTCCTAGCACAAAGGGAGAAACACATACTTTTGGCTCCATGTAAAAAAACAGTGCAGTGAGGCGACATATATGTGTTACGTCCATGTGAAGGGGTCAAGTGGTTGTAAACCCTTACATATACCCAGTGAAGTGACTGATCTCAAGTGATACACCGACATGGAACAAATTCTCCTACATACGTTGTACCTGTTTATTTGCAGCCATTTGTCCAGTACATCCTTGAAAAACTCATAAGACTTTTCACAGACTCACAAAGCAAGAGGCGGGGAGCTGCAGTTACATACTGTACATGAGTGCAGAGAGCTGATTGGAGGGAAAGGACCCCCCTTCACACAGCACATAGGAATAGAGTTGAGGCTGTCAATTACAGATTGACCCCTCCCTTATTACCTTTTTTCACTTGGTGTCAGGAAAACTTGTCAGAAGTGACTCATGCTGATAGCAGAGGAAAGAGGCAGCAGAGAGAAATGACAAGTAGGGGGGTTGATTTACTAAAGGCAAATAGACTGTGCACCTTGCAAAGTGCAGTTGCCCTCTGCAAGTGTAGTTGCTCCAAAGCTTAGAAAATGAGCAAAAGCTTTGCTGACTTCAATCATCCAATCATGTGCAAGCAAAAATGCTGCTTTTTAAAAAAAAAAAAATCTTTGCACGTGATTGGGTATTCTTTACAACGTGAAGCTTTACCTAATTTACTAAGCTCTGGAGCAACTTCACTTGCAGATTGCAGCTGCAAGTCTATTTGCCTGCAGTAAATCAACCCCTTAGTGGTTTGGAGAAAGTAAAAACTATAGAAGAATATGCTTTTTTTTTCAGATTTCATGTCTGAGGTTTACAACCACTTTAAAGCAGTATTAAACCCAAAAGAAAACATTTATTATATTGCAGCTTACTAATTCTTATATGCGATGGCTACATTTGTTTTACTTTAAAGGTTTTCTTTCTGTTATTTTCAGCTGGTGATCCTGTCAGTAAGTCTGTTGTTTGTCAATGAAACAAGGGGTCCTGTAGACGTAGCAGTTAGTGAGTTGAGACAAACCATTTACCACTGACAGGGTGGTTTGCAGTGATTAGCTTTAACCACTTGAGCTCTGGAAGGTTTTACCCCTTTCATGACCAGGCCATTTCTTGCTATTCGACACTGAACTACTTTGACTGGTAAATGTGCTATAATACAATACTGTACCTAATTTAAATATTTTTTATTTTTTCCACACAAATAGAGTTTTCAATAGGTGGTATTTGATCACCGTTGGGTTTTTTGTTTTTTTTGCGATATAAACAAAAAAAGACCCAAAATTTGGGGAAAAAAATATTTTCTAATTTCTGCTATAAAACATATCCAAATAAAAAAATCGAATTTCTTTATACATTTTTGCCAAAACGTATTCTGCTACATGTCTTTGGTAAAAAACAAAACAAAAAAAAAAAAACAATAAGTGTATATTGATTGGTTTGCGTGAACGTTATAGCATCTTCAAACTATAGCATAGATACTGGAATTTGTATTTATTTATATTTTATACTAGTAATGGCGGTGATCAATGACTTATAGTGGGACTGCAATAGTGCAACGGGAAATCTGACGCTAGGGTGGAGATGATTAAGTGCCACCGACACTAATACAGTGATCAGTGCTAATAATATACATTGTCACTGTACTAATTACACTGGCTGGGAAGGGCAGTCAAGGGTTTAAATGTGTGCCTAACCATGTTTAGTGTATGTACTGTGTGCTGCTTTTACTAAGCAATCTGCCATATTCTCCCAGTGGTTGTAGTCAATGGGTGTTATTTACTAATACTAGAGAGTGCAAAATCTGGTGCAGCTCAGAATAGTAACCAATCAGCTTCCAGTTTTTATTGTCAAAGCTTAATTGAACAAGCTGAAGTTAGAAGCTGATTGGTTACCATGCACAGAGTGCACCAGTTTTAGTAAATCTCCTCCAGTGTGTCCTCTATGTTTCATATGGACGTCTCATACTTCTTCTGAAGATACTTACAACACTAAATACTTATTGGTAGGTTATTTTTCTATCTATTTTGGTACTTTTATTTATTTTTTGTGGCACCTCAGCACTAACAAACCTCTTCAGGTGCTGGCATCTAGGGTGCCTCAGTAAATGTTTAGTGGGCCAGGATCTTTTTCCTTTTGGTGGCCTGAAAGAGCAATGGTGACTACCGTATATACTCGAGTATAAGCCGAATTTTTCAGGACATTTTTTTGTGCTGAATATGCCCCCCTCGGCTTATACTCGAGTCACCTTTTTGCGCCTATTTTTCCAGATTTTTGGGGACCCGGTACCGGCTGTCTGTAGGTCCCCTGGACCCCAAACTTGGCAGACATGTAGCCCCACTCTTCCTCTACAAGTGTGCAAAGTTTGTTGTCCAGGGGACCTACGGCCGGGGAGCACCGATTTTTCAAAGCCGGGCACCCCTCCAATAGACTCCCATGTTAAACGGTCATTTCTCTGGTTAGTTTGGGGACCCGGTATCGGCCTGTCGTAGGTCCCCTGGACCCAAAACTTGGCACACATGTAGTCCCATTTCTCCTCTACAAGTGTGCAAAGTTTTTTGTCTAGGAGACCTACAACCGGGGAGCACCGATTTTTTAAAGCCATGCACCCCTTCCATAGACTCCCATGTTAAACGTCAGTCTAGTCATGGACACAGTGAGGCAAGAGCACAGTGAGGCATGGGCACAGTGAGGCATGGGCACAGTGAGGCATGAACATGGACACAGTGAGGCACAGTGAGGCATGCAAATGGACACCCTAGGCTTATACTCGAGTCAATAAGTTTTCCCAGTTTTTTTGTGGTAAAATTAGGTGCCTCGGCTTATATTCGGGTCGGCTTATACTCGAGTATATACGGTAATTGCTTTCTTTTTATGATACGGCCTTCATTCATATGCTACTGTGTGAGTAGCACACATCCACATTACAAGTGACTATAGGATGTAATACAATGATGACATATCTGTTTTTAAAAAAATAAATAAATTTTTTATAGATTACGCTGCACTTCTTAGAAAACTATCCCTGAAGAATGAGCTTTTTTACTCTGAAACGCGTTGGTTATCTTAATGACAAAATATGCATAGTTAGCCTATATTAACCTTGTATTGATTGTATTTTAGCGGTAATGCAGTATACTTTATATGTATGAAACAATAACAGTCGCAAAACCTTTTTTTACAATCACGTTTTTTATTGTTATTGATAAAATAAAGATGGCCCATAGTAAGCCTATCAGGATGTCATCACCCAGGCTCTGCAGCTATTGTCGGCGATCCCTCTTGTTCACTGAAGCTGCCGCTGGAGAGATAATGTGACCAAACCGGAGCACCCTCAGAATAGGTAAGTATACGCATTAGTGATGGCTCGTCCATACGGGACGCCGCCCCCCTAATCCATGCGCCCCACCCCCACAGGGCACTGGACACATGGGTTTCAATGTTTTTTTTTTTGTTTTTTTTTCAGAACATGATTAGAGCCTGAGGCTTTAATTGCTTTCAAAAATGGGTGGGCTCGGGGAGCAGAGCACTGCGCCCTGAGCCCTTTCCAGTTGTGTGACAATAGCAAATTATTATTCGCTATTGTCTTCCTGATTCTCCTCCCAGCCAATCAGGAAACGGGTCCTGAGACCCGATTGCCCAGGGAGTCTTAGGACTCCTGGCCAATTGGGTCTCAGGACCCACTTCCTTTTTCCGCCGGGAGGAGAAGCAAAGTCCCCGAAGTGAGGAGCAGCAGCCCTACTCCCGATCCTTGTCATCTGCCTCCAAAGGTAAGGAGGCCTCTGAACACCCGTGTCCCACCAGGAGGGGTGATCGCCGCCTTCCGTCCGTCTCCTGTGGGGGGGTTGGGGGGGTGTTGTTGATTTGATGCCCCCCCCCCCCAAAAAAAAATATTGAGCACCAGCTGCCACTGATACACACTTTTCCTTTTTTAGGGTAGATAGAATAAGATTGGGGGTGGAAGTAGATTTTAGCTTAGTTTTTTAATGGAATTACACTTTAAAAAGTGTTTTTTGGTTTGTGGTACTCAGGTGTAGTTCAACATTTATTTTCCTGGAATTCTGCTTTAAGCAGCATTGCTTTGTTTAGGTGACACCAATAACAAATGAAGCATATGGAAATAGTTTATGATATTGACATAACATATATTTAATGCACTTGCATATAAAACAAGTTCTTTTTGTCTGAAGTGACTTATGAGTTGGATGGACGCTGTCGTAGGGTGGCTGACAAAGAGAAGTAACCATGGTTTACAACGCAGTAATGCTTGAATTGGACACTATCCCAAACAGGTCTGGGCCCACTTCTTTCTCTTTTTGTTACACAAGATTGAAAGTTTCCACTAACACATTAGTATGCAACAAAATGAGGCCTGATCTGGCTGTTAATGTTGTTTGGGTTACTAGCCTTCACTTTTGTTACTTTTATTTCCTAGAAGAGAACATTTCTGGTTCAAACTATCTATCTTTCTATCTCTCCTGATTAACACTTATGCCGCGTACACACGATCAGAATTTCCGACAACAAATGTTCGATGTGAGCTTTTGGTCGGATATTCCTACCTCGTGTAGGCTCCATCGGACATTTGCTGTCGGAATTTCCGACAACAAATGTTTGAGAGCAGGTTCTCAATTTTTCCGACAAGAAAAGTTCTTGTCGGAAATTCCGATCGCGTGTAGCCATTTCCGATGCACAAAAGTGCTGCGCATGCTCGGAATCATTGTACTTCATTTTTCTCGGCTCGTTGTAGTGTTGTACGTCTCCACGTTCTTGACCATCGGAATTTCAGCGCAACATTTGTGCGACCGTGTGTATCCAAGACAAGTTTGAGCGAAAATCAAAACCACGGTTTTGTTGTCGGAATGTCCGATCGTGTGTACGCGGCATAATGCTTCATTCAGGCAAGCATTCACACTCTTTCTGTGCACAGGCCGAATTTCTTACTGTGCCTGCATCCACCCCGAGCTGCACGCAGGCTGCCCTTTAGAGGTAAATGCTTTTACAGTGGCTGCACAGACACAGCTATATATCAAAGTTTGACATATGTGCAGGATCGGATGCACGGATGAGAACGCACCCTGCCTGCGCACGTCAGCTCTGTACTACAACTGTATGTGCAGGGGGTTCAGTGATTGACAGCATTCATAATGGCTGCATGTAGACTTGCAGAAGAGAGCAGGAGTGTGCACTTCACTGAGATTCACACAGGACTCTTGCAGATGTTTGGTGCTGAAAATGGAGCATGCGCACTATATGGTTATCGTGTGCTCCTTGCGAACAGTTGGCACCCCTGGTAGTCAAATTGAGAAAGTGGAAGAAGAAGACTTAAGCCCCGTATACACGGTCGGACTTTTGCCCAACAAACTTCATTTTAAGCAAGTTGGACCAACAATCCAACCGTGTGTACGCTCCATCGGACAAACTTTTTTTCGTTTGGTTTAGTTTTCATCGGACAAAAGTTGGGTCTGCAAACGGACAAACTTTCGCCCAACAAAAGTCCGATGGAGCAAAGTCCTACCGTGTGTACAGAAAACCATAGGACTTTTGTCCGATGGACAAAACAACTAATGTTAAAATCAACCAACAATAGCAGAAGTTGACCAAAGGGTGGCGGTAAAGAGCAGAAAAGAGCAGAAAAACCATGTGATGTTGCAAAAAGTTTTGGGAAAGTTTGCAGAAAAGTCCTGTGGTGTGTATGCTGTGGGTGTGCCCGGCTAACTCCGTTCGGACAAAAATCCACGGAAAAGTCAGATGGAAGTCCGACTGTGTGTACGAGGCTTTAGAGTGTTCCATCAGCGGGCAAAGTGATGGCGACCATCTTCTGGGATTGCGAAGATGTGTAGCAGCAGTGCAGAAGACTATCGCCATAACTTTGCCCATTGATGGAACACTGAGCCTTCTTCTTCCACTTTCTTCATTTTCAACTCAACGCATGCGCCATTTTTAGCACCAAACACCTAGAAGTGTGGCTTGGTGTGGTGATGAAGTTTGTTGTCTGTGTGGTCACTTCTTCTGTGTCTGATATTTGGGATGCCATTTTTAAAGAAGAAAGCTGATTAAAGCTTAATTCCAGGGATATAGCTTCTTTGCAAAAAGTGAAGGCACACTATTAGTTAAAGCTTACAATCAGGCTTACCTGAAGGTACAATGAATATCTTCAAATGCCGCTTACACATGGTCGGTATTCCCGACAGAAAAAGTCTGATGGGAGCTTTTCGTCGGGAATTCCGACCGTGTGTATGCTCCATCGGACTTTTGCTGTCGGAATTTCCGCCAGCAAAAGTTTGAGAGCAGGTGCACAATTTTTCCGACGAAAAAAATTCCTATCGGGAAAATCGTTCGTCTGTATGCTTTTCCGATGGGAAAAAGAACACGCATACTCGGAAACAATTCGACGCATGCCCGGAAGCATTAAACTTATTTTTCTCGGCTCGCCGTAGTGTTGTACGTCACGCGTTCTTGACGGTCGAAAGTTCAGAGAACTTTTGTGTGACCGTGTGTATGCAAGACAAGCTTGAGCGGAATTCCATCGGAAAAACCGATCGCGTGTACGCGACATTAGTGTGCACCGTTTAGGAGATATTCACATCGGCAATAGCCAATGATGTCACCCGCGCATGCGCAGTGATGCTCTGCACACAGTATGCTGTTGAATACGGCCGCAGCCAGTGACATCATCGCGGCTCCGGACATTCAAGTAGCCAGAGTCTCCTAATTCGGAGGGAAAATCAGGGGGAGGATGGAAGCGCCAAAGGATCTGTGACAGCGCTGTGCTAGAGGGCTCTGTGTGCAGAGAAGTATGCAATGCTGCAATATATTTAGGCTAAGGCCTGGTTCACACCTATGCATTTTTTTGTGCGTTTTCAGTTTTGCAGAAAAATTGTGTATTGAAAAATGCAAAAGGCACCTGGAATATGCAAACTGCAACCTACATAGGTGTGAACCAGGCATTAAACATGTAGAGGACCCAATTTTGTTTTCTTTTTTTGGTGGTTTACTACTGCTTTAAGTCCAGGGAGGTGCATGACATCTCCTGGGCTTATATCTATTATTTACATCTGACAGGTTTCAGGTGCAAGGCTCTTCAAAATTAGAGTCAGTACAGCTGCTATGCCGGCCCCTCCCCTCCTCGTGCCCAATCACAGAAGCCTTTTGTATTTGGGGAACTCATCCACAAAATGTAAAGTCTTCTCTGAATGGGCATCAGAGGACAGGAGTTGGCATAGCTGCTCTTCTTCCCTGTCAGAACGGCGATATGCCTTGTTTACATAGACAGATCGCCGTTCTGCCTTTCTGGGGAGCGATCGCTGATTTGCTTCACTTCATAATATATGGCATTAAAATGCCTCTCTCTCCTCACTCACAGCCCAGAGTGTCAGTGTAAGCTCCAACATGGCCACAAACCTGTCAGATATTTAAAAAAAATATTAATAATAGATAAAAGAGATAAGTTCAGGAGCTGTCATGAAGCTCCTTGGACTTAACTCATAGTGTTCCTGCACTTTTTGCAGAGCGGCTGAATTCCTGGAATTCAGCTGTATATCAGCTGAAAAAAAAAACTGAGGGTTTATTAGTTGTCCCTGTCATAATTGTCTCTCTCTGCCTATGCAGATATGAAGCTTAGAGTAAATTTACAACACCGCTACTTACCGTGTTGAAGTAACTCCTGTGCACATGTGCAGGAGTGACAACATCACGCCCCAGCCATTCAAGTGGCAAACAGAGCGAACCAAGGTGAAAGACTGGGAGAAGATAGCAGTACCTCGGACCAGCTGGAGTGCTGACCAGGGGCGGATCCAGAGTTTAGTCTCGGGAGGGGCACTGCCAGAAAATAGGGTGTTGCTTACAGAACCATACGTCATTTCGTGCAATAGCCAGCGAAGGAGCGCGCGCTAATTGGCCAGAGAGGGAGCCAATCAGCGAGTCTGGCGGAAGCGAGGTCCGCCGACCACCTGCGATCACTCCCCACAGAGATAGAACAGCGGTCTGCCGATGTAAACAAGGCAGACCGCTGTTCTGTCAGAGAGGAACAGAGTGATCTTGTGTTCCTGCTAATCAGGAACACAAATCACTCTGTTCATCTAGTGAATCCATCCCCCACACAGTTAGCAAACACCCCCTAGGGACACAGTTAACCCTTTGCTCGCCCCTGATGTTAACCCCTTCCCAGCCAATGTCATTAGTACAGTGACAGTACATATTTTTAGCACTGATCACTTTATTAGTGTCACTGGTCCCCAAAAAGTGGAGTGTCCGATCTGTCCGCTGCAATGTTGCAGTCCCGCTAAAAATCACTGATCGCCGCCATTACTAGTAAGAAATAAATAAATAAAAATGCCATAAATCTATCCCGTAGTTTGTAGACACTATAAATTTTGTGCAAACCAATCAATATACACTTATTGGGATTTTTTTTTACCAAAAATATGAAGCAGAATAAATATTGGCCTAAATTTATGAATAATTTTTTTTATAGCAAAACCCAAAAAATATTGCTTTTTTTTTCAAAATTGTCGCTCTTTTTTTTGTTTATAGCACAAAAAATAAAAACCGCAGAGGTGATCAAATACCACCAAAAGAAGGCTGTATTTGTGGGAAAATAAGGACATCAATTTTGTTTGGGTACAATGTCGTACGACCGCGTAATTGTCAGTCAGTTAAAGTAACGCAGCGCAGTATCGCAAAAAATGGCCCAGTCATAAGGGGGGTAAAACTTTCCGGAGCTGAAGGGGCTAAGATTGAACAAGTCAAGACTAAAACGGCATTTTTTTTTTCATACATAATGGCACACATGTATTTTGCGATTTGACACACGACATTCATTCATTCTTTTACTCACTTTTAGTCAAATAGTTTGGTGCTCTGGTGGGGGGAGGGGCTCCCATGCAGGAGCAATGGAGTGGAGATGGATCCAGTAATTTCACTGTCCGCAGTCTTCTTCTTCCTGTATTCACGCCGTTCTGCAGACTGCAACGTGGAGAAGATGGAGGGAGGAGGTGGGTGGAGCCAGGCAATACTCACTCAGGGGCGGAGGCCTGCATTTAGTGTGGACAAGATGGAGGGAGGAGGTTCCGGTGGATGGGGCCAACACACACTCAGGGGCAGGGAGGGAAGAATGGTGGTGCTCTGCCACTGACAGTGCTGTGGACCGTGACGGTCGCTGGACATTTTAATGCAGTTAGCGATAACAACGACACACACATCACAACTTTAAAACCTGAGGTTAGGCTGTGTCACTCCCAAAGCCCAAAAACTCGGTCTAAACTGCAGCAACAACTGCAGTGTGTGTTCCCCTATTTGAGGCTCCTGTCAGTGTCATGTGGGCTCTGAGACTCCAAGTCCGACGTGACTCACTGACGTCACTCGTTGCTAGATGCCAGAGGGCCCAGGCGCTAGCAACCAGTGCAGGGAAGAGGCTCCACCCACCCCCTCCTCCTGGTCAGTGTGGCACTGCTGCGTAAATACAGTACACTAGATGAGACTCTCTCTCTCTGCGCCGCTGATGTGAAACCGAGTGAGAGACTCGGGCAGAGCCGCAAAGCAAGTGACATTGTCTGATTGTCTGTGTGATATTTTCAGGGGGGGGGCAATTGCCCCGTGGCCCCCCTGGATCCGCCCCTGGTGCTGACAGTGCAGCACTTGGGGGCTTCATTTGATACGTAAGTAAGCCATAATGTGGTGCATGCTAGCCCATTATAGCATAAACCCCCTAGAGGCCCATTAAAAAAAAAATATAGTCTTACCTTTGTTTTTACTTTTTTTTTTATGTAGCTGCATGCTTATTCCAAGTCAGTGACTCATCCAAGCAGCTCAGAAGTAGGTCGGCATCTGCGGCCCTTGTATTTTTCTCTGTACAGGTTTCCTTAAGGAAATAAGGTTTCTAAAGTAAATATTACAATTCTTACAGGGACATTCAAACATGGCTTGCTTGGTTTACACCACACAGCACCCTCAAGCCAACCATAAATCCAGAGCAGGATCATTTCCTGTCACAAAGCTCTGAGTGTCATTCTTCTGGTGTCATTTTGAAAGTCACGGATATGTTGAAGACATCAAAAAAGATCTGTTCTGGTGTAATACATCACCCATATTACTTGCTACATATTCTGTCTCAACTGAATTTAAGGCCCATTCACACCATATGCAGTGGCCCCTGTTTTTTCCACACTGGATCAAAGCAGGTCACTGCAAAGGCTCATAGAAAACAATGATTCCCTATTTGCCTCCTTCACATCACAAAGTTGTGTAGATGTACGTTGGATTTAAGGCAGCATGTCTGTATTTGAACATAATCCACACAAACGCATGTAAACCATCACAAGGCAGCTCAAAGTAAAGAAACAAAAAATAAACTGTTCTTCGTATTCTGAGCCTTCCAGGGACTTGTCACTTCACAACATATGACATTAAAACGCAACCTAACGCGCAAGCTAAATGCAACATAACACAAAGAATAAAACACATATTAAAGTGGTTGTAAACCCACTTATGCAACTTGCACCTACAGGTAAGCCTAGATTAAGGCTTACCTGTAGGTGCAAGAAATATCTCCTAAACTTACACGGTTTAGGAGATATTTGCAAAAAAGACATGCACCGATGTCTACGGCGCATGCGCGCCGTAGACAACGGTGCATTCAGTCAGAATCCCCATTCACAAATCCGGATTTGACGGCTCCCGCGCGCGTGCGCGGAGTGACGTCTTCGCCGCTCCGGCCAATCACAGCGCCGGACCGGCACTGTGATTGACCGGAGCGGCGATACCCAGAAGTAACCTTCCGGGTATCTGTGGAGAGATGTCTGCAGCTGGAGGGGGAGACGAGGATGGCTTTGGGGGCCCCGATCTAAGGTAAGTGATGCATAATGAGCTAGTATGCTAGTCATACTAGCTCATTATGGCTTTGTCTTGCAGGTGTTTTTTTTTTTTTTTAACGGGTTTACAAGCACTTTAATGTGATTGTAAAGTCTCGGGTTTTTTTTTCTATTAAAATAACAAATATGTTATACTTACCTGCTCTGTGCAGTGGTTTTGCACAAAACAGGTCACCTCCTCCTTTTCTCGGGTCCCTGGCTGGAGTTCCTAGCCCCTCCCACCTGTCAAGTGCCCCTACAGCAGGTAGCTTGCTATAGGGGCACCCGAGCCGAGCGGCAGCTCCGTCTATCAATCTATCTCGGTTCGGCCCCTGAGTACTGAGTTTGATTGGCGCCATTGGCTCTCGCTGCTGCGTCTCAGCCATTTAGGAGGGAGAGTCCCGGATGGCCAATTCACTCGTGGAGATCGCTGGATAGAGATGGGGCTCAGGTAAGTATTGGGGGGTTGGGGGTGGTTGCTGCACACAGAAGGCTTTTTATCTTAATGCATAGAATGCATTAAGATAAAAAAAAAACTTCTGACTACAATCACTTTAAAGTGGAAATTCAGTCATTTTTTGTCTTTGCATCTATAAAATCTTCTGTCCTTGTTGTTTTATCTTTGGATATTAAAACCTTTTTTTTCTGCCAGTAAATACATTATACAGCCCACTTCCTGTTTCTTGTCTGGTAAAAAGCCTAGGCTTATGATATCATGCACAGCTCTCTCTCTCTCTCTCTCACTCTCGTGAGAGTTTATCAGGAAGGGAAGGGAGTCATAAGAGGGCCAATGAGAGCTGGAGGGCTGCAGAGCTGGAGGTGTGCCTGTGTAAATCCAGAAAGTGAACAGGCAGCAGCTTCAGCTGCCCACTGTTAAAATGGATGCAGCCAGACTCAGTGGAGGGAGATTTCCGCAGCATATTTGGCAAGTACAGAATCACAGAATATATCAAATAATATGCAAAGTGGTTGGAGGGAAGCTTCAGAATAGCAAAGATGGTTTTATTAAAAATTATGTGAGCAGACTACAGTTTTTCTTTAAAGTAGAGTTCCACCCAAAAATAGAACTTGAAATTTTCGGAATCCTCCCCCCCTCCGGTGTCACATTTGGCACCATTTGGGGGGAGGAGGGAGCATAGGTCGCCGCGATGACCTACGCTATGTCCGGTGCCTTCTCCGCCCCCCCCCCCGCTGTCTTCTGGGACACACACAGGTCCCAGAAGACAGCAGGGACCAGTAGGATCACACAGCGCGACTCGTGCATGCGCAGTAGGGAACCAGGAAGTTAAGCCGCAAGTCTTCACTTCCTGATTCCCTTACCGAAGATGGCGGTGGCAGCAGCACCCGAGAGCCGAGGGACAGATCGGCTTCAGGTGCCGACATCGCGGGTACCCAGGACAGGTAAGTGTCCTTATATTAAAAGTCAGCAGCTGCAGTAATTGTAGCTGCTGACTTAAATTTTTTTTTTTCCGGAACTCCGCTTTAAATACAGATCAACGTGCATGTGTTTTTGATGCTAATAAACCTTCCTTTTTTAACCACTAGAGGCCCGCGCTATAGCCGAATGACAGCTACAGCGCGGACCTAGAATGCCGGGAGGACGTCAATTGACGTCTGCCCCTTTCCTCGTTCCCGGCGCGCGCTCCCAAGTGCGCATCGGGGAACTGACGTGCCCGCCGCGTCACGCGGATGCCGATGCGCCTGCCTGGCGGCCGCGATGTCCGCCAGGGACCCGCGATCGGCATTTACAGAGCCAGGGACGTGGATCTCTGTGTGTAAACACAGAGATCCACGTCCTGTCAGGGAGAGGAGACCGATGCTGTGTCCCTTGTACATAGGGACAACCATCGGTCACCTCCCCCAGTCAGTCCCCTCCCCCCACAGTAGTAATCACTCACTTAGGCACACTTAACCCCTTCAGCGCCCCTAGTGGTTAACCCCTTCACTGCCAGTGTAATTTTTACAGTAACCAGTGCATTTTTTATAGCACTGTACGCTGTAAAAATGACAATGGTCCCAAAATGGTGTCAAAAGTGTCCGATGTGTCCGCCATAATGTCGCAGTCACAATAAAAATCACTGATCGCCGCCATTACTAGTAAAAAAAAAATTATTAATAAAACGATGCCCTATTTTGTAGACGCTATAACTTTTGCGCAAACCAATCAAAAAAAACGCTTTTTGCGTTTTTTTTTTTTACCAAAAATATGTAGAAGAATACGTATCGGCCTAAACTGAGAAAAAAAAACTGGGGATATTTATAATAGCAAAAAGTAAAAAATATTGTTTTTTTTTTCAAAATTGTCGCTCTTTTTTTGTGTAAAGCGCAAAAAATAAAAAACGCAAAGATGATCAAATACTACCAAAAGAAAGCTCTATCTGTGGGAAAAAAAAGACGTCAATTTTGTTTGGGACCCACGTCGCACGACCGCGCAATTGTCATTCAAAGCTTGACAGTGCTGAAAGCTGAAAATTGGCCTGGGCAGGAAGGGGGTTTAAGTGCCCAGTAAGCAAGTGGTTAAGCATTCAATCACTAAGTATGCCGCTTCTTTATCTTTTAACGTGCTCCTAAACCCACAACAGTAAGTGCCGGTTCACACTGCTGCCCTGTGAATTTGTTCCGTTTTTCTCAGTCCATTCTGAGGTGCGAATTTACCGCGTTTTTACCGCGATTTTAACCGCTTAAGCCCCGGACCATTTTGTAGCTAAAGGACCAGAGCTGTTTTCAGAATTTTGCACTGCGCTGCTTTAACTGTAAATTGTGCGGACATGCAATGTTGTACCGAAACGAAATTTGCGTCCTTTTCTTCCCACAAATAGAGCTTTCTTTTAATGGTATTTGATTGCCTCTGCGATTTTTTTTTTTTGCAATATAAACGGAAAAAGACCGAAATGTAAAAAAAAAAATGATATTTTCTACTTTTTGTTATAAGAAAAATCGAATAAACTCAATTTTAGTCATACATTTAGGCCAAAATGTATTCAGCCACATGTCTTTAGTAAAAAAAATGTCAATAAGCGTATATTTATTGGTTTGCGCAAAAGTTATAGCGTCTACAAACTAGGGTACATTTTCTGGAATTTACACAGCTTTTAATTTATGACTGCCTATCTCATTTCTTGAGGTGCTAAAATGGAACGGCAGTACAAAACCCCCCCAAATTAACCAATTTTGGAAAGTAGACACCCCAAGGAAATTGCTGAGAGGCATGTTGAGCCCATTGAATATTTTATTTTTTTGTCGCAAGTGATTGAATAATGACAAAAAAAAAAAAAAAAAAATTACAAAAAGTTGTCACTAAATGATATATTGCTCACACATGCCATGGTTATATGTGGAATTGCACCCCAAAATACATTTCGCTGCTGCTCCTGAGTACGGGGATACCACATGTGTGGGACTTTTTGAGAGCCTAGCCGCGTACGGGACCCCGGAAACCAATCACCGCCTTCAGGATTTCTAAGGGCGCAAATTTTTGATTTCACTCCTCACTACCTATCACAGTTTTGAAGGCCATAAAATGCCAAAATAGCACAAACCCCCCCAAATGACCCCATTTTAGAAAGTAGACACCCCAAGGAAATTGCTGAGAGGCCTGTTGAGCCCATTGAATATTTTTTTTTTTCGTCCCAAGTGATTGAATAATGACAAAAAAAAAAAAAAAAAATTACAAAAAGTTGTCACTAAATGATATATTGCTCACACATGCCATGGTTATATATGGAATTACACCCCAAAATACATTTTGCTGCTTCTCCTGAGTACGGGGATACCACATGTGTGGGACTTTTTGGGAGCCTAGCCGCGTACGGGACCCCGAAAACCAAGCACCGCCTTCAGGATTTCTAGGCACAAATTTTTGATTTCACTCCTCACTACCTATCACAGTTTCGAAGGCCATAAAATGCCAAAATAGCACAAAACCCCCCCAAATGACCCCATTTTGGAAAGTAGACACCCCAAGCTATTTGCTGAGATGCATGGTGAGTATTTTACAGCTCTCATTTGTTTTTGAAAATGAAGAAAATTTTTTTTTTTTTTTTTTTTTAATTTTCAAAACTTTGTGACAAAAAGCGAGATCTGCAAAATACTCACCATACCTCTCAGCAAATAGCTTGGGGTGTCTAATTTCCAAAATGGGGTCATTTGGGGGGGTTTTGTGCCATCTGGGCATTCCATGGCCTCCGAAACTGTGATAGGCAGTGAGAAGTGAAATCAAAAATTTACACCCTTAGAAAGCCTGAAGGCGGTGCTTGGTTTTTGGGGTCCCGTACGCGGCTAGGCTCCCAAAAAGTCTCACACATGTGGTATTCCCGTACTCAGGAGAAGCAACAGAATGTATTTTGGGGTGTAATTCCACATATGCCCATGACATGTTTGAGCAATATATCATTTAGTGACAACTTTGTGCAAAAAATAAAAAAATAAATTGTCTATTTTCCGCAACTTGTGTCAACATATAAAATATTCCATGGACTCGACATGCCTCTCAGTATATAGCTTGGGGTGTCTACTTTCCAAAATGGGGTCATTTGTGGGGGTTTTGAACTGTTCTGGCATTTTATACACAACATTAGGAAGCTTACATCCACTCTTCTAACCACTTGAAGGCAAAGCCCTTTTTCACACTTTTTGTTTACATGAAAACATATTTTTTTTTTGCAAGAAAATTATGTTGAACCCCCAAACATTATATATATTTTTAAAGCAAAGGCCCTACAGATTAAAATGGTGGGTGTTGCAATTTTTTTTTCTACACAGTATTTGCGCAGCGATTTTTCAAACGAATTTTTTTGGGAAAAAATACACTTTTTTTAATTTTAATGCACTAAAACACACTATATTGCCCAAATGTTTGATGAAATAAAAAAGATGATCTTAGGCCGAGTACATAGATGCCAAACACGACAAGCTTTAAAATTTCGCACAAACGCGCATTGGCGACAAACTACATACATTTTTAAAAGCCTTTAAAAGCCTTTACAGGTTACGCCGTTAGATTTACAGAGGAGGTCTACTGCTAAAATTACTGCCCTCGATCTGACCTTCGCGGTGATACCTCACATGCATGGTGCAATTTCTGTTTACATATGACGCCAGACCGACGCTTGCGTTCGCCATTGGGCAAGAGCAGGGCAGGACAGGGGTGCTTTTTTTTTTTTTTTTTTTTTTTATTATTAATTTTGCTTTTTTATTTTATTTTTAAACTGTTGCTTCCATATTTTTATTTTTTTTTATCATTTTTATTGTTATCTCAGGGAATGTAAATATCCCCTATGATAGCAATAGGTAATGACAGGTACTCTTTTTTGAAAAAACTGGGGTCTATTGGACCCTAAAT
Organism: Rana muscosa; assembly: GCA_029206835.1. Taxonomy (NCBI): domain Eukaryota; kingdom Metazoa; phylum Chordata; class Amphibia; order Anura; family Ranidae; genus Rana; species Rana muscosa. Next base: position 738,064,497 of record CM055118.1, read on the forward strand.
CTTTTCTCTGCCCTCAAAGCATCTGACCACACCAAGATCGGTGTGATAAAATGCTTTCCCAATTTCCCAATGGCGCTTTTTATATCCGGGGGGGGGGACATTCCCTCTCCCACTGCTTGTAAAAGCAGTCCAGAGGCTAATTAGCCACTAGGATTGCTTTTACATGAAAGCCGGCCGCTGGCTGAAAAGAATGATACCAAGATGATACCTAAACCCACAGGCATCATTCTGGTACAAACATTCAAAGTCCAGCAACATACCAGTACGTTGCTGGTCCTTGTTGGACATGTATTGTAATCTTTTTTTTCATGCAGCCTGTTGGCTGAACGAAAAAAAAAGATTGATCGGTGGGTATGCCTACCATTAGAATACCGCCCTTCATCCACCCACTTCTAATGATGGGCATACATGCACCATTTATATATGCCGAAGCATGGGGGCATCTTCCCGCAAAAGTTATGCCGCGTACACATGGTCAGACTTTTCCACGGGCAAGCCTCTGTCGGAATTTCGACCGTATATACGCGGCATTAGGAGCAAAATCGCTCCTCCGCCCCTGCTGCCCCAATGCTTCGGCATATATGCTTTTTTTTTTAACTGTGGTGGTGAAATCACCTCCTACAGCACTGGAGTCGCAGGGATCAGGCCTGTCTCTGCGAACGCTGCAGTTATGTGTGTTGTGTTTTGTAAGTGACAGTGATCGATCGATACTGCACTTGGGTGGCCTGGGCTGGACGGAGGGGCAAAACGCAGGTGCTAGCAGGTATCTGGGCTGATCCCGCTAACACTGCGTTTTTGGGAACCCTAAACTGCTGGGGACGCTAGTATAGATCTGATCAGATCAGATATTGATCTGTTCAGATACTATACCACTAAGGGGGGTGTATGCTTAACGCGTGGGTGTTAGCGCTACTGGCACTAACCTGACGCTGCCTGGGGTGTGACGCAGACCCTCTCTGACGCTAAAACCTAATTGATATCACCCGCCGGGCGATCAGGGGGTTAAACATTTATTGGGTTATATACGGCGGGTGCCCTGACACTATAAAAAGCAAACTAACTAACCAGCGTCACCCGTAACACTTATATGGTGATTACTGGTGAAAGGTTTAACTAGGGGCAATTAGGGGGTTAAAACCTTTATTAGGTAATATATGGGGGTACCTGACGCTATATAAAAACCTGACGGCGAACCTAAAAAAAAATTACTGGCTACCTATCGGCATCACCGACACTAAGACAACGATCATAAAAACGATCGCTTAGCGACAGTGGTGATAGGGGGTGAAAGGGTTACCTGGGGGGCGATCAGGGGGTTAAACCTTTATTAGATAATATATGGGGGTACCTGACGCTATAAAAACCTGCGGCGAACCTAAAAAAAATTACTGGCTACCGATCTGCATCACCGACGCTAAGACAGCGATCAGAAAAATGATCGCTTAGTGACAGTGGTGATAGGGGGTGAAAGGGTTACCTGGGGGGCGATCAAGGGGGTTAAACCTTTATCAGGTAATATATCGGGGTACCTGACGCTATAAAAACCTGCGGCGAACCTAAAAAAAATTACTGGCTACCGATCTGTATCACCGACGCTAAGACAGCGATCAGAAAAATTATCGCTTAGTGACAGTGGTGATAGGAGGTGAAAGGGTTACCTGGGGGGCGATCAAGGGGGTTAAACCTTTATTAGGTAATATATGGGGGTACCCGACGCTATAAAAACCTGCGGCGAACCTAAAAAAAATTACTGGCTACCGATCAGCATCACCGACGCTAAGACATCGATCAGAAAAATGATCGCTTAGCGACGGCGGTGCTAGGGGGTGAAAGGGTTACCTGGGGGGTGATCAAGGGGGTTAAACCTTTATTAGGTAATATATGGTGGTACCCGACGCTATAAAAACCTGCGGCGAACCTAAAAAAAATTACTGGCTACCGATCAGCATCGCCGACGCTAAGACATCGATCAGAAAAATGATTGCTTAGTGACAGTGGTGATAGGGGGTGAAAGGGTTACCTGGGGGGCGATCAAGGGGGTTAAACCTTTATAAGGTAATATATGGGGGTACCCGACGCTATAAAAACCTGCGGCGAACCTAAAAAAAATTACTGGCTACCGATCAGCATCACCGACGCTAAGACATCGATCAGAAAAATGATCGCTTAGCGACGGCGGTGCTAGGGGGTGAAAGGGTTATCTGGGGGGCGATCAGGGGGTTAAACCTTTATTAGGGGGGGTTAGGGGGCTACACTGGACCTAAAACTGAATGTACTGACACTTTTACAGTCACAAATGTTACTGATTGCAGTGATCACTAAATAAATGGTCACTGCAATCAGTGACACTGTGACTGGGGGCTGGGGGGTGATCTGGGGGGTGATCTGGGGTGTTTGAGGGGGCCTGGGGGGGGGCGATTTATGTGCCTATGTGTCCTGGTGTCAGTGTGCTGTTTTGTGCACTAACCTGCATCTTCTCCTGTACGGCGCTCGGTATATGTGAGCGCCGCAGGAGAGATGACATCACTTCCTCCTGCCTGTGTAAACAGTACACAGGCAGGGGAAGCTCTCTCATTCGCCGGGAGCGATCGAGAGGGGGTGGCCGGAATCGAACGGCCGTCCCCTCATGCCGGATCGCTCCCGAAGGTAAAACGACCACCCACTGTAAAGAAGGGGGGTCCGATCGGACCCCCCAACTATACAAAGGCAATCACGTATATGTACGTGATTCTGCCTGTCGGTGCCATTCTGCCAACGTATATTTACAGTGGGCGTTCGTTAAGTGGTTAATGCGAATTTCAGGAGTGGGACATAGCTGCGATTAATGTTTCTAGCCAATGGAATCATAATGTAAAAAAAAAAAAGGTGTTAACTTCCTGTGTACTTCCTGTTTTTGTGGAGAATAGTGTGGTGGAATTCGCACATATGTGAACCATCAAATGCGATTCCAGAACGATTTACATTCATGTCTATGGAGACTAAATTCCAAACGCAACGCTCTAAACTCGCACAAGACCCTTTTTTTCATCGCATTGCATTCGGAGAGGAATCGCAACGCATAGGTGTGAACGACCATCATTGAAAACAATTACTTTTTGGATGACATGCAAATCTAGTTTTTGTTTAACGCATCGCATTCGGTATCAACTCACACAAGTGTGAACCGGCACTAAAATCAGTCTGTATATGCAGTAAAACATGCTTGTTATACTCACTGTGGAACCTAAGGGGTTAATCCTCTGAATTGTGTAAAAAGGCTGTTTGACCCTGTCCTCTCTGATCCTCCCCTTCTTCCACAGTCCCCAATCCATCTGCTGATTGCCCCCAAGACTCTGTACTCTCTGCACATGCTCAGTTTGGTATGTATTGCTACAGAGGGTTTTTTTTTTTTTTTTGGGGAGGGTTAGTGCCATAGGCACAGGGCCAATCAGCACTGTCCAGACAGAGGGTCAGGGGTCATGCAGCCTCATTGGACAGTCAGAGGAGAATGAAAACTTATTCTACAAGCTTTAAGCAATGCTCGGCCAGACACTTATAGAAGTCATAAGACTGCTATATACTGCTGATGAGAAAAGGTATTTAGCAATTTGTATATACTAAAATAATTGCATTTCAATGTTCTGTCTACTGTGGGAGACTGAATGCAGGTGCCTGGGTTTAGTAACACTTTAAGCTTTGCCTATGTTAACCCTTGCTGTAAGTCACCCTTACATGCAGGGAATAGGCTTGTGTCTCTATAGAACCACACAGCCCCGTAGCCTAGGATGCCAAGGCACTCCCCTGCTCTTTTCTTTTCCTCCTGTCTCCAAACGAATGAACTACACCATCCCCTGTTAACTCTTTCCTGTGAAGAAAGGAAGTTCAGGGAAGCATCACCGAGAAAGTAGGAGCCAGCAGCATTGTAAACTGCAAGGGCTGGGGTAAGAATTTTAACAAATAAGTTACTGGTGGTTTGTTTATTTTATTGTAAGTTGTATTTATTGTATGTTGAAGTAAAAACACTGAGGTTTTAATATTATTTTGAAGTGGAACTTCACCCAGAACGGAAAGTTCTGCATTTCTGTTTCTCCCGACTTCTCTTCAACTTTTGATTACCGTATATACTCGAGTATAAGCCGAGTTTTTCAGCACATTTTTTGTGTGTGCTGAAAATGCGCCCCTCGGCTTATACTCAAGTCATCTTTTTGCGCCTTATCTCCCGGATTTGGGGACCCGGTACCGGCCGGCCATAGGTTCCCTGGACCCCAAACTTGGCACACATGTATCCACACTCTTCTTCTACAAGTGTGCAAAGTTTGTTGTCTGGGGGACCTACGGCCGGGGAGCACCGATTTTTCAGAGACGGGCACCCCTTCCGTAGACTCCCATGTTAAACGTCAGTCTAGTCATGGACACAGTGAGGCATGGGCACCATAGACTCCCATGTTAAACGGTAATTTCTCTGGTGAATTTGGGGACCCGGTACCGGTCGGTCGTAGGTCTCCTGGACCCGAAACTTGGCACACATGTAGCCCTATTTCTCCTCCACAAGTGTGCAAAGTTTGCTGTCTGGGAGACCTACGGCCGGGGAGCACCGATTTTTCAAACCGGGCACCCCTTCCATAGACTCCAATGTTAAACGTCAGTCTAGTCATGGACACAGTGAGGCATGGGCACAGTGAGGCATGCAGATGGACACACTAGGCTTATACTCGAGTCAATACGTTTTCCCATTTTTTTGTGGTAAAATTAGGTGCCTCGGCTTATATTCGAGTATATACAGTATTTTTTTTTTTGGGGGGGGTGGGTGAGTACCTGGTTTTGACAGGTACCCGCTGCCATCTTTGTCTGGATCGCTTAGGTGACACAGCTGGCTTCTCACAGGTAGCACGGTGGCACCGGGGACCCAAAGGCAGACAAAGAACCGGCCCAGATGAGGACAGTGTTGGATCCATGGACAGGCAAGGGTCCTTTAATTAAAAGTCAGTAGCTACAGTATGTGTAAATGCTGACTTTTCATTTTTTTTGAGCAGGGGACTGAAGAACCTCTTTAATGTATGTAAAAAAAAAATCAAATAGACTGTGCAATTAACCTTGCTGTATGACTGCAGTAATAAAAAGCTTGTACAAAATAATCTACCTAGACATTGTACAGTCTTTAGATGAGCATGCTGATATCCTTGTACTGAAGATGATGTGCATAAAAGTACAATCAGTGTCCTACATTACAAAGCAGGAAGAACAGCCAGCATATATAAGGAGAAATCTTATCCATGCAGATCATTTCAAACCATAAATATAGGCCTGAGAGGAGAAAGGCAACTCCTGGGGGAGAATGGGAGATGGGGCATTCGGGAATATGTGTGGGACAATTGGGATTGAAGGATGCAAAACAAAAAAAAACACAGTCACATGTAGTAAGTGGAAGCAATGTACACATGGCTCAGTTTGCAGTTGGCGTTCACTATATATAGGATATACAGTAAGCTGACCTCACACCCTTACAGACTTTAAAGTAGAACTAAAGGCGAAAAAAAATTTTTTGCATTGGATAGAGGGATTCAAATATCTGTCAGGTTTAGACCCCTTTCACACTACTGCGACTTCAAAGTCGCGCGATTTTGCCACGATTTCGCAGCCACGATTTTGCAGGGAATGCCTGTGTAAGTGGCATCAAAATCGGACCAAAGTAGTGCGGGGACTACTTTTAAGTCGGAACGACTTGAAGTCGTACTAATATGAATGGTTGTCATTGGAAACCATGGGAAACGACTTGTCATGCTACTTTGCCATCACAAATCGTGGGACAAGTCGTATAAGTGTGAAAGGGGCCTTAGGGAGATTCTCCCTCCCTATTTGTCCTGTTTACCATTAATCACTGAAAGTGAAAAAAAAATCCCACATTTTCAGTGCACTCCACAACAGGATAAGAGGGAAATTCTTTCAATGGGGACAATAATTCTGGTGACTGTTGCTTTCACATTGGAGGGATTTCCTCTCACTTCCTGTTGTGACTATGGGACAGGAAGGAAAGGAACATCTCCCCAATGGGACACAGATGATAAAAAAATCTGTTGGGCTATAACCTTCTCCTACTCTATCCAAAGTAATAAAATGTTTCACCTTCTACTTTAAGAAAATTGGTACATTTTACATCTGTATTGGAAATTCTCTTCTAGAGTTTTTCAGTATTCTTTTTTTTCCCCCCAATAATTTTTTTTTAAGCGTTTACAGATAACAGATATAAAAAAACATAAGAATATTTGTAGACAGTAGCAACTGTTGAGATCTAACAATGGGTGATTCATACATTTAGATACATAAGACAAAGTGGGGTGTGGTCATATAAGAACATTCCAAACAGTGATTGCCATATTAGTCATTCGGGACCAGGTTAGGAGTGTAATCTGGTTCCCCCCGACACCCCATCTGGGATCAAGTAAATAAAGAAGGAAAATTGGGACTTTGAAAGAGGCTATTGACATTGTGGGGGTAAATTGGTAAAGGGACATATTTATTGAACATGGAAAGATGTAGAAAATACATATCAATAATGGAAGACATAAAAAAAGTATAAGAAAAATCATTTCATATACAGTGGGGCAAAAAAGTATTTAGTCAGCCACCAATTGTGCAAGTTCTCCCACTTAAAAAGATGAGAGAGGCCTGTAATTGTCATCATAGGTATACCTCAACTATGAGAGACAAAATGTGGAAACAAATCCAGACAATCACATTGTCTGATTTGGAAAGATTTTTTTTTAAAATTATGGTGGAAAATAAGTATTTGGTCAATATCAAAAGTTCATCTCAATACTTTGTTATATATCCTTTGTTGGCAATGACCGAGGTCAAACATTTTCTGTAAGTCTTCACAAGGTTGTCACACACTGTTGCTGGTATGTTGGCTCATTCCTCCATGCAGATCTCCTCTAGAGCAATGATGTTTTGGGGCTGTCGCTGGGCAACACAGACTTTCAACTTCCTCCAAAGGTTTTCTATGGGGTTGAGATCTGGAGACTGGCTAGGCCACTCCAGGACCTTGAAATTCTTCTTACGAAGCCACTCCTTCGTTGCCCGGGCGGTGTGTTTGGGATCATTATCATGCTGAAAGACCCCGCCACGTTTCATCTTCAATGCCCTTGCTGATGGGAGGAGGTTTGCACTCAAAATCTCACGTTACATGGCCCCATTCATTCTTTCATGTACACGGATCAGTCGTCCTGTTCCCTTTGCAGAGAAACAGCCCCAAATCATGATGTTACCACACCCATGCTTCACGGTAGGTATGGTGTTCTTTGGTTGCAACTCAGCATTCTCTCTCCTCCAAACATGACGAGTTGTGTTTCTACCAAACAGTTCTACTTTGGTTTCATCTGACCATATGACATTCTCCCAATCCTCTTCTGGATCATCCAAATGCTCTCTAGCAAACCTCAGACGGGCCCGGACATGTACTGGCTTAAGCAGGGGGACATGTCTGGCACTGCAGGATCTGAGTCCCTGGCAGCGTAGTGTGTTACTGATGGTAGCCTTTGTTAAGTTGGTCCCAGCTCTCTGCAGGTCATTCACTAGGTCCCCCCGTGTGGTTCTGGGATTTTTGCTCAATGTTCTTGTGATCATTTTGACCCCACGGGGTGAGATCTTGCGTGGAACCCCAGATCGAGGGAGATTATCAGTGGTCTTGTATGTCTTCCATTATCTAATTATTGCTCCCACAGTTGATTTCTTCACACCAAGCTGCTTGCCTATTGCAGATTCAGTCTTCCCAGCCTGGTGCAGGTCTACAATTTTGTTTCTGGTGTCCTTCGACAGCTCTTTGGTCTTCACCATAGTGGAATTTGGAGTGTGACTGTTTGAGGTTGTGGACAGGTGTCTTTTATATTGATAACAAGTTCAAACAGGTGCCATTAATACAGGTAATGAGTGGAGGACAAAGGAGCCTCTTAAAGAAGAAGATACAGGTCTGTGAGAGCCAGAAATCTTGCTTGTTTGTAGGTGACCAAATACTTATTTTCCACCATAATTTGCAAATAAATTCTTTCAAAAATCAGACAATGTGATTGTCTGGATTTGTTTCCACATTTTGTCTCTCATAGTTGAGTTATACCTATGATGACAATTACAGGCCTCTCTCATCTTTTTAAGTGGGAGAACTTGCACAATTGGTGGCTGACTAAATACTTTTTTGCCCCACTGTATATTCGCATGTAACATGGACATCAAGGATACATAAATATATGTCAACTTGGCACCACATGGTGGTCTGGAATAATTGATTGGTACATACTATAAATTCATATATGTACATATGTCATCTAGGCAGCACATTGCAAAGGAAATTGGAATGATATAAAAGCCGTAAAAACATGATTCATTTGTAGATAATGATCTGGATTGATTGTCTACTACAGGCATATGTCTGCATCCTAAATGTCCGATGCGTTTCATGTGTGAACACTCATCGGGGCGGATGCTCAAGAATATCTATTAAGAATAATAAAGTATAATTAATCTAGTTGTAACTGGTCATAACAGGGAAAGGCAAATTTGCCCACCCTGAATACTTACATAGAGTCAATGCGATGGGATGTAGTAACTATGGGGCCAGGGCCAGAAGGGTCGTCTGGGTTCAAACTGTGTCAGGGGAGGAGACCACACCTTCCATCTGCTATTCCTTCCCAAAAGCAAAACAGCTAGTTACGAACTATTAGGAACCAGAAATATAATGTTATCACAGTCTTTGCTGAGTGTACTGTAAGTGAACGGTACATAGGTTCCGGTTGAAGGCATGTTTTCATAAATTTCGATCTATCGTATCCTATGTGCTTAAATGATCTAGAAAATGAAGCGCTAAGTGTCCAAAAAACCTGGGAAACACCAAGCTTTATATGTGCAAAAAAAATAAATAAATGTGGAACCAATTATAGTTCTTGAAAATGTAATATATAACTGATAGTGTCCATAACACAAAATGTGCAATCCGTGAATAATAAACTGAGTTGGAAACCAAGTGGATCATACACAGCTTCTTCGAAGTTATAAATACATAGGGTACTCTTACCAGAGCCGGTGGACCCACTTGTCAGCGACAGTGGGTCATAAAGGCATAAAGGTTCCACGGGGCAAACTCTGCGGCTTGTCTGGAGATTTTCACCTCTGGGATCCTGGATCGAAGTCCAAACTCAAGCGGTGTTGGTCACGGTCACCATATCCCGAATCAAGGCAGGACTTTCCAAGGAACTCACCCACACGGTGATGCCACCGATGTTGCAAAAGGGAACCGTAAAACAAGACTTGTTCGAATCCTAGAAGGGGCCAATATAGACCAAAGCTCCCCAGTGATGGATTCACCATGCCATAGGAGAGAGGGGACAAAAAGGAGGGAGGACTCCAATCGTGTAAATACGTTTTTGAAGGTTTATTGAATAAAACCATCAATAAAAGTGATCACATAGCAATTAAATAAAATAAGGCAATAAATGAAGTGGTAACGGCCATGGGCTGGTATATTACCACTTCATTTATTGCCATATTTTATTTAATTGCTATGTGATCACTTTTATTGATGGTTTTATTCAATAAACCTTCAAAAACGTATTTACACGATTGGAGTCCTCCCTCCTTTTTGTCCCCTCTCTCCTATGGCATGGTGAATCCATCACTGGGGAGCTTTGGCCTATATTGGCCCCTTCTAGGATTCGAACAAGTCTTGTTTTACGGTTCCTTTTTGCAACATCGGTGGCATCACCGTGGGGGTGAGTTCCTTGGAAAGTCCTGCCTTGATTCGGGATATGGTGACCATGACCAACACCGCTTGAGTTTGGACTTCGATCCAGGATCCCAGAGGTGAAAATCTCCAGACAAGCCGCAGAGTTTGCCCCGTGGAACCTTTATGCCTTTATGACCCACTGTAGCTGACAAGTGGGTCCACCGGCTCTGGTAAGAGTACCCTATGTATTTAGAACTTTGAAGAAGCTGTGTATGATCCACTTGGTTTCCAACTCAGTTTATTATTCAGGGATTGCACATTTTGTGTTCTGGACACTATCAGTTATATATTACATTTTCAAGAACTATAATTGGTCCCACATTTATTTATATTTTTTTGCACATATAAAACTTGGTGTTTCCCAGGTTTTTTGGACACTTAGCGCTTCATTTTCTTTTCCTTATTGTATTTGTATGTTAGTCAAATTTTTTTGCAGGAGCTGTTTGTGTTCACCTATTTAAGACTAGCGCACATTTTTTCAAATTTTGTATGCTTAAATGATCTACTTGAAATTTATCGGGACACTTGTTTGTCTTGAGTTTTTCAGTATTCTTACCACGACTAATTTATTTATCATCATCAGGAACAGCCTGATGTATTCTATTTTTGCCCTTAATTTGGATAATGGCCAAAACATTATCACTGTGGAATCCAGAGACATAAATATTACATCTGTTTTGTCTCTTCACCTCTAAAAGTGTTAATGAATCTCTGAACAGTGTCTGGTTGTGTTATAACCCCCAGACCATTGTTTTCTGGGTTTGCCATCAATTTTCTACGACATTGGTAAAAACAGTCTTTTCCCTCAATGATCTTTTCCTCTTGAAGAACAACCTTTCATTTCCATTTACTTCAAACAATTGCTCCTCTATTTCAAAGAGTTTAATGTTTTCTTCTTCTGTAAAAAAATCTCATCTCAGATAATATGTTCATTCTGCTGTTCTTCAATTTATAGTCATTTGTTTTATCTCTTGTTGTCTCTCTTTTTTATTCTATTTATTTTTCCAAACTTGTATTTTACCTAAAAAGATCATTTTTATATTGTGCTCCAATTATACAAGTTATCCATTTTCCAGTGAGGTATTCATGTGTTTTTTTTTTCTTGCTTAAAGGGTAATTTGACCTTTACAGAAAAATCTATAAGGTGAACTTACACTGGACCCCCTCCTCATCCCCCCTGGTCCCGCTGACCTGGAGCCCGGCGATCACCCGCTAGGGGACCTCGTATAGCCACCTCACTGGTCCGGGGCTTAGAAATCGCCTTGGCTTAATCTTCTAAACGTACCTCGTCAGGTGGTACGTATAGGAGCTTTCTAATTGGTCGGCGCCGTCACATGGGCGGCGCCGACCAATCAGAACCCACGTAGCTGGTTCTGTCACCTCAGGCAAAGAGGAGAGAAAGCCGCAGGGATTTAAAATCCCCCGCACTGATAAAGTGGTTATACGATCTGTCAGAATGGGTGATCGCCGGACTCCAGGTTAGCGGGACCGGGTGCGATGGGAATGGAGTCCAGTGTAAGTTCACCTTACAGATTTTCTGTAAAGGTGAGCTTACACTTTAAAGTAGATCTATATTGCATAGTTAGATTGGTCCAGCTTGGCCCTATCTAAGGCTGGCCATACACGGTTTGAATCTCAGCTGGTTCAGCAGGAACTTGCCAAGATTCGAACCATTAATGAGCAGGTTGAATGTACCAAGTTGATAGATCGATCAACTTGGGTACAACCGGCCTGCTCCCGGCGGGGACGGTGTGTTTGCAGGAAATAAATTTGCACTGTATATGGCCTGCCTAAGCATAGCCTAGTGTATGGCCCCTTCCTGCCCTTACATTAGAATCCCCCCTTACATCAGAGTTACCGGTATTCCCAGAGCCCCCTTTACAATAGAGTTTCCCTTTACAGTACTTCAGAGTACAAAAGGTTTGCTTTAGAGTGCAAGCGGGAACTCCTCATGCCCTGATGTAAAGGGGAATATTCTGGACTCTGGTATAAAGGCAAACTCTGGTGTAAGAGGCTCTCCACTCACCAGAGCCCCCCCCCTTACATCAGAGTTTGCAGAGTTACCCTTGCACTGCTAACTCTGATGTAGGGGTGGGCTCTGGCGACCTCTTACACCAGAGTTCCCTTTTGCACCAGAGTCCACAACATTCCCCTTTACATCAGGATCCACAGAGTTCTCCTTTTATACCAGAGTCTGCAGAGTGTATACACTAAGGTAAAGGGATTCACTGATGTAAGAGGGGAGTGGGGACACTGATATAATGGGATCTTTTAGATCAGTTTCCCCCCTTACATTAGGGTCTCCACACGCCCTTTACCTCTGTGACCCCAAATAAGATGACTGACTAACTGTGTCACAGACTAATCTGTAATTGCTATCTATCTATCTATCTATCTATCTATCTATCTATCTATCTATCTATCTATCTATCACTCTATCTCTGCTGATTAACACTTAGGCTTCATTCAGACAAACATTCACACCCTTTCTGTGTGTAGTCCTCCTTTGTTATTGTGCCTGCATCCACCCGGAGTTGCACGCAGGCAGCCCTTTAGAGGTGAATGCTTACATAGTGGCTTCACAGACACGGCTATATATCAAAATTTGACAAATGTGCAGGAGCCGGTGTACATCAGCTCTGTACTACAACTGTATGTGCAGGGGGTTCAGTGATTGAAAGAGCTGCTTTCAATCACTGGCTTTTGCTCTTTGTCCCTTTCGCGCTGGCTGTGTGTGTGGCATTTATAATGACTGCATGTAGATTTGAAGAAGAGAGCAGGAGTGTGCACTTTACTGAGATTCACACAGGACTCTTGCAGATGTTCGGTGCTGAAAATGGAGCATGCGCACTATATGGTTATCGTGTGCTCCTTGCCAACAGTTGGCACCCCTGTAGTCAAATGGAAAATGGAGAAAGTGGAAGAAGAAGGTTTAGAGAGTTCCATCATCAGTGATGGTGACAGTCTTCTGGGATTGCAAAGGTGTGTAGCAGCAGTGCAGAAGACCATCGCCATAACTTTGTCCATTGATGGAACACTGAGCCTTCTTCTTCCACTTTCTTCATTTTCAACTCAACGCATGCCCCATTTTTTTAACCAAACACCTAGAAGTGTGGCTTGGTGTGGTGATGAAGTTTCTGGTCTGTGTGGTCACTTCTTCTGTGTCTGGGACTTTTTTACTCCCAAATAGAGTGACTGACTAACTGTGTCACACACTAATCTATAAACTGACTAATGAAAAAAATGTCAGTAGAGGGTACTTCCCTCAAAAATATTCCACAAACCCAGAAATTTAGGTTACTAAAGTTATACACACATTTTCTGGTAAAATTTGAGTTTGGCCTGCCCCTCCCAGACCTCCTTATTGGTCAGTGAGGCTGCCTATCACTGGGGTGACTAATAAGGAGACTTGAGAGACAGGAAACTCTAGATTTGCCTGAAACTACTGCCTGTAGCCCTTGATCTTTTGATCTTTTAATTGCATTGGTAAGCAAAAGGTAACCACTGCTTATGCATTTTTTATCCAATGCCAAGTTTGAATTGATTAGATTTGGAACAGGGTTACTTCTCTATATAGTCAGGGAGTGTTTAGTAATCTTTCTATTGTAATTCTTCATTGATTTCACATAATTGTTATGTGGACTGCACCTTCAATATAGGAATAAACAAAGGGAATTGATCAAACAGATGGACAAATTGATCTTGTTGGAGCATTTGCATTGATCTAGCAAGCATTATCTTTGAGAAAAAATGGGCACTATAATACACTATACATAAGTAAATTGCCCATGAACAGAATAAAAAAAACCAAAAAAACAATCATAATAACCTGGTTAAAGATTTTTTTATGACAAGAAAATGGGTTTGATGACTTAAGTTTGTTAGAAGTACAGTAGTGTGTTTCCACTGCCAATTAGAAAACTCTAGTAATCCTCTTATAGTTGACTACACATAGGTATTTGCAAGTGATTCAAACAAATGGCAAGCTATGATAATTTGCCCATACTAGCAGTGCTTGATATTGCATATATAGTAGAAAATCTTTATGGGTGCTCAGTGAATGCTTTCTCCCTGGAAAATGGTTCCTGCATCTTATATGTACAGTGGTAGAGATGGGGAGAAAAATTGGAGGAATATGTGGATGCACTTAAAGTTAAAAATGACTTGTTATGTGGCAGCTGATGAGAGTTAATATGACCTAATTTAATCCTTACTTGTCTACATTCTGCAGCTACTGCAGATGATGGTGGGCTAGCAAGAATACATTTGGCCTCCAAACATTGCACTTGGGTCATAAATTCTCATTTGTTTTTGGTAAGACATACTGTAATGCCTAAAAAGTATTTTGTGGTTCCTCTAGACCAGTGGTCTCCACACTGCGGCCCGGGGGGGGGGGGGGGGGCGTATGCGGCCCTTTTGCTTACTTTTATTCGGCCCTTGGGGCATTTATTCCTCCCACTGACACAGACAATGGAGCTCTGTTACTCCCACTGACCCCACTGTTCCTCCCACTGACACCACTGATGAGGCACTGTTCCTCCCACTGACACCACTGATGAGGCACTGTTCCTCCCACTGACACCACTGATGAGGCACTATTCCTCCCACTGACACCACTGATGAGGCACTATTCCTCCCACTGACACTATTGATGGGGCACTATTCCTCCCACTGACATCAACGATGGGGCACTATTCCTCTCCCTAATACCAAAAATGGGGCATTGTTTACTCCCACTGACACTGGGACATTTTCTGCTGCCACTGACTACAGTCCGGCCCCCCTAAAGTTTGAAAGACAGTAAAATGGCCCTTTGTTTAAAAAGTTTAGAGACCCCTGCTCTAGACAAAGATGTGTAGTTTGGAAACTTCTGCTGAGAAATTAGGCTGCAAATCCCTTTGGCTTCTCTTATTTATTTATTTATTTTGTGTTGGACACTTGTCCATTGCCAGTTAGCCACAATCCAATGATGTACGTGTTGAAATGTATAGCTTTAGCTACAGAGGTCTGTATTTTTCAGAAAGGGCAACTGTACACCCCTGCCCCAGGGCAATGTAGGAGATAGCAGTTATTTCTCTACCAATGGTAAACCACACCTTGCTGTTCATAGGTGTCCCATTGTGACCTTAGGGAACACAAGAGTTTGCAAATACATTTTATTTTTAAAGTGGTTGTAAAGCTTAATTTTTTTTATCTTAATGCAAAAAGTGTTTCAGTAAAAGTATCGCCCTCTCACTCCCCCTAATACTTACCTGAGCCCTCCAGCACTGCAGTGTCCTCTGAAGTGGCTCTCTCCTCTCACTTGTAAAAACAATATAAACAGCGCTTGCAAAACGTAAATGAATACAATCAATACACCATAATATACATGATTTACATGAATAATTATGTGAATAAAGTGCTAAGTGCTCAAAAAAGGTGCTTAATGGTACATAAGTGCTTCAATATTATTGCTGGTGCTCCAAAAATGGTGTCGTGTACCACACTCCCCTGTTGTGACCCCACTCACCAAATGGCATGGACCCACAGCTTTGCAGTCTAAAAGGCTTGGATCCAATTGGATCAATTAGGAGACAAACATTTTCTCTGGAGACTCTGACTGTGTTGATTTCCATATGTATTCAAAGGAGCTTGATCATAATCATGTGGGAGACAGAGAAGGAACGGATAGTGAAGTACTGTATTGGAAGGTAAAATTAGCACTAGCTAGGCGCTACTTACAAGAGACCAAAACATAACAGGCATCAGCATGGAGCTCCGGGTGTGCCGCTGGTCGGCGTGCGTTCCACGGAGGGCGGAAATTATGTCAGTGGTTCGGGAGACCGGAAGTGCGTCAACTCGTTTCGCCCCTCCTCCAGGGCGTCATCTCACTTGCCTCTCTCACAGGCTTTGATGAGGCAGCGGTAGCCATTGGCTCCCACTGCTATCAGTTATATCCTGTGACGAGGATGGGGGCTGGGTCCAGTCCTTAAACACAGACAGCGTGGCTCAGGATCAAGCATGCATGTGTTCCATGATAGAAAACAAATTCCTATAGTGGCACACTGAGAAGAGGAGGAGCTAGAAGCACTGGCGGAGCCCCAAGAAGAGGAGGTTCAGGGCCGCTCTCTGCAATTCCATTGCACAAAGCAATTAAGTATAAACGTATTTATTTAAAAAAATAAAAATAAGTTTACAATCACTTTAAATGGTTTTTGGCTTAACATTCTATGTGTACTGAAAATATATTTTAGCTATAAATATGTCAGGAATAATACACAGAAAGAGAACCAAATACACTGTAAATGACTTGATGCTAAATAAAAAAAATCCAGGTATGGGGAAATATGGGACACCCCCATCTTCCCCCTGATTTCAACAGTACAACGGTGCTGCAATTGCCAGTTCCAACTTCTATCACTTAGGGACTTTGATTTTAGGCCTTGTAAAGTCAGTACTTGTACAGGAATTTATGGACCTGCCTGGTGAGAGCATGTGGAGACTGTCATCAAGACAATCTGTTGTTTTGACTATTCAAGTCAAAGAACAGGTTAGCTATATTACTTTAAAATATTTAAAAGAGCTAGCAGAGATTTAGGATACAGGAAGAAAATAAGTGCAAACTTTTTATAGGGCCACCTACTTGATCATTACAATATATTCTGAGATACAAACACAAAATAACGAGTCTATGGCCTAGCAAATGCAACAATGGTGGCTGCTTTTTTTATTTAACCCCCACTATATTATTAAAATTTATTCAGTAGACATTGCATATGGAGAAATGCAGTATTCCATGGCTTTCAAGAACAGTATTTAAATCCCTGGAAATTATTTCAGAAAGCAGATAAGTGTGGTAAGCAAAATATGTACTAATGATCTTTTATCCAAGATCTCTTTATGCATTATATATTTATGATGTTCTGAATACCGGTAACCCAAATATGTGCTATTTCCCATTTCTCTTTTTAATGTACATTTATGTAAACAGAACATCTATGTTATTCCATTTTCTCTGTACGATAATAACTCCTAATTTGTTGGTGTTAGTTAGGGATGTGTTCAGTAGTTACCCAATGATGGAGCTAGTTAGAAAGGATGCAAAATAAAAATACTATTTGACACTGTTTATTGTAACCATGGCTTTTAATACATTTTAGAGCAACATATGATATTTGTTTTTTTACTATTGTGCACAGACCTGTTTTTCCTTTTGTGTATTGCCATTAAAAACGAATTAGACTTGTGTATCCCAGCATTATAATAAATCACATTCAATTAGAAAGCTTCCATGCATGTATGTATGTATTTACTCATCAATCTGTATTAACCAGCTCCTGTATTGTAGATTTAGATATCTAGCTCCCTTGTAAACATGTTACAAAAGGATGTCTGTTTTTACATGTACACAGTGGAGTATTGAAAAATCTTAGTACCAGTCAGTACTAGGGCTTTATCCTTCAAGAGGCCATTAGTATCTTGTCATTTTGTAAATTTACTCCTAAAGGAATGTCATTGCAACCAATATATTGTAAATGAAGATAGATAACAGTACCGAGTTCCAGTTTGTACCTGCAATGCTATACAGATACTCCGCGTTTAACGACTTACCTGTTAAACGACCGCTCGGACTTATGACCAGCTCTCCCCACCCGAACGACGTGCTGTACATCATTGTATTGTACAGTACAGTACAGAATTCTTGTTTGCGTTCTGTACATATACAAATTAAAACAACGTTATTGAGTTGGAGTTTTGTGTTTAGATCTTTTTTTCACAATACAGTACAGTACAGTAGTTAAGAATGCTTAAAATATTGATTACTTGTGGCTCCTCGTTTAACGACCTGGTCGTTGTAACGGAACCTGGTCGTTAAGTGAGGAAAGCCTGTATTATGACATTTTAGCTGTATTTGTATGGGAAAAACAATAAATAGAGCTTTATAAATTTTGAATTATTTCTAATGTTCAGTTTTTCAAAATATTAAAGTACAGGCTCCTATAGGATCGTCTAAACTTACATGAGTGGAAACTCTGCTCTGAGTTGAGGAGCAGTGCAGCATTGTTTTCCCACCAAGGAAGCTGCATTAGGTGGGTGGGTATTTGGGAAACTTTGCAGGGGTAAAAAGAGAATATTGTAAGCGCATATGCATTTTTAATTGGGTTTATATTATTATAACTTATAATTGATAATGATGATCACATAAATTGTTCAGTTACCCATTGACATGAGATAAGATGGATTGGTTGACACAGAATTTTTCTGTTGGGTTTAACAGTTGATCAGCTAAATTAGAAAACCTTCCTTGATTCCTATCACCAAGCCTTGCAGCATACTGCCAAGAGCTTTCCCTGAGAACTGTCAGATCATGTCTGCACAATTAATCAACCATCCTATAAAGTGTATGGCAAATTTAGGACTTGGTAAAGTACCAAAAGACATGAGATACCAGTTGCCTGATCTGGCCACTGTTGGACAGGTTAGAAATACTCTAGATGTTTTTTTTATCCTGTTCGTAAACTTGGGTTGACTATGGGCTCCATTTACCAAGCAGTATGGAGTACCTTTAAAAATACAGTAAAATACCACTCAATACCACAAAAAAATTTGGGGTTTTCACAAAAAACGCTACTAAAATACCACAAGTTATTTTATGAAGTTGTGGTATTTTAGTAGTGAAAAAATTGGGTAATTGGCATATTTGTTAACATTAGTAAACCGCAGCCGCCCGCTCATTTACCAGAAAACAACATGGTTGTTAAAGAGCAAACGGCCACCGCTTTAGGGAGCACCTTTTTTTAACTTTTATAGATCCCACACTGAAACCAATGGAAAAGGAGTGTCAGCAACATTTTAGATGCAAACTTAAGCCTTGAACACGCTATTACTTTTTTTTGTTCAACCCAGCGGGCTGAACAAAAAAAACTGAAGAGCTTGAGGAGCTCTCTGTACTGATAATGCAATGTTAGTACAGCGATCTCCCTAGTGAACTATTGTGTTCTGACAGGGGGATTGCCCCTCCCCCCCACCAGGACACACCAGTCAGCGCTTGCAGCCATTGACTGCGAGCGCTGATTGGATGCCGATCAGCTGCTTTTTTCTCCAGCATGCCCATTCAACAGTAGCAAGACGTTTGGCTGGTTTTTGTCGGCCAGGCTGCTGTACAAATGGACGGTTACTGTTGAACTGGCCAATACAGGTCAATTTTCGGCCCGTACGTGTCAGATTTTAGACTTACATTTTTTTGAGAGGGCAAGGAGCACAAACATGTGCTTTGTACAGAAACCATAGCATCCAATACCAATTTACTGCAGTCAAATCAGGAGAAGATTGTGACTTCACAAGTTTAATTGACAAGTCTAAAAAATGCTCTATATAGTGTAAAATTGTTTTTTCTTTGGTAAGTGTAACTTTCTGTTTCTTATGACTATTACATGAAAATTACTTTGACAAGGTTGTGCAACATAAATTTGCATATATGTAGAAAGAAAGAAAGAAAGAAAGAAAGAAAGAAAGAAAAACACATTTATGTCTTCTTCCGGAATACCTGAGTGGTGAATATCTTAATGTTTTTCCAAGTGTCATCTGCAATTGAGCAGTTCAGACCCTTTCAGGTTGGCTATCTTTTATATTGAGAAAATGTGCTGAAGGCTGGATCACATCTCCTATTGAGTACTTTGTTCCGGTTTCTTTTTTTGAAGAGAAATACTGAAGGTTAAAATTGCCTTGCAGGTTGAATGCAATTTAGTGCACAGCATGTTGTTATTCTGTTGCACAAACACCTTCTGTTAAGTGCTAGAAATATATGATGTCATATTTTTTTTCTTTTTAGAAACTCCTAATTCACAATATTCTTTTGTTCTCAGTTTGAAAAAAGCTTGACATAGTTGTGATGTCAGTGTGCAGCATAAAAATTGTGAAAAGTGGACAGGCTTGTTTAAAACGGTGAAAAGAATAAATGAATGCTATGGAAACTCAATAAAATGATAAAATAATAATAAAGCCTTGAGTAAATGTTCTTCTCCAGTTTATGTGTCTAGGGTTAGTGCAAATGAACATTTTAAATTAATTTGAGGCGATTTTGAGATTAGACCGATCAATTTCTAGCATTTGACATCCAGCAAAATTGCTTCACAAATTGATGAAGTAAAAAACAAGTGAGGGGTACACTAGTCCTTGAAAATGTGTATTGCCAAAAATATTGAAGGCCACTTCGACGATCTGAGCCAGGGGTGCCCAACCTTTTGAAGAGCGAGGGCCACTTTAGCGACTTGGCAGCTGGTCGTGGGCCACAATGAGCAGAGCGGGCAGATGACAAGTCTGTATCCACTCTGCATATGCAGAGCAGACAGGGACACAGCCCGCTCTACTCTATGGGCCATTCGATCTGCCCAGACAGAAGGGGACGGATTCCCTTATGTTTTTTTAAGCAGATTGGATTGGAGATAGGTGGTGTAAAAGGACGCAGATCGGTTTTCCCGTCGGAAAAAAGTTGGATGTTTTTTCCGACGGAATTCCTCTCAAGCCTGCCTTGCATACACACGGTCACACAAAAGTTCGGTGAACTTTTGACTGCCAAGAACTCGGTGACGTAAAAGACTACGATGAGCCGAGAAAATTAAGTTCTATGCTTCCGAGCATGCATCAATTTGTTTCCGAGCATGCGTCGGAATTTAGCGCGTCAGGATTTGTACACACTGATGCACTGTGGTTTACCTGCATCTTAACTGACCTCAATCTTCACTTCTTCTTCTTCAGGATTCCACAGGGATCGCTGGCTGCTGCTGTCTCCTAGGTGGGTATGGCTGGTGGCTGCTGGCTGTCTTTCAGGGCGGGTACGGCTGGCTGGTACTGTTGGCTGGTACTGATGGGTACTGCTTTCTGGTACTGGTGGGTACCACTGGCTGGTTCTAGTGAGTACTGCTGGAAAGTACTGATGGCTGGTACTGGCAAGTACTAATGTTGAGTACTGGTGGGTACTGCTGGCAAGTACTGCTGCCTGGTACTGGCAAGTACTGCTGCCTGGTACTGGCAAGTACTGCTGCCTGGTACTGGCAAGTACTGCTGGCTGGTACTGGGAAGTACTGCTGGCTGGTACTGGGAAGTACTGCTGGCTGGTACTGGGAAGTACTGCTGGCGAGTACTGGTGGATAGTTCTGGCTGGTACTGCTGGTGATTATTGGTGGTTACTGCTGGCTGGGTACTGGTGGTCACTGCTGGCTGGTACTGGAGGGTACTGCTGGCTGGTACTTCTGGGTACTGGTGGGTACTGTTGGCTGGTACTTCTGGGCACTGGTGGGTACTGTTGGCTGGTACTTCTGGGTACTGGTGGGTAATTTTTGGTACTGCTTTGTGGTGCTTGTGGGTACTGGTGGCTGGTACTTCTGGGTATTGCTGTCTGGTACTTCTCTTTACTTTTTTGATACTGCTGGGTGGTGTTTGTGGGTACTGCTTGCTGGTACTTCTGGGTACTGGTGGCTGGTACTTCTGGGTGGTACTTTTGGGTACTGGTGGGTGATGCTTCTGGGTACTGGTGGGTACTGCTGGCTGGTACGCCTGGGTACTGGTGGGTGGTGCTGGCTGGTACTTCCTGGTACTGCTGACTGGTACTTCTGGGTACTGCTGGCTGGTACTTCTGGGTACTGGTGTGTACTGCTGGCTGGTACTTCTGGGTACTGCTGTGTGGTACTTCTGGGTACTGCTGTGTGGTACTTCTGGCTGGTGTTTCTGGGTACTGGTGGGTACTATTGGGTACTGCTGTCTGGTATTTCTGGGTACTGGTGGCTTATTCTTGATCCCCCATACCTGCCATCAGTGTGACAGGAGCGGCGCAGGAGGAAGCACACGGCTGCTGTAGAGAGCAGACAAGATGCTTCCTGTATCGCGCTGGGAACTGTCACAGGCGGAGCACATTTGGTATCACTCACTTTGGTATCACTCTGAGACAGAAGCCGGCGCTATACAGGAAGCATCGGCTCTGCTCTCTACAGCAGCCGTATGCTTCCTCCAGTGCTGGCTCGGATCGTCCCGCTGATGATCGGGGATGGCAGGTCGGAAACCCGCAATCTGGGCTTGCAGACCCGCCATCCCAGAGCAGGAGGTGGCGGGCCACATAAGCGGTTGGGCACATGTGATCTAGGCTATAGCTTGTGTAGCATTCTCTAATAATGTGCTAGAGAGGATTGGTAAATTTAAGCAGGCCTGACTGGTTGCTAGGCCTGTTTGTTTTCAGGACCTCCTATTTCTTTCCAGGGGCTTCTAGTGCTTTCTGGAAAGAGAGGTGGGAGGGGAGGTGGAGCCACTTGGGGTGTTTGAGGAGCCCTGAGGGTGCAGAGGCTGTCGGGGCCTTTTAGGGAGCTCCCCAGTCTGGGGGGGGGGGGTGACCTTGGGCCTGGGCACGGGTGTAGTCGGGACCACTTTCAGGAACACATGAAGAGGTCCTGGACTGGAGGCATAAGAGAAAGAGCAGGGTGAGGACAGCAGGAGAGAGCACTGCTAAGAGACTCCAGGGAGGACAACTGGTCGCAACCAAGAGGGCTGGTCAGTGAGGCACAGTCAGGAGGACTGGGGAGGCACGCCGGAGAGGACTAGGAACTCGCAGTCTGAGATGGGTGCAGAACCAGAAGTGTGAACTGTGGTGGAAGGGGCAGTGGAAAGAGGCAGCTGCAGCCAGGAGGCCTGGCAGGGCCTGAAGAGGGCTAACTGGGATCAGTAGCCATAGTAGGGCAGCTAGCACAAGGACTTTTCTGCTACACCATTGGGGCCCTCGGTCCCAGCTTGCAAAGGGCATTTGCTGAGGCCCGGCTGAGTCAGTGTCAGGCCTAACCAACAAATAGTGCTAGCTGTTCCTGGGGAATCAAGTGATGTGCTGGAGGTGACTAGAAGTAACAGTCTGCAGCAAGTGATGTGCTGGTGGAGTCAGGAGTAATGAGCTTCAAGCAAGTTTGTGCCGGAGGAAGCTGAAGGAGTATGTACAGGGAGTGTACATAGTTGTCCCAAAACCAATTGCTGTTTCTATTGATCCATGCTGGGCATCCCATAGCTCCCATCCCCATCCAAGTTATATCCCTCAATAAACAAAAAAAAACAAAGTTCACTGACTGCTTTATGTCTCGGAGTGCCTGAGAGTGAATGCAGGGCTGGGCAGGGTGACAGACAGACCACAATTCTCAGCAGCCCTTATCGGGGTACCGCTGCGCTTACTTACAAAACAAAGCAGCTTATTTAATGGATTGCAGGCTTGGAAAGCAGGTTGCACTTACGGTACTTCTAATTTCAGGCAGTCTTCCATAGCCTCATTCATCCACCAGGCCCTCAAAGAACTCAATAACTCTAGGTAGGGGGGAGCAATGCAGCCTTTATTACTTCAGCTGCATGTCCTATGCATTGTCACGTGGGAGCGGGGGAGAATGTATACCACAAATGTGCAGATGGGGGAAAAGGGGGCTGTGGTTGGCGAATGTGGAGGCAAGGGGGCTCTAGTTTTTGCTGCAAAAATGGTATTTCCAAATGTTTTTATTGCCATAAAAATTGCTTCCTGTGCATCACTTTTAGACAGTAAAGTTGCCATCACATAAAGGACTAATACTGAAGTATGGACTAAAGCACCAATATCTAAGTAGAAGTCATGCGTGGGTGTTGATCTGTAACAATAAAAGACACTTTTAATAGGGGAATGATTCCTAAAAATCTAGTATTATTCATAGAAGTATCTGATTTCTTTTAAACCAATTATGTTGATTTAGAAGGTAATACAGCACTTTTTTTTATATATAGGTTTCGTTTAAAGGGGCATTACAAGTGGGGAGACAATCTCTCAGAGAAAGAATATTCAATAACTCAAACATTAGGCTGGGTTCACACTTGTGCGACACAACAGCCGTCCTACTTTGGATCCGACTTTGCACTGCGACATGAAGCTGACATATGTCCGGCTTTCAATGAACGGGGATCCGACTTGGATCCCCGCCAATGCCAGGCACTGTGTTTGGTATGAATCTTGAGGGGGAACTCCACACCAAATTTTAAATAAAAAAACCGGCATGGGTTCCCCTCCAGGAGCATACCAGGCCCTTCGGTCTGGTATGGATTTTAAGGGGAACCCCTACACCAAAAAAACGGCGTGGGGGTCCCCCCCCCAAAGTCCAAACCAGACCCTTATCCAAGCACGCAACCTGGCAGGCCGCAGGAAAAGAGGGGGGACGAGAGAGCGGCCCTCCCTCCTGAACCGTACCAGGCCGCATGCCCTCAACATGGGGGGTTTGGGGCAGGGGGCCGACCTGCGGCCCCCCCACCCCAAAGCACCCTGCCCCCATGTTGATAAGGACAGGGCCTCTTCCCGACAACCCTGGCCGTTGGTTGTCGGGGTCATCGGGCGGGGGCTTATTGGAATCCGGGAGCCCCCCTTTAATAAGGGGGCCCCCAGATCCCGGCCCCCCACCCTATGTGAATGAGTATGGGGTACATCGTACCCCTACCCATTCACCTGGTGGAAAAAAATTGGCAATATAAAAACACACAGGTTTTTAAAGTAATTTATTACACAGCTCCTGGGGTCTTCTTCCGACTCCGGGGGTCTCTTCCGACTCCGGGGGTCTCGTCCGACTTCGGGGGTCTCCTGTGTCGTCTCCGCGCTTCCTTCCTTGTGCCGGGCCTCCGCTATCTTCTTCCAGCTCTTTTGCTAGCGGGGGCCCGGTCTTCTCCGTCGCCTTCTTCCCTTTTCTCCTTCGATGTTGACATAAGGTCTGCCCCTTATGTATCCTCTCCCGGCATGCACAGCAGGTCAACCACGCCCACTGTACTACTGCCGAGAGAGGACACCCTAAGGCACAGCACTGTTACCAGTGGTTCAACCCTGACCTGTTATGGCAGTGCCACCTACAGGCCACAGGGAACTGCACACCAGTACAACACCTGCAGAAACAAAGTAACAGAACCTATCAATAAAAGCGGTCTGAGCCTGGCTTCTAGCTCAGACCAACCCCTACATTTATACACATAGCACCCCTCAAAGTAAAGGGGCGCTACAGTAATATCTCTTTTTTTTAAATCTTTTTTTCCTGCCTGCTTTTAAGTTACTGGAGTTTAAAAACCATGAGAAAAATAATCTCTCCTATTTTCAGAATGTGAATTATTTCTTTATGGGTTTACTTGTTAGTAGATTACACCTATTGCTATCTCTACTAGTGTTGTAAAATGTAGGGGATATCAATACTCAATTTCCCAAACCTAACCTAACTTTGTTTTTAGTCATGGTAGTTTTGAAGTCCTGTCCAGTTATAGTTGTTGTAATATATCCTTGTTATGACCCCAAATCATATTATTTATAGTTTCAGTGCAGTGTTCTGGACTAGTGGTCTCCAAACTGTGGCCAGTTGGTCAGATGTGGCTCTTTGCTTGCCTTTATCCAGCCCTTGGGATACTATTCCTTCCATTGATACAAGGTATCTTTCCTCCCACGGAAACCAATAATGGGGCACTATTCCTTCCGCTGACACCAGTGATGGGGCACTATTCCTCCACCTACTGACCACAGGTGTTATGTAATTTTCTACCCACACTGACCACCAATCCTGAGGCATTGTTTATTCCCAGTGGCGCTGTGGCATTTTCTACTCCCATTGGCCACAGTTCAGCATCTCTAAAGTCTGAAGGACAGTAATCTGACCCTTTCTTTAGAATGTTTGGAGACCCTTGCTCTCTAGACCCATCTCTCAACTCTGTTTATACAGTATGTGTCAATTTCTTTGCAAGCTGGAAATATCTGTAGCTTAATTCCAGTTTCATTGTAAGATGTATGAACTTCTCAAAATTGGAAATAAAGCTCCTTAAAGAGTAACCCCCATCATTTTTAAGTTTATGATAGAGTAGGGAAGAGTTAGATCCTATATCAAAGTTTGGATGCCGTCTTGTACCTGTTGAAGAGATTTCCACAGAGTTCCTGTCCTCGTGACAACACTATTATGGAAGGGAGTTTTGCTGTCCACCAGTAGCTCCAATAGTTATGCTGATGGGAAAGTAAAGGCTACTTAAAGCGGAGGTTCACCGAAAATATAAACTATCTTCCTAATCAATCAATGCACTATGTACATCATTAAAAGGCAGGTCACTGTTTTTATAAATACATACATACCGTAGTATTTATATTCAAATGCAGACTTCCGGGATTCATCTCCCGCGGGAGTAGGCGTGTCTAAGCCTTTCCCCTGAGCCGCAATGATACTTGGGAGTTCGCAGCAATGTATTCTGGGAGCACAGTGTCGTGCTTCCCAATATACATTGTGTATCGCCAAGCAGCGAAATCTCAAGAGATTTCACATACTAAGTGACGCGTGACGCCGGTCACGTGACGAGTGTGTCTCCGCTTCCAGGAAATACTTGCTTGTGGGCTTCACAATGCCCACAAGCAAAATGGAAATTCGCAGTACAGGATTTTATAACTCAGTTTTTCTTACGAAAATGGACACAGGATAATTGAGGAGACAGAAGAAGTGAGTGTACATTTTAATTGTTAAATCACATAAAATCATCCAAAAAAAAAACAAAACGATCTGCCGTGGAACCCCCGCTTTAAACAAGACAGGCAGAGAGGGGCTTGTAGAAACTAGCAGCCCAATACAAAGGGCGGAGCATTCTATAGGATTGTCAGATCCATCCTCTAAGAGAGTTAACCTTGACAGAAAGGTTTCCTAAGAGTATCAAGCAACTGGCAAGGGGAAATGGATGAATGATTTGTGAAATGTTAGCATTTCATATGAGATAAACATTATTGATGACTAGTAGATACAAACCTACTCGCTGTGTAGGAAATATAAAAGGTAAAAAACTGCGCTCAAAGAATAAAAAATCGGATGGACCAGTCCAGGAAGCAGCAAAAATAAGTGAGATTAACACAAATAAAAGTAAAGGGTAAAAATTGCGCTAAAAAAGTCCGGTTACGAAGATCAATTCAATAATCACAGTAACAGTTCATAAGCTTGTTTGTAGAAAGACTTGAATCTCAAACAATGGCCAACTAATAGGTGCAGTGAATGCTTACCAGACTAAAGGTCTTTTACGCGGATGGCTTATACCCAGCCAGGGCCTTTATCCCAATAGGGAATCACGAAGTCCTCTGTGGACGATGGTGACTCCCACAGCCTTCCAAGTGACTCCTAGATCTCACGGGCCTCGTATAGTGGCATAGATATTCGTGGCCCAATATAATAAATTGGAAAAACAAAAACAAAAAAACAGCAATAGCGTGATATTGTTATGGATCACTCTAGGTGTCTGTGTCTTGAGGCAACAGGCACCAATTATGTAAAGAACACCCGTGAATAAAGGACAACCAGTGCGCACCACCACCACAGGGAAGAGCCTGCTTACCAGATGCCTTTAAATGATGTGCATATGGCCAAACCCAGCCAGGGCCTTTCAGGGGATCCATCCGCTAAGACTGGAGGCTGATATGATCCTCAAACACCGGACAGCCGTCCGTAGTGTCGTATTCGATGTTGTTTTTAAAAATCACCCAAAAAGGAAAGATGGGGAGCCATAGTGTGAAACCGTTTAGGTATTTAATAAAAATAAGTAGAATTACACTTACAGTTAGCAGGATAAAATGAGACGATAAAAAACAAAGCCGGCCGGCTCTTAGATCAAACCCCGTCTAGACACGATAACGCGGTGACGTCAGCACGCTCCTAGTCCTCAGACGCGTTTCGTCATATCTGACATTCTCAATGTGTGTAGGAAATATGATTGATTAATAAGGTAACAATATTCCCTATATTTTGTAGTTGTGACTGTAATAAGAGTTTTTCTTGTGAGCTTTTGGAGGATTTATTCTAACATGTGTGGTGCTCTCTTATCACATCTTACCCAGGTGCCTTTGGCATACAGTATATACAATCAGAATAAAAATCATCACTTATAAAATTAACACACGTGTTCCATTTGAATAAAACCCATAAGAGGAGAATGTACATTTTTATACCATGTTGGAGAAAATTTATAAAAAATGCCCTAGGATAATTATAGTGGATCTCGATTCCCAGGTTGGAATGCAAACTCTATATGAATCAAAGGTTGGAAAACAAAGTATAGAAAAATACAGATATTATGGATTTACCTAGCTGTATCCAGCAGATAAGATATTAAGAATGGAGAAGAGATACGACAGAGTGACTCCTGGAAAGCATAAAGCATATAGACTAATGCATCAGAAGGGAATACAGGCAACTACATCAAAGGAGATAATATGAAAAAAAAAAAAAAGAGAGAAAATGGGCCCGGCTGCGCAAAAAAGCGTGCAGTACATATAGTCCAAAAGAGAGAGCGACACTCATGGGTCTTGAGAGGTGAATGCACAGTGAAGATGTTATTTTGATGAGGGATGAGGTACTTCTGAGGAAGCTTGTGCCTTATCTAAATGTCAAAATAAAATGTCTCTCTTTTGGAATATATATATATATATATATATATATATATATATATATATATATATATATATATATATATTATAATTATTACTTTTCTAACAAGCTTTGTTTTGCAAAAACATTTAATATGGGGTGCACTCATGACAAATTAACAAATGATTCTGAGAGCACTAAGGATTTAGAGGATCTAGGAGGGATGGGGAAGACAAAACAAACCCTTTGCTGTGGGAAAAGGCATGTAAATTCATACTTTTGAAAAGATAATGTCATTGTAAAGTCTCCTTTAAAAAAAAAAAAAAAAATAACAAACATGTTATGCTTACCTCCTCTGTGCAGTTGGTTTTGCACAGGGCAACCTGGATCTTCCTCTTCTCGGTTCACTCTTCGCTGCTGCTGGCCCCTCCTTCCTGTCGAGTTCCCCCACAGCAAGCAGACACTGAGCTGCGGTTCGGCCCCACCCCCTCTCTCCTGATTGGCTAACTGACTTTGATTGACAGCTGCGGGAGCCAATGGAGCTGCTGCTGTGTCTCCGCCAATCTGGAGGGAGAGTCCCAAACGGTCGTGGACCTTGCTGGATAGAGATGGGGCTCAGATAAGTATTAGGGGGTGCTGCTGAGGCTGCTACACACAGAAGACTTTTTATCTTAATGCATAGAATGCATTAAGATATAAAACCTTCTGCCTTTACAACTCCTTGAATTCACTGAATATTATCAGTGAAGAAACAAAAGTATGTTTAAAGTGGGACCAGTATTTGGTCGCACTTGCATGGGAACACGGTTGCCTGCATAAACTATTGTTACATAGGTTGTATTAGCTAAAATGTATGTCTGGTAGTTTTAGGTGTACTGCCCCTAGCTGGGTTTCCCAGGTAAAGTACCCAATCAGGTGTGGTGGAAAATTCTTAAATGCGGGAGGCTTATTATATATAGGGCTGAGTGCCTGTCATCAATCAGCAAGTGAGCTTCCCCTCCCCCCTCCCGTTGCGAGCACTTGTTTGTGGTATGTCACCCTCGGATTCGGGGGGGGGGGGGGACTTTTGTATTGTAGAATATGTGAATTCGCTTGAGTTTAATGATAACTAAGCACTTACTATTGTTTACTGTTGTTTTGGTTTAACCTCTCTGGTTGTATTGTCAGATTTTTACGTCTCAAAGCGGTACAATGTTTCGAATGGAAATTTGGCGTTTTATATTATAGACCTGTAATTCTTAGGAATAATTCACTTAAATCTGTCCAAACAAGAGTCTAGTAGACATCCCGGGTATGATAAAATTTGAAATAAGAAATCATAAATTATAATATAATAAATAACTATAAATATTTATAACAAATAATATAATAATAATAATAAATTTATTCAATAATGTAATCAAATCAAAAACACTGAAATTTGCTCAGTTGCAGAATTGTCGCTGTCGTTACTTTCAGTGTTTGATGACGAATTTCCCCACAAATCGCTATCGCTCAATTCTGCAAGTGTTTCTAATTTATTATCGCTGTTTTCTAGCTGGTCTAAAACCGCTTTTGACCTAAAGGGACACTTTTTGGTTGCCATGGACAATCTCAAGTTTCCAGGCAGAAAGAACAGAAGGAATATAGAATATATAAAGAATATATAATATAAAACTGCAGGCAGGGCACTGGACAAAGCATTAGGGACAAAAGGGAAGTGAAATGATTTCATAGAGTAATGTATTCTGTAAGATTACAGTGTGCTGTATGTGTTTTGTTTTTTGCACTTTTTACATTTGCCGCCGGGCTCATTCCCCGTGCGTCGCGGCACTCGCACACAGTACATCGGGCGGAGGACACAGCCCACGGACACAGCGGGAGGACATCGCAGGATCCTGGGGACAAGGTAAGTAACTTTACCAGGATACTGCGATGCAATTTGGAGTGTGGCTCGGGGTTACCACTTTTGGTAATGAAAATTAACCATGAGCCACACTCGGGATTACCGCCAGCGAGGTTATAACATGGATATTTTACATTTTGCCTAAAACCAAAATAAAGTGCTGTGACCAAAATGTTTATGCCAACTCTGGTGTGGAGTGTTTTTTTTCATTATTATTCGAATGGTTGTCTCTGTGCATGATACATTTTGTTAATAAGTTATGTCCAGCCTGCGTCCCTATGTAAAAACAGGTACCTTTCAACTCAAATCTTGTGGGCAGCTGAATGTTGGACACTGTCACAAATAAATTATGAAAGGCTTGATGTATTTAATAGGAAGGTGCTTAGAGGAATTTATGAAGGTATTCTTGGAAATGGAATGTGGAAATTAAGATAGCCTTGCACCCTTTTGTCATAAAGGATGCTACTATATCAGCAAAAATACAAAAATGGCCCAGTCATATGAAATAAATGACTGAAGGTTACCGTATTCATTGGCGTATAACACGCACCTTTTCCTCCTGAAAATAGGGGGAAAATCACGGGTGCGTGTTATACGCCAAAAGCGTACCTCGCCGGAATCACAGAGCCGTCGTGTCCTGTTTACTCGGCTCTGACGTTACACACACATCCCGCCTACGCCAACGGCATTGGACCAGTGTTCTGTCAATCACAGGAGCTGGTCCAATGGCAATGG
The DNA here is from genome assembly GCA_029206835.1 of Rana muscosa. Lineage (NCBI taxonomy): Eukaryota > Metazoa > Chordata > Amphibia > Anura > Ranidae > Rana > Rana muscosa. The sequence continues at coordinate 738,095,242 of CM055118.1, forward strand.
CGGGACTGTGTATGTGACTGCCGACTGAGAGCCGAGTACTGTAAACAGAAGATGACGGCTCAGTGGTTCAGGCGGCGCTCGTCCCCCTCCTGATTTCCTGCACTGCATGAGAGATGGTGAGGCTGCAAATAGACATCAAGCTGCATTGGATGGGCGCAGATCACGCTGCAGATGGGCACAGAGGCTGCATTGAGGCTGCAGATGGGCATCAGGCTGCATTGGATGGGCGCAGATCACGCTGCAGATGGGCACAGAGGCTGCATTGAGGCTGCAGATGGGCATCAGGCTGCATTGAGGCTGCAGATGCGCACTAATCAGGCTGCATTGATTGGCACTGACCATTATTTTGCTTCAAAGTGGTTTATTTGAAAAAAACGTTTTTTTCCTGAAACTTCCCTCTTAATTTGGGGTGCGTGTTATACGCCGGTGCGTGTTATACGCCGATAAATATAGTATATGTATCAAAGAAGATTCAGGGAGCATAATTAGGTGGAAAAAGTAGTGTCGCAAAGCACAATGGTTGAATGAAATCAAGAACTAAGCAAGGAGGATAGGAAACAGCAAATGGTGGGGTGTAGCCAAGGACAGAGAAGAATAGAGTAAGCTCCTGCAGAAAAATATGACTTTTGATAGTTGTTGCACTGCTACTGATGATGCAGGAGAATTCATATGGTCTAAGCTTGTATATGATGTGGTTTTATCAATATCCCACTACAGTAGTCACTTACCAAGGGACTCTAATCACCTATTTTGTATCACTAGACATTAACAGGTATGGTTGATCACTTTTAATTTTTTCCACAGAGGTAGCCACAAATATACAAACATGGTATACCAAGAAATTCCAGACAGTGAGCTCTTCGAATGATATAACAGGGTGTGCATGGGAAGGGAAATGGAGCAAGATGAAAAGGGCAGTGGGTTGGAACAGGATGGTGTGTGATGTGTTGGTGGGTACCTGAAAGGATAGGGGAAAGGAAGAAAAATTAATACACAGTCACAACAAATCTACCAATATGTACATTCATTGGTCTGAATCACTCATGTCCAGACACGTGATCCTTCTAGCCTACCACTGTAGCTACCTTTGCTTGCTCTTACTGTCCCAGGCAAAATCATGGCATATTCCTCTAGATTCTTCTAGTATTATGTAGAAAAATATGCACCAAAAAAGTTTAGCTATCTATCCAAATCTGGTTGAGAGTAGTTAATGCGTAGTATATGGGATTTGTGTATTTATTTTCACTTTGGTGAAGAATCACTTTCCTAAAATACACATACAGTTCCTATACAGTGTGAGGCTAACTGGGTAATATATTAAAGAGGAACTTCAGTCTGCTCACATAATTTGTAATAAAAACATCTTTGCCATTCTGAAGCTTCCCTCCAACCACTTTGCATATTATTTTATATATACTGTGATTCTGTACTGTGATTCTGTACTTGCCAAATATGCTGCAAAATCTCCCTCCACCGAGTCTGGCTGCAACCATTTTAACTGTTGGCAGCTGAAGCTGCTGCCTGTTCACTTCCTGGATTTACACAGACACACAGAGGCACACCTCCACTTACAAAGTGGAAGGAGTACTAGTCTTTGTCACGTTAGTTTATTTTCAATGCTGGCATTGCTTCCAATTAATAAGTCATCTGTATATGATGCTTTACATATTGCCACAATGTGATATATAGTGGCCTTGCACCATGCAGGTTGATCTTTTTTTCTCTTCTTGCACAAATGATTGTTATCATTATTTGCTTAGTTAGGACCCATCATGGAAAAAAGCAGGTAACTGCAATGGGACACTGAAAACAATAGTTTTCTGTGTGTCACGTTTGGAGCAGAATGCAGTGTTACACTGCAGTTCAGAGCATTATTTTGCGTAATATCACAGCGCTCTGCATGTCTGCTCTGCAGCAGTGGTGCTGCTGTGCAGTGACATGAATGAAGTGTCACAATTGTACACTTCAAATAAAGTTCCTTCTCGCTGCACGACTCTGCAGCCCAAAATGCTGTACAAGCAGCAGCGGTTTGGGCTGCAGAGCAGTGTGAGCGGGCTCTTAGTAGATTCTCTCTTGCTCATTAATTTGTTATACAGTAAAACCTTGGATTGCGAGCATAATTCATTCCAGAAAGATGCTTGTAATCCAAAGCACTTGTATATCAAAGCAAATTTCCCCAAAGGAATAATGGAAACTCAGATGATTCCTTCCACAACCATTAATTCATAAGTCCTTCAGTTTATGGTCCGTATACAAAGATTATAGCAATGTGACCAGGTTGTGTAACCTTAAAATGTCCATCCACAAATGGAAGCCTCCACAAGGGGATTAGAAGCAAAATGCAGCAGGAGCTACAGAGTATAAAAGAGGAGAGAGGCGCCTCTAAGGGCTCTTTCACACGGAGGTCCGTTCAGGTCCGCCTGTCAGTTTTTTAGGCGGACCTGAAACGAATCCTCCATGCACCCCTATGGAAGCACGGATGTCAGCGGTGACATGTCCGCTGACATCCGCTCCGCTCCGCTCCGAAAAAGTGTGACGGAGGAAAACCCTATTTTTCCTTCCGTCTGCGGACCGGATGACAATGGACTCTACGGTCCGTCGTCATCCGATCCCCCATAGGGGAGAGCGGCGCTCTGACAGGGCGGTCCCTGCACAGTGTGCGGGGACCGCCCAGTCATCCGTCGGCTCAACGGGGATCAACGGAGCGATCCCCGCTGAGCAAGCGGAGCTTCACGGGGCGGATCTGCCGCGGATCCGCCCCTTGTGAAAGAGGCCTTAGTGTAGCAATATGGTTACATTTAATGAAGGTACAACATTTAGCAACTCACATGATTGATGATTAAAAAAGACACATCTAAGTATCCAGGCATCTGGGGTAAAGCTGACCATCCTCCACACCGTCGGCTCTCACCGCTGTCAGTCTGCAATCATGACCGGGATGACTACCCTGAAAGCAAGGCTTGAAGCGCTCATGAAGCGCAGCGTGGAAAGGATGACATCAATGACTGTATGGAGGATGATCTATGTGGACAGCTTTACCCCGGATGCCTGCATACTTAGATGTTCCTCTTTTAATCATCAATCATGTGAGTTGCTAAATGTTGTACCTTCATTAAATGTAACCATATTGCTACACTTAGAGGCTTCTCTTTTATGCTCAGTTGTGACATGGCGCTACTTGTATATCAAAACATTGCTTGTTTATCAAGTCAAATTTTATTTAAAAAATTTAGCTTGTCTTGCAAAACGGTCTCAAACCAAGTTACTCTCAAACCAAGGTTTTACTGCATTTGATTGTGCATTAGTGTGCATGGTAGGTTTTCCTAACAATGATGTGATGGGCCTTGGTTGTATTATTTAGCCGGACCTAGACAGTGGCGGCTGGTTCTCAAATTTTTTGGGGGGGCGCAAACAAACTGAAAAAATAAATAAAAAACATCAATTGCCGCCACTGTGCCCATTAAACGCAGCCACTGTGCCCAAACGCCACTAGTTTCCCCCCACAATACAGCCAGTTTGTCCCCAAAATACAGCCAGTTTGTCCCCCCAATAATACAGCCAGTTTGTCCCCCCAATAATACAGCCAGTTTGTCCCCCCAATAATACAGCCAGTTTGTGCCCCCAATAATACAGCCAGTTTGTCCCCCATATACAGCCAGTTTGTCCCCCATATACAGCCAGTTTGTCCCCCAGTTTGTCCCCCAATAATACAGCCAGTTTGTCCCCCCAATAATACAGCCAGTTTGTCCCCCCAATAATACAGCCAGTTTGTCCCCTAATATACAGCCAGTTTGTCCCCCAATATACAGCCAGTTTGTCCCCCATTATACAGCCAGTTTCCCCCCAATATACAGCCAGTTTGTCCCCCAATATACAGCCAGTTTGTCCACCAATATACAGCCAGTTTGTCCCCAATATACAGCCAGTTTCCCCCCATTATATAGCCAGTTTGTCCCCCATATATAGCCAGTTTGTCCCCCATATACAGCCAGTTTCCCCCCAATATACAGCCAGTTTGTCCCCCATATACAGCCAGTTTGTCCCCCATATACAGCCAGTTTGTCCCCCCAATAATACAGCCAGTTTGTCCACCAATAATACAGCCAGTTTGTCCCCCAATAATACAGCCAGTTTTTCCCCCAATAATACAGCCAGTTTTTCCCCCAATAATACAGCCAGTTTGTCCCCCCAATAATACAGCCAGTTTGTCCCCAATATGCAGTCAGTTTGTTCCCCCAATATACAGTCAGTTGCCCCCCAATATACAGCCAGTTTGTCCCCCAAATGCAGCCAGTTTCCCCCCCAATATACAGCCAGTTTGTCCCCAATATGCAGTCAGTTTGTCCCCCAATATACAGTCAGTTGCCCCCCATAATACAGCCAGTTTCTCCCCCAAATGCAGCCAGTTTGTCCCCCCCAGCCCTGCACTTACCTTCCTCGAGTCAGCGCCGTCCTTCTTCCGTCCTCCATGTCTTCTCCCGCCCTCGATGTCGCTTCAGCCAATCAGGTTACCGGTAACCAGACCCGGTGAACCTGATTGGCCAGGGAACGCACCCCTGTGCGTCCTCTCATTAGATATTTAGAAGCCGATTAGAGCCCTCAGGCTGTAGTCGGGAAGCCTATCAGAGCCTGCTGGCTCTGATAGGCACTTCTAAAGACCAACCAGACGCTGTGATTCAGATGGCCGGCGCTCAAGGGGCCGGCCATCTGAATAGTGGGCGGCAGCAATACATAGGTTCATGCAATGCATGAACCTATGTATTGTTGTGAGTGACGGCCGGGCACAGAAGCGAGCGGCGGCGGCGCTTCTGCGCCCACTATGGATGCACCGCCACTCATTGTGTGAAGAAAAGGACATTTAAAAAAAAAAAAAAAAAAAAACTCTTAAAGGGCCCGTTTTTTTTTTTTGGTGACCACAGGAGGGGGGCCCCTATGGACGGGCCGCCACTGGACCTAGAGCAGGATAGCTATATTCCAGGTGTTACATGTGATCTGTGTGTTCCATGTAAGGTGGATCTCACAAAGTATGAGTGTTTTAGGGGTGTTATTTTTGAACATGAAACATATTTGATATTTGAAATCTGTATGCATTTTAGCATATTTTAGTCTTAGATGACATTGTGCTAGGGAAAATATGCAGCAACTTCAAAGAGAAAACGTAGGGTGACATGGTAGACTTCCGAGCATTTTACTTTAATTTATGTTTGCAGAAAATTGAATATCACTGAAAAGCATAAAACATACCTCTTGTTGTTTGGTGGCTTAAAAAAAATAATAGGTTTAAAAACCTGCATTATCTCTGCAATCAATATCCCATTACTGGCTGCAATGATGGCTACAGGAAGTGCAGGAAGATTTTAGTGCATTGAATTATGTATGCTGCTCTCATTTCACTGTCTCCGGGCGGACTGAAAGGGGTGACTGCAGTGACTGGGAGTATTTTCTGCATACAGTCACTGCAGTGAAACGCTTCATAGTTCAACATATACAGGTTATGGTGCTGGCTGAAAGGCTCAAGCAGATAAATCTGGAGCTTACAGCTAAAAATGCCTGATTTGATGGCAGTACTACAATGCTCACAGACTGGTTCAGCGGTGATTAACATGCAGTTTATGGAAGGCAGAACACAGGATGTTCTCTACATGACTTTGCTTGCTGAGATCACATTGTGAAATCTCCTTCTCTCTTTCTCTCTCTGTTCTGCGGCAGACGGTTAATATGTGGAGCACCTTCCCAGGAATAAGTTCAATTTGAAATCCATATTCTCAGTAACCACAGTGCCTGTGTCCAGGTAGGTAACCTAATTTTTTTTAATTAGGTTCATTATTTTGTATTTTGCTGAGATGGTGATTTAGATGTAATTAACTGCACTGATTGCTCACAAATGACATAGTCAGGATTATCTGATACCAGCCGCTGCTAAACACCCATAATGCAGTATATCTATACACTGCAGTATGCTACAAATTATATTAGGGATAATAACATTTTAACAACATCATACCGAGAAGCAGAGAAATGATGGACTAAAAGGGAATGGAATTGTGGTTATTTCATTAGGAAATTATTATGCTTTTACTTACTGGATTCAAAAATAAACATAGACATACTGGCAATAATATGAAAATGTTAAATATGTAGTTTCATATCTTAAAAACTCAACAGCTTTAGAGTTCCAGTCATAACAGTTTTATTATAATGAGTTCATGTTGCACCTCTTGGCACACATCTGCCACCCTGGCAAGGAGTAAGTTATAAACTACTGTATTTATTGGCGTATAACACTCACTTTTTTACCCTGAAAATAGAGGGTAAACTGTGCCTGCGTGTTATACGCAGGGGGCTGTTGAAAGTTTTTTTTCCTGAAACTTCCCTCTTAAAGCCCAGGTTCACACTGGGCTGCGGGAGTGAAGCCGTGCGAGTTCAGCTGAACTCGCACGATTTCACTCCAGCTGGCAGTCCCGATTTCAGCCGCGATTACAAAGAGAGGTTTCTGCACAGATGTCAATGTAAATCGTGGCCCGAAATCACAAAAAGTAGTACAAAAACTACTTTTTGAAATCGGTGCAGCGCCGCAGATGCGGCATCGCACCGATTAGGGCGGTGCCATTGCCGGTAATTTGCGGCAAATATCGCCGTTTGAAATGCGATTTCACATGCCAAATCGCATGTCAAAACGCACCAGTGTGAACCAGGGAAAAGTTAGGGTGCATATCATACGCCTGTGCGTGTTATACGCCGATTATATATGGTACTAATGAAGAGAGGATCATTATCATAAGTTGTCATTTGGTTTTGGCATGCTGAACTGGGCTACATTTTCTTATGATAAAGGCCTATGAATAACTATGATTATTTGTTCCACAAACCTATGCTTTTTTGGGACCCCATCCTAAGCAGATATAAGTTTGTATCTCAACTTGGAGAAAGCATAGTGTACAAAAAATGTGGTTCTTATCTTTTGACTTTTTCCAATGAGAGTATTTGTCTAAATCCATAATATTGTCAGCTTTTTGGATGTGGAGTATATTGTTGCATAAGAAAATATTTATCAAATATCATGAGTGAAAGCATTCCCACTTTTTTTCATCTTCTTATTCTCTAATTAGGTTCAGGATTGTCAGTTCTGTTTTTAGATACCAAGGACACAGTTTTGTAGCCTTGGTATTTGCAGCTGCCACACATGGGGCCGACTCTAAAGCCTACTGTTAGCATGCCAATCTTTAGCACTATTTTATTAAAACCATTATCAAAGGGGTTGTAAAGCTTCATTTTTTATTTTTTTTAAATAACAAACATGTCATACTTACCTCCATTGTGCAGCTTGTTTTGCACAGAGTGGCCCCCCGGTCATCCTCTTCTGGGGTCCCACTGTGGCTCTCTCGGCTCCTTCCCACAATAGCTAACCCCTTCGGGAGGCTTTCTCCTGAGGGGGTTACCTTGCGAGCGCGCTCCCGTCTCATATACTCTGTGTCCATAGACACAGAGTGTATGTCTCGGTCCTGCCCCCTGGCGGCCACGTCATTGGATTTGATTGACAGCAGCGTGAGCCAATGGCTGCGCTGCTATCAATCTATCCATGCAACGCTGAGACTCTGTAGAGAAGAGGACGCCGGGGGACGCACACAGCAGGTGAATGGGCTCAGGTAAGTAAAACGGGGGGGGGGCTGGAGGGCCTGTCATTGCCAGGTGTTTTTTTCACCTTAATGCATAGGATGCATTAAGGTGAAAAAACACAAACCTTTACAAGCCCTTTAATTTCAGGAACTATTTTTCACATTCTGAACATCTTTGATTACAGGACCATAACGACAGCCTAAGCTGTCACAGAGCTTTGAGCAAAGAGCCCTACTTATAGGAGACATGTTTGCTTAGAGAAGTCAGAGGTCTTCCATCTCCAGGCATACAAAGTTAGTTAAAAATCTGCATCTGAGTATAGAAAAAAAAACAGTAATATATCCAAAGTAAACTTCACCCAAAGTTTGATCGTAGTCATTTGCATGTATGCGCTATATTCCATTCTGAAGTCTAAGTCAAATGCAACAAGGGTTGCAGCACAAATAGCACATGAGTCCATCACTCTGGCCCAGGGAGGGATCCATTCATCTTAAAAGGAGTTGTAAAGTCAGAAGGGTTTTTCATCTTAATGCATTCTATTGCATTCTATGCATTATGATAAGAAACCTTCTGTGTGCATCAGCCCCCCTCAGCACCCCTAATACTTACCTGAGCCCCCTCTCTGTCCAGCGATGCCCACAAGCGTCTCCATCGTCCGAGACTCTCCCTCCTGATTGGCTGAGACACAGCAGCGGCCCCATTGGTTCCCACTGCTGTCAATCAAAGTCAGTCAGCCAATCAGGAGATAGAGGGGATGGGGCCGGGCTGCAGCTCCATGTCTGAATGGACACCAGGAGCTGTGACTCGATTCAGGTGCCCCCATAGCAAGCTGTTTGCTGTGGGGGCACTCAACAGAAGGGAGGGGCCAGGAGTACAGATGAGGGACCCGAGAAGAGGATCTGGGCTGCTCTGTGCAAATCCACTGTACAGAGCAGGCAAGAATGACATCATTGTTAGGTTTATTAAAATAAAAAATAGACTTTACAATCACTTTAAGGTCCCAAGTAAAACATTTCCTATGCTTGGCCATCAGTGAGCTACCTCCATAGAATTTTGACATAAATCTTTTGACATGTTGGCTTGGCAAGACCTGGAAGAGCCAGGACCTTCAGAAGAGCATTTTTCTAGAATTTAGGCATAAAAGTAATCTACATAACAGCTCCTACTTCCTCCTGTGCACCTATTGGGTAAAGTTGGAATTCTACTGTAATCTAATTACCTATTTATGAAAAGAAAAACATTACAATTTACTTGTTCAGTACTATCTAGCACGTGTTTTATCAACTGTTTACCATTGTATTTATGAAGCACCATTCTTCCTACTAATAATCTAGAAAAACAAAAAACTAATGGTTGAGAGAAAAAGGGCTACTTTAAAAAAAAAAAATGATTATCTTTTGGATGATACTCAGGAGTTGAACTGGAGAGTGCAAAATCTGGCTCGGCTGTGCATGGTAGCCAATCAGCTTCTAACTTCAGCTTGTTCGATTAAGGTTTGCCAAAAAAACTGAAAACTGATTGGTTTCTATGCAGAGCTGTACCAGATTTTTTACTCTCCAGTTTGTGTAAATCCATCCCACACTGTCTATGTGGTTTAGTTCAAACCGACTGGTGTGAATAGCATTCCGATCAGTTCTGCGTCAGTGGTTGATTGGTGGTGTAGGAGGTATGGCATGTCCTCATAATCCCTGTATAATAGGAGGTTGTCATTTCTGTACATACAGTATATTGCTAGACATCAGTTATGAAATTTCTTCAATACCAGACTTGACAGAATTGGGTAATTTAGGTACATTCTGTTCTGCAACTAAAATTAACCACTTGCCATCCTTCTTCGGTAAAGACACTCGCCATGCACTTTATTAGGTACACCTTGCTAGTACTGGGTTGGGTCCCCTTTTGCCTTCAGAACTGCCTAAATTCTTTGTGGCATAGATTCAACAAGGTGTTCAAAATATTCCTCAGAGATTTTGGTCCATATTAACATGATCGCATCACGCAGTTTCTGCAGATTTATCGGCTGCACATTCCAAAGGTGCTCTATTGGATTGAGATCTGGTGACTGTGAAGGCCATTTGAGTACAGACAGTGAACTCATTGTCATGTTCAAGAAACCAGTGGTGAGATGATTTGAGCTTTGTGACATTATCCTGCTGGAAGGAGCCATGAGAAGATGAATACACTGTAGTCATAAAGGGATGGACATTATCAGCAACAAGACTCAGGTAGGCCGTGGAGTTTAAACTATGCTCACTTGGTACTAAGAGGCCAAAGTGTGCCAATAAAAAATCCCCTACACCATTACACCACCAGCCTGAACTGTTGATACAAGGCAGGATGGATCCATGCTTTCATATTGTTTATGCCAAATTCTGACCCTACTATCTGAATGTCGCAGGTAAAATCAGGACTCATCAGACCAGGCAACATTTTTCAAATCTTCTAATGTCCAATTTTGGCAAGCTTGTGCGAATGGTAGCCTCAGTTTCCTGTTCTTAACTGACAGGAGTGGCACCAGTATGGTCTTCTGCTGCTGTAGCCCATCTGCTTCAAGGTTCGATGTGTTGTGTGTTCAGAGATGGTATTCTGCATACCTTGGTTGTAATGAGTGGTTATTTGAGTTACTGTTGCCTTTCTGTCATCTCAAACCAGTCTGCCCATTTTCCTCTGACCTCTGACATCAATAAGGTATTTTCATCCACACAGGTGCCACTCACTGGATATTTTGTTTTTTTCTGACCATTCTCTGTAAACCCTAGAGATGGTTGTGCATGAACATCCCAGCAGTTTTTGAAATACTCAGACCAGCCGTCTGGCACCAACAACCATGCCACGTTCAAAGCCACTTAAATCCCATTTCTTTCCCATTCTGATGTTCGGTTTGAACTTCAGCAAGTTGCCTTCACCACATCTAGATGCCTAAGTGCATTAAGTTGCTGCCTTGTGGTTGGCTGATTAGCAATTTGTGTTACCAAGCAATTGAACAGGTGTACCAAATAAAGTGACCGATGTATATGGCCTTAGGATCAAGTGGTTATACCAGGATCATGGCTGCACTATCATGGCTTACATACATGGTAAATGACTGACTGATTTTACCACGTATGTGGGAAATAAAAAAAAATGACCTGGACAGCACGTAGGTAAAGTAAAACTAAAACTCAGCAAGTGAAAAAAAGTGTGACCCGAGGATACCAATTGTAAAAATGACAGTCAATTAGTAGATCTAGCTTAAGTTATATGCATTTCCTAATAAATGAGCTTTGACGCTCCCTGCTGCTTCCTGAGCCTCTTTGTGGGTTGTGAGATGAGCCGGCTTTTTGGCCAATAATGAGGTTTGGACAGGAAAAAGTTCAAATTTGTATATAACTTCAATATAAAGTTGCATTAAACCCCAAAACATAAATATATTATCTTGCAGCTTATCAACTCCTAGTTGCGATGGCTACATTATTTTTGGGGAATTTTTTCACCTAATTTAGGCTTTTACTTGACCTGTTTTTCTGGCCAGTAAGTCTGTTATTTTTCAACTTCCTTTAAAGCAAAGGTCCCACAATTTTTTTTTTATTAAAAGCCAGCAGCTACTGTACAAATACTGCAGCTGCTGACTTTTAATAAATGGACACTTACCTGTCCTGGAGTCCAGCGATGTCGGAAGCTGAAGGCGACCAATCGCTCGTCTCTCGGCTCCCCCCCGCCACCATCCTCTGTGAAGGAATCAGGAAGTGAAGCGTTGCGGCTTCGCTACCCGGTTCCCTACTGCGCATGGGAGTCGCTCCCCGTAAGTGGGTGCAAATACCTGTATTATACAGGTATCTGCACCCCCCCCCCCCTGAAAGGTGCCAAATGTGGCACCGGAGGGGGGGAGGGTTCCAAAAGGTGGAAATTTCATATTTGGGTGGAACTCCGCTTTAACAAAGAGTGTGTTTGTTCCAAAAGGGGCTCAGGTCCGGATGTCATTGACCATATTAGGCCAGTGATGTAATAAACATTCCTGCCACTTTGTCTATGTCAATTGCAGGCAGGGAATCCCCCACCCGCAACTCATTGGCTCCCGAATTGCAGAAAACTTTCCAGGTGTGAACTGTAACCTAGTTCAGAAGAAACAAGAACTCATCCCAATTTATAGATTTAGGTTATCAATTTGGACATTATTTGATGATTTTTTTTACACTGGTGATCGGACAGAATGGACCGTTGATTGCACTGGACACTTTTCATATATTTATGATAAGAAATTTATGAATAATTGGCACTTATATTGTTTTTGAGTATGTATTTTTGATTGATCGGTTTTTTCATCTGTTTGTGAATTGTTGCACATGTTTAATACTATAATGCAGTCACATTTTTAAGTTTAAAAAACTCATCCCTAGTTGAGACAAAACGTTTACACTGACAGCGGCGCTTAAAAAGGTCAGCTTTTTTTTCCTTGTGTGAATTCTTTATCCCAAACAGAAAAAAAAAAATTGTTGCTGTGACTGCTTAAAAATTGTTACCTGGAGATCAGCTACAGATAGTCAAGTCCATCTAAAGTCTCGTACACACGGTCAGACTTCCATCGGACTTTTCCGTGGATTTTTGTCCGAACGGCGTTGGCCGGGCACACCCATAGCATACACACCACAGGACTTTTCTGCAAACTTTTCCAAAACTTTTTCCAACATCATGTGGTTTTTCTGCTCTTTACCGCCACCCTTTGGTCAACTTCTGCTATTGTTGGTTGATTTTAACATTATATGTTTTGTCCATCGGACAAAAGTCCTATGGTTTTCTGTACACACGGTCGGACTTTGCTCCATCGGACTTTTGTTGGCCAAAACTTTGTCCGTTTGCAGACCGAACTTTTGTCCAATGAAAACCAAAAAAGTTTGTCCGATGGAGCGTACACACGGTCAGATTTTTTGTCAAACTTGCTCAAAATTAAGTTTGTTGGCAAAAAGTCAGACCGTGTGTACGGGGCTTTAATCTATTAGTTCATCTAAAGCCCCGTACACACGGTCAGACTTTTTGCCAACAAACTTCATTTTGAGCAAGTTTGACAAAAAATCCGACCGTGTGTACGCTCCATCGGACAAACTTTTTTGGTTTTCATCGGACAAAAGTTTGGTCTGCAAATGGACAAACTTTTGGCCAAAAAAGTCCGATGGAGCAAAGTCCGACAGTGTGTACAGAAAACCATCAGACTTTTGTCCGATGGACAAAACAAACAATGTTAAAATCAACCAACAGTTGACCAAAGGGTAGCGGTAAAGAGCAGAAAAGAGCAGAAAAACCACATGATGTTGGAAAAAGTTTTGGGAAAGTTTGCAGAAAAGTCCTGTGGTGTGTATGCTATGGGTGTGCCCGGCCAACTCCGTTCGGACAAAAATCCACGGAAAAGTCCGATGGAAGTCCGACCGTGTGTACGAGGCTTAACACTACCCTCTCCCCAGATCAAAAATGCTGCTATCCAAAAGGTGTCTCCACTGCTCCTCCATTCAGACTGGAGACATGATCATCCTAAAGCCCCGTACACACGGTCGGACTTTTGGCCAACAAACTTCATTTTGAGCAAGTTGGACCAACAATCCGACCATGTGTACGCTCCATCATTTTAGTTTTTTTTGTGTTTTCATTGGACAAAAGTTGGGTCTGCAAACGGACAAACTTTCGGCCAACAAAAGTCCAATGGAGCAAAGTCCTACCGTGTGTACAGAAAACCATAGGACTTTTGTCCGATGGACAAAACAACTAACGTTAAAATCAACCAACAATAGCAGAAGTTGACCAAAGGGTGGCGGTAAAGAGCAGAAAACAGCTGAAAAACCACGTGATGTTGCAAAAAGTTTTGGGAAATTTTGCAGAAAAGCCCTTTGGTGTGTATGCTATGGGTGTGCCCAGCCAACTCTGTTCGGACAAAAATCCATGGAAAAGTCCGATGGAAGTCAGACTGTGTGCATGGGGCTTTAGACACAAAGGGTGTCACTGGCTAAATCACCAGGTGAAAATCAAGGAAACAAAAACTAAAACAGGGAAGCCCTTACATATACCCAGTGAAGGGACTATCCTCAGGTGATACACAGAGATTAAATACTGTATTTATTGGCGTATAACACTCACTTTTTTACCCTGAAAATAGAGGCTAAACTGTGCCTGCGTGTTATACGCAGGGGGCTGTGGAAAGTTTTTTTCCTGAAACTTCCCTCTTAAAGTTAGGGTGTGTGCTATACGCCTGTGCGTGTTATACTCCGATAAATACGGTACATCCTCCTACATAAGTTATACCTGTCTATCTGCAGTATTCTTCTCTACATCCAAAGTGCTGAATTTTTAAGCTTATCTGAGAGTTCATAAAAAAGGGGGGGGGGAGAGCTGAGGTTACACTCTGCAGAGATCAATGACGAGAGCTGATTGGAGGGGAGAGACACGACCCACTTCTCACAACACACAGGAACAGACCAGAGGCTTTCAATTTGCTTGAGGTCCCTCCAGGGCTGCTGTTAGAAGTCACAGAGCCCCATACAGCCTACCTGCCAGCCCCCCCCCCCCCCGAAATATAGCAAAACAATATTTTCACAAACAAATACACAATAATCATTATTAGCGAACGCAAACATAACAGAGAACCTGTGTGAATTAGCTTTTTTTTTATTGTTCTTTACAATCTTCAAACATTTTTTTTTATATATAAAAAAAAAAGTTAACTTTTTTTAAATTATTTTATTTTACAATAAAATTTTTATTTTACTTTTACAATTTGTTATTTTAGTACGCAACAGGTCAGCCAGCAGCGCTGTGTGTGTGTGTGTGTGGGGGGGGGGGTGCAGCACAGTGACACACAGGGGGGATCAGAAGCAGGCTGAAAAGTGAGGGGGATCGCTGCAGGAGAAGCAATTACAGGAACAATGCCCTGTGTCTGTGTCTCTCCTTGCAGCAGCTGAAAGCTGGCAGGAGAGAGAGAAACCGTCTTTCAACTGGTGCAGAAAGCCACACAGGGCATCCTTCTGTAATTGCCACTCCGCCCGACCACACCAATTCCCTCTGCTGTCTGGGCCCCCCTGTGTGCCTGGGCTCCCTACAGGAGGACTGGTGATCCCCCTCTATCAGCGGCCCTGGGTCCCGCCCCTGTCACCATTTTTCTCTTGGTGTCAGGAAAACCTGTCAGAAGTTATTTATGCTGATAGCAGAGGAACAAAGCAGCAGGCAGAAATGACACTAAGGCCTCGTACACACGACCGATTTTCTCGGCAAGAACCAGCAAGAAACTTGCTGGCAGAGAGGTCTTGCCGAGTAAATCGGTCGTGTGTACGCTGCTATCGGGTTTCTCGTCGAGAAAACCGACAAGAAACCTCGACGAGAAAATAGAGAACCTGCTCTCTATTTTCTCGTCGAGATTCTCCTCGGCATGTTTCTCGACGAGAAAAGTGAGTGTGTGTACACTTACCTGTCCTCCCGGAAGCCCGCGCATGTTCGAAATGAATTCGACGCATGCGCGGTAGCTTCCTAGGCATACGTAGGGTATACCAAGATGGCGGCGACGGCATCGAATGTGACGAGCGCATGCTCGTCGTAGTCGATGACGTCACCGCGTATGCTCCATTCAAAGAACCGCGGGTTCTTTGAATCGAGCGTGTGTACACTCGGCCGGGACAAGTTTCTTGTCCAAGAATCTCGTCGAAAAAAACGACATGTTTTTTTCAACGAGAATCTCGGCCGTGTGTACGAGGCCTTAGTGCTTTTAATTGAGACAAAGAAAACACAACCACTTTAAGGATTGGTAAGCTGCAGCATGTTAT
Source organism: Rana muscosa (assembly GCA_029206835.1). Lineage (NCBI taxonomy): Eukaryota > Metazoa > Chordata > Amphibia > Anura > Ranidae > Rana > Rana muscosa. Next base: position 738,110,637 of record CM055118.1, read on the forward strand.
GTTTTTTGTTTTTGGGTTTATTACCACTTAAAATGTTCTTTTTTCATGGAAGGTATCCTCTTCTTATGTATTTTTCATTGTATGCTTAGTTTGAAATGCCCAAGTTTGTGGCAGGTTTACTTTAAAATGAGGGCCTAAAGTAAATGCTGGCAATTCTCCATCCCTTGCACAGGGATTCTGTTTATTTCCAAGGTTTTCCAGTGCAACCATTACAACAATCCCTATCTGCTGGGATTTAAAAAATGGCATTTCAGCATCCACCTACAGACTGGGAATCGCTGCATTTTATGTGTTCCCCCTGACTGCCAATGGTGTTGCTCTCAATCCTCAGTTTGCTTTTTTTTGCTCAGCAGCTTGTATAGATGCTGTTTTTCCCTACTTTTGAAATATGACCAGAATTCCCTCTATAAGCCCTGGTTCATACTGGTGCATTTTGACATGCGATTTGGCATGTCAAATCGCATGTCAAAACGGCGGTATTTGTCGCAAATTGCCGGCAATGGCACCGTCCTAATCGGTGCGACGCCGCATCTGCGGCGCTGCACCGATTTCAAAAAGTAGTTTCTGTACTACTTTTTGCGATTTTGGCCCGCGATTTACATTGACATCTGTGCAGAAACATGCACAGATGTCCCTGTAATCGCAGCCGAAATTGGGACTGATCAGCGGGAGTGAAATCGTGCAAGTTCAGCTGAACTCGCACGGCTTCACTCTCGCAGCCCAGTGTGAACCAGGGCTTAGGCTGGGTTCACACTGCTGCGAATTCTATTGTGAATTTGAGCCGTTGCGATTGCTCAAATTTGCAAGTCATTTAAATAACATTGTTTTACATTAGTGCCGTTCCGATCAATGCGTTGCGAATCTAAGCTGCGGGAAAAAGGGTCCTGTGTGAGTTTGATCCATGTGCGATGCAAATTCAGCTCTATAGACTAGCATTCCCTGAAATCGCGGGCAGGAATCGCGGCAAAATCGTGGCCGCAAAATTGCGGTGAAATCGCACAATTTTGAATTCGCAGCAGTGTGAACCTAGCCTTACAGTACATTCTATCTGGAAGCCTTGGATCTTATGCCACGTACACACGATCATTTTTTCTTTTGGACGATGTGTGGGCTTTTTGTCATTTTTCCCGACAGGATAAACGGCATTAATCACGACGAGAAAAATTAGAACATGCTCTAATTTTTCTCGTCGTGATTCCCGTCATTTTTTTCCGCGGCAGTTTTCCCATAGGGAAACACTGCCGGGGAGCCTAGACACAGTAGTTTTTTTCGACCAAGAAAATAAATGTCATTTAAAACAGGCGTGTGTAGGGGAACAAGCTGTTCCTGTTTTTTCACGTCGATTTTCTCGACAGTGGTTTCACGGTTGAAAAAATCGATTGTGTGTACGCGGCATCATACAATTGTCTCCCTGTTCTCTTCAGTTAGAGACCACCTGCTCTAATGTGTTTCACCCAATAGGGCTTAGTCTGTTCGACCATGACCTATTGGGTGGATAGGGAAGTGGTCCCTGGGCAGTGACTAACTGTTGTGGTTGTCTGTGGGATACATTGGTGAACATTGTGACCTCATTGGTGTGAAGGTGTCCTTCATTTCCGCAGTGTGTTTGGATCGTGGGCAGCTCTGTTTCAGCACCGATACCCCCCTTTCAGGAAAGAGTGGGAGCATACCTCCCAACTTTCAAAAGTCCCAGCGCGGGACATTCAGATCTCCCCTCTCCCCTGTTAATCAAAGTTGTTGAGCGGGGGGGTGCCGCGGGACATATGAGAAGAAGAATTTTGTGGACAAAATTTAAAGTTGTTGAGCGGGGCCGCCGTTCGTGGGGGGGGGGGGGTGAGCACTGTTTGGATGTTTTGAGCTCAAATCTGGGGGGGGGGGGCTTACCTGCTGGTGGATCTGCTGTGCCTTCTCTTCTTCCTGCTTCTTCCTGCTGTGCGGGAAACAGGAAACTCTCGTGGGATTGCGGGAAGGAGGAGCCTATGCGGGTAAAACCCGCAGAATCCGTGACAGTTGGGAGGTATGTGGGAGTGCTACCTTGAGAAAGGAGGATTGTGTGTTAATTCTTTAAACATAGACCATATGTTTTGAATGTAGTAGTATTAATCCCCATGGAAAATGCACTTGAAATTGTTTCAAAAATGCAATAGAATGAAACAGCATCCTAACCTGCACTGATTCAGGAATATTTTTCATTTTATAGTTGCAAAATGGCTGTATTTTTGCATTTCTTACCATATGCCCCATACACACGATCGGATTTTTCAGTCGGAAAAACCTTGGATGGTTTTTCCGACGGAATTCCGCTCAAGCTTGGCTTGCATACACACGGTCACACAAAAGTTCTCTGAACTTTCGATCGTCAAGAACGCGGTGACGTACAACACTACGACGAGCTGAGAAAATTAAGTTCAATGCTTCCGAGAATGCGTCAAATTGTTTCCGAACATGTGTTGGAATTTTGCGCGTCGGAAATGCTACAGACGATGGGAATTTCCGGTCGGAATTTTTTCCGTCTGAAAATTTGAGAACCTGCTCTCAATCTTTTGCTGGTGGAAATTCCGTCAGCAAAAGTCCGATGGAGCATACGCACGGTCAGAATTTCCGACCAAAAGCTCACTTTGGACTTTTGCTGGTGGAAATTCCGACCGTGTGTACGCGACATTAGGGATAAGATTCGGGTTGTACATGATTTGCCAAACTGTTGAACAAACTGACCCAAATTGGCCAACTTGTCCACTTAATTTCCTAGCTGCTGAAGTGTGTGCAAACGGCTGGAGATCCCAGGCAACGTCACTGCCAAAATATGGTCATGACAATCTATGGTCAATGACATCAACCAATATCACCAGCCCTGTGTTCACATTCCAGCAGCTCCGGGAATCTGTCATTTGTTGACGGGAGTGTGGTTGGTTAACATCATCGGGTAATGGGTTTTCATGACTGACAAGGATTTGCATTACTAGCTGCTGTGATCAAAGGTGGATTTACCGTATATAACTGGATGATGTGATTGAAAAAGGATTTACATTGGGGACATTATGGACATATTGTTTTTGTTGAATTTTGTGTTTTCTGTATTGTAATGAAAGAACTTTTTCAATCTGTTGGCATGTTTATTTATGCTTAAGGCTACTTTCACACTGAAGCGCTGGGTGCGCTGGCGGTAAAACACTGCTATTTTTAGCAGCGGTTTACTGTCGTGTTTGCCGCGATTTGCGGGCGCTAGTGGCGTGATTTTAACCCCCGCTAGCGGGAAAAAAAGGGTTAAACCTGCCCGCAAAAACTTTTCTTTGCGGCATTTTGCAGGCGTTTTGGAGGCGCTACCCCATTGATTTCAATGGGCAAGGGCGCTACAGGAGCGGTATTTTTACCGCTCCTACCACACCTCAAAGATGTGGCTTGCAAGAGTTTTTTTACCCTCCTGCCAGCACACCGCTCCAGTGTGAAAGGCCTCAGGCTTTCACACTGGATACAAAGGAGCGGCTCTTTCAGGGCGCATTGCAGGCGCTATTTTTAGCGCAATAGCACCTGCAAAGCGCCTTAGCGTGAAAGCAGCCTTACTCTTTGTGGAAATAGATACTAAGGGATTAATAATGTACCCCTACACTCATTCCTCTTGGAGGGGACAGATATTTGGGGGCCTCCTTGTTATTAAAGGGGCTTCCAGTTTCCTATAAGTCCCACTCACAAATCCCCACATTGAGGCATGGTGCCGTGCAAGGGTAGGAAGATTTACAACCCCCCTCCTTTCAAGGTACCCCCAGTTTTGAAAGACATATGGACTTTCCACAGAGGCTGTATCCCGGAATAAGGAAATAGTTAAAATTTTAGGGGCAAATCTGCACAGTTTTTTTCTAAGCTTTTCTTTAAAGTGTCAGTACATGTGGAAAAAATGGGGAAAGCCTTTAATAACAATAAACAAAACTCCCCAGATGTATATCATTGCGCCCAGAGATGCAAATTCATCCTCAACCATGATGCCTCCCCCTTCAAACCACTGCATTTGCTTGCCAACTCAATCTACTGTCCTTGACTCCCATCCCCCATAATCATGCCTGTAGGGCATCCTCCAATGTTCCCACCACCCCAGCTGCCACTATCCCATCACCCCCTGCCCTTATCCCCATGCCCAACCTTGAATGTGCACGCACACCTGCTAGAACTATGTAAAATAAAAAATAGTGGACGCAAAATTACATGTGGCTACTCTAAAGCCTCGTACATGTGGCCGGTTTTCTCGGCAAGAAACGACAAGAAAACAGCTGGGAGAGCTTTCTTGCCAAGAAAACCGTGCGTGTGTACGAGGCTTTCAGGTTTCTCGTCGGGAAATCTGCCCAGAATCTCGATGAGAAAAATAGAGATCCTGCTCTCTATTTTCTCGTCAGGATTCTTGTTGGCCTGTTTCCCGACGAGAAACCCGAGCGTGTGTATACTTACCTGCCTCCATGGAAACCCGCGCATGCTTGAAATGACTTAGACTTATGCTCGGTAGCTTCCAAGGCTAGGTAGGGTGAAGCAAGATGGCGGCGACGGCATCGAATGTGACGAGCGCATGCTCGTCGTAGTCGATGATGTCACCGCGTTCCTGCCATTCAAAAGAACGGCGGTTCTTTTGAATCGTAAGTGTGTACACTCGGCCGGCTCAAGATTCTTGTCAAGAATCTCATCAGGAAAAATGACGGGTTTTTTCCTGACGAGATTCTCGGCCGTGTGTACTAGGCTTTAGACAAGGTTACTGCACTAATGAGTGCTCTAATGTAAACTGTTACTGATAAATATCATACTTTAGGCGACCTTGTGCTGTGTTTAAGTAATTTGCTTTTTCTTTGTATATAAATGATTTTTTACTCTAAAAGCATTTCATTGTTAAGTCTGTTTATTTTGGCATTTTACTAATGAAAGACTGAAGTGTAACTTTTTCATTAGCCATAGATTTTAGCCAGACGTAGCTGAGGCTTTATATAACTATTGAAAGCCATAGTCACGTTACAAATCAAAGTAAAAAAAAATAAAAAATTACAGACAAGGGGCTTTCAAAAATCTTTATTTTTTTTGAGAACCTGCAAGGCAAAGGCATAATGTGCTAGTATGCATCGCATACTAGAAAATTATGTTAAACTTGTCATAAAACAAAGCCCTTCTGCGCCCAGAAGTCAGAGCTGCAGGTGCCCCATTTTAACCCTTCTTGCTTCCGGGTTCACAGACTCTGGCTCTGTGACTGGCCGGAGCCGCGATGATATCACTCCCATGCATGCATGCGGGAGCCGCCATTTACGGCACAGGGCTCTGAAAGAACGGTGAAACGGTGAAAGAACAGTGATGCCACTGGCTGCATGTGATGTAAAATCTCCTAAACGATGCATGTTTAGGAGATATTTACACTACCTATAAGTAAGCCTTATTATATGCTTACCTATAGGTAAAAGCAAAAGATGGAAGTTTACTTCCTCTTTAAGCTGGCCATAGATGGTTCGAATCTCGGCCGTTTCAGCAGGGACCAGCTGAGATTATAATAATTTATGGCCAGGCTAATTGTATCCAAGTTGATCCATTGATCGATATGGGTACAACCAGCATGTCGGATTTATACATGCGATTATTGCCAGCGGCGATAGCCACTAGAAGTAATTATAGGGGCAACTTCTGCCAGGAGAACACAATGGCTCAGTGGGAGGGATTCCCCCATCAGCACAGTCAGTGATCATAAGGGAATCAAGCGTTTTTCTTAAATGAAACCAATGTTTTTAGGAAAGAAAATCGCATCATCGCTTTACTTACTTACGCTACTACCTCCCATTTGTAGATTGGAACCACTCCAGGAAGTAAATGCTAAATGAAAGAATATAATTACCAGTGACAGATCACTGTACTCCTAATGTTTTAAAAAATAAAATAAATCCTAGTATTTTGCAGTGTTTTTTTCTTTGCAATGGCATATTGTTTTGAACATTGTAAGATTGGTGTTTTAACACCATTATTCTGATGAATTTTGTGGCAAAAATACCCATGCTGTATGGTGTATCAATGTGTAAGTTATAGTACTCTGTTCAGTAACTTTGCATGAGTACATTTCTGTGTCACAGTATTCAGCAACAGTATAATTTTGCTGAAAAGCTAATTTTTGGGCTATTTTTTAAAGGTGTTTATATTAAGGTTTATACCTTTGCAGCATACAGACAACAACAACAATCACCAACGTTAGGATGCAGCCCTAGGATAGTAAAACACAGGGTGTATACAAGGGGGGGATCTGCTTTTATAGCTCCAGTCTATGACATTGTCAAGGCTGAGATGATGTCATCTATCTGCTGCAGGAAAGGGGAAGCATTTCCTCATTCCCTGCTCTCCCAGGGATCAGATTGCAATATCTTAACTTTGTTAGTCATAATATGAGAGGCTGCAGCAGGAGTTGACACTTGCAAGCATGGTTATAAGAGCAGCACAGACACCAGTATTTACATTATTGCATTATCTCCGAGCCAGTGTCCCTGTCCAGTACATGGAGACTCTGAATTATAGCTGAACAAAGATGGCTCTGTCCTTTTGGACAGAAGAACAGATAAAGGCATTTTTAGGGGGATTACTTTATCTTAATGAATTCTATGCAGTAAGATAAAAAGCCTTCTGTGTGCAGCAGCCCCCTCAGACCCCCCCCCCCCCAACACTTACCTGAGGTCCCTCTCTGTCCAGTGATGTCCACGAGTATCTTAGCCGTCCGAGATTCTCCTTCCCGATTGGCTGAGACACAGCAGCAGCACCATTGGTCCTGCTGCAGTCAATCAACGTCAGCTAGCCAATCAAGGGCAAGAGGGGGACGGGGCCGGGTCGGGGCTCTGTGTCTGAATGGACACAGGGAGCTGTGACTCAGCTTCGGGTGCCCCCATAGCAAGTTGCTTGGTGTGGGGACACTGAACAGAAGGGAGGGGCCAGGAGCACAGAAGAGGGACCCAAGAAGAGGAGGTTTCAGGCTGCTCTGTGCAAATCCACTGCACAGAGCAGGTAAGTATAACATGTTTATTATTTTTGTAGGAAAAAAACAACAAGACTTTACAATCATTTTAACCACTAAAGCCCCGGACCAATACGTAGCATAAAGACCAGAGGTGATTTTACAATTTGGGACTGCGCTGCTTTAACTGGAAATTGTGTGGACATGCAATGTTGTACCCAAACGAAATTTGCGTCCTTTTCTTCCTACAAATAGAGCTTTCTTTTAATGGTATTTGATTGCCTCTGCATTATATTTTTTTGCGATATAAACGGAAAAAGCCCGAAAAGTTTGAAAAAAAATGATATTTTCTACTTTTTGTTATAAGAAGAATTGAATAAACTCAATTTTAGTCATACATTTAGGCCAAAATGTGTTCAGCCACATGTCTTTAGTAAAAAAAATGTCAATAAGCGTATATTTATTGGTTTGCGCAAAAGTTATAGCGTCTACAAACTAGGGTACATTTTCTGGAATTTACACAGCTTTTAATTTATGACTGCCTATCTCATTTCTTGAGGTGCTAAAATGGCAGGGCAGTACAAAACCCCCCAAATGACCCCATTTTGGAAAGTAGACACCCCAAGGAAATTGCTGAGAGGCATGTTGAGCCCATTGAATATTTTTTTTTTGTCCCGAGTGATTGAATAATGACAAAAAAAAAGTTACAAAAAGTTGTCACTAAATGACAAGGCAAGCCTCTGTCGGAATTTCGACCGTATGTACGCGGCATTAGGAGCAAAATCACTCCTCCGCTCCTGCTGCCCCCATGCTTCGGCATTAATGCACTTTTTTTTAACTGTGGTGGTGAAATCACCTCCTACAGCACTGGAGTCGCAGGGATCAGGCCTGTCTCTGCGAACGCTGCATTTATGTGTGTTGTGTTTTGTAAGTGAAAGTGATCGATCGATACTGCACTTGGGTGGCCTGGGCTGGATGGAGGGGCAAAACGCAGGCGCTAGCAGGTATCTGGGCTGATCCCGCTAACACTGCGTTTTTGGGAACCCTAAACTGCTGGGGACGCTAGTATAGATCTGATCAGATATTGATCTGTTCAGATACTTTACCACTAAGGGAGGTGTATGCTTCACGCGTGGGTGCTAGCGCTACTGGCACTAACCTGATGCTGCCTGGGGCGACGCAGACCCTCTCTGACGCTAAAACCTAATTGATATCACCCGCCGGGCGATCAGGGGGTTAAACCTTTAATAGGTTATATACGGCGGGTGCCCTGACACTATAAAAAGCAAACTAACTAACCAGCGTCACCTGTAACAGTTATACGATGATCACTGGTGAAAGGGTTAACTAGAGGCAATCAGGGGGTTAAAACCTTTATTAGGTAATATATGGGGGTACCTGACGCTATAAAAACCTGGCGGCGAACCTAAAAAATAACTGACTACCTAGCGGCACCAGCATAACTAATACAGCAATCAGAAAAACGATCGCTTAGTGACACTGGCAAAAGGTAATGAAAGGGTTACTTGGGGGGCGATCAAGGGGTTAAACCTTTATTAGGTAATATATGGGGGTACCTGAAGCTATAAAAACCTGGCGGCGAACCTAAAAAAATAACTGACTACCTAGCGGCACCAGCATAACTAATACAGCGATCAGAAAAATGATCGCTTAGTGACACTGGCAAAAGGGGGTGAAAGGGTTACCTGGGGGGGCGATCAAGGGGTTAAACCTTTATTAGGTAATATATGGGGGTACCTGACGCTATAAAAACCTGGCGGCGAACCTTAAAAAATAACTGACTACCTATCGGCACCACCGACACTAATAGTGGTGAAAGGGTTACCTGGGGGGTGATCAAGGGGTTAAACCTTTATTAGGGGGGGTTGGGGGGCTACCCTGGACCTAAAGGGACCTAACTCTAACTGCCCTGACACTTTTACTATCACAGATGACACTGTTTGCAGTGATCAGTAAATAAATGATCGCTGCAATCAGTGACACTGTGACTGGGGGGTGACTGGGGGGCGATTTATGTACATATGTGTCCTGGTGTCAGTGTACTGTTTGTGCACTAACCTGATGTCTTCTCTCCACAGCGCTCTGGACGAATAGAGCGCCGCAGGGAGAGATGACATCACTTCCTCTGCCTGTGTTTACATTACACAGGCAGAGGAAGCATCCCATTCGCCAGGAGCGATCGCGAGGGGGTGGCCAGAAACCAATGGCGGCCCCCTCATCACGGATCGCTCCCGCACGGAAAACGACCACTCCATGTATCGGAGGGGGGTCCAATCGGAACCCCCACCCATACGAAGGCAGTCACGTACAGGTACGTGATTGTGCCTCTCCGTGCCATTTTGCCGACGTATATGTACATAGGGCAGTCGTCAAGTGGTTAAGCTGGTCATACATGGATGGTTCAGCAGCATCTGGCATAATTTTGATCCATGTATGAGCAGGGAGAGTGTACAAAAGTTGATCTACAGATCGACTTCTGTGCAACCGCCCTGTTGGATTTGCTCTGCCCAATCAGCGCTGCAGGCTATAGCCGGCAATGCTGACCAGTGTATTCTAACAGCGGGGAAGTATACCCACTGTCAGAATACAAAGACACAACGGGGAGTCAGTGTGGATGAGAGAATCGAGTGGACTTACTCATCCCGAGCCACGCGACCCATGTAGCTACCTGGTCCCTCATTTGGCACCAGGCCTCTCTGTGGGTTGCGTGGCTTATGTCGCTCCATTGGTTGTGTTGCACTGGTCAAAATCATTTGGTGGAGGGGGATTACGGTGTGGGGTTATTTTTAAGGGGTTGGGCTTGGCCCCTTAGTTCCAGTGAAGGAAACTCTTAAGATATACCAAGGCATTTTGGACAATTTCATGCTTCCAGACTTAGATAACATGGAGGGGCTGAGTGACCCATTGAGCTGCATGGTGTTGCTCATAAATGGCTGCCAGTTTCCAACCAGAGCAAAGACAGATGGTAAACATGATGCTAAGCATTTATCACGTTTACATATGGTTTATGACTTTTTAATTGTCCATATAGTAATTCTAGGGTAGACGTCAACTTTAAAGGAGAAGTACAGCCAAAGCTCATTTGGCTGTACTTCTCCTGTGGATAAAAGGAGTGCAGTTAATTTTTTATTCCAGTGACTCGTTTTCAGCAGAGAGCGGGCTGAAGTCCGCTCTCTGCTGATGTCACAGATTCGGTCCAGGCTCGGACGTCATCACGACCATAGAGTCAGGATCTGCCCAGATCTCCCGCCCCCTCCACAGCCCAGCGCTCCAGTGTTAGAGTCACCAGGGGACAGATGCAGCTTCGGGCTGATGCTGCATCCACCTAGGTATGCATGATTCTAAAACCACACTTCTTTTTTAAGTAGGAAACGAATGCTAGAATAGTTTTCTTCATTATTATCTATTTAATGTCCCATGGCTAAAGAGGATTATAGTATTCTGAGTTTTATATTCAGAATATATTGACAGGGTTTTATATTAAAAATAATTTGGCAAAAATAAATAAAAAATAAGCCATCATAGAGAGAAAATTCAATTTAGCATTTTAGCTGTGTTTCAAGTTAGAACTAGTAATTTGTAATTTGCACATTTAGGAAATATGGACAAACCTATTGACTTGATTGATGGTTTGAAATCACAAATGCATCAATATTATTATTTTCTATACTCTCTCTACTAAGCATCTGTAAGACTTTCTGTAAATGATATTTGTATATACAATGTACGCCTCAATCAAATTGCCTTTGGAAAGTGTTTGAGTCTTGTGGAGTCTAATTTAAAGATAACTCTCGGTCTATGTTCTATTTTTTGGCAGTAAAGAAATAGCATTTCTCATAAACAATTATTAGGGATAATATAATTTACTTTAAAGTATTGTTCCCTTTTGGGCTCCTTGTCTTTAGTTCATAATTGTAGTCCTTGGTAAAGCTTACTATCCCTGCAATTCATAGCCGCAGAAAGTACAGAATTCATTATTATTATCCAAAACAAAGAAACATTTTTGTATAGAATTGAAAGACATAAAAGTGATGTCTGCATTTTCTTTAAAATATACTGTCAAACTTCATTGTCCTCTCCCCTCTTCCTGTGTGGCATAAGCCAACTTCAAACAGAGACCATACTTGTGAACATCTAGTTAAATTGAATAAGTGCATGTTTTCTGCCCTAATTGGATGAATTAATCATTGGAAAAAGGAAAGCAGTTTCCTGCACTAACTGTATGGATAGGCAGAATTAAAGGAGGTGATTTACTAAAGGCTAATAAGCTGTTTATTTTGTAAGGGAAGTTGCACTTTGCAAGGGAACACTTCCCACTGCTTACTGATTAAATTTCACTTTGCAAAGACTACCCAATCATGTGCAAGGAAGAAAAAAAAATACTGAATTTTTGCTTGCACGTGATTGAATGTAGAAGTTAACAGAGCTTCACCTCGTTCACTAAGCTCTGGGATAATTCCCTTACAAAGTGCAACATCCATTGCAACGTAAATAGCCTATTTGTTTTTAGTATATTAATCCTATAATATCCATAGGTCAACTTTTTCACATGCAAATATGAATGTAAATCACCGGTGCCATATATATTTTCAACAAAATTCTTTCAGTGGTATATTTAACAGACTAAACGGAACCAAATATAAGAAGTTCATTGTTAGGGTTTACATACACTTCAAGAAAATTTGAAATGATGAGAAGTTGAGACAAACCATTTAACACTGATTAACAAGAGTTGCAACATTCATTTATTCATGTAAAACCTTTATCCTAAGAGGAAAAAAAAAAAAAAACGCTTGCTGTAGCTACTTGTGTAATTGCAGTATGAGTTTGGAGTTTGGTTTCATTTTGTTAGTGTATCTAAAGCCTCGTACACACAATCGGACTTCCATCGGACAAATCCGTGGATTTTTGTCCAAAGGGCGTTGTCCGTGAGCTTGGTATGCATACACGCGGCAGAACATTTTCAGCCAACAAACACGAACGTAGTGACATACTAGACGTACTATGTGGTTTTTCAGCGCCACCCTTGGGGCAACTTTTGCTAATGTTGTCTTATGGTTAGCATTGGTTTGGAGCATGCATGTTTATACTTTGGATTTTAGTCCAACGGATTTGTGTACACACGATTGGATGATCCGACGTAACACATTTGTTGTTGGACAATTTGAAAGCATGCACAGCCAACATTTGTTGTCAGAAATTCTGACAACAATTGTCCGATGGAGCATACTGACGGTCGGATTAACTGACAAAACACGTCCGTCAGACAATTGTTGTTGGAATATCCGATCATGTGTACGGGCCTTTTATATTGACAATGCTGCTGTCCAAAGGTGCTCCTTCATCCAGAGTGGAGGCACTCTGCAACAGGAGGTCTGTTAGGCTGGATTCACACTGGTGCGACACGACAGCCGTCCTACTTTGGATCCGACTTTGCCCTGCGACTTGAAGCCGACATACGTCTGACTTTCAATTAACGGGGATCCGACTTGGATCCCCGCCAATACCAGGCACTGTGTTGGTATGAATCTTGAGGGGGAACTCCACGCCAAATTTTAAATAAAAAACCGGCATGGGTTCCCCATCCAGGAGCATACCAGGCCCTTCGGTCTGGTATGGATTTAAAGGGGAACCCCCTACGCTGAAAAAAATGGCGTGGGGGTCCCCCCAAAAGCTATACCAGACCCTTATCCGAGAACGCAGCCCGGCCAGTCAGGAAAGGGCGTGGGGACGAGCGAGCGCCCCCCTCCTGAACCGTACCAGGCCGCATGCCCTCAACATGGGGGGTGGGTGCTTTGGGGCAGGGGGGCGCCCTGCGGCCCTTCACCCCAAAGCACCCTGTCCCCATGTTGATGAGGACAAGGGCCTCTTCCCAACAACCCTGGCCGTTGGTTGTCAGGGTCTGCGGGCGGGGGGTTTATCGGAATCCGGGAGCCCCCTTTAATAAGGGGGCCCCCAGATCCCGAACCCCACCCTATGTGAATGAGTATGGGGTACATCATACCCCTACCCATTCACCTGGGGGGAAAAAATGTAAAGAAAAAAAAAACACACTAGACAGGTTTTTAAAGTAATTTATTAGGCAGCTTTGGGGGTCTTCTTCTGACTTCGGGGGTCTCTTCTGACTCTCCGGGCTCTTCTCCTGCTCTCTGGTGCCTTCTCCGTGCTCTCCGGTTCTTTTCCCACTCTCCGGTGCTTTCTGCCTTCTGCCGGGCTCCTCCGCTATCATCTGCCAGCTCTTTTGCTAGCGTTGGCCCGGTCTTCCCCGTCGTCTTCTTCCCTCTTCGCTTTTCCCAAAGTTGACACGATGGTCTCTCCCACTGTAATGCCATGTGCGTGGTGTGCAATGATTTCCCTGCCTCTTATGACGTCACAGTCCCGGGGCATGATGGGACTGCAATGTCATAAGGGGGTGGGGTCACCGGGTGACATCACCCGGTGACCACGCCCCATGCCTATATAAATTATTACGCACCGCGCACACGGCATTACCACGGGAGAGATCGTCGTGTCAACATCGGAACAAGAGAAGAGATGTCGAAGAAGACCGGGCCAACGTTAGCAAAAGAGCGGCAAAAGAGCAGAAGATAGCGGAGGAGCCCGGCAGAAGAACCGGAGACCAGGAGAAGAACCGAAGGGCTGGAGAGAACGGAGAAGTCGGAAGAGACCCCCGAAGTGGGAAGAGACCCCCGGAGTCGGGAAGAAGACCCCTGGAGCTGACTAATAAATTACTTTAAAAACCTGTCTAGTGTGTTTTTTTATGGATACTTTTTTCCCCCAGGTGAATGAGTAGGGGTACCATGTACCCCATACTCATTCACATAGGGTGGGGGGCCGGGATCTGGGGGCCCCCTTATTAAAGGGGGCTCCCGGATTCCGATAAGCCCCCGGCCCGCAGACCCTGACAACCAACGGCCAGGGTTGTCGGGAAGAGGCCCTTGTCCTCATCAACATGGGGACAGGGTGCTTTGGGGTGGGGGGCCGCAGGGTGCCCCCCTGCCCCAAAGCACCCACCCCCCATGTTGAGGGCATGCAGCCTGGTACGGTTCAGGGGGGGCGCTCGCTCGTTCCTACCCTCTTTCCTGACCGGCCGGGCTGCGTTCTCGGATAAGGGTCTGGTATGGATTTTGGGGGGACCCTCTTGGTGGTTTTTCGGCGTAGGGGGTTCTCCTCAATATCCATACCAGACCGAAGGGCCTGGTATGCTCTTGGAGGGGGAACCCATGCCGGTTTTTTATTGAAAATTTGGCGTGGAGTTCCCCCGCAAATTTGCATGCCAAAGTCGGATCATGTAAGACGGCGTTCCGAATTTGACCCGACTTCAATGATATTCAATGGGCTGAAGTAGGATCAAAGTCGGACCAAAGTAGTACAGGGAGCATTTTCAAAGTCGGACCGACATTTGTCAGACCAGTTAAGACAGCTCCCATAGGGAAACATTGATTTTCACACGTCATGCGACATGAGCTCCCAATGGCGGAGCGTTTGTCGCACCAGTGTGAACCCGGCCTTACTGGCCAGATCACCAGGTGAAAACAGATGGGGGGGGGAAGCTGAAAAAAAAATGAATGCAGCCACCATATCTAAGGATTGGTAAGCTGCAATATATAAAAAAAAATGTTTTGGGTTTAATAACATTTTAATTACCTTAGTTTGTTCAATACATTATTTAAATTTGATTTCCCTTGCACATGATTCAAATTAAATACGACTTCTCCATACCTACTAAACTAATCATCTCTTAATATGTACAAATTTAACAGTTTTCACATTATTCTCAAAGCCCTGGGGCTGAAATGATTTTGGGTTTGAACCATAAAAGCTAAATAAATTTAACAAAATAGAAATAAAACAAACACAAAAGTAGCAGAGGTTCTCATGATACAATTGATCTGTAACAGTAACTTGATATATTTAAAGTAGAGTGGAAGAATGATCCAAAAGTTATTTAAGCTTGGTTACGTTGCTGAGTCAGATCAAAGTATTTCAAAAAGGATATTTTGTGCTGTCGTGTTAAATAGAAAAAAAAACTCAATGTGAAAGTAACAACTATTATTTTGATACTGATACAGGAGATGTCTACTGCCAGCACATCTTTAAGTGTAATCATTGTAATACTGAGTGCTAGGCTATCATCCTCTCAAACACCTTGCTGAGTTAATACATCCTTTATACTGGTTTTGTCCCAAGGTGTCCTTTTAGTTTTTTTTATTTCACAAGCCCATATTTTACTAAGGGATGCTGCAGTGTGTTCTGTTTCTGCTTTATAACTTCATAGTTAGCCCCCAAAAAATATATAAAAAAAAGGGAAACATTTAGTATAAAGCAATGAAACATTTGCAAACCTAACCTATATTAATTGCATTAAATCTGGTAACAACTGAATATTTCCCTTGATCTCCTCGATTCTCCTGGATCCTGGACAGGGCTGAAACAATGAGTCTCCACTCATCATCTGTAGAATCAGTTTTAATTCCTTTTTAATGCACAAACCATTCACAAGCTCCACATAAATCAAACAAATAATAAAATCTCAGTAATCCTTTTGAATATAGTTCAAGCCTTCCCATCAAAGCCTCATTATTCTCCATGTTTGCAGCCAAAGTTGCACAGTTGACATTGAAAACGACGGGTTATCCATAAAAAAAGAAAAAGAAAAACAACATTGCATCCTCAAAAAGTCTTTAAATATCTTGATTGTAAAAAGGACTTGATTTGAGCTTGCAGGCCTTTGTAAAAATAACTTCAAACATATTAATTCTCAATATTAAGAATATGATTTAATAATAAATTAACATTTTCATTCTTTATAGACTAAGAAAATGACGGCACCGATTTATAATTTAGCACTGGTGGACCATACAAGAGCTGACTAATTATTCTAACCTAGAAGATCTTAATTTTTTTACCTGCAGGTACTTTTGCTTGTCGTGTACGCCAAGGGCATGCATTCTATTTTGGGTCCCTATTATATGAAAAGCATTGGAAGCACTGGTTATATGAGGTGAAGCACTGTAAGATTGTGTGAAATGGACCAAAAATAGTATAATGTTCATGAATTAAACTTATTTTAAACTGTTCAATAGCAAACTGGTTTCACTATTAGTTAGAAGAGAAAGGATTTTTTAACCCATAATCATACTTATCTAGGTGGATACTGCATCTGTCCCCCGCCTATTCTCTGAGAACCGAGCCACCGAACACCGCCGATGGCTCGGTTTTCTCACCTCCCCGACCGGAGAGCTGCTGCCTGTCAATCAGCATCTCTCCTCTGCTCCTACATGCTCTCTGGAGTGCTCAGCTGTGGAGGGGCAGGGAGCGGCCACCTCAGCCTCTCAGCGGCTCGCTGAGAGGCTGAGACGCCTATCAGTCCAGGCACCTGGTGGATCCAAACTCCCAGAGTCGGGATGATGTGGTACCTGGACTGATCTTGGTGACGTCAGCAGAGAGCGGACTTCAGAGCGTTCTCTGCTGAAAACGGGTCACAGGTGTGCAAAACGAATTGCACTCCTGTGACCCAGGGGAGAAGCCCAGCCGAATGAGCTCAGGCTGGACTTCTCCTTTAAGTTAATTTGGGACATTAGTCTCTAAATTTTGAATGTCTAGAATAAAAGTGAGGACTAATAAAAAAAAAAAAAAAAAAACATAAATCAGTTGCTTGTTTTGGTCTTCTAATAAAAGACGTAAATAGAGCCCACCTCTGTTTTGAGAGTGACAATAATTATTGACCCCAGAGCACAACATGCACTTATTTCACCATTGCGATAATTGTTCTCTCTGGTGATTGCTCTATTACTACTCATTTCGTTGACTGCTTAACACACACCAGAACCTTCTTGAAGTATTTAGTGTCAGGAGAAGGGTCAATTAGTGATGATGTTGCCTACTTTGAATATGTAAATTAATTAGCATTGTTCCATTTTGAAACAATCAATGACCAAAAAAATACAAACATTTGTGGTATTCAATAATTTATTGAACACAGACATTTCAAAATAATGTTTTTTACATAAGAAAAGTGTAAAAAAAGTTTTTTAGATTTAATGGTTTATTTAAAACATAAGGTCATATACTATGTATGTATGTATGTATATATATATATATATATATATATATATATATATATATATATAATTTCATTAGCACAAATGCCAGATAATATAATAGAAAGTAAGAACCAAGGCCCCTCCAATTCCTAATGCAGGAGCTAATAATAATTTCTATATGTCTAATAAGAACAAAAGGATCTCCCTGGCCCAGAAGGTAGAGTATCTATCACTGTGTGCTAGGCCATCTCTCGTTTTCTTAAGCCTCATACACACGATTGGACTTCAAAGAAACTTTTCCGTGGATTTTTGTTTGAAGGGCGCTGGCCGTGAACGGCCATATCATACACATGGCAGGACTTTTTCTGCAAACTTTCCCAAAATCATGTGTTTTTTCTGCTCTTTTCTGCTCTTTACCACCACCCTTTGGTCAACTTCTGCTATTGTTGGTTGATTTAAACATTGGTTCTGGGCATGTGTGTTTGTACTTTGGACTAAAGTCCGATGGATTTCTGTACACACGATAGGACTTTGCACCGTAGGACTTTTGTTGCCGCACAGTTTGTCCGTTTGCAGAGCAAACTTTTGTCCGATGAAAACCGAAAAAGTTTGTCCGATGGAGCGTACACACGGTAGGATTTTTTAGAAAACTTGCTCATTTTGAAGTTTGTTGTCAAAAAGTCCTACCGTGTGTATGGGGCTTTAGACTTATTTTAATGGGACAACTTTTCAGAAAAGATGTATACTGTTTGTGGTTCCAATTTTTTTAGGAGTAAAAAAGAATAACCCTCAAACTAAAGATTTTTCATAGGGTAATTTACAAAAATATAATATAGAGCAGGGATATGCAATTAGCGGACCTCCAGCTGTTGCAAAACTACAAGTCCCATCATGCCTCTGCCTCTGGGTGTCATGCTTGCTGCTGTCAGAGTCTCGCTATGCCTCATGGGATTTGTAGTTCTGCAACATCTGGAGGTCCGCTAATTGCATATCCCTGATATAGAGAATAAGCCGATAACAGGAAATTAACATTGGTTTCTCGATAGATAAGTTTTGTCTAATTAATTACATGATCATTTTTACTGAGGAAGCAAGTTCAAAATCATTGCAGGAATTGTTGTTGATTTTATGTATTTTATTTTTATTTTTATTTTTTAATTGACACTGTTCTCCTAGGTCGTACAGAAGTTGTGAATGGAAAGATTAGATAAAAATGTTTCTGTATGTAAATTTCAGATTAAAGGATAAAGGACAAAGACAAGACTAGTTATTATTGGAACATACAAGAAAATGGCAATGGCTTTCATGGCAGAAAATGGCAATGGCTACCAGCCAGTTATGTACAATCTATTATTTAGTAATCTGCTGGATGTGATAGAAAATCTTATTGTCATTCTATTGGAAAGTCATATTGACATTTTTATTTGCAGCGTAACACTTTTTCTTTAAAATATAGCACATTCGTTCTGAAACACTTTCTGTTTTTCTTACCTTTAGAAGTAAGAGTACCGGTAATTAGAGTAATTAATTGAGTAGCGTGTGAAGTTACAGTGACTGTGAGAGACAGCCAAAGCAAATTATGGGAGCAAACTATAGGTGCAATAGTTACATTTGGAAGTAGGAAATTTCATCTGTATTGTAATGGGTGGATTTGATTTAAATCAACTGGATTTTAAATCATGAATTTTAAAGAGCAACTGTCATCTCTGTCCTGGAGCGGCTCCTCCTCTAACCCGCTGTTACCTCACGACAGTCCCATACCAGCATTCACCGCTCGTTCGAGCGCATGCTCAGTGTTAACGGCGCGGAGCGCTGTAAACTTCCAGGTTGTCATCAGAAGTTCCTGCCCCATTGCGATGGCAACAAAAACAATACAAAACATACACAGACGGCGTCACGCGTCACTTCCAGTTTTGAGATCTCACGAGGTTTCGGGGCGGCGATCCGCACTGACTCCTGGGAATGCTGACGCTTAGCTCCCAGGAGACAGTGCACCCCCGGGGAAGAATAAGATACACGCCTACTCCCGCGGGGGGTCAGAGACAGGAAGTACCCCTATAAAGACTGCTAGCAAGGTAAACATTTGAACATCTGGTCAGCGCAAAGAAGGGATTAAGATGAATTTATTTCCCACCACCTAGAGATAGGGCCATGCTCCCCCTGCAGAGGGTGGATGTTATTATGTACCTAGGAATAAGGACCTTTCGAGATCCAGCGGACTACGTCTCGCTTAATATAACACCGCTATACGACATGCTTAAGCAGAAGACACAGGTGTGGGCCCGCCTTCCATTGGGTGTAATAATGGGCCACATAAACCTCATAAAAATTGTTCTGCTGCCAAAGATTTTGTATATGCTCTGGCACTCACCAGTGTGCCTGGTGCTTAGGCATTTCAAACTAATGGAAGCTCTCCGTAAGCCGTTTGACTGGGGCAACAATAGGCATAAACTCCCGTGGCACAAACTTAAAAACCTGACTGACCTTGCCGGAATAGCATTGCCTGATTTAATTTATACTATCTTGCAGCCCAATTGTCGCAAATCTTTCATATAGACAAAGTGGACAGGGAAAGGTTTCTCTGCTTCTTGTGCCTGAAGTGGTCTCAACCAACCTTAGATTCCCTAGTAGCGATAACTGGGGGATCGGAGAGGGAGGGTAGATCAACTGACCGCCGGACCCTCTTGTACCAGTATAGGAAAGTGTGGAGTATAGCCTCGGACAAGTTACACATACCTTCCCTACATGGCTTCATGGCATGCCTCCCTGTGGCATAACGCAGCCCTTCCTGAATTTGGTCTAATCCCAGATAGTGGGGTGTGGAACTCTAGGGGAGTGTTCTACCTGTCCCATATTACCTGCAATGGAAAGCTGAAGCCCTTTGACCGTCTAAAGCCTGAATTTGCATTGCCTAATCGAATGTTCTTTAGATACATACAGTGTCGCCATGCCTTCCGCACACAATTCCCCTTGGATGACCTCTCTTTAGGCAATAACCCTTTAATGGAAGCAATAAAGTACCCTGACCCTAAAAAGCTAATTTCTCAATTTTATACTATGTTATCACTTCCGCTGGCAACCGTGGCAGCGTATGCCCTGAAGTCTAGGTGGGAGAGAGAGCTAGGCCCCATGGAAGACGAAGAATGGAGTGATGCCCTGGACACATGCAAATTGGTTTCTCCCAAATTGTCTGATCGTTTAACCCAAATCCTTATAAAAAAAAAGAGCATATCTCACACCACTCAGAATTTCAAAATCTAGAAGTAATCAATCCACTATTTTCCCAATGTGCACTCAAGAGGTGGGCATATTCTTCCACCTCCTGTTGAAATGTCCCAAAATCCAGGAATTCTGGCTACAAGTGGTGAGGTTCCTGCACGACACAATTGGTTCCCCTATAACACTTCAACCAAAACCGTGTCTCCTGGGAATCTTTCCGGACCCAGAGTTCAATAACTTTACCAAGCTATCCCTACATGAAACACTCTTTTCTGCACGGAAAGTCATAGCTAGAGTGTGGATGAGACCCAACCCACCAGTGATCTCACTCTTGATAGCGGAAGTCAATACTGTTCTACCCTACAAGAAATTGATATACTCCCATAGAGGGTGTCCCTCCAAATATGACAAAATTTGGGACAGGTGGCTCAAGGCCTCTGAAACCTGTGGTTAACTGGATACTGGTACACTTTGATCCCCTTGTGTTCCTTGTTGCCCTAAAAAAATAAAAAAAGACTGTGCATCTTGGGTGGGGGTGGGGCCCTGCGCGGCAAGGCATATTATCACCTGGATATAACCAAATGTTATTGGTACTGATTATGATGTCTTGTGTTTCTATGTAGATTAATAAGGAATGTTGCTGTATGATGTTTTCAAGGGATGCTATACATTATACTTGACGTTTGTCACGATGGCCTAATGTATGTATTTTTCCTTCTTGTTCAATAAAAAGACTTTGTTTGATAAAAATAAAAAAAAAAGATGAATTTATTAATTTGTGCGGACCTCGGGTTTAAATAGAAAACTATCTTTAGATAGATTTTTACTCCAAAAGCATCTTATTAAAATAAATTTGCTAAAAATCAAAAAAATCGATTTAAATCCAAAAATTCTGAAGGACAAGTGCATTTTATGGGCATATTGCTATCAAATGTCCCTGAGTCAGACTGCTTATTGTTTCTGATATTTAGGAGAGAAGCCGACTTGAAATAAGGATATGATCACAAGAATATCTTTATATGTTTTGTGTAGAATAATTCTAGCTTTGATCATTTTGATTTTTTTGATGTAAAGAATGTGGCTAATTGGCTGTTACTTGTTCCCAGAAGTAAAAAGGATAATACAATTATAAAGACATCAAATTTTTGTATATCACAGCCATGCAGTGTGCACTTTACTAATATGTAACAAATGCACAGTGTTCTTTTCTGTGCAATTTGATGTTCACAGAGTTGGTAATGGCTTCTAATACCAGCACGTTCTATAAAAAGAGCAGAGGTCTAATTTTGTCTACTTTGATTGCGCACAGCGTCCACTGGTTCGTTAGGAAAATGCAATGCAATTAATAGTTACATCTTTATCTAACAAAGATTCCTCAGTTCTTTTTCTTATTTTATTACACATCACACTGCTGTTTATTGCTTACTATTGTAACCACATAGCAGAATATGGGTTGACAACTGTTATCCTGCATATCTAAGGGCTAGCTCAGTAGGGAATTTTATCTACAAGCTCTATGTTACCTAGCAACTCTCTCGGAATTGGAGGGTTTCTACATCACCCTTACATCTGTCAAGGATTCTTAAAAAAACAACTATGTTGTTCTGTGAATGAACAAGGAAAATTAGTCATTGCCTGATCCAAGCAAAAAGGTATCTGCTTCCAATATAGGTTTTAAATTATTTCAACTCAATTGGTCTACGTATGTCAATTTAGAGTTGATTTTGCAGAGGTCAAATAGCTTTCCAGAGAGAGCGTTGCAATATTTTACAGTATTTTTGTATTTTTTTTAAAGAAATTCCAGAAAAAAGGTGAGGATAATCAATGATTCTGGTGACTCAGAAATCGAATGTTTTGCAGTAAATAGTCCCCTTCATTCACCTTTGAGTTCTTTATAATCCACTTATGGGCGTTGCTACCACTGTACCACTGGGTACCAGAGGTATGTGCCCAGTATCTCTGCCAGGTGCTCCAGGTGCACACATTGTGACTGTCCACCACTGAAGCAGCTGACAATCCTCTCTGCCATGCTGCCTGTCAGGGCAGTAGAATTTAGAGCTGAGGGAAGCATCTCTGAGTTCCTCCTCAGCTCTGCCATGTCATATGACAGAAGTCAAGAGGGAGCCTGGGTGGAATCCCCTTGCTTATCATTTTGCACTCCTGACCCCTGTGCTATCTGAATTAGACTGACCTGATCCCTGCACTATATACGTTACACACCCCTTACTCTTGACTCTGCACATTATATACTCCTTAGCCTATTCCAGGCACAATTACATATTCCTGGCACATGCATTTTGTACATTATGTACTCCTGACCCCTCAACTATGTTTATTAGTTACCACTGATCCCTGCACTCTGTGTTTTACACTCTCTTGCGCCCTGTACTCTTTGAGTAATTTACCTCTGCACTCTGTGTAAGACACTTCGGGCCACTGCACTATGTTACATACTCTTAACCCCAGAAGTCTGTGTGTTATGTACCAGTGACCTCTTCACTTTGTGCACTACGTACCACTGACCCCTGAACTTTGTGCGTTAAACATCCTTGACCCTTGCACTTTTGTGTTACACACTTCTGACTCCTGCATTCTGTGTGTTATACACTCTTGCCCCTTGCACTCTGTGTGTTACACATTCCTGACCCTGCATATGCACTCCTAGCCCTTGCACACAGAGCATTACACACTCCTGACATCTGCATTATGTGCTTTACACACCAATGACCCCTGCACTATATATAATGTACATGCACTACTCTGGTTGCTAAGCAGGCCCTGATCATTTTAATGAAGTTCTTCTTTAACCACTTAAGGACCGCCGCATGACGATATACGTCAAAAGAATGGAATGGCTGGGCACAAGGGCGTACAGGTACGTCCCCTTTAAGATCCCAGCCGTGGGTCGCGCGCTCGCCGGCGGCGGCATGCTCGTGACCCGTCCAAAGCCCCATGACCGTGCCCGCGGGACCCGCAGACCCGATCGCTGCTGGTGTCCCGCGATCGGGTCACAGAGCTGAAGAACGGGGAGAGGTAAGTGTAAACAAACCCTTCCCCGTTCTTCCTAGTGACATGTCAGTGATCGTCTGTTCCCTGTCATAGGGAAAGACGATCAGTGACATGACACGCCAAGCCACGCCCCTACAGTAAGAATCACTCACTAGGACACACTTAACCCCTAGAGGTTAACCCCTTCACTGCCAGTGTCATTTTCACAGTAATCAGTGCATATTTATAGCACTGATCTCCGTAAAAATTACAATGGTCCCAAAATGTTGTCAAAAGTGTCCGATGTGTCCACCATAATGTCGCAGTCATGATAGAAATCGCAGATCGCCGCCATTAGTATTAACAAAAAAAATAATTAATAAAAATGCCATAAAACTATCCCTTATTTTGTAGACGCTATAACTTTTGCGCAAACCAATCACTATATGCTTATTGCGATTTTTTTTTTTTTTTTACCAAAAATATGTAGAAGAATACGTATCGGCCTAAACTGAGGAAAAAAAAACGTTTTTTTATATATTTTTGGGGGATATTTATTATAGCAAAAAGTAAAAAATATGTCTTTTTTTTTTCAAAATTGTCGCTCTATTTTTGTTTATAGCGCAAAAAAAAAAAAAACCTCAGAGGTGATCAAATACCACCAAAAAAAAGCTCTATTTGTGGGAAAAAAATGACATAATTTTTGTTTGGGAGCCACGTCACACGTCGCACGACCGCGCAATTGTCAGTTAAAGCGACGCAGTGCCGAATCGCAAAAAGGGGCCTGGTCCTTTAGCAACAAAATGTTCCGGGGTTTAAGTGGTTAAAGTGTCACTAAACCCACATCATAAAAAACTATCAATAAATGGTGTATTACATTCTGTTCATACTCATTCAGACACTATGAGATTTGTTGCCTGTATTCTGGAAAAAAAAATGGTTGACCCTACTGTTTTCTATCTCTACTTTCTGTCCCCAATTCAGCCAGGGATTTTGTAGAGCAGTGTTGGCAGCATTGCACATGCTCAGTTTTCAGTGGGTTTCTATGCTGAGCATTTCCTCCCTATCACATCTGAGCAGCCCATGTGACTATAGAGTCACATATGTGGGTGTTTACACATTAGTAAATGACAGCCCACTCTCTCCCTCCTCCTCCATGCCCACTAACCAGCGAAACACAATGAGGGGTCGGATATAACATGTAGATTAATGGTGGCTTTATCTTCCTCTTATTCTAAGACATAGACTGAAGGGGCGTGACAGCCTGTGACTGGCAGAAATCTGCCCACAGCGTATTATTGCCAAAAAATTATAACAATTTAATTTCAAATATATTTTTGTATGATAATTTGAAACAGTCTATTGATATTAAGTATTTATTTTCATTGTATTCCAAAGGCTGTTTTTTTAGTTTCATTTGTTAAAACGGATTGTG
Source organism: Rana muscosa (assembly GCA_029206835.1). NCBI lineage: Eukaryota > Metazoa > Chordata > Amphibia > Anura > Ranidae > Rana > Rana muscosa. The sequence continues at coordinate 738,135,295 of CM055118.1, forward strand.
TTTAGGTTTATACATGTCTGCAAGACCCTTGCTTGTGGCACAGCAATTAAAGCATGTTTCATGGGTACAAGGACTGTGGCATATATGTGCTGTACATTCAATAAATAGGCCTGAATTTTAATTACCCATGCCCTTTAAGCCCTTTCCACTGTTAACAGAATTTGGCTGCACCCACCATTTGCCACCAGGTGCCCCAGATCATTTACAGTCCTATTAATACCTCTGCACTACAGCCATATTTCACAGGGCTTCTTACATGTGGTGTAGGTGTGTTGACTTCCTGAAGCCTGTAGTTTGCCACATATACTCTTTCTGTTTGTACTGTTAATAATAGCATGTTTAAAATAATTTTTTTAAGGATACTTCCCTCAGAACAATAATCAACGGGTTTCATTGCTGATGCCAACTGAAAGCGTGAGGGTCTATTTAGAAGAGTTTAGCCACAATGAGGCTGGGTTCACACTGATTCTACACGACAGTCATACGACTTTCATACTACTTTGCTCTGCGACATCAGTCCTACATCGGTCCTACATTGGTCCTACATCCATCCGACTTGAATGAACAGGATACTACTTTGATCCAACTTTGTGATAGTCTGACTTGTCCTTTGACCAATCAAAACAATCCCAGTGTGAGATAAATTCCGTTTACTGCTGCTGTAATCACCATGTCGGATGGTTAGGACAAGGATCTGACTTTGATCCTACTTCAATGATATTCAATGGGCTGAAGTAGGATCAAAGTCGGACCAAAGTAGTAGTAGTAGTTTTTTTCTGTCAGGATAACTACTGTCTTTTCAATACCAGCTTGTCTTGTAAAATACAGATCAATAGAAGAAAACTGTAGCAACACTGGGAACAACTTGACAGAAGTTGCTGAGCAACAATGGAGGCCCCACAACTTGCCCCTGAACTTGCCCCTGTCATTGTATGAGGAGAATCCAATCCTGATTCCAATATAATTCTGAGAAGTCACTGTTTCTCTGAGTCCATCCAATTTTTATCCCATGTTGTGCCCTTATGAAGGGGCAGTAGTGTTGCCCTAAAAATGCATTGGCTTTATCTATATGCCTTTTATACCAAGTAAAATATTCTTGGACTCTTTCATCTGTTTTTGGTTAGGTGATCCTTTCTGTATTTCTAAGGTATTTTATATTACCTGTTTTCCTGTTTGGGAGATTACCATTACCATTACCATCCTGTACTGATGGAGAGCTTTGTTGTCACTAAAGCAGGACTTCTTACCTTACTTCTTGTTCCATTCATTTTGGTTTTAAAATACTGGCAGCATTCTTTGGCATGAAGTGAGGACAGGGACAGCAATACAAACCTGAGACTAGCCCTTTCTCACTCTAAAACATTACTGTACAAGTTTTATCTGGGCATTGACTTTCAATGTGCACCTAGTATGAAATAACCAATAAAGAAATATTGATTTTGAAATGTATAGCTGTTTCCGGCACTGAAATGTGCAGATCAATATGACCATGAACCTAAAGGCAAAAACCATGCTTTGAAATAGTTAAAAGAGCTGAAAATGATGAAAGTGCTGTTACCATAATTCTGCTTCCATATTCTAGCAAGTTGAGTATCACAGGGGTTGATTTACTAAAACTGGAGAGTGCAGAACCTGGTGCAGTTCTGCAAAAAAACCAATTGGCTTCTAGGTTTTATTGCCAAAGCATAATTGAACAAGCTGAAGTTAGAATCTGATTGGCTACCATGCACAGCTGCACCAGATTTTGCACTGTTCAGTTTTAGTAAATCAACCCCAGTGTGCTGGAAGGATATTATATAAGGTCCCTTTCACACGGGGTCATGATCCGCCCCGTGAACCTCCGCTTGCTAAGTCATGATCCGCCCCGTGAACCTCCGCTTGCTCAGCGGGGATCGCTCCGTTGATCCCTGCTGAGCCGGCGGATGACTGGGTGGTCCCCACACACTGTGCAGGGACCGCCCTGTCAGATCTCTGCTCTCCCCTATGGGGGATCGGATGAACACGGACCGTCTGTCCGTGTTCATCCGATCCGCTCCGCAGACGGATAGAAAAATAGAAATTTTTCTATCCTGAAAAACGGAGCATTGCGGGCACGGATAAGATCGGATGTCAGCGGATGTTCATCCGCTGACATCCGCTATACCATAGGGATACATGTATGTCTGTTTTTCATCCGAAAACGGATGGGTGAAAAACAGACATACGGTCCGCCCGTGTGAAAGGGGCCTAAGGGTATTTGTGTAATCTCTCACAATGTCCTATACATTTAAAATATTTTTGAAATGTCAGAACTTGGGTTATCAAAACATAAATGTGTAAGATTCGAATAAGGATCTTGTTGGGTGCAGTGTTTGCCTGTTGTCAGCGCTTGGAATGCCAGCTGTTAAGGTGAACACTTGCAATAATAGACCAACCGAGAATAATGTTTAGCTGACTCTTCATACAGCATGCAATAACAGAAGCTTGCTGTTTCTGTGATGTAAAAAGATTATCCATAGAGTAGGTCATAGAGTAATTAATGCCAATGTTAAATTAATTACTAAAGTGACAACAGTATAAAAATGAAAACAAATGATCTGAAAAGACTTGGCGTCCTGTGACAGGCAATCCATGAATCCAATCAAATTAGACTTTTCCGTTTGACTGATTCAGTCGAAATAGTTACATCTCTGAAATCTGGTCGTAGGATTTAATTCACAGCGGGAAGGTTTTGTGCGGGTTTTTAATATTTACTGAAGTGTAACACTTTTGGGGGTAGGGGACTCAAATTTAACTATATATTGACCAGTGATACATACAGAATGATAGAAACGCTTTGGATACTTAAGGGGCTAACCGTTCATCTCTTTAAAATTCTGGGCTGCCCACCTTAAATGCAGAGCGCATATTCAATCAGACTAGAAAGACACAATAGATACCTAGACAGGCTCATTTGTCAAATGGTGGCAAGGATTAGTCATGGCTATTAAAACCATGAAGCTTGGTAAATATCAGGCAGTAGAATCCAAGGGTTGATTCAGCTTGTTTCCATTCCTGCTCAGTATCTTAATCTTCTATTTATTGCAGTAATTGTTTTCAAGATGAGGTGCCGTGAAACTCAACTGTGCTTCATCTTATAGTCTATTCATGTAGAATATGCAGACTTGAGGAACACAAAATTTTAATGTTAAGCGACAATACCATATTGTTTATACTAAAAGACTTGTGCAATAGTCCCTAGTAACAATTACAGGTGTGGCAAGGCCCCTGTTTTAGGCCTTGGTTTTTGTTAAAATTTGTATGCATTTGTACTTCTTTTTTGGTCTTAGTGTGAGAAATCCTTTTACTATGTAAAATTGTGCATATCTATATACAATGTATATACAGTATCTCACACAAGTGATTACACCCCTCACATTTTTGTAAATATTTTATTATATCTTTTCATGTGACAACACTGAAGAAATGACACTTTGCTACAATGTAAAGTAGTGAGTGTACAGCTTGTATAACAGTGTAAATTTGCTGCCCCCTCAAGATAACTCAACACACAGCCAGTAATGTCTAAAACGCTGGCAACAAAAATGAGTACACACCTAAGTGAAAATGCATTGGGCCCAATTAGCTATTTTCCCTCCCTGGTGTCATGTGACTCGTTAGTGTTACAAAGTCTCAAGTGTGAATGGGGAGCAGGTGTGTTAAATTTGGTGTTATCGCTCTCACGCTCCTAACTGGTCACTGGAAGTTCAACATGGCACCTCATGGCAAAGAACTCTCTAAGGATCTGAAAAAAAAAAGAGTTTGGTCTACATAAAGATGGTCTAGGCTATAAGAAGATTGCCAAGACCCTGAAACTGAGCTGCAGCACAGTGGCCAAGACCATACAGCTGTTTAACAGGACAGGTTCCACTCAGAACAGGCCTCGCCATGATCGACCAAACAAGTTGAGTGCTTAGCGTCATATCCAGAAGTTGTCTTTGGGAAATAGACGTATGAGTGCTGCCAGCATTGCTGCAGAGGTTGAAGTGGTGAGGGGTCAGCCTGTTTGTGCTCAGACCATACGCCGCACACTGCATCAAATTGGTGCGCATGACTGTCATCCCAGAAGGAAGCCTCTTCTAAATCTGATGCACAAGAAATGCCACAAACATTTTGCTGAATACAAGCAGACTAAGGACATGGATTACTGGAACCATGTCCTGTGGTCTGATGAGACCAAGGTAAACTTATTTTGTTCAGATGGTGTCAAGACATACTGAAGCAGAACATGATTCCCTCCCTTCAGAGACTGGGCTGCAGGGCAGTATTCCAACATAAGGACCCCAAACACACCTCCAAGACCACCACTGCCTTGCTAAAGAAGCCGAGGGTAAAGGTGATGGACTGGCCAAGCTTGTCTCCAGACCTAAACCCTATTGAGCATCTGTGGGGCATCCTTAAATGGAAGGTGGAGGAGCGCAAGGTCTCTAACATCCACCAGCTCCGTGATGTCCTCATGAAGGAGTGGAAATAGACTCAAGTGGCAACCTGTGAAGCTCTGGTGAACTCCAAGCCCAAGAGGGTTAAGGCAGTGCTGTAAAATAATGGTGGCCACATAACATATTGACACTTTGGGCCCAGTTTGGACATTTTCACTTAGGGGTGTACTCACTTTTGTTGCCAGCGGTTTAGACATTAATGACTGTGTGTAGAGTTATTTTGAGGGGACAGCAAATTTACACTGTTATACAAGCTGTACACTCACTACTTTACATTGTAGCAAAGTGTAATTTCTTCAGTGTTGTCACATGAAAAGATATAATACCATATTTACAAAAATGTGAGGGATGTACTCACTTTTGTGAGATACAGGAGGTCCCCGGGTTACAAACAAGATCGGGTCTGTAGGTTTCTTCCTAAGTTGAATCTGTAAGTCGGAACAGGTAAAATTTTTAAGTGTAGCTCCAGCCAAAAAATTATTTTTAAGCTTTTTGGATAGCATAGGGAAGGGTTAACACCCCTGTAACGTTTGTTTTGCTCTCTGTGCCCCTGATTAGAAGATTTCACCTCGCTTTCCGTCCCAATGACAATTGGGTTTCGAAAATATTGAGTTCTTGTGGAAACAAGGATTGCATCAGTGGAGGTACCTTTTTCCCATATTAAAGAGGAAGTAAACCCTCGAGAAATTTTTCTAAAAAAAAAAAACCTGCAAGAGAAAGGCATAATGAGCTAGTATGCATAGCATACTAGCTCATTATGAATGACTTACCTGAGATCAAAGCCCCCGAAGCGCTCCTCATTCCCTCCTCCGCCGCCGCCATGTCTCCTCCGAGTGCCTTCCAGGTATTGCCGTTCTGGTGCTGTGACTGGCTGGAGCGTCGATGACGTCACTCCCGTGCATGCGCACGGGACCGGCAGATTCATTCAAGACCCAGAAACGCTCAGTGCGCCTGCGCCGTTGTCTACGTAGACATCGGTGCATTCTTTTTGGCAAATATCTCCTAAACCGTGTAGGTTTAGGAGATGTTGCAAACACCTACAGGTCAGCCTTAATCTAGGCTTTCCTGTAGGTAAAAGTTGTCAGAGAGGGTTTATAGCCACTTTAACTCTTACAGGAGTGAATTTCCCCTCCTGGGGGTAGATTTCCTCTCACTGTTGTCTCCCTCCTTTTGTAAGTAGGAGTCGTTTGTAAGTCGGATGTTTGTAACTAGGGGGCCGCCTGTACTGTGTGTGTGTATATGTGTATATATATATATATATATATATATATATATATATATATACTGTGTGTGTGTGTGTATATGTGTGTATATATATATATATAATTTATGAATATAGTCAAAAGTAAATATTTCATATTTTTCTTTCCAATTTTAAACAGAGAGAAACTAAAGACGTTAAACAGAATAAGTGGAAGAATTGCTCCAAAGTATAATCTGTTAAAATGTGGCCTATCTTAACTCAACTTTTATTGTACATTTTCTTCTGCTGGGCAGGTAAGATTTTTTTTTGTTTTATATACAAATATTATAAGTACTTAAATGTGGTTCACATAACCTTTAACACCGTACATATACTCAAATGTTCATGCTTAAATTGTATCTATACATCATTTTGGATAGAATAGGGAAGGTTTAAATCCCTTATTAGTTAATTTTTTTGCAATACGTATACTGTTGAAGTAATTTTTCCCTTAATTTTTGTCTTAGAGACGCAACAAGCAATTATAGGAAAATATAACCTAAGTGAGTGGAATTCCCATCTTAGAGAGTTGTCACTGAAATATTTGTCCCCATTGGGTGATTAACTCTTCTTTCTTGCTCTGCAGACAACCCAAATTGTTGGATTTACACTCACATAAAGGGATAAAGCTCCGCAGTTGGAGACAGGGTCCAACCCTTTCTCTATCCAAAATGAAAGAGAAAGTTTGAACTTTACAAGTACTTTAGTCACTTAAGGACCCAGCCTTTTTCTGACATTTGCTGAGTAAAAATCAAAATGTTTTGCTAGAAAATTACTTAAAACTCCTAAACCTTATATACTTTAGCAGAGACCCTAGAGCAGTGGTTCTCAACTCCAGTCCTCAGGGCCCACTAAGGCCCCTTTCACACTGGGGCGTTTTTCATGCGGTTTAGCGCTTATAATAGCGCTGTTATACCGCATGAAAAAATCCTGCCCTGTGCCTTCAATGTGAAAGCCCGAAGGCTTTCACACTGAAGCGGTGCGCTAGCAGGACCGCTCCAAAGGTCCTGCTAGCCGCTTCTTTACAGCGGTAAAGGAGCGGTGTATTCACCGCTCCTTTACCGCAGTCTCCCATTTAAATCAATGGGACAGCGCGGTAATACCGCCCGCAAACCGCGGCAATAGCCGCGGTTTGCGGGCGGTATTAACCCTTTTTCGGCCGCTAGCGGGGGTTAAATTAACCCCCCTAGCGACCGCATACCGCGGTAAGAACGACGGTATAGCAGCGCTGAAAATCGCGCTGCTATACCGCCACCGCTCCTGCCCGCCCCAGTGTGAAAGGGGCCTAACAGGCCAGGTTTGCAAGATAACTGAAATGCATCACAGGTGATATAATTTGCTGCTCAGGGATTGCAGTATTCTAGTCTGCATCTCACCAAGGTAATACTTAAAATCTGGCCTGTTAGTGGGTCCTGAGGACAGGAGTTGAGAACCACTGCCCTAGAGAATAAAATGGTGGTCATTTAAATTTTTTATGTTACATGAATTTTGCGCATCGGTTTTTCAAACGCAATTTTTTGGGAGAAAATACACTTTAATGAATAATAAAAAAAAAAACATAATATATATACCCAATTTTGTTGTTTAATACAAAAGATGAAGTTACGCCGGGGAAATAGATACCTAACATGTTATGCTTTCAAATTGTGTGCGCTCAAAGATTGGCGCCAAACTACGGTACTTAAAAATCTCCATAGGCAACCGTTAAAACATTTCTACAGCTTACCAGTTTAGAGTTACAGATGAGGTTTAATGCTCGAATTATTGCTCTCGCTTAGATGTTTGTGGTGATACCTCACATGGTGGTGCGAACACCATTTACATATGTGAGCGTGACCTACGTATGTGTTCACTACTGCGTGCGAGCATGCGGGGACGGGGGCGTTTAAATTATTTTATTTATTTCTTTTATAACTTTTTTTATTTTGACACTGTCCCTTTAAAAAAAAAATTGATCACTTTTATTGAAGGTAAACATTCCGTGCGATAACAATACAACATGACCGGTCCTCTTTATGGAGAGATCTGGGATCTGAAAGACCCCAAATCTCTCTTTTACCCTAAAAAGCAAATGATAACAAAAATTTTTTTTTTTATCTTTTGCTTTAGGAAAAAAAAAAACTTGGTCCTCCAAGGGCATAGAGATGAGATCACTCATCTCTATAGAAAAACCCTACCGATTCAGGATGGTAACCGGGCACACCGATTGGTAAAGTAAGCCCAGGAACCACCAGGAAGCGGCAGAAGAGAGGGGTACCTCTCCCGCCACTTCTAAAAAAAATCCCGCGGCGATCCGCCACGGGGATCACTTTTATCGGAATGCCAGCTGCCTAAGTGAAAAAAATGATACCAGGGTTATGGCATTAAGCTGCAGACATAACTACGGTATTTAACATCTAAATCATAATGTAATTTCCCAGTTAGGCGGTCGGTTTGGCTAGGCGGGAAGATATGATAGATCTTGTACCTCAGCTCACCTGGAATCTGTATATTCTAGTGGTTCTTCTACACTGTGTTGTCAGGTAAATGTTAATAAGTCAAATGCATGACAGCAATCCATGTAATACAAACATATTCCAATGCTATTCTAAACAAAACATATTTCAGAAAAAGGGTGGAAAATTTTAGTTAATGATTGATAGGTTAGACTGTGATGTGCTATGTATACTATGTACATTTGCACAAAGTTTTTTCAAATCCACAGAAATAAATCTTTTTTTTTTTACTTAAGCCCCGTACACACGGTCGGACTTTTGGCCAACAAACTTCATTTTGAGCAAGTTGGACCAACAATCCGACCGTGTGTACGCTCCATCGGACAAACTTTTTTTGCCCAACAAAAGTCCGATGGAGCAAAGTCCGACCGTGTGTACAGAAAACCATCGGACTTTTGTCCGATGGACAAAACAACTAATGTTAAAATCAACCAACAATAGCAGAAGTTGACCAATGGGTGGCGGTAAAGAGCAGAAAAAAGCAGAAAAAAAAATGTTGCAAAAAGTTTTGGGAAAGTTTGCAGAAAAGTCCGAGCGTGTGTATGCTATGGGTGTTCCCGACCAACTCCGCTCAGACAAAAAACCACGGAAAAGTCAGATAGAAGTCCGAACATGTGTACGGGGCTTTAGGAGTTAATTTCTGTCAGTGTTGTGTCTATACGACAGGAAGTCCCGTTAGATGGGAAAAACCCACCTAATGGAACATAGGCAAAAAAAAATAGTTTTTTTTTAACCATTCTCTACTTCATCCAAAATTAAACAAAACGTTTCGGCTTTAGACACACTCAATTTACCGGTCTTGATGGGATGGATAAATATAGATTAGTGGAATGCAAGAAATGCTTAACTTTCCGTAAAAAATTGCTACTCCAATCCACATTGACTGCATGCTTAAAGCGGAGGTTCCGTGGCCAATTGTTTTTTTTTAGTGCATTCAATGTGGTTTTAAAATACAATTTTAATACTCACTTGTTTGGTGTCTTCTAATATCCCCTGTGTGTTTTTTATTGTGGCAAAGAAGAACTTTAAAAATCCGATGCAGACCGTTTCCATTTTTCTTGTGGGCATTGTAAACCCCACAAGCAATCATTTCCTGGACCAGGGTCACGCATCATTGCATATGTGAAATCTCAAGAGATTTCACAGGACGGCGTTCCGCATTGTCTCTTGGGAAGCATGACACTGTGCTCCCAGGAGACATTGCGGCGAGCTCCCAGATAACATTGCGGCGCCAGGGAAAGGAGTAGGACGCCTACTCCCGCGGGAGGGAAAACCCGGGAGTGGCAGTATAAAAAGCAATACTACGGTATTTATACAGAATTTTTTTCTTTTAATTATTGGTAGTTTTCTGCATGTGCCGGGATATAGTTGTTTTTTTGGGTGGAACTCCACTTTAAAAGCCAAGGTTTTAGCCACATTATCTTGGTGAAGGATAGTATTAGTTGATTTGATATAATATTCTCCCTTCAGCAGAAAATCAGTGTTCATGCTGGTTGACTCTTCCCTTCATTGGAGAACACGTGACTCCCTAAGTTTTTAGACTTTTGAACTGGCCATACACTAATAGATTTTTTTTTTAATATACAGCATAGGTAGATGAATCTGCAGTGCTGGTTATTGAATTCTGACCCACAACAGTAAAATCAGTCTGTATATGCAGTAAAGCATGCTTGTTATACTCACTGCGGAACCTAATCCTGCACATTGTGTAAAAAGGCGGTTTTATCCTGTCTTCTCTGATCCTCTCCTTCTTCCACAGTCCTCAATCCATCTCCTGATAGTACAGAGCCTGGGGGGCCCTCTGCACATGCTCGGTTTGGTGTCTATTGCTAGAGAATTTTTTATTTTTTGGGGAGGGTGTATGTGATCAGTACAGGGCAATCAGCACTGTCCAGACAGAAAGTCAGGAGCCATGCAGCCTCATAGGACAGTCAGAGGAGAATGAAAACTCCTCCTACAAGCTTTAACCAGTGCTTGGCCGGACACTGATAGAAGTCACCAAACTGCTATGAGAAAAGGTATTTAGCAGTTTATATTTACTAAAATAATGCATTTCCATGTTCTGTATACTGTGGGAGACCAGATAAAGTGAATGCAGGGGCCTGGGTTTAGTATAACTTTAGGATTGCTCCTTTTTTTATTCACTCCCTAAAAGATGATAATATTTAAAAATAAATCAACTTTGGCCAGGAGTTCACATGTTCATGGAAAATACTTAATAAAGGATTCCAGGTATGAAAATTTATACATAAGTACATTGATCCAGCTTGGACAAATGTAACTATGCATATACCATACCTGTGGTATCCTTCTAGAAGCTGGAAATCAATGTAGTAGAAACAGCTACTCCAGTGATGTCCACTAGCTTCCGTGCCCTGTGCCAAGAGGCTGCCCTGCTGCATTCTGAACACAAGAGGTCAGCTGCTCAGAGTGGACACCATTCAAAGAATTTTAAGCTGTCACATTCTCCCCCTGCTCACCCCATTATCCTTTTGCACCCCCAGCACTTAAGGACTTAACCCCTGCTGTGCCAAACTCTGCTCTGCCCGGATCACTGTCCTGTGTGCTAAGGACTTAATCCTTGCTTTGCCAAACTCTGTTCTGCTGCCTGGATCCCTGCCCTGTGTGCTAAATACTTAAGCCCCGTTGTGCCAAACTCCGCTCTGCCTAGATTCCTGGCATGTGTGCTAAGGAATTAACCCTTGCTGTGCCAAACTCTGCTCTGCCCAGATCACTGCCCTGTATGCTAAGGACTTAACCCGTGTTGTGCCAAACTCTGTTCTGCCTGGATCCCTGCCCTGTGTGCTAAGGACTTAACCCCTGCTGTGCCAAACTCTGCCCTACTTGGATTCCTGCCCTGTCTGCTAAGGACTTAACCCATGCTGAGCTGAGGCTGTTATTGGCGAGTGAGTCACATAACGGTGGCTGTGCCAGAATGCTGTCCATTCTTGCTGTGTGCCCTGTGTACTAAGGACTTAACCCCTGCTGTGCCAAACACTGCTCTGCCCGGATCCCTGCCCTGTGTGCTAAGAACTTAACCACTGCTGTGCCAAACTCTGCTCTGCCCGGATCCCTGCCCTGTGTTTTAAGGACTTAACCCTTGCTGTGCCAAACTCTGCTTTGCCCAGATCATTGCCCTGTATGCTAAGGACTTAACCCTTGCTGTGCTAAACTCTGCCCTACCTGGATTCCTACCCTGTTTTCTAAGAACTTAACCCGGCTGTTGTCGGCGAGTGAGTCACATAGCCGTGGCTGTGCCAGAATGCTGTCCATCCTTTCTGTGTGCCCTGTGTACTAAGGACTTAACCCCTGCTGTACCAAACTCTGCTCTGCCGGATCCCTGCTCTGTGTGTTAAGGACTTAACCCTTGCTGTACCAAACTCTGCTCTGGCCAGATCACTGCCCTGTATGCTAAGGACTTAACCCTGCCTGCCTGGATTCCTGCCCTGTGTGCTAAGGACTTAACCCGTGCTGTGAAAAACTCTGTTCTGCCTGGTCCCTGCCCTGTGTGCTAAGGACTTAACCCCTGCTGTGCCAAACTCTGCTCTGCCAGCATCCTTGCCCAGGGTGCTGGACTTAACCACTGCTGTGCCGGGGGCCCTGCCTTGCCCGTATCACTGTCCTGGGTATTACACTAAACCTGTGTTATGCCTTACTGTTGCCCTGAGGACTGTTCCCCCTTTTATTTTGCCATACTGCCGCTCTGTGAAGGGTTAGTTCTTGCTGTGCTGGTCTACTGTCTGGACGGTCACCTCCCCTTGCCATGCCTTATCACTGTCCTGTGGACTGTATACCTCTCTCACTGTATGCTCTTCCCCCTCAGAGGATCCTTTCCCCTTGCGGAGCTGATTGCTATTCTGTGAACCGTTTGTCTGTGTTGTTCCCCCTGCTACTCCATGCACTGTTTACCTGTACTGTGCCCATTGCTACTCCGTGAACTGATTATTCGTGGCGTGTCCCAACGCCACCCCTCCTGTACACCCAAGTCTCCCAATAAACCCTGATCTGTTGGGTTTTATGTGTTCTGCCTCTGTGTGCTCTTTCTGCACTCCTATTTCGATACAAAAGCATTTTCTCAATGAATGCAAAGCGTTCTCTGAATGGCGCCCACAATGAACGGCTACCCTACTGTGGGATTCCACAGATTTACAGTAGTATATGTATAGTAATATTGGACCAAACTGGACCAAGGCACCAATGTATATAATGCCATACCAGTAATTCGCCTTTAAAGCACCTCAGTTACCAATAGTCTTTAAATATATCATCATATGGATCCATTTCTATGTGTTAAATGTACTATAAATATTTAGAACGATGACAAGTATGGCTTATACTCAAAAAAGCCCAGGAACAGTTTCATGTATTTAATAATGTTAGGTATAAAATAAAAATAGCTAGATGGGGATAGGCAGGGAAAACTAGCTTAAAGTGGTTGTAAAGGCAGAAGGTTTTTTTGTTTTAATGCATTCTATGCATTAAGATAAAAAGCCTTGTGTGTGCAGCAGCCCCCCTCAGCCCCTTTAAAACTTACTTGAGCCACCTCTCGATCCAGTGATGTCCACGAGTGCCTTGGCCATCCGGGACTCTCCCTTCTTATTGGCTGAGACACAGCAGCGGTGCCATCGGCTCTCGCTGCTGTCAATCAAAGTCAGTTAGCCAATGATGAGAGAGGGGAGTGGGGCCGAACCGTAGCTCTGTGTCTGAATGGACACAGAGCTGTGGCTCGACTGGGTTGCCCCCAAAGCAAGCTGCTTGCTGTGGGGACACTCAAAGGGAGGGAGAGGCCAGGAGAGCCGAAGAGGGACCCGAGCTCTGTGCAAAACCATTACACAGAGCAGGTAAGTATAACATGTTTGTTATTTTTATTAAAAAAAAAAAAGCGAGGCTTTACAATTTTCAATCATTTTAAGGTTGCAATTTTTTGCGAGACAAAAAATTTGAAAGATATGATATTCCATCATTTTATGTTTCAATATGTTTATTTAAGTTTTTTCATACAAAATGCAGAAAAGTCACAATCATAACATTGTACAGTCTAAATCAACATTTGGGGTAACACAGTAAAGATCTCTGCGTGTAGGGGTTCATGCCTTAGTAAAATATCACCACTTAATAGCTCACATAAATCCACCGCTCCGCAGAGCTGTTGGCCCCTCTTCACATCCCAGATCCTATCATCTGAACCGCCCGCCCAGAAGAGCCGTCCCCCCATCCGCTTATCGGGGGGGCGCAACTCCGCTGACCGTGCGGGCAACTCAGAGGTCAGTTCAGACTGACAATGGTCCCTTAGGAGCTTAGAAAACAGGGAGCCGTACAAACCTCTAAGGTCTGGATCCCACTCTAAAAATAAACAAATAAAAAAAAAGAGAACAGAGACAAAAGAATTGAAGGGAGGAGACAGAGCGAGGAAAGAGCAGTTGAGAAGGGGGAACGGGGGGAAAGGGGGGGAAGGAGCCCCGATTCAGCACCCGGACACCTCCAACTTAACTCTAAAGCTAAGCTGCAAACATCCTGGGGTCATTTGTGAGGTAACAAAGCCATGGGTCCCACACTTTATGAAACAGTTTCATTTTATCTTGGGCCAATGCGGTCAAACGTTCGTTTAGCATCAACCAAGACAATTTGCCTTTAAGCTGCTCGAATGGTAGAGCTGCCGATTTCCAGTTCCTAGCGATGGTGATTTTGGCTGAAATAAATATAAATGTCAAAAGCCGCTTGCTGGATTTGGAGGCCTCCACATCTCCACCCCCCAGTAGTGCTTGCTTAGCTGATTTAGTCAGGTTTAGTTGGGTAAGGGAGTAAACAAAATTATATACCCTGATCCAAAACTTCCTAACCTTAGGGCACGTCCACCAAATATGATAGGTGGTGCCCACCTGGCCACATCCTCTAAAGCATAGCGGGGTAGCCCCTGACACAAAAGTTGCCAGTCTGACCAGCACCATATACCACCTCAGCAGAACCTTATAATTAGCCTCAATTATTGAAATATTGATGAGCGAACAAGATGCCGTCTCGGCTATCTTATGCCATTCATCTAAATCCAGGGTTTCCTGCAAGTCGGTCTCCCAGTGGACCATATAGTTCAGCTTTGTCGATGCGCTCAGCAATATCGAATATATGGCAGATAAATGTCCCTTGATTTTATCATAATTTTTGCATAGATGTTCCATGGGAGTTAGGGTCGCTAGGTCGCTCTTACGAGCCAAGGTTTGCACACAATGTGAGATCTGAGCAAATCTATAACCCTCTGCTGGGGGCATATGATACCTGTCAGTCATAGTCGTTCGGACAGCATACCCTTATGATCACAAAGATCCGCAATGCGCATGAAACCTTTATTAGTCCACCATTCGAACGCTAGTGGGGCGAGACCCGGGGTGAATGCACTATTTTGAAGCAGAGGTGCCAGTGGAGAATGAGGAGACTTGAATTTGTGAGATCTGGAGAGTCTGTCCCAAATTTCCAAAGACATGGATAGAGTAGGGCACAGTATAGCAGGTCGCTCCTTAATAGGGAGCCACAAAATATGAGAAATTGGTTTGGGACGGCAAGAATAAGATTCCATAGCCATCCAAATGGCCTGTGCCCATTGAGAATGGAACCTTGTGAGTTGTGCTACCTGGGCAGCATAAAAATATTTTAATAAGTCTGGTAGACCAAGTCCTCCCCTCCGCTTCAACGCGTATAGAGTGGTCCTATTCACCCTGGGTCTCTTGTCACCCCAAATAAACTGTAGAACTTTATTCTGGAATCTTTTAAGGTCTTCGCGGACCAATGAGACTGGCAAGGTGCAGAAGAAATACAATAATCAGGGTAGAACATTCATTTTAATTGAGTGAAGTCTGCCAAACCACGATGGTGGGTGAACCTGCCACTTAGCCATGTCTTCTGTCAGCCACTTCAAAAAGGCTGGATAATTCCCTTTGTACAACTTGCCGACAGATGAGGTCAGTTGTATGCCTAAATAGGGGAGAGCTGCTGGTTCCCATCGGAATCGAAATGATTTTTCGAGCGTTGCCTGGGTGGAGCTTAGCAAAGATAAGTTCAGTGCCTTTGACTTACTATGATTGATTGCCAACCCAGAGATGTCAGAAAAAGGTTGCAAAATAGCATATGAATTAGGCAGGGATGTGATCGGTGAAGTCAAGGTCAGCAACAAGTCATCTGCAAAGAGTAAACATTTGTGTTCATAGTCTCCGCAATAAATACCCTGAATATCTCTGCATGCGCAAATTTTAATCGCTAGCGGCTCAATCGCCAGAGCGAATAATAACAGTGACAACGGGCAACCCTGTCTAGTTCCTCTCCTGATTGGAAATGATTGGGAAGTATATCCTCTGAGCATTAGCGAGGCACTAGGGGAATCATATAATACATGGAGGAGACCCAGAAAGCGCCCCCCAAATCCAAAGCGAGTGAGAACATCAAATAGATAGTCCCAGGAGATGGAATCAAACGCCTTCTGGATATCCAATGAAAGTAACATTCCCCTCCTAGTCCCCTTTCCGTCCCAATCAGACTGAACCACCGAGATAAGATTAATTAACCGGCGGGTTTGGTCTGATGCCTGTCTTGTCGGGACAAATCCTGCTTGGTCAGGATGAATATAACACTGAAGAAAAGTATTAAGTCTTTGGGCCAGTATTTTGGTCAGGATCTTCAGATCCGTATTGATCAGGGAAATTGGGCGGTAATTGGTACAATCTCCATGATCTTTCCCCGGCTTTGAGATAACACTTATATAAGCTACATTTTCATGGCAGGGGAACCCACTACCGCTTCTCAGGTCATTAAAGTAAGTACAGAGATGTGGGGCAAGAAGATCTTGATACTTCCTGTAGTAGTGGCCCAGGAAGCCATCTGGCCCAGGGGCCTTAGTGGGGTGCAAGGTTCTGATTGCAGCCCTGATTTCAGGCTCTGTAAAAGCACCGTCCATCAGTTCCGCATGGATGGATCGAACTTGTCCTGCGCTCCATACAGCTTAGCGTAAAATTTGTGAAATTCCCCAATTATCCGTTCAGGGTTCTGGGAGGTAAGGCCCGTGGATAATCGTAGTTTAGGCAAAGTCGGTGTGTACAGTCGAGGAACCAGCTTTCTAGCTAGCATCGTGGTTGGTTTATCCCCCATCGTGTAGAACCTGTGTTTAGACCAGCTAATATGTTTCTCCGCTTGTGTAGTCAAACTAAGATTGAGTGCTAACCGAGCCTCGTCAATTTTATGCCTTATATCCACCTGGGGATTCCTATGCTGTTCGCTCAGTAAATCCTCTAGGTTTGCTTCTAGACGCTTATTTGCCTGTTCCCTATTGCGTTTAACCCTGGCCGTCACTTGTAACAATATGCCCCGGATCGCAGCTTTATGGGCTACCCAGTTAATTGCGGGGGAAGTGTCTGATGCCTTATTAAGTCTGAAGTACTCCCGTATTTCCTTTTGAATCTCTAAAAAGATTATGGGGTCATTTAGCAGGCGATATTCCACCATTTTAAACCTCACATAGTCATTCCAAATGGACACAATTTTTATTGATATCTGTTGACAAAAGTACAGCAGGTTATATGACGCTGTCCACGACAAAGTGCATACAAGAAATGTAAGTAAATATAATACAGGTATATTTACATAATAGGATTTGCTGCACATGTAATATGTGAGACTTTATGTAGAATATTTAGTTTATGCTTTAATGTCAGTAATTTCATAGGTGACCTGAAACAGATACGTGTGGCTTGTTACTGCAGTGTGCATGTGGCCATTTATTTATATTTTTTAACGTGTCACATGGCACATTGATGTTTGTGCCTGGAGTGAAGAAAATACATCATTTGTAAAGGTCAGCAGCAGTTAGAGGCAGTAGGAGTATGTGCATGACAGTGTGAGCTGCGACAGATGTTTTACTTCAGTAAGAGGAAAACCTTCCTACACTGCCTGCTGTAACTAATTCTGCATAGAACAAATTCACAGAATAAATAATTTTTTATGTTGGATAGGTCCTTCATCTCTATGGCATTTTAAATTGATAGCTGTGATGATGATAAAAAAGTTAAATCTGCATCTTTCTTTGCAGTAGAATAACCAAGGACCCTGCCCTGTGCCTTTGTAACACTTGCATGGCATAATAACATTTTCAGGACTGTTTTGTTTCGCTCGTTTCTCTCTCTCTTTCTCAAGATTGTGTATATATATAGTTTACATACCCTGTCAGAATTTATGATTTCTTGGCCATTTTTCAGAGAATATGAATGATAACACAAAAACATTTCTTTCACTCATGGTTAGTGTTTGTCTGAAGTCATTTATTATCAATCAACTGTGTTTACTCTTTTTAAATCATAATGGCAACAGAAACTACCCAAATGACCCTGATCAAAAGTTTACATACCCTGGTGATTTTGGCCTGATAACATGCACACAAGTTGACACAAAGGGGTTTGAATGGCTATTAAAGGTAACCATCCTCATCTGTGATCTGTTTGCTTGTAATTGGTGTGTGTGTATAAAAGGTCAATACGTTTCTGGACTCCTGACAGACCTTTGCATCTTTCATCCAGTGCTGCACTGATGTTTCTGGATTCTGAGTTATGGGGAAAGCAAAATAATTGTCAAAGGATCTGTGGGATAAGGTACATAGTTACATAGTTAGTCAGGTTGAAAAAAGACACAAGTCCATCCAGTTCAACCATAAAAAAATAAAATAATAATATCATACAATCCCATATACCTAATTCTATACCCACAGTTGATCCAGAGGAAGGCGAAAAACCCCAGTAGAGGATGATCCAATTTGCTACAGCAGGGGAAAAAATTCCTTCCTGATCCCCCTGAGAGGCAATCGAATATTCCCCGGATCAACTTTACCTATAAATGTTAGTACCCAGTTATATTATGTACATTTAAGAAAAAATCCAGGCCTTTCTTAAAGCAATCTACTGAGCTGGCCAGAACCACCTCTGCAGGGAGTCTATTCCACATTTTCACAGCTCTTACTGTGAAGAAACCTTTCCATATTTGGAGATGAAATCTTTTTTCCTCTAGACGTAAAGAGTGCCCCCTTGTCATTTGTGTTGACCGTAATAACTCAAAACCAAGTTCACTATATGGACCCCTTATATATTTGTACATGTTGATCATATCCCCCCTTAATCTCCTCTTCTCAAGAGTGAATAAATTCAGTTCCTCTAATCTTTCCTCATAGCTCAGCTCCTCCATGCCTCTTATCAGTTTGGTTGCCCTTCTCTGCGCTTTCTCCAGTTCCCCAATATCCTTTTTGAGAACTGGGGCCCAAAACTGAACTGCATATTCCAGATGAGGTCTTACTAATGATTTGTACAGGGGCAAAATGATATCTCTCTCTCTCTGGAGTCCATACCTCTCTTAATACAAGAAAGGACTTTGCTCGCTTTGGAAACTGCAGCTTGGCATTGCATGCCATTATTGAGCTTATGATCTACCAAAACCCCCAGATCCTTCTCCACTACGGATCCCCCCAGTTGAACTCCCCCTAGTATGTATGATGCATGCATATTCTTAGCCCCCAAGTGCATAACTTTACATTTATCAACATTAAGCCTCATCTGCCACATAGTGGCCCAATTAGACAGAGCATTGAGGTCGGCTTGTAAATTGGCGACATCCTGTAAGGACGTTGTTCCACTGCATAGCTTAGTGTCTTCTGCAAACAGGGCCGGCACTACCACTAGGCGAAGTAGGCAGCCGCCTAGGGGCGCACTACCACCTAGGGCGCAACCACAGCCTCTGTGAGCTAGGCTCTCCTCTCCTGATCGATGGCCCCATTCAGTGTGCCGCCACGGCGCCACCAATCCCCCCATGTGTAGCGCAGAGCGCCCCGCTGCGCTGTCACATCTCCTCAGTCCTCAGACAGGTATAATCACACAGCGCCGCTCCAGGACTCCTTTGCTCCAGCCTGTCCCTCTGGTGCGGCGCTGTGTGTCTTGTGTATGCAGCGGAGGGGCAGGGTTTTGACGAAGAAGGGAGCATTGAGAGGAGTAGCTGACCTCCCGCCCAGCGAGGACTCCATGGAGCGGGTGGATGGCATTGGCGGCGCTGGCCTGGCCCTGGCGGAGACTCAGTGGAGCGGATGGATGGCTCTGGCCTGGCCCCTGAGCAGAGCCCTGATGATGGTTGACGAAGCACCAAAGAGCAGAGGTAAGGAGGAGGATGGATCGATCTACATGCTGTGTGAGGGGGAGGGGGAGGGGGTGTGTGTTTGAGTAGTGCAGGAAGTAGGAGTCAGGGGGGTCACTGTATGTTTCATGTAAGAGGGGGTCACTGTATATTTCATGTAAGGGGGGTCACTGTATATTTCATGTAAGGGGGGTCACTGTATATTTCATGTAAGGGGGGGGTCAGTGTATGTTTCATGTAAGGGGGGTCAGTGTATGTTTCATGTAAGGGGGGTCACTGTATGTTTCATGTAAGGGGGGTCAGTGTATGTTTCATGTAAGGGGGGGTCACTGTATATTTCATGTAAGGGGGGTCAGTGTATGTGTGAGGTAAGGGGGGGTCAGTGTATGTGTCAGGTAAGGGGGGGTCACTGTATGTTTCTAGTAAGGGGGGTCACTGTATATTTCATGTAAGGGGGGTCACTGTATGTTTCATGTAAGGGGGGTAAGTGTATGTTTCATGTAAAGGGGGGGTCAGTGTATGTTTCATGTAAGGGGGGGTCAGTGTATGTGTCAGGTAAGGGGGGGTCAGTGTATGTGTCAGGTAAGGGGGGGTCACTGTATATTTCATGTAAGGGGGGTCAGTGTATGTTTCATGTAAAGGGGGTCACTGTATGTTTCATGTAAGGGGGGTCACTGTATGTTTCATGTAAGGGGGGTAACTGTATGTTTCATGTAAGGGGGGTAACTGTATGTTTCATGTAAGGGGGGTCAGTGTATGTATCATGTAAGGGGGGGTCAGTGTATGTATCAGGTAAGGGGGGGCAGTGTATGTGTCAGGTAAGGGGGGGTCAGTGTATGTGTCAGGTAAGGGGGGGTCAGTGTATGTGTCAGGTAAGGGGGGGTCAGTGTATGTGTCAGGTAAGGGGGGTCAGTGTATGTGTCAGGTAAGGGGGGTCAGTGTATGTGTCAGGTAAGGGGGGTCAATGTATGTTTCAGGTAAGGGGGGGTCAATGTATTTTTCAGGTAAGGGGGGGTCAGTGTATGTGTCAGGTCAGTGTAATTGTCAGGTGGGTTAGGGGACAGGGGGTCAGTGTATGTGTCAGGAGGTCAGTGTTGGGGTCAGATAGGTCACAAGGGCAGGGTAAAGTGGAGTCAGGTGCGCAGCCGGGGGGGGGGCGCAAAATTAGGTTTCGCCTAGGGTGTCAAAGATCCTTGCACCAGCCCTGTCTGCAAAGACAGAAATGTCACTTTTGATCTCAGACCCAATATCATTTATAAAGATATTAAAAAGTAAGGGTCCCAACGCTGAAACTTGGGGTACACCACTGAAAAGCTTAGACCATTCAGATTAGGAATCATTAACCACGACTCTCTGAATTCTGTCTTTTAGACAGTTTTCTATCCATTTACAAACTGATATTTCCAATCCTGTAGACTTTACCTTGCACATGAGCCGTGTGTGGGGAACTGTATCGAACGCTTTTGCAAAATCCAAGTATACCACGTCCACAGCCACCCCTCTGTCGAAGGTTTTACTTACCTCTTTATAAAAAGAAATCAGGTTTGTCTTACAACTTCTGTCTTTTATGAATCCCTGCTGTCTGTTGCTTAAAATATTTTTTTCCAGCAAGAACTCATCTATGTGGTCTTTTATTAATCTCTCCAGTATCTTCCCAACTATAGAAGTTAAACTAACAGGTCTATAGTTACTTGGTAAAGACTTTGTTCCCTTTTTAAATATAGGCACCACATTGGTCCTGCGCCAATCCAGTGGTACTATTCCTGTCATTAATGAGTCCCTAAAAATTTGATACAATGGCTTTGTAATTACAGAGCTCAATTCTTTTAGGATCCATGGGTGTATACCATCTGGTCCAGGTGCTTTATCCACCTTTATTCTGTCTAAATATTTCTGGACCATATCACTTTTGAGCCATTGTGGATTTGGGTCACTACCACCCCCATTTTGGACATGAGGTCCCCCATGCTCCTTTGTATACACAGAGCTGAAGAAAGTATTTAATAAATTAGCCTTCTCTTTGTCCTCAGCCACCCACTCTAGATTATTTTGTAAAGGGCCTACATGCTCAGACTTGACCTTTTTACTATTAATATATTTGAAGAATTTTTTGAGGTTTGTCCTACTATCTTTTGCAATCTGTCATTCGTTTTGAATTTTTGCATCCTTGATTTCCTTTTTACATATCCTGTTATATTCTTTGTAACATTTAAATGACACTAGTGTTCCCTCATTTTTATATTTTTTAAAAGCTCTTTTCTTGTAGCTTATAGCTTTTTTTTACTTTGGCCGTGAGCCACAAAGGTTTTATTTTTAGCCTTTTAAACTTATTGCCCATGGGAATATACTTTGCAGTGAGTTCACAAACAGTCTTTTTGAAGAATTCTCATTTCTGTTCTGTGCCCATTGATACCAATATTCCCTCCCAGTCTAAGTCCTGGAGAGCAGCCCTCATCCTTGGAAAATTTGCTCTCTTGAAATTAAGTGTTTTTATCTTTCCCGCATGTGATTTTTGCTTACAGCTAACATCAAAAGAAATCATGTTATGGACACTGTTACATAGGTGTTCATTTATCTGAACATTAGTAATATGCTTTGCATGGTTTGAGATTACCAGGTCCAACAGAGCATCATTCCTAGTTGGGGCCTCAATAAACTGGACCATAAAATTGTCCTGCAATAGGCTTATAAATTTTTGCCCTTTAACTGTCCCAGCAGTGCCATTACTCCAGTCAATTTATGGGTAGTTAAAATCCCCCATTATTATCACCGTCCCAGCCCTTGCAGCCCTTTCCATCTGTGCAAGGAGCTGAGTCTCCACCTCCTCATTAACATTGGGTGGTCTTTAAGAAACTCCAATGAGTAACTTTGAACTACGCACATCTGTATGCAGTTCCACCCATAATGCGTCAGACTCATCCCACTCTCCATCCACCAGGTCCTCTTTCACACTCGCTTTGAGATCACTTCTCACATAGAGACAGACCCCAGGTAGTTTAACTGTATAAAACAGGAAAGGGATATAAAAAGATATCCAAGGAATGAATAAAGGGGTCACATTATGGGGCCACTTTCCTGAGATTGCGGCCTCCCTAGCCCAAATTAATAAAAAATTAGGTTAGATTGGCAGCAGTAGTTTAGTTTAGTCAGGAGCCTGCCCCTTTAAGGGGCTAGATTACAGCTAGTCAGGAAGAGCCAATGGGGGTTCAGGGAATTTTCTGGAATTATAGGGATTGGCTATAAAAGGGCCAGCAGGTGCAGGGTTCTTCCTCTTTCCGGCGGACAGCAAAGAAGATTTGAGCTCCCTCCCTCCCGCCCCAGTCGCAATCACTTTTATGTGGTGGGTCACCCTGGATCCAGGGGGGACTGTTATTTATATTTGAAGTTGTGCTACTGCTCGAGTTCTAATAACTGAGCAGGTAGAAATGTTATTTGAATATTTATGAAGTTTTGATTGGTAATAAAGATTTATGGAAAATTATTTGTGAAAAACCAATAAAGGTGTCGCGGCCAAGTTTTTGCCAAATAAAATGTTTCAGGTGTTTATTTAAGTAGTTGTATCTGGGGAAGTTTTGGTCTGGGCGGGTGTGGCCTGCAATCTCATTGACAATGCCAATCAGCAGTGTTCAAACTCAAATCAAGAAGTGGAAAACGAGGGGTTCTGTTGAAACCAAACCAGAGTCAGGTAGACCAACTAAAATTTCAGCCACAACTGCCAGGAAAATTGTTCAGGATGCAAAGAAAAACCCACAAATAATTTCAGGTGAAATACAGGACTATCTGAAACATGTGGTGCGGCTGTTTCAAGATGCACGATAAGGAGGCTCTTGAATAAAGATGGGCTACATGGTTGAGTCACCAGAAGAAAGCCATTACTACGTGTAGCGGGGTCTTCAAAGTTAGTGGGATACACCTGGGGGTAGAGAGACCCAGGTGTGTAATTATGTCAGGGATTAGACCCCTTTTTGTTATTCGTGGAGGATTGGGTGGTGCAATATTCTCCTTGGCCTGTGGGTGGCGGGGTACCTACAGGCTCGAGGTAGAATCACTACCACAGTGCTACCCTTTTTGTCCCTTCCTGGAGATGGTACGGCTGGGGCGGGGAACCCGCCGTGGTGTCGATGGGAGGAGATAAAAGGGGGAGACGCCTTCGCCACGAGGTCTTTTGGGGGGGGATCATCTCTTCACGTACCCAGGCGCCCTCGGCCTGGGTGCGGGCGGTTCAAGGTTCCGGCCTGGGCACCCTAGGCCTGGCCGGAATGAAGCTGGAGTTGGAGTCCATCCCAGGCACCTTCAGCCTGGGGTGAGGTACTTTGTAGAAGGCCTGGGACCTGGTGACTTCGACCGGGTCCCGCGAGGGTGAAGTGATTCCAGGGTGCCCCTTGCGAGGGGACCCGCATCTGAGGTGAGGAGGCTGGGGAGGTCACCCGTCTGAAGACTCCGGAGCAGCGTCAACCCGGTGACGGACGGGCCTCCGGTAACTCCCTTGGAGGGTTATCTTCCCCTGATAGGGGCCGCAGCGCAGCGAAGTTGTTCTAATCAAGACTCCTGCAACCCCTGGTCATAGCACAGGGGGTGTAGGGATTACAATCCGGATAGTGCCTCGGCCTGCTCATCCCACCGTATCCTGCCATATATTGTTTGTTGTGGAGCTACGGAATAAAACTAACAGTTGGACTGTGATCGGTGTATGGACTCTGTTGATGGGAGCAAAGGGAGATTCCAGCATAGCAGGGCTAAGTTCCGCAACCCAATGCACATTTGGCCCGAGGAAGATATTGATACTGGCCTTCACCTCACCCACAGCCATGGGGAGGACATGGGCCGTAGCGCACCTCACTCTCGAAAACCAGGTACCCCTAGACAAGAGCTTTCGGACAACCGATAAACATGTGAAGGGGGTGAGGCCGCTACATACGCAAATGCCACAAAGTATCCCGCTTACAATACGCCAAATAGCACAGAGACAAGCCTCAAACCTTCTGGCACAAAGTCACTTGAAGTTGTGAGACCAAAATTAAGCTTTTTGGCCACAACCATAAATGCTACAATTAGAGAGGAGTCAACAAGTTCTTTGATTAAAGGTACGGAGGTGGATCGCTGATGTTTTGAGGATGTGTGAGCTACAAAGGCACAGAAAATTTGGTCAAAATTGATGGCAAGATGAATGCAGTATGTTATCAAAAAATCCTAGAGGAACATTTGCATTCATCAGCCAGGAAGCTGCGCTTGTGACGTACTTGGACATTCCAACATGACAATGATCCAAAATACAAGGCCAAGTCGACCTGTCATTGGCTACAACAGAATAAAGTGAAGGTTCTGGAGTGGCCATCTCAGTCTCCTGACCTCAGTATCATTGAGCCACTCTGGGGAGATCTCAAATGCGCAGTTCATGCAAGACAGGCCAAGAATTTACAGGAACTGAAGGATTTTTGCCAAGAGGAATGGGCAGCTTTACCATCTGAGAAGATAAAGAGCATCATCCACAAATACCACAAAAGACTTCAAGCTGTCATTGATGTTAAAGGGGACAATACACGGTATTAAGAACTGGAGTATGTAAACTTTTGATCAGGGTCATTTGGCTAGTTTCTGTTGCCATTATGATTTAAAAAGAGTAAACACAGTTGATTGATAATAAATGGCTTCAGCCAAACACTAACCATGAGTAAAAGAAAAGTTTGTGTTATCATTCATATTCTCTGAAAAATGGCCAAGAAATCATAAATTCTGCCAGGGTATGTAAACTTATGAGCACAACTGTATATTCTGTGTTGTGCAAACGTTTTAGGCAGGTGTAAAAAATTCAGTAAATTTCTGTTTTAGAAATAGAAGTGTTAATAGTTTATTTTTTATCAATTAACTAAAAGGAAAGTAAATGAACAGAAGAGAAATCCAAATTAAATCAATATTTGGTGTGACCACCCTTTGCCTTCAAAACAGCACCAATTCTTCTAGGTACACTTGCACACAGTTTTTGAAAGAACTTGGCAGGTAGGTTGTTCCAAACATCTTGGAGAAAAAAACGCAGATCTTCTGTGAATGTAGGCTGCCTCAAATATTTTTGTCTCTTCATGTAATCCCAAAACTCTTTCTGGGAGCCAAATCATCACTTCCAGGACTCCCTGTGCTTCTTTCCACTGAAGATGGTTCTTAATTGACAATGGCTGTATGTTTGGGGTTGTTGTCCTGCTGCAGAACAAATTCATCTGACTATATTTCTCAGCATTGAGGACACCATTGATCCTGATTACATCTCCAACTTCATTTGCAGAAATGCAGCCCCAAACTTGCAAGGAAACTTCACCATGCTTCACTGTTTCCTGCAGACACTCATTATTGTACCGCTCTCCAGCCCTTTGTAAAAAAACTTTTGCTACTACCAGATATTTCGAATTTTACACATGCGGCAGAATTTGTTGCCGTTTTATTAATGAGTACAGTAAAATGGATATATGAGAATGGAAAAGTGTCAGAACTTTTTTTTTTTTTTTTTCATTTTTTGCAGCTCTCACTTTGGCTTTCCTTGTTACGACAGGGGCTTAGTATGTGTTCGAGGAAAAATACCTACTTCATGTTTCTTTCATAAATTTGACTTTAGTTAAAGTTAAAAATTGTTTTGGCCTTTGATCTTTATTGTATTTTACTTTTTTATTTTATTTCATTTTAATGATCTTCATTTTACTTTGTACTTAAATTTTGACACAATTGCAGATTCTGCATTAAAGATTAGCTTGGCTCGTATTGTCTGTCAATGCTTTATGTTGATTGTAATATTATTAGTAATGGCTAGATTTATTGATTTTTGTGGTAACTGTTTCTGTGTATTGAATTTTAGAGGATGGAAAAAGATATGGGCCAGTTTTTGAAGAGCAGCCAATTGACACCATTCATCCGGAAGAATCTCCCGATGGCAAAATTTCAATGAACTGCAGAGCCAGAGCAAATCCAACTCCAACATATAAGTAATTATTGTTTTCATGTACATGACATTATTGAGTTTTGTTAATCAAATCTTGGGCCCAAAGTGCAGGTATATCTTCAGTTTATCTGCTTAAATTGACTTCCCAAAAGTTTACTCAGCTTACTTCATCTTACTCAGCCTACTATGTCTTCCCATTGGCCAGTAAAACTGGTCATCACTTTTGGTGGACAATATGAAGAAAACAGGGATCTTGGACAATTTTTTTAAGATCTAAATCTAGTGTGAAAATCTTTAAACTACCTCATTTCCATGTGGAAGTTTTTTTTTTGTAATGATCTGTTTAGAAAACGCATCATAGGGCAGGTGAACCCAGTGTTATAGGTTTTGGGCATTTAAAGTAAATAGAGACCAATATTTTTATTGAAGTACCTTAATGATGCACAGTCTGTATTGCCTTTTGCAAGAGAACCAAATCCGACCATCTTTTTTTTCCAGTGCGGGTGTGAAAATGTCAAAATAATTTTCAGGCCATGGTATAGCCAGTAACAGTCATGTTCAGCTGGGGATGTGTGTGCTGCTGAATGTGACTAACTACTACTAATAGCTTGCATATATACAGTAGGTGCCGCCGACATTGTATATTCATTGCGATCCCATTGCGGAGATTCTCTGCGACAGGCTGCCGACATCTCGGCGACATCTCGCGCTCGCTGCAATAGCGAGAAGGAGACGCGGCACTGTATTGAACGGGATCCGACGTGGATTCCCGCCAATACCAGGCACTGTGTTTGGTATGAATCCTGAGTGGGAACTCCACGCCAATTTTTAAATAAAAAACCGGCATGGGTTCACCCTCCAGGAGCATACCAGGCCCCTCGGTCTGGTATGGATTTGAAGGGGAATCCCCTAAGCCGAAAAAACAGCGTGGGGGTCCCCATCAAAATCCAAACCAGACCCTTATCCGAGCACGCAACCTGGCAGGCTTCAGGAAAAGAGGGGGGACGAGAGAGCCATTCACCTGGTGGAAAAAAAATGTCAATAAAAGAACACACACAGCTTTTTAAAGTAATTTATTACACAGCTCCGGGGGTCTTCTTCCAACTCCGGGGGTCTCTTCTGACTTCGGGGGTCTCCGGTGTCTTCTCCGCGCTCTCCGGTTCTTCTCTCGCTCTCTGGTTCTTTCTTCCCCGTCGTCTCGTCCGTCTCTCCGTTGTCCTTCTGCCGGCCCGGTCTTCCCGTCGCCGTTGGCGTCTTCTTCCCTCTTCTCTTCCTCGATGTTCACTCGTCGCTTCCTCCCGCTGTAATGCTGGCTGTTCGGTCCTCAACAATATATATAGGCTTCCCATGACGTCACAGTCACATGCTCCCATGACGTCACAGTCACATGCTCCGGGGCCACCCGGAGCATGTGACTGTGACGTCATGAGAAGCCTATATAAATCGTTGTGGACCGAACAGCCAGCATTACAGCGGGAGGAAGCGACGAGTGAACATCGAGGAGGAGAAGAGGGAAGAAGACGCTGACGGCGACGGGAAGACCGGGCCCCTCCACTAGCAAAAGAGCTGGAAGAAGATAGTGGAGGGGCCGGCAGAAGGACAACGGAGAGCCGGACGAGATGACGGGGAAGACCGGGCCTCTCCGCTAGCAAAAGAGCTGGAAGAAGATAGCGGACGGGCCGGCAGAAGGACAGCGGAGAGCCGGACGAGACGACGGGGAAGACTGGGCCTCTCCGCTAGCAAAAGAGCTGGAAGAAGATAGCGGAGGCCCGGCAGAAGGAAGAAAAAAACGGAGAGTGAGAGAAGAACCGGAGAGCGCGGAGACGACACCGGAGACCCCCGAAGTTGGAAGAGACCCACGGAGTCGGAAGAAGACCCCGGAGCTGTGTAATAAATTACTTTAAAAAGCTGTGTGTGTTCTTTTATTGACATTTTTTTCCACCAGGTGAATGGGTAGGGGTACGATGTACACCATACTCATTCGCATAGGGTGGGGGCCGGCATCTGGGGGCCCCCTTATTAAAGGGGGCTCCCGGATTTCGATCATCCCCCGCCCGCAGACCCTGACAACCAACGGCCAGGGTTGTCGGGAAGAGGCCCTTGTCCCCATCAACATGGGGACAGGGTGCTTTGGGGTGAGGGGGCCGCAGGTCGCCCCCCTGCCCCAAAGCACCAAACCCCCCATGTTGAGGGCATGCGGCATGGTACGGTTCAGGAGGAAGGGGGGCGCTCTCTCGCCCCCCCTCTTTTCCTGCGGCCTCCCAGGTTGCGTGTTCGGATAGGGGTCTGGTTTGGATTTTGAGGGGGACCCCCACGCCGTTTTTTCAGCTTAGGGGATTCCCCTTCAAATCCATACCAGACCGAAGGGCCTGGTATGCTCCTGGAGGGGGAACCCATGCCACTTTTTTATTTCAAAATTGGCGTGGAGTTCCCGCTCAGGATTCATACCAAACACAGTGCCTGGTATTGGCGGGAATCCACGTCGGATCTCCGTCTACCGGCCTCAATGTCAGCAATGCATGTCGCTCATTGCGAAAGGAAAAACACAATTTTTCCTTTCCTGATGACGAGACAGCTCGGCGCAGGCTCTCGCGACGGGGCTCGTAGGGTGTCAATATCGCCGCTAGGAGAGGCAAGATTGACACAAATTCGGCGGCACCTACTGTAGGTGCATCTCAAAAAATTTAAAAATCATCAAAAAGTTAATTTATTTCAGTAAATCAATTAAAAAAGTGAAACTCATATATTTTATATAAATGTGTTACACACAGAGTGATATATTTCAAGCATTTCTTTCTTTTCATTTTTGATGATTATGGCTTACAGCTAGGGAAAACCCCAATTTCAGTATCTCAGAAAATTAGAATATTACATAAGACCAATAAAAAAAAGCATGTTTAATACAGAAATGTTGGCTTACTGAAAAGTATGTCCATATACAGTATAGTAAGCACTCAATAATTAGTCGGGGCTCCTTTTGCATGAATTACTGCATTAATGCAGCGTAGCATGGAGGCAATCAGCCTGTGGCACTGCTGAGGTGTTATGGAAGCTCAGGTTCCTTTGATAGCGGCCTTCAGCTCGTCCGCATTGTTGGTTCTGGTGCCTCTCATCTTCCTCTTGAAAATATCACACAGATTCTCTATTGGGTTTAGATCAGGCAAGTTTGCTGGCTAACCAAGCACAGTGATACCATGATCATTAAACCAGTTATTGGTACTTTTGGCAGTGTGGGCAGGTACAAAGTCCTGCTGGAAAATTAAATCAGCATCTCCATAAAGCCAACACCAGCAACTGACATGGCTCCCCAAATCATCACTGACTATGGAAATTTCACACTGGACCTCATGCAACTTGGATCCTCTTCCTCCAGACTCTGGGACCTTGATTTCCAAACGGAATGCAAGATTTTTCACAGTCCATGATGATTTGGGGAGCGATGTCATCTGCTGGTGTTGGTCCACTGTGTTTTATCAAGTCCAAAGTTAGCGCAGCCCTCTACCAAGAAATTTCTTGAGCACTTCATGTTTCCCTCTGCTGACCAGCTTTATGGAGATGCTGATTTCGTTTTCCAGCAAGACTTGGTACCTGCCCGCACTGCCAAAAGTACCAATACCTGGTTTAATGATCATGGTATCACTGTGCTTGATTGGCCAGCAAACTCACCTGACCTAAACACAATAGAGAATCTATGGAGTATCATCAAGAGGAAGATGAAAGAGACCAGACCCAACAATGCAGATGACCTGAAGGCCCCTATCTAAGCAACCTGGGCTTCCATAACACCTCAGCAGTGCCACAGGCTGATCGCCTCCATGCCATGCCGTGTTGATGCAGTAATTCATGCAAAAGGTATTGAGTATTGAGTGAATACTATACTGTACATGAACATACTTTTCAGTAAGCCAACATTTCTGTATTAAACATCTTATTTTTTTTTAATTGGTCTTATGTAATATTCTATTTTTCTGAGATACAGAATTTTTCGGTTTTCACTAGCTGTAAGCCATAATCATCAAAATCAAAAGAAAGAAATGCTTGAAATATATCACTCTGTGTGTAACACATTTATATAAAATATATGAGTTTCACTTATTGAATTGAATTACTGAAATAAATTACCTTTTTGATGATATTTTAAGAGATGCACCTGTAATATTCATAAAAAATGTACAATGTTATTTAGCAAAATTTAAGAAGTAGAAAAAAATTTACATAAAATTTTAGATGTGGTCCAGATATTTTGTTTCCATAATTTTAGAGGAGCAAATAAAAGATTTTTATTGTAATGTTACTGTAAAATTTATTGTGCAATAAATTAAGGTAAAAAGATTAATGGAGAATTGCAGAAAAATATTTTGATGGACTCAGTTAAAAATAAAATATTAATATTTGTTAAGTGTATTAATTGTTCAAAGTGAGGTATCACCCTTGCTGTTGAAAGTGTTTATCACCCTACGTTAGTATGGACTATATTGTCTAAGATGAAAATATTTATGTTTCAGGTGGAGACTAAACAACTGGGACATTGATATTCTAAATCCACGCTACAGTATGATTGGTGGTAATCTATTAATCAACAATCCAGATAAGTCAAGAGATACTGGAAAATATGTCTGCATAGTGACCAATGAATATGGAACAATCAGGAGCCATGAAGCCAGCCTCAACTTTGGATGTAAGAATTAATTTAAGCATCTGAAAACAGTGGGGGGTACTAAGTAAACCGCAAATAACACTTTGTTTATTACCAGATTGTTAGTCTTTGCATAACCATGTTACTGCATCTCCTAAATTATATGTACCATAGTAAATGTACTAGTAATTTTTGACAAACTGGACATCAGTTATATTACTACATCTCTCTCTTAACTTGATTGTCTGCCCATCTGCACGCTTTCCTGTCTTTTTTTTTTTTCTAGAGATGAGCTAAACAGTGTGGAAACATCACAATTGACCATTGCAAACATTAACATAGATTTATGTAATACTTTGCCATACCAATGGTGCTTAATCTACCATCCTGATTTTATTCACTCTCTTTGTTTTAACCTTTTGATAAAAAAATGCGTGTCACCACATTCACTGTCCTGTGCTCTGCCAGGATTGTGATTTAATTATATGGGCTATTAATTCCATAGCAAGCCAACGTTTGTGCCAGTTAGTAGAGAGGGCATGTATTTAAGTCAAACAGTAATGCTTGGTGGTAGAAAAGGGTTGGCACAGTATTTTCTATTTTTATTTTTTTTTTTACAAAAAAGTAGTGAAATTTCAGTCTGAACCATAAATTGAAGCAACACATTCAGATGCAAATCTGGTACAGAGCTTATGGGTTGAATTTTTAAACATTATTTATCTATCTGCTACCCTTCTATATAATGGTAATAATAACAATAATAATAATAATACATTATTATTGTTTTTTTTTTGGTTGGTGTACTAGAAAATGTTTGTTCACAGTTTTTAAGCATCACATCTTTTTGTTTATATACAGTATATTGAATTGGTAATGCATTATGTGGGTGACTACAAGTAGTGGTGTACAGCCGCATAGTATGCATGGCAGTGTGCTTATTACACGTATTTTCCTATCCTGTGTAAGATTTAAGAAAGACGACTAAATAAGTACCAGTTTGAAGGGATTGGCATTGCTCCCAGAAGCTAGTTGCCATGACAATGCCACCTTTCTGATTTAGTAACATACACTGCCCACCATAAGTAAGCACTATAAACTCTTAATAGAAAATGTGACCATATATACAGGTTTATCCAATATATTAAGTATTTGCTTAGTTTATGTTTAGCTTGTGTGTCTTAATTTTTTCATATGCTCCCAGCTGCAATGCAAGTGTGGCTAGCAACATTTTTTCTTTCAAAAGTGTATCCCAATACTATTAGGAACATTTCACTGTATGGTTGCACACTGTCCTTTTTATTTACCATGTCTACAGCAGGAGCTTTGCCCAGTAATTCAGTGCAATTGTGTTTGTAAAAAAAGTATGAACAAAAACTATTGTGTATATTACTAGTCCATATGAAATATTTTTGCTGGATTTACTTGTTAAATTGGACAGCAACATTCTCTCTTGCATATGTTTTCATGAACAGCAAAAGAGCTTACATATGGGGCCGTAGTAAGCCCTCTTTTTATATACATGGGAGCAACAATGTTTTTTGTACATACAAAAGCTCTGCTTATTGTTTTCCATTGGTACACTGTAGTTGTGTTTCACTGCTCCATCCCACAAAGTTGGTCCTTGATTCATTGATAAGTGCTTGCAGCGGTTGGCATTAGAGAGTGATTGCACCAAACCAGTGAGAACTTCCTCTATTGGCGGTTCTAGAGATCACTCAGTGTTTTGCGAAATCATGGAAGAGCTAGCTTGGAAGATAAAAAAATAAAAATACCTAAGATAAACACTGCAACAATATCTTAAAAATGTGAATGGACTAAAAACATTGTACTTTCTCCTTAATGGGAATATGAACAAGGATTGTTTTTCAGTGAAATTGTACCCATTTGTCTGACTGCCATCTAGTGTCTGTGGCTAGATGTGCAAGCCACAAGCAATTTTACTACAAAAATCTGTTTTTTTAAATGGCCATTCAGGAGTGTTGAAAACTGAAATTATTTACCCTGAGTCTATGGTCTCGTACAAACAGACATGATGGATAAATGCAATAGTACCACTATTAGACCCTTTTCTAGGAAAACAATGAAGGAGGACTACAGCAGGAATTCTTACAGACACTGCAATCCATTCTAATGTTAACATAGATTTACCTAATGCAAAGCCAACACTTTTATGAACAAGTGTTTATTGGTCCATTTGACTCAGTGCACTTTGTTTGTCCCAGGGGTCAATGATCACCCAGGATGACCATCATGAATGTAGGGCAAGCAGCTTGATTTTATTCTTATAACAAAAATGTCACTGCCCTCATCTATGACTGGTCTTCACAGCAAGGAGCACTGGATGGGCGGACGCATGTCAATAAAAAACACACAGAATATCCAAGCTCAACTTACCAACCAATCAGCAACAAAACAAATTCACCTGTCTAACAGTGCGTTTAAAAACAGGGGTTTAGTTGCACGCATTTGCAAATACATGTGTAAGCTGCAGGCCGCGTCAAGGCTCCCTGTATGCTGCAGTCCTAACTCTAAAATTTAAGGTCTCCTCGATGGAAGCACATGTATGCTGATGGATAGATATAGGGCAGGTGACTGGGGGGAGCCCACCCTCCATTAAAGGGGCAGGAGCACACTAAACACCCAGCACATGGAAGCAAAGGTGCTAGTGCGTTGCCTGACCACAATGACAACAATACATATAACAAAAATGTCACTGCCCTCATCTATGACTGGTCTTCACAGCAAGGAGCACTGGATGGGCGGACGCATGTCAATAAAAAACACACAGAATATCCAAGCTCAACTTACCAACCAATCAGCAACAAAACAAATTCACCTGTCTAACAGTGCGTTTAAAAACAGGGGTTTAGTTGCACGCATTTGCAAATACATGTGTAAGCTGCAGGCCGCGTCAAGGCTCCCTGTATGCTGCAGTCCTAACTCTAAAATTTAAGGTCTCCTCAATGGAAGCACATGTATGCTGATGGATAGATATAGGGCAGGTGACTGGGGGGAGCCCACCCTCCATTAAAGGGGCAGGAGCACACTAAACACCCAGCACATGGAAGCAAAGGTGCTAGTGCGTTGCCTGACCACAATGACAACAATACATATAACAAAAATGTCACTGCCCTCATCTATGACTGGTCTTCACAGCAAGGAGCACTGGATGGGCGGACGCATGTCAATAAAAAACACACAGAATATCCAAGCTCAACTTACCAACCAATCAGCAACAAAACAAATTCACCTGTCTAACAGTGCGTTTAAAAACAGGGGTTTAGTTG
Organism: Rana muscosa; assembly: GCA_029206835.1. Lineage (NCBI taxonomy): Eukaryota > Metazoa > Chordata > Amphibia > Anura > Ranidae > Rana > Rana muscosa. Next base: position 738,169,486 of record CM055118.1, read on the forward strand.
CACACATTTGCAAATACATGTGTAAGCTGCAGGCCGCGTCAAGGCTCCCTGTATGCTGCAGTCCTAACTCTAAAATTTAAGGTCTCCTCAATGGAAGCACATGTATGCTGATGGATAGATATAGGGCAGGTGACTTGGGGGAGCCCACCCTCCATTAAAGGGGCAGGAGCACACTAAACACCCAGCACATGGAAGCAAAGGTGCTAGTGCGTTGCCTGACCACAATGACAACAATACATATAACTAAAATGTCACTGCCCTCATCTATGACTGGTCTTCACAGCAAGGAGCACTGGATGGGCGGACGCATGTCAATAAAAAACACACAGAATATCCAAGCTCAACTTACCAACCAATCAGCAACAAAACAAATTCACCTGTCTAACAGTGCGTTTAAAAACAGGGGTTTAGTTGCACGCACTGATTTGATTCTTGCGTGTGGGACCTAACTCCCCTTGCGGAGTCATTAGACTATGATATTGTTGACCTAAGCATCAAACAACCCTGTAAATATAACCTATATAAGGTATATTTACATTTATTAGCAAACTGTGCTGAGTTTTCTTTGCTTTATATGCTGTACATCACTTTAATTTACACTTACTGCCTAAAGCCTTCATATTGAGCTGTTACCCGTTTGAGTTATTTTACTTACTGTGTATTAATTTGAGTCATTAGCATACATTTCCTTGTATTCATTTAATGACATTTCTTCATGAATTTATTATAATTTAGACATTATTTTATTTTCAACCGTATTCATGTTTATTCATATACATGTTCTCCATGGTGTCTCCACAAAAAGCATAGTTAAGGCTTAATAAATCATTTATAACTGTTTATATTTATGAATTCATTCTTTATTAAAGCTGTTATTATTGCTTTAATGAAAGTATAAATAAAAAGCTACATCCGACTTTTCTTGATTTCATGGTGTTTTAGCATTTTTCTACAACTTTAGCTTTGCAACAATCAAAAAATACAGGAATTTATTTTTACCATGTTGCACCTCAGAGCTACTAAGATGCAGGTAAAGGTCAGTAGTACATGACCACTTGACCTTGACTTTAAAGGATTTTTTTTCTACAGAAACTCACAATTATATTTTTAATATTTCAGTGTTGCTAGCTTACAAGAGATACCATATACAAAATACAGTGACATTTTTAAACATATCAAACTAGTGCAGCTAGTGACATAAAATGCCCAACAAACCATGATAAAAATAATCACCTAATAGACCACATATTGCATAAGACTCAAAGTACCCTTTTACAAAAATGTTATATTTTTGTACAGAAAAAATACATAAATCCACAGTGCATAATGAAACAAAGAATTAACCTTTTGGTTAACAGTACCAAAGCTCCAAATGTGTATCCAACTTGTATAAATTAGTAGAAGTCCAACTTGCATCAATCAAAACAATCTAAACGTGTCCTCTTGGAAATTATCCTTCTCCACCACAAAGTATGATCCACTTCAATGAATGTGCAATTCCACACTCTGTGCTCATGTTGAAAACTCGAGACCAAGGACATGACCTTTTCAAATATGAAAGAGTATAATGCTCTTACTCATACCTTTTCTTTTGCTGCAATCTCTCCATATGAACCTCTGCTCCCAGTGATATAAAAAATGAAAAGGTTCAAATAGTTTAACAATGTATTGTATTTAAGGAATAATTCCAGACATCAGCATGTGTTATACATAGTTATACATAGTTGCAGCTTACCAATGTAATTATGTATATACCATACCTGGCTGATGCCCCTGAAAGCTGGAAATCACTGAAGTAAACACCACTATTTCGGTGATCTCCACTTGTTTTTTGTTTACCTCTGTAGGTCCTCCTTTACTCACAGGGAATCTCAATGCATGCATTTTTTTTAAGTGGTCACCACTGCAGGTACTGCAGCTTTAGAATTGATATATAACAACACAACCCCTTAAATTTTCTGTCCAGATGCAGAGAAGGTTCTTCGTCCTGTTTGAAGAAAATTAAAAGTGACCAGCTACAAATACTGTAGCTGCTCACTTTTAATGAAAAGACACTTACCTGTCCAGGAGTTCAGCGCTGTCCTTACCTAAACCAGTTTTTTGCCAGTCTTCTGGTCCCCGGTGCTGGCATGTTAACTGCGAGCAGCCAGCTGTGATTCCTTCACAGCCGACTGCCCTCTGCACATGCACGTGTCTCGCTGCACTTTGTGAATGGCCTTACAGCCATCTGGGACCTGTGGCGTGTCCCAAAAGATTGGCGGTGGGGGCACGGCAATGCGTCCGGAGTTGGGTCCAGTCAAAACCGGGTACCCGTCCCCCCTGCATAAAGTGCCAAAAATAGAAAAGGAGGGAGGGGGAGGAGGGCATAAGATTATTGACATTCATTCACTCACATCATTATCAGTGCATGATGTATTGCGTTGCTTGATGACCTAAGAAAGAGATTTGTTTTGCCTTCCAAATTTCCTCTGTTCCACTGACATCCACAATGTCTTGTTAGTTGTGCTTAAGCTTCTCTACAAAGCATAAAGGAACAAAAATCAAGAGGCTTATCAGAATCTATTTTTTTTATCTTAGATCTGTAAATACGGTCAGGTTTGGTTGCCACATGAAGAAATCTTGTAAAGAAGTGGAAATTGATGGAATCCAAATATTTTTTTTTTCAGATTTTTTTTTTAGATTTGAATAGAACAGCTGTCCATTTTATTGCTGACTGTGTGCATGTTGGAGTAATTACTACTTGTGTCTTGTCCAAGTGAAAATAATTGAGTGTGAATTTTCCCAGTGGGAACACATTAAAAGTTGTATGTTTTAACGTAAGCTTTTCACCATTTAATGGAAAAGGGTTTTTATTGCCGCCTGTTTCTCAATAATGTGAGAGGAAGTGTTCCCAGTGGGAACACAGACAACTTATAGGAAAGCATTAAAATGTACCAGTTATGAAATGATATATTGCATTGTGTGAGTGGATAAAATGTCATCTTTAATTATTATGTAAATTATTTGAATATAGATCTTGACCCTTTCCCTCCTGAGGAGCGACCAGAAGTAAAAGTGAAGGAAGGCACAGGAGTGATGCTGATTTGTGACCCTCCTCCACACTTCCCAGGTGATAACCTTCAAAATTATAATTAAATTGTTTCTTTCTTACCTGTGTCGTATATATCATATATATTGAGTATATCATGCCAACAAGACCAACAGCATATGTTTAATTATCATATGAGCTGCCTTATTTTCTATGTTAAAACGTAAGTCTGGCTTGTGAATTTACACATTTTGGCTTTCCTTAGAAAGTCAAGTGTTCACTCTTTTTGGGCTGAAACCACTCCCTCCAGGCTAGTAATATCATTCCCTTCTACCACCACTTAGTGGCAGATGGAAGTGACTAATTCATGGTGCATGACCAAGGTCTAAACTATACATGTAATCAATGATGGCCTGCACCCTCCTTCCTGCTGTGATGAATAAGAAAAAAAAGGGCGCACTGGGAAATGATTCGTATGCTACCCAGTGAGGTCAAAAGGCTGCGTACAAACATCTATTGGATATTTATAATTGTTTTGAATGTAAAACTGATTACAGGTTTTCAAAACAGGATAAGTACACTCTCAATTGTAATCCAATAAGTGCCCACTCCTTGCCCTCAGTAGCAAAATACTGTATAGAATCCCATACATTGGTACAGAATTTAAGCTATTAGGCTACCCTGCACATCCACATCCTGTATCCTGTGCTATTCAGACTAAATCCAGAGCAGAAAGCCTGTTGCATGCAACCGACGATAACAGGGGAATGTCACAGATCTTAATGGCAAATCCTATGTGCAGCTCAGCACATACTACTGAAAGATTACCAATATATTGTTTATTATCTTTGGCTTTCTGCTCTGTATATGGTGTGAATGTAGTACAAGCTGCAAAAGCTCTGCTCAGGCAGTGAAACCTAAAAAGAAGGTTTTGCAGCAAAAGGTATTGCAATTTCTCTTTAAGAACTTGCAAACCTCATCTTCTTATACATATGCTGCCCTCCTTACTATTAAGCTTTTCTTCCAGTGTGGAAACTGACACTTAGGTTGGATTTTACAGAACTGTATCACTATAATCATTGTGATTTTACAGTACTTGGCACTATGTAGCAAACTGATCACCTACTATAATAGTAAGTGATAGGATATGCCCCAATCATTGCTGAGAAAAGGGCTTATATTACAGAAAACAAAAACAGAAATGTAAGAGAATTTAGAGCCCAAGAAAAGATTGCTCATTTATGTTCCAGTGCTCATTATTAATTAATCAGTTAGTCAATGGCAATGCTTCATTTCCAAGCACTAATTAAAACAGTCAATATCCATTTCACATTTGGTCCTAAAAGCTTATGAGCCATCTATTTATTATGGCAAGCTTGAGAATGTGCATCACATTGTGAAACCAGTAGTAGTTAGTCACTAATAAGAAGACCTGTTCTGTATTGTTATAGACATTTCATACACTGTAAAAACTATTGTTCTAGGTCTACTCAAAAAAAATTAAGGCAACTATTTGCATCAGCTTTTTAGGTACTCTCAACTAAACTTATTTTTGTCTGACTCATTAGACTTTTCATGTTTTCAACTTTGTTGTTTTAAGTAAAGCCAACTATTTTTTTTTCAGTTTATAGACCATAGGTTTAAGTAAAGCCAACTAAATTTTTCCAGTTTATAGACCATAGGTTTAAGTAAAGCCAACTCAATTTTTCCAGTTTATAGAAAAGTTCATAATAGGAACACATGTATTTATTTCAAGTACTTATATAGCACCGTCAATTTGCACAGTGCTTTACATATACATTGTACATTCACATCAGTCCCTGCCCTCAAGGGGCTTACAGTCTAAGATCCCTAACTCACATTCATACATACTAGGGCCAATTTACACAGGAGCCAATTACCCTACCAGCATGTCTTTGGAGTGTGGGAGGAAACCTATGCAGCAACAGAGTAGCACATGCAAACTCCAGGCAGGTAGTGTTATAGTCGGGATTCAAACCAGCGACCCTTAAGCTGCTAGGTGAAAGTGCGAACCACTACACCACTGTGCTGCCCTATTACTTAGTCACTTTGTTTTAAGTGATATTAACTTGTAACTTACTAAAAAAAAAAATTGGTAAAATTATTTTCCAAATGTATTTGATACATGTTTGAAAGTTTTTATATAAAAATAATACAATAATATGTTGTTTTTTTTTTAAATGAATAGTCTCATGAAACAGGCTTTCAAAACAGATTAACATTTATTATTTATAAAGTGTTACAAATGTAATATTATTAAAGCAGCATCAAACGCAAATGTAAACATTAAAGAAAGATAAAATAAAACTGAAACACACCCATGTAACATACAGTATTTCTGTAAAGAACATAGAATACAGAATGTATTAACACTTTTTTTAAGCCTCTTAGGAAAGTAATTTGCACTTTAAAGTGTGAACTTTTGAAGATAGATTTCCCACATCTAGCTCTAAAAAGATCTTCTGAAAAACTTCAAAGGTATATTTTAGGTTTTCAGGGTAGCTCAGGCTAAAAACATAAATGAGTCCCATAATCATTCTTTCTGATACAAAATGAGAGTGCTATATGAAAAAATACACTATACCAATATGTTTGTGTTTCCTGTCAATGCAGCATAAATATAGTATGTTTGTTTTTGAAATGTAATAACATAGTGCAAAGTGGGCGGGGCTTTAGGTTACATAATCTAACGTTAAATGTCCAATATCTCACAAACCAAACTAACAAGGTTTTTTTTTTGTGGTACAAATCAGCACAAATGCAGCCCAACCAAATTGTATGATTGTTTTTAAAATGTAAAAACATGTGGTGCAAAGTGGGAGAGGTTTCATCAACTATAATGCACAATATCTCTGAAACCAAACCAGCACATATGTTTGTTTTTGCAGCACAAATCATCACAGATGCAGTTTAAATGAATGCTATCTTTGTTTTAAAATTTTAATAATATTGGGTGCAAAGTGGGCGGGGCTTGGTGTTACATAATCTGAATTTGAATTCCAATATCTCAAAAACCGAACCGGCTTGTGGGACAATATCATTTTGAAGCTTAACAGCTGGCGGTCCCTCACCCTGCATCTTGGTTGCGTTCTGCCGCATGCAGTAAGCGCAAACTTTGTATGCGCAAAAGTGAGTTGTCTCAATAGGTGTATACAACTGACGTATGTCCATTTATTATAAATATATTAATCAGCAAATAAAATAAACATTTTGGATGGTATGTTAACCACTTAACGACCGCCCACTGTAAATATACGTCGGCAGAATGGCACCGACAGGCAGAATCACGTATATCTACGTGACTGCCTTTGTATAGTTGGGGGGTCCGATCGGACCCCCCTTCTTTACAGTGAGCGGTGGTTAACTGATCGGGAGCGATCAGGCATGAGGGGACGGCCATTTGATTCCGGCCACCCCCTCTCGATCGCTCCCGGCGAATGAGAGAGCTTCCCCTGCCTATGTAATGTTTACACAGGCAGAGGAAGTGATGTCATCTCTCCTGCGGCGCTCACATATACCGAGCGCCGTACAGGAGAAGATGCCAGGTTAGTGCACAAAACAATACACTGACACCAGGACACATAGGTACATAAATCGCCCCCCCAGGCCCCCCCAGACACCCCCAGATCACCCCCCAGATCACCCCCCAGCCACAGTGTCACTGATTGCAGTGACCATTTATTTACTGATCACTGCAATCAGTGACATTTGTGACTGTAAAAGTGTCACCAAAGTTTAGTTTTAGGTCCAGTGTAGCCCCCTAACCCCCCCTAATAAAGGTTTAACCCCTTGATCGCCCCCCAGATAACCCTTTCACCCCCTATCACCACTGTCGCTAAGCAATCATTTTTCTGATCGCCGTCTTAGCGTCGGTGATGCCGATCGGTAGCCAGTAATTTTTTTTAGGTTCGCCACAGGTTTTTATAGCGTCGGGTACCCCAATATATTACCTAATAAAGGTTTAACCCCTTGATCACCCCCCAGGTAACCCTTTCACCCCCTATCACCACTGTCGCTAAGCGATCGTTTTTCTGATCGCTGTCTTATTGTCGGTGATGCAGATCGGTAGCCAGTTATTTTTTTTTAGGTTTGCCGCAGGTTTTTATAGCGTCAGGTACCCCAATATATTATCTAATAAAGGTTTAACCCCTTGATCGCCCCCCAGGTAACCCTTTCACCCCCTATCACCACTGTCGCTAAGCGATCGTTTTTCTGATCGCTGTCTTATTGTCGGTGATGCAGATCGGTAGCCAGTAATTTTTTTAGGTTCGCCGCAGGTTTTTATAGCGTCAGGTACCCCCATAAATTATCTAATAAATTTATCTAATAAGACAGCAATCAGAAAAACGATCGCTTAGCGACAGTGGTGATAGGGGGTGAAAGGGTTACCTGGGGGGCGATCAAGGGGTTAAACCTTTATTAGGTAATATATTGGGGTACCTGACGCTATAAAAACCTGCGGCGAACCTAAAAAAAATAACTGGCTACCGATCTGCATCACCGACAATAAGACAGCGATCAGAAAAACGATCGCTTAGCGACAGTGGTGATAGGGGGTGAAAGGGTTACCTGGGGGGCGATCAAGGGGGTTAAACCTTTATTAGGTAATATATGGGGGTACCCGACGCTATAAAAACCTGCGGCGAACCTAAAAAAAACTGGCTACCGATCGGCATCACCGACAATAAATGCAGATCGGTAGCCAGTAATTTTTTTTAGGTTTGCCGCAGGTTTTTATAGCATCAGGTACCCCCATAAATTATCTAATAAAGGTTTAGCCCCCTTGATCGCCCCCCAGGTAACCCTTTCACCCCCTATCACCACTGTCGCTAAGCGATCATTTTTCTGATCGCTGTCTTATTGTCGGTGATGCAGATCGGTAGCCAGTAATTTTTTTTTAGGTTTGCCGCAGGTTTTTATAGCATCAGGTACCCCCATAAATTATCTAATAAAGGTTTAACCCCCTTGATCGCCCCCCAGGTAACCCTTTCACCCCCTATCACCACTGTCGCTAAGCGATCATTTTTCTGATCGCTGTCTTAGCGTCTGTGATGCAGATCGGTAGCCAGTAATTTTTTTTAGGTTAGCCGCAGGTTTTTATAGCGTCAGGTACCCCCATATATTATCTAATAAAGGTTTTAACCCCCTAATTGCCCCTAGTTAACCCTTTCACCAGTGATCACCATATAAGTGTTACGGGTGACGCTGGTTAGTTAGTTTGCTTTTTATAGTGTCAGGGCACCCGCCGTATATATAACCCAATAAAGGTTTAACCCCCTGATCGCCCGGCGGGTGATATCAATTAGGTTTTAGCATCAGAGAGGGTCTGCGTCACACCCCAGGCAGCGTCAGGTTAGTGCCAGTAACGCTAACACCCACGCGTGAAGCATACACCCCCCTTAGTGGTATAGTATCTGATCAGATCAATATCTGATCTGATCAGATCTATACTAGCGTCCCCAGCAGTTTAGGGTTCCCAAAAACGCAGTGTTAGCGGGATCAGCCCAGATACCTGCTAGCACCTGCGTTTTGCCCCTTCGTCCAGCCCAGGCCACCCAAGTGCAGTATCGATCGATCACTGTCACTTACAAAACACAACACACATAACTGCAGCGTTCACAGAGACAGGCCTGATCCCTGCGACTCCAGTGCTGTAGGAGGTGATTTCACCACCACAGTTAAAAAAAAAAAGCATATATGCCGAAGCATTGGGGCAGCAGGGGCGGAGGAGCGATTTTGCTCCTAATGCCGCGTACATACGGTCGAAATTCCGACGGAGGCTTGCCCGTGGAAAAGTCCGACCATGTGTGTGCGGCATAACTTTTTTGCGGGAGGATGCCCCCATGCTTCGGCATATATAAATGGTGCATGTATGCCCATCATTAGAAGTGGGTGGATGAAGGGCGGTATTCTAATGGTGGGCATACCCACCGATCAATCTCTTTTTTCGTTCAGCCAACTGGCTGCATGAAAAAAAAAGATTACAATACATGTCCAACAAGGACCAGCAACGTACTGGTATGTTGCTGGACTTTGAATGTTTATACCAGAATGATGCCTGCGGGTTTAGGTATCATCTTGGTATCATTCTTTTCAGCCAGCGGCCGGCTTTCATGTAAAAGCAATCCTAGTGACTAATTAGCCTCTGGACTGCTTTTACAAGCAGTGGGAGGGAATGTCCCCCCCCCCAGATATAAAAAGCGCCATTGGGAAATTGGGAAAGCATTTTATCACACCGATCTTGGTGTGGTCAGATGCTTTGAGGGCAGAGGAAAGATCTAGGGTCTAGAAGACCCCAGTTTTTTTCAAAAAAGAGTACCTGTCACTACCTATTGCTATCATAGGGGATATTTACATTCCCTGAGATAACAATAAAAATGATAAAAAAAAAAATATGGAAGGAACAATTTAAAAATAAAATAAAAAAGCTAAATGAATAATAAAAAATAAAAATAAAATAAAAAAGCACCCCTGTCCTGCCCTGCTCTTGCCCAATGGCGAACGCAAGCGTCGGTCTGGCGTCATATGTAAACAGCAATTGCACCATACATGTGAGGTATCACCGCGAAGGTCAGATCGAGGGCAGTCATTTTAGCAGTAGACCTCCTCTGTAAATCTAACGGGGTAACCTGTAAAGGCTTTTAAAGGCTTTTAAAAATGTATGTAGTTTGTCGCCAATGCGCGTTTGTGCGAAATTTTAAAGCATGTCGTGTTTGGTATCTATGTACTCGGCCTAAGATCATCTTTTTTATTTCATCAAACATTTAGGCAATATAGTGTGTTTTAGTGCATTAAAATTTAAAAAAGTGTATTTATTCCCCAAAAAATGCGTTTGAAAAATCGCTGCGCAAATACTGTGTAGAAAAAAAAGATGCAACACCCACCATTTTAATCTGTAGGGCCTTTGCTTTAAAAATATATATAATGTTTGGGGGTTCAACATAATTTTCTTGCAAAAAAAAAAAATGTTTTCATGTAAACAAAAAGTGTCAAAAAGGGCTTTGTCTTCAAGTGGTTAGAAGAGTGGATGTAAGCTTCCTAATGTTGTGTATAAAATGCCAGAACAGTTCAAAACCCCCCCAAATGACCCCATTTTGGAAAGTAGACACCCCAAGCTATATACTGAGAGGCATGTGGAGTCCATGGAATATTTTATATGTTGACACAAGTTGCGGAAAAAATACAATTTTTTTTTTTTTTTGCACAAAGTTGTCACTAAATGATATATTGCTCAAACATGCCATGGGTATATGTGGAATTACACCCCAAAATACATTCTGCTGCTTCTCCTGAGTACGGGGATACCACATGTGTGAGACTTTTTGGGAGCCTAGCCGCGTACGGGACCCCAAAAACCAAGCACCGCCTTCAGGCTTTCTAAGGGTGTAAATTTTTGATTTCACTTCTCACTGCCTATCACAGTTTCGGAGGCTATGGAATGCCCAGATGGCACAAAACCCCCCCAAATGACCCCATTTTGGAAAGTAGACACCCCAAGCTATTTGCTGAGAGGTATTGTGAGTATTTTGCAGATCTCGCTTTTTGTCACAAAGTTTTGAAAATTGAAAAAAAATATATATATTTTCTTTCTTCATTTTCAAAAACAAATGAGAGCTGTAAAATACTCACCATGCAAATAGCAAATAGCTTGGGGTGTCTACTTTCCAAAATGGGGTCATTTGGAGGGGTTTTCTGCTATTTTGGCATTTTATGGCCTTCGAAACTGTGATAGGTAGTGAGGAGTGAAATCAAAAATTTGTGCCTAGAAATCCTGAAGGCGGTGCTTGGTTTTCGGGGTCCCGTACGCGGCTAGGCTCCTAAAAAGTCCCACACATGTGGTATCCCCGTACTCAGGAGAAGCAGCAAAATGTATTTTGGGGTGTAATTCCACATATAACCATGGCATGTGTGAGCAATATATCATTTAGTGACAACTTTTTGTAATTTTTTTTTTGTCATTATTCAATCACTTGGGACAAAAAAAAAATATTCAATGGGCTCAACAGGCCTCTCAGCAATTTCCTTGGGGTGTCTACTTTCTAAAATGGGGTCATTTGGGGGGGTTTTGTGCTATTTTGGCATTTTATGGCCTTCAAAACTGTGATAGGTAGTGAGGAGTGAAATCAAAAATTTGCGCCCTTAGAAATCCTGAAGGCGGTGCTTGGTTTCCGGGGGCCCGTACGCGGCTAGGCTCCCAAAAAGTCCCACACATGTGGTATCCCCGTACTCAGGAGAAGCACCAAAATGTATTTTGGGGTGCAATTCCACATATAACCATGGCATGTGTGAGCAATATATCATTTAGTGACAACTTTTTGTAATTTTTTTTTTTTTTTTAGTCATTATTCAATCACTTGAGACAAAAAAAAAAAATATTCCATGGACTGAACATGCCTCTCAGCAATTTCCTTTGGATGTCTACTTTCCAAAATGGGGTCATTTGGGGGGGTTTTGTACTGCCCTGCCATTTTAGCACCTCAAGAAATGAGATAGGCAGTCATGAACTAAAAGCTGTGTAAATTCCAGAAAATGTACCCTAGTTTGTAGACGCTATAACTTTTGCGCAAACCAATAAATATACGCTTATTGACATTTTTTTTACTAAAGACATGTGGCTGAATACATTTTAGCCTAAATGTATGACTAAAATTGAGTTTATTCGATTTTTCTTATAACAAAAAGTAGAAAATATCATATTTTTTCAAAATTTTCGGTCTATTTCCGTTTATATCGCAAAAAATAAAAATCGCAGAGGCAATCAAATACCATTAAAAGAAAGCTCTATTTGTGGGAACAAAAGGACGCAAATTTCGTTTGGGTACAACATTGCATGTCCGCACAATTTACAGTTAAAGCAGCGCAGTGCAAAATTCTGAAATCACCTCTGGTCCTCTAGCTACCAAATGGTCCGGGGCTTAAGTGGTTAAGCTACATTCAAAGCATGTGAACGATAATTTGTTCAATGTTCAGCCTTACCTTTCAATGGCGTTGCATGGCTTTGTAGTGACTTGGAAAAATTCTTGTCACTGGTGGCGCTCTTTTGTCCTGATGGGCCTCAAACGAATGGGAACTGCCTTGTGCAGGTTTTCAAAGTTCCAAAAGACGTCAAACTCTTTAATATATACAGCATCAAAACTCGTGCGGTTGCACGTTTGGCAAATATATGCGCCCCGCAATTTCAGTCAAATGAAAAGATACATTTTTTAAGTAAATGTAACTCAATTAGAATATGGAAATGCACATACCTTAAAAGATTTGTCTAGATTACTCAATATTATACATTATTCTTGTAAATGTAAAATGTGTCTTTTAAGAACTAATGCGAATTAAGTAAGGTACTTAAAATATCAATGTAAATTAATAAACATTTATTTATATGTTGAAAATGATAACACATTTATGTTAAAATTACAAGCCAACAGAATCATGTGTAGTTTCCCCAAGCCACTGCTTTAGTTCCAGTGAGTAAGATACCCCAGCATTTATATGAACATCAGTAGCACAGGCACCTTAATGCAATCACCATGGAATATGTCAATATTTATACACAAATAGTGCGCTTTTTATTATGAAGAAAGGTTGACCAGTACTATAAGTGTACAGAATACATAATAAAACAGTGATTAGATGACATATGTCGTGTAAAAAGAGGGTTTGAATTCTTCTCAGGATAGTGATGCACTCAACTGACTGTAAAGCCATGTAAAACGGTTGAAAAGTCCACCATGCTCACGTGCCCTCCACCGCAATATAAGCCTCTTACTGAATGGTTATGATCCCCAATTACAGAGAACAAACATGCATACAGAACAACCGACCCCTTCAGCTGTCTCCAGGCTAAACCAATACCATTTACTGGGTCCCGGCATGTAATGTTCACCAATATAGTAGCCTCAACCCCGAATTCAAACAGACTCAAATAGTCGTCATGGAAGGAAAGGAACATAGGACGCACATAAAAAAGAAGAATATTTTTCAAGTCAAACATATGCAGTCAAGTAACACAAAGCCTTGAGACAGCCGGTATAGACGGGTGTATGACATCACAGGTTCATAGCTCCGCCCAGAATTTGAGCGGGGCTACGAACCTGTGACGTCATACGGCCGCCAATGCCTGCTGTTTTCGAGGCTTTGTGTTACCTGGCCAGGAAAGGGAGGGGATGATGAGGGGCTTATTGGAAACTGGAAGCTCCCTTTAACAATAAGGGGGCACCCAGATAAGAGCTCCCCATGTGAATGAGTAAGGGGTACATAGTATACAGTTAATAAAGACACACACACACAAAATGCCTCACAATGTAAATTCAATTATTAGTCATGCCATCCACCAAAAGAAAAAACTTGACTACTCTAACACAACAACCATCGGCAATAAAAGGGAAGGGGTGGAGAAAGTGGTGACATCATGTTATTGCCCAAATATGGCCATGTGGCCATATTTAGGCTACAAGGTTTCTCCCATATTCTCACCACTTTGATTACATGGCTGGGGATTCCTGTGACATCAGTGGTTGCTAATGATGCAGCAGGGAGCTGTCATATTCATCCATGATGTACGCCCTAAACATTTGGTATTTAGACAAACGTCCGAATAGGGAATGATTGGATCGAACATTGAGCTCATCCCTACCTGCCTACAGATAGGTGGCAGTAAACTTTTCCAACTTAAAGGAGAAGTATGGCCAAAGCTCTTTTGGCCATACTTCTTCTGTGGGTCACAGGAGTTATGCACTCCTGTGACTCAGATTCAGCCAACAGCAGGCTACAGTCCACTGTTGGCGGATGTCGCAGAGCCGGTCCAGGCTCTGCAGGGATCCCGACAATAATGTCGGGATCTAGCCAGATACCTGACAGGCAACTGGCTTAGTCTCTTAGCGCACCTGAGCCAGCAGCTTCCACCCTCTCCACAGTCCGGTGCCCCAGTTAGGGCTGGAGGGATAGATCACAGAGCGGTGAATGATAGTCACCACTCTGTGCTCAGATCAGGCCTGAGACCTGAGTGGTCAGTGGTCTTTGATCTCTCAATTCTCAGTGTAGAGCTGGCAGGGGACAGCTGCAGCATTGGATCCATGCTGCCCCTATCTAGGTGAGTATGTGTGTTTATTTTTTTACAATTCTAAAATTCTCTTTTAATTTAAGCAACTTCTGATTGTGAAGGGTGAACTTAACACCAAAAAGGCAAATTAAACATAAAACATTTGTTTAACATTGTTTGTGTGCTGCCTTAATAGACAGGTTTTTAGGCATTTTAGTTTGATTAATAAAAATCCTAATTTTCTTTAAAAGCGCAGATTTATAACATTTATGCAAGGTATTTATAAAAGGCCTGAGATCTGATATGTGATGTTGTATTGCGGACAGATATTGCTCTTGTACTGATTTTAGCAGAATCACAGAGGAAGGAACTTCTCCTTCAGAGAATATAAAGTCTCTTTTCTGAGACACTTTGAAGATGGCACACTGTTCTCAGAGGTTGGCAGTCAGAAAGGTTTTGCAGAGTTTTAGTGAGTAGAGTCGCAACATAAAAGTAAGGTGAATCCTTCATATCCTTCATATGAGGAATACCTAATTCAGATTCTCTCCTGACTGATGCTTTAGTAAGAATAGTAGAATATAACTTTATTTTACATATAACCTTTTATTTAACTTGTTATTCTTTTTTTTAATGATTGTGCTTATAACCAAATGTTCTCGATTGCAAATAGTGTTACATTCAAGACAATACTTTAAAAATGTATTCACAGTGAGAATTTGAGAGACAAAGCTTGCCTCTGATAAACACACACAAGGAATAACAGCACAGTAGACTAGACAAGTCGTCAGGTATCCCCATTGCTGGATAACTGGAAGCACGCGGCTACATGTCATGCAAATGCCAGCCTATATACCATTCAGCAGTTGGGAGGCATTTGAGATCAAGAGTACCCTTTCCAAACTGCTGCTGCCAGATACTAAGGCTCCGTGTAGAGCTGGCAGGGGAACTGCTTCTGGCTCTGTGCCAAGATTTGGTACATTAGCTTCTTTGGAGCGTTTTTGAGCAAAGGGAGGCCCATTCAAATGAATAATGCCGCTCAAAAAACGCTCCACAAAAAAAACACAAAGTTAAAAAAAACGTGCTGTAGCAGCTGTCACTGTGCTTCGCTCAGATGTGAAGGAAGTCTAACCGATACTGGGCCTTTGGTTCTACCAGGGGGCAGGCCCGGACTGGCCATAGGGCATACCGGGCAAACGCCCAGTGGGCCGTGGCGGCCCGCGACGGCCCGCGGGCCGCCGGACAAAATGTCAAGCCTTCCTCATCATCTCCAATGTCTTCGGAGTTGGTGGGCGGAGCTGGGGGTGTGGCTGCCCCCTCCACTCCTCCCACAGACTCGTTCACTCTGGCTGCTGTGTCCTCGTTTCTTTCTCCTTCAGCTGTGGGATCAGCCAGAGTGTCTTCATCTCCAGGCATGCTGTAAGTTACTGCACTGCTGCACATGTCACTACATAGAGTCCTAGCCTGGCACCGCAAACTGCTCTATACCACCCCAACCTGCCCTATGCCACCGCAAACTGCTCTATACCACCCCAACCTGCCCTATACCACCGCAAACTTCCCTATACCACCCAAACCTGTTCTATACCACCCCAGCCTGCCCTATACAACCCCAACTTGCCCTATGCCACCTCAGCCTGCCCTATATCACCTTAACCTGCCCTATATTACCCCAACCTACCCTATATCACACCAGCCGGCCCAATACCACCCTATACTTTAATTTACTGGGGTTATTTGGGGGTGCGCCTCGTGACTGTGCGCTGCCTGCAGGGCACTGGGCAGGATAGACAGGAGGGGGTGACACCAGCCGGCCCAATACCACCCTATACTTTAATTTACTGGTGTTATTTGGCCGCAGGTCGCCCCCCTGCCCCAAAGCACCAAACCCCCCATGTTGAGGGCATGCGGCCTGGTACGGTTCAGGAGGGGGGGGGGCCGCCCTCGTCCCCCCTCTTTTCCTGCGGCCTGCCAGGTTGCGTGCTCGGATAAGGGTCTGGTTTGGATTTTGGGGGGACCCCCATGCCGTTTCTTCGGCTTAGGGGTTCCCCTTAAAATCCATACCAGACCGAAGGGCCTGGTATGCTCCTGGAGGGGGAACCCATGCCGGTTTTTTATTTAAAATTTGGCGTGGAGTTCCCCCTCAAGATCAGCAGAGCACAAGTTGCATGCCAAAGTCGGATCATGCAAGACTGCAGTCCGACTTTGATCCGACTTCAATGATAGTCAATGGGCTGAAGTAGGATCAAAGTCGGACGAAAGTAGTAGAGGGAGCATTCTCAAAGTCGGACTGACATGTGTCGGACCAGTTAAGACGGCTCCCATAGGGAAAAATTGATTTTCACACATCATGCGACATGAGCTCCCAATGTCGGAGCGTTTGTCGGACAAGTGTGAACCCGGCCTGAGACCAGGGATCTCCAGCTGTTGCAAATCTACTAATCCCATGAGGCATTTGCTTGGCTGATAGTTACAAGCATGACTCTCACAGGCAGAGGCAGGATGGGACTTGTAGTTTCCCAACAGCTGGAGGGCCGCCAGTTTGAGACCCCTGCTTTAGTAGTTCACTCAGAAGAGGGTATTAGCCTACTGGGAACCTATCTAAAGGGGATGCCAGGTGTGTTGCATGCAATCCCTTCCAGGTGCCAGGTGTGTTGCATGCAATCCCACCCAACCCATGCTAGAACAAAAACCCAGGCATGAGATGCACCAAAATGCCCAGTGTCCTCTAACAGGAGAAACTTTGCAATGGGTGCCGCTCTATTTGGGGACCACTCTAAAAACCCACCTCAGTGATAAAGAGCATGCAGGTTGGTATCAGCATGGCCACACAGTAACCATGATATTGTTTTGTTTTTTTTTATTGCAAAAAATAAACAAAAATGTAGCCCTCCCTGGGCTTGTGTTTTGACTACAACAATGAGCACTTTACACTGCAACTTTTACTATACATTTTTGACAGCTTGAAATGAATTATAAATTAGTGTCATTACTTATCCATTAAAAAGATACAACATACATATTTTTGTGCAGAATGCTCTGTTCATCAATCCTTAGTGCATTAGGCCAAGCAGCTTTTTTACCGTATAAAACAGACAATTTTACTGGTCAAAAGTATTTCAAACTGGCCTTTAACAGACATTTCTTTCTTTCCTTTTTACACAGATGACCTTAATTACAGATGGATCCTAAATGAATTCCCAAATTTTATTAATGTGGATAAACGCAGATTTGTTACCCAGACAAATGGGAATTTGTATATTGCAAAAGTGGAACAGTCAGACAAAGGAAATTACTCCTGTTTTGTATCCAGTCCTTCAATCACAAAAAGTGTATTTAGCAAATATACTTCACTGTTGCCTCAATCAGAATGTAAGTATCTCTCTACAACATACAGTATACAAGTGATATATCATTGTCATTATAATATTTACAGATGTATAAATATTTATTTGCACTGATTGTGAAAATCAAATGTCAAAGCTAGACACCATAGGATAAATGAGCATATTTTATATGGTAATTAATAGTGCCAGGGCCGATCCTAGGGTCACATGCGCCTGGGTGCAGAAATATTTCTGGCGCCCCTATAAGGGCGTGGTCACCTTACTAACTCCTCCCCCTTTACAAATGTTTCTATGGCAAGGACTCAAACACAGAGATGCTCCCCTAAGGAGTCATTGTTACCCTGGGATCCTCCCACGATCTCTTAACAATAAACAAAATACAGGAAGAGAAGCAGAGTACTCTAATTGGACCTGCAGGGGGGTCTCTCTAATGGACACAGAGAGGGCCTCTGTTAGAGAGTTTGTTTAGAAAGAGCCCCCAGACATACTACAGGAGATGGTCAGAGACTGCAGACATACTACAGGAGATGGTCAGAGACTGCAGACATACTACAGGAGATTGTCAGAGACTGCAGACATACTACAGGAGATTGTCAGAGACTGCAGACATGGTAAAAGAGATCAATGCAGCCTCACCAGTGCCCATCAAATGCAGCTCATCAGTGCCCACCAATTGCAGCCTACCATTGCTCACCAACTGTAGCCTACCAGTGCCCACCAAATGCAGCCTACCAGTGCCCACCAAATACAGCCTTATTAGTGCCTACAAAATGCAGCCTACTAGTGCCCACAAAATGAAGCCTACTAGTGCCCACAAAATGCAGCCTACTAGTGCCCACAAAATGCAGCCTACTAGTGCCCACAAAATGCAGCCTACTAGTGCCCACAAAATGCAGCCTACCATTGCCCACAAAATGCAGACTCATCAGTTCCCACCAAATGCAGACTAATCAGTGCCCACCAAATGCAGACTCATCAATGCCCATCAAAATGCAGCCTCACTGTGCCCATCAAAACACAGCCTCACTGTGCCCATTGATTAGCATCACTGTGCCCATCATAAAGAAGCCTCACTGTGCCCATCATGAAGCAGCCACTGTGCCTATTAATCAGCATCACTGTGCCCCTCCGAAAGCGTCAGTGTGCCCATAAAAATGCAGCCACCGTGCCCATTAATCAGTGTCACTGTGCCCATTGGAGGGGGAGAGAGGAGGAGGAGGGGGAGGAGGGGGAGGAGGAGAAGAGAAGAGAGGGGGAGGAGGAGAGGAGAAGAGAGGGGGAGGAGGAGAAGAGAATAGAGGGGGAGGAGGAGAGGAGAAGAGAGGGGGAAGAGGAGAAGAGAAGAGAGGGGGAGGAGGAGAAGAGAAGAGAGGGAGAGGAGGAGAAGAGAAGAGAGGGAGAGGGGGAGAAGAGATAAGAGGGAGAGGGGGAGAAGAGAAGAGAAGGAGAGGAAGAGGAAAAGGAAGAGAAGAGAGGGAGAGGAAGAGAAAAGAGAGGGAGAGGAAGAGAAGAGAGGGAGAGGAAGAGGAAGAGATAAGAGAAGAGAGGGGGAGAAGAGAAGAGAGGAGGAGAAGAGAAGAGAGGGGGAGAAGAGAAGAGAGGGGGAGAAGAGAAGAGGGGGGAGAAGAGAAGAGAGGGGGAGAAGAGGAGAAGAGAGGGGGAGAAGAGAAGAGAGGGAGAGGGGAAGGAGGAGGAGGAGGAGGAGGAGGAGGAGAGCCTCACCAACTATATAACTATGTACTTACAGTATACATCAGAAGGAGAAAGAGAGAGGGGGCAGGAGGAGGAGAAGAGAAGAGAGGGGGAGAAGAGAAGAGAGGGGGAGAAGAGAAGAGAAGAGAGGGGGAGAAGAGAAGAGATAAGAGGGAGAGGGGGAGAAGAGAAGAAGATGAGAGAAGGAGAGGAAGAGAGGGAGAGGAAGAGAAGAGAAGAGAGGGAGAGGAAGAGAAGAGAAGAGAGGAAGAGAAGAGAAGAGAGGGGGAGAAGAGAAGAGAGGGGGAGAAGAGAAGAGAGGGGGAGAAGAGACGAGAAGAGAGGGGGAGAAGAGACGAGAAGAGAGGGGGAGAAGAGACGAGAAGAGAGGGGGAGAAGAGAAGAGGGGGGAGAAGAGAAGAGAGGGGGAGAAGAGAAGAGAGGGGGAGAAGAGAAGAGAGAGGGAGAGGAAGAGAAGAGAGGGGGAGAAGAGAAGAGAGGGAGAGGGGGAGAAGAGATAAGAGGGAGAGGGGGAGAAGAGATAAGAGGGAGAGGGGGAGAAGGGATAAGAGGGAGAGGGGGAGAAGAGAAGAGAAGGAGAAGAGAAGAGACGAGAAGGAGAGGAAGAGAAGAGAAGAGAGGGAGAGGAAGAGAAGAGAAGGAGAGGAAGAGAAGAGAAGAGAGGGAGAGGAAGAGAAGAGAGGGAGAGGAAGAGAAGAGAGGGAGAGGGAGAGGAAGAGAAGAGAGGGAGAGGAAGAGAAGAGAAGAGAGGGAGAGGAAGAGAAGAGAGGGGGAGAAGAGAAGAGAAGAGAGGGGGAGAAGAGACGAGAAGAGAGGGGGAGAAGAGACGAGAAGAGAGGGGGAGAAGAGAAGAGAAGAGAGTAAGAGAAGAGAAGAGAGGGGGAAAAGAGAAGAGAAGAGAGGGGGAGAAGAGACGAGAAGAGAGGGGGAGAAGAGAAGAGAGGGGAGAAGAGAAGAGAGGGGGAGAAGAGAAGAGAGGGGGAGAAGAGAAGAGAGGGGGAGAAGAGAAGAGAGGGGGAGAAGAGAAGGGAGAGGGAGAGGAAGAGAAGAGAGAGGGAGAGGAAGAGAAGAGAAGAGAGAGGGAGAGGAAGAGAAGAGAAGAGAGGGAGAGGAAGAGAAGAGAAGAGAGGGAGAGGAAGAGAAGAGAAGAGGAGAGGAAGAGAAGAGAAGAGAAGGAGAGGAAGAGAAGAGAGGGAGAGGAAGAGAAGAGAGGGGGAGAAGAGAAGAGAGGGAGAGGGGGAGAAGGAGGAGGAGGAGGAGGAGAGCCTCACCAACTATATAACTATGTACTTACAGTATACATCAGAAGGAGAAAGAGAGAGGGGGCAGGAGGAGGAGAAGAGAAGAGAGGGGGCAGGAGGAGGAGAAGAGAAGAGAGGGGGCAGGAGGAGAGGAGAAGAGAGGGGGAGGAGGAGAAAAGAGGGAGAGGAGGAGAAGAGAAGAGAGGGAGAGGGGGAGAAGAGAAGAGAGGGAGAGGAGGAGAAGAGAAGATAGGGAGAGGGGGAGAAGAGATAAGAGGGAGAGGGGGAGAAGAGAAGGAGAGGAAGAGGAAGAGAAAAGAGAGGGAGAGGAAGAGAAGAGAGGGAGAGGAAGAGAAGAGAGGGAGAGGAAGAGAAAGAGAAAAGAGAGGGAGAGGAAGAGAAGAGAGGGAGAGGAAGAGAAAGAGATAAGAGAAGAGAGGGGGAGAAGAGAAGAGAGGAGGAGAAGAGAAGAGAGGGGGAGAAGAGAGGGGGAGAAGAGAAGAGAAGAGAGGGGGAGAAGAGAAGAGAATAGAGGGGGAGAAGAGAAGAGAGGGGGAGAAGAGAAGAGAGGGGGAGAAGAGAAGAGAGGGGGAGAGGAGAAAAGAGGGAGAGGGGGAGAAGAGAGGGAGAGGGGAAGGAGGAGGAGGAGGAGGAGGGCCTCACCAACTATATAACTATGTACTTACAGTATACATCAGAAGGAGAAAGAGAGAGGGGGCAGGAGGAGGAGAAGAGAAGAGAGGGGGAGAAGAGAAGAGAAGAGAGGGGGAGAAGAGAAGAGAGGGGAGAAGAGAAGAGAGGGAGAGGGGGAGAAGAGATGAGAGGGGGAGAAGAGAAGAGAGGGAGAGGGGGAGAAGAATAAGAGGGAGAGGGGGAGAAGAGAGGGAGAGGAAGAGAAGAGAGGGAGAGGAAGAGAAGAGAATAGAAGAGAGGGGGAGAAGAGAAGAGAAGAGAGGGGGAGAAGAGAAGAGATAAGAGGGAGAGGGGGAGAAGAGAAGAAGAGAAGGAGAGGAAGAGAAGAGAGGGAGAGGAAGAGAAGAGAAGAGAGGGGGAGAAGAGAAGAGAGGGGGAGAAGAGAAGAGAGGGGGAGAAGAGAAGAGAGGGGGAGAAGAGAAGAGAAGAGGGGGGGAGAAGAGAGAGGGAGAGGAAGAGGAAGAGAAGAGAGGGGGAGAAGAGAAGAGAGGGAGAGGGGGAGAAGAGATAAGAGGGAGAAGGGGAGAAGAGAAGAGAAGAAGAGAAGAGGGAGAGGGGGAAAAGAGAGGGGGAGAAGAGAAGAGAGGGGGAGAAGAGAAGAGAGGGGGAGAAGAGAAGAGAAGAGAGAGGGAGAGGAAGAGAAGAGAGAGGGAGAGGAAGAGGAAGAGAAGAGAGAGGAAGAGGAAGAGAAGAGAGAGGGAGAGGAAGAGAAGAGAGAGGGAGAGGAAGAGAAGAGAGAGGGAGAGGAAGAGAAGAGAAGAGAGAGGGAGAGGAAGAGAAGAGAGGGAGAGGAAGAGAAGAGAAGAGAGGGAGAGGAAGAGAAGAGAAGAGAGGGAGAGGAAGAGAAGAGAAGGAGAGGAAGAGAAAAGACGAGAAGGAGAGGAAGAGAAGAGAGGGAGAGGAAGAGAAGAGAAGGAGAGGAAGAGAAGAGAGGGAGAGGAAGAGAAGAGAAGAGAGGGGGGAGGGAGAGGGGGAGAAGAGAGGGAGAGGGGGAGAAAAGAAGAGAGGGAGAGGGGAAGGAGGAGGAGGAGGAGGAGGAGGAGAGCCTCACCAACTATATAACTATGTACTTACAGTATACATCAGAAGGAGAAAGAGAGAGGGGGCAGGAGGAGGAGAAGAGAAGAGAGGGGGCAGGAGGAGGAGAAGAGAAGAGAGGGGGCAGGAGGAAGAGAAGAGAGGAGGATGAGGGGGGAGAGGAGGAGGAGGATGATGAGGATGAGGAGGAGGAGGATGAGGAGGAGGAGGATGAGGAGGAGGAGGATGAGGAGGGGGGAAGAGAGGAGGAGGGGGAAGGGGGGAAGAGAGGAGGAGGGGGGAAGAGAGGAGGAGGAGGAGGGGGGGAGAGAGGAGGAGGAGGGGGGGTAGAGAGGAGGAGGAGGGGGGGAGAGAGGAGGAGGAGGAGGGGGAGAGGGGAGAGAGGAGGAGAAGAGAAGAGAGGGGGCAGGAGGAGGAGAAGAGAGGAGGGGGGGAGAGAGGAGGAGGGGGAGAGAGAGGATGAGGAGGGGGGTAGAGAGGAGGAGGAGGAGAGAGAAGGAGGAGAGAGGAGGAGGAGGAGGGGGAGAGAGGAGGAGAAGAGAGGAGGAGGAGGGGGAGAGAGGAGGAGGGGGAGAGGAGGAGGAGGGGGAGAGGAGGAGGGGGGAGAGAGGAGGAGGGGGAGAGAGAGGATGAGGAGGGGGGAGAGAGGAGGAGGAGAGAGGAGGAGGAGGGGGAGAGAGGAGGAGGGGGAGAGGAGGATGAGGGGGGGAGAGGAGGAGGAGGAGGAGGGGGGGGGAGAGGAGGAGGTGGGGAAGAGAAGGAGAGGAAGAGAAGAGAGGGAGAGGAAGAGAAGAGAAGGAGAGGAAGAGAAGAGAAGAGAGGGAGAGGAAGAGAAGAGAAGACAGGGGGAGAAGAGAAGAGAGGGAGAGGAGAGAGGGAGAGGGGGAGAAAAGAAGAGAGGGAGAGGGGAAGGAGGAGGAGGAGGAGGAGAGCCTCACCAACTATATAACTATGTACTTACAGTATACATCAGAAGGAGAAAGAGAGAGGGGGCAGGAGGAGGAGAAGAGAAGAGAGGGGGCAGGAGGAGGAGAAGAGAAGAGAAGAGAGGGGGCAGGAGGAGGAGAAGAGAAGAGAGGGGGCAGGAGGAGGAGAAGAGAAGAGAGGGGGCAGGAGGAGAGGAGAAGAGAGGGGGAGGAGGAGAAAAGAGGGAGAGGAGGAGAAGAGAAGAGAGGGAGAGGGGGAGAAGAGAAGAGAGGGAGAGGAGGAGAAGAGAAGATAGGGAGAGGGGGAGAAGAGATAAGAGGGAGAGGGGGAGAAGAGAAGGAGAGGAAGAGGAAGAGAAAAGAGAGGGAGAGGAAGAGAAGAGAGGGAGAGGAAGAGAAGAGAGGGAGAGGAAGAGAAAAGAGAGGGAGAGGAAGAGAAGAGAGGGAGAGGAAGAGAAAGAGATAAGAGAAGAGAGGGGGAGAAGAGAAGAGAGGAGGAGAAGAGAAGAGAAGAGAGGGGGAGAAGAGAAGAGAAGAGAGGGGGAGAAGAGAAGAGAATAGAGGGGGAGAAGAGAAGAGAGGGGGAGAAGAGAAGAGAGGGGGAGAAGAGAGAGGGAGAAGAGGAGAAAAGAGGGAGAGGGGGAGAAGAGAGGGAGAGGGGAAGGAGGAGGAGGAGGAGGAGGGCCTCACCAACTATATAACTATTGTGAGGGGGTTAACTCGGTAGCGGGTGTGTGTGACCCCCTGGTTGGGCTCCCCACACAAAAACAGGGCCAGCAGACGGAGGTTGTGGTTTTCAAAATCAAAAGGTGCGGTTTATTTCTCTATGTACAGTGACAAAACACAGCAAAGCCAAAAAGAAACAAACAAAATAAATCCTGGTCAGTTTGACCTCTGACTAAACATGCAGGTTTCCTAAACTAACAACTGGGCTCAGCCTGGTGCTCTCCTAGTCCCTAAGTCCCTGGTTTAGTAAAAGTCCACACAAATAGCCACACAGGCTTTGCCTCACCGCACAGGGGTTCACTCTCCCTAGACAGTCCACACAGGTCTGGTTCCAGGCATGAGCAAACACCTAATGAATCTGGGAGTTTTTATAGAGGCCTTAAACGAACTGACAGGCTTCAGCTGGTCTCATCAACTCCCTGCCTCACGACGCCCAGCACTCTCCCTAGAGGTACGAGTCATTCATGAGCCCACTAGCCTCAGCTGGGCTTCATCAACTCCCTAGTTGTATAAGTCAGCATAAAGCCTGAATCTGGGAGAAATATATCTACCCCCCTGGATGCAACCAGGTGACTTTACCTTCCTGCTGTCACATACCCCCCCCTCTTGTTTTAACCTTGGGGTTGGAACACCAGCAATCAGGCATTCATGTACTCGAGACAAAGCATCCACATTCCCCATTTGAACGCCAGGGCGATGCTTTACTGTGAAGTTGAATTCCTGTAGGGCCAGGAACCACCTATTCACTCTTCTATTTGTCTCCTTGTTTTGAGCCATCCACTTTAACGGAGCGTGATCCGTAACCATGTCAAAGTGCCTACCTAGCAGATAGTACCGAAGGGAATCTAGAGCCCACTTCACCGCTAAACACTCCTTTTCAACGGTGGCGTAATTTACCTCATGGGACTTCAACTTCCTGCTGAGGTAAATGACTGGGTGCTCTTCCCCGTTCCAGACCTGGGACAATACTGCTCCTAACCCCACATCTGACGCATCACTTTGTACGACAAAGTCTTTAGAGAAGTCGGGTGAGTACAACACTGGCTGGCTACATAAGGCTTGTTTCAAGAATTGGAATGCTGCCTCAGCCTCGGGGGTCCATTTAATCATGACCGACCCTTTCCCTTTCGTCAGGTTGGTTAGGGGCACAGCCTTAGAAGCAAAGTGGGGAATGAAGCGCCGATAATAACCCGCGATTCCCAGAAAGGCTCGTACCTGCTTCTTGCTGTTGGGACGTGGCCAACTCTGGATGGCCTCGACTTTGTTGAGTTGGGGTTTTATTACTCCCCTGCCAATGGTATACCCAAGATATTTGGCCTCCTCCTGCCCAATGGTACACTTCTTGGGGTTAGCCGTAAACCCTGCTTCCCGAACAGAGTCCAGGACTGCTTGCACTTTTGGCAGATGTGAGGCCCAATCTGTGCTATGGACAATTACGTCATCCAGGTAAGCCGCAGCATACTTCCGATGGGGCCTCAGCATCTGGTCCATTTTCCGCTGGAATGTGGCCGGCGCATTCTGTAACCCGAACGGCATTCTCTTATATTGGAACGCCCCGTCTGGGGTTACAAATGCGGTTTTCTCTTTGGCCGACTTGGCCAGGGGAATTTGCCAATACCCTTTTGTGAGGTCAAGAGTCGTCATGTATCGGGCTGTTCCCAGCCGGTCGATCAACTCATCTATACGTGGCATGGGGTAGGTGTCAAATTTTGTAACTTTGTTCAACTGACGAAAATCGTTACAAAATCGCCAGCTCCCATCCGGTTTAGGCACCAACACAATGGGACTAGACCAATCACTTTGGGACTCCTCTATCACCCCTAAGTTCAGCATTTTCTGTACTTCCTCCCGTATTGCCTCCCGTCGGGCCTCTGGGATCCGATAGGGTTTTAACTTCACCCTTTCACCGGGCGGGGTAATAATATCATGCTCTACCCCAGATGTTTGTCCCGGCAGCTCAGAGAACACCTCCTTGTTGCGAAGCACAAACTCCTTAACCTCCTGTTGTTGGGGTTGTGACAAGGTGGCTGCTATTCCAACCTCCGGAATCACGCAACCAGTTTGAGCTGGTGACCAAGTTTCTGCGACTAGGGACTCTCTATCCCTCCAGGCTTTCAACAGATTAACGTGATATATCTGTTCGGGCTTTCGCCTTCCTGGTTGTCTGACCTTGTAATTCACTTCGCTCACTTTTTTCCATTATCTCGTAGGGGCCTTGCCATTTGGCAAGGAATTTACTTTCAACCGTAGGGACAAGTACCAATATCCTATCCCCCGGGGAAAAGGTACGGGTCTTTGCTCCACGGTTGTACACTCTCTGCTGTGCCAACTGCGCTTGGGCCAAATGTTCCTTCACGATGGGCATTACCTGTGCAATTCGATCTTGCATCAGGGCGACATGCTCAATCACACTCCTGTGGGGAGAACTCTCACTTTCCCAAGTTTCCTTGGCAATATCCAACAGCCCTCTTGGGTGTCTCCCATACAGTAACTCAAAGGGGGAGAATCCCGTAGAGGATTGGGGCACCTCCCTAATAGCAAACATCAAATAAGGAAGTAGACAGTCCCAATCCTTTCCATCTCTATCCACCACTTTCTTCAACATTTGTTTTAGGGTTTTGTTGAATCTTTCAACCAGCCCATCGGTTTGGGGGTGATACACAGATGTACGCAATTGCGTCACTTTGAACAATTTACACAGCTCTTTCATAACCCGGGACATAAAGGGTGTACCTTGGTCCGTAAGCAGTTCTTTACAAATACCCACCCGGCTAAAAACAAGAGATAGCTCTTTGGCTATGGTTTTGGCCGAGGTATTTCTGAGAGGGATCGCTTCTGGATAACGGGTGGCATAGTCCATTATAACCAATATGTACTGGTGCCCCCTAGCGGACTTGATTATAGGACCTACCAAATCCATTGCGATTCTCTCAAACGGGACCTCAATGATGGGTAGAGGGACCAGCGGGCTACGGAAATGTGGCATCGGGGCCGACCTCTGACACACAGGGCAGGAGGAACAATAATTTTCTATGTCCTTCATCACCCCAGGCCAATAGAATCTCTGTAATACCCTCTCTCGGGTTTTCTCTGTCCCCAGATGACCTCCAAGAATGTGCCCATGGGCCAACTCCAACACCAACTTCCTGTAAGGTTTGGGCACCACCAGCTGCTCAACGGTTTCTTCTGCCCTTTTTGCCACCCGATACAGTAGGTCCTTCTCTACGCTGAAGTATGGGTAAGTGCAGGTATTATCTGGGTTCACTAACTCGCCATCTATTTCCACTACGTTTTCCCGTGCCTTTATTAGGGCGGGGTCTTTTAACTGTTCTGTGGCAAAATTTTCCCTGTGAACCTCCAGATCAGAAAACTCCACAGATGGTAGGTTTTCGTCTGAGGAGGTGGGCTCCTCTCCAGTTTCTTGAGTCTCCCCTGCCAATACTGACAAGGGAAATTCTGGAGAGTCCTCACCACTCTCAGAGGAGTTCTGGCTATCACATTCCTGGTACATAGGGGCACCAGTGGGGGGCTCAGGATCATCCCACAGTTCCCAGAACTTCGGAAAATCCCTTCCCACAATGGCATCATGCGGTAATTGAGATACTAACCCCACTGGATGAGAGAGGGTACCTTTGGGGGTCTCGAAACACACTGTAGTCACTGGATACTCTCGGGTGTCCCCATGCACACAAATAACAGCTACCTTGCTATTCCCAGAGACCTCTGTTTTAACTAATTCAGCCTTTATCAGGGTCACAAGGCTACCTGAATCCAGTAATACCACAACATTTCTACCATTAATACACATTTTGCATAAATGTTTCTCAGTTCCCCGAATGGCAGTGCATGCGACTGTCGCACACAGCGACTGACGTCTGTCCATCAGAAAGTCACATTGCATGGGTTCCTCACAACCGGGCAATTTGCTGCAATATGTCCCGCTTGCCGGCAGCGGTAGCAAACGATCCTTCTTGCGGCCTCTTGAGCCGCTGATTTCCCAGGCTGTTCTCGCCAAACTTGGGGTAGAGCTCCCACCCTCTCACTCTCTCCACCCTCACCCCTTGGAATCCTCTTATCCGCCCCTGGGGATGGTCTGGTCTTAGGGTGGAAAGTCCGAGAGTCTCTGGAAGAGGCCGTCAGGTCTCTGTAGCCAAGTATCTCTCTACACGATCCACAAGTTTACCGGCCGTTTCTGGGTCTCCATGGCTACCCACTTTTGAATGGCGGTGGTAGGAAGAGCTCTCAAGAAACGATCCATCACAACACGTTCCACAATCTCCGGTGCGGACAAAGTCTCTGGCTGTAGCCACTTCCTGCTCAGGTGAATGAGATCATACATTTGAGACCTGGGGGGTTTCCAAGCTGGAAAGTCCAGTTATGCACACGCTGAGCCCGGACAGCCAGGGTGACACCCAGCCTTGCCAATATTTCAGCTTTTAGCATCACATAGTCTTTTGCTTGGTCAGGCTCTAGGTCATAGTAAGCCTTCTGCGATTCACCAGTTAACAGAGGAGCCACCAGTCCAGCCCACTGCTCCTCAGGCCACTTTTCTCTTTCAGCAGTCCTTTCAAATGTGGTCAAAAATACCTCTGGATCATCCTCTCCAGTCATTTTTGTCAATAAACGACTCACCCCAAAGGACGCGGTATTAGTGGGACGGCTTTCCTCACTGGTCTGCGGACGTTGCTGCATTACTGCTTCCATTTGTTGTAGTCTCTGCTCTTGCTTCTGTAACAGGTCTATGAAGCGGGCCTCAGATTGCTGCTGGGCTTGTTGATGAGCTTGCTGCTGGGCTGCAAGGCTCCTTTGCAAACCTGCATTTGTCTGCTGTTGATTGGCATTTGCTAGAGCCAGCTGTTTCAGTATCTCCTCCATGCTGGCTTAAAAAAAAACTGCCACTGGTTCTCCACCAACTGTGAGGGGGTTAACTCGGTAGCGGGTGTGTGTGACCCCCTGGTTGGGCTCCCCACACAAAAACAGGGCCAGCAGACGGAGGTTGTGGTTTTCAAAATCAAAAGGTGCGGTTTATTTCTCTATGTACAGTGACAAAACACAGCAAAGCCAAAAAGAAACAAACAAAATAAATCCTGGTCAGTTTGACCTCTGACTAAACATGCAGGTTTCCTAAACTAACAACTGGGCTCAGCCTGGTGCTCTCCTAGTCCCTAAGTCCCTGGTTTAGTAAAAGTCCACACAAATAGCCACACAGGCTTTGCCTCACCGCACAGGGGTTCACTCTCCCTAGACAGTCCACACAGGTCTGGTTCCAGGCATGAGCAAACACCTAATGAATCTGGGAGGTTTTTATAGAGGCCTTAAACGAACTGACAGGCTTCAGCTGGTCTCATCAACTCCCTGCCTCACGACGCCCAGCACTCTCCCTAGAGGTACGAGTCATTCATGAGCCCACTAGCCTCAGCTGGGCTTCATCAACTCCCTAGTTGTATAAGTCAGCATAAAGCCTGAATCTGGGAGAAATATATCTACCCCCCTGGATGCAACCAGGTGACTTTACCTTCCTGCTGTCACACTATGTACTTACAGTATACATCAGAAGGAGAAAGAGAGAGGGGGCAGGAGGAGGAGAAGAGAAGAGAGGGGGAGAAGAGAAGAGAAGAGAGGGGGAGAAGAGAAGAGAGGGAGAAGAGAGGGAGAGGGGGAGAAGAGATGAGAGGGGGAGAAGAGAAGAGAGGGAGAGGGGGAGAAGAGATAAGAGGGAGAGGGGGAGAAGAGAGGGAGAGGAAGAGAAGAGAGGGAGAGGAAGAGAAGAGAGGGAGAGGAAGAGAAGAGAATAGAAGAGAGGGGGAGAAGAGAAGAGAGGGGGAGAAGAGAAGAGATAAGAGGGAGAGGGGGAGAGAGAAGAAGAGAAGGAGAGGAAGAGAAGAGAGGGAGAGGAAGAGAAGAGAAGAGAGGGGGAGAAGAGAAGAGAGGGGGAGAAGAGAAGAGAGGGGGAGAAGAGAAGAGAGGGGGAGAAGAGAAGAGAGGGGGAGAAGAGAAGAGAAGAGAGGGGGAGAAGAGAAGAGAGAGGGAGAGGAAGAGGAAGAGAAGAGAGGGGGAGAAGAGAAGAGAGGGAGAGGGGGAGAAGAGATAAGAGGGAGAAGAGAAGAGAAGAAGAGAAGAGGGAGAGGGGGAAAAGAGAGGGGGAGAAGAGAAGAGAGGGGGAGAAGAGAGAGAGGGGAGAAGAGAAGAGAAGAGAGAGGGAGAGGAAGAGAAGAGAGAGGGAGAGGAAGAGGAAGAGAAGAGAGAGGAAGAGGAAGAGAAGAGAGAGGGAGAGGAAGAGAAGAGAGAGGGAGAGGAAGAGAAGAGAGAGGGAGAGGAAGAGAAGAGAAGAGAGAGGGAGAGGAAGAGAGAGAGGGAGAGGAAGAGAAGAGAAGAGAGGGAGAGGAAGAGAAGAGAAGGAGAGGAAGAGAAAAGACGAGAAGGAGAGGAAGAGAAGAGAGGGAGAGGAAGAGAAGAGAAGGAGAGGAAGAGAAGAGAGGGAGAGGAAGAGAAGAGAAGAGAGGGGGAGGGAGAGGGGGAGAAGAGAGGGAGAGGGAGAGGGGGAGAAAGAAGAGAGGGAGAGGGGAAGGAGGAGGAGGAGGAGGAGGAGGAGGAGAGCCTCACCAACTATATAACTATGTACTTACAGTATACATCAGAAGGAGAAAGAGAGAGGGGGCAGGAGGAGGAGAAGAGAAGAGAGGGGGCAGGAGGAGGAGAAGAGAAGAGAGGGGGCAGGAGGAAGAGAAGAGAGGAGGATGAGGGGGGAGAGGAGGAGGAGGATGATGAGGATGAGGAGGAGGAGGATGAGGAGGAGGAGGATGAGGATGAGGAGGAGGAGGATGAGGAGGGGGGAAGAGAGGAGGAGGGGAAGGGGGGAAGAGAGGAGGAGGGGGGGAAGAGAGGAGGACAAGGAGGAGGAGGGGGGGAGAGAGGAGGAGGAGGGGGGGAGAGAGGAGGAGGAGGAGGGGAGAGGGGAGAGAGGAGGAGAAGAGAAGAGAGGGGGCAGGAGGAGGAGAAGAGAGGAGGGGGGGAGAGAGGAGGAGTGGGAGAGAGAGGATGAGGAGGGGGGGTAGAGAGGAGGAGGAGGAGAGAGAAGGAGGAGAGAGGAGGGGGAGGAGGGGGAGGGAGGAGGAGAAGAGAGGAGGGGGAGAGAGGAGGAGGGGGAGAGGAGGAGGAGGGGGGGAGAGAGGAGGAGGAGGGGGGAGAGAGGAGGAGGAGGGGGGAGAGAGGAGGAGGGGGAGAGAGAGGATGAGGAGGGGGGGGAGAGAGGAGGAGGAGAGAGGAGGAGGAGAGAGGAGGAGGAGGGGGAGAGAGGAGGAGGGGGAGAGGAGGATGAGGGGGGAGAGGAAGAGGAGGGGGGGAGAGGAGGAGGAGGAGGGGGGGAGAGGAGGAGGTGGGGAAGAGAAGAGAAGGAGAGGAAGAGAAGAGAGGGAGAGGAAGAGAAGAGAAGGAGAGGAAGAGAAGAGAAGAGAGGGAGAGGAAGAGAAGAGAAGACAGGGGGAGAAGAGAAGAGAGGGAGAGGGGGAGAAAAGAAGAGAGGGAGAGGGGAAGGAGGAGGAGGAGGAGGAGAGCCTCACCAACTATATAACTATGTACTTACAGTATACATCAGAAGGAGAAAGAGAGAGGGGGCAGGAGGAGGAGAAGAGAAGAGAGGGGGCAGGAGGAGGAGAAGAGAAGAGAGGGGGCAGGAGGAGGAGAAGAGAAGAGAGGGGGCAGGAGGAGGAGAAGAGAAGAGAAGAGAGGGGGCAGGAGGAGGAGAAGAGAGGAGGATGAGGGGGGAGAGGAGGAGGAGGATGATGAGGAGGAGGAGGAGGAGGAGGAGGAGGAGGATGAGGAGGGGGGGAAGAGAGGAGGAGGGGGAGGGGGAAGAGAGGAGGAGGGGGAGGGGGAAGAGAGGAGGAGGAGGAGGGGGGGAGAGAGGAGGAGGGGGGAAGAGAGGAGGAGGAGGGGGAGAGAGGAGGAGAAGAGAAGAGAGGGGGCAGGAGGAGGAGAAGAGAAGAGAGGGGGCAGGAGGAGGAGAAGAGAAGAGAGGGGGCAGGAGGAGGAGAAGAGAAGAGAGGGGGCAGGAAGAGGAGAAGAGAAGAGAGGGGGCAGGAGGAGGAGAAGAGAAGAGAGGGGGCAGGAGGAGGAGAAGAGAAGAGATGGGGCAGGAGGAGAAGAGAAGAGAGGAGGATGAGGGGGGGAGAGGAGGAGAAGAATGAGGAGGAAACGGAGGAGGAGGAGGATGAGGAGGGGGGAAGAGAGGAGGAGGGGGGGAGAGAGGAGGAGGAGGGGGGGAGAGAGGAGGAGGAAGGAGGAGGAGGAGGAGGGGGAGAGAGGAGGAGGGGGAGAAAAGAAGAGAGGGAGAGGGGAAGGAGGAGGAGGAGGAGAGCCTCACCAACTATATAACTATGTACTTACAGTATACATCAGAAGGAGAAAGAGAGAGGGGGCAGGAGGAGGAGAAGAGAGGGGGGCAGGAGGAGGAGAAGAGAAGAGAGGGGGCAGGAGGAGGAGAAGAGAAGAGAAGAGAGGGGGCAGGAGGAGGAGAAGAGAAGAGAGGGGGCAGGAGGAGGAGAAGAGAAGAGAGGGGGCAGGAGGAGGAGAAGAGAAGAGAGGGGGCAGGAGGAGGAGAAGAGAAGAGAGGGGGCAGGAGGAGGAGAAGAGAAGAGAAGAGAGGGGGCAGGAGGAGGAGAAGAGAGGAGGATGAGGGGGGAGAGGAGGGAGGAGGAGGATGATGAGGAGGAGGATGAGGAGGAGGAGGAGGAGGAGGAGGATGAGGAGGGGGGAAGAGAGGAGGAGGGGGAGGGGGAAGAGAGGAGGACGAGGAGGAGGAGGGGGGGAGAGAGGAGGGGGGAGAGAGGAGGGGGAGAGAGGAGGAGAAGAGAAGAGAGGGGGCAGGAGGAGGAGAAGAGAAGAGAGGGGGCAGGAGGAGGAGAAGAGAAGAGGAGAGGGGGCAGGAGGAGGAGAAGAGAAGAGAGGGGGCAGGAGGAGGAGAAGAGAAGAGAGGGGGCAGGAGGAGAAGAGAAGAGAAGAGAGGAGGATGAGGGGGGAGAGGAGGAGAAGGATGAGGAGAAGGAGGAGGAGGAGGAGGAGGAGGATGAGGAGGGGGGAAGAGAGGAGGAGGGGGGAGGGGGGAAGAGAGGAGGAGGAGAGGGGGAGAGAGGAGGAGGGGGGGGGAGAGAGGAGGAGGGGGGGAGAGAGGAGGAGGAAAGAGGAGGAGGAGGGGGAGAGAGGAGGAGGGGAGAGGAGGAGGAGGGGGGAGGAGAGGAGAGGAGCAGGAGGGGGGGGAGGAGGAGGAGGGGGGATGGGGGGAGAGGAGGAGGAGGGGGGGAAGAGGAGGAGGGGGGAGGATGGGGGGGGGGAGAGGAGAGGAGGGGGGAAGAGGAGGAGGGGGGAGAGGAGAGGGGGGGGGAAGAGGAGGAGTGAAAGATGGATCAATGTCCCAGGCTGCATAGTGTACAGTGCAGAATCTGAAGTAAAAGGAAGCTCCAGTTGTTCTGCTGAAGTTACTCACTCATGTCCTGTAGTAGTGCTCTCGGTCCCCGACTCCCTGCTCATCCATGTGTGAAGGCTAAGGCTGCGGGCGGGGGAAACATGCGGAGCAGCGGAGTATGTCTTCCTGAATCCTGAGCCACCTCCATGTCAGTGGACACTGACAGTTCTCGGTGATAGGAGAGCAGTGCAGCGGTAACGCCAGCATGGTTTTAATCATCCCCAGGTGCGGCTCTCTCTCTCTCTGTGTTGACAGCCGCCTCTGGCTGGAGGAGACGGTGTCCAGCGCAGCGTGGTGCTTTGAAATCTCCCGCCCACACCCCTTTCCAGGCACAGATTGGCCGCACAAGGGGTTGTGGGTGGGCACAGGGGGATATGGGGAGGAGGTGGGGCAGACCTAACTTACCTCCTCTTCTCTCCTTAGTATGGATACAGCGGGCGCTGGGCGGGGGGTGTGGACACTGCTGCCGGCGGGCGGGTCAGCAGGCGGCAGGAGGTAGGGGCAATGAACGAGGAGGTCACGGCGCCCTCGCTGACATGTGCTCGTGACTCATCTAGGACAAAACACCGGCGCCAGACTAGTTGGCAACACACTCGGGACCAACGATGCTCCTGAAACTTTGGCGCCCCCTCCCCTCTGGCGCCTCGGTGCACTGCACCCCCTGCACCCCGTATCAGATCAGCCCTGAATAGTGCAGTGGGTACATTCAAAGGGGAGTTGTGCATGGTAACCCAATTTAATATTTTTCTGATTTAACTACACTAAATAGGATGTTTGCCATGGATTACTTTGGTTTGCTAAAGCATTGAGCATTATAAGCATTTTTTAAAATAAAACATTGGGTTGATTTACTAAAGCTGGAGAGTGAAAATTCTGATAATTTCTGCTTTTGCACATCTTAAAGTGGAAGTCCAGGATCTAACTAGCTAAACCTGCCTACACCCCCTCTTAACTCCTATTCTAACTACCCTGTAAAAGGAAGATGCTTATACTTACCTATTCCCAGAGTGCTCCGGTCTGGTCAGGTGATCGGATCCCAGTGGCGGCTTCAGGGGAGATGAGGAACAGCCAGCAATGGATGCCACATAATAAGCCTATGGGTGATGCTCAGGCATTCCATCTGTTGTCGACGACCTCTCCTCACCCCTGAAGCTGACCACTGGGGAGATCAGGTGGCCGAGCCAGAGTGCTCTGAGAATAGGTAAGTATATGCATCTTCATTTTACAGGGTAGTTTTAATAGGAGTTGGGAGGTAGGTGGGAGTCGTTTTAGCCCTAGTTAGTTAGAGCCCTGACTTCCACTTAAAATATTTTAGATTCAGACACTCTAGTTCTTGAATTCTGAATTGTTTAACACCTTTAGAGTTGCCTCCTTAAGGCATTTAGAAACCAGTATGCCATCTTTCATACATATATACTACTGTGCAAAAGTTTTAGGCAGGTTCGAAAAAGTGCTGTAAATTACAAATGCTTTCAGAAATAGAAGTTTTATTCGTTTTTTTTTATCAATTAACAAAATTGAAAGTAAATGAACAGAAGAGAAATCCAAATCAAATCAGTATCTGCCTATATTTCTCAACATTAAGGAAACCATTGATCCTGACCAAATCTCCAACCCCATTTGCAGAAACGCACCCCCAAGCTTGCAAGGAACCTCCACCATGCTTCAGTGTTGCCTGCAGACACTCATTATTGTATCTCTCTTTAGCCCTTCAGCAAACAAACTGCCTCCTGCTACAGCCAAATATTTAAAATTGACTCATCAGTTCAGAGCACCCATTGCTATTTTTTGTGCATAGTTGAGTTTCTTAGCCTTGTTACCACGTCGGAGGAATGGCTTTTTGGACGTAATTGTTCCATTAAAAGCACTTCTGGCTAGACCTCTCTGGACAGTAGATGGGTGTACCTGGGTCCCACTGGTTTCCTCCAGTTCTGTGCGGATGGCACTACTGGACATCTTCTAAAGGCCGAAGGGATGTAAGCACGTTGTCTCTTTCATCTGCTACATTAAAGTGATTGTAAAGGTTTTTTTGTTTGTTTTTTTGTTGTTAAAATAACAAACATGTTATTCTTACATGCTCTGTGCAATGGTTTTGCACAGAGCAGCCTCGATCCTCCTCTTCTCAAGTCCCCCCCATCAGTGCCCATCAGTGCTCCTGGCTCCTCCCTGCTAACAAATGCCCCAACAGCAAGCTACTTGTTATGGGGGCACTCATTTATGCTCGTTCCTAAACCCTGCTCTGTGTATTCATAAGACACATAAGACAATGGCTCCCACTGCTGTATCTGAGCCAATGAGGGGCAAGAGAGTCGAGAAAGCCTCGGCTCCCGTGCGCATCGCTGGATCAGGAACGGGCTCAGGTATCGGGCTCGGGGGATCTGCATGCAGAAGGTTTTTTTATTTTACTGCATACAATGCAGTAAGGTAAAAAACCTTCTGCTTTTACAACCACTTTAAGTTTCCTTTGCGGACTGCTGTGTCTACGGTCCTCAACATTGTCCGTTTCTTTGAGCTTCTGCAAAAGAGCTTGAACAGCGCATCTTAAAAACCCCAGTCTGCTTTAAAATCTTTGCCTGGGAGAGACCTTGCTGATGCAGTATAACTACATTGTATCTTGTTGCTGTGCTCAGTCTTGCCATGGTGTGTGACTTGTGACATGAAACTGTCTTCCACAACCTCACCTTATTAGCAGAGTTTGGCTGTTCCTCACCCAGTTTTAAGCCTCCTACACTGCTGTTTCTGTTTCAGTTAATAACTGTGTTTCAACCTATGTATGAAATTGATGATGATTAGCACCTGCTTGGTATAATTAGTTAATCATACACCTGACTCTAATCCTACAAAATTTACATTTATTTAGATTTTTTTTTCTGTTCGCTCACTTTGCATTTCGTAAATTGATAAATATGAACAATTGAAATGTATATTTTTGAAAGCATTCTTACTTTACAGCATTTGTTTTCTCCTGCCTAAAACTTTTGCACAGTAATATATAAATATATTTATATATATATTATATCCCTAAACCCCCACTTTTCAGAAAACAGATCCAAAGTAGATTAAAGATGATCTTTAATAGCGATTAATACTTTGTTTAGCAAAGGTGGTGCTTTTTAGCTGTAATGGCTGAATTGTGTTGTTGATGTCAGATGTTATTTGTTGTGTTTGTATTGTAGCTGCAAAACGCTATGCCGCAGATATTCAAGTTGGATCACCAGATATTTATGCTCTGAAGGAACAAAATGTGACACTGGAGTGTTTTGCTTTGGGAAAGTAAGTACTATATTAGCACAATGAATTTACAAATGCTGAAAAATGACAAATCTCTACTGACGTAACAGTGTAGCAGTAGGAAAAAATAAATAACATTTTTATGGGAAAAAACATATTTACAGCTGAGTGGTTTATTTAAATTGGAACCCTAAATCCTCAGGTTTCAGTTGCTTTCTGTGCTTCCACTTGAGAGGTTTACATTCACTTCTGTGTTGTCACCAGTACAGGAAGTGAAAGGAATCAGTAACAAAAACAGCAGAAAAACACTTGTTTGTTAATGTGAAAGGGTTAGCACAGCTGAGTTTTAATTATTACCTGTATTCCTGTTAAGAAAATTGTGCTAACAAAAAACTTCACAGTGGGGACACAAAAATAAAACAGAGGCTCTGATCCATTTCCACTCTATCCAGAAGTAGAAACACATTTTGGCACTTTACAAATATTTCCAAGTAGTATACTTTGGAAACGGAATTTATTTCTAAAGACAATTGTTTTTGTTATTTCTCTGCAAAAACTCATCTCAATCTTACAGTACAGGACACATGCAACTTATTCATCCTACCTTTAGGTGAGTGGACACTGACAAATTTTTGAGGACATGCCCCCCTGTGGCTCCTCCTCAATAACCCAACCCCTCTCTGTGAGTGCTCAGTTTTTTATTATGGAGTTTTTTGCTTCCTGGAGAAACCAGCTTCACTACTGTATTTTTTTATTTTATTATTTTCTAAAGATTTCTTCAATCAACCTCACTGTCTACAGAAGTAGTGTAACCTCTGTAAAACCTTGGGAGCTGTACCTGTACCCCATGATGTGGGGACAGCCTGTAATGTTGCTTTGGGCACTGGTCCTGAATGAGGCACTCACCTTGACACTTGGTGCAATGCATTGAGTTAGCCACAGGGTGCTATACAGGTCGAAGGCCAAGGTCCATCACAAGGGAACCCAGCCCATGCAGACCCCTTTGGGAGTATGTCCACCATGACGGGTGAAGCCTGGCATTTAGATATAGTCCAGTGTTGTGAGCAGGTAAGACATGGTCACCTTGTATATTTGACTGTTACTATGTCAAATGGGGCTTTGTTTGGAAAGTATTCACTTTATGGTGTAAACTTTTTAAACTTGGAGCCAAAGTTCATCCATTCAGAGCTCAGTCTCATATGGATGACCAGGTGTTACATTACACCATTGGTCACACACTTTAACATCACTTCTGCCTAGAGTCTTTATAAAGTACTCAGGTGCTTCTTCCCGCCCTTTCATCACAAGGATCCACTGCAAGATGGTCTAAATCTGGGTTACCACTTACTCTTTGGAGGAGACCAGGCGAAATAGGAGATAAGGCTAACTCCCCTTTCACACATGTGATCCCATCAGGTCGGCCTGACAGTTTTTCAGGCAGACCTTATTGGAAGGTCCATGCATTACTATGGACAGGCGGGTATATTTAGACTTGCCTACCTCCAGGTCTGATCCAGTCTGCTAAAAAAAAAAAAACAGAGGGGGGATGTGTTCTCTTCCGTTAATGTGGATTGGATCAGGGGGTAGTTGAAAGGAGCAGGCTCTGTCCGTGTCCACTCTGCAGAAACTGAGTTGACATGATGTGTCATCTTCCCACTTTGCTCAGATCTTCAGGGAATCTGTGAGCTGATCCCCTGCTGATCAAAATGGAATCTGCCACATGTGAAAGGGGCCTAAACAGCAGGTGAACATTCACAATGTCGAAGACCCACTCAACATGCAGCCTCAGAGTGATGATGCTTCCCTTTCATTGGAGCTAGAACCTGGTCTTAACACCAGCCATAGCATCTGATTCTAGTTCTATTTCAGACACGCCATCCTTGTCCAAAGCTCAAAAAAGCCCTGCCACTTCACCTATTCTCATTTCTCAACTGGATTCGGGGCCCTGGTATGCCGTTTCTAGATGACACTGAATATGACACTAAGAGGACATAGAGGTAGTGTTGGAAGAAGCTGCAGAAGATTTCTCTCACTGTCGCCGTATTGAAGAGGGAGTTTCCAGCAATATGCTAGCTAATGTTTTAAAGCTTCTTGCCTCTGTATGCAAAAGCCTTGGTATTGCACAGGTAGAGTCACCCCCATCTTGCCACTCCCCTCTGGGCGCTAAGATAATTGCTAAGCCCTGCAAAACATTCCATGTCCAGGAACAGATAAATTCAGCGGTCTCTGATGGTTGGGAAAACGCTTAAAAGGATTTTTACTCCCCAAAAAATCTTTGAAAAATGCTATCCAGTTGAGAAAGAGTTTACATATAAATATTCTATCCCTGTGGGTGACCCTGCAATCTCTGTGCTAAACAAACACCTCTCTGTACCTGTTGAAGACGTTTCATCTTTTAAAGATTCTGTGGATAGGAAAATTGAGACACTCTGAAATCTCTCTTTACCCTGCAACCAGCTCTGGCTGATATTTCAGAATGTCAAATTGCAGCTAATTGGACCAGAACAATAAGCAGCCAACATGACCCTGCCTTTCAGGATCATGTGGTTGTAGAGCATTTACAGTTTCTTACATTTGCTCTTTTGTTTTTGTGTAGATAGCCTGGAACACATTCATGAGACAAGTATCCAGAATGGCTCTTATCTCTGTTCATATGCACAGGATTCTATGGCTAAAGGGTTGGGCAGCTGAACCCATCTGCGAAAGACACCTCACACATATGACTTTTCAAGGAAGATGCCCTGTTTGGTGAGGCATTCAACCAATTCTTTAAAGCAGTCACAGATAGAAAGATTTGTTTACTCAGAGAAAGGTAACAAACCCCTTCTCTTTAGGTGGTTCTACTTCCTCTAAATGCAGAGCACCTTCAACTTCAAAGCCTAAGTCCAGCCCTTCATTCCAGCACAAGGCCTGGGCCAAAAAGTCTGCAGGGCCCTCTTCAAAGCCCTGTTCAAAGCCCTGTTCACAATGAAAGGGTGCCCACATTCTTTGGAGTGGGATGACATCTGCTACAGTAGATATCTTACTACTTTCGGACATCCAGCCCTACAATTGGTGGTTACCAAAGTTGCAAAATAGAGTCCAAAACTCTACCTCCTTACTGCCCCCTTCTGTTTAATTGCCCAAAAACTTTCTAAGACAGTCAGGATTCCAAAGGCATTTTTTTCTGCCAATACTCTTACAGGTTTATATAATTCTACTGAAACTGATCCATGATATTAAAAGTTCTTCACCCAGGATGTTTTCAAAACTTCTGCCACTTTTTTTGACTGTTCTTACAACTCTCAGGACTGACTGCCTAGTTTGTGGTTCAGCAACCCGTTGATTGCAATATATTCATCGTTAGCATGTATGTGACAGGTAAATTACGTCCCTTCCTTGTAAACCCCAAGAACCTGGAAAGGAGAGGTGGCAGAGGTGGCATTTACTCAAACCAATCCCCTGTATTTTTCTCCTGCAGCAGCTGAAAGCCATCTTTTCTTCCTTTCCCTACCCACCAACTTTCGGCTGTGTCAGGAAAATACAGGGGATCAGTTCAAGTAAATGCCACCCCGCCGCCCCTCCTGTCCAGGTTCCCCTTCCTTCAGTTGGCCCAGCCTCCTGTGTGCCCCCCTGGTTCCCACCCCACAGCGATTCCGCTCTTTTCCCTCCCTCTGGCTGCTGAAATCATTTGAGGATGGTGAGTGGGGGAATGGGATGGTAAATATATAATTTAGCAGCCCCTTCACTGAACACAGTGAGTGATCAGTACAGATCACTTACTGTGTTCATTAATAACTGAAGCATAGTATGCTGTGTTTACTATTCTTCAGTTTGTGAATGAACAGGGAGACTGTGCAGAGCTTTTCCTGTTCATTCATTCTGTGCAGCTGAGGCTGCAGAGATAGAGATTGAGGACTTTGGACTCAATCTCCTTTCTGTGTCTTAAAACTGAGGCATCAAGGGTCTGTTTAGACCCCTGATATTTCACCAAAGCCCCCCCCCCCCAAACAGGGCTGCTAAAACAAATTGTTAAAAATAATACAAAATAAAATTGTAAAAAATAATAAAAAAATATACAAATAAAAAACTACTGACACCATCCACTGCTCTACTGACACCGTCCTCTGCCCTACTGACTGACACTGTCCACTGTTCTACCAAATGACACTGTCCACTGCCCTATTGTCCCGATCACTGCTTACTGACACCATCCTACTCTACTGACACCATCCACTGCCCTACTGACACAATGCCCTAATGACTCTGTCTACATGCCTTCCACTGCCCTACTGACACTGTCCACTGCTCGACTGACTGACACATTCCTCTTGTAAGGTAGGCTAAGTATAGTTTTCCTCACTATCTAGTTAGGTCTTGCTAGTTCATTTCTTAAAGTGTAAGTCCAGGAAAATACTAACTACCTCTAAAGCTGCTCTCTGCCATATTCTAAACCTAATCTATCTAACCCTGTAAAGCAAAAATTGCTGTACTTACCTATGCTGCAGCCGATTTGGTCCAGTTTCTAGCGGCGGAAGCTGTGTGCAGGAGAGGACTGACAACGGCTGTGAAATGTCTGGGAAGTGACATCAACCATAGACTTACTATGGGGCTTCCGTTGTCAGCTGCCTCTTCTGCACACTCCCACACACTGAGGCCACTGCTGACAGCTGATGCTGGGACAGGACAGGATTGGCTGCAGAATAGGTAAGTATAGCGACTTTTGCTTTACAGGGTCAGATAGTTTAGGTTTAGAATGTGGCAGAGAGCAGGTTTAGCGTTAGTTAGGTTTTGCCTGAACTTCCACTTTAACAAAAAAAAAAAGTGCCTAACCCTGGTGATCTTTGATTACTTCTATGTTGTTCAGTTAGAGCTCCACCTTGCTAAGGTTGCCTTCCCCTGTTCTATGTTGTGCTCTCCTGCAAGAAACATTGTTTTCAGGCCTGGTGGAAAATGTCCAAAGGTCAATTCAGCTGCCTTTGATTATGTGGTAAGCTTCAAATATCTGTTCTACAGCTCTTCATTCTCCCTCAGTATCCTGCTCTAATTCTAGATGCTTCTCAATCACAGGTCTTACCGGCTGTTACCTAGTCTTCTGTTCCTACTGTAGCGGGTACTTGAATTTAGGGGAAGCATCTGGGTGGTAGTGTAACCCAAATGCCTTGATTGTTAGGAAATTCAAGGTTCCCTTTGTGAATCTTGGAGGACTCTGGTGGTGTGAAGTTCCCGCCGGCCTATAGGTGGCGTTGTTGCCTTGGACCGGGGTTGGGCTCGCACCACAAGACTGTACCTTTTTGTCCTCCCCTGGAGCTTGTACAGCGGGGCGGGGAAGCCGCTGTGGCGTGAAGGGAGAGGTCATAAAAGGGGCGGACGCCCTGATTACGGGGTTAGAGTCCGGAGCCAGAAGATGCGGCCGCACCCAGGCACCTTCAGCCTGGGTGCTGGCGTTCCGGTGTTCCAGGCCTAGGTGTCCTTGACCTAGCCAGAGTGGAGATGGAGTCCATCTCAGGCACCTTTAGCCTGGGGTGAGGTACTATGGCGGATGCCTGGGGCTCAGTACCTTCGACTGAGTTCCGCGAGGGTGGAGGAATCCGAGGGGGCCCTAACTCCTTGGGTGCCCGTGTCTGAGTTCGTGAGGACTGGTGTGCAGTAACTTCTCTGAAGAGTCCGGCGCAGCATCGCTGGTGACGGAGAGGCCTCCATTTCTCCCTTGGACTGATTTCTTCCTCTGACAGGGGCAGAGTGAGCGAAGGTAATTCACGTTCTATATCACCTAGTCAGTGGCAGTGACTATTCACCACTGGTGACAGCACAGTGGTCAGCAGCAGAAGGGAAAGGATTGTGCCTCGATCTGTCCCCATTTTCCAAAGTAAAGAGACTGTTTTATTGCTTGGCAAGAAGAATAAAACTGAGTTGGACCTATTCACTGTGTGGTACTCTGGTTACTAGAAGCAAAGGAGTCAGGGACGAAGTACTGGACTTGACTCTAGGACACCTACACAAAAACCCAATTTGCTGGCCTTCACCTCTTAGCTATGGAGGACATGGGCCGTGGTGTGTCTTATCCCTCTCTCCCAGGTACCCCTAGACAACAGCCATATAACCGATGAAGATAGAGAGAGGAGGGAGCGGCCCCGCTACACGTGGGGGCATCGCGTCCGGAATGTGTATGGTGTCTGAATTCGAACTTTGCTGCCCGGAGGAGTTCCGAGTAGGTCGGCCATATTGGCCAACACGCCACGAGGCAACCCACAGCTGCGTAGTTCGTGGGCGGGGAAAGGGAAAAGCCAGTGAACAAGTGCAGAAGGTGGGAGGAGTCTGGCCATGTGGACGTACGCACGTGGAGATTCCGGCGCAGGTGGGTCAGTGCGAAATGGAGCAGCAAAGAGAGAGGATGGCTTCAAACCCTCCGTGGATTTCAGTTCCTTCCTTCGCGGATATGTCTTCTCTGGCTGCTCCGATTATGGATACGGGGATAAGACTAAGGCCCCGGGGGCGATTGGCTCTGTACACCTGAGAGACATGGAGGCCCTCGGTGTGATCTGTCCCGGCTGTTCGGGACTGGTGGTCCAGCTGAAGCCGTTCGGGAGCTATGAGGTCTGCAAAGAATTTCTCTTCGAGGTGGAACAATCCACAGAAAAGCCTCGCACTTTCCACCTCAACTACCTCACAGGGACTGCCACTCCGGAAGAAGAGATCGATGCTGGTGCGTTCCCCGTGCGCACTGATCCGGGCGAAGTGACTGCCCAAGCGGAGATGAAAAGAGAAAAATCCGAGGATGCTGCCTCGGTCACCAGCAGCTCCCTGCTCCGGCCACCGAAGAGGAAAGTCGGCCTAGTG
This sequence comes from Rana muscosa, assembly GCA_029206835.1. Classification (NCBI taxonomy): domain Eukaryota; kingdom Metazoa; phylum Chordata; class Amphibia; order Anura; family Ranidae; genus Rana; species Rana muscosa. Next base: position 738,212,761 of record CM055118.1, read on the forward strand.
ATGGCCTCGTGTGGTCGTGGAAGAGCTTCGCCCCACTGCTTGCCTGGCCTGGATGGATCCGGTAGAAAAAGTCCTGGACATCCCTGTTCTTCTAAAGGTCCAGGTGAGCCAGGGGTTGGGACTGTCTGCGTGGTTACAAGAGGCGGAAGCCCACAGTCGGTAGAGGCCGTCAAGGGGGATAGTTCCGTGACTGGGAATTATCTGCCCGCTGAATGCTACGACACATCTGACCTGGATTCATTGTCTGACAATGGCGATGATAGGGAGATAGATGAAATCTTCCATCGGAAGGGATGGGACAAGATGAAGCTACCCTCGTCCCGTGTCACAAGGGACCTGCCCATGTCTACTGGAGATAGTACACCTCCGGTAGAGGCCTTGCCGCCAAGGGAAGAAGCTGGTCCTCTGTCTGAAGTTCCCCTTCTGGATTCAACATCCATTTCACCCGTTCCTGTTGCGGGAGTGCAACGTCAATCACTGCGGGCTCCTAGGCCCAGATCTACCGAGGTGGTGAACGCACCTCGCCACCCAGAAGCGATTGTTTCACCTGGAGAAGGAGACCGAGCCACTATGCCACCTTTGTCAAGGCTACAGCGTCTCTTTGGTCAGAAGGTTGCTCAGGAATATGGGTGTGAATACCCGTATCTGCCTCGGGAACTGCTCTACGAGGTGGAAGTTTTTCGGCAACGATGGTATGATACCTTTGTGTGGGACAAACTTAAAGTACAGCAAGCACGGCGGTACCTTTCCTGTTTACCAACGGTCACCAAGAAGTTCCAGGACTGTAAAACTAAGTGGATGCTGGGAAGACACATCCATGCGGACAAAGTGGTGATTTGCCGTAAGGAAGGAAAAAGTGTTGAGTACCATGTGGAGGCTTTTGATGACCGTCTGAAGCCTGTGTCATTGCCTCATCCAAGGTTTCACCTATAAAAGGGAAAGAGACTCCCGTGTGCTTTTCTTTTCCATTCATGGCTGAACTTTCCGGAGTGCCTTTGCCGGAACACAGGGACTGTGCCCTAGTTTTTTTTTGTATTTGGGCAGTTTTACTCTTTGGAGAAATGGGAGCTGTTTTTGTTTTGTTCTCCCTCCTTCTCCTTGCACTCAAGAGAAATCAGTGACTCTGGGTTTTAGTTAGTGTAGGGCAGGGATATGCAATTAGCGGACCTCCAGCTGTTGCCAAACTACAAGTCCCATGAGGCATAGCGAGACTCTGACAGCAGCAAGCATGACACGCAGAGGCAGAGGCATGATGGGACTTGTAGTTTTGCAACAGCTGGAGGTCCGCTAATTGCATATCCATGGTGTAGGGTCACAGAGAAATGATCAAGAGAAAGAAAAAAAAGTTCATCTGGAAGTGATGAGTGTTTTGACCGCGGCACTGTCACCAGGTGGCAGTGTTGCGCAAAGATTGTTTGTTTTTTTGACATTATGCAGCACTTATTGGAGTGAATGGGTTTCTTCTCGGATAGACTCATTCATTCCAAGCAAACACACATATGTTGTTAGGATGTATGTTTCTTTTCTTTCCCTCTGCAGGAGATTCGTCTATGAAGGCTGCTGAGAAGTGAGGGTGGTCCTTAGATAGCCAGGGGGAGGGAAGGATGTAAATGTGTGAGATATTTACAGTGTTTTGTTGAAAATGTTTTATAGTAATATTGTTTTAAGTTTTCCCATTCCCATTCAGGTCTTGGCACAATTCAGGGCTAAAATGTGTAGTTTGGTTTCTGGGCTGAACTTATGTCACCACCCTTGTGGGATGTGAGTTTGTACCAGACACTGGGGACCAGTGTCAAATCACCAGGGGGAGTGTGTAGCGGGTACTTGAATTTAGGGGAAGCATCTGGGTGGTAGTGTAACCCAGATGCCTTGATTGTTAGGAAATTCAAGGTTCCCTTTGTGAATCTTGGAGGACTCTGGTGGTGTAAAGTTCCCGCCAGCCTATACAGTAGGTGGCGTTGTTGCCTTGGACCGGGGTTGGGCTTGTACCACAAGAATGTACCTTTTTGTCCTCCCCTGGAGCTGGTACAGCGGGTCGGGGAACCCGCTGTGGCGCGAAGGGAGAGGTCATAAAAGGGGCGGACGCCCTGATCACGGGGTTAGAGTCCGGAGCCAGAAGATGCAGCCGCACCCAGGCACCTTCAGCCTGGGTGCTGGCGTTCCGGTGTTCCAGGCCTAGGTGTCCTTGACCTAGCCAGAGTGGAGATGGAGTCCATCTCAGGCACCTTTAGCCTGGGGTGAGGTACTATGGCGGATGCCTGGGGCTCAGTACCTTCGACTGAGTTCCGCGAGGGTAGAGGAATCCGAGGGGGCCCTAACTCCTTGGGTGCCCGTGTCTGAGTTCGTGAGGACTGGTGTGCAGTAACTTCTCTGAAGAGTCCGGCGCAGCATCGCTGGTGACGGAGAGGCCTCCATTTCTCCCTTGGACGGATTTCTTCCTCTGACAGGGGCAGAGTGAGCGAAGGTAATTCACGTTCTATATCACCTAGTCAGTGGCAGTGACTATTCACCACTGGTGACAGCACAGTGGTCAGCAGCAGAAGGGAAAGGATTGTGCCTCGATCTGTCCCCATTTTCCAAAGTAAAGAGACTGTTTTATTGCTTGGCAAGAAGAATAAAACTGAGTTGGACCTATTCACTGTGTGGAACTCTGGTTACTAGAAGCAAAGGAGTCAGGGACGAAGTACTGGACTTGACTCTAGGACACCTACACAAAAACCCAATTTGCTGGCCTTCACCTCTTAGCTATGGAGGACATGGGCCGTGGTGTGCCTTATCCCTCTCTCCCAGGTACCCCTAGACAACAGCCATATAACCGATGAAGATAGAGAGAAGAGGGAGCGGCCCCGCTACACTACATTCAAGTTACCAGGTCCATGTTTTGTCTTTTGATGGAGCAGGTTTCAACTGCAAGGTTCTTGCAGCACCACTCTGAGCCTTGGGTACATTTTTATCCCTGTTGTTGGGCCTGCAGAATTCCATTGCCTAGTTGTTGCCTGTCCTTTTATTTATTGTTTTAGGACGTCTTTTGGTGTATCAATGCGTTGCCTGTGTCCTGTACTGTACGATTAAGATATAAGGAATTTTGACTTACTTGTAAATTCTATATCTTGGAGTATAGTACAGGAGAAAGGGCATGCTCCCTAAAATCTCCTTGTTACTCTTTATTGCTTGCTACAAAACTGAGGTTGGGTTATAGGGGAGGCACCACAGGGGGGGGGGGGCATGTCCTCAATAGCTTGCTACTGTTCAGTCATCTGAAGGTATGAGCCTATAACCCATGGTGTATGAATAAGTTGCTTGTGTGCTGTACTGCACTCCAAGATATCTAATTAACGGGTAAATCAAAATTCCTCTTGTATAATTTTGTGATCATTTACCTTAATATGCTTTTGACAAGTAAACAACCTTTTTAGTTCATGGCAGATGTGGGTAAGTTGTTGTTAAGAAGTCTATGGAAGATGTAATTGTATTAAACGGGATACATTTGTTTTCCCTCAAACACTGATATATGTTGCCTTCTCACTTTTAGCCCTGTACCTGTAATCAGATGGCGTAAACTGAATGAAGCAATGCCTGCCACAGCTGAAATTAGTCAGTCGGGAGCTGTGCTTAGAATTTTTAACATACAGCCAGAAGATGAAGGGACATATGAGTGTGAGGCTGAGAACATTAAGGGGAAAGATACAAACCGGGCGTATGTTCATGTACAAGGTAAGAAATTGGTACCTTTTCCTAATATTTTTCTGAATTATTTCATAAAAACAGGAGTACTGAGCAGTGTTGTTATCAAGTAATAAATAATGTGTATGCTTGTGTGGATTATTGAATAGCATAAACCCCAACTTTGCTCGTTGCCGGTACCATATGACGAATCACAGCAGGTCACATGACAGTTGTACACAATGGATGGCTTCCTTTCATGCTACTATCCATTGTGTACATTTGTGTTGCTAACTGTGATTGGTCAATTTGATCAGGTGGTATAGACAGGGCCAATCACAGCCTAGCTGTACCATGTGACTAGCTTTAACCAACCACAGCTAATCACAACAAAACTGACTGAATGATTCAGTTTAATTCAGTAAAATGCTTGCTTATAGCAATGTAATTCACTGCTATAAGCAAACATAGTGTGTGCTCTGGTCACAGCGTGTTAAAAAAAAATGGGGGGTGTGTGTTTTGGGGCGGGGGGGGGGGGCTCCAAGGGCCTGTTCCCCACAACCCTGGGTGCTCTCTCCTCACCCCAGGCTGCATGCTCAGATAAGGGTCCGGTATGGATTTTGGGGGAACCCCACGCTGTTTCCTTTTAAAATTTGGGCATTGGGTTCCCTTTAAAATCCAAACCACACCCGAAGGGCGTTTTTTTTTTCCATTTCATTGCCGGCATTCTTTTGTTTATGTAGCACTTTACCCTGCTTACCTCCACAAGCAGAATGGGACACACCATGCCACAAGCCCAATATCCTCCTGATAAAAGAGGGTGAGCGGTGTTATCTGTTTTGGGTCCTGCAGTGAGTTACCTCTTTCCGTTGGTTCTTCACCCTAGAGTGTAGGTAGAAGTCTATTCTCTCTCTCAAGGAAAGCCAATGTCCAGATAGTATTGTCCCCAATAAAAGAGGTTTATTTTTCTTGCATAGAAACTTGATAGGAAAGTTGGAGATAGAGAATTTTAACAGGGAGGCGGGTTCAGGCACGCGGCATTTAGCTGTCATTTATCTCCACTCAGTCCTGAGTGGGTTTTTGCTCACCCGGATAGTCCCCTCTCACGGTCCTAGCAGCCGGTGTGGAGCACGGAACATTCACTTTAAATTTCCTAAGGATACGATCAGGATATGAACTTCTGAATCCCAAACTTCCCAGCACTTGTAACACTTGAGACCTTAGGTGCCAGTGGGCACGTTACAAGGCTTTTGGCGGATTATGGAATCCTTCCCTCTAATAGGCAACCAGGCCTCTCCGAGACAGTGAATTACCTCACCGATCCCCGCGGACAGGTCCTCCCCTGGTTTTCTCTCCTTCAGAGCGGGTCACCCCCACTTGGGCACCCTGGGACTCCTCTTCTGGTGTAGACCTCAGCCAAAGGTGCTGGGCCTACCTGGAACGATGCAGCCTCGGGCCGAAGGTGCCCGGGACTGAATACACATACACGTACTCCTGGCCATGAGGGCCACCGAAGGTGGGGTACGTGCCTAGGACCAAGGGGTCCTCTGGATCACCTCCAAACTCCGGACCTAATGGCGTCCGCCCCTTTAAGTACCCTCTCCCGGCATGCACAGTGGGTAGACCACGCCCACTGCATGGCTGCCGAGAGAGGACACCCAATCATGCTGCAATGCCACCTGTGGTTCAAGCTGAGACCTGGACGACAGCGCCACCCACAGGTCAAAGGGAACTGTACTGCCAGGCAACACCACAACAAAGCAGAAACCAATTTAAAGAATTCAAACAGCCTGAGCCCAACTATTAGCTCAGGCTACCCTCTAAATTTAGGTATAGCGACCCTCAATCATTGGGGGGTCCACTACATTTACATTTCAGAAACTCTCTGACGAGTCATCATTTGTCAAGGACGTAGCGGCCGGCTTCCTGGCCCACTCCTTAACAACCAGCTATTCTTCACACAGAATTCAAATTGGTCGATCAATTTTCGACCAATTCTAATTCCAATTGTTCTGAAAATTTGTAATTAGTGAGGAAATTTTTCCGTCCTGCTTAAGTTGCACTTATCCAAAGTCCCATCAAAGTCCCATGATAAAGTTGCAATGGAAATCACACAATTTTTAGTGTAAAGGAGCATAAAACTAAAAGTGAACACTCTCCAAAGAATAAACATACGATGCAATCCGACATCCCCCGATCTTGTTTGGTGTTGTATTATAAGGCTGTGTTGTGAGGGGTAGGCTGATGAGAAACAATGAAGAACTTCTCTCTTGGAGGTTTATGGACATGTGTTCATGTACTGCGGGCATCACTAAATGGCGGACCGCGGGCCAAATGCGGACCACCTCACTCTCCTGTGCGGCCCGCCGCGGTACCGCCATTTAGCAGCTATTTCTTCCCCCTGCCGTCTCTGTAATCCTCACACAGAGCCGACAGAGGGAGGCGGGACAGTTCTGGGTAGAGGGCGGAGCTGCCGGAGGTTAACAAGCAGGTGATTGGCTGCTAGGATGAAGGGCGGTCTTAGCAACCAATCACCATCTTGCAACACCAGCCCTCCATCCAAGACATGCCATGCCTCCCTCTAATCTTCGGTCTGTGCAAGGTAAGAGAGGGAGGGAGTGAGTGAGGGAGGGGGCGAAGTTACAGGGAGTGAGGACACAAGTCTGAAAAGGAGGAAAGTGTGTGCTGACTTGCTGAGGACATTAAAGTGGAGTTGTTAAAGTCTGTGATGTGGTGGGCTGAGGACATCAGGGTGGGGGGGGGGGGGCTGAGCGGACTGTGATGTATTGGGGAGTCTGAGATGTGGATATTACAGTGGGGGAGATGTGGATATTACAGTGGAGGAGATGTGGATATTACAGTGGGGGAGATGTGGATATTACAGTGGGGGGAGATGTGGACATTACAGTAGGGGAGATGTGGACATTACAGTGGGGGAGATGTGGACATTACAGTGGGGGAGATGTGGGCATTACAGTGGGGGAGATGTGGACATTACAATGGGGGAGATGTGGACATTACAATGGGGGAGATGTGGACATTACAGTGGGGAGATGTGGATATTACAGTGGGGAGATGTGGACATTGCAGTGGGGGAGATGTTGACATTACAGTGGGGGGAGATGTGGACATTACAGTGGGGAGATGTGAACATTACAGTGGGGGGAGGTGTGGATATTACAGTAGGGGAGATGTGGATATTACAGTGGGGAGATGTGGACATTACAGTGGGGGAGATGTGGATATTACATTGGGGTAGATGTGGATATTACAGTGGGGAGATGTGGATATTACAGTGGGGGAGATGTGGATATTACAGTGGGGGAGATGTGGATATTACAGTGGGGGGAGATGTGGACATTACAGTGGGGAGATGTGAACATTACAGTGGGGGGAGGTGTGGATATTACAGTAGGGGAGATGTGGATATTACAGTGGGGAGATGTGGACATTACAGTGGGTAGTGATGAGCCGAACACCCCCGGGTTCGGTTCGCACCAGAACCCGCGAACGGACCGAAAGTTCGTACGAACATTAGAACCCTATTAAATACAATGGATGCGAACGTTCGAATTCTAAAGTGCTAATTATAACGACTATTATGCATGTTATTGTCCTAAAAAGGGTTTGGGAACCCGGGTTCTGCACCAGGGGACATGTATCAATGCAAAAAGAAGTTTTAAAAACGGCCGTTTTTCGGGAGCAGTCATTTTAATGATGCATGAAGTGAAAAAAAAAAAGTCAAATATTCCTTTAAATATCGTACCTGGGGGGTGTCTAAAGTATGCCTGTGAAGTGCCACGTGTTTCCCGTGTTTAGAACTGTCCCTGCACAAAATGACACTTCTAAAGGAAAAAAAAGCCATTTAAAACTGCTTGCGGCTTTAATGTAATGTCTGGTCCCGGTAATATGGATGAAAATCTTTAAGAAAAATGGCATAGCTACCCCATGACCCCCCCCCCCTACCCCAGCCCATTACCAGCCCCTTTGGGTCTTGTATGGATATTAAGGGGAACCCCGCACATAAAATAAAAAAGGCCCTATATACTCTGAACAGCCGTATACAGGCGGTGCATACAAGACAGGGACTGTAGGTTTGTTCTTATGTAGAATCTGTTTGTAATTTTTAACAGGCACATTGTTTAAGTGTAGCTCCAGCCCAAAAATCTATTTTTAAACTTGTTGGAAAACATAGGTAAGGGTTATCACCCCTGTAACATTTGTTTTGCTGTCTGTGCCCCTGTTCAGAACATTTCACCTCACTTTCCGTCCCAATGACAACTGTTTTTGAAATGTGGTGTTTTTCTTGAAACAAGGATTGGTGATAAAGCATCAGTACAGAGGAGACACCTTTCTCCCATATTTATTCTTACAGGAGAGAATTTTCCTTCCTAGGGGTAGATTTCCTCTCACTTCCTGTTGTCTTCTTGCGTTTGCAAGTAGGAGTCGTTTGTAAGTTGGATGTTTGAAAGTAGGGACCTGCCGTATATACTCTGCAGAAATAGGCCCCTTAGTTGTTGGTGTTGGCACAACACTGTAAGCACTCACAGTTACTCTTGGTTGGTGCTGGAACGCCCTGCTGTCAACTATTATATCAGGAATTGTAATTACATATAATTGTTGAACAGTGGTAGTAAAAATTGGGCCTTTGATGGTGGTGCTGGTGCCACAACACTGTAAGCCCTGACAGTTACTCTTTTTAGGTGCAGCAATGGGCCCTGCTGTGAATTATTAGATCAAGAATTGTAATTGCATGCCCCTGTTGAACAGGGGCTGAAAAATTGGGCCTTTCGTGGTGGTGGTGGTGGTGTTGCCACAACACTGTAAGCCCTCAGAGTTACTCTTGGTGGGTGCAGGAATGGGCCCTGCTGTGAATTATTAGATCAAGAATTGTAATTACATGCCCCTTTTGAACAGGGGCTGAAAAATTGGGCCTTTCGTGGTGGTGGGGGTGGTGGCGTTGCCACTACACTGTAAGCCCTCAGAGTTACTCTTGGTGGGTGCAGCAATGGGCCCTGCTGTGAATTATTAGATCAAGAATTGTAATTACATGCCCCTGTTGAACAGGGGCTGAAAAATTGGGCCTTAGGCACTGGTGGCACAACACTGCAACCCCTCACAGATACTGTACTTGGAGCACAGCAATGAGCCCCGTTGCAAAGTATTGCTTAAAAAAATAGGATTTTTATAACAGCTTACCTGTAAAATCCTTTTCTTGGAGTACATCACGGGACACAGAGCGACATAGTCATTACTAATGGGTTATATAGATACCGTCAGGTGCTGGCACTGGCAACTTCCAAAACCGGAAGTACCCTCCCCTATATAAGCCCCTCCCATCCGGGAGCACCTCAGTTTTGTAGCAAAGCAATAAGTGTCCCTAAAGAGGGGCGGGAGCTCTGTGTCCCGTGATGTACTCCAAGAAAAGGATTTTACAGGTAAGCTGTTATAAAAATCCTATTTTCTTTCTCGTACATCACGGGACACAGAGCGACATAGTCATTACTAATGGGATGTCCTAAAGCAATGCCAAATGAGGGGGGGGATACACCATATATAAGCTGAGCGCTATCAGACATGAGGATCTTTTGCGGCCTGCAACACACTGCGCCCAAAGGCGACATCCTCCTGACTTCTAACGTCCACCTGGTAGGACCTAGTAAACGTGTGTACCGAAGACCATGTTGCGGCCTTACAGATTTGAGCCAGGGAGGCCTGGTGATGCACTGCCCATGAAGTTCCAACTGCTCTCGTGGAGTGCGCTCTAACTTTGAACGGAGGTGGTCTCCTTCTCAAGCCATAAGCTTGCATAATGACCTGTCGAATCCACTTGGCTAAAGTAGACTTTGACGCTGCCTGACCCTTTCTGGGGCCTTCCGGCAGAATAAACAAAGTATCCGTTCTGCGAATCTGAGCAGTGGCTTTTAGATAAGCTTTAACTGCTCTTACTACATCCAAAGAATGCAATAACTTTTCCTCTACCGAAGTAGGTTTGGGGAAAAAAGAAGGAAGAACCACATCTTGGTTCAAATGAAACCTCGATACCACCTTAGGAAGAAAGGCTGGATGAGGACGTAACACTACTCTGTCCTTATGGATAACCAGATATGGCTCCTTACAGGACATAGCTGCTAATTCCGATACTCTTTTAGCCGAACAAATGGCTACTAGAAAAATCAATTTCCTGGTGAGAAGCACCAAGAAAATATGCTGTAATGGTTCAAATGGTTGTTTCTGTAGAACCGACAGAACCAAGTTTAGATCCCATGGACATATGGGAATATTAACCGGAGGACTAATACGCATCACTCCTTGTATAAAGGCTTTGACTAGTGAATGCGAAGCCAAGGGCCTTTGAAAAAATATTGACAAGGCCGAAATCTGACCCTTGATAGTACTCAAGGCAAGCTTCCTATCTACAGCCCACTGTAGGAAGTCCAGAATCCTACCTATTACGTACTTATGTGGATGCCATTTCTTGGCCTCACACCACGCGATGTACGCCTTCCAGATTCTATAGTAGATCTGCCTGGATACCGGCTTCCTGGCATTGATCATGGTAGATACCACAGCATTAGAGAGCCCTCTCTTTTTTAGAATGTGGGCTTCAATAGCCAGGCCGTCAAACCTAGGGCTGGTAAGGAAGGGTGGTATATCGGTCCTTGCGAAAGCCGGACGACGTGGGAGAGTCCAAGGACTCCCCACTGAAATTTTACAATCTCCGCGTACCACGCTCTTCGGGGCCACGCTGGAGCCACCGGAATCACTGGTTTCTTTTCTACCCTGATTCTGCGGAGTAATCGAGGTAACCATTGGCGGTGTGAATGCATATATCAGCTTGAACTGATCCCAAGGGAACACTAGGGCATCCGAGCCGCAAGCTAGGGGATCCCTTGTCCGAGAGACAAACCTGTCCCCCTTTGCGTTGAATCTGGATGCTAGAAGATCTACATCCGATGTTCCCCACCGCTGACATATTGTCCAGAAAACCTCGGGGTGAAGGGACCCTTCCTCTGGGCCTAATTGCTGGCGACTTAGAAAGTCCGCCTTCCAATTCTCCACTCCTGGAATGAATACCGCAGATATGGCTGGGACATATTTTTCTGCCCATTTCAGGATGTAATTTACTTCCCTCTGGGCTGCACGACTCCTGGTGCCCCCCTGATGATTGATATATGCCACTGCTGTGGCATTGTCTGATTGAATTCTGACAGGGGACCCTTGGAGTTTGGATGTCCATGCTACTAGGGCATACCGGGCTGCTCGTATCTCTAAGAGATTGATGGGCAGGGCCTTTTCTGCATCCGACCATCTGCCCTGGAGAGACTATTGCTCCAGTACTGCTCCCCAGCCTATAAGGCTGGCATCTGTAGTGACCACCTTCCAAGAAATCGGACTGAAGGATTTCCTTTTTTCCAGATTCTGGGGAACCAACCACCAACGGAGGCTCTTGCGAACGGAAGGGGACAAGGACATTGTAAGTCTAGGGCCTGAACTTTTTTGTTCCAGGCTGACAGTATGGCCCCTTGCAAATTCCTTGAATGGAATTGACCGTAGGGTACTGCTTCGAATGATGCCACCATTTTTCCCAGCAGCCTCATATACAGGCGTATGGACGGCTGTCTTTTTTGTACCCACTAAGTGGATCAAATCTTTCAAAGACAACACCTTTCCTCGAGGCAAGAATATTTTTCTCTGGCCTGAATCCAACCTTAGCCCCAAGTATTCCAGACTTTTGACTGGTTTTTAGGGCTGACTTGTCTCGGTTGATAATCCAACCGTGAGATTCCAGATACTTGATCGTCTTGTGAACGACCACGTCTAGTTTTTTCACTGAGTGGTCTATCAGCAACAAGTCATCCAGATATGCCATTATCATTACACCTTGTGTTCTTAGATTGGCCAATAAAGGGCCAGAATTTTTGTAAACACTCGTGGTGCTGTGGCCAAACCGAAGGGTAAGGCTCTGAACTGAAAATGGCGCCCTTCTACTGCAAAGCGTAGAAATTTTTGGTGGACTGGAAAGATGGGAATGTGCAAATAAGCATCTTTGATGTCGATCGTGGCTAACCAATCCTCCCCTTGTAGGGCAGTGGCCACCGATCGGATCGACTCCATCGGAAAGTCCTGATATACAGGAATTTGTATAGCCCTTTTAGAATTAATATGGGCCTCCCGTCCGCGTTTGCTTCGGGACTGTAAAGAGGTTTGAGTAAAACCCGAACCCTCATTCTTCCAGGGGAACCTCCATAATTACTCCTTGGAGCAATAGTTGTTCTAGTGCCAACAGGAGGGACTCTCTCTTCCGGGGATCCCTTGGCACGTTTGACCTCAAAAATGGGAAGGAGGAGAGTCTTTTAACTCCAAACTGTATCCCAAACCTACTGCGGAGAGCACCTATCTGTCTTGATCGTGTCCCGCCAGGTCTCTTGCGAACAACTGGAGTCCTCCCCCCACCCGACTGAGTGGGGGCTTCAATGAATTTAACTTTGGGGGAGGTTTTGTACCTCCCCTGACCCAGGGTTTCTCATTACCCTGCTACTGTCCCTGTTTTTTACCCCCGGGATTTGACCGAGGAGGCCGTCGGAACTGTTACACAGCCGATGCCCCAGGGACTGGAGAAGCAGGCCTCTTAAAGAGGGACCTCTAACTCTGCTTTTAACCGGCAAGAGCGTATTTTTACCGCTGGAAATTTTCTGGATATATTTGTCCAGGTTTTCCCTGAATAAGCGTTCACCATGAAATGGGACGCTAACCAGCCATTCTTTACAGGGAGCTTCAGCAGACCAGTTTTTGAGCCATAGGAGCCTACGCATATGTACTATAGACAGCGTAAGGCGGGAGGCCTGATGGACTGAATCCTCTATGGCGTCAACCGCAAAGCCTAAGGCTCTAGGTAGATCAGCTAGGGCAAAGCCTGCTGATCTGTCAAGTCCCTCAAGACCTGTTTCAACTGATCCTTCACTGCTTAGCAGACCCCAATAGCTGCTACTGCTGGTTGTATCACCAAGCAGATTTTCATAAGGACTCCAATCTTTTATCTATTGGGTTCTTGAACATTTGGACATTATCCACTGGACATGTCAGTGATTTATACATACAAGAGATGGCTGCGTCCACTGTAGGGACCTTCCATTTTTTTTTTTTTTTTTTTTTGATGAACTTATCCTCCATGGGATAGACCACCGGAAATCTCTTGGGGGAATAAATATTTTCTCAGGACGTTCCCAATCCTGGTAAATGAGCCCTTTCAGTAAAGGGTGAAGTGGAAAAGAACAAACAGTCTGGGGGCTTCTAGCGACCCCAACGAGGATACAGTAGTGGTTGATGGTTCCGCAAGGTGCATTTTTAAATGCTGATCGGACCATGTTAGTCAGAGACTGAACCCATAATCTTTCAGCTGAAGATGCTGAGAAAAGGTTCCCCCACTGTTGATTCCTCTATAACAGAATCAACCTCATCCTGATCCCCTTCAGGCAGGTCGATCCCTGTATGGGACTGTTGCTCTGCTAACAGGCACTCTGAAGGAGGAGACGGAGATCGGGCGTGCTTTCCCTGACAGGGAGGCAGCGATAAATGTTGACAATCTCTCTCTAATCCTCCCAGAGCTGAGGAAAAAACCTCCTCTGTTACATACACAGGAGCAGGTGAACTGAGGACAGCCACAGTACCAAGTACCCTGCGGGGTCTCTACGGTCACTTACCTCTGAACTTCAGGGGAGACTGGTGCAGCAGGAGTATGCCCAAGATCCTCCGAGCCCGATGAGACCCCCTTCGCTTCCTGGAAGATTCAGTTCCGGAGCTTCTGGACGGCATATTCCTAAGCCTAAAGCTGAGGTATTCCAGCCGTAATACACCACTTTTACTGAGAATAGTCTAGCACAATTGCTGCTATATCACAGTTGGTGTCTACTAATGTGCCTTTCTAGGGGATGCCTGTATCAACCGCTTGCTGTATGCCTTTAAATGTTGCCAGCTCTGTCTCTGTACTTCATAGCCAGCTCACTACAATATTGTGTTTTTTTTAAACTGCTGGGACGCCCGCACATGCGCAGAAGCGCTGCGGCGCGCACAGAGCGTCATCCCCCAGGCTCCGCCCCCTTTCCCGGCTCACCTCTATATATAGAGGCGCGTGCACGCGCACGCGCGCGGGCACGTGCGCCTTCGGCGCTAATTTCAAATATGGTAACAAGGGACAGGAGCCAGGGCCCCTCTTTGCCGCAGGCCGGGGGATGGACGAGCACTGCAACATGGCAGAGGAAGCAGTTTCCTATAAGAGAACTCACCATCTGCCTGGACTTTGCTCTGCTGAGAAGAAGCTAGTCCACATGACAAGAAAACATTCCACAGCGGCCTCTAGTGGACAAACACAGGTACCGCAGTCTAATATATTAAATATATATAAAAAAAAATTTTTTTTTTTTTTTTCTTGACCACCATTAAAAATTATTACATTTTTTTAGTAGTTACAGGCATGCACAGAATTTTGCGGGAATACCATTAGGTAACAGACAGAAAGACAAATTAGGCTTGGGGGTCCCCCAATAGAACCAAGTTCCTGGGGGCCCCCACTTACCTGTTCCCCGCCGCAGGACTTTGTTTGGTCCACAAAAGCCCAAACTTCACCTATCACGGCAGGCATTGTAATCAAACCTTCAGGGACCGGGTTCCCAAGGATTCCACTCCCCTGGACCTGTATAGCACCCTGCACAGAAAACATCTTGGTCGTGGGTATGACCAGAGCTCTGGATCCCAGGGTCCAGCTCTCCTAAGAGAAGCATTACAGGCAAAACCTTGCTCTTCTCTGCAAGGCCCGGGTACCGACCGTTTAGCTATGAAGCTTTTTTGGTCGGATCCGGAATAGCTTACTGAGGCCCAAAAGAACCTGTACGCAAGCTCAGTGAAAAACACATGTTTCTTCTTGGCCAACACCTTAGACACTGGCAAAAAACTGAGGTGCTCCCGGATGGGAGGGGCTTATATAGGGGAGGGTACTTCCGGTTTTGGAAGTTGCCAGTGCCAGCACCTGACGGTATCTATATAACCCATTAGTAATGACTATGTCGCTCTGTGTCCCGTGATGTACGAGAAAGAAATTGTTATTACACGCCCCTGTTAAACAGGGGCTGAAAAATTGGGCCTTAGGCACTGGTGGCACAACACTGCAACCCCTCACAGATACTGTACTTGGAGCACAGCAATGAGCCCTGTTGCAAAGTATTGCTTCAAAAATTGTAATTACACGCCCCTGTTAAACAGGGGCTGAAAAATTGGGCGTTAGGCACTGGTGGCGGCACCCATAAACAAAAATGATCTTCCAAGCTATCATCATCAATCGTATCATTGTGGACTCGGAGGAGGAGGATAGCCAGTCAACATAACAGCACAGGCACTCAGCATCAGCATCAGTCTTGAAGGGATGTGACATGCTAAAATCAATTAGTCTGTTATATCAGCATCAGGTGTGTAGTAGCTGGTGGTGATCCAAGACTGGTTCATCTTGATGAAAGTCAGTCGATCAACCGAGTCGGTGGACAGGCGCACCCTGTGATCCGTGACAAATCCTCCAGCAGCACTGAATGTGCGTTCCGAAAGAACGCTGGATGCAGGACAGGCCAGTAGCTCAATTGCATACTGTGCAAGCTCTGGCCAGTGATCCATCCTCAAGACCCAGTAAGCCAGAGGATTTTCGGTGGGGAAGGTGTCGAAGTCTGACCTTGCCCCTAGATATTCCTGCACCATGTTTATCAGACGCTGGCGATGGTTGCTGGAACCGATCATACTTTGGGGCTGCGGACTAAAGAATTGTCTGAACGCATCGGTCAGACGGCCACCTTCCCCACCGCTCCTTCTTTGACTGGCCGAAGCCTCAGCAACTCGTTGTCCAGGACCAGGAGTTTGTAACCTCCCAGTCTCTGGGAACGCGTTGCACAGACCTTTCTGCAAGGCCTCCCGGAGTTGTCTCATCCTCTGCTCCCTCTGCGACGGTAACATAAGGTCCGCAACCTTACCCTTGTACCGTGGATCAAGGAGAGTGGCCAGCCAGTAATGGTCCCTCTCCTTGATCCGAAGAATACGAGGATCCTTCCGCAGACTTTGCAGGATCAGGGAGGCCATGCAGCGTAGGTTAGCTGAGGCATTCGGTCCGGAGTCCTCTGGGTCACTAAGGACGACATGATCCGCAGCCACCTCCTCCCAGCCACGTACAAGTCCACGGGTTTCTTGGGACTGTAAATCATCCCTAAAAGACTGCTGCTGTTGATGCTGCTGAGTGCCAGGCTCCACCTCCATGCTGACACAATCCTCCTCCTCCTCCTCCTCCTCTTCCTGTGCGATGGGTGGGACAGAAGGAACACTGTCTGGGTAAAGGGAGCCTTGAGAGGCAAGGAAGTCCTCCTCTTCCTGCCTCTGTTCTGCCTCAAGTGCCCTGTCCATTATTCCACGCAGCGTGTGCTCCAACAGGTGGACAAGAGGTACAGTGTCACTGATGCATGCACTGTCACTGCTCACCATCCTCGTGGCCTCCTCAAATGGTGCCAGGACAGTGCATGCATCCCTGATCATGCCCCACTGGCGTGGAGAAAAAAAACCAAGCTCCCCTGACCCTGTCCTGGTGCCGTAGTCGCACAGGTACTCATTGATGGCCCTCTGCTGCGTGTGCAGCCGCTGCAGCATGGCCAACGTTGAGTTCCACCTGGTGGGCATGTCACATATAAGGCGGTTCTTGGGCAGGTTCAACTCCTTTTGCAGCTCAGCCAGGCGAGCACTGGCATTATAAGATCTGCGGAAATGCACACAGACTTTCCTGGCCTGCCTCAGGACATCCTGTAAGCCCGGGTACCTGCCCAAGAACCGCTGCACCACCAGGTTAAGGACGTGAGCCACACAGGGCACATGGGTCAGTTGTCCCTGTCGGAGGGCGGAGAGGAGGTTGGTGCCATTGTCGCAAACCACCATTCCTGGCTTAAGCTGGCGTGGCGTCAACCACCTCTCGGCCTGGCCCTGCAGAGCAGACAGGACCTCTGCCCCAGTGTGGCTTCTGTCCCCCAAACACACCAGCGCAAGCACGGCATGGCATCTTTTTGCCTGCGTACTTGCGTAGCCCCTTGAACGCCTACGGAGCACCGCTGGTTTAGAGGACAAAGCACAGGAAGAGGCCATGGAGGAAGAAGAAGAGGATGGGGTGGAGGAGAGAGGTGTGTCACAACCAGTAGTAGCATTTTGGAGGCGTGGCGGTGGAACAACCTCCAACACTACTGCACCTTGTCCTGCATCCTTCCCAGCTGCCAAAAGAGTGACCCAATGGGCCGTGAAAGAAAGGTAACGTCCCTGTCCATGCCTGCTGGACCATGAGTCAGCGGTAATATGCACCTTACCGCTGACCGCCCTGTCCAGCGAGGCCAAGACATTGCCTTCCACATGCCGGTAGAGAGCCGGAATAGCCTTCCGTGAGAAAAAGTGGCGTTTGGGAACCTGCCACTGAGGAACCGCACATTGCACAAACTCACGGAAGGGGGCCGAGTCTACCAACTGAAAAGGCAGCAGTTGAAGCGCTAGCAATTTAGCCAAGCTAGCATTCAACCGCTGGGCATGTGGATGGCTGGGAGTGAACTTCTTTCGACGGTCCAGCAGCTGGGGCAGGGAAATTTGCCTGCTAGAATCGGACGTCGGTGTACTGCTAGCAGAGTGGCCGCAAGTACTTGGCTGTGACACACCTAATTCTACACCTTCATTCCTCTCAGTGCATGTTTCAGAGAGGACTGAAGTTATAGTGGGGTTGGAGATCCCAGCTGATGCGGTGCAAGGAGAGGTCCGCTTTGTTCTTTGGTGTGGGTCTTTGAGGTAGGCTTGCCAACGAGCTGCATGGCAGGTCAACATATGTCTGGTCAGGCATGTGGTACCCAAGTGGCTGATGTTTTGGCCACGCGATATACGCTTGAGACATATGTTGCAAACAGCAGCTGTGCGATCTGATGCACTAGCCTCAAAAAAGGTCCACACCAAAGAACTTTTTGAATGACGGGCAGAGGCAGCGCCCTGCACAGGCGGAGCTCTGCGGTGTGATTCCGTCGGTGTACTGCCCTTACGCTGGCCACCAAAGGGCATCCTGCCTCGTTGGAGATGTGCCTCCTCCTCATCCTCCTCCTCCTCCTCTCTCCTATTAGGCACCCACGTGGAGTCAGTGACCTCATCATCCCCTCCCTCCTCATCACTGGAGCCAATCTGGCAGTATGCTGCAGCTGCTGGAACATGACTGCCAGATTGGTGTCCTTCTTGAGCATCCCCTCTGTCTGCTCTCACGCTACTGCCTTCCTCTAGCTGGGTTTCATCATCAGACCCTTCGAAACGCTGGGCATCCTCCTGGAGCATGTACCCAACACTGTGCTCAAACAGTTCGGGGGACTCCTCAGGAGGAGGACATGGTGGGTCTAGGGAAGGAGTGACTGATGATGAGTCTGACATTGATACCAGGGAAGAGGACGCTTTGGCAGCTGCTTTGCCAGTACCCTGAGCCTGGGTGAGAGAGGATGAGGAGGAGGAGGAGGGCTTGGTCATCCACTCTACCAAGTCTTCGGCATGATGTGGCTCAACATGTCCAGCTGCCGAAAAGAAGGACAAGCGTGTCCCATGGCCATGTGCTGATGACAATGCACCGCGTCCACGACCAGCACTGTTGCCCCCAGACACAGAGCCTGCTTGCCCTCTTTTATTGCCTCCTGACTGTCTGCATCTCCTTGTTTGCTTTCCAGACATTCTAATGGATGGCCTGCAGGGAGATGGGAAAAAAGCAATAAGGGCTACCTTCAGGTGTCCTTCTCTGTCCCTTTACTTAAGGATTTCTAAATATGGTTGAGGATGATTGCTTTCGCACAGAATAGCACAATGACAATTTCCCTGACTGTCCAAAAAACAAGGATTTTAAAGATGGTTGATGAGGAATGCTTTAGCACAGTATAGCACAATGAGAATTTCCCTCACTGTCCTTCCCTGTCCCTA
The DNA here is from genome assembly GCA_029206835.1 of Rana muscosa. NCBI lineage: Eukaryota > Metazoa > Chordata > Amphibia > Anura > Ranidae > Rana > Rana muscosa. The sequence continues at coordinate 738,231,421 of CM055118.1, forward strand.
CAAACAAGGTTTAGCACAGTAAAACACACTGACACTCTCCCTACCTATAGTTTTCTGTCCCTATAAAAAATGTTTTTTTAAAGATGGTTGATGAGGAATGCTTTAGCACAGTATAGCACAATGAGAATTTCCCTCACTGTCCTTCTCTGTCCCTACAAACAAGGTTTAGCACAGTAAAACACACTGACACTCTCCCTACCTATAGTTTTCTGTCCCTATAAAAAATGTTTTTTTAAAGATGGTTGATGAGGAATGCTTTAGCACAGTATAGCACAATGAGAATTTCCCTCACTGTCCTTCCCTGTCCCTACAAACAAGGTTTAGCACAGTAAAACACACTGACACTCTCCCTACCTATAGTTTTCTGTCCCTATAAAAAATGTTTTTTTAAAAATGGTTGATGAGGAATGCTTTAGCACAGTATAGCACAATGAGAATTTCCCTCACTGTCCTTCCCTGTCCCTACAAACAAGGTTTAGCACAGTAAAACACACTGACACTCTCCCTACCTATAGTTTTCTGTCCCTATAAAAAATGTTTTTTTAAAGATGGTTGATGAGGAATGCTTTAGCACAGTATAGCACAATGAGAATTTCCCTCGCTGTCCTTCCCTGTCCCTACAAACAAGGTTTAGCACAGTAAAACACACTGACACTCTCCCTACCTATAGTTTTCTGTCCCTATAAAAAATGTTTTTTTAAAGATGGTTGATGAGGAATGCTTTAGCACAGTATAGCACAATGAGAATTTCCCTCACTGTCCTTCCCTGTCCCTACAAACAAGATTTAGCACAGTAAAACACACTGACACTCTCCCTACCTATAGTTTTCTGTCCCTATAAAATTTTTTTTTTTTGAAAGATGGTTGATGAGGAATGCTTTAGCACAGTATAGTACAATGAGAATTTCCCTCACTGTCCTTCCCTGTCCCTACAAACAAGGTTTAGCACAGTAAAACACACTGACACTCTCCCTACCTATAGTTTTCTGTCCCTATAAAAAATGTTTTTTTTAAAGATGGTTGATGAGGAATGCTTTAGCACAGTATAGCACAATGAGAATTTCCCTCACTGTCCTTCCCTGTCCCTACAAACAAGGTTTAGAACAGTAAAACACACTGACACTCTCCCTACCTATAGTTTTCTGTCCCTATAAAAAATGTTTTTTTAAAGATGGTTGATGAGGAATGCTTTAGCACAGTATAGCACAATGAGAATTTCCCTCACTGTCCTTCCCTGTCCCTACAAACAAGGTTTAGCACAGTAAAACACACTGACACTCTCCCTACCTATAGTTTTCTGTCCCTATAAAAAATGTTTTTTTAAAGATGGTTGATGAGGAATGCTTTAGCACAGTATAGCACAATGAGAATTTCCCTCACTGTCCTTCCCTGTCCCTACAAACAAGGTTTAGCACAGTAAAACACACTGACACTCTCCCTACCTATAGTTTTCTGTCCCTATAAAAAATGTTTTTTTAAAGATGGTTGATGAGGAATGCTTTAGCACAGTATAGCACAATGAGAATTTCCCTCACTGTCCTTCCCTGTCCCTACAAACAAGGTTTAGCACAGTAAAACACACTGACACTCTCCCTACCTATAGTTTTCTGTCCCTATAATTTTTTTTTTTTTAAAGATGGTTGATGAGGAATGCTTTAGCACAGTATAGCACAATGAGAATTTCCCTCACTGTCCTTCCCTGTCCCTACAAACAAGGTTTAGCACAGTAAAACACACTGACACTCTCCCTACCTATAGTTTTCTGTCCCTATAAAAAATGTTTTTTTAAAGATGGTTGATGAGGAATGCTTTAGCACAGTATAGCACAATGAGAATTTCCCTCACTGTCCTTCCCTGTCCCTACAAACAAGGTTTAGCACAGTAAAACACACTGACACTCTCCCTACCTATAGTTTTCTGTCCCTATAAAAAATGTTTTTTTAAAGATGGTTGATGAGGAATGCTTTAGCACAGTATAGCACAATGAGAATTTCCCTCACTGTCCTTCCCTGTCCCTACAAACAAGGTTTAGCACAGTAAAACACACTGACACTCTCCCTACCTATAGTTTTCTGTCCCTATAAAAAAAGTTTTTTTAAAGATGGTTGATGAGGAATGCTTTAGCACAGTATAGCACAATGAGAATTTCCCTCACTGTCCTTCCCTGTCCCTACAAACAAGGTTTAGCACAGTAAAACACACTGACACTCTCCCTACCTATAGTTTTCTGTCCCTATAAAAAATGTTTTTTTAAAGATGGTTGATGAGGAATGCTTTAGCACAGTATAGCACAATGAGAATTTCCCTCACTGTCCTTCCCTGTCCCTACAAACAAGGTTTAGCACAGTAAAACACACTGACACTCTCCCTACCTATAGTTTTCTGTCCCTATAAAAAATGTTTTTTTAAAGATGGTTGATGAGGAATGCTTTAGCACAGTATAGCACAATGAGAATTTCCCTCACTGTCCTTCCCTGTCCCTACAAACAAGGTTTAGCACAGTAAAACACACTGACACTCTCCCTACCTATAGTTTTCTGTCCCTATAAAAATTTTTTTTTTTTAAAGATGGTTGATGAGGAATGCTTTAGCACAGTATAGCACAATGAGAATTTCCCTCACTGTCCTTCCCTGTCCCTACAAACAAGGTTTAGCACAGTAAAACACACTGACACTCTCCCTACCTATAGTTTTCTGTCCCTATAAAAATTTTTTTTTAAAGATGGTTGATGAGGAATGCTTTAGCACAGTATAGCACAATGAGAATTTCCCTCACTGTCCTTCCCTGTCCCTACAAACAAGGTTTAGCACAGTAAAACAGACTGACACTCTCCCTACCTATCCTTCTCTTTCCCTAAACTAAAGGAATCCAGGTTAAGCAAGAAAAAAAAATGTCACTGTTCCTGCCTATGCTTCTCTTTCCCTGCTCCGGAACACACTACACTAGGCCACCGTGCTGGCGGCCTTTTATAGTGTGGGGCGTGTACTAAACACCCTCAGCAATAATTGGCCACAGGCATCCTGCCTGTGGCCAATCATTGCTCTCCTCGCTGCCGGCGCTGTGATTGGCCAAGCATGCGGGGTCACAGTGCATGCTTGGCCAATCACAGCACCTGGATGACACTGCGATGGCGTAGTGCATTGTGGGCCGCGAATTAGGCGCGAACGGCCCAAATTGTTCGTTGTTCGGCGAACGATCGAACAGCCGATGTTCGAGTCGAACGTATGTTCGACTCGAACACCGAGCTCATCCCTAACAGTGGGGGAGATGTGGATATTACATTGGGGTAGATGTGGATATTACAGTGGGGAGATGTGGATATTACAGTGGGAGAGATGTGGATATTACAGTGGGGGAGATGTGGACATTACAGTGGGGGAGATGTGGACATTACAGTGGGGGAGATGTGGGCATTACAGTGGGGGAGATGTGGACATTACAATGGGGGAGATGTGGACATTACAATGGGGGAGATGTGGACATTACAGTGGGGAGATGTGGATATTACAGTGGGGAGATGTGGACATTGCAGTGGGGGAGATGTTGACATTACAGTGGGGGGAGATGTTGACATTACAGTGGGGAGATGTGGACATTACAGTGGGGGAGATGTGGACATTACAGTGGGGAGATGTGGACATTACAGTGGGGGAGATGTGGATATTACAGTGGGGGAGATGTGGACATTACAGTGGGGGAGATGTGGACATTACAGTGGGGGAGATGTGGACATTACAGTGGGGGAGATGTGGATATTACAGTGGGGAGAGGTGGATATTACAGTGGGGGAGATGTGGATATTACAGTGGGGGGAGATGTGGATATTAAAGTGGGGGGAGATGTGGATATTACAGTGGGGGGAGATGTGGACATTACAGTGGGGGGAGATGTGGACATTACAGTGGGGGAGATGTGAACATTGCAGTGGGGGAGATGTGGACATTACAGTGGGGGAGATGTGAACATTACAGTGGGGGGGCGATGTGGTTATTACATTGGGGGAGATGTGGATATTACAGTGGGGGAGATGTGGATATTACAGTGGGGAGATGTGGATATTACAGTGGGGGAGATGTGGGCATTACAGTGGGGGAGATGTGGACATTACAGTGGGGGAGATGTGGACATTACAGTGGGGAGATGTGGACATTACAGTGGGGAGATGTTGATATTACAGTGGGGGAGATGTGGACATTACAGTGGGGAGATGTGGACATTACAGTGGGGAGATGTGGACATTACAGTGGGGAGATGTGGACATTACAGTGGGGGAGATGTTGACATTACAGTGGGGAGATGTGGACATTACAGTAGGGGAGATGTGGACATTACAGTGGGGGAGATGTGGACATTACAGTGGGGGAGATGTGGATATTACAGTGGGAAGATGTGGACATTACAGTGGGGAGATGTGGACATTTCAGTGGGGGAGATGTTGACATTACAGTGGGCAGATGTGGACATTACAGTGGGGAGATGTGGACATTACAGTGGGGGAGATGTGGACATTACAGTGGGGAGATGTGGATATTACAGCGGGGGAGATGTGGATATTACAGCGGGGGGAGATGTGGATATTACAGCGGGGGGAGATGTGGACATTACAGTGGGGGGAGATGTGGATATTACAGTGGGGGAGATGTGGATATTACAGTGGGGAGTTGTGGACATTACAGTGGGGAGTTGTGGACATTACAGTGGGGAGTTTTGGACATTGCAGTGGGGGAGATGTGGATATTACAGTGGGGGAGATGTGGATATTACAGTGGGGGAGATGTGGATATTACAGTGGGGGGGGTGTGGACATTACAGTGGGGGAGATGTGGACATTACAGTGGGGGAGATGTGGACATTACAGTGGGGACTCCGATATATGGATATTACAGTGGGGGAGATGTGGACATTACAGTGGGGGAGATGTGGACATTACAGTGGGGGAGATGTGGATATTACAGTGGGGAGAGGTGGATATTACAGTGGGGGAGATGTGGATATTACAGTGGAGGGAGATGTGGATATTACAGTGGGGGGAGATGTGGATATTACAGTGGGGGGAGATGTGGACATTACAGTGGGGGGAGATGTGGACATTACAGTGGGGGAGATGTGAACATTGCAGTGGGGGAGATGTGGACATTACAGTGGGGGAGATGTGAACATTACAGTGGGGGGCGATGTGGTTATTACAGTGGGGGAGATGTGGATATTACAGTGGGGGAGATGTGGATATTACAGTGGGGAGATGTGGACATTACAGTGGGGGAGATGTGGATATTACAATGGGGTAGATGTGGATATTACAGTGGGGGAGATGTGGGCATTACAGTGGGGGAGATGTGGACATTACAGTGGGGGAGATGTGGACATTAGACTTGTGCACAACGGAAAAATTCGTTCCGTTTCGGTTCGTTTCTTTCCGGTCCTGTTGATTCGTAATCATTCGTAATTTTGCTAGACGGGATTTTTCGTGTTCGGACTCATTCGTATTTTTGCAAGCGACATTTTTCGTTGAATTTTTTGTTGCTTTATAATTCGTACTTTCGGTAGAGTACGTTGTTTTTCGTTGATTCTGGACACAACTCCTACTTTCGTAACTTTTTTTGGGTTCGTACTTTCGGTAGAGTACGTTGTTTTTCGTTGATTCTGGACACAACTCCTACTTTCGTAACTTTTTTTGGGTTCGTTGATTCGTAATTTTCCGTGTCTCTCTCACAACGACGCTGCCTATTATGCCTAATGTGCTTCGAATGGATTTGTACTTTTCTAAATACATTGCGGTTATTTGTAACGATTCGAAATCTCGTATTTTACTTTCGTTTTTAACATGCGGCTATAGGCTCCGCCCCTGTACACCATTTTCAGAGGGTTCAGCACGGTGAGGGAGAAGCAGAGAGCAGAGCAGAGTGAGTGTTATTGTGCTTCGAATGGATTCGAAATCTCGTATTTTACTTTCGTTTTTTACATGCGGCTATAACCTCCGCCCCTGTACACCATTTTGAGAGGGAGTTCAGCACGGTGTGGGAGAAGCAGAGAGCAGAGCAGAGTGAGTGTTATTGTGCTTCGTATGGATTCGTACATTCGTAACTTTTTCATAACTAATTATGCCGAAGACATTCGGGCATTCGCTATTTGCGGTATAATTTATTTCGGATTCGGTCTTATTCGTAATTGCTTTGTTCGGAAATTCGAATGCTTCCGAATGTCCGAAAGTTGCTAAATTCGGACGAATTTCAATTCGTTACGAAACGAATTGCACAAGCCTAGTGGACATTACAGTGGGGAGATGTGGACATTACAGTGGGGAGATGTTGATATTACAGTGGGGGAGATGTGGACATTACAGTGGGGAGATGTGGACATTACAGTGGGGAGATGTGGACATTACAATGGGGGAGATGTTGACATTACAGTGGGGAGATGTGGACATTACAGTGGGGGAGATGTGGACATTACAGTGGGGGAGATGTGGATATTACAGTGGGGGAGATGTGGACATTACAGTGGGGGAGATGTGGACATTACAGTGGGAAGATGTGGACATTACAGTGGGGAGATGTGAACATTACAGTGGGGGAGATGTTGACATTACAGTGGGCAGATGTGGACATTAAAGTGGGGGAGATGTGGACATTACAGTGGGGAGATGTGGACATTACAGTGGGGAGATGTGGATATTACAGCGGGGGAGATGTGGATATTACAGCGGGGGGAGATGTGGACATTACAGTGGGGGGAGATGTGGACATTACAGTGGGGGGAGATGTGGATATTACAGTGGGGGAGATGTGGATATTACAGTGGGGAGTTGTGGAGATTACAGTGGGGAGTTGTGGACATTACAGTGGGGCAGATGTGGATATTACAGTGGGGGAGATGTGGATATTACAGTGGGGGAGATGTGGATATTACAGTGGGGGGGGTGTGGACATTACAGTGGGGGAGATGTGGATATTACAGTGGGGGAGATGTGGATATTACAGTGGGGGAGATGTGGATATTACAGTGGGGGGGGGTGTGGACATTACAGTGGGGGAGATGTGGACATTACAGTGGGGGAGATGTGGACATTACAGTGGGGAGATGTGGACATTACAGTGGGGGAGATGTGGACATTACAGTGGGGAGATGTGGACATTACAGTGGGGAGATTTGGACATTACAGTGGGGGAGATGTGGACATTACAGTGGGGACTCGGATATATGGATATTACAGTGGGGGAGATGTGGACATTACAGTGGGGGAGATGTGGACATTACAGTGGGGGAGATGTGGATATTACAGTGGGGGAGATGTGGATATTACAGTGGGGGAGATGTGGATATTACAGTGGGGGGAGATGTGGATATTACAGTGGGGGGAGATGTGGATATTACAGTGGGGGGAGATGTGGACATTACAGTGGGGGGAGATGTGGACATTACAGTGGGGGAGATGTGAACATTGCAGTGGGGGAGATGTGGACATTACAGTGGGGGAGATGTGAAGATTACAGTGGGGGGGCGATGTGGTTATTACAGTGGGGGAGATGTGGATATTACAGTGGGGGAGATGTGGATATTACAGTGGGGGAGATGTGGACATTACAGTGGGGGAGATGTGGATATTACACTGGGGTAGATGTGGATATTACAGTGGGGAGATGTGGATATTACAGTGGGGGAGATGTGGGCATTACAGTGGGGGAGATGTGGACATTACAGTGGGGGAGATGTGGACATTACAGTGGGGAGATGTGGACATTACAGTGGGGAGATGTTGATATTACAGTGTGGGAGATGTGGACATTACAGTGGGGAGATGTGGACATTACAGTGGGGAGATGTGGACATTACAATGGGGGAGATGTTGACATTACAGTGGGGAGATGTGGACATTACAGTGGGGGAGATGTGGACATTACAGTGGGGGAGATGTGGATATTACAGTGGGGGAGATGTGAACATTACAGTGGGGGAGATGTGGACATTACAGTGGGAAGATGTGGACATTACAGTGGGGAGATGTGGACATTACAGTGGGGGAGATGTTGACATTACAGTGGGCAGATGTGGACATTAAAGTGGGGGAGATGTGGACATTACAGTGGGGAGATGTGGACATTACAGTGGGGGAGATGTTTACATTACAGTGGGGAGATGTGGATATTACAGCGGGGGAGATGTGGATATTACAGCGGGGGGAGATGTGGACATTACAGTGGGGGGAGATGTGGACATTACAGTGGGGGGAGATGTGGATATTACAGTGGGGGAGATGTGGATATTACAGTGGGGAGTTGTGGAGATTACAGTGGGGAGTTGTGGACATTACAGTGGGGGAGATGTGGATATTACAGTGGGGGAGATGTGGATATTACAGTGGGGGAGATGTGGATATTACAGTGGGGGGGGGGTGTGGACATTACAGTGGGGGAGATGTGGATATTACAGTGGGGGAGATGTGGATATTACAGTGGGGGAGATGTGGATATTACAGTGGGGGGGGTGTGGACATTACAGTGGGGGAGATGTGGACATTACAGTGGGGGAAATGTGGACATTACAGTGGGGAGATGTGGACATTACAGTGGGGGAGATGTGGACATTACAGTGGGGAGATGTGGACATTACAGTGGGGAGATTTGGACATTACAGTGGGGGAGATGTGGACATTACAGTGGGGACTCGGATATATGGATATTACAGTGGGGGAGATGTGGACATTACAGTGGGGGAGATGTGGACATTACAGTGGGGGAGATGTGGATATTACAGTGGGGAGAGGTGGATATTACAGTGGGGGAGATGTGGATATTACAGTGGGGGGAGATGTGGATATTACAGTGGGGGGAGATGTGGATATTACAGTGGGGGGAGATGTGGACATTACAGTGGGGGGAGATGTGGACATTACAGTGGGGGAGATGTGAACATTGCAGTGGGGGAGATGTGGACATTACAGTGGGGGAGATGTGAAGATTACAGTGGGGGGGCGATGTGGTTATTACAGTGGGGGAGATGTGGATATTACAGTGGGGGAGATGTGGATATTACAGTGGGGGAGATGTGGACATTACAGTGGGGGAGATGTGGATATTACACTGGGGTAGATGTGGATATTACAGTGGGGAGATGTGGATATTACAGTGGGGGAGATGTGGGCATTACAGTGGGGGAGATGTGGACATTACAGTGGGGGAGATGTGGACATTACAGTGGGGAGATGTGGACATTACAGTGGGGAGATGTTGATATTACAGTGTGGGAGATGTGGACATTACAGTGGGGAGATGTGGACATTACAGTGGGGAGATGTGGACATTACAATGGGGGAGATGTTGACATTACAGTGGGGAGATGTGGACATTACAGTGGGGGAGATGTGGACATTACAGTGGGGGAGATGTGGATATTACAGTGGGGGAGATGTGAACATTACAGTGGGGGAGATGTGGACATTACAGTGGGAAGATGTGGACATTACAGTGGGGAGATGTGGACATTACAGTGGGGGAGATGTTGACATTACAGTGGGCAGATGTGGACATTAAAGTGGGGGAGATGTGGACATTACAGTGGGGAGATGTGGACATTACAGTGGGGGAGATGTTTACATTACAGTGGGGAGATGTGGATATTACAGCGGGGGAGATGTGGATATTACAGCGGGGGGAGATGTGGACATTACAGTGGGGGGAGATGTGGACATTACAGTGGGGGAGATGTGGATATTACAGTGGGGAGTTGTGGACATTACAGTGGGGAGTTGTGGACATTACAGTGGGGGAGATGTGGATATTACAGTGGGGGAGATGTGGATATTACAGTGGGGGAGATGTGGATATTACAGTGGGGGGGGGGGGGGGGTGTGGACATTACAGTGGAGGAGATGTGGACATTACAGTGGGGAGATGTGGACATTACAGTGGGGGAGATGTGGACATTACAGTGGGGACTCGGAGATATGGATATTACAGTGGGGGAGATGTGGATATTAATAGTGCGGCAGCAATATGCGGTTTGGCACATTCGAAAAGGCGCCACGGGTAGTGACATGATGTTCGGACCTCTGCTGGAAGAAAATTTTGCTGACCGGACCTCAGTGAATATTAATTCATTAACCCTGATGTAGTGTATCCACAGATTTTTAAACACTGTTTAAAGTGTCAAGTAGTATTACTAGTATTGTAGTTTTATGGCGGTTTTGTAAAAATATCTTAAGTGTGCTGCTCTATATTTGAATTGTTATATAAAGCACAATTTTTACTGTCATCTGTGTCTTATTATTTAAATTTCCCTTCACTTTCTGTCTTGTAGACTCAACAGAAAGTGAGAGCTTATATTTCAATATCCTCTTAGGTCCCTTTCACATGGGCTTTCCGATCAGCTCAGGTGGACCTGATCAGAGCCTCCATTCATTCCTATGGAGTGGCGGATGTCAGCGGTGACATGTCCGCTGACCCCGCCGCTATACGTTTAGATCCTGTCTGTGAAATCCAGGCAGATAGTGAGCCTATTTTCCATCCCACTGGCAGATCGGATTGTATGGGATCGGATGAAAACAGACAGACGGTCCATTTCTATCCGATCTCCCATAGAGGAGAGCAGGGCTCTAACAGGTCCGTCTCAGCACAGTGAGTGGAGACGGACCTGTCATCCGCCTACTCAGTGGGGATCAGTGGAGCAATCTCCCGCCGAGTAAAGCGGAGTCCGCGGGGCGGACTGCCTGTGTGAAAGGACCCTTAGACAGTTTTCATGGGACCAATTGTCCCTATTGTAAGACAAAAACACAAAGAATCCGCTGCACTCCATGTAGCAACAGACTGTGTCATCATTAGATGCTGATGCGCAGTGACTGATGGTGCCATAACAGACATCCAAGGAATGTAATATCCCCAGTACATCATCTTAAAATTACAGGACACAGGACGTCCTCAGTGTCCCCTTATTTTGTGATTGGACCATTGATTTGACAGGGGGGTCCCTATGGTTATCAGGACGCATATAGGTTCTGTTTTGCTTATTGCAGTCATTTCACAAAACTGACGGTTTTTGAAAGGACATGTTAGGAACCCTTTTCCTATTTGTCTTATGTTTATGGCACTGATTAGACACATATTATTTTTTCTGTATTTGCAAACAGTTGGTTGTCTATGGGCATTTCTGTGGATATGGGACTCTTTTTTGGCTGTTGTAGTCTATTTAAACTTTGTGTCGGTTAGTTGTTTATTGTCATACTGTCAGTGGAGTGACCTTGAAATGTTGCTGGTATTAGGTGATGAATAAATGTCCTGTCTGCATTTTTGAGATGGTGTGCTGGTGATATTGCATCCCGTTGGAAGATTTTTCCTCTATTCCTCATTTCTAAATTTTGGATTTAACCTTACTCTCCCAGTGACATTGGTGATCATGGCAATTAGATGAAGCAAATTTCATTATCAGGGATCCGGACAGCAATAAAAAGCTGACAGTGGTTTAAACCCCCCTCCCTACTCTATTCAGACCTAAGAAAATTTCTTTTTCCTTAAAATCAAAATACCAAGCCTATTATTGCTATCTCCCCAGTAAGATTGTATCTATTAGTTCTGCATTTTAACACTGTATTTATGATCATTCCTTGAGAAAAACACCTTTTAGTTGTAATGCAAAAATTCCATCACTAACTGAAGGCATGTACGCTTGTTAGATGATCCATACATAAAGCAAAGCAGATTGTGCTGCACATGCGATCATAGGCTATGTAGTAGAATTACATCCCTACTTAAGAGCATTTACTAATGACATTTAAAAGGGATTTTCTGGGATAAATTTAAGTTGGACTACTGCTTCTGACCCATCTCTCTTATAAGCAAGATTCTCTGCATACCCTACTGCAATTTAAAAGTATTGGATATTGAGTTACCAGTAGTGATGAGCCGAACACCCCCGGGTTCGGTTCACACCAGAACCCGCGAACGGACCGAAAGTTCGCACGAACATTAGAACCCTATTAAATACAATGGATGCGAACGTTCGGATTCTAAAGTGCTAATTATAACGACTATTATCCATGTTATTGTCCGAAACAGAGTTTGGGAACCCGGGTTCTGCACCAGGGGACATGTATCAATGCAAAAAGAAGTTTTAAAAACGGACGTTTTCCGGGAGCAGTCATTTTAATGATGCATAAAGTGAAAAAAAAAAAGTCAAATATTCCTTTAAATATTGTACCTGGGGGGTGTCTAAAGTATGCCTGTGAAGTGCCACGTGTTTCCTGTGTTTAGAACTGTCCCTGCACAAAATAACATTTCTAAAGGAAAAAAAGCCATTTAAAACTGCTTGCGGCTTTAATGCAATGTCTGGTCCCGGTAATATGGATGAAAATCTTTATGAAAAATGGCATAGCTACCCCATCAACCCCACCCCAGCCCATTACCAGCCCCTTTGGGTCTTGTATGGATATTAAGGGGAACCCCGCTGTGACAGCAGGAAGGTAAAGTCACCTGGTTGCATCCAGGGGGGTAGATATATTTCGCCCAGATTCAGGCTTTACGCCGACTTATACAACTAGGTGGAGAGTTGTATAAGCCCAGCTGAGGCTAGTGGGCTCATGGATGACTCATACCTCTAGGGAGAGTGTGGGGCGTCGTGCAGACAGGGAGTTGATGAGACCAGCTGAAGCTTGTCAGCTCATTTAGGCCTCTATAAAAAACTCCCAGCTTCATTAGGTGTTAGCTCATGCCTGGAACCAGACCTGTGTGGACTGTCTAGGGAGAGTGAACCCCTGTGCGGTGAGACAAAGCCTGTGTGGCTATTTGCTTGGACATTTAAAACCAGGGACTTAGGGACTAGGACAGCACTAGGCTGATCCCAGTTGTTAGTTAGGAAACCTGTATGTTTAGTCAGAGGTCAAGTTGACCAGGATTTATTTTATTTATGTTTCTTTTGCTTTGCTGTGTTTTGTCACTGTAAATAGAAAATAAACCGCACCTTTTTGATTTTGAAAACCACAACCTCCGTTTGCTGGGCCTGTTTTTGTGTGGGGAGCCCATCCCGGGGGTCACACACACCCGCTGCCGAGCTAACCCCCTCACACCGCACACAAAATAAAAAAGCCCCTATATACTCTGAACAGGCGTATACAGGCGGTGCATACAAGACAGGGTCTGTAGGTTTGTTCTTATGTAGAATCTGTTTGTAATTTTGAACAGCTGCATTGTTTAAGTGTAGCTCCATGCCAAATTCCTTTTTTTTAGCTTTTTGGAAAACATAGGGAACGGTTATCACCCCTGTCACATTTTTTTTGCTGTCTGTGCCCCTGTTCAGAACATTTCACCTCACTTTGCGTCCCAATGACAACTGTTTTTGAAATGTGGTGTTTTTATTGAAACAAGGATTGGTGATAAAGCATCAGTAGAGAGGAGACACCTTTCTCCCATATTAATTCTTACAGGAGATAATTTTCCTTCCAAGGGGTAGATTTCCTCTCACTTCCTGTTGTCTTCTTCCGTTTGCAAGTAGTAGTAGTTTGTAAGTTGTATGTTTGAAAGTAGGGACCTGCCGTATATACTCTGCAGAAATTGGCCCCTTAGGTGTTGGTGTTGGCACAACACTGAAAACACTCACAGTTATTCTTGGTGGGTGCTGGAATGCCCTGCTGTCAACTATTATATCAGGAATTGTAATAACATATAATTGTTGATCAGTGGTAGTAAAAATTGTGCCTTTGATGGTGGTGCTGGTGCCACAACACTGTAAGGCCTGACAGTTACTCTTGGTGGGCGCAGCAATGGGCCCTGCTGTGAATTATTAGATCAATAATTATAATTGCATGCCCCTGTTGAATAGGGGCTGAAAAATTGGGCCTTTGGTGGTGGTGGTGGTGGTGATGGTGGTGCTGGTGCCACAACACTGTAAGGCCTGACAGTTACTCTTGGTGGGCGCAGCAATGGGTCCTGCTGTGAATTATTAGATCAATAATTATAATTGCATGCCCCTGTTGAACAGGGGCTGAAAAATTGGGCCTTAGGCACTGGTGGCACAACACTGCAACCCCTCACAGATACTGTACTTGGAGCACAGCAATGAGGCCTGTTGCAAAGTATTGCATCAAAAATTTTAATTACACGCCCCTGTTAAACAGGGGCTGAAAAATTGGGCCTTAGCCACTGGTGGCGTCACCCATAAACCAAAATGATCTTCCAAGCTATCATCATTAATCGTATCATTGAGGAGGAGGAGGAGGATAGCCAGTCAACATAACAGCACAGGCACTCAGCATCAGCATCAGTCTTGAAGGGATGTGACATTTTAAAATCAATTAGTCTGTTATATCAGCATCTGGTGTGTGGTAGCTGGTGGTGATCCAAGACTGGTTCATCTTGATGAAAGTCAGTCGATCAACTGAGTCGGTGGACAGGCGCACCCTGTGATCCGTGACAAATCCTCCAGCAGCACTGAATGTGCGTTCTGAAAGAACGCTGGATGCAGGACAGGCCAGTAGCTCAATTGCATACTGTGCAAGCTCTGGCCAGTGATCCATCCTCAAGACCCAGTAAGCCAGAGGATTTTCGGTGGGGAAGGTGTCCAAGTCTGACCTTGCCCCTAGGTATTCCTGGACCATGTATATCAGACGCTGGCGATGGTTGCTGGAACCGATCATACTTTGGGGCTGCGGACTAAAGAATTGTCTGAACGCATCGGTCAGACGGCCACCTTCCCCACCGCTCCTTCTTTGACTGCCCGAAGCCTCAGCAACTCGTTGTCCAGGACCAGGAGTTTGTAACCTCCCAGTCTCTGGGAACGCGTTGCACAGACCTTTCTGCAAGGCCTCCCGGAGTTGTCTCATCCTCTGCTCCCTCTGCGACGGTACGATAAGGTCCGCAACCTTACCCTTGTACCGTGGATCAAGGAGAGTGGCCAGCCAGTAATGGTCCCTCTCCTTGATCCGAAGAATACGAGGATCCTTCCGCAGACTTTGCAGGATCAGGGAGGCCATGCAGCGTAGGTTAGCTGAGGCATTCGGTCCGGAGTCCTCTGGGTCACTAAGGATGACATGATCCGCAGCCACCTCCTCCCAGCCACGTACAAGTCCACTGGTTTCTTGGGACTGTAAATCATCCCTAAAAGACTGCTGCTGATGATGCTGAGTGCCAGCCTCCACCTCCATGCTGACACAATCCTCCTCCTCCTCCTCCTCCTCCTCCTCTTCCTGTGCGATGGGTGGGACAGAAGGAACACTGTCTGGGTAAAGGGGGCCTTGAGAGGCAAGGAAGTCCTCCTCTTCCTGCCTCTGTTCTGCCTCAAGTGCCCTGTCCATTATTCCACGCAGCGTGTGCTCCAACAGGTGGACAAGAGGTACAGTGTCACTGATGCATGCACTGTCACTGCTCACCATCCTCGTGGCCTCCTCAAATGGTGCCAGGACAGTGCATGCATCCCTGATCATGCCCCACTGGCGTGGTGAAAAAAACCCGAGCTCCCCTGACCCTGTCCTGGTGCCGTAGCCGCACAGGTACTCATTGATGGCCCTCTGCTGCATGTGCAGCCGCTGCAGCATGGCCAACGTTGAGTTCCACCTGGTGGGCATGTCACATATAAGGCGGTTCTTGGGCAGGTTCAACTCCTTTTGCAGCTCAGCCAGGCGAGCACTGGCATTATAAGATCTGCGGAAATGCACACAGACTTTCCTGGCCTGCCTCAGGACATCCTGTAAGCCCGGGTACCTGCCCAAGAACCGCTGCACCACCAGGTTAAGGACGTGAGCCATACAGGGCACATGGGTCAGTTGTCCCTGTCGGAGGGCGGAGAGGAGGTTGGTGCCATTGTTGCAAACCACCATTCCTGGCTTAAGCTGGCGTGGCGTCAACCACCTCTCGGCCTGCCCCTGCAGAGCAGACAGGACCTCTGCCCCAGTGTGGCTCCTGTCCCCCAAACACACCAGCGCATGCATGGCATGGCATCTTTTTGCCTGCGTACTTGCGTAGCCCCTTGAACGCCTACGGAGCACCGCTGGTTCCGAGGACAAACCACAGGAAGAGGCCATGGAGGAAGAAGAAGAGGAGGGGGTGGAGGAGAGAGGTGTGTCACAACCAGTAGTAGCATTTTGGAGGCGTGGCGGTGGAACAACCTCCAACACTACTGCACCTTGTCCTGCATCCTTCCCAGCTGCCAAAAGAGTGATCCAATGGGCCGTGAAAGAAAGGTAACGTCCCTGTCCATGCCTGCTGGACCATGAGTCAGCGGTAATATGCACCTTACCGCTGACCGCCCTGTCCAGGGAGGCCAAGACATTGCCTTCCACATGCCTGTAGAGAGCCGGAATCGCCTTCCGCGCAAAACAGTGGCGTTTGGGAACCTGCCACTGAGGAACCGCACATTGCACAAACTCACGGAAGGGGGCCGAGTCTACCAACTGAAAAGGCAGCAGTTGAAGCGCTAGCAATTTAGCCAAGCTAGCATTCAACCGCTGGGCATGTGGATGGCTGGGAGTGAACTTCTTTCGACGGTCCAGCAGCTGGGGCAGGGAAATTTGCCTGCTAGAATCGGACGTTGGTGTACTGCTAGCAGAGTGCCCGCAAGTACTTGCCTGTGACACACCTAATTCTACACCTTCATTCCTCTCAGAGCAGGTTTCAGAGAGGAGTGAAGGTATAGTGGGGTTGGAGATCCCAGCTGATGCGGTGCAAGAAGAGGTCAGCTTTGTTCTTTGGTGTGGGTCTTTAAGGTAGGCTTGCCAACGAGCTGCATGGCAGGTCAACATATGTCTGATCAAGCATGTGGTGCCCAAGTGGCTGATGTTTTGCCCACGCGATATACGCTTGAGACATATGTTGCAAACAGCAGCTGTGCGATCTGATGCACTCGCCTCAAAAAAGGCCCACACCAAAGAACTTTTTGAATGACGGGCAAAGGCAGCGCCCTGCACAGGCGGAGCTCTGCGGTGTGATTCCGTCGGTGTGCTGCCCATACGCTGGCCACTCAAGGGCATCCTGCCTCGTTGGAGATGTGCCTCCTCCTCATCCTCCTCCTCCTCCTCCTCTCTCCTATTAGGCACCCACGTGGAGTCAGTGACCTCATCATCCCCTCCCTCCTCATCACTGGAGCCAATCTGGCAGTATGCTGCAGCTGCTGGAGCATGACTGCCAGATTGGTGTCCTTCTTGAGCATCCCCTCTCTCTGCTCTCACGCTGCTGCCTTCCTGTAGCTGGGTATCATCATCAGATCCTTCGAAACGCTGGGCATCCTCCTGGAGCATGTACCCAACACTGTGCTCAAACAGTTCGGGGGACTCCTCAGGAGGAGGACATGGTGGGTCTAGGGAAGGATTGACTAATGAAGATAATGATACCAGAGAAGAGGACGCTTTGGCAGCTGCTTTGCCAGTACCCTGAGCCTGGGTGAGAGAGGATGAGGAGGATGAGGTGGGCTTGGTCATCCACTCTACCAAGTCTTCGGCATGATGTGGCTCAACATGTCCAGCTGCCGAAAAGAAGGACAAGCGTGTCCCATGGCCATGTGCTGATGACAATGCACCGCGTCCACAACCAGCACTGTTGCCCCCAGACACAGAACCTGCTTGCCCTCTTTTTTTGCCTCCTGACTGTCTGCCTCTCCTTGTTTGCCTTCCAGACATTTTAATGGATGGCCTGCAGGGAGATGGGAAAAATAGCAATAAGGGCTACCTTCAGGTGTATACTGTGCAGGAGGCTTAGCAACAATGACACTGACACTGTCCCCTGCCTATCCTTCTCTGTCCCTAAACTCAAGGATTTGAAATATGGAACAGCAAAATTGGTTTAGAACAGAATAGCACACTGTCAGTTTCACTCACTGTACCTCTCTGTCCCTAAACTCAAGGATTGAAAATATGGTTCAGCAAAATTGGTTTAGAACAGAATAGGACACTTTCCCTCACTGTCCTACTCTGTCCCTCCCTACAAACAAGATTTAGCACAGAATAGCACACTGTTAATTTCCAAGAGTGTCCTTCTCTGTCCCTAAACTCAAGGATTGAAAATATGGAACAGCAAAATTGGTTTAGAACAGAATAGCACACTGACACTTTCCCTCACTGTCCTACTCTGTCACTCCCTACAAACAAGATTTAGCACAGAATAGCACACTGATAATTGCCACGAGTGTCCTTCTCTGTCCCTAAACTCAAGGATTGAAAATATGGAACAGCAAAATTGGTTTAGAACAGAATAGCACACTGACACTTTCCCTCACTGTCCTACTCTATCCCTCCCTACAAACAAGATTTAGCACAGAATAGCACACTGATAATTTCCACGAGTGTACTTCTCTGTCCCTAAACTCAAGGATTGAAAATATGGAACAGCAAAATTGGTTTAGAACAGAATAGCACACTGACACTTTCCCTCACTGTCCTACTCTGTCCCTCCCTACAAACAAGATTTAGCACAGAATAGCACACTGATAATTGCCACGAGTGTCCTTCTCTGTCCCTAAACTCTAGGATTGAAAATATGGAACAGCAAAATTGGTTTAGAACAGAATAGCACACTGACACTTTCCCTCACTGTCCTACTCTGTCCCTCCCTACAAACAAGATTTAGCACAGAATAGCACACTGATAATTTCCACGAGTGTCCTTCTCTGTCCCTAAACTCAAGGATTGAAAATATGGAACAGCAAAATTGGTTTAGAACAGAATAGGACACTTTCCCTCACTGTCCTACTCTGTCCCTCCCTACAAACAAGATTTAGCACAGAATAGCACACTGATAATTTCCACGAGTGTCCTTCTCTGTCCCTAAACTCAAGGATTGAAAATATGGAACAGCAAAATTGGTTTAGAACAGAATAGCACAATGACACTTTCCCTCACTGTCCTACTCTGTCCCTCCCTACAAACAAGATTTAGCACAGAATAGCACACTGATAATTTCCACAAGTGTCCTTCTCTGTCCCTAAACTCAAGGATTGAAAATATGGAACAGCAAAATTGGTTTAGAACAGAATAGCACACTGACACTTTCCCTCACTGTCCTACTCTGTCCCTCCCTACAAACAAGATTTAGCACAGAATAGCACACTGATAATTGCCACGAGTGTCCTTCTCTGTCCCTAAACTCAAGGATTGAAAATATGGAACAGCAAAATTGGTTTAGAACAGAATAGCACACTGACACTTTCCCTCACTGTCCTACTCTGTCCCTCCCTACAAACAAGATTTAGCACAGAATAGCACACTGATAATTTCCACGAGTGTGCTTCTCTGTCCCTAAACTCAAGGATTGAAAATATGGAACAGCAAAATTGGTTTAGAACAGAATAGGACACTTTCCCTCACTGTCCTACTCTGTCCCTCCCTACAAACAAGATTTAGCACAGAATAGCACACTGATAATTTCCACGAGTGTCCTTCTCTGTCCCTAAACTCAAGGATTGAAAATATGGAACAGCAAAATTGGTTTAGAACAGAATAGCACACTGACACTTTCCCTCACTGTCCTACTCTGTCCCTCCCTACAAACAAGATTTAGCACAGAATAGCACACTGATAATTTCCAAGAGTGTCCTTCTCTGTCCCTAAACTCAAGGATTGAAACTATGGAACAGCAAAATTGGTTTAGAACAGAATAGCACACTGACACTTTCCCTCACTGTCCTACTCTGTCCCTCCCTACAAACAAGATTTAGCACAGCATAGCACACTGAAAAATTGCCACGAGTGTCCTTCTCTGTCCCTAAACTCAAGGATTGAAAATATGGAACAGCAAAATTGGTTTAGAACAGAATAGCACACTGACACTTTCCCTCACTGTCCTACTCTGTCCCTCCCTACAAACAAGATTTAGCACAGAATAGCACACTGATAATTTCCACGAGTGTCCTTCTCTGTCCCTAAACTCAAGGATTGAATATATGGAACAGCAAAATTGGTTTAGAACAGAATAGCACACTGACACTTTCCCTCACTGTCCTACTCTGTCCCTCCCTACAAACAAGATTTAGCACAGAATAGCACACTGAAAATTGCCACGAGTGTCCTTCTCTGTCCCTAAACTCAAGGATTGAAAATATGGAACAGCAAAATTGGTTTAGAACAGAATAGCACACTGACACTTTCCCTCACTGTCCTACTCTGTCCCTCCCTACAAACAAGATTCAGCACAGAATAGCACACTGATAATTGCCACGAGTGTCCTTCTCTGTCCCTAAACTCAAGGATTGAAAATATGGAACAGCAAAATTGGTTTAGAACAGAATAGCACACTGACACTTTCCCTCACTGTCCTACTCTGTCCCTCCCTACAAACAAGATTTAGCACAGAATAGCACACTGATAATTTCCACGAGTGTCCTTCTCTGTCCCTAAACTCAAGGATTGAAAATATGGAACAGCAAAATTGGTTTAGAACAGAATAGCACACTGACACTTTCCCTCACTGTCCTACTCTGTCCCTCCCTACAAACAAGATTTAGCACAGAATAGCACACTGATAATTGCCACGAGTGTCCTTCTCTGTCCCTAAACTCAAGGATTGAAAATATGGAACAGCAAAATTGGTTTAGAACAGAATAGCACACTGACACTTTCCCTCACTGTCCTACTCTGTCCCTCCCTACAAA
Organism: Rana muscosa; assembly: GCA_029206835.1. Taxonomy (NCBI): domain Eukaryota; kingdom Metazoa; phylum Chordata; class Amphibia; order Anura; family Ranidae; genus Rana; species Rana muscosa. Next base: position 738,251,981 of record CM055118.1, read on the forward strand.
CAAGATTTAGCACAGAATAGCACACTGATAATTGCCACGAGTGTCCTTCTCTGTCCCTAAACTCAAGGATTGAAAATATGGAACAGCAAAATTGGTTTAGAACAGAATAGCACACTGACACTTTCCCTCACTGTCCTACTCTGTCCCTCCCTACAAACAAGATTTAGCACAGAATAGCACACTGATAATTTCCACGAGTGTCCTTCTCTGTCCCTAAACTCAAGGATTCAAAATATGGAACAGCAAAATTGGTTTAGAACAGAATAGCACACTGACACTTTCCCTCACTGTCCTACTCTGTCCCTCCCTACAAACAAGATTTAGCACAGAATAGCACACTGATAATTGCCACGAGTGTCCTTCTCTGTCCCTAAACTCAAGGATTGAAAATATGGAACAGCAAAATTGGTTTAGAACAGAATAGCACACTGACACTTTCCCTCACTGTCCTACTCTGTCCCTCCCTACAAACAAGATTTAGCACAGAATAGCACACTGATAATTTCCACGAGTGTCCTTTTCTGTCCCTAAACTCAAGGATTGAAAAAATGGAACAGCAAAATTGGTTTAGAACAGAATAGCACACTGACACTTTCCCTCACTGTCCTACTCTGTCCCTCCCTACAAACAAGATTTAGCACAGAATAGCACACTGAAAATTGCCACGAGTGTCCTTCTCTGTCCCTAAACTCAAGGATTGAAAATATGGAACAGCAAAATTGGTTTAGAACAGAATAGCACACTGACACTTTCCCTCACTGTCCTACTCTGTCCCTCCCTCCAAACAAGATTTAGCACAGAATAGCACACTGATAGTTTCCACGAGTGTCCTTCTCTGTCCCTAAACTCAAGGATTGAAAATATGGAACAGCAAAATTGGTTTAGAACAGAATAGCACACTGACACTTTCCCTCACTGTCCTACTCTGTCCCTCCCTACAAACAAGATTTAGCACAAAATAGCACACTGACGCTTTCCCTCACTGTACCTCTCTGTCCCTAAACTCAAGGATTGAAAATATGGTTCAGCAAGATTGGTTTAGAACAGAATAGCACACTGACACTTTCCCTCACTGTACCTCTCTGTCCCTACAAACAAGGATTAGCACAGAATAGCACACTGTCACTGACACTCTCCCTACCTATCCTTATTTGTCCCTAAACACAAGGAATCCAGGATTAGTAAAGGAAAAATAATGACACTGTCCCTGCCTATGCTTCTCTTTCCCTGCTCCGGAACACACTACACAAGGCCGCCGCGCTGGCGGCCTTTTATAGTGTGGGGCGTGTACTAAACCCCCTCAGCAATAATTGGCCACAGGCATCCTGCCTGTGGCCAATCATTGCTCTCCTCGCTGCCGGCGCTGTGATTGGCCAAGCATGCGGGGTCACAGTGCATGCTTGGCCAATCACAGCGCCTGGATGACACTGCGATGGCGTAGTGCATTGTGGGCCGTTCGCGTCACTCGAATTTGGCGCGAACGGCCCAAATCGTTCGATCTTCGTCGAACGATCGAACAGCCGATGTTCGAGTCGAACGTATGTTCGACTCGAACACGAAGCTCATCCCTAGTTACCAGGTGGCTCGACAGGTAAACTTTGAAGCTGCAGTTCTAGGTATTAGTGAAGTATACTATGTGTGTAGAACAGAGGTCTTCAAAATGTTAGTTCAACGGTCACATCACAAGGGCCAGATTTCCTGGGCCAAAAAAAAACAAAAAACTGTTTTATAAATGAATACACACACTCCAAGAAAGAACTTCACACCAGAAGCCCTCCTGTCACATCAGGGTCCCCCCTTAACACTAGAGCCACCATTTCACATCAGAAACCCTCCTGTCACATCAGGATCCCCCCTTAACATTAGAGCCATCATTTCACATCAGAAGCTCTCCATCACATCAGAGCCCCTCTCCACTTCAAAGCCACACCTTCACATCAGAGCCCCCCTTGTACATCACAGCTCCTCTTTTCACATGAGAAGCCCCCATCACATCAGAGTATTCTCCTTCACATGAGAATCCCTCTTTTCACATCAGAATTCCCCCATCACATCTGAGTATCCCCTTTACATTAGAGACATCTTCAGCACAGTGGCAGCATGACTTAGGGCGGAATGTGGAGCAGGTTTGGACAGAGGATGGGATGTGGAGCTGGTCCTCCTCTGAATGCTGAGGGGAAACTGAATGCAACCTACCCTAGATCAGTGTCTTGTGTTTCCATGGTGTAGTATTGCCAGCCTCCAGCACCAAAGCAACAAATGTGTGTCTTGGTCACTCTGCATCATTGGTTGTTATGGTGCTGGCAGGCCCGCCTGCACCCTCAAAATTCATGATGCAAATAAGGAAAAATATGCTGGGGACCAGAAAAAAAAACCTTAGCGGGCCGGATGTGGCCTGTGGGCCATAGTTTGGAGACCCCTGGTGTAGAGGAATGGTCAATGCATTTTACTTCAATAATTAACAGGAGTACAATTTTATGTTGCCATGGGAAAATCCATTAAAGTGGAACATTAGCTAACAATAAATTATTTTTTAAGTAGTATCATGCATTTTTAATCCTTTGTTGCATCTTAGTGCTTCTGATCTCCTGCAGCCTTTTTATTTGCCATCTACATACATGGCATTTCTCAGGGCAGCTTTTCTTGATGGTGCCAACAGTGGACTATGCCTCGTATAAAATATGTTAAAACAGCCACCATTGGAAGCCGATGTGACAGGGTGACAACTCAAGAGCAAAACTGGGAGGCAGTTGTTACCCTAGAACAGGAAGTTTCATAACATAATCACTATTCGCTTAATGAAAGCTTAAGCTCAAAGCTTAAAGGTCATATGAGGTTTTAGTGATTGGGTTTACATGTACTTGGAAAGTGAAAGTGAAAATAAAAGAAAAGCAATGTATGAGATAAGTTCATGCTTATCCATTTGTATTACATTTGGTAAATCTGTGTATCTGCGAAAAATAACTTAATTTTTTTTTTTAATTTTGCCTTCCAGCTGCACCAGAGTGGGTGGAACATATAAATGATACAGAAAGGGATATAGGTAGTGACCTGCATTGGCCCTGTATTGCCAAGGGAAAGCCAACTCCCACCATTAGATGGTTGAAAAACGGGGACTCGGTAAGCACTTTATTCAGATTTATCTGAAAAACTGGAATAATAATTACTACATAATTTTATATATGTGTTAAAAGAGACCAAGTGTTATATGGAGCAGAGAGCAGTACATGGTCGAGAAGGAGCGTATATTTTTGCAACCAGCAGTTGCAGGTGTTTGTGTGCAGCTGGGTCCAGCAGCCTGTATAAATCAATGGACAAAAAAAGTGTTGCGCTAAAAATAAGTGATAGATCAAAAAAAAAAATATTAAACAGTCCAAAAATGTCTGTCTCTCGGATGGACCATAATAATCAAATATCAAAACTCGTGATTCAACTGTAGATAAGAATGGATCCAAATCCCTCCACCAGGTGAGTATGCCACAACCACAATAAATTGGACTCTTACCAGACAGCCTGGACCCTTTATTATGAAGGGTCAAACAGGCTTGATGTAGTAATCCCAGTAGAAATCCTTGACAGGGGAACCATGTCAGGAACACTTCCAAAGTATCCAAATGACTCTACCCACACAGTGACCATACAGCCAGATCCAAACAAAACATAAACGCTAGATAGTGTAAAACCTCTTAGGGATTGAATTTATTAAAAGTATTGCACTTACAAGTATCCAAGTTAGAACAAGCTTTGCATAATGTAAGAAAGGCGGCCGCCATAGGACATCCAGACATGTAAAGGAATGCGTGATAACAGGAACAAGCAGCTTAGCCCGACCGGTTTCGTCAACAAAAGGACTTCTTCCGTGGCATGAGCATCATTTCCTGCCATCGCACTAAATAAGGAACCAAGCAGTTTAAGCCTTACTTTCATCTCTGCAGCCTCAGTGAGGAAAGAGGACGACAACCGTTGCTGTCCTCTTTTCTCACTCAGGCTGCAGAAATGAAAGCGATCCTTGATCCTCTTGGTTTTTTATTTAGTGCGATGGCGGGAAATTATGTTCATGCCCCAGAAGCATGGGCATAGCATAAGGGGTTGCAGGGGTCACAATCGCAACCCCACCCCTAGCTCCAGGGGGCCCCTGAAGCATCCCTGTGATATTATTATTTTATCTTCCACAAAGTCCAGCTCCGAACTGCCTTAGGGCCCCACAGCCACGCTCCAATACTGGGCTTCCACTTTACCTTCCACAGTTCACACCCTCTGTTCAAATTTTCTGGGGAGAAGCTGTGAACCATTTCCTGAATGGAGAGGTGCATGGGGTGAGAACAGCCGAGCATGGGAAAGTGTCTGTGCTGTGTGTTATCAACATGGAATGGTAACCAAGCTCAGTGAGTTAAGAGGAGGAGAGTGCTGTCCTGTAGCCATGATGGGACCGATGTCACTGGTGAAGTAAGACACCCCTCAGAGTCTCCTATTCACCAGCTGGGATTCTCTGTACCCCTCCCACCTGGGGATGTCTGGTTACCCCACTTCCCTGACAACTGGGGAAAAAACACACACCTCCAGGAGGTGATCTTCCCTCAACACCTGCCAACACTGACAGAGAAACCTTAAGATATTGCTAAAACAAATCCCTTAACACCTCCTTAGGGGCCTCTGAGGGGCTGCAGGCTCCAGATTTTGTGTCACATGGCTTTGCCCTCCAGATATAAGTTGCCTCTGATTCTCGAGTGGTGATCCTTGTCCTCTGATGTAAGGAGGAACTTAAAAATCTTAAGCAACTTTGAGTATCTTTCCATGCGGTGAGTGTATCTGCATGCACGGTGGAAGTGGAGGGTGGTAGTGAGGGGGCCCAGGACAACTTTTGCATCGGGGCCCACAAGCTTCAAGCTACGCCTCTGCCCAGAAGAAGTCCTTGATATTGCGCATTCCTTTACATGTCTGGATGTCCTGTGGCGGCGGCCTTTCTTACATTATACAATACTGTTTTTAACTCTGATACTTGTAAGTGCGATACTTTTTAATAAATTTAATCCCTAAGAGGTTTTACATTATCTAGTGTTTATAATTTGTTTGGATCTAGCTATATGGTCACTGTGTGGGTAGAGTCCTTTGGATAATTTGGAATTGTTCCTAACATGGTTCCTTCACACATCCCTTGTCTGTGATTTCTACTGGGATTATTACATCAAGCCTGTTTGACCCTTCATAATAAAGGGTCCAGGCTCTCTGGTAAGAGCCCAATTTATTGTGGTGGTGGCATATACTCACCTGTTGGAGGGATTTGGATCCATTCTTATCTACAGTTAAATAACAGCATTCGATATATGATTATTATGGTCCATCCGAGAGACTGACATTTTTGGACTCTTTTATATTTTCATTTTTTTTTTTTTTGATCTATCACTTATTTTTATTGCAACACTTTTTTGTCCTTTGCTATATTGTGAAAATATCTCACATTTGTGGTGCTGCTTTTTGTTTCACACTCAATTTTTTGAACATTTATTTCACATTATTATTTTTCATAAATGTATAAATCAATGACCGGTTGACAGATACCATGACTGTACAGATCCGCCGAAATACGCACAGCTAACAACTTCATCTTGTGGTATGACACCATGTGCTTTTTGTGGATTAAAATGTCAAGGAATAGTCCTATCCAGTTGTTGTTAAACTACTGAATTTGTAACCCCCTCATCTTCATAACATTGTTCAGCAGTCCAAGAACTATAAGTTCACACAGGAAGTTTGCACAAAACACAGGGAAGCTGAATTTTTGAGATGATGAACAAGTAAATTGTTTCACTTAATAAATAGATTTAAAGGCTAAGTCCACTTAAAACAGAAGTCTGCAAAGTATTGAATCCGGGATCAGTGTATCATGGGTGCAATGGCAGAATCTTCCTCCAGCTCTCTGCCCATACTGAGGTACAGGCTTTAAGGGGAAAGTGTTAGTGGACTATGAATGCTGTGATTATCGCACTTGTACTCCATTGAGAACCACTAGTGGGCAGCACAGTGGCTAAGTGGTTAGCACTTCTGCCTAGCAGCACTAGGGTCATCAGTTTGAATCCCAACCACGGCCCTACCTGCCTGCAGTTTGCATGATCTCCCTGTTCCTACGTGGATTTCCTCTGGGTACTCCAGTTTCCTCCCACACGCCAAAGACATGCTGGAAGGTTATTTGGCTTTTGTCTAAACTGGCCCTAATATGTGTATATACGAATGTGAGTTACAGACCTTGTAAGCTCCTTGAGGGCAGGGACTGATGTGAGTGTACAATATATACTGTATGTGTAAAGCGTTGCGTAAATTGCCAGTGCTATTTAAGTACCTGTAATACATAATAAACAAGTTAGCCTGTTGTGATGACAGATAGATAGGATGGGTAGATTATTCATTCACAGATTTCTGTAATGCAGCTGTTATGGGAAGGGGGTTCCCATTTACACCATGTTACACCCTAAATACAGGGTAACATGTAACATGGTGCAAAAGATGAAGTTTATCAAAACACTTTTTACTGATATATTTACCAGATAAAGAGTGAACAAATCAAAGATGTTAATTTGTCAAGGTTTTTTTTTTTTAACATTTCACGTTTATTGAAACACATCATAAAGTTGACAAGTGTGAGCCATCATATGTAGGTGCAACTGCAGATGTAAGTAACATAGTAACTCATACAAAGTATCACATAACAGGTATTTTAGCAAACTAGAACGTTTAAATCGGGCCATCAGCTTCCAACCGCACAAAAAAAAAAAAAAAATATATATATATATATATAAACGGTGCAGTCTATTCCGCTGGAAGCACTTTTCTGCCCTGTGGTAGTACACATTGATTACATCAATTCTTTACTGTCATCCCCCTAAGGGTGACCCGCTACGTGAAATTACTAAATACATAGTGGCGACTTGCAACTGTAAATAGAACTGTGAAGAATAAGTAGAATATAGATAATGACAAAGAAAAAGAACAGTCTAGATATCTGGAAAATTAGAGTGAAGTTCTAAAGAAAAGAGAAAAGAGAAGAGAAAGCAGCAATAGAAGGTGCCCAATCCGTGGCTGCTCGCGCCCTAGCCTCCCATTATATCGAAGGATGATCTCTAAGGTACTATGTCTGTAAAGGCAGCTGAGTACTTAAAAAGTATCCAAGGTTGCCATGTTTTGTGGAATTTGTCCACTATGTCATTCGTTTGAGTCAGGGTCTCTTCCATTTTATGCATTTCTGAGACCCTGTTCAGCCAATCCGCCACGGACGGAACCCTCTGGGACCTCCAGTGTAGCGGGATAAGGGACTTGGCCGCATTCAGTAGATGTCTCGTCAAGGATCCCTTATAGGTCCCCATCGAGACATCAGTGATGTGGAGCAGGCAGGCAGCAGCATTCAGGGTGATTCTGGTGTCAGTGATGTGTTTAATCAGAGAGACCACTTTGTCCCAAAATCCAATAATTAGTGGGCACTGCCACCAAATGTGGAGTAGAGTGCCCCCATCTCCCTGGCATCGCCAGCAAGTGTCAGGTATCGAGGGGTTCCATCCGTGTATCTTGGCCGGGGTATTGTACCAATGTGTCATGAGTTTGTAGGCCGTTTCCTGAGTTTTAGTGCTTATAGAGCATTTATGTGCCAGGATACATGCCTGTCTCCATTGTTTAGTGGTGATCTCCATCTGTAGCCCCTCGGACCACCTCACTCTGAGTCCATCCGATTCCCGACCCCCAGAGCCCTGCAGCCACCCATAAGCCAAGGAGGTGGTTTTAAGACAACGCGTGCCCTCCAAACAAATAGATTCCAGAGCCGTGAGGGGTCTGTGAAGGTTGTTCCTATCAGTCTGTCTCCCCAGATAACTGCGTATTTGGAAGTAGGTCCAAAAGGGTAAGTGCAAATCGTTAATTTGGTTCCTGAGAGTAGACCATTCCATTACCCTCCCATCAGAGAAACAGTCTCTCACCAGAAGCGGGCCCGGGTGATTCCCAGATTGAAGGCTACGATTACGCATACCGGGTGTAAAGTCCGGGTTGTCCCTCAATGGCGTCAGAGGGCCTGGTTGGGAAGAGATATTTGTGGACCTTGAGAGTTTGTGGAAGATTTCTAGCGTACACCCAGTTATGTGTTGCCGTCTAAGACTGGATGGGTGACTCCCCCACGGAATCCAGGGGGCAAACCTCAGGGGGATTGGGCTCATAGCTTCCTCTAGAAAGACCCAGTCTTTCGCTGTGCCATGGCAGTGCCAGTCCACTATTCTGGTCAGGTGGGTAGCTTGATAATAGGCTTTAAAGTCTGGTATCCCCATACCTCCTAGTTCCTTGGGCTTCATCAAGAGGGAATATCTAATCCTGGGTTTTTGTTCGTTCCAAAGGAACTTAAGTAGGATTGATTTGAGCGTAGTGAAAAAGGATGCAGGGATTTTAATGGGAAGAGCATGTAGTAGATAGAGAAATCTAGGTAGAAGTGTCATTTTGATTATGGCTGCTCGACCAAACCAGGAAAAATAGCCTGAACGCCATCTGGCCAGGTCCTCCCTGGCAGTCGCGAGGAATCTGGGAAAGTTGCAAGCGAATATATCTGAAAGTCTCGGTGTGAGCCAAACTCCCAGGTACGTTAAGGCCTTAGGCTCCCATCTAAATGAAGTGGTCACCTTGACCTGGTCAAGAAGTGTCTCCGGCAAAGAGACATTCAGGGCTTCCGACTTGGTGTAGTTTATCTTTAGGTTAGACATATAACCATAAAGGTCAAATTCCCTCATCAGGTTGGGTAATGAGATAATTGGGTTAGTCAGGAAAAAGAGTAAGTCATCTGCATAAGCAGCAACTTTGTATTCCTTGTTTGAAACCATGAAGCCCCGAATGTCCGTGTTCGCCTTGACAATCCTAATGAAGGGCTCTAGGGACAGGATGAACAGGAGGGGGGACAGTGGACATCCCTGTCTCGTGCCATTGGCTATGAGGACCTTTTCCGATAGCGTACCATTAATCTTAAGGTTCGCTGTGGGTGACTGGTATAGTGCGGATATCCTGGCCAACATGTGCGGCCCCAATCCCACCTTAGCGCAGACAGCCATCATGTAGTCCCATGCCACCCTGTCGAAGGCCTTCTCCGCATCCGTGGAGAGGAGAAGGCCTTCCAAGTTCCCCACACTAGCCGCCTGAGTCAGTAACAAGGCCTTTATGACATTATCCTTAGCTTCACGACCCGGCATAAAACCTACCTGGTCTGGTCCGATCAGGGCCGACAACAAGGGACTCAATCTGGACGCCAGTATCTTAGCATAGATCTTGGCGTCCAGGTTCAATAGGGAGATGGGGCGATAACTGGCGCAATCAGCGGGGTCTTTTCCCGCTTTGTGTATTACTGTAATATGAGCAGACAGAAAGTCTGGGGTGACCTTCCTGGGTACTGACATGGAATCCAATGCAGCTCTGAGGGGGTCTGCCAGAATGTGGGCAAATGTCTTATAATAGATAGAGGTATACCCATCGGGGCCTGGACTCTTCCCAGATTTAAGTTGTTTAATGGCCAATTTAATTTCTGCACTAGTCAACGGTTCCTCCAGAAGCGAAGCGTCTGAGTCCAGCAGGGCAGGCAAGCCGCTTCTGTTAAGGTAGTCCCGTATGATCTGTGACCTCTCACCTCCCATATCCGCCGACTTGTGACGGGGTGGAAGGTTATAGAGTTTCGTGTAAAATTCATGGAAATGTTTAGAAATTGCCTCTACCGAGACCTCCATTTTGCCATCCGCCCCCCTGACGCCATGAATAAAATTTTTTGCCGACTGTTCCTTCAGGGCCCTGGCTAGTAGTTTACCAGTCTTATTGCCGGATTCATAATAAATCCTTTTCTTAAAAAACAAAAGCCTCCTTGATTTATCCTCAAAGAGCTGTTGAAGGGCCTTCCTTTTTTCTATAAGTTCGGTTGCCGTTTGAACGCTGAGGGATTGTTTATGTAGGTTTTCTAGGTATCTTATTCGTTCCGAAAGGTTTTTAATATTTTTGTTCCTTTCCCTCTTGCGATGGGCACCCAGTCTGATAAGTTCTCCCCTCAATGTACATTTATGTGCCTCCCAAATTGCCATAGGGTCTACATCTGGGGTCGTGTTACGATGAAAGAAATCGGTCAGGAAGGAGGTCAAGGTGGGCAACAGCAGGGGATCAGTCAGGAGTGACGCATTCAGTCTCCATGATCCAGTGTAAGATCTAGGAGGGGCAACCTTCAGGGATAGGGAGATCGGGGCGTGGTCCGAGAAGGATTGTATGCCTATGTGAGCCTCAGTAACAAACGTCAGGTCTCGTTGCGAGATAAATAGATAGTCAATGCGGGAGTGCCTATTATGTGGAGGTGAGAAGAAAGTATAGTCTCGGTCCTCAGGATGTTTGAACCGCCATGTATCTATCACTTGCAGGGAGTGGAACATGGATTTAAGTTTTTTCAGTATCCTATATGACAGGCAAGTCTTCCCATTAGACGTATCAGCTATGGGGTTTAGGGGTACGTTGAAGTCCCCCCCAAGGATCAGGCAACCTGACATGAAACCCATTAATTCCTGCGTCATACGTTGGCAGAAAGATATGTGGGCTCTATTGGGAAAGTAGACGTTGGCCACTGTCAGTGGGGTATTATGGTAGATGCCTTTCAGAAAAACAAATCTGCCTTTAGGATCTAAAAGCTTCTCCTGCAGAGCAAAAGGAGCTTCTTTGCTGATTAAAGTGGACACCCCCCTAGCTCTGGAATCATCACAGGTTGCATGATGGGCCTCTGTAAAGAAGGCGTCTGTCAGCTTAGGCACATGGTGTGTCTTAAAGTGGGTTTCCTGTAGGAACACAAAGTGCGGCCTACCTTTTTTTAATTCTCTCAACAACGTTGAGCGTCTTTCAGGTACGTTCAAACCCCTGACATTATGGGAGATCACGGAGGGACCCCGGCCGAGGTCTGAATAAGCCATGATAAGGACCCAGAGCGAGATAATCCAGAGGGCACCTATAAAACAAAACTGTGCAAAGGACGTGAGAATCAAATCGTTTACAACCACAGGAGGGCACTCAAGATTATAAAGAGAAAAGGATAGGTAAAGATAAAGAGGAAAAGATATCGGAGACAACAATAGAAATCCCTCACCAGGTACAACTATGTATCCTGGTTAAGGAGTAGTTCCGTGCATCCACCCCCAATGAACAGGGACAGATGCACTAATCTGTGGGGGTAGAGGGAGGCGACTAACAACCGATAAACAGATAGTCACTAGCCTCTTCCAAATGTAATTAGTAGTGAAGTGCAACACAACACACACACAGCCTGCACTCGGAAGCTTATGTAATCTGAACAGATAAACATCCTAACTCATATTAACTCGTAAGTAGGCCCCTGATGTACAATTACTATGATAGACATGACCTTTTCTTCTACAGGAAGGGTATCCCCCTTCCCTTCCAGATCCCTGTTTAGGAGGTACGGGAGGAACATCCTCCAACCAGCGCATGTTCCCAGCCTCTCATATTAACATCTCATGATAGCATGTCTCTCATTTAGAGTCCATTCTCATGGTGGGATTTGTAGCCCACTTCCGTTCACGATCCCCAATGCTTCCACTGTCCAATGCTGTTGAGAGCTAAGAGGCACATTTTGAAAAGCTAATCAACAAAAAAAAAAAAAAAAAGTGGAAGGATGTGGAGGAGAGCTGAGGAGAGTGGATCTCTCATCTAGGGTCATAGAAGCCTCCTTTAGATCATTAGGGCGGGGGGGAGAAAGGGAGGGGGGGGAAAAGGAAGGGGGGAGTGGGAAGGGAGGGGGAGGCAAGACAAGAAGGTGGGGGGGGATGAGAGAGGATAGGGAGGTGGAATGGGAAAGGTGGAGGGGAGTACATGAAAGTAGGGGGGGGAGAGAAAAGGTAGGGGATTGGGGGAGTAGGGGGAAGGGGTGTGGAAGGGGGGGGTTGTGTAGCAGCGAACATGGATAACCCCGGTTCACATCAGAGTTGGAGCGATATGGCCCCAAAGATCCTGTCAAACCTATCGCATAGCCAGACCGAAACTGATCGGACCCAACAGGTAAAAAAAAAAAAAAAAAAAAAAAGTTAACAGTTAAGTCAGCATCTTAGCCGGTCTATTTAGATCCATGTCAATCTGCAGCTGATCCTCTGCGGTCATCTCTGGCGGATCGTGGTGTTCCCACTTTTGAACCTCCTGCGCGGTATGGCTTTTGCTTCTTGGAGGGTCGTTTATCAGGAGTGGAGAAAGGGGAATTCGGAGGTGATCCATCTCTCGGTGGGTCTTGGAATTCTGCGTACCAATCCGGGACAAGAACACGCTCAAGGTCTAGGGCATCACAGAAGTCTGGAAGATCATCAGGTTCACGCAGTACATGCTGGCGTCCATTGTGTGTCACTGTCAGCGCAAAGGGAAATCTCCAGGTGTATCGCAGCTCCCTTTCCCTTAGTTTGTCCAGCAAGGGGCGCAAGGCTCTGCGATTCTTCAAAGTAATTTGGGAGAGATCCTGAAAGAGCATAATGATAGCTCCATTGAAAACAATCTGATCGTTTCCCCTTGCTCTGCGCATAATGTCTTCCTTGAGAGGGAAGCTCTGAAGGCAGCATATAATGTCCCGTGGGGGTGCATTGTCGGGTCCCTTCGGTCTGAGTGCTCTGTGAGCCCTGACGAATTCTATCTCCATATCCTCCTGTCTCTCAAGCAGGGTATTAAACAGCCTCCTCAGGGCCGGGATGATCTGGATGGGCTCGACCGACTCAGGGATACCCCTCACACGTATATTATTCCTCCTCCCCCTGTTATCCAAATCTTCCAGACGTCGATTCACTTCAATAAAGTGGCTGTTATGCGACATACTAGCAGTCTCTAGTCTGCGGATGGCTTTATCCCTATTCCTGCCCGCTGCCTCTGTCACCGCCATCTTTTCATTAAGGGCCAGCAGATTAGATTTTAGGTCCGTAATGGCGGTGGAAAACGTGGATTTAATGTCCGCCGCTATCACCGACATGTCCGCAAATGTAAGGGGATGGTCAGCTCTGTCTTTCCCCTTACCTGAGTCCTCCGGGGCAGACTGGGAGTCCTCACTGTATTCCTCCTCATGGTGTAACGGCGCCATCTTGGATTTCTCCCCGCTACCGCGGCTTCCGGATTTAGGATTAAAGAGGTCAGCTATATTCCCCGAGGAGGCAGCAGTGGATCCTCTCCTCGTACGCGGGTGTGGGGTGTTATATAGCCGCTTGCCCGGCATCTGAGATCGCTGAGTCGGATGTTTAAGCAGGTGCAGGCCGTGTGTGTCTCAGAGCTCACTCAGCAAGCGTCCATACCCGTTGCGTGCCAAGCCACGCCCCCATTTGTCAAGGTTTATGTACATTTTTGCATTGGTTTATTAAAGACTTATAGGCTGTTCACTTTGCAAGGGAATTTTCACTAGAGCTTAGTTAATGAGGTGAAGCTCTGCTGACGTCCATCATCCAATCATGTGCAATCAAAAATATATTTTTTACATTTTCTATGTTTGGGTACTCTTTGCAAAGTGGAATTTCATCGCATTTACTAAGCTCTGGGGTTAATTTCCTTGCAAAGTGCAACTTCCCTTGCAAAGTGAACAGCCTATTTGCCTTTAGCAAATCAACCCATTTAAAGGAAACCTGTGACAAGAGAAGCATAGATTAAATTTCTGGCCTGTCCTTCTAAATATTACTGGTTGCCTAGCTTTCATGCTAACGCTGCTTAACCACTTCCCGCCCAGTCAATAGGAGATTGACGTCCGGGAAGTGGTTCTGTTATCCACACTGGACGTCTATTGACGTCCTGCAGGATAACAGCCGCCGCGCGCCCGGGGGGCGCGCATCGCGGCGATCGGTGGAGCGGTGTGTCAGTCTGACACACCGCTACACTGATCTCGGTAAAGAGCCTCCGGCGGAGGCTTTTTACCACGTGATCAGCCGTGTCCAATCACAGCTGATCACGATGTAAACAGGAAGAGCCGTTGATCGGCTCTTCCTCACTCGCATCTGACAGACGCGAGTAGAGGAGAGCCGATCGGCGGCTCTCCTGACAGGGGGGGTTCACGCTGATTGTTTATCAGCGCAGCCCCCCCCCCTCAGATACCCACACTGGACCACCAGGGAAGCCCCCCAGGACCACCAGGGAAGCCCCAAGCATGTGGATGGCCAGGTAAGTCCCCCATGGCCATCCACATGCACAAATACACACACAACATATGCCAATCAGTGCCCACAAATGGGCACTGACTGGCACCATCATGGCATGTGATGCCCAGCAATGCCAGCCACCAGTGTCATCAGTACCACCTACCAGTGTCATCAGTGCCACCTACCAGTGTCCATCAGTGCCACCTATCAGTGCCCATCCGTGCCCATCTCTGCCCATAAGTGCCCACCTATCAGTGCCCATCTGTGCCACCTATCAGTGCCACCCATAAGTATCCATCAGTGCTGCCTATAAGTGCCCATCAGTGCCGCCTATGAGTGCCCATCAGTGCCGCCTATGAGTGCCCATCAGTGCCGCCTATGAGTGCCCATCAGTGCCGCATACCAGTGCCACATATCAATTCCCATCAGTGCCGCCTATCAGTGCCCATCATCAGTGCCACCTCATCAGTGCCACCTCATCAGTGCCACCTCATTGGTGCCACCTCATCGGTGCCCATCAGTGTCACCTTATCAGTGCCCGTTAGTGCCGCCTTATCAGTGCCCGTCATTGAAGTAGAAAAAGGTACTTATTTACAAAAAAAATTAACAGAAACAAAGAAAAACATATTTAAAAAAAAAAAATTCCGCTCTTTTTTTATTTGTTGTGCAAAAAATTAAAAACGCAGAAGCGATCAAATATCACCGAAAGAGAGCTCTATTTGTGGGAACAAAATGATAAAAAAATTGTTTGGGTACAGTGTTGCATGACCGCGCAATTGTCATTCAAATTGCGACAGTGCTGAAAGCTCAAAATTGGCTTGGGCAGGAAGGTGTATAAGTGCCTGGTATTGAAGTGGTTAAGTACCTGCATCAAGCATACAAATATAGATCTCTTACAGAACTCTTTATACAGAATTTTTTTTCTGGTTTTCTTACCCGCATACCTTGTTTTGGATCAGTGATTTACTCAGAAAGAGGTCAGCAATGGCACCCACCATGTATCTCCCATGTCAAGGTTACTTTAAGAATCCATGGTAAATTATATTAGCAGATGAGTCAATTTTTATGTAAAGGTAACTATTAAAAGAACTTCAACACCATGTTGTTATACCTCATGTTCATTATTTTAAACATGTATTCTGAAATTGTGCAGTCACCATTATATTTTTGTCAAATATTTGCAGTTATTAAATTATTGGTCTGCATCTGCCGTAAAGCGTTATATCTACAGTAGCATCCAAATAAAACTACATGGCAGTTGCAATCTAGTTGGTTCGATTTTTCTTCCCTTCAGCTTTTTGGAAAAAAGTTTGATTTCCCTTTAACCTAACCATATACACTCACCACCACTTTATTAGGTACACTTGTTCAATTGCTTGGTAACACTTGGTTTAACCACTTCAATACCAAGCACTTACGCACCTTCCTGCCCAAGCCAATTTTCAGCTTTCAGCCTTGTCGCAATTTGAATGACAATTGCGCTGTCATGCTACACTGTACCCAAACAATTTTTTTATTATTTTGTTCCCACAAATAGAGCTTTCTTTTGGTGGTATTTGATCACCGCTGCGATTTTTATTTTTTGCGCAACGAATAAAAAAAGACCGAAAATTTTGAAAAAAAATATATGTTTTTATTTGTTTCTGTTATTTTTTTGTAAATAAATAAGTTTTCTTCTTCAATGATGGGCACTGATATGGCTGCACTGACGGGCACTGGTAAGATGGCACCGATGGGCACCAATGAGGTGGCACCAATGAGGTGGCACTGGTGAGGTGGCACTGATAAGCACTGATGATGGGCACTGATAGGCGGCACTAATGAGCACTGATAGGCAGCCCTGATGGGCACTAATAGGTGGCACTGGTATGTGGCACTGATGGGCACTCATAGGCGGCACTGATGAGCACTCATAGGTGGCACTGATGGGCACTCATAGGCGGCACTGATGGGCACTCATAGGCGGCACAGATGGGTACTTATGGGTGGCACTGATGGGTAAATATGGGTGGCACTGATAGGTGGCACTGATGGTCACTGATAGGTGGGCACGGATGGACACTAATGGGTGGCACTGAGGGACACTGATGAGTGGCACTGGTTATTATTGGTGGTGGTGTTGCTGGGCATTACTTTTTTTTAATGCCATTATGGTGCCTTGTCAGTGCCCATTTGTGGGCACTGATTGGCACATGTTGGGCATGTTTTAAAACATGTGGATGGCCATGGGGGATGTACCTGGCCATCCACATGTTGCCCGCTTCCCTGGTGGTCCTAGCGGCTCCTCTGGTGGTCCAGTGTGGGCATCTGAGAGGGGGCTGCGCTGATTAACAATCAGCGCAAACCCCCCTGTCAGGAGAGCCGCTGATCGGCTCTCTTCTACTCGCGTCTGTCAGACACGAGTGAGGAAGAGCCGATCAACGGCTTTTCCTGTTTACATCGTGATCAGCCGTGATTGCATTTAGGCATTCAGAGGTGGTGAAGATGACTTGCTGTTCAAACCGAGCATCAGAATGGGGAAGAAAGGGGATTTAACCTCCCTGGCGGTATGATTCTGTCTGGAATTATGTACCAAAAGTGGTACAATTATTTTGCATGGAAATTTGGTGTTATGTATTGTAGGCCTGCAATTCTTAGTAATTACTTACTTAGACCTGACCAAACAAGAGTCTAGTAGACATCCCGGGTATGATAAAGTTTGAAACACAAAATCATAAATTATAATATAATAAATAACTATAAATAATTATAATGAATAGTAATGGAATTATAATAAAAACTATTCAATAATGTAATCAAATCAAAAACACTGAAATTTGCTCAGTTGCAGAATTGTCGCTGTCATTAGATTTAGTGTTTGATGACGAGTTTCCCCACAAATCGCTATCGCTCAATTCTGCGAGTGATTCTAATTTATTATCGCTGTTTTTTAGCTGGTCTAAAACCACTTTTGACATAAAGGGAAACTTTTTGGTTGCTATGGACAATCTCCAGTTTCCAGGCAGAAAGAACTGTTTTTATAATATAAAAGTGCATGCAGGACACTGGGAAGACCACTAGGGGCAAAGGGGATGTGTAATTAGTTCCAGGGAACATGGTAAGTAACTCTCCCTGGATACTGCGATGCAGCCCGAGTCTGGCTCGGGGTTACCGCTCTTAGCATTAAAAACTCACCCCGAGCCAGACTCGGGAATACCGCCAAGGGGGTTAAGTGACTTTGAATATGGCATGGTTGTTGGTGCCAGACGGGTGCCACTCCTGTTAGCTAAGAACAGGAAACTGAGGCTACAATTTGCACAGACTCGCCAAAATTGGACAATAGAAGATTGGGAAAACGCTACCTGGTCTGATGAGTCTCGATTTCAGCTGCGACAATCAGATAGTAGGGTCAGAATTTGGGGTAAACAACATGAAAGCATGGATCCATCCTGCCTTGTATCAACGGTTCCAGCTGGCGGTGGTGGTGTAATG
Organism: Rana muscosa; assembly: GCA_029206835.1. NCBI lineage: Eukaryota > Metazoa > Chordata > Amphibia > Anura > Ranidae > Rana > Rana muscosa. The sequence goes on from CM055118.1 coordinate 738,269,596, forward strand.
GTGTGGGGGATATTTTCTTGGCACACTTTGTGCCCCTTACTACCAAATGAGTATCGTTTAAATGCCACTGCCTACCTGAGTATTGTTGCTGACCATGTCCATCCCTTTATGACTACAGTGTACTCATCTTCTGATAGCTCCTTCCAGCAGGAAAATGCACCATGTCACAAAGCTCAAATCATCTCACCACTGGTTTCTTGAACATGACAATGAGTTCACTGTCTGTACTCAAATGGCCTTCACAGTCACCAGATATCGATCCAATAGAGCACCTGTGGGATGTGCTGGAATGATAAATTTGCATCATGGATGTGCAGCCGACAAATCTGCAGCAACTGAGTGATGCTATCATGTCAATATGGACAAATATCTCTGAGGAATGTTTCCAACACCTTGCTAAATCTATGCAATGAAGAATTAAGGCAGTTCTAAAGGCAAAAGGGGGTCCTCCAACCCGGTACTAGCAAAGTGTACCTAATAAAGTGGCCAGTGAGTGTACTGCTGTGAGCATTTGCCTAAAGTCGTGTTATACTATAAAAAATAATGTTTTAACCATGGGTCCCCTTTTGTTTTTCAGTATGGTAAAGGTGAACTGAAAATCCGAGGTTTAACCATGTTCCATGCAGGAATGTACCAGTGTATAGCAGAAAATCACTATGGAGTCATCCAAGCAAATGCTGAACTGAAGATCCTTGGTTAGTGACACTAATTTTGTTTTAACAAAAATTTGAACTTGTTCATAGTCCAGTTTGCAAAGGTAATTAGGGGCACTTTTCACTAACTGTCTTTGGTTTGTTTGTCTCCTCTTTAGCTTTAGCACCAACATTTGAATATAATCCTATGAGAAAGAAGATTTTAGCTGCAAAAGGCGGTCGTGTCATTATAGAATGCAAACCAAAGGCTGCTCCAAAACCCAAATTCTCATGGAGTAAAGGAACAGAACTGCTCATAAACAATAGCAGGTTTGTGCTGAAAACTTCTCACTCCATTGCATTTCTTTTTTTTTTCACTGAAAAGCTTTTTAACTGAAAGCTCATTGGTTTATATGGGCAATGGTTGAGCAAATCATCATTGCTCTTTTCTTCATTTATTATTTTATTATTTTATCATAGGATAGAGGTGTCCATATATCGCAAGATCACACTGCTTGAACTAAACACCAGACAGCCTAAAGCCTCGTACACACGGTATGATTGTTGGCAGGGGATTGTCTGTTGACAGACTGCTGTCCTAAAATCTGACCGTTAGTACGCTCCATTTGACAATTGTTGTCTAACTTTCGGCCAACGAATGTTGGATGACAGCCTAGTAAATGTTCAGCGGACAACGGCCTGACGTCAGATTTTCGTATGGTCAGTACACAAGTTCATCACACAAGTCGAAAGTACAAACACGCATGCTCGGAATCAATGCTCAGCAAACACGAAATTAGCAGAAGGGGCCCAAAGGGTGGTGCTCAAGAGCTGAATTTCCTCGTAGTACGTCACTACGTTCGTGTTTGTGGCACGACAATTGTGTACCGTTAGTAAACAAGACAAGATCCTGGCAGACGCCCTTTTGACAAAAATCAGACACTCGGTTGGCCAACAATTGTATCATGTGTACGAGGCTTTATTTGTTAACTGATGAGGCTGCATACATCCCTGGATATTCTGAATGGCTGTATCTTGGGAGTTGGACAGAAATCCATCCAGAAGACACTAGAGATGGTTGTACAATGGCCACAACAATATATGATTAGAATTTCATTTTGCCTTCCAAGTAAAAATTAATAAGTGCTTTTTACCACATATTTAGACCTCTAACTGGCAGGATAGGCTAAATATCCTGTAAAGATGCTGACACTGTACAGTAGCGTACCTGAGACAGTCTTTGTTCTCCCATTTATAGAATGACCTGTTACTGGAGCAGTGACAAAAACCTTTTTTCTTTTACAGCTTGTATTTCTTAAAGCATTTGGCAAGTCAGGTTTTATTTTTTTCAATTACATTAATAAACATGTTGTACTTATAACAGGGCCACCCAAAGATGGCCCCCGATCCTTCCTTTCTGGGGTCCCCCATTGGCGCTCTTCTTGTCTGACTCTTCTTGTGTGGGCTCGATCCTGAGTCGAGCTGTGTGCATCTGTTGACACGCACAGCATGGTTTAGCCCTGCCCCCCTGCTCACAGGATTTGACTTATAGCAGCAGAAGCAAATGGTTTCATAAAGACATGGATGAGTAAGTTTGGGGTGGAGGAACTTGACTGGCATGCACAGAGTCCCGACCTCAACCCGATAGAACAGCTTTGGGACGAATTACAGTGGGGACTGTGAGACAGGCCTTCTTGTCCACATCAGTGCCTGACCTCACAAATGCACTTCGGGAAGAATGGTCAAACATTCCCATAGACACACTCCTAAACCTTGTGGATAGCCTTCCCAGAAGAGTTGAAGCTGTTATAACTGCAAAGGGTGGAGCAACTCAATATTGAACTCTACGGACTAAGACTGGAATGCCATTAAAGTACAGGCAGGCATCCCAATACTTTTGGTAATATAGTGTATGTTGGGTTGGTAGCCCTGAGTGGAGATGCCCCAGATTAAGACCTTGATCCGTGACCCTGTCAGTGACAGTTGCTGGGTATTATACAGATTCCTATCCCCGGTTCAGACCTGCAGTCCCAATGCCTGGCCAAGGGAAGTCTTCCAGCATCAATTTAGTCTGTTAGTTACACGATCATGATCAAATGTGGGGAGCCACAGGGGAAGTTGATCCTGGAAGACTTCTCTCTGCCAAGTGCTATGGTTTCAGGTCTAGTTTTATAACGTCCTTAGCTTCTGTCCCAGGTCTCTATAGAGTGCAATAGAAGCCTGAATAGAAGATCAGAATATATTTTATGGTAGTGTCTTCTTACAAAGAAGCAAATCTGATAAATCTGATACCAACACAGTCTCACTGACCTCCTCCCCCTTCTAGCCGCCTACTTTCTTCTCCATCCACAATTCAGTCTTAAAGGCTCCCACACAATCCAATCATACATATTTTGATGGACTTCTTTGTTAATGCACTTTAATTGTGGTGACACTATAGTAAGATTTTGTTTATTGAAGGTTTCACCAGTATTGTTTTTTTATGTGATGGTTGGAGATAAAATCAACATCTAGCGCTCATCAACATTTTGGCTCATTTGGTACATCATTCTTCTGTGTGTTGCACAAGATAGTGGGAAGAGCTGCAAAGGTGGTTTTATTATAGATTTATATAGGAATCTGTGGCACAGCCTTTTTTAACTTATTGAAAAAAAAGATGTTGTGTTTAAAAATTCAATCACATTAGGAAGAAAATAACAAAGAATGAAATATAACATGAACAGGAACATTGGCTTGTTAAGCTAGGGTAAAATGTTGGGCCTTGCCTTAAACTGATTGTATGGTCTTGATTTTAATTTGTGTAGTGTGAAAAAATATCAGGTTGCCTTTGATGCAGTTGAAGATGTGGTCGCCACAAGGTCGTTGAATAGGGAATTCACAGCTCATTGAATGCTCTGCTGCACTACCACATAGGTAGTGGTGAATCATCTCTTCAGTATCTGGGATTGATTTACTAAAGCTGGAGAGTGTAAAATCTGGTGCAGCTGTGCATAGAAACCAATCAGCTTCCAGGTTTTTTGCCATAGCCTAATTGAACAAGCTGAAGTTAGAAGCTGATTGGTGACCATGCACAGCTGCACCCGATTTTACACTCTCCAGTTTTAGTAAATCAATCCCAGATATTACAGGGGGTCCCCGAGTTACGAACACAATAGGGACTGTAGGTTTGTTCGTAAGTCGAAGTTGTTCGTAAGTCGCAACACTGCATTTGTAAGTGTAACTTCCGGTCGGAACACTGCATTCGTATGTGTTCGTAAGTGTAACTGCCGCCTGTGCATGGATGTGGGATGTTCCGGGCGCTTGTTATGTTATCTGGGGCGTAGTACGGCAGTGTAGAATGTGTCGGAGCTGCTCGAAAGTTATCGTAGAGCACAAGTGGCCGGCATTTGAGGCCGTTCGTAAGTAGGAGTCGTTCGTAACTCGGGGACCCCCTGTACAGAGATGATTCACCACTACCTATGTAGTAGTGCAGCAGAGAATTTTTTTTATTTCCTTTCTCTTTTCTTCTTTGTGCCTTTTTTTTTTTTTTTTTCTAGTTTGGAATAAAATATATTGAGAGGTGTATGTAAATTAAGACATCATGTGCAGGTTAATAATGGATAGGAGTATTTAATTGTCTCTTTTTTATCTGTTATGTTAAATCTCAATAAAATCTGATGACAAAAAATAAAATAAATCAATGCCACTGTGTAAATTATAAAGGTGAAATTGTGAAATACACTGGCTCGATGGTGTCATCTGCCTGTCTTGTTTCATGATACATATAATTGACTTTGCTGCCATCTAGTGTTCCTAAATGATAACAGAATATGTGTGCATGGTAAATTCAAAAAGCACTTATGCCCTGTACACACGATCGGAATTTCCGATGAAAAAAGTCTGACGGAATTTTTTCATCGGATATTCCGACCATGTGTGGGCCCCATCAGACGTTTTTCCGTCGGAGTTTAGAAATAGAACATGTTTTATTTTTTCCCGATGGAAAAAAATCCGATCGGAAATTCCGATCGTCTGTGTGGAACTCCAACGGAGAAAAAAAACACACATGCTCAGAATCAAGTCGACGCATGCTCGGAAGCATTGAACTTCCTTTTTCTCGGCTCGTCGTAGTGTTGTACGTCACCGCGTTTTGGACGGTCGGAATTTGGTCTGACAGTGTGTATGCAAGACAGCTTGAACAGAATTCCGACGGAAAATTCCATCAGATTTTATCCCATTGGAAATTCCGATCGTGTGTACAGGGCATAAGTAGTACATTTATAAAGCAGTAAATGAGACATTCACCTACATTTACTACAGGTGTATTTCTGTGATGCATGTGTTTTAAATTGCAGTGAATGTCACTATTATTGCTTCATAAATATGCCTCCTAAATTATATCTAAACCCAAGAACAAAAAATGTATTATTTGCAGCTCATCAATCTTTATATGTGGTGGCTGCATTTGTTTTGCTATTTTTCAGGCTAGGAACATTTTTAGCAAGTACAGGGTTTATTGGTTGATCTTCACAGAAATGCAGTGCCCTTGTCACTTAATGTGAGCTCACCTCTGGCATAAAGCATTGTCATCTTTTTTGTATAAACAGCTAATCCCATCAATCCCCATGTACTGTAAATAAACAAAGACAGCCATAAAGTCCAGTCTGGGTGACAACTATTGCTCCCTTCTAAGGTACCGTGGAGGAGTAAGTGTAGGCACCCTGGGATGTGCCGTTTTCAGGATTTCCAGGTGAAAATAATGGGGTTACAAGCATAAAACAAGAAAACAAATGCAGCCAGCTCATCTAGGGACTGATACGATGCAATATATTAAATTTTTGGGTTTAGATATGCTTTAAAGGGTTTTTGTCACAGATGTCTGTGATGGAAACCTTTCAATAGTATGAGTCTTCTCAGGTCTTTTGCTTTCTAAAGGCTTCTCTTTAAGTCAGACTCAACTCACAATTTTAAAGGTATAAAAGCAGCATGCCACTAATCCCTAATCTTTACATTACTTCTGCTTTTCTCCCCTTCCAGTTTATCTACAGTAATTCATGACCCCAGACTTGCCCTTTATGACTGTCCCATAGTCAATGCCATAAATTGATTTATTTGTCGTATTTTTGCCTTGCCTAACCACTTCCAGTATCATTGTTACTTTGGTTTGCAGTCTTACACCACTCCTATAATGCACTTATAATTCCACTATAGAGGTGTGCTTTTTTTTTAGCATGACTTGTTACCGCATTGTTTCTTAGGATATCAATCTGGGATGATGGCAGCCTGGAAATCATTAATATAACAGTTCTTGATGAGGGAAGCTATACTTGTTTTGCGGAGAATGATAGAGGAAAATCTAATAATACTGGAATGCTTTCTGTTACAGGTAATACACTTTATTGTTATTATTTATTACTATCACCACTACTGTTGCTTCTACCACTACTACTGCTTTTTATTTATTTAACACTAACATATTCTCAATACCAACAATTTTCTGCAGACATACATTGTGCATGAAGTTAGGTTTGCTTATCAGTGCTGGATGTATGAATTCATGATATATTAGCAGGGACAAGGTAATTAAAGCAATGCTCCTCAACCACGGTACCATCAGTGTTCCCCGGGGTGCCATGAGTATGGGATCCATTTTGCCCTGGATAAACGTCATGAGTTGTCATATTGTGGGTGGGCTGGCCCCCCAACCGCACCATGGCTCTAGTATCAGGAGACACAGCTGGCTCTCCTGTACCATAACCGTCACGAGTCAGATGCAGGGCATGTGGCATGCAGGGCTAGGGCTGTCGTCAGGAGAAGATGGAAGACTGCCTCCTCCAGACCTTCTCCACCTCCCGCCTTCTGCTACACCACTGGAGCAAGGCTCTGATGTGAGAGGTGACTGTGTGATTGGTGGGCTCTGTGATGGGGGGGGGGCTGTTTGACTGGAGGGCTGTGTGATGGGGGCATTGTTTTATTGGGGGGTCCATGATGATGGGGATGCTTGGATGTGCTTGGTGGACACTGATGTGATGGGGGGACTCTGACATAAAGAGGTAGTTTTGACATGTAGGGAAGCTTCTGATGAGGCTGAGCCAGGGCATGCAGGACTAGGGCTGCCCTAAGCATTCAGAAAAGATGGAAGACCGAGCTCCCGGCTTCTACTACATCACTGGAGCAAAAAAGGCAAGGCTCTGATGTGAAGAGATGAATGTGTGATTGATGGTCTCTGTGATGGTAGCGGGGGGTCTGAGTGACTGGAGGGTTGTGCGATGGGGGATTCCTTCTACTCTTCACAGTGCATGCAATCCGACTGGTCACATGGGTACTGTGTCCTTAATGGAAGGGGAGAGCTCAGTAAAGACAGTTGGCGGCGATGGGAGGGACGGACCATCGTCTGCCACCTGTAAAAGTGATAGAGCGGCTGTATAGTCGCTCAGGGCATTTTTACAAAAAAGAAAATCGTTGCTGAAAAAAAAACAGCTATATATAGTGCAGGGGTCAGGGGTGCTTAACATGTAAGGCTGCAAAGTGTGTAACACACAGGCCAGAGTAAAACCAAAAATACCCCTTAAACCCAGTACAACCCCCCCCCCCAGATTCCTCGCAGTACAGCGCCCTCCTCCACAATCCCTTCAATACAGATCTCCCCAAAAAACCTCATGTGACAAACCCTCTGTCCTCAAACAGATCTAGGTCCGCCGTCAATGCTTCCTCTGTTCAGATCCAGCACCGTCCAAGCTTCTTTAGCCCCCCAGTCCACAGACAACACACCTCAGAGTAGGGCAAAACAAACTGACTTTATTATCACACATGGACACACAGATATCTCTCCTCAAAAACACATCCCTCCCACCCTTAGAAAACAGGGTGGGTCAATCTGTCCAATAACAATGGCCACACAGGTCAGGTGTGTTCAAACTTTTTAATACACAGTCTTATCAGCAGGGGGGTTGGAGGAATCCCCCCTCCCTTTTTCCCCACAGCAAACACACTTGCACATCCCATAATAGTTGGCATCAGACACAATAGACAATAGAATACAGTCCCACCCCAAACCATCACAGCAAATAGTCCAACAGGCATGGCACAACACACATTAGTCCCACAAACCCCCGACCCAAAGTCACTCCTGTCACACATCTCCCCTTTCGGCAGGAGACTAACACAGGAGGAGACCTCAGACGGGTTGACTCCAAAGTTAGTCAGTAGTTCCAGTCCCCCAATGCCGGTATCCACACAGTACCCCAAATAAATTGCTCCAAACAGAGCATTACTCATCCAACCAACCTCTGCCTCTCTCAGAGAACATACCCGCCGCTGGGGAGAGGCCTGGACTGGCCCTTCTCCCTGGAGTCCTTTCAGCCGCTGGAGAGAAGACAGGGTGGCTGGGCTGCTCGTGCCGCTGGGTGGCTTCCCGGCAGGCTTGATTTCGTGGGACGGCCCCAACAAAGTGACATTGGAGGTCACCGACATCATTCCCAAGAAGCACATCTGCAGGTTATCCTCCCATTACTCTGACATCACAGTGCTTGGGCCCCAGTCCATAGTCCAGGGTGACAGTAGCGAGGGGAATGAAGCGTTTGGTGCCGCCTGCTAATCGGATCACCATTCCTGGGCCGGGCTGGAGAGCACCAGGGCTCACAATTCGTGGGTCCACAATAGTGAGGACGCACCTGAATCTCGGAATCCTACCGCCTTTTGACCATCCACGGTGACCTCTTGTAGGTGCTTTCCTTGGAGAAGCGATGTAGGTGCCTCAGCAGGTTGTGGGCCAAAGACTCCTGGTAGGGTGTCCTGGTCGGCAGAAGAGGAACACCAGTCTGGAAGGGGTGGCGGCAGGTCCTCAGGAGCTTGGTACCGATCCACATAATGTACTGGCATGCCAGGGGTAGGTCCGAGAGTCTTGGTTCTGGCAGGGTAGCTGGCCTGATAGTGACCAGGCTGCCCACAGCCAAAACAGCGCCTTTCCAAGGTGGGTCTTGCGGTCCACTGTGGGGAAATCGGGTGGGGTGGTAGCGGGACCCGAGGGGTTGGTGCTGCCTGGGGGTTCATCCGACGATGGCGAGGCATGTAGGGCCCAGAGGTGAGGCTGGACACCTTGGTAACTTGGGGTGCCTCGGCGGGAGGCTTCCGCCATTGTGTGTTGATCAAGAGGGCCTCATCCGTTAAGGCTGCAGCTTCCTCTAGGGTGGCAGGTTTTCGCTCCCGCACCCACTGTCGGAGCTCAGGGGGGCAATTGAAAAAGAATCATTCCTTCAGGGCAGCCTGTATGATCCCCTCTGGGGAGGTGGACTTCTCCCTTTCCAACCATCGTCGGCATGCTACGGACAGCTTGTGCGCAAACATTTTGAAGGAGGTCTCGGGGACCCGAGGGGTAGACCGGAACTGGGCACGATACGCCTCTGGTGATACAGCGTAATAGTCCAGTACTGCCCGTTTTAGGTCATCATAGCTATGTTTCTTGAGAGGGTCCATCATTCGATAAGCCTCAGTGGCCCCCCTTCCAGCAGTCCTACTACATAGTGGGTCCAGTCTGTGGGTGGGACCCCCAGTGGTTCGCATTGATGTTTAAAGTCCTGAAAGAACCCATACACATCCCCTGTATTGTCTTGGTAGGGCTTAAAGTCCTTCCTGGAAATTTTTTGGGTCTCCCATACAGCAGGGAGAGACACAGGGGTGGTGGCTCGGTTTTTTGCAGTCTCCCATTCCGTTTGTCTTTTTTGTGCCTTTTCAATGGCTGCAAGCTTTCTTTCGGTGGTGGCATTCTTCCCCAGAATGGCCATCTCTTCCTCATTCCAGACAACCCAAGGGCTCCTGGTGCCTGGGCTGGGAGGTTTTGCTCTGTCTTCGCTGGGAAGTGCCTGACCTCCATCTGTGGTCAACTCCTACCGCTGACTGTTTTCCTCAAGCAACTGGACCAGCTGGTCCTTACTCAGTCCCCTGTGGTTGAGACCCAACATTCTGGCTCTTTCTTGGAGACTGCTTGCTGTGCAATGGTGATACTCTGGGGCTTCAGTGCTCCTGGTGTGCAGACTTTCATCAGCCATCTTGAGCGCTCTCGTCCCACTGCTGGGGTGACTGAAGGCTGCTATCCAATCTTGGATCCAGGTGGAGGTCTTCACAGCTAGGAAGCACGATCCCACTGCTGCCAACCAGTTGTGACAAACCCTCTGTCCTCAAACAGATCTAGGTCCGCCATCAATGCTTCCTCTGTTCAGATCCAGCACCGTCCAAGCTTCTTTAGCCCCCCAGTCCACAGACAACACACCTCAGAGTAGGGCAAAACAAACTAACTTTATTATCACACATGGACACACAGATATCTCTCCTCAAAAACACATCCCTCCCACCCTTAGAAAACAGGGTGGGTCAATCTGTCCAATAACAATGGCCACACAGGTCAGGTGTGTTCAAACTTTTTAATACACAGTCTTATCAGCAGGGGGGTTGGAGGAATCCCCCCTCCCTTTTTCCCCACAGCAAACACACTTGCACATCCCATAATAGTTGGCATCAGACACAATAGACAATAGAATACAGTCCCACCCCAAACCATCACAGCAAATAGTCCAACAGGCATGGCACAACACACATTAGTCCCACAAACCCCCGACCCAAAGTCACTCCTGTCACACATCTCCCCTTTTGGCAGGAGACTAACACAGGAGGAGACCTCAGACGGGTTGACTCCAAAGTTAGTCAGTAGTTCCAGTCCCCCAATGCCGGTATCCACACAGTACCCCAAATAAATTGCTCCAAACAGAGCATTACTCATCCAACCAACCTCTGCCTCTCTCAGAGAACATACCCGCCGCTGGGGAGAGGCCTGGACTGGCCCTTCTTCCTGGAGTCCTTTCAGCCGCTGGAGAGAAGACAGGGTGACTGGGCTGCTCGTGCCGCTGGGTGGCTTCCCGGCAGGCTTGATTTCGTGGGACGGCCCCAACAAAGTGACATTGGAGGTTACCGACATCATTCCCAAGAAGCACATCTGCAGGTTATCCTCCCATTACTCTGACATCACAGTGCTTGGGTCCCAGTCCATAGTCCAGGGTGACAGTAGCGAGGGGAATGAAGCGTTTGGTGCCGCCTGCTAATCGGATCACCATTCCTGGGCCGGGCTGGAGAGCACCAGGGCTCACAATTCGTGGGTCCACAATAGTGAGGAACGCACCTGAATCTCGGAATCCTACCGCCTTTTGACCGTCCACGGTGACCTCTTGTAGGTGCTTTCCTTGGAGAAGCGATGTAGGTGCCTCAGCAGGTTGTGGGCCAAAGACTCCTGGTAGGGTGTCCTGGTCGGCAGAAGAGGAACACCAGTCTGGAAGGGGTGGCGGCAGGTCCTCAGGAGCTTGGTACCGATCCACATAATGTACTGGCATGCCAGGGGTAGGTCCGAGAGTCTTGGTTCTGGCAGGGTAGCTGGCCTGATAGTGACCAGGCTGCCCACAGCCAAAACAGCGCCTTTCCAAGGTGGGTCTTGCGGTCCACTGTGGGGAAATCGGGTGGGGTGGTAGCGGGACCCGAGGGGTTGGCGCTGCCTGGGGGTTCATCCGATGATAGGGAGGCATGTAGGGCCCAGAGGTGAGGCTGGACACCTTGGTAACTTGGGGTGCCTCGGCGGGAGGCTTCCGCCATTGTGTGTTGATCAAGAGGGCCTCATCCGTTAAGGCTGCAGCTTCCTCTAGGGTGGCAGGTTTTCGCTCCCGCACTCACTGTCGGAGCTCAGGGGGGCAATTGAAAAAGAATCATTCCTTCAGGGTAGCCTGTATGATCCCCTCTGGGGAGGTGGACTTCTCCCTTTCCAACCATCGTCGGCATGCTACGGACAGCTTGTGTGCAAACATTTTGAAGGAGGTCTCGGGGACCCGAGGGGTAGACCGGAACTGGGCACGATACGCCTCTGGTGATACAGCGTAATAGTCCAGTACTGCCCGTTTTAGGTCATCATAGCTATGTTTCTTGAGAGGGTCCATCATTCGATAAGCCTCAGTGGCCCCCCTTCCAGCAGTCCTACTACATAGTGGGTCCAGTCTGTGGGTGGGACCCCCAGTGGTTCGCATTGATGTTTAAAGTCCTGAAAGAACCCATACACATCCCCTGTATTGTCTTGGTAGGGTTTAAAGTCCTTCCTGGAAATTTTTTGGGTCTCCCATACAGCAGGGAGAGACACAGGGGTGGTGGCTCGGTTTTTTGCAGTCTCCCATTCCGTTTGTCTTTTTTGTGCCTTTTCAATGACTGCAAGCTTTCTTTCGGTGGTGGCATCCTTCCCCAGAATGGCCATCTCTTCCTCATACCAGACAACCCAAGGGCTCCTGGTGCCTGGGCTGGGAGGTTTTGCTCTGTCTTCGCTGGGAAGTGCCTGACCTCCATCTGTGGTCAACTCCTACCGCTGACTGTTTTCCTCAAGCAACTGGACCAGCTGGTCCTTACTCAGTCCCCTGTGGTTGAGACCCAACATTCTGGCTCTTTCTTGGAGACTGCTTGCTGTGCAATGGTGATACTCTGGGGCTTCAGTGCTCCTGGTGTGCAGACTTTCATCAGCCATCTTGAGCGCTCTCGTCCCACTGCTGGGGTGACTGAAGGCTGCTATCCAATCTTGGATCCAGGTGGAGGTCTTCACAGCTAGGAAGCACGATCCCACTGCTGCCAACCAGTTGTGACAAACCCTCTGTCCTCAAACAGATCTAGGTCCGCCGTCAATGCTTCCTCTGTTCAGATCCAGCACTGTCCAAGCTTCTTTAGCCCCCCAGTCCACAGATAACACACCTCAGAGTAGGGCAAAACAAACTGACTTTATTATTACACATGGACACACAGATATCTCTCCTCAAAAACACATCCCTCCCACCCTTAGAAAACAGAGCGGATCAATCTGTCCAATGACAATGGCCACACGGGTCAGGTGTGTTAAAACTTCTCAATACACAGTCTTATCAGCAGGGGGGTTGGAGGAATACGCCCCCTCCCTTTTTCCTCACAGCAAATACACTTGCACATCCCATAATAGTTGGCATCAGACACAATAGACAATAGAATACAGTCCCACCCCAAACCATCACAGCAAATAGTCCAACAGCATGGCACAACACACATTAGTCCCACAAACCCCCAACCCAAAGTCACTCCTGTCACACCTCAGTACAGATATCCCTCACCACCCTAATATACCCTGTACAGATCTCTCCCCCCAAATCCCCCAAGTACAGATCTTCGCCCCAATGCCTCCAGTACAGATCCCTTTCTCCCCTCTGATTCCCCTAGTACAGATCTCACCCCCCCTTATCCGCCCAGTACAAATCTCTCTCAACCAACACCAATTTTCCCCAGTACAGATCACGCCAAATTCCTCCAATATGGATCTATTTTCCTCCAAATCTCCCCAGTATAGATCTCTCTCCCACCCTCCCAATCCCCTTGAACAGATCTCTCTCTGCCTTCCCCCAAATCCCCCCATACACAGCCCTCTCTTATCCCTTCCTCCCCCCAAATCTCTCCAGTACAGATCTCTACTGCCACAAACACCCCAGTACAGATCTCTCCCCCTTCAAATGCCCCAGTGCAGATTTCTCCCCCCTCAAATCCCCCAAGTGCAGACCAGTCTCCCTCCCACCAGTACAGATCTCACCCTCCCCTGTCCCTCCAGTATAGCTTTCTATCATCCACCGAAAACATCACTCCCTCTCTAATTCCCCCCAATACAGATCTATCTTCCTCCCCAGTCTCCAAGTACATAGCTTTCTCTCTCTCCCTTTACAGATACCCCACCCCCTTACAGATCTCTCTCCTCCTCAAATCCCCCCTAGTACAGATCTACCCCCCAAATCATTTCCTCTGGTACAAATCTCTCCCCTACCTCAATTCCCACCCCTCCATAAAGTCCAATCAGTAGGCCTCAGATCAGTGCAATGCTCAGCTAGAGGAAGTCCCTTGCTTCTGTCATGTGAGACTGCACATCATAGCTGAGGTCTCAGTACTGTATCTGAGGTCTTGCATGGAAACAGGCATTAATTCAGATGAGATGTGGAACACGTGCCCTGGTTGTCCTAAAGTGTACTGTGCATTGACAACGAATGTAATTACCTATGCACAATTTGTAGAGCTGATATACAAAAACTTAAGGAAATGATGAACAGAAGAGAAGCGGGTAACAATATTAACTGGTCAGAGTCTTGGCCTAAAACCAATCTTGTTTGCTGTGGCCAGCAGCTTGACATTTGCTCCAGTTTTGCGTGCTCCTGTTTCTGAAGATCATCCCATAACGTCTTGGAAGTTAGAAGTGACAGCTGACAATGCTGAAATGTATAGTGCTGCCCAATAGATCTAATGCTGTCCATTTTTACACCCTCATTTTCAGTGATCCCACATACAGCACAGACTTATTACATTACTTTGATAGAAGACCTAATTCATCTACAATTACTTTTCTTTTGTTACCTTCTGTGAATTTGCTTCCAAATTAAATAGTGCAGAAGGCTCCAAGAGGTGATTGAAATAGACACCAATTAATTTACTTGAGGTTTCTACTCCAAATATTGAAGTAACATTTTACACATTATTTTTAATAAAGAATGACATGCGTGCTTACAACAATTGCAAGAACTATTTTCAGTCACTACATTTTTACACAATTCATAAATGTCAGGAGTATATACGGTACTGTGAAGTGTGAAAAACTCTTCCCCACTTCCATTCTACCAAATGGTGTTTTCTTTGTTGGTTAGAAAAGCATCACTCTGCCAAAACATTTAGGTTCCAGCAGTTGTATGGTTATTTTTTTCCTTGTCTGCCCTGTTATTTTAGTGCACCTTATAGATAACACAGACCTATATCATGCTTAGCTGTCTGTATTCCTGGGCACACAAAGCAAACTGTTATCATTTCATTTCAACTTTTTTTTTTCTCCAATCAGAAAAAAACTGTTTCAGTTTGTTATTTGTGGACATGCTGTTGCAGTAGAAGTTGCAGTAGAAGTTATTGATCTTGTCCTTCTAGGAGATGAACTCCAATTTTATGGCACTCGTAATCAGGAATGTATATATTGACAAAGGTGCTCTAATCCTAACTAAAAAGGAAGAGGTCATTTGCAACCCTCACTGTGCACACACTATGGAAAAGTTCAGCCATTACTGCCCCCAACATACTAAAGAGCAGGGAAGACAAAACATTTTAGGAGGATGAGATAGTAAACTAATATAGAGTTGAATCTAAAGCTGTTGATGTTCAGCACCAGGGCCTAGAGATTTTTAGCCATGCTTCTGTGCCTTTTATTGATTTTATATTTATTGTCTTATCTGTTATTTACTCAGATATGGATTTTATGATAACTTTTTGACTGAATGACCATCATTATTGTATTGTATGACTAAAGGGTTTTGATGATTCTGCTTGTATTTTATATGCTCTCAGCTGCCACAAAGATCACTCTTGCACCATACAATGCTGATGTGACTGTTGGGGAGAATGCATCCATGCAGTGCCATGCATCTCATGATTCTGCTCTGGACCTCACTTTTATCTGGTCTCTAAATGGCTTTGTGATTGAATTTGATGATGACAGCAACCACTACGAAAGACATATAAGGGTATGTTGACTAATTGTATCATTCAGTACTGGTTTGGGGTAAATAGGACCCAACAATATGTTACAAGGGCCAAAATTATGATCAACGATAGTATTACATGTTATATAAAACAGTATTTTACACTATGTATACACAAAGCTTCCTCCATTATTTTTAATTATAGGAAGGCAGTCAAATCTAGGTTTGTATATATAATTATAATTTAGACCAAATATATTGTATAGGCTCAGGCTTAAGGACCACCATAGGATCTTGTGCTATAGTTAATGGCGAAATGTGTTACTGGTAGTAAGCGTTTGTCTTCCCAATAAACCCCAGATTTTCCCACTGTAAGAAATACACTCAAACAAGAAGATGATTTGTGTTAACACTAAATGACAGGGATGCAGTGGTGCATACTGACATCCAGCACCAGTTTATATGTTATCACTGATAAGTACCTGCAGCTACATGACAGATTTGATATTGTCACCCACTCAAGAAACTGCAAGACTGTTGCTGACTGGTTTCTATATGCTATTGCATTTTATGTCTTCATCAGTGGTGGCCCATAATGCAGGGCGCAGGGTCGCCATCCCCCCATCCATGTGTCCGACCCCCTAATCTACATGCCAGAGGCTCTAATAGGCTTCAACAAAGGGTGGGCTCTGGGTGCAGAGCACTGCGCCCTGAGCACACCCACTTGTGTGACAAAAGCGAATGAATATTCACTATTGTCACACTGATTCTCCTCCTGGTCAATCAGGAAGCAGGTCATGAGATTGGCCAAAAGGAGAGGTGATCCGATTGGCTGCCTAGGAGGAGGGAGGAGGTGCACAGAGGAGAGGAGGGAGGAGATGTACGGCGTGATGCAGGGGAGGAGGAGATGCAGGGGAAACCACCACCCGCTATCCAGAAGCCGCTGCGACCTAGATGGGGTAAGTGCGGGGCCGGTGATCCGACCGACCATGGTAGGGGAGGGTCTTCATCCCTATTATTAACAATTCTCAAGGCAAGCATATATATCCAAAATACCAAATTCCAAAGTGACGAATCACAAAAAAAAAAGATTTTTCTGTAAAGTCAGTTTTAACTTTGGAATACCAAAGGGCTCATATCATTATTGTAAACAGAAATGAGGAATAATTAAAATTTAAATACCTCTCCCTCAGCGCTCATGGGAATAAAGATGCTAGTAAAGCTGCTACTATAAAGTTAAAAATTGAATCAAAAATATGTCTAAATAATAAATAATCATTTAAACATTAATAGCGCTATTGCTTGTACAATATTATCCAGGTTGGATCTGCTACTGACTGTCCACCACGATTAGAAAAATGAATACACCAGCTAATGGTATCTTAGTTGTTTATCTGAGTGGCCTGCTATCCTTATGTTTTTTTTTTTGTGTTTTTTTTTAAGTACAACACAGTAGGGATGATTTACTAAAACTACAAAGTGCAAAATATGGTGCAGCTGTGCATGGTAGCCAAATAGCTTCTAATTTCAGCTTGTTCAAATAAGCTTTGACAAAAAAAAAACAAAAACTGGAAGCTGTTTGGTTTCTATGCACAGCTGCACCAGATTTTACCCTCTCCAGTCTTAGCAAATCAACCCCTGTGTTTAGGACCAACGTATTTTCTTCCCTTTTTCTTTTGTTGTCTCTGTCATATGGACAGCAGCACCATTTTCTACTCAGTAATGGATCTTTCACACAAGCATTGAAAATAGGTGGTTGGGTCACATTTTTACCACTTCCTGACTGCCCAGCAGCACCACTCAAAATTGTTAAAATAGGGAGCAGATGGAGGTGAAGGGAGGGAGACAGCATGACCACTCTGGTGTAGTAAGTTCCAACAAGGTTTAATTACAAAGAAAATTTAAAAATGAATACTCACAAAAGTATAAAAACCACACATATATATGGGAGTCCACGGGAGAGGGTGAGCCTGTGGTGGAGGCACATTCCTGAAAGGGTACAGCTGGATGGATGATGAGCTGCTGCAGGCACAAAGTCCGGATCTCTGTGCAACTGACTGGTAATAGGGAAATTGCTCTGACAGCCCAGCAAGCATGTCGATTTTGTAGGAATTTCAGGGACTTGGTTTAACAGCTGTCATGATTGGCTGGCAACCATTCAAGTGTATTCCCTATATCGCAGGGATAGAGAGGGTAAAAAAGGGATAGGGGTATGCCTGTACATAAAAAATGATGTACAAGTGAATGTGAGAGACGACATAGCTAATGAAGCACGGGAGGAGGTGGAATGCTTATGGGTATAGCTACAAAGGGAGGAAACTAAGGAGAAAGTAATACTGGGAGTATGCTATAGGCTCCCTAACCAGAAGGAGAAGGTGAAGGGAGACCTACTATCACAATTTGGATTAGTGGCAAAGATGGGAAGTGTCATTATAATGGGGGATTTTAATTATCCAGACATAGACTGGGTGGAAGGAACCTCACATTCCTCTAAGGCTCGCCAGTTCCTAAATGTCTTGCAGGACAATTTCATGGGTCAGATGGTAAATGCACCAACTAGAAACAAAGCATTACTAGACCTACTGATTACCAACAATACAGACCTGATCAAGGATGTGGAAATACGGGGCAATTTAGGAAACAGCGACCACAGGTCAATTAGTTTCAGTATAAATCACACAAATAGGAAACATAAGGGGAAAATAAAGACACTGAATTTCAAAAGAGCTAACTTCTCTAAACGACAATCCTTGCTATAAGATACTAATTGGGATAAAATCTTAGGAACAAAGAACACGGAGGAAAATGGGTATGCTTTAAGAGCATATTAAATAAGGGTATGAGCCAAAGCATCCCAATGGGAAATAAATTTAAAAGACCTAATAAAAGTCCTGGGTGGCTTAACTCCAACGTAAGAATGCATATAAAAGCAAAGGAGAAGTCCTTCAAAAAATACACAACTGAGGGATCATCATCAGCATTCCAACTTTACAAAGAATGCAACAAGAAATGTAAGGGTGCAATCAGGGCGGTTAAGATAGAACACAAAAGACACATAGCGGAGGAGAGTAAAAAATATCCCAAGAAATTCTTTAGGTACATAAATAGTAAGAAAGGGTGGTCAGATCATATTGGTCCCATAAAGAATGATGAAAGGAATCTGGTTACTAAGGATGGAGAGATGGCAAAGGTATTGAACTTATTCTTCTCCTCAGTCTTCACAAGGGAATCGGGGGCTTCAGTAACCAAAACTACAATGTTTATCCTCATGACACGTCACAAGAAACACCCTCATGGCTAACAGAGGACAGAATTATAAATAGACTTGAAAAACTTAACATTAATAAGTCACCGCGAACAGATGGCTGGCACCTGAGGGTCCTTAAAGAACTCATTGCCAGACCATTGTTCCTAATTCATACGAACAGTCTACTGACTGGAATGATACCAGCTGATTGGAGAAAAGCCAATGTAACACCAATATTTAAAAAAGGGCCAAGATACATCCTAGGGAATTACAGACCAGTTAGCCTAACATCAATTGTATGCAAGCTCTTGGAAGGGATGATAAGGGACTATATACAAGAGTTTAGTAATGACAACGGTATCATTAGCAGTAATCAGCATGTATTCATGAAGAATCGTTCTTGCCAAACCAATCTATTAACCTTCTATGAGGAGGTGAGTTGCCATCTAGATAAAGGAAGGCCTGAAGACGTGCTGTATCTGGATTTTGCAAAAGCATTTTGATACAGTTCCCCATAAACGTTTACTGTACAAAGTAAGGTCCGTTGGACCATAGGGTGAGTACATGGATTGAGAACTGGCTACGAGGGAGAGTCCAGAGGGTAGTGATAAATGGGGAGTACTTGGAATGGTCCGGGTGGAAATTGGGGTCCCCAAGGGGCTCTGTCCTGGGACCAATCCTATTTAATTTATTCATAAACGACCTGGAGGATGGGATAAACAGCTCAATCTCAGTATTTGCAGAGGGTGTTAAGCTAAGCAGGGCAATAACTTCTCCGCAGGATGTGGAAACCTTGCAAGATGATCTGAACAAATGAATGGGGTGGGCAACTTCATGACAAATTACGTTTATTGTAAAAAATAAATAAAAAATATGCATTTGGGTGGCAAAAATATGAATGCAATTAGTCACGGGGGGAGAACCTCTGGGGGATTCTAGGATGGAAAAGGACCTGGGGGTCCTAGTAGATGACAGGCTCAGCAATGGCATGCAGTGCCAAGCTGCTGCAAGCAAACAGAATATTGGCATGCATTAAAAAGGAGATTAACTCCAGAGATAAAACGATAACTCTCCCACTCTACAAGACTACAAGTCTGGCTTCACCTGGAGTATTCCGTACAGTTCTGGGCACCAGTCCTCAGGAAGGATGTACTGGAACTGGAGAGATTCCAGAGAAGGGCAACAAAACTAATAAAGGGACTGGAGGACATTAGTTATGAAGAAACGTTACGATTACTGAACTTATTCTCTTTGGAGAAGAGATGCTTGAGAGAGGATATGATTTCAATGTATAAATACCGTACTGGTGACCCCACAATAGGGATAAACCTTTTCAGCAAAAGGAAATTTAATAAGACACGCAGCAATTCACTAAAATTATAAGAAAAACGGTTTAACCTTAAACTGCGTATAGGGTTCTTTATGGTAAGAGCAGTAAGGATGTGGAATTCTCTTCCGTGGGCAGTGGTTTCAGCAGGGAGCATCGATAATTAAAAAAAAACAATTAGGTAAGCACCTGAACGACCACAACATACAGGGATATACAATGTAATACTGACATATAATCACACACATAGGTTGGACTTGATGGACTTGTGTCTTTTTTCAACCTCGCCTACTATGTAACTATGTGAATCATGTGTAGTGCCACGGTTTCCTTGTTCCCGGTGTCAATGGCCGATGGATGGTAATGTCCACCTGGAGTCCAGGGTCACAGGAAATGTTTTGGGGACCTTCCTTTTCCTCATCTGACCTGAAGAAGATGGAGGTGTTCACAATGCAGCATTAGCATTGCCTCGCATTGCGTCAAGACAAATATTGATACTGCCTGCAGTGTTTTCGGCCGGCGTTGATGCTTTAGAACCACCTCCATTCACTTATATTGAAACATACCACAAGTGCATCGTAAATGCACCTATGGCATTTACAGTGCATTTAAGGTGCAGTTGCGAAGTGTCAAACGTGATCGTTCCCCATTTTAGCCTTGTACAAATTTAAAAAAACACATCTCACAGGGCATTTGAGGAACATTGCCTGATGCAACATGAATGCCTGTGCAATGCAACTAAAGCATTCATTAATGCAATAGGTGCTTTAATGCACATTAAGGCTGCAGTAGAATTTGATGCCTGTGTGGAAGAGCCTTAACTGGCTTTCTGGAGAGGAGTATCAGAGACATCTAAAGTATAACTAAAGGTAACACATTTTTATTCAGTTTTGGATAGATTGTCAAGGTTGTTGTTGCTATCTGTGTCCTGTTAATGAGATGTATGTTCTTTAATTGCCCTAATCATCAATGTCACAGGGAATGAAAATATGTGTAAACTCAAAATTTTAATTTGCCACCAGAACAGGAATTAAGAAAAAGTCTTTTAATTGGGACACTTGTTCCTGTGACAGCTGCCTAAAATAGGATTTATCTCACATTGGAAAAATATTATATCTCTTCCTGTCGAGTCTACATGACACAAAGTAAAGGGAAATTTCCCTAATGAGCTGAAGACGGGCATAAAGCAGAAAAAAAAATCTGACAGTGGTTTTAACCCTCCCTTACTTAAGTTTTTTCTTTAGGTATACTTTAACCACTTACCGCCCGTCATGTAGCAGAATGACGACGGTGGTTGCGTTATCCTGACTGGACGCCATATGACGTCCAGCAGGATAACAGCCGCCGCGCGACCATGGGGGCGCGCATCGCGGCGATCGGTGGGGCAGTGTGTCAGTCTGATACACCGATCACCGTTGGAGTCTCTTTACCACGTAATCAGCCGTGTCCAATCACGCCTGATCACGATGTAAACAGGAAGAGCCGTTGATCGGCTTTTCCTCACTCGTGTCTGACAGACACGAGTAGAGGAGAGCCGATCGGCTGCTCTCCTGACAGGGGGGGTCTGAGCTAATTGTTTATCAGCGCAGCCCCCCCTCGGATGCCCGCCCAGGACCACCAGGATGCTGAAATGGACCACCAGGGATGGCCACCCCACTGGAGCACCAGGTATGCCACCTAGACCACCAGGGAAATAGAAATATGTGCCAGGCAGCTTCCAATCAATGCCCAGGCAGCTGCCAATCATTACCCACCCACAATGCCTGCCAGTGCCACAAGGGATGCCTAGCAGTGCCATCTTTCAGTGACGCATATCAGTGCCGCGTATCAGTGCCCAGCAGTGCCGCCTATCAGTGCCCAGCAGTGCCGCCTATCAGTGCCACTCATAAGTACCCATCAGTGCAGCCTTTTAGTGCCCATCAGTGTCGCCTATCAGTGCCCACCAGTGCCACCCATGAGTGCCCATCAGTGCCGTCTATCAGTGCCACCCATCAGTGCCACCTACCAGTGCCCATCAGTGCAGCCTATCAGTGCCCATCATCAGTGCCCGTCAGTGCTGCCTTATCAGTGCACATCAGTGAAGGAGAAAACGTACTTATTTACAACATTTTATAAAGGAAACAAAAGAAAGACTTTAAAAATAAAATAAAATTAAGTCTTTTTTTATTTGTTTAGCAAAAAATAAAAACGCAGAGGTGATAAAATACCGCCAAAAGAAAGCTCTATTTGTGGGAACGAAATGATAAAAATTCTGTTTGGGTACAGTGTAGCATGACCGCGCAATTGTCATTCAAACAGCGACAGCGCTGAAAGCTGAAAATTAGCTTGGGCAGGAAGGGGGGTGTAAGTGCATGGTATTGAAGTGGTTAACTATGAATTAGATTACATTTTATTGCCCTTAAAAGAGTTTCTGTTTGGTAAATAATTTGATGTGTGCTGTATTAAACACACAAAAAATAATAATTTTTTCTTTAGTGACTTGTTTTATTCCTGTAATTTGTTCCTCAGTTATATTGAGGCTTTTGACATCATGGACTAAATACTGTATGTGGTCAGAAACTGCTGATGCATTCCTGTATGTGTGCTTTGTAAGCCTTCTGTGTGCCATTAAGCTCACACAGCCTTCAGGAAAGGATGCCATTGTGACACCACAAACTACATGTTGGGAGGACTGCACGCTTTCACGGGGAAACTATGTTCATTTTCCCCTTTACTTCAGGCCAGTAATACTCCCCAGTGTGCAATACTGCTAAATGCTGGTTAGCCACTGGAGACATTTACAAGGTGGAACCATAATGTGGTAAAACCTATGATATTAAAGTTATTTTTGGAAACCGCAGCTGCGCTGCTTTTAACGGCAGCATTTCCAAAAATACATGCTTCTGTAATTGTTTGCATCACGTATTGGTTACATGGTATGACCTTCAAATATCATAATCCTTATGAATCAAAGACAACCATGTCTTAAATCGGCAGTACAAATGTACTGAATAGTTTATTAAGAACTGTAGCAATCCATGTACAGTAAACACACCTTTATTAACTAATAAGAACCTTTAAGTGTCGGCAGAAAGCTAACTAGCTTTAAGTGGAATCCCCAACCACAACATTACATTACATATCACAATAATTAGATGCACTGATAACACAAAACTTCATGGACTATTACCAATGCAGGCTAAAGGGTTCCCTCTATAATTGCTTAGAAGGCAGTGGCGTAACTAGAACCTTCAGGGCCCCGATGCAAGAAACCATGAAGGGCCCCCCTGACCCCCGGACAGGGCTCTTTTCTCCGAGCCCGGTGGCGGGAACAACAGGGCCCGGTCGCAAGTGGGTGGCGGCATATAAAGGAACTGATTTCTCTATTTCCCCCGGCTTCTCCTCCTCTCCCTCCCACGGGCATTCAGCGGCTGCAGGAGGAAAATGGAGAGATCGATTCCTCTATGTCGGTGTTTCTCAGTATATCCCTAGGGGAATGGGGCTACACTGCAACCACTCTGCAACTGTGTGCATTCCATGCAGTTGCAGCATAGTGATGATGCATTTAAGGTGTTAAAACAGGCGGTCAGTAGGCAACATATTGCCTCTTTACCGGCTGTCAAATGCCTCTGAAAAGCGATCTGAGCATGGATCGCTTTTCGGAGGAACATCATTTTTTTGCTGGTACTATGAACAAGCAAAAAAAAATAATAAAAAAAAATAGGTTCTGATTTTACACATATAGGGGGTCGGGATTAAAAGCGCATACATAAAATGTGCATACATACATGTAAACACACATAAAAAACACACATATACTGTATATATACATATACACACACGCATATATATATAAATGCACATATGCACACACATATAAACCAGTGGCGGCTGGTGCTCAAAATTTTTAGGGCTAGCGCAAGCAAACTGAAAAATTCTGAAAAAAAAAACATTAATTGCATCCACTGTGCCATCAAACGCTGCCACTGTGACCATCAAATGCTGCCACTGTGCCATAAAATGCTGCCACTGTGCCCATCAAATGCCGCCACTGTGCCCATCAAATGCCGCCACTGTGCCCATCAAATGCTGCCACTGTGCCCATCAAATGCTGCCACTGTGCCCATCAAAGGCTGCCACTGTGCCCATCAAACGCTGCCACTGTGCCATCAAATGCCGCCACTGTGCCATCAAATTCCGCCAGTGTGCCCATCAAATGCTGCCAGTGTGCCTATTAAATTCTGCCAGTGTGCCATCATATGCTGCTACTGTGCCCATCAAACGCTGTCACTGTGCCCATCGAAGTCTGCCACTGTGCCATCAAATGCCGCCACTGTGCCCATCAAATGCCGCCATTGTGCCATCAAATGCTGCCACTTTGCCCATCAAATGCCGCCACTGTGCCCATCAAATGCCGCCACTGTGCCCATCAAACGCTGCCACTGTGCCCATCAAATACCGCCACTGTGCACATCAAATGCCGCCACTGTGCCATCAAATGCCGCCAGTGTGCCCATTAAATGCTGCCAGTGGGCCATCAAATGCTGCAACTATGCTATCGAATGCCCCCACTGTGAATCCCCCACAGGGTCCTCCATGCGTCTCCTGCCGTCCTCAACTCCTGTCCTCTCCTTCTGATAGGCGTCCAAAAGCCACGCCTATCTTTCAGCTAATCAGGTGACGGGTAACAGACTCGTGCACCTGATTGGTGGAAAGGCGGTTCAGTGTTAGGAAAGTGAATATTAATTTGCTTTTCTAACACACCTGGGTGGACTGTGAGCGCCAAGCATGGCGCTCGCAGTTCACCTATTTTAAAGCCCATTAGAGCCTATGGCTCTAATCAGGTGCTTCAAAAATACCCCCCCGCCGCTGTAATTCAGGCGCCCAGTGCCCCAAAAGGGGCCGGACACCTGAATAGGGGCTGGCAGCGGTGGCCATGGATAGATTCATCCAATGCTTAAATCTATCCATTGGTCATAGAGGGGGTGTCCGGAGAGAGGGGGGGCGCCCGTGCGCCCTTATGGACGCACCGCCACTAAAAACACATGTGCATACATGCACACTCACATACATACATAAGCACACACACATACATATGCACACTCACATAGATACATACATATGCACACACACATACATATACATATGCACACTCACATACATACATGTGCACACACACATACATATACACACACACACATACATGCAAAAACATATAAACACACATACAGTAGTAGATAGATAGTCTGATAAAAAAAACGGCAGACATTTACCTTACCTCTTTCTGCCGGGTACTGCACTGTAGGGGGAGACAAAGAGCACACACTGTGCTTTCACTTTAGGTTAATGTGACGAGCTCCCCGCACAGTGTCATTACAGTTCGGCTGACGATCGGGGAGCTCGTCTCAGCCACTCTTGCCGCTCCTCCTATCGAAGAGTACAGTGGGCCCTCAAGGGCCCCCTGCAGCAAGGGGCCCAGTCACCATGGCGACCTCAGCGACCCCTATAATTCCGCCACTGTTAGAAGGTAATTCTATATAAAAAAAAGTCAAATATGTCATTCATAAATGTAAAATAAATCCAAAAATACAATAAATAAAGGCTTAGCTTGTACAATTTTAAAAATTCTTAGTTAATATCCCATTTGCATGCTCCAACTATTTTGTTATAGGTCTAGTATACTGTATATAGAGTATGTAGTTCTAAGTAGCATTTTGGTATTAGGCCTTTTAGAACACCAAATACAAAGAGATTCTTGAGTGGTTGCTAATCATTACTGTAGGGATATTGCAGGTTTTATATATAAGGTACATTCCACAGCGGATTGTGTTCATTTCTCATTTTATTATTTCAGAGTTGTTTGATATTCCAGTTTTTTTACTTTTCTAATTACATCTGTGCTTCTAATAAACAAGTCTAGTAGTGTTATTTAAAACCATAAACTATGCATTATTTTATAGTGATAGAGGAGACCAAAACTCACTATTTAAATAATGTAACCAGAATTTATCTTTAATATTAACTGGTGTAATTATTTTTGATTATTAACAATCATTATTTATTTTTATTATTTCTGATATGTTAAAATAAATACTGTACTATCACTTTTCACTATTAAAAGTAATACTAGTATTATTACTGTTAAAAGTAATACTAGTATTATTACTATTAAAAGTAATACTGTTATACTTTGCTTTTAAATCTTAGGCTATATTCAACTCTTTAGGGATGCATTTAAAGTGGAGTATATTTTGGATGTGTATTTTGGGTATCAAACATCCCTCTGGAAGTTAAACTGCAGCCCAAATGCGACAAGCAGATTATTTATTACATTGCACTTACAAGCAAGCTGTGTATTTAGGTTAGTTTATGACTGTACAAAATGAAAGAAATATTCTACCTTGTGTATAGAGTATGAGTTATCACCAATTTTATTGTGCCTAGGTCTGGTACAGTTTCATTGTAAATAGCTAACTACACATAAAAGCATCTTCTAGACCCACTACTCCTAAAAAGCTGTGTGTGAAGGATGGTGTGGGGGTTTCCGCAATTGGCATTTCACAATTTTTTTTTCTGATAAAGTTGAAACTTGTGGGTCTCTGCCAGAAAGTACCTGTTCACCTAGACAGCAGCAGCATGATTGAAAGGTGGGACTTAAACAACTGATATCTCATTGTATATTTTCCTTTCAAATAATTACTTTGTGCAAAATGTGTCAGGGTCCCGCTTCTGTTAATGTCAGTGTAGCACCCTTCTAGAATAGGGCTACAGGCAAATTTAGTTATGCTGCGTGGTAGCCAACCTGGCTAATTTGTAGTGTTTAGTGGTCAAATGACTTCTGTTCTAATTCTATTCTGTTGCGGCTTCTCCCTTTTGTCAGTAGGTGGCACTGTTGCCTTTGACATTAGTATAATGAGCTACAGTACATTCAAGTTATGGATAAACATACTTTTCTCAGTCAATCAGATTCACTGCTATGAATGCTGGGAGAAGCTATTTATTGGAAGAAGTCAGGTGATCTGAGACTTCCCGCCCAGGGTTGCGGCCTGGGTGGATGGTGTGTGGAACAGCTCCTGACTGCTTGGCTTGAAGCCTGAGGCCTATCCAGGTGGTCTCCTGGCTGCGAGGCCTATCCGGGTGCTCAAGTTACTGTTGAGAAAAGCCTGCTAAAGATCCGGAAATTATTCTGAGAGGGATGGAGTTCTAAGGAAGCACCAGAGGTGACTCTTCACGAGCCGGGGATCCATGAGGTGGCTGGGAAAGCTTCAAGAGAGAACTCATCCAAAGAATTCAGTATGCTGCAGTGAGTAAAGCCTATCCTACAAAGTACAGATGTGCGGGTTCAGCTTAAAGGCTCTTTTTCCTGTACTGCTGTCTACCTTATCGCACCTACTTTTGTCTAAGGAGTCCTCCAATCAGCCTATTTGCTGATCGTTACTAAGAGTGTCCTGTGCCCTATCCCCTCTCTCCCACATTTTTCCTGTTGGAGAAAGAAACGATTCTCTTGTTTAAGCATAAAAGTGACTGGCGCCCAACTTTCCTTCTTGTTCATCACCCACCATGCCCAGTACCCTGCATCCTAAGGAATTATGTCAGCCCTCCCTACCTCTGGTAGTCAACATCAGGCTCCCGGGAAAATCGTGGTAGTCGCTACATCTGTTTACCTGCATCTTGTGTCTTTGCACAATATACCTAAGGTTAAGCAGAGAACTACAGTATTTGGACCTATTGTATTGTTTTTTTGTTGTACATGCCCGGACTGGGCAGAGTTTTCTTGGGCTCCCAAGGACTTTGCTGTCTGTTCATGTAGTACATTTAGGTTTTGTACAAATGGACTTTAGTAGTACAACAAGCTTTACAAAACATCTGCAAAACTTTCAGCAATCTATAAGCAGCTTTTTGCACAATTCAAGGTAACCATTAGCTTAATCAAAGAGAAGAAAAGGTGCCACTCACCAACTCAGGACATTAGTATGTAGATGAATGTGGCCTCATCCAGCAGCGCTTCAGCCACGCCCCCTGACATGTTTTGTCCCACTAACAAAGCCCCAGTGATCAGGGTGAAACATGTCAGGGGGGCGTGCCTAGAGTGGCACTGGCTGAGGCCACATTCATCTACATACTAATGCACTGGGTTGGTGAGCAGTGCCTTTTCTTCTCTTTGATAATGCTCTTACACCTCTGAATGGTGCACTGACGCCAGCTCCCTTCACTACAACCAGCGGGGAGATCTGTCTCTGCTTAGAGAAGCACTGCAAGTTTCATTTGAACCGTTAACTTAAAGTAAAAAATAAATCTTAATTTTGGATAGAGCAAGAAAGGCTTATAAGGCCTGTAAGGTTTATTTTTGTCATCTTTGTCCCATTGGGGTTATTTACGTTTGCTTCCTGTCCTATAGCCAAACAGGAAGTGAGGGGAAATCCCTGCAAATTAGGGGAAATTTTTCCCAAGGTCAGCTGTCCCCTTTGAAATGATTGGAAATCGAATGATCCAATAAATATTGTCCATATGTGCTCTTTGTGTGAATTTGTGAATATCTGTGCTTTTCTATGATGTTTTCTTTAAAAAAAAAAAAGAAAAATTACACCTCTTATCAGAAGGGATGTAATTAAGACCAACTGCGATGTTCCACTCCTTCCACTTCAGCGGGAGAGCTCCCTCTTGTTATAGTATTAACTTTGCCTGGATATGGAGATACTTCTCATATACTCCCAGCTCCACCGATAATCCTGCTGAGTGCTCTCCAGCACATGGAGGTATTAAGAGTGGAGAAACTTCATAGTGCAGTATGTGAAAACGAGCATTTATTGAAAAAGTCTCATTGCACTTACAGAAATTAAAACTAAAGAAGATATTCAAACAAACACAGCCGCGGACCTTGTCCTGCAGGCTGGTGCATGGTGACGTCACAGAATGTGAAAACACTTTACACATGCAGTGCATTTGAGAAGAGGTGTTTTGTTACCTCCTCACCACCTATTTTAACCCTTTAAACCTTGCAACCGGGCTTCTGTGATTGCGGGATGCCCTCATTTGGTTTAATGGATTTCTTTTAGCAGGTGGTACTGCCTGCCGTACGTGACAGTGGGGATAATTTTTGCTGTGCCGCAATGTACAGGTATGCTGGCTATTATGCAAAGCGGTTAGAGGCCGCATATTTGCTTGCGGCCGGCACCAAGGGGTTAAAGAAATTATAAATGCACATCTCTTTTTCAGGTAAAGAAATGTTATTTTATTTTTTATTATTGGGAGCCTGGAAAGCATTGCACCCTTGATCAGCAGATTGTGGGTGCGAAACATAAGGCTCTTGCAGACTCTGTGTGTAAGCTGTCTGCCATGTAAATCGTACAACCAAGCAGTTACACACTAACAGGAAGCATCAATGAACTACCACAGCACTCAACAGTGCCGTGGTACTTCATTGAGAACTACAAGCTGACAGCCGCAAAGGCTGTCGGACATTGTAGTTTTCCATTTACAAAACACTGTAAATGGATGATGCCGCCGGGCAAACATAGCCCCACACGGCCACGTTCTTTTCAGATTATGACAGAGAGCAGGGGGAGAAGATCCCCTGCTCCCTGTCACAGCGGGGAGTTGGAGAGTGCAGGGGCTGGTGAATTTGTAACATGTTACACCCTGGATATGGGTGTAACATGTAATGTATTACAAATGGTAAACTTATCTAATAAGTGCGAGCAGTGATGAACAAGGCATTAGGGTGTACATTCCCTTTAATATACACCGAATGTACTTAAAGGTTGTTTTAAAGGTTTCAAACAGGCTTCTTGCAGCTTGCTGAAAGCTTTGCAAATGTTTTTTAGCTGTGTACACACTTTAGAAGCCTGCATGTACAATGCCTTGTCTTACCAACAAATCATGATTATATTGCATGTATTTTGTTCGTACTGAAATGCCTAAAATTTACTTTTGTTTGTACATTTCTTCTAACTGCATCATGGCTGTTTGTTAACGGCACATTTAACACTAAAACCAATCAGCTAAAAATGCATATGCTTTTTATCCATCTTCAGAGTTGTTTTTACTGATTTCATAAGTGCTGCCAGCATATTTCGATGTGCTAGTTTCCTACAGCAAATGACCAAGGGCGCAACTACTTTACAGCTATAATTGCCATGGTTTGTGTGCTGGATGCCAGAATCATCTCTAATGACTTAACACATTGCTCAGCTCTTAAACATCTGAGTAATCAAAGAGCTGAAGGCCTGGCAGTTTTTGTAGTCTGGTATCTGTTCGTGTTTAGTTTTTATTGCTGGTGTTAATTAATATGTCTTAATTATCTGAGGTGATTTTAATTACTTTGACTTTGAAAATCACAGCTTTAATTTCTAAACTGTAGTTTGTGAACATACTGAACATTAATTCAGAAGTGCCTAGTTATGGATTTTCAGAAAAGTGGGCAGATAATAATAATAGTCTTGTACATTTGAAAAAACAAAAACAAATGTAAGTTTGGCCTCGTACACACGGCCGAGATTCTCGTTGAAAAAAACATGTCGTTTTTTTCGACGAGATTCTTGGACAAGAAACTTGTCCCGGCCGAGTGTACACACGCTCGTTTCAAAGAACCCGCGGTTCTTTGAAAGGAGTGTACGCGGTGACGTCATCGACTACGTCGAGCATGCGCTCGTCACATTCGATGCCGTCGCCGCCATCTTGGTATACCCTACGTATGCCTAGGAAGCTACCGCGCATGCGTCAAATTCATTTTGAACATGCGCGGGCTTCCGGGCGGACAGGTAAGTGTACACACACTCACTTTTCTCGTCGAGAAACATGCAGAGGAGAATCTCGACGAGAAAATAGAGAGCAGGTTCTCTATTTTCTCGTCGAGGTTTCTTGTCGGTTTTCTCGACGAGAAACCCGCTAGCAGCGTACACACGACCGATTTACTCGGCAAGACCTCTCTGCCAGCAAGTTTCTTGCTGGTTCTTGCCGAGAAAATCGGTCGTGTGTACGAGGCCTTTCTCTTAAAAATGGAAGCATAAAAACAACATCAAAATTCTCACTAGTTGAAGTTAACTTGCGTATTTGTGTTTCCCATTTTTAAATATGATGAAATCCTTTATGGTTTTCTTTCATCTGTTCTGCTCCCAGCTATCCATTTGTAAAGTAAAACCAAGCAGTCTTTTGAAGTTATACTGCCAATCCCTCCATTGCCTGCCACTCACCCAACAAATGAAATTCAAAATACTAACAATAACTTACAAAGCCATCCACAACTCTGCCCCCAGCTACATCACTAGCTTAGTCTCAAAATACCAACCTAATTGTCTTCTTCGTTCCTCTAAAGACCTCCTGCTTTCTAGCTCCCTCATCACCTCCTCCCATATTCACCTCCAGGACTTCTCCCGAGCTTCTCCCATCCTCTGGAATACGCTACCCTAATCTGTCAGACTATCTCCAAATCGATCTACTTTTAGGCGATCCCTGAAAAACATTTCTCTTCGGAGAAGCCTACCCTGCCTCCACTTATCAACTGTTCTTTTATTTTCTTCATCAGCTCATCCCCCATAGTTATTGTCCTTTCGTATTACTGGACCCTTCCTTCTGGATTGTAAACTCTAACGAGCAGGGCCCTCCGACTCCTCCTGTTTTGAATTGTATTGTAATTGTACTGTCTGCCCTACTGTTGTAAAGTGCTGCGCAAACTGTCGGCGCTATATAAATCCTGTATAATAATTATAATAATAATGACAGCAAAAGCAAAAAATCAGCATAGAGATATATTGGGCAATCCACTGGGACTTTTTCTATTCATTAGTGAAATTTGCAAATGTTTGTGTCTGACAAACAGAAGAAAATTGTTTAAGACATGGGCAAATTGGTTTGAATTTAAGAATACTACATTGTATTATGAAAACATTTCAGATTCTTAAGATAAGTAAAGTGAGTCAGAATATGACATATTAGTTATTATTAATTAACCTTTAACTTTTTTGATTGCGTTATTTATATATTTGTCATAGGTTCTCCCCCTTTTTTCTTTTTTCTCCCTCCTCCTCCCCTCCCACTTTTTTTTCCCTTCTCTTCCCCCTTCTCTTTTTATATGAACAATTTCCCTATCTGTTGTTCCCTCCCTCCTCCCTTTTATTCCTCTTCTTGAAGGGGAGACAAAGGGAATTAAAGGTGTGTGTTTACAGACAATGTAATCTGTACCTATGCTCGAAACATTTTGATATTTCATTTATTTGAATTAAAGGATAACTGTGAGCTACAGGAAGATGTGATTCATTGTATTGTTTTTCTATTTGAAATAGCAAAAAAAAAGGGAAGGATTAAAAAAGAGGAAGAAAAAAGGGAAAGGGAAGAGAAAAAACAAAACAAAAAAAAAACAGAAGGAAAATAAATATATATCAGGTCACCCCTGATACAATGACTATTTCTAAATTCAATAATGATTATTGTAAGCAATAGGCCTACGTTTAGTTATATCCCCTCAAATTTGCAAAATGCAGCATAGTTTATTTTTTTATTAATTCCTATAAATGGAAGGATCTTTTCATACAAGTAGTTTATAAGAAGTTAGGCTCGGTTCACACTGCAGCGATGCGGGAACCCTGCAAATCCACTGCAGGTTCCCGCATCGCATGTCTCCCAGCGGCAGTTCACACTGCCCTATGCGAACTGCTGGGAGCGTCAATTGAAAGTTAATGACACCCCCAACACCGTTCGCATATCGCAGTGCGAACTGCAAATTCGCACAGGAATTGGAGCGCATAGGTGTGAACACCCACGCGCTCCGATTCTGCGGAGGACCAAAAAAAGGGTCCTGTGTGATCCGATGTCGGACATAGCAGCAGTGGGAAGGAAGGCACGTTCCTTTAACACCAGTAAAGAAATATTGCAGAATTAAAGATGTAAGCCTTATGAAGCCTAATTTTATGTATCATTAATATACTGTAGTATACATGCAGGTGATCTGTGTTTTATTTTTAATTTCACCATGCTCAAAAGGGGGTATATGCAATGGCACTGATTTTAATTACTGAATTTAACAATTAACTATTTAAACATAGACAAAGCTGCAGATGGCTGTTATTAACTAAAACATATATATATATATATATATATATATATATATATATTTTTTTTTAAACAGAGCGATGTTGGTAGTGAACTTATTATCAGAAATGCACAACTCAAGCATGCTGGAAGATATACTTGTATTGCGCAGACCATTGTGGACAACTCTTCTGCATCAGCCGACCTGGTAGTCAGAGGTAACCATTGTTATGTATAAGCATGTAAATAGGCCTTTATTTGTGTATTATTCAGAATTTCTTTGCAAAGTGTATGTATAACCATAACTTTTTTTTTTTTTTTTTTTACGTTTTTGGTAGAAATGAGGTGGGATAGATCGTCTGTCAGGTTTATTTTGCTTTCTGTGTCCCTGCTGGGGGAATTCATCCTCTCTATTTGTCCTGGTGAATGTTGTCAAAGAAAGAGCTGGGAAATCCTGTGTTATAGATGTCAGAACACAAGGGGAGTGCAAATCTTGGAATAGGAACACCCGTTACTGTGACAGCTGTGTAAGGGGGAAATTTTGGCCCAAATAGCTTAAGCATTAAACCTCCCTGTGCAAATCTGAGGAACTCTGTATACCAGCAAAATAAATATATTTAAATACTTTATGAGTAACCATTCAGTAAAATTGTTTACTTGTTTGAAATTTTAAAGTGCCCTTAAAGTGCACTTTTCCTTTGTTATAGTATAAAAATAATTGTTATTATTATTCTGATTATTATTATTTTTAACACAAATATCGATTTTTAGAATAGTTTTTTCATTCTCCACAGCTTTTACATTGCTATATAAGATCTGCATTACTTACTGTTATACTGGAGTAATTAAAATTTCTTTGCTAGGTCCTCCGGGTCCTCCTGGTGGTGTTAGAGCAGAAGAAATAAAAGACACTACTGTAAAACTTACATGGAGTAGTGGAACAGACAATCACCAGCCAATTTCTAAATATACTATTCAAGCACGGAGTTCATTAACAGAAGAGATGAAGGCTAGAAATTCATTGTCAGATGAATGGAAGGATGTAAAGACAGGTTTGCAATTATTTTTTATGCTATATCTGTGATACTGCAGGATATCTAATCACTTTAACATAGTATACCCTAGACCCTCTGAAGAGTTTTCCTTTAATCAACACATTGCAAGGAGAACATGGGCGAGGTGAAATTGGAATTGGGACATAATGGAGGAGAGCATGGGAGGCAGGAATGCTACAGGGCAGCATTTAGGAGCATAATAGAGTTTCATGAAGAAGACTAGGCTATCTGGGATTAGAACCAAGGCAGCATGAAGAAGAAAGGAACAGAGTGGGGACTGTGCATTTTGAATAGAACAAAACAAAGGATGGGGTCAGGAATTCCTTTTACACTTTGAAATTAAGGTCAGCATTATTGTTACTATTATGATTACACAGGATTTATACAGTACCAACAGTTTGATCAGCACTTTACATAGTGAGGCCAGACAGTACAGTTACAATACAATTTAATACAGGAGAAATCAGAGGGCCCTGCTCGTTAGAACTTACAATCTAAAAGAGAGGATCAAATAATACAAAAGGTAATAACTGGGGGAAAAGAGCTGATGGAGGCTTCTTCAAAGAGATGGGTTTTCAGGGATCACCTGAAGGTGTATAGAGTGCGAAAGGATTGAGATACAAAGTTCAAGAGAATGGGAAAGGCTCTGGAGAAGTCCTGGAGGCTAGCATGGGAGGAGATGACAAGGGAGCTAGAAAGCAGGACGTCTTGTGAGAAACAAAGAGAACAGTTTGGTTGGTATTTTTAGACATGGTTACTGATGGACATGATGGTGTTTTAAGGTGTGGAACATTCAACAATAAGTGGATATAAAGCTGAAGCCCAGGGCAGGTTGGTTGAACATTTATGCATTTTATGCTGTAAGATTTGCCCCACAATGTATTGTGATTATGTTTTGAATGTTCTTACTGATCCTTTTAATTTTATGTGCTTTGTATCACAGGTGAGTACTGAGAAAACAAAAGTTTAATTCTGTTTACATAAAAAAAAGAGTACATGATTTAATGTTGTTACACATACATTAATGTTTGTTTCCTCATTTAGAGATTCCTAATATTGAAGGAAATATGGAATCAGCGAGGTTAATAGACTTAATTCCATGGATGGATTACGAATTTCGTGTAATAGCAACCAATACATTAGGAACTGGTGAACCTAGTTTACCATCACCAAAAATGAAAACAGATGGAGCTGGTAAGTGCACCGCATAGTACATAAACCTTGTAGGAATTACAAGTGTGTTTTATTATAAAATGTGTCAAATGTGTAAAAATGTGCAGGTATTTCTAGATTCATGAAAAAAATAAGTGAGTTCATTGGCTAAAAAGACATATAGGCCGATTGTGTTTGCACACTCTTGCTCCCATTTTAGCAACAAGAGCCACTGCACTATCCTGTAAAAAAAATTACAATATCACTTTTACATGATTTGGCCTTTTAATGGAGCTCATTGCATTGTTGCTGTTAAAAATTGATAAACCCAGACTCTATCTTGTGGCTTGTGATGCTAACCAATAAGGATCATTTAAAGTTTTTTTTACAAAGCTAGAGCTAAAGCAAAGTCCTGATCTTTGTACAGAGTTGACATTTCCTGCAACCATTATATGTTTAAAGATGAATTCTAGGTATGGCAGTATAAGTATGTGCATGCCTTATGTGTGGGATCCACCTGAAAGATGTGCCTACTAAAGTGACCTACACTGGCTTCTGGGTCTCGTGCCAAGTGGCTGCACTTCTGCTTACTGAACACCGGAAGCTGGAAACCGGCACTAAGCGCAGGCACCTTTCAGGAAACACTCTGTTTTTCTCAGTGTTGGTTGGAGTGGGTGGCAGGAAAAGTAACTGTCCTGTCTTCTTTTTCAGGCATCACTTGCTTTTAAAGTTTTTCTGTATATTTCTGTTTGTATAGAAATATAAAATGGTCTGTACTAATTAGAATCCTAAGCTAAAAGTTAGAGTTATATTTTTCAGATGTGGATTGCTTTTTCTATGGCAACAAGGTCAATTGAGTTGTTGATAACAGTGTGATATAATAAGCTATTTGTTTTTATGTTAAGTTGCTTGCATACTAACTTCTTGATGATGTGTGGGTTGTATTACAGCTCCAAAATATGCTCCTTCAGATGTTGGGGGCGGAGGTGGAACTAATCGAGAGCTTACAGTGACATGGACAGTGAGTATACAAGAATTATTTTAACACTGCAAAGGAGAATGCATTAACTTTAGATGCTTATAACCACTTTAATTGCATGAGCAATAACATTCTAATAAGGATTTTACTGGCCCATGTTACAACACCAAATCAATGTCATTAAAAAGTTTCCTTTGTAAAGAATATAATGCTATTTATTTTAAAAAGACACAATTGTCTGAAAGCTGTATAAGAAAAAGCAAGCAGATGGCAAAGGACTTGTCACTATTAGTGCCTGTGGTTCCCTGCAGCTGATCTTTTAACTATTACTGACTTATAGGGATGCGGTTCTGGTTCACTGCTGCAATAGGATCAAGATAAATCCTGCAGGTTCGGGATTTGCGGTCTTGGCAAAGTTTTCTGCAGGGCTGTTCGGAATTTTTTTTTTTAAACCATAATGCAATGTATGGCCTTTAATACATGGGCAGCAGTCTTAAGCCTCGTACACACGGTCGGACTTCAAACAAACTTTTCCGTGGATTTTTGTCCGAAGGGAACACCCATAGCATACACACGGCAGGACTTTTCTGCAAACTTTCCCAACATCACGTGGTTTTTCTGCTCTTTTTCTGCTCTTTACCGCCACCCTTTGGTCAACTTCTGCTATTGTTGGTTGATTTTAACATTGGTTTTGGGCATGCGTATTTGTACTTCGGACAAAAGTCCGATGGATTTCTGTACACACGGTTGGACTTTGCACCATCGGACTTTTGTTGCCGAAAAGTTTGTCCGTTTGCAGAGTGAACTTTTGTCCGATGAAAACCGAAAAAGTTTGTCCGATGGAGCGTACACACGGTCGGATTTTTGGGGAAAACTTGCTCATTTTGAAGTTTGTTGGCAAAAAGTCAGACCGTGTCCCTTTAGAAGGGACAAGGAGCAGGCTTTTGAAAAAGCCAGCCCCTTCACTATAAAAGGGAGAGTGTAGACCAGCCACAGTGTAAGTGAATTTAAAGCTGTTGTAAGGGAAAGCTAACTTCAAAGAGAGAAATTCTGATTGCTAGTTCTTTGATCAAATAACCCATTTGCTGTCTTTTATTGTTCTTACTATTGGTGGCATTTTTGTATTTCATTTTATTTTGTGGATGGTTTTATGTAAGTAGTCACATTTAGCTGCTGTCCCCTTCATAGAATTTTTTTTATAAGGCCTTTTGTTTCAGGCATTTTTGGGTTTTCGTTTCTTTTGTATTTTCTTCTTTATTATCATTAATGTTGATAGGTCCCCTTTTAAATTTGTGGTGCTTAAAGCAGATCATTCACTTATTACTGACTATCTTTAACCACTTAAGGACCTGAAGATTTCCCCCCTTAATGACCAGGCCATTTTTTGCGATACTGCACTGCGACGCTATAACTGACAATTGCGCAGTAGCGTGACACTGTACCCAAACAAAATTGATGTCCTTTTTTTCGAACAAATAGAGCTTTCTTTTGGTGGTATTTTATCACATCTGCGTTTTTTATTGTTTGCGCTATAAACAAAAAAAGAGCGGCAATTTTGAAAAAAATAACAATATTTTTTACTTTCTGCTATAATAAAAATCCCACCAATTTAAAAAAACAAAAACAAATTTCTTCATCAGTTTAGGCCAATATGTATTCTTCTACATATTTTTGGTTAAAAAAATTGCAATAAGCGTATATTGATTGGTTTGAACAAAACTTATCACATTTACAAAATAGGGGATAGATTTATGTACACTGTACCCAAATAAAATTAATGTCCTTTTTTTCGTACAAATAGAGATTTCTTTTGGTGGTATTTGATCACATCTGCGGTTTTCATTTTTTGCGCTATAAATAAAAAAAGAGCGACAATTATTTATACAAAATAGGGGATAGATTTATGTCATTTTTATTATTATTTTATTTTTTTACTAGTAATGGCGGCGATCAGTGATTTTTAGCGGGACTGTGACATTGCGACGGACAGATCAGACATCTAACTGTCATTTTTGACACTTTTTTTTGAACCAGTGATATTATTACAGTGATCAGTGAAAAATATGCATTGTACTAATGCCACTGGCAGGGAAGGGGTAAACATCAGGGGCGATCAAGGGGTTAAATGTGTTTTCTCAGTGTGTTTATTAACTGTATGGGGGACTGTGTGACTGGGGAAACACACAGATCCATATTCCTGCATAGCAGAAATACAGGATCTGTATGATCTCCCCTGTCAGAACAGAGATCTGCCTTGTTCAGACAGGCAGATCCCCTTTCTGTCACTGCAGGGAACAATCGCGGGTGGCTGCGTACCCACAAATCACTGTGTACGAGCCAACGTACAATGACGGCGATTCGCGGGAAGCAGCCACATTGCCGCAGTACAACGGCAGCGGCTGGTCCTTAGGCCGGGTTCACACTAGTGCGACACGACAGCCGTCCTACTTTGGATCTGACTTTGCCCTGCGACATGAAGCCAACATATGTCCGACTTTCAATGAACGGGGATCCGACTTGGATCCCCGCCAATACCAGGCACTGTGTTTGGTATGAATTCTGAGCGGGAACGCCACGTCAAATTTTAACTAAAAAACCGGCATGGGTTCCCCCTCCAGGGGCATACCAGGCCCTTCGATCTGGTATGGATTTTAAGGGGAACCCCAACGCCGAAAAATGGCGTGGGGGCCCCCCCCCGATTCCAAACCAAACCCTTATCAGAGCCTCTCATGACGTCACAATCACATGCTCCCATGACGTCACAGTCACATGCTTCGGAGCCACCCGGAGCATGTGACTGTAATGTCATGAGAGGCCTATATAAATCGGAGCGCACCGCACAGCCAGCATTACAGCGGGAGGAAGCGACGTGTCAACATCGAAGAGGGAAGAAGGCGACAGAGAAGACCGGGCCCGCTAGCAAAAGATCTGGAAGAAGATAGCAGAGGCCCGGCAGAAGGAAGAAAGAAAGAACCGGAGAGCGAGAGAAGAACCGGAGAGCGGGAGAAGAAGAAGGCGATGGAGAAGACCGGGCCCCGCTAGCAAAAGAGCTGGAAGAAGATAGCGGAGGCCCGGCAGAAGGAAGAAAGAACCGGAGAGCGTGGAGACCCCCGAAGTCGGAAGAAGACTCCCGGAGCTGTGCAATAAATTACTTTAAAAAGCTGTGTTTGTGTTTTTATTGACATTTTTTCCACCAGGTGAATGGGTAGGGGTACGATGTACCCCATACTCATTCACATAGGGTGGGGGGCCGGGATCTGGGGCCCCCTTATTAAAGGGGGGCTCCCAGATTCCGATAAGCCACCGGCCCGCAGACCCCGTCAACCAACGGCCAGGGTTGTCAGGAAGAGGCCCTGTCCTCATCAACATGGGAGCAGGGTGCTTTGGGGTGGGGGGGCCGCAGGTTGCCCCCCTGCCCCAAAGCACCAAACCCCCCATGTTGAGGGCATGCGGCCTGGTACGGTTCAGGAGGGAGGGGGCCGCTCTCTCATCCCCCCTCTTCCCCTGCGGCCTGCCAGGTTGCGTGCTCGGATAAGGGTCTGGTTTGGATTCTGGGGGGACCCCCACGCCGTTTTTTCGGCGTAGGGGTTGCCCTTAAAATCCAAACCAGAACTAAGGGCCTGGTATGCTCTTGGAGGGGGAACCCATGCCAGTTTTTTATTTAAAATTTTGCGTGGAGTTCCCCCTCAAGAGCAGCAGAGCACAAGTCGCATGCCAAAGTCGGATCATGCAAGACTGCGGTCCGACTTTGATCCGACTTCAATGATAGTCAATGGGCTGAAGTCGGATCAAAGTCAGACCAAAGTAGTACAGGGAGCATTTTCAAAGTCGGACCGACATGTGTCGGACCAGTTAAGACGGCTCCCATAGGAAAACATTGATTTTCACACGTCATGCGACATGAGCTCCCAATCTCGGAGCGTTTGTCGCCCCAGTGTGAACCCGGCCTAAAGCTGGTAAGCTGTCTTTTGTTCACATCATGTGGCTGCAGTAACAGTATGCACTCAACCACCTCACATTATATCACTCACATTTAACACACCCACCTATCCCCATAGGTAAAATAAAAGTTAGGCATACACCAGTTAGGCCTAATATAACTGATTAAAAGTGTCTTGTTGCTGGCCAATTTCACACTGCTGTATCATCTGCAGTCTTATAATTCCGAGAGTTTCATTGAAATTGGCAAGCAGCAGGACACTTTTGCATTGACAAAAACAAGAACAACAAACTACTGGGCAATTTGTATCTGCAAGTCAAAGCAGGGCTATCACCTTTTGATGAAAAGTATTTTTTAACTGAAATTAATCGCATTGGGTTGCTGCAGAATTATGCCAAGCTAATTGTGAAAAAGAAATAAAAAATTCACAGACAAATATACACTGCCAGTTTCATCATATCTGGCACTGTGGGCTGATCATTTTTTAACACCCTCACCCACAGAAATAGTTTGAAGCAATAAAGTGGCAAATGGAGCTCATTGTGCCAAATTGTGGGAATGGCCAAACTGTTCTAAGAATGAGAAGGGGCTTCAAGGCCCATGGTTAAATAAAACCTAAATCTTCTCACTATATATGCAGCAAACATATGCTGCAGTTCTTGTACCCACAAAATATGCTTTAATTACTGTGCCACATGTGAGATTCTATGAGACACTTAGAAACCTCAGCATATTATTTTTTTTAAATGAAACCGTTCCATTACATATGCTTTCTACACACAGCCTAACATAAAGAAGAACTTCATGTATATATATTATACTTAGAGTGCAGTGGTCAGGAGGATGTCATAAAAAATAAGAGTGAAGTAGTCAGTAGTATTAAATGTACAACAGTGTCAATAATGCAGGACTCAGGATTGCATAAGGCACAGTGAGTGGGCTAGGAGTGCGTATGGCAGAGTGCAGTGCTTAGGAGTATTTATTAAAGCCTCAGAGTGAGCAGGCAAGGAGCAGGTAATGCAGAGAGTGCAGTGCTCAGGAGTGCAGGGGACAGGAATGTACAATGCGCAGAGTGCAGTGCTAAGGAGTATTTAAGCCTCAGATTGAACGGGCCAGAAGTGTTTAATGCAGAGAGTGCAGTGCTCAGGAGTGCAGGGGACAGGAATGTACAATGCGCAGAGTGCAGTGCTAAGGTGTATTTAAGCCTCAGATTGAACGGGCCAGAAGTGTTTAATGCAGAGAGTGCAGTGCTCAGGAGTGCAAGGGCAGGAGTGTCTAACACAATGAATGCAGAGGTAACAATCCCTCCAAAGACCATATCCCACACAGTACAGATTTTCACCAATAGCCCCAATTCCCTCCCAGTGCAGATCTTCCCCCACAACCCTAACTCATCCCTCAGTACAGACAAACCCCAATACAGACCCCCCCCATTCCAGCCTAACCCTAAGTATAGATCCCCACCCTAGTACAGACCCCCCTAGCCTAAACCCTCAGTAAAGACCACCCACCCAGAACAGACCCACCCTCCCAGCCCAACCCCTCAGTACTGATCCCCCCTTTACCAGTCAAGACCTCCGTCCCAACCAGTTCCCTCAGTACAGACCCCTCTCCCAGCTTAACCCCTCCATATAGACCCCTATCCTAGGCTACCCCCCCTCCCAGTACACACACCCCTTTTCAAGTACAGATGTGCCCTTTCACCCTACTCCTCAGCACAGACCCCCACGCAGTATGCCACTGCTGTCAGTGTACACTTTTGCTGAGACTATACATAAAAATTATACTTTTCTGAAACACCACATACAGTTTTAGGCTGGAGTCACACCTATGCATTTTAAGTGCTTTTTGCATTTTGCAGATTTGCACTACAGAACGTGTTCCATAGGTAACCAAGTTAAATGGACTGTAGTGCACATCTGCAAAATGCAAAAAGCACTAAAACTGCATAGGTGTGAATCCAGCCTTAAGGCATTCCTCAAGCATGTTATTTAAAAGATTTTTGTATTTTTAAAGTTGCCATTGAGGCTGAATGAAAGAACCCTCTTCCTGTTGTACGGTTTTGGAAACATGTTTTTTTTTTTTTGCATTGATACAAGTGCTTCCATGACAGTGCCCAGCTTCTTGTGCTTTTTTGACAGCAGTTTTCCCATTACCCCTAAAATGGCCAGAATTTAATGAGATTCAGAGGAATTCATCTCTAAGTTTGGATTTGACAAATTTTGAACAAGATTCACTAAACCTTTGATTCGTTCATCACTACCTACTTACCATGTCTTCTTTTGCACTATATCTCTGTGGAGGTGGCTATCTTAGTATAGTTTTACTCCCTAATGTCAGAACCTTCAGCAAGGAGATTTAATGAGCAACACAATAGTGACATTACCAAATCTTGCTCTAAATCTCAAAGAAATCTGAGGCAGCAGTACCTTATATCTCATGCTGCAGATATACAGCTATGAGGATGTGCCTAGGCATGCTCACATACCAGAAATTGAAGTACAGTACCATTCTTCAAAATGAATTCAAGGTGAAACATATATTTTCAGAGTACATCTTAGGCACAATTAACATTTCTAAATGTTCCCTACAACAACATAATTAAACACGTTTAATTGTTTAGTTCACTTCCACTTTTAGTTTATTTTTAAATATGGCATGGGGTCTATAAAGATATTTTTTCCTTTTGTAATACCCTCTTTTGAGTTGTGTCCCTTTGTGTCCTCTCAGCCAGTGTGTCTGTCCCTCTACTGTATTTAAGCTTCAAATTGATGTATTTGGAGCATATAGCAGTAATAAAATAGAAAATATCTACCAGTCATATGATTGTTCCAGTTCACTAAAAGAATGTGTAGAACTGGAAAGAAGCCAGAGAACAGCAACCAACTTAACAAAGGGCATGTAGTCTCTTAACTGTGAGGTTAGGTTAATTGAACTAATTGTGTTCACCTTTGGAACAGATGAGATGATTTATTTTGGGATATAATTACCTTGTATATTAAAGATCCATAGAGTAAACTGTAAAAAGGTACAAGGGTACACTCTGTGGAGGAAAAGGTTGATCTTTGCC
This sequence comes from Rana muscosa, assembly GCA_029206835.1. Lineage (NCBI taxonomy): Eukaryota > Metazoa > Chordata > Amphibia > Anura > Ranidae > Rana > Rana muscosa. Next base: position 738,312,522 of record CM055118.1, read on the forward strand.
ATATGGAAAGGGTTCCTAACTGTGAGGGTTCTTACCTATGAAAATGTAAATAGTTCTAGCCATCAAAAATAAAAATAAAAAATTAACCTGTTCAGTGCAAAAACAAGTCCCAGTGTTCACTGATATCAGTCAGGAATGTCAATGGAGTGCAAGTGAAGATCAGTAGTCATGTAATAAGAATCTTGCAGCTTCCATTGAAGAGGAGAGCTCAAAAGAACAGCGGGATCCCCATTAAACACCTTAATCCATTTATCTGTAACAAGAAAAATATAGCACATTTACATACAGTATCCCACAAAAGTGAGTACACCCCTCACATTTTTGGAAATATTTTATTATATCTTTTCATGTGACAACACTGAAGAAATTACACTTTTCTACAATGTAAAGTAGTAAGTGTACAGCTTGTATAACAGTGTAAATTTGCTGCCCCCCCCCCCCCCAAAATAACTCAACACACAGCCATTAATGTCTAAACCACTGGCAACAAACGTGAGCACACCCCTAAGTGAAAATGTCCAAATTGGGCCCAAAGTGTTGATATTTTGTGTTGCCACCATTATCTTCCAGCACTGCCTTAACCCTCTTGGGCATGGAGTTCACCAGAGCTTCACAGGTTGCCACTGGAGTCCTCTTCCACTCATCTATGACGACATCACGGAGCTGGTGGATTTTAGGGATCTTGTGCTTCTCCACCTTCCATTTGAGGATGCCCCACAGATGCTCAATAGGGTTTAGGTCTGGAGACATGCTTGGCTAGTCCATCACCTTTACCCTTAGCTTCTTTAGCAAGGCAGTGGTTGTCTTGGAGGTGTGTTTGGGGCCGTTATCATGTTGGAATACTGCCCTGCAGCCCAGTCCCCAAAGGGAGGGAATTATGCTTTGCTTCAGTATGTCACAGTACATGTTGACATTCATGATTCCCTCAACAAACTGTAGCTCCCGTGTGCCTGCAGCACTCATGTAGCCCCAGACCATGACACTGCCACCACCATGCTTGATTGTAGGCAAGATACGCTACACTTGTCTTTATACTCCTAACCTGGTTGCCACCACACACGCTTGACACCATCTGAACCAAAAAAAAATATTCTGGTCTCATCAGACCACAGGACATGGTTCCAGTAATCCATGTCCTTAGTCTGCTTGTCTTCAGCAAACTGTTGGTGGGCTTTCTTGTGCATCATCTTTAGAAGAGGCTTCCTTCTGGGACGACATCCATGCAGACCAATTTGATGCAGTGTGCAGCGTATGGTCTGAGCACTGACTGGCTGATCCCACCCCCCACCCCTTCAACCTCTTCAGCAATGCTGGCAGCACTCATGCGTCTATTTCCCAAAGACAACCTTTAGATATGACGCTGAGCATGTGCACTCAACTTCTTTGGTCAACCATGATGAGGCCTGTTCTGAGTGGAACCTGTCCTGTTAAACCACTGTATGGTCTTGGCCAATGTGCTGCAGCTCAGTCTCAGGGTCTTGGCAATCTTATTATAGCCTATGCCATCTTTATGTAGAGCAATATTTAATCTTTTCAGATCCTCCGACAGTTCTTTGCCATGAGGTGCCATGTTGAACTTCCAGTGACCAGTATGAGAGAGAGAGAGAGAGCGAGAACACCAAATTATCACACCTGCTCCGCATTCACACCTGAGACCTTGTAACACTAACGAATCACGTGACACCGGGGAAGGAAAATGGCTAATTGGGCCCAAATTGAACATTTTCACTTAGGGGTGTACTCACTTTTGTTGCCAGCGGTTTAGACATTAATGGCTGTGTGTTGAGTTATTTTGAGGGGACAGCAAATTTACACTGTTATACAAGCTTTACATTCACTACTTTAAATTGTAGCAAAGTGTAATTTATTCAGTGTTGTCACATGAAAAGATTGAATAAAATATTTACAAAAATGTGAGGGGTGTACTCACTTTTATGAGCTTGTTATCAGCACAGGAGTTACATGTGGGCGCTATCAATTAGTTGTTATACATCTGCCGTATGCGGTCCACGAGCTGGAATGGAAGGCACCCGCTTTGACAGCTGTCAAAAAAGCCGCTGGAGCCCGGCATCTTGCAAAGCGCTGTATTGTCTCATTATGAGCCTCACATAATAGTGGAAAGAGTGGGCGGTGAAAGGGGGCGGTAGCGCATTTCAACGGGATAATCCTTCTTTGTCATTGTAGTTCTAGCCATCTGTAAAGGGTACGTCAAACTGGGCTGAATGTGTTTTTTAAACTTGGTCCAGCAAGTTATCTGATTGCTTTTGGTGATATCAGGAATATTTTTTTTCCTGTTTGACTAACTTGAATCATGCTTTATACAATTGTATTGCCATCATTTGGATCAACTCCAAGTTTAGTGTTCTGTGCATGCAAATGTATTTATTTATTTTTGTTTAACTCAATGAACAGCATTATTTTTTGAACCTGACTAAATATATAACTCTATTGTTTTTAAACTAGTCAATATCCAACAACTAAACTGCTTTTTCTCTACAGCCTTTAGCAAGCGAATATCATTATGGTGATGGATTTGGATACATTGTTGCATTTAAACCATTTACTGAAAGAGAATGGAGAAAAGTGACAGTTACCAACCCTGAGAGTGGTCGATATGTTCACAAGGATGATACTATTACACCAGCTACACAGTTTCAAGTAAAGGTTCAAGCCTTTAATAGATGGGGAGAAGGTCCATTCAGTAGCACTGCTAGCATTTACTCTGCAGATGAAGGTAAATCAAAAACCTGTCCCTGTACTTATGAACAAAAAAGTATAGATTATCATATCAGCAGAAATATCACCAGGGAATCAGCTTTAACCACTTCCATACCGGGTCATTGTAAAATGACGCTGGCAGGAACCCTCTCTCCCTCCGGGTGGACGCCATATGATGTCCTGGGTTTGAGGGGGGATATCTGAATGATGCCTGTAGCTAGAGGCATCATTCAGATATCCTTGTCTTCAGCCGGCGATTCTGCGCACCATAAGAATGATCATAGCGGTGGTTCCGCCGCTTGATCGTTCTTATAGGCGGCGGGAGGGGACATCCCCCCCTCCCGCCGCCATCCGGTGCTTCTCCGGGCTCTCCCGTGCCATCAGGGACCCGGAGAGAATCGTCCGACACCGGTGGTGGGTCACGTGACGAGCATAGAGATGACTGGTGACCAGATGGTCACCAGTCATCTCTATGACCGTCGGAGGCCCGGGCGCGATGTGATGACGTCACACCCGGGTCCTCAGATGTAAACAAAGCCGCCATTGCGGCTAGTAAGTATGAGATCAGTGAATTTGTTTTCACGATCTCATGCTTTCCAACCTGGAGGAGAGATGTGGGGTCTTATTGACCCTGCATCTCTCCATAAAGAGGACCTGTCACACACATTCCTATTACAAGGGATGTTTACATTCCTTGTAATAGGTATAAAAGTGATCAAAAAAAAATTTTTTTAAAAAGAAAGTAAAAAAAAAAAAAAAAGTAAAAAAATAAAATAAATTTAAACCGCCCCTGTCCCCAATAGCTCGCGCTTAGAAGCGAATGCACACGTAAGTCCCGCCCACATGTGTAAACGCCGTTCAAACCACATATGTGAGGTATCGCCGCGTGCGTTAGAGCGTGTGAAACAATTCTAGCACTAGATCTCCTCTGTAACTCTAACCTGGTAACCTGTAAAAAATTTCAAAGCGTCGCCTATGGAGATTTTTAAGTTCCGAAGTTTGGCACCATTCCATGAGTGTGCGCAATTTTAAAGCATGACATGTTAGGTATCTTTTTACTCGGCGTAACATAAGCTTTCATATTTTATAAAAAAATTGGGCTAACTTTACTGTTTTGTTATTTTTTAATTCAAGAAACCATTTTTTTCCCCAAAAAAAGGCGTTTGAAAAATTATTGCGCAAATACCGTGCAACATAAAAAGTTGCAACGACCGTCATTTTATTCCCTAGGGTGTCTGCTAAAAAAAACATATATAATGTTTGGGGGTTCTGAGTAATTTTGTAGCAAAAGAATGATGATTTGTACATGTAGGAGAGAAGTGCCAGAATAGGCCCGGTATGGAAGTGGTATAAAAAGCCCTGTATGGAAAGGGTTAAGAAAATAAAAAGGTGCTATTTTCTCAATCTGGGCACTATGACAGATAAACGAATCTCAGTTTGAACAATAGTATCTCTTTATGAAAAAGTTCTGTTGACATTCTAACATCATGAAGGTGCACAAAGGAAAAACATGCTGGGGTTGCAGTTTAGGAAACCAGTATTATATATCCATGGAGACATGAAAAAGGCCAAAAAGTTTGGGAATAAATAGGAAGAAATCTTTAATAGAAATCCTATTTTTATTTTTTTAGAAATTAACAGATATACAATCATACTAACATTTGTACATGAAGTTTTGGTATGTAAACTGTAATACTTAGTATAACTGAATTCAATACTAGAGTATTTTTAATACAAGAAACAGTATTTATTCACATCACGGTTTGATATTGTATTTCCTGAATTCAGCGAAGGTGCCGTGGTCGGTTGAAATCCTATTTTTATGTGGTGTGCTTACATGGGCAACTACATCATATAAAAGCAGAAACATTTTTCCTGTAATATAAGAGAGGCATTTATCTATCATGTGGTTATTTCAGATGCATACACAGGTGTACACAAACGTGAGTCAGAAGTTTGCACTTGTACTTGGAAATAAAAAGATCATAACAGCTAACACCATGACATGGAAAGGGTTAAAATAATTACAATTTGAGGATGAAGATAATTAGGAGTAAACAATGTAATTAGTCTATAAGCTGTATCCAGGAACTGCTTCAGCAGTCTGGCTGAGAATGATGAAGATTTAGCAAAAAAAGAATCATGGAGAAGTATTTCAGCAGCCAGCACATGTTGATGTCATGGGCACTAAGGATAAGCAAGATGAGCATACCAGTTTTTACAGATAAAAAATGTGTGTATAGTTCAGGAATCTCTGTAGGCAAATACTAATGTATTTATATGCCCGACCCCTTCAAATTTAATGTAGTAGTGGGAAAGAGTCCATGAGAGAAGCAAAATAGTGGCATACCCATGACACTTCATGCCTTGCTTGTACAAATCTGCTGTGACAAATCCCCATCTCAAGATCGCCTACTATAGTGCATTTCTCCTGTTAGGATATAATTGTAGAGAGTGGGAAAGGGAGGTTGAAAGGGCTGCAAGACATGAGATAGTGAGATAGCCCATCAGACATTTCCGTGATGTCCAAATAGTGTGTGAATCTTTCTAAAATAAAACACATGAACTGCAAATACTTTTGTTTTAAGTCTAATATGGGTCAGATTATTGAAATCTGCTGCTGTGGTTTATTGCACACATTGCACTTTGCCAATAGCCATGATAACAGGATGATATGAGCTGATATTTTGTCTTTTACATTTACAGTAGGCGAAAAAAGTTGAAAATTACATAGAAAATGCTAAAACTGCAATTGCCTTTGCTCTCTTTTACCAGCACCCACAGAATACCCTACAGGTGTGAGGGTAGTAGTGCTGTCCTCCTCTGAAGCCAGTGTGTCTTGGCAGCCAGTAATTGGACAAACTGTCACAGGTTACCAGGTGAGAATGCAATCTTGTCATTCATGAATAAAACACAGCTGATTTTGTTTAAAGATAACTTGCTTCAAAGTAAGTCTTGGAAGATGATACTATGATAATCATAAAACGTAAAAAAAGGTAACCACTCAGTAAGGTATGGGACTGCTCAATCTCTTTTCCTTCTTTCTAGAAATAGTAGTAAAAGAAAAAGTAAATAGGTTGAGAGAAAAAAATAAAACAAATGGGGGGGGGGGGGGGTGGAGTTCAAGATGGCGATGGATCATGTTAGTAGAGGTATTCAGTCAATATGACTTATCCAGGGATTTATTATCCAAAGAGGGCCCTAGCTTCGTCAGAAAGTTTAAACAGATTCCAGAGCCTCCAGTCTTATGCCCCATACACACGATCATTTTTAATGTCATTTTTAAAACTGACGTTTTTCTTGTCATTTTTTTTCTTGTTTCCTCTCAAGCCTGTCTTGCATACACACCATCATTTTAAAAAATGTTCAAGAAAAGCGCAGTGACGTACACCACGTACGACGGCACTATAAAGGGGAAGTTCCGTTCGAATGGCGCCACCCTTCATGTTAGTAAAGTTTGTTGAGAGACGATTCGCTCTTTTCAGTCTAGTGCTTTTCAGTCCGTTACAGCATGACGAATGTGCTATCTCCATTACGAACGCTAGTTTTACCAGAACGAGCGCTCCCGTCTCATACTTGATTCTGAGCATGCGCATTTTTTTTCACGTCGTTAAAGCATACACACTATCGTTTTTCACGTCGTTAAAAAAAACGACATGAAAAACGACGTGAAAAAAGAGAGCATGTTCGAAATTTTTAATGGCCGTTTTTCACGTCGTTAAAAATGCTCTGGAGCATACACACGATCATTTTTAATGGCCATTTTTTTTAATGGCATTTTTAACGGCATGAAAAATGATCGTGTGTATGGGGCATTAGAGTATATTTCTGCTTATGCTGTGCTGTAAGTATCAAGTCTTCCATCTTATTTATGTCCTCTACCTTACAAAGCTAACTTGCGATAGTCGGTGGCAATTGTTTTTTGGCGGCATTTAATAGGTGTCGTACAATCGATTTTTTATACATTTTTGTGGGGATCGTTGAAACATGTAGTAAGGAGAAGGCTGGATCGTCAGGAATCTTGTGCTCCATAAATTTTTGGGTAATGTTTCGGACTTCCGTCCAAAAGTGCTTCAATTTGGGGCAGGACCAGAATAGCAGTGTCAACATGGGAGTCCTGCAGAGACTCCAGGGCAGACATCCGCCGCTCCAGGGTTACCACAGATGACTCTCCCACCACCAACCGATCCGACAGGGATTGTACATCCTGTTTGACTGTCTGTATCTCTTTGCGGTGGGTTTCTTCCAGACGCCCAATGAGGGCAGGGTTTAGAGCAGCGCTCGTAGTTCATCATCCGCTCGTAGAGTCAGAGGGTGATGAGAGGAGCCCTGTAGATCAGGGCAGAAAGTCATGGGAGTGTCTCAGTAGGCTTCCGAGGCCAAGGAGGCAGCCGGTAAGGCAGGAGGGTCCCATGAGGTTGATGCCTCATGTGGTGAGTCGCATGGTTCTCTTGGGATCAGGGAAGGCTGTCTGGGGAAAAACTGTTGTATTTCCACTCTGGACTGAGCAGCACGAGATGCCTTTGTGTTGCTCTTCACTTTCCACTGGTTTTCTGAGAGCATACCATTGAGTAGCGAGCAGAATAAGCCGGGGTAGTTAGGAGAAGGTCAGGAGCTCAGAAGACACATGTCTCTACTCGGTCATGTCCAGACCACGCCCCCCAGGGGGAGATATTTTTTATGCACTACATTGCAAATGTATTAGGAAGGTGTAAAAATGCTGTCAATTAAGAATGCTTTAAGAAATAGAAGTGTTAATAGTTTATTTTTATCAATTAACAAAATGCAAAGTAAATGAATGGAAGAGAAATCCAAATCAAATCAATATTTGGTGTGGCCAACCTTTGCTTTCAAAACACCATCAATTCTTCTAGGTACACTTGCACTTCGTTTTTGAAGGAACTCGGCAGGTAGGTTGTTCCAAACATCTTGGATGACTAACCAGAGATCTTCTTTGGATGTAGGCTGCCTTAAATCCTTCAATCTCTTCATGTAATCTCAAACAGACTCTGTGATGTTGAGATCAGGGCTCTGTGGGGGCCAAACATCACTTCCAGGACTCATTGTTTTTCTTTGCACTGAAGATAGTTCTTAATGACATTGGCTGTATGTTTAGGGCCATTGTCCTGCTGCAGAATAAATGTGGTGCTAATTACACACCTCCCTGAAGGTATGGCATGATGGATAAGTATCTGCCTGTATTTCTCAGCATTGGGGACACCATTGATCCTAACCAAATCTCTACCTCCAGTTGCAGAAATGCAGCCCCAAACTTGCAAGAAATTTCCACCATACGTCACTCTCCAGCCCTTCGGTGAACAAACTACCTCCTAATACAGCCAAGTTCCTATGTTTTTGTGCATTGAGCCACGTCAGAGATATAACTTTTTGGCTGCAGTTCTTCCATGAAGACCACTTCTGGTCTTCATGGAAGACTTATTCAGACAATAGATTTACCTGGGCCCCACTAGTATGCACCAGTTCTGTGCTGATAGCACTGCTGGACATCTTCCGATGTCAGAGGGAAGTAAGCATTATGTGTGTTTCATCTGCTGCATTAGGTTTTCTTGGCCAACCATTGCGCCTATGGTCCTCTTAATTGTTTGCTTCTTTGTACTTCTTCAAAGTAGCTTGAACAGCACATCTTTAAACCCCAGTCTGCTTTGAAATTATTGCTTGGGAGAGACCTTGCTGATGCAGTACAACTACCTTGTGTCTTGTTGCTGTGCTCAGTCTTGTCATTGTGACATGAAACTGCCTTCTACAACCTCACCTTAACAGCAGAGTTTGGCTGTTCCTCACCCAGTTTTAAGCCTTCCACACAACTGTTTCTGTTTCAGTTAATGACTGTTTCAACCTACAATTGAAATCATTAGCACCTGCTTGGTAAAATAGATCAATCATACACCTGACCCTACTTCTACAAAGTCCCTGACTTTGTGCACGAATTGATGCTGGTTTGAACAAGCAGAGAATTAGAAACATGTCAAAAGGAGCCTAAATCTCAAAAGAAAATTGTTAAACATTAATATGCAATATTTAACCACTTAACGACCGCCCACTGTAAATATACGTCGGCAGAATGGCACCGACAGGCAGAATCACGTACATATACGTGATTGCCTTTGTATAGTTGGGGGGTCCGATCGGACCCCCCTTCTTTACAGTGGGTGGTCGTTTTACCTTCGGGCGCGATCCGGCATGAGGGGACGGCCGTTCGATTCCGGCCACCCCCTCTCGATCGCTCCCGGCGAATGAGAGAGCTTCCCCTGCCTGCCAGGCAGGAGGAAGTGATGTCATCTCTCCTGCGGCGCTCACATATACCGAGCGCCGTACAGGAGAAGATGCAGGTTAGTGCACACAACACTACACTGACACCAGGACACATAGGCACATAAATCGCCCCCCCAGGCCCCCCCAGACACCCCCAGATCACCCCCCAGCCCCCAGTCACAGTGTCACTGATTGCAGTGACCATTTATTTAGTGATCACTGCAATCAGTGACATTTGTGACTGTAAAAGTGTCACTAAAGTTAGTTTTAGGTCCAGTGTAGCCCCCTAACCCCCCCTAATAAAGGTTTAACCCCCTGATCACCCCCCAGATAACCCTTTCACCCCCTAGCACCGCCGTCGCTAAGCAATCATTTTTCTGATCGATGTCTTAGCGTCGGTGATGCTGATCGGTAGCCAGTAATTTTTTTTAGGTTCGCCGCAGGTTTTTATAGCGTCGGGTACCCCCATATATTACCTAATAAAGGTTAAACCCCCTTGATCGCCCCCCAGGTAACCCTTTCACCCCCTATCACCACTGTCACTAAGCGATAATTTTTCTGATCGCTGTCTTAGCGTCGGTGATGCAGATCGGTAGCCAGTAATTTTTTTTAGGTTCGCCGCAGGTTTTTATAGCGTCAGGTACCCCAATATATTACCTAATAAAGGTTTAACCCCCTTGATCGCCCCCCAGGTAACCCTTTCACCCCCTATCACCACTGTCACTAAGCGATCATTTTTCTGATCGCTGTCTTAGCGACGGTGATCCAGATCGGTAGCCAGTAATTTTTTTTAGGTTCGCCGCAGGTTTTTATAGCGTCAGGTACCCCCATATATTATCTAATAAAGGTTTAACCCCCTGATCGCCCCCCAGGTAACCCTTTCACCCCCTATCACCACTGTCGCTAAGCGATCGTTTTTATGATCGTTGTCTTATGCCCCAAACACACGATCATTTTTCATGCCGTTAAAAATGCCATTAAAAAAAATGGCCATTAAAAATGATCGTGTGTATGCTCCAGAGCATTTTTAACGACGTGAAAAACGGGCATTAAAAATTTCGAACATGCTCTCTTTTTTCACGTCGTTTTTCATGTTGTTTTTTTTAACGACGTGAAAAACGATAGTGTGTATGCTTTAACGACGTGAAAAAAAATGCGCATGCTCAGAATCAAGTATGAGACGGGAGCGCTCGTTCTGGTAAAACTAGCGTTCGTAATGAAGATAGCACATTCGTCATGCTGTAACGGACTGAAAAGCACTAGACTGAAAAGAGCGAATCGTCTCTCAACAAACTTTACTAACATGAAGGGTGGCGCCATTCGAACGGAACTTCCCCTTTATAGTGCCGTCGTACGTGGTGTACGTCACTGCGCTTTTCTTGAACATTTTTTAAAATGATGGTGTGTACGCAAGACAGGCTTGAGAGGAAACAAGAAAAAAAATGACGAGAAAAACGTCAGTTTTAAAAATGACATTAAAAATGATCGTGTGTATGGGGCATTAGTGTCGGTGATGCCGATAGGTAGCCAGTAATTTTTTTTTAGGTTCGCCGTCAGGTTTTTATAGCGTCAGGTACCCCCATATATTACCTAATAAAGGTTTTAACCCCCTAATTGCCCCTAGTTAACCCTTTCACCAGTGATCATCATATAAGTGTTACGGGTGACGCTGGTTAGTTAGTTTGCTTTTTATAGTGTCAGGGCACCCGCCGTATATAACCCAATAAAGGTTTAACCCCCTGATCGCCGGCGGGTGATATCAATTAGGTTTTAGCGTCAGAGAGGGTCTGCGTCACACCCCAGGCAGCGTCAGGTTAGTGCCAGTAGCGCTAACACCCACGCGTGAAGCATACACCCCCCTTAGTGGTATAGTATCTGATCAGCACAATATCTGATCTGATCAGATCTATACTAGCGTCCCCAGCAGTTTAGGGTTCCCAAAAACGCAGTGTTAGCGGGATCAGCCCAGATACCTGCTAGCACCTGCGTTTTGCCCCTCCGTCCAGCCCAGGCCACCCAAGTGCAGTATCGATCGATCACTGTCACTTGCAAAACACAACACACATAACTGCAGCGTTCGCAGAGACAGGCCTGATCCCTGCGACTCCAGTGCTGTAGGAGGTGATTTCACCACCACAGTTAAAAAAAAAAAAAGCATATATGCCGAAGCATTGGGGCAGCAGGGGCGGAGGAGCGATTTTGCTCCTAATGCCGCGTACATACGGTCAAAATTCCGACGGAGGCTTGCCCGTGGAAAAGTCTGACCATGTGTACGCGGCATAACTTTTGCGAGAAGATGCCCCCATGCTTCGGCATATATAAATGGTGTATGTATGCCCATCATTAGAAGTGGGTGGATGAAGGGCGGTATTCTAATGGTGGGCATACCCACCGATCAATCTTTTTTTTTCGTTCAGCCAACAGGCTGCATGAAATAAAAAGATTACAATACATGTCCAACAAGGACCAGCAACGTACTGGTATGTTGCTGGACTTTGAATGTTTATACCAGAATGATGCCTGCGGGTTTAGGTATCATCTTGGTATCATTCTTTTCAGCCAGTGGCCGGCTTTCATGTAAAAGCAATCCTAGTGGCTAATTAGCCTCTGGACTGCTTTTACAAGCAGTGGGAGGGAATGTCCCCCCCCCCCGGATATAAAAAGCGCCATTGGGAAATTGAGAAAGCATTTTATCACACCGATCTTGGTGTGGTCAGATGCTTTGAGGGCAGAGGAAAGATCTAGGGTCCAATAGACCCCAGTTTTTTCAAAAAAGAGTACCTGTCATTACCTATTGCTATCATAGGGGATATGTACATTCCCTGAGATAACAATAAAAGGGATAAAAAAAATATATATGGAAGCAACAGTTTAAAAATAAAATAAAAATGCAAAATTAATAATAAAAAAAAAAAAAAAAAGCACCCCTGTCCTGCCCTGCTCTTGCCCAATGGCGAACGCAAGCGTCGGTCTGGCGTCATATGTAAACAGCAATTGCACCATGCATGTGAGGTATCACCACGAATGTCAGATCAAGGCCAGTCATTTTAGCAGTAGACCTCCTCTGTAAATCTAACGGGGTAACCTGTAAATGCTTTTAAAGGCTTTTAAAAATGTATGTAGTTTGTCGCCAATGCGCGTTTGTGCGAAATTTTAAAGCATGTCGTGTTTGGTATCTATGTACTCGGCCTAAGATCATCTTCTTTATTTCATCAAACATTTGGGCAATATAGTGTGTTTTAGTGCATTAAAATTTAAAAAAGTGTATTTTTTCCCAAAAAAATGCGTTTGAAAAATCGCTGCGCAAATACTGTGTAGAAAAAAAAATGCAACACCCACCATTTTATTCTGTAGGGCCTTTGCTTTAAAAATATATATAATGTTTGGGGGTTCAACATAATTTTCTTGCAAAAAAAAATATGTTTTCATGTAAACAAAAAGTGTCAAAAAGGGCTTTGTCTTCAAGTGGTTAGAAGAGTGGATGTAAGCTTCCTAATGTTGTGTATAAAATGCCAGAACAGTTCAAAACCCCCCCAAATTACCCCATTTTGGAAAGTAGACACCCCAAGCTATATACCGAGAGGCATGTCGAGTCCATGGAATATTTTATATGTTGACACAAGTTGCGGAAAAAATACAATTTTTTTTTTTTTTTGCACAAAGTTGTCACTAAATGATATATTGCTCAAACATGCCATGGGCATATGTGGAATTACACCCCAAAATACATTCTGTTGCTTCTCCTGAGTACGGGGATACCACATGTGTGAGACTTTTTGGGAGCCTAGCCACGTACGGGACCCCAAAAACCAATCACCGCCTTCAGGCTTTCTAAGGGTGTCAATTTTTGATTTCACTTCTCACTGCCTATCACAGTTTCGGAGGCCATGGAATGCCCAGATGGCACAAAACCCCCCCAAATGACCCAATTTTGGAAAGTAGACACCCCAAGCTATTTGCTGAGAGGTATTGTGAGTATTTTGCAGATCTCGCTTTTTGTCACAAAGTTTTGAAAATTGAAAAAAAAAAAAATGTTCTTTCTTCATTTTCAAAAACAAATGAGAGCTGTAAAATACTCACCATGCCTCTCAGCAAACAGCTTGGGGTGTCTACTTTCCAAAATGGGGTCATTTGGGGGGGTTTTGTGCTATTTTGGCATTTTATGGCCTTCAAAACTGTGATAGGTAGTGAGGAGTGAAATCAAAAATTTGCGCCCTTAGAAATCCTGAAGGCGGTGCTTGGTTTCCGGGGTCCCGTACGTGGCTAGGCTCCTAAAAAGTCCCACACATGTGGTATCCCCATACTCAGGAGAAGCAGCAGAATGTATTTTGGGGTGCAATTCCACATATAACCATGGCATGTGTGAGCAATATATCATTTAGTGACAACTTTTTGTAATTTTTATTTTTTTTATTTTTTTTTGTCATTATTCAATCACTTGGGACAAAAAAAAAATATTCAATGGGCTCAACATGCCTCTCAGCAAATTTCCTTGGGGTGTCTACTTTCTAAAATGGGGTCATTTGGGGGGGGGTTTTGTACTGCCCTGCCATTTTAGCACCTCAAGAAATGAGATAGGCAGTCATAAATTTAAAGCTGTGTAAATTCCAGAAAATGTACCTGTCAGGGTCACCTGTGGCCAGGTGACAGATGCACACCGTAGGGGGACAGGAGTGCACCGCGAGGTAGTGAACCCTATGGCTGGCTTCTGTGGGTAGGAAACTGGGTGGTTGTGGAAAGCGGGACCAGAGGAGCACAACCGGGATCCCAACGGAAGCGAGAGCCAAGATTCCCCAGGGCGCGGAGTCTAAGACCCAGCTGGTCTTCTCCAGGGCCTCTAGTGGTGAGGATGTTACGCTGCAGGCTGGGACCAGGTCGCGGCCCCTGGAGTTTCCTAGCTCACGCCCCGTAGGATAAGGGGAAGCAGCGGCACACGATAGAGAGAACCGAATAACAAGCCGAAGGTCAGGGGCCACAAGCAGACAAGGATAACGAAGAACGAGCCGAAGGTCAAGGGTCACGAGCAGACAGGGATGGTCGGGGACAAGCCAATAACGTAACAGAGAGACAGACGTAGCACACGGCAGGCAGGAACCCAAACACACAATGCCTAACAAACACGTTGATCAGCAAAGCAGGCTTGCAGTGCACAGGTTAATATAGTGTTCAGTGATAGGGCCTGGGGTGGAGTCAGGCTGGGAGGAGATTATAAAGGAAGCCAGGTGAAGGAGGTCTGGTCTCTAGATGAACACATGAGGAGGAAGGTAAGATGGCAGACAAACACTACTGCATATCCATGACAGTACCCTCCCTCTTATGGGCCCTCCCCCGCCTGGACCCAGGCTTAAAGGGAAATCTCTGATGAAACCTTCTCAACAGATGAGGTGCAGCGACATCAGATGCAGCGATCCAAGACGCCTCCTCAGGACCAAAACCTCTCCAATGCACAAGGTACTGAAGATTGCCTCTGCAGAGCCGAGAATCCAGAACTTGTCTAACCTCGTACTTAAGATTATCCTCAGAGACCGAAAACGAGGTAGGGAGATGACAAGAAGATCTATTGAGGACCAAAGGCTCTCTAGGAATAAGCAAGGGCATGAGAGGATCAACAGGAATCTGAGGAGGGTCCCCTAGACCCTTAAAGGGGAACTGGTCATCTTGCACAGGACCATCAGACTGGGCAGATGTCAGTGGAACCCTGAAGTCAGGTTGGTTAGAAGGTGACATGTCGCCGGAGTCAAGCTGAATAGCTGAAGGACAAGCAGAATGTCCCGAACAAGAAAAAGTGAGAGGCTCACTGGGCATGGGCTGGACTGGCATAACTAGTACAGAGGCAGAGTGAATAGCTGAGTCAGGTGTAGCGACTACCTGAATCGCATCGCAAGACGTAGCGACTGCAGGACTTGTAGACAAGCTAGCCTGGCTGTGCGTCCAAGGGTGGTTAGGGACAGAGAAATGTAAATGGTTGTGCAACCTGGAATGAATGACCGGCTCAGATTCACAGGGGGCAACCTTGGGTAGGCAGGACGAGGAACAGGAGGGACCCCAAGCCAGGATCTGTCCAGTAGTCCAGTCCACATGAGGAGAATGGAGCTGTAACCATGGGAGACCCAAAATTATAGGCGTTGAGGCCTTGGGTAAGATAAGGAAGGATATCCACTCCTGGTGGAGTGTCCCTACCGACATCTTAACAGGGAGGGTCTGGAAGCGGATAGGTCCCCCTGGAAGAACAGTACCATCAATCGCCAAGACCACCAATGGCGTGGTGAGGGGCAAAAGAGTAAGTCTCATGGACGATGCGATTTCCCAGTCCATGAAATTACCAGCGGCTCCGGAATCCAGATATGCTGAGACCGAATGAGAAGAAGCACCAACATGAAGGAACACAGAAAGCAGAAGACGAGAAGGGGAAGGTGATATTTCTGGGTCCAATACTCCACTTTCCAGATGAAGTGGACCCGAACGTTTTTCTGGACAAAGAGAGCAAGTGTCACGAAAATGACCTTTGCCCCCACAGTAAAGACACAGACCAAGAGTTCTGCGCCTAGCACGTTCCTCAGGGGATAGCCTGGTCCGACCCAGCTGCATGGGTTCCTCAGCTGGTAGGAGATGCTCTACGGGTCGAAGAGAGGGGAGCTCAGGCTGACTAAGAACCAAGGAGTGCTGGCGTTGCTTTTCTAAGGTCCTCTCCTGAAAGCGAATATCGATCTGGTTACACAAGGAGATAACGCCGGCCAGATCAGTGGGGATGGTTCTTCCAGCTAATTCATCCTTCACTCTATCAGACAGGCCATGCAAAAAGGTTGCGACTAAGGCCTCATTGTTCCAGCTCAACTCAGCCGACAGTATGCGGAAATGAAGGGCATACTGTCCCACAGAAGCAGACTCTTGGCGGAGACGTAAAAGGGCGCTGGCCGCTGAAGAGACACGAGCCGGTTCTTCGAAGATATTCCGAAAAAGTTTCAAGAAGCCAGACAGGCTAGAAACCACTGGATCATTCAGTTCCCACAGAGGGGCTGCCCAGGCTAAAGCTTCACCAGAGAGGAGGGAAATGATATAGGCTACCTTAGCCCGATCAGACAGGAAGTTTTGGGGCTGGAGCTCAAAATGAATCGTGCATTGGCTAAGGAACCCCCTGCAAGCCTTGGAGTCCCCAGAGAAACGGGACGGAGCTGGCAGTTGTAGCGAGTGTGTGGCTGCGACTGGTGCAATAGGTGCAACCGCTGATTGTATTTGAGGTTGCGGATTCAGGGTTCCCAAGGAGGCCTGAAGCTGCTCGAAGCGAGAAGCCAGATCCTGGAGGAATCGCATCACCTGAGTCTGATTCGATTCCTGGGTTTCAAGTCTGCAAACTATGCCCTGCAATGGATCATCCGCGGGTAGCGGGATGTCAGCCGGGTTCATGGCTGATCAAACTGTCAGGGTCACCTGTGGCCAGGTGACAGATGCACACCGTAGGGGGACAGGAGTGCACCGCGAGGTAGTGAACCCTATGGCTGGCTTCTGTGGGTAGGAAACTGGGTGGTTGTGGAAAGCGGGACCAGAGGAGCACAACCGGGATCCCAACGGAAGCGAGAGCCAAGATTCCCCAGGGCGCGGAGTCTAAGACCCAGCTGGTCTTCTCCAGGGCCTCTAGTGGTGAGGATGTTACGCTGCAGGCTGGGACCAGGTCGCGGCCCCTGGAGTTTCCTAGCTCACGCCCCGTAGGATAAGGGGAAGCAGCGGCACACGATAGAGAGAACCGAATAACAAGCTGAAGGTCAGGGGCCACAAGCAGACAAGGATAACGAAGAACGAGCCGAAGGTCAAGGGTCACGAGCAGACAGGGATGGTCGGGGACAAGCCAATAACGTAACAGAGAGACAGACGTAGCACACGGCAGGCAGGAACCCAAACACACAATGCCTAACAAACACGTTGATCAGCAAAGCAGGCTTGCAGTGCACAGGTTAATATAGTGTTCAGTGATAGGGCCTGGGGTGGAGTCAGGCTGGGAGGAGATTATAAAGGAAGCCAGGTGAAGGAGGTCTGGTCTCTAGATGAACACATGAGGAGGAAGGTAAGATGGCAGACAAACACTACTGCATATCCATGACAGTACCCTAGTTTGTAAACGCTATAACTTTTGCGCAAACCAATAAATATACGCTTATTGACATTTTTTTTACTAAAGACATGTGGCTGAATACATTTTGGCCTAAATGTATGACTAAAATTGAGTTTATTCGATTTTTCTTATAACAAAAATTAGAAAATATCATTTTTTTTCAAAATTTTCGGTCTTTTTCCATTTATATCGCAAAAAATAAAAATCGCAGAGGCAATCAAATACCATTAAAAGAAAGCTCTATTTGTGGGAAGAAAAGGACGCAAATTTCGTTTGGGTACAACATTGCATGTCTGCACAATTTACAGTTAAAGCAGCGCAGTGCAAAATTCTGAATTCACCTCTGGTCCTTTAGCTACCAAATGGTCCGGGGCTTAAGTGGTTAATACATGCTTGACCAAAAAAAAAAAAAAATTTTTTTTTTTTTTTAATTTCCTGACCATAATAAATAAATAAGTAATGTACAAAACCACTTCCCGTTTAAAGGTCCGGTACTGGCGCATTCAAGACAAAGAAGCAGCAGCCCACAGACTACAAGTTGAAACCTTAGAAACCATCAAACTGGAAGGATTAATGCCCAATACTCACTATAAACTAGATGTTTGTGCATTCAACAGTGCAGGGGATGGGCCTAAAAGTCATACTACAGAATTTGAGACTAAGAAAGCACGTAAGTACACATTTTCAAACTGCTTTCCTTGTTGATTAATTTGAAGTTAATCTCTGTTCACATTAAAAAACAAACCTTAGATAGGTATGTAAAGAAATCATACATGCATGTATGTTGACATACCTTGTAGACCTTCCCATGAGCCCCAAAATGAATAAAGCGCTATTAAACAAATTGTGCCTTCAGTTTCTAAATTTGTTTTTGACCTATTCACATACCTCACCATCATACCATCACTATGATGAACCAATAAAAGTAGGTGTGAGTGGATTGAACAAGAACAGCTTTAGGAACAGGAGTCACAATTTGCATATTAGAGTTCTCTCTAAGATCTAAAGGGTCTAGGTGCCTGCTTCATGTATCGGCCTAAAACTTAGACATGTTAAAATAAAACATTTTAGGGAAAGCAACATGTGGGTAAAGTAATCCCACACGAGGAACTAAAAAGAGCAATTTAGATCATCTAACACTTTAATTTAAAAAACATGTTTATGAATTGTGAAACCCATTAGGAAAGAAAGTTTTGTTATGATATCTGTTTAGTAAAACAAAATACTGAAATACTGGAGACAAACTGCTGAAGCTTCTTATTCAGTGCCTTGAGAAAGTATTCCTACCCTTGACATTTTCCACATTTTGTCATGTTACAACCAAAAACGTAAATGTATTTTATTGGGATTTTATGTGATAGACCAACACAAAGTGGCACATAATTGTGAAGTGGAAGGAAAATTATAAATGGTTTTCCAATTTTTTTACAAATAAATATGTGAAAAGTGTGGCGTGCATTTGTACTGTAGAACCACCTTTTTCTGCATTTACAGCTGCAAGTCTTTTTGGGTATTTCTCTACCAGCTTTGAACATATAGAGAGTGACATTTTTGCCCATTCTACTTTGCAAAATAGCTCAAGCTCTGTCAGATTGGATGGAGAGCATCTGTGAACAGCAATTTTCAAGTCTGACCACAGATTCTCAATTGGATTTAGGTATGAACGTTGACTGGGCCATTCAAACACATGAACATGCTTTGATCTAAACCATTCCATTGTAGCTCTGACTGTATGTTTAGGGTTGTTGTGCTGCTGAAAGTTGAACCTCTGCCACAGTCTAAAGTCGTTTGCAGACTTAACAGGTTTTCTTCTAAGATTGCCCTGTATTTTGCTCCATCCATCTTCTCATCAACTCTGCCCAGCTTTCCTGTCCCTGCTGAAGAAAAGCATCCCCACAACAAGATGCTGCCACCACCATGTTTTATGGTGGGGATGGTGTGTTTAGGGTGATGTGCAGTGTTAGTTTTCTGCTACACATACCATTTTGCTTTTAGGCCAAAAAGTTCAATTTTGGTCTCATCTGACCAGAGCACCTTCTGCCACATGTTTGCTGTGTCCTCCACATGGCTTCTCGCAAACTGAAAACGGCCTTCTTATGGCTTTCTTTCAACAATGGCTTTCTTCTTGCTACTCTTCAATAAAGGCTAACTTTGTGGAGTGCTGGACTAATAGTTGTCCTGTGGACAGATTCTCCCACCTGAGCTGTGGAACTCTGCAGCTCCTCCAGAGTTACCAAGGGCCGCTTGGCTGCTTCTCTGATTCATGCTCTTCTTGCCTGGCCAGTCAGTTTAGGTGGATGGCCATGTCTTGGTGGGTTTGAAGTTGTGCCATACTCTTTCCATTTTCGGATGATGGATTGAACATTGCTCTGTGAGATGTTCAAAGCTTGGGGTATTTTTTTTTTTACAACCTAACCCTGCTTTAAACTTCTCCACAACTTTATCCCTGACCTGTCTTGGCCTTCATAATGCTGTTTGTTCACTGAGGTTCTCTAAGAAACCTCTGAGGGCTTCACAGAACAGCTGTATTTATAGTGAGATTAAATTACACACAGGTGGACTCTATTTACTAATTAGGTGACTTCTGAAGGCAATTGGTTCCACTAGATTTTTGTTAGGAGTATCTTAGGGGCTGAATATAATTGCGCTCCACGCTTTTCAGATATTTATTTGTAAAACAAATTGAAAACCATTTATGATTTTTCTTTCATTTCACAATTACGGTATGTGCCACTTTGTGTTGGTCTATCACATTAAATCCCAATAAAATATATTTACATTTTATGTTGTAACATGACAAACTGTGGAAAATTTCAAGGGGTATGAATACTTTTTCAAGGCACTGTAAATTGGCAAAGTGTGATTTACAGGCGTTTGTAGTCGTTTTTATTTGAGCATTTTTCTGAGCATATACAAGCATTTTAGAACCATATTCCTAGCATATTACAAGCATTTTACACGTGTATTTAAGCTTCAGACATTTTTGTTGTTAGCCAATTGAAAACAATAGGGCAAGAGACCAGTTCGTATAGGCTCAAAAATGTCTTAAATATGCAGAAAAGCTACAGGCATTTGTTCATATGTGAACAGTTACCGTTGTAAAACATGGGATTTTGGATATTGAGTTTGTTGGATCCTCAAGATTTGAGGTACAAAACGCTCAGGTGTGAATGGGACTTTAGATGTAAATGGGTAGTTTAGGATATTTTGCATATATTGTTGCAATGTGAAGAATTACATACAGCTTTTGCCTTGTTTTCTTTAGCTCCTAGTCAGATACCTCGAATTATTAGTGCTGTGAAGTCTGGATCTCAATATATTATCACATGGGAACATGTGACACCATTATCCAATGAATCTGCTGTTAACGGATATAAAGTAAGTTAACCACGTTTTATAGGTAACTGTTAGTGCTGAAAATAATGGTTTTGGTGCCAATAGTTTCAGCACCTGAAAGGTTAGTGTTGGTTTTCAGGGGTTAATTTCATGTTGGGGTTGAGGTGGGATTAAAGTTAAGAATTTAGAGTGCTAAGCCTTGAGTTATGTTTTAGATTCAGGTCAAGAATTTAAAGTATTAGGTTAAGGATATAGTAAGAGAAAGGCCCCATGCACACAAGGCGTTTTTACAGCCACGTTTTTTACAGCTTAAAAACGCCTGTCCATGTTTTGTAAACATTTTTTGACCTTTGTAAAAAAAAAAAAAAAAAAAACAGGTTTGAGCTGCAAAAACGCCCAACGTGCAAAAACGTCGCGAAAACGCGCAAAAATGCCGCGATTTGCGTTTTCGCAGCGTTTTTGTGTGTTGGGCGTTTTTGCAGCTCAAACCTGGAGCTCCAGAACGCACTGGAATTGGGTTTTTTTTGCAGCTGGAAAACGCCTATGCCACTTGGAGCTCATAAAAGCTCTATGTGTGCATGACACAATAGAATAACATGGATGGGCGTTTTGCAGCTGTAAATAAAAAAACGTCTAACGCTGCTGTTAGGAGCTGCAAAAACGCCCTGTGTGCATGGGGCCTAAGGGTTAATTGATAGCTAGTGGTTAAATATTAAGAGATCATTTTAGGGGTTAAGATGAGTGTAGGGGTTTGGGTAAGGGTAGGATCAAGGGTTAGGTTAAAGTTAAGGCTCAAGGACATGCAAGTAAACACTAAATATTACATAACACCAAAAACCCTGGTGCTGATGACTACCAGAATTGAACGTAAAAAAAAAAAAAGCACAGGACAAGATTGATCTTCCATTTATTTATATATGTTCCTTAAATATTTCCTTTTCCCAAGGTTTTGTACAGGCCAAATGGACAAAATGACGGTAAGCTGTATTCAACCGGGCATCATTCAGTAGAGCTACCAGTTCTAAAGGAAGGAGACTATGTTGTGGAAGTTCGGGCCCACAGTGAAGGAGGAGATGGTGCTGTGGCTTCCATCAAACTTTCTACTAGTAAGATTTTATTTTCCTCAAATAAATAATGCTTTACAAAGCTCTCAATATACAGCAGGACAAATGTGAACATATGCACCGTATGTTTAGAATAAAGCTCAAAGCTCAGTGTTTCTATGACAACTTTGCTGTTGTCATTGATTTTGGAAAAGTAGTTGCAAACTAAAGCTTATGTCAAAGTTCTAGCTTACATTTTATTGATAATTTTATAATGCTAAAGGCCTTTGTTTGGAATAAAAGTGGTTGAAAAAGAGCCCAACAGAACATACTTAGGCTGATTTACAAAAATTGTGCGAATATTCACTTTGATTTTACAATTGTGTAAAAATAAAATTCCTGTTTATTTATTTCATATGTACATGATTAGATAATTTAAGTGATTATGCACACAATTTGATTGTGAAGGTTGTTAACTAATTTAGTAAAAAATACAGTGTAATTTGAAACCTAATTTAAAGCAACAATAAACTCTGAACACTGCCCTGTACAGTGTAATTCTAAACTTCAGATGGTGGGTTGATTTACTAAAGGAGTAGAGCAAAATATTCACTTAAGTTAGTGAGTGAAGTGAACCTAAGTGAAAATTCACTTTGTAAAGAATACCCCAGAAAGAAAAAACTTAAGCTCAGCTTCACTTCATAACTAAATGAAAATTTATTTTGCAGTGAAATACCTCTTGAAAGGGGAGGGGGGGGGGGGGAGTCGACTTTAATCATCCAAGCATGTGCTAAAAAAATTTTTTTTTTTGTACTTTCCCTTGCATTTAATTGGTCACTTTTATTCCCTGCATTGTTCTTTGGGAGCAAAGCAACTTTAAAAGTCTTTAGTCCAAGCTCTTCTTTTTGCACACATGCATGGCATTATCTTCTTTTATATTAAAAAACTAACTCACGCTGGTGGGATATACTCTATACAGGTATATGGGATAGAAGATGGCTCACACAGTGCACCACATCCCCAATATTCAAATAGAAATTGTACCAGCAGAATGGAATTTTTTAGGTGCACAAATATTAACACAATTAAAGTTTACAAAATAATTTATTTTCATTCAAATATTTGATAAAATCCATACACATGATATGGTTTTCTCTCCCGTTAATTAATCCATTCAACTTGTGTGCAGTTACAAACATTTTTCGGTCAACCCGATAATCACGGTATGTTATCATACAACAGTATTTGATTAAATTGATACTCGATCAAGCCACAGATGTTACTTCTTCAGGAGTTGTTGTTTGTACACAGTTACTGTATCTTGCTACAACAACTCCTGGAAAAGGCGAAACATGTAGAGAATGTAACATCTGTATAAATTGTATCAAATACTGTTTTATGATACCATACTGTGATTATCAGGTTCACCGAACAATATTCAGCGCATCCGGAAAGTATTCACAGCGCTTCACTTTTTTGTTATGTTACAGCCTTATTCCAAAATAGGTTAAATTTATTATTCTCCTCAAAATTTTACAAACAACATCCCATAATGACAACGTAAAAGAAGAAGGTTTGAAATCTTTGCAAATTTATTAAATATACAAAACAAAAGAAAAATCACACACACATACAGTAAGTATTCACAGCCTTTGCTTAATGCTTTGTTGAAGCACCTTTGGCACCAATTACAGCCTCAAGTCTTTTTGAGTATGATGCTGCAAGCTTGGCAAACCTATTTTTGGGCATTTTCTTCCATCCTTCTTTTCAGGACCTCTCAAGCTCCATCAGGTTGGATGGGGAGTGTCGGTGCACAGCCATTTTAAGATTTCTCCAGAGATGTTCAATAGGGTTCAAGTCTGGGCTTTGGACAACTCAAGGACATTCACAGGGTTGTCCCATAGCGACTCCTTTGTTATCTTGGCTGTGTGCTTAGGGTCGTTGTCCTGTTGGAAGATGAACCTTTGCCCCAGCCTGAGGTCCAGAACGCTCTGGAGCAGGTTTTCATCTAGGATATCTCTGTACATTGCTGCATTCCTATTTCCCTTGATCCTGACTAGTCTCCCAGTTCCTGCCACTGAAAAACATTGCCACAGCATGATGCTGCCACCACCATGCTTCACTGTAGGGATGGTATTGGCCAGGTGATGAGCGGTGCCTGGTTTCCTCCAGACATGACGCTTGCCATTCAGGCTAAAGAGTTCAATCTTTGTTTCATCACCAGAGAATTTTGTTTCTCATGGACTGAGAGTCCTTCAGGTGCCTTTTGGCATACTCCAGGTGGGCTGTCATGTGCCTTTTACTGAGGAGTGGCTTTGGTCTGGTCACTCTACTATACAGGCCTGATTGGTGGAGTGCCGCAGAGATGGTTGTTCTTCTGAAAGGTTCTCCTCTCTCCACAGAGAAACGCTGAAGCTCTGTCAGAGTGACCATCGGGTTCTTGGTCACCTCCCTGACTAAGGTCCTTCTCCCCTGATCGCTCAGTTTGGCCCAGACGGCCCACTCTAGGAACTGTCCTGGTGGTTTCAAACTTCTTCCATTTATGGATGATGGAGACAAGGTTAAAAGGGTCTTTATCATGTACAAATCCATTGGCTGAGCTATTATGCTATATTATTCATGTATGTACATCAATTTTAATAAACATTCATACTGCTACTACTTTTGTTACTCAGTGGCAAACTGTGACCACCTAATTTAAAGTCCCAAGGGCGACTCTTTTTCTGTATTTATGGATGATGGAGGCCACTGTGCTCATTGTTACCTTCAATGCTGCAGAAATGTTTCTGCTTCCCAGATCTGTGCCTCGATACAATCCTGTCTCGGAGGTCTACAGACAATTCCTTGGACTTCATTGCTAGGTTTGTGCTCTGACATACACTGTTATCCATGGGACCTTATATAGACAGGTGTGTGCCTTTCCAAATCATGTCCAATCAACTGAATTTACCACAGGTGGACTCCAATCAGGTTGTAGAAACATCTCAAGGATGATCAGTGGAAACAGGATGCACCTGAGCTAAATTTTGAGTGTCATGGCAAAGGCTTTGAATACTTATGTACATGTGATTTTTTTTTTTTTATATATAAATTTGCAAACTTCTTTCACGTTGTCATTATAGGGTATTTTTTTGTAGAATCTTAAGAAAATAATGAATTTAATCCATTTTAGAATAAGGCTGTAACATAATTTTTTGAAAAAGTGAAGCGTTGTGAATAGTTTCCGGATGCACCGTATGTAACTGAACACAAGTTGAATGGATTAATTAACATGAGAGGAAAGCATATCATGTGTATTGATTTTATCAAATATTTAAATTAAAATCATAAATGATTTTGTAAAATGTAATTGTGTCAATATTTGTGCACCTAAAAAATCCTGTTCTACTTGTACAAATACTATAACCCCTTCTTGTAAAAAAAAAAACAAATACTATAACCCACACTGGTGGATGATGCTATAATTTAGGAACATATATTTGGTGGCTGAGGATTGTTGTTAACAAAATAATTAATATCCATTTGTTTTCATTACAGGTGACACAGCAGGAATATTACCCAGTATTCTTGGTATACTGCTACCAACATTTGGCCTCCTGTTTTACCTTGAATTCTGAATGTAGGTCTGAGTGCAGTGTACTCGCTTCTCATCTCTGGAGGATACCATCATTCTCTGACTATTGTAATAACATCTTAAGCCAAAAAAAAGAAAAAAAAAATATAAACCTATATATACCCAACAGAGTTATTATGAACTTTAAATAGGAATTAAGGCATTCAGGAACTCCTCCGAGGAATTGTTTTCAAGGATAATAGATCATTTTTAACTTGTTCCAATATGCCTTATGAAACACTTTCGCCAATCTGTGACAGTTGCATGATCAAACGGGGCAAGTTACAGTGTTAAATTACAATAACTTAGACTGTACAGTGGAATTAAAGTCACCATCCATAGGTGATTCAACTTTAATAACAAATTGTGAAATATAATAGAGTTACAAATGTTGTATATGGTATGTGTAAGAGTAACTACATCTGTCTGTATTAACTGTTTTGTGTGCTGCATATTTTTGTTATTTTTATTCAAGCCTTGGTGAGGCCTCTGGACCGACAGTCAGATCAAAAACAGTCATTGTAATAGACAGAACTTCATGTCTTCAACAAATGAATGTAGATTCAGTATGCTGAATATGACAACTGAATATAAGAACTCTGAAATGTACACATATCACTGAGTGGTTTCAGGTGCAGGCATGGGATAAAATCCAGAGTGATCTATTTCCATTATGTGAAATTTTGCACATGCAGTTGTTTTGACACGGTGTAAATAGTGCAATAAATGGCCCACTTATGAATGTAAAGTATATTTATAGCAAATAAGCTGTGCTTAGGAAAAGTAGTAAACATTAAAATATTTCAAAGCACCAAGATATATTATAGGAAAACACATGAATCCATGTGATTAATACAATAAGATATTTTTAGGAGCATGGGAACACTGGAAGGAACAGGTATCAAGGATTGACACTGAAGCATTAATCTACATTGTCTCTAGCAACAGATTGGAGAATAATAAACTTACATAGGTAAGTACGTAAGAAACACTTTTCCAAAACAGTGGACATACTTCCTGCCAGCGTTGCATGTACAAAACACACAAAAAAATTATGATGAACGTTGATGCAATGAAAATTGGAAGTATTGTCCACAGCAGCCAATCAAGTCTCACTTATTTTTTAAAGAAAATTATAACCATGTTGGGTATGGTTATTCTATGGAACATCACCATTAACAATTGCATTACTATCAATAAATATTTGAATCTGTTTGATAAATCTTTTAATTATTTCAATAAATTTAACACAGGTGGCTCCTAAAGAGAAAGCATTTTGAAAATGTGATTTATAGTATATAGCTATAGCAAAACATAATGCATATGTTACAAGAAATAAAGAATACTAGCGGCGCTTTTGCAACACCCATTGCTGGCAATGGGATTCCCCAAACCTTACATTCAAAACACTATTTCAGATGAAGCAAGCCAACCAGCTACATATAAAAAGAACTATTGTATATTTAAATTTAATGTACAGATCTGAGTTTTAATACTTTATTATGTCTTTAATGTAAAAAAAAAAAAAAAAAAAATGCCCACATTGTGCCATGACTCATATTTGTGACATTTCCAAAATGAACCTGCATTGGTCATGTCTGTTAAGCCAGAACTTTTTTTTTATGATTTTGTTTATCAATGTTCTCTCATGGACACAGGTCTAATCACCCATGAATGAAGAAAAACATAATATCACAAAGAATAGCTGTTCATTTGGTATGGTATGGTATGGTAATTGTTAATGTGACCTTACTTCACAATAGTTGTGTAACAGTGGATGGTGTGAAGATGTGGTTCAGCTTGTGTTACAGTGATGTATACGTTGAAACAGTAAAATAGGAGAAAACAAGTGAATGATGATAAGCACAACATGTTACTCTGAAATACATACCTCCCAACATCTTACAATATGTAAGCATTTTTGAGATTTAAGTCCTTCCCTCTCCAGATTTGTCTATTATTTAGTAATATCTATGATCTACTAAGACCTACCACCCTTTTGGGCTCAAAAACCACAACCGACTCTCCAAATTAAGGACAGTTGGGAGGTATGAAATTGTTGTGTTACTGACGCTTCTGAAATTAATGAATGTGTTTGTTCTGACTTTGTCTACCTATATATATATATTTTTTGTATTGTTCAGTCATTTTAAAGTTGTGCTTCGGTATTTCAGTTCATGTGTGAATGGTAAACACAGTATTATACAACTGGGTCCAGTAATAGTGCAAGGTTTCAATTTCTTTAAAAGAAATCTGAAATTGTATTCTTTTTTATTGGTAGCACAACCTAGTTAGCTGATTGGGTAGAGTTATTTTATCTTTATAGAGCTAATATCATAGAGGTCTTTATTAAACTATCAAGGATGAAGCTCAGATACTTCTGTGTACTCCTCTCTTTATTTTCTTGTATTTTTTTTTGTATTTCATACAAGCATTAAAATATCCTAATGTGCTTTAATTCATGTAATACTTTGTTTATTAATTGGTGATTACATTAGAGCCTAAAATATGCTAAAATGCGATGCATCACTGGTTTTTAAACAAACACAGAATGCAAATGGAGTTTCTTGCAAGGAGGGTTTAATTCCTTTACGCTGCCTGGGACAAGCAAATTGGTGGCTGTCCACATCCCTAGTACTATCTACTAATTTTCCAGGACTCGGTGCAAATATCTCTTGACAGTGGCAGTGTAAAGTAGCAACAAAAAGAATGAAAACATGTTTCTCTTGTTCCTTTGAAGAACCTAAAACTGGACATCCGTGGCTTGCTACGCTGTAAGAAAGGTGAATGGAGAATTGATGTGTTATGGATACAGCTTCATAAATCTGCTGGTCATACATCTAGAACTTGGGACTTGCAGTATTGGGGTTACTTAAAAGAGTGATTCATCCTCTTTTAGCAGAACACTCAAGCACAGGCACAAGTTTTAGTTGGCATGATACTCATGCTCATTTTACTACAACTATGTACAGTCTTAAATGCTATTTTGCCAAATGCATGATGGCCTTTTTTCAAATTTTTTTTTTTCTAATGTTCTGAGTTTTTGTTCTGCAAATCCTTTAGCAAAATACTTGTTTACTACAGTAAGTTAGGCATTCAATATTAAAAGTTTGATTTGGATATGTAACAAATTTATGCTTTGAGCCTTATGTCAAAAACTATTTTATTTCCAATTAGCTTTAAGCAAATGTAAAATATATATCACCTATTCAGAACTAAAGCTGTTGATTATAACAAGGCATTTTTGAAATTTATTTGCAAGACTAAAGTGACAATGCAAAGTGTTGTTTTTTTTATTTATTTTTTATTTACTTTGTCTGTTTATGTTTGTTATTTCTAAGTGAAATAGGCAGGGATTTTATGTTATCATTTTTTTTTTTATGAGTGACCTTGGTTCAGATTAAATATCAGTATTACTCACAATGTAACAGCTGGCTTTTAAAGTTACCAAAATGTTTTGTTTTGTTAAAAAATCACCCAAAATAAAGGCGTTTGACAAACTATGTTTTAGATTTAGTAATTTGTTCATACTTTGGTTCTTAGTGAGGAATTCTGGGAAAAAAGCTAAATGCAGATTTGTAAAATATTATCTATGTGAATATTTTACCTGACAATGGGCTTTTAAAGCAAAACTAAACTCATGTTCTAAAATATCAAGTATACCATGACTCTGTTTTCCCTTTTTTCTCTTTAATGTAAAAAAGAAAAAAGAAAAGAAAAACTGATTCTCCTACCACTGTTTTCAGTTTTTTTTTTTTTTTTGTCCTCTGCTACTAGTGTAAAACAAGCAATGTTCGCTCTATACGTACTACAATTCCCATAGCACTGAATGTGTTTGCACATACTGGTATCTTCATATTCAGGAGAAGCAGCTAAATGTATTTTGTGGTGTAATTACACATATACCCATGGCATGTGTGAACAATATATCATTTGGTAAAAAGGAATAAAACAACCAGCGTAAGAGATGACAAATAACCAAAATGTAAAAAAATTGCTGACCCGCCAACTACTGTATTGTGATTTGACAACACCTCAACAAATTAAATGATATAAATCAGTGTAGCGCAGCAAAAATAATACAAAATATTTATATATAGTGATTTAAAAAACAATAAATAAACAAATAAATAAATGTGTAAAGTCCTCTGTGAATTAATTCTAAGTTCCTTCGTAATTAATCCTTCAATATAAGAACAATGTGACAATCCTCCACCAGATAAAGTGTGTGCTCACCTCCGTGTAAATATAAATGGGTAATATCTCCTCACAACACGATTAAACGACCACTCATCATCTCCTCAATAGTGGGTCAATGGATCACGTCCTCACCTAGCTCCATGTGAATAGGAAGCAGGCTGAAATCTCCTCATTACCCCGACAGACTGCTCCAATCCTTCTCTCTTGTTTCTTGTGATAAATGGTCCCGTAACTCTCCTCGGATCATATGTGTAATAAAGTAGAAAGGACAAACACATTGTGCTCCTTATAGATAATTTATTGCAAAACCCTGCTATAAAATCACACTTACAAGAATAAAAGAAAAACAACTCCGTAGTTGAGACTCCGATGCACTTCAATGTACCAGGAAAGACATCCGGAAAATGCCTCTCATGCAGCCGTCTCGCTGCATCTGGATTGGGGAAATTGGGCCACAGCACCTTCTGGAAACAAAAGGGCTGTGATGATCTCTTCCTTGAATTTTAGGAAGGATCCACGTCTTCCTGAGGTTTTGTATAGTACATAAGCGTTGAACAGAGCTAATTGTAAAAAATATAAAGACACTTTCTTGTACCAGTGTCTGGCCTTACAGGCAACTAAGTACGGCCCAATCATCTGGTTGTTGAAGTCCGCACCTCCCATGTTAAGGTTGTAGTCGTGGACACAGATGGGCTTCTCAACAACACCAGTAGCCGTTGCAGTTTGGACTGTCGTATCTGCATGAATAGATGACAGAATGAAAACATTCAGTTTGTCCTTCCACTTCACTGCAAGCAATTCATTACATTTCAAACAGGCTCTCTCCCCTGTCTTAGTGGGGCATTTAGAAGCCATTGTGGGAATCCCCAGCGATTAGGTCACACGGTGCCACATGTGCCAATTCCAAATTCAAAAAGGTGTCTAAAAAGTGGCATGCTTGTGTAATAATTGTCAACATACAAGTGGTACCCCTTTCCAAATAAGTGTGACACCAAGTCCCAAACAATCTTGCCGCTGCTCCCTTTGTAGTCTGGTCAGTAACTGGGCCCCACGCTGCTATCTTTTCCCTCGTAAACCAGGAAACTCCATGTATAGCAGTGGTTCTCAACTCCAGTCCTCAGGGCCCACCAACAGGCCAGGTTTGCAAGATAACTGAAATGCATCACAGGTGATATAATTTGCTGCTCAGGGATTGCAGTATTCTAGTCTGCATCTCACCAAGGTAATACTTAAAATCTGGCCTGTCAGTGGGTCCTGAGGACAGGAGTTGAGAACCACTGATGTATAGCCTGCTGCCCTGTCATTGAGCTTATACATTTTGACCCCATATCTGGCGCGCTTGCTGCTGAGAAACTGTTTGAAAGCAAGGCAGCCAGAAAACGTAATCAGGGACTCATTTATGCAGATAGCCTGTTGGGGTATATAAAAGGCTGCAAATTTTTGGTTCAAGTCATTTACAAGGGGCCGAATTTTGTGGAGCCGATCATATGCAGGGCCACCCTGAGGATGACATAGTTCATTGTCTTTGAAGTGCATAAACTGCAAGGTTTGCTCATATCTAGTCCTGACCATGGCAGCAGAGAACACTGGCATATGATGAATTGGGTCAGTGGACCAATATGACAGCAGCTCATTTGTTTTAGTAACGCCCATGTTGAGGGATATGCCCAGAAAAGTCTTAAATTCAGAAACTGTGATAGGTTTTCATACAAATTGTCTGGAAAGGGTCAAATTTGGGATTGTGGCGATAAATTGTTTGGCTTATAAATTGCTTTGGTCAACAATAGATCCATATAGATGTTCTGTGAAAAACAGCTAAGGAAAAAAAGGGGAGTTAGATCTGCTGTTTCCACCTGAATTCCGGCTTGTCCAGTGAATGGGGGAAATACGGCCACTTCAGAATTTGTGGCCTCCCAATCAGGATTTGCAAACGCAGCAGGAAGGGCACTATGGGCTCTATGGACCTGTCTTTGAATTATTGGTGTCTGCGGGACACTATTTGTGCTAGCCACCGCACCAGCTTGAACTGCACTTATGGGACTCGCCATGTCACCAAGTGTTACTGCAGTGCTGGTTTGTCTATGACCAGGCTGCTGGTGCTCGTCAGTTCACCAGAAGATAGAGCAGCACTAGTACTGGCTGCATACGAGAATCATGCGATTGTAGCACCTCAGCAACCTGGGAACTGGGTTTACGCCTGACCTTAGCAGGGACCACTACTCAATCATCAGAGCTATCTGTCAGGGTGCCGCTGCTCTCTACAGGTTTGAATACTGAGCCTGATTCTAACAGTGAGGACTTCCAATCGCTCTCATTTGTCATGCTCAGCATCCTGTAGGCCTCTTCACTAGAATACCTTTCTTTGGACATTTTGGCAATAAATTTATAGGTACCTAGTGTGACTTACAGGTAAAAAAACACCTGGTTGTCGAAGTCTGTTTGATCCGCTACAGGTACGTGATTTCGTGCAAAGAGGCCGCCCTGCCGCAGTAAATATACGTGGGGTGGCCCGGAACTGGCTAAAATCTGAAAGTACAATCTAAAAGCATAGAAACAAGTATTTTTTAAATGCCAAATTTGTTATACAACCAACAAAGTACAGAATGATAGTCAGATCGACGCATTTCGCCAGAGACGGGCTTCTTCAGGATCCACTTGATATTCACATTGTATCAGCTGATAAATAATGCAAAAAATACATTACTTTTCATGATATACATAGACATTAACACAATAACTACAATAGCCAAAAAAGAAAATACATCACATTATAGTGACAAAGTATGAACATCCGCAGAAAGGAAGGGGAGGGGAAATAAAATAAAATAAATAATACAAAATGTGAATCAATTTGAAAATAGTAAAGAGGATCAGCAGACTGGGAAGCAAGAAAAGCAAAAGCACACAAATCCATGAAACACTTATCCCAAAATGGCATTCAATACAGAAGAAAAGATGAAATAGGAAGGGGCAAGTTGAAAAATTAATGTAAGCCAAAGGGTATCTATCCACAAAAAAAAAAATATATATATATATATAGTATACTAATCCAAATGAAAAGAAAAAGGTGATACAAACAAATGCCCCAAAGAAGCCAACTTACCAAACATACCAAACAAAATGATAATTTGCCTCGCATAAGGGAATGGTCCAAATACAGCCTCATGCATCGACGTAATATGAAGAAAAAGGATAGTAAGCATGCCATCCACATGAATCAGCCAAAGACAAGCCAACAACTGGAATAAAGGGAAAAAAGATAAACCAGACAAAAAAAAAACCTGTATAAGTAAAATACGAAAAATGCCAAGGAGGTGTATAATGGCAATCTCACACAAATATGAAACACATACAGTGCATAATAGCACTTACCCTGTAGTCAGAAATATAGTACTATTGGATATGGGACTATATATGTGTGTCATAGAGTCACTCTGCAATGCCTCACGCCCCCCATGCCTGGCGCATATATCAGCGGCAAGGAGCCGCAGCTAACAAGGCGCCGGGTGTTCCCCCCATGTACAGTGAGGCAAAAAAGTTTTCAGTCAGCCACCAATTGTGAAAGTTCTCCCACTTAAAAAGATGAGAGAGGCCTGTAATTGTCATCATAGGTATACCTCAACTATGAGAGACAAAATGTGGAAACAAATCCAGACAATCACATTGTCTGATTTGGAAATATTTTTTTTGCAAATTATGGTGGAATATAAGTATTTGGTCACCTACAAACAAGCAAGATTTCTGGCTCTCACAGACCTGTATCTTCTTCTTTAAGGGGCTTCTCTGTCCTCCACTCATTACCTGTATTAATGGCACCTGTTTGAACTTGTTATCAGTATAAAAGACACCTGTCCACAACCTCAAACAGTCACACTCCAAACTCCACTATGGGGAAGACCAAAGAGCTGTCGAAGGACACCAGAAACAAAATTGTAGACCTGCACCTGGCTGGGAAGACGGAATCTGCAATAGGCAAGCAGCTTGGTGTGAAGAAATCAACTGTGGGAGCAATAATTAGAAAATGGAAGACATACAAGACCAATGATAATCTCCCTTGATCTGGGGCTCCACGCAAGATCTCACCCCGTGGGGTCAAAATGATCACAAGAACGGTGAGCAAAAATCCCAGAACCACACAGGGGGACCTAGTGAATGACCTGCAGAGAGCTGGGACCAACGTAACAAAGGCTACCATCAGTAGCACACTACGCCGCCAGGGACTCAGATCCTGCAGTGCCAGACGTGTCCCCCTGCTTAAGCCAGTACATGTCCGGGCCCGTCTGAGGTTTGCTAGAGAGCATTTGGATGATCCAGAAGAGGATTGGGAGAATGTCATATGGTCAGATGAAACCAAAGTAGAACTGTTTGGTAGAAACACAACTCGTCATGTTTGGAGGAGAGAGAATGCTGAGTTGCAACCAAAGAACACCATACCTACTGTGAAGCATGGGGGTGGCAACATCATGCTTTGGGGCTGTTTCTCTGCAAAGGGAACAGGACGACTGATCCGTGTACATGAAAGAATGAATGGCGCCATGTATCGTGAGATTTTGAGTGCAAACCTCCTCCCATCAGCAAGGGCATTGAAGATGAAACGTGGCTGGGTCTTTCAGCATGACAATGATCCCAAACACACCGCCCCGGGCAACGAAGGAGTGGCTTCGTAAGAAGCATTTTGAGGTCCTGGCCTAGCCAGTCTCCAGATCTCAACCCCATAGAAAACCTTTGGAGGGAGTTGAAAGTCAGTGTCGCCCAGCGACAGCCCCAAAACATCACTGCTCTAGAGGAGATCTGCATGGAGGAATGGGCCAACATACCAGCAACAGTGTGTGACAACCTTGTGAAGACTTGCAGATAACGTTTGACCTCTGTCATTGCCAACAAAGGATATATAACAAAGTATTGAGATGAACTTTTGATATTGACCAAATACTTATTTTCCACCATAATTAGCAAAAAAAAATCTTTCCAAATCAGACAGTGTGATTGTCTGGATTTGTTTCCACATATTGTCTCTCATAGTTGAGGTATACCTATGATGACAATTACAGGCCTCTATCATCTTTTTAAGTGGGAGAACTTGCACAATTGGTGGATGACTAAATACTTTTTTGCCAAACTGTATATGACACACTTCTGGTCATAGAACTGAAGTACCGTCCATGTACACAAAACAGTCCATCCTGGCAACCAAGCAGGGTAGAAGTAGGTGTAGAAGGCGAGAGCTCGACTACGGCTCACTCTGCCAGAGTGGCCCCCAGCCGAGAAAAACTGCAAAAATATAAAAATTGTAAAAAAAATAGGGTACATACAGACGGATGTAACAATACATCTGAATAGGACAATACTCCAAAAATATATATCCAACCTACAATTCTACAGGTGCACACAGGAAAAACAATCAAGTTAAATCTGCAGTCATGATGTAGAGCGAAGTGGCGAGCCACTGGGCTTACTAGACCTATATATATACCTAACATGTTTATACCGAGGAAATTATAATAAAAATGATAAAAATAGCCACGTTGACTGGAGAAATCTTTACAAAATGTATAAATGTATATGCATATATATACCGTCTATACTCGAGTATAAGCCAAGTTTTTCAGCACATTTTTTTGTGCTCAAAATGCCCCCCTCGGCTTATACTCGAGTCTGTGTCCATCTTCAACTTCGTGCGCCTTATCCCGGCCAAACTTGGCACACATGTACAAGTGTGCAAAGTTTTTTGTCTGGGGGACCTATGGCCGGGGAGCACCGATTTTTCAAATCCGGGCACCCCTTCCATAGACTCCAATGTTAAACGGTCATTTCTCCGGTGATTTTGGGGACCCGATACTGGCCGACCCTAGGTCCCCTGGACCCCAAACCTGGCACACATGTAGCCTCTCATCTATAAGTGTGCAAAGTTTGTTGTCCAGGGGACCTACGGCCGGGGAGCACCAATTTTTCAAAGCCAGACACCCCTTCCATAGACTCCTATGTTAAACATCAGTCTAGTCACACAGCGCCGGAGATCAGGTAGGGAGATTGGGCACAGTGAGGCATGGGCACAGTGAGGCATGGACACAGTGAGGCATGCACATGGACACAGTGAGGCAAAGTGAGGCATGCAGATGGACACCCTAGACTAATACTCGAGTTAATACGTTTTCCCAGTTTTTTGTGGTAAAATTAGGTGCCTCGGCTTATATTCGGGTCGGCTTATACTCGAGTATATACGGTAATAAAAATAATAATAAAAAATATATATAAAAATGACAATAGTAAATTAGATGTTCTATATATTGATAATAATAATATGGACAGTGTAAACAAGGTGAACAAATATTTGCACTAACAGTGAAAAATTATTATTTTTTTTTTCTTTTAAAGCAATAACAAAAGCAGCGTGCACAGTCTGTTGATGAAGCAAACGCCAAAATATGTGAATCCAAAAATGCAGCGCTTAGGTAGAACTATTAAACGTGACAGTCCTTAAAAATCAATAATGAAGGTATGTGCAAAATGATGTTGGGACACCACCACCAAAGATTTCAGTGTGAAAGAAAAACACACCACACCAGTTGTGCTCACAGTCTGCTTACCAGAGAGTGAACATAATCAGACGTTAATGGCAATTGTAGAGGATCAATGATGAATACAACTCTCCAGACTTGTTGGGATAATGACAGAAAATCCAAACAACACCGACATCAAGGAAACCTTCAGGACTCAGTGTATGATGATGCTATGCAGTCCTCCTCAATCAAGGTAAACCAAAATAGGAAAAAAAGGCAGCATAGTGAAGCCCGTAAGATCAAACAAAAAGGTTTATTTAAAATTCTACTTACAGGAATACAAATGGTAAAAGGCAGGTAACAAACTGCAGGTCAAAGCGTGTTCACAATGGTCAGCCTGACATGTTTCATCTGAAGGGATATCTTCACGCCTCTGATGATATCCCTTCGGATGAAACATGTCAGGCTGACCATTGTGAACACGCTTTGACCTGCAGTTTGTTACCTGCCTTTTACCATTTGTATTCCTGTAAGTAGAATTTTAAATAAACCTTTTTGTTTTGTTTTTACCATTTGTATTCCTGTAAGTAGAATTTTAAATAAACCTTTTTGTTTGATCTTACGGGCTTCACTATGCTGCCTTTTTTTCCTATTTCGGTTTACCTTGATTGAGGAGGACTGCATAGCATCATCATACACTGAGTCCTGAAGGTTTCCTTGATGTCGGTGTTGTTTGGATTTTCTGTCATTATCCCAACAAGTCTGGAGAGTTGTATTCATCATTGATCCTCTACAATTGCCATTAACGTCTGATTATGTTCACTCTCTGGTAAGCAGACTGTGAGCACAACTGGTGTGGTGTGTTTTTCTTTCACACTGAAATCTTTGGTGGTGGTGTCCCAACATCATTTTGCACATACCTTCATTATTGATAAATAATAATATGAACCCAGATATAAACTCTAGTTTAGCTCTTATTAATAAAGCATTTAAGGTCCCACTTGATATTAAGACCATGTGGTCTATAAGTTCTAAGCTGGTAAATTCAGCTGGTTTCTAGTTTGTATATACCTCTTACCAGATTGCTACCTCTCCAATGAGGAGAGTAGCAATCTATCCCTATCAGTTTTAAAGAAGAGGGATCTCTGTTGTGGTGGGACCGGAAATGTTTAGACAAAATGTGGTCTCTGAAGGTCTTTTGAATATTATTTATATGCTTGTTTATCCTAATTTTGAATGCCCTAGTGGTCCTGGCCACATATTGAATTTTGCATAGGCACTCCAAAAGGTATACCACAACTTTAGTATTGCATGAGATTAAATGCTCAATTCTAGGGGCGAATTTATCTCCCATAGCCACGCAAAACTATTCATGGCAAAATTAGAGGAGGCAGCGGTTTACGATTAGATGCCACATCAACTGTTTTTTTGGAGACCTTACATTGATGATGTCTACTTTGTGTGGAAAGAAAATGAAGAATTCTTACAAAACTATATGGAGACTGAATAATAATAATTGTGGCATTGGCCTCTCCTATGAGTTCAGCAGGGAGGCCATTAGCTTTTTGGATTTGAGGGAGGGAGACAATTTTGTAACCTGTACCTATTTTAAAAAAACTGATAAGAATGGCTACACCCCCCACGGCAGTTGACACCATCCAACCTGGCTTAAGGCTATCCCCAATGGACAATTTCTTAGGACTAGATGGAATTGTTACAAACTGGAAGATTATGAAGTCCAATCTCCGATTTAAAAAAATTGTTTTGTGGAAAAAGGTTATCATGTAGAACAGCTTGAAAATGCCATATAGGAGGTTTCTAAAATGGACAGGAACTCTCTTCTAATAAATAAACCTTGGTACCCTACTGAGAATAATGACCACCAACTGTCCTTCAAAACCACATTTTCCAATCATCATGGATTAATTAAAAAACTTTTTTTAAAGCCCTTAACAAATGATAGGGTCTTAGGACCTATTTTACCAGATCGTCCTCATATTTTATTCAGAAAAACAAAAACCCTTTGAGACCTCATAGCACCAAACATAGTTGAGCCTCCACCAAAGATCTTTATGTTCGGAGGTCTCAAGGGCTTTTTTCC
This sequence comes from Rana muscosa, assembly GCA_029206835.1. Classification (NCBI taxonomy): domain Eukaryota; kingdom Metazoa; phylum Chordata; class Amphibia; order Anura; family Ranidae; genus Rana; species Rana muscosa. The sequence continues at coordinate 738,350,413 of CM055118.1, forward strand.
TTGCCAAAAATGTTAAATGTGCCAAACTATCGGTGGAAAAACCCGTAAAACAAAATCTTTCTCCTCACAGGCGACCCTCAAGTCATATAACATTTCATCTAATGCAATACTAAATGTGTGATATACCTTTTAGAATGCCCATGCACAATTCAATACGTGGGCAGGGCCACTAGGGCATTAAAAACTAGGGTTAAGGAGCATATAAATAATATTCAAAAGGGCTTCAGAGACCACAGTTTGTCTAAACATTTCCAGTCCCAGCACAACAGAGATCCCTCTTTTTTTAAATTGATTTAGGTAGATTGCAACTCTCCCCATTGGGGAGGTAGCAATCTGGTGAGAGGTACAGTATATCCAAACTAAAAACCTGCTGGATTTACCAGCTTAGAACCTATAGACCACATGGTCCTAATATCAAGTGGGCCCTTAACTGCTTTATGAATAACAGCTAAACTAGGGTTTCTATCTGGGTGCATAATATTCAATATATAGAACATCTAATTTCTTATTGTAATTTTTATATATTTTTTTTATAAAAAAAAATATTTGTATTTTGTATACGCATATTTTTATATATATTTGCATAATTTTATAATTTTTGTAAAGATTTCTCCAGTAAACGTGGCTATTATTATAATTTCCTTGGTATAAACATATTAGGTGTTAATAGGTATATAATATTTTTTAACATTAGATGGTGCTGGGCCTATTATTACTCATGGTGAACGCCATTTTTTTGTAAATTGTTTCCCAAGGAATGTCTGATTATGTGATTGGAGCAGTCTATAAATGTGTTTGTTTTCTGATGTTGCACGTTTATGCTCCTGTTCCCCTGAGAAGATGTTGGGTAGGGCCACTAACCTGTGACGCTATCACACCAACCGATGTCGGATGTCGACGAGGCTCCATGCTGTTTGAATGCTTTTTATTGTCCTGGATCACTGGAGTACCTTGTAGTGTTTTTAAAAATAAACGTGTACTAGTAGTATTCACGCTATGTGTGGCCTATGTTCCTTTTCCTCTATGGAGGCTGTCTGAATTGGATCTAAAGTTGTGGCATTGATATTGCGGAATATCATATGTTGAAACCCAGTGGACCATACTGATCCCATTTGGAGACACCCGGAGGGGTCCATTATTTTTCATGTGTGTTTGATCTCTGTAAATGGGGATCACAACTATCTGGCAAGAGGCTTGATTACAGTGGAGGGCCTGGTGGCAAACAATTCACATGGTTTGCCACTTGGTGGGATATATCATTATCTTGAGAATTAGCTTTACTTTCATTCCACTATATGCTTTCATTGTTATTGGCACATGGACCTATTTCTATATTGAACTTTATGGACTATTAAATGTACTGTTTGATTGTACATTGATATATTTTTTATATTATATTTCTTGCATAGTAACCAGAAGCACACTATTATTTATGTACTGTGAATATATATGTTTTCACAACACTCAATCAGCTGATATATACTGTAGATGCAGCTCTTTGATAACTCAATACACTTCTGCGCAAAAACACACCTTTGTTTGAAAAATGTTCCAGAACACTACAGGGGAAAAAACTATCATGTTCCAGAACACTACAGGGGAAGAGACTGCCATGTACTAGAACACTACAGAGGAAGAGACTGGTATGTTCCATAACACTACCGGGAAAGAGACTGCCATGTATTAGAACACTACAGGGGAAGAAACTGTCATGTTACAAAACATTACAGGGGAAGAGACTGTTATGTTCCAGAACACTACAGGAATAAGAGACTGTCATATCACAGAACAACATAGGGGTAAGAGACTGTCATATTACAGAACAATATAGGGGTAAGAGACTGTCATATTACAGAACACAGAACAACATAGGGGTAAGAGACTGTCATATTGCAGAACAATACAGGAGTAGGAGACTGTCATATTACACAACAACATAGGGGTAAGAGACTGTCATGTTACAGAACAACATAGGGGTAAGAGACTGTCATGTTACAGAACAACATAGGGGTAAGAGACTGCCATGTTACAGAACAATATAGGGGTAAGAGACTGTCATGTTACAGAACAACATAGGGGTAAGAGACTGTCATGTTACAGAACAATATAAGGGTAAGAGACTGTCATGTTACAGAACAACATAGGGATAAGAGACTGTCATGTTACAGAACAATATAGGGGTAGGAGACTGTCATATTACAGAACAATACAGGAGTAAGAGATTGTCATATTACAGAACAACATAGGGGTAAGCGACTGTCATGTTGCAGAACAACATAGAGGTAAGAGACTGTCATATTACAGAACAATATATAAAAAACAGCTGCAGCAAACACAAAAATGTAAAAAGCGTAAGAATCACAGTGATATAGGTTAGCGTTTCTGGTTTTATCACAATTCGACTTCTTCCGGGGCAATCATGACTAAACCGGTCGGGCAAGGAAACGCTAACCTATGTCACCACAAGCGCAGTATTTTTTTGTTTTTCTTTAACTTATCTGTGGTCACTTATGTGGAAACGTAATATCCACATAGAGGTGATTTGCATCCACAGAACAATACATAGAGAGGAGACTGTCATGTTACAGAACACTACTGGGGGAGGAGACTGAGGTTACAAGCACTACTGTTAGAAGAAAATGTGTGTTACCAAGCTCTACAGGTGGAAGAGACTGCCATGTAATAAAGGCCAGTAAAAGAGGCTGTCAGGTTTCAGAGCAATACAGAGAGAAGAGTTTCTCTACATGGAGTAGAGAATGTTATGTTAATGAGCAGTACAAGGAAAAGTGACTGTCATGTTACAAAACAGTACTCAGGAAAATACTGTCAGGTTTCAAAGCAATACAGAGAGAAGAGTGACTTGTTACAAAGCACTATAGAAGAAAAGACTGTCATATTACAAAGTACTACAGAAGGAAGAGACTAGGGACAGTCACCAGCAAATGCCGCAGAATGACAAAGTCTGCTGCGTACATTTTAGGGGGAAGAGGGACATTTTTGCTTGAAAGGCACATTGTGCAAATCTTTACATAGTAGGTAAGGTTGAATAAAGACAATAGTCCATCCAGTTCAACCTGTGTAGGTGTGTGTGTCGGTACCGATAATCATTCTCCACATCCCTGTATGTTGTGTTCTTTAAGATGCCAGTCCAAGAATCTTTTAAAAATATCAATACTCCCCGCTGACACCACCAATTGTGGAAAACAGTTCCACATCCTTATTGCCCTGACAGTTAAAACCCCCCTACACAGCTTTAGATCAAACCGCTTCTCCTCCAATCTCATTGTGCGGCCCTGTGTCCTCTTAACCTCCCTGAGACTGAATAGCTTTTTCCTACACTGGGATCACCATTGCGATATCTGTAAATCGCTATCAAGTCCCCACTCAAGCGTCTCTTCTCCAGCGAGAACAAGTTTAGTGCTTCTAGTCGTTCCTCGTAATTGAGATCATCCATTCCCCTTATTCACTTTGTTGCCCTTCTCTGAACTCTCTCCAGCTCCAGTACATCCCTTCTGAGGACTGGTGACCAGAACTGGACAGAATACTCCAGATGTGGCCTGACCAGATAAAGTGGCAGGATTATAGTTTTATCTCTGGAGTGTAGCCCCTTTTTTATGCATGCTAATATTCTGCCCGCTTTGGTAGCCGCAGCTTGACATTACATGCTATTGCACAGTCTGTCTTCCACTAGAACCCCCAGATCTTTCACCATCCTTGCTTCTCCCAGAGGTTTTCCCCTTAGTGAGTAGTGTGCGCTTATGTTTTTAGCCTCCAAGTGTATTACTCCACATTAAACCTTATTTGATATGTAGTTGCCCACCCCATTATTTTATTCAGGTATATCTGTAAAATTTCTGTATCCTGATGTGAAGTTATTGCCCTAAATATTTTTGTGTTGTCCGCAAGAACTGAGATTGAGATATTTACCCCATCCTCTATATCACTTATGAATAAATTAAACAGAATTGGTCCCAACACAAAGTCTTTGGGTATCCCACTTACCACTCCAGACCAGTCTGAATACACGTTATTTATCATAACCCTTTGGACAGGCCCCTGTAACCAGTTTTCTATCCAAGAACAAACTCTATGGTCCATCCCTACAAATCTCAGATTAGGCATTCGTGGGAAACTATATCGAATGCTTTTGCAAAATCCAGATACACCACATCCACAGGCCTCCCTCTATCTAGATGGCAGCTCACTTCCTCATAGAATGTTAACAGATTGGTCTGGCAGGAACGAAACTTCGTAAACCCATGCTGATTACTACTGATGATACTGTTTTCATCAGCAAACTATTGGATATAGTCCATTACCATCCCCTCCAATAATTTACCTACTATTGATCTTAGGCTGACTGGTCTGTAGTATCCAGGAGTATGTCTCTGCCCTTTTTTGAATATTGGTCCCACATTGGCATTTCTCCAATCAGCTGGTACAATTCCTGTGCGTATGCTGTCCCCAAAGATTAGGAATAATAGTTTAGCTATAACCTAGAAAAAAGGAGATAGCTCCGCTAACCCAAAAAATATATAATAATTTAAATTTAAGTTTTACCACATCTTTTAGAACAATAAATGATATTCATATATAACCCAACAATAGTTTATCAAAAACCATCAAGTGCATATTAACCACTTAACAACCACCTGCCGACAAATAACGTCGACAAGGTGGTTGCTTAACTCTGGGAGGACGTTATATAACGTCCTCCCAGAATCGCGCTCCTGCGCGCCCCCTGGGGCGCGCACACGGGAAACTCCGTGACCGCCGGGTCCAGAGGACCCGGCGGATCACGAATCGCGGTAAATCGACCGCTGATAGCGGCCGTTTACCACGTGATCGCTCCGTCAAATGACGGAGCAATCACTTGTAAACAGACCGGCGTCATTTGATGACGCCGGTTCCTCCCTCCCCTCTCTGTACCGATCGGTACAGTGTGAGAGGAGAGGGGAGGGTGCAGATCAAGGCAGCAGCGCTGTGGGCTGGATCTGTGACAATTGCAGTCACAGATCCAGCCATCCATCCATCCCTGCTCAGCCATCCCTGTGCTATACCCTGCCAATACTCTGCAAAATACCCTGCCAATACTCTGCAAAATACCCTGCCAATACCCTGGTGCAATACTCTGCAATACCCTGGTGCAATACTCTGCAATACCCTGGTGCAATACTCTGCAATACTCTGCAATACCCTGCGCAATACTCTGCAATACCCTGCAAAATACTCTGCAATACCCTGCAAAATACTCTGCAATACCCTGCGCAATACTCTGCAATACCCTGCGCAATACTCTGCAATACCCTGCAAAATACTCTGCAATACCCTGCGCAATACCCTGCAAAATACTCTGCAATACCCTGCAAAATACTCTGCAATACTCTGGTGCAATACTCTGCAATACCCTGCGCAATACTCTGCAATACCCTGCGCAATACTCTGCAATACCCTGCGCAATACTCTGCAATACTCTGCAATACCCTGCGCAATACTCTGCAATACCCTGCGCAATACCCTGCACAATACTCTGCAATACCCTGCACAATACTCTGCAATACCCTGCACAATACTCTGCAATACCCTCCACAATACTCTGCAATACCCTCCACAATACTCTGCAATACCCTCCACAATACTCTGCAATACCCTCCACAATACCCTGTGCAATACCCCGTGCAATACCCTGCCATACACCGCAATACCCTGCCATAGTCCGCAATACTCCGCAATGCCCTGCAATACTCCGCAATGCCCGGCAATACTCCGCAATGCCCGGCAATACTCTGCAATAACCACTTCCCGCCCTCCGGCCGTCATATGACGTCCTTGACTTTGTGCGGAGATATCTGAATGATGGGAGCAGCTACAGGCATCATTCAGATATTAGCTTTTTCAGCCGGCGATTCCCTACACCATAACAACAATCATAGTGGCTGTTCCGCCGCTTGATCATTCTTACGGGAGGCGAGAGGGGATGTCCCCCCCCCGCCGCCCTCCGGTGCTTCTACCGACTCACCGCTACGATCAAAGCCAGGATTGTTGTTTTTTTTTTTGTTTTTTTTTCAGGCTTCCCAGCCTAGAGGTGAGATGTGGGGTCTTATTGACCCCCCCCAATATCTCACTGTAAAGAGGACCTGTGATGCCATATTCCTATTACAAGGGATGTTTACGTTCCTTGTAATAGGTATAAAAGTGATCAAAAAAATGTTTGGGGCGGAAAAACATGTCAAACTAAAATAAATAAAGTAAAATGAAGAATAATTTTTTTATTTTTTTTTAAAGCGCCCCTGTCCCCGTGAGCTCGCATACAGAAGCGAACGCATACGTAAGTCCCGCCCACATATGAAAACGGTTTTCAAACCACACATGTGAGGTATCTCTGCGAACGTTAGAGCGAGAGCAATCATTTTGGCCCTAGACCTCCTCTGTAACTCAAAACATGTAACCAGTAAAAATATTTAAACCGTCGCCTATGGGGATTTTTTAAGTAGCGAAGTTTGGCGCCATTCCACGAGTGTGTGCAATTTTTAAGGGCGACATGTTAGGTATCTATTTACTCGGCGTAACTTCATCTTTCACATTATGCAAAAACATTGGGCTAACTTTACTGTTTTTTTTTTTTTTAAGCACAAAACATTTTTTTTCCGTAAAAAACGCGTTAAAAAAATTGCTGCGCAAATATCGTGCGAGATAAAAAGTTGCAACAACCACCATTATATTCTCTAAGGTCTTTGCTAAAAAAACATATATAATGTTTTGGGGTTCTATGTAATTTTCTAGCAAACAAATGATGATTTTTACATGTAGGAGAGAAATGTCAGAATTGGCCTGGGTGCTCCAGAACGCCTGAAGGTGCTCCCTGCATGTTGGGCCTCTGTATGTGGCCACGCTGTGTAAAAGTCTCACACATGTGGTATCCCCATACTCGGGAGGAATAGCAGAATGTGTTTTGGGGTGTAATTTCTGGTATGCATATGCTGTGTGTGAGAAATAACCTGCTAATATGACAATTTTGTGAAAAAAAAAAAGAGAAAAAAAAAATCTTGATTTTGCAAAGAATTGTGGGAAAAAATGACAACTTCAAAAAACTCACAATGCCTCTTTCTGAATACCTTGGAATGTCTTCTTTCCAAAAAGGGGTCATTTGGGGGGTATTTGTACTTTTCTGGCATGCTAGGGTCTCAAGAATTGAGATAGGCCGTCAGTACTTCAGGTGTGATCAATTTTCAGATATTGGCACCATAGCTTGTGGACTCTATAACTTTCACAAAGACCAAATAATATACACCAATTTGTACTTATTTTTACCAAAGATATGTAGCAGTATAAATTTTGGCCAAAATTTATGAAGAAAAAATAGTAATTTGCAAAATTTTATAACAGAAACGAAAAGAAAATCATTTGTTTACAAAATTTTCAGTCTTTTTTCTCTTATAGCGCAAAAAATAAAAAACCCAACAGTGATTAAATACCACCAAAAGAAAGCTCTATTTGTGTGAAAAAAAGGACAAAAAAATCATATGGGTACAGTGTTGTATGACTGAGTAATTGTCATTCAAAATGTGAGAGCACTGAAAGCTGAAAATTGGTCTGGTTATTAAGGGGGTTTAAGTGCCCAGTTGTCAAGTGGTTAAGTGAACTAAATTAAATAAAAACAATTTCCCCTATAAATAAAAAATCATATATTCGACAAAAAACAAGAAAACCGTCCCAGTGTTTCTCTTCAGAGATAATTATCTGAGTCCCTTGTGCACAAATCCACATCCGTGACTCAAAGATTTTTATCACCAATTTGTGAGACACCACCACCTTCTGGAATGGACACTCACCATAAACAAGATAAGCAAACGCCTTTGGTTTATGTCAGGGTTAACCACTCCACTCATATGAGTAAATCTGAAGACTTTCCAAACGGTACGCCAGTAATCACTTCATATATCTCCACATTGGTTTATCCCAGGGTATCATAGAAAGCAAACAGCCATCATTGTGCAATGCAGTATGCTTTATTTAGTAAAATGAATAAAAAAGAGATTCTCACTCACAGGTATGGTGCCTTTAGTCTTTCCAGCGATCCTTTTAGGGCTAATATGCGCGTTCGGTTCCCCGGGGCTGGCGTGTGGTCCTAGCCTCGATCTGGTGCGGGTTGGGGCAGGAAGTGACATCGGCGTTACCCAGAAGCCTCCAGAAAGAATTTTTTTTGCGCCGGTGACATATACTGTGCAATAGCTTTGTTTAAAGGAGAGGTCCAGCCTGAGCTTTTTAGGCTGGGCTTCTCCCATGGGTCACAGGAGTGCAATTCGTTTTGCACTCCTGAGACCCATTTTCAGCGGAGAGCGGTCTGAAATCCGCTCTCCGCTAACGTCACTGCCATCAGTCGAGGCAGCACGTCATCCCGACTTCCAAGTCTGGATCCTCCAGCTGCCTTAATTGGTGGCAGTCTCAGCGAGCCGCTGAGACAGCCTCTCCCCACCATTGGCTCAGCGCTCCAGTGAGCGTGGAGAAGCAGAGAGGAGAGACGCTGACTGACAGTCAGCAGATTTCCTCTTGGGGATCTGTGAGAACCGAGCCATCGGCGATGTTTGGTGGCTTGGTTCTCATTGCAGAGATGGCGAGGGACAGCTGCAGCATCGGTCTGACGTTTCATCCACCGAGGTAGGTATGAATCAAAAAAAAAAACATACTTCTCTTTTAATATGTCCCTTTCTCATTACCATTGCAATGTGTGCATTACTCACTCTTGACCTCTGCACTTTGTGCATTAAACAATCATTAAAAATTCACTCAGTTACTTATTCGTGACCGCTTCACGCTTTGTGTTACTTCTGTCCTCCTTGCTCTATGTTTTATGCACCCCTGACATCTGCACCCTGCGCAGTTTGCACTTCTTACCCTTTCATCCTGTGTGTTATGCATTCCCAAGCTCACTCTGTATATTACTTACATCTAACCCCTGCACAAGTTGTTTACTTTCTCTTGAGCCCTGCACTCTGTGCACTACAAACTCCTGACCCCTGCACTCTGTGCACTACACATTTCTGAGGCCTACACATTCTGTGTTACTTGCTTCTGGTCCCTGCACTCTGTGCATTACTTACTCCTGTGACTTGCACCCTGTGTGTTACTTCTGACCCATTTGATTTGTGTGTTATGCACTTCTGACCCTTTTATTATATGTGTTATGCATTCCCCTGCATTTTTTAATTCTGCGCCCTGCACTTTGTGTGTTACTCCTGAGTCCTGCACTTTGTGCCTTACTCATCAGCCCTGCACTCGGAGTGTTACCTACTCCTTACTCCATGAACTCTGTGTGCTATTTAATCCTGAGTCCTGCACTCTGAGCGTTATGCAATTCTATGTACAGCAATCCATGCCTTATGCACCCCTGAACTCTAGACCGCTGAACTCTTTTTACCTACTCTGTGTTACTTTCACCTGCTCCCTGCTCTATCTACATTACTTCTTCCTGTGCCTTGTATTCTGTGTGTTTCTTACTCCAGAGGCCTGCATTCTGTGCGTTACCGATTTCAGATCCCTGCATTCTGTGCATTACTGTACGTTACTTACTACAGAGCTATGCATTTTGTGTGTTACTTCAGATCCCTGCATTTTGTGTGCTACACATTATTGATTCCTGAATTCTGTGTGCTACTATCACGTACCTGGTAGCAGAGCCTGAAATGATAAGGAACCTCTGGCTTCCTCCTCTGACTCGGGGCCCCTAATAGTGTGCACAGAAGGCGCAGGAGTGCAGAGTGGCACTATAGAACAGCAGGCACAGCAGGATGTGTTAAGAAGCAGAGTCAGGCAATCCGGGTCATACACTGGAAAAACAAATCAGGTACAGAGGAGTAGGCAACATCTGTCACCTGTGCATGTAAGCACATTGATGCACATGTGTGCGCACACCTCTGCACATGCTCATATGCATGCGCATACGTATTAGCCAAATGCCTATGTGTACGAGAGGAAGCATAAATTAGTCTGTGAAGAGGCACAGACTATAACCTACTGGCATGCCCTTCCTGTCAGCTACGCACAACAGAGAACTGCACTCTGCTTTTTTAATCCTGAGTCCTGCATTCTGTGTGTTACTTACTCCTAGACCCTGCATTTGTGCCTTACTCATGAGCCCCACACTCTGGGTGTTACCTACTCCTAACTCCATGGACTCTGTGTGTTATTTAATTCTGAGCCCTGCACTCTATGTGTTACCTACTCCTGAGCCCTGCAATCTGTTTGCTACTTATTTCTGAGACCTGCACTCTATGTATTACCTACTTCGGAGGCCTGCATTCTGTGTGTTACTTACTCCTGAGCCTTGCACTCAGGAAGTTATTTGCTCCTTACCCTGGCACTTTGTGCATTATGCAATCCAGACCCATGCACTATGTGTGCTATGCAATCCTAAATACTGCAAATGCACAGTGGTGCATTACTTACTCCTAAGCCTTGCTATCTGTGCATTATTTTCTCCTGAGCCTTGGACTTTGTGCATTACACACTCATGAGCTCTGCACACTCTGTGTATTACTAATTCCTGAGTCCTGCATTTTGTACATTATGAACTCCTGAAACCAGCACTCTGTGCATTACATAGCTTTGCATCCTGTTACTTACACCTGAGCCATGAAGTCTGTATGTTACTTGCCCTTGAGTCCACTCTGTGTGTTACTTAGTGCTGGGCCCTGCTTGCATTTTGTACTCCTGAGTCCCGCACTCACTGCATTATACATTCTGTGCAATACAAAGTTCTGATCTCTGCACCCTGTGCATTGCACACTGCTGAGCCTGCATTCTGTGCATTACTCACCCCTGTGTCCTGCATTCTGTGCATTACTTACTGGTGGTGAGGTGAGCCCTGCACTCATTGTATTATGCACTCCTGATGAATGAATGAATGAGTGACTTGTATAGCGCTACACATGCGAACTGAATCGCCTCTAGGCGCTTTTTGCAGCCAGTGTCTGCTTGGCTGGTGCGGTCATTTACCCCGTAGGATCTCGACACGCTTGGGACACACAGTCGTACACACATATATACATATATACTGGGCCAATTTGGACAAGATCCAATTAACCTACCAGCATGTCTTTGGAGTGTGGGAGGAAACCGGAGTACCCGGAGAAAACCCACGCAGACACAGGGAGAAGATGCAAAGGCCAGGTATTTGGTGTCATGGTCGGAATTCGAACCAGCGACCCTTTTGCTGCTAGGTGAAAGTGCTAACCACTACACCACTGTGCTGCCCGCTTCCTGTGCATTCCACAATTCTGATCTATGCATTCTGTGCTGCCTCCACCCTGTGTGTTACACACCCCTGAGCCCTGTACACTGTGCGTTACTTACTCCTGAATTCTGCACTCAGGGCATAACTTACTTCTGAGCATTGTGCTCTGTGTATCACTTACTCCTGCAGTCTTTATGTTAGTTACTGCTGAACCCTGCACTCTGTGCTTTATGTACTCCTAAACCCTACACACTGTGTGTTATGCACTATTGACCTCAGGACTTAGCTTTACTTACTCCTGACCCCTGCAGTCTGTGTGTTATGCACTCTTGACCCCCACACCCTGTGTATTGAGCACTCCTGAGCACTGCACTCTGTGCTTTATGCACTCTTAACCACTGCATTCTTTGTGTTATGCACTATTGACCCCTACACCCTTTGTATTATGCACTTCTGAGCACTGTACTCTGTGCTTTATACACTCCTGACCACTGTACTTTATGTGTTATGCACTCTTGACCTCCACACGCTATGTATTGTGCTCTCCTAATCACTACACTCTGTTCTGTATGCACTCGTGACCACTGCACTCTGTGCATTACAAATGCCTGATCCCTGCACTTTGTGTGTTACTTACTCCTGAGCCCTGTACTCTGTGCTTCACTTTATTTAGCGATACTCTTTAAGTTCCTCCCACGATTAGTGTAATTTGGCTGCATCCACAATTCACCACAGTGCATAACATGCACCACATTGTTCCTCTTCTTAAAATGCCCCAGGTCTTTCACAATCCTAGCAACACCCCAATGATGACGTCATGCCCAGGGGTGTGGAGAACAGGGGTAAGTATAACTCAAACTTTTTTTTACAATTACATTTTAAACCTACTAACAGTAGGCCCAGACAGTTTGAGCAGACCTTGAATTTTAAGGGCTAACATACATTGGCACTGGAGATGCACGTGAGATGTACGGTATTTACCTTGCAATAACATGAACATGAATAAACAAATAATAGCAAAGCACAAACTGATGTCATGCTGACTTTTACTGATTTTCAAAGCCCAAGTACACCAGCGGTGATTTGGAAGGTTCTCTATAGATACATAAAGGGCTGACAACTTATGAAATGAGACCAAGTTACAGAGTGACATGATTTTGCAATCAATCAGACTGGAAGATCAGGGACAAGGAAGTAAATGAAATATAAACACTGTTGTCCATCACATTACTACCTTGCTGAATTTCCATTAACCACTTGCTTACTGGGCACTTAAACACCACTCCTGCCCAGACCAATTTTCAGTTTTCAGTGCTCTCACATTTTGAATGGCAATTACTCAGTCATGCAACACTGTACCCAAATGATTTTTTTGTCTTTTTTTTCATACAAATAGAGCTTTCTTTTGATGGTATTTGATCACCTCTGGGTTTTTTTATTTTTTGTGCTATAAATTAAAAAAAGACAGAAAATTAAAAAAAAAACGCATTTTTCTTAATTTCTGTGATAAAATTTAGCAAATTAGTACTTTTTTTTTCATAAATTTTGGCCACAATTTATACTGCTACATATCTTTGGTAAAAATAACCCAAAATTTGTGGAAATTATTTGGTCTGTGTGAAAGTTTTAGTCTACAAGCTATAGTGCAAATCATAAAAAATTTGTCACATCTGATGTACTGGCGGCCTATCTGATTTATTGAGACCCTAACAAGCCAGGAAAGTACAAATGCCCCCCAAATAACCCCTTTTTGGAAAGTAGACATTCCAAGGTATTTAGTAAGAGGCATTTTTTTTTAAAACACACAGACACCTTGGAAAAGTCCTTTATTAAAAATAAAAAATATAAAACACATTCCGGCGATCCGATGTCCAGCGCTGCAGTCTCCACTCGAAACGTCATTGGCTGAGCGGACCTACACTGCGGAGGAAGTTTCCCATCAGGTCTGCTCAGCCAATGACATAGGCGGGGTCTTAAGGTACGAGGGGGCGGGGCGCCCTCGTATCTCAGACCCCGCCTACGTCTTGGCTGAGCGGACCTGATGGGGAACTTCCTCTTCAGTGTAAAAAAATGAATATACCCGCCACTTCTCACGTTCCCCATCAGGTCCGCTCCTGATAGGGAACGTGAGAAGGGGCGGGTCTATTCTATTCCCTCGTACCTCAGACCCCGCCTATGTCATTGGCTGAGCGGACCTGATGGGGAACTTCCTCCGCAGTGTAGGTCTGCTCAGCCAATGACGTTTCGAGTGGAGACTGCAGCGCTGGACATTGGATCGCTGCGGGACATTGGATTACATCGCTGGAATGTGTTTTTTATTTTTTATTTTTAATAAAGGACTTTTCCAAGGTGTCTGTGTGTTTTTTTTTTGTTTTTTTTACACTTTCTTTGTGAAATGGTAGGGGTACAATGTACCCATTACCAATTCACATGGGGGGGCGGGATCTGGGGGTCCCCTTTGTTAAAGGGGTCTTCCAGATTCCGATAAGCCCCCTGCCTGAAGACCCCCACAACCACCGGGCAAGGGTTGTGGGGATCCTCCCCATGTTGAGGGCATGTGGCCTGGTACGGTTCAGGAGGGGGGGCGCTCTCTCGTCCCCCCTCTTTTCCTGAGGCCTGCCAGGTTGCGTGCTCGGATAAAGGGTCTGGTATGAATTTTTGGGGGAACTCCACGCCATTTTTTTTATTTAGGGTGGAGTTCCCCTTAAAATCCATACCAGACCTGAAGGGCCTGGTATGGATATTTAGGGGAACCCCGCACATTATATTTTTTAAATTTGCGGCAGGGTTCCCCTTAATATCCATACCAGACCTGAAGGGCCTGGTATGGATATTTAGGGGAACCCCGCACATTATATTTTTTAAATTTGCGGCAGGGTTCCCCTTAATATCCATACCAGACCTGAAGGGCCTGGTAATTAAATTTGGGGGGACCCCCACGCATTTTTTTTCCTTATCAATGACTTTTCTATGTATTGCTGGGAGCCGACAATTCATTCAGTGAGTTTTAAATTACTTTTTTTCCTTCAGAAATGACACTTTGTGCAGGGACAGTTCTAAGCACGGGAAACAAGCGCGACTTTACAGGCATACTATACACACACCCCAGGTACGAAATTTAAAGGAATATTTCACTTTTATTGTTTCACTTTAAGCATTATTAAAATCACTGCTCCCGAAAAAACTGCAGTTTTTAAAACTTTTTTTTTTCATTGATACATGTCCCCTGGGACAGGACCTATGTCCCCAAACACTTTTTATGACAATAACTTGCATATAAGCCTTTAAAATTAGCACTTTAGATTTCTCCCATAGACTTTTACAGGGTGTTCTGCGACTTTTCGAATTTGCCGCGAACACCCCAAATTGTTCGCTGTTCGGCGAACATGCGAACAGGCAATGTTCGAGTCGAACATGAGTTCAACTCGAAGCTCATCCCTATTCCTGAGTATTACGATATAAGATGTGTGGGACTTTTTCACTGCCTGGTCGCATACAGAGGTCCAACATGCAGGGAGCACCATCAGGGGTTCTAGGAGCATAAATTACACATCTAACTTGTTGACTACCTATTACACTTTTCAAGGCCCTGGAGCACCAGGCCAATGGAAACACCCACAAAATGACCCCATTTTGGAAAGCTAACACCCCAACGTATAATCTATGGGGCATAATGAGTGTTTTGAACGGTTCATTTTTTTCCAGAATTTTTTTGAAAATGTGGAAAAAAAATGAAAATGCATTTTTTTAATGCAAAGTTGTACATTTATAAGATATTTCCAACACATAGCATGTACATAGAAAAAATGACACCCCAAAATACATTTTGCTACTCCTCCTGAGTATGGCGATACCAAATGTGTGGGACTTTTACACAGCCTGGCCACATACAGAGGACCTATATTGAAGTAGCACCTTCAGGCGTTCTAGGAGCATAAATGACACATCTCATTACTCAACCACCTATTACACTTTTGAAGGCCCTGGAGCACCAGGACAATGGAAACGCCCACAAAATGGCCCTATTTTGGAAAGCTAACACCCCAACGTATAATCCATGAGGCATAATGAGTCTTTTGAACGGTTCATTTTTTTCCAAGCGTTTTTGGAATATGTGGAAAAAAATTAAAACGCATTTTTTTTACACAAAGTTGTTCGTTTATAAGATATCTCCAACACATAGCATTTACATAGCAAAAATGACACCCCAAAATACATTCTGCTACTCTTCCTGAGTATGGCGATACCACATGTGTGAGATTTCTACACAGCCTGGCCACATACAGAGATCCAACATGCAAGGAACACCGTCAGGTGTTCCAGGGACACATAGCATGCACATACCAAGAATTACACCCCAAAATACATTATGCTGAGCAAAGCATAAACAAAAGATTACCTGTGGTTTTAGTAGCGCAGTTCTACACAGCAGGATAGCACTGGTCCAGGCAGCAGGCAGGGACTAGGTCAGCAATGGCATACACAATTGTCCAGGCAGCAGGCAGGGATAGGAGATATTGTCAGCAGTGCCAAAAATATTGGTCCTGGTAGTAGGAAGGTCCATTTGGTGTGGTCTGTTCATGCGACAGGCAGAGGCATGATGGCATAGGTCTTACAGGCAGAAGGCAGAAGTAGGGCCTCGTTCAGGACAGAATGGGGACAGGGGTAGAGGCTTTTCCCACCCAAATCTCTTTGAAGCCTCAGAGTCTCCAGACCCTAATCTAGGAATGAGAAAACAAAATAGTTTTCTTCATCCAGAAAAACAATTCTGGAGCCCCTCACATATGTGAGACCCCTGTGTTGAATCCCACTAGTCCAGTAGCAGGGTACAAGATCAGTCCATGAGGCAGGCAAAAACATAGTCAAACAGTCCAAGGTCAGTTCCAGATCAGGCAGAGGTATTACAGAATCGTTAGGCAGAAGCATGGTCAAATAACAGTCCAGGGTCAGTTCCAGATCAGGCAGAGGTAGTACAGAATCGTTAGGCAGAAGCGTGGTCGAATAACAAGCCAGGGTCAGTTCCAGATCAGGCAGAGGTAGTACAGAATCGTTAGGCAGAAGCGTGGTCGAATAACAAGCCAGGGTCAGTTACAGAGCAGGCAGTGGCATAAGGGGTGTGAAGGTGTGTGAAGGCAGGAACTGAGAATTACATTTACCATACTTCACTAATAATTTAGTAAAGTATGGTAACGGCAAAAACAGTCAACTACACAGAGGCCTGGTTGGGAAGGACATTGGGCACAATGATAAGCTGTGTCTCGTCTGACTCCTCCACTGGTACACACCTTACATTTTTTTTTACGTCGTCGGCCTGTTGCTGTGGGAGGGACTTTATCGGGAAAGTGACGTTCGGAGAGTCGACTAAGAACATCAGATCGGATGTTTTGGGGTGGGACGTTCGGGAATATAAGGGCAGTGATAAGGTCCTCCTGGTAGCCAAGGAAGCGTTTGGGGTTTTGGGTGGAGTTGCGGTATATGATATACGAGTTATATATGGCCAACTGAAAAAAAAAATTGCGACTTTTTTGTACCAATGGTATGTCCGTCTTGTGGCAAGCTAGGGTTAGAGCATCTGGTCATTGAAGTCGACTCCCCCCATAAACAAATTGTAGTCCTGGATGCATGTGGGCTTTTGGATGGGGCTATTCCTTCTGGGGATTTCCACGAAGGTATCATTGTGGATGGAAGACAACATGTACACATCCCTTCTGTCCCTCCACTTCACTGCCAAAATCTCCTTGTTTCGCAGACTTGCCGATTCTCCTCTTCTCAGCTTCTTATTTACAAGACTGAGGAAAGCCCTTCTGATTCTTTCTGACGGTGCCACATGCTGGCGTCTGCTTCCGGTTAAGGTTGTGGAACAGGGGAAGAGATGTGTAGAAGTTATCTACAAACAGATGGTAGCCTTTTTCCAGTAGGGGGTATATGAGGTCCCAAACTATTTTCCCACTTGATCCCAAGTAGTCTGGGCAATTAGGGGGATGCAGCTGGCTGTCCTTCCCTTCGTACACTAAGAAGGCATACATGTACCCTGTGACTCGGTCACATAGTTTGTACACCTTCACACCATAGCGGGCACTTTTGCTGGGAATGAATTGTTTTATTTGAAGCCTGCCACTAAATTTAATAAGGGACTCATCCACACATATGTGTTGGTCCGGGGTATACAACTGGGGGAATTTTTCTGAAAAATAATTCAGTAAGGGCTGAATTTTGAAAAGCCTGTCAAAATTTGGGTGATTTCCGAGATGGCACTGGGTATTATCATTAAAATGTAGGAATCTCATGATCATGAAGTATCTGGTTCTGGGCATTACGTTGGAGAATATTGGCATGTGGTAGATGGGGCGTTTTGACCAAAAGGAACGCAAAGTGTTTTTTGAGTTGAGTCCCATACAAAATGTGAGGCCTAAAAAAACCTTCAACTCCTCCACCGTTAGGTCTCTTCACTCGTAGGGACGGGCATAATATGATGTAGGATTGTTCAAAATAAATTTTTGGCCATATAGGTTGCACTGGGTCACAATTCTGGATAGCATGTCCTCTGTAAAAATGAGATCAAAAAAATCGATTGGGGAAAAATTCTCTGTGTCCACCTGGACTCCTGGCCGGGCAGTGAAAGGGGGAATGTTGGCTTCTCCTGAATTAGGGGGAAGCCACAAGGGGTTCTGAAGGGCATAGGGAAGGCTGGCATGGGTCCTTGGCCTTTCTTGCCAAGGCACTGTGGTGCTGGTGGATGGCACTGTAGTGCTGGTGGATGGCACTGCCTCCTCACCAGAACGCCTTTGTTTGGCGGGCCGACTATCTTCCTCCTCTGAGTCACTCAGTGTTCCACTATTGAGGGCTGGCTCATAATTGACGTCCGACTCAGAATCGGAATTGGAAAGGGAATCTGAAAGAGAGAGCTCCAAGTTGCTCTCGTCGGGTGTGGAAAGAATTTGGTATGCCTCCTCGGCGGAAAATAATCTTTTTGACATGGTTGCTGGTGGTGGTGCGACTACACAGGTGTGTGCTAAGCCTTCACTGATGGGCACTGATAAGGTGGCACAGATGGGCACTGATGAAGCTGCACAGATGGGCACTGATTGATTGCACAGATGTGCACTAATGAGGTGACACAAATGGGCATTGATTTATGGCACAGATATGCACTGATGAGGTGGCACAGATGGGAACTGATGAGGCGGCACAGATGGGCACTGATGAGGCGGAACAGATGGGCACTGATGAGGCGGAGCAGATGGGCACTGATGAGGCGGAGCAGATGGGCACTGATTGGCGGCACAGATGGGCACTGATGAGGCGGCACAGCTGTGCACTGACTGATTGCACAGATGTGCACTGATGAGGCGGCACAGATGGGCACTGATTGGCACAGGTGGGCACTGATGAGGTGGCACTGGTGGGCACTGAGGTGGCACAGGTAGGCACTGATGAGGTGGCACAGGTGGGCACTGATTGCACAGATCACTGACATCACAGGTGGTCACAGACTGGCACAGGTGGTCACAGACTGGCACAGGTGGGCACAGATTGGCACAGGTGGGCACAGATCCCTATGGGCACTGGTAATTTCACTCACTTTGTAACACTGTAACAGATCACTCTCCCTCCTCACACGCGGTCTCTGTGTGAGGAGAGAGAGCCGGCAACGAGAGATGATCTCATATGTTTACATTTGAGATCATCTCTCATTGGCCGCACAGATCGCATAGTAAATGGCCACTCTGATTGCCCATTCACAGCGATTTGTGATTGGTTGTGTCCAAGGGACACGGCCAGCACAGAATTCTCCCGCTGCGCGCTCGGGAGCACGCGCGGGGAACGAGGAAAGGGGGGGCCGTCTATTGTCGGTCTCCCGGATTTTCAGGTCCGCGCTGAAGCCGTCATTTGGCTATAGCGTGGACCTCAAGTAGTTGAGAACCCATTCAAGTGAAATCAAGGTCTCTTTTTTTTTTTTTTTACACTAAATACAGAGAATGTCGAAAAATATGGTAAATGCTGCCCATGTAACATCACATTTTCAGCTGTATATTTATTTTAAATTATGTTAGTTCTTGAATGCAGAATGCTGTCAGCTTGCATGATAATAAAGGAAACATACACTTAACATAATGAATACCCAGTTGCTTATGAAATGAAAACATGCAGGAGAGCTTATATTAGATACTTTGTGGTAAGTAAAAAGACTTGTGGTGAACAACAGCCAGCAACCACTGTCCCGCCGCCTGCTTTCATCATTGGTCAAACCCACTGAATTCCTACATGCAGCAGCTAAAGATTGAAAACTTTCTAATACTTCTGCCATGGGCCTGAAGACGATTCTACATAATGAACGCAGATTTGAAATGTGCTCCAACAAACAGCTATAGAAAAGAATTTTTAAAAAAGCATGACTTTAACTTTTGTGTCAGGTGTGCCTCACTTTAATTGGTTATTTGAAGACGTTACTCCCTTCAGTGCCAACCTATCACTGGTCAAACCTGCACAATTCAAGAAACTACATACAGATCCTGTTATGGGTGGAAAACAAAGGACTGCAGAAGGATTACTAGGGCCATACTAAGGGTAAAATATTTGATTACAGCCTATATGGACCAAGGAGACTATAGCAAAGGGCTACATGTAACATGGATAGTGACTTGATAGAGAGTTGTGATGCCATGGTGGGGGATGTTTGCCAGAAGGGATGTGGATTGGAACTGGTGCAGCAAGAACAGACCTTGGGATCTCATTGCTGTCTCACGTCACTGAAGAATGAAAATGCATCATTATTTGAAAAAAGCACCCGAATGGAGCAAGAATTCAAATATCAGTCTAGCAGATGGAATAAAAAAGAAAGATTTCTCATGTCCCAGCTTCTAACAGCTGAGAATGAAATACAACTAATAGTTTTGGAATACCAAAAGAAGTTTAGTCACTGTGTAAAACAGTTGGATAACATCTCCAGGAGTTTACCTGCTGTGTGTAAGGTAAGAGCTTTTAGATTACATTATGCAGAACTAAACTGCACAATAAGCTCAGTCTATTTAGGTGGTCGTGGCTTGACGTATTATCAAAAAACCTACATGGTTTAAGACATGTGAAAAAGGTCCGCTGTCTTGAAAGGTTTTTCAGAATGCATCTTTTAATATTGGTGGTGTTACTACCTTAAAGCTGAACTCCAGGAAACCTAAAATTCCTCCCTTGTAGAGTTGTCCAATGCAGGATCCATAGCTCTGCCCTGGATGTAAGGACACTGACGAGCATAGGAGAGTGCCGCCTGCCAGTGATTGGAGGATCAGGTAAGCCATTAACCCTTATAGTGTGGGCCATTCTGCAAGGGAGGGTTTTTAAGTTTCATGGAGTTGAGAGAGCAAATAGCATTTCAAAGTGTGTGAACTAATAAATGTCTGTGCTGCTAATAACAACCCTTCCCTTGATATCCTATACTACATGAGATGAAAAGACATTTTATTTATGGCAAGTTTTTCTGTATATCTGATACATAGCCTATTTAAAAAATGTAGCAAGTATTTCATAGCACCCATTCACAATTATTATTTTATTTTTTTACTGTTCTATCTAAACAATACTGAAATCTGATTGGTTCCTATACATTATGGTGAATGACTTTTCTTTAGGCTGCTTTATTAAGTAACTTCCTTCATATGTGAGATGTATCTGGTAAAGAATGTGTGAGACAGAGCTTAAAGTAAAGGACTAAACGATAAAATAGAAACTGCATTATTTTAATGCTTATTGGCATCATATAAAGAACATTTGAAAAGTTTCAGGAGCATTGAAATTTTGCACTAAATCTTGCTGGGATGAATAAATAAGAGAAATAATGAAAAGGACCAAAATAATTAAAATTTTTAAATATTTAAAAGAGAAGAATGGGGTATGTTTCTTTTTGCACAATCATACTTACCTAGGTGGATGCAGCATCGGTCCGATGTTGCATCTGTCCCCTGCCGGCTCTAACACAAGAACCGAGCGATCAAACACTGCTGATTGCTTGGTTCTCAGGTCTCCCTGAGCAGAGAGCTGGTGACTGTTAGTCACCACTCTCTGCAATGCCACCCCCCTCGCTCACTGGAGTGCTGGGCTGTGGAGGGGGCAGGAGCAGCCGGTTCAGGGTTTTTTAGCGGCTCGCTGAGAGGCTGAGCTGGGTGCCGGTCCAGGCGTGTGGGCGGATCCCCACTTCATTGTCGCAATCTTACCCGAGCCTGGACTGGCTCTGTGACATCAGCCGACAACGGACTTCAGCCCGCTGCCTGCTGAAAACGGGTCACAGGAGTGCAAGACGAACTGCACTCCTGTGGTCTCCAGGAGAAGTACAGCCAAACAAGCTTTGGCTGTACTTCTCCTTTAAACCCTTGGCAGCTGGTCATACGATCTCTTTTGAAAAGGAGGATTAGCTAGCCTGAGTCCAATTGTACAATTTCCTTTAGGTTTACCAAAACCATTTAATATGAGGTCAAACCTAAACACTTTCAATTTGTATGCAACCAGGTATACCCTTGCACTATATAGTTGAAGGTAAATCTAAAGGAAATTGAACAAGGATATGTATAAGGTATGACCCTACTTTTTTTTTTTTTTTGTGCAACAAAGTCTTCTCTTGTTCATAACCAGTAAAGCATATAACAAAAAAAACAATACTACCAATTTCTAATGCCTCGTACACACGATCAGTTTTCCCAAAAAGAAAAGTGCGATGTGAGTTTTTTGTCAGGAATTCCGACCGTGTGTATGCTCCATCACACTTTTTCTGTCAGAATTCCTGCCAAGAAAAGATTGAGAGCAGGTTCTCTATTTTCGTGACAGGAAAAATTCCTATCGGGAATCGCACTCGTCTGTATGCAATTACGACACGAAAAAAACCATGCATGCTCAGAATCAAGCAGAAGAGCCAAACTGCCTATTGAACTTCATTTTTCTCGCCTCATCGTACGTGTTGTACGTAACCGCGTTCTTGACGTTCGGAATTTCAGACAAGTTAAGTGTGACCTTGTGTATGCAAGACAAGTTTTAGCCGTTTTCCTGCTGAAAAAAAAAAAAAAACACGGTTTTCCTGTCGGGAAAAACTGATCGAGTGTACGAGGCATAAGTAGGTTAAAAAAAAACAAAAAAAAAAAACAAGAAGTAGAGATGGAAACTATAATTTAAAATACAATGAACTGTGATGTCACCAAAAACATCTGCAAATAATAAATAAAAATATAAACTATATAAATCAATTATATGAATAGGTTGCATTGTTGTGTTTGCTATTTTGTTTTTTAATGATATTTTGGACAAACATTACCTATATTCCTATAGTACATTCATTAACTGAATTGTACAGTACATATTTGTATTTAACCAGTAGGTGGCAGTGAAGTACCACTTTAGTAAATAGTGGCATGCAAATAAAAAGAAGAGAGTTTGAAATCAACATAATAGATCATTTTCAGAGAGTGCAACCGATATAAATATAAATATTAGTAAATATATATATATATATATATATATATGTGTGTGTGAATTCAGATTTTCATGCAGAAGAAAAGGTTTAGGATTGTGATGGTTTTGTAGATTAATGCTGCTTTAAAATGTTATCTCCTACAATGTGCAGTTGCCTTATTATGAGCGCTACAAAGCAAAGCCATTTTTTACCATGAATCTGAATGTGTATGTCTATGCACATCACAGGTGATCTACATGTAACTCTTTTGCTCTGTAGCATAATCTTACGTTATTGCAACAATATTAAATGTATTGACGAAGAAGGTGTCCAGCATCTTAGTGACTGCTATGGACTGCTCATCCATCTTTAACATCGCTCTACTTTCCTTCTCTGCTGTCCCACACATGTGCTGGCATCTGGCATAGGAAATATTAGCTTATCTCCAGAGACTCCTTGGATCATATGATCGTAGACATGCTGAATGTGCTTATATTCTGTCTAGACATGCTATATTTCCACTTCCAGAAACTCCACTGTCACCTAGCCTTTCAGCTGCCACATGCAACCTCAACCAAACCACACAAATATTTGCCATGAATGATTAATAACCTTTTAAAGCAGCATTAAATTAATACAATTATCTATGCTTTATGGGAATTACTAACAAGGTTTGTATTATATGACATAGAATCCTACATTTTTTTTTTTTTAGAAAAGTTATCTATTGAAAAATCACCATTTACAATACAGGAAAAACAATACAAATTTACAAACTGCATTCGTACATTTCCCCAACATGTGTTTGTCATGATATATGTAGAGAGACAGCACAAACCATTACTGTACATAAGCCATGTTTACTGAAAGACCCAGCAGGAACAGGAAACACAACACAGGAAGTACAACAGAGATGCACCATAGAGTTGCATATAAGGAAACATATCATACATAACATCTCCCCCTTTTAGTGTTAATAAATGAACATTGTGAAATTCAAAAGAGACACAGCAATAACACATTCTACAGGTTAAGTCTCATAGGTGGTTTTGAACATCTAACACTACGGGTGAAGACTGGCCCTTGTGCAAGGATTCCTTTAGCCCTCTCTGAAGTTACTGGGCTCCTCTCATCACGTACTGGCATGCTCTGCACAAACATATCATCCATAACAGCATGTTCCACTTTTCAGCATACCCACTCACCATAGGCCCAAGCCCAGGATAAGTATAAGAAAAAAATAGTATATCGTCAATACATATCAACACAACATATAGGCATAGCTATACATACCTCCCAACTTTGTAAAGTCCCTTCGCGGGACATTCTGATGTCCCCTCTCCCCTGCCAACCAGAGTTGTTGAGCGGGGGGGGGGGTGCGGGACATTGGCAAAAAAAAAAAAAACGGGACTTGCCACAGAAGTTGTTGAGCGGGGGGGGGGGGTGATGGTTGTCGCCGATTTGGGGCGCGGCGGGGGGCCGCCGATCGGGGGGGCATACTAGTGCGCCGATCGCGGGGGGGGCTCTTACCTGCTGCTGCTCCTCTTCTTCTCTTCATGTTTCCTGCTGTGCGGGAAACATGATAGTCTCGCGGGAGTGCGGGAAGGAGGAGCCTCTGCGGGTAAAACCCGCACAATCCGTGCCAGTTGGGAGGTATGGCTATACCATAACTTCGAATTTCACAATAAACATAGATCAAGACCTAATATTTGCTTTAACTAGGGTCTACTAGTAGTAAAGGGGAGAGAGTGGAAGCACCCCTATAGTCTAGCAACATCCACAGAGGTTAAGTCCATCAAATGAGGGGAATAACTTCTATCCTTGTAATAGTCTATATAAGCTATTAAATCTAGTGAGAGTATACCTGGTTTATCTCACCACCTGCCCTATATTTTTTTTCAAATTTAGTACTACAGCCTAAATACCTCACAATTTTCTGAGATGGGAAAGAGAGACACCTCTTGGAAAAAAGCATGTAGGCAAAGGATACATCATCAATTCTTCTAGGTACACTTGCCCACAGTTTTTGAAGGAAATCGGCACAAAGGTTGTTCCAAACATCTTGGAGAACTTATCACAGACCACCTTTTGTGGATGTAGACTGCCTTAAATCCTTCTTTCGCTTCATGTAATCCCAGACTCGATGATGTTGAGATCAGGGCTCTGTGGGGGGCAAAATCATCATTTACCAGACTCTTTGTTCTTCTTTATGCTAAAGATAGTCATTGTCTTGCTGCAGAATAAATTTGTGTCCAATCACATGCCTCCTTGATGGTATGGCATGATGAATAATTATCTGCCTATATTTCTCACTATTGGGGACACTATTGGACCTGACCAAATCTCCAACTCATTTGCATAAATGCAGCCCCAAACTTGCAAGGAACCTCCTCCATGCTTCACTGTTGCCTGCAGACACTCATTATTGTACCGCTCTCCAGCTCTTCACTGAACAAACTGTCACCTGCTACAGCCAAATATTTATACATTTTGACTCATCAGTCCAGAGCACCTATTGTAATTTTTCTGCACCCCAGTTACTATGTTTTTGTGCATAATTAAGTTGCTAAGCCTTGTTCTCTCCTCGCAGGTATGGCTTTTTGGTTGCAATTCTTCTATGAAGACCACTTCTGGCCAGACTTCTCTGGACAGAAGATGCGTGTACCTGGGCCCCACTGGTTTCCTCCAGTTCTGTGCTGATGGCACTGCTGGACATCTTTCGATGTTGAAGGGAATTAAGCATGATATGTCTTTCATCTACTGCAGTGGTTCTCAACCTCGGTCCTCAAGTACCCCCAACGGGCCATGATCTGGGCACTTCCCTTAGATAAAATAGCTCTTATCAATACCGTCATTGATATTGATTTAAAGCAGCTGTGCAAAGTAAAGGAAAACCTGAAAACATGGCCCGTTGGGGGCACTTGAGGACCAGCTCTACAGGAACAGGCTTTAAGGTAATTCATAAGCGACATACTATAGCAGTTATATGTAATATTTTTAGTGAAAGAAGTGTTTTGCATAAAATTAAGTATAAGCCCACGTTCACACTGGGGCTGCGGGAGTGAAGCCTGCGAGTTCAGCTGAACTCGCACGATTTCACTCCCGCTGGCAGTCCCGATTTCATCCACGATTTCAAAGACATCTGAAACAGATGTCAATGTAAATCGCAAAAAGTAGTACAGAAACTACTTTTTGAAATTGGTGCAACGCCGCAGATGCGGCGTCGCACCGATTAGGACGGTGCCATTGCCGGCAATTTGCGGCAAATATCGCCGATTTGACATGCGATTTGACATGTCAAATCGCATGTCAAATCACACCAGTGTGAACCAGGGCTAAGAGTAGGATTGAAGCGCCATTTCTTTGCATCCACTTGAGCATGTATGGTGTGGTGAATATGAACATACCAAAAATGCATTAGGTATGGTAAATTAAACCTGCAACAGCGAAAAGGTCTTGACAGTGCAATTCCCAAATATTTGGTGTAGATGAATGACCCCAAAAGTCTTTCATTTATGAGAATATGAGAATATTGTAGTTCTGCAGAGAAGGCATTTGCCCAAATAGGGTAAAACACGTAAATCCTGTAACCTTTTACAGTTGCTTTAGCCTCCAGTCCTAAACTAAAATCCTGTAAACCAGTAAAATGAGGCAGAGTAGAAACTGTAGCGTAGGCCAGACTTCCACCAGAATGGGTAGGCTGTAGTAGGCCATGTGTTGCAGTTGTTCTGCAATGTAATACACTCAACGCAATGCCTTCTCCAACTTTTGGGCATAGTTACTGTTCTACTTGAACTCTAAAGGCCCGTAAACACGATACGAAAATCCGATGGAAAAATTTGTACGACAAGCTGTCTGACGATTTTTGGATCGTTAGTATGGTGCTTTCGACAGCCGATTTCACTTTTTCGTTAGACAAAAGCTGGATGTGCAGACTATACATCCAATTTTCGTTCCATCAGTAAGTTTTTCGTACAAAATAAATCGTAAGGGCAACACTACGAATGCTCAGAAACGAAAGAATACATACAAAACTATTCAACACATTACGTCGCTTCTGACGTTGTATTCTGTCCTACGAAAATTTTCGTATTGTGAGTGACCTCTTCACTTTCGACATGAGACTAGCATGCCACAAAAAAACGGACGTTCAGTCGTCAGAAAAATTAAGCGTGTGTACGAGGCTTTAGCTACTGCATTTTTATAACACAAACATCCCTGAGATAGTATTTGACATATTAAAAAACCTTCAGTGGAGTTGCAACTGTGGTGTTGTGGAGTAAATACAATAATTGCAGCATGAGAATAATTTTGATGTGTTCTTCCCACAAACAATAGAGGTAACTTGTTCCAGACTCGTTTCCAGATCTGGAAACATCAGTGGAGTGACAGCCCTGTCCAGGCTCTAAAAGGGATATTCACATAAGACCTTTTATTTTCGAGGTCAAGAAGATAAGTTGAGAGCATACCCATAATAGGTGATGGAGGTGTTTTGTAGAAGTTATTTTTATTTATGGGAATTTTGGAAGGATATATATTTATGGACACCTTTGTTTTTTAACACTTATAATTGTTTAACACACATACATTTTCAAATCTTCACCTGTTTATGGCACATGTGGTATTGATTATCACAAGAAGGTGGTGAATATGTATAACAAATAGCACAGAGTTGCTTATTTTAGTGCAGCATGCATTATTTGTTTTTCCCTAAAATAAGAAAAGTAAAGACAGTAATTGGATTTAGGATAATATGGACAGGAACATTATTAGAAATCATGGGCACTGGTGCAGTCTTCTTGACAGGGACCCCCCCCCACCCCCGGTATCCCTTTTCGGTGCCCCTAAACATTGCCCCACACTCTGCAACTCCTGCATCGCCCCTTACACCTTACCCTACATCCCCTGCATTCCCTATTACCCAGCACTCTGCACCCTCTCCCAATACTTTATCTGTACCAAGAGTACTCTGCGCTTGTATCCATGCCCCCCCCACCACCCTGCAATCTGCAGCCCCTGCATCCCCCAATACCCTGAATTTTGCATCCCTCATTGTTCCACATTCTGCATTCCCTATTACCCCACACTCTGTATCCCCAGATTACCCTTCACTCTGCTCCCCCTTTATCCCCTTTACACCTTACTCTGCACGCCCCGCATCGCCCTAATACACCTGTCTCTGCAACCCCTACAAATCCCTAATACACCACACTTTGCACCCCTTGCATACCCAATACACTTCACTCTGCAGTCTGCATCCTCCATTACCATGTTCTCTGCACCCATTATAACTCACTCTGCATCCCTTACATCCCCCACTACCCTGAACCCCCTGCATCCTCCAATATGCCTCCCTCTGCTTCCCTTGCATCCCCCTGACACACAGCACTCCCTATAATTTTTTAGGGGAATTCCTGTCTTCGGGAGTTAGAGTGAAGCTTCATCTAGATAATGCGTGCCTGTTGGCCCTTGGGGCCCCTTCTGTAGTGATGTCACATGGCTCACAGCAGATCCTCCAAAGTTTTCATGCAGCGAGTTTCACCTGGCCTCACCCCCTACCTTCCAGGCATGAGGGATTCTGCGTATTGTATTTAGGGATTAGGGATGAGTAGCAGAGAAAGGGGGGACCCATGTTTATGAAGTTTGTGAACTGTGAGATGCCCATAGACCACTTCTACAGTGCCATCCTACTGACCTGATGGGGCCCAAGTCCTGTACAGGAAGTCTGCTTTTACCACCCTATTGGTGGCCCTGATTACGATACCTAAGATATTTAAAAGAGAAGTATGGCCAAAGCTCTTTTTTCACTTACTTATGCTCTCCTGTGACCCAAAATCACCCAAAAGTGGCTGACATCCTAGACCTGCTCCAGACTCTGGATCGTTCCTGACAATAGTGTCTGGCTCAACCTCTCAGCACACTGAGCCAGCCACTCCCACCCCCTGTGCCCTCCATTGGCCACTGGAAGGGCAGAGCAGAGAGCTGGCGGCTGACAGACATTGCTCTCTGCTCATTGAGGACTGAGAACTCAGGGAACAGTGGTCACTTGATTGCTCACTTGATTGCTCAGTTCTCTGGCTTAGAGCTGGCAGGGCGGATGCAGCAGCAGGTAGGTAAGTATATATGTTTGTTTTTTAGATTCCTGCACTTCTATTTTAAAATAATCTGCAATTGGTAAAGGGCAGGGCAGATTATAGCCTGAGAGCAATCCCCATCCAGCAAAAGTAGTGCAGCTTTGAACCAGTTAATCGTTGGCCCAGAGTAAGTACTTTGATATAGATAATACACTCTTATCCTCAAATCTTTCAGTCAGTTTCAAAATTAAACATCATGTTTCCAATACACCACTGAAAAACGTAGGCTGTCTATTCACTTGTAGGTCCAAGACCGCTCCTTGGTTACAGGTATATTAATCTATGGAGATCTGATTAGCAATGCCAATTGTCAAATTGTTTATGGGACAAATCAATTCTATGTATGAGACATATACAGTGCCTTGCAAAAGTATTCCCCCCCCTTCCCACTCTTGACATTTTATGTGTTTTGTTGCCTCACAACCTGGAATTAACATGGATTATTTGAGGATTTGCATCATTTAATTTACAGAACATGCCCACAACTTTTAAGATTTTTTTTTTATTATGAAGCAAACAACAAATAGGACAAAATAATAGAAAAAGTCAATGTGCATAACTATTGACCCCCCTAAAGTCAATACTTTGTAGAGCCACCTTTTGTGGCTATCACAGCTCCAAGTCGTTTTGGATAAGACTCTATGAGCTAGCCACATCTTACCACTGGGATTTTTGCCCATTCCTTCTTGCAAAACTGCTCCAGCTCCTTCAAGTTTGTGAACTGCAATCTTTAAGTCTGACCACAGATTTTCTATTGGATTGAGGTCTGGGCTTTGACTAGGCCATTCCAATACATTTACATGTTTCCCCTTAAACCACTCAAGTGTTGCTTTAGCAGTGTGTTTGGGGTCATTTTCCTGCTGGAAGATGAACCTCTGTCCTAGCCTGAAATCACACACAGAGTGGTACAGGTTTTGCTCAAGAATATCTCTGTATTTAGCACCATCCATCTTTCCCTCAACTATGACAATTTTCACAGTCCCGACTGCTGAAAAACATCCCCACATCATGATGCTGCCACCACCATGTTTCACTGTGGGGATGGTATTCTTTGGGTGATGTGATGTGTTGGGTTTGCGCCAGACATAGCGTTTTCTTTGATGGCCAAAAAGTTCAATTTTAGTCTCATCAGACCAGAGCACCTTCCTCCATACATTTTGGGAGTCTACCACATGCCTTTTTGCAAACTCAAAACGTGCCATTTTGTTTTTTTCTGAAAGTAATGGCTTTCTTCTGGCCACTCTGACATAAAGCCCAACTCTATGGAGCGTACGGCTTATTGTCGTCCTATGTACAGATACTCCAGTCTCTGCTGTGGAACTCTGCAGCTCCTCCAGGGTTATCTTAGGTCTCTGTGCTGTCTCTGTGATTAATGCCCTCCTTGCCTGGTCCATGAGTTTTGGTGTGCGGCCGTCTCTTGGCAAGTTTGCTGTTGTGCCATGTTATTTCCATTTGGTTATGATAGATTTGATGGTGCTCCTAGGGATCATCAAAGATTTGGATATTTTTTATAACCTAACCCTGACTTGTACTTCTCAACAACATTGTCCCTTACTTGTTTGGAGAGTTCCTTGGTCTTCATGGCAGTGTTTGGTTAGTGGTGCCTCTTGCTTAGGTGTTGCAGCCTCTGGGGCCTTTCAAAGAGGTATGTATATGTAATGACAGATCATGTGACACTTAGATTGCACACAGGTGGACATCATTTCACTAATTATGTGACGTCTGAATGTAATTGGTTGCACCAGAGCTTTTTATGGGCTTCATAACAAAGGGGATGAATACATACGCACATGCCAGTTTTTTATTTCTGAAAAATAGTTCTATGTATCTATTTTTCTCAAATTACCTCACCAACTTAGACTATTGTGTTCTGATCCATCACATATAATTCAGATAAAAAAAAACAAAAAAAAAAAACATTGAACTAAAGGTGGTAATGTAACAAAATAGGTAAAAAGCCAAGGGGGTGAATACTTTTGCAAGGCACTGTATGACTAGCAATGTGGTCTGCAGAAAATTAAATCTTCCTCAACATCCTTATTTCTTGCTGTTATATATATGGTTATATATCTAGACATCCAGTTATTGTCAAAAAAGTTCTTAACATGTTAAATACTGACCATCTTTTTCTAAAGGTGCTGCTGTTAGAGCATAATGAAGTCTCAGCATTTCTGGAATATTTCACTCCCTCTTTACTGATTTGCTTTGGATGAAAAATGTGTCCCTGTCATGACATATCTATGAGCAAGTGTACGAATTGGCATTTCCCGTCCCTGTCTGTAGCATCATTATTTTAGACATTTGCACCAAGACATACTTCAGGTGATGAAAAAAGCAGGACATGGTTACGGGTGAATTAAAGTGGATTTTTTCATTCCACAAAAATAATGGTATGTAATGTAAAATAATTCCTGCATTCCTAACACAAGTTACCGTATTTTTCGCACCATAAGACGCACCTGACCATAAGACGCACCTAGGTTTTAGAGGAGGAAAACAAGAAAAAAAATATTCTGAACCAAATGGTGTACTAAAATATTTTCCAGTGCCCATGAAATGCAGCCTGACCATTGCCATAGTAAACGCAGAGTGACCATTGTCATAGTAAACGTAGAGTGACCATGCCATCAGTGGTGGGACACCCTGGGAAGAGGACAGAGGGGACACCGTGGGAAGAGGACAGAGGGGACGCCGTGGGAAGAGGACAGAGGGGACGCCGTGGGAAGAGGAGAGAGGGGACGCCGTGGGAAGAGGACAGAGAGGGACGTTGTGGGAAGAGGACAGAGAGGGACGTTGTGGGAAGAGGACAGAGAGGGACGTTGTGGGAAGAGGACAGAGAGGGATGTTGTGGCAGTCAATAAGGCCTAGAGGATATCAGGTTAGGCACTTCCTAATGGCTCAGACCCTGGGAATAGTAATGGATAATGGCCAACAGGCCCTCTTACCAGACCCAGCGAAATCGCAACAGTGATCCCTCTGGCTGGACGTTCGCTCACTCTGGGTTGCCCGGGGTGACTCTAGTCAGTAGTGTAGCATGTCTGTATCCTGGCAGCGGCTCGGACTTTCTCCCTCTCTGGTGATGCGGGTACAATGTGGCTCCCTCTCTGGCGGTGCGGGGTACAGCGTGGCTCCCTCTCTGGCGGTGCGGGCTACAGCGTGGCTCTCTGGTGGTGCGGGCTACAGCGTGGCTCTCTGGCGGTGCGGGCTACAGCGTGGCTCTCTGGCGGTGTGGGCTACAGCGTGGCTCTCTGGCGGTGCGGGCTACAGCGTGGCTCTCTGGCGGTGCGGGCTACAGCGTGGCTCTCTGGCGGTGCGGGCTACAGCGTGGCTCTCTGGCGGTGCGGGCTACAGCGTGGCTCTCTGGCGGTGCGGGCTACAGCGTGGCTCTCTGGCGGTGCGGGGTACAGCGTGGCTCTCTGGCGGTGCGGGGTACAGCGTGGCTCTCTGGCGGTGCGGGCTACAGCGTGGCTCTCTGGCGGTGCGGGCTACAGCGTGGCTCTCTGGCGGTGCGGGCTACAGCGTGGCTCTCTGGCGGTGCGGGCTACAGCGTGGCTCTCTGGCGGTGCGGGCTACAGCGTGTCCCCCAGCAGAGTATACTCTTTTGCTCCTCTTCTAACACCCCTCCTCCAGCAGAGTGTTTGCATGCTGGAGGAACTGGTGCCAGAACTCTGCAGGGACTTTATTTCCCATGATGCCCCCAGTGTCTTCTGATTGGCCCTCTGCTGTGGCCAATCATGGGGAGGGAAACAGTGGGCAGTAAGCTGGGTGGCGGCCAGCAAATCCAATTAGAGCGGCTCTTTCTTTCTCTTCGGCTTACAGAAAGGGAAGGGGGCGGCGGGGGATGTACAGACAGCCCGCAGCTCTCCTCTCCCTGTCACAGCGCCGCTGCTCTATTTGCCAGAGAACTTGGCAGCGGCGCTGTGACAGGGAGAGGAGAGCTGCGGGCTGTCTGTACATCCCCCGCCTCCCCCCTTCCCTTTCTGTAACCCGAAGGGAGAAAAGAAAGAGAGAGCGGCTCTAATTGAATTCGCCGCAATGCAAGCAATGTGTAAGGGGCGGTGCCACCGGTGGCGGGGGGCGGAGCCAGTGGCGGTGGTCAGGTGATTCCAGCGGCTACGGGAGCAATGAGAGTGGATGACGGGCGGTGCCAGCGGCGGCGGGGGGCGGAGCCAGTGGCGGTGGTCAGGGGATTCCAGCGGCTACAGGAGCAATGAGAGCAGATGGCAGGGGCGGTGGCAGCGACGGCGGGGGGCGGGGCCTGTCATGTATTCGGACTATAAGACGCAGGGACATTTTCCCCCATATTTCTGGGGGAAAAAAGTGCGTCTTATAGTCCGAAAAATACGGTAGTTATTCTTCAAAAAAAGAAATTTAAAAGGATAAACTATGAAGACGTGCATTTGACATTCACTAAGCATTCACTCCAGGTGTAACTTTCTGGTAAATGTGGTTTAGGCTACATGAGACAATTCAGATGCAGTAAATGTTTGGGAAATATCACATTCTCTGCTTTATATACAGTGCCTTGAAAAAGTATTCATACCACTTGACATTTTCCACATTTTGTCATGGTACAACCAAAAATGTAAATGTATTTTATTGGGGTTTTATGTGATAGACCAACACAAAGTAGCACATAATTGTGAAGTGGAAGGAAAATTATAAATGGTTTTAATTTTTTTTTTTCAAATAAATATCTGAAAAGTGTGGCGTGCACACTTTAGTCTGATACCCTTAACTAAAATCGTGGAACCAATTGTCTTCAGAAGTCACCTAATTTGTAAATACAGTCCACCTGTGTGTAATGTAATCTCAGTATAAATACAGCTGTTCTGTGAAGACCTCCCAAGCTTTAACCACCTCAATATAGGGCACTTTCACCCCCTTCCTGCCCAAGCCATTTTTCAGCTTTCAGCGCTGTCACACTTTGAATGACAATTGCGCAGTCATACAACACTGTACCCAAAATAATTTTTTATCATTTTTTCCCCACAAATAGAGCTTTCTTTTGGTGGTATTTGATCACCTCTGCAGTTTTTATTTCTTGTGTTTTAACCACTTCAATACCAGGCACTTACACACCTTCCTGCCCAAGCCAATTTTCAGCTTTGAGTGCTGTCGCAATTTGAATGACAATTACGCGGTCATGCTACACTGTACCCAAACATTTTTTTAAATAATTTTGTTCCTACAAATAGAGCTTTTTTTGGTGGTATTTGATCACCTCTGCGATTTTTATTTTTTGCGCAACAAATAAAACATTTTTTTTTGTAAATAAGTACGTTTTCTTCTTCAATGACGGCCACTGATATGGCTGCACTGATGGGCACTGATAAGGTGGCACCGATGGGCACCGATGAGGTGGCACCAATGAGGTGGCACTGATGAGGTGGCACTGATGGGCACTGATGATGGTCACTGATAGGCGGCACTGATAGGCGGCACTGATGGGCACTGATAGGTGGCACTGGTATGTGGAACTGATGGGCACTCATAGGTGGCACTGATGGGCACTCATAGGCAGCACTGATGGGCACTCAAAGGCGGCACTGATGGGTACTTATGGGTGGCACTGATGGGTACTTATGGGTGGCACTGATAGGTGGCACAGATGGGCACTGATAGGTGGGCACTGATGGGCATGGATGGGCACTGAGAGATGGCACTGATGGACACTGATGGGGGGCACTGATGATACTGATGGGTGACATTGCTAGGCATCACTTTTTTTATCTTGTCCATAATTATGCCAGTCAGTGCCCATTTGTGGGCACTGATTGGCATCTATTGTGAATATTTTTTCTTATGTGGATGGCCATGGGGTACATACCTGGCCATCCACATGTTGCCCCCTTCCCTGGTGATCCTGGCGGCTTCCCTGGTGGTCCAGTGTGGGCATCCGTGAGGGGGCTGTGCTGATAAACAATCAGCGCAGCCCCCCCCCCCGTCAGGAGAGCCACCGATTGGCTCTTCTCTACTCGCGTCTGTCAGACGTGAGTGAGGAAGAGGCGATCAACGGCTCTTCCTGTTTACATCGTGATCAGCCGTGATTGGACACGGCTGATCACGTGGTAAAGAGCCTCAGTCGGAGGCTCTTTACCAAGATCGGTGGTGCGGTGTGTCAGACTGACACACTGCGCCACTGATCGCCGCAATGCGCGCCCACACGGGTGTGCGGCGGCTGTTATCCTGCTGGACGTCATATGACGCCCAGTCAGGATAACAGAACCACTTCCCGGACGTCAAACTCCTATTGACCGGGCGGGAAGTGGTTAAACAAAAAAAGAAGAAGAGAGCGACAATTTAAAAAAAAAATATATATATATATATTTTTTACTTTTTGCTATAATAAATATCAATTTTTTTAAAAAACAATTTTTTATCTCAGTTTAGGCCGATATGTATTCTTCTACATATTTTTGGTAAAAAAAAATCGCAATAAGCGTATATTGATTGGTTTGCGCAAAGGTTATAGCGGCTACAAAATAGGGTATGCATTTAAAGCATTTGTATTATTTATTTATTTTTACTAGTAATGGCGGCAGTCTGCGATTTTTATTGTGACTGCGATATTGTGGCGGACACATCGGACACTTTTGACACATTTTTGGGACCATTCACATTTATATAGCGATCCCTGCTATAAAAATGCATTGATTACTGTATAAATATGACTGGCAGGGAAGGGGTTAACACTAGGGGGCAATCAAGGGGATAAATGTGTTCCCTAGGGAGTGATTCTTACTGTGGGGGGAGGGGACTGACTGGGGGAGCTGACCGATCGGTGTCCCTATGTACATGGGACACACCATCGGTCTCCTCTCCCTGACAGGACGTGGATCTGTGTGTTTACACACACAGATCCACGGTCCTGCTCAGTTACTGGGCAATCGCGGGTGCCCGGCGGCCATCGCGGGTGCCCGGCAGCCATTGCGGCCGCCGGGCACGCGCATTGGGTCCCCAGTGACTACAGAGCTACAGAGATCCACAGCTCAGGTGGGAGAATCTGTCCACAGGACTATTAGTCATGCACTCCACAAATCTGGCCTTTATGGAGGAGTGGCTAGAAGAAAGAAATTGTTGAAAGCCATGAGAAGTCCTATTTGCTGTTTTTGAGAAACCATGTGGAAAACATGTGGAAGAAGGTGCTCTGGTCAGATGAGACCAAAATTGAACTTTTTGGCCTAAAAGCAAAACGTCATCATGTTGTGGGAATGCTTTTCTTCAGCAGGGACAGAGAAGCTGGTCAGAGTTAATGGAAAGATGAATAGAGCCAAATACAGGGCAATCTTAGAGGAAAACCGGTTAGAGTTTGCAAAAGACTTGAGACTGGGCGGAGGTTCACCTTCCAGCGGGACAACGACCCCCAAACATACAGCCAGAGCTACAATGGAATGGTTTAGATCAAAGCATATTCATGTGTAATGCCGCATACACACGACCGTTTTTCACAACGTTAAAAATGCAATTTTTTAAATTGGGCATTAAAAACGATTGTGTGTAGACTCCAGAGCATTTTTAACGACGTGAAAAATGGCCTAAAAAAAATGAGAACCTGCTCTATTTTTTCACGTTGTTTTTCACATCGTTCTTTTTAACGTCGTGAAAAATGGTAGTGTGTATGCTTTTGCGAGGGGAAAAAAAACACGCATGCTCAGAATCAGGTATGAGACGGGAGCGCTCGTTCTGGTAAAACTAGTGTTCGTAATGGAGATAGCACATTCGTCACGCTGTAACGGACTGAAAAGCACGAGGCTGAAAAGCGCGAATCGCCGCTCAACAAACTTTACTAACATGAAGGGTGGCGCCATTCGAACGGAACTTCCCCTTTATAGTGCCGTCGTACGTGTTGTACGTCACTGCGCTTTGCTCGAGCGTTTTTTTTTCATGAACGTGTGTATGCAAGACAGGCTTGAGAGGAAACAAGAAAAATCACGTCAAGAAAAACTTCGTTTTTTAAAATGACATTAAAAACGTACGTGTGTACGCGGCATTAGAATAGTCCAGTCAAAGTCCAGATCTAAATCCAATTGAGAATCTGTGGTAAGACTTGAAAATTGGTGTTCACAGACGCTCTCCGTCCAATCTGACAGAGTTGGAGCTATTTTGAGAAGAATGGGCAAAAATTTCACTCTCTAGGTATGCAAAGCTGGTAGAGACATACCCAAGCGAAAGGTGGTTCTTCCCCCGATTGGGGGGGGGGGGGTTACTGAATTTTTAAATGCATGCCACACTTTTCAAATATTTATTTGTAAAAAAAAATAATAACCTTTTATCATTTTCCTTTCACTTCACAATTATGTGCCGATTTATGTTGGACTATCACATAAAATCCCAATAAAATACATTTACGTGTTAGGTTGCAACATGACAAGATGTGGAAAATGGCAAGGGGTATGAATACTTTTTCAAGGCACTGTATATGCCCCAAAGGGAATCATAACTAATAATAACAAATGTTGCTATTTATTTAGAATCTGATCCTACATTATGTGCAAAAGTGGATGTTTTTGATTGAAAAAGCAACTCTCTCCAACTTCGCTATAGATAGGCACATATTGTTGTTATATGATAACTTCTTTGTAATGAATGCTAGAGTCATTCAAATGTCATGTGTGCAAATACGATATATATATATATACAGGTCCTTCTCAAAAAATTAGCATATTGTGATAAAGTTCATTATTTTCTGTAATGTACTGATAAACATTAGACTTTCATATATTTTAGATTCATTACACACAACTGAAGTAGTTCAAGCCTTTTCTTGTTTTAATATTGATGATTTTGGCATACAGCTCATGAAAACCCAAAAATCCTATCTCAAAAAATTAGCATATTTCATCCGACCAATAAAAGAAAAGTGTTTTTAATACAAAAAAAGTCAACCTTCAAATAATTATGTTCAGTTATGCACTCAATACTTGGTCGGGAATCCTTTTGCAGAAATGACTGCTTCAATGCGGCGTGGCATGGAGGCAACCAGCCTGTGGCACTGCTGAGGTGTTATGGAGGCCCAGGATGCTTCGATAGCGGCCTTAAGCTCATCCAGAGTGTTGGGTCTTGCGTCTCTCAACTTTCTCTTCCCAATATCCCACAGATTCTCTATGGGGTTCAGGTCAGGAGAGTTGGCAGGCCAATTGAGCACAGTAATACCATGGTCAGTAAACCATTTACCAGTGGTTTTGGCACTGTGAGCAGGTGCCAGGTCGTGCTGAAAAATGAAATCTTCATCTCCATAAGGCTTTTCAGCAGATGGAAGCATGAAGTGCTCCAAAATCTCCTGATAGCTAGCTGCATTGACCCTGCCCTTGATAAAACACAGTGGACCAACACCAGCAGCTGACATGGCACCCCAGACCATCACTGACTGTGGGTACTTGACACTGGACTTCAGGCATTTTGGCATTTCCCTCTCCCCAGTCTTCCTCCAGACTCTGGCACCTTGATTTCCGAATGTACTTTGGACCACTGAGCAACAGTCCAGTGCTGCTTCTCTGTAGCCCAGGTCAGGCGCTTCTGCCACTGTTTCTGGTTCAAAAGTGGCTTGACCTGGGGAATGCGGCACCTGTTGCCCATTTCCTGCACACGCCTGTTCACGGTGGCTCTGGATGTTTCTACTCCAGACTCAGTCCACTGCTTCCGCAGGTCCTCCAAGGTCTGGAATCGGTCCTTCTCCACAATCTT
Source organism: Rana muscosa (assembly GCA_029206835.1). Lineage (NCBI taxonomy): Eukaryota > Metazoa > Chordata > Amphibia > Anura > Ranidae > Rana > Rana muscosa. The sequence continues at coordinate 738,388,898 of CM055118.1, forward strand.
CTTCAGGGTCCGGTCACCTCTTCTCGTTGTGCAGCGTTTTCTGCCACACTTTTTCCTTCCCACAGACTTCCCACTGAGGTGCCTTGATACAGCACTCTGGGAACAGCCTATTCGTTCAGAAATTTCTTTCTGTGTCTTACCCTCTTGCTTGAGGGTGTCAATGATGGCCTTCTGGACAGCAGTCAGGTCGGCAGTCTTACCCATGATTGCGGTTTTGAGTAATGAACCAGGCTGGGAGTTTTTAAAAGCCTCAGGAATCTTTTGCAGGTGTTTAGAGTTAATTAGTTGATTCAGATGATTAGGTTAATAGCTCGTTTAGAGAACCTTTTCATGATATGCTAATTTTTTGAGATAGGATTTTTGGGTTTTCATGAGCTGTATGCCAAAATCATCAATATTAAAACAAGAAAAGGCTTGAACTACTTCAGTTGTGTGTAATGAATCTAAAATATATGAAAGTCTAATGTTTATCAGTACATTACAGAAAATAATGAACTTTATCACAATATGCTAATTTTTTGAGAAGGACCTGTATATATATATATATATATATATATATATATATATATTATATTTCATCATTTGACATGTCCCAAGAAGTACATTTATAGCGTCAATCATTTTTATGGCATATTTTTATTTACTTGCTAGTGGTGACAATGCTTACCGGCTCCGAGATGTTATTACAGGGTTTTGTGTGCTGGAGGCCACCAGACATATTGAAAAATAAGGTTGATTCAGTTAAGTTCCAATCAGCCCTTAGCAGAAGTGCTGCACTCATATAGAGCAAGATATCAGTCACAATGAAAAAGGACCTTTGTTTTATGTCTCTGTGTGTAATTTGTTTGAAAATTGATATAGAAAGGTTTATTCCCCTAATCTATTCATCTATAAATATTATCTAACAATTGAGAAAAACAATTCTGATTAAATGTTCTGTTTACACAAAAAAAAGTCTGTATACAGAAAAACTGTCTATGCAATGTGCAGCTCATACAATGAACAGGTCATAGTGTTTGAGGTAAACCTATAAGCCAGCCAAAGTAACAAATTCAACAAATGGAGAAGCCGGTGGGTTTAATGCTGCACCTTTACACATCTTGTGGACCAGAGCAACTTTTACATTTTAACTATGGTCATATTGATAACCATGTCATTACTTGTGTGTATTATTTGTTGTGATGACAGTATTATTATGTTTTTGGTACAGAACATAGCGAAGGGTTGTACAGATGAAATAGAAACTTAAAAAAAAACATTTTTTTTTAATACGTCATTACAAAGATGAATGAACAATAGAGGCAAAACCCTCAAATTTCCTTAAAATGGTAAAAAAAAAAAAAAAAAAAGGAATAAGAAAAGCAGAAATATTATATTATATTATAATATATATAATTAGGTAAGGGGAGAATGGAGGACAAAGTAATTATGGCTGAAAAAAGTTTAACTAAGTAGTTAACCAAAGAGATAAATAGGTAAAATTTTTGTGACCTGAAATGTGACCTGAAATGTGACCTGAAATGAGGCTAATCCCGCGTACACAAATGTTCGATGTGAGCTTTTTGTCGGAAATTCCGACCGTGTGTAGGCTCCATTGGACATTTGCTGTCAGAATTTCCGACAACAAAAATTTGAGAGCTGGTTCTCAAATTTTCCGACAAGAAAAGTTATTTTCGTCTGTAAGCAATTGCGACGCACAAAAAAACATGCATGCTCAGAATCAAGCAGAAGAGCCGAACTGCCTATTGAACTTCATTGATCACGGCTCATCATAGTGTTGGACGTCACTGCGTTCTTGACGTTCGGAATTTCCGACAACATTTGTGTGACCGTGTGTATGCAACACAAGTTTGAGCCAACATTCAGTCGGAAAAAAATCCACGGTTTTGTTGTCGGGATTTCCGATCGTGCGTATGCGGCATAAGAGTGGCGCTCTAAGTGCAAGGAAAAATACAATCCCCCTGGTCTTTAGAAGTAGGGGATCTCGCATGCAAGCTCACTCATCCAGCAGTGATAGAATCTATAAACATGGGGAATGTCACACAACCCGGCTGAAGTGTAAGTATAGAAGTTAAATGGCCCCAGCCAGCGCTGCTCCACAAACCATGCTTCCTTACACATTTTGCCCTGCCCACTCGTGGCTTAGTCATAGATTCATGACTAAGCCCCAGTAGGTGGGATGAAATTTGTCAGTGAGCGTGGTTTGTGGAGCAGCCCTGGTTGAGGCTGTTTAACATCTTAAACTTGGGTTGGGAGTGTGGCATTCCCCGTGTTTACAGGTATAATTTTTCATCACAATTTTTTTTCATTTGCGAGGTTGTTTTAAAGGGGAAGTAAACCCTCCGAACAAAAACTGAAAAAAGACAAACCCTGCAAGACAAAGGCATAATCAGCTAGTATGCATAGCATACTAGCTGATTATGTATTACTTACCTCAGATTGAAGCCCCCGCAGCAGTCCATGTCTCCCCCTCTGGCCGCCGACATGTTGTCCCGGAGTGACTTCCGGGTATCGCGGCTCCGGCGCTGTTATTGGCCGGAGTCGCGATGATGTCACTCCCGTGCATGCGCGGGGGAATGGCACAGTACAACTGAAGCAACAGCACATAGTGCCATTGCTTCAGTTGGCTTAAGTGCGCATGTGCCACATGCAAATACAGGGATATCCAGTGCAGCTACAGGTAAGCCTAATTATAGGCTTGCCTATAATTTAAAGTGGTTGTAAGGGGTTTACAACCACTTTAAGGCCCCCTTTCACACTGAGGAGTTTTTCAAGTGCTTTTGTGTTGAAAAATAAAACCAGAGAAAATTCCCAACTCAACTCACCAACCAGTCTGCTTACCAATCAAATTAGCCTGTCCAACAGTATGCATCTAAAACAGGTTTAGAAACCTGAGGGTGTGGTAATGCAATGGAGAACAGGAAGAAGGCTCATGGCCCATCAATCTTGTTGACACATCTGACCCTGTATGGCCAGTTTAGGAAAAAGTGCTAAATCAATGACAGGTTACAGGTTTTGCTGTATACGTGGTTACTGATTAATCACAGGTGATAATCATTTATTTAACAGAATAATTAAACATCAGCCATGTCCTTAAAGTAAAAAAAAATATATATATTTTTTTTTATGTACATGTTTGGACTACCAGCTTTCATGGCGTGCGATTTTAATGTTGGTTAAATTTATGTAAACAAGGGAGCTGTAATTAGCGCACAAAGCCTCTTAGAAGAGTGCATTAAACAAGATTAGCTTACACCTAGCCTAGATGTAAAGAGAAAAGCTTTAGCAGTTTCTTCAGATAGGAAGCGCAAGCTAAACATCCGTGGTGATTCTTTAACTGTATTCGTGAAATTGGCTCATGGGTGCAGGACTCACTGGAAGTGCTTGAATTTGTAAATGTCTTCATTTGCATAATTGGTTTCTCATCTCCCCAAACAGTTATAATTTTTGACCTGTTTTTGTGTGTGTACTTGCCAATAATGGAAGCACTTCTGGCTCCTGTATTCATGTATTCCGAGCTGGCATCTGCATTCATAGTCAGGCAGGCAAGAAGGAGTTAAAATATCAATCAGAGATGATTAGTAACGACTGCAAACCAGGTCTTGGAAAACATAACTGTGCGCTCTTGTATTTGCTGGCGTGATTAATGAACACAAATCAAGGCTGACAACTCAAGCCTGCAGCTGGAAGGCATAGCTTTGCTGAAAATGTTACACATAGGTAATCTTCAGCCTTCTTTACTGTTTTTTAGGTGGAAACAAATACTCATTGCCCTCAGAGGGCTGGTCTTTAATGTGTGGGACTTAAAGATGAAAGATGCACTGTTATTTCTTTTTGGTTGGCAGCATGCCCTCACTACTGTAATATGTTATTGAAATTTTCGGAATTTATCACAGAAATGGGTATTATTACAAAACCTGCAGGATATGAATATTTGTAATCTGGCTTCGCTTAGGTTTGTCATGACATGCCATTTGGGTTCGCAGCTCTTAAATTAGAATTACAGGCAAACCTTCTTTTACATTTTGGATAGAGTAATGGAGGATTATAATCCCTGTCAGGATTTTTAATTGTGCCCCATTGCTGAGATTTCTCTTCACTTCCTGTCCTATAGTCACAACAAGAAGGAGGACACCTTGTAACCAAGGTCACCACAACTAGTGTCCCCTCTGTTATTTTTCTGAAGACAAAACAAAATTTGAGATTTTCTTTCACCTTCACTTTTGGTGTTAATAGTAAACCTTACAAATAGAGAGGGGTTCTCTCTCTGACAGAGGGAACAGACAGCAAGAAAAACCTTTGTAACAAATCCTTCCAGCATCAGACCCATGTGTTTCCTTCTTTAGTCGAGTGTGTACAGCCCACAGTGGAATCTTTAACAACCATTTGATAAAGATGCCAGCACTTAGCCAGTACACCTCACAATTGTAGCCACCCTTCCATAAACAGGAGTGTCCTGTGTTCAGCTTACCCTAAGCTCAGCCTAGCTGTCAATTCTTCCTTCTACCAGTAGGTGGCACTGGCACCCCTGGCAATAGTGTGGGGGTCACACAATGGGTTTGGGTTATGAATATTCATATCTTTTCCCAGTGTCATTGCCAGTGATGCATCGCAGGAAAGGGTATACATATTTGAGGCAACCTGGAGCAAGCTCTCTACCCCCAGTCTGTGGCCTGAGGAGGGTGCATGTGTTTGGAACTGCCTATTCAGGTCTGTCTGCCGGAAGAGTTCTGAGTGTGTCTGGATATAGAAGCTGACCCTGTCTGTAAGTAGGATGAAGACCCATGGATGCTTGCTGAGTTTTATGCAGAACATAAGAATTAGGATGGAGTCCCAGTTGGTGCTGGTTGACTAAAAGGAAAAGAAAGACTAAAGGAAGATGTTCGCTGAGTACATTGTCCACAGAGGTATTCTAAACACAGGAGTGTTGGATTCACCTTAAAGGCACCTTTCCTGTGCTGTGACATATGAAGTGACTGAGTTCTTCTTGCTTACAAGTTAAAATCCATAGTTTTTGCTAGAAAATTACTTAAAAATCTCCATAGGCAGTGCTTTAAAAAAAAAATAACAGCTACCAGGTTAGAGTTACAGAGTTATAGAGTTATAGAGTTGCGAGAATTATTGCTCTTGCTCTGATGATTGTGGCGATACCGCACATGTGTGATTTGAACACCGTTTACATATGCGAGCGTGACTTACGGGTGCATTTTCTTTGCTTCGAGAGCTCACGGGGATGGGGGTGCTTTAAAAAATATTTTTTTTTTTTCTTATTTATTTATCTTATTTTTATTTTTTTACATTGTCACTTGTATTCAGATCGCCAAAAACTGCGATTCTGAATACTGTAATTATTTTTTTTAAATGGCACCATTGGCAGCCGAGTAAACCGGAAGTGACATTGTGACATTGCTTCTTTTTTTTTACACGAAGGAGACTGGAACAAAGCCGTTTCTGGCTTCCTTACAGTCTCACTCTAGCAGGCGGAAGTGCCGGATTGCGCATCGGGTCTCCCGGTGGGACGGGAGGCCCGGGAACAGCGGCGGAAGGCGACGGGAGGAGGGACGTCACCTCCCGCTCATCCGGGGTAACAGTCGAGCGGCTTTTTAGCTGCATCGGTTGTTATCCCTGAAGAGCCGACCACCCACTCTAAAAAACGGTACCAGGATGATGCATGCAGATGCATGCATCATCCCAGTATAACCCCTTAAAGCCAAGACCGCATATGTGCGTACGCTCGGCACTAAGGGGTTAACATGGAGCATTTATAACCCTAACCCTCTCTCCCATGATGTCGTGTTTCACCTAAAAGTGACTGATGCCCATCTGTTCACATTTCCCATTAATAATTAATTTAAAAAGGTGCACAAAGCCAATATCTCTGTAGTGATAAATACAAAAATCTGTGTGCAAGAAATAAAGTTAGCTCATAACTAAACCATAATGAACAATGCGCTTCACATAAATGGTGAAATGATTTCACCATTTATGTGATATATATCTTTAATTTGTATTTTAAACTAAATAGGTTGTTTTACAAGGTGAGGGTACACATATACTTTAAGCCATGAGATTAAAACAATGGCTTTGCTTTTAATTAGAAGCAGTTAAAAGCACAAACGATTCTTCTTTAGAGCAGAGTCCCTTCACATAGAATTAGATAGACTGAGTTCTTCAGTACACCAGCCGATGTCCCTTTTACACACAGACAGCTGACTCTCTCTAGCACCAGAGGTGTGGCGGAAGCCCATAAGACTCTAAGATCTCTCACACCAGGCTGTACTCACAAATGTCTTTGGAAAGTTGTTTGTCATCCTTCCAACATCCATGCGACAGTTTTTTCCTGTGATACCAGACTAGATCTTCAGAAGACAGCTCCTTAGTCAGTTTTTGGCAACTTCAGCAAAGCAGGTCCTCAGGTTGCCCACCTAAGGCCTATCGAACCGCAAGCCCATGGCGGGGTTGCTTAAGGGGGCAGCCAGTCCCCCATAAGATGTGTTCCTCTCCTATCGGAAAGACCTGGAAGCTCTGTGTCACAGACTTTTAGCAGCCTTCAGGGTCACCCTTCCTGGGATTAGCTAGGGCTACATAAATACTGTATTCATGCTGGCCATTTAAATAAATAAACATATCTCTGCGCTAGTCTGGTATGGAACTGCTGCAACTCAGGGATAAAGTAATAGAAATAGCTAATGGTGCGCTGTTCCTTTAAATAGTGAACTGATGTGATAATGAACAAAATAAAGCGAATAAACAAGATATCTACCTAAGTGTTCAAACATAAAGTATGTGTGTGTGTGAACAATATGATAGCAACTTAAAGATGCAAATAACAGATGTCATAACAAATGCCTTATTCAATTTGAATGATAACACAAAAACTTTTCTTTCACTCATGGTTAGTGTTTGGCGAAGCCATTTATTATCAATCAACTGTGTTTACTCTTTTTAAATCATAATGACAACAGAAACTACCCAAATGACCCTGATTAAAAGTTTACATACCCCAGTTCTTAATACCGTGTATTGCCCCCTTTAACATCAATGACAGCTTGAAGTCTTTTGTGGTATTTGTGGATGAGGCTCTTTATCTTCTCAGATGGAAAAGCTGCCCATTCCTCTTAGTAAAAAGTCTCCAGTTCCTGTAAATTCTTGGCTGTCTTGCATTAACTGCACGTTTGAGATCTCCCCAGAGTGGCTCAATGATATTGAGGTCAGGAGACTGAGATGGCCACTCCAGAACCTTCACTTTATTTTGCTGTAGCCAATGACAGGTCGACTTGGCCTTGTGTTTTGGATCATTGTCATGTTGGAATGTCCAAGTACGTCCCATGCGCAGCTTCCTGGCTGATGAATGCAAATGTTCTCCAGTATTTTTTTATAACATACTGCATTCATCTTGCCATACATTTTGTGCCTTTGTAGCTCACTCATCCCCAAAACATCAGCGATACACCTCATAGTAGGAATGGTGTACCTTTCATCAAAGGCCTTGTTGACTCCTCTCCAAATGTAGTGTTTATGGTTGTGGCCAAAAAGCAAAATTTTGGTCTCATCACTCCAAATGACTGTGCCAGAAGGTTTGAGGCTTGTCTCTGTGCTGTTTGGCATATTGTAACCGGGATACTTTGTGGCATTTGCGTAGTAATGGGTTTCTTCTGGTGACTCGACCATGCAGCCCGTCTTTCTTCAAGTGCCTCCTTATTGTGCATCTTGAAACAGCTACACCACATGTTTTCAGAGAGTCCTGTATTTCCCCTGAAGTTATTTGTGGGTTTTTCTTTCCATCCCAAACTATTTTCCTGGCAGTTGTGGCTGAAATTTTCAATTTCAACAGAACCTCTAATTTTCCACTTCTTGATTGAACACTGCTGATTGGCATTCTCAATTTCTTGGATACCTTTTTATATCCCTTTCCTGTTTTATACAGTTCAACTACTTTTTCCTGCAGATCCTTTGGCAATTCTTTTGCTTTCCCCATCACTCAGAATCCAGAAACGTCAGTGCAGCACTGGATGAAAGATGCAAGGGCCTGTCATGAGTCCAGAAACTCATTGACCTTTTATACACACACACTAATTACAAGCAAACAGATCACAGGTGAGGATGGTTATCTTTAATAGCCATTCAAACCCCTTTGTGTCAACTTTTGTGCATGTTATCAGGCCAAAAGAAATTTGGCTTTTGATCAGGGTCATTTGGGTAATTTCTGTGATTATGAAATATGGTTTTCATGATAATAAATGGCTTCAGCCAAACACTAACCATGAGTGAAAGACATTTTTTTGTGTTATCATTCATATTCTCTGAAAAATGGCCAAGAAATCATAAATTCTGCCAGGGTATGTAAACTTTTGAGCACAACTGTACATAAAGGTTAAAAAATTCCAGAATGAATGATATTGGTGTCAGTCTGCCAACTCGATGGATAGCATTGCAAGTACTCTCTGATCCAACGCGTTTCCACACAACTGTCATCTACAGTAGACGACAGTTGTGTGGAAACGCGTCGGTCGGAATCTCAGTATTTGGTCTCAAAATATTGAGATTTTCAAACATCCCCAAAACCGGTGTAATAAAGTTAGATGGAAAGAACCACACCAGGAACAGGTGGAGATAGACGGATCTGTTTTATTAATTAGGAATGGGATAAAAGTCATGTGCATACTTTTAAACTGTGTGTCTCTCCAGTTTTTGCTAATGATTAGACGTCTAGTTTTGAGACACCCCTTCAAGATTTTTTCCGATAACGCTTTGTCCGTAGAATTATTTTGCCAGCTTTTAAGAAGAGTTTTTCTCTGTTGATGTGAAAAATAAAAGTTAACGGGTGAGTACAATTCTGATATAATATAAGAGTGACGTCCTATTGCTCGGTCAATCAATGATTGTTGAAAAGGGTTTTTCTTGGTGTTGACACATCTTTGAAGGTAGTTTGCTAGACGTTTATAGAGACTCTCGTGGTGGGGAGGCAGATGAGATTCTTGAGATAAAAGGTAAAATAAGGTTATTTTTTCTTTCTCTCATTGAGCTGTGGATAGTAGTAAAACCTGACAGGGGTTCCAAATTTTTTTCACTCTATCCAATACTAAAAAAACTGTTTGGGCTATGAAATATAATCTATGGTCTGGGGCTGGAGGAAGGACTATGTGCAGTATATACGAAGAGTAGCCTCAGATTTTATTTCACAATGACCATTTAAGCCACGCTCAGCAGGATATGACCTTGTCCACCATTCACTTGTTCTCAAGGTCATAGCCGATCTTAGCAATTCCCTGGGTCAGACTATAGCAACATGTTTTATTTTGGAATTACTTTATGGCACTCTTTTGCATGTATTTCTATTCTTTGAAAGGAAAAATGTGAATAAATAAATTCTTCTAATAAGCAACCACATGCTGTTTATGATGATAAAAGAAAGGTTATAGCAGAGATTTATAGCTGAAACACAATTATTCTTTGCTAGAAGACTAGACAGTTAAACAATGCAAAAGATTGGTTTCTAAATATTTTGGCTCTAAGGAATAATTATATGCAAAATATAAATCTTAAAATTTGAAGCTTAAAGTGGATGTAAACCTTTGCGTATACCCAGTGAAGTGATCAGCCTCAGATGATACACAGTGATTAAATAAATCTCCCTACATAAGTTTTATTTGAATATCTGCTGTCTTCAACTCTCTACACTGTTTAGAAAGTGAACATCCTGTTTGAAAAATTTCTTCCTGTTCCACCACTGGGTGTGGAGTCTTGGCATACACTGTGTGACAGCTGATCAGAGGAAATGCCCCCCCCCCCTAAATCCACATAGGCAGAGGAATGAAGACACTTGCAGAGCGGTGCTCTGAATAGAAAAGCTCTCTGCTAGTCTATCTCTATGCATCCTCCCCGACACAAACTTCCAGCTGCTTTGTCTGAGAACTTGTCAGAAGTTATCGTGCTGATAACAGAGGAACGGAGCAGCAGAAAGACACATGACTTGGGGCTTTGGAGAGGGATAAGTAAACACTACAAATATATATGTGCCTAGGTCCGATTTCATGAATGGGGTTTATAGCCACTTTAAGCATTTATCAGTTATCCTGTCTACTAGTTATTATTACCCTGCATACCTTAGAATTATGATGCTTAGTATGATACAAAGTTATTATTTAACAATACAAAATGTAAAAACCTTATTTTTATGTTCTTTTGTCACATAAATGTGAAGTATTGCAGATTAATATTTTTATTTTCACATACAGACAGCAGGTGGTGCTCTGTTTCCTATTTTGTTTGTTTAGCTGTGTATCCTTATATGTTATGCTGAAAGTCAGTAGCTTAATCTAAAATATAAACACATACAATGGGATACATCAGAGGGGTCACATCTTCCACTCTACACCCCCCCCCCCCCCCCATTGTGTTTAGTATACTGTGTCCTAGATTTTAATTAGAGACAAGCAGAATCAAACATATTTATGTGTGTGTACTTTACATTTACATATCTAAGTCAGTAGGCTTTTAGGCACTGAGCTGCACTCAATTCTGAATCATCAGGTTAAGCTGGCCATAGATGGTTCGAATCTTGGCCGAATGCACCCAAGCTGATCGACATTTTACATGCGTTTATTGCAAGCGGCTGTTACAGCCGCTAGCAATAACCACTGTCTTCTCTCGGCAGGGGCGGCTTCTCCCACCCCGCCCAGAGAAGACAAATGCTCAGTAGGTGGGATTCCTGGATCAACACTGTCTGTGCTGATGTGGGAATTGAGCGCATTTCTTTCCTGCAGCCCGTGGTTGCAGGAAAGAAATTTGCAGGAAAAAAATTTGCTCCATCTATGGCCTGCCTAAGGCTTGATTCAAACTAATGCGGTTTTTGATGCATTTTACATTTTGCAGAAATGCAGGGAATTTTTTTAACATGAGTTCCTATGGAACATGTTCACATCAATGCATTTTTGTGCGTCTGCATTTTTGGAAAGGGTCGGGGACTTTTTTTTTCCGCAAAAAGCAGCGTTTTGCATGTAATAGAATTCAATGGACCCATATCCAAAACGCAAATACCGCGTTTTTACCACAATTTTGCTGCAATTTGCGTTTTTTTATCAATTTTTTTACACTGTATATAGCTGCTTGCTAAGGAGGGGGTCGGGAAGCCGGCCGCTGCGTCCTTAACAACCGATGAGTCATCAGTTGTCAGTGGGCTTCCCGCTGAATGTAAAAAAAAGAATTGCCGGCTAAAAAACGAATCGAGGAAAAAAAAAGTGTGGGGTCCCCCCCAGGTCCATACCAGGCCCTTGGGTCTAGTATGGATTCGTAGGGGACCCCCCACACCGATTAAAAAAAAAAATGGCGTGGGGGTTCCCCCAAAATCCATACCAGACCCTTACCCGAGCATGCAGCCCGGCAGGCCAGGAAAGAGAGGGGACGAGCGAGCGCCCCCCTCCTGAACCATACAAGGTCGCATGCCCTCAACATGGGGGGATGGGTGCTTTGGGCCCCTCCACCCCAAAGCACCCTCCCCCCATGTTGATGGGGACAAGGGCCTCTTCCCGACAACCCTTGCCCGGTGGTTGTCGGGGTCTGCGGGTGGGGGGCTTATCGGAATCTGGAAGCCCCCTTGAACAAGGGGGCCCCCAGATCCTGCCCCCCTATGTAAATGAGTATGGGGTACATTGTTCCCCTACCCATTCACCAAAAAAGTAGTGTAGTGTTAAAAAATACAGTAGATGGCGGCAGAGGAAGAAAAACACCGGACAAAGAAGACAGAAGAGCGGGAGAAGGAGAAGACCGGAGAATGAAGATGAGGGAGAAGATGGAGGAAGACCGGAGGGAAAAGAAGAAGAAGATTTTTAATAAAAGACTTGTCAAAAACTGTCTACTGTCTTTTTTAACACCACACGACTTTGTTTTTTGGTGAATGGGTAGGGGTAAAATGTACCCCATACTCATTCACATGGGGGGGCGGCATCTGGGGGCCCCCTTGTTAAAGGGGGCTTCCAGATTCTGATATGCCCCCCGCCCGCAGACCCCGACAACCACCGGGCAAGGGTTGTCTGGAAGAGGCCCTTGTCCCCATCAACATGGGGGCAAGGTGCTTTGGAGTGGGGGGGCGCAGAGCCCCCCCTGCCCCAAAGCACCCATCCCCCCATGTTGAGGGCATGCGGCCTAGTATGGATCAGAAGGGAGGGCGCTCGCTCGTTCCCTCCCTTTCCTGACCTGCCGGGCTGCATGCTCGGATAAGGGTCTGGTATGGATTTTGAGGGGACCCCCACAACATTTTTTTTTTAATTTTGGCATTGGGGTCCCCGACAAATTCATACTAGACCCAGGGGCCTGGTATGGACCGGGGGGGGGGGACCCCACGCTGTTTTTTTTTCCGATTTTTTTTTTAGCCGGCATTTTGTTTTTTTAAAGCCCTCTGTCAACTGATGACTCATCGATTGTTAAGGACGCGGCGGCCGGCCCCCTCCTTAGCAACCAGCTATATACAGTGTTTAAAAAAAACGCAAATCGCGACAAAATCGCTGTAAAATCGCTGTAAAAAGCGTGTCGAAAAACGCGGCAAGCACCGACAAAAAGCACTGCAGAAACGCTCAAAAGCAACATGCATAGATGTGAATCGAGCCAAAGTTTTGATGTCTTAAGCCCTGTACACACGATCAGATATCCTATGGATTTTCGTCTGATGGATTTGTCCATCAGAAATCCGATGAAACTGTTTTCCATCAGTCTTGCCTACACACCATCAGTCAAAAAACCGACCGTTCCAAACGTGGTGATGTAAAACACTCCGATGAGCTGAGAGAAATGAAATTCAATGCTACTGAGCATGTGTCAACTTGATTCTGAGCATGCTTGGGTTTTATATCTGATGGATTTCCCCACAGACGATCGGAAATTGCCATCGGTTTTTTATCCATCAGATAATTTTAAAACATGTTCTATTTTTAAAACCGATGGAAAAAAGACTGATGGGTCCCATACACGATCGGTTTGTCTGATGAAAACAATCCATCGGACGGTTTTCATCAGTCAAACTGATCGTGTGTACAGGGCTTAATGCTGCCAGCTACTTCCTTGTGCATGCAAATATTACAGTATTTTTACCAAAAATATGTAGAAGAATACATATCGGCCTAAACTGAGGAAAAAAAAAAATTTTTTATATATTTTTGGGGATATTTATTATAGCAAAAAGAAAAAAAATATTGCTTTTTTTTCAAAATTGTCACTCTTTTTTTGTTTATAGCGCAAAAAATAAAAACCGCAGAGGTGATCAAATACCACCAAAAGAAAGCTCTATTTGTGGGGGAAAAAAGGACGTCAATTTTGTTTGGATGCAACGTCACACGACCGCGCAATTGTCAGTTAAAGTATCACAGTGCCGAATCGCAAAAAAATGGCCTGGTCATTGGGCAGCCAATTCTTCTGGGGCTGAAGTGGTTAAAGAGTTGGATTCATTCCTAAATGCACGTAACTGGATACTAATATTTATGGTTAGTAACACCATGGGAAGTTAATCCAGGGAATATCTGATTGCCTCTTGGGGAATCAGGAAGACATTTTTATTCCCGCGCTGGAGCAAATTGGACCATGCTTTATGAAACTATTTAGCACATATTTTTTTAAGCATAACTAATCCTAAGAACATTGGGTAGGAACATTTTCAGCAAATACAGAAAATATCTGCTCATCTTGCCAGAAATGCAGCATCCTTGTCACATTCTGTGAGCTGCACTGAAAGCAAAAATATATTTTCTTCTGTTAAATTTTGATCTTCCCACCCCCATGTAATGGAAATGAAGATATACATGTTTGTAGTCCACCCTGTAAGACGAACATGGAATGTAGCCTCCCAGGAACAGGGATATGCTTTTCACAGGATCTCAAGGTGAAAATAATTGAAAAATATTGAAAACTGTAATGCAGTCACCTAGTCTCAGGACGGGTAAACTCCTATTTTTGGGGGTTTCGATGCGCTTTAAAGCCCAATGATCACTAAAGTTTTTTTTTTTTTTTTTTTGGGGGATATGGTGGGGAAAACTAAAATTTTTGGGGAAAATGTTATGAATTTCTGTCCCAGTGATGCCTGTGAACAAATTGAGGGGTTCGGTTATTAGTGGCACATAAAGCAAAAAAATATTGGTTAAACTCTTCATCATTCTACCGACAACATTTTTCTCTTTGTTGCTAGTGTACAGATTTCCCAATACTTCCTGTTCTGACAAGAAGTGAGGAGAAATCTCCCAATTGGAACACAGACTGGAATAAAAATCCAACAGGGACTCTAACCCAGAGTTTCTCAACTCCAGTCCTCAAGGCGCCCCAACAGGTCATGTTTTCAGGATTTCCCTCAGATGAAACGGCTGTGGTAATTACTAAGGCAGTGAAACTGATCAAATCACCTGTGCAAAATAATGGAAAGCCTGAAAACATGACCTGTTGGTGCGCCTTGAGGACTGGAGTTGAGAAACACTGCTCTAACCCTTCAGTACTTCATTCAAAACAACATAATGACATTTTGACCATAGTTACCTACAGTTCTACAGTTGACTGTAGAAAATAAATGGGCCAAATTATGTCTACTGAGGATCTCACCTCTTCCATTCCAGGAATAGATAACATCACTTTGGTCATTAACACATTAACATTATAGTAATACATGTAAGCTAAAATATTTATACCTGAGAAAGGGTTCATAAACATCTCTCAAAACATTTAGCTGAAAAATATTGTAAGGGAGAATAGCTTTTATTTCTTGGAGCCTTATTAGACTGTATATATAGCCATGGGCATCCACAGAACTTTTTTCAGGGCGGGGCTTCGTTTTAGGGTCACCCATGCGCCTCCCTTTTGGACAATGTCATTATCACATTATCATGGTCAGAGACTGCAGACGTAGTACAGTCCCTAGGATAAGTAATGGATAATGGCCGGTAGGCCCTCTTACCAGACCCAGCAAAACTACAGCAGTGATCCCTCCGTCTGGACGATCGCTCACTCTGGGTTCCCAGGGGGCGATTCTGGTCCATAGTGTAGCATGTCTGTACCCTGGCAGTGGCTCAGTCTTTCTATCTCTGGTGGCACTGGGTAGCGTGGCTCTCTCTCTGGTGGTGCTGGGTAGTGTGGCTCTCTTTGGTGGCTGTGGGTAGCATGGCTCTTTCTCTGGTGGCGCTGGGCAGCGTGGCTCTCTCTCTGGTGGCGCTGGGCAGCGTGGCTCTCTCTCTGGTGGTGCTGGGAATCGTGGCTCTCTCTGGTGGTGCTGGGTAGCATAGCTCTCTCTGGTGGCGCTGGGCAGCGTGGCTCTCTCTCTGATGGCGCTGGGCAGCGTGGCTCTCTCTCTGGCTTCCGCCCAGCATATGCCTCTTTCTTTGTCCTGTAGCACTCACTCCCTCAGATTTTTTCCAGGCTGCAGTCTCTCAATCTTTCTCTTGATCAAGCTGTAGCCACCCTCCTGTGGAAAATGGGACCGCCAATCATCGGGACTACATGTCCCATGATGCTCTTCTCTCCTAGTCTCTTTTGATTGGCCCTCAGTTATGGCCAATGGGGAAGGAACGGAGTGGGCAGGAAGCTTGGCGGGGAACCTGGTGAGAGCTGCCATCTCTTGTCCCTGACAGAAGAAAGGTGGGCGAGCAGGGAAAACCTCTGACAGCCCACAGCTCGTCTTTCTCCTGGCACAGCGCTGCCGAGTTCTCTGCTGGACTGAGCAGGGAAAAGAGCCCACATTCACACTACACTGATGGGGGGGCTTGACAGCACCTTGATGGTGTCACCTCTGCTGGCTGCCCACACCCCCATAGCGACGCCACTGGGCTGAATGTGCTGATCCAATCCCTGATTCCAAGGGGGGGCACTTGACCCCCCTCGCCCCTACCTGCGGACGCCCATGTATATAGCCACCCAGGCTTTTTTATCCTTCCAGCTAGAGGAAAATGTCACTTCTCTTTCTGCCCCAGGCAAGCAACAGGAAGTTTGTAGAATGCTCCCAAAGTAAGGGAAATTCTCCTCTTAGGCAGTTGTTCCTTAAACAGATAGGTCCATTAGAAGATTCCCCTCACCTCTTGTTCTGGGGACACATGTTTCGGTTTCAGTGACAATGGTCATGAGTGCAAACAGATTTATAAATTCCCCAGTGACTGCAATAAAAGGTCTAACCCTTCCCCACTCTATACAACACTTGGCTGCATGCTGCCCAAAAACATCAGTTTGAAATGCCTGCTCTGGGGCTAAAATCTGGGTAGTAAAGCCACATTGTTTGTGTGATATAGCTATTGGAGCACTTTTAGGTGAATCAGGGTCATGGAGATACTGAGGAATGAATAGAGGATCATTCTGAATAGTTCCACATCATGGAACCACCAATGGTTTGAAGGGTCACCATATACTTATACAGCGTGTAATTATCAGTGTATACAGATTTTCTGAAGGTAGACTTCCAAGAACCATATGTTGTGGAGGCTGGAAAGCCGCTACATAAAATTAGATTTTCACAAGTGAACTATAATGAACGCCATGATGTACAGTAAAGCAATGCAAAATGTGTTCTATAATTTATTTACTTTATGTATATTTTTTTGATTCCAATAAGATATTGAGTTATACATGCAGTGCTATTTTTTGAAGGAAACAACTGTGTAACAAGGGAGGAATTTTTCTGTGAAGGCCAAGCCTGTTTCTCTGTTGGAGGCATTGTAAATGAAACATATGGATAGGTTTTGCTTAACTAAATATGACTCTATTACTATTCAAAATCCTGCCTCAAAGCAACTAATAACTATCATCTCGGCAGACATTGCTGACAAGTACATGTTTTATGTTTATTTCCCAACAATCCTGGAGCAATATGAAGACCAGTTTGCCGAGACATCAAGACAGTGATAGTTGAATAACAGTGACAGCCTGTGCTCACTCAGCAGTCATACCATTTGCATAAAGCAGGGTAACACAGGCATCAAAGAGACTCTAGTGAGTCGGCATCCACATAAAATGATATGTCAAAAATAACAATTACATCCTGACTATTCTCTTCTAGACTCACTATAACGTGGATCATGAATGGGATCTTTTTTTGGCTCAGGATTATGTGTCTCTTTTAGCAATCTTTACATGTGTAAGTGTTACAAATAATCATTTGTTGAAGAATGCACAATACATCTCTCACAGGAAAGAAGAAAATCTGTTGGGGGCCTTCTCCAATGCAAATTATAATTTAAAAAATAGGATTTTATTGTAAAATTAATTTCTTGTAGTACATTGAGGGACACAGTATTCATAGACAATTGGGTTATGCTGCTGCCTGCAGGGCGATTTGGAAACTGACAAACAAAAGAACAGTGACCTGCCTGATATAACCCCTACTACTCATAGCAAACCTCGGTTTTGTAGAAAAACAGTGCTGAGGAGTTTAAGGTTAAATTCACCTTTTTTATTTTTCTCTAAATTCCAGCTCCCCTATGTACCAATATAGCATTAATGTACTTATTTTTCAAAAATAAAATGGCTTTCCAATTAATTCCACACATGTTTACCTAACTCTCTTCATAGCTGTTAAACATACTGCTCGATTACTTCTGCCTTACTTCCTGGACAGACTTTAGGTCATGAAACAGGAAGGAGCTGAAGGTAGATGATGCAGGGTGTGTGCTAATAAGATCAGCTGGTCAACTCCTTCCTGTGTCATGACCTAAAGTCTGACCAGAAAGTAAGGCAGAGGTAATCGAGCAGTGTGTTTAAACAGCTATGAAGAGAGTTAGGTAAGCATGCGTAGAATTAATGGAAAGCTGTTTTATTTTTGAAAAATAAGTAAATTAATGCTATATTGGTACATAGGGAAGCTGGAATTTAGAAAAAAAAAGGTGAACTTAGCCTTTAAATGCTTCAGAAACACGGGCTCCATTAACCACTTCAGCCCCAGAAGAATTGGCTGCTCCATGACCAGAGCATTTTTTGCGATTCGGCACTTTGTCTATTTAACTGACAACTGCGCGGTCGTGCGACGTTGTACCCAAACAAAGTTGACGTCCTTTTTCCCCCACAAATAGAGATTTCTTTTGGTGGTATTTGATCACCTCTGCGGTTTTTATTTTTTGCGCTATAAACAAAAAAAGAGCGACAATTTTGAAAAAAATACAATATTTTGTACTTTTTGCTGTAATAAATAGCCCCAATTTTTTTTTTTAAAAAGCAAATTTTTTCCTCAGTTTAGGCCGATATGTATTCTTCTACATATTTTTTGTAATAAAAATCACAAAAAGCGTATATTGATTGGTTTGCGCAAAAGTTATAACATCTACAAAATAGGGAATAGATTTATGGCATTTATTTATTTATTTATTTTTTAATAGTAATGGCGGCGATCTGCGATTTCTATTGGGTCTGCAACATTATGGCGGACATATCGGACACTTTTGACACATTTTTGGGACGATTGGCATTTATACAGCGATTCGTGCTATAAAAATGCACTGATTACTGTGTAAATGTCACTGGCAGGGACACTAGGGGGCGATCAAGGAGTTAACTGTGTTCCCTAATGTGTGTTCTAACTGTAGGGGGATGGGACATACTATAGGAGATGACAGATCGTGGTTCCCAGCTTGTAGAAATTCACGATCTGCATCTCCTCTTCTCTCAGAACAGGGATGTGTGTTTACACACACACATCCCTGTTCTTCCTCGTGCCCATGATCGCGCCTGGCCGGCGGTCATCGCAACCGCCGGTCACGAGCATCGGCACCCCGCTTAAAGGGACCGACGTACAGCTACGATGGTCTGCGGGAATGAGCCGACCTGCCGCCGTATAATGACGGTGGCTGGTCGGCAAGCGCTTAATGAACTCCAAGAAACAGATTTTCTTATACAGTATCTCACAAAAGTGAGTAGACCCTCACATTTTTGTAAATATTATATTATATCTTTTCATGTGACAACACTGAAGAAATGACACTTTGCTACAATGCAAAGTAGTGAGTGTACAGCTTGTATAACATGTATATTTGCTGTTCCCTCAAAATAACTCAACAAACAGCTATTAACCACTTCAGCCCCGGACCATTTGGCTGCCAAATGACCGGGCCACTTTTTGCGATTTGGCACTGCGTCGCTTTACCTCACAATTGCGCGGTCGTGCGACATGGCTCCAAAACAAAATTAACGTCCTTGTTTCCGCACAAATAGAGCTTTCTTTTGGTGGTATTTGATCACCTCTGCGGTTTTTATTTTTTGCACTATAAACAAAAATAGGACAACAGTTTTGAAAAAAAAGCAATATTTTGTACTTTTTGCTATGATAAATATCCCCATTTTTTTTTTTAAAAGCACATTTTTTCTCATTTTAGGCCGATATGTATTCTTCTACATATTTTTGGTAAAAAAATTGCAATAAGCGTATATTGATTGGTTTGCGCAAAAGTTATAGCGTCTACAAATAGGGGGTCGTTTTATGGCATTTTTATTATTATTATTTTTTTACTTGTTATGGCGGCGATCTGCGATTTTTATCGTGACTGCGACATTATAGCGGACACATCGGACACGTTTGACACTATTTTGGGACCATTCACATTTATACAACGATCAGTGATATAAAAATGCACTGATTACTGTATAAATGTGACTGGCAGGGAAGGGGTTAACCAGTAGAGGGCGGGGAAGGGGTTAACCAGTAGGGGGCTAGGAAGGGGTTGAGTGTGTACTAGGGAGTGATTCTAACTGTTAGGGGGCGTGGCTTACTGTGACACGTCACTGATCGCTGCTCCCGATGAGAGGGAGCAGACGATCAGTGTTGTGTCACTAGGCAGAACAGGGAGATGCCTTGTTTACAAAGGCATCCCCCCGTTCTGCCGTTCCGTGACCCGATTGCTGGACACCGGCGGACATCGCTAGGGGGCAGGTTCAAAGCAACATGTATATATACACGTTGCTTTGCCTGCCTGTGCCATTCTGCCAATGTAAATGTGCGTGAGGCCAGTGTCATCTTAAGAGCATATTAGGCCCCCGGGCAATACGGTGCACTGGGGCCCTGTCTACACAATCACGCACAAAAATTTTTTACTGACAAAAATCATGACTTTTACTGGCAGAACCACATTTTTTACTGCCACTGCAAAAAGGTACCTAAAATTACAGTTTTCAGTGCCAAACAGTGCAGATGTCAGTATTTAAACTATACACATATAGATTGTGCTATTAGCAATGTGTTTAAGTTAAACAAAAGTTAAAAAAAAAACATTTCTTCATTGACATGAAGGTCAGGTTACTATAACCCAGCCAGCACAGAGTTCCCTCTTACATCAGAGTCTGCAGGATTCCCCCTTACAGTGCAAGGGAACTCTTATGTAAAGGGGAACACTGCAGATCATGATGTAAGGGGAAACACTGATGTAAGGGGGGGCTCTGGTGACCAGAGACCACCTTATATCAGAGTCCACTGCTTTCTCTTTACATCAGAGTTCCCACTTACATCAGAGCAACAGACCACCCCCCAATCTCTTTGTGCAAGCTGCACAGTCAGCCAGACAGCCACTCACCGTACGACACTGACCAGGGCGCTCCGTGTCTGTACTGGCTGGTGGCTGGGCAGGTTACAGGCTCACGAAAACCGGCACTGCCGACAGGGGTCCGACTCCGCCACACTCTGCTTCAAGCCTGCTGTGCTGTCTGCTCTGACAACTCTACTCTGTCCATTCACCCTCAGCTCCTCCTGGTTTTTTTTTTTTAAGTATGGTGGGTGTGGCTAACGTCATCATCGGTGGACAGACAGAGGCAGCACTCGTGGAGGATCGGATCTTCTCAGCGATTTCCGCAAACTGCGCATGCACAGTTCTGACCCGCCGCTTCCCACCATTTTTTACTGGAGTCGCTGGGCAGCCGGTGGGGCCCCCCAGGCAAGTGTGGCCCCCGGGCAACTGCCCAGCATGCCCAATGGAAAAGATGGCCCTGCGTGAGGCAGTCGGCAAGCGGTTAATGGCAACAAAAGTGAGTACACCCCTAAGTGAAAATGTCCAAATTGGTCCCAAAGTGTCAATATTTTGTGTGGCCACCATAATTTTCAAGCACTGCCTTAAACCTCTTGGTCATGGAGTTCACAAGAGCTTCACAGGTTGTCACTGGAGTCCTCTTCCACTCCTCCATGAAGACATCACGGAGCTGGCGGATGTTAGAGACCTTGTGCTCCTCCACCTTCAGTTTGAGGGTGCCCCACAGATGCTGAATAGGGTTTAGGTCTAGAGATATGCTTGGCCAGTCCATCACCTTTACCCTCAGCCAGTGGCGTAGCGTGGGTTGTCAGCGCCCGGGGCAAGCAAGAAATTTGCGCCCCCTAACATATGGACTTTTAGCACTCCCTGAGTCCCTTTCCTTCCTACAATAGTACTGACCAGCCAAATTCCTACAATGACCACTACACTGACCTACCCGACCACTACACTGACCTACCTGACCTACCTGACCACTACACTAACCTACCTGACCACTACACTAACCACTACACTAACCTCTACCCTGACCTACATGATTCCTAGACTGTTCACTACACTTACCTAACTGTCCACCGCACTGACCTACCCGATTCCAATGCTGACCACTACACTGACCTACCTGTCCACTACGTTGACCATTACACTACACTAAACTGTCCACTACAATAGACACTACACTGTCCACACTACACTAAACTGATCACTACACTGTCCACTGACCACTACAATACACACTACACCACACACACTACACTGACCACTGCAACACACACACTACACTACACTACACTGACCACTGCAACACACACACTACACTACGCTGACCACTGCAACACACACACACTACACTACACTGACCACTGCAACACACACACACTACACTGACCACTGCAACACACACACTACACTACACTGACCACTGTAACACACACACACACACACTACACTGACCACTGCAACACACACACTACACTACACTGACCACTGCAACACACACACTACACTACACTGACCACTGCAACACACACACTACACTACACTGACCACTGCAACACACACACACACACTACACTGACCACTGCAACACAGACTACACTACACTGACCACTGCAACACAGACTACACTACACTGACCACTGCAACACAGACTAAACTACACTGACCACTGCAACACAGACTAAACTACACTCTGACCACAGACTACACTACACTGACCACTGCAACACACACACACACTACACTGACCACTGCAACACACACACTACACTACACTGACCACTGCAACACACACACTACACTACACTGACCACTGCAACACACACACACACTACACTGACCACTGCAACACAGACTACAGTACACTGACCACTGCAACACAGACTACACTACACTGACCACTGCAACACAGACTACACTACACTGACCACTGCAACACAGACTACACTACACTCTGACCACAGACTACACTACACTGACCACTGCAACACACACACACACACACACTACACTGACCACTGCAACACACACACACTACACTGACCACTGCAACACACACACACATACACACACACTACACTGACCACACTACACTGACCACTGCAACACAGACTACACTACACTGACCACTGCAACACACACACTACACTGACCACTGCAACACACACACACTACACTGACCACTGCAACACACACACACACTACACTGACCACTGCAACACACACACACACTACACTGACCACCGCAACACACACACACCACTGACCACTGCAACACACATACACACCACTGACCACTGCAACACACATACACACCACTGACCACTGCAACACACACACACACACCACTGACCACTGCAACACACACACACACACCCCTGACCACTGCAACACACACACACACACTACACTGACCACTGCAACACACAGACTACACTACACTGACCACTGCAACACACACACTACACTGACCACTGCAACACACACTACACTGACCACTGCAACACAGACTACACTACACTGACCACTGCATTACAGACTACACTACACTCTGACCACTGCAACACAGACTACACTACACTCTGACCACTGCAACACACACTACACTGACCACTGCAACACAGACTACACTACACTGACCACTGCAACACAGATTACACTACACTCTGACCATTGCAACACAGACTACACTACACTCTGACCACTGCAACACACACACACACACTACACTGACCACTGCAACACACACACACTACACTGACCACTGCAACACACACACACTACACTGACCACTGCAACACACACACACACACACACACACACACACTATACTGACCACTGCAACACACACACTACACTGACCACTGCAACACACACACACTACACTGACCACTGCAACACACACACACTACACTGACCACTGCAACACACACACACATACACACACACTACACTGACCACACTACACTGACCACTGCAACACAGACTACACTACACTGACCACTGCAACACACACACTACACTGACCACTGCAACACACACACACTACACTGACCACTGCAACACACACACACACTACACTGACCACTGCAACACACACACACACTACACTGACCACCGCAACACACACACACCACTGACCACTGCAACACACATACACACCACTGACCACTGCAACACACATACACACCACTGACCACTGCAACACACACACACCCCTGACCACTGCAACACACACACACACACACTACACTGACCACTGCAACACACAGACTACACTACACTGACCACTGCAACACACACACTACACTGACCACTGCAACACACACTACACTGACCACTGCAACACAGACTACACTACACTGACCACTGCATTACAGACTACACTACACTCTGACCACTGCAACACAGACTACACTACACTCTGACCACTGCAACACACACTACACTGACCACTGCAACACAGACTACACTACACTGACCACTGCAACACAGATTACACTACACTCTGACCACTGCAACACAGACTACACTACACTCTGACCACTGCAACACACACACACACACTACACTGACCACTGCAACACACACACACTACACTGACCACTGCAACACACACACACTACACTGACCACTGCAACACACACACACACACACACTATACTGACCACTGCAACACACACACTACACTGACCACTGCAACACACACACTACACTGACCACTGCAACAAACACACTACACTGACCACTGCAACACACACACTACACTGACCACTGCAACACACACACACACACACACTACACTGACCACTGCAACACACACACACACTAAACGGACCACTGCAACACACACACACACTACACTGACCACTGCAACACACACACACCACTGACCACTGCAACACACACACACACCACTGACCACTGCAACACACACACACACACACCACAGACCACTGCAACACACACACACACACACACCACTGACCACTGCAACACACACACTACACTGACCACTGCAACACACACACTACACTGACCACTGCGACACAGACTACACTACACTGACCACTGCAACACACACACACACACTACACTGACCACTGCAACACACACACACTACACTGATCACTGCAACACACACACACACACACACTACACTGACCACACTACACTGACCACTGCAACACAGACTACACTACACTGACCACTGCAACACACACACACACACTACACTGACCACTGCAACACACACACACCACTGACCACTGCAACACACACACACACACACCACTGACCACTGCAACACACACACACACCACTGACCATTGCAACACACACACACACCACTGACCACTGCAACACACACACACACCACTGACCACTGCAACACACACACTACACTGACCACTGCAACACACAGACTACACTACACTGACCACTGCAACACACACACTACACTGACCACTGCAACACACACTACACTGACCACTGCAACACAGACTACACTACACTGACCACTGCAACACAGACTACACTACACTCTGACCACTGCAACACAGACTACACTACACTCTGACCACTGCAACACACACACTACACTGACCACTGCAACACAGACTACACTACACTGACCACTGCAACACAGACTACACTACACTCTGACCACTGCAACACACACACACACACACTACACTGACCACTGCAACACACACACACTACACTGACCACTGCAACACACACACTACACTGACCACTGCAACGCACACTACGCAACACCGACTACACTACACTGACCACTACAACACAGACTACACAACACAGACTACACTACACTGACCACTGCAACACAGACTACACTACACTGTCCACTACAACACACACTACACAACACAGACTACACTACACTACACTGACCACTACAACACAGACTACACAACACAGACTACACTAAACTGACAACTGGAAGCCTACAGGCATGGAGAGGTAACCAGCAAGGCAGCAACATCCAGAAGGTTCGCTGGTGTAGCATGGAAGTGCACCAGTGACCATGCTGGGGAGAAGGACGGAATCCCTGTCTTAAGGTATAGCACTAGCACCCGATGGCTGCAGCCAGGCTATGGGCAGAGACGCGGCGCGGCCGTGTCTAGTAGATGGTGTGTGCGTGGTATGGTACCTGCGGTGCGGGAGGCTGTGGGGCCAGTGTTGTGAGAAGAAAAGCCGCGGCGGTCGGCCTAGGCCGGGCTGGTGTCCAAGCGGGCCCGGGGTGGCGCGGTCAACCATCAGGGGAGCCGAGCTGAAGGTGTCCGGTGCACTAAAATGACATCAGTGCGCGCAGAGCGGTAGGTGGCAGAGGAAAGACGCACAGGCACATGACCCCATTCGCCCAATCACAGGGGCAGCCGGAGACCAAACATGGCGGCTGGATTTTATTGTTAAGAAAAAAATGGCGGCTGGAGCGCAGGCCGCAGGGACACAGGAAATAAAGTTTGGGGGACAGAGCCAGGATTGCGCCCCCTAAAATGTTGTGCCCGGGGGCCACGGCCCCCCTCGCACCCCCATGCTACGCCACTGCCCTCAGCTTCTTAAGCAAGACAGTGGTCATTTTGGAGGTGTGTTTGGGGTCGTTATCATGTTGAAATACTGCCCTGCGGCCCAGTCTCCGAAAGGAGGGAATCATGCTCTGCTTCAGTATGTCACAGTACAGCCCCAGACTATAACACTCCCACCACCATGCTTGACTGTAGGTAAGACAATACCCTCCATCTTGATCCTGTGGAGCAGACAAGGATGGAGTTTCAGAGAAGGAAATGTGTAAATCAGGCTGTATAGATCCCACAGAGGCACACAGGATTCATTGCTACCACCAAATAAGCTCTATACCTGGAAACAAACATGTTAAGTTCTTTGTTTAATCTAGTAGCAGAAAAAATTTATCCTGTGGGCTATTCCAGCCCTTATGTCCATAAAACATCCTTAATTCCAGGTCCATTTCCTGCTATCTCTATCAGCACAAGCAGGCATAAATCCACAGAACAAAAAGAAAAGGCCTATGCAACAAACGGATACAGGGGTTGATTTACTAAAACTGAAGAGTGCAAAATCTGCTGCAACTCTGCATTGAGACCAATCAGCTTCCAGGTTTTGTTGGCAGTTAGAAGCTGATTGCTACCATGCACAGCTGCACTAGATTTTGAACTATCCAGTGTTAGTAAATCAACCATACAGCGTTGATAAAACTTTGTAACATTCTGCTGTAGCAACTGTTGGTTGAGGTAGTCTGCCATTTGTCCACACCCAGGACAACATTTTCTATAGTTCTCTCATTGTTGAATGCAATACTGGTTGGATGACAGTCCAGCCAGAAATTCCAGCATTGTAGGGAATGTTGATTGGCAAATGAGTCTCCTCCACTTGAAGGAGTGCAAGTAAAACATAGATTGGCTCTGGGATAAACCTCAAAAGTCATTGAATCTGGGTCAGGGTTACTAGAGTTCAGAGCTGGATGACTCTTCCCAGCAGCTGCCTGGTGCCCCCCCCCCCCCGTTTCTAGAACCCATAGAGAGACATGGGCCATGCCAACAGGGGAGTCGGGTGGAAGATGGAGAAGCGGTGCTTCTCTGGGTTTTTTTTTTTTTTCCCATAAAAGATTTTATTGAGAGAAAAATAAGGGTACATGTACATACAAGACATACAAGCTCATGAACATTTCAAGAATAACCAACATTAAAACAGAGCAATGACCGGTAACCGACAGAGAGCAAGTAAACCAGCGTAAGAACGCAAGGACCCACCGTAGGCCAATATCAGCAGGCCTATCCGGGGTCATGGTAGAACTTCTGAAAACGGAAATTGCAATGATCGCATAGGTGTTGGGAGCCTCTAGTAAGGCTCCAGGCTATCATTTGGTAGGTTACTTCACAATCGGGAGAGACAAACAAAAAAAAAAAAGGGGGGAAAGAAGGGTAGGTAAAGGGTAGCAGTCAAGAATAGCAAGTAAGAGGTAGTGGGGAGAATTGAGAAGCGGGAGATGGGAGATGAGGTGGGGGCCGCTCCTCGTCCCGGGTCCCCGCCCCATTTCAAAACACAGGAAAGATTGCAATGAAGATTGTGTATTCTTCAAATGCTTTAGGACAGCGTTCTAGAAGAAGGATTTATAGTAATCCGTGGTCTTAAAATGTGTCCAACAGGACCAGGTCAGACTAAACTTCTGTAAGCGATCATGAGCTATATGTATCAATTCCTCCATCTCCTCTATCTTAGCGACCCTGATTAACCATTCTCGAATGGTCGGGATATTCTTTGACCGCCAGTGTGCAGGAACGCAGAGTCTGGCTGCGTTAACCATATGCATGGCCAATGATTTTTGGTAATTACGTTTGGGTAGGGAAGTATGGTGTAGGAGGTATTGAGCAGGAGTGTAATCTAGAGTGAAAGTGGTGACCCGTGTAATGATGGAATTGACCTCCCTCCAAAAAGGCTGGAGCAAGGTACACTCCCACCAAATGTGGATCATGGATCCTACCTCTTCAGTACACCTCCAACATGTATTTGGAATAGAAGGTGAGAATTTATGTAAACGAGATGGGGTTCTATACCATTTCGTGATAATTTTGTAACCATTTTCTTGGATTGCAACGTTCATCGAGCCTTTATGCGCCAGAGTAAGAATGGATTCCCAGTCATCGTCCCCAAGTGTGATTTGCATGTCCCTTTCCCAAGAAGCACGCACATTCTGCACTGCGGGGGTATTAGGGGCGTTCTGCAATAGGGCGTAAATGTATGACACAAGGTGTCGTTGTGGTGTATTGCGTGAGCAAAGTGCTTCAAATGGTGTTAATTGTCTATCCCACGTGACCTTCGCATCTGTAGAGGTAAGAAAGTGAGACAGCTGTCTGAAAGACCAGAAAGGAAAAGTGTTAGTACGTGAGTCAGAGGTGAGCTCCTCAAAGGATCGTCTACGGCCCTTATGAAAGAAATGACACGCCAAAACCTCCTCGTGTGGCCATTCCTTGTGGAGGAATGTGTTTGAGTCTCCTGGAGGGAACTCAGGGTTGCCTCTCAGAGAGGTTAGCGGACCCGGTTGTGAGGATAGGTTAAAGAGAGCGACTGCTTTCCTAAAGGCCGATAGGGAGGGTGCAATGAGCGGGTGTGTCTTGAGGGTCAGGGGCCAGGATCGAGGTGATAGCCAAGGTAATGTGGCAATCGGAGTTTGCGTGAGAGAGTTTTCCAGCATCACCCATGCTTTGCTTATTTTGTGAAGTTTCCAGTCCACCACTCTAGTTAGGTGGCAGGCCAGATAATACTTATAAAGATCCGGTAAACCAATGCCCCCTGTTGCTTTGGAACATGTCAACCGTGAGTATTTAATTTGTGGGGCGTTATTCTTCCATATGAATCTAGTGCAGACTTTTTTATATGCCGCAAAGAATGAGGGGGGTAAATATATCGGAATCGTCTGCATTAAATATAGTAGGCGGGGGAGGACGACCATCTTGATGAGGGCCGAGCGCCCAAACCAAGAAACGTTGAGGTTGGCCCAATCCTTCAAATTTGCCTGGAGCTTAGAGAGGGCATGAAGGAAATTGTGGCTATAAAGATCCGTTATGTTCTTAGTGACCTGGATACCCAAATAGGTAAAAGCTGTCTTCTGCCAATGAAAGGGAAAGGATTCCTGACAATGCATGACTTCTTGATGGGTGAGGGATAGATTTAAGGCATGCGATTTGGAGTAATTGATCTTTAGATTTGATAACTCGCCGAAATGGTTTATGTCTTTCAAAAGGTTGGGTAACGATATCCGAGGGGATTGTAAGGATAATAAGATATCGTCAGCATAGGCCGATACTTTAAATTCTCTATGGACAATGGACATCCGTGTTGGCCCTTAGTCTGTTTAGGAGGGGCTCTAGAGTCAAAACAAAGATCAGGGGAGATAACGGGCAGCCTTGACGGGTACCATTTCTTATTGAGAAGGCGTCCGACAGGAGGCCATTCGCCCTCACCCTCGCGGAGGGGTCAGTATAGAGGGCAGTGATGTGAGCAAGCATACGTGGCTGGAGGCCTATGCCTTCCAAAACCGCCCGCATGTAATCCCATGCCACCCTGTCAAACGCCTTCTCAGCGTCAAGGGAAAGGAGGAATCCCAGGGTCTCCCATGAAGCCAGCCAATGCTGAATATTTAAAGTGCGTATGGTATTATCCCTAGCTTCCCTGCCTGGGACAAAGCCCACCTGGTCAGATGATATGAGACTCGGGATCAGAGGGAGTAACCTATTTGCTAGCATCTTAGCGTAGATTTTTATGTCCACGTTAAGCAGGGAAATCGGCCTATAATTAGAGACTTGTGTGGCATCTTTCCCATCTTTCGGGATAACTGCTATATGGGCTTCCAATAATCTGCCTAGGGAGGTGTGAGGGGATGAGAGGGAGTTAAATGTGTTTAACATTTTGGGAGTAAGATCGTCCTGGAAGCATTTGTAATATAACAGAGGGAGACCATCGGGGCCTGGGCTTTTTCCCACCTTCATCTGTTTGATTGCTAAGTGGAGTTCTTCCACAGAGAAAGGGCTCTCCATGGCTTCAGCCTGCTGGAGGGTGATAGGTTTAGGGCAATAGTCCGCCAAGAAGTCCGATATTTGGGAGGAACGTCTGGCCACATTAGTTGCCCCGCCCCCTTCCTGAGCCAGATTGTACAGTTTAGAGTAAAATTTTTCAAAGTGTTTGGTTATTTCTTCATTCTTTGAAAGGAGTGTACCCTGGCTATCTCGGATATGGTGAATCACTGATGAGGCCTTATCTGCCTGTATTGTGCGGGCCAACAGTCTCCCACTTTTGTTGCCGTGTTCGTAGAACACTTTCTGTCTAAGGACGTAACGCCTTCTAGTGCGCTTCCCCAGTTCTTCCACCAGAGTAGCGCGCGCCTGCAAAAGCTCCTGAAGTGTAGCTTGTATGGATGACTGTTTATGGGCTCTTTCCAGGCGATTGATTGTTTCAATTAATGATTTAATGTCTTCCTGGTGCCTTTTTTTGGCTATCGTAGCTAGCGAGATTAGTTTTCCCCTTAGGACACATTTGTGTGCTTCCCAAAGCGTGATGGGAGAAACATCTGGGGTAGAATTTTCTTGAAAGTATAGTTGGATTCGGGTACGTGTTTGTCTAACATTTTCAGGGTCTTTGAATAGCGATGGGTTCAGTCTCCAGGTTTTCATTGTCTTGTGGACTTCAGGAAACGTAAGAGTTACTGTTATGGGGTGGTGGTCTGATAAGAACATTGGCTCTATAGTGGCCTGCGAGAGAAAGGAAAGATCCGTCTGCGAGAGAAAAAAGTAATCTATCCTGGAGTATTTCTGGTGAGGAGGAGAGAAAAAAGTGTAGTCTTTATCAGTGGGATACATGGTACGCTATGTGTCATGGAGCGTGAGGTATTGCATTTGAAGTCTAATCTGGCGAAGTGCCCTATGTGTGAGGGTGGATGTGCTTGTAGAGGAGTCTATAGTTGGGTTTAATGGAACATTAAAGTCCCCTCCCAAGAGTACAATACCCTCCTGAAACGTGACCAGCAGGTCACAAACTTTTCTAAAGAACGACACTTGGTGCTCGTTTGGACAGTACACATTGGCTAGTGTGATTGGTTTAGAGGCGAAGGAGCCCTTAATAAAAATGAATCTACCCTCAGGGTCGATCATCGAATCCGACAATCGAAAATCAGCACGTTTGGAGATCAGTATGGAAACTCCCTTAGTTTTGGAATCTGGGTTCGAAGAGTGTATTGCCTGTTTGTAAATATGGTTCCCCAATTTGGGGATTGCATCAGACCTGAAATGAGTTTCTTGGAGCATAAGAAAGTGAGCATTGTGTTTAGTCAATGCTGACAATACCTGTGATCTCTTTTCAGGGAGATTTAGGCCTTTGACATTGAGTGAGAGACATTTCAGTGAAAGATGTTGTGTAATCATATTCTCCGTCCGCTTAGTGTAATCTAACGGAGAGTATAATCTGTATGTGCGCAGTTTAAGTGTTGGTGCGGTAAGTAGGACCTATCACGCTGTCCCTGACAGGTGTGAGGGAAGAGGAGCACCCCCCACGAAGATAAGGGAAAATAAAAGAAAAGAAATGGGAAAGAAGGAAGAGAGAGAAAAAAAAAAAAGGGGGGGGAAGTGGGGAAGGGAGCAAGTAGGGTTTAGAGAAAAATGGGAGGGAGTAAGTAAGGAAGTCAGGAAGAGGGGGGGAGGGTAAGCGTACGGGGAAGTACAATGCACTAGCGTGGGGAGGATCTACCGCGCGTGCGTTATAGTACCGAAGGCGGGTAAATTTGAATCTAACCGCCTAAAGGGGGAAAAAATAAACAAATCAAAATCCGGAGTGTCAGCTTCCCGCCAAACGGGAAGCTGTGGAGGGATAGAAAGCCTAGAACGGGACACTGGAGTCCCGCACAACGGTGGACGCAAGGAGATAAAACATGTGCTCAAAAGACATTGGGTGGAGGAAATGAGTAAGTGAATAAATGAGAATCATGAGATTGAAATCAAGAGGAACCAAAAAGGGGATCGCGAAAGGATATAGGGATGAGGAAATCCCACACCCCGGTTGTTACTTCGGGACATCCCTTTGTTTAAAGGTAAAAGGGGCGATCAATAAACTTATCCGAAATATATGATAGACCTGTCTAAGCCTATTGCATCCGGAAAAAAAAAAAAAAGGAACAGAACCACTACCTAGATATCAGAATAGATAATATGCAGTCTTAAACATTAGCACACATTTGTATAGATCGGTGACCCCTTGGGCCCACAAATACATAGGCCCCTATACTCACCGATCCAGAACCATAGAAACAAAAAAAAAAACAAATAAACATTTACACACTGAAACATGAAACAATGTAACGCTATAACGCTACTCCCCCTGACCCCCCAAGGAGTTTGGACTGTGTGTTGAACCGGTTGGGCTCCAATCTGGGGAGCCATTATCCAGGTCCAAGACCAGTCCCCCTGGATCCCCCAGGGTTGCGTTCAAGGTAAAATTATACTCTTCCCTTAAAGTCCTATGTCAACCCACTGAATCATGAACGTAGCTCAAGTTAGGTCTCATTATGAAAGAGGCAAATGCTTAGCATGGAGAGAGTAACTCAAACCACAGAATAAGTACAGTTTCGGCCCTGAAAAAAAAAAAAAGAAACCCTGGGAGAATGGAGGACTGGACCCGGTCCCCCCCGTGAAATACGGTTTGGCGATTCCATTAGGGTATTCCTACAGCCGGGGCCACTATATAGGGCAATGTATCTGGGTCGAAGAGACAATCTTCTAGCTGCCAGGAGCCGAGTCCATCCCCCCATAGCAGTCAGACAGCAAAAAAAAAAAAAAAAAGGGGAAACCAGGAGCGATCTAAATAGACAAAGGCATATTCCTGAAATACAATACATGCGATCACCTGATACCTTCTTGGTAGTATACCACACGTAGTCCCTGGAAGGAATGGGCCCTGAGAAGGCCCCCTAGAAAACACTGTATTAGCAAATCAGAGTCAGTCAAATTAGGAGGAAAAAAAAAAAGGGGGGGGCAATGAATGTTCCTGACGAGTTGGAAGACATCCAAGGGGCTCAGCTTAGAAACACCCGTCAAGGTGACCATGGATGATAGAGTTAGTTGGAGCCAGAGGGGGCAGTAAGTTCTGATCGGTTTTGGGGGGGTGAAGTCTTCGTGGTGGAACCATAGACAAAGTTAAACAGCAGTGGAACGTTCCTGTGAAATCTCAACTAGGAAGTGTAGAGGCTTTATGTATAAAGGAGCAGGGTCAAGCATCCTGATGTCCCCTTCTCGGGGTATCAGCAGGTTCCGGATGTTGCAGGAGGTTGTCTCGGCGGGCATAACGGTCTCCTGGCGAAGTCGGGTCCAATCTTCGGCGTCTGGAGCGTTGTCGTTGCGCTTTTGGTGAGGAGGTGTGAGAGACAGGTTTCCAAGGCTCCGTGGGGAAATAGAAGGAGTACCAGTCAGGCAGGTCGATCAATGGTATGTCTAGTTGTTCACAGAACACCGGCAGATCTTCCGGTGTCCGTAAAAAGGCAGTACGGCCCCTGATGGACGCTGAGAGGCAAAACGGGAACTTCCACCTATACTGTATATTGCGGGCCCGCAGCGTATCCAGCAGGGGTCGCAGAGTGCGCCTATTCTGCAAAGTTATTTGAGAGAGGTCTTGGAATAATTTAATATCTACGCCATTGAACAAAATGCGTCCCCTGTCTCTCGCCTTCCTCAGTATCTCCTCTTTGAGGGGAAAATTGACAATGCAGCACACAATGTCTCTGGGGGGTTCAGAATCTCGGGGAGGGGGTCTCAGGGCACGATGTATTCTTTCCATCTCAATGGGAGAGTCAGCTGGGCGCCCCAAGAGGTCATTGAAGATGGAGCAGACCGTTTGTGGTAGTGTAGAAGGGTCTATACCTTCTGGGACCCCCCGCACCCTAACATTATGTCTACGACCCCTATTGTCTAAATCCTCCACGTGTTTGTGGAGTTCACACATGTGGGAGAGTTGTGAGTCATAGGTCTTTTGAACTTGCCTGATCGCCACTGCCTGATTTTGGGTAGTTTCCTCCACCTCCGCCAGTCGGTGATTCATTGAATGGATATCTGACTTCAGATCCGCGATGGCCGTTGTTAGAGTATGTTTGATGTCTAATGCCACTCTCTGCAGATCTCTTTGGAGGTCAAGTAGGCTCGGGTTAGGGTCTGTTGCGCCTCCAGCGGCTGATCTAGGACCAGCAGTGCTTTCAAGCGAGATCATGGATGAGGCCTGTGAGGTTTGTGAAGCCTGCATCTCCCCTTGGTCGCCTGAGGGCCGAGTTCTGAACATCTCCGGGATATTGTTGCTCATTTGTGTTCCCGAGTCTTTGAGTGTGCGTGGTGTGGAGGAACTTCTGGTAGATTTCCCCATGATTCAGCTAATTGTGGTGTCCAAATAAAGCGTTTCACGTCCCCGTCATGCAGGAGTTCTGTCTTTATGCTGTCATGACGGCCGCAGTCTGGGCCATTCCCCACCCAAAGAAATCTTCTATCATCGCAGCTCGGGTCACCCCTCTTGCAGGTGGGGTGTCAGAAATATGCCGTGGGGTTTAAAGCCAGTGCAGGGGAGGACGGAGAAATTATCTGTAGGCCTGAGGTGTAGCAAGATGGCCGCCGTTCCCTTGCATAAACAACAAGCCGTTCCCAGGTGAATGCCTTCTCTGGCCTTCAGGGCTCCCCCTCTCCAGCCTGACTGTCTAGGTGAGGTGGGATAGCTGTGCCTGGGGGTGCTCAACGTTCGTCTCGAGGCTGCAGTACCAGAGGCTCGGGGATTCAGAGGTCCCGCAGGCCTCAAGATGGCGGCGGATCCCCCGTGTATGGGGGCAGCCCAAAAGGGTCTCAGAGAGCTCCCCCAACTAGGACAGGGCCCTGGATGGGGGACCGGATGAGTGCTGGGTGGAGATCCTGGCTCCCAAAGTCGGATCGGGTCGGCCGCGCTGCGCACTCGTGGGGATATATCCGCAGGAGAGACCGGGGATTCAAGGCCTAGCAAGGCCGCATGGAATGGCGGCCGCCCCCAATGGCTCAGAGAGTCGGCTCTGCCTTCAGGTCAGTCAGGGTAGGAGTCTGGGTGGCGGATGGGGACGGATGATAGTCCCTTACCTCCGGGATTGCTGTGATCAGGCTCTTCCAGGAGACCTTAGGCCGAGAAGATGGCGGCGGCTGGAGAGAGTGGATCTCGGGCGTCCCCTGGGCGAAT
Source organism: Rana muscosa (assembly GCA_029206835.1). Taxonomy (NCBI): domain Eukaryota; kingdom Metazoa; phylum Chordata; class Amphibia; order Anura; family Ranidae; genus Rana; species Rana muscosa. The sequence continues at coordinate 738,424,117 of CM055118.1, forward strand.
CACTCCGGGATAATGGCCCAGGGCACTGCAGAGGGGTGAGGAGAGCAATCCGGTGTGGGATTAGGACGTGGATGGGTAATCAGCAGCTCGGATGGCGGTGGATAAACTTCAGAAGTCCCGGAGCTCCCCTGAAGCACGTCCGCCGCTGATCACGTCAGGACACGCCTCCTCCTTCTCTGGGTTTTTACCACGAAACGCGTCGGACATATCTAGGATGTTGTCATGACTCTATTACATAATGTTTATTTTTTAAACTCTTACAGCTTAACCTGTTACCACCCAATACATTCTTTTATTATATGGAGCCCTGTATACCGTCAACTGGCATGTACTGTTTTACATTTACGTGTATTTATATATGACATGTTTTCATGTTGGGGGCACATATGAAATTTGCATGTATACCATTATGTGCTAGGTTTACTCCTTTGACAATAAATACATTTATACATTTTTACCCAATGGTCTGTCATATGCCTCATCTAAAGTCCCAAACGTATCCCTTTTGTTAAGGTCAGGATAGGCAGCAGACAAGACAGTAACAAAAATCCAAAAATAAAGACAAGAAACAGTAAAGAGAGTAATCCAGTAAAAATAAAAAATCCGTCCAAAATCAGGTAACATAGGAACACGCTTAGTCAGGAAATGTTATCACAAGCACTGGGGTTAAGTATGATGATGTTTAAATACCATGACACAGGAGCAGGCTGTGCTGTGGCTGTGAGCATAGCTGCTGGCAGCTAGACATGTACGATTAGTTTCGTACGAATCGAAAATTCGTACAAATTTTTCGAAATTCGTACATTTGTACGAATCCGAATTACGAATTTTTATGAATACGAATTCTGTACGACATACGAAATTTCCTTTATGAATTTCGGATCCAAATTATCCGAATCCAAACTACCAAATAACGTTTTTCAACTAATACGAAAGAAACAAACAAAAAAAAAGTTACGAAAGTAGGAGTTGTGTCCAGAATCAACGAAAACAATGTACTCTACCCCGTCCGAAAGTATGAATTATGGTATTGAGCTTCCCTTTAATAGTGCCGTTTTACATCTTATACGTCACCGTTAGTGATGAGCCGAACACCCCCGGGTTCGGTTCGCACCAGAACCCGCGAACGGACCGAAAGTTCGTACGAACATTAGAACCCTATTAAATACAATGGATGCGAACGTTCGAATTCTAAAGTGCTAATTATAACAACTATTATGCATGTTATTGTCCTAAAAAGGGTTTGGGAACCCGGGTTGTGCACCAGGGGACATGTATCAATGCAAAAAGAAGTTTTAAAAACGGTCGTTTTTCGGGAGCAGTCATTTTAATGATGCATAAAGTGAAAAAAAAAAGTCAAATATTCCTTTAAATATCGTACCTGGGGGGTGTCTAAAGTATGCCTGTGAAGTGCCACGTGTTTCCCGTGTTTAGAACTGTCCTTGCACAAAATGACACTTCTAAAGGAAAAAAAAGCCATTTAAAACTGCTTGCGGCTTTAATGTAATGTCTGGTCCCGGTAATATGGATGAAAATCTTTAAGAAAAATGGCATAGCTACCCCATTAACCCCCCCCCCTACCCCAGCCCATTACCAGCCCCTTTGGGTCTTGTATGGATATTAAGGGGAACCCCGCACATAAAATAAAAAAGGCCCTATATACTCTGAACAGCCGTATACAAGCGGTGCATACAAGACAGGGACTGTAGGTTTGTTCTTATGTAGAATCTGTTTGTAATTTTGAACAGGTACATTGTTTAAGTGTAGCTCCAGCCCAAAAATCTATTTTTAAACTTTTTGGAAAACATAGGTAAGGGTTATCACCCCTGTAACATTTGTTTTGCTGTCTGTGCCCCTGTTCAGAACATTTCACCTCACTTTCCGTCCCAATGACAACTGTTTTTGAAATGTGGTGTTTTTATTGAAACAAGGATTGCTGATAAAGCATCAGTACAGAGGAGACACCTTTCTCCCATATTAATTCTTACAGGAGAGAATTTTCCTTCCAAGGGGTAGATTTCCTCTCACTTCCTGTTGTCTTCTTGCGTTTGCAAGTAGGAGTCGTTTGTAAGTTGGATGTTTGAAAGTAGGGACCTGCCGTATATACTCTGCAGAAATAGGCCCCTTAGTTGTTGGTGTTGGCACAACACTGTAAGCACTCACAGTTACTCTTGGTTGGTGCTGGAACGCCCTGCTGTCAACTATTATATCAGGAATTGTAATTACATATAATTGTTGAACAGTGGTAGTAAAAATTGGGCCTTTGATGGTGGTGCTGGTGCCACAACACTGTAAGCCCTGACAGTTACTCTTGGTGGGTGCAGCAATGGGCCCTGCTGTGAATTATTAGATCAAGAATTGTAATTGCATGCCCCTGTTGAACAGGGGCTGAAAAATTGGGCCTTTCGTGGTGGTGGTGGTGGTGGCGTTGCCACAACACTGTAAGCCCTCAGAGTTACTCTTGGTGGGTGCAGGAATGGGCCCTGCTGTGAATTATTAGATCAAGAATTGTAATTACATGCCCCTTTTGAACAGGGGCTGAAAAATTGGGCCTTTCGTGGTGGTGGTGGTGGTGGCGTTGCCACAACACTGTAAGCCCTCAGAGTTACTCTTGGTGGGTGCAGGAATGGGCCCTGCTGTGAATTATTAGATCAAGAATTGTAATTACATGCCCCTTTTGAACAGGGGCTGAAAAATTGGGCCTTTCGTGGTGGTGGTGGTGGTGGCGTTGCCACAACACTGTAAGCCCTCAGAGTTACTCTTGGTGGGTGCAGCAATGGGCCCTGCTGTGAATTATTAGATCAAGAATTGTAATTACATGCCCCTGTTGAACAGGGGCTGAAAAATTGGGCCTTAGGCACTGGTGGCACAACACTACAACCCCTCACAGATACTGTACTTGGAGCACAGCAATGAGCCCTGTTGCAAAGTATTGCTTCAAAAATTGTAATGACACGCCCCTGTTAAACAGGGGCTGAAAAATTGGGCCTTAGGCACTGGTGCCACAACACTCCAACACCTCACAGATACTGTACTTGGAGCACAGCAATGAGCCCTATGGCAAATTATTGCTAAAAAAATTGTAATTACACGCCCCTGTAAAACAGGGGCTGAAAAATTGGGCCTTAGCCACTGGTGGCGGCACCCATAAACAAAAATGATCTTCCAAGCTATCATCATCAATCGTATCATTGAGGACTCGGAGGAGGAGGATAGCCAGTCAACATAACAGCACAGGCACTCAGCATCAGCATCAGTCTTGAAGGGATGTGACATGTTAAAATCAATTAGTCTGTTATATCAGCATCAGGTGTGTGGTAGCTGGTGGTGATCCAAGACTGGTTCATCTTGATGAAAGTCAGTCGATCAACCGAGTCGGTGGACAGGCGCACCCTGTGATCCGTGACAAATCCTCCAGCAGCACTGAATGTGCGTTCCGAAAGAACGCTGGATGCAGGACAGGCCAGTAGCTCAATTGCATACTGTGCAAGCTCTGCCCAGTGATCCATCCTCAAGACCCAGTAAGCCAGAGGATTTTCGGTGGGGAAGGTGTCCGAGTCTGACCTTGCCCCTAGATATTCCTGCACCATGTTTATCAGACGCTGGCGATGGTTGCTGGAACCGATCATACTTTGGGGCTGCGGACTAAAGAATTGTCTGAACGCATCGGTCAGACGGCCACCTTCCCCACCGCTCCTTCTTTGACTGGCCGAAGCCTCAGCAACTCGTTGTCCAGGACCAGGAGTTTGTAACCTCCCAGTCTCTGGGAACGCGTTGCACAGACCTTTCTGCAAGGCCTCCCGGAGTTGTCTCATCCTCTGCTCCCTCTGCGACGGTAACATAAGGTCCGCAACCTTACCCTTGTACCGTGGATCAAGGAGAGTGGCCAGCCAGTAATGGTCCCTCTCCTTGATCCGAAGAATACGAGGATCCTTCCGCAGACTTTGCAGGATCAGGGAGGCCATGCAGCGTAGGTTTGCTGAGGCATTCGCTCCGGAGTCCTCTGGGTCACTAAGGACGACATGATCCGCAGCCACCTCCTCCCAGCCACGTACAAGTCCACTGGTTTCTTGGGACTGTAAATCATCCCTAAAAGACTGCTGCTGATGATGCTGAGTGCCAGCCTCCACCTCCATGCTGACACAATCCTCCTCCTCCTCCTCCTCCTCTTCCTGTGTGATGGGTGGGACAGAAGGAACACTGTCTGGGTAAAGGGGGCCTTGAGAGGCAAGGAAGTCCTCCTCTTCCTGCCTCTGTTCTGCCTCAAGTGCCCTGTCCATTATTCCACGCAGCGTGTGCTCCAACAGGTGGACAAGAGGTACAGTGTCACTGATGCATGCACTGTCACTGCTCACCATCCTCGTGGCCTCCTCAAATGGTGCCAGGACAGTGCATGCATCCCTGATCATGCCCCACTGGCGTGGAGAAAAAAAAACAAGCTCCCCTGACCCTGTCCTGGTGCCGTAGTCGCACAGGTACTCATTGATGGCCCTCTGCTGCGTGTGCAGCCGCTGCAGCATGGCCAACGTTGAGTTCCACCTGGTGGGCATGTCACATATAAGGCGGTTCTTGGGCAGGTTCAACTCCTTTTGCAGCTCAGCCAGGCGAGCACTGGCATTATAAGATCTGCGGAAATGCACACAGACTTTCCTGGCCTGCCTCAGGACATCCTGTAAGCCCGGGTACCTGCCCAAGAACCGCTGCACCACCAGGTTAAGGACGTGAGCCACACAGGGCACATGGGTCAGTTGTCCCTGTCGGAGGGCGGAGAGGAGGTTGGTGCCATTGTCGCAAACCACCATTCCTGGCTTAAGCTGGCATGGCGTCAACCACCTCTCGGCCTGGCCCTGCAGAGCAGACAGGACCTCTGCCCCAGTGTGGCTTCTGTCCCCCAAACACACCAGCGCAAGCACGGCATGGCATCTTTTTGCCTGCGTACTTGCGTAGCCCCTTGAACGGCTACGGAGCACCGCTGGTTCAGAGGACAAACCACAGGAAGAGGCCATGGAGGAAGAAGAAGAGGAGGGGGTGGAGGAGAGAGGTGTGTCACAACCAGTAGTAGCATTTTGGAGGCGTGGCGGTGGAACAACCTCCAACACTACTGCACCTTGTCCTGCATCCTTCCCAGCTGCCAAAAGAGTGACCCAATGGGCCGTGAAAGAAAGGTAACGTCCCTGTCCATGCCTGCTGGACCATGAGTCAGCGGTAATATGCACCTTACCGCTGACCGCCCTGTCCAGCGAGGCCAAGACATTGCCTTCCACATGCCGGTAGAGAGCCGGAATAGCCTTCCGTGAGAAAAAGTGGCGTTTGGGAACCTGCCACTGAGGAACCGCACATTGCACAAACTCACGGAAGGGGGCCGAGTCTACCAACTGAAAAGGCAGCAGTTGAAGCGCTAGCAATTTAGCCAAGCTAGCATTCAACCGCTGGGCATGTGGATGGCTGGGAGTGAACTTCTTTCGACGGTCCAGCAGCTGGGGCAGGGAAATTTGCCTGCTAGAATCGGACGTCGGTGTACTGCTAGCAGAGTGGCCGCAAGTACTTGGCTGTGACACACCTAATTCTACACCTTCATTCCTCTCAGTGCATGTTTCAGAGAGGACTGAAGTTATAGTGGGGTTGGAGATCCCAGCTGATGCGGTGCAAGGAGAGGTCCGCTTTGTTCTTTGGTGTGGGTCTTTGAGGTAGGCTTGCCAACGAGCTGCATGGCAGGTCAACATATGTCTGGTCAGGCATGTGGTACCCAAGCGGCTGATGTTTTGGCCACGCGATATACGCTTGAGACATATGTTGCAAACAGCAGCTGTGCGATCTGATGCACTAGCCTCAAAAAAGGCCCACACCAAAGAACTTTTTGAATGACGGGCAGAGGCAGCGCCCTGCACAGGCGGAGCTCTGCGATGTGATTCCGTCGGTGTACTGCCCTTACGCTGGCCACCAAAGGGCATCCTGCCTCGTTGGAGATGTGCCTCCTCCTCATCCTCCTCCTCCTCCTCTCTCCTATTAGGCACCCACGTGGAGTCAGTGACCTCATCATCCCCTCCCTCCTCATCACTGGAGCCAATCTGGCAGTATGCTGCAGCTGCTGGAACATGACTGCCAGATTGGTGTCCTTCTTGAGCATCCCCTCTGTCTGCTCTCACGCTACTGCCTTCCTGTAGCTGGGTTTCATCATCAGACCCTTCGAAACGCTGGGCATCCTCCTGGAGCATGTACCCAACACTGTGCTCAAACAGTTCGGGGGACTCCTCAAGAGGAGGACATGGTGGGTCTAGGGAAGGAGTGACTGATGATGAGTCTGACATTGATACCAGGGAAGAGGACGCTTTGGCAGCTGCTTTGCCAGTACCCTGAGCCTGGGTGAGAGAGGATGAGGAGGAGGAGGAGGGCTTGGTCATCCACTCTACCAAGTCTTCGGCATGATGTGGCTCAACATGTCCAGCTGCCGAAAAGAAGGACAAGCGTGTCCCATGGCCATGTGCTGATGACAATGCACCGCGTCCACGACCAGCACTGTTGTCCCCAGACACAGAGCCTGCTTGCCCTCTTTTATTGCCTCCTGACTGTCTGCCTCTCCTTGTTTGCCTTCCAGACATTCTAATAGATGGCCTGCAGGGAGATGGGAAAAAAGCAATAAGGGCTACCTTCAGGTGTCCTTCTCTGTCCCTTTACTTAAGGATTTCTAAATATGGTTGAGGATGATTGCTTTTGCACAGAATAGCACAACGACAATTTCCCTGACTGTCCAAAAAACAAGGATTTCAAAGATGGTTGATGAGGAATGCTTTAGCACACTATAGCACAAGGAGAATTTCCCTCACTGTCCTTCCCTGTCCCTAGAAACAAGGATTCGTACAGTAAAACACACTGACACTCTCCCTACCTATAGTTTTCTGTCCCTAGAAAAAAGGTTTTTTTAAAGCACACTATAGCACAAGGAGAATTTCCCTCACTGTCCTTCCCTGTCCCTATAAACAAGGATTCGTACAGTAAAACACACTGACACTCTCCCTACCTATAGTTTTCTGTCCCTAGAAAAAAGGTTTTTTTAAAGCACACTATAGCACAAGGAGAATTTCCCTCACTGTCCTTCCCTGTCCCTAGAAACAAGGATTCGTACAGTAAAACACACTGACACTCTCCCTACCTATAGTTTTCTGTCCCTAGAAAAAAGGTTTCTTTAAAGCACACTATAGCACAAGGAGAATTTCCCTCACTGTCCTTCCCTGTCCCTAGAAACAAGGATTCGTACAGTAAAACACACTGACACTCTCCCTACCTATAGTTTTCTGTCCCTAGAAAAAATGTTTTTTTAAAGCACACTATAGCACAAGGAGAATTTCCCTCACTGTCCTTCCCTGTCCCTAGAAACAAGGATTCGTACAGTAAAACACACTGACACTCTCCCTACCTATAGTTTTCTGTCCCTAGAAAAAAGGTTTTTTTAAAGCACACTATAGCACAAGGAGAATTTCCCTCACTGTCCTTCCCTGTCCCTAGAAACAAGGATTCGTACAGTAAAACACACTGACACTCTCCCTACCTATAGTTTTCTGTCCCTAGAAAAAATGTTTTTTTAAAGCACACTATAGCACAAGGAGAATTTCCCTCACTGTCCTTCCCTGTCCCTAGAAACAAGGATTCGTACAGTAAAACACACTGACACTCTCCCTACCTATAGTTTTCTGTCCCTAGAAAAAAGGTTTTTTTAAAGCACACTATAGCACAAGGAGAATTTCCCTCACTGTCCTTCCCTGTCCCTAGAAACAAGGATTCGTACAGTAAAACACACTGACACTCTCCCTACCTATAGTTTTCTGTCCCTAGAAAAAAGGTTTCTTTAAAGCACACTATAGCACAAGGAGAATTTCCCTCACTGTCCTTCCCTGTCCCTAGAAACAAGGATTCGTACAGTAAAACACACTGACACTCTCCCTACCTATAGTTTTCTGTCCCTAGAAAAAAGTTTTTTTTAAAGCACACTATAGCACAAGGAGAATTTCCCTCACTGTCCTTCCCTGTCCCTAGAAACAAGGATTCGTACAGTAAAACACACTGACACTCTCCCTACCTATAGTTTTCTGTCCCTAGAAAAAAGGTTTCTTTAAAGCACACTATAGCACAAGGAGAATTTCCCTCACTGTCCTTCCCTGTCCCTAGAAACAAGGATTCGTACAGTAAAACACACTGACACTCTCCCTACCTATAGTTTTCTGTCCCTAGAAAAAAGGGTTTTTTAAAGCACACTATAGCACAAGGAGAATTTCCCTCACTGTCCTTCCCTGTCCCTAGAAACAAGGATTCGTACAGTAAAACACACTGACACTCTCCCTACCTATAGTTTTCTGTCCCTAGAAAAAATGTTTTTTTAAAGCACACTATAGCACAAGGAGAATTTCCCTCACTGTCCTTCCCTGTCCCTAGAAACAAGGATTCGTACAGTAAAACACACTGACACTCTCCCTACCTATAGTTTTCTGTCCCTAGAAAAAAGGTTTCTTTAAAGCACACTATAGCACAAGGAGAATTTCCCTCACTGTCCTTCCCTGTCCCTAGAAACAAGGATTCGTACAGTAAAACACACTGACACTCTCCCTACCTATAGTTTTCTGTCCCTAGAAAAAAGGTTTTTTTAAAGCACACTATAGCACAAGGAGAATTTCCCTCACTGTCCTTCCCTGTCCCTAGAAACAAGGATTCGTACAGTAAAACACACTGACACTCTCCCTACCTATAGTTTTCTGTCCCTAGAAAAAAGGTTTCTTTAAAGCACACTATAGCACAAGGAGAATTTCCCTCACTGTCCTTCCCTGTCCCTAGAAACAAGGATTCGTACAGTAAAACACACTGACACTCTCCCTACCTATAGTTTTCTGTCCCTAGAAAAAAGGTTTTTTTAAAGCACACTATAGCACAAGGAGAATTTCCCTCACTGTCCTTCCCTGTCCCTAGAAACAAGGATTCGTACAGTAAAACACACTGACACTCTCCCTACCTATAGTTTTCTGTCCCTAGAAAAAATGTTTTTTTAAAGCACACTATAGCACAAGGAGAATTTCCCTCACTGTCCTTCCCTGTCCCTAGAAACAAGGATTCGTACAGTAAAACACACTGACACTCTCCCTACCTATAGTTTTCTGTCCCTAGAAAAAAGTTTTTTTTAAAGCACACTATAGCACAAGGAGAATTTCCCTCACTGTCCTTCCCTGTCCCTAGAAACAAGGATTCGTACAGTAAAACACACTGACACTCTCCCTACCTATAGTTTTCTGTCCCTAGAAAAAAGTTTTTTTTAAAGCACACTATAGCACAAGGAGAATTTCCCTCACTGTCCTTCCCTGTCCCTAGAAACAAGGATTCGTACAGTAAAACACACTGACACTCTCCCTACCTATAGTTTTCTGTCCCTAGAAAAAAGGTTTCTTTAAAGCACACTATAGCACAAGGAGAATTTCCCTCACTGTCCTTCCCTGTCCCTAGAAACAAGGATTCGTACAGTAAAACACACTGACACTCTCCCTACCTATAGTTTTCTGTCCCTAGAAAAAAGGTTTTTTTAAAGCACACTATAGCACAAGGAGAATTTCCCTCACTGTCCTTCCCTGTCCCTAGAAACAAGGATTCGTACAGTAAAACACACTGACACTCTCCCTACCTATCCTTCTCTTTCCCTAAACTAAAGGAATCCAGGTTAAGCAAGAAAAAAAAATGTCACTGTCCCTGCCTATGCTTCTCTTTCCCTGCTCCGGAACACACTACACTAGGCCGCCGTGCTGGCGGCCTTTTATAGTGTGGGGCGTGTACTAAACCCCCTCAGCAATAATTGGCCACAGGCATCCTGCCTGTGGCCAATCATTGCTCTCCTCGCTGCCGGCGCTGTGATTGGCCAAGCATGCGGGGTCACAGTGCATGCTTGGCCAATCACAGCGCCTGGATGACACTGCGATGGCGTAGTGCATTGTGGGCCGTTCGCATCACTCGAATTAGGCGCGAACGGCCCAAATCGTTCGATCTTCGTCGAACGATCGAACAGCCGATGTTCGAGTCGAACGTATGTTCGACTCGAACACCGAGCTCATCCCTAGTCACCGTGTTCTTGGCGTTCGGAATTTCCGACAACATTTGTGTGACCGTGTGTATGCAAGACAAGTTTGAGCCAACATCCTTCGGAAAAAAAATACACGGTTTTGTTGTCGGAATTTCCGATCGTCTGTACGTGGCATGAGTCCGTAGAGTTCAATATTAACGATTCGTACGAAATTCGTATTTCGTACGAAATTCGTATTTCGTACGAATCCGAATTAAATTCCGTACACAAATTGAGAATTACGATTTTTTTTTAATACGAAACGGAACGAAACGAAACAAATTTTTTGACGGCTCCCATGTCTACTGGCAGGTTGTGCCCTGTTGCATTGCAACCAGGATGCAGAGAATGCAGGAGAAAGTAGGCACCACATCACACCAGCTGCAAGGTGGTGGCAGACAAGACTGCATCGTGTCTTGTTTCCAGGTAACAGAGACATAAGTTGTCACTGCTGAGAAAGTAGGACTAGGCAGCCTGGTAGCCCGAAGGAGAGGTTAGTTCAAAAGCTATAAAGCAGGGTGAACAGATATCTGCGCTAACTTAAAAACTAATAAAGATAAAAATAATATAATGAAAAACAGCAGCCAGCACAGTTTGTAGATAAGGCAAACACAAATAATAAAGTCCAAGGGTACAGCGCTTCAGTGAAATTATAATATATGAACGTGACAGTCCAAAAAACAATCTGAAGTGAAGCTGACAAGGAAACCTCCACTAAACTTCAGTGTGCAAAGAAAAGAAAAGCACACTACACCTCTGTGCAATCAATCTGCTTACCAGAAAGACATGAAAACAGGCGTTGTGATCATATAATGCATGGAGTCAGTAGCAGTATTCACTTCTCAACTTGATAGGTGGTTTAAAAGAACATCCAAATTCATCAGCATTACAGGGATATCCAGGACTAACAAGGACAAACGGATGTGTTGTGCAATCATCAACGGGTGTTTCAACCAAAATGTAGAGAGGAAAGCAATAATAGTGAAGCCCGTAGAGGTAAAAACACACACTTTATTATATTCTACTTACAGGAATGAAGAAAAATCAAGACATGTATAAAATCCGCGGCTCACAGCGTGCTTGCATCGGCCAGCCTGACATGTTTCATCCGAATGGATATCATCAGAGGCGTTCAAAAGCTACCTGGCACTGACCTGAGTTTAGTTAGACAAAGTTTAGTTGCTCAGACTAGTCGTTTGTAGGCAGTGTAGGTGGTCACAGGGAGACAGCTGGACAATTGACTGCCATCTTGGATCAGGCAGAGTCTATTTAAGTCTCCTTCTCCCGTGTTTGGCACGCTTTATGTGAGTGACTAGTGGAAGGACAGTGCTTAGTGGCAGGGAAAAACTCTTGAGGAGTAGGAAAAGTGCAGGGACTATGCTAACTCCTCTAAGGAAACCTCCCGTTTGGGTGTGGACTAGCCAGGCTGCATTCCCAATCCTCGTTGCAGAAGCTCTCGACATCCTTCCAAGATCTATCCTCTACTACTGTTTGTAAATGGCTGAGATCAGTAGTGCCTAACCTCAAAGCCTGTTTGTACGTTGTTAGAACTTTACAATATACTGTTCTCATCAACCTTGCAGCTGAGTGTATTCTTGGTGCATCACACTGCACCCTACCCACAAGTTGTTTTGTTTTATCCTATGGACTTGTCTACAAAGCCCTCCTGCATTCAACCTGTTTGTTTGCTGCCTTGTTGAATAAAAGTGCAAAACAAACCAGCTTTGACTGTACCTGGGTGTCCCTGTATTGTGCATGATTTACTGCTACCCAGGGCCGCCATCAGGAATATTGGGGCCACTTACACAGCTTCAGGCATGGGCCCCCTGGAGCAGAGGAGAAACGGGGGGGGGGTGCTGCCGCCGCAAATTGAGAAGCGAGGGGGGAGGGGCAGCCGCGAATTGAGAAGCGGGGGGTGCCACGAACAAAAAAAGAACAACAAAAAAAGGGGAGGTTGCCATCCGGGGCCCTGGGGACCTCCGGGCCTCTGGAGACCTCTGGGCCCCTTACAAAAAATAAAAAATAAAATAATAATTTATAATAAAAAAAAAAAAAAAATTATTTAAAAAAAAGGGGGGGGGGGTTGCCATCCGGGGCCCTGGGGACCTCAGGGCCCCTTACAAATAAAATAAAAAAAATATTTTTTAAAAAAAATAAAAAAGGGAGGGTTGCTATCCGGGGCCCTGGGGACCTCTGGGCCCCTTACAAAAAAAAAGCGGGATGCCATCCGGGCCCCTTACAGGTGTACTGCCTGTACCCCCCTGATGGCGGCCCTGCTGCTACCACTACCAGTTGAGCTTGTCCCCTTTACTATATGTATTTATTTTTAACCACTTGAGGATAAAATATATATATATATATTTTTATAAAAAAACACATAAAAAGGGAGGTTACCATCCGGGGACCCCCGGGCCTCTGGGGACCTCTGGGCCCCTTACAAACAAAAAAAATATATAAATAAAAAATATATATTTTTATAAAAAAATAAAAAAGGGGGGTTGCCATCCGGGGCCCTGGGGACCTCTGTGCCCCTTACAAAAAAAAAATGTTTTAATATAAAAAATACATAAACAAGGGAGGTTACCATCCGGGGCCCTGGGGACCTCCGGGCCTCTGAGGACCTCTGTGCCCCTTACAAAAAAAAAATGTTTTAATATAAAAAATACATAAAAAAGGGGGGTTGCCATCCGGGCCCCTGGGGACCTCCGGGCCCCTTACAGGTGTACTGCCTGTACCCCCCTGATGGCGGCCCTGCTGCTACCACTACCAGTTGAGCTTGTCCCCTTTACTATATGTATTTATTTTTAACCACTTGAGGATTTTGAAATTAAAAGATACAGTCAGGTCCATAAATATTGGGACATCGACACAATTCTAATCTTTTTGGCTCTATACACCACCACAACAGTTTGTATATGTGCCTCCCTTTATAATTAAGATTAGTTAGGGGCTGTGTGGAGGAAGAGGATGAGTAGTATTTCAAATTTTTGGTGAAGGTCAACTATAAGTAATGAAAACATTATTGCCAAATAAATGGTTATATAGTGGAAATGTAAAAATTGCTCTCTTCCATAAAGGTTTTTTAAGTACGAGAGCTGAAGTTGTTAAGGAAAGCCTTATTGCAAACAAGCAGCTTTGTAATGGACAGGTCAGCAACAAAATGATTGCTGCTCTCAAATAAGCCTCAAGTGCACTGTGACCCTCAGTATGTCCCTATGCTTGTAGCTCTTCAGTATAAGACATGGTAATTTGAAGGCCATCAGAAGCCTCAGGAAGAATAGAAATAATATGTGGCAGCACTTGAGGGTTGGCGCTGCTATCAGCTCAGGTCATATCCAGCCTTATGAGCTTAAAACAGCTGCAATTATTGCATCTTCAGTCTACCTCAGCCTTATTTTTCTTTTTTTTAAAGTGTTACCTTTGTTGACAAAATACATTATTGTGAAATATATATGATTTGATTTATTATCCATAAAACGTCATGCATTTTGTTAAACATTTAAAGGCTCGGCCCGAAAAAGAAATATTTTACATGGCTGCTTGCATGTCCAATTTCATATTTTTTTCTTTTTAAGTATATCTTTGGAACTCTAGTAGCAATATATAGACAATGGAGGGAAATGTTTAACTGTCATATCTACCAACATTGCCCTGGTAGCTTTTCCATAATGCAGCTTGAGTCGATCTTTACAGAGAACCTATTTGTTGTCAATTAAGGGCAAAGTAGTGTATTTTCTAGATAGCAGACACAGTAATACACCTTCCGTGTCCTCTCTGACCACTCTGCCTCTTGGAGTTCATTAGAGAATGAGAGTCTCTCTCCAGCAGTTCATGCCTGGTCACCTATTAAACAAATTCTGAATGTTGCCAGGTGGGCATAGGTGTGCGCAGCCTTTGGCATTAGGGTGTGCACCCCAAAGCTCAAACACACTCTACCGATCACTCACGATGTTCATTCAGAAAGGGAAGTGGCCGGTAAATGGCATATTTACTGGCCCCTTCCCCCACTTTGCTAAAACATCCACAGCAACAACCGGTGGGAGAGGAGGGAAGACGGTAGTGCTGTGGGGGGAAGGAGGGGGAGCCAGGTCAGTAGGGGAAATCTGTTCTACACAGGGTGATTAGGGTGTGCCTGGGCACACCTGGCACACCCTGTGCGCATGCCTATGCAGGTGGGAGAGGGTCCTTGGACATGTGTAAGCACTTTCCCAGTGTATCTTGCAGATGTATGGGGCAGCAGAGTGCATGGAAGGCAAGTACCTCTGTTGTGTCTTTGTGGGAAGGAGCAGGGACTGAACTACTGAAGAAGAAAGTCACAACCGGAGTCTCTAAGAGATGTGAAGGAGGAGCTGGCATTTGCAGTAAGTACACACAAAGACACAAGAAGTGTTTTGGTGAAAACTGGCATATTGCCACTTCTGATAGCAAAGTTTGCTAAAGTGCTAAAATCTGTTGAGGAGAAGAGGAACTGCAGTCTACATTTCTTTTAGTGCAATACACCACGAAGTGAAGCAAACATTTATATTGATATATATGGATTTATTGAATTCCCATACACCCAGCAAAATGAGAACATTTAATGGGAAGCAGGGCTACTTCCCAAATACTCCCTCCCCATTTTGATTTTGTATGTATGAGCTATCAAAGGGTTTCTGTAAAAATAGAGAGATACATAAATATCAATTTCAAATCACAAAATATAGTCTACAATGGACTTATTTTAGAGAAGAAATTAAACTGCTAGACATCGCATTAAAGAGTTTATTTTGATTTGAACAGTTAGATTATAAAGCCTATGTAGACTTAGAAAAGCAATCAAAATTGAACTTAATATGGTAAAGGTCGATTGCACCATGGGTATTATTATGGTTCACAAATACATAAATTGTGTATCTATGAAATAGACTTATTAGTGCAGAGCCAAAATGTGTGAACAGGTCAAGGAAAGGTTTACACGTATCACCAGAGAATGGCTTGATTTATTTAGTAATCTTATCATAAAAATTGGTTCCAGAAGGAAAATTAAATATGCATTTAATATCTAATTAAAGTGGCATTTTAAAATTATTAATACCTATGACTATTTTCTCCCTGCTATAAAATGTGCAATTTGAGTTATCCAATTTATTTAATACACTATCTGATCAATTTGATTTTGCCTGTAATAAATGAATAAAGTTTTAGAAGGAGAGCCAGAAGTATTTCAGAAGTTGTATTGTTTACTATTGAAGAACTGTGTGTAGCAACTTCTGATTTGTTTAATAATGTATAAAATCATATCTGACAACAATGTTAGATTTGTAATGTAGCAAGTCACAAATCTGCAGCAGGAGGCTGATCTGTGTCAGGTATTTTCAAACACAATCAAGAACTTCACAGGCACCAGATTTTACATGTCATCTCGTCGTGTAAATCCTGTATAAAAAAAAGAAATCTCTGAGCCAGCATCTCAGTCTAGTACATGCTCACCCTGGATAATGCCTAAATAAAGATGTCTCAGTCCTTCTCGGGAGGTATTAAATGAGGCTATAAAGATAGAAAAGACAAAGGCAGGCGCCGCTTGAGTAAAACTATATAATTTTAATGTACAATAGCATCAAAACACTCACTCTGAAGATTCTTTATGAAGGCATGTAGGAGTCCAGTGTGATGTTCATCTCCGCTCGTGTCAGCAGTGTTCAGTAGCAGTCTCTCACTATGCTATGCCGTGTGCAGGGGACCTGGTGTTCTGTCCAATAGGTGATTTCCGGATCTCGGGCGGCAACCAGAGCGAGGCCTAGAACGCAAGCTGTGAGTCTGTGCTGGGTGCTGGAGCGCGGCGTGAGGCGGGATGACATCACAAACGGCGATGCAACACTTTTCGGTGCGTGCGCAGTGAGCAGATGAGAATCACCGCGCACACCTTTTTCAAGCTCATAAGTCACCATAGAGCAACAGCTCAAAGGACTTTTATGGACAAGTGTGCGCCACTAGTTTGTATTTTTCTTGTAATAAATGAGGCTGGAATACACTTATTACTTAATAGACATGCATGCACCTAACCTCTTGAATCTCCAGTGCCATTTTACAATGGTGCTAGGAGAAGGACTACTTGTCCCAGTGCCATTTTAAAATGACAACAGGCATTACCAGCGCCTGTGGATCCCAGCGGGGATATAGACTGGAAACCACCTGCTGTCAGTGACAGCATCTAGCACTAAGTCCAGGATCTGAAAAAAAACAGCTCCTGGACTTTCAATGCCTCTACAGATCACTCCATAGGAGCAATAATGTTTACTTTATGAGTATAGTAACATCACTGCACTTTCTGTCAGTATGGAAACTCAGGCAGAGCTGTTGCAGCTCAGTCAATCCTTTTCCTACAGGAGTAGATCACTGCTAGAGTCATCTATTGCTGGCTGGTTGCAGTCAGCAATAGAATACTATTTGAGGTGATTTGTTGTTGTACAGCTGCATGGGGAAATCTGGATCTGGTCTCAGGAAGGCTGGATGACTCAGAAGGCAGCATCTCTGTTAACTCCCCCTTCTCTCTGGAACCTTGGAGAAGCTTTCAGAAGTAGAGGGTGAAGTTTAGGAGGAGCTGCCTGGAGTATTGATGAGGGCCCCCGGCCAATCCTCAGTAAGTGGGCTGGTGCCACATAAATACTCATGGGTCAGGCCAGCAGGGGCAGTCGGGTGGAAGCTGGAGATGGAGTGCTGAGGAGGCTGTCAGAGGCCCTTGAGGGAGCTTCCTAGTCTGGGGGGAGTGACCGTGGGCTTAGGGCTCGGGTGCTGGAGGGACCCTGTACAACACACAGAGGACATCCTTCCTGGAGTTACAGGAGCAAGGAGAGGACAACGGGAGAACATCCAGGAGATCTCCTGAGAGTCAGTCTGGGAGGACTGGTCAGTGTCAGTCTGGAGGACTGTGGAGAAGTAGCCAGTGAAAGGTGCTGCTGCAGCCAGGAGGGCTGGCAGGGCCTGAAAAGGTGGTGCTGGGATCAGTGATCACAGGAGAAAGTGCTGGGAAAGTGTGAGCTATCTCACCCTATCTGTTCTACAAATATAGTGGCCCGGTTCCCTGCCTGTAATGGGCTTTTGCTATATAAATAACTGCTGGGTGGCAGAGCTGAATCCTGAAAGAAAGTGCAGTGCTGGATGAAGAAGTGGAGTGTACATAGAGACTGTATATAGCGCTGTATATACTAGGAAGTTGTTCCTGAAGTTGTTTGAAGTCGATTGGGCATCCCATAACTTCACATCCCCATACAAGTTTACTAACCCTCAAAAAAACAAAGTTGCGGACTGCCTCACTGTCTCTGAAGTGCCTGTGAAGATTCGGTGTGCCTGGCTGTGCAGGGTGGGGGATCCCTTTTCACCAGCGGCTCCTACGTGGGGTGCGCTACATATGTGTCTACTAGGGATGACCTTCGAGTTCGACTCGAATATTGCCTGTTCGCCAGTTCGCTGAACAGCGAACATTTTGGGGTGTTTGCGGCAAATTCGAAAAGCCGCGTAACACCCTGTAAAAGTCTATAGGAGAAATCTAAAATGCTAATTTTAAAGGCTTATATGCAAGTTATTGTCATAAAAAGTGTTTGGGGACCCGGGTCCTGCCCCAGGGGACATGTATCAATGCAAAAAAAAGTTTTAAAAACAGACGTTTTTTCGGGAGCAGTGATTTTAATAATGCTTAAAGTGAAACAATAACTCTAACATGGTTTGACACATATGTGGATATGTGAGAGGGCTGCACATCCCGGTTTAGATATTTGAACATAGAGAGAACATTTTCCCATGGGATTTTTTAGCAGCAAAAAAAGATATAGATCAATGATAGATAAAAAATATGGTTTTATTCATGGAGAAATTGCCAATGGCGCACATGAAATAAAAGGATTAATTAATGAATTTATGAGCTCTGGTAATTACAAAGCCAAACAGGATAAGTACAGGGATATTACAGTTCATGTACATGTGGTAAACACCGTAAATGGTATAGTAATACCTGTTGAATACATTGCGATGTACAGGAGAAACTTATCCCAACGGTGTCGGTGTGTTTTTTTACAATTTTTTACACTTTCTTTGTGAAATGGTAGGGGTACAATGTACCCCTTACCAATTCACATGGGGTGGGGGCGGGATCTGGGGGTCCTCTTTGTTAAAGGGGTCTTTCAGATTCCGATAAGCCCCCCTCCCGCAGACCCCCACAACCCCCCAAAAGCATCCTCCCCATGTTCCCCATGTTGAGGGCATGTGGCCTGGTACGGTTCAGGAGGGGGGGGCGCTCTCTCGTCCCCCCCTCTTTTCCTGCGGCCTGCCAGGTTGCGTGCTCGGATAAAGGGTCTGGTATGGATTTTTTTAATTTTGCGCAGAGTTCCCCTTAAAATCCATACCAGACCTGAAGTGTCTGGTATGGATATTTGGGGGGAACCCCACGTCATTTTTTTATTTTATTTGACCCAGGGTTCCCCTTAAAATCCAGACCTGAAGAGCCTGGTAATTGAATTTGGGGGGACCCCCACGCATTTTTTTTTATCAATGACTTTCAATGACTTTCCTCTGTATTGCCGGGAGCCGACAATTCATTATAGCCACGAGTACTTTTAAATGGCTTTTTTTTCTTCAGAAATGACACTTTGTGCAGGGACAGTTCTAAGCAAGGGAAACAAGCGCTACTTTACAGGCATACTATACACCCCCCCCCCCCCCCCCAGGTACGAAATTTAAAGGAATATTTCACTTTTATTGTTTCACTTTAAGCATTATTAAAATCACTGCTCCCGAAAAAACGGTAGTTTTTAAAACTTTTTTTGCATTGATTGACTTGGGTCCCCAAACACTTTTTATGACAATAACTTGCATATTAACCTTTAAAATTAGCACTTTAGATTTTTCATGTTCGAGTCCCATAGACTTTAACGGTGTTCGGATGTTCGAACAAATTTATTGCCTGTTCGCACGTTTTGATGCAAACCAAACTGGGGGGTGTTCGGCTCATCCCTAGTGTCTACCTTGAACTTTACCATTCCGCTACATTACTAATGTGATATCATCCTAATGAGCAGACTTTGTTGATTATAGTCTGTGATTTTTTTTTAAAGTTTCTCAAATTAGGTTTGCATTGTGTTGGAAAGATGTACAGGAAATGCAAGCAAGGTAATAAAAATATGTGTAACCAAACCTGCTACCAAATTAAAGTGAAACTTCTTTAATGTGAATATGTAAAGGGGGAAGAAGGTGTGTGTGGGGGGGGGGGTTTGGGGATAAATGACAGTATGACTTCTGTGTATAAGAGTCCCATGTCCCATAGTCACAGTGCTAGAAGTACAGTGCTAGTTGTATGAATGAAATAATTATTTTTACACTAATCAGCAGTGATCTACCTGGGAAAAGGATCATTAGAGGTACATTGCATATTCACACAAGTCAGAATTATTTTTTTTTTTTCTGAGTTACATTAGCAGAGACCAATTTAGTGTAACATACATTAGGATAGATAATAAACCCAAAATCTATAATGTGTGGTACTGAGACCAATAAAAAAAAAAAACACTAAGGCACTCTAGGTAATTAAGAGAGAAAAAGATCTTGGGACTCAAGTGGATAAAAAGAAAACATATCCATTTAACTTTCAAGTTTTTGTTCTCTATGAAACTAGAGCAACAAGCATTTTGTCACTTCCAGTTTTGGTTTGTTATACACAAGCCCAGGGGCGTTGCTAGGTGGCAAAAAGACCAGGGGCTTCAGCCCGAAGTCCGAGCCTGGCATCGGGGGGGGGGAGGTTGTGATCTACCTGATGCGCACTGACCTACCTGACGCACACTGACCTGAAATACACTGACCTACCTGACGTGCACTGACCTACCTGACATACACTGTGACTGACCTACCTGACATACACTGACCTACCTGACGCACACTGACCTACCTGACGCACACTGTGACTGACCTACCTGACATACACTGACCTACCTGACGCTCACTGACCTACATGATGCACACTGTGACTGACCTACCTGACATACACTGACCTACCTGACGCACACTGACCTACCTGACACACACTGACCTACCTGATGCACACTGACCTACCCGACGCACACTGACCTGACATACACTGACCTACCTGACATACACTGACCTACCTGACATACACTGTGACTGACCTACCTGACATACACTGACCTACCTGACGCACACTGACCTAACTGACGCACACTGTGACTGAACTACCTGACATACACTGACCTACCTGACGCACACTGACCTACCTGACGCACACTGACCTACCTGACACACACTGACCTACCTGATGCACACTGACCTACCTGACGCACACTGACCTGACATACACTGACCTACCTGACATACACTGACCTACCTAACATACACTGACCTGACATATACTGACCTACCTGACATACACTGTGACTGACCTACCTGACATACACTGACCTACTTGACGCACACTGACCTGACATATACTGACCTACCTGACATACACTGACCTACCTGACGCACACTGACCTGACATATACTGACCTACCTGACATACACTGACCTACCTGACATACACTGAGACACACTGAGTGACCTACCTGACTAGACTTCAGGTGATGTGACCTCAGAGTCCTCCTGCAGCTCAGCCGTAGTGTGTGGCATGCCCATCACAGTAGACTAGACATCACTGCAGCAGGCACTCCACTGGTGACTCCAGGCAGCCAGAGCCAGGACAGGAGAGGAGAGGAGAGCCAAGCAGGAATCTTGTAGTGAAACGGCATGGTGGCCGCATTATAATCGGTCCTCAAGACTCGAGTCTGGCTGCAATGCAAGCGCACGCGTTTCGTCCTGCCGTGGCCAAGCGCAGGCGCAGTGTGTCTCTCCGTGCCGGCCGTGCGTGCCTATAATGATGTCACACGTCCCGCGATCCTGGCATTCATTGGACCAGTGTGATGTCCATCATAGGACATGGCACGCCTATGATGGACGTCTTACTGGTCCAATGCCGGGATCGCGGGCGGGACCAATAGACTCGGTCACTCGGAGTAAGGCGCCGCCGCCCACGTGACCGGACTTTGTGCTCACTCTTCCCCGCTCATGCGCAGTGCAGCGCCGCACTTTCTCGGGGGACTCAAGGCTAATAATTTTTTAATAACTTGCCGAGACGCGGGGGTTTTCGGGGTCACATTCGGGATGCCAGCCCCCCCTAAAGACGCCCCTGCACAAGCCATTACTGGCTTGTAACAACGTGTAACAACGTCTGATCAAACTGATTTCGGTTAGATCAGATGCTTTTGAGGCCAGAGGAGAGATCTGGGGTCTAATAGATCTTTCTAAAATACCCCAGATCTTTCTTTAAAAAGGACATGGCATGGCCCATGCTTTCGCAAGGGATGTTCATCCCTTGTGATAGCAATAAAGTGTAAAAGAATACATTTTAAATAAAATTATTATTTTTTTTTTTTTAAAGCAGTCCCATACCCTCATGCTCACATGCAAAGGCGAACACATACGTCGTCCCCCACGCATGAACAATGATCACACCACGCATGTGAGGTATTATCGTGAGCATCATAGCAAAAATAATTCTAGCACCAGACATCTTGTGTAACTCTAAACTACTAACCTGTAAAGGCTTTTAAAGTGTTGCTTATAGAGATGTTTAAATACCAATAGTCTATCTCCATTTCACGGGGGTACGCACTTTTAAGGCATTATATGTTAGGTATCTGTTTACTCAGCGTAACATCATCTTTTAAATTTAACAAAACAATTAGATATTATATTGTGTTTGTGTGGACTAAAATTCATTAAAGTGTATTTTTTCCCCAAAAATTGTGACTGCCCATACAGCTACCAAACTTCAGTTTGTCAACATTCAAATTCAAAAAGTTGTTTCTACAGATTACTACTGTTTAGTGGAACATTCATGAATTACTTTGACAAAACAAAAATACTCCATGTAGGGTCTTTTTTACAAAGTGTTAAGAGTCAGAGAAGACTTGATGGAAAATATTCAAGCCTTTGTTAAACTGACTGATTAACTAGACAGTACAATCATGCCGCGTACACACGACCGTTTTTAATGACGAGAAAAATTCATTTTTTAAAATGGTCATTAAAAATGATCGTGTGTGGGCTTCAGAGCATTTTTCACGACGTGAAAAACAGCCATGAAAAAATTGGAGCATGCTCTAATTTTTCACGTCGTTTTTTACATTGTCTTTTTTCTCGTCATGAAAAACGTCCATGTGTGGGCAAAAAAAAAATGTGCATGCTCAGAATCAAGTATGAGACGGGAGCGCTCGTTCTGGTAAAACTAGCGTTCGTAATGGAGATAGCACATTCGTCACGCTGTAACAGACTGAAAATCACGAGGCTGAAAAGCGCGAATCGTCGCTCAACAAACTTTACTAACATGAAGGGTGGCGCCATCCGAATGGAACTTCCCCTTTATAGTGCCGTGGTACGTGTTGTACGTCACCGCACTTTACTCGAACATTTTTTTCCACGCTAGTGTGTAGGCAAGGCAGGCTTGAGAAGAATCACGTCGAGAAAAATTCTGTTTTTTTCAATGACATTAAAAACGGTCGTGTGTACGCGGCATCAGAGTTTAGCTTTGGGATTTTGTTTTGGCATTTAGCTTTTAATTTTATTGATTTAATATTTAGGAATTATTTTGTCATAGTTGGTATAAATTGAATTAATGTCAGGTCTCCCTCTCATTTTCAGAAATACCATACCAAATATTAGAATTCAGTTTGAACTTTCAAGTCCAAGTTTGGCTGTTGTATTTTGTTTTTCACTAAGGAACTTTTCCACATCCAGGTACATTCATGGTCGGTTGCTGCATTTAGTAATTTTTCAGTTGTGGAGAAGTATTTTAGGCAGTGATTCATATTGTTCAGAGCCAATGTCCTCTTTATTTCATTTGTATCCATGAAATCTTTACTTATAGACTGAAATTGCAGAAGTATAGGCGTCCAATCCAAGTTACACATTTTTAGAGAGACCATTGTAGGCCTGGAGCAGACATAATTAGTCCTGTTCGCTGATTAGTCTACTTAAATAATGTTTGATAAGCTGAAACATTACCAAAAATAACACGTGCCAATCATAGGAGACAGGTTATTAAATCTAACATAATGCAAACTATAAAAAATTTGGATATAAAATATAAATATAATATATCTGTCTTTATGTCTTTATAGTCTACTTTTTTCTATCAGCTATTTTGGTTAGCCATTGCAGGGCATATAAACTCACCGGCCACTTTATTAGGTACACCTTGCTAGTATGGGGTTGGACCCCTTTTGCCTTCAGAGCTGCCCTAATTCTTCATTGCATAGATTTAACAAGGTGTTGGAAACATTCCCCAGAGATTTTGGGCCATATTGACATGATAGCATCACACAGTTGCTGCAGATTTGTTGACTGCACATCCATGATGCGATTTGGCCATTCCACCACATCCCAAAGGTGCTCTATTGGATTAAAGGGGTTGTAAAGGTTCATGTTTTTTCACCTTAATGCATCCCACAAATAGAACTTTCTTTTGGTGGTATTTGATCACCTTTGTGGTTTTTATTTTTTGCGCTAGAAACAAAGAACGGCCGACAATTTTCTGTTCTAAAGCACATCCAATAAAAAAAAATAGAAAAATCGAATTTCTTCATCAATTTAGGCCAATATGTATTCTGCTACATATTTTTCGTAAAAAAAAAAAATCCCAATAAGCGTATACTAATTGTTTTGCGCAAGTTCTACAAACTTTCTTTTTTTTAATTAATTCATTTTTTATTTATTTTTCTACTAGTAATGGCAGCAATTAGCAACTTATAGTGGGACTGCAGTATTGCGGTGGACAAATCGGACATCTAACTGACACTTTTTTGGGGACCAGTGACATTATTACAGTGATCAGTGCTAAGAATAGGCACTGTCACTGTGCTAATGACACTAGCAGCAAAGGGGTTAACATCAGGGGCGATCAAAAGGTTAACTGTGTGCCTGACCAGTGTTTTACTTCTGTTGGGGGGGTGCTTTTACTAGTGGAAGACATGAATCAGTGTTTCTGCTTTACAGAAACACACGATACATGTCTTCTGTACTGACAGAATGGACTGAGAGGGCTTAAGTATTTGAGCCTGAACAGCATGAGCATGTGGCCGCCCCCTTCCAATTCGTTTGTTATAAAAAAAAAATGGTCACTTTAAGAAAAATGTATTTAATTCTGGGAAAAACGGGGTCATGTAACATTGGGCAATTTCCCGGAATGTCACAAGACCGCCAGGGAAATTCCCAGAGGGCCATATGATCAGCTGGAGTGTTCTAGAAAGGGGGCTCCCTATATAAAGCGCCCCACCCCCGCAGGAATATTCCACTGTTGGTCAGAAGTCATCAACAAGCTCCCCACCCCCCCAACCCCTTGTCGCAGGCACCTTATGTGGTTGGTCATCCTTTACATTTATTGATATGTTTATTGATATATGGTATTGCTCGAGTCCTGAAGACTGAGCTGTTTTGTACTTATTATTTACAAGTTAAGAATTTTATGTATTAATAAAAATAATTAAATGGATATTAATTTATTTAAAAATATTACACCGATAAATGTGCCGGGGCCAATTACATACCAACCTCTGGCGTTGAGTGTCTTTATTTATTTGAAATTAATACTGTTGGTATTCGGTGAAGGAGAGGTGCGGCCTACATTCCCATGACCATCTGCCTTGTTTACATAGGCAGACTGGCATTCTGTCAGTGTAACGAATGATCGGCGGGTCCCGGCGGACATCGGGTCCGTGGGACCCGCTGATCAGCTCCTATTGTGTAAAATCACAGTGGGAGCAAGCCACCGGTGGCGTGCACTTGCGCCCGAAACCCGGAAGTGCAGAATCACGTATATATACGTGATTCTGCGCAGCGCAGACGCCTTGTAGCAGTACATCTGCTATGGGGCGGACGGGAAGCAGTTAAAGTCCAGTTTGAGAGCGGGAAAAGGGATGACAATGATGCAGCTCAACTAAAAAAGCATTGTCATCCACAGAAAGAAAGTGCCAGGGGATACACCTTATTTGTGGGATCACCAGGTAAGTCATATTTAAAAGCATGAAATATAAAAAAGGATTCAACTTTATGGCATTCTAGGTATATGTACAACAACATACACTGTATTTGGTTTATGCACTTAGGTTTAAATACACTTTTGTTAGCATGCCTCTCCTCACTCTGGTTATTAGAGTTTAGTTGCCTTTTAGGATGCACAGTGTGACATGATAAAGCACGACTTTTCACCATTGTAAACACAAACTGCTTATATATTTTACATATGTATTTGAATAATCAGGGAAAGTGTTTCATGTGTATTTATTGTGTGTTAAGTTTTTTGACATGTAATTGTATTTACCTTTATGAATTAAATATTAGGGAATGTTTTAATGCCTCATAAATGCATCTGCCTATGATTTAAGAGACTGACAGAAGCCGTGCTGGGAGACTTTCCTTTTAGCTGTGAAGTATCTGCTGACAAGGCAAGACGGTTTTGTATTCTGCATGCGATTTTTCTATTGCATACTGTATACGATGTTGAAAATAACAATACAAGCTTGCTGAATTAAAGCCTCTGTGAATTTATGTATGTGAGAAAAGCAGACAAGGCACAGATTTTGTTGGGTCAATTACAGATGTCCCATTGGTGCCCAGAAGCCTGGTCCTGTAGGACACATTCCCCTAACAAAAATGTTGTATAAGCTGTACTATAAGTGATTGGCTGACTAAGAAACATTATATCTGACTGAACTTGTGAACAGAGATGAATATATTATAGATCTGACCCAGACTGGGATGATTTGCAAACAGCAGATACCTGTGCTGATTTGCTGCCTTTTTTACAGCAATCTCTGCTGTAAAAAAAACTAACAAGCTAAAAATGAACAGCCCAATAAAAGATAAAATAACAAAACCAACATTCTCTGCAATCCATAAATTTCCCCCACAGTACTTTTTCTCTGCCACTAGATGTCCTCAGTCTGATTGCCAGTACCATTCAAACCATTTCTCCTGAGCCCAGGTTATCCCGGAACCATCACAGCATGTTAGTGGACAGTGTAGAAAGAACAGCAGAGTGATGACCTCACTATTGCTATCACTCCTATTAGCATGCTTCCTGTCATCACATGGGCTGATTGGTCTCTTATGCTGATGTTTTCTCTCACACTTCAGTCCTGCTATACAGAGACTAAGGGCTCATGCACACTGCAGCTAAAAAAAAAGAGTTGCTTTTACAGGCATATGAGCTTTTATTTCAGCTTGAAGAAGGTTGTACTTTTTTGGGGTATTTTGTACATTTTTTTGAGCTTCTCCTTTGAGATCCTTTGAGCTTTTTTGAGCATAAGCGTTTTTTTTTTTCACAAACTCTCCCCTCAGCTCATTTTTCCAATTTTTTTGTGTGCTTTCGAGCTTTTTTGAGCTTTATCATGCTTATTCATGCTCTTGCGTGCTTTATCGCGTGTTTTTGGGCTTTTAGGCGTCTTTTCTGCTCAAAAGCTCCTCTCAAAAACGCCAGTTTGGTGGGGGTTTTTTCTGCCTGTAAGAGTATATGCCTGTAAACTTCTGAAAAAGCCCCTGGTACAGATGTAATGGGGCACTGTGACAGATGTTTTGTGCACTGGTACACATGTGATGGGACACTGACAGGTGTTTTGTTTGCTGGTACAGGTGTGATGAGACACTGACAATGTTTTGTGCACTGGTACTATAGCACTGTACTGTACTGGCACTGTGATGTTTATGGGGACAGGGACAGTGGTGCTTGGTGTACTGTGTGGGGGATCTGTGACAGCTCTGTGTGTAAAATCATCCCTTACACACAGAGCTGTCACAGAGGTTGCAAATTTCCCCGCCCATCCCCCCTCCTCCGCTGAGCTCAGTGGGGAGTACTGACACAGAGACATGTGTCTCTGTTTACACTATGAAGGCTGTGATTGGACACAGCTGTCACGTGATTGGGAGGGCCAATAACAGCGCCCATATCCCGATCCCGTCTTGGCTGTGTCCTGTGATCACAGCCATCACAGGATTGTGACACTGCATGGCCTTGTGATAGCGAGTGGGCACCTGTTCTGAAGGACGTATGGGTACGTCCACTCAGAAAGGTGAAGCTCTCACCCAGGCCATTTATGTACATTGCCTGGGTGGGAAGTAGTTAACGTATAATTAATTATTATTTTTTATTTCAGAATTATACTTATCTAGGTGGATGCAGCATGGGTGCCATGCAGCATCTGTCCCCTGCTGGCTCTAAGGCTGAGAACCGAGCAATCAAACACTGCCTATTACTCGGTTCTCAGAGCTCCCTGAGCAGAAAGCTGGTAACTGTCAGTCATCATTGTCTGCTCGCCCCCCACCCCCCGCACTCACAGGAGCACTGGGCTGTGGAGGGGGCAAGAGCAGCTGAGAGGCTGAGCCGGGTACCAGCCTAGGCATGTGGGTGAATCCTGACCACATGGTCGCAATCTTTACCGAGTCTGGACGGCCTCTGTGACTTCAGCCAACAGCCCACGGTCTGCTGAAAACGGGTCACAGGAGTGCAGAACGAACTGTACTCCTGTGATCCACAGGAAAAGTACAGCCAAACAAGCTCTGGCTGTAGTTCTCCTTTAAAGGCAAAACTTTTTTTAGTTGTGGATAGAGTGGAAAGAGGTTAGAACACCTGTCATGTTTTTTTAATGCTGCCTGTGCCCTGTTAGGGAGATCCGAGCTCTCTATTAGTCATGTTTAGCATTATCATCAAAAGGGAAAATAAAAGAAAATCCCACTATTTGGGCTATCCCAGAAAAGAATTAGAGGAGAAATGTCCCTTACTCTATCCAAAATGAAAAAAAAAAAGTTTTGCCTGTAGTTCTATTTTAACATTATTTTTTCTTTTGTTCTCAATAAAATGTTGTAGCCACTCTGAGATATCAAGCAAGCATATGAAATATATACATGCTGCTATCCATATAGTAAAAATGCTGATGAATAATGTTCTCTGTGCCATGATATCAGGTGATAGGCTTGTCAGAATAGTTTTTTATTTGGAAGGGTTTCAAACAATTAACATGGATTCTTTTACACCTGTTAAATGATCAGATGATACTGACAAATGGGTAAGTTTGCCACCCTCTGCCCTAGTTTTTTGGACCCCTTAACTGGTGATCTTGATGCAAGGTAAAATAAGTCACTAGAAATAATTGCTTACTCCCCACCCTCCTTTTCCAATTCAGTAAGTAAATCTTCACCCCACACTCCCTTTGGGGGTCAAAGATTATCTAAGCTTAAAGGATAACTGTGCAATCCTCCACTTGTCTATTCTCCCGCCAGATACATGATGTTCAACCTATGTTCCTCCCAATAGGAATGAATTAATGCATTAATGTGCAAAAGTAGCAAGGGATCGGAAGGGTGAGATTGCGCACTTCTCATTAGGCCACAAATTGTGAATTTAGCAGAAGCATGGCTACGGAAATATAAAAGTTTACAGGTGTGCTGGGGGAAGGAGGGTGAATTAAAGAAGAACTATACAAAGGTATAGTTATTCTTTGGGAAGCTATGACTGTGTCCTGTGGATGTTAGTTGCAGGAGTGATTACTGTTCATTATAAATGCTGCAAATGTTTCCTTTCAATAAAAACATGATCAAACGTCCAATTTACAGTATGACAGAAATGAAAAGTCCCCTCACTTAAAGAGTAATTAGTGAATCTTGATAACATTATCTTATTTTTAGTCCTCCAGCAGAAGAATATAGAGATAGTGAATCTAGCAACAGAGTGGATTTATTACTCTTCTGTTATCTGGCAGAAATTCCCTTATAATACTTTTCCTCCATCACAAAACTGATAATATAATATGTACAAAATAATATACTATGAAACTGTTTTATATACATTTAAAAAAAATGAGTCCTAAACTTGATGCCCCATTAAAGGAACTTGACTTAGAAGAAGCGTAGTTACTATACAGAAGATCACAAAGTGTTGCTGTCCAAATCCATAATTTCAAATTATTTTTTCACTGAACCAGGACCCACGCACACCTTCAAAAGATCTTTCCACAAATCCCAAATGTGTACTTCACATATAATGGTCCTGCCCATCAAAACCCTACTGGAAGAAAGTACATAAAGTGGTGAAGGCCTCCACTTATCGTTTAGATTTTTCTCCACACCAGTACTTACTCCATCATTCCACTGTCATTCGTCACTCTTACCATAAATCTTTAGCTATGCATATGATTAACACAGCTCTTATGTACGTACCGGTGTTCTGGAAACAACCCCATACTCCCACCTTAAAAGATTGTTTTCTAAGCCTAGATAGGTTTGCAGGGATGGGGGACTTGATTCACCTGTCACATGACCGTCTGGCCTTCTTCACCAATATCTGGGAGTGCTTGTCTTATTACCATACCTCTAATGAGTACAGTGCTGCCATGGCCACTTCGACACCTGTAATCTAAGGTGTTTATGTAGCTCCATAATCCACAGCACATACTATGCTGGAGGTGAAGGATATATTCTGACTCTCTTTTTTCAGTTTCCACATCTATCCCCGCTCCTCCTCCCAACCTCCTTACCCATTTTTTTTCACAGCTCATCATTTTTCCTATTTCTCCTTTCACCCCCTTTCCTCCTTCATCCCTTACCTATTACTACTCCTCTATTCAATTTCCCTTTTTTTCCATCACTTTTCCTTCTTTATCTTTTATGTACTATATGCTTGCTGGGACTTTGGTAATTTTCTGAGGCTGGCCTTTCCCCTTTGTTTGGGGGACATACTCATCCTGTGGGAATTTGGCTACCACCTCCGTGACCTCATTCTCCCTATTATTGAAGGAAGTATTTTGATACCTGCCCTCTATATTCCTCCAGAGGAACCCCAAAAAAATGTGAAAAAATTATCACATAAAAATAAAATAGCAAAAATAAAAAACTACTGACACTGTCAACTGCCCTACCGACATCAGCCACTGCTCTACTGACATGGTACACTGCCCTACTGACACCATCTTCTGCCCTACTAACACCATCTTCTGCCCTACTGACACCATCCACTGCTCTACTAACACCATCCTCTGCCCTACTGGCAAAGTCCACTGCCCTACTGATACCATCCTCTGCCCTACTGACATGTCCACTGCTCCACTGACACTATACACTGCCCTACTGACACTGCCCATGTTTTAATAAATTTAAAATTTTATTTATCAGAGTGTATGTGTCTTTGTGTGTATGCATATGTATATATGTTTGAGCTTTGGGGTGCACACCCTAATGCAATAAGCTGTGCACACCTCTAACTGTCTGATTTGGGTGCTTCTCAAAGACAGGAGAATGGTAGATGTTGGGGCTTAGGCAGGCAATACATGGGTCGAATTTCAAAAGAATTTTCTTTAGAAAATCTTATCTAAGAATTGTATTTTCAAATTTTGCACCATTAGTGGGCTGCAGCAACAACAGCCATCAAATTTAAGTAATTGGGCATGTTGGAAATTTTTTGAAAAACAAATGATTTTCTAATCAATAATGGGAGAATAGTGTGAAAAATGTAATCGAAAAATAAATGCACATGAGTGCAAGAAAAGAAAATCCCCAGTAAGAAAAGAAGATTCCCAGCCATGAAAATTATTTTCTGTAGCAACATGAGGTGAAATTAAAGGCTTGGTTGGTCGAATTTCAAAATCAATGGTTGCACCATCGGATCACAAAACATTCAAAATTTCTGTTTTCAAAAGAAAATTATTTTCAAAATTCGACCATGTATGGCCAGCATTAGTCTTGAAGACAGGCAAATATTTACATAGTAAATCTTAGGCAATGAGGTGAAGCTGTGCTGTTTTAATCCAATCATGTGCAGTTTAAAATTCTGTTTTTATTTTTCTTTGCACATGATTGGGTACCCTTTGCTACTTGAATTTTTACTTTTTAATTTCATTCATAAAGATACGTAGGTGAAAATGTATTTTACAAAGTGAACATTTGCTTTGAAAAGTGGGCATGCTCTACTCCTTTAGTAAATCAACCCCATTGCTGGAGGTTATATCACACCAGTGAATTTAAATTATTATCCTTATATGTGTTTAATTCCTATAAAAGCACACACCAGGGTTTATTTACTAAAGGCAAATAGGCTGTTTATTTTGAATTTAGAAGTTGGAATTTTCCCTTAGCTCAGGGAATGGGCTGAATATCTGCTGACTTGCACAATCCAATCCATGCACATGATTGAGTATTTTTTGCAAAATTAATTTTCTCAACATTCACTATGCTAATGAAAAAAAAAATGGAAAATAAAAAGTCAATGGCATATATGCCTTTAGTAAATCAACCCCTTTATCTCTTGCAATGGCTGTACAGCATGGATATGCAATTAGCGGACCTCCAGCTGTTGCAAAACTACAAGTCCCATCATGCCTCTGCCTCTGGGTGTCATGCTTGCTGCTGTCAGAGTCTCGCTATGCCTCATGGGACTTGTAGTTTGGCAACAGCTGGAGGTCCGCTAATTGCATATCCCTGCTGTACAGTATACCTCACCAGTGACAGGACAACATGACTTGCAGCTGGAACAAAACTGCTTCATCAGAGCATGAGTCATTTGGCAGCTGTGATTGAGTATGCTGAGAACCTGAAGATGTTTTTCTTAATATCAACCAAATTACTTTAACCACTTCCCTACCCAGCCATAGTCAAATGATGTCCACAGATGGGATCTCCCATCCTGGGTGGACGTCATATGACGTCCTGGCTTTGTAGGGGGATATCTGAATGATGCCTGCAGCTAGAGGCATCATTCAGATATCCTTTTGACGTGCCGGCGATTCTGTGCACCATAAGAATGATCATAGCGGCGGTTCCACCGCTTGATTGTTCTTAAAGGCGGCGGGAGGGGACATCCCCCCTCCCGCCGCCATCCGGTGCTTCTCCGGGCTCTCCCGTGCGATCGGGGACCCGGAGAGAATCTTCCGGCGCTGTTGGTGGGTCACGTGACGAGCATAGAGATGACTGGTGACCAGATGGTCACCAGTCATCTCTATGATCGTCGGAGGCCCGGGCGCGATGTGATGACGTCACGCCCGGGTCCTCAAATGTAAACAAAGCCGCCATTGTGGCTAGTAGGTATGAGATCAGTGAAAAAATTATTGACCCCGCATCTCTCAATAAAGAGGACCTGTCACACACATTCCTATTACAAGGGATGTTTACATTCCTTGTAATAGGAATAAAAGTGATTAAAAAAAAAGTAAAATAATTGTAAAAAAATAAATAAATAAGTAAAATAAATAAATAAATAATAATAAAAAAAAAAGGAAAACGCCCCTGTCCCCGGTAGCTCACGATCAGAAGCGAATGCACACGTAAGTCACCCACATATGTAAACGCCGTTCAAACCACATATGTGAGGTATCGCCACGTGCGTTAGAGCGCGTGCAACAATTCTAGCACTAGACCTCCTCTGTAATTCTAACCTGGTAACCTGTAAAAAAAATTAAAGCGTCGCCTATGGAGATTTTTAAGTACCGAAGTTTGGCGCCATTCCATGAGTGTGCGCAATTTTAAAGCGTGACATGTTAGGTATCTATTTACTTGGTGTAACATCATCTTTCATATTTTCCCAAAAAATTGGGCTAACTTTACTGTTTTATTATTTTTTAATTCATGAAACCATTTAAAAAAAAAAAAAGGCGTTTGAAAAATTATTGCGCAAATACCGTGCAATAAAAAAAGTTGCAATGACCGTCATTTTATTCCCTAGGGTGTCTGCTAAAAAAAACATATATAATGTTTTGGGGTTCTGAGTAATTTTCTAGCAAAAGAATGATGATTTGTACATGTAGGAGAGAAGTGCTAGAATAGGCCCGGTATGGAAGTGGTATAAAAAGCCCAGTATGGAAGTGGTTAAATAAAAGCCTCAAACTACTTTCAATATACTATTAGTTCATTTACCATTGGTTAACTGGCAAACAGATGTAACAGCAAACACCAGTTTATATAGTTTTCAATGTATTCCTTATTGCTCCCAGAATTGATGTTGCATGAGTTCACCTGTACTGGTAGAATTTGGTGTCCTATGTCTAGAGGAATTTTTACAAAATTAATCCTGCAATCAAATTTTTCATATGAAGTAAGAGTTCCAAACATTACTTAGAGGAACCTTCAGCCCTAAAAAAATATGCAAACTCTAACCTGCGCTTGCTGGCACATATCACTATTGTTCATTGGGGTTACTAATTACATTTGGGACTAAACAGTGCTGGAGATTGAGGCAGAGTTCAACCTACCAAGCTCTGGTCAGTGTTTGTATAAATGAGCACCCTAAATTTTAGGTCTCCTGGACCACTTTTGAAGAAAGGCACCTATAAG
This sequence comes from Rana muscosa, assembly GCA_029206835.1. Classification (NCBI taxonomy): domain Eukaryota; kingdom Metazoa; phylum Chordata; class Amphibia; order Anura; family Ranidae; genus Rana; species Rana muscosa. The sequence continues at coordinate 738,457,592 of CM055118.1, forward strand.
CATCTCCTATTTAAATGATATGTCTCTGTTCTAATAATAATCACTATTATTATTTATGTACCGTATATACTCGAGTATAAGCCGAGTTTTTCAGCACATTTTTTTGTGCTGAAAATGCCCCCCTCTGCTTATACTCGAGTCTGTGTCCATCTTCATCTTTGTGCTCCTGATCCCGGCCAGCCATAGGTCCCCTGGACCCCAAACTTGGCACACATGTAGCCCCACTCTTTCTCTACAAGTGTGCAAAGTTTGCTGTCCGGGGGGCCCACGGCCGGAGAGCACCGATTTTTCAAAGTCTCCTATGTTAAACAGTAATTTCTTCAGTGATTTTGGGGACCCAGAGTCGGCCGGCCCTAGGTCCCCTGGACCCCAAACTTGGCACACATGTAGCCCCACTCTTCATCTACAAGTGTGCAACATTTGTTGTCCAGGGGACCTACGGCCGGGGAGCACCCCTTCCATAGACTCCCATGTTAAACGTCAGTCTAGTCACACAGCGCAGGAGATCAGGTAGGGAGATTGGGCACAGTGAGGCATGGACACAGTGAGGCATGGGCACAGTGACAGTGAGGCATGGGCACAGTGAAGCATGGACACAGTGAGGCACAGTGTGCCAGGAAAGGTTCCATCCGCTGGTGATATTTATTATTTGATAAAAGAAAAAAGTTGCGCTACTAAATGAACAAAGTGAAAACGTGGCTGCCAGCATCAGCAAATAGACATGTTGCACAAAGAATATATAAAAACAAAAAATGCAGCGCCTAAGGTATGTAAGATAGCCCAAACGTGAATGTAGATAGGGACAGCAAACAAACAGTAAGTATATACGGCCTAAGAAGGCCTAGGATAAGTAAATCCAAATATGTACCACACTAGTATATACCTATACATGTGTATAAAAAACTTATAAAGTATGTAATACAGTGAACTAATAATAAAGTTCAATTAAGGTGACCAATGTGTAGACTGGAAACAGATGGAAGAAATGTGTATAAATCTTCAATATATTGTCCTCATAAAAGAAATCCCAAAAAACTTCAGGAACATGGAAAACATGTATTCATATATCCATAGCACCCGGGGACGTGACTCCAACACCAGGGATGGGGGAAAGAAATGGATACTCTTACCCCTATGCGTGGACACACACACCAGCGGTGGTGGGTCAGACAGGCAAAGATTATGAGATAGACTTCTCTGGATCCGTCCTCTCGAGGTATCAGCAGATGAAGCAGGCGCAAGGAATCCAGTCCTTTCCCAAGTAATAATACAGACCTCCAAGGCGTCAATGCATCAGAGATCATGTAAAAAATTGAACAAAAGGAGGCTCCACATAGTGCAGGATCAGATGGCAAAATAAAATCCTCATTTATTCAGGAACAAAACACAAAACACACATGGTGTAAAAAATGAATAAAATAAATAATCGTACAGGCTTCCATGCAGAGGCTTGCAAAAAGTGATCACAGAAGTAGTATCAAATTGTGGCGTAGCTTCCTCTGCATGGAAGCCTGTACGATTATTAATTTTATTCATTTTTTACACCATGTGTGTTTTGTGTTTTGTTCCTGAATAAATGAGGATTTTATTTTGCCATCTGATCCTGCGCTATGTGGAGCCTCCTTTTGTTCAATTTTTTACATGATCTCTGATGCATTGACGCCTTGGAGGTCTGTATTATTACTTGGGAGAGGACTGGATTCCTTGCGCCTGCTTCATCTGCTGATACCTCGAGAGGACGGATCCAGAGAAGTCTATCTCATAATCTTTGCCTGTCTGACCCACCACCGCTGGTGTGTGTGTCCACGCATAGGGGTAAGAGTATCCATTTCTTTCCCCCATCCCTGGTGTTGGAGTCACGTCCCCGGGTGCTATGGATATATGAATTCATGTTTTCCACGTTCCTGAAGTTTTTTTGGATTTCTTTTATGAGGACAATATATTGAAGATTTATACACATTTCTTCCATCTGTTTCCAGTCTACACATTGGTCACCTTAATTGAACTTTATTATTAGTTCACTGTATTACATACTTTATAAGTTTTTTATACACATGTATAGGTATATACTAGTGTGGTACATATTTGGATTTACTTATCCTAGGCCTTCTTAGGCCGTATATACTTACTGTTTGTTTGCTGTCCCTATCTACATTCACGTTTGGGCTATCTTACATACCTTAGGCGCTGCATTTTTTGTTTTTATATATTTATTATTTGGCTTGCAGTACTGTGGTCCACCAGCATGTGTCTCCTGGCAGTGTGGAACTGTCAGGAGAATTTCTCCCTGCTGGTATTATATTATCCTTTGGACACAGTACTGGTCTCCACCAGCAGATGGATCCTGGCAGTGTGGAGCGAACTGCTCTTCCTGCGCTCAGGTGTGACTTGAAGCCAATTACAAGCCTCCTTTTTATACCCGGCAAGTACAAATACCCCTTTCCCTGGTATCTCTCTCCCTGAGCCTGCAACCCTGACCTTGAGCCTGCCTGTTATCTGACCTTGAGTCTGTACCTCACCTCACCTGACCTGATCTGATCCATATCCCGAATTCATCCTGGACCTGTTACCCGGTTACCTTGCATACCTGTCTTGCCGTCCCATCCGTCCCATCCGTCCTCCCTCTCCCTGTCCTGTATTCCTTAACCATCTGCTGATCTCCCTGTGCATGACCCCGGCCTGGCTTTTAAATACGATTCTGTTATCTCCCATTATTGTACATATCTGTCTATTGTTATTTGTGGGTCTCTGTTTGTGGGTTGGTTATCGCACTGTGTCTTATTGGAGGTGGTTGTGTTTGGTTGTGTTTATATTCACTTACTTTAACCTCCCTAGCGGTAATCCCGAGCGTGACTCGGGGTTGTTTTTTTATGCTAGGATCGGTAACCCCGAGTCACGCTCGGGGTAGACATTGCAGAGCCCGCAGCGGAGTTTCCCTACCTTCTCCTGGCGATCCAGCGATGATGTCCTCTGCTGTGATCGCCAGCGAGACCTCCGGCGAGTGTCGGCACTTTCGACCCCATCTGACTTCCTAGTTCCGTTCCCTGCGAGCCGCAGCGGCGCATGGGAGCGGAACTGGGCGGCAAATTCAAAAAGGTAAACACATAGTATACATACAGTATACTGTAATCTTACTGATTACAGTACTGTATGTAATAATTACACATCCCCTTTGTCCCTAGTGGTCTGTCCAGTGTCCTGCATGCACTTTTATATAATAAAAATCGTTCTTTCTGCCTGTAAACTGGGGATTGTCCATAGCAACTAAAAAGTGTCCCTTTATGTCAAAAGTGGTTTTAGACCAACTAGAAAGCAGCGATAATAAATTAGAATCACTCGCAGAATTGAGCGATAGCGATTTGTGGGGAAATTCGTCATCAAACACTAAATCTAATGACAGCGACAATTCTGCAACTGAGCAGATTTCTGTGTTTTTGATTTGATTACATTATTGAATAATTTTTATTATAATTAGATTACTATTTTTTATAATTATTTATAGTTATTTATTATATTATAATTTATAATTTTGTGTTTTATATTTATCATACCCGGGATGTTTACTAGACTCTGGTTTGCTCAGGTTTAAGTAAGTAATTACTAAGAATCGCAGGCCTATAATACATAACACCAAATTTTCATGCAAAATAATTGTACCGCTTTTGGTACATAATTCCAGACAGAATCATACCGCCAGGGAGGTTAATAAATGATTATATTTTCACGCACATGCGTTTTTGGTTTCCTCTGTGCAGTCCACACAGTCTGGTCAACTAATTTCCATGACACAGTGAGGCATGCACATGAACACAGTGAGGCAAAGTGAGGCACAGTGAGGCATGCAGATGGACACCCTAGGCTTATACTCGAGTCAATAAGTTTTCCCATTTTTTTGTGGTAAAATTAGGTGCCTCTGCTTATATTCGGGTCGGCTTATGCTCGAGTATATACAGTAATCACAGCTTTGCTTTATGAAACACTGTACCCATTATATCCAAATACTATTATTTTATGTTGTAAATAATTTCATTATTAATTTATGGGTTTAATTTAAATATATGCACCCCCATTGTGTACTTAAAAGTGGGGTATGCCTGTATGTATGTTAAATTACATGTTATAATATGCACCTATTACAGCAGGTATAACCCTTCTATTTTATTTGGTTTTAATTCACAGTTTATTTCAGCATCACTATGCAGTCGATTGTGTTTTTTTTGCTAATAATAGCATTATTCCAACTAAACAAATGTACTTTACCGACATAATGTTTGCCAAATAATCTCATGAAGCTTAACAGCTACAACAGCCTCCAATTTGCTGTATTCTTAAAAAAAAGAAAACGTTTTAAGTACTTGATGATGTGCTGTGTAATATTCCATAGAAATGGGGGAAATAAAATGACATCTCTGACATGGATGGAATAAAAATGATGCCAACCAGAACATCAGAGAACATCTGAATTCAATGATTTTCATTAGAATATATAATAAATATTATAGCACCTTTCCCTGGGAATATGACATTTCAACAAATCCTTGTCTAAACGCTGAATGTGAGGAATCCATCTCTTATCTGTGATCTGATTTATTTTTTTCTTATTTGCTTTTGAGGAGAACCAGTTAATGCCCAGTCCTTATGGTATGACATGAAATTCTCAGTACTTATGCCATGACATGATATACAGATATATTTAAAAACTAGGTTAAAAATGGATGTACAATATGCATTTTTCCATAGGTTATTAGCTTTGTTATGGTAAAAGAAGCCCTTTCTTATGAATAATACAGTATTCTACATAGGCATTATGTAGGTAATAAATGCAGCTTCTCCCCTGTCTATCAGGAGGGTTGTAAAGCTGAATGCATTAGTTCTACTTGCTGATAATAAATCATTGTATTTTGTCAGTGGGGCCGAGCTAACTTTTAACTCGTGAAGTCTATATAAACCCAATGCCATAAGACCAGGAATGGCTTTTGAAGTGTTTAAACGGCTTTGAGCTCTCTTGGATAATATTTTCAATAATATATAGTTTGATAAAGCAGTAGCCTCTTCTAGATATTCAGGTTTTTCTACCTCTTGTTTTATTGATTGGGATTAACATCCTCATTTGCACTCAATTTATTATATTTATTTGCATGCAGCAAATCTTTGATAAATACCGGTATGTCCACTTATTGCTTAAACACTAGGAGCATTGGGAAGATGGCCCAACATTTATTCATGAGAATGTCTATTCTTGTTACATAATGTCATCTCTATTAAAGTCAATAATATTCACTTATGCATAAGCAATGGAAACCTTACAGGACAAAGGAGATTATTCCACCGTTATAAACGGGATTGTGAATAAAAAAAGAAGCAAACCTAACAGAGTATATTTAATTTGCCAACTATATAATGCAGCCCTAAGTATGTGCCAAGGAAAAGAGATTTAATCTACACTGGCCAGAAGCTGCTAGGCACTATGAGACATACGTAATGAACCATTTCACCTGTCACACCTGTACACCCCCTATGGATCAGAATTTTTTTTACATATCTGGTATGGACCTGCTTATTCGGCAATAACATTGTCACTGCTTACAATAACAAAGTAATACATGTATTGTTTTCTAGAACAAAAAAGGGTTTTGACTTTGCAGAAATTAATTTTATTTTTTATGCAATCTATAGACAAAAAAAACAAAAAACAAAAAAAAAAAACCCACACTTTTTCAAATTTAAACAGTGGTAGTTTAAAAAATTTGCATTGCTGTAGGTGAAAAAATACATGTTATTCTACAATTAATGTCATCTAAATTGACACGAAAATAATGATTATGGCAATAAGTATTGCAAAGTTATTTACAAGTAAAATAAAGTTTTTTTTTTAAATTTTTGCTTTATTGAAAGTGACACTAAAAAATTATTTAACTAAAAACAGTTGAATAAGACTTTAGGGTTGATTTAGGGAAACACTGGCCATTGTTTCCAAAACTGCTAATTATTGCTCTTCAGAAGTTAGAAGTAAATCTGTAGACCATAACTGGGTTCTTTGATCATTTGTTCAACAATATTTGATAATCATAGAATATTTGGTCTCCAAGTAGGAATATGTACACTGTAGATATCACTGATTTGTAGATATTGCTGAACAGACTTCTTCCGGTAATCCAAATGGTGTGATCTGTATAGACGTGCTTGAAAATTAGGAACCTAAAGCTTGTCTGAGCCGCAAAGTAACGGTTGGGAAATTGTACCTCTGCTTTTACAGAAAAGAAGGGTTTCAAAGTAGAATTGTCATGCAAATGAGGCAATTTAGTACTACTAAATCATTCCAAGAAAGATAGTTCAGGCAGCTCTGGCTTGACCCAAAGTAATATGGAATTAGCGCACTGCCTCATCAGAAGAATACACTTGCTAGCACACTATAGCTTGTAAAGATTGGTGAATTGTTCAGCACATACAATAATTTAGGCATGAGGACGATTTTCAGTAAGTTAATATAGCACATCTTTGGATCCCAAGACGTCAAAAAGAGTCTACACATAAGATAGGGGAGAGGAATGATGGCAGCAGTGGTAGGAGTGGACCAGTAGGCATTAGAGTAGATCTGTGAAGGTTAACGCAAAAAAAAGAAAAGCACTTAAATTTATTTAACAATGACAATTATTATAATACAGGATTTATATAGCACCAACAAATTGCGCAGGGCTTTATAATATACAGTTGTGCTCAAAAGTTTGCATACCCTGGCAAAAATTGTGAAATTTTGGCATTAATATTGAAAATATGACTGATCGTGCCAAAAAAATTTATGTTATTTAAGGATAGCAATCACACAAAGCCATTTATTATCACATCGTTTTTTGGATCCTTTTTAAATCATAATGATAACAGAAATAACCCAAATGACCCTGATAAAAAGCTTACCCTGAAATGTTTGGTCTTGGTACAGACACAGAAGGTGGCACACACAGATTAAAATGGCAATTACAGGTTAATTTCCCACATTTGTGGCTTTTTTAAATCACAATTAGTGTATGTGTATAAATAGTCAATGAGTTTGTTAATTCTCACATGGATGCACTAAGCAGGCTAGACACTGAGCCATGAGTAGGTAGAAAAGAACAGTCAAAAGACCTTCGTAACAAGGTAATGAAACTTTACAAAGATGGAAAAGGATATAAAAAGATATCCAACGCCTTGAATATGCCAGTCAGTACTGGTCAATTACTTAATAAGAAGTGGAAAATTTGGGGATCTCTTGATACAAGCCAAGGTCAGATAGATCAAGAAAGATTTCAACCACAACTGCCACAGGAACTGTTCGGGATACAAAGAAAAACCCACAGGTAACCTCAGGAGAAATACAGGCTGCTCTGGAAAAAAGATGGTGTGTTTTTTTTAACTATAGATTAAACCACCAGAGCAAAGGGGACTAGGGACAACCCAGCCCATTGTCCCTGTGCATGGATATTCAAACCGAGGCACATCAGTTATCCTAATATTGGCTTTGAGATGTTTGTAAAGCAATTGGAGACAAGCTAAGGATCCCCAGCCTATGTTATATCTAGGAAGGATTGCCTATAAATACCTTCACTCCACTAAGTTGAAAGCCTTCATGGTATCCAATTAAAGTACAGCTCTATTTTCTGTTTATTGTATAGAAGTTGGAGGTTTAGAAATAACCTGCATATGTTCAAAGAGGTAAGATTGTGCAGTCGGGAATAAAATCTTTTTGGTCTGTATGACAGTAGAAATTACTTTGGTTAAGCAGAGGGACACAATTTTTGCAAAAAATCTTGACATGAATCTGGTAATATGGGGTCCTTGTCTTGTTTCAGGAGTAAAGTGATAACAGCTTGGTAGTGAGAGCTAGAAGGTAGCCAGTCTTCAAAATATCCATTAAGGGTTGTTTTTCCATCAACTCAAAAGAATTGAAAAACCAAAAGTAACATTCTCTAAAACAAAAAAATGGAATATAACAGGAAAGCCTTGCAGTATAAAGAAAAAAAAATAACTTTATATGGATGAGATAGCAGGTAAAAGCAATTTCTTATCCTAAATGAGTCACAAATTTTAATTATTGACAAACTATTGTCTATAACATGAGCTATCCTTTGGGAACACAATAAAACTGTCAGATCTACATTAAAGAGATAAGTCTACAAGGTGGCATGCACCTCATTAGATGTACAGTAACTCATAGTACTGTATGCCTGCACATTTAGCAAAGTGGCTGAATTCAACTTTAAACTTCTAAAGATTATGGTAAATTGCTTTATTCTAACCTACAAATAAATATAGAAAATTCATTTAGTTTTGTAACTTTGGCACCGGTGCTGTTTTTACTGCATCGCATCAGTAGCTCATTAAACACCCCTGTTTTTTCTTTAAAGTTACAAATATATAAAAGAAAAAAAAAGAAAAAAATTAAAAGATGAAAATGATCATGTTTTATGTGCACCTGTGTGTCATCCAAAAATATGTGTTCTTTTGTTCACTATCATTATTGAAAAATTATATTAGAAATTAAAAATGATCTCTGCATCCAATATTTTTACTTTAGCAGATTTAATTAAGACATTAAGATTTTAATTAAATTGTCCTGTTGATAAAGGAGAGGATTGCGGCAGAATACATTATGCATCTCTACTGTATAGATTCACAGCAGGTGCCCCTTTAATGAAGAGTAGGAAAATAATGCCAGTGTTCCTTGCTGTTGGCATTTAAACCATACCTGCTTAACCACTTGCTGACAAGGCCTTTTCTGGAACTTTTTGTTCACAAGTTTAAATTAGTATTTTTTGCTAGAAAATTACTTAGAACCCCTTAACATTGTATATATTTTTTAGCAGAGACTCTAGAGAATAGAATGGCGTTCCTTGCAATATTTTATTTCACACTGTATTTGCGCAGCGGTCTTTCAAACGCAGTTTTTTTGGAAAGAAAAATCAAAACACTAAAGTTAGCCCAATTTTTTTGTATAATGTGAAAGATGATGCTACGCTGAGGAAATAGATACCTAGCATGTCATGATCTAAAATTATGCAGGCTCGTGGAATGGGGACAAACTACGGTGCTTAAAAATCCCCATAGGCAAGGCTTTAAAATATTTTACAGGTTACCTGTTTAGAGTTACAGAGGAGGTCTAGCCCTATTGCTCTCACTCTAATGATCACAGTGGTACCTCTCATATGTGATTTGAACCCCGTTTACATATGCAGGCATTATTTGCGTATGCGTTCGCTTCTACATGCGAGCACGGAGGGATGGGGCGCTTTAAAAAAAAATAGTTTGTTTCTTATTTATTTTTCATTTTTATTTTTACACTGTCACTTTACTTTATTTTAATTTTTTTATAGTTTTTACTCCTATTACAAGGAATGTAAACATCCCTTGTAATATAAATTAGCATGACAGGTCCTCTTTATTGAGAAATCTCAGATCAAAAATATCCCAGATCTCTTATTTACCTTTAAATGGAAACAAAAAATGAAATTTTGACTTTAAGAAAAAAAAAATCCCGTCTATCTGTCCGAGGACCGGAAATGACGTCAGAGGTCGCTCCGTTCCTCCAAGGGAATAGAGCTGAGTGGGGGCCATCTTACCCTCACTCGTCTTCTTGCCTATTCATCCGACGGATTGGCTCGTTTCCGGGTTTACCGACAACTGCGGTAAAAGCGGAAACAACCAAACAGTGGAGGGAGGGCGGGGCACCTGCCGCCACTAAAAGTGATCCTGTGGTGAACCCACCACCAGGATCACTTTTAGCAGATGCCAAATCGCCCACAGAAAAAAATTATACCAGGTTTATGGCAGCTAGCTTCTGCCATAACCCTGGTATTAAACGTCAAAGTAATGACGTATAATGTATATACTGTGGGCGTTCTGACCAGTTAAAATAAAATAAGTAGGTGCAACAACATCTTCAATAATTCTAATATAAAAAAAACATAAATAAACATAGCAGTATATATTTATATCAATAAGTTTGTCAGAATTGATGTGAAAATATATAACGTCAATGTCCACTACTGTGCAGTTGGAAATGCCATCCGACTTAGATATTATATAAATCTGTCTATGGGTTTAGTGCCACAACTTATGACAGCTTAATTCTACAGTGGTGCTGAAATTCACATGGAAGGCAAATATAAAACACTAGCAACAAACACGAACAAAAGGTAAGAAATGTAGTCAAGGTTTTGTCTTTTTAATATAAATAAATCTAACAATAGACAAGATAGTTGCCAATTTATTGCTGATGGTTGCACAGTGCACGGTGCTTTATAAAACAAGATTGATTGTTTTACTTATGTACGTATACGTGACCATCTAGAAAATTTGGCATTGGATTGGTCAGAAGGACTGGGGTGTCTGAAAACATTTGTGGGTGCATGTGGATAACTTTGAATGTTTTGGGGTTGGATTTAACATTTGGGCATCATTTGTGGCCCTGTGTCCAGAAATAGAGAGGCCATTGATTTTTTTTTTTTTTAGTTCAGAGTATAGTTGAAATGTAGATTTGCAAATTAAACACCCTGCATGCTTCCTCCAAAAGCATTGGCTACACTTTGTACTAAAAAAAATCACATGACACACAGGGAGGAGCTTGTACAAAAAACATTATAATTCAGGTGTGTTTAGTGTAGCATGATGTCTATATATACAGCACCTTTATCACCATAAATTAACATACCCGAGTATAAGCCAAGTTTTTCAGCACATTTGGCACACATGTAGCCCCACTCTTTCACTACAAGTGTGAAAAGTTGTTGTCCGAGGGACCTACGGCCGGGAGTACCGATTTTTCAAAACCGGGCACCCCTTCCATAGACTACCGTGTTAAACTGTAAATTCTCCGGTGATTTTGGGGACCCGGTGCCGGCCCTAGGTCTCCTGGACCCCAAAATTGGCACACATGTAGCCCCACTCTTTATCTACAAGTGTGCAAAGTTTGTTGTCCAGGGTACCTACGGCTGGGGAGCACCGATTTTTCAATGCCGGGCACCCATTCCATAGACTCCCATGTTAAACGTCAGTCTAGTCACACAGCGCTGTAGATCAGGTAGGGAGATTGGGCACAGTGAGGCATGGACACACTGAGGCATGGGCACAGTGAGAGTGAGGCATGGGCACAGAGAGGCATGGGCACAGTGAGGCACAGTAAGGCATGCACATGGACACAGTGAGGCAAAGTGAGGCATGGTGAGGCATGCAGATGGACACCCTAGGCTTATACTCGAGTCAATAAGTTTTCCCAGTTGTTTGTGGTAAAATTAGGTGCCTTGGCTTATATTCGGGTCGGCATATACTCGAGTATATACGGTAATAATGAAACCATATTTTTTCTATGTATCTATGTATCTATGTATCTATCTATCTATCTATCTATTTATTTATTATAGTGATAACCTGACAGCTCTATTTATATGTAATATCTATAAGCCCACACAATATTTTTTAGTGGTCATTGGTGACAGATATGTAATACAGTTCCAATAAATGGAATATTGCTTTGTTAAAGGTGGCCATAAATTATAAATAGATTTAATTGCTTTTTCTGACATAAGGAACATATAAACATGCAGTGTCTTCATTTTGACACAGCTACTGAATGGAGTTTGTCTCCTGAGACATTTGTTAATACACCAGGATTAAAGGGTGTTTTAATATGAAATTTTATGACCACGTCAGGTCAGGTGGGACTATTTTTTCCCCTAATGATTACAACAATTTTTGTTTTTACATCATACCACCTAATTACTCATGGCGAATATAATGAACAGAGTGATTTAAAATTAACATTTTTTATGAGAACAATAACATCCAAAAGATTGATAGCACTATTAACTTTGTACTTTTTTTGAGAAATGTTTCTGCAAGGCATATTGTCTTCCAATGCATTGATGTATCATCAGTTTTAAAATGAATTAACAATTTATACAGCACAAATGTGAACCGTATGTTGGTAATAATAAAATTAAACCCAACATTTAGGAGGAGCTTTACATGAAAATACACTTGTATGCAAAGCTAAACTACGAAACTGAAAGAGAACAGGGCTTAAAATGTATTGTGTTAAATTAGAGCTACTACCTTAAATAATAACTCAACACCCCCAAAAAAAGGAATTCTAAAGTTTTCCACTTCCTAGATGTGATAGCTGCATTTGTTTTCTTTTTTCAGCCTAAGTACTTTTTTTGCAAGTACAAAAAACAGTTTTTCTATTTTCATTGTAACTTTCTGTGCACTGAACTGATATCTCAAACAAAGATATCAGCTTTTCTAGCTATTCTCTGTGAACTACACAACTCCTCCTCCAAATCTAATGGGGATTGGCATATGGTTGCAATGCCACTCCTTCATAATTACAGTAAAATTTGTGTTATCACCCTAGAACAGGAAGTGTGTTACTGCCAGCTTCATAAAAAGTGAAAGAAAAGCCTGAAAAAAGGAAACTAATGTAGCCACCTGATACAGCCAACTAATGCAGGACTGATAAACTGCAATATACTACATGTATACAGTGCCTTGAAAAAGTATTCATACCCTTTGAAATTTTCCAAATTTTGTCACGTTACAACCAAAAACGTAAATGTATGTTATTTGGATTTTTTGTGATAGACCAACACAAAGTGGCACATAATTGTGAAGTGGAAGGAAAATGATAAATGGTTTTCAAACATTTTTTACAAATAAATATGTGAAAAGTGTGCAGTGCATTTGTATTCAGCCCCCCTGAGTCAATATTTTGTAGAACTACCTTTCACTGCAATTTACAGCTGCAAGTTTTTTTGGGGATGTCTCTACCAGCTTTGCACATCTAGAGAGTGACATTTTTGCCCATTATTCTTTGCAAAATTTTCAAGTCTTGCCACAGATTCTCAATTGGATTTAGGTCTGGACTTTGACTTGGCCATTCTAACACATAAATACTGTATGCTTTGATCTAAACCATTCCATTGTAGCTCTGGCTGTATGTTTAGGGTTGTTGTCCTGCTGGAAGGTGAACCTCCACCCCAGGCTCAAGTCTTTTGCAGACGCTAACAGGTTTTCCATCCATCTTTCCATCAACTCTGACCAGCTTCCCTGTCCCTGCTGAAGAAAAGCATCCCCACAACATGATGCTGCCACCGCCATGTTTCACGGTGGGGGTGGTGTGTTCAGGGTGATGTGCAGTGCTAGTTTTCTGCCACACATAGGGGTTGATTTACTAAAGGCAAATAGACTGTGCACTTTGCAAAGTGCAATTGCACCCTGCTAGTGCAGTTGCTCCAGAGCTTAGTAAATGAGGTAAAGCTTCACTTTGCAAAGAATACCCAATCGCGTGCAAGGAAAATAAAAAAAACAGCCTTTTTGCTTGCATATGATTGGATGATGGAATTCAGCAGAGCTTTTCCTCATTTACTAAGCTCTGGAGCAACTGCTCTTGCAGAGTGCAACTGCAATTTGCAAAGTGCACAGTCTATTGTCTTTTAAATCAAATCAACCCCACAGTGTTTTGCTTTTAGGCCAAAAAGTAAAAATTTAGTCTGATCTGACCAGAGCACCTTCTTCCACATTTTTTCTGTGTCCACCACATGGCTTCCTCGCAAACTGCAAATGGGACTTTCTTTCAACAATGGCTTTGTTCTTGCAACTCTTCCATAAATGCCAGATTTGTGGAGTGCATGACTAATAGTTGTCCTGTGGACTGAATCTCCCACCTGAGCTGTGGATCTCTGCAGCTCCTCCAGAGTTACCATGGGTCTCTTGGTTGCTTCTTTGATTAATGCTCTCCTTGCCCAGCCTGTCAGTTTATGCTGCAAAAATTACAGCTTCTGCCCAATCACACAAAGTCTTTTAGCACCTCTTTGGTTGATGGCCTGGTCAGATCAGATCATTTCTCCTTGAAGCCAGAGTAGACATTCTCCCAGTGTCTTTTCACACTCGTCACTCCTGCAGCAGCTTGTCTCCAGGGGAAAGGTCCCTGAATCACAGAGAGCCCACTGACCAAAAGGCTTTGCACACATACACAGTCAGAATGCTGGATTCCTGTAAAATGTGGAGCCAATCCAGAAGTTATTAATCCTGGAGAAAATTGCAATACCCATTTTCTCCACTCAAGAGAGACATCCCAGAGCCCCACAACCTGCACAAGTGAGAACTCCAACCCTTCAGACACAATGAGAAGGCGCAGCTCTGTCATAATAAGGAAGCATGTCCCTAAATAGTACATGCAAAAATTGGTGAAAAGGCTAAAGTAATCTCTCAACAGCAAAACAACAGAGCACACATCAGGTTGGGAAATCCATTAGAAACTAAACTTTTCATTAAGGCCTATTCACCTTCTTGTGTTGAGTTTCACTATAAAGCATATTTCTCTTATTTCTCTTTGTTGTAACAAAATGTCTTATTTGTCATACATTTTTTTATATGGTGATATAAATTCAAATACATATAGACATTTCTTATTTGACACTGTAAACAATACACATTCATTTGTAAGATGGGTATTACTCTGGGGGGGGGGGGGGATTTATGGATCTTTAAGTGTGGTCATATGTCCTAAATTTGCAGTGTCTTCAGTGGTTACATTATCTTCACATCAAACTTCCATAAAACCTTGTGTCATCAAACTCCCCTGTCATTTATTTGGTAGAGAACTTGATGGTATTTGTAACAAATGAATTTCAGTCTGTTGAATTAGTAAGAATTAACATTAGAGTAAAAAATAATGAGAGTAAGCAGGATATTTTTTTTTCCTGGGATAGGTATTATTTTACATTTTTCTGCAGGGTACCATATAACATGAAGCTGACCCTGTTATTGCCACTATTTACTTTGACAGTTGCATATCAGTTGTATTGGTGCTTGTAAATATAGACTGCTTTCCCAAATGCTTCTTTACAGGGGGCATCATCTTTATTTAGTGGAAAGTAGTCAATAATACCATTGTATTATTCTGCCCCAACAAATGTGCAATTTTCATTACACTGTATATTAAGAATAAGACCAAAGCCACAAATCTTTATTTTATAATCTCTGCTGAGGCTGGAGTTCAATGCTGGCTTTTGTGTTTTCTCATAAAGCTTGTAGAAGATCTATATTGGAATACACTGTGTAAAGTCATTTGGGGATATTGGAATACATATTGTGATACATGTTTTAAGACCATGTTGGGATACAGAGCATTTCCAATTTTTTTTTTTAAGATTATTGTGCCTGGAGAATTGAGACCCCAAAGCATTATTGGATTCACACTATAATTACAGCTTGTGATTCCTACAGCTTTCCTCTAATTGCCAATAAACTCTGCCAAACAGTACAACAGAAACCTCAGTGTTAAAGGAATTGCACACTAATTAAAGTGAGCTTTAGTGTGGCAAGTTTGAGAACAAAAAACTGCCCTTTTTACAAGCTTTTTCCTATATACTGTAGATGTAGAGTAAATTGAGTTGTCATCATGATGCAGGTTCTTTCACGTGGAGTATGTATAGAAAACATGTCTTATAGTAAAATGTGTTGTATATCAGCTGTGTAAACTAGCTGAAATGTGTAAACAATACTTACATCATGTTCTGATATAAAGAGCCTAGACATGTTGGTGAATAAAGAACTGAAAAGGTAAGATTTTTTTCTGGTTTACTGGTCATGTTATACATAATACTAGAAATATGTTTTCTGCCTGGTCCTGGCTAAACTCAATATCATGCACAATATTTATGTTTTCGAAATTTCAAGAAATTTAATGAATAGTGAGGAAAAAAGGGAAACCAGGAAGGTCAGAAGATAGGCTTTTTCTGTGCATTCTGAGGCTGTGCATATATGGGAGACTTGGGTTATATTATGTACATGTGCATCACTCTAAGGCAGTTTATTTTACCCTGCTGCTCCAAAAAGCCTCTATCCCACATGGAGGGTGCAAGCCCTGTATGCAAACAGATACTTAGAAGAAAAGAAGGCTGGACGGCCGCACTCCTGTGCAATTTCTGTATTCAAGTGCCGGAAACAAAGGTGAACTACAGGTATCAGCTTACGTTTCACACCAAGGTTGGGTGCTTACTCATGAGTAAGCACCCAACCTTGGTGTGAAACATGTAAGCTGATACCTGTAGTTCACCTTTGTATCCGGCACTTGAATAAAGAAATTGCACAGGAGTGCGGCCGTCCAGCCTTCTTTTCTTCTTAGATTATATTATACGAAGGGAATGCAAGTCAATTATGGAATTGAAAGTGGTGCTTGCAGCACTGGCATGTAGTTATAGTAGGTGAAAATGAGATGTGTTACATACATTTTTTGTCATAGTCATATATAGTCATAATGATAGAATAGCCATAACATAAAGAAATATTCACTAAATAAACAATTGGTAGAAGATAGACTTCCTTTGCTCCAACCAATTTTTTATGTGTATACTGCCTTTGGTGCATGCTAGAATACAGTATACACTCCCAGCTCATTCTTGGAAATCCCGCTGTGCATACCTGCACAATATTGCAAGAGCCCCCTTGCCAGCAGATGGTAAAGGTCCAGTTTAAAGTATACATGTGGCCACAAATCAAATACCTATATGTAGCAGAGTTTCCCCATAGATGCAAATTGCCCCTGTTATGTCTTGGTTAGACAAATGTACTTATAAAAGATACCTGGTCATCTTGTCAGAAGCTTCCTTTCATGGGCTGGTGCTGCTGCACTGAAATGGCAAATAGCATTGTCAACCCTCTGTGGAAATCCTTCGGCTGAACAAGACAATTTGTCAACGTTATCAACATCGTTATCAACATCGGCAATATACCCTTTGCTGATCACAGTGGTTGTAAGAAATGTAGTTCTGTGGCTGTCTGCACTTCAAGAAGGCACAAGTATTGCCTGTGAAAACTGCTGATGACCTCCAGGCAGGAGCAATGATTTGAGTAAAGCATACATGGCACTTGAATTTAAAACAGAACTTTAGAGTAAATTTAGAATTTGTGAGACGGAAGATGATTTTTATTGTAGAAAAGACATACTATTTATTTTCTGCAATAAATGATTCTTCTTTCTTGCAAACTTCTTAAACTAAAAACTGAGCTACGTATGCTGGGTGCTAGGATGAATTGACTCCCATGTGCATGTTCCTCATCCCAGTCACATTAATCAAGATTGGCCTTGAATTCCAGGAGAAGCTGGCAAAGACATGTGGGTGCTGGCAAGGAGGCTCACAGACATTATAGGTGAGTGTAGATCCACTTTAAGGTCACATGCTATATATGAAGTTGTTAAAATTACAACTACTTTAAAAGCACATATACATGACCATAAAAAGGAAGCCATCAAACATCTGTGCTTGTAGGTAATAAACAGCATATATATATATATATATATATATATATGTAGCGCCCTCACCCCATCTCTTTCTTCTAGGGGTATCACACACGACAGGGTGAGATGCGCTACGGCCCATGTCCTCCCCATAACTGTGGGTGAGGTGAAGGCCAGTACCAGATATTTCCTTGGGCCTATGTGCTTCTGTAAAGGATCAAGTCCTGCTGTGCCAACACTTCTCTTTGCTCCCATTAACCAGAGGTCCACACACCGATCACAGTCCAACTCTTGTTTTATTGCATTTCCCACAATAAACAGTACTTCAGTAGCCAACTGGTTGCGACTTGATAACATTTTGATACAGGGGATGAGCAGGTCGAGGCACTATCCTAATTCTCAGCTAAACCACTGCGATCTCGCCAACGGTTACTATAGCCATATCTTGAAAGGACTTAGAACTTGAGAGTCTCTACCAGCGACTCAAGAGAACGTAGATAGAAGTACCTTCGCTGCATTGTGGCCCCTATCAGGGGAAGATGTCCCTCCAAGGGAGTTACCAGAGGCCCATCCGTCACTGGGTTGATGCTGCTCCAGACTCTCCGAATGGGTAACCTCCCCGGCCTCCTCACCTCAGACATGGGCCCCATCCACTTCAGGGACCCTCGGACTTCTCCACCCTCACGGGACCCAGTCGAAGTCACTGGGCCCCAGGCCTCCTGGTTTAGTACCTTACCCCAGGCTGAAGGTGCCTGGGATGGACTCCAACTCCATTCCGGTCAGGCCTAGGGCACCTGAGCCGGAATCCGGAACCACCCGCACCCAGGCCTAAGGTGCCTGGGCGCGTGATGAAGAACCTCCAGCAGAGCAAGACCTCGTGACCAGGGCGTCTCCCCCTTTTATCCCCTCCAATGACCCAACGGCAGGTTCCCCGCCCTCGCCGTACCATCTCCGAGAAGGGACAAAAAGGACAGCACTATCGCAGTGAATCTACCTTGAGCCTGCGGGCACTCACCACCCACCGGCCAAGGAGATTATTACACCGCCCAATCCTCCACGAATACAAATGGTCATTACTCCTATACCTACACACCTGAACTTCCACCCAGGTGTACCCCACCTAAAAAAAATTTTTCCACAATTAGTTTTATTAGCAAGAAAACAGAATATGGTTGTACAAACATTAAGTAAAATATTCCATCTGCAAATGGAACCATCGCACTTCAACATACAACGAACATTTTATGCGGTAATACAGCATTAGGTAGCAAAAAGTAAGACAACAGAGAATAGTACAAGTTTATTCACGACTAAGCCTATGTATTATTGAAAACCGACCGCATCTCCTTCTAGCAGGGTCAGGTATCTGGATGCCCCACGGGCACCCTGTTCATGAAAGCATAGGCCCCGTAGACTCCTATCTTCCGGTCTAATCGCGGCCAATAAGGTTATAATATACCTGGTGGCTCGGAGGGTAGATGTGGTGCATGGGGTCCCAGCCGGGACCCCGGCAAATAATAGGTGAGTTGCGGCCGTGTGGTGAAGAACCTATGAGATAGACGAGAAATGTAAGAGGGGAGGGGGGAAAGGCAGTCAGGGTAGAAGGAAGAAGGATGGGATAAGGGGTCTGGGTGTTAGAGGGGGGGAGGAGGGGACAGGGAGGGGGGCCACTCCACCCCTCAGGGCCCCCGGTCCCCCACCGGGGCACCGGTTTTGGGTATTGGGTGGGTTTAGAATCTCAGTGTTGAGAAGAAAAATGGGATTTGAACTGGTCAGTAGTTTTAAAATGAATCCAACATGCCCAGGTTAGTGTAAATTTCTGAATGCGGTCTTGTGCGACCGAGATCAATTCCTCCATCTCCTCTATTCTAACTATCCTAAGTAACCATTCCCTAATGGAGGGAATATTCGTCGAGCGCCAGTGGGCAGGGATGCACAGTCTGGCAGCATTCACCATATGCATGGCTAGCGACCTATGGTAGGTGCGCTTCGCTAAGGTAGAATGATGCAGGAGAAATTGTCCCGGTCCCAAGTCCAAGGTAAGTGTGGTAACCTGCTCTATAGTGGAGTGAACCGTGCTCCAAAAGGAACGGAGCAAGGCACACTCCCACCAGATGTGGATCATGGATCCGTCGCCTATGTTACATCGCCAGCAAATGTTCGGAATCTGGGGTGCAAATCTGTGTAAGCGGGCTGGGGTTCTATACCATTTTGTAATGATTTTATATCCGTTTTCTTGGATCGCCACATTCAACGAGCCCGTGTGCACCATAACGTAGACAGACTCCCACTCCTTGTCTGTGAAAGAGATTTGCAAGTCTCTCTCCCAAGACGATCGTACCGCCTGTGTCGCTGAAATACCGGGGCGCTCCAGTAACATAGCATATATAGCGGAGATAAGGTGTCTTTGCGGGGAGTTGCGTGAGCATAGGGCTTCAAAGGGAGTAAGTTGCCTACTCCAAATATCTGTGGGGCCATTAGAGATAAGAAAATGTGACAGCTGTCTATACGACCAAAAAGGGAAGGATTTGGTGCGAGAATCCTCCACCAACTCCTCATACAGTCGCCGTCGGCCTCCGCGGAAGAAGTGACGTGCCTGGATCTCCTCTCGTGGCCATTCCCTGCGTAAGAAGGTTTCAGATTCTCCCGGGGGAAACTCAGGGTTACCCCGCAATGAGGTCAGGGGGCCTGGTCGAGAGGAGATGTGAAAGAGGGCTACCGCCTTCCCGAAGGCCAACAGCGAAGGCATGATCAGAGGATGTAGTTTAATATCCTGGGGGTAAGATCGTGGAACTAGCCACGGAAGTGTGCAAGTCGGTGTTGTTGTAAGCGCGTTTTCCAATGTGACCCAGGCTTTCCCCGCTTTGTGAACATTCCAGTCCACCACTCTAGTCAAGTGACAGGCCAGGTGATACTTTTGGAGGTCCGGTAGACCAATACCTCCAGCCTTCTTGGAGCAGGTCAGGCTCGAATATTTAATACGTGGGGCTAAGCCTTTCCAGAGAAAGATTGTGCATGCTTTCTTATATGACGAGAAGAAGGAGGGAGGAAGGTGTGTAGGGATCGTTTGCATTAGATACAGTAGGCGCGGGAGGACAACCATCTTAATAAGTGCCGCTCGGCCAAACCAGGACACATTCAGGCTAGCCCACTCCTTCAAATCTGCTTGTATTCTGGAGAGTGCGCGAAGGAAATTAAGGCTATACAGATCTGAAAGTTTCGTAGGTATCTGAATCCCTAGATATGTGATAGCGTCTTTTTTCCATAGGAATGGAAAGGTGTCTTGGCAGTGGGAAACTTCCTGCGGAGTTAGAGATATGTTCAAGGCGTGGGACTTGGAGAAGTTAATTTTAAGGTACGACAGCTCACCGAAACATTTAATGTCGTTCAAAAGGTTAGGTAAGGATACTCGTGGGGACTGTAGGGTCAACAAAATATCGTCCGCGAACGCCGCGACTTTGTACTCCCTATGTTGTATGGGAATCCCTTTAATGTTGGGATTGGCACGCAATCTATTTAATAACGGTTCAAGAGACAAGACGAAAATCAGTGGAGAGAGTGGGCAGCCCTGGCGCGTCCCATTGCTTATGGAGAAGGCGTCCGACAGGAGACCATTGGCTTTCACCCTTGCCTCTGGGTTGGCATAAAGGGCGTTTATGAGCGTTAACATCCGGGGTAATAGGCCTATGCCCTTCAGAACCCCCTGCATATAGTCCCAAGCCACCCTGTCGAACGCCTTCTCAGCATCAAGGGAGAGGAGAAAGCCCTGGGTATTTGAAGAGGATAGCCAATGATGTATGTTCAGTGTGCGTATGGTATTATCCCTTGCCTCCCTCCCCGAGATAAAGCCCACTTGGTCGTATGATATAAGTTCGGGTATCAGAGGTACTAGTCTATTAGCTAACATCTTTGCATAGAGCTTGATGTCTACATTGAGGAGGGATATCGGCCTGTAACTGGATACCAATGAGGGGTCCTTATCTGTCTTAGGGATAACAGTTATATGTGCCTCTAAGAGCCTGCCAGGGGACGCGCAAGGGCTTGCAAGTGAGTTAAAGGTTTGAAGCATCTGAGGTGTCAGTTCCTCCCGAAAGCATTTGTAATACACCAGCGGGAGGCCATCGGGTCCCGGGCTCTTACCCACAGGCATTTGTTTAATTGCTGCGCTGAGTTCGCCCATGGAGAGCGGGCTCTCCAAAGCTTCGGCCTGCTGAGTGGTAATAGGTTTGGGGCAATATTCTGTTAAAAATTCTGCTAATTGGGAAGAACGGTTGACCGGGGTCAACGGTCTCACCGTTTCAGGCGATAGGTTATAGAGCCTCCTGTAGAAGTTTTCAAATTGTTTGGCTATGTCTTCATTTTTAGTGTGAAGTACACCCTGTCCGTCTCTAATATGGTGTATCACTGATGTGGTCTTAGCTGCTTGTATCGTCCGTGCCAGTAGTCTCCCACTCTTGTTCCCGTGTTCGTAGAACACTTTCTGACCAAGTACGTATCGTCTCCTAACATGTTTTCCCAGTTCCTCCCTTAGGGCAGAACGAGCTTGTAAAAGGTCCTGTAAGGTGGCTTGCAAGGCCGAGCGTTTATGAGCTAGTTCCAACTTATTAATTGTTACAATAAGGGATTTGATGAGTTCTTGCTGTCTCTTCTTGGCCAACGTTGCCAAAGAAATCAGCTTCCCACGTAGCACACATTTGTGCGCTTCCCAAATTGTGACAGGTGTCACGTCTGGGGTGGAGTTTTCTTGAAAGTATAACTTAATTTGTTCTCTAATCTGCCTGAGGTTTTCTGGGTCCTTCAGTAGGGAGGGGTTCAGTCTCCATGATTTTGTCCTTTTGTTTGAATCGGGGAACGTGAGGGTAATTGTTATGGGGTGATGTTCAGAGAGAAACATTGGTTCGATGGTAGCATGAGTAAGGAGGGCTAGATCAGGTTGCGAAAGAAATAAGTAATCTAGTCTGGAGTATTTATTATGGGGGGGGAGAGAAGAAGGTGTAATCCCTAACCGTAGGGAACATAGTCCGCCACGTGTCATGGAGTGTTAGATTTTGTAGTTCTTTTTTGATCTGACGCAGGGCACGATACGGGAGATTCGATGCACCTGTGGAGGAGTCAAGAGGCGGGTTCAACGGGACGTTAAAGTCTCCTCCCAGGATTACAATTCCTTCCTGAAAGGATGCCAATTCCATACAGGTAGATCTAAAAAAGGATACTTGGCGTTCATTGGGGCAGTACATATTTGCCAGCGTAATCGGCTTGGCCGCATATGTGCCCTTAATGAATACGTATCTGCCTTTGGGGTCGATCAGTGAATCTGTCATGGTAAAGTCTGCGTGCGTGCTTAGAGATAAGTATAGACACACCCTTAGTTTTGGATTCTGGGTTCGTGGAGTGTACTGCCTTTTTGTATACATGGTTCCCCATTCTCGGGATAGCGTCAGATCGAAAATGGGTCTCTTGCAGCAAAAGGAAGTGGGCCTTGTGTTTGGTTAGTGCCGAAAGCACCTGGGCTCTTTTCTCTGGCAGGTTCAGTCCCTTAACATTAAGAGAAAGGCATTTTAAAGAAACCTGTTGCCTGGTCGTTGATTCTTCCTGCATCTTACACGTAAGTGGGGGTCAAGAGGCGTGGGCAAGTGTAAGAGGTATTCGTGGGGGTTTCAGAAAATTGTTGGGAATCCGGCGGAGTACCGAAAGGCCCCCCTTAGGGGAGGGAGCGAGGAGTGACCCCCACCAATATAGGGGTAGAAGAAGGGGGGGTGTGATGAGGGATAGGGAAAGAGAAGGGGGGGTAGGGGGTAGGGAAAGGAGTCTAAGAGAAAAGAGGGGGGAGAAGAGATCAAGGGTACAGTATTCCGCTCCCAGAGGGGCAGAGGGGGTATAGATGAGGTATATAGGTCTTGTACGTACGTGGGGTTCTTTGGCCACTAGTACAAGGGTTATACCGGAGGTAGCTGAGAGCACTCCCAGCCACCTGAGGGGGGGGGTTCCGGAAGATCAGCAATTACCCAATAGGGCAGCTGATAGGGGGCAATAAACTAGGACTACAACTCGAGAATACGCAACAAGGAGGACGAAAAAAGTTATAAACAGAAAAACACCTTTTGCGGGTAACTGTGAACAATGAACTTAGCGGGTCACAACCAGGAATTAGCAGACGTATGTAAGATATATCTAATAAAGGCCAAGAGAACCATATCGGGTGCGAATATAGATCCCAAATGTGTTCAGGCGGGTACTCGTATTCAGTCTGGATTTGCGAATCACAAGCTAGGTAGTTGTGGAATCCTTGCACCCAAGACTAGATGAAATTCAGGGCTGTCTTAAACTACAGCTAACACCTTCTCAATGCCGTCTGCCCGTTGAATGGCAAGAATCAACAGGTAGAATAGTCATCCGTCTGCTAGCCTAAGGTTGCCAGCATCTGGGGAGGCTAGCACCTACACGAGACTTTAGACATCCGCTCCCCCCCCGCCCATGAATAGTATGGCGGAGGGGGAGAAGAGAAGAGCCTCTGGACCACTACTCCGGTCCCCTGCTACATTGGCACAAACCCACCCAGATGAGGAACAACATAAGCAAATGTCACAGAGGGATATTTTAAACTCTAAGTACCCAAACTCTAGTCAATCACTTCATATAAGCTTGTTGGCAGCATACACAAGTTAGAAGACAAAAGACAATATCACCTGAATGTTGTGTATAGCGTGGGCTTAGGGAGGAAAGAATGGGATCCATGGGGAAAGAAGAAAGCTAAGTGATCCGCGTGACTTGGAATATCCATGAGGGGTTGCCTGCAAAGGAAGTTCAACATGAATCTATTGGTACCTGGGGTGAGTCGATCAGAGCGTCCTACAAGTCACCAAGGATGAACGTCGGTCAGGACCCTCAAAACAAAGAATACGCAGGTCCAATATCGATTGAGAAGCAGAGCAGATGCTGATATGCTTGTGAGGTAGAGAGGAGCCTCCTGGGGAGAGAAAGAAGAAAAAAAAAAAAAAGGGTTGGGGGGAGACGAAAGCGTCTCTCTACCACACTTGTATGATAGCATGGGGAGAGTGAGATTCAATCCTCCTGGCCACTCCTTCGGGGGGTGTCTGCCCTCTCCCGGTCGTGTGAGGGGTGATCCCGTCTTACGTTACGATCGTTCGGTGAAGTGGGATCCAGCCTGCGGCGTCTGGATCGTTGCCGTTGAGCCTTTGGAGAGGAGCTGTGGGAAACCGGTTTCCACGGTTCCGCGGGGAAGTAGAAGGAATACCAGTCGGGGAGCTCGATCGGTGGGATGTCTACCTGCTCACAAAACGTCGGTAGGTCTTCAGGCGTTCTGAGAAGGGCTGTGCGTCCTCTGTAGGTAGCAGATAGACAAAATGGAAACTTCCACCTATATTGTATGTTGCGTGACCGCAAGACGTCCAGCAGGGGGCGAAGTGAGCGTCTATTCTGCAGGGTGATCTGCGATAGATCCTGAAAAAGTTTAATGTCAGCTCCATTGAGCACAATACGTCCCCTGTCTCTGGCTTTCCTGAGGATCTCCTCTTTAAGGGGGTAGTTCACAATGCAGCACACAATGTCTCTGGGGGGCTCGGAGTCCCGGGGTAGGGGTCTTAAGGCACGGTGAAGCCTCTCCACTTCAATTGGAGTATCTGCCGGCCGGCCAAGTAGGTCATTAAAAATGGCGCATATAGTCTGCATCAGGGTTGTCTGGTCTACGCTTTCGGGGACCCCCCTCACCCTGATATTGTGTCTACGCCCCCTATTGTCCAAATCTTCCACATGTCTGTGGAGTTCGAACATGTGTGGCAATTGTATGTCATAAGCCTTCTGGACTTGCCTGATTGCAGCTGCTTGCATATGCGACGTGTCCTCCACTTCAGCCACGCGGCGATTGATCCCCAGGAGCTCCGATTTGAGCTCTGATATGGAGGACATCATGGTGGATTTGATGTCCAGTGCCACCTTTTGTAGGTCCCTCTGGAGGTCCAACAGGGTCGGGTTGGGAGCTACGGCGCCGTCGTCGTCTGTCAGCGGTTCCCCCGCATTACTAATTGAGGCCGGGGATGCGGCCTGCGCGTCCGCGTGTTGTCCCTGCGGCCTGTTCCGGAACATCTCCGGGATGTTATTGTTTGGCTGGGGCCCGGTATCTTTCAGCGTGCGGGGTGTTGATGAGCTCCTGGTCGATTTCCCCATGTTTGTGGGCTGATGTACCCGTATCTGAGCTTCGTTTTCGTCCCCCTTGTGCGGGAGCTCTTGACTTAAGCTGCCATCTCGAGTCCCGTCCAGGCCACGCCCCCGTACCCCACCTAAATTTAAAGACCCCGCTACATACTCCCCCCTGTGATTTGACGCTGGTCCCCAGCGTCTGGTGCGAACCCATGTCTCCCAAAGGTGGTGACATGAATCTGACCCCAGAGGCATCCTTAAAATTTTAACCTCAATCATACCAAGACCTGCTCAAAGGGAAGGGGAACATAAACAATAAACTTTTCTTTTTTTTTAATCCTCTAAGCATGTACACATATACAATCCCTCCCGTTTCTGTCTAGGAACCACCCCATACTCAGTAGTCTTGACAGACGAATCTCCTGCAGAGGGAAAGAAAAAAAACAACTCGCAAGGAAAACTACATCCTGACATTCTGTGTAAATTTGGAATGAATGGGTCTATCAGCCGAGAGACCCACTCGCTCCAAAAAGTAAAGTGATGCAAATGTACAAGCAACAGCCGTTGCGCAACACCGCCACCTGGTGACGATGCCACGGTGATGACACTTGGTGAAATCTTCAATCTTCCTGCTTTCCTACTCTGACTCTACCCCCAAAGTCTCTGTCTTTGAACTGTGAAGAAGAGAGAACAAACAAACAGCTCTCATTCCTCCAAAGAGTAGAAAAAAACAAAAACCCAAATAAAGAACGAGGGTACAGTTCGATGCTCCGGCAAGAACACCTCCGGAAACTTTTCACAGGAAACAAGTGAGTCTCTTCTCACAAAGAGAACCTCGGATCAGGCAAAAACAAAGGCTTCAGATGCTTATCGAATACCTCAATCGAATAGTCTGCGTCCTCTCCATCTTTCCTGCAGATGCGCACCTTGTCTGCGTGGATATGGCGACCCCACATCCAGTCTGCTCTGCAGTCTCTAAACTTTTTCGACACTGGTGGCGAACAGGATAAGTATTGCCAGGCATGAGGCACTTTACGTTTCTCCCAAACGAACTCATCGTACCATCGCTGTCGGAGAACTTCAACCTCAAACAACAAATCTCTGGGCAAGTACGGATATTCCCATCCATACTCGTGAGCGACCCTCTGAGAAAAGAGTTGTTGCAATCGGGCTAAAGTAGGCATTGTGGCCCGCTCACCTTCTCCTGGCTGAACGATGGCCTCCGGTAGTGATGAGCCGAACACCCCCGGGTTCGGTTCGCACCAGAACCCGCGAACGGACCGAAAGTTCGTACGAACATTAGAACCCTATTAAATACAATGGATGCGAACGTTCGAATTCTAAAGTGCTAATTATAACGACTATTATGCATGTTATTGTCCTAAAAAGGGTTTGGGAACCCGGGTTCTGCACCAGGGGACATGTATCAATGCAAAAAGAAGTTTTAAAAACGGTCGTTTTTCGGGAGCAGTCATTTTAATGATGCATAAAGTGAAAAAAAAAAAGTCAAATATTCCTTTAAATATCGTACCTGGGGGGTGTCTAAAGTATGCCTGTGAAGTGCCACATGTTTCCCGTGTTTAGAACTGTCCCTGCACAAAATGACACTTCTAAAGGAAAAAAAAGCCATTTAAAACTGCTTGCGGCTTTAATGTAATGTCTGGTCCCGGTAATATGGATGAAAATCTTTAAGAAAAATGGCATAGCTACCCCATGACCCCCCCCCCCCTACCCCAGCCCATTACCAGCCCCTTTGGGTCTTGTATGGATATTAAGGGGAACCCCGCACATAAAATAAAAAAGGCCCTATATACTCTGAACAGCCGTATACAGGCGGTGCATACAAGACAGGGACTGTAGGTTTGTTCTTATGTAGAATCTGTTTGTAATTTTGAACAGGTACATTGTTTAAGTGTAGCTCCAGCCCAAAAATCTATTTTTAAACTTTTTGGAAAACATAGGTAAGGGTTATCACCCCTGTAACATTTGTTTTGCTGTCTGTGCCCCTGTTCAGAACATTTCACCTCACTTTCCGTCCCAATGACAACTGTTTTTGAAATGTGGTGTTTTTCTTGAAACAAGGATTGCTGATAAAGCATCAGTACAGAGGAGACACCTTTCTCCCATATTAATTCTTACAGGAGAGAATTTTCCTTCCAAGGGGTAGATTTCCTCTCACTTCCTGTTGTCTTCTTGCGTTTGCAAGTAGGAGTCGTTTGTAAGTTGGATGTTTGAAAGTAGGGACCTGCCGTATATACTCTGCAGAAATAGGCCCCTTAGTTGTTGGTGTTGGCACAACACTGTAAGCACTCACAGTTACTCTTGGTTGGTGCTGGAACGCCCTGCTGTCAACTATTATATCAGGAATTTTAATTACATATAATTGTTGAACAGTGGTAGTAAAAATTGGGCCTTTGATGGTGGTGCTGGTGCCACAACACTGTAAGCCCTGACAGTTACTCTTGGTGGGTGCAGCAATGGGCCCTGCTGTGAATTATTAGATCAAGAATTGTAATTGCATGCCCCTGTTGAACAGGGGCTGAAAAATTGGGCCTTTCGTGGTGGTGGTGGTGGTGGTGGTGTTGCCACAACACTGTAAGCCCTCAGAGTTACTCTTGGTGGGTGCAGGAATGGGCCCTGCTGTGAATTATTAGATCAAGAATTGTAATTACATGCCTCTTTTGAACAGGGGCTGAAAAATTGGGCCTTTCGTGGTGGTGGTGGTGGTGGTGGCGTTGCCACAACACTGTAAGCCCTCAGAGTTACTCTTGGTGGGTGCAGCAATGGGCCCTGCTGTGAATTATTAGATCAAGAATTGTAATTACATGCCCCTGTTGAACAGGGGCTGAAAAATTGGGCCTTAGGCACTGGTGGCACAACACTACAACCCCTCACAGATACTGTACTTGGAGCACAGCAATGAGCCCTGTTGCAAAGTATTGCTTCAAAAATTGTAATGACACGCCCCTGTTAAACAGGGGCTGAAAAATTGGGCCTTAGGCACTGGTGGCACAACACTCCAACCCCTCACAGATACTGTACTTGGAGCACAGCAATGAGCCCTATGGCAAATTATTGCTAAAAAAAATTGTAATTACACGCCCCTGTAAAACAGGGGCTGAAAAATTGGGCCTTAGCCACTGGTGGCGGCACCCATAAACAAAAATGATCTTCCAAGCTATCATCATCAATCGTATCATTGAGGACTCGGAGGAGGAGGATAGCCAGTCAACATAACAGCACAGGCACTCAGCATCAGCATCAGTCTTGAAGGGATGTGACATGTTAAAATCAATTAGTCTGTTATATCAGCATCAGGTGTGTGGTAGCTGGTGGTGATCCAAGACTGGTTCATCTTGATGAAAGTCAGTCGATCAACCGAGTCGGTGGACAGGCGCACCCTGTGATCCGTGACAAATCCTCCAGCAGCACTGAATGTGCGTTCCGAAAGAACGCTGGATGCAGGACAGGCCAGTAGCTCAATTGCATACTGTGCAAGCTCTGGCCAGTGATCCATCCTCAAGACCCAGTAAGCCAGAGGATTTTCGGTGGGGAAGGTGTCCAAGTCTGACCTTGCCCCTAGATATTCCTGCACCATGTTTATCAGACGCTGGCGATGGTTGCTGGAACCGATCATACTTTGGGGCTGCGGACTAAAGAATTGTCTGAACGCATCGGTCAGACGGCCACCTTCCCCACCGCTCCTTCTTTGACTGGCCGAAGCCTCAGCAACTCGTTGTCCAGGACCAGGAGTTTGTAACCTCCCAGTCTCTGGGAACGCGTTGCACAGACCTTTCTGCAAGGCCTCCCGGAGTTGTCTCATCCTCTGCTCCCTCTGCGACGGTAACATAAGGTCCGCAACCTTACCCTTGTACCGTGGATCAAGGAGAGTGGCCAGCCAGTAATGGTCCCTCTCCTTGATCCAAAGAATACGAGGATCCTTCCGCAGACTTTGCAGGATCAGGGAGGCCATGCAGCGTAGGTTTGCTGAGGCATTCGGTCCGGAGTCCTCTGGGTCACTAAGGACGACATGATCCACAGCCACCTCCTCCCAGCCACGTACAAGTCCACTGGTTTCTTGGGACTGTAAATCATCCCTAAAAGACTGCTGCTGATGATGCTGAGTGCCAGCCTCCACCTCCATGCTGACACAATCCTCCTCCTCCTCCTCCTCCTCCTCCTCTTCCTGTGCGATGGGTGGGACAGAAGGAACACTGTCTGGGTAAAGGGGGCCTTGAGAGGCAAGGAAGTCCTCCTCTTCCTGCCTCTGTTCTGCCTCAAGTGCCCTGTCAATTATTCCACGCAGCGTGTGCTCCAACAGGTGGACAAGAGGTACAGTGTCACTGATGCATGCACTGTCACTGCTCACCATCCTCGTGGCCTCCTCAAATGGTGCCAGGACAGTGCATGCATCCCTGATCATGCCCCACTGGCGTGGAGAAAAAAAACCAAGCTCCCCTGACCCTGTCCTGGTGCCGTAGTCGCACAGGTACTCATTGATGGCCCTCTGCTGCGTGTGCAGCCGCTGCAGCATGGCCAACGTTGAGTTCCACCTGGTGGGCATGTCACATATAAGGCGGTTCTTGGGCAGGTTCAACTCCTTTTGCAGCTCAGCCAGGCGAGCACTGGCATTATAAGATCTGCGGAAATGCACACAGACTTTCCTGGCCTGCCTCAGGACATCCTGTAAGCCCGGGTACCTGCCCAAGAACCGCTGCACCACCAGGTTAAGGACGTGAGCCACACAGGGCACATGGGTCAGTTGTCCCTGTCGGAGGGCGGAGAGGAGGTTGGTGCCATTGTCGCAAACCACCATTCCTGGCTTAAGCTGGCGTGGCGTCAACCGCCTCTCGGCCTGGCCCTGCAGAGCAGACAGGACCTCTGCCCCAGTGTGGCTTCTGTCCCCCAAACACACCAGCGCAAGCACGGCATGGCATCTTTTTGCCTGCGTACTTGCGTAGCCCCTTGAACGGCTACGGAGCACCGCTGGTTCAGAGGACAAACCACAGGAAGAGGCCATGGAGCAAGAAGAAGAGGAGGGGGTGGATGAGAGAGGTGTGTCACAACCAGTAGTAGCATTTTGGAGGCGTGGCGGTGGAACAACCTCCAACACTACTGCACCTTGTCCTGCATTCTTCCCAGCTGCCAAAAGAGTGACCCAATGGGCCGTGAAAGAAAGGTAACGTCCCTGTCCATGCCTGCTGGACCATGAGTCAGCGGTAATATGCACCTTACCGCTGACCGCCCTGTCCAGCGAGGCCAAGACATTGCCTTCCACATGCCGGTAGAGAGCCGGAATAGCCTTCCGTGAGAAAAAGTGGCGTTTGGGAACCTGCCACTGAGGAACCGCACATTGCACAAACTCACGGAAGGGGGCCGAGTCTACCAACTGAAAAGGCAGCAGTTGAAGCGCTAGCAATTTAGCCAAGCTAGCATTCAACCGCTGGGCATGTGGATGGCTGGGAGTGAACTTCTTTCGACGGTCCAGCAGCTGGGGCAGGGAAATTTGCCTGCTAGAATCGGACGTCGGTGTACTGCTAGCAGAGTGGCCGCAACTACTTGGCTGTGACACACCTAATTCTACACCTTCATTCCTCTCAGTGCATGTTTCAGACAGGACTGAAGTTATAGTGGGGTTGGAGATCCCAGCTGATGCGGTGCAAGGAGAGGTCCGCTTTGTTCTTTGGTGTGGGTATTTGAGGTAGGCTTGCCAACGAGCTGCATGGCAGGTCAACATATGTCTGGTCAGGCATGTGGTACCCAAGCGGCTGATGTTTTGGCCACACGATATACGCTTGAGACATATGTTGCAAACAGCAGCTGTGCGATCTGATGCACTAGCCTCAAAAAAGGCCCACACCAAAGAACTTTTTGAATGACGGGCAGAGGCAGCGCCCTGCACAGGCGGAGCTCTGCGGTGTGATTCCGTCGGTGTACTGCCCTTACGCTGGCCACCAAAGGGCATCCTGCCTCGTTGGAGATGTGCCTCCTCCTCATCCTCCTCCTCTCTCCTATTAGGCACCCACGTGGAGTCAGTGACCTCATCATCCCCTCCCTCCTCATCACTGGAGCCAATCTGGCAGTATGCTGCAGCTGCTGGAACATGACTGCCAGATTGGTGTCCTTCTTGAGCATCCCCTCTGTCTGCTCTCACGCTACTGCCTTCCTGTAGCTGGGTTTCATCATCAGACCCTTCGAAACGCTGGGCATCCTCCTGGAGCATGTACCCAACACTGTGCTCAAACAGTTCGGGGGACTCCTCAGGAGGAGGACATGGTGGGTCTAGGGAAGGAGTGACTGATGATGAGTCTGACATTGATACCAGGGAAGAGGACGCTTTGGCAGCTGCTTTGCCAGTACCCTGAGCCTGGGTGAGAGAGGATGAGGAGGAGGAGGAGGGCTTGGTCATCCACTCTACCAAGTCTTCGGCATGATGTGGCTCAACATGTCCAGCTGCCGAAAAGAAGGACAAGCGTGTCCCATGGCCATGTGCTGATGACAATGCACCGCGTCCACGACCAGCACTGTTGCCCCCAGACACAGAGCCTGCTTGCCCTCTTTTATTGCCTCCTGACTGTCTGCCTCTCCTTGTTTGCCTTCCAGACATTCTAATAGATGGCCTGCAGGGAGATGGGAAAAAAGCAATAAGGGCTACCTTCAGGTGTCCTTCTCTGTCCCTTTACTTAAGGATTTCTAAATATGGTTGAGGATGATTGCTTTCGCACAGAATAGCACAACGACAATTTCCCTGACTGTCCAAAAAACAAGGATTTCAAAGATGGTTGATGAGGAATGCTTTAGCACAGTATAGCACAAGGAGAATTTCCCTCACTGTCCTTCCCTGTCCCTAGAAACAAGGATTATCACAGTGAAAGAAACTGACACTCTTCCTACCTATAGTTTTCTGTCCCTAGAAAAAATGTTTTTTTAAAGCTGATTGATGATCAATGCTTTAGCACACTATAGCACAAGTAGAATTTCCCTCACTGTCCTTCCCTGTCCCTAGAAACAAGGATTATCACAGTGAAAGAAACTGACACTCTTCCTACCTATAGTTTTCTGTCCCTAGAAAAAATGTTTTTTTAAAGATGGTTGATGATCAATGCTTTAGCACACTATAGCACAAGGAGAATTTCCCTCACTGTCCTTCCCTGTCCCTAGAAACAAGGATTATCACAGTAAAACACACTGACACTCTCCCTACCTATAGTTTTCTGTCCCTAGAAAAAATGATTTTTTAAAGATGGTTGATGATCAATGCTTTAGCACACTATAGCACAAGGAGAATTTCCCTCACTGTCCTTCCCTGTCCCTAGAAACAAGGATTATCACAGTGAAAGAAACTGACACTCTTCCTACCTATAGTTTTCTGTCCCTAGAAAAAATGTTTTTTTAAAGCTGATTGATGATCAATGCTTTAGCACACTATAGCACAAGGAGAATTTCCCTCACTGTCCTTCCCTGTCCCTAGAAACAAGGATTATCACAGTGAAAGAAACTGACACTCTTCCTACCTATAGTTTTCTGTCCCTAGAAAAAATGTTTTTTTAAAGCTGATTGATGATCAATGCTTTAGCACACTATAGCACAAGTAGAATTTCCCTCACTGTCCTTCCCTGTCCCTAGAAACAAGGATTATCACAGTGAAAGAAACTGACACTCTTCCTACCTATAGTTTTCTGTCCCTAGAAAAAATGTTTTTTTAAAGACGGTTGATGATCAATGCTTTAGCACACTATAGCACAAGGAGAATTTCCCTCACTGTCCTTCCCTGTCCCTAGAAACAAGGATTATCACAGTGAAAGAAACTGACACTCTTCCTACCTATAGTTTTCTGTCCCTAGAAAAAATGTTTTTTTAAAGATGGTTGATGATCAATGCTTTAGCACACTATAGCACAAGGAGAATTTCCCTCACTGTCCTTCCCTGTCCCTAGAAACAAGGATTATCACAGTAAAACACACTGACACTCTCCCTACCTATAGTTTTCTGTCCCTAGAAAAAATGATTTTTTAAAGATGGTTGATGATCAATGCTTTAGCACACTATAGCACAAGGAGAATTTCCCTCACTGTCCTTCCCTGTCCCTAGAAACAAGGATTATCACAGTGAAAGAAACTGACACTCTTCCTACCTATAGTTTTCTATCCCTAGAAAAAATGTTTTTTTAAAGCTGATTGATGATCAATGCTTTAGCACACTATAGCACAAGGAGAATTTCCCTCACTGTCCTTCCCTGTCCCTAGAAACAAGGATTATCACAGTGAAAGAAACTGACACTCTTCCTACCTATAGTTTTCTGTCCCTAGAAAAAATGTTTTTTTAAAGCTGATTGATGATCAATGCTTTAGCACACTATAGCACAAGTAGCATTTCCCTCACTGTCCTTCCCTGTCCCTAGAAACAAGGATTATCACAGTGAAAGAAACTGACACTCTTCCTACCTATAGTTTTCTGTCCCTAGAAAAAATGTTTTTTTAAAGACGGTTGATGATCAATGCTTTAGCACACTATAGCACAAGGAGAATTTCCCTCACTGTCCTTCCCTGTCCCTAGAAACAAGGATTATCACAGTGAAAGAAACTGACACTCTTCCTACCTATAGTTTTCTGTCCCTAGAAAAAATGTTTTTTTAAAGATGGTTGATGATCAATGCTTTAGCACACTATAGCACAAGGAGAATTTCCCTCACTGTCCTTCC
Source organism: Rana muscosa (assembly GCA_029206835.1). Taxonomy (NCBI): domain Eukaryota; kingdom Metazoa; phylum Chordata; class Amphibia; order Anura; family Ranidae; genus Rana; species Rana muscosa. Next base: position 738,491,725 of record CM055118.1, read on the forward strand.
CTGTCCCTAGAAACAAGGATTATCACAGTAAAACACACTGACACTCTCCCTACCTATAGTTTTCTGTCCCTAGAAAAAATGATTTTTTAAAGATGGTTGATGATCAATGCTTTAGCACACTATAGCACAAGGAGAATTTCCCTCACTGTCCTTCCCTGTCCCTAGAAACAAGGATTATCACAGTGAAAGAAACTGACACTCTTCCTACCTATAGTTTTCTGTCCCTAGAAAAAATGTTTTTTTAAAGCTGATTGATGATCAATGCTTTAGCACACTATAGCACAAGGAGAATTTCCCTCACTGTCCTTCCCTGTCCCTAGAAACAAGGATTATCACAGTGAAAGAAACTGACACTCTTCCTACCTATAGTTTTCTGTCCCTAGAAAAAATGTTTTTTTAAAGCTGATTGATGATCAATGCTTTAGCACACTATAGCACAAGTAGAATTTCCCTCACTGTCCTTCCCTGTCCCTAGAAACAAGGATTATCACAGTGAAAGAAACTGACACTCTTCCTACCTATAGTTTTCTGTCCCTAGAAAAAATGTTTTTTTAAAGACGGTTGATGATCAATGCTTTAGCACACTATAGCACGAGGAGAATTTCCCTCACTGTCCTTCCCTGTCCCTAGAAACAAGGATTATCACAGTGAAAGAAACTGACACTCTTCCTACCTATAGTTTTCTGTCCCTAGAAAAAATGTTTTTTTAAAGATGGTTGATGATCAATGCTTTAGCACACTATAGCACAAGGAGAATTTCCCTCACTGTCCTTCTCTGTCCCTAGAAACAAGGATTATCACAGTAAAACACACTGACACTCTCCCTACCTATAGTTTTCTGTCCCTAGAAAAAATGATTTTTTAAAGATGGTTGATGATCAATGCTTTAGCACACTATAGCACAAGGAGAATTTCCCTCACTGTCCTTCCCTGTCCCTAGAAACAAGGATTATCACAGTGAAAGAAACTGACACTCTTCCTACCTATAGTTTTCTGTCCCTAGAAAAAATGTTTTTTTAAAGCTGATTGATGATCAATGCTTTAGCACACTATAGCACAAGGAGAATTTCCCTCACTGTCCTTCCCTGTCCCTAGAAACAAGGATTATCACAGTGAAAGAAACTGACACTCTTCCTACCTATAGTTTTCTGTCCCTAGAAAAAATGTTTTTTTAAAGCTGATTGATGATCAATGCTTTAGCACACTATAGCACAAGGAGAATTTCCCTCACTGTCCTTCCCTGTCCCTAGAAACAAGGATTATCACAGTGAAAGAAACTGACACTCTTCCTACCTATAGTTTTCTGTCCCTAGAAAAAATGTTTTTTTAAAGCTGATTGATGATCAATGCTTTAGCACACTATAGCACAAGTAGAATTTCCCTCACTGTCCTTCCCTGTCCCTAGAAACAAGGATTATCACAGTGAAAGAAACTGACACTCTTCCTACCTATAGTTTTCTGTCCATAGAAAAAATGTTTTTTTAAAGACGGTTGATGATCAATGCTTTAGCACACTATAGCACGAGGAGAATTTCCCTCACTGTCCTTCCCTGTCCCTAGAAACAAGGATTATCACAGTGAAAGAAACTGACACTCTTCCTACCTATAGTTTTCTGTCCCTAGAAAAAATGTTTTTTTAAAGATGGTTGATGATCAATGCTTTAGCACACTATAGCACAAGGAGAATTTCCCTCACTGTCCTTCTCTGTCCCTAGAAACAAGGATTATCACAGTAAAACACACTGACACTCTCCCTACCTATAGTTTTCTGTCCCTAGAAAAAATGATTTTTTAAAGATGGTTGATGATCAATGCTTTAGCACACTATAGCACAAGGAGAATTTCCCTCACTGTCCTTCCCTGTCCCTAGAAACAAGGATTATCACAGTGAAAGAAACTGACACTCTTCCTACCTATAGTTTTCTGTCCCTAGAAAAAATGTTTTTTTAAAGCTGATTGATGATCAATGCTTTAGCACACTATAGCACAAGGAGAATTTCCCTCACTGTCCTTCCCTGTCCCTAGAAACAAGGATTATCACAGTGAAAGAAACTGACACTCTTCCTACCTATAGTTTTCTGTCCCTAGAAAAAATGTTTTTTTAAAGCTGATTGATGATCAATGCTTTAGCACACTATAGCACAAGTAGAATTTCCCTCACTGTCCTTCCCTGTCCCTAGAAACAAGGATTATCACAGTGAAAGAAACTGACACTCTTCCTACCTATAGTTTTCTGTCCCTAGAAAAAATGTTTTTTTAAAGACGGTTGATGATCAATGCTTTAGCACACTATAGCACAAGGAGAATTTCCCTCACTGTCCTTCCCTGTCCCTAGAAACAAGGATTATCACAGTAAAACACACTGACACTCTCCCTACCTATAGTTTTCTGTCCCTAGAAAAAATGATTTTTTAAAGATGGTTGATGATCAATGCTTTAGCACACTATAGCACAAGGAGAATTTCCCTCACTGTCCTTCCCTGTCCCTAGAAACAAGGATTATCACAGTGAAAGAAACTGACACTCTTCCTACCTATAGTTTTCTGTCCCTAGAAAAAATGTTTTTTTAAAGCTGATTGATGATCAATGCTTTAGCACACTATAGCACAAAGAGAATTTCCCTCACTGTCCTTCCCTGTCCCTAGAAACAAGGATTATCACAGTGAAAGAAACTGACACTCTTCCTACCTATAGTTTTCTGTCCCTAGAAAAAATGTTTTTTTAAAGCTGATTGATGATCAATGCTTTAGCACACTATAGCACAAGTAGAATTTCCCTCACTGTCCTTCCCTGTCCCTAGAAACAAGGATTATCACAGTGAAAGAAACTGACACTCTTCCTACCTATAGTTTTCTGTCCCTAGAAAAAATGTTTTTTTAAAGACGGTTGATGATCAATGCTTTAGCACACTATAGCACAAGGAGAATTTCCCTCACTGTCCTTCCCTGTCCCTAGAAACAAGGATTATCACAGTGAAAGAAACTGACACTCTTCCTACCTATAGTTTTCTGTCCCTAGAAAAAATGTTTTTTTAAAGATGGTTGATGATCAATGCTTTAGCACACTATAGCACAAGGAGAATTTCCCTCACTGTCCTTCCCTGTCCCTAGAAACAAGGATTATCACAGTAAAACACACTGACACTCTCCCTACCTATAGTTTTCTGTCCCTAGAAAAAATGATTTTTTAAAGATGGTTGATGATCAATGCTTTAGCACACTATAGCACAAGGAGAATTTCCCTCACTGTCCTTCCCTGTCCCTAGAAACAAGGATTATCACAGTGAAAGAAACTGACACTCTTCCTACCTATAGTTTTCTGTCCCTAGAAAAAATGTTTTTTTAAAGCTGATTGATGATCAATGCTTTAGCACACTATAGCACAAGGAGAATTTCCCTCACTGTCCTTCCCTGTCCCTAGAAACAAGGATTATCACAGTGAAAGAAACTGACACTCTTCCTACCTATAGTTTTCTGTCCCTAGAAAAAATGTTTTTTTAAAGCTGATTGATGATCAATGCTTTAGCACACTATAGCACAAGTAGAATTTCCCTCACTGTCCTTCCCTGTCCCTAGAAACAAGGATTATCACAGTGAAAGAAACTGACACTCTTCCTACCTATAGTTTTCTGTCCCTAGAAAAAATGTTTTTTTAAAGACGGTTGATGATCAATGCTTTAGCACACTATAGCACGAGGAGAATTTCCCTCACTGTCCTTCCCTGTCCCTAGAAACAAGGATTATCACAGTGAAAGAAACTGACACTCTTCCTACCTATAGTTTTCTGTCCCTAGAAAAAATGTTTTTTTAAAGATGGTTGATGATCAATGCTTTAGCACACTATAGCACAAGGAGAATTTCCCTCACTGTCCTTCTCTGTCCCTAGAAACAAGGATTATCACAGTAAAACACACTGACACTCTCCCTACCTATAGTTTTCTGTCCCTAGAAAAAATGATTTTTTAAAGATGGTTGATGATCAATGCTTTAGCACACTATAGCACAAGGAGAATTTCCCTCACTGTCCTTCCCTGTCCCTAGAAACAAGGATTATCACAGTGAAAGAAACTGACACTCTTCCTACCTATAGTTTTCTGTCCCTAGAAAAAATGTTTTTTTAAAGCTGATTGATGATCAATGCTTTAGCACACTATAGCACAAGGAGAATTTCACTCACTGTCCTTCCCTGTCCCTAGAAACAAGGATTATCACAGTGAAAGAAACTGACACTCTTCCTACCTATAGTTTTCTGTCCCTAGAAAAAATGTTTTTTTAAAGCTGATTGATGATCAATGCTTTAGCACACTATAGCACAAGTAGAATTTCCCTCACTGTCCTTCCCTGTCCCTAGAAACAAGGATTATCACAGTGAAAGAAACTGACACTCTTCCTACCTATAGTTTTCTGTCCCTAGAAAAAATGTTTTTTTAAAGACGGTTGATGATCAATGCTTTAGCACACTATAGCACAAGGAGAATTTCCCTCACTGTCCTTCCCTGTCCCTAGAAACAAGGATTATCACAGTAAAACACACTGACACTCTCCCTATCTATAGTTTTCTGTCCCTAGAAAAAATGATTTTTTAAAGATGGTTGATGATCAATGCTTTAGCACACTATAGCACAAGGAGAATTTCCCTCACTGTCCTTCCCTGTCCCTAGAAACAAGGATTATCACAGTGAAAGAAACTGACACTCTTCCTACCTATAGTTTTCTGTCCCTAGAAAAAATGTTTTTTTAAAGCTGATTGATGATCAATGCTTTAGCACACTATAGCACAAAGAGAATTTCCCTCACTGTCCTTCCCTGTCCCTAGAAACAAGGATTATCACAGTGAAAGAAACTGACACTCTTCCTACCTATAGTTTTCTGTCCCTAGAAAAAATGTTTTTTTAAAGCTGATTGATGATCAATGCTTTAGCACACTATAGCACAAGTAGAATTTCCCTCACTGTCCTTCCCTGTCCCTAGAAACAAGGATTATCACAGTGAAAGAAACTGACACTCTTCCTACCTATAGTTTTCTGTCCCTAGAAAAAATGTTTTTTTAAAGACGGTTGATGATCAATGCTTTAGCACACTATAGCACAAGGAGAATTTCCCTCACTGTCCTTCCCTGTCCCTAGAAACAAGGATTATCACAGTGAAAGAAACTGACACTCTTCCTACCTATAGTTTTCTGTCCCTAGAAAATGTTTTTTTAAAGCTGATTGATGATCAATGCTTTAGCACACTATAGCACAAGGAGAATTTCCCTCACTGTCCTTCCCTGTCCCTAGAAACAAGGATTATCACAGTGAAAGAAACTGACACTCTTCCTACCTATAGTTTTCTGTCCCTAGAAAAAATGTTTTTTTAAAGCTGATTGATGATCAATGCTTTAGCACACTATAGCACAAGTAGAATTTCCCTCACTGTCCTTCCCTGTCCCTAGAAACAAGGATTATCACAGTGAAAGAAACTGACACTCTTCCTACCTATAGTTTTCTGTCCCTAGAAAAAATGTTTTTTTAAAGATGGTTGATGATCAATGCTTTAGCACACTATAGCACAAGGAGAATTTCCCTCACTGTCCTTCCCTGTCCCTAGAAACAAGGATTATCACAGTGAAAGAAACTGACACTCTTCCTACCTATAGTTTTCTGTCCCTAGAAAAAATGTTTTTTTAAAGACGGTTGATGATCAATGCTTTAGCACACTATAGCACAAGGAGAATTTCCCTCACTGTCCTTCCCTGTCCCTAGAAACAAGGATTATCACAGTGAAAGAAACTGACACTCTTCCTACCTATAGTTTTCTGTCCCTAGAAAAAATGTTTTTTTAAAGACGGTTGATGATCAATGCTTTAGCACACTATAGCACAAGGAGAATTTCCCTCACTGTCCTTCCCTGTCCCTAGAAACAAGGATTATCACAGTGAAAGAAACTGACACTCTTCCTACCTATAGTTTTCTGTCCCTAGAAAAAATGTTTTTTTAAAGCTGATTGATGATCAATGCTTTAGCACACTATAGCACAAGTAGAATTTCCCTCACTGTCCTTCCCTGTCCCTAGAAACAAGGATTATCACAGTGAAAGAAACTGACACTCTTCCTACCTATAGTTTTCTGTCCCTAGAAAAAATGTTTTTTTAAAGATGGTTGATGATCAATGCTTTAGCACACTATAGCACAAGGAGAATTTCCCTCACTGTCCTTCCCTGTCCCTAGAAACAAGGATTATCACAGTAAAACACACTGACACTCTCCCTACCTATAGTTTTCTGTCCCTAGAAAAAATGATTTTTTAAAGATGGTTGATGATCAATGCTTTAGCACACTATAGCACAAGGAGAATTTCCCTCACTGTCCTTCCCTGTCCCTAGAAACAAGGATTCGCACAGTAAAACACACTGACACTCTCCCTACCTATCCTTCTCTTTCCCTAAACTAAAGGAATCCAGGTTAAGCAAGAAAAAAAAATGTCACTGTCCCTGCCTATGCTTCTCTTTCCCTGCTCCGGAACACACTACACTAGGCCGCCGTGCTGGCGGCCTTTTATAGTGTGGGGCGTGTACTAAACACCCTCAGCAATAATTGGCCACAGGCATCCTGCCTGTGGCCAATCATTGCTCTCCTCGCTGCCGGCGCTGTGATTGGCCAAGCATGCGGGGTCACAGTGCATGCTTGGCCAATCACAGCGCCTGGATGACACTGCGATGGCGTAGTGCATTGTGGGCCGTTCGCGTCACTCGAATTAGGCGCGAACGGCCCAAATCGTTCGATCTTCATCGAACGATCGAACAGCCGATGTTCGAGTCGAACGTATGTTCGACTCGAACACCGAGCTCATCCCTAGCCTCCGGGTGCCGAGGTACTTTCACTACCTCTGATGGCTTCTCTTTCGGTGCCCGTAGTGATGCTCGTTGTTTCCCCGCCAACAAAACGGGTGATACTGTGGACTGTGGAAGAGCAACCAAAGGACTAGGCTTCCTCGTAGACTCCGGAGCTTCCGCCCGGGGCGTGCTGTCTCCTATAGACATAGGCGAATCCTGGGGTGCAGGTAGCATAGGTAATGGGCGTTTGTCCCAGCCCTTCTGGTGAAACAGTTCATCGATCTCACCGTCATCTCCACAATCCGACAGTGACTCTAGGTCAGAGGTGTCATACATCTCCGCGGGAAGGTAGTCTCTGGTAGACGTGGTACTACCCTCCCTAGCGGGCTCCACCTACTGTGGACCCCCAACACCTCCAACCACCACCACAGTCCCAGCCCCTGGCTCACCTTGACCTTTTGTAGAACTGGGATGTCCAGGACTCTTCTAACCGGATCCATCCAGGCCAGGCAAGCGACAGGGTGAAGCTCTTCCACGACCATAGGAGGCCTGCACCAGGCCGACTTTCCTCTTCGGAGGTGGGAGCAGGGAATCTGTGGTGACCGAAGCAGCATCCTCGGATTTTTCCTTCTCAGTCTCTGATTGGGCAGTCACATCGCCCTGGTCAGTGCGTACGGGAAGCTCCGCAAAGGCCTGGATCTCCCCTTCCGGAGTAGCGGTACCTGTGAGGCTGTTGAGGCGAAGGGCCCGGGGCCTTACTGTGGATGGCTCCACCTCGAACAAGAACTCTTTGCATGCTTCGCAACGCCCGAATGGATTCAGGTGAACCACCAGTCCCGAGCATCCGGGACAGATCACACTGAGGGCCTCCGTGTCTCTGCAGGTGTACAGAGCCAACTGTCCTCGGGGCCTGAGTCTTATCCCCGTGTCTGTAAGGGGAGCAGCAAACGTAGTCATCTTCGTTGGGTAGGGAACCGGAATCCATGGGGAGCTTGAGGCCATCCCGACTGTCTGCTGCTCCATCACGCACTGACCACGCGCCGAAGTCTCCACGTGAGTTCCTCCACATGGCCAGACTCCTCCCATGACTTGCACGTTTTCGCGGGCTTCCATCAAGCTCCGCCCATGAACTGTGTAGTCACGGGGTGCCTCATGGCGCAGTGCAATAAAAGCCCCCACGTGTAGTACATCACACGGCTGGACTTCTCCCTCTTCTCGCTCCTCCGCATGGGCCTTTCCCGTCTTAGGGTAATTTCCACGACTTTGAGCATGGATGCACTTTGGCCGATCACATGGCCGACCTGCTCGGAACTCCTCCGGGCAGCAAAGTCTAGACACAGCCATTCTTACTTCCAAAGTCAAAACACATATCATCCCGGACTGACGAGCCCCCACGTGTAGCGACCTCACCCCATCTCTTTCTTCTAGGGGTATCACACACGACAGGGTGAGATGCGCTACGGCCCATGTCCTCCCCATAGCTGTGGGTGAGGTGAAGGCCAGTACCAGATATTTCCTCGGGCCTATGTGCTTCTGTAAAGGATCAAGTCCTGCTGTGCCAACACTTCTCTTTGCTCCCATTAACCAGAGGTCCACACACCGATCACAGTCCAACTCTTGTTTTATTGCATTTCCCACAATAAACAGTGCTTCAGTAGCCAACTGGTTGCGACTTGATAACATTTTGATACAGCGGATGAGCAGGTCGAGGCACTATCCTAATTCTCAGCTAAACCCCTGCGATCTCACCAGTGGTTACTATAGCCATATCTTGAAAGGACTTAGAACTTGAGAGTCTCTACCAGCGACTCAAGAGAACGTAGATAAGAGTACCCTTGCTGCGTTGCGGCCCCTATCAGGGGAAGATGTCCCTCCAAGGGAGGTACCAGAGGCCCATCCGTCACTGGGTTGATGCTGCTCCAGACTCTCCGAATGGGTAACCTCCCCGGCCTCCTCACCTCAGACATGGGCCCCATCCACTTCAGGGACCCTCGGACTTCTCCACCCTCACGGGACCCAGTCGAAGTCACTGGGCCCCAGGCCTCCTGATTTAGTACCTTACCCCAGGCTGAAGGTGCCTGGGATGGACTCCAACTCCATTCCGGTCAGGCCTAGGGCACCTGAGCCGGAATCCGGAACCACCCGCACCCAGGCCTAAGGTGCCTGGGTGCGTGATGAAGAACCTCCAGCAGAGCAAGACCTCGTGACCAGGGCGTCTCCCCCTTTTATCCCCTCCAATGACCCAACGGCAGGTTCCCCGCCCTCGCCGTACCATCTCCGACAAGGGACAAAAAGGACAGCACTATCGCAGTGAATCTACCTTGAGCCTGCGGGCACTCACCACCCACCGGCCAAGGAGATTATTACACCGCCCAATCCTCCACGAATACAAATGGTCATTACTCCCATACCTACACACCTGAACTTCCACCCAGGTGTACCCCACCTAAATTTAAAGACCCCGCTACATATATATATATATATATATATATATATATATATATATATATATGTACAAAAAGTGTAAATATACAAAAGTGTTAAGAAATGCTGAAAAGTAAGAATGCTTTTAAAAATATATATTTTAGGTGTTTATTTTTATCAATTTACAAAATGAGCGAACAGAAGAAAAATCGAATTCAAATTAATATTTGGTGTGACTACCATTTCAATCAACATTTATATGTTTATATATCAAAAATACATATTTGGTGTGGCTTCAAACTAGCATCAATTCTTCTAGGTACACTTCCACACAGTTTTTGAAGGAACTCAGGAGCAGGGATGAGCCGAACACCCCCCTGTTCGGTTCGCACCAGAACCTGCGAACAGACAAAATGTTCGTGTAAACTTTAGAACCCTATTAAATACAATGGACTCGAACGTTCGAAATCTAAAGTGTTAATTATAAAGGCTAATATGCAAGTTATTGTCCTAAAAAGTGTTTGGGGACCTGGGTCCTGCCCCAGGGGACATGTATCAATGCAAAAAGAAGTTTTAAAAACGGCCGTTTTTTCGGGAGCAGTGATTTTAATAATGCTTAAAATGAAAAAATAAAAGTGAAATATTCCTTTAAATTTCGTACCTGGTGGGTGTGTATGATATGCATGTGAAGTGGCGCATGTTTCCCATGCTTAGAACTGTCCCTGCAAAAAATGTCATTTTTGAAAGAAAAAAATGCATTTAAAACTGACTCGCGGCTATTAATGAATTGTCGGCTCCCGGCAATACATTCAAAAGTCATTGATAAAAAAAAAAAAAAAAAAAAGCGTGGGGGTTCCCCAGAATTCAATTACCAGGCCCTTCAGGTCTGGAATGGATATTAAGGGGAACCCTGCCGCAAATTTAAAAAAAAATTGACATGGGGTTCCCCCAAATATCCATTCCAGGCCCTTCAGATCTGGCATGGATTTTAAGGGGAACTCCACCCCAAATTTTAAAAAAAATGGCGTGGAGTCCCCCTAAAAATCCATACCAGACCCCTTATCCGAGCACGCAACCTGGCCGGCCGCAGGGGAAAAGGGGGGGACGAGAGAGCGGCCCCCCCTCCCTCCTGAACCGTGCCAGGCCACATGCCCTCAACATGCCCGGTGGTTGTGGGGGTCTGCAGGCGGGGGGCTTATCGGAATCTGGAAGACCCCTTTAACAAAGGGGACCCCCAGATCCCGGCCCCCCCTATGTGAATTGGTAAGGGGTACATTGTACCCCTGCCATTTCACGAAGAAAGCGTAAAAAAATGTTTAAAAAAAACACACAAACACCTTGAAAAAGTCCTTTATTAAAAAAAAAAAAAAAAAAAAACATTCCAGCGGTGAAATCCAGTGTCCCGCGGCGATCCCGGTGTCCAGCGCTGTTCTTCACTGGTTGTGCCTGAGCGGACCTGATGGGGAACTCCCTCTCAGTATTTTAAATGTATAGACCCGCCCCTTCTAAAGTTCCCCATCAGGTCCGCTCAGCGGACCAGATGCGGAACATGAGAAGGGGCGGGTCTATACATGTATTACCAAAGTGAGAGCAGTTCCCCATCAGGTCCGCCCCCTCGGTATGTTGGACCCGCCTACGTCATTGGCTTGAGCGGGGAACTAAATTTAAATTACACAGTGAAGGAAGTTCCCCGCTCAAGCCAATGACGTAGGCGGGTCCAACATACCGCTGAGCGGACCTGTTGGGGAACTTTAGAAGGGGCGGGTCTATACATTTAAAATACTGAGAGGGAGTTCCCCATCAGGTCCGCTCAGGCACAACCAATGAAGGACAGCGCTGGACATCGGGATCGCCGCGGGACACTGGATTTCACCGCTGGAATGTTTTTTTTTTTTAAATAAAGGACTTTTTCAAGGTGTTTGTGTGTTTTTTTTTAAAAAAAATTACGCTTTCTTCGTGAAATGGTAGGGGTACAATGTACCCCTTACCAATTCACATAGGGGGGGGGGCAGGATCTGGGGGTCCCCTTTATTAAAGGGGTCTTCCAGATTCCGATAAGCCCCCCGCCCGCAGACCCCCACAACTACCGGGCAAGGGTTGTGGGGATGAGGCCCTTGTCCCCATCAACATGGGGACATCCTCCCCATGTTGAGGGCATGTGGCTTGGTACGGTTCAGGAGGGAGGGGGGCGCTCTCTCGTCCCCCCCTTTTCCCCTGCGGCCGGCCAGGTTGCGTGCTCGGATAAGGGGTCTGGTATGGATTTTTAGGGGGACTCCACGCCATTTTTTTTTAAAATTTGGGGTGGAGTTCCCCTTAAAATCCATGCCAGATCTGAAGGGCCTGGAATGGATATTTGGGGGAACCCCACGTCAATTTTTTTTTTAATTTGCGGGGGGGTTCCCCTTAATATCCATTCCAGACCTGAAGGGCCTGGTAATTGAATTCTGGGGAACCCCCACGCTTTTTTTTTTTTTTATCAATGACTTTTGTATGTATTGCCGGGAGCCGACAATTCATTAATAGCCGCGAGTCAGTTTTAAATGCATTTTTTTCTTTCAAAAATGACATTTTTTGCAGGGACAGTTCTAAGCACGGGAAACATGCGCCACTTTACATGCATATCATACACACCCCCCAGGTATGAAATTTAAAGGAATATTTCACTTTCATTTTTTCATTTTAAGCATTATTAAAATCACTGCTCCCGAAAAAACGGCCGTTTTTAAAACTTCTTTTTGCATTGATACATGTCCCCTGGGGCAGGACCCCGGTCCCCAAACACTTTTTAGGACAATAACTTGCATATAAGCCTTTATAATTAGCACTTTAGATTTCTCCCATAGATTTTTCGAATTTGCCGCGAACACCCCAATTTGTTCGCTGTTCGGCGAACGGGCGAACAGGCAATGTTCGAGTCGAACATGAGTTTGACTCGAACTCGAAGCTCATCCCTACTCAGGAGGTAAGTTGTTTCAAACATCTTGGAGAACTAACCACAGCTCTTCTGTGGATGTAGGCTGCCTAAGATCCTTCTGTCTCTTCCCAGACAGACACAATGATGTTGTGATCAGGGCTCTGTGGGGTCCAAACCATCACTTATACTACCTTGTTTTTCTTTGCACTTTTTATGCTTCTTTACCCTGAAGATAGTTAACACTGGCTGTATGTTTGGGGTCGTTGTCCAGCTGCAGAATACATTTTGGGCCAATCCCACATCTCCCTGATGGCATAGCATGATGGATAAGTATCTGCCTGTATTTCTCAGCATTGGGGACACCATTGATCCAAATCTTCAACTCCATTTCCAGAAATGCATCCGCTGCATTAACTTTCCTTGGCCAACCGTTCTGTCAAAGTCCTCAGCGTTGCCTGATCCATGGTGTCCTCAACGTTGAGAAATACAAGCAGATTCTTACCAATTATGCCACACCATCAGGGACGTGTCTGATTGGCCCCAAATTTATTCTGCAGGGCAATGACCTCAAACATACAGCTTATATCACTAAGAGCTATCTTCAGTGTAAAGAAGAACAAGGAGTTCTGGAAATAATAGTTTGACCCCCACAGATCCCTGATCTCAACATCATGGAACCTATCTGGAATTACATGAAGAGACAGAAGGATCTGAGGCAGCCTACATCCATAGAAGATCTGTGGTTAGTTCTCCAAGAAGTTTGTATCAACCTACCTTCCAAGTTCCTACAAAAACTGTGTGCAAGTGTACCTACAGGAATTGATGCTGGTTTGAAGCCAAAGGGTAGCCCCACCAAATATTAATTTTATTTTGTTTTTTCTTCTTTTTGTTTACTTTCCATTTTATAAATTGATAGATAGAGAGTGAGAGAGAGAGAAAGAGACAGAATTGTTCTTGTCAGGTAAACAGGCCCATAGATAATCAAACCTGCTAATAAAAAATTAGGGAAATTTATAACAAGCACAGCTCTAATGTCTTGACCTAGAATGTATTTCAGATGAATAGACCATTAGCATGTCTCTTTATAAAAAAAGAAAAAAAAAAAAAAACTAGGCGGATATTAATCTTAAACCCTTCAAATTGTGTAATTATGGCTATTATTACATTGTACAATGCAAAATCTAGTGTTTCCAAATGTAACTACAATACTTCTATAATTGTGCTACAATCATGGCTGTTGAAGAAGCAAATTGCCCATCCAAATTGAATTATATTTTAGTTTGAATTGTAATTGTCATTAAGTTAATGTTAACTGAAAGAGCACTATCTGTTAAAGGGCTTCTACCTTTCTCTTGTAATGACTGGAATGTTTTTGTTTTTTTTTGTCTTTTTTAAAGCACTGTTAAGGACATTATTTTTGTGATGAATTCCTTTTGTATCGATATTAAATTCCATTATCTGTCTTACCACATTGTAATGTATGAATGTGTCTTTTTATTTTTTTATTATTTCAGTCTATTTTGGAATATAAATACACCCATACACTACCATAAAAAACAGTGCTAACACATTGGCAGATATTTATTTACCTCCTTTTTCCAGTCACTTTAACTGGATGTATTTGATAAATTTATATTATAAGCTAGCTATTTCACTCATTATATGGACACACCAGTCAGCTGGAACACAGACTTTATCTATTCTTAGGGCTTATTCACACCAGAACGCAGGGTGTCCTGGGGTATTTCCTCCCAGATCTGGACCAGGGCATCACTAAGCTCCTGAGCGTGGGGGCCATTCAATGGTATTAATTCCTTCATCCTCCAGGAACTGGCTGCATACTCTCGAAACATGAGGCTGGGCATTGTCGTGCACCAGAAGGAACCCAGGACCCACTGCACCAGCGTAGGGTCTGACAATGGGCCCAAGGATTTCATCCCAATACCTAATGGCAGTCAGGGTACCATTGCCTAGCCTGTAGAGGTCTGTGTGTCCTTCTATGGATATGCCTCTCAAGACCATCACTGACCCACCACCAAACCGGTCATGCTGAACAATATTACAGGCAGCATAACATTCTCCATGGCTTCTCCAGACCCTTTTAGGTCTGTCACATGTGCTCAAGGTGAACCTGCTCTCATCTGTGAAAAGCACAGGGCGCCAGTGGTGGACCTGCCAATTCTGGTGTTCAATGGCAAATGCCAATCAAGCTCCATGGTGCCGGGCAGTGAGCACATGGCCCACTAGAAGATGTTGGGCCCTCAGGCCACTCTCATGAAGTCTGTTTCTGATTGTTTGGTCAGAGACATTCACACCATTAGCCTGCAGGAGGTCATTTTGTGCAACCTCTATAGGGTCCAGATATCGCCTCATGCTACCAGTAGTGACACTGACCCTAGCCAAATGCAAAATTTGTGAAAAACAGTCAGAAAAGATGAGTAGGATAAATAAATATCAGTGGCCTCCACCTGTAAAACCTGTTTTGGAGTCTCATTGATGCCCATCTAGATGCACCTGTTGTTAATTTCATTAACACCAAAGCATCTGAAACTGATTAACAACCCCCTCTGCTACTTGACTGACCAGATAAATATCCCAGGAGTTTAATTGACTTGACGCTATACTCTGATTAAAAAGTGTTCCGTAAATTTTTTTGAGCAGTGTATATTGCTCTCACTCCGGCTTGCACGGCGGTATTTAACCACTTAAGCCCCGGACCAATACGGGCCATTATGACCAGGCCCCTTTTTGCGATCCGGCACTGCGTCGCTTTAACTGACAATTGCGCGGTCGTGCGACGTGGCTCCCAAACAAAATTGGCGTCCTTTTTTTCCCACAAATAGAGCTTTCTTTTGGTGGTATTTGATTACCTCTGCGGATTTAATTTTTTGCGCTATAAACAAAAATAGAGCGAAAATTTTGAAAAAAATTACATATTTTTTACTTTTTGCTATAATAAATATCCCCCAAAAATATATAAAAAAAAAATTTTTTCCTCAGTTTCGGCCGATACGTATTCTTCTACATATTTTTGGTAAAAAAAATCGCAATCTGCGTTTATTGATTGGTTTGCGCAAAAATTATAGCGTTTACAAAATAGGGGATATTTTTAAGGCATTTTTATTAATTATTTATTTTTTACTAGTTATGGCGGCGATCAGCGATTTTTTTCGTGACTGCGACATTATGGCGGACACATCGGACACTTTTGACACATTTTTGGGACCATTGTCATTTTCACAGCGATCAGTGCAATAAAAATGCACTGGTTACTATGAAAATTACACTGGCAGTGAAGGGGTTAACCACTAGGGGCACTGGAGGGGTTAAGTGTGCCTAGGGGCGTGTTACTAACTGAGGGGGGGCGTGGCTACGAGTGACATGTCACCGATCTCCGCTCTGATTACACAGAGCGGAGATCGCTGACATTGTCAGTAGAGGAGCGGGGAGATGTTGTGTTTACACACACATCTCCCCGCTCCGAGCCTCTGTGAGACGATCACGGGGATCCCCGCGGCGATCGAGTCCACGGGACCCGCGGTCCCACTCACGGGGAAGGCAGGGAGGTCGCGAGCGAGCCGCCGGCGGCGCGCGCGCGCGACCCCGACGTCGGCAGTTAAAGGGCCACGTACATGTACGTGATTGTGCCTGTACGTGCCATTCTGCCGACGTATATCTCCGTGAAGGGGTCGGCAAGTGGTTAACATGTGTATTGCAATCAGTGTTTTCATGCATAGGCGCCCTCGACAAATGCGTTTACGTTTGTACGTGCATATATGTGGGGGTGGGGGTCCTTAAAAGATGTTCGGAAGGGGGGCTGCAGCCACTGCAAATGTGTGTAAAACCCCCCACTTTCAGGTCTGTAAAAAGTACGGACTTGGTAGCGAAAGGATTAATGGGGAACACATATCAAAAGGTGTGCTGTTCCCTCTAAAAATACATACCAGTTCCTTATCCTTGATGTGGGTCTGGTAGGGTTGTTAAGGGGGACCCCACACAAAAAACAATAAAAAAATCATAGGCCCTCACAAAATCCATATCAGACACTTTTGCAAACATGCAGCCTGGCTGCCCTGGAAAGGGTTGAACGAACATGCGCCCCCTCCCTCTTGAACTATACCAATCCTGTAGTGGGAACAGGGATCATCTAAAACACATATACTACCTTAGGCAGGATGTCTATTTTTAATGAGGTTTATATGCCCAATCAATGAAAAGGTAGGTTTATCATAACAGACCAAGCATTTCTGGATAGTCCGTAGCAGGAATTTACTCCAAACTACCAGACTAAAATCTCCATACAATAGACTTTTTAGTTTGAGTGGTGAATCCTGTGCGTGGGGAGGGGGCATATAATATAATAAGACAGGATGTCCATTATAATGATTCTGATACATCCGAACCACAAACAGGTAGGTTTATCATAAGAATATGGACTTTAAGATAATTGATAGATACAGTGTATGTGATTTGAAAGAAAAGTTATTTTATACCCCCAGGATAGATCCTGAGTGAACAGCAAGATATTTAAGGCCTCGATTTGCTCATAGTTCACTTTAAAATTGCTAACCTTCCCAAATCCTCAGATTCACAGATAATTGATGGAAGAGATAGATGGTCATTTTTCAACCAGACTAACTTTGAGAGGTGAGGGCTGGTGACATAGAGGAGGAGGTCATCCGCATACACGTTCAAAGTTAAAATAGCTATAAAAAATGAGAAATGAGCAGTAAAAAAATAAAATATGAAGGAACACTATCATCATTTAAAAGCTACAAAGAATATAACAGAATCCATAAAAAGAAAACGCAAACTGCAAAAATTCAAAACAAACAACGGTTGCAAAAGGTTAGATCTGAGCATGTGGGCCATTTTCAAGATGATTTTGAGTTGGTGACTGGGGACAAATAGAAGGAAAATGTATCAAATACCTTTCCTCAGCTCTGGGTATACTAAGGAAAATGGGGGAGGTCGGGTCCTTAATGGGGACAGTATTGACACAGCCTCTAATTATCCACAATGGCTCGAAACTGATATTATCCAAAAACACTTAGACAAAATAAAGGTGGTTAAAGCACCTGGACCAGATGACTACTAGATGGCTTACATCCTCAAAGGGTTGAGTTATGTTATTTATAAGCCATTGTTTCAAATTTTTGGAGACTCTTTAATGGCTGGTGTAGTACCATTGGATTGTGTAAGGCCAATGCGGTGCCTATATTAACCACCTAGCGACTTTCCCATGTACATCTACTACAGCAGGGCGGCCTCTGGGCGCTGGATCACGTATCTGATCACTGTATTAGTGTCACTATTGATGTCAGTGTCAGTTATTTTGTTAGTGAACCCCCAAGCTAGTGTCAGCTAGTGTTAGATTTCTCGCCACATTATCACAGTCCCACTATACAGTAAGTCGCTGATCACTGCCATTACTAGTATACAGGGGGTCACCGAGTTACGAACATCCGAGTTGCGAATAACTCCTACTTACGAACGGGGTCCTGCACTCCATCCTTAGCCATCCGTGCACATAAACACTTAAAAACAACCTAATTACATGCCTACCTGTTCCTCTCCATACCCTACTGTGTCCTGTGCCTGTATTGCGGCCGCGGCCTGGTCCGGCCTAGTGCGGCCTAGTGAAGCCTGCAGACCCCGGTCTTTCCTGCGCTGCTGCCCCACGGAGGTGCACCCCAGCTGTCCTGGCCTGGACTCGGATGTGCGGACACTGCTGCTTTCACCTAAAGAAGTATATTTAATTGGGGTATGGCGCTACTCCCTAACCTTAATGAAAGGGTCAGTAATCCTAAGTGATTGCTAAATGCTCAAAAGTAAATTGTAAATAATATATACTACAAAAAGTGAACAATTATAATCAGGCCACCTTTCAACAATGGTGTTGACACTAGATGCATGAAACCAACATCACCATCAGATACACCACGGTGAACATAGAGACACCCAGAAACAAAGTGTAGTGTCAAACTAATTATATGTTAGTATACAAAAAATACAAGACTGTATCATTAAGACCACAGTTTAGTGCAATACATCTATACACATTGATAAGATCCAAATGTGATAAGTGCACATTAGCTCCAGATAGAAGCTCCAATCTGCAGCTGCAGATACCTATCTCTGCCAGATAGCAACACAGTCCAAAATTAGTATGCACACAGACAGTAAAAAACAGTCTTCTTCATAAAATTCAAAAGTAAACGTTCTGCTCTTCATTTAGATGTCAGTGTCCCCCACATGTGTCCCCACTCACCAGATCCTTTAACCCCTACAGGGGTAAACAGCTCAAAGGGATATCCGGATCACACGTCCACAGGGGAGATATCAGCTGGGCTAGTTCTTCCTATAATTTGTGAAGTTCCATGGAAGGGAGGATTCCCAATTACCTCATAGGTGCAGACAAAAAGAGAGAGAGGCTTCCATAGTGCAGATGAAAAAAACTTCCGGCTTTATTAAAAAAATATATTTAAAAACATACAATGCAGCAAAGTCTGCAATAGACAAGCTACACGCCAAAGGAACAAACAAAAATAAAAATGAACAGCACAGCAGTCCTCAATTTGGTCAGTACCAGCTGGTAACGCTGCATGCGTTGCAAATGCGTTCCAGCAGTACTTCCGGATCAGCGTGGTATGCGTATGACGTAGCTCCGCGGAGCTACGTCATACGCATACCACGCTGATCCGGAAGTACTGCTGGAACGCATTTGCAACGCATGCAGCGTTACCAGCTGGTACTGACCAAATTGAGGACTGCTGTGCTGTTCATTTTTATTTTTGTTTGTTCCTTTGGCGTGTAGCTTGTCTATTGCAGACTTTGCTGCATTGTATGTTTTTAAATATATTTTTTTAATAAAGCCGGAAGTTTTTTTCATCTGCACTATGGAAGCCTCTCTCTCTTTTTGTCTGCACCTATGAGGTAATTGGGAATCCTCCCTTCCATGGAACTTCACAAATTATAGGAAGAACTAGCCCAGCTGATATCTCCCCTGTGGACGTGTGATCCGGATATCCCTTTGAGCTGTTTACCCCTGTAGGGGTTAAAGGATCTGGTGAGTGGGGACACATGTGGGGGACACTGACATCTAAATGAAGAGCAGAACGTTTACTTTTGAATTTTATGAAGAAGACTGTTTTTTACTGTCTGTGTGCATACTAATTTTGGACTGTGTTGCTATCTGGCAGAGATAGGTATCTGCAGCTGCAGATTGGAGCTTCTATCTGGAGCTAACGTGCACTTATCACATTTGGATCTTATCAATGTGTATAGATGTATTGCACTAAACTGTGGTCTTAATGATACAGTCTTGTATTTTTTGTATACTAACATATAATTAGTTTGACACTACACTTTGTTTCTGGGTGTCTCTATGTTCACCGTGGTGTATCTGATGGTGATGTTGGTTTCATGCATCTAGTGTCAACACCATTGTTGAAAGGTGGACTGATTATAATTGTTCACTTTTTGTAGTATATATTATTTACAATTTACTTTTGAGCATTTAGCAATCACTTAGGATTACTGACCCTTTCATTAAGGTTAGGGAGCAGCGCCATACCCCAATTAAATATACTTCTTTACTGTTAGGATCTTTTTTAAAGGTCCCATTAGGGGGGCTGCAGCTCTTCACATTTATTTATTTTGTTCACTGCGAGGTGTCACACCCTTGCACTACATCTTAAGCGCAGGTACACTATTTTTATTTTATTACTGCTGCTTTCACCTGCCTCACCCTGAAAGCTGGTGAGATTACATACTGTACTGTTCTGTGACCTCTACTACAGTATATGCCCTGTACAGTACTGTACTTGTACCACACATGATTGAATGAGAGCTCCACATAGGCAGATGTTATGAGCTTATGCTGGAACACAGGGATAGAATGTACAGTACATTTTATCCCTTTATCCCAGCATGAGCTCATGTCATCTGTCTATGTGGAGCACTTAAAAAAGGTACTGTCCCGACTTGCAAACAAATTCGACTTAAGAACAAACCTACAGTCCCTATCTTGTTCATAACCCAGGGACCCCTTGTATATTTTTTTAAATTCCAGTATATATACCATAACTTGAAAATGCTATAACTTCCAAGCAAACCACATAATATACACTTTTTGAGGTTTTTGTTTACCAAAGACATGTAGCAGAATACACTTTGGCCTAAAAAAAATGTATTTCTTTTTAAAAAATGTCAGTATTTTTTGTTTATATAATAAAAAAATAAAAAACACAGTGGTGATAAAATACCACCAAAAGAAAGCTCTATTTGTGTGAAAAAAATAATATAAATTTAATTTGCGTACAGTATTGCATGACCGCACAATTGTCAGTTAGATTAGCGCAGCGCTGAATAGCAAAAAATGGCCTGGTCACGAAGGTGGTAAAACCTTTCGGAGGGCAAGTGGTTAAAATGGAGCAAAGTCTTTACCTAGTAACTGCAGACTGGTTAGTTTAACTTCTATAGTTAGGAATCTATTTGAGAGTTTAATAAAAGACCATTAAGAAGAATTTTTGCTAGAAAATAATATTTTTAGCCGAAGTTGCCTTCAAATCAGATTTTGGAGTGACTGTGGAAATAGTACACTTAGATTTTGCAGAAGCCTTTGACACACTTCAACTCGCATAGCTAATGTGTAATTTAAAGTCTACAGGCTTAGAAAATTCAGTTTGTACAGTAAATGGATAGAAAATAAAACTGGCTAAACATCTGTATTCAGAGAGTAGTGGTTAAAGTATAACTATAGGCAAACATGTTTAAGGATATCGTTGCAAATTAAGGGAATTTCTTGGAGACCCCCTAGTCACCAAACATAGTGCCCCATTGGAACATTTTTCCTCTATTACTTTTCTGGGGACAAACCAAAATTTGGTATTTTCTTTTACTTTCACTTTCAATGATAATGGTAAACAGGACAAAAAGAGAAGGTGAATCTCTTTAACCACTTCCCACCCGGCCACTGTATATATACGGCCGGGAGGGTGCTCTGTCCTTCTGAGTGGACGTTCCCGAACGTCCCTCAGAAGGAGCGTGATCGGGCGAGCACGCGCGCATCCGCGCGTGTCCTGCGGACACGCCGCATCTCGGAACAGCAGCAGGGCACTGTGATTTGCCCTCCTGATCGGCACGATGGCTGTGTCTAATCACAGCCATCGTGATGTAAACACAGAGAGGGGGGGCTGGCACTTGTGAGGGGATCGCGCCGCCACATGCACGCGCAGCGGCGCGATCCCGATCTGCCTGTACCCCCCAGAGATAGGAGATGTGTGCAGACAGGAGGGCCATGTGATTGGCCCTCCTGATGACATGACGGCTGTCCAATGACAGCCGTCATGTAATGTAAACACAGGGCAGTTGTAACTGCTCTGATCTCTTCCTCTCCTCACACAGAGCCTGTGTGTGAGGAGAGGAAGGGACAATCTGTGCTGCAGCCGGGAGATCAGTGAGTTTTTAGCTGTTTGTCTGCTGTTTACCCACTGATCACCCAGCTAGTGTCCCTAAAACACAGTGTCCCCAAAACACAGTGTCCCCAAAACACAGTGTCCATAAAACAGTGAAAACATCTGCCCGCCAACATCTTGCGCATCTGCCCGCCAACATCTTGCGCATCTGCCCGCCAACATCTGGCACAGCTGCCCGCCAACATCTGGCACAGCTGCCCGCCAACATCTGGCCGCCAACAGCTGCCCGCCAACATCTGACACATCTGCCCGCCAACATCTGATCGCCAGCATCTGACCGCCAACAGCTGCCCGCCAACAGCTGGCACATCTGCCCGCCAACAGCTGGCACATCTGCCCGCCAACATCTGCCCTGCCAACATCTGGCACATCTGACTCCCAACATCTGGCAGTAAACATCTGCCCGCCAACAGCTGCCACATCTGCCCGCCAACAGCTGCCACATCTGCCCGCCAACAGCTGGGACATCTGCCCACCAACAGCTGGCACATCTGCCCACCAACAGCTGGCACATCTGCCCGCCAACATCTGGCCGCCATCTGCCCGCCAACATCAGGCACAGCTGCCCGCCAACATCTGATCGCCAGCATCTGACCGCCAACAGCTGCCCGCCAACAGCTGGCACATCTGCCCGCCAACATCTGCCCTGCCAACATCTGGCACATCTGACTCCCAACATCTGGCAGTAAACATCTGGCAGTAAACATCTGCCCGCCAACAGCTGCCACATCTGCCCGCCAACAGCTGCCACATCTGCCCGCCAACATCTGGTCGCCAACATCTGGCATCTGCCCGCCAACATCTGGCCGCCAACATCTGACCGCCAACAGCTGCCCTGCCAACATCTGGCACATCTGCCCGCCAACATCTGACACATCTGGCCCCCAACATCTGACCGCCAACAGCTGCCCGCCAACATCTGCCCTGCCAACATCTGGCACATCTGACCACCAACATCTGGCACATCTGCCCACATGGCTAAACGATTGTACAGCAGCGAGGAGGCTCTCCAGATACTCCAGGGTATGTCGGATGAGAGTAGCGAGGAACTCTCTCTGTCAGAATCGGATAGTGAATATTATCCAGAGGACAGTAGTGGCTCTGAAATAGAAACTGAGGATAGAATCGTAACAAGTGAGATCAGGAGTTATGATCAGGCGCCGCAAACATCCACCAGCAGCGCAGCACTCCAGGACATCCACCAGCAGGCATCCACCAGCAGCGCAGGACTCCATGATGATATGCAGGCATCCACCAGCAGTGCATCACGCCAGGATAGGCAGGCATCCACCAGCTGCGTATCACGCCAGGATAGGCAGGCATCCACCAGCGCATCACGCCAGGATAGGCAGGCATCCACCAGCAGCGCATCACGCCAGGATAGGCAGGCATCCACCAGCAGCGCAGCACGCCAGGATAGGCAGGCATCCACCAGCAGTTCTGCAACTTTTCTAGAGGATAGGCCAAATGCTAGCAACGGGGCGTCCCATCAACAACGAGGCAGGGCCCATACTAGCCTCCCCGATCTTCTACTGTATCCAACATGGCTGCCCGATACGTCAGTAGAACCTGTCATTCCCCCTTTTACAGCCCAGCCAGGCCCTCAGATCAGGGTTGCCAACTTTCAGTAAATTTACGAACAGTTTGTAAAATCTGTACTTTTTGCATCTGTCCTTGAATGTCCATTACGGACATGTAGGCTGCATGTCCGTAACTGACATTCATGGACAGATGCAACAATTATGGATTTTACAAACTCTTCGTAAATTTACTGAAAGTTGGCAACCCTGCCTCAGATACAGTCGGAAAATGCTACCCCGATTTATTATTTTGAATTATTTTTTACTGATGATATCCTAACCTACATTGTGGAGCAGTGTAAATTATACGCCAGTCAATATATAGCCAACAATCCAAATTCTTCCTATGCCCGTCCTTTTGTTTGGAAACCCCTCACCGTGGAAGAATTAAAAATTTTCCTTGGCCTAACCCTCAACATGGGGCTGACAAAAAAAATGAACTCCATTCCTACTGGTCTACCCGACCTATCTATCACATGCCAATCTATTCATCTTTTATGAAAAGAACCCGTTACGAGATGATAATGAGGTTTATACACTTCAACGACAATGCCCAATGCCTCCCTCGAAATCATCCCAATTATGATAAATTATTCAAAATTCGGCCCCTAATCAATTTTTTTTGCGCCAGCTTCAAGCAGATGTTTACCCCTGATGTAAATATATGTGTAGATGAATCATTAGTACACTTCACAGGAAGACTTGGAATAAAGCAATACCTCCCCAGTAAAAGAGCCAGACGTGGGGTAAAATTTTATAAGGCATGTGACAGGGCCACGGGTTACACATATGATTTTATAATTTATGAGGGAAAAGACAGACAGCTAAACCCCCCTGGATGCCCTACCTACATGGGAACAAGTGGCAAAATTGTCTGGCAGCTGATTGAACCATTGCTTGGGAAAGGTTACCACCTATACGTAGACAATTTCTATACAAGTCTCCCACTTTTTTGCCATCTGTACCAAAAGAAAACTGTGGCCTGTGGGACAGCACGGACCAACCGTAAAGGCTTCCCACAGAGATTGGTTGCCAAGAAATTGAAACAGGGGGAAATGGCCAGTATGCGGACTGAAGAGGTCCTAGCATTGAAGTGGAGAGATAAAAAAAGAGATGTCTACATCCTTTCCACAATGCATGATGACACCTTGGTGGAACTGCAGAGAAGAAGAGGCCCCGTCCAGAAGCCAAAATGTGTGCATGACTATAATCTTTACATGGGGGGGGGGGGGGTGGATATGAACGACCAGATGATGCAGCCCTACTTGGCCACCAGGAAATCACTGTTTTGGTACAAAAAAGTTGCCATTTATTTGATGCAACTAGCCCTGTTCAATTCTTATATCATTTTTTCTAAGTGCACCCAAAGTTCCCTAACCTATCTAAAATTACAAGAAGACGTGATCAAAGCCCTTCTCTATCCCCATGGCCAAGCCCCTCAACTAATTTGCTCCGATGCAGTAGCCAGACTCCACGAAAGGCACTTCTCCGAAATCCTCCCTCTTACCGAAACAGGTCGCAAACCCCCAAAAAAATGTTGTGTGTGTTCAAGTAGAGGAATTCGTCGTGACACCCGATACTACTGTCCCCAATGTCCCTCCCAGCCAGGCCTTTGTATTGGAAAGTGCTTTCAGAGCTATCATACTTTACTAAACTATTAGTAAAGTGAAGATGATTTTTTTTCCAGTTTCCACCATCTGCCATTTCTGTGAATGACCCGGACTATTTTCGACTATGCCTCTGCCAACCATGTTTCTGCCTTCAACGTGAATTGACCTCGGCCTGTTAAATTACCATTCTTTTTGCCTGCCTCCTAAACTGATCATTTGAGTACAGCACAGGGGTCTCACATATTTGAGGGGCTCCAGAAAAGAGTTTTTCTCCGGGTTTTGTTCTTCTCGGATTAGGGTCTGGAGACTCGGAGGCTTCGTAGAGATTTGGGTGGGAAGAAGCCTCTACCCCTGTCCTTAGGTCTTTCCTGACCAAGGCCTAAATGTTATAGTGCTGCCACCTGAACTGGCCATGCCTCTGCCTGCCACCTGAACTGGCCATGCCTCTGCCTGCCACCTGAACTGGCCATGCCTCTGCCTGCCACCTGAACTGGCCATGCCTCTGCCTGCCACCTGAACTGGCCATGCCTCTGCCTGCCACCTGAACTGGCCATGCCTTTGCCTGCCACCTGAACTGGCCATACCTTTGCCTGCTTCCTGAACTGCCCATGCCTCTGCCTGTTACCTGAACTGCCTGCTAAACCATGGACCATGTTCATACGTTTCCATATCTCTGTCTGCTGCCTGGACAATTCCTGGACATTTCCTATGGCTGTCTGGACCAATGCTTTGACTGCTCTGGAACGGTATTCCTGCCTGCTAAAACCATAGGTGAGCCTTTTTTTTATTACCTTTTGCTCAGCAGAATGTATTTTGGGGTGTAATTCTTGGTGTTAGAAGCCTGAAGGTGCTACTTGCATGTTGGGCCTCTGTATGTCGCCAGGCTGTGGAAAAGTCTCACACATGGGGTATCACCATACTCAGGACGAGTAGCAGAATGTATTTTGGGGTGTTATTTTTGCTGTGTACATACTATGTGTTAGAAAGATCTTCTAAATTGACAACTTTGTGAAAAAAAAATATGTTTAATTTTTTTTCCACATTTTCCCCAAACTTTTGGAAAGAAATGACATGTTCAAAAGACTTATTATGCCTCATAGAATATACATTGGGTTGTTTTCTTTCCAAAATGGGGTAATTTTGTGGGTAATTCCATTGTCCTTGTTCTCCAGGGCCTTCAAAAATGTGATAGGTACTCAGGAAATGAAATGTGTACCGTATTTATCGGCGTATAACACGCACTTTTTTCCCCTTAAAATCAGGGGAAAATCGTGGGTGCGTGTTATACGCCGATACTCCGTCGAATTCCCCTGCTGAAAACGAGTGAGAGGAGCGAGCGGAGCCGAAGCCGAAGTACAATCGGCTTTACTCGGCTCCTCTCGCAGTCCCGCCCATCTCTGACTGCGCCGCTGACATAGAGAAAGCCGAGTGTACTTCGGCTAGTCTCGGCTCCTCTCGCAGTCCTGCCTGTGACTGTGAGCAGAGCCGAGTCTAGCCGAAGTACACTCGGCTTTCTCCGTCAGCGGCGCAGTCAGTGGAGATGGGCGGGACTGCGAGAGGAGTCGAGTCTAGCCGAAGTACACTCGGCCCCGCTCGCTCCTCTCCACAGAAATCGGCGCCAAATTTAAAAAAACGCTGAGACTGACACGATCGCAAAGGCACTGGGCAAGGCTGCAGATGGACAGATGGACACTGGGCAAGGCTGCAGATGGACAGATGGACACTGGGCAAGGCTGCAGATGGACAGATGGACACTGGGCAAGGCTGCAGATGGACACTGGGCAAGGCTGCAGATGGACAGATGGACACTGGGCAAGGCTGCAGATGGACAGATGGACACTGGGCAAGGCTGCAGATGGACAGATGGACACTGGGCAAGGCTGCAGATGGACACTGGGCAAGGCTGCATGCTGCATTTAAATGTAAGTTTTTTTTCCTTGAATTTCCCTCCTAAAAGTTTTTTTCCTTATAATTCCCTCCTAAACTTGGGGTGCGTGTTATACGCCAGTGCGTGTTATACGCCGATAAATACGGTAATTTATGCCTTTAGAGCGCCTGATGGTGCTACTTGGATGTTTGGCCTCCGTATGTGGCCAGGATGTGGAAAAGTCTCACACACTGGGTATCGCCATACTCAGGATGAGTAGCAGAATGTATTTTGGGGTGTTATTTTTGCTATGTACATACTATGTGTTAGAAAGATCTTCTAAATTGACAACTTTGTGAAGAAAAAATATATATATATATATATTTCTTAATTTTCCAAGGCATTGTGGGAAAAAAATTGCAACTTCAAAAAATTCACAATGCCTCTTACTAAATACCTCTGACTGTCTTATTTCCAAAAAGGGGTCATTTGGGGGGTATTTGTACTGTCCTGACATTTTAGGGCCTCAAGAAATGAGATAGGCCATCAGTGCATTAGGATTGATCAATTTGCAATAATGCGTAGCTTAGTTTGTAGACTCTATAACTTTCACACAAACCAATTATCATACACTTATCAGGATTTTTTTTACCAAAGACATGTAGCAGAATACATTTTGGCCTAAATTTTTGCCGAAATTTGATTTGTTTGGATTTCTTTTAAAACAGAATGTAGAAAATGTTGTTTTTTTTCAAAATATTTGCTCTTTTTTAGCTTATATCGCAAAAAATTGAAAATGAAATTGTGAACAAATACCACCAAAAGAAAGCTCTATTTATGTGAACAAAATGATAAAAATTTCATTTGGGTACAGTGTAGCATGACTGAATAATTGTCATTCAAAGTGCAAGAGCACTGAAAGCTGAAAATTGGTCTGGGAAGGAAGGGGGTTTAAGTGCCCAGTATTGAGGTGGTTAATGGGGGCACAGGCAGCGATACAAACTGACAAGCCTTCTAATCCCTCTCCACACTATTTAAAACCTAAAAAATAAATAAAAATCCCTTAGTTATATTTTAATAATTCATACTTTGAATGGTCTAAGGCTACCAGTGGTGTACCCCAAGGTTCAGTGTTGGGACCCTTACTTTTGAACCTATTTAAAAATGTTATAGAGTTTGGGAATAAACATACCCTTAAAGTGTTTGCAGGTGACACCAAGCTGTCCTGTGGAATAACATCCTTAGAGGAAGTGTCCAACTTACAAGCTGACCTCAATGCACTATTTAATTGGGCAACTATGTGGCAAATACTGATGAGCCGAACACCCCCATGTTCGGTTCGCACCAGAACCCGCGAACGGACCGAAAGTTTGCACGAACGTTAGAACCCTATTAAATACAATGGATGCGAACGTTCGAAATCTAAAGTGCTAATTATAATGACTATTATGCATGTTATTGTCCTAAAAAGGGTTTGGGAACCCGGGTTCTGCACCAGGGGACATGTATCAATGCAAAAATAAGTTTTAAAAACGGCAGTTTTTCGGGAGCAGTCATTTTAATGATGCATAAAGTGAAAAAAAAAAAAGTCAAATATTCCT
This sequence comes from Rana muscosa, assembly GCA_029206835.1. Lineage (NCBI taxonomy): Eukaryota > Metazoa > Chordata > Amphibia > Anura > Ranidae > Rana > Rana muscosa. The sequence continues at coordinate 738,520,013 of CM055118.1, forward strand.
TTAAATATCGTACCTAGGGGGTGTCTAAAGTATGCCTGTGAAGTGCCATGTGTTTCCCGTGTTTTAGAACTGTCCCTGCACAAAATTACATTTCTAAAGGAAAAAAAGCCATTTAAAACTGCTTGCGGCTTTAATGTAATGTCTGGTCCCGGTAATATGGATGAAAATCTTTAAGAAAAATGGCATAGCTACCCCATCACCCCCCCCCCCACCCCAGCCCATTACCAGCCCCTTTGGGTCTTGTATGGATATTAAGGGGAACCCCGCACACAAAAGAAAAAAGGCCCTATATACTCTGAACAGCCGTATACAGGCGGTGCATACAAGACAGGGACTGTAGGTTTGTTCTTATGTAGAATCTGTTTGTAATTTTGAACAGGTACATTGTTTAAGTGTAGCTCCAGCCAAAAAATCTATTTTTAAGCTTTTTGGAAAACATAGGGAAGGGTTATCACCCCTGTAACATTTGTTTTGCTGTCTGTGCAGTGTGCACCTGTTCAGAACAGTTCACCTCACTTTCCGTCCTAATGACAAATGTTTTTTGAAAATGTGGGTTTTTTATTGAAACAAGAATTGGTGATAAAGCATCAGTGGATAGGAGACACTTTTTTTCCCATATTAACTCTTACAGGAGAGAATTTGCCTTCCTAGGGGTAGATTTCCTCTCACTTCCTGTTGTATCCTTCCGTTTGCAAGGAGGAGTCGTTTGTAAGTTGGATGTTTGAAAGTAGGGGCTTGCCGTATATACTCTGCTGAAATTTGCCCCTTACATGTTGGTGTTGCCACAACACTGTGAGCCCTCACAGTTACTCTTGGTGGGCGCATGAATGGGCCCTGCTGTGAATTATTAGATCAAGAATTGTAATTGCATGCCCCTGTTGAACAGGGGCTGAAAAATTGGGCCTTTGGTGGTGGTGGTGGTGGTGTTGACACAACACTGTAAGGCCTCACAGTTACTCTTGGTGGGCGCAGGAATGGGCCCTGCTGTGAATTATTAGATCAAGAATTGTAATTACATGCCCCTGTTAAACAGGGGCAGAAAAATTGGGCCTTAGGCACTGGTGCCACAACACTGCAACCCCTCACAGATACTGTACTTGGAGCACAGCAATGAGCCCTGTTGCAAAGTATTGCATCAAAAATTGTAATTACACGCCCCTGTTAAACAGGGGCTGAAAAATTGGGCCTTAGGCACTGGTGCTGGTGCCACGACACTGCAACCTCTCCCAGATACTCTAGTTGGAGTGCAGGAATGAGCCCTGCTGCAAAGCATTGCATAAAAAATTTTAATAACACGCCCCTGTTAAACAGGGGCTGAAAAATTGGGCCCTAGCCACTGGTGGCGGCACCCAGAAACAAAAATGTTCTTCCAAGCTATCATCATCAATCGGATCATTGAGGAGGAGGAGGATAGTCAGTCAACATAACAGGACAGTCTCTAAGCATCAGCATCAGTCTTGAAGGGATGTGACATTTGAAAATAAATTAGTCTGTTATATCAGCTTCAGGTGTTTGGTAGCTGGTGGTGATCCAAGACTGGTTCATCTTTATGAAGGTCAGCCGATCAACCGAGTCGGTGGACAGGCGCACCCTGTGATCTGTGACAAATCCTCCAGCAGCACTGAATGTGCGTTCTGAAAGAACGCTGGATGCAGGACAGGCCAGTAGCTCAATTGCATACTGTGCAAGCTCTGGCCAGTGATCCATCCTCAAGACCCAGTAAGCCAGAGGATTTTCGGTGGGGAAGGTGTCCAAGTCTGACCTTGCCCCTAGGTATTCCTGCACCATGTATATCAGACACTGGCGATGGTTGCTGGAACCGATCATACCTTGGGGCTGCGGACTAAAGAATTGTCTGAACACATCGGTAAGACGGCCACCTTCCCCACCGCTCCTTCTTTGACTGACCGAAGCCTCAGCAACTCGTTGTCCAGGACCAGGAGTTTGTAACCTCCCAGTCTCTGGGAACGCGTTGCACAGACCTTTCTGCAAGGCCTCCCGGAGTTGTCTCATCCTCTGCTCCCTCTGTGACGGTAAGATAAGGTCTGCAACCTTACCCTTGTACCGTGGATCAAGGAGAGTGGCCAGCCAGTAATGGTCCCTCTCCTTGATCCGAAGAATACGAGGATCCTTTTGCAGACTTTGCAGGATCAGGGAGGCCATGCAGCGTAGGTTAGCTGAGGCATTCAGTCCGGAGTCCTCTGGGTCACTAAGGACGGCATGATCCACAGCCACCTCCTCCCAGCCACGTACAAGTCCACGGGTTTCTTGGGACTGTAAATCATCCCTAAAAGACTGCTGCTGCTGATGATGCTGAGTGCCAGGCTCCACCTCCATGCTGACACAATCCTCCTCCTTCTCCTCCTCCTCCTCTTCCTGTGCGATGGGTGGGACAGAAGGAACACTGTCTGGGTAAAGGGGGCCTTGAGAGGCAAGGAAGTCCTCCTCTTCCTGCCTCTGTTCTGCCTCAAGTGCCCTGTCCATTATTCCACGCAGCGTATGTTCCAACAGGTGGACAAGAGGTACAGTGTCACTGATGCATGCACTGTCACTGCTCTCCATCCTCGTGGCCTCCTCAAATGGTGCCAGGACAGTGCATGCATCCCTGATCATGCCCCACTGGCGTGGTGAAAAAAACCGAGCTCCCCTGACCCTGTCCTGGTGCCGTAGTCACACAGGTACTCATTGATGGCCCTCTGCTGCGTGTGCAGCCACTGCAGCATGGCCAACGTTGAGTTCCACCTGCTGGGCATGTCACATATAAGGCAGTTCTTGAGCAGGTTCAGGAAGAGGCCATGGAAGAAGAAGAAGAGGAGGGGGTGGAGGAGAGAGATGTGTCACAACCAGTAGTAGCATTTTGGAGGCGTGGCGGCGGAACAACCTCCAACACTACTGCACCTTGTCCTGCATCCTTCCCAGCTGCCAAAAGAGTGACCCAATGGGCCGTGAAAGAAAGGTAACGTCCCTGTCCATGCCTGCTGGACCATGAGTCAGCCGTAATATGCACCTTACCGCTGACCGCCCTGTCCAGCGAGGCAAAGACATTGCCTTCCACATGCCGGTAGAGAGCTGAAATCGCCTTCCGTGAGAAAAAGTGGCGTTTGGGAACCTGCCACTGAGGAACCGCAGATTGCACAAACTCACGGAAGGGGGCCGAGTCTACCAACTGAAAAGGCAGCAGTTGAAGCGCTAGCAATTTAGCCAAGCTAGCATTCAACCGCTGGGCATGTGGATGGCTGGGAGTGAACTTCTTTCGATGGTCCAGCAGCTGGGGTAGGGAAATTTGCCTGCTAGAATCAGACGTCGGTGTACTGCTAGCAGAGTGCCCGCAAGTACTTGGATGTGACACACCTAATTCTACACCTTCATTCCTCTCAGTGCAGGTTTCAGAGAGGACTGAAGGTATAGTGGGGTTGGAGATCCCAGCTGATGCGGTGCAAGGAGAGGTCCGCTTTGTTCTTTGGTGTGGGTCTTTAAGGTAGGCTTGCCAACGAGCTGCATGGCAGGTCAACATATGTCTGGTCAAGCATGTGGTGCCCAAGCGGGTGATGTTTTGGCCCCTCGAGGGCATCCTGCCTCGTTGGAGATGTGCCTCCTCCTCATCCTCCTCCTCCTCCTCCTCTCTCCTATTAGGCACCCACGTGGAGTCAGTGACCTCATCATCCCCTCCCTCCTCATCACTGGAGCCAATCTGGCAGTATGCTGCAGCTGCTGGAACATGACTGCCAGATTGGTGTCCTTCTTGAGCATCCCCTCTCTTTGTTCTCACGCTACTGCCTTCCTCTAGCTGGGTATCATCATCAGACCCTTCGAAATGCTGGGCATCCTCCTGGAGCATGTACCCAACACTGTGCTCAAACAGTTCGGGGGACTCCTCAGGAGGACATGGTTGGTCTAGGGAAGGAGTGACTGATGATGACATTGATACCAGGGAAGAGGACGCTTTGGCAGCTGCTTTGCCAGTACCCTGAGCCTGGGTGAGAGAGGATGAGGAGGATGAGGATGGCTTAGTCATCCACTCTACCAAGTCTTCGGCATGATGCGGCTCAACACGTCCAGCTGCCGAAAAGAAGGACAAGCGTGTCCCATGGCCATGTGCTGATGGCGATGCACCGCGTCCACGACCAGCACTGTTGTCTCTAGACACAGAGCCTGCTTGCCCTCTTTTATTGGCTCCTGACTGTCTGCCTCTCCTTGTTTGCGAAAACCGATGGGAAAACCAGCAATAAGGCCTAGCTTCAGGAGTATATTTTGCAGGAATCACACTACGCCTGCTGTAAGTGCTGCAAATGCCTGTTGGTGTAACACACCAGGAAAACACAGCAATACGGGCTAGCTTCAGGGGTATAATGTGCAGGAGGCACACTCCACCCGCTGTAAGTGCTGCAAATGCCTGTTGGTGTAACACACCAGGAAAACACAGCAATACGGGCTAACTTCAGGTGTATAATGTGCAGGAGGCACACTCCGCCCGCTGTAAGTGCTGCAAATGCCTGTTGGTGTAACACACCAGGAAAACACAGCAATACGGGCTAACTTCAGGTGTATAATGTGCAGGAGGCACACTCCGCCCGCTGTAAGTGCTGCAAATGCCTGTTGGTGTAACACACCAGGAAAACACAGCAATACGGGCTAACTTCAGGTGTATAATGTGCAGGAGGCACACTCCGCCCACTGTAAGTGCTGCAAATGCCTGTTGGTGTAACACACCAGGAAAACACAGCAATTACGGGCTAACTTCAGGTGTATAATGTGCAGGAGGCACACTCCACCCGCTGTAAGTGCTGCAAATGCCTGTTGGTGTAACACACCAGGAAAACACAGCAATACGGGCTAACTTCAGGTGTATAATGTGCAGGAGGCACACTCCACCCGCTGTAAGTGCTGCAAATGCCTGTTGGTGTAACACACCAGGAAAACACAGCAATACGGGCTAACTTCAGGTGTATAATGTGCAGGAGGCACACTCCGCCCGCTGTAAGTGCTGCAAATGCCTGTTGGTGTAACACACCAGGAAAACACAGCAATACGGGCTAACTTCAGGTGTATAATGTGCAGGAGGCACAATCCGCCCACTGTAAGTGCTGCAAATGCCTGTTGGTGTAACACACCAGGAAAACACAGCAATACGGGCTAACTTCAGGTGTATAATGTGCAGGAGGCACACTCTGCCCGCTGTAAGTGCTGCAAATGCCTGTTGGTGTAACACACCAGGAAAACACAGCAATACGGGCTAACTTCAGGTGTATAATGTGCAGGAGGCACACTCCGCCCGCTGTAAGTGCTGCAAATGCCTGTTGGTGTAACACACCAGGAAATCACAGCAATACGGGCTAACTTCAGGTGTATAATGTGCAGGAGGCACACTCCACCCACTGTAAGTGCTGCAAATGCCTGTTGGTGTAACACACCAGGAAAACACAGCAATACGGGCTAACTTCAGGTGTATATTGTGCAGGAGGCACACTCCGCCCGCTGTAAGTGCTGCAAATGCCTGTTGGTGTAACACACCAGGAAAACACAGCAATACGGGCTAACTTCAGGTGTATAATGTGCAGGAGGCACACTCTGCCCGCTGTAAGTGCTGCAAATGCCTGTTGGTGTAACACACCAGGAAAACACAGCAATACGGGCTAACTTCAGGTGTATATTGTGCAGGAGGCACACTCCGCCCGCTGTAAGTGCTGCAAATGCCTGTTGGTGTAACACACTAGGAAAACACAGCAATAAGGCCTAGCTTCAGGTGTATACTGTGCAGGAGGCTTAGCAACAATGACACTGACACTGTCCCCTGCCTATCCTTCTCTCTCCCTGCATACAAGGTTTATCAAAGAATATGACACTGACACTCTCCCTGCCTATCCTTCTCTCTCCCTGCACACAAGGTTTAGTAAAGAATATGACACTGACACTCTCCCCTGCCTATCCTTCTCTCTCCCTGCACACAAGGTTTATCAAAGAATATGACACTGACACTCTCCCTGCTTATCCTTCTCTCTCCCTGCACACAAGGTTTAGTAAAGAATATGACACTGACACTGTCCCCTGCCTATCCTTCTCTCTCCCTGCACACAAGGTTTATCAAAGAATATGACACTGACACTCTCCCTGCCTATCCTTCTCTCTCCCTGCACACAAGGTTTAGCAAAGAATATGACACTGACACTGTCCCCTGCCTATCCTTCTCTCTCCCTGCACACAAGGTTTAGCAAAGAATATGACACTGACACTCTCCCTGCTTATCCTTCTCTCTCCCTGCACACAAGAATAGCACAAAGAATATCAACACTGTCCCTGCCTATCCTTCTCTTTCCCTGCGCTGGAACACACTACACAAGGCCGCCGCGCTGGCGGCCTTTTATAGTGTGGGGCGTGTGCTAAACCCCCTGAGCTATAATTGGCCACAGGCAACCTGCCTGTGGCCAATTATGGCTCTCCTAGCTGCCGGTGCTGTGATTGGCAAAGCATGCGGGGTCACAGTGCATGCTTGGCCAATCACAGCGCCGGGATTGCACTGTGATGGCGCAGTGTATTGTGGGCCGTTCGTGTCACTCGAATTTGGCGCGAACGGCCCAAATCGTTCGATGTTCGCCGAACGGTCGAACAGCCGATGTTCATCCCTAGTGGCAAACAAGGTTTAACATTGATAAATGTAAAGTTATGCCCTTTGGGGCTAAAAGCATACATCTAAGAGGCTATCAGCTGGAGAAGTCAATGGTTGAGAAGGATCTGGATGTTCTGGTGGATCATAGACTTAATAATAGCATGCAATGCAAAACTGCGGTTTCCAAAGCGATCAAAATACTTTCTTGTATTAAAAGAGGTATAGACTCCAGAGAGAGAGATATAATTTTGCCCCTGTCCAAATCAATAGCAAGACCTCATCTGGAATATGCAGTTCAGTTTTGGGGCATCTGTTCACAAAAGGGGGATCAGAAAGTTTTTTTTCCCCCACTGGAGCAAATTGGATCATGTTTTATTGTGGTTTCTTTTGCGTTCCTCTGGATCAATTGTGGGTGTAGGATTGTGAATATGGAGGTTTTCTATTAGTTTTTTTTTCCGACTGATTGAACTACATGGACTGGTTTTTTTTAACCTGACTATTTTTACTATGTAAGTATGTAGTAACTGAGATGTTTAACCACCTGACTCCCACTAGTTCATGTCAAGGCTAGCTCTCAATGGGAATCGGTGGTTCACTGTACTAGACCTACGGTCTGGGTACTATCAAGTCCCGATGGCATCCGAGGACCAGGAGAAGACTGCATTCATATGTCCCTTGGGTTTCTACCAGTTCACACGCATGCCACAGGGCATAAGAGGTGCGCCTGCAACCTTCCACAGACTGCTAGAAAAAGTTCTAAGTGACTTAGTCCCCAGGGCATGTCTTGTCTCAATTACATTATTGTGTTCGGGGCAACATTAGAAGAACATGACAAGAGACTCATGCCGGTTTTACAGCGTCTGAGAGATGAGGGACTGAAGCTGTCAGCAGACAAGTGCAAGTTCTGCAGATCATCAGTCACATTCATAGGTCACATAGTTTCTGCTGAAGGTGTGGCCACTGACCCCGCAAAAGTCGAGGCTGTGGTGAACTGGCCCCAGCCTCAGAATATTACAGAGCTACGGTCCTTCCTTGGCTTTTGTGGATATTATCGCAGATAAACCCCTTCATGACTTGTTGAAGAGTGATATGAACAGCTCTGAGAAGCAAAAGTGGTCTCCCAAAAGCTCCTTTGATCAATTGAAGAAGAAATTGACAGGAGCTTACGCTGATGCTCAGAAGCCCTATGTACTTCATGCAGGTGCAAGTTTTGAGGGTCTTGGTGGAGTATTGCATTCAGAGTATCCCCAAGGATTACGGCCCATAGCCTTCATCAGCCGAAGTCTTTCTCCTAGTGAGTGTAATTACCCAGTTCACAAGTAGGAGTTCTTGGCACTCAAATGGGCCATCGTTGACAAGTTACATTATTATCTATATGGAGCTTCATTTGAAGTAAGAACTGATAACAATCCTTTGCCGTATGTTCTAACTACAGCCAAGCTAGATGCCACCGGGCACCGATGGTTAGCCGTTCTTTCTAATTACCAGTTTACATTGAAGTACAAAGAACATTGTAACAGGAAAGTATAAATTAGCTGACAGATCTTCACAGTGGTGGATCAGCTACCTGGAATCCCTGTATACAGAGATAGGAAAGTCTGAATAGTTAGACCTATGATCAGTGTTGGGAAACACAAGCCATGGTCGGTGCAGGAGGAGAGTTTCGTAGTCGGGGTCATAAGCCAAGGTTGATGCAGGAGGAGATTTTCATAGTCAGGGTCACAAGCCAAAGTAGTTTCCAAACAGCAAGAGAAGTAGGATCAGACCACAATAATCTAGCATCGGGAAGTGGAGAGGCAAGGCTTATATAGGAAGTTCATGGGAGGAGCAAGGAGTTCAAGGTTAACCAGCAATCAAGACACAAGGCAGGGTTTTCCAATGAATCAGGCAGGATTGTCAAATAGATCAGGCAGGGAACTGTTCAGCATCTCAGATCGCTCAGTGAGAAGAATCAATGCCAGATACAGAAGAGGTCACAGGTTTTAGACCCAGTCCTGACAGCCTCACTTGTATCATGCATGGGGAGGAGCAGTTTCTAATTTGGTCAATATGTTACCAGTTTTTGCTTCACATCTGGAATAATTTACTAACTTGCCTTCTTCCTCAGCAAACCATTGTAATGAAGAGAGGATCGACATTGTTTATTTTTGTGATGTTGCACATATATGTTATGTTTAGAGATGGCCTTGCGGTTCGCCCCGCGGCGAATTTTGTGCATTCGCGGTTCGCGAAACCGGCAGACATATGGCGCTATTCGTGACTGGTTCGCAGCCACCATATTCTGAATCTTTTACATTGTGGAACTTTGACCTATGACACATCCATCATGTGGTACAGGACAGCCAATGAGACATTTCAGCAGATGGACATACCCCTTACCTTATAAATAGACCTGATCTGGCTGCCATTTTACATTCTTTTATTTGTCAGCGTAGGGACAGGTTGCTGTGTGGAGCAGGGACAGACTGTAATCCTAGCTATTAGGTCCACAAAAGTCCTTTTAAGGACTGGTATAGGTGTACAATTGTTTTGTGTGCAGTGTATAGGGGTGTAATACACTTTTAGTTAATTTCAATTGTGCAGCATTGGGACTGCAGTGCTGAGCGGTTCTGCAGCTGTCTTTAGTCAGTGTAGGAAGGTTGCTGTGTGTGTACTAGCAGGGACAGACTCTACTAAAACAAAAGTCCTTCTAAGGACTGGTATAGGTGTACAGTCCACAAAAGTCCTTTTACGGACTGGTATAGGTGTACTATTTTGTGTGCAGTAAATAGGGGTGTACTACACGCATAAAATACTCTAGGAAGAATAGTATAGTGCATTTCTACTGTGCAGCTTCTGAGCGGTTCTGCTGCAGCTCTTTTCTCGGTTTAGGTAGAAATTGCCGCTGTGTGTCGCAGGCACAGACTAGCGACTAAAATCGCTAACCAATAAAGCTCCACAAAAGTTTATTTTAAGGACTGGTATAGGTGTACTATTTGGTGTGCAGTATATAGGGGTCTAATACACGCATAAAAAACTTTCAAACATACTATATAATATATACTATATACTATACTATATAATATATAGTGCATTTCAACTGTGCAGCATTTCTACTGTGCAGCTTCTGAGCGGTTCTGCTGCAGCTCTTTTCTCGGTTTAGGTAGAAATTGCCGCTGTGTGTCGCAGGCACAGACTAGCGACTAAAATCGCTAACCAATAAAGCTCCACAAAAGTTCATTTTAAGGCCTGGTATAGGTGTACTATTTGGTGTGCAGTATATAGGGGTCTAATACACGCATAAAAAACTTTCAAACATACTATATAATATATACTATATACTATACTATATAATATATAGTGCATTTCAACTGTGCAGCATTTCTACTGTGCAGCTTCTGAGCGGTTCTGCTGCAGCTCTTTTCTCGGTTTAGGTAGAAATTGCCGTTGTGTGTCGCAGGCACAGACTAGCGACTAAAATCGCTAACCAATAAAGCTCCACAAAAGTTCATTTTAAGGACTGGTATAGGTGTACTATTTGGTGTGCAGTATATAGGGGTCTAATACACGCATAAAAAACTTTCACATATAGGAAGAATAGTATAGTGCATTTCTACTGTGCAGCATTGTGACTGCTGAGAGGTTCTGCAGCGATACTACAAAGAGTGACAAACGCAATTAGAAAAAAGTATTATAACTGCTGTGATAGACCAGTGGCCCCCGAAAACGACAGTTTGAAGCGGGGTGTTATATACCTTCTTCCACATATACTGCCCTTCTCTACAGCCTTTTGTCACAGGGTCATTTAAAAAGATGACAGGCAGAGGAAGAGGCAGGCCCTTCCGCAGGGGTGGTAGGGGTAGGGCAGGAGCACCAGGCCGGAGCCAAAGTGGGAAGTTGCAGAAGGTGCGTTCAATTACGTCAAAGGACGCACCAGACTTGGTTGAGTGGCTCACTCAGCCTTACTCTTCTGCACCCTCCTCATCCTCTCTATCTGCACCCTCTTCACTCTCTGCTGTGTGCACCCCCAAAGACACTACCACCAACACCACCGCCACCATATACCCTCCGCTTGAGTCACAGGAATTATTTTCCGATCCATCACAAGACTTCTCTGATGTGCAGGCATTCTTGACATTGGATCAGGAAGAGGAGGTAGCAACAACCGCCACTCAGCAGTCTGACGACAGTACCCAGATCAGCCCAAGGATGTTGGTCCCCGCTGTTGCTGCCTACTCCGAGATCTCTAATGTTAGTGGTGGGGAAGGTGACGTAGATGATGATGTGTCTATGGACGTCACGTGGGTGCCCACAAGAGAGGACCAGGAGGGGAGTTCAGAGGGAGAGATGGACCAGCAGATAGGGAGGAGAGGCAGGCGGAACTTACATTGCACAGGAGGGACAAACAAGACTGTTAATGTATCAGGACTCAGAGCGAGCCATCAACCATGTACGGTCACATCTGGCGCTTCCAGGACGCCGGCACATGGCTCCGCAGTGTGGGCTTTTTTTAACGTGTCCGCTGCTGACAATAGTGTTGCCATCTGCAGCCTTTGCAGTCAACGCATAAGTCGCGGTAAGCCCAACACTCACCTAGGGATGACCGCCTTAAGAAGGCACATGAACTCCCATCACCGAGCCCAGTGGGAACAACGCCGTCAGAACCCATAAAGCCAAACTCCAGGCTCTCACCGTCCAGCCTCTTCTACTACTTCTCCTCTCTCTTCACAGTTGTCCTCCACTCCACCTTCCATCATCCCGTCCCCAAGTTTATCTGGAAAAAGGCAGGCTTCCGTGGGCCAAACGTTCGAGCGTAAAAGAATGATGACGCTGGATAACCCTCTTGCCCAACGGTTGACCGCTGGCTTGTCAGAACTCCTAGCCCGCCAACTACTGCCATATGAACTGGTGGACTCGGAGGCCTTTCGAAAATTTGTGGCCATTGGAACACCACAATGGAAGGTCCCAGGAAGGAAATATTTCTCCCAGAAGGGCATCCCAGAGCTATATGGCCATGTTCAGCGGCAAGTGAATGTATCTCTGGCACACAGTGTCGGTGCCAAGATACATCTGACCACAGACACGTGGTCTAGCAAACACGGGCAGGGAAGGTATATTACTTTTACTGCCCACTGGGTGAACCTTCTGACGGCCGTCAAGCATGTAACCCGTGGCACCCGTGTAGATTTGGTTTTACCGCCATGGATTGCATGCAGGCCTGCCTCTTCTTCTCCTCCTCCTCCTACTCCATCCTCCCTCTCCTCCTCGGCTGACTCCTCCTCTTCTGCTGCTACCGTCTCTTCCGCTGCGCCGCCCAAGATCCCCAGAACCTATTCGACATGCCAGGTGAGACGTTGCCATGCTGTGCTGCGTCTGTTGTGCCTGGAAGCCAAGAGCCACACTGGCCCTGCACTCCTTTCAGCTTTGCATTCACAGGCAGATCAGTGGCTAACACCGCTCAATTTGACAGTTGGTAAAGTGGTGTGCGACAACGGTGCCAATCTGCTGAGCGCGTTGAAACAGGGCAAAATTACACACATGCCATGCATGGCACACGTCTTGAACTTGGTCGTGCAGCGATTCGTTGTCAAATACCCTGGGGTCCAGGACGTCTTGCGGCAGGCAAGGAAAATCTCGGCCCATTTCAGAAGATCTTACACGGCCATGGCTCGCCTTGCTGACATTCAGCGGCGACACAATCTGCCGGTCAGACGTCTTATTTGTGACTGCCCGACGCGATGGAACTGAACCTTGTATATGCTTGATAGGCTGCTCCAGCAGAAACGTGCAGTTAACGACTACCTGTACAAACTCTGTGCCAGAACAGGTTCTGGGGATCTTCGTTTTTTTTCACTGCGTCAGTGGCTGCTCATGCGCGACGCATGCAGACTTTTGCGGCCATTTGATGAGATCACCAAACTGGTCAGTCGCAGCCATGGTGCCATCAGTGACATCGTACCTTATGCCTTCTTTATGGAGCGTGCATTGCGTCGTGTCATTGATCAAGCCGTCGAGGAGCAGGAGCAGGAAGATGAGGAAGTCGCAATGCTGGATGAATTCCCAGGGGGGGCTACTCTATCTGAGACAAGTCAACAACAGGAGTCTGAAGAGGAGTCAGAGGAGAATGGTGCCGGGGCGGATGAGGAGGAGCAAGAAGAGCATGCTTTAAACCTTTCTGGGATCCCTGCTGTTGTTGTTCGTGGATGGGGGGAGGAGATCGAGGATGACATTATCCTGGATGATGACGAGCAGGAGCCAGGCCACCACACTGCTTCCAGTTTAGTGCAAATGCTCCAGTGTTTGAAGAGGGACCCCCGTATAAAAAGCATAAAGCGCAAGGACCATTACTGGGTGGCAACGTACTTGGACCCCCGGTACAAACAAAAAATGGCAGAAATGTTACCACCATCACAGAGGGCTGTCAGAATGGAGCACTTCCAGGCCTTGCTTCGAGAAATGCTGCATTCTGCTTTTGCGTGCGCTGGCAGAGGAATTTCCACTCCCAGAGGAACAGTTGTGGATACCAATCCAACAGCGCCTGCAAGAAGAGGGCGGTTTGAAGATGTCTTGGTCACTTCTGATATGAGATCATTCTTTCAGCCGACCCATCGACAGGTCTCATCCGGATCCAGCATCAGGGAACGCCTAGACCGACAGGTTTCCGACTACATCGGATTAACGGCCGATGTGGACGCTCTGAGAAGTGATGAACCCCTGGACTACTGGGTGGGCAGGCTTGACCTCTGGCCAGAGCTTGCACAATTTGCAATGGAACTGTTGGCTTGCCCCTTGTCCAGTGTCCTGTCCGAAAGGACGTTCAGCGCAGCAGGGGGGATCGTGACCGATAAGCGCACTTGCTTAGCTCACGACAGTGTTGACTACCTCACATTTATAAAAATGAATGAGGCATGGATCTCTGAGGAATTCAACACATGTGACCAGTAGACCATGTTTCATTCAAATTCCTCATGACAGGCCACAAATATCCACCACCACCTATAACAATTATTCATGGTCCTTGTCTTCTTGGGTAAATACAGCGGCATAAAAGGCCTTTTATGTCCGTTGAATGCCTAATTTTTGGGGCCTGTAGTGCCCGAATCGTATTTATCCTGTGAATGCCTAATGTACCTCCAGCCACAGAATTTAAAGTTCTTTGCTGTCAGATGAATGCCTGTTGGCTAATTTTTGGGGCCTGTACTGGCCGACACTTACTTCTTTATCCAGGCTATGAATGCCTAATTTTTCAGACTGGAATTGAAAATCAATTCCGCTAAATTGTGGAACGGATGTGGACCCATTTTACAGACGTGTGAATGGACCCTATATGTATTTGACATGTATTTACCGGCTGCTGTCAGTTCCGGCTGATTTAGGCCGAGCTATTACAATAAAACCGTGCAATATTACAAAAAACTAAATAAACGTTATAACTGTATAAACGATTTATACAACTTTAAAAAAAAAAAAACATTTATGGCAACTTTTCCAATAGCAAGATCATCTCATGCACCCCCTTCATAGCCTGGCCTTGCGTCTCTTCCATGGCCTTCATGCGCTCCTGAATTGACAAAAAATTTCAGATAAAAAAAGAATGCTTGTCGTTGTCGATCTCAAATTTGCTTAATACTTCTGTTATGTCATTGTCCATGTTGTGGGACTATGTGTGCACAGCTAGTAATTATTTTGTGGCTGCAAATATGACCTGGAGGTTTTTAATGTTCGCCTCCCATTGAAATAAATGGGGCCCGCCGCGATTTACCCGCGTTCGCGAACCGTCCCGGGAGATGTTCGTCCATCCCTAGTTATGTTGTCTTTGACGGGACGTAAAGGTTTCCCCAGTGGGAGTGTGTAGGGAAGTGTTCTTTTGTATACTGTACGTGAGGCTGTTTAGATTCATGCCTGGTTATAACCATAGATTTCTTGATTACAAACAGATTCTTCCTGTTAAGAGTTTATTTCCTGCCTTTGCTTAAAAGGTCAGGAAGTCCCTCGAGGCTATATAGGTGGATGTATTACAGGAAGTGTGAGAGAGAGAGAGGCCAGACACATGCTCTGCAAGCCAGAAGGTGCTGGAGGCTGATTTTGTGCTGTATCCATTCATTCAGGCTAAAAAGGGACAATAGCAAGTGTTACTGCACTGTGTAGCTCACTGTTTGTTATATTAATGTCACTCCTGTGTTGGAATCAGAGATATCTGATATTCTATGATTCACTGAAACTTTCTATTTGCATACTGCAATATACTTGGGCTATTCTCAAGTGTATGAGAGCAAAGCTCATTTGATTTTAACCTATCAAGTCACTGGTTTGTGTTGAAGTGTATATCTGCCACTTCATTTTTTAAACCAACAGTGTCCCTTTTTGGTCGGGGGGGCGGGGGGTCCTACCTAATATTAGCCTAGGGAACGGTAAACAGGTAGCAACAGGATAGGCTACCGAATGGCCATTTAGATAGGTAGGGGTCTGGTCGCATTGATAGCCTATAGCCAGGTTAGGGACCAAGAGATAGGCTAGATAGGCCTGATTTGCCTTGCAGGTGGTGCGTTCCAGACTTCTTCACCATCGGTGTGTTCATCTATACAAGCGTCCCCAGGAAGCCACTGCTCCACAGATGCATCAGCATTCGTCCTCTCAAGCCGGATTGTGTTTCGTATTGCAAGTCAGCTCATCAGGGGCCCCTGCAACCGAACTGTGCCACAGGACCTAATTGGAGGTATTGGTGTTAAAGGCATTTAGTTATATATTTGGATATGAAGATACATATATACACGGTGCTTTTCAGACATATGTGCATTCTTCCTGTTATTGCTTTGGTTGTATGTAATGACATGTCTTTATCATATATAAAGTTACACTAATCACCTGCTGGTATGTCTGCATATCTTTACTTTTAGAAATCTATGGTGTATTAGTACTAGTGCTGTCAGTTATTTTGGGTAAGTTACCAGTTATTGTCCTAGAAAGGGATCATCTCTACATATGCAGGAGCCCTGTTCTAGGTGGAGGCACTGCCAATTATATATTCATAGTTCACTCTTTCTTTAGCGAAGGTTTTGGCTCCTTTGGTTACCTGCAGGTTAACGCCATACCCTGTGTGGAGAGGGTAACTTCATATGCCCCCCCCCCCCCATAACAGGGCTATACTGGCAACCCCAAATACCAAATATAGAAAAAGATACCGTCCGGCAAGTCTTATTAGGAAAATACTGTTATCAATAAATCTAAGGATTCTCATATTAACTGTATATTCGGGGTTCTGTGGAAGAATGAAGCAATGGCAAGCCTAATGCATAGCCAGCAATGAAGGATAAATGCAGGATTTCAGTGTTCAGGCAAAATACTCCATGCAATATGTAGATTCTTAAAAAGAAAAAAAAAATACTTTAGACTTTAGGATAATTTTTATATTTTTAGTTTATTAAATTATGCATTTATTGTGACCTTGCTTGTTCCTGAGACTGTCTATAAGATTTTCCTTTTCTTTTTCTTTTTTTTATCTATTGCATTCACCAACAATATAGAGGAAAAGGATTATACACAAGTTAGACCATACTGTTCATTTTAATTAAAATACATATTCTTTGTAAAAAGACCAAACATAATGATGATTTAGGGATAGAATATTAACAGCTTTTGTGTTGCAGCCACGTGACTTTTTCACCTTTTATAATATGGTTTTTTTTCCTACTAAAATAGAAGTAAATATAAAAATTCACCCATTTTTTGACTGGCAGAATTGTAAAATACAGTAGATTAAATAGGCATCAGTCTAGTGATTTATGCTAATCATTATTTTACAGTTTGCAAGCATGTAAATCTTATGGTGTTAGTCCATGTATTAAAAAGCAACAGCATTTATTCAAAAAGTTCCTTTCAGTTTTTTGCCTATTTTGTACTTATATCACCTACCTTTGGGTAACACAAATTCACAGGGAGTTATCACACAGGCAGCATGGTGAGCATGATATAATTATATTAGGGCATTAGCACTCTGGCGTGCTTTCCCTGTACATCTACCTCACCTTTACCCACATGACTTAGAAATATAAATGAATGAGGAGAGATATATTGGCAGTCTTTTTTGGTGTGTGAGATTTAAGGCCTCATATCTAAATACAGAATTTCCCAACATCCTCTAATAATCTCTTGAGGGCTGATTTATCATCCAAGGCCCCTACTCAAGTGGATCCAAGTGGTTCAGTATTGAAGAGCTAAAATAAATTGTACTTTACATGATGATTTTGAACAGGAGGCCTCTAATCTGAAGCAATGATTTTTAAGGAGGGGGTATATAAATAAATAGCTTCCCAAAAGCCTACATCAGGGCCAAGGAAAGTAGTAGGAAGGATTTGCTATATGGTCAGCAATGGGTCCAGGAAAATCAGACACCTCTTTGCATACAGTATACTACTTCTTCCCAGTATATTTTAAACATATGTCAAAAGCATTGACATTTGTTGACTGATGATGAATGACTAAAATAATTTGTTTTAGAAAGAACCTTAAGTTATCTATCGCAGGAACAACTGAAATAAAAAACCTGAATTGAGCTTAACCCTATCCCTGTAAAATGATATGAACTACTTGGATCAATTAAAATAGTATTTATTAATGTCAAAAGTAGAAAATCATATATAGCATATACAATGATATCATACTAGACAAACTACACACAATATAAAATTAAAAACCAACCCACCACACAACTCCATATGTCTTGTATATTTTTTTTCATTTATTTATAAGCCTACAATGTGGGTGTTGGATAGGAGAACAGCTGTCCTTAATAATCCAATATAGTGGGAAGGAAAAAAGCAGTTGATGAGACTAAAAGCTGTATATATCACATTAGTGCAATCTGCAAGAGACCAGTGTTAAAGTCAAAACACTAAAGAGCTGTAGTAACTGTATCCAGGGATCAATGCCCTGAGCATCCACAATTGTGCAGTATTGGAGGGGTATTTCTGGCTGTATTTTCTGGGGAAAGAGCCCAAGTAGATGAAGGCAGACTCTATGGTGGTCCAGAGGAGGGGAAAGTATGTTCCCGATGAAGATGATTGTAGTTTGAGAAAACCTCCCTAACACCATAGATAATAACGATTAATTAGCAATGAATAGCATATAGTGGATTATCCATATGATTAAGGTACCGTATATACTCGAGTATAAGCCAAGATATTCAGCCCTTTTTTTTGGGCTGAAAGTCCCCTTCTCGGCTTATACTCGAGTCAGCGAAATTTAACATTGTAAATAGTACCTGAAAAAAAGTTGAGAGGCTGCGGCGTCCATCGTTTAAATCTTGCGGTCTCTTCCTGGTCCCTTCCGTGATAGGCGATTCTCAGCAGACACTCTCCGCCTATCACGAACATTCTCTCATCCTCAGTTTCCCAGCAGACGTCTGTGATTAGCGGAACACCGAACACAGTGTCTGCTGGGATGGGTGAGGATGAGAGAACATTCGTGATAGGCGGAGAGTTTCTGCTGAGAATCGCCTATCACGGAAGGGACCAGGAAGAGACCGCGGGATTTAAACGATGGACGCCGCAGCCTCTCAACTTTTTTTCAGGTACTATTTACAATGTTAAATTTAAACAGTGAGCTAGGGAACAGTGAGGATAGGAACAGTGAGAATAGGAACAGTGAGGATAGGAACAGTGAGAATAGGAACAGTGAGGATGGGAACAGTGAGGAACAGTGAGGATGGGAACAGTGAGGAACAGTGAGGATGGGCACAGTAAGGATGGGAACAGTGAGGCATTGTTGACCCTCGGCTTATACTCGGGTCAGTACGTTTTCCCATTTTTTTGTGGTAACATTAGGTACCTCGGCTTATACTCGGGTTGGCTTATACTCGAGTATATACGGTAGTCCTTTTGCCAAAAGATGAATATACAGCATTACATATAGCAGCTCCCTCAAATGCTTCAACAGTCACATATATGTGGAAAGGAGATATACTTATCAGCCATTGTGCAAACATAAAATCCTTCAGTCCTTATAATGGTCATCTGGAAAAAGTCCCATCTGTGAGCATAAATTTTCCATGTGTTTAAAGTTGAGAGTTGGAGGTAGAAAAGATGTCTGTGCCTTTTTATGTTAGGAAGACGTGTCGCATGGTCAGTAAAAGACTTGATGACCACATATATGATTTACAAACACATAAACTGATGTCCCCAGTGCAAAATCTATGGATTGAAAATTTGGGTGATGGAGAGGGTCCCTGAGATATGCGAAAAGGAGAATAGGATAAAATAAATTACAATGTATACAAAATCTAAGTAGATTTGGGTGCTCTGTGCAACACATCCCTCAGGTTTAAATGAAAGTCTTAGTTTTAATCCATTTTTGTAAAATAAAATATGTTGGTTTCTGTGTGTGGATGTGTGTATAAACACATGTACATATGCATATATGGTATATAGCTAGTTATTATAAATTCTATTTACTTACCGTATGTATTATTTTATTTTTTTTACCCATTGTGAGGATGCATTCGCTTTAGATTTTTTCATTGTGATTTATATGATTGATATGTATTCCTTCTTTTGAGTGATGAACTTATGCAGCTAACACTGGGGGAGATTTACTAAAATCTGTTGCAGCTGTGCATAGTAGCCAATCAGCTTCTAACTTCTAACTTCAGCTTGCTCAATTAAGCTTTATCAATAAAACCTAGAAGCTGATTGGTTACTATGTACAGCTGCACCAGATTCAGTTTGCATCAGTTTTAGTAAATCAATCATATTGAGATTGTTTTTCATTGTGATATGTGTTAGATAAGGTAAACTTTCTGAATACTGGTGTCTGGTGCTTGCTGGCCCCTTTATTCCACTTTATGTCTCTCCCCTAAGGGATGGATTGAGCTTACCATTTGGCCTGTTAATGCTCATCTGGGGGAGCAATTAGTGTGCTGTTGTATTTGTCTGTCATTGCCCCATGCACGCACATGCATCATGATGTTTTCATTAGTCTTTTTTTTTATTTGTTATGCATCTTGATGCTCTTGACGTGCGGATGTGATGACATCCCACTATCGACATGTCTTTGGTGAGCTTTTCCTAGATGGAAGGGGTTGGGAAAGATAGTGAGATATCCTGATTGGCAGGAAAAGAATAGAGGATTGGAGCCATGCTTGCAGTTTCCTGCCCCTTTGGGTGCCATCTTTGACACCTTGTCCAATATTTAGGGATGTGATACAGCACTGTGGGCTGGGCAGTTTCTAAGAAAGTTGGGTCACCAACAAAATCGGTTAGACATCAGTCTTTCATCTCCCAATTGACCCAGTGGTAGTGTTATCCCTATTCGTTCATGATGAATGGACTTTTGCTTTTTTCACCTGGTATGAAGCCTTTACTTTACACATTTATGTTTGAGTGAGTAGACTACCATGTATATGCCTCTACTATGATCATTCTCTCAATGAGCTCCTAACTATTTGGAGTGACATCTAAGCCATGCATATAAGGTCTAGGTGGTTCCTGTAAAAGTCTACATGTGACATCCGTGTATTATTTATGACAGCCTAAATCCACCTGGAGACTGTATGATAATACGCCAACTACATAGGCCATGCATATACACCATTGATTTGTATTGATTTGGGATGTATTTGTATTTTTTTTTTAATTAAAGATATAGGAAGGTACCTCCAGGGGACTTTATAGGCAGAGACAATAGTATGACTGTAAAAAAGGCAAATGCCAATCTTTATTACAAAACATGAATAAAATGACCCGATGGGTCAGTAAAACAGTACGAATATCAGACAAAAAATAGCATAGTTAAACAGTATGACAATACAGATACCCTGTTGGTCTGGGATACACCATAAAACAAACTGCCAGCCTGAATGAAGCTTGGTCAGTGTAGGTGATAGACAGATAGAGCCAACGCGTTTCAGACTCAGTA
This sequence comes from Rana muscosa, assembly GCA_029206835.1. Lineage (NCBI taxonomy): Eukaryota > Metazoa > Chordata > Amphibia > Anura > Ranidae > Rana > Rana muscosa. The sequence continues at coordinate 738,540,507 of CM055118.1, forward strand.
AGTCCTTCTTCAGGGAAGGATGAGGGTATAACAGGACTAAAATGTAACAATAACAATCAATATAAAGTGCATATTACAGTAGTACATTAGGCTAACGCCAAATGACACTTACATTGTATAAGACATTCACTAAAATCATGAGAAGGTCTCATAAGGCTGTCTGCTGTTGCCTATAAAATGAACAACAAACAACAGACATTTGTAAACAGCGCACTTCCAGATAGGGTTATAGCATTGAATAAAAATTATATTGTGGCTCTGTCACATACTAAAACAGTCCTAATGAGTCCATAGTGATAATAAGTCCATGAACAGGGGAACAGAAAGCTGTCCTTAGTGGCTGCCAGCTTGGAAACGAGCTAGAAGAGTTTTGGGAATGTAGAAAAGGACACAAAGCAGTGCCATCTAAGTGTAGCAATTAAGGCATTTTAATAAAAAGGTCATATTTACACTCACAAAGGAAGGATCAAAACCAGCATGTAGTATAGAGATCATCATCTGCTCTGCCCCGGGAGAGGTGTTAGTGCGTACAGGCTGTAGGAGCTGCCTCAGATCTGGCAGCGCTGTCTGCTGTTGCCTACGAGGAGCCATAGAAAGAGGGGCACCCATCAGTGCACTGTACACCCATAAGGACAGCACAAGGGGTGCCCAAAGGTAAACATGTAAATTATATCTCTAAGAGGGGGAAGAAACAATGAACTGAATACATCACAGATCTCTTTCACAAACTCCAGATCTGAAACCTGGCAAAACCGGTTTAAAGTTGAAGGCCTCATTAAGTCCTGGTGGATTAGTGGCATCTAGATTGTGTATCCAAAATGCGTTGGACTATCTGTTTATCACCTACACTGACCAAGCTTAAATCAGGCTGGCAGTTTGTTTTATGGTGTATCCCAGACCAACAGGATATCTGTATTGTCAGTCATACTGTTTAACTATGCATTTCTATGCTATTGTTTGACTGATTTTGGTACTTTTTTACTGACCCATTGGTTCATTTTTTGTAATAAAGATTGACATTTGCCTTTTATACAGTCATACTATTGTCTCTGCCTATAAAGTCCTGTGGGAAAACCTTCCTATATGTTTTCTCTGAATATTGGGATGTTGGCAGTGTACACCCACTCAATATCTCATCCAGCTGTAGTCTATTTTATTTTTTATTTTTTTACAATTATACTTGGAGTTAGTTGGGTTTTAATAGGTATACCTTAGTTTTTAACCAGTGTTTTGTGTCTTTATAATTTCTTTATTTGTAATAAAAATGTGTTAAACTATTAGCTGCTTAGGAGTCAGATATGTTTTGTTTGTTTTTCTTTTTTCTATAAACATATATTCCGTGGAAGGCTTTGACATTTTCTGGGGTTTGGGGTTTGTTATCACTTTTTGGGTAATATTTCAAGGCTAAGGCTTTGAGGTCTGGTCACAAAGTTAAAGTGGAGCTCCAGCCCCCACCAAAAAATTTAAAGTCAGCAGCTACAAATACTGTAGCTGCTGACTTCTAATATAACGACACTTTCCTGTCCAGGGATCCTGCAATGTCAGCACCCCAGCCGCCGCCATTCCTTTTAAGGGAAACCGGCAGTGAAGCCTTGCGGCTTCACAGCTGGTCCCCTGCTGCACATGCGTGAAGGGCGCTGCGCTTTGTGAATGGCCCGGGGGGAAGGAGGTGGGGGGGGCGAACTTTCAGGGACCTTGTCACGGCAAGGTCACTCAGTAGTGGGGACGGGTACCTTTTAAAAAGAGGTACAAGCTCCCCCTCCCCCAAAGGGGCTAAATGTGGCAGCGGAGGGAGGGGAAGGAAGCAAACAAGCGGAGCTTCCCTTTTTGGATGAAGCTCTGCTTAAAGTTGCTATTACACCCTGTTTGGACCTGGACAACCTATGTATCTTCAAAATGTCCAATTCTCAGCAACCTATCTGTGTTGGCCATATAGGTATGGACACATTCTCCCCATGTGCAGGCTTGCTTCCAATGTGTCAGTTGTTCTTGCAGCACATATGAGAAATCACTGACTAGAGAGTAGGGATGAGCTGGTTTTCATTCCAACCATGGAATTTGTCAGTGCCAGTTCAGTCAGCTGCTGGCAGGGCATTCCCCATCCAGTAGCTGAATGTAAACAAAGGTGCAGGGATGCTTGTGACATCATTGACTGAATATGGCCATATGGTCATACTAGGTCAATGTCATTGCCCTAATATGGCCATATGTCCATTTTAGGTCAATGATGCCATAAACTTCCCTGCCCCTTTGTGTACGAGCCACTGCATAACAGGGAATACCTTGCCAACAGCTGTTTAGGTAGTGACAGCTTCCTTCCAGGTTTAGACCAAATCCAAGCTCATTCCTACCAGAGAGTACTCTCTTTTGTGAGCAAAATCCATCTGTCTCCAATTATGTTTATACCTTTGAAACTGGCTTAATCTGTGTTTTTTTCACAATGACAGATCTGTGACAAGTGGTATTCCTTACTGACTTTCTGAGAACTCGGTTTGAATTCTCTAATTTGTAGGCTTTCTTAGCCACAGCACATCTATATTTAAAATCTGAAAAAGGTCTTGAATTAGTTAAGCTCCTATGACAAAAGAATAGTACACCTTGAAATTCTGTCACATCTGTGCAATAAAAAATGCAATGCGTTACAGAAATAGGACAAATCAGAAAGGAGTTAAAAGCTGCATAGAAGAGTTATGAGACAGTCAGCCGTAGCAGAAGCTAGTTTCATTTTTACTTCTTCCAGACAGCTATTACCATTGTCTTCTGTGCATTTCTTACCCTAGGGCAAAACACGTATGTCAGAACCACAATATCTTCTCAGCTGAAATGTCATTGGGGTAATATTGAGTAGGGTAGGCTATTCTCCTTTGTACAGCTGCGTGTGCTGTATTTATATTAGGAATGCATACTCTAGAGAAATAAGCCCAGCAATTTCAAATATTTAGTTCAATATTTAGTTCAATAAGAAACTTGGTAACTAACACCTATAATTTAGACCTATACAAAATAAAAATCTATATACGTAGGACAGAGATACATGACTTCTACACATGCATTTGCAATGTTTACAATTCCAAAAAAGCAAGCTCTTCAACTAAACAAATGTACATTTGCTCCATTGATTATGATCAGAATATGGTGTTCTTCTGGTAACTTTCAATCCTCTCCTGTTCAGAAAAAAAATGTAGTATCATCTTAGTACGTACACATGTTCATTTATTTTTGGTGTGACTCTATTTTACAATTTCCCTTTTTTTTGCCATATAACGTGTTTTACATTTAGCTGTCACTTCCTCAGACATGTGGTGTGACACAAACTTTACAATAAAAGCATAGATGACAGAAAAAATGTTTCTCTAAACAGAATATTCCTTGAGATAAAAAAAGGCCACTTAGTGATATATATATATATATAAGACTCTAATATTCACCCCATAGTCAATTACTTTAGTTTGTAGGATGCACAAGCATACAATGGAGTTATAATTAATAATACATATAAAACAGTGTAAAAACCACAGATACCTAATATCCCATTCTAAATCTTATACAACTGTCAACAATTAATAAATAATCAATAAATAATTACTAATAGTAATAAGGGAGGAGAGTGTGGCAATTATCATGATTGATGATAAATAGCAAAGACGACTCATAGTAATTAACAGATAGCATAAAAAATCTATAGTTTTAAAAAGAAGAGAATAATTAACCAGCGATATTATTTCCCTATTGGTCGCAATGATTCCAGATGGATCAAACATTAGTTAACATCAAACATGTGTTACGTACAATCAACCAATGTGTTTCATTTCCTTCAAAGTATTAAGAGAAAAACATGGAATAACTGATAGTTTATACATTTTCTATATGTGAATATAAGTAAACTGGAATGCTTAAATAGCCAGGGAAAGATGACTTTGACTTTGGAAAATTTTCCAGTAATGATGGATTAGTGAAAAGCTCTCTATTAGGGATATACTGTATACTGTATATCAGTGGTTCTCAACTCCAGTCCTCAGGGCCCACCAACAGGCCAGGTTTGCAAGATAACTGAAATGCATCACAGGTGATATAATTTGCTGCTCAGGGATTGCAGTATTCTAGTCTGCATCTCACCAAGGTAATACTTAAAATCTGGCCTGTTAGTGGGTCCTGAGGACAGGAGTTGAGAACCACTGCTGTATATGAACTAATAATGAACCATAACCATCAATAAGTAAAAGATTTATGTAGTAAAAGGTAGACCACTTTACTTGAAGTGAGATATTTAGGGGAATTACTAGAGGAAAGAAGGCCTGATTTTTTTTTAAAAAGGGCACCTCGAACAGGTAATATTACATCAGAATTCCAGATTTCTATTAGTAATATGTTATGAGGTTTTGGATGATAGGGTCTGACAAATTTTTGCATTGTCCCTGATTTTTTAAATATGTACAAATAAAATATTAAATAAAAAATCAATCGATTCTTATCAAATTCTTTATTTTTATTATTTTGTTTTATTGCATTTCAGTGATGTAAGGGATGGTCTCATCAATAAATCCAGCTTTCTGTATTTTTTAGATCACATTATGAGCCTTTGCTAAAAGTGTAAGGAAAACTTTTGTCTCTTTCAGGACACATGAAATTTCACTTGTTAAGGATTGGGGTGACTCTGAAAACTGTATTGTATGCAAGTTCATATTTCATACAGAACATAATATACAGCACATTAAACACTACCTATTTGTCTTGCATTTTATCCAACTCTGCACAAAAGTTTAATTTACATTAGAATGAAACAAATGTGAAAACATACAGTTCATTTGTTTCAAAGCCTGTGCAAGTCAAACTGTGGATATACTGTATATTCTCTGAATTATCAAAGCAAGCTGAACATCATATTTTGGGGAATTAAGATGCTGACCTTAATAATAAAAAAAAAAATCTCCCCTCTAGTCAGATAGAAAAAGAACCAGCTCTTAGTGAGATCTCTGCAATACACTGTACTGACCTGAGACAGTTTGCAACATCAAAGCTGTAGAAATCTGCTTTGATGATGGCAACTTTTATCAAAGTATTGGAGCTTTTATACAGGTCAAGTAAACATTCTTTTCTCATACGGTTCATTTTATTCCAAAACACTGACACACAAAACATGGGAGTGGAAATGGGCAGATAAAATGAGTGCTGGGGTATTGAAAAGGGCTAGTGAGCAAGGTGAAAAGGTACTTATAAGAATACTTAAATGCAATGTAATGAAAACAGGGTCACGCACTTGTAAAGTAACCTGATTTTGTTTATGGCGCGTTGGAAACTTACACTTGCTAACAGGAATCTACAAAATTGTGCACACAATTGTGATAGAGTCACAGTTCTCTGATGTACTTTGCTAAAGTCTTCCACCTTTAGGGCTCATGTACACTACAGCTTCTAAAGTTGAGTTTAGGAGCTTTTGGAGTTGTTTTACCTAAGCTCCTAAACACAACTCTATAAAAGCCTATAGGGTTGATTTACTAAAGGCAAGAAGACTGTGCACTTTGCAAAGTGCAGTTGCACTCTGCAAGTGCGGTTGCTCCAGAGTTTTGTAAATGAGCAGAAGTTCTGCTGGCTTCAATCATACAATCCTTTGCAAGTAAAAATGCAGTTTTTTTTTTCCTTGCACGTGATTGGGTACTCTTTGCAAAGTGAAGCTTTATCTCATTTACTAAGCGCTGGAGCAACTGCACTTGCAGAGTGCAACTGCACTTCGCAAAGTGGCCAGTCTTTTTGCCTTTAGTAAATCAACCCCTATGTGTCCATGTACAAATACAGTAGGCTTTTGCAAGAGTTTAGAAGCTGCTGCGGTTAGGGGAGGTTAAACTTCCCTCAACATCCCTCTCCTGAACACGGAAGAATCACATTCAGGATTGGAAAGTTTTGACCTCCTCCGAAGCTGGCGGTCAACATAGTCTGTGTGTACATGAGCCCTTAGCCTACTAGGTGTGTAAATCTGTATTCTACCTCAATGGCTGGCAGAGATAGCATCATCCTTACCCTTACTGATTAGCATCACCTATAAACAGTTCAGAAGCTATTACTGCTGTGTGACACATAATGTGACCTCAGAATCAGTTCTCAGTGGTTACAGAGGAAATACTAACTTACACCAGAACAATCAAAACTGTAGCCAACAGTAGCCAAAGAGCTGTGTTAAGACAGCAGATTGTTAGGCCTCAAGTGCAGAAAAAATGCTGCTGTTGGGTGGCGTCTGTTTTTTTTTTTTTTATGCCTCTAAAAGAAGTTCTCTTCAGGTGTTTTAAATCAGTATTATAAGAGTAGAGTTTAGAGGCATAATCAAAAACACCAAAGCAGCTCTCAGCCGTAAATGTATTTCAATTGGCAGAATAAATGAATATTCTGGGCAGGAGAATGCATTTACTGTTAATGCCATATGTGCTTAAAAGTGCAGAAATGTGCATAAAAGCGTGTACATACACAACATTGGAGGCATTTTATCTGCCAAGGTCTGTCAAAAAATAAATAAAACAATATATTTGGAGCATAAATTCATACAGGCCTTGTGCATGAGGCCTTAAGGGGGAGGAGGTGTCAAAAATACAAGCATAATGCAAGGGTTGTATACATAGCAGCCCAAGGTGGAGAAACACACCAGAACCAGTGGCGCTGTATACTGTTTGACACACTCGTATACACACTCTTATATGTGGAAAGATTGTGAGAAGATTTTTACTAATAAAGCGGTTTTACACTATGAGTTGTTATTATTTGTTTCCTTTGCTGGATTTACATCTAAGGAGCAAATGTGGTGAGTCTCCCTGTTGGTGTGCCCTGTGGTTTCCCTATTGCTGGATGCATTGGCTGTAGCAGTGTCCACGTATTCATTTAGACCACCTTGGGGTCTCCTTATTTGGTAAAAGTCTACGTGTGGCAACATTGTGGATCTTTTTAAGTGGATATTTTAAGTGGATTATTCACTTGGATGGACTTTTGGGGAATTTTGTTATTTTTATCCACACATTTGTTTATTCACTTTATTCATGCTTTATTTTTGGTTGGTGATTTAAAGGCATGGCACAACTTTGCACATTATATTGCATTTATTTGCCCTAAAGTTAACTTTAGTGTATATTTATTTTTTACTGAAAACTGGTGTTTCATAAACCATTACGCTAATCGTGTGTGATATAAAAAATTTGAACTACCACTATTTAATGATCTAGGGTGTCGGCTTTCAGAAAATATATAATGTTTGTTAGTTTGGAGTAATCTTCAGGCCTTAAGTGATTTTTTTTAAATGGCTCTGGCAGTGAAAGGGTTGAAGTGTAAGAGACTATATTTCCCTCCCTCTCTCCACAGTCACACCATTGACAACAGTGGCACCTTTACAACTGTGATTACATTAAATGGTATTCAAAATTCAAACATTCGTATACAATGTTAGTCATAAATGACCTTGGTATCTGAATAATTATGCAGTGATACCAGATTCCTCATGTAGGTGGCTTTATTAGTAACTTTCGGTGTTATGGCTCTTCACACCAAAATTGGAGTCTACAAAGAGACACGTTTTGATCCATTTAAACTGGAAATCCCTTGTAAGACATTGATGGGCAGTACTAGTGGATTTTTGCAAGTTTGTTGCCAAAATTGGTATAGTTTTTCTCAGGTAAGTAGAGGGAGATGGGAGAGAAGCACCAAGCAGACTCTTGGTGTAGTGCAGTTTAATATACAATTAATAAAATATATAAAAAGTGACACTCACAAAGGTGTGAACAGAGCAAAGTGTGACCCGAAAAGGGCGTCCTGCCTGCAGGGGGGGGGGGGGGGGTGCCAGTCCATTCCGTCAAAGCTTGTAACAGAGTCTGTTAACCTGGAGGGGAATAGCCAATCGGGATGCGTTTCGGAGGGAGGCCACGTCTCCTTTCTCCATTTTATATATTTCATTCATTGTATATTAAACTGTAGTGCACCAAGAGTCTGCTTGGCGCTTCTTTCCCCTCTCCCTTTTCTTTTGCAGTGTGGGTTTCCCAGCCCCTTTGGATAAAAACAGCCTTACATATCCCTTGGTGTTAGTAACTTGTTTTGAACCCTTCCAGGGTATTTTTAGTAATCCCACTTCCTGGACTTTTTATGGACAATACACCTTATTAGTTTATGATCAAAACTTTTGGACTATTGGCATTCCTTATGTCCTGTACACACGATCAGATTTCGGATGGAATAAAATCCGATGGATTTTTCCATCGGAAATCCGATGAAGCTGACTTTCATCAGTCTTGCCTACACACCATCAGTCAAAAATCCGACCGTCCCAAACGGCGTGACATAAAACACACCGAAGAGCCGAGAAAAATGAAGTTCAATGCTTCTGAGCATGCGTCGACTTGATTCTGAGCATGTGTGGGTTTTTTCTCCGATGGAGTTCCACATTTATACCGATGGAAAAAAACGATTGCGTGTACGCGGCATAATAATTTATGATCAATACATATGGACTATTGGCATTCCCACAGAGAAGGGTAGCGCTGAGAATTTTGTTTGTTGTTTCTCAGGTAAGTGTATAATTCTGCACCAGAGAGTATCATTGTTTGTGTACAGCCACCAATGCAACACTGTACACTGGTATTTGCATACACCAAATCTATACTAATCATGGACAGGTTGCGGCTCTGTACCGGGAACCACACATCCAGTCATTTACATACATACAGGGATGGATGTGCACCCACCCCTGCCAGTTTGGGGTTGATTTACTAAAACTGGAGAGTGCAAATTCTGGTGCAACTGTGCGTGGTAGCCAATCCAGGTTTTATTGTCAAAGCTTGATTAAACAAGCTGAAGTTAGAAGCTGATTGGCTACCATACACAGCTGCACCAGATTTTGCACGTTCCAGTTTTAGTAAATCAACCCTTTTGTTTCCAGGGTTGTACGTCTGTCCCTGTATTCATGTAAAGGCTTGGATGTACAGTTACCAATGTACAGCCACAGCCTGTCCATGATTTGTAAAGACGGTTGCATGCAAACACCTAGCACAGAAATATATGCTTCTATTTATGGTGTAAGGCCCTCTGTGGCCCTGTGAATGAAGCCTTAAAACCATTGAGGATAAGGATCTTCTACCAGCCTATTTCTAGTCATAACATTTTTCAGTTGCAATCTGCAGTTTTTGCATATAACAAACACATATATCAATCATACACACAGAATGAATAAATGATTATCCATAACAGAGGTTACAATTTGTATTACCTTCATGCTTTTGCACAGTGACCTTCCTCTAAATGGCTGTGTAAAATGACAATGTTTGGCACATACAAATATATAAAAATGTAAGTACTTCTCTTTTGATCTTTTCACTGTCATAATCCAGCAAGTGAAATAAGAAAGTTGACATTTTAGATTTTCCACTTCAGTCAATGTATTTTACATGTCTTTATTTTGCCCATGGCACCTGTCTTCTTCCTCTTAACCCAGGGAACTGAGAAATATTGCAAAACATTTTTAACAAGTTCATAGACTCTTAAGCTTATTATAGTATTAAGACATGGATGGCTGTCTATATTTTCAGTATAACAAAATACCGTAGTGTATGATTAACACTAAAATGTTTAAGTGAAAGTTAAATCATGCACTTAAGATGTCCGATGATAACAAGAAAAGCCATACTGCTTACTATAATCAAGCGTTTTATTAAAATTGCTTACAAAGAGTAACTATATAATAACAAGTTAAACAGAAAATCCTAAACATAAAATGTTTAATATACCCTAAATTTAGCTAAGAGCCCTCCATAGATCTGTTCATGCAAAATATGTTATGAATAACACAGATGTATACATTGCCTTGCGTTCTAAAAAAATTCTGAAAAGTTAAAATAGGATATTAATTATTAAATATATTAGACCAGCAAAGAACCCCAGCTGGCATTCACCATTGGGCAACCAACAACCCAGGTAGTTCCCAAGAAAGGAACCAAAACTAGCATGTGTTACATCAAAATGAACACAATCAACCCATCCATGTAAAAAAACATATATAGTGTCAACCAATATAAACTGATTATATCCCCAGACATATGCATAGAAAAAGCATACAAGCAACATAAACATTTGCAAAAACCATGTCCAATTTTGTAATACTAATATTAGCATAATAACAGCAGTTAAGCAAGACAACCCACAGCAGTCCTGCCAGTTATTTGCCTCCTGTGATTCGCTTCTGGCACATCCTTTCTGTTGTGTGACCATGGGCCCTTCTGTGTTATACATAGAGTGTCACAGCTATGTCAAGGCCAACACTCTGCTTTCAACCCAACTGCCAGCAGTATTGTAGTCAAGCTCTGCAGCATCTGCAGCCTTTGTTGCACCTCTGCTACATCCACAGCCACTGCTGCATCCCAGCTGCATCTACAGCCTCCAAAGCACCCACAATTTAGGCTTTGACTGCATTTTTGCTATAGATTCTGCTGCAACTCTATTGCTCCCACAGCCTCCACTGCATCTCTGCTAAATCTACAGTTTTTTGCTGCTCTTCTGCTGTACCCCCAGCCTCCATTGCCCCTCAGCTGCTCCCACAGCCTCTGCAGAACCCGCAACCAAAGCCTTTGCTGCACCTACATCCCCTGCTGCAGTCACAGTCAGGACCTCCACTTTGCCATCTCTATGCCTGCAGTCTCTGCTTTATCTGCTTTATCTACAGTCTTAACCACTGCCAAGCCATCTCTCTACTTGCAGTCTCTGGCCTCACTCCTGCTTCCAGCTGCTTAGTTCATTGTACCTCTCTCATGTTCCAGTACCTAATTACCTATTCTCCTCTACTTCTGAGAGTACCTGTTGAGTGCTGCTGGGATTAGCCAGCAGCTAAGTTCAAACCCCCATGATGGGGTCCATGGCGAAACTCCAGTTCACTCTTAGAGAAAGCAGCCACACAAAAGAGCATGGTCCACATCTTAGATTACCAGAAAATACTGTAGTGCTACCCCATAGGGGCCGCTGATATTAACTGGTTCTTCCCATATACTACAGAGGCTGCCCACCACTGCACCAGTCAATTGACACTGATTCCAGTAACACATTCTAGGGAATGTCTTTTTAATATTTATTGCTTGATGAAACATTGGTATACTCCAACATTACTAGCACATAGCAATTAGAGAACCATGTTCTCCTTGGATAAATGTGATTGTTGGACAGTCTAGCTCTCCACAGCTGAAGACCATGAGGTAACTTTCCGAACAGGATAATACCTCACAGCTGGGGTTTATGAGGTAAGTTTCTGTGATATCTGGTTACCTTGTGCCTATGCACTACTACTGGTAGCCAATGTGATTCCCAGAATACTGCGCAGTTACAGGAATCAATTTAGGGTCTTTACTCAAAAGTCCCCAGCACAGCAGCCACACTCCTGCTTCCTCTGGGCATGGTTCACTGAGTAAGACAGTCCTTCTCCAAACCATATCACTTGTGGTAAGGTCCTGCAATCAGCTTCTAGGAAGATCAATCTAGGCCTTCAGCAGCCCCAACACTGCTGAAGCCTCAAGAACAGCTACACAGCTTATGGGCTACCTGAGGATAGCAGCCCCTCAGGCTCTAAAACTCTCCTGGGGACAGAGAACCCAGCTCCAGTGCTTCAAACCATTTATCATCGTCCCAGCCCCCTTCTGGACACTCCTCTCCAGGGATTGGTTGGAGCATTATCAATATTCAGGCTGGTTATTTTTTATCTCCCTCTCTAAACTCTGGAAGCTTCCTTCAGATGTAGGGGGAAGCAATCAAATTTCCAGCCTGTAGAACCCTGAACAGACCAGGACAAATGAACACTGCTCTCTTGGTTGCAGAAGTAGCCATAAACTAAATTTACCTAGCATCCTACGCTTAGAGGGTGCTTCACATTTAAAGATTAGGAATGAGCCAAATGTACCTGGGTTTAAGTCGAAGCAGGTTCAGCAAATATAAAGTATTGAGTGGGGAATCTGATCCCTATTGAAGTCAATTAAGTTTTTGGAAAATCGATTTGCTATTGTATTCTGACAGCAGGGTCTCCCCCCATCAGAATACACTGGCTGCAGCCGCTGATCGAATTCTGGTTTTCCAACAGGACCATTCTGTTTAACAGACAGGGCTACACGCGTGCTGAAATTCATCCAGTTCCTACTGAACTGTATGAATTTTAATATGCGTATATCCAGATTTCGTTTGGTTGTTTACCAAATCTTCGAACAAGCAAAATTGGGCCGGACCTAGACTTGAAACTAACTGGTAGCTCATCCCTATCCAGGATCAGTATCAACAAAGTAAAAGTTAAAGTGTATTTAAAAGCATTTTTTTTTTGTTTTGGAAAGAGAAAGCTTTTTATTGCTGTCTCTATTCCTACTGGGAATCTTCACCCCTCTATTTGTTCTGGTGACTGTCATCACCAAGACAGAAAGTGAGGGGAAATACACAATTTTGTGTTGCCACCAGTGCAAAAGGTGAGAATAAATCTTATAATGGGGATACCTGTTTCAATGACAACCCTCTCAAATGATGAACAAATCCTCCTACATATGTTGTAACTGTTTATCTGTAATCGTCTCTCCACTACAGCCATTCAAAGTGCAGAATTTACACAGAATTTCTAAACTTCCAGAGGGAGGGAACTTATGTACAGTAACACACTGCACAATCCAGAGAGGAGAGCTAAGAGTAATCTGAGACCTGAGTAGAGGGAATAGACACCCCCCCCCTCTACACAGTCACATGCACATGTGAGGCTGTCAATCACAGGCTGTGTGCTGGAGCTCCCTTCCCCATCACTGATGATTGGTTGGAGTTGATATTTAGTCAGCAGTGACTCATGCAGATGTGTTTGGTTCATTATTTTTTTCATTTCAGAGCTCACATCCAGCAGTTGAACCTAGGCACAGAGCTGCGCATCGGGACATGCACAAGTATCTGAGTCACCCGGCTAACATGCATTCCTTGTGTAGCGATACCTCCAACTAAGGAGGCCGCAGAATTAGATTTGGGCCCTGAGTGCAGCTCCGCCAACCCCCGGCAATAGGCTCTACCCCCTTCTGGCACAGCTAGTACTAATAATCAATGATATATCCTATGCAATATAATAACTAAGCCAGGACACAGTAATGAATTGTAATAGATAAAGTGTTTTACTTATTTTCTCAATATGGATAAAGGGGGTAACAGTAATCACAGTTCAAGATAATCACTCCTAAGGGCAGCGTCCTGCCACTCTAACACACTATGTAGTAACACACGCTACAGGTGCGCCATACGGGCGACCGTTAACTAAGTGCCCTATGGTGCAGTAATCAAACACGCTAGAATCCCCACCAGGCCTGGTTCTAATATTTAACTTAGTCCTTCTTTCTTCACCGGCAGGTCTGTAATGGTGGTGCACTTTAAACAGAGTATAACTTTGTAATCCAAGGGGTATAGAACTTGGTTAAATAAAGCCGCAGGCTCAGTTCTGACAAGGCTCTTCAATAGGGGTATCAAAATAACTTGTAGGCCACGGCAGTCTATAGGCCTATATACAGTAACAGTATCTTAGCTGGGCTTATGCCCTCTCACCTGCTGGACTACGGATCCAGTCCGGGAAACCTCCACCGGCCGTGTCACACACACTCGATCTCTCCAACGATCGGGCCCCCGATCCGACAAGGCTGTAGCGCACAAAGTCAGATGCCACCCAGGCTCGCAGAGGGGGGTGGAAGGCTCTTTGGTGCAGAGCAAGGCCTCAGGCTTCAGGCCTTGCACTCCGACACATCCGCACAGGAGGATCCATCTGTGAAGTCTCGTGTCCCAAAGAGACCGAGCCCGGCCTCGCCTCCTCCTTTTATAACCCCTCCCATGAGTCTCTGGGGTGGAACATGTGAAGAATGGGGTTATGGGTGATGTAGTCTCTTCCCATTATAGGGGAACACCCCGCTACACTTGGTATACAGCTTAACTGCTGCAGAAGGCAATGTTTTACATTACGCTTACAAAATACCCTATAGAAAGCATTCAGTACTTGGAAAAACAAGGCCAGTGTTTACATTGCTTAGTTATACATATTACAACTTTTCATTTCCTCCAAGACTAAACTAAAGGTACACTTTAAAACTCTATGCTGAGAGTGAAACATCCATATAACTAAGTGTGGTTTGTGTTTCCTAATTAAGTTCATGAGTAATTGTGTTCTGATATGATTACAAGCATACTTTAACTTAGGCCATCAATCTATAACTGCTGCTCAAATAAAATTAATCCTGGTCATACTGCACACCGCTAACAGTTTCAGTATACCGCTATCAATTCATTAGACATTTTACAGATCTGTGACCATGACCTCTGTACCTTTTCCACTAATGATCATTAACTGAGGTATATACTGCTTTCATATTACTGCAAACTGTATTTTCTCAAGTTGTTCTGCAGAATATGTCAAATTAGTAAAGTGAAATGAAACCCTCTGTGTTTAAGCACTTTCAGCACTTAAATCACTTACTGAGAATGCAGCTTCCTTATCTTTTAATCTTTGTCTATGTTCCTGTTTAAGCCTGTACCATGACCTTTGCCCCAGGTTTCTTCCTGTTGCAACATCTTTTTGAGCTACCCTTGTCTGCAGGAACTACAGTTGTGTCTCCCTACTCTGTGTACATCTATAGAAACACACAGCCCCACAGCCTAGGATAGCAAGGCACTCCCCTGTTTCCCCGTCCTTCTTCGCTCCTTCACTTCTCAAAGCTTACAGACTGTGAAGACTGTAGCTCAGGGAAGCAGCACTGAGAGAGAGCAGGGACTAGTAGCACTGGAAGTTGTAAACTGGGGTAAAAATGTTAACTAATATTTTAATACTACTTTAAGGTGATACATCTATTTTTTGAGGGGATTGGGGGGGCTCGGTGGGAAAAAAAATATTTTGTAGGAAATTATTTGTCATTTATCAACAATTTGAAGGTTTTTAACTTCTTGCGTGTTTAAGAAGATACTTGCTGCTATCACAATCTATGTGGCACTATAATATAATCTTTGTAATATTATTTTTCCACATAGGAATATGGTTTTAAAATGTTTATTAAAACATAAAAAACATACAAAATAAATAACCAACCCCTAAAACTAATTAAATTTGCTGTATATCAAATTATTTAGACACTTAAAGCCCATCTCTAGGCAAAACATGAACCCCTTCCACCAATCCCTTCCATTCCACTCTAATCTATCCTGCATGTTTCTTTTTTCCTACCTTGTAAATCAAATTGTACTCACCCAAGTCCACCACCCAGGTCCCAGTGCCGTAGCTAGCACATCTTGCACCTGGGGCTGGTAATTTTTTTGCCCCCCCCCTAAGAAAAAGGGCATGTGGCAATATAGGTGCGCTGCGCCAAAACTGTGGGTGTAGTCAGATTGCATCAACAGTGGCCCATATCCTTTAATTACTGTGCCACAAGAGAGTATATAACAATACAAACCTAAGTACATTAATTTGAATAAAATAAAGCTGTTCTATTGCATATCCTTTACTACACACAGCTAACCTTAAGGTGATTTAAAGTTTGTTTGTTTTTTATAACAAACATGTTATACTTACGTGCTCTGTGTAATGTTTTGCACAGACAAGCCTGGATCCTCCTTTCTCAGGTCCCTTGCTATGGGGGGGGGTCCAAGCAGGTGCACTCCCACCCACTCTGTCTCCTGATTCCAGGGGCCTCCTCTACACCCCCCAGTCCAGGGCCTCTGGAATACTCCCCTCCTAGTCTAGGGTATCCTCTGCATAACCCAGTCCAGGGCCTGCTGTGTACTTCACCCCTAGTCCAAGGCCTCCTCTGCACTCCCCTGCTAGTCCAGGGCCTCCTCTGCACCTCCCAGTCCAGGGCCTCCTGTGTACTCCCCTCCTAGTGAAGAGCCTCCTCTCCTAATCTAGGGTATTTGCCACACCAACTCGTTACTAGCCCAGGGCCCCCTCTGCACCCCCCTCCCCCCACTCCAGCACCTCTTCTGCACTCCCCCAGTCAAGAGCCTCCTCTGCATCCCCCCAGGCCAGGGCCTCCTCTGCACCACCCCAGGTCAGGGCCTCCTATGCACTTCCCTCAGCCCAGGGCCTCCTCTGCAACCCCCCAGCCCAGTGTCTCCTCCACACCCCCTTAACCCCCAGGCCCCCACTGCACCCCCCAGTCCAGGGCCTCCTCTGACCCCCCCAGTCCAAAGCCTCCTCTGCATCCCCCCTCCAGCCCAGGGTCTCCTCCGTACCCCCCTTAGTCCAGGGCCTCCTCTGCACCCCCCAGTCCAGGGCCTTCTCTGCAACCCCCCAAGCCCCCCAATCCTTTGCCATATCAACCCCAACTTCCTAGACCTGAGCCTTCTGCACACAAAACCCCTCTCCTTGTCCTAATAAATGCCTTCCAGTTAGAGTAAGGCTCTCCCATGTGAAAGCGTCACTCTAGAATGCCTTTCTATAGCACTGACAGGAGGGAGGAGCAAAGTGATTCAGCGCTAGTGGGCCTGTGCACTCTCCCTCCTATTTGGTTCTCCAATATTTGAAAAACGATGCAGCGGGCGCTGCCTGTACATTACACTTCATTGGGCGGCAGTGACACCCTTAGAGCAGCGCTTCCCAGTGCGGGTGGGGACAAAAAACCCACCCTAGACATGTGCCCCCCTGCCCCCCCTAGTTTCGGCCCTGTCTGTACCCGTGTGTGGGGACTGCTTATCCAATGTGCCTATGACGACTGGTCCCGTATAAGTCGCTTTCTGGATTCTGAGGGGACTTTGCCGCTGGACAGCCAATAGGAATTGTCCACGTCATACAGGTGGTGATATGGACACTCCTTATGTAAATAGAAGAGGAGTGAATACGTGGAACTGGAGCATTACATGACCACTGCGTTAAGTAAGTGTTACAGTGGGGCAAAAAAGTATTTAGTCAGCCACCAATTGTGCAAGTTCTCCCACTTAAAAAGATGAGAGAGGCCTGTAATTGTCATCATAGGTATACCTCAACTCTGAGAGACAAAATGTGGAAACAAATCTAGACAATCACATTGTCTGATTTGGAAATAATTTATTTTGCCCATTTTGGTGGACAATAAGTACAGTATTTGGTCACCTACAAACAAGCAAGATTTCTGGCTCTCACAGACCTGTATCTACTTCTTTAAGAGGCTCCTCTGTCCTCCACTCATTACCTGTATTAATGGCACCTGTTTGAACTTGTTATCAGTATAAAAGACACCTGTCCACAACCTCAAACAGTCACACTCCAAACTCCACTATGGTGAAGACCAAAGAGCTGTCGAAGGACACCAGAAACAAAATTGTAGACCTGCACCAGGCTGGGAAGGCTGAATCTGCAATAGGCAAGCAGCTTGGTGTGAAGAAATCAACTCAATAATTAGAAAATGGAAGACATACAAGACCACTGATAATCTCCCTGGATCTGGAGCTCCACTCAAGATCTCACCCCGTGGGGTCAAAATGATCACAAGAACGGTAAACAAAAATCCCAGAACCACACGGGGGGACCTAGTGAATGATCTGCAGAGAGCTGGGACCAACGTAACAAAGGCTACCATCAGTAACACACTACACTGCCAGGGACTCAGATCCTGCAGTGCCAGACGTGTCCCCCTGCTTAAGCCAGTACATGTCCAGGCCCGTCTCAGGTTTGCTAGAGAGCATTTGGATGATCCAGAAGAGGATTGGGAGAATGTCATATGGTCAGATGAACCCAAAGTAGAAATGTTTGGTAGAAACACAACTTGTCGTGTTTGGAGGAGAGAGAATGCTGAGTTGTAACCAAAGAACACCATACCTACTGTGAAGCATGGGGGTGGCAACATCATGCTTTGGGGCTGTTTCTCTGCAAAGGGAACAGGACGACTGATCCGTGTACATGAAAGAATGAATGGGGCCATGTATTGTGAGATTTTGAGTGCAAACCTCCTCCCATCAGCAAGGGCATTGAAGATGAAACGTGGCTGGGTCTTTCAGCATGACAATGATCCCAAACACACCGCCCGAGCAACGAAGGAGTGGCTTCGTAAGAAGCATTTCAAGGTCCTGGAGTGGCCTAGCCAGGCTCCAGATCTCAACCCCATAGAAAACCTTTGGAGGGAGTTGAAAGTCCGTGTTGCCCAGCGACAGCCCCAAAACATCACTGCTCTAGAGGAGATCTGCATGGAGGAATGGGCCAACATACCAGCAACAGTGTGTGACAACCTTGTGAAGACTTACAGAAAACGTTTGACCTCTGTCATTGCCAACAAAGGATATATAACAAAGTATTGAGATGAACTTTTGATATTGACCAAATACTTATTTTCCACCATAATTTGCAAAAAAAAATCTTTACAAATCAGACAATGTGATTGTCTGGATTTGTTTCCACATTTTGTCTCTCATAGTTGAGGTATACCTATGATGACAATTACAGGCCTCTCTCATCTTTTTAAGTGGGAGAACTTGCACAATTGGTGGCTGACTAAATACTTTTTTGGCCCACTGTATTTCTTGGGAGCGATCAGTTAGAGGGAGAGAGATTGAGGGGGTTAATGTTTGCCCAGAGTTGGGCTTTAATAAGTCTCCTCTTTCAAAGACCTCTTTGAATTAGATATTTTCATTCCATGTTACTGTCTGCATTAGATATTTTATATAGTCAGGGAAAAATGAATGCTTTTTCTGCCAAGCAGTAGATTTCAGTGGAATGTAAATTATATCAATTACTCTATAGAGATTTGGGTTTTTTAAGATCACATTTTGACTTGAGGAAAAGAGTAAATTTAAATAAGATACATTTGTAACAAGACACTAATTAAATGATTTTCTGCAATGCCACGTCACCATAGGGAATAGCGGACTGCAAGTTTTCTATGCTGTTATTACAACAAAGATAAAAAAATAAAAAATATTTCAAGGATACACACACCTTTGTTGAAGCCACTGTGTGCAAAAAGATGACAGGATTCATAGCCAACTTGTTAATATGATAATTTTCCTTTTTTGTAATCTCTAATGATTTTTCAGCATTCTGTTGTGCTGTCAATTGTTTTCATACAATGGCTCTCCTTATGTCACTTGATGTATGACAGGTGTCCTCACTATGAAGATGAAAAAGCTGTCTGCATATAGGACTGGACTGGTATTCCTTCCATTGCATTACAGTTTCAGACTTTCTTCTGTCATTATCACATGTTGACAGCACTGATATCCTGATAAAGCGGTAACAGCACCTGTGCACTTACAGACCAGAATCATCCCTGAGATGCATAATACGTACATTTAAAGTGTTACTAAACCCAGGACCCTGCATTCACTATATCTGGTCTCCCACAGTACACAGAACATGGAAATGTAATCAGTTTAGTAAATATAAACTGCTAAATACCTTTTCTCATCAGCAGTATATAGCAGTCCTGTGACATCTATCAGTGTCCAGCCGAGCACTATTTAAAGCTTGTAGGAGGCATTTAAATTCTCCCCTGGCTGCCCTATGAGGCTACAGGACTCCTGATCCTCTGTCTGTACAGTGATGATTGGCCTTGTGCTGATCACATGCACCCTCCCAAGAAAAATAAAAAAACTCTCTAGCAATACACACACAACTGAGCGTGTGCAGGGTGCCTACAATGCTCTGTTCTATCAGGAGATGAATTGGGGACAGCCGAAGCTGCTGACTTTTATTTTTATTTTTTTTCGGCGGAACTGCTTTTTAAGTTGCATCATCTTATTAAAACAATTGACAATGCTACAGAATAACACAGCAATATAGATTACAGACAAAGAACAGGCATACTAATATTCAATCTGTCATTATTAACATAGAGACTACAATAAAAGGTATAGTTTTCACAGTGTTTGCAGTTATTCACATTCCTCATATAATGCCACACAACATGTACAGTATGGATTAAAACCAACATCTAAAGGGTCTGATCACCTAAAGGCAAGATTATGCTGTACAGCAAGAATAAACAACGTTCAACCTTTGCCAGCAAAACCATGTTCTCCTGTGCATGATCCATGTCATCGATGTCTTATTCAGTGAACAGAATTTATGTAGCAAATTTCCAAAATAATAAAACCGCACAGTTCCCTTGCTCTATCCAAGGTTTATTGTATGAAAGGTATGCACAGACAGACATCAACAAAGGAGCTTTGAAGTGTTTGCCTGTGAGAATGGTGAGGACTTATTAGTTCCGAATTTGCTATCTATGCTTGGACTGCGCAAGGTCTAGAAACTCCAAGTTTATGGGCTTTAGGGTTTGCCTGTTCCTTTGTGGCAGCAATGAGAATTTACATTGTTGTAGGTATGATTGTTTTATGAGGAAATAAAAGAGCAAGTAAAATAGCGTAATTTCTCATTTTCCAGTGCGATTGGTTAAACATAAATACATAACAGGAAATATATTTGTGAGGGTTTCACATTTAGCCAGGTCATTTTATATTTATTACTAGTTAAAGTATATGTGAACCCCTACCTTGTAAAACAGCCCATTTAGTTTAAAATACTAATGCAAGGAAAAACATTTGTGTATACAGTATGTATATATATATATATATATATATATATAATGCCTTTTTTCTCTTTTTTAAGTGATCACATGACCCATGGCCTCTGTTGTCAGCTGCATAAGGGGCATTGAGAGCTGGAGTGGAGCCTGCAGGGGGACAGGTTAGCAGGGGGCAGGCAAACAACAATAACAACAGTACCCTATGATTACTGTAGCTATGCAGGGGGGGGTGTGTTCACACAAGTCGGACCATTGGAAGTCCAATTAGCTGTTCAGGGGCGTGTGTCCACACAAGTCTGACCATTACAGGACAGGCAACCTGTGCTCTGAGCATAGCCAGAAAACTGACCACACTGGGATGGATGTGCTACCATGCCTAGTGTGGTCAGTTTGAAATAGGAAAGCAGGAAGGGTGGCAGGAGCACCAGGAGTTTCACACGAAGGAAGAAATGTAAAGAGGACAGCATACTTTTTAAGTACATGGTAACACAGACACAAATCAGGAGCAGTGCAGGGCTTTGGAGCGATCACACACAAGTGCCCCATAGCAAGCGTCTTGCTATGGGGGCCCTCGGCAGGGTGGGGGGAGGTGGAGCCAGGAGGATCGCAGGGGGACCTGAGAAGAGGAGGATCAGGGCTGCTCTGTGCAAAATAATTCTTTAATAATACTTTAGTTTTGATGGGCTACCTTATACAGTGCTTTGCAACATGAAATGCTGAAGACACATGACATGCTGCAGAACACTGCACTCTGGGGTAAATGGACCCTCACTAGGGTTACAACTTGTACCCAGTATTTTTACACCTTGTTGGTAGGATTTAATTAAAGACAGGAAAGACAGGAAATATTAAAAAAAAAACTTTGTGTCATTACTGAGATAGATGCAACAATAGTGAATTTAATTACACAATTACCTTTTTTTCCACTGAAACTCTGCCCCATTTTTAGTGTATTTTTTACATTTTTATATATTTTTTAGCGTAGGTAAAAACTATGTGTCGCAAACAAAACAAAAGAGGGGTCCACCTCAAGGGACCTCTGTATATACTGCGATCCTACCTCTAAAACTTCCAGAGCTTCCATAGTAGGAGCACATATATCAATGAATAGGTTAGGGGCAGGTGTGCCTGAAGGGAGCCCAGCCCTCGCTGCCATGGTGCTATTGCTGGGCGTCACGTGAGTCCCTGTGCCTTTAAGGAGGGATGGGCTCCCTCCAGGAACCTGTCCTTAACCTATTCATTGATATATGTGCTCCTACTATGGAGGCTCTGGAAATGTTAGAGTTAGGACCACAGTATATACAGAGGTCCCTTGACATGGGCATTGTAGCTTACGTATGTATTTGCAAACGTGTGCAAACAAAACCCTTTGACACAAACTGTTAGACAGGGTAAATTTGGTTGTTTTGCAGGCTGGCTGGTACACTAAGTGTACTGGGACATTTTTTGTTTGTTTGTGATGTGCATTGCCCTTCCATGTGCACTTTACGGCAAGGGCAAGCTATAGGTTGAGGTGGTTGCCATTTTATATTTTTTTTTTTTGTAAAAAAATGACCTGTCCCTGCTCCTGCAGTCTCCTGGGATATTCCCATTATATGTCCCAGAAGGCTACACAAGCAGCACACAGCAGCTTGAGAGGAGACCTGGAGTCAGGGGCTGGTTGCAAGAAACTAGAAATGACAGCTAGCTCCTGATGGTGGCGCAGGGGACGGCGTGTGAAAATGTTTTGTAGCGGGACAACACTGGGCTTGTAAATATGTTTTTTGACGCTTACCCTCCCAAAAAACCCTTTTTATTTGGGGGGGGGGGGGGTTAAAGTTCCTCTTTTAGCTGATAATACTGCAGTTTCTTTCTCAACTGAGAATCCTACTAAAGGGTAGTCTACTGAATTTTAGAATTCTGCAATATATTTATTATATATTCATGTACTGATTATTGAAAAATGATTAAGTTACTTTCCAAGCAGTTATGAACATATTCATTATGAAAAATACATGGTAGTTTGCAATTACTTTGTTGTCATTCTAATAACATATTTTTTAAGCAAAAATGTCTGTTTTTGCAACAAAATGTTCACCCAAAAATAAAGAAAAACAAGTTTAAAATGATTTTAAATTGTCACTTTAATCTTTTTTTCTCCCCTATTCCTCTAAGCTATAAGTTTTGCTCTTGTAAATTGGCAGTTATGTTAGGAATAGGAACTTACTTGAGGTTAGTTAATTCCTGTGTGCATATTCACCCACCAGGAATAGTCATTCTCTCCTCGGGCATTTAGTAAATCTGCATATTTTGCCCTCCAGCATGGCTTGTGATCGATGGCCCGGCATACAGACATATGCCTTTAGTAAATCAGGGCCAAAGTATCATAAGGTCTAATTCATACCATAAAAGATGTATGCTTTATTACAGATTAATGCTGTGATGTGCAGAATATGCACATAAGATTTATTAGCACTGCATCCATATTCTCTGGCAAACTGTATGTCTTTCTTATGTCTGTTTTACTCTTTTATTAGTTTGGAGAGGGCATCATTGGTACTGAGCTTAAGTTAACATGACAGATAGGAAAGGAGGAAAATGTTCAGCGAATTAATGAATTATTTTTCTAGTTTTATACAAAATTTTCTACATTCTAAACTTCTAAAAACATATTACTTGTAATAATAAATTCCAATTATACATTATGCATATTTTATTTAAAAAAAAATCTGTAGTTTTTCTGCAGAATCTGAGTGACCAACATGCTTTGTTTCTCTTACACATTGCAAGTCTAGTTCCCAACATGCCCCCTTTAGAAACTTATATGACAAGTAGTCCAAGCCCTCAACCATCTGTCTGTTTGGTATGACTCACTAGCTGAGAAGAGCCATTGGTTCCACCGCCTGTACTTTTGGCCCCCTATTCAATGGAGCTGAACATTATATAAAGACGTGGTATTTCTTCATGTGTAGCAATGTACCACAACTGATGGTAATGCATAATCATACATTGTACCTATCCAGTGCACATTGTCAATGCACACCAGGGTTGCCAACTTTCAGTAAATTTACGAACAGTTTGTAAAATCCGTACTTTTTGCATCTGTCCTTGAATGTCTATTGCGGACATGTAGGCTGCATGTCTGTAACTGACATTCATGGACAGATGTGACAATTATGGATTTTACAGACTGTTTGCAAATTTACTAAAAGTTGGCAACCCTGATGCACACGGGTAGTACAGCACCAAAACATACAGTAGCACACTACAACACTGCATTACAAAAAACATTACATCACCCTTTTTGGTGTTTTTCAGTGTGTTAGGGCATAGCACGCAATAATGCATGTACGTGAACACAGCACAAAATACAAAACAAATGGGCTGCCTTAATGGCCTGCATGGTATAGCATGACCCAATTCAGTGCAATAGTATTAATGGGCCCCTAGTGTGTCCGTGCTAATTCCAAGAAAGCTAATATGGCACCTGCTGAGGTCAATGATTAGTAAAATGAATTGTACACATGGACAGGGCGATCCACAGAAAAAAAAAAAAAAGTCTCACTCTTCAACCAGCCTTTTGAGTGTTCTAATATTTTAGATTAAAAATAGACGCTTTTGTTGTATATGTAGCCAGGAGCTGGCTAATATTGCTTGCCTTACCAGGAGAAACTCTGCAGCACTTACTGTAGTGAGATTGTTTCTCTCTAGTGCTCAGCTTAGACTCTGTGTCATCACATCCTGCCAGCAAGGTGAATAATATCAGAGAGTGAAACAAAGCATCTTGGGACCTGTAGTTCAATGAGCCAGGGTTTTCATTCAAGTCAGACTGTAATGGACTACAAGTATCAGCCAGCTGAGGAGGGAGAGGAGAATGCTGGGAGAGGTAATAAAAAGGCTTGGTTAGGTTGGGGTTGCTCTCTTGGGACTCCGGCCAGGATCTGCTAGCAAGTGACTCAGTGTCAGACCGTGCTGTGGCCTGGTCATGGCCTGTGCTACAGGGAAAGAGTCCTCACGTGTGTGTACAAGAGCATCCACTGCCAGCCACTTCTGGTCGTCCAGCAGCAGCAACATAAGGTGAAATTGAAGGCTTGGCTGGTCAAGTTTCGAAATCAATGGTGTCACCATTGGATTACAAAACACATGAAATTTCTGATCTTTAAAGAAAAAACGTTCGGAATTAGACCCATATATGGCCCTCATTAATCTGAAATCTCAATTATGCATGGATGCAGGGCTTTTTTTCTCAGTGAAAAGGTGCAGGTACTCCCCTCTTTTAAAACACCCCTTTGTCTCCGCCCCTACCCACTTTCCCTTGGTTGCACCCCCTACCTACTGCCCAATACTGCCCCTTTTAGAGAATACAGCACCAAGTATAATTTTGTGGTGAAAGGCAGTAAAATGGATCCCCTGCAGCCAACAACAATAGATCTCCCAAAAACAATAGAACCCCCACAACAATATACCCTCAAGCAACTGTAGATCCACCACAGCAACAAAAGATCTTACCAGCAACAATAGATCTCCCAGCAGCCAGCATTAATAGACCCTCCAGCACACCCTAGCACCCCTTGCCATTACATACAATTAGTGCTGGAGGTGCCAAAACTGCGTTCCCCCGCGTTCCCGCTGAAAAAAGCCCTGCATGGACGCATTGGCTGAATTGCCATTTGGTTTCTTATTTCTTCAAATCCGGCCACAGGTGTGGCAAGCTGATCTTTTGATTTCATTTTCTGTTGAAATTGCAAAGGTAATTGAAGACATAAAATGGAGATTTAGAGCTAGAGTCAAAACTAGAATCAAAACTTCCCTGTTAAAATTTAGCAGAAAAATCTGATTGCATTCTGAGAAGTTGAAGTGGTTTTTCTTGTTTAGCTCAATCAAAAAAATGTCAAAGCTGTCAATTTATTGCCCAGTTCTGGACTTTGCAATCAATTTAATTCCAGTGGTCGATAAACTTGTAGATGGTAGATTGCTTAATTTCTGGCAATTGTTTGTGATCATATTTGCGAATCCAGGTGGATAGAAAGTGGTAGAAATTGACTGAAAATTGCCAAGAGTTTGGACAACTTTATGGTTTACCCAGATGTGTGCTTGTAGATCTTAGCATTTCTTCTATCAGTTTACCCAAGCTGCTTATACAGCCTGTAGGAATCTTTATAATCCATCATTATCCTGTAACAGAAGTATCAGTCTAAGATAAACTAAATGTAATCATAACTGTATTAATGTAACACTGAATGTGACAAACATACAATAATATGATATTGTGCTCTCCTTGTGGTTTTTTGGTTTGATTATGAGGTATGGAAATTCAGAATATAGTGTTCTGTACATTGCATATAAGCTTGAGAAGATATTTCATTGTCTGGTTGTCGATTCAGTCTATGCACATACAATTTGCATAATACCATTTGATTTTTAGTATCCTTAAAATATTTTGTCTTAAATCATTTAAGATACTTTCAGCAGTCAGTAAGCTGAATATAACAAAATGATAGATGTCTTTGAAAGATGGGAGCAATATCAATGTAACACCCCCACACCTCCTTCTTATCTTTGAATCAGACTCCCTGACACAACTGATCATTAGAACAAAAGAGGCAGTGCTGGAGCAAGAACTTCATGCACCTCCTTGCGTTATCATCTAATAAACTAGAAAGAACTGCCATTCAAACTGTCATTCGGTGGGGATACATAATGAATGGTGTCTGCATGGCACAACAAAGATAACTACCTACAATGGAAGTGATTTCATTCAGTACAAATAATATAAACCGCTGAATTCAACAGATCAAGATACACTATGAGAGAAACTATAATAGAAAATTATTATAACAAAATATATAGAATTCTGAATAAAATGAGTTAAAGTGGTTGTAAACCCATTTAAAAAATAAATAAATAAAAAAAACTGCAAGACAAAGGCATAATGAGCTAGTATGACGAGCATACTAGCTCATTATGCATTACTTACCTTAGATCGAAGCCTCCGAAGCCGTCCTCGTCTCCCCCTCCAGCCACAGCCATCTCTCCCTGAGGTTACTTCCAGGTATCGCCGCTCTGTCGCTGTGATTGGCCGGAGTGGGGATGACATCACTCTGCGCATGCACGCGGGAGCCGTAAAAGCCGGCGTTATCATTCATAAAACCGGCATTTACAGAGCGCCTGCGCCGATGTCTACAGCGTGCATGCGCCGTACACATCGGTGTACACTTTTTGTCAAATATCTCCTAAACCTTGTAGGTTTAGGAGATATTTCAAACACCTACATGTAAGCCTTAATCTAGGCTTACTTGTAGGTGCAAGTTGCAAGAGTGGGTTTACAACCACTTTAAGCAAATACTAGTACAGGAAAATTGGTGAACCAGGAAAACATGCTTTTGTTCAGTTTTTTTTCTGGTTACTGACACATTTGACACTGAATTCCTGTCACACACTAGTCCTTTCAGCTAAAGCCAGCAATTGTACTGTAACAGTACAGAATCAAATAAAATGAACAAACATTAGTTGTTGAAGCGAACAGTTTTGCTTACTTTGAATTTATAGCAGAATGTGTTAGATTTGTTGAGAATACTTATCATCTGTAGCACAATTGCTTTTCATTTAGACTTATAAAGATACAATCAAATATAGATGGGTTATTCCTAGTCTGACTAGATGCCCTCAGGCCAACTGATTTAAAAAACTTCAAACAATGTGTTTTGTTGCACTAATATTAATCTTAACTGATTATCTTGAAGGAGGCTGACTTAGTGGCAGATAAACAGTTTCAGAGCAGCCGTAGGTGGTGGTGGTAGAGGTGCTAGTGGCAATAGAGTCTCTTCCTTTGATAATATAGATCTAAACCTAAACACTGCATTTTCATATAAGCTTTAACATGTTATTTCAATAGTCATCGGTCAAGGTTCCCACATCTCTAGGCCATAGTATTGCTAGTAGTAGTATAGTTAGTCACATTTACATGGACTTATCCTGTAATGTTACTTCAACTTTACAAAACAGGTCCAGTTGAATGTGACAGACTATTACTACCAATTTTGATAATTGTTTTCAATCTTTTCAAATATGCAGCTTTAATTTAAAGAATATTTGGAGATCCTACAACTTTTTCAGGAATTCCTAGTATTCTTGTTATGGGGTGAAAACTGTCACCTAATTGTGATCCTGAATTTGTCACATGCTCCCTTTATGAGAGTACAAGCAGCTGTGGCAACATACATTGCACAGGCATAGTCTACTGTTTTCTATCGGGAAGCTGATCTAGAGCAATAATGTGACAATAATTAAAAGAAAAGTTTGTCTTTACACACACTTTAAAGAACAAGGCAATTGAAGCATCTTGCCAATATTCCTAGACTGTGCCTAATGCCGCGTCCACACGAGAAAAAATCGATCGTGTGTACACGGCATTAGAATTAGTAAAATAAAGTGTTTAGCATTTTCTGGAAATACACTTGACATTTTTAATAGCCTTTCTATGAAGAAGCCCCAGAACTCTCTACCCAGCTGGCACAGCTCATCCACATTATGCCTTGGGACAAGTTAATGGTGTTACAACTTTGGCCATTAAATAATCTATAATGCATGTGTAGCGCCACCCCCGAAGGAGCCGCTTGGTGAATTTGGATTCTCTGATCTCCCCCTCAACTCCAAGAATGACCTCAACCCCTCTGAAACACCTGGTTAAATAAAATGACTGCAAACACATTTAAGGACACATGCGGTAAATACCGTTATCCTGGCTGTGGATTATCACCAAAAATAGACACACACCTGGTAGTGATAAACAATATATTAGCATGGTTTAAAGCATATGGAAACTTACAACACCTTGCTACAAATAACTAATCCATTAGAAAAGACAACCTTCGATATTTAGCAACTGCAGGTAAGGAAGGGTAGTAATCTATCTGCCCTTAACACAGGTGCTGAGAGGGAGGAGAGACGACTTGTCAACTTCTCAGCTCCTTCTGGACCGCAAACACCGTTGAGAGGCGAACATGCAAAGAAAAGAATGGGTTACACAAGTATAGTAAACACAGTTCTGTAATGTTGCAGGTCCTGAGGTGAAGAATACTAGTGTCTTCGGCTAGCAAACGGTGGGGCCCTTGTAGATTTAAACAAGTTTGCATGGAGCAGTAATCCCCTAGAATGTTCCGTTAGGTAGAGATTAAAAAGGGCAAACTACTAGAGATGGTAGCTTCCAAACAAGCATCCCGTGACACTTAAAAGGGAAATTGGTGTCTGCATGTAGTGTCAGTATGGTGTCAAAAAGGATGTTGGGTTTGCACCCTCTCACCAATCCTCGGTGCGATGACACAACGATAATCCCAGGTGCTTGTTCAGGCTCCTGATGCTCCTAGCGATGTTGTAAGGCACTGGATCTCTTGCTGATGGCCGATCGATATGACTGATAGCCAAACTTGCAAGGTTAACAGGCAGCGGCCGACCTGATACCCGGATGGGTATCTCGATCCCTGAAAGGCATGGGTCGTCTATGCTGAGCTGAGTGGTGCTGGGCTGCTGAGTATGGTCCCTGGACTAAACAGTAGTGGACCACGTGGCTGTCTCTGCTTCTGGCTCCCCTTAGGCGTCCTCACTCCTCCGTCTCCAGGCAGTCTCAGGAAAAGCTTGGCTTTCTCCCCCTCTGATGCTGCCAGAGTCTCTCTCTCTGTTTACTCAGTCTCAATGGTTTTCCTCACACCTGTCACCTCACTACACTCTCTCCCTCTCTCCTCAGACTGCTCTCCTTATTCTCCTCACAGACTCTTTTTCCTGGGCTTCAGGATATCCTTCCTCCTCTGTTGAGGCACACAGTCCCTGGTGTTAGCGTGCCTCTGTCCTCGCTCTGGCCTCTCAGTTCCTTCCCCTCACACACTCCTCCTCTCTCTTAAGTGTCACTGTGTCCCAGCAAAGGACTTTTTGAGCCTTGGTATCTGCCTCTCTGATGCTGCCAGAGTCTCTCTCTCTGTCTCCTCAGTCTCCTGTCAGCACTCTCTCTCTCTCTTTTACCTCTCTCTTCCTTTACCTCAGCACTTCCTGAAATTCCCCCTTTTTCCAGACTGCTTTGTGTTTCTCAGTTTTCTGGAAGGATCAGTCAGCCTCTCTCTGTCTCCATCTTGTGGCCAAAAGGAGAAATTGCATTACGAAAATGCCTGCTACACATGTATCATGGGATATTCCTTTATTAGTCAGTTATGTACTATAACCAGGGCTTTATTTCAGCTGGAATGGGGCGGAACGGCGTTCCGCCATCTATAGCAGCCCTCTTCTTTCCAGGCTGTCACCTAAAAGCCACATAAAAGGGATGAAATTCTGCTCCTCCTCACTCCTCACCTTTCCAGGTCTACCCCCACTATACCTCATGACCTCTCAGAAGCCTCCACTGACAGGAATAATGGTAAAGTGCAGGGTGTCCCAGGTCCTTGCAGCACCTCTGCCAGCTGCAGACTACAGCAGGCAAATTTATCTGCCCCATCTTCTGCAGCGAAAAAAAAATACAGTCACTGCCACCCACATGCCCAGCATCTGAATACAAGCTTGTCAAAGTGCTGGCTTCGAAACTCCTGCCTTTCCATCTGGTGGATTCTGACAACTTCTGTGAATTTGCAGTATGTGCTGGACTACAATGACAGGTTCCCAGTCGCTATTTCTTTTCAAGTCAGGCTATTCCAGCTTTCTACCATCACATGGAAGGCAATGTTGTGGCATAATTGTGCAAGACAGTCAACCGTAAGGTCCATGTTACTGCTGAAACGTGGTCCAGCAAGCATGGTCAGGAACAATATATGTTTTTTTACAGCAAACTGGGTAACTCTGTTTGCAACTCTGAAGAATGCAGGACAGAGCTCAGTGCTGCCACTTGTTTTTTGTTTTTTGACTCTGTGGACCGGCTGACATTTATCAAAAAGAATCAGTTCTGGATTAGCAGCAGCTATCAAGCCCTGATGCCGATGTCGCTGATTTAGTGCTTTCTGGATCACACTTCTCTGAAAGAGTGTCTAGGCTGCCTAGTTTTGTGGGTGTTGATTTCACCTGGAAGAATTTTTTTTGGTGAAGGTTTTATGGGCACAATTAACACCAAGGGACCACTTTTTCCGCACCTGTTAGACAGGTGGATATCATTGCAATTTTTGACAGCAAGGCCAATTCTTGCTTTCATTAAAAATACCTCTATAGGATTAAGGTGTGAAGGCACCACCAACACCGAAAGCCCAATTTTTTAGAAAATAAAGAAAGCTTGAATATAATTATTTTGTGCTTTATAAGTGTCATTATTGGTGCAGCAGGCTCTATACATGATACAGATGTGCCACATTGCAGGCAGAATAAGGGGACCCCACCCCCGGCACTATATTTAAAGTAATTTTTCACTTTCATTGTTATTTCTCATTTTGATGGTTTTACTTTAGTCATCAGGAAATCACTGCTCATTTAAAAATTATGTTTTTTACAAAGTTTTTTACATTAATACATGTCCCCCAGGGCAGTACCTAGATCCTCGTAACCATTGTATGTCCAATTACTTGCATATAAGCCTTCAAAATAGTCACTTTAGATTTTTTCAGTTCAGGTCCAAAAGTTATTCAATGGGATTCGTTATTAAGTTTCTAACTTCTGTGATGTTTGAAAGTTCTGCCGCAAACTGAACAGGGGGTCATTCAGCCCATTTCTGAACCTGCATATAGCTAATTAAAACTATGTAAATACAGGCATACACAGTATTCCATCTGGAATACCATAATTTTTTTGTTAGGCAACCAGTGCCTATTTGAGATTACAACATGAGCAGAGGCAGTGGAATGTATTTTTGAACTTTAAATGAAGTGGAGAAAGTGGAGAAAGGGAAATCAGGTTGTCATGCTGACTTATATCTGTTATGGATAGAGAACAGTTAGAGAAATCTGTTATTGCTGATTTCACCTAATTCATTCTCATGTGCATTACTTCCCATCTCATGTGCATTTAACATGTATGGTTAGGTTTACCATACTTGGCATAAAGAATTGTATAATTGAGTTAATTCTGTGTGTCCTTGAGTAACCTCACCATCATATTTATCACATTCAATGAATGATATGCGCAACCTTAATTTTGACAGGCTATTGGGGTTTCTACTTGTGTTAACAGCTGCTTTTTTCATTTAAATCAACTCTCTTAAGCTATAGATTTCCTCATCACCAAGTCAATTAGACGATCCTTTTGAGGAACTTGAATGACATGATCTCAGGAGGAAATCTTGACAACAGTACCCTGCGCACTGAATAGATTTAGAAAACAATTAGCTATCCAACACTAATGACAAAATCTTCATGACAAAAAGGTATAATTGGGGAAGCAAACAATTCTTCTTCAGTTACGTTTTTTCCCTTGAAATTTGGAATAAACCCTGCCTATGTTTAAGTAAAAGATGAATGCTTTAGAAGCAATTTTTGCTATTCTTGAAAAGGACAAATAAACAAACAGAGCCATCTGGATTACACAGACAAACACCTTTTTAACCACTTAAGCCCCGGACCATTTGGTAGCTAGAGGACCAGAGGTGAATTCAGAATTTTGCACTGCGCTGCTTTAACTGTAAATTGTGCGGACATGCAATGTTGTACCCAAACGAAATTTGCGTCATTTTCTTCCCACAAATAGAGCTTTCTTTTAATGGTATTTGATTGCCTCTGCGATTTTTATTTTTTGCGATATAAACGGAAAAAGACCGAAAATTTTGAAAAAAAATGATATTTTCTACTTTTTGTTATAAGAAAAATCGAATAAACTCAATTGTAGTCATACATTTAGGCCAAAATGTATTCAGCCACATGTTTTTAGTAAAAAAAATGTCAATAAGCGTATATTTATTGGTTTGCGCAAAAGTTATAGAGTTTACAAACTAGGGTACATTTTCTGAAATTTACACAGCTTTAAATTTATGACTGCCTATCTCATTTCTTGAGGTGCTAAAATGACAGGGCAGTACAAACCCCCCCCAAATGACCCCATTTTGGAAAGTAGACACCCCAAGGAAATTGCTGAGAGGCATGTTGAGCCCATTGAATTTTTTATTTTTTGTCCCAAGTGATTGAATAATGACTAAAAAAAAAAAAAAAAAAAAAATTACAAAAAGTTGTCACTAAATGATATATTTCTCACACATGCCATGGTTATATGTGGAATTTCACCCCAAAATACATTTTGCTGCTTCTCCTGAGTACGGGGATACCACATGTGTGGGACTTTTTGGGAGCCTAGCCGCGTACGGGACCCCGGAAACCAAGCACCGCCTTCAGGATTTCTAAGGGCGCAAATTTTTGATTTCACTCCTCACTACCTATCACAGTTTCGAAGGCCATAAAATGCCAAAATAGCACAAAACCCCCCCAAATGACCCCATTTTAGAAAGTAGACACCCCAAGGAAATTGCTGAGAGGCCTGTTGAGCCCATTGAATATAATTTTTTTGTCCCAAGTGATTGAATAATGACAAAAAAAAAAATTACAAAAAGTTGTCACTAAATGATATATTGCTCACACATGCCATGGTTATATGTGGAATTACACCCCAAAATACATTTTTCTGCTTCTCCTGAGTACGGGGATACCACATGTGTGGGACTTTTTAGGAGCCTAGCCACGTACGGGACCCCGAAAACCAAGCACCGCCTTCAGGATTTCTAGGCACAAATTTTTGATTTCACTCCTCACTACCTATCACAGTTTCGAAGGCCATAAAATGCCAAAATCGCACAAAACCCCCCCAAATGACCCCATTTTGGAATATAGACACCCCAAGCTATTTGCTGAGAGGAATGGCGAGTATTTTACAGCTGTCATTTGTTTTTGAAAATGAAGAAAGAAAATATATATATATATTTTTCTTTTTTCAATTTTCAAAACTTTGTGACAAAAAGCGAGATCTGCAAAATACTCACAATACCTCTCAGCAAATAGCTTGGGGTGTCTACTTTCCAAAATGGGGTCATTTGGGGGAGTTTTGTGCTATCTGAGCATTCCATGGCCTCCGAAACTGTGATAGGCAGTGAGAAGTGAAATCAAAAATTTACACCCTTAGAAAGCCTGAAGGCGGTGCTTGGTTTTGGGGTCCCGTACATGGCTAGGCTCCCAAAAAGTCTCACACATGTGGTATCCCCGTACTCAGGAGAAGCAACAGAATGTATTTTGGGGTGTAATTCCACATATGCCCATGGCATGTTTGAGCAATATATCATTTAGTGACAACTTTGTGCAAAAAATAAAAAAATTGTCGTTTTTCCGCAACTTGTGTCAACATATAAAATATTCCATGGACTCAACATGCCTCTCAGTATATAGCTTGGGGTCTACTTTCCAAAATGGGGTCATTTGGGGGGGTTTTGAACTGTTCTGGCATTTTATACACAACATTAGGAAGCTTACATCCACTCTTCTAACCACTTGAAGACAAAGCCCTTTTTGACACTTTTTGTTTACATGAAAACATTTTTTTTTTTGCAAGAAAATTATGTTGAACCCCCAAACATTATATATTTTTTTAAAGCAAAGGCCCTACAGATTAAAATGGTGGGTGTTGCATTTTTTTTTTCCACACAGTATTTGCGCAGCGATTTTTCAAACGCATTTTTTGGGTTAAAAAATACACTTTTTTTCATTTTAATGCACTAAAACACACTATATTGCCCAAATATTTGATGAAATAAAAAAGATGATCTTAGGCCGAGTACATAGATACCAAACACGACATGCTTTAAAATTTCGCACAAACGCGCATTGGCGACAAACTACATACATTTTTAAAAGCCTTTAAAAGCCTTTACAGGTTACCCCAGTATATTTACAGAGGAGGTCTACTGCTAAAATGATTGCCCTCGATCTGACCTTCGCGGTGATACCTCACATGCATGGTGCAATTGCTGTTTACATATGACGCCAGACCGACGCTTGCGTTCGCCATTGGGCAAGAGCAGGGCAGGACAGGGGTGTTTTTTTTTTGTTTTTTTTATTATTAATTTTGCTTTTTTATTTTATTTTTAAATTGTTCCTTCCAAGTATTTTTTTTTTTTATCATTTTTATTGTTATCTCAGGGAATGTAAATATCCCCTATGATAGCAATAGGTAGTGACAGGTACTCTTTTTTTGAAAAACTGGGGTCTTCTAGACCCTAGATTTTTCCTCTGCCCTCAAAGCATCTGACCACACCAAGATCGGTGTGATAAAATGCTTTCCCAATTTCCCAATGGCGCTTTTTATATCCGGGGGGGGCATTCCCTCCCACTGCTTGTAAAAGCAGTCCAGAGGCTAATTAGCCGCTAGGATTGCTTTTACATGAAAGCCGGCCGCAGGCTGAAAAGAATGATACCAAGATGATGCCTAAACCCGCAGGCATCATTCTGGTATAAACATTCAAAGTCCAGCAACATACCAGTACGTTGCTGGTCCTTGTTGGACATGTATTGTAATCTTTTTATTTCATGCAGCCAGTTGGCTGAACGACAAAAGAGATTGATCGGTGGGTATGCCCACCATTAGAATACCACCCTTCATCCACCCACTTCCAATGATGGGCATACACGCACCATTTATATATGCCGAAGCATGGGGGCATCCTCCCGCAAAAAAGTTATGCCGCACACACATGGTTGGACTTTTCCACGGGCAAGCCTCCGTTGGAATTTCGACCGTATGTACGCGGCATTAGGAGCAAAATCGCTCCTCCGCCCCTGCTGCCCCAATGCTTCGGCATATTTGCTTTTTTTTTTTAACTGTGGTGGTGAAATCACCTCCTACAGCACTGGAGTCGCAGGGATCAGGCCTGTCTCTGCGAACGCTGCAGTTATGTGTGTTTTTGTTTTGTAAGTGACAGTGATCGATCGATACTGCACTTGGGTGGCCTGGGCTGGACGGAGGGGCAAAACGCAGGTGCCAGCAGGTATCTGGGCTGATCCCGCTAACACTGCATTTTTGGGAACCCTAAACTGCTGGGGACGCTAGTATAGATCTGATCAGATCAGATATTGATCTGTTCAGATACTATACCACTAAGGGGGGTGTATGCTTCACGCGTGGGTGTAGCGTTACTGGCACTAACCTGACGCTGCCTGGGGTGTGACTCAGACCCTCTCTGACGCTAAAACCTAATTGATATCACCCGCCGGGCGATCAGGGGGTTAAACCTTTATTGGGTTATATACACGGCGGGTGCCCTGACACTATAAAAAGCAAACTAACTAACCAGCATCACCCGTAACACTTATATGGTGATCACTGGTGAAAGGGTTAACTAGGGGCAATCAGGGGGTTAAAACCTTTATTAGATAATATATGGGGGTACCTGACGCTATAAAAACCTGCGGCGAACCTAAAAAAAATTACCAGCTACCGATCTGCATCACCGACACTAAGACAGCATTTAGAAAAACGATTGCTTAGCGACAGTGGTGATGGGGGTGAAAGGGTTACCTGGGGGGGCGATCAAGGGGGTTAAACCTTTATTAGATAATATATTGGGGTACCTGACGCTATAAAAACATGCGGCGAACCTAAAAAAAAATACTGGCTACGATCTGCATCACCGACACTAAGACAGCGTTTAGAAAAACAATTGCTTAGCGACAGTGGTGATAGGGGGTAAAAGGGTTACCCGGGGGGCGATCAAGGGGGTTAAACCTTTATTAGATAATATATTGGGGTACCTGACGCTATAAAAACCTGCGGCGAACCTAAAAAAAATTACCGGCTACCGATCTGCATCACAGACACTAAGACAGCGTTTAGAAAAACGATCGCTTAGTGACAGTGGTGATAGGGGGTGAAAGGGTTACCTGGGGGGCGATCAAGGGGGTTAAACCTTTATTAGATAATATATTGGGGTACCTGACGCTATAAAAACATGCGGCGAACCTAAAAAAAATTACTGGCTACGATCTGCATCACCGACACTAAGACAGCGTTTAGAAAAACAATTGCTTAGTGACAGTGGTGATAGGGGGTGAAAGGGTTACCTGGGGGGTGATCAAGGGGGTTAAACCTTTATTAGATAATATATTGGGGTACCTGACGCTATAAAAACCTGCGGCGAACCTAAAAAAAATTACCGGCTACCGATCTGCATCACAGACACTAAGACAGCGTTTAGAAAAACGATCGCTTAGTGATAGTGGTGATAGGGGGTGAAAGGGTTACCTGGGGGGCGATCAAGGGGGTTAAACCTTTATTAGATAATACATTGGGGTACCTGACGCTATAAAAACCTGCGGCGAACCTAAAAAAAATTACTGGCTGTCGATCGGCATCACTGACGCTAAGACAGCGATCAGAAAAATGATCGCTAAGCGACAGTGGTGATAGGGGGTGAAAGGGTTATCTGGGGGGTGATCAGGGGGTTAAAACTTTATTAGGGGGGGTTAGGGGGCTACACTGGACCTAAGACTAAACTTTGGTGACACTTTTACAGTCACAAATGTCACTGATTGCAGTGATCACTAAATAAATGGTCACTGCAATCAGTGACACTGTGACTGGGGGCTGGGGGGTGATCTGGGGGGTGATCTGGGGTGTCTGGGGGGGGCCTGGGGGGGCGATTTATGTCCCTATGTGTCCTGGTGTCAGTGTAGTGTTGTGTGCACTGACCTGATATCTTCTCTTGTACGGCGCTCGGTATATGTGAGCGCCGCACCAGAGATGACATCACTTCCTCCTGCTCCCTCTGTCTGACACAGACAGAGGGGGCATTTCCATTCGCCGGGAGCGATCACGAGGGGGTGGCCAGAAACGAATGGCTGCCCCCTCATCCCGGAACGCTCCCGGACACTTAGCCACCGCTCACTGTATAGGAGGGGGGTCCGATTGGACCCCCCAACTGTACAAAGGCAATCACGTACACTCTACATGATTGTGCCTGTCGGTGCCATTCTGCCGACATATATATACAGTGAGCGGTCGTTAAGTGGTTAATGAATTAAAAATATATTAAATGCACTTAAAATTCAGAGGCTTGCTCTTAAAGGAACACTAAAGGTTCCCGTTTTTTTTTTTTTTAATAACAAACATGTTATACTTACCTCCACTGTGCAGCTCGTTTTGCACACAGTGGCCCCAATCCTGGTCTTCTGGGGGTCCCTCGGCGGCTGTCTCGGCTCCTCCCCGCAAGGACTCCACACCATAATGCAAGCGAGCTCGCATGGTGTGGAGTTACTGCGGGCGCGCTCCCGTGATACAGCGGCGTCCATAGCCGCCGACTGTATCACTCGGCCCCGCCCCCTGGCGCGCCGCGTCATTGGATCTGATTGACAGCAGCGCCAGCCAATGGCTG
This sequence comes from Rana muscosa, assembly GCA_029206835.1. Taxonomy (NCBI): domain Eukaryota; kingdom Metazoa; phylum Chordata; class Amphibia; order Anura; family Ranidae; genus Rana; species Rana muscosa. The sequence continues at coordinate 738,578,265 of CM055118.1, forward strand.
CGCTGCTTTCAATCCATTCACAGTAGCCAATCAACGGCCAGCCACAGGAACTCTGAGGATGACGGGAGCGAGCGCGGGACTTTCAAGGGGCCAGGTAAGTAAAACAGGGGCTCGGGGGGGGCCGGTATTGTCAAATGTTTTTTCACCTTAATGCATAGGATGCATTAAGGTGAAAAAACATGTACCTTTACAACCCCTTTAAGCATATCTACAGGCTGAAGTCACACGTTTGACATCAAGTCATTCACAGAGAAGCAGAATTGTCCCTTATTGGCAGAAAAAGGGACAGAATACAGGCATAACTGATCTGTAGCAGACATTGGAGGGATTAAGCCACTTAAAAACCAGCTCACCTAAAAGTAGTGATATTTAACTAAGGGGACAGAACTGTAGCTTGAAGATAAGGGGTACCTACACTAGTTTATTTAGTTTATGTCCCTCCATTGTCTGATACAGATGTGCTATACCTGCAGTTTGTCTCTCTTCCTGCCAACAATCTATACCTCTGTGCCTAAACTAGAAACATTAAATCATTTTTTAAATTCAAGCCATCGTTGACTCTTCTAGCTGCCTGTATTGTGAAATAATTAATTTTTACCACCTACTATAGAAATATAGTCATCCTATAGAGCAGTGGTTCTCAACTCCTGTCCTCAGGACCCACTAACAGGCCAGATTTTAAGTATTACCTTGGTGAGATGCAGACTAGAATACTGCAATCACTGAGCAGCAAATTATATCACCTGTGATGCATTTCAGTTATCTTGCAAACCTGGCCTGTTGGTGGGCCCTGAGGACTGGAGTTGAGAACCACTGCTATAGAGACTTATGTACAAAATGTCTTAATGCCAAAGCCAAGTTATCCGGAACACTATACTCAAAGTGGCACTGGGAACTTTTATGCCGTGTACAAACGATCTGTTTTACAGATGAAAACAGTCCGATGGACTTTTCTCATCGGACAAACCGATCGTGTATGGGCCCCATCGGTCTTTTTTCCATCGGTGAGAAAAAATAGAACATGTTTTAAATTTATCCGATGGGAAAACAAACAATGTCAAATTCCGATCGTCTGTGTGGAACTCCATCGGACAAAAAACCCACGCATGCTCAGAATCAAGTCGACGCATGCTCAGAAGCATTGAACTTTTTCTCGGCTTGTCGGAGCGCTTTACGTCACAGCGTTTGGGACGGTCGGATTTTTGACTGATGGTGTGTAGGCAAGACTGATGGAAGTCAGCTTCATCGGATTTTCGATGGAAAAACTAATCGGATTAGAATCCATAGGAAATCCGATCATGTGTACAGGGCTTTAGACTTGCGTATGTAGTCAGATAAAGGAGAACTTCAAAAAAAGCTCAATAGTTCTGGCTAGGTAGCTCCCATGCAACAAGGCTTCCTTTGATGGGCACCCAACAGCTTAGCTTAAACCATAGAAATACAGAAAAGGCAAGCCAAACCAAAACTGGGTGAAGGAATTCAATATAATTTAATTTGTTGTTAAGAAAGTCATAATTGTTACTAACAATTAAAATTATCTTGGACTCTGCAGCTTACCAGATGCAAATACTCCCCAAGATACTTTTTTTTAGAACTATCCCGATCCCTATACCACAAAAAAATTTCTCTGAACTAGCGCTGCACCTAAATAAATTTATATGGCAAAACAAAAAGCCCAGAGTAGCACTAAAGACTCTATATTTACACAGGAAACTGGGAGGAGGGGGCTACCAAACACTCATGCCAAACTTCGTTACTGGACCAACTGAAATTTTGGTTCTCCTGTCAAGAGGACAACCTCTGGACCTACATAGAACGAGAAGTAACGCCAGGACATGACCTAACAGCACTATTAATGGCACCCACTATTCACCACAAACCCATGATACCAGATTACCCCAGAGTAAAGGCCACACTTGAGGCAAGGTCCCTTTTAACAAAAAAAAACTTTTTCGGATGAACCCTCTCATATGCTTGCTATACCTCTAACAACCTATACATTTCTCATACAAAAAATATTAACTCATCATTGGAAACAAAAGGGGCATCCATTACAATACTGCAGATATAGCGAACCCTACAGAATTAGACACCTTCATGATGCAGCAAATTAATCTATATAATGAGAAAAACCCACACACTTCCACAAAAATTCCAATAGCTTTGTGGGATTTCTTAATGAACAAGTGCAAAACCACCACTAAAGGTATTTCACTATGCTATAGATACTGCAACTTTCATTCTAAACACTCCAAACTACTGCCCATGCATAAATGGGAGTCGGAAATACAAAGATCCTCTACAATGCCACAATGGCTAACAGCTATTAAGTACAATAGCACTTCTCCAGTGTGTGTAGACCATTGAGATAATTCACATAAGATCCTCCATAGATGGTATATTACCCCCATGCGTCTACACACTATGAATTTCACCTTATCCCCATTATGTTGGAGGGATTGTCATAATAATGGCAACCTCCTGCACATTATGTGGCACTGTAAGATCCTGAAAGACTTTTGGATAGACGTATTTTTGCTTATTTTAGACATTACTAAAACTAAGTGTACCCCCTCCCCAGAACTAGCACTACTAAGCCTGGGGATAGAATCCTTCCCATATAGTCGCAGGAAAGTGGTGGTACATATTCTATACGCGGCTCGTATTTCCATAACAGCAAAATGGAGAACTACAACTCCTCCAGATATAACAGAAGTCATAAATAGGGTAAACACACAGAGTTTCATGGAAAGAATGTTGGCATACAAGGAAGGCAGAGTACATGCCTATCAGAAATTCTGGGATATATGGCCCTCACTGCATAGCACCTTCTAGCATTGACTACCTCATATAATATGATGAATGGAATAAATTTGCATCTAATGGTGGCTCAGCAAATCCAGGGCAGTGGGTTAGAATTTAGCATTGTTAACGTCTTATGTTTGACTATGGGTCTATCTGGTTTGGATGATCAATTAATGTTTATACAAAACGTGTATATCTGTTTCACTTTAAACAATGATAGTATTACTCTTAGTATCATTTTGTTCTAGTAACACTGTTCTGATAAACTTTAGTAACCAACTCGGGACGGCCATATACTGGGCCGCACTCACAGTACCTGGAAAAGCGTATTCTGTATTTATTGGCGTATAACACTCACTTTTTTACCTTGAAATCAGAGGGTAAACTGTGTCTGCGTGCTATACGCAGCAGGGTGCTGTGGAAAGTTTTTTTCCTGAAACTTCCCTCTTAAAGTTAGGGTGCGTGTTATACGCCTGTGCGTGTTATACACCGATAAATACGGTAGTCAGCCTGCTCACAGTATGTTCCCGACAGGGGTGACGGGCTCTTCAAATTACTTACTCCTTTACCAATTTACCCAGGAACTATAGTTCAGATTAAGGACTCCAACGTTCCCATAAAGAACTAAACTAACCAGCTGTTTTTCTATTTTGTAATGTTTACTGCTGAATGTATTAACATTATTGTACTGTACAACTGGTATAATTGTACCTGTACCCTATTATCTTTAATAAAAATCTTAAAGTTTAAAAAAAAATGAAAAATTATCTTGGATTATTAATTATCATCTAGTTTTGGTGTGGTGCTCCTTTATTTATTTCTATGGTCGAATCAAAGTTAGGTCCAGTAAAATAATAAAATGTTCTGTGTAAAGAGGAGAGCATAGTCCAGTGTCATTGCTTTGGGCCAAAGACTGTGGGGGAGCTTTACTAAAACTGGAGCACTCAGAATCTGATGTAGCTGTGCACAGTAAACCAATTAGCTTCTAACTTCTGATTAAGCTCAATTAAGCTTTGACAACAAATACTGGAAGCTGATAAGTATCTATGCAGAGCTGCACCATATTTTGCATGCTGCAGTTTTAGTAAATCGATCCCCGTTTGCCTACAGACTCATAGACTTGTTTCTGACACTACAGTACTAAGGAAAAACAACTACTGACCTTTTATTGTCTAACAGAAGTATCCTAAGGTTATCTGTTATTCGCTTTTTTTTTTTTTTTTCATAAAAGTCCTGATTATCATAATTAGACAAGATTTATTAGCCTTTTATACATATAAGTAAACTTATTCTAAACGTATGCTATAACGCTCACTCATTAATATTATTTAGTGGCAGTCTGGTAGATTTTGTTTGGTAAGCTTGTGTTATTTTTCTAAAGATAATACTTCCTGTGACAACTGAAAAATGAGGACATCATATTATAGGAAAAAGAAAATCTTGTGTGTAGTCAATATTGTATGCATAGTTTGCACCGATTTGATTACAAAGAAGTGTTATTTATAATATGGGGGAAAATCTAATAATGAAGTATTAGGTAATGAAATTAGAAATCTGCACTTTATTAAACACCGGCAGATGTGTGACTGTAGTATGATAATAGAATGACTGAGAAATTGGATTAGCTGCTAAGTACAGTATAATGCACTAATACTTTGATTACAGTAATTCACGGTTACTGTACAGCAAGGAAACATCCCTCTGCTTTTATTAAATATCAAAAGTATTTTTTTAAGTACGGTATCTGTAATTTTTGAATTATCATACAAAAGCAGGTGGAATTGTCTGATCTATTTATATATTATGTTTGCAAGCCTTTTTCTGTTTCTTTGTAGAGTCAAATAAAAGTGCACCAACCCTCCAAGATCTCCAGAATGAGATATGGGGGGGGGGGGGGCAGTTATGAAGGGAAATGCTAGAACCCCTCTCTATCTAAAAAATAAAAAAAAATATATATAGATAAATATATATCTATATATATATATATATGGATATATATAGTTTTACTATGCCCTCAATATAGACAAATACGATTATTAAAGTGGTGTTCCGCCCCAAAAAATTTAATAAAAGTAACATACTGCAGCTGCTGACTTTTAAAAAATGGACACTTACCTGTCCTGGAGTCCAGCGATGTCGTCACCCGCAGCTGTCGGGTGCTGCCACCGCCATTGCGGGTAAGGGTACCCGGCAGCGTAGCCTTTCGGCTTCATGCCGGGAACCCTACTGCACATGCGCAAGGCCCACTCCTCTCTCCTACAGGCCCAGTGGCCGGGGGAGGAGGAGGGAGCCCCGCACTGATGTCAGGGGCCGCGCCAGGACTCCCAGAAGTGGTAAAGGATATCCTGTCCCCCTCGAAAGGTGCCAATTGTGGCACCGGAGGGGGGGAGGAATCCGATGAGCGGAAGTTCCACTTTTGGGTGGAACTCCACTTTAATGCCACGTACACACGATCATTATTCACGGCGGTTAAAAAAACACCGTGAATAATGTCATTTAAAACGGGGGAACAGCTTGTTCCCCACACACGGTCGTTTTTCACGTCATTTTTTCTCTTGACGAGAAAAACGACCGTTTGTGGGCTCCGCGGCAGTGTTTCTCTATGGGAAACACTGCCGCGGAAAACATGTCGAAAAAAACGACGAGAAAAATTAGAACATGTTCTAATTTTTCGCGTCGTTTTTAATGCCGTTTTTCTTGTTGAAAAAAACGACAGAAAGCCCACAGACTATCGTTTTTCTTGTCGAATGGGAAAAATGTAGTTTTTTTAGACGAGAAAAACGGCCGTGTGTACGCGGCATTAGTCTGATTTGTCATCTCTATGAGTAATCATCAGCCCTAATTAAAGGTAAAACACATTTAACCACTTCTCTACTGTGCACGAAAACCCCCTTCCTGCCCAAGCCATTTTTCAGCTTTCAGCGCTGTCACACTTTGAATGACAATTGCGCGGTCGTGCAACGTGGCTCCCAAACGAAATTTGCGTCCTTTTTTTCCCACAAATAGAGCTTTCTTTTGGTGGTATTTGATCACCTCTGCGGTTTTTATTTTTTGCGCTATAAACAAAAGAAGAGCGTCCAGTTTGGAAAAAAAACACTATTTTTTACTTTTTGCTATAATAAATACCCATTTTTTTTTTTAAATAAAATTTTCCTCAGTTTAGGCCGATACGTATTCTTCTACATATTTTTGGTAAAAAAAAAAATCGCAATAAGCGCGTATTGATTGGTTTGCGCAAAAGTTATAGCGTGTACAAAATAGGGGATAGATTTATAGCATTTTTATTTTTTTATTTTTTTATTAGTAATGGCGGCGATCTGCGATTTTTTATTGTGACTGCGATATTGCGGCGGACACATCGGACACTTTTGACACATTTTTGGGACCATTCACGTTTATACAGCGATCCCTGCTATAAAAATGCATTGATTACTGTATAAATGTGATTGGCAGGGAAGGGGTTAACCACTAGGGGGCGGGAAGGGGTTAAATATGTTCCCTCAATGTGTTCTTACTGTGGGGGGAGGGGACTGACTGGGGGAGGTGACCGATGGTTGTCCCTATGTACAAGGGACACACCATCGGTCCCCTCTCCCTCACAGGACGTGGATCTCTGTGTTTACACACAGAGATCCACTTTCCTGCTCGTTTCCCGGGCAATCGCGGGTGCCCGGCGGCAATCGCGGCCGCCGGGCACGCGCACCGGGGCCTTATGAACGCGGCGGGCGCGCGCGTGCGCCGCTGGCGGCAAGCGCGCGCCTCCTAGCTCGTTTTAAAGGGAGGACGTCATATGACGTCCTCCCAGAACGAGAGTATCCTCCGCCCGCCGTCAATTGACAGTGGGCAGGGGACAAGTGGTTAAAGAGGAGGTTTGTCTGGCAGGAAAGATCATAAATCATAAAGCGTATTGCAGCAGAGTATGACTCTAATCTATGTTGAACATGGGGGGAGGAGACAGATCCCATGCTGGTGAGCCCAATATGAGTGCTACCTAGAATGGTACCAACTATGTAGGAGCCTAATAAGGCAGTTGAAATAGCAGTGATGATGATATGCAATATGGGCGTCATTAGCAGTGTGCAACTGGGACAAGTGCATTTGCTGGTGAGTGCTCCAGGTCTCATCACCACAACTGGCCACATTTTTCTTGGTTCAGTATTTCAGTTGAGCAACTGGCAACTTATGTTTTTGCCCACCAGCCCACCCTTCGCCTTTCAGACCTGTAGCACAGAACTGAGGAGAAGTTTCACACACACAGTTCCAGTACATGGACCAGGGGCGTCCACCAGCAGATGAAACACAATTCCAAGGTCTAGTGAGTACATTTCAGAGACTAATGGGGAAATTTGTGCTAGAAGTGGTTTTGTCCAAGGGACAGGGGCGGATCCAGGGGGGGCAACAGGGCAATTGCCCCCCCCCGAGACCATCTGTCACACTCACTTGCTTGCTCTGTTTTTTTTTTTTTGCGCCTGATCTCCCGGACTTTGGGGACCCGGTACCGGCCGGCCAAACGTGGCACACATGTAGCACCATGTCTCCTCTAGAAGTGTGCAAAATTTGGTGTCTGGGGGACCTACGGCCAGGGAGCACTGATTTTTCAAACTTGGGCACTCCTTCCATAGACTCCCATGTTAAACATCAATCTAGTCATGGGCACAGTGAAGCATGGGCACAGTGAGGCATGGGCACAGTGAGGCAAAGTGAAACACAGTGAGGCATGCAGATGGACACCTTAGGCTTATACTCGAGTCAATACGTTTTCCCATTTTTTGGGGGTAAAATTAGGTGCCTTGGCTTATATTCGGGTCGGCTTATACCCGAGTATATACAGTACTTGTTCTGCGGCTCTCTGAGTCTCTCTCTGTTTCTCACATCAGCCGATCAGCTGTGCCGTTAGAGAGACTCGTCTAATGTAGTTACGCGGCGCACTGACACGATACCAGGAGCGGAGGAGGAGGTGGGTGGAGACTCTTCCCTGCACTCGTTGCTAACGCCTGGGCCGCTTGGCGTCTAGCAACGAGTGACGTCAGTGAGTCACGTCGGGCCACTCTGCGGGCAGGTGCGATAGCGTCTGGCTCCACAGACGGGTAAGAAAGCGGACGGCTCCGCTTGCGGCGCGGTTTGTGGGCGGGTGGCGCGGTTCGTGGGCAGACCGTACTGCTCAGTGTGTTGGCAGCGCAGGTGAGAGTGAGAGAGCAGGCTCAGTGTGGCAGCTGGCCAATCAGCTAGCCGGGAGCGGGAGAGCAGAAAGATGAGATCATCTCTCACCGCCCGTGCCTGCCCTGCATTCCTGCAGTGACTTCCGCCCTCACTGTGCAGGCAGCAGAGAGATTACATTATCTCTCTGCTGCCTGACTCTGGGAGTCTGGGACACAGCAAGAGACAACCAAAACTACACCTTAGCAGGCAAGTTAGTGACAATCCGCAAGGTGTGGCAGGCGACGTGGCAAGTGACAATCCGCAAATTATGTCAGGTGACGTGGCAAATGACACTCTGCATCTGGTGGCAGGCAAGTGACAATCAGCAAGGTGTGGCAGGTGATGTGGCAAGTGACAATCCGCAAGGTGTGGCTAGTGACAATCCGCAAGGTGTGGCAGGTGATGTGGCAAGTGACAATCCGCAATGTGTGGCAAATGACACGCTCAGGGCTCCCACTAATTGCAGGCGACGGTGGCAAGTGACACACTCGGGGCTCCCACTGATTATATTACAATGTAACAATAGAAATAATGCTCTTCAATCATCCTGACACCATAACAACCATGGTGCCGGGATGATTGAAGCGCCGTCACCAGCCATTTCCCCCCAATAAATTTCCCACAAAAAAAAAAGCATATTTTTTGGCAGTGCCCCTCCCGAGAAAAGACTCTGGATCCGCCCCTGCCTAGGGAGTGGGGGGATTGTTTTGGTTTGACAGAGGAAATTCTGCTTTGGAGACACTCTGTGTGCTACTTACTCTTGACCTGTGCACTCTGTGCGGTACTTACTCCTGACCCCTGCAATCCCTGCATTATTAGCTACTGACCTCTGCACTCTACGTTACATTCCCCTGAACCCTACACTTTATGCATTATGCACTTCAGAGCCCTGCAATTATTACTTACTCCTGATCTCTGCATTTTGTGTGCTTTTGACCAATTTATGATTTATGCACTCCTGACCCCTTCACTCTATACTTTTCACACTCCTGCCCCCTGGACTCAGTCTGGCTTGCACTCCTGAACCCTTCACTCCATGTGTTATGCACTACTGACCCCTGCATTCTGTGCAATACTTAGTCTGAACCCCGCCCTCTGTTCATTACTTACGCTTGAGCCTTGCTCTCTGTGTGTTACTAATTCCTGACCTCTACCCTGTATAATATGCACTTCTGACCCCTGCACTCTGTAAGTATGCACTCTTGAGTCCTACTCTCTGTGTGTTACTTACTATGTGCAATGGGGCGTGGCTACATGGCAACTAAATCTTGACGCTGAGAGTGTTGTCTGCGATTGCGAGCGAGGAGGGGTTGGAGATGCAGCATGCAGACACTCGGCATGTAACTAACATATACCAAAGGCTATTTGTTTTTATTTGTGATGTAAGCAGATTACTTTTTCATTAAAATTGCTACCCAAGAGGTTTTTACACTATTGGAGGCTTTGTGTTGATGTTATCTGTACAAGTGGAGAGAGCTGTCATCCATTTGAATCTGAGAAGATGAGAGTGGAGATTGAGTTGATGATCTGCATAAAGCTTAAAGTGATTGAATCACATATGCGATTGAAATCTACAATCTGGTGACCCTCATTCTATAGGGGTGTGGATTGGCACTTGTGCACTTTGGTGAAGGATCTACAGTGTTGAAAATTTTCCACTTTACGAAGAGTTGCACTATTTTCACAATTACTGTATATACTTGAGTATAAGCCGAGTTTTTCAGCACTTTTTTTGTGCTGAAAATGCCCCCTCGGCTTATACTTGAGTCACCTTTTTGTGCCTGATCTCCCGGACTTTGGGGACCCGGTACCAGCCAGCCGCAGGTCCCCTGGACCCCAACCTTGGCACACATGTAGCCCCACTCTTCTTCTACAAGTGTGCAAAGTTTGTTGTCCGGGGGACCTACGGCCAGGGGAGCCACTTCCATAGACTCCCATGTTAAACGTCAGTCTAGTCATGGCACAGTGAGGCATGGGCACAGTGAGGCATGGGCACAGTGAGGCATGGACACAGTGAGGCATGGACACAGTGAGGCATGGACACAGTGAGGCATGCAGATGGACACCCTAGGCTTATACTTGAGTTAATACGTTTTCCCAGTTTTTTTGTGGTAAAATTAGGTACCTCGGCTTATATTCGGGTCGGCTTATACTCGAGTATATACGGTAATTCTTTTTTTGATATTTGAATTAATTAATTAATTTATGATGGACAATTATTTTTGATTTTATTATGGACACTTTTGAATAATTTTTATTGTTCTTTTGCGCTACTGTAATTTTGTAGATTGACACTACATTGTTTTTCACCCTTTGTTTTAGGCCCCTTTCATACTGGGGCGGGCAGGTGCGGTGGCGGTATAGCAGCGCGATTTTCAGCGCTGCTATACCGTCGTTCTTACCGCGGTATGCGGCCACTAGGGGGGTGAATTTAACCCCCGCTAGCGGCCGAAATAGGGTTAATACCGCCCGCAAACCGCGGCTATTGCCGCAGTTTGCGGGCGGTATTACTGCGGTGTCCCATTGATTTCAATGGGCAGCCGCGGTAAAGGAGCGGTGAACACACCGCTCCTTCACCGCTGTAAAGAAGCGGCTAGCAGGACTTTTGGAGCGGTCCTGCTAGCGCACCGCTTCAGTGTGAAAGCCTTCGGGCTTTCACATTGAAGGCTACAGGCACGAATTTTTCATGCGGTATAATAGCGCTAATATTAGCGCTAAACCGCATGAAAAACGCCCCATTTTAAGTAGCAGCACGTATATTTATATTTATATTAAGTTCAATAGCGCAGTGCTTATATTAGAATATTGTGTATATGCTCTGTACAGTCACATTATCACATGTTTACAAATAATGCTCTAACTGAGAACAGCAGAACTAACTTTAGCTTCTACGTAGCCTTTGTTGAATGGATGGTGATGATTATGACCACATGATCATTCTTTAATTTATTGTGCGTCTTTGCACTTGACCAATCTTTTATTGTGGACTACACATTTAGGTTGACCAAAGCATATATATTATAAAGACAGTCCCTGAAAAACAAACTTTGGGAAGTGGATCATGCCAACACGTCTGACTACCCTTTAGTGACTGTGGTCATCTTAAATCTGCAAGAAACATTCTCCTTTTTGCATTCAGTGACCTTCAAGAAGAGCTGTGTATTCACATTCTATTTATTTCTATACTCATCCTTCTTTGCTAGTTTGTCTGTTCGTGTTTTATGTTCTTTTATCTCAGGACCATTCTATTTTCCTTCTTGTTGTTTCCTTCTCACTTGTCTTATTTCTCCACTCTACTTGTCTATCTGTCTAGTTTTATCCTATAATCTGTGAATTAAACAACGTCTGCTGACCTGACATCCTCAATGGGGCTTTAATCTTTTTTTACTATCTCCCTGGATGAGAAAATACAATTTTGTCTGCACAACTCATCAGTGAATTTAAAGAAAGGAAGATAATATGGGGAAACCTGTTGTGCAGTAAGGTAGATATAAGATAAATCATGGAGCCTATGGCTTTCAAATGATAAAAACTAGATCCTTGGAAAGAATAGTTTAGACTTTGGACAAAGTATGTTTCAGGATGCATTGGTAGTCTATAGCCTGTTGATCATTGTGGACAGAATTATATATTCTATATCAATAGCCAAATTATAGTTTAGACTGTTAAAGCAGTGGTTAAACCCAAAACGAAAGATATATTATATTGCAGCTTACCATTTCTTAGATTTCATGGCTGCAGTAGTTTTCTTCCTAATGCCGCGTACACACGATTGGAAATTCCGACAACAAATGTCCGATGTGAGCTTTTTGTCAGAAATTCCGACCGTGTGTAGGCGCCATCGGACATTTGCTGTCGCAATCTCCGACCACGAAAATTTGAGAGCTGGTTCTCAAATTTTCCGTCAAGTAAAGTTATTGTCGGAAATTCCGATCGTCTGTATGCAATTCTGACGCGCAAAAAGTCACGCATGCTCAGAATCAAGCAGAAGAGCCGAACTGCCTATTAAACTTCATTGATCTTGGCTCGTCGTACGTCTTGTACGTCACCGCGCTCTTGACGTTCGGAATTTCCGTCAAGATTTGTGTGACTGTGTGTATGCAACACAAGTTTGAGCCAACATTCCGTCGGAAAAAAATAATCCACGGTTTTGTTGTCGGAATTTTCGATCGTGTGTACGCGGCATTAGGCTTGCTTTCTTCTATTTTCATCTGGTGATCTAACCAGTAATTTTTTATAAAAATAAGAAGCTCTCTTGCAGATGTATAAGTTTACAGGGATGAGACAAACCATTTTCCAATGACAGGGCTGTATACAATAATCAGTTTCTATTTATTTCAGTGAAATCTTTATCCCAAAACAAAAACAAAAAAACAGTGTGATGTAACAGATTATAAAGTGTGAGCAGGAGGTTGGCTTGTGTTTGTTACTGTATTTAACCACTTCAGGCCCAGAGGCCGTCATATGACGTCCTCGGCTTTGTGGGGGTATATCTGAATGATGCCTGCAGCTACAGGCATCATTCAGATATTGCTGGTTTCAGCCGGCGATTCCCTGCACCGTGAAAATGATCATAGTGGCTGTTCCGCCGTTTGATCGTTCTTACGGGCAGCGGAAGGGGACTCCCCCCCTCCCGATGCCCTCCGGTGCTTCTCCCAACTCACCTGTGCGATCGGTGAGTCGGTGACAGGTTCTGCCAGCCCCGGATGTTGATCACAGAGATTTTCGGTGGACCAGATGGTCTCCGGAGTCTCTATGATCATCGGAGGCCGGGCGCGATGTTATGACGTCACGCCCGGCCTCTGCATTCAAAAAAACGGCGCCGCTTCGGCTTTAAAGCGGTGATCTTTTTTTTTTTTAGGCTTCCCAGCCTAGTGGTGAGATGTGGGGTCTTATTGACCCCATATCTCACTGTAAAGAGGTCCTGTCATGCCATATTCCTATTATAAGCGATGTTTACATTCCTTGTAATAGGACTAAAAGTGATCACATTTTTTTTTTTAAAGTGTCAAAATAAAAAAAAATTAAGTAAAATGAACAATAAAAAAATAAAAAACATTTTTTACAGTGCTCCTGTCCCCGCGTGCTCGCATTCAGAAGCGGATGCATACGTAAGTCCCACCCACATATGAAAACGGTGTTCAAACCACACATGTGAGGTGTTGCCGTGAACGTTAGAGTGAGAGCAATAATTCTAGCCCTAGACCTCCTCTGTAACTTAAAAAATGTAACCAGTAAAAAAATTTAAAGCGTTGCCTATGGGTATTTTTAAGTACCGAAGTTTGGCGCCATTCCACGAGCGTTCGCAATTTTGAAGCGTGACATGTTAGGTATCTATTTACTCGGTGAAACTTTATCATTCACATTATGCAAACAAATTGGGCTAACTTTTCTTTTTTTTTTTTTTAAAGCATGAAACAGTTTCTTTTCCCCAAAAAAACGCGTTTGAAAAATTGCTGCGCAAGTACCGTGCAAGATAAAAAGTTGTAATGACTGCCATTGTATTCTCTAGTGTCTTTGCTAAAAAAACATATATATATAGTGTTTGGGGGTTCTATGTAATTTTCTAGCAAAAAAAATGATGATTTTTACATGTAGGAGCGAAGTGTCAGAATTGGCCCGGGCCTGAAGTGGTTAAATCTGCTAGTGCAAATAACACTATCCTCTCCCCAGACTGATGTCTGCTGTGCCCTCTGTGCTCCTTCCTCCAGAGTGGAGGCACTCCAATACAGGAGATGTGTTACTTACCACCAGATCATCAGGTGAAAACAGAGTGGAAAAGCCTAAAAAAGTTAATGCAGCCACCATATCTAAGGATTGGTAAGCTGCAACATATTACATGTTTGGTTTTGAGTTTATTAGGTATTACATTTTTTGCATACATTTTACCTGTTATAACGTAATAACAATACAGAAAACATTTAAAGAGGACTTCCATTAAAAAATGAAATAGGCTATTTGCTAATAGTACCCTCACATACTTTGAAAATCTACCCGCTAGATTCCCTTTACTGATGAAATTTTACATTGTGATGTGAGCGTAAACAACATTATAAGGATCCCACTGTTGCTTAAAAGGGGGTTATGGTATTTACCTGTGCCACCATGATCTCTTTCCACATAATTCGAAGAAAAAGGCATAAACATGATTTGGTTTTTAAGAAATAGAATAAAAATGTATTGTCAGGGGTTGTAGCATTGCTAAAAAAAAAACAGCTAACTACAATGGGTATAAATAGGAGGAAAATATTTTCATGTACCAAGATGCTGGGACTTAAGTAGTAGGCATCTGGCGAGAACACTTTTACACATTGTTGTTATGTTTTAAATATCAGAGCTTTTATGATTTTATTAAATCGGGCTTAATGCTTTCAAGCTTGATGTGACATTTGGACATTTGATTAAATACTTTGTGTAACTGGAAAATACTGTTGCACTTGATGATATTGATATATTTTACATGATGCTAATTTCTTATTTTCATAAGAATCTTTTGTCTTCATCTCAGAATTAAGCTGTCATAAATTCGAAATTCAATGCAACTTTAATAAAACAGTAAGATTTTTAAACTATTCATAAAATATATACGTATATCTTTACTGCTAGGAGCACAGTGTATCCAAATCCAAAAATAAATATAAAAAAAAAAAACAGTCCTTATATATGGTAGCTGAATCAGTTTTCGTGTTTTAAGCTTTTTTTTCTAAAGCCCTGTACACACGATCAGATATCCTATGGATTTTCGTCTGATGGATTTGTCCATCAGAAATCCGATGAAACTGTTTTCCATCAGTCTTGCCTACACACCATCAGTCAAAAAACCGACCGTTCCAAACGTGGTGACGTAAAACACTCCGATGAGCTGAGAAAAATGAAATTCAATGCTACTGAGCATGTGTCGACTTGATTCTGAGCATGCTTGGGTTTTTTATCTGATGGATTTCCACACAGACGATCGGAAATTGCCATCGGTTTTTTATCCATCAGATAATTTTAAAACATGTTCTATTTTTTAAAACCGATGGAAAAAAGACTGATGGGTCCCATACACGATCGATTTGTCTGATGAAAACAATCCATCGGACGGTTTTCATCAGTCAAACTGATCGTGTGTACAGGGCTTTAGAGTGGAAATTTAGCCAGAAAATTAAGTCCTGCTAGATCTCTTCAGGCTGGCCCCTTTTGCAGGCATAGCTATGTAAAACATTAAAGATAAGTGCCTATTCTGTTTACCTTCCAGTAATACACTGTCTCCCCCTGCTCTGCACATGCTCAGTTTCTCTCTATTGTTAGATACTTTTAGGCACTGTCAAATTTGTAAAGGCCAAGTTGCTGACAGCCTTAATGCAAAATTAAACCCTCCTAATCCTTTACAGCTAAAGAAGCTGCTTCTGTTGGATCTGCAACTGCCATTGTGCCGCACAAGTGATCAGTTATGACACCAGCCATTTGATGGTTTGACAGTGGGAGGACGCAAGCAAATGCAGGAATGTAACTTTTTTGAAACTGTTAAATCAATGGGTTTAGTTTCGCTTTATGGTATCCTACTGTCCAGGGGCTCTGGGCTTCAGTAAAATGGAAGCCTCCAGCAAGAAGAAAGAGGAACAATGCTGAAAGTAATTTACAGCACACACTAATTTTTGTAGCACAATTATTAATGTGGAATGTGCCAGACACTTTATTAGGTACACCTGTTCAATTGCTTGGTGACATAAATTGCTAATCAGCCAATCACATTGCAGCAACTCAATGCATTTAGCCATCTAGACATGGTGAAGAGGACTGCAAGGCTTCACTTCCTGATTCCCGAAGATGTCGGCGCCTGCACCTGGGTGAGGACATTGCGGGCGCCCTGGACAGGTAAGTGCCCTAATATTAAAAGTCACCAGCTGCAGCATTTGTAGCTGCTGACTTTTAATTTTATTTATTTTTTCGACGGAACTCTGCTTTGGACCTCTTAGTACCAACTGAGCATCGTTTAAATGCCACGGCCTACCTGAGTATTGTTGCTGACCATGTCCATCCCTGACCATGTACCAATCTTCTTATGGCCACTTCCAGCAGGATGCACCATGTCACAAAGCTCAAATCATGTCACTGCTGGTTTCTTGAACATGACAATGAGTTCACTGTCTGTACACCAATGGCCTCCACAGTCTCCAGATCACAGTCACCAGATCCCAACTGCCTGATGCTATCATGTCAATATGGACATGAAATGTTTCCAACACCTTGTTGAATCTATGCCATGATGAATTAAGGCAGTTCTGAAGGCAAAAGTGGGTCCAACCAGGTACATAATAAAGTGGCTGGTGAGTGTATGTTCGTTTCTAAAGAACATTATTTTTGTATCAAGTTGTTATGGGTAAAGTTCTGCTTTAATTTTCATTCAATGATTCTGCCAGTAACACACTTTCAGTCCCCGGGTGAAAGTGCTTACTCCCCCCAAAGTATAAAGACAACAGAAATAGGATAGGACTACAGGACTCAGGCTCTCATCTCTTCTCCATAGCATAGTGGGATGTGGTTCTGTAGTCCTCAGAGATCGCTGAGAACACAATAGGAACTGATCACCACAGTCAGGCATCCAAGAAGGTCAACAAGTAATATTTGCACTTATCAAATGGAAATGAATGCTTTTTAACAGGAACAAAATAGGAGAAGTTCACTTTTGGTGTTTCAAAAGTTTGTATTGGCTAAGGCATGCCTCCACTCCTTATGATTGGTTGTTTAGATACTGAGCACTGCCTTATGGGAGAAGAGAATGACCATGCACGTTCTCCTTGTATCCAGAAAAGTGGGTTTTCAGTGTGACTCTGGTGGCTCTCTTTGTCAGGTGAGGTGTAACCTGGCACTTTATGGTGCAACTATCTACTACTACCTCCTACTATGTATTTTACACAGGCACAATAGGTTTGCTTTAAATAAACATTAAAATGTCATTATATTCCATTAGAAACACACCAGTGGTTTTTGATGCTCTTTGGTTTCCCCCCTGGGCTATATTTAACAGTTTAGTTCAGTTTGTTTTACTATTAAAAATGCATCTGAGTTGTAATACAATAAAAATTCAGATGTAGTTAATATGTTCTCAGCTGCCTGTGCCAAGCAAGAGGTGGCCACAGTATCTCCTCATTATAGATGTCAGTAGACTTAGACAGTGATGGATGTTGTATTAATTCAGGACACAGACACTTTCCCATTGTTACTGCACATTAGACAAATGAGCTCTTACAGATGCATACCCTTCCTCCACCACTCCAAATCTAACTGGAGTGCCAGGACTGGTTATTACTGTTAATAAACTCCACTCAAAGTACACTGTTATGTCAATGCAGGAAAAGAACAAGAAGCAGCCACTATGCTGTAATAGATATCTCTAAATATAGTAGAAAGATGCATTTTGCTCAAAACCGGTGACAGGTATTTTTTAAGGGTAGCCACAAATTTTATTTCAATCTCCAGGTCTTGTGACGACCCATTTATCTCTCTGATTGCATTACATTTAGTTACTGTCAGGACACAGCAAAGAATAATTTAATATATCACAGTCAACTACACACAGCACACGGGCCGGCTGGAGCATCATTTTGGATCTTCTATGGTAATAAACCCGACATCTACACTTTATTTCTATGGACCTACCTAAATATCATCTGCTTAGTGTATGCATTATTTATATTTTACATTTTCCTGTTGAGACGAAGACCTCTTGCATGGTAAAATTAAAATGTTGCCTTAGGTGTTAGAGATACATTATATATCGTTGTTTTATACTGAATCTTATGATATACTTATCAGAATGGGAAGAAAATGTGATGACGCATGTTGTTTATCATAAAAAAGGATCAAAATTGTGCATACACTATATCTTTGGGGTGCTAGAGTAAGTATCATCTGACAACTGAAGTCTGAGAAGATAGAAAACCATTGCTTTAGATGGTTTGCTCGACAGACTTTATTCAGATTTTTATTTTTTGTATGCTGTAAATGTTTTTTTGTATAGTAAAAGTGTTATGGTGCTTAACCAGATTTTTTTCCAGTTTCCACATTTGTAAAGAAAGTTACAGATAGTTTCCAGTTGAATGAAAATGACATACCTACCTAACTGTAGCCATGGTTCTAGAATGCTTGTCTATTCCCACTATTGCATTTAAACTTAAAGCCCGGTAAAAAATGTTTAATCAATTGTTCAGCGTGAGAATAAATAAAAATACTGCTGTATTATGCTGTAGTACTCACCTCCCTTCTAGTGCCCCCCCCACCCAAGAAGCTCCACTCTATGCTGCTGCTGCCACTGGTCTTCCAGGTTGTATAATGCTCAGTATCACTTAAAGTGATATCAAAGGCTCATGTTTTTTTTTTTTAACCACTTGCCTACTGGGCACTTTAACTCCCTTCCTGCCCAGACCAATTTTCAGCTTTCGCCGCTGTCGCACTTTGAATGACAATTGTGCGGTCCTGCAACACTGTACCCAAACAAAATTATTATCATTTTTCACACAAATAGAGCTTTCCTTTGGTGGTCTTTAATCACCACTGGGTTTGTTATTTTATGCTAAATAAACTAATAAAGAGTAAAAATGTTGAAAAAAAAACCTTTTTCAAAATTTGTTATAAAATTTTGCAAACAGGTAATTTTTCTCCTTCGCTGATGTGCACTGATAGACTGCATGGAGGATGATGCGGCACTGATGAGACGGCACTGGTGAGGCGACACTGATGGGCACTGATAGGCAGCACTGATGGGCACTGATAGGCAGCACTGATAGGCGGAACTGATGGGCACTAATAGGCACACAGATGGGCACTGATGATGCAGCATTGATGGGCATTGATGGGCACTGATAGGCTGCACTGATGGGCACTGATGAGGCAGCACTGGTAGGTACTGATGAGGCTCCACAAAAAGGTGGCACTGATGGGCACTGATAAGTAGCACTGATAGGCGGCACTGATGGGCACCGTTAGGTGGCACTGATTGGCACTGATAGGCACACTGATGGGCACTGATAGGTGGCACTGATGAACACTGATAGGCACCACTGATGGGCACTGGTAGGTGGAACTGATACGTGACATTAACAAGGAGGCACTGATGGGCACTGATTGGCAGCACTGGTGGGCATTATTTGGCAGCACAGGTGGGCACAGATTGGCAGCACCCCCTCCCCCACTCACTCCTCACTGGCTGTGATTGACAGCAATGGGAGCAATGAGGAGGGAGAGAACCGGAAGAGCTGCTGTTCTTGTGCACATCGTTGGATCAAGATGAGGCACAGGTAAGTGATGGGGGGGGGTGGTGGTCTGGGGGGGGTGATGCTGCACACAGAATGTTTTTTACCTTCATGCAAAGAATGCATGAAGGCAAAAAACCTTCAGTCTTTACAATTACGGTAATCCACTTCATGTGAGTCCAGGGGATCACGGACCCAGCTCTTGGAGATGGGGCGGGACACATCACAATTCCCTGTAATGGTAGAATAATGCTGCAAAGAATGCCACTGAAGTCATTGCATACAAAAAAAAGCAGGGGAATTGGGCTTTAATCTTTGGTGTTTATTAGCTAAAAAAACTTCCATGCTCACAAGCTTGCAGCATTGTGCATGCAGATTATATTGTGTATGTTTTATTAATATAGAGGAAAAGCTGTGGTTTGTTTTACCTACAGTAGCTACATTCTTTCTTAAATTTCTGGTATGATGCCAGGCTTGCAAAAAACCTAGGTCAGTTATGGGTTAATAAAAAATTGGACAGTGCATATTGCATACCTCCCAAATTTTTGAGATGGGAATGAGGGACACCTATCAGCAAAAGTATGTAGACATAGGACACACCCCTTGCTACGCCCCCTTAAAGAAGAATTGTACAAAAACAAGATTGGTTAAACCCAGATGTGCTTTTTTTACCACTACTATTCCTTTATATTGGCTTTTGGAATTTACAAATGCAGCAATTTAGAAATCAAATGAAAGGTTTAGCACTGGGAAACACTTTTTGATAGATAAAAAGTGCATTTTATATACATCTATATAGATCAGACCAAAAAGGAACAGATGAGGAGAAATGAGGGACAGAGGGACATTGCTTCAAATCAGTGACAGTCCATTGAAATCAGCGACAGTTGGGAGCTATGCATATTGCACAGTGGACTTGATTAATATACAGTATGCAATGCCATATGCATACGTGTCAACACTCCAGTTTCTGGAAGTGCTGTCTCTTTGTGGTGAACCTGAGGCGAACAAGCAGCACAGTGACTGTACTGTGATTATAAAACCTTTAACATCACAAATATTTATGCGTTCGAGACACAGGGCAATACTGACAGTTCTTCATTTCCACTGTTACACATAATTGACAAAAAGCATGTAACTTTTTCTAATGTAAATCATTGTAACAGATTCATTTGCATATCAAGATTGGTGTGATGGTTAGAGAAGTGACAAAAGATTGTGGGGTTGATTTACGAAAACTGGAGAATGCAAAATCTGGTGCAGCTCTAAAACCAATCAACTTCCAGGTTTTTTGTTACAGCTTAATCAAACAAGCTAGTTAGAAGCTGTTTGGCTACCATGCACAGCTGCACCAGATTTTGCACACTCCAATTTTAGTCAACCCCACCCCAAATCAACCCAACTATGTTGTTTTTACTAGCATACAATAATGTAATTACATAAAGGCCAAATGGTGAACAATCGTATATGTTGTTGGCCTACAACTCCTCAACTATCATTGGTAATTTTTGACACACTACTGGATTATTGTAAGCTACACGGGATCAGTCTGCATTTTCCTCCTAAAGCTTCATAGCTACATGTGTGCCTGTCATTCTATGGTGTACATTTTTGATCCTAGGGAATACATATGCATATACATTTTAATTCTTGAAATTGAGAAGTCTGACAGATGATAGTGGTTTGTCTTTGTGATAAAATCAAGAACTTGTGACAGCAAATAAAATAAATTATTGATATTCCAGGAGCTCACGGCACACACACACACATATAAAAGCAGTTGTACAAAGAGAATAAGTAACTTAGACATTCTTATCCACTAATTGCACAGTATGGGCTAGATACATTAAAGTATTTTGTTTGTTTAATTGTCATGGCTTTATGTGGCAGTTTTTGAAGAATGAATCTTACTTAAATTGCAGTATATTCTGTATTGTAATGTAGTTTAACTTTCTGCATGGAATTGCGTATTGTTTTCTAAAAAAAAATGATCATAAAAATAAGTATTTTTCGAAGCAAGGCGATTTATTAGTAGACAGCGGAAGCTAGAATTGCCAGTTTCTCTTCACGCTCTGTGCAGTGCAGACAAGGAAGTATGACAAAGAGCCCACAGATGGATGCATATTGGTGAAGGAGAATAAAAATATTTTCTTTCTGAACAGGAGAAGCCAACGAAGAAAAATCAGTTGTAGCATGGATCAGAAAAAAGGCAGCAGATACAGTATAATGCCGGGTACAGACGATCAGAAATTCCAACAACAAAACCGTGGATTTTTTTCCGACGGATGTTGGCTTAAACTTGTCTTGCATACACATGGTCGCACAAATGTTGTCGGAAATTCCGAACGCCAAGAACACGGTGACGTACAAGACGTACGACGGCACTATTAAAGGGAAGTTCAATACTAGTCGTGTTAGTAGAAGTTTGGTGAGAGACGATTCGCGCTTTTCAGCCTCGTGCTTTTCAGTCCGTTACAGCGTGATGAATGTGCTATCTCCATCACAAACGCTATTTTTACCAGACCAATCGCTTCTGTCTTGTACTTGATTCAGAGTGGAATTTTGTGCGTCGGAATTGTCCACACATGATCGGAATTTACGAGAACGGATTTTTTTGTCGGAAAATTTGAGAACCAGCTTTCAAATTTTTGTTGTCGAAAATTCCGACAGCAAATGTCCGATAGAGCCTACACACGGTCAGAATTTCAAACAAAAAGCTCCCATCGAACATTTGTTGGCAGAAATTCCGACCGTGTGTACGCGGCATTAGTGTTTAAAAAGATAGAGACGCCATGACAGCAGTATAACATCTTACAGGCAACACAGCAGCAGTCATACACACCAGAGAACCAAAAGTAATAGACTTTCCAGAAGGACCAGCAAATAAGCCAGGATCCCTGTCCTTAGATCCTCAAACCTGATAAACACCAGCCCCACTATCTAAGCTACAAGCAGGACTACAAGCAAAGCCACATGAACAAACATTTGACCACCAATCACATTGTCAAAGCCACCAGTAAAAAACCCTACCATGTCTGCCATGAGGGAGCCAAGCCTGTCAATCAGTTGTTCCAGTATTCTTCTTTCCTCTCAGTCTGACCCACAGTCCCAAACTCTGCATTCCCTATCATCTAAATGAGGTCAGAAACCCAGAAATGTGAGATTTTGTGAGCAGGAAGTTACAATCTTCTGACAATAAATGTGATTACATTTGATCACTTATTAGAAAGACTGATATGGCCTCAAATTAAAATTTCTTGAAAGACACTGGGGTTAGTTTACTAATTTACTAAAGGAATAGAGACTGAACACTTATCAAACTAAAATTATTTTCTTTTCATTATCTACTGAGCTTAGTGAATAAGCTAAATCTGTGTTTTAATTCCCCTTACATATGTAAGTCAGGTACCATTGGTTCTCCAAATGGCTGTCTTCAAGGAATCAGGGGATCGTTATTCGGAACTCCTGGTTTTGGGTCACCTGATAGTTGTGATAGCCTCTGATTGGCTACTGTAAAGCCAGCCCCTGTCTCTCTCGCTCTCTCTGTGAATGGAGATATACATTTTTTCTCTCTCTCCTTGAAGAGAGTAAAAAAAAAATACAAATAAAATAAAATTAATAATATATAAATAAATAAATAAAATAGCTAGATCATGGTTTGAGCTTATTCAGTGCCATGGTTAGTGTTTGGGTCAAGTAGTGGTCAAAGGTCAAGGTCAGGGTCAAAGGTCAGGGCCAGTATATTTTGGGTAGGTTTTTTATTTTTAAAAAGCATTATTTAAACTAGTTTTAGCCCTGGTTCACACTGGTGCGATTTGACATGCGATTTGACAAGTCAAATCGGCGAAATTTGCCGCAAATTGCGGGCAATGGCACCGTCCTAATCGGTGCGACGCCGCATCTGCGGCGCTGCACCGATTACAAAAAGTAGTTTTTGTACTACTTTTTGCGATTTCAGCCGCAATTTACATTGACATCTGTTTCAGATGTCTTTGAAATCGCGGCTGAAATCGGGACTGCCAGCGGGAGTGAAATCGTGCGAGTTCAGCTGAACTCGCAGGCTTCACTCTCGCAGCCCCAGTGTGAACGTGGGCTTAGTGTCAGTTAGTGTCAGTGTGTTTTGGGTAGGATAAAATAAGAGAAAATACAACAACTAATATACACATATGTGGTATCGCTGAGATCACCTGGAGCAGGAGAATTTTGGGTTGTTTTTTGGTGGTAGGTTATGGTAGTAACAAGAAATATGTAGATAAATTAAAATATATTGTGACAGCAGGAAGGTAAAGTCACCTGGTTGCATCCAGGGGGGTAGATATATTTCGCCCAGATTCAGGCTTTACGCCGACTTATACAACTAGGTGGAGAGTTGTATAAGCCCAGCTGAGGCTAGTGGGCTCATGGATGACTCATACCTCTAGGGAGAGTGTGGGGCGTCGTGCAGACAGGGAGTTGATGAGACCAGCTGAAGCTTGTCAGCTCGTTTAAGGCCTCTATAAAAACTCCCAGATTCATTAGGTGTTTGCTCATGCCTGGAACCAGACCTGTGTGGACTGTCTAGGGAGAGTGAACCCCTGTGCGGTGAGACAAAGCCTGTGTGGCTATTTGCTTGGACATTTAAAACCAGGGACTTAGGGACTAGGACAGCACTAGGCTGATCCCAGTTGTTAGTTAGGAAACCTGTATGTTTACTCAGAGGTCAAGTTGACCAGGATTTATTTTATTTATGTTTCTTTTGCTTTGCTGTGTTTTGTCACTGTAAATAGAAAATAAACCGCACCTTTTTGATTTTGAAAACCACAACCTCCGTTTGCTGGGCCTGTTTTTGTGTGGGGAGCCCATCCCGGGGGTCACACACACCCGCTGCCGAGCTAACCCCCTCACAGTTGGTGGAGAACCAGTGGCAGTTTTTTTTAAGCCAGCATGGAGGAGATACTGAAACAGCTGGCTCTAGCAAATGCCAATCAACAGCAGACAAATGCAGGTTTGCAAAGGAGCCTTGCAGCCCAGCAGCAAGCTCACCAACAGAGTCTGGAAGCTCAGCAACAAGCCCAGCAGCAATCTGAGGCCCGCTTCATAGACCTGTTACAGAAGCAAGAGCAGAGACTACAACAAATGGAAGCAGTAATGCAGCAACGTCCGCAGACCAGTGAGGAAAGCCGTCCCACTAATACCGCGTCCTTTGGGGTGAGTCGTTTATTGACAAAAATGACTGGAGAGGATGATCCAGAGGTATTTTTGACCACATTTGAAAGGACCGCTGAAAGAGAAAAGTGGCCTGAGGAGCAGTGGGCTGGACTGGTGGCTCCTCTGTTAACTGGTGAATCGCAGAAAGCTTACTATGACCTAGAGCCTAACCAAGCAAAAGACTATGTGATGCTAAAAGCTGAAATTTTGGCAAGGCTGGGTGTCACCCAGGCTGTCCGGGCTCAGCGTGTGCATAACTGGACTTTCCAGCTTGGAAAACCCCCCAGGTCTCAAATGTATGATCTCATTCACCTGAGCAGAAAGTGGCTACAGCCAGAGACTTTGTCCGCACCAAAGATTGTGGAACGTGTTGTAATGGATCGGTTTTTGAGAGCTCTTCCTACTGCCATCCAAAAGTGGGTAAGCCATGGAGACCCAGAGACGGCCGATGGTCTTGTGGATCGTGTGGAGAAATACTTGGCTACAGAGAACCTGACGGCCTCTTCCAGAGACACTCGGACTTTCCACCCTAAGACCAGACCATCCCCAGGGGCGGATAAGAGGATTCCAAGGGGTGAGGGTGGAGAGAGTGAGAGGGTGGGAGCTCTACCCCAAGTTTGGTGAGAACAGCCTGGGAAATCAGCGGCTCAAGAGGCGGCAAGAAGGATCGTTTGCTACCGCTGCCGGCAAGCGGGACATATTGCAGCCAATTGCCCGGTTGTGGAGGAACCCATGCAGTGTGACTTTCTGACGGGCAGACGTCAGTCGCTGTGTGCGACAGTCGCATGCACTGCCATTCGAGGAACTGAGAAACATTTATGCAAAATGTGTGTTAATGGTAGAAATGTTGTGGTATTGCTGGATTCAGGTAGCCTTGTGACCCTGATAAAGGCTGAATTAGTTAAAACAGAGGTCTCTGGGAATAGCAAGGTAGCTGTTATTTGTGTGCATGGGGACACCCGAGAGTATCCAGTGACTACAGTGTGTTTCGAGACCCCCAAAGGTACCCTCTCTCATCCAGTGGGGTTAGTATCTCAATTACCGCATGATGCCATTGTGGGAAGGGATTTTCCGAAGTTCTGGGAACTGTGGGATGATCCTGAGCCCCCCACTGGTGCCCCTATGTACCAGGAATGTAATAGCCAGAACTCCTCTGAGAGTGGTGAGGACTCTCCAGAATTTCCCTTGTCAGTATTGGCAGGGGAGACTCAAGAAACTGGAGAGGAGCCCACCTCCTCAGACGAAAACCTACCGTCTGTGGAGTTTTCTGATCTGGAGGTTCACAGGGAAAATTTTGCCACAGAACAGTTAAAAGACCCCGCCCTAATAAAGGCACGGGAAAACGTAGTGGAAATAGATGGCGAGTTAGTGAACCCAGATAATACCTGCACTTACCCATACTTCAGCGTAGAGAAGGACCTACTGTATCGGGTGGCAAAAAGGGCAGAAGAAACCGTTGAGCAGCTTGTGGTGCCCAAACCTTACAGGAAGTTGGTGTTGGAGTTGGCCCATGGGCACATTCTTGGAGGTCATCTGGGGACAGAGAAAACCCGAGAGAGGGTATTACAGAGATTCTATTGGCCTGGGGTGATGAAGGACATAGAAAATTATTGTTCCTCCTGCCCTGTGTGTCAGAGGTCGGCCCCGATGCCACATTTCCGTAGCCCGCTGGTCCCTCTACCCATCATTGAGGTCCCGTTTGAGAGAATCGCAATGGATTTGGTAGGTCCTATAATCAAGTCCGCTAGGGGGCACCAGTACATATTGGTTATAATGGACTATGCCACCCGTTATCCAGAAGCGATCCCTCTCAGAAATACCTCGGCCAAAACCATAGCCAAAGAGCTATCTCTTGTTTTTAGCCGGGTGGGTATTTGTAAAGAACTGCTTACGGACCAAGGTACACCCTTTATGTCCCGGGTTATGAAAGAGCTGTGTAAATTGTTCAAAGTGACGCAATTGCGTACATCTGTGTATCACCCCCAAACCGATGGGCTGGTTGAAAGATTCAACAAAACCCTAAAACAAATGTTGAAGAAAGTGGTGGATAGAGATGGAAAGGATTGGGACTGTCTACTTCCTTATTTGATGTTTGCTATTAGGGAGGTGCCCCAATCCTCTACGGGATTCTCCCCCTTTGAGTTACTGTATGGGAGACACCCAAGAGGGCTGTTGGATATTGCCAAGGAAACTTGGGAAAGTGAGAGTTCTCCCCACAGGAGTGTGATTGAGCATGTCGCCCTGATGCAAGACCGAATTGCACAGGTAATGC
Source organism: Rana muscosa (assembly GCA_029206835.1). NCBI lineage: Eukaryota > Metazoa > Chordata > Amphibia > Anura > Ranidae > Rana > Rana muscosa. Next base: position 738,604,965 of record CM055118.1, read on the forward strand.
CCATCGTGAAGGAACATTTGGCCCAAGCGCAGTTAGCACAGCAGAGAGTGTACAACCGTGGAGCCAAGACCCGTACCTTTTCCCCGGGGGATAGGATACTGGTACTTGTCCCTACGGTTGAAAGTAAATTCCTTGCCAAATGGCAAGGCCCCTATGAGATAATGGAAAAAGTGAGCGAAGTGAATTACAAGGTCAGACAACCAGGAAGGCGAAAGCCCGAACAGATCTATCACGTTAATCTGTTGAAAGCCTGGAGGGATAGAGAGTCCCTAGTCGCAGACACTTGGTCACCAGCTCAAACTGGTTGCGTGATTCCTGAGGTTGGAATAGCAGCCACCTTGTCACAACCCCAACAACAGGAGGTTAAGGAGTTTGTGCTTCGCAACAAGGAGGTATTCTCTGAGCTGCCGGGACAAACATCTGGGGTAGAACATGATATTATTACCCCGCCCGGTGAAAGGGTGAAGTTAAAACCCTATCGGATCCCAGAGGCCCGACGGGAGGCAATACGGGAGGAAGTACAGAAAATGCTGAACTTAGGGGTGATAGAGGAGTCCCAAAGTGATTGGTCTAGTCCCATTGTGTTGGTGCCTAAACCGGATGGGAGCTGGCGATTTTGTAACGATTTTCGTCAGTTGAACAAAGTTACAAAATTTGACACCTACCCCATGCCACGTATAGATGAGTTGATCGACCGGCTGGGAACAGCCCGATACATGACGACTCTTGACCTCACAAAAGGGTATTGGCAAATCCCCCTGGCCAAGTCGGCCAAAGAGAAAACCGCATTTGTAACCCCAGACGGGGCGTTCCAATATAAAAGAATGCCGTTCGGGTTACAGAATGCGCCGGCCACATTCCAGCGGAAAATGGACCAGATGCTGAGGCCCCATCGGAAGTATGCTGCGGCTTACCTGGATGACGTAATTGTCCATAGCACAGATTGGGCCTCACATCTGCCAAAAGTGCAAGCAGTCCTGGACTCTGTTCGGGAAGCGGGGTTTACGGCTAACCCCAAGAAGTGTACCATTGGGCAGGAGGAGGCCAAATATCTTGGGTACACCATTGGGAGGGGAGTAATAAAACCCCAACTCAACAAAGTCGAGGCCATCCAGAGTTGGCCACGTCCCAACAGCAAGAAGCAGGTACGAGCCTTTCTGGGAATCGCTGGGTATTATCGGCGATTCATTCCCCACTTTGCTTCTAAGGCTGTGCCCCTAACCAACCTGACGAAGGGGAAAGGGTCGGTCATGATTAAATGGACCCCCGAGGCTGAGGCAGCATTCCAATTCTTGAAACAAGCCTTATGTAGCGAGCCAGTGTTGTACTCACCCGACTTCTCTAAAGACTTTGTCGTACAAAGTGATGCGTCAGATGTGGGGTTAGGAGCAGTATTGTCCCAGGTCTGGAACGGGGAAGAGCACCCAGTCATTTACCTCAGCAGGAAGTTGAAGTCCCATGAGGTAAATTACGCCACCGTTGAAAAGGAGTGTTTAGCGGTGAAGTGGGCTCTAGATTCCCTTCGGTACTACCTGCTAGGTAGGCACTTTGACATGGTTACGGATCACGCTCCGTTAAAGTGGATGGCTCAAAACAAGGAAACAAATAGAAGAGTGAATAGGTGGTTCCTGGCCCTCCAGGAATTCAACTTCACAGTAAAGCATCGCCCTGGCGTTCAAATGGGGAATGTGGATGCTTTGTCTCGAGTACATGAATGCCTGATTGCTGTTGTTCCAACCCCGAGGTTAAAACAAGAGGGGGGGGGTATGTGACAGCAGGAAGGTAAAGTCACCTGGTTGCATCCAGGGGGGTAGATATATTTCGCCCAGATTCAGGCTTTACGCCGACTTATACAACTAGGTGGAGAGTTGTATAAGCCCAGCTGAGGCTAGTGGGCTCATGGATGACTCATACCTCTAGGGAGAGTGTGGGGCGTCGTGCAGACAGGGAGTTGATGAGACCAGCTGAAGCTTGTCAGCTCGTTTAAGGCCTCTATAAAAACTCCCAGATTCATTAGGTGTTTGCTCATGCCTGGAACCAGACCTGTGTGGACTGTCTAGGGAGAGTGAACCCCTGTGCGGTGAGACAAAGCCTGTGTGGCTATTTGCTTGGACATTTAAAACCAGGGACTTAGGGACTAGGACAGCACTAGGCTGATCCCAGTTGTTAGTTAGGAAACCTGTATGTTTACTCAGAGGTCAAGTTGACCAGGATTTATTTTATTTATGTTTCTTTTGCTTTGCTGTGTTTTGTCACTGTAAATAGAAAATAAACCGCACCTTTTTGATTTTGAAAACCACAACCTCCGTTTGCTGGGCCTGTTTTTGTGTGGGGAGCCCATCCCGGGGGTCACACACACCCGCTGCCGAGCTAACCCCCTCACAATATATATACATATTGTATACCATTTTGGGCCAGTTTTCCTTTGACTATAAAGCAAAATCAGGAGATATCTGTTTCCATTTACCACCAAATGAAAGCCCAATTTGTCCTGAAAAAAACAAGGTATAATCTACCTGGATGCATAAAGTAGTGGTGATGATATGCACAGTTTTACAGTTTTACTAACACATGTCAAATTTGCAAAATTGTGCTTAGGCATTAACATTTTTTTACCCTTAGGCGTGAAGGGGTTTTGGGCAAACATGGAAGGGGAGGTGATATGAAATTGTGCTCAGACCATGCATGCTAAAGTATTTACACATTCTGAACAAGCAGTAAAAAAAGCCATTAAAACAAGTCCTTTTTTTATCCCAGTATCTGGAAAATAAATTTGTAAAGTTCGCAACACTGACACAGAAATCTTAGCTTTTTTTCTCTGAGAGCAGATTCTGGTAGCCTGTCAGTCATCAAATGTAAACATACAAAATGTGTTTTTAGGCTATTTGCCTATTAGAGTGCACAACATTTTGGGGCAAAGCAGTGCATGACAAAGTATTCAAATGTACACCTTCCCGTGCAATTTTGCACATTGCAGGGTGGACAGGGTACTAAGGGTGTTATATAACTATTTAACAAGTTTAACTTAAAAGCATGCTATAAACATATATATACATGCAGTATACATATAAATATAAATAATGCCTTGAAAAAAATCAGCATTAATCCTTCTGTTCCAAGAGCTGTTTTTTTTTAGGCCTGAAGATCAGTTAACACTCCCTCCCAAACATTATATTTTCTGAAAGCATAGACCCTGTACAAAATGGTGGCAGTTGTCACAATATGAAATTAGCACACATGTTTATAAAACCCATATTTTCTCAAAAAATACAGTAAGGTAATTGTAGTGCACGCAAACACAATATATAACCCAAGTATAAAAGATTGGGTTGCATTGAGTAAATGGATACGAAACAGGTCAAGCCTTAAAAAGACTCACCCATGAAATGGTGACAAACTTTGGTACCAACATTTTTTCGAAGGCAATGCTTTAAAGTAGTTCTAAAGGCAGAAGGTGTTTTATCTTAATACATTCTATGCATTAAAGCAGAGTTCCACCCAAAAATTGTATTTCCGCTTTAAGTGCTGGTGACCCCCTGACGTGCCATGTAATTTTTTTTTGGGGGGGGGGGGGCGGGTACTCTGTTTTTACAGGCACCCAGCTCCCATTTCCTCCGCAGGTGCCGCAGAACCAGAAGGAAGATCACCTCTCACCCCTACCTCCCTACTATCTTCTGGGACACGTCACAGGTCCAAGAAGATTGCCCGGCCATTCACAGCATGCAGCGCGGCTTGCGCATGCGCAGTGCCCGCCCGGCTGTGAAGCCACAGCCAGGTGCCCAGAGTTAGAATTCCGGCGCCGCGGAAAGGAGGGGGAGAGGAGCGAGGCTTCCTGTACCCGCATCGCTGGACCGTGAGACAGGTGAGTGTCTCATTATTTAAAGTCAACCGCTACACTTTTTGAAGCTGCTGACTTTTAAATGGGTGGAACTCCGCTTTAGGATAAAAAAACGTTCTGTGTTCAGCAGGCCCCCTCAACCCTCCTAATACTTACCTAAGCTCCATCTCGATCCAACAATGTTGAACGAGAGCCTTGGCTGTCTGGGACTCTCCCTCCTCATTGGCTGAGAAAGCAGTGGACACCATTGGCTCCCACTGCTGTCAATCAAAGTCAGTGAGCGAGTGAGGAGAAAGAGGGGGCAGGGCCGAGCCACGGCTCTGTGACTCAATGGCCTCATGATAAGCTGATTGTTCTGGGGGCACTCGGCAGGAGGGAGCGGCCAGGTGCACCGAAGAGGTACCCGAGAAGAAGAGAATCTGGGCTGCTCTGTGAAAAATGCACAAAGCAGGTAAGTATGGTATGTTTGTTATTTTTAAACAAAAAAAACACAAGACTTTAAAATCACTTTAACCACTTAACGACCGCCCACTGTAAATATACGTCGGCAGAATGGCACCGACAGGCAGAATCACGTACATATACGTGATTGCCTTTGTATAGTTGGGGGGTCCGATCGGACCCCCCTTCTTTACAGTGGGTGGTCGTTTTACCTTCGGGAGCGATCCGGCATGAGGGGACGGCCGTTCGATTCCGGCCACCCCCTCTCGATCGCTCCCGGCGAATGAGAGAGCTTCCCCTGCCTGCCAGGAAGGAGGAAGTGATGTCATCTCTCCTGCGGCGCTCACATATACCGAGCGCCGTACAGGAGAAGATGCAGGTTAGTACACAAAACAGCACACTGACACCAGGACACATAGGCACATACATCGCCCCCCCAGACACCCCCAGATCACCCCCCAGCCCCCCCAGCCCCCAGTCACAGTGTCACTGATTGCAGTGACCATTTATTTAGTGATCACTGCAATCAGTGACATTTGTGACTGTAAAAGTGTCACTACATTTAGTTTTAGGTCCAGTGTAGCCCCTAACCCCCCCCTAATAAAGGTTTAACCCCCTGATCACCCCCCAGATAACCCTTTCACCCCCTAGCACCGCCGTCACTAAGCAATCATTTTTCTGATCGATGTCTTAGCGTCAGTGATGCTGATCGGTAGCCAGTAATTTTTTTTAGGTTCGCCGCTGGTTTTTATAGCGTCGGGTACCCCCATATATTACCTAATGAAGGTTTAACCCCCTTGATCGCCCCCCAGGTAACCCTTTCACCCCCTATCACCACTGTCACTAAGCGATAATTTTTCTGATCGATGTCTTAGCGTCGGCGATGCTGATCGGTAGCCAGTAATTTTTGTTAGGTTCGCCGCAGGTTTTTATAGCGTCGGGTACCCCCATATATTACCTAATAAAGGTTTAACCCCCTTGATCACCCCCCAGGTAGCCCTTTCACCCCCTAACACCGTCGTCGCTATGCGATCATTTTTCTGATCGATGTCTTAGCGTCGGTGATGCTGATCGGTAGCCAGTAATTTTTTTTAGGTTCGCCGCAGGTTTTTATAGCGTCGGGTACCCCCATATATTACCTAATAAAGGTTTAACCCCCTTGATCGCCCCCCCAGGTAACCCTTTCACCCCCTTTCACCACTGTCACTAAGCGATAATTTTTCTGATCGATGTCTTAGCGTCGGCGATGCTGATCGGTAGCCAGTAATTTTTTTTAGGTTCGCCGCAGGTTTTTATAGCGTCGGGTACCCCCATATATTACCTAATAAAGGTTTAACCCCCTTGATCGCCCCCCCAGGTAACCCTTTCACCCCCTATCACCACTGTCACTAAGCGATAATTTTTCTGATCGATGTCTTAGCGTCGGCGATGCTGATCGGTAGCCAGTAATTTTTTTTAGGTTCGCCGCAGGTTTTTATAGCGTCGGGTACCCCCATATATTACCTAATAAAGGTGTAACCCCCTTGATCACTCCCCAGGTAACCCTTTCACCCCCTAGCACCGCCGTCACTATGTGATCATTTTTCTGATCAATGTCTTAGCGTCGGTGATGCAGATCGGTAGCCAGTAATTTTTTTTTAAGTTCGCCGTCAGGTTTTTATATAGCGTCAGGTACCCCCATATATTACCTAATAAAGGTTTTAACCCCCTAATTGCCCCTAGTTAACCCTTTCACCAGTGATCATCATATAAGTGTTACGGGTGACGCTGGTTAGTTAGTTTGCTTTTTATAGTGTCAGGGCACCCGCCGTATATAACCCAATAAAGGTTTAACCCCCTGATCGCCCGGCGGGTGATATCAGTTAGGTTTTAGCGTCAGAGAGGGTCTGCGTCACACCCCAGGCAGCGTCAGGTTAGTGCCAGTAGCGCTAACACCCACACGTGAAGATTACACCCCCCTTAGTGGTATAGTATCTGATCAGCTCAATATCTGATCTGATCAGATCTATACTAGCGTCCCCAGCAATTTAGGGTTCCCAAAAACGCGCTGTTAGTGGGATCAGCCCAGATACCTGCTAGCACCTGCGTTTTGCCCCTCCGTCCAGCCCAGGCCACCGAAGTGCAGTATCGATCGATCACTGTCACTTACAAAACACAACACACATAACTGCAGCGTTCGCAGAGACAGGCCTGATCCCTGCGACTCCAGTGCTGTAGGAGGTGATTTCATCACCACAGTTAAAAAAAAAAAGCATATATGCCGAAGCATTGGGGCAGCAGGGGCGGAGGAGTGATTTTGCTCCTAATGCCGCGTACATACGGTCGAAATTCCGACGGAGGCTTGCCCGTGGAAAAGTCTGACCATGTGTACGCGGCATAACTTTTGCGGGAAGATGCCCCCATGCTTCGGCATATATAAATGGTGCATGTATGCCCATCATTAGAAGTGGGTGGATGAAGGGCGGTATTCTAATGGTGGGCATACCCACCGATCAATCTTTTTTTTTCGTTCAGCCAACAGGCTGCATGAAAAAAAAGATTACAATACATGTCCAACAAGGACCAGCAACGTACTGGTATGTTGCTGGACTTTGAATGTTTATACCAGAATGATGCCTGCGGGTTTAGGTATCATCTTGGTATCATTCTTTTCAGCCAGCGGCCGGCTTTCATGTAAAAGCAATCCTGGTGGCTAATTAGCCTCTGGACTGCTTTTACAAGCAGTGGGAGGGAATGTCCCCCCCGGATATAAAAAGCGCCATTGGGAAATTGGGAAAGCATTTTATCACACCGATCTTGGTGTGGTCAGATGCTTTGAGGGCAGAGGAAAGATCTAGGGTCCAATAGACCCCAGTTTTTTCAAAAAAGAGTACCTGTCATTACCTATTGCTATCATAGGGGATATTTACATTCCCTGAGATAACAATAAAAGTGATAAAAATAAATAAATATGGAAGCAACAGTTTAAAAATAAAATAAAAAAGCAAAATTAATAATAAAAAAAAAAAAAAAGCACCCCTGTCCTGCCCTGCTCTTGCCCAATGGCGAACGCAAGCGTCGGTCTGGCGTCATATGTAAACAGCAATTGCACCATGCATGTGAGGTATCACCACAAAGGTCAGATCAAGGGCAGTAATTTTAGCAGTAGACCTCCTCTGTAAATCTAACGGGGTAACCTGTAAATGCTTTTAAAGGCTTTTAAAAATGTATGTAGTTTGTCGCCAATGCGCGTTTGTGCGAAATTTTAAAGCATGTCGTGTTTGGTATCTATGTACTCGGCCTAAGATCATCTTTTTTATTTCATCAAACATTTGGGCAATATAGTGTGTTTTAGTGCATTAAAATTAAAAAAAGTGTATTTTTTTCCCAAAAAATGCGTTTGAAAAATCGCTGCGCAAATACTGTGTAGAAAAAAAAAATTCAACACCCACCATTTTATTCTGTAGGGCCTTTGCTTTAAAAATATATATAATGTTTGGGGGTTCAACATAATTTTCTTGCAAAAAAAAAAATGTTTTCATGTAAACAAAAAGTGTCAAAAAGGGCTTTGTCTTCAAGTGGTTAGAAGAGTGGATGTAAGCTTCCTAATGTTGTGTATAAAATGCCAGAACAGCTCAAAACCCCCCCAAATGACCCCATTTTGGAAAGTAGACACCCCAAGCTATATACTGAGAGGCATGTGGAGTCCATGGAATATTTTATATGTTGACACAAGTTGCGGAAAAAATACAATTTTTTTTTTTTTTTTTGCACAAAGTTGTCACTAAATGATATATTGCTCAAACATGCCATGGGCATATGTGGAATTACACCCCAAAATACATTCTGTTGCTTCTCCTGAGTACGGGGATACCACATGTGTGAGACTTTTTGGGAGCCTAGCCGCGTACGGGACCCCAAAAACCAATCACCGCCTTCAGGCTTTCTAAGGGTGTCAATTTTTGATTTCACTTCTCACTGCCTATCACAGTTTCGGAGGCCATGGAATGCCCAGATGGCACAAAACCCCCCAAATGACCCCATTTTGGAAAGTAGACACCCCAAGCTATTTGCTGAGAGGTATTGTGAGTATTTTGCAGATCTCGCTTTTTGTCACAAAGTTTTGAAAATTGAAAAAAAAAAATGTTCTTTCTTCATTTTCAAAAACAAATGAGAGCTGTAAAATACTCACCATGCCTCTCAGCAAACAGCTTGGGGTGTCTACTTTCCGAAATGGGGTCATTTGGGGGGGGTTTGTGCTATTTTGGCATTTTATGGCCTTCAAAACTGTGATAGGTAGTGAGGAGTGAAATCAAAAATTTGCGCCCTTAGAAATCCTGGAGGCGGTGCTTGGTTTCCGGGGTCCCGTACGTGGCTAGGCTCCTAAAAAGTCCCACACATGTGGTATCCCCGTACTCAGGAGAAGCAGCAGAATGTATTTTGGGGTGCAATTCCACATATAACCATGGCATGTGTGAGCAATATATCATTTAGTGACAACTTTTTGTATTTTTTTTTTTTTGTCATTATTCAATCACTTGGGACAAAAAAATAAAAATATTCAATGGGCTCAACAGGCCTCTCAGCAATTTCCTTGGGGTGTCTACTTTCTAAAATGGGGTCATTTGGGGGGGTTTTGTGCTATTTTGGCATTTTATGGCCTTCAAAACTGTGATAGGTAGTGAGGAGTGAAATCAAAAATTTGCGCCCTTAGAAATCCTGAAGGCGGTGCTTGGTTTCCGGGGTCCCGTACGTGGCTAGGCTCCTAAAAAGTCCCACACATGTGGTATCCCCGTACTCAGGAGAAGCAGCAGAATGTATTTTGGGGTGCAATTCCACATATAACCATGGCATGTGTGAGCAATATATCATTTAGTGACAACTTTTTGTAATTTTTTTTTTTTTTTTTTTGTCATTATTCAATCACTTGGGACAAAAAAAAAATATTCAATGGGCTCAACATGCCTCTCAGCAATTTCCTTGGGGTGTCTACTTTCTAAAATGGGGTCATTTGGGGGGGTTTTGTACTGCCCTGTCATTTTAGCACCTCAAGAAATGAGATAGGCAGTCATAAATTAAAAGCTGTGTAAATTCCAGAAAATGTACCCTAGTTTGTAAACGCTATAACTTTTGCGCAAACCGATAAATATACGCTTATTGACATTTTTTTTACTAAAGACATGTGGCTGAATACATTTTGGCCTAAATGTATGACTAAAATTGAGTTTATTTGATTTTTCTTATAACAAAAAGTAGAAAATATCATTTTTTTTCCAAATTTTCAGTCTTTTTCCGTTTATATCGCAAAAAATAAAAATCGCAGAGGCAATCAAATACCCTTAAAAGAAAGCTCTATTTGTGGGAAGAAAAGGACGCAAATTTCGTTTGGGTACAACATTGCATGTCCGCACAATTTACAGTTAAAGCAGCGCAGTGCAAAATTCTGAATTCACCTCTGGTCCTTTAGCTACCAAATGGTCCGGGGCTTAAGTGGTTAAAAGTCTTTACATGTCATCAGTTTAGAGTTAAATGTGAAAGATGGTCTTAAATTATTGCCTGTGTCCTGTCAGAAAGCTGCTACCTATCATAAAATGCAACAGAAGTGACGTTCCATCATTGCCATCTCGGTACACCCGCACTCATCCACAGTAAGCCTACAGTCTAAAGGCAGCAAGCGGTCATCTTTTTACACCCACCGATGTCTTGCATTTCACACCTATTTTTACCAGTAAACTCAGCTTATATAGTGAAATACAGTATTTGGAAGTCCATGAAACTGTTTTGATGTTGAATTTTAAAAGCAGCAGCAAGCCTGCTGACCTCACGTGTTTGCTAATCTGACAGAACCCCGCTGCTTTTAAAATTCAACATCAAAACAGTTTCACAGACTTCAAAATACTGTATTTCACCATATAAGCTATGTTTACTGGTAAAAATTAGTGTGAAATGCAAGACTTTGGTGGGTGTAAAAAGATGTCCGCTTGCTGCCTTCTGACTTTTGGCTTAGTTTGGCGAGTGCGGGTGTACCAAGACGGTCACAACGGAACGTCACTTTGGTTGCATATAGTGATGGGTAGCAGCTTTCTGATAGAACACCTGCAATCCAAAATGCACTGCAGTACCTCTACAGGAGCAAGGAGTAGTTGGATGGGGGAGTAGCTTCAAGACCATCAGAAAGTAGACAGCTGATTTCTTGACAAGTGTACAGTCCATATTCCCATCACACACGTTCCTGGAATGAGCTCTTAAGGTACTGGGTGCTGTAGCAACTGCCAGCTGGATACTGGAACCCGTGCGGGTGTACCAAGATGGCCACAACAGAATGTCACTTCAGTTGCATATAGTGATGGGTAGCAGCTTTCTGATAGAACACCTGCCATCCAAAATGCACTGCAATACCTCTACAGGAGCAAGGAGTAGTTGGATGGGGGAGTAGCTTCAATACCAACAGAAAGTAGACAGCTGACTTCTTGACAAGTGTACAGTCCATATTCCCATCGCACATGTTCCTGGAATGAGCTCTTAAGGTACTGGGTGCTATAGCGACCGCTAGCTGGATACTGGAACCTGTACGATAAGTAAATATTTGCCAGCACACCAAAGATCATCAATTTCGTCCAAACATTTTTTATTCAAGAAAAATCACATAACAGAATGTAGTGCAACGTTTTGGAGCCATGCAGGACCCCTTCATAAGGCATGACGAAGAGGTCCTGTGTGGCTCCGAAACGTTGTGTTACACCATTTTGTGATGTGATCTTTCTACTTACAGTATTTCTTGACAAGTGTGTCTAAAGGTCCATGCTGCCATTTATGTAAACCTTACATAAGTTGCAACAAAAGAGGTAAAACCAATAACGTGGATATGATAATTGTGTCTAATGGCTGTAAGCTGGTCCTAAAATAATTAATGCCATTTCTTTTGATATTGTATATTTTAGCTTTATGTTTCTTTCTCTTTCATGCCACAGCTATCTGAGCTGCACAGCCTGTCTAGTCTGCCCCTTCCCGATAGACTGACTCTTTTTTTCTAAGGGCTAAGGTCTATTGTTGCCTACCATTGACAAGTAGGCAAATCAACAATTCTTACATTAACCTGATATATTCTTGCCCTGAGTAAGAAACTCAGAAAGTTTTAAAGTCAGAGACCACCAGGCAACTAGCATTTTCAGAGGACAGCAATGGCAGCTTATATATTTTTCTGATAACATGTGTGCTTGAATGATTCCCATATTATTATGCATCCTTATCAGATTTCTTCTTTGAGCCTCTTTCTATATTCTGGTGATTCTCACACTGTATACATACTTTTCCTTTAAAGAGATGATGAACTGATATACTGTGCTACTAAAACAAGGAACGAGCACCTGTTTTCCTTCAAGTATCTGCTTGAAGAACATTATTCCGGAAATGTATTCCTTTCATTAATTAGTTTGTTTACCTTTATATCTAAGTAGAAGGGATTGGTATTTAGTCATGTTTTGGCAACACCAAATTAAGCTTAACTCTTTAATTACATGGACGAAAAAAATCACCTTTTTTCCAAATCCTTCAATTAGATGAAACAGCTGTTAAAATATAATTAAAATTTCACATGGACAATTTAAGTTCTTGGAATCTTTCCATTAAATAATAAAACATTTGCATATATGTATAGCCTTTATTTCTGTTTTGTTTTGGGCATGGCACCAGGATAAATACTATATAGAAGATGTATACTATATAAAGATGGATGCGAATGACCAAAGGGGAACTCGAAAAATAGAATAATGGACATTTAATTTTTCACTCGGCATGATACCGGCGTTATTTATCAACCACACATATCAGACCTTGGGGTAAATTCATGAAAGGTTTTCTTTCTCTCACATGAGATAAGATGCCTTCCAACATTACTGCTGAAGATCATTCAACAATGTGCCCACAACAGTTCATTGTTTGATGAATATGTCACGCATGAAAGAAACAAACCTTTAAAGAATAGTCAGCCCAGGAAATCTAAGTCTTGGAAACAGTTCCATTGTGTTGTGTTTGTTTTAAAGGACCAGTACATCCTAAACACATCTATCATTTGCATTTTGTAACTTTTGAAACAAAATAAATAGTAAGCATTAGAAAATACCTGTTACAATAGAACTGCCTGTTTAGCACTAACGGCTTTATGAGTCTCTGTTTATCATATTGTGGCTACATTCTCCTCACCCTATGTACTTCAAGCATGCAACATGGTTTTGAGAAGTTATACATAGCTATGACTCAGAACTTTCCTACATACCTAAATCCCCAGAGCACGCTAAGCATAGACAGGAACAGAACTGAGCCGCAGTGTGGTAATCAAGGCCTCCAGGTTCTATAGGCCACAATGCTTTAAAGTGGTTGTAAACCCACTTTGACAACTTGCACCTACAGGTAAGCCTAGATTAAGGCTTACCTGTAGGTGCATGAAATATCTCCTTAACCTACATGGTTAAGGAGATATTTGCAGATAACACTGCACCGATGCATGCACCCCATAGACAACAACGCAGGCGCACTGAGCGTGCCTGCATAATGAATGGGACTTGCCGGTTTTCTGAATGGGCGAATGCCGGCCCCGCCGACTAGACATATTTTGATCCCTGTAAAGACAGAGTGATTGTACAGAAGGTGATCTACTGATCGCCTTCTGTACAACCGCCATGTCAGATGCTGATCAGTATATTCTTATCGCAGGGAAGTCTCTCTGGTGTCAGAACAAAATGGCACAGCAGAGGTTTTTCACCATCCACATTGAATTTCCCTTTGGAATTAAGAAAGTATTTTGAATGTGTGGATGGGAGAATCAAGTAATTTTAACTCAACCTTCTGTATGAACAAAATGCATGTAGGAACATAAACATAGCCACACTCTCTTGCTCACGCCCAAGTTGGGCTATAAATTATTGCATGTGTAGTATACATAGAGCAGTGCAAATGACCACAACAAATTTGTGCTGCTCATTCCAAACAAAGTAGAGGGGGGTTTGGGGAAAGGAAATGTTCAGGAGCTCACAGAGACCATTACAAAATGGTAGAAACACAGTAAGAGGTTATTTCATAACAAATATGTTATAGGGAACAAGGATATCATTTAGTGGCACTTTAAGGCCATTTTTAGCTGGGTAGACTCCGTCAACAGATCCACCTGCTCGGCAGGGATTCTGTCTGCTGATCCCTGCTGAGCAGGCGGATAACAGGTTTGTGTCAGCTCCGCTTATGCAGAGAGGACACAGCCCACGTCCCTCTATGGACAGTCAGAAGGAAACAGACCACCTGTCTGCTTCCATCTGACTGTCATCCGATCCAATACACCTACGGATGGGGAGCGTAAAAATTTCTGTTTTTAACGGATAGGATCAGATCAGACGTCGGCGGGTGTCAACAAACACATGTCTATTGACATCCACAGCTCTATAGAAGGCAATGGATGGTCTAATTGAGTCTGCCCAAACAAATTGACAGGTGGACCCGGTCAGTCTGCTCTTGTGAAAGGGGCCTAAGTATTTTCACTTCCTTATATGATAAACAAATAATATGTTATAGTTTTTATTTCCTATGTCCTTAGTGAAAAAAACGATGGGTTTTATCCTATTTAGCACCTAACATCTACTTGACAATATATTGTTACTAAGTCCTGGGGCCAACTTACATGCCTCATCTTTAATCTGAAGGTAAGCTGCTAAATATACAGATATGACATACCAATAAGTGAGATTTTTATCTGACAAAGGATTTATATTTTTGTTCATCTATTTTTGGTAGTTACACAGCACTGCTACACAGCACAGCCCTGTCTGACATGGCTGGAGACTTGATTTTTGCCTGTGGCAATATAGTAACACATACTATTCTGATCCTTATTCTCATTATGTGACGGGACAGTAAAAGAAGAAGCAGCTCATTTGCAACTGTATTGGCAAACTGAATGCCAGAACAAAATGTTGTATTTTAGCAAGGCATTGCTCACACTAGTTACAACCACTATGATAGAGCATTTCCCTTTGGGATTATTAAAGTGTTCTGAATCTGAATTCAGAAGTACCCAGTTTGTGTTCTGTCACAGAAAGTATATTAGGAGAGTGTCCAAAAGCCTGCAGTAGTACGGGGTTTTTTGTGAGAGGTAACTAATAAGTGTTTATAGAGATGACAGTGCAGCTACCTAAGACTGTGCAGGACTGCAAAAATCACACACTGAACACGTTTTACTTATATTTTCAATCTGGAAACACATAACCAATGCAATTGGCTCTTGTCTAAGTTTGGTTACTTATCATATACACATAAAAAAACAACTTCAGAAAGCTCTACTTGTATTACAATTGTCTGAAATACAATACGCCCCTGACAAAGCTCTTTCTCAGAGTGAAACATGTAGGGTCATTTTCTTTTCTTAGTGAGTTTGGATGCACTATCACGTTTAGATACGGTATTTTGGTTGGTGGGGAGGGGTTTTATTTTCAAGCTGCTCTCATATCTGTTAGTTATCAGTGGCCAGGAGTCAGTATTTTATTGAAGTCAGGACGTTTTTCAAGTCCCGGAAGAATGGAAGTAATAGATTGAATTTAGGAGCATAGAGTAGGGTGATTTCTATCATTTGATTAGAACCCCTATGCTTCATTTTTGTCCTTCCTGTAGTTGTTTACTGCAGAACAGACAGAGCCACTAAGAGGAGCTAAAGTTCAATGGTAAATTGAGGTAGACCGGTTTCTTTCAGTTTACTCCTTCCTATAAGTAAAAAAAACACACATCAACCAAACTACTTTAATAAAGTCCTAAACATTTTTAGGCATCGTCCCTAGGTTTCTTGGTGTGTAGGCAGGCGCACCCTGTGAGAATTACTGTATTTATTGGCGTATAACACTTTTTTACCCTGAAAATAGACGGTAAACTGTGCCTGCGTGTTATACACAGGGGGCCGTGGAAAGTTATTTTCCTGAAACTTCCCTCTTAAAGTTAGGGTGCGTGTTATACGCCTGTGCGTGTTATACGCTGATAAATACGGTAATTGTCTGAAATACCTTGATTTTAAATACATTAAAAAAACATTATAGTTAAAAATTTATATTAAAATGCACAAAATACAGTGCTGAAAATAAATAATTAATAAATAAATCAGTGCTAACATAATCCAACCTTCAAGTGAATGTGCATATCAAAAGGACAAAAGAATCCACCATGAAAATATTAATAAAAAAACTCAACAAATGTCCAAAGCAAGTCCAAGTGAAGTGGGTACACATGCAAGGTTAGTCCAGCGATCTCCCCCTCTGATCAGCGCTTTCTGACATTGGCTGAGATCACTGCTTGGGAGTCAGTCAGATGCTGGTTTTCCAGCATTCTCATCCGACAGAAGCCAGCCAAATGGCCGTCTTCTGTTGGACACACCGACATACACACGGCAGAAGATTGCCAATTTTTTTTGGAACTGTCAAATGTCTCCCGACATTCTACTCATATATATACGGGACTTTAGTTACATCAAAAAGTGTTCCGTCCACCACAATCAAGGGTTGCACTTACCAGACCCATCTGCCTATCTGAGAACATATTAAGCTTATGTCAGGTACTTAGACTGTTATCCACCACCACTTCCTCTACTCTCCCTTCACAAATCCCTCAGATGGATACATAAAAAGAGCACAGGGGAACTCCTGGTGTGATAACTTTTGGATAATTGAATTAAAGACACTAAAAACTACTCACTCTACTTACTTGAAGTTTGAGTGAGTCGTTTTTAATGAACATTGGTTTTAATTTACTTGTGAGTGTATTTTTAACTGGGAATTAATTTTAAATAAAGCAGTTAAAATAGGATTACACTATGCCGGATAATTTTTTTTCTGAGCCATAGTACATATTTTACTGTGTGGTGCTAATGGAGGTGTATTGAAGGTGAAGCCAGTCTGAAGATTCTGATGAGAGCTTTTGTTGCCGATCAGTAGAGAGGCAAATGCAGTTAGTGAGTGCATTGTCTTATGGGGTGTGGAAATCACTTGGAAAACAGTGGTGAAAGTGATCTGAAGTCCACGACTGTTTTTTAGATTGGAACACTTGAAGTTTGCTTCGGAGTAATGCACGGGACATTATTTATGAACTTTTAATATATTTTCACAGTGATGGTAATTTATTTTTACACATTTAGAACTGGGTGCCTAGGGGTGAATGTTATTTTACTATTTTATGGTTATGATTTGATTTTTTTTGTTATGGTGGCAGCACATGATTTCATTTATTTATCATTTTTATGTAAGCTCCTCCTGAGCGCAGGGTAATGGGTATGAATCTTTACGGGTTAAGTGATTGCACTTCACATTATACCCACAGCAAGTGCATAAGCATGGTAACTTCACAGTAATGTTTATGTACATGCACATGTACATGTGCTGCTTTAACTGACAATTGCGCGGTCGTGTGACGTGGCTCCCAAACAAAATTGACGTCCTTTATTTGCCATAAATAGAGCTTTCTTTTGGTGGTATTTGATCACCTCTGCGGTTTTTTTTTGCGCTATAAACAAAAAAAGAGCGACAATTAAAAAAAAGCAATATTTTTGACTTTTTGCTATAATAAATATCCCCAAAAAATATATAAAAAAACAATTTTTTCCTCAGTTTAGGCCGATATGTATTCTTCTACATATTTTTGGTAAAAAAATCGCAATAAGCGTATATTGATTGGTTTGCACAAAAGTTATAGCGTCTACAAAATAGGGGATAGATTTATGGCATTTTTATTCATTTTTTTTTTTTTTACTAGTAATGGCAGCAATCTGCGATTTTTATCATGACTGCGACATTATGGCGGACACACCGGACACTTTTGACGCCATTGTCATTTATACAGCGATCAGTGCTATAAAAATGCACTGATTACTGTGTAAATGACACTGGCAGTGAAGGGGTTAACCACTAGGGGGCAAGGAAGGGGTTAGGTGTGTCCTAGGGAGCGATTCTAACTGTGTGGGGGCTGGGCTACCAGTGACACGACATTGATCACTGCTCCCGGTGACAGGGAGCAGTAGATCAGTGTCCTGTCACCAGGCAGAACAGGGAAATGCTTGTTTACACAGGCATCTCCCTGTTCTGCAGCTCCGACAATGGCGGACATTGAGCCCTCGGGTACCGCAGGTACGGTCACGGAGCTCGCGGCAGGGGCGCGCCCGCATGGTGGCAAATTCAAATGGAACATACAGGTACGTCCCTTTGCGCAGCCGTGCCATTCTGCCGACTTAAATGTTCATGCGGCGGTCGACAAGTGGTTAAATTAGCTGGTTGAAGAGAACTTAGAAGCAAAATATAAGTGGTTATACAATAGTTTACAGTTTCCTACACTTCAAGTACCTGGAGGTGCTGACTGAGCAAAATCCATTAGGGCAATTTTACAAAAGTTTGTACAGCCTTCCTACCCAAACAAAGATCAAATCGGACAAATTTTGATCCATCTATGGCCCGGCTTTAGTTGCATACTTGTTGGTAAATGTAGTACTTTGCAGGTTTCTGCTAAATACCTGGTGATCCTGACAGTTCCCTATGGTTTCCATTTTAAACTGACAAAGCTAAGCATAGAAGCAGATCCATGCTCTCATGGTCAGTTTGCACCCATAAGCTCCATGATAAGAGATACAGAATGCTGTGCTGTATACATTTTGTGCACTAGATTAGGTTTGAATACTTCAATGGTAAACATAAGCTTGATGAAAGAAATGAGATAACTTATAGGGGCTGATTTACTAAACATAAATAGGCTGATCACTTTGTAAGGGCAGTTGCACTTTGCAAAGGAATTTGCCCCAGAACTTAGTGAATGAGGTGAAGCTCTGCTAACTTCTGTAAACCAATCATGTGGAAGCAAAAGTTTTCTTATTTTTTCCTTTGCCTTTTACTCAATTGGATATTCGTTGCAAAGTGAAATGTTATCACATTCACTAAGCTCTTGGGAAAATTCTATTGCAAAGTGCAACTTCCCTTGCAAAGTGAACAGGCTTGTTATCTTTAGTAAATCAACCCCATAGTATCTCATAAGTCTCTTTTCTATCTCTTTCACTTCTTTCACTTCCAACAGATCAACGATAGGCCTTTGCCATGGAAAACTCACAAAATCAGCTTCCCTGGCACTCTTGAGGCACCACCTGAGCCCTGTTGGGCAACCGATCTTGGTTTAAAGTCTTTTACATAATTTTTTAGTTCCTCTGAAAGGGAAGGCATAAAAATGCACTTAAGAGGCAAATACCAGATGGACCTATAACATATTCAGAGCAGTATTCTAATTTTTAAACATTGGCTAAACAAAGATCTCTCTGCACATACCATACTCAGTGAAAGCTTGCTAGGAGCTGTCCAGTACATGCTGGCAAATTCCTCCATTGGGCACATCCAGACCATGCTGTCATGAAATTTGCACCATGTGCATAAACATTAGAAATTAATTGTTTTTAGATAGGATCTATTCAAAGTGATGTCTTGTAGTTCCGAATGTTTCATGTTTGTGCATTGATTCTATTTCTCTATTTAATTCAATGAGTATCACAATGTCTGTGACATGCATCCATAAACAAAGCTAAACATTTTAATGTGCCTTAAAGTGAAGGCTGTCTGTGTTTCTATTCTCTATTATGTATGTGTTTTTCTGTTTTCTGTTACTAAAGAGAAAAACAATTCCTCTGTATATTATTATTCTTACATATTACTTTACCATGCCTTTAGGTCATAACCAGCATTATTATGTCAAAAGCAGTAAAAAATCCTTACCTTTTACTCATAAACCAAATTAATGTTCAGAATGTGTCAGTTTACAAAGACTTTTGCTAATCAAAAGTAGTTAAAAGGGCAGTGTAAAAACATACATTTTTATTGTTTTATCTGCTAATAGATGACAATTTCTGTCTGGCCAGTCTTGTGATTTATTCATATCTGTTACTCCAATAGGCATTTAACACATCTACTGTATTTCTTCATTTAGGAATTCAGCTACAACACTCCTCTGCTTCCAACAGGTGAAGACATTTGTACCTGTAGCACACAGACCTTTTCCTGCCTTCGGCTCACTTGCAGGTCAAGGTACACCGTGCTATATGCCTGTACCCTCCTATTTGAGGAGGTTGAGCGGTGTTAACAATTTTGGGTCCTGCAGCAGGTTCTCCCAGCAGACTGGTTCTCATCCCCTAGAGTATAGGGACAAGTTTCTATTATTCCCAAGTAAGGCCAATGTCCACACCACTTTAACTCCAACGCTGAGTTTATTTCACAAGCAAGTTCAAGTTCAGCAGACAGGAAAAGTGGATGAGAGAAAGGACAACAAGGTTTGGGAGATAGGTCCAGGCACAAACTGGTATGATAGTCGCTACTCGATCCTGAGTAGGCTTAGCTCACCCGGATAGTCCCCTGTAAGAGCGGATCCTAGCAGCCGGAGTGATGCTCGAACGTTCACTTTATGTTTTCCTTGAGATACGATCGGGAGATCCTCTGCCACAGAATCTTTAAGTCCCAAACTTCTCAGCTGTTGCAACACAAGGACAGGTGCCAGTGATAGCATGTTGCAAGGCCTTTGGTGGATCTTTGAATCCCTCCAGAAGGTAACCAGGCCTCTCTTGCACCGTGAACTCTCACCGGTACATCAGAAAGGTCCTCCCCCCGTCTCCTCTTCTTAGAGCGGGTCCACCCTTTCCCAGGCACCCTGGGATTCTTCTTTTGGAGGTAGGCCCCAGCTAAAGGTGCTGGGCCTACTAGTGGAGTTTCAGCCCCAGGCTAAAGGTGCCTGAGACCCATGCACGTGCCTGGTGGGCCGGGTGGCGCAAACCGCTCACACTCCAGACTCCCACCGACTCCCCAAAAGAATGGAGTCTGCCCCTTATGTATCCTCTCCCAACATGCATAGCAGGCCAACCACGCCCACCGTACTGCTGCCGAGAGAGGACACCATAAGGCATAGCAATGTCACCCACGGTTCAACCCTGACCTGATATGGCAGTGCCACCTACAGGCCACAGGGAACTGTGCGTCAGGCTACATCACACAAGCAGAAGCGAAGACTAACAAATCAAAGTCGTCTGAGCCTGGCTACTAGCTCAGACCAACCCCTAAATTTAAGCACATAGTACCCCTGAAAAGTAAAGGGGCGCTACATACCTTTAGAAGGGTAGGATTCAGTAAGCAGTAGAGTTCAACCAAAAAGTAGTAGGGCGACATGGCTGTGCAGAGGTATGTAAATCTTGGCTAACTTTGGTATATGACATTTATAAATTTCAACTGTGTTAAGATGTTTGCCTGTTTTTTTTTATTTATCAAGCACTTGTGCATTGCAGCACACTAACAAAACACATTTTGTGTAATATTACATTTTTACTATTGCTGGGTTTATTATTATGAAAATATAATGCTCTTTTATACAAGGTTGACAAATTTTCCTATATTACTTAATAATTTTGATATGGAAATGTAGTCTTTAAAAGCGTGGGATTCTAGGACCTGCTCATCCATAAGCATTACAACTGTATAAATAGCAACAGAGAACCCAGGAGTTGGTGCTGTTTTCATTTTGAGTTTTTCCATCTGAATATTTGGACACTTTTTACCTTAGTGCCGGTTCACACAGGGGCAACCCGACTTACAGCGCGACTTTACTAGGCCATTTGGAGGCGATTTGGAGGCAACTTCAGCACGACTTTGAGCAACTTACAACGCGACTTAAAGTTGCCTCCAGGACAGGCGACTTTGGCTGTGGCCAATCACCGAATAATCAGCTCTGTGGGAGGGAGGGGTTTGCCTGGGTAAACTATTTTATTTTCCTGTAAAGTTGCTTCAGTTAAGATGGAGATCTGACTTTGGAGGCAACTTCCATTGAAATCTATGGATACAAGTTGCCTAGAAGTCGCCTTGAAGTAGTACAGGAACCTTTTCTGAAGTCGGAGCGACTTCAGTAATGTACATTAAGACGGCTCTCGTTAACTTAAATGGAATTTCTTATGTCAAGCGACTTAGGGGGACTTGAGGTCTGACAAGTCGGATCCCAAGTCGCTGTAGTGTGAAATGGCACTTAGGCAGAACAAACTTATTTGTCAATACCAGAGTCTAAGGCCCATTAATGATTACTTGGACAGTAACTGACAGCCCTCACAGATAAAACCTGTATTAACAAACATATGCTATGGAATGCTATGGAAACATCATAAATGCAATAAGAGAGCTCAGACAAGACTGTATATTATGCCTGGATAATATCTGGGCTATCCTAAGGGATAAAAGGAGAACAGTTAAAATTGTTGGGTCAGTAATGACATAGGATCCCAGCAGGTTGCGGAACTGACACACTGTCAGGGTCACCTGTGGCCAGGTGACAGATGCACACCGTAGGGGGACAGGAGTGCACCGCGAGGTAGTGAACCCTATGGCTGGCTTCTGTGGATAGGAAACTGGGTGGTTGTGGAAAGCGGGACCAGAGGAGCACAACCGGGATCCCAACGGAAGCGAGAGCCAAGATTCCCCAGGGCGCGGAGTCTAAGACCCAGCTGGTCTTCTCCAGGGCCTCTAGTGGTGAGGATGTTACGCTGCAGGCTGGGACCAGGTCGCGGCCCCTGGAGTTTCCTAGCTCACGCCCCGTAGGATAAGGGGAAGCAGCAGCACACGATAGAGAGAACCGAATAACAAGCCGAAGGTCAGGGGCCACAAGCAGACAAGGATAACGAAGAACGAGCCGAAGGTCAAGGGTCACGAGCAGACAGGGATGGTCGGGGACAAGCCAATAACGTAACAGAGAGACAGACGTAGCACACGGCAGGCAGGAACCCAAACACACAATGCCTAACAAACACGTTGATCAGCAAAGCAGGCTTGCAGTGCACAGGTTAATATAGTGTTCAGTGATAGGGCCTGGGGTGGAGTCAGGCTGGGAGGAGATTATAAAGGAAGCCAGGTGAAGGAGGTCTGGTCTCTAGATGAACACATGAGGAGGAAGGTAAGATGGCAGACAGACATTAATGCATATCCATGACAGTACCCTCCCTCTTACGAGGCCTCCCCCTTCCCCGCCTGGGCCCAGGTTTAGAGGGAAACTTCAGATGAAACTCCTTTAACAGACGAGGTGCAAAGACCTCAGATGCAGTGATCCAAGACCTCTCCTCAGGACCAAACCCTTTCCAATGAACGAGGTACTGAAGAACGCCTTTACAGAGTCGGGAGTCCAGAATTTGACTGATCTCGTACTCCTGATTATCCTCCGAGACAGGCGCCACGGTAGGAAGAGGACGAGAGAATTTATTGAGGACTAAAGGCTTTAGAAGAGCAACATGAAAGGAGTTAGTGATTTTAAGGCTCTTAGGAATCTGGAGTTTGAAACAAACCGGATTCAGTTTAGCAGTTACCGTGTATGGACCGATGAATCGTGGAGCAAACTTCAGAGAAGGAACTCGGAGCTTGATGTTCCTGGTAGAGAGCCAGACTTTGTCCCCTGGCTGAAGAGAAGGCGGTTTACGCCTGCGGCGGTCGGCAAAGCCTTTGAATTTTTCAGCAGCTGCCCGGAGGGAATCATGAACGTGACCCCAAACGGAATTGAGAGACTCCTGAACCGAAGCCAAAGCTGGAATGTCTGGAGAACAGATCATAGGAAGAGGAAGTTGAGGGTGTTTTCCATAAACTGTGGAAAAGGGTGTCTTCTGCGAACTGGTATTCACATGATTGTTATGGGAGAATTCTGCCCACGGGAGTAGAGAGGACCAATCGTCATGGTGAGAAGACACAAAGGTGCGAAGAAAGACCTCTAACTCCTGATTAACCCTCTCAGTCTGTCCATTGGATTGGGGATGGTAAGAAGAAGAAAAATCCAAGACAATATTGAGGGATTTGCAAAAGGCTCTCCAAAAACGAGACGTGAATTGGACTCCCCTGTCGGAAACAATATGAGAAGGGACCCCATGTAGGCGGAGAATTTCTCGAATGAAAATGGGAACCAAGGCAGGGGCAGAAGGAAGACCAGGAAGAGGAACAAAATGAGCCATCTTGGAGAATCGATCGATTACCACCCAAATGACTGTATTATTCTCAGACAGTGGGAGATCGGTGATAAAATCCATGGCAATATGGGCCCAGGGTTCCTTAGGAATAGGCAAGGGCATGAGGAGACCAGCAGGAGCTTGTGTGGAGGATTTGGACTGAGCACAGACATGACAAGCTTTAACGTAGTCTTTGACGTCTGAGCGGAGATTAGGCCACCAGTAGTGACGACTGATGAGTAGGAAGGATCGGAGGAATCCAGAATGCCCTGCCACCTTGGAATCATGTCCCCAACGAAGGATCTTAGCTCTTAGCTCAGTGGGGACAAAGGTCTTACCAGGCGGAATTTTAGACTTCAGGGTGGTAGAGTGGGCAACAATGCATGAGGTGGGAATGATCGGCTCAGGTTCAGGGGCGGACTCCTCGTCCAAAGTGTCAAATGACCTAGAGAGCGCATCAGCCCGACCGTTGCAGGAACCAGGTTTGTAGGTAATCGTGAAATTAAAACGGGCAAAGAAGAGACTCCACCTGGCCTGTCTAGGATTCAGACGTTTAGCATTCTGTAGATACTGTAAATTCTTGTGATCGGTAAAGATCGTTATGGAGTGAGGGGAACCCTCCAAGAGATGACGCCACTCCTCTAACGCCAATTTAATTGCGAGAAGTTCCCGATCACCGATGGCATAATTCCTCTCTGCCTGAGAAAATTTTTTGGAGAAGAACGCACATGGTTGGCGTCTCTTCTCAAAGATTTGAAGAAGCACAGCTCCCACCCCCATTGAGGAAGCGTCCACTTCAATAAAAAATGCATTCCCAGGATTTGGTCTCCTCAAGAGGGGGCCAGAAACAAAGGCCTGTTTCAGGTTGTGAAATGCAGAGACAGCTTCGGGAGGCCAGTCTCTGGCATTCACACCCTTCTTGGTCAAAGCGATAATAGGCGCGGCAATGGAAGAGTAATTCCTTATGAACTGCCTATAATAATTAGTGAAGCCAAGAAAGCGCTGTGTGGCCTTGAGGCTAGCAGGAAGAGGCCAGTTGGTGATAGCCAAGACCTTCCCAGGGTCCATACGAAGCCCCGAACATGAGACAAAGCACCCCAAAAACAGGACCTCAGAACATTCAAAGGAACATTTCTCCAGCTTGGCATAGAGATTGTTCTCTCTAAGACGTTGAAGTACAGTGCGGACATGGTTTCTGTGGACGAGCAGATTTTCAGAAAAGATCAGAATGTCATCCAGATAGATGACAACAAACTGGTACAGCAGATCTCTGAAGATTTCATTGACAAAGTTTTGAAACACGGCTGGAGCATTACACAGACCAAAAGGCATCACCAGATATTCGTAATGCCCGTCTCTAGTGTTAAATGCAGTCTTCCATTCGTCACCCTCCCGTATTCGAATGAGATTGTACGCGCCTCTGAGATCCAACTTGGTGAAAATGGAGGCACCCTTCAACCTATCGAATAGCTCAGATATTAAGGGTAAGGGGTATCGATTTTTAATAGTAACCGCATTTAAACCCCGATAATCGATGCAGGGTCTTAAGGTACCATCCTTTTTGGCAACAAAAAAGAACCCTGCCCCTGCAGGCGATGAGGATTTCCGGATGAACCCTCTCTCCAGATTCTCTGCTACATACTCCGACATGGCCTGGGTCTCTGGGATGGACAGAGGGTAGGTACGACCCCTGGGTAGAGTTGCTCCGGGGACAAGATCAATAGCACAGTCAAAAGACCTGTGGGGAGGAAGCACCTCAGCTGATTTTTTACAGAACACATCCCGGTAATCGCTGTATGCGGCGGGAAGATCAGAAGAAACAGAAGTGGCAGCAACCGGAAGACTCTCCTTGGGGGTCACCTTGAGAAGACACGACGAGAAACATGAGGAACCCCAGGCCAGGATCTGCCCAGAGACCCAGTCCACATGTGGGGAGTGGAGCTGTAGCCAAGGGAGGCCCAATACAACTGGGGTAGAGGCCTTGGGTAGAATAAGAAAGGATATCCACTCCTGGTGGAGAATCCCTACCGACATCCTAATGGGTAGCGTCTGGAAGCGAATAGGGCCCCCTGGGAGAACAGTGCCATCAATTGCCGAGACTACCAATGGGGTAGTGAGAGGTGAAAGGGTAAGCTTCATAGAAGAAGCAGTTCTCCAATCCATGAAATTGCCGGCAGCCCCGGAATCCAGGTATGCAAGGGTTGACTGAGGAGAAGTGCCTACATGAAGGGACACCGGCAAGAGCAGGCGAGAAGGTGATGTTTCTGGGTCCAATACTCCACCTTCCAAATGTATTAGACCCGAGCGTTTCCCGGACGAAGCGAGCAGGAGTCACGAAAATGACCCTTGCCCCCACAATAGAGGCACAAGCCCAGAGTTCTGCGCCTAGCACGTTCTTCGGGGGTTAGTCTGGTCCGGCCCAGCTGCATAGGTTCTTCAGCAGGTAGAGGATGCTCCACGGAATGAAGGGAGGGGAGCTCAGATTGGCTAGGACCCAGAGAGTGCTGGCGTCTTTTTTCTAAGGACCTCTCTTGAAAACGAATGTCGATCTGGTTGCATAATGAAATTACATCGTCCAGACCGACGGGAATGGCTCTTCCCGCTAATTCGTCTTTCACTCGGTCAGAGAGGCCATGTAAAAAGGTAGCGACCAGGGCCTCATTATTCCAGCTCAATTCAGCTGTGTGGATACGGAACTGAAGAGCATATTGCCCCACTGAACTAGATTCTTGGCGAAGACGTAAGACAGCACTAGCCGCTGAAGAAGCCCGAGCCGGCTCTTCGAAGATATTACGAAAGAGCTTCAAGAATTCGGACAGACTGGAAACCACCGGATCGTTCCTCTCCCACAGGGGGGCAGCCCAGGCCAAAGCTTCACCGGAGAGGAGGGAAATGATATAGGCTACCTTAGCCCGGTCAGATAGGAAGCTTTGAGGCTGAAGCTCAAAATGAATAGTGCATTGGCTGAGAAACCCCCTGCAGGCCTTGGAGTCCCCAGAGAAACGGAACGGAGCTGGCAATCTTAGTGAGTGTGAGGCTGCGACTGGTGCGATAGGTACAGCCGCTGGTTGTACTTGGGGTTGCGGATTCGGGGTTCCCAAGGAGACCTGAAGCTGCTCGAATCGAGAAGCCAGATCCTAGAGGAATCGCATCACCTGGGTCTGATTTGATTCCTGGGTCTCAAGTCTGCGAACTATGCCCTGCAATGGATCATCCGCGGGAAGCGGGATGTCAGCCGGGTTCATGGCTGATCAAACTGTCAGGGTCACCTGTGGCCAGGTGACAGATGCACACCGTAGGGGGACAGGAGTGCACCGCGAGGTAGTGAACCCTATGGCTGGCTTCTGTGGATAGGAAACTGGGTGGTTGTGGAAAGCGGGACCAGAGGAGCACAACCGGGATCCCAACGGAAGCGAGAGCCAAGATTCCCCAGGGCGCGGAGTCTAAGACCCAGCTGGTCTTCTCCAGGGCCTCTAGTGGTGAGGATGTTACGCTGCAGGCTGGGACCAGGTCGCGGCCCCTGGAGTTTCCTAGCTCACGCCCCGT
Organism: Rana muscosa; assembly: GCA_029206835.1. Classification (NCBI taxonomy): domain Eukaryota; kingdom Metazoa; phylum Chordata; class Amphibia; order Anura; family Ranidae; genus Rana; species Rana muscosa. The sequence goes on from CM055118.1 coordinate 738,631,769, forward strand.
AGGATAAGGGGAAGCAGCAGCACACGATAGAGAGAACCGAATAACAAGCCGAAGGTCAGGGGCCACAAGCAGACAAGGATAACGAAGAACGAGCCGAAGGTCAAGGGTCACGAGCAGACAGGGATGGTCGGGGACAAGCCAATAACGTAACAGAGAGACAGACGTAGCACACGGCAGGCAGGAACCCAAACACACAATGCCTAACAAACACGTTGATCAGCAAAGCAGGCTTGCAGTGCACAGGTTAATATAGTGTTCAGTGATAGGGCCTGGGGTGGAGTCAGGCTGGGAGGAGATTATAAAGGAAGCCAGGTGAAGGAGGTCTGGTCTCTAGATGAACACATGAGGAGGAAGGTAAGATGGCAGACAGACATTAATGCATATCCATGACACACATTTTTTGCTGCATATTATTACCAATAGGACATTTGCCCATCTTTAAAACCTGTATGGTGAGCCATAGCCATTAGACAATTGGCACCAGCCCTGCCTTCTACCAGCTTCTTTCTTTTCTATGTATATAATAGCAGGTATATGTTTGGTAATTTAGACATTAGGATAGACTATAGTATTTGCTTTTTATTCTATAAAAGGAAAAAACTGCGCCAACCCTCTTAGCCCAAACCCATTCCAACACCTAAAAAATGTTGACTTGGTAGGTAATCAGGATAAAAAGTCCAACAAATGTTGCACCAATTTGGAGTCCAAAAAATATTGCACAGTGAATGGTCTGAAAAAAGTCCAAAAATCCTTATGTCAGGGAAACACTGAGTACAGCACCACAGTGACTACTCAAATCTTAGTGTGAGGTATCCACCACCAAATAGGGAAGCAGCTTACCAGAAGGCAAGCGGTTTGGGACATTCGACTGTAACCCAGCCGCGGCCTTTGATACTGTAGCAGTAATCCTCCCTTAGTCAGCAGGCGAACTCCGTTCGGGTTGACCCCACACACATCCAGATCGTAAGCCCCCAAACTTGTCACGCTCTAACATTGAAATTTTTTTCTATCTCTCTCTGTTTTTTGTGCCATTGGTTCTTGCTAGATTTTCACACCTGATCCTTTGTTTGCTAGCTAGTGGCTATAAGATGCTAACTAGAAAATGTCTCTAATCTTGATAGTAAATTCTCATCAGACAGCAAAGCTGCATTTAATCAGGCCTCGTGCCTCAAAAGATGTCAGAGGTAAAATAGAGATATGAACAGCAAACAGATCCAAAATAGGCAATAGGTCCACTACACAATGTGTCTCCACTGCCAAATGAACTGCTTTTTATTCTGTTTGTACAAACAACTCCCTCGCTAATAGAGATAAGATTGGGTGTCCTCCCAACTCATATCTAACCCAAACTCCAAAATTCCGCTTTTTGTACTGTAGTGACCTGCCGCTGACTGGGATATTCTTTGCACTGCAGCTCATGGAACTAGTGGGCTTGATTTTAATGTCATACCTGTATGCTATGAGCTTCAGCTGAAACGTGTTAGCTGTTGCGCAATAATAACATTTTATAATGAAAAGCTACCGAGTTGCAGGCTTATGATTGTTGAGAATTTGCTGTGAAATGTCCTGGCCTGCATGTTAGCACTTGGGAACTGCATACTGATAATTTATGTATTCACTTTTGCCAAGTGTTAGCAGGTTGGTGTTACTTACACGTGTTAGCTTCACTCATGGTCGGAGGCCATACTTCCACACTTGGCTCCTGGCAGAGAGTACAAGGACATTTTGAGGCCCTTTATACATCCATTATACACATCAGACCTTACACTTTACGCTCTTCAGCCTGTAGGCATGGAGGGAAGCTGCTGTATACTTTGCAAAGTCTTGCACGCCTGTGGTCCAGACCCAGCCCTTAGGATGGTTCAATTACACAGTGGGCCCTGCTGCTTAGAAGGATAGACCATACAGCCACCAATCCACCCTTCTGACAGAACCTCTGTCACCAGCCACCATCGCTTCCTCTCCCAAGCTGGCTGCTCCTCCTTCCCTTTACTTCTTACTTACCCAGAGGATTAACAATTTCAGTTTGTTTCCAGTCACATTCACTGTAGGAAGCATGTTCTCTCCCTATTCTCAAGAAAGCCAGAAGAGATGTTGTTGCTAAATCAAAACTTTGTTTACTTGTAATAAAAGGCTTTACACCAACAGTTCCACTATATTTCCACATGTCAGTAAACATGGCAATGCTCCTTTACCCACTTATAAATACTTTGCTATATGGTGATGATATATGTGATGAGTTTGAGCTATGCTGTGGTGCTCATACCTTTAGCTTGTGGTAATTTCCAACTGGCAAATATATGGCTTCAAAAGTATAGCTCCATTTCTGGGTCCCGCCAAAGGGTAACCCCCCCTCAGGTGCAACTCTTCATTTCCAATAGTATGGTTTTTCCAACTCCCATTACCAGCAGCAACCACTCCTTCATAACTCCTTATTTTATTTAAACTCCTCTTACAGGAAGCACTGTAGGCCAAATAGCAGACACACTGTAGCACATTAACCTTCAAGTCACCAGTAGACATGTGCATTCGTTTTCGTCGGAATGCATTTTCGTCTGAATTTCGGGGATTTTCACGCTCTTTTTAACAAACAATAACGAACGCGCATAATCCGAAATCCGAAAGATCTGACATAAAAAATGCTTTATTTTCGTCTTGTTGTGACAACAGTTCGATATAGATAGAAGATTCGACATGACAGTGACAATAGCGATCTGTGTCTATCGAACCTGCGGTTGAATGTGCCTAACCTAACTCTATTAGTCCAAGATTATTCAACATAGAGAGAAAAGATTCGACATTATAGAGACATGAAGATTCGACGAAGCAGCTAAAAACATACGATTGCCACGAGCAGACATTTATGGTCAAATGCTCCGCCCATAGGCTATAGAAGAATTCTAATGTTGGTTGACTAGTAATAATAATTAATAAATATAATTATTACTAGTCATACAACAACAGAATTCTACTATAGCTTGTGGGCGGAGCATTGGACCGGAAATGTACGATTGCGGCGTCGTACAGTTTAGCGGCTTCGTCAAATATTCTTAGAACATTCGACAGACACCATAAGCCTTCAATGACAGATTCGACTTTAATTAATTTTCAGACGAATGTATTTCTTAAACAAACAAAATAAATAAAAACAAATTTCGGAAGTAACTAAATAATTTTATTTTTCGGACGAAAACGAAATTCCGAAACAAAATATTTCAGTGTGCACATGTCTAGTCACCAGACATTACACCTGTAAGTGAAACGTACAAGTAACACTTTAGGCACACTGCCCACATATAGCTTATTAGAGTACAAAAAAAAAGGAGGACTGTGGAATTCAGGTAAAGATGAATTGGGAAGACTCCCAAGCTCATCTATGATTGCTATAACACCTGAGACCACTAAATTGCTGGATGAGTAAGAATATTAATCTGAAATCCTGCTACACTGTAATTCTGAGTATCTCCATCTATCTATTTTTTATTGAATTGAAGAATGCTTTTCTGTTGGATGACTACCACTTTAATGCTTCTCATGCCGTGTACACACAATCGATTTTCTCGACGGTGAAAACACCGTCGAGAAAATCAACGGGAAATACGAGGAACGGCTTGTTCCCCTACACACGGCCAGTTTTCTCAACATTTTTTCTCTTGGTCGAGAAAAACGACCGTGTGTGGGCTCCCCGGCAGTGTTTCCCTATGGGAAGACTGCCGTGGAAAAAAATGCAGTGAATCACGACGAGAAAAATTAGAGCATGTTCTAATTTTTCTCGTCGTGATTAATGCCGTTTTTCTCGTCGGGAAAAATTACCAAAAGCCCACACACAGTCGTTTTTCTCGTCAAAGAGAAAAAATTTCATTTTTCCCGACGAGAAAAATGGTCGTGTGTACTCGGCATCAGTCATCATGGCCTATTTCACTAATATATACAAAACAAGATTCATCTCCTGGAAGTTTAGCTTCATGGGTCCAAAGAAACTATTCTGATTTTATTCAAACTAATTTTAGCCAAACAATGTAAACAAGGGTAAAAAATATAAAATGCACACCAGGGAGAATAAAAATAGAAGGAAATTAGCCCTTTATGTGCCAGAGATGTGCCCAATGCATTTGATTTGAAGGTGTTGGGGACCCTTCTGGTACCTAAAGTGTTAAAGGTGCAACATTATTGAGCTCTATATATCCCTTACAGAAAAATCTACAACAAATAATTTATCAATGTATGAAAAGAAGAAAAATTGCTTTAGTCTATAACAATATTATCTGAACAACGCTATACTAAGTTTACTTTGTGTCAACAAATATAGTTTTACAATCTGTTTTCTAACTGTGTATGCAGTATTTTATATTTAATTTCCTAATCATTACTTTGTTCATCCTGATCTCCGACCACATAAGGAGAAGAAGTGCTGATTTACTATTTTTAATGTGCAGAGAAAGGAACCCATACAGCAGATCACTCGTGCATGTGGGTGAGAGGGGCAACATGTTTCTTCTTGTACTGTGGGAAGGAAATGGATCTGGCACAGCTCTGATGTCAGCAGAACCATCACCTTTCTCACAGACGATGTAGATTTTAATTGCACAGGGGGATGAATCTCCTCTTGCCAGTTCCAACGTGACATTGAGATAGATGAAGCCATTTGTTGGCATTATTAGAGCCAGCTGTGTGTTTGGCTGCAGTTACTGTACACTTCATATCTTGTGCATAATCCTCACTTTCAGAGGGAATCACAAGTATCTGAACCATATGGTAAATGATTTTATTATGATCAGAAGACACTTGAAGCCAGTAAAACAGAAGAGTCCTTCAGAAGTTCTTTTTAATGGGATAATACATTTTTAGACATTTCAGCGATGCAGAAATGTATATATATATATATATATATATATATATATATAAATTATAGCATATAAAGATGCATAGGATGTAAAATGTAAAATCACTGTGCTGTGAAAGGAACAAACAGACGTAAAGTGTAGTAGATACAATGACAAATAACAGAATAAGTAAGAAATAAGAGCTTTAAACTTTTAGATTATTTTAATTTGTCAATAAATATTTTTACACACACATAGGGGGAGATTTACTAAAATTGGATTACACAGAATCTGGTGTAGCTGTGCATAGTAGCCAATCAGCTTCCAACTTCAGCTTGTTCAATTAAGCTCTGACAATAAAACCTAGAAGCTGTTTTCTTTTACTATGCACAAGTGCACTACATTTTGTATGTTCCACTTTTTGTAAATCTCCCCCAATATGTCCATGAGCGTTCTGCTTCTTTAGGAGTAGGGATGAGCTCGGTGTTCGAGTCGAACATACGTTCGACTCGAACATCGGCTGTTCGATCGTTTGACGAAGATCGAACGATTTGGGCCGTTCGTGCCTAATTCGAGTGACGCGAACGGCCCACAATGCACTACGCCATCGCAGTGTCATCCAGGCGCTGTGATTGGCCAAGCATGCACTGTGACCCCGCATGCTTGGCCAATCACAGCGCCGGCAGCGAGGAGAGTAATGATTGGCCACAGGCAGGATGCCTGTGGCCAATTATTGCTGAGGGTGTTTAGTACACGCCCCACACTATAAAAGGCCGCCAGCACGGCGGCCTAGTGTAGTGTGTTCCGGAGCAGGGAAAGAGAAGCATAGGCAGGGACAGTGACATTTATTTTTTCTTGCTTAACCTGGATTCCTTTAGTTTAGGGAAAGAGAAGGATAGGTAGGGAGAGTGTCAGTGTGTTTTACTGTGCGAATCCTTGTTTCTAGGGACAGGGAAGGACAGTGAGGGAAATTCTCCTTGTGCTATAGTGTGCTTTAAAAAAACATTTTTTCTAGGGACAGAAAACTATAGGTAGGGAGAGTGTCAGTGTGTTTTACTGTGCGAATCCTTGTTTCTAGGGACAGGGAAGGACAGTGAGGGAAATTCTCCTTGTGCTATAGTGTGCTTTAAAAAAACATTTTTTCTAGGGACAGAAAACTATAGGTAGGGAGAGTGTCAGTGTGTTTTACTGTGCGAATCCTTGTTTCTAGGGACAGGGAAGGACAGTGAGGGAAATTCTCCTTGTGCTATAGTGTGCTTTAAAAAAACATTTTTTCTAGGGACAGAAAACTATAGGTAGGGAGAGTGTCAGTGTGTTTTACTGTGCGAATCCTTGTTTCTAGGGACAGGGAAGGACAGTGAGGGAAATTCTCCTTGTGCTATAGTGTGCTTTAAAAAAACATTTTTTCTAGGGACAGAAAACTATAGGTAGGGAGAGTGTCAGTGTGTTTTACTGTGCGAATCCTTGTTTCTAGGGACAGGGAAGGACAGTGAGGGAAATTCTCCTTGTGCTATAATGTGCTTTAAAAAAACATTTTTTCTAGGGACAGAAAACTATAGGTAGGGAGAGTGTCAGTGTGTTTTACTGTGCGAATCCTTGTTTCTAGGGACAGGGAAGGACAGTGAGGGAAATTCTCCTTGTGCTATAGTGTGCTTTAAAAAAACATTTTTTCTAGGGACAGAAAACTATAGGTAGGAAGAGTGTCAGTTTCTTTCACTGTGATAATCCTTGTTTCTAGGGACAGGGAAGGACAGTGAGGGAAATTCTCCTTGTGCTATAGTGTGCTTTAACCACTTAACGACCGCCCACCGCCGATTTACGTCGGCAGAATGGCACGGACAGGCAGAATCACGTAGATCTACGTGACTGCCTTTGTACAGTTGGGGGGTCCATCCGGACCCCCCTTCTGTGCCGTGAGCGGTCGTTACTTCACCGGGAGCGATCCCAGATGAGGGGGCGGCCTTTCGATTCCGGCCCCCCCCTCGCGATCGCTCCCGGCGAATGGAAATGCCCCCTCTGTCTGTGTCAGACAGAGGAAGCAGGAGGAAGTGATGTCATCTCCTGTGCGGCGCTCACATATACCGAGCGCCGTACAAGAGAAGACATCAGGTCAGTGAGCACAACACTACACTGACACCAGGACACATAGGAACACTAATCGCCCCCCACAGGACCCCCAGACCCCCCCAGATCACCCCCCAGATCACCCCCCAGCCCCCAGTCACAGTGTCACTGATTGCAGTGACCATTTATTTAGTGATCACTGCAATCAGTGACATTTGTGACTGTGAAAGTGTCACTAAAGTTTAGTTTTAGGTCCAATGTAGCCCCCTAACCCCCCCTAATAAAGGTTTAACCCCCTGATCACCCCCCAGATAACCCTTTCACCCCCTATCACCGCTGTCGCTATGCGATCATTTTTCTGATGGCTGTCTTAGCATCAGTGATGGCGATCGGTAGCCAGTAATTTTTTTTAGGTTCGCCGCAGGTTTTTATAGCGTCGGGTACCCCAATATATTATCTAATAAAGGTTCAACCCCCTTGATCGCCCCCCAGGTAACCCTTTCACCCCCTATCACCGCTGTCGCTAATCGATCGTTTTTCTGATGCTGTCTTAGCATCAGTGATGGCGATCGGTAGCCAGTAATTTTTTTTAGGTTCGCCGCAGGTTTTTATAGCGTCAGGTACCCCAATATATTATCTAATAAAGGTTAAACCCCCTTGATCGCCCCCCAGGTAACCCTTTCACCCCCTATCACCGCTGTCGCTATGCGATCATTTTTCTGATGGCTGTCTTAGCATCAGTGATGGCGATCGGTAGCCAGTAATTTTTTTTAGGTTCGCCGCAGGTTTTTATAGCGTCGGGTACCCCAATATATTATCTAATAAAGGTTTAACCCCCTTGATCGCCCCCCAGGTAACCCTTTCACCCCCTATCACCGCTGTCGCTAATCGATCGTTTTTCTGATGCTGTCTTAGCATCAGTGATGGCGATCGGTAGCCAGTAATTTTTTTTAGGTTCGCCGCAGGTTTTTATAGCGTCAGGTACCCCAATATATTATCTAATAAAGGTTAAACCCCCTTGATCGCCCCCCAGGTAACCCTTTCACCCCCTATCACCGCTGTCGCTATGCGATCATTTTTCTGATGGCTGTCTTAGCATCAGTGATGGCGATCGGTAGCCAGTAATTTTTTTTAGGTTCGCCGCAGGTTTTTATAGCGTCGGGTACCCCAATATATTATCTAATAAAGGTTTAACCCCCTTGATCGCCCCCCAGGTAACCCTTTCACCCCCTATCACCACTGTCACTAAGCGATCGTTTTTCTGATCGCTGTCTTCGTGTCGGTGATGCCAATCGGTAGCCAGTCATTTTTTTTAGGTTCGCCGCAGGTTTTTATAGCGTCAGGTACCCCCAAATATGATCTAATAAAGGTTTTAACCCCCTAATTGCCCCTAGTTAACCCTTTCACCAGTGATCACCATATAAGTGTTACGGGTGACGCTGGTTAGTTAGTTTGCTTTTTATAGTGTCAGGGCACCCGCCGTATATAACCCAATAAAGGTTTAACCCCCTGATCGCCCGGTGGGTGATATCAATTAGGTTTTAGCGTCAGAGAGGGTCTGCGTCACACCCCAGGCAGCGTCAGGTTAGTGCCAGTAACGCTAACACCCACGCGTAAAGCATACACCCCCCTTAGTGGTATAGTATCTGAACAGATCAATATCTGATCTGATCAGATCTATACCAGCGGTTTAGGGTTCCCAAAAACGCAGTGTTAGCGGGATCAGCCCAGATACCTGCTAGCACCTGCGTTTTGCCCCTCCGTCCAGCCCAGGCCACCCAAGTGCAGTATCGATCGATCACTGTCACTTACAAAACACAACACACATAACTGCAGCGTTCGCAGAGACAGGCCTGATCCCTGCGACTCCAGTGCTGTAGGAGGTGATTTCACCACCACAGTTAAAAAAAAAAAAGCATATATGCCGAAGCATGGGGGCAGCAGGGGCAGCAGGGCGGAGGAGCAATTTTGCTCCTAATGCCGCATACATACGGTCGAAATTCCGACGGAGGCTTGCCCGTGGAAACGTTTGACCATGTGTGTGCGGCATAACTTTTTTGCGGGAGGATGCCCCCATGCTTCGGCATATATAAATGGTGCATGTATGCCCATCATTAGAAGTGGGTGGATGAAGGGCGGTATTCTAATGGTGGGCATACCCACCAATCAATCTCTTTTTTCGTTCAGCCAACAGGCTGCATGAAAAAAAAAGATTACAATACATGTCCAACAAGGACCAGCAACGTACTGGTATGTTGCTGGACTTTGAATGGTTATACCAGATTGATGCCTGCGGGTTTAGGCATCATCTTGGTATCATTCTTTTCAGCCAGCGGCCGGCTTTCATGTAAAAGCAATCACAGCGGCTAATTAGCCTCTGGACTGCTTTTACAAGCAGTGGGAGGGAATGTCCCCCCCCGGATATAAAAAGCGCCATTGGGAAATTGGGAAAGCATTTTATCACACCGATCTTGGTGTGGTCAGATGCTTTGAGGGCAGAGGAAAGATCTAGGGTCTAGAAGACCCCAGTTTTTTCAAAAAAAGAGTACCTGTCACTACCTATTGCTATCATAGGGGATATTTACATTCCCTGAGATAACAATAAAAATTATAAAAAAAAATATATATGTAAGGAACAATTTAAAAATAAAATAAAAAAGCAAAATTAATAATAAAAAAAAAAAAAAAAAAAAAAAAAGCACCCCTGTCCTGCCCTGCTCTTGCCCAATGGCGAACGCAAGCGTCGGTCTGGCGTCATATGTAAACAGCAATTGCACCATGCATGTGAGGTATCACCGCGAAGGTCAGATCGAGGGCAGTCATTTTAGCAGTAGACCTCCTCTGTAAATCTAACGGGGTAATCTGTAAAGGCTTTTAAAGGCTTTTAAAAATGTATGTAGTTTGTCGCCAATGCGCGTTTGTGCGAAATTTTAAAGCATGTCGTGTTTGGTATCTATGTACTCGGCCTAAGATCATCTTTATTATTTCATCAAACATTTGGGCAATATAGTGTGTTTTAGTGCATTAAAATTAAAAAAAGTGTATTTTTTCCCCAAAAAATGCGTTTGAAAAATCGCTGCGCAAATACTGTGTAGAAAAAAAAAATGCAACACCCACCATTTTAATCTGTAGGGCCTTTGCTTTAAAAATATATATAATGTTTGGGGGTTCAACATAATTTTCTTGCAAAAAAAAAATATGTTTTCATGTAAACAAAAAGTGTCAAAAAGGGCTTTGTCTGCAAGTGGTTAGAAGAGTGGATGTAAGCTTCCTAATGTTGTGTATAAAATGCCAGAACAGTTCAAAACCCCCCCAAATGACCCCATTTTGGAAAGTAGACACCCCAAGCTATATACTGAGAGGCATGTCGAGTCCATGGAATATTTTATATGTTGACACAAGTTGCGGAAAAAAGACAATTTTTTTTTTTTAATTCTTTTTTTGCACAAAGTTGTCACTAAATGATATATTGCTCAAACATGCCATGGGCATATGTGGAATTACACCCCAAAATAAATTCTGTTGCTTCTCCTGAGTACAGGGATACCACATGTGTGAGACTTTTTGGGAGCCTAGCCGCGTACGGGACCCCAAAAACAAAGCACCGCCTTCAGGCTTTCTAAGGGTGTAAATTTTTGATTTTACTTCTCACTGCCTATCACAGTTTCGGAGGCCATGGAATGCCCAGATGGCACAAAACCCCCCCAAATGACCCCATTTTGGAAAGTAGACACCCCAAGCTATTTGCTGAGAGGTATTGTGAGTATTTTGCAGATCTCGCTTTTTGTCACAAAGTTTTGAAAATTGAAAAAAAAAAAAAAAAAAAAAAAAATTTTCTTTCTTCATTTTCAAAAACAAATGAGAGCTGTAAAATACTCACCATGCCTCCTCAGCAAATAGCTTGGGGTGTCTACTTTCCAAAATGGGGTCATTTGGGGGGGTTTTGTGCTATTTTGGCATTTTATGGCCTTAGAAACTGTGATAGGTAGTGAGGAGTGAAATCAAAAATTTGTGCCTAGAAATCCTGAAGGCGGTGCTTGGTTTTCGGGGTCCCGTACGCGGCTAGGCTCCTAAAAAGTCCCACACATGTGGTATCCCTGTACTCAGGAGAAGCAGCAAAATGTATTTTGGGGTGCAATTCCACATATAACCATGGCATGTGTGAGCAATATATCATTTAGTGACAACTTTTTGTAATTTATTTTTTATTTTTATTTTTTGTCATTATTCAATCACTTGGGACAAAAAAAAAAAATATTCAACGGGCTCAACAGGCCTCTCAGCAATTTCCTTGGGGTGTCTACTTTCTAAAATGGGGTCATTTGGGGGGGGTTTTGTGCTATTTTGGCATTTTATGGCCTTCGAAACTGTGATAGGTAGTGAGGAATGAAATCAAAAATTTGCGCCCTTAGAAATCCTGAAGGCGGTGCTTGGTTTCCGGGGTCCCGTACGTGGCCAGGCTCCTAAAAAGTCCCACACATGTGGTATCCCCGTACTCAGGAGAAGCAGCAAAATGTATTTTGGGGTGCAATTCCACATATAACCATGGCATGTGTGAGCAATATATCATTTAGTGACAACTTTTTGTAATTTTTTTTTTTTTTTTTTTTTTTTGTCATTATTCAATCACTTGGGACAAAAAAAAAAAATATTCAATGGGCTCAACATGCCTCTCAGCAATTTCCTTGGGGTGTCTACTTTCCAAAATGGGGTCATTTGGGGGGGTTTTGTACTGCCCTGCCATTTTAGCACCTCAAGAAATGAGATAGGCAGTCATAAATTTAAAGCTGTGTAAATTTCAGAAAATGTACCCTAGTTTGTAAACGCTATAACTTTTGCGCAAACCAATAAATATACGTTTATTGACATTTTTTTTACTAAAGACATGTGGCTGAATACATTTTGGCCTAAATGTCTGACTAAAATTGAGTTTATTCGATTTTTCTTATAACAAAAAGTAGAAAATATCATTTTTTTTCAAAATTTTCGGTCTTTTTCCGTTTATATCGCAAAAAATAAAAATCGCAGAGGCAATCAAATACCATTAAAAGAAAGCTCTATTTGTGGGAAGAAAAGGACGCAAATTTCATTTGGGTACAACATTGCATGTCCGCACAATTTACAGTTAAAGCAGCGCAGTGCCGAATCCCAAAAACAGGCCTGGTCCTAATGGCCCGAAATGGTCCGGGGCTTAAGTGGTTAAAAAAACATTTTTTCTAGGGACAGAAAACTATAGGTAGGAAGAGTGTCAGTTTCTTTCACTGTGATAATCCTTGTTTCTAGGGACAGGGAAGGACAGTGAGGGAAATTCTCCTTGTGCTATAGTGTGCTTTAAAAAAACATTTTTTCTAGGGACAGAAAACTATAGGTAGGAAGAGTGTCAGTGTCTTTCACTGTGATAATCCTTGTTTCTAGGGACAGGGAAGGACAGTGAGGGAAATTCTCCTTGTGCTATAGTGTGCTTTAAAAAAACATTTTTTCTAGGGACAGAAAACTATAGGTAGGAAGAGTGTCAGTTTCTTTCACTGTGATAATCCTTGTTTCTAGGGACAGGGAAGGACAGTGAGGGAAATTCTCCTTGTGCTATAGTGTGCTTTAAAAAAACATTTTTTCTAGGGACAGAAAACTATAGGTAGGAAGAGTGTCAGTGTCTTTCACTGTGATAATCCTTGTTTCTAGGGACAGGGAAGGACAGTGAGGGAAATTCTCCTTGTGCTATAGTGTGCTTTAAAAAAACATTTTTTCTAGGGACAGAAAACTATAGGTAGGAAGAGTGTCAGTTTCTTTCACTGTGATAATCCTTGTTTCTAGGGACAGGGAAGGACAGTGAGGGAAATTATCCTTGTGCTATAGTGTGCTTTAAAAAAACATTTTTTCTAGGGACAGAAAACTATAGGTAGGAAGAGTGTCAGTTTCTTTCACTGTGATAATCCTTGTTTCTAGGGACAGGGAAGGACAGTGAGGGAAATTCTCCTTGTGCTATAGTGTGCTTTAAAAAAACATTTTTTCTAGGGACAGAAAACTATAGGTAGGAAGAGTGTCAGTTTCTTTCACTGTGATAATCCTTGTTTCTAGGGACAGGGAAGGACAGTGAGGGAAATTCTCCTTGTGCTATAGTGTGCTTTAAAAAAACATTTTTTCTAGGGACAGAAAACTATAGGTAGGAAGAGTGTCAGTTTCTTTCACTGTGATAATCCTTGTTTCTAGGGACAGGGAAGGACAGTGAGGGAAATTCTCCTTGTGCTATAGTGTGCTTTAAAAAAACATTTTTTCTAGGGACAGAAAACTATAGGTAGGAAGAGTGTCAGTTTCTTTCACTGTGATAATCCTTGTTTCTAGGGACAGGGAAGGACAGTGAGGGAAATTCTCCTTGTGCTATAGTGTGCTTTAAAAAAACATTTTTTCTAGGGACAGAAAACTATAGGTAGGAAGAGTGTCAGTTTATTTCACTGTGATAATCCTTGTTTTTAGGGACAGGGAAGGACAGTGAGGGAAATTCTCCTTGTGCTATAGTGTGCTTTAAAAAAACATTTTTTCTAGGGACAGAAAACTATAGGTAGGGAGAGTGTCAGTGTGTTTCACTGTGATAATCCTTGTTTCTAGGGACAGGGAAGGACAGTGAGGGAAATTCTCCTTGTGCTATAGTGTGCTTTAAAAAAACATTTTTTCTAGGGACAGAAAACTATAGGTAGGAAGAGTGTCAGTTTATTTCACTGTGATAATCCTTGTTTCTAGGGACAGGGAAGGACAGTGAGGGAAATTCTCCTTGTGCTATAGTGTGCTTTAAAAAAACATTTTTTCTAGGGACAGAAAACTATAGGTAGGGAGAGTGTCAGTGTGTTTTACTGTGCGAATCCTTGTTTCTAGGGACAGGGAAGGACAGTGAGGGAAATTCTCCTTGTGCTATAGTGTGCTTTAAAAAAACATTTTTTCTAGGGACAGAAAACTATAGGTAGGGAGAGTGTCAGTGTGTTTTACTGTGCGAATCCTTGTTTCTAGGGACAGGGAAGGACAGTGAGGGAAATTCTCCTTGTGCTATAATGTGCTTTAAAAAAACATTTTTTCTAGGGACAGAAAACTATAGGTAGGGAGAGTGTCAGTGTGTTTTACTGTGCGAATCCTTGTTTCTAGGGACAGGGAAGGACAGTGAGGGAAATTCTCCTTGTGCTATAGTGTGCTTTAAAAAAACATTTTTTCTAGGGACAGAAAACTATAGGTAGGAAGAGTGTCAGTTTCTTTCACTGTGATAATCCTTGTTTCTAGGGACAGGGAAGGACAGTGAGGGAAATTCTCCTTGTGCTATAGTGTGCTTTAAAAAAACATTTTTTCTAGGGACAGAAAACTATAGGTAGGAAGAGTGTCAGTTTCTTTCACTGTGATAATCCTTGTTTCTAGGGACAGGGAAGGACAGTGAGGGAAATTCTCCTTGTGCTATAGTGTGCTTTAAAAAAACATTTTTTCTAGGGACAGAAAACTATAGGTAGGAAGAGTGTCAGTGTCTTTCACTGTGATAATCCTTGTTTCTAGGGACAGGGAAGGACAGTGAGGGAAATTCTCCTTGTGCTATAGTGTGCTTTAAAAAAACATTTTTTCTAGGGACAGAAAACTATAGGTAGGAAGAGTGTCAGTTTCTTTCACTGTGATAATCCTTGTTTCTAGGGACAGGGAAGGACAGTGAGGGAAATTATCCTTGTGCTATAGTGTGCTTTAAAAAAACATTTTTTCTAGGGACAGAAAACTATAGGTAGGAAGAGTGTCAGTTTCTTTCACTGTGATAATCCTTGTTTCTAGGGACAGGGAAGGACAGTGAGGGAAATTCTCCTTGTGCTATAGTGTGCTTTAAAAAAACATTTTTTCTAGGGACAGAAAACTATAGGTAGGAAGAGTGTCAGTTTCTTTCACTGTGATAATCCTTGTTTCTAGGGACAGGGAAGGACAGTGAGGGAAATTCTCCTTGTGCTATAGTGTGCTTTAAAAAAACATTTTTTCTAGGGACAGAAAACTATAGGTAGGAAGAGTGTCAGTTTCTTTCACTGTGATAATCCTTGTTTCTAGGGACAGGGAAGGACAGTGAGGGAAATTCTCCTTGTGCTATAGTGTGCTTTAAAAAAACATTTTTTCTAGGGACAGAAAACTAAAGGTAGGAAGAGTGTCAGTTTCTTTCACTGTGATAATCCTTGTTTCTAGGGACAGGGAAGGACAGTGAGGGAAATTCTCCTTGTGCTATAGTGTGCTTTAAAAAAACATTTTTTCTAGGGACAGAAAACTAAAGGTAGGAAGAGTGTCAGTTTCTTTCACTGTGATAATCCTTGTTTCTAGGGACAGGGAAGGACAGTGAGGGAAATTCTCCTTGTGCTATAGTGTGCTTTAAAAAAACATTTTTTCTAGGGACAGAAAACTATAGGTAGGAAGAGTGTCAGTTTCTTTCACTGTGATAATCCTTGTTTCTAGGGACAGGGAAGGACAGTGAAGGAAATTCTCCTTGTGCTATAGTGTGCTTTAAAAAAACATTTTTTCTAGGGACAGAAAACTATAGGTAGGAAGAGTGTCAGTTTCTTTCACTGTGATAATCCTTGTTTCTAGGGACAGGGAAGGACAGTGAGGGAAATTCCCCTTGTGCTATAGTGTGCTTTAAAAAAACATTTTTTCTAGGGACAGAAAACTATAGGTAGGAAGAGTGTCAGTTTCTTTCACTGTGATAATCCTTGTTTCTAGGGACAGGGAAGGACAGTGAGGGAAATTCTCCTTGTGCTATAGTGTGCTTTAAAAAAACATTTTTTCTAGGGACAGAAAACTATAGGTAGGAAGAGTGTCAGTTTCTTTCACTGTGATAATCCTTGTTTCTAGGGACAGGGAAGGACAGTGAGGGAAATTCTCCTTGTGCTATAGTGTGCTTTAAAAAAACATTTTTTCTAGGGACAGAAAACTATAGGTAGGAAGAGTGTCAGTTTCTTTCACTGTGATAATCCTTGTTTCTAGGGACAGGGAAGGACAGTGAGGGAAATTCTCCTTGTGCTATAGTGTGCTTTAAAAAAACATTTTTTCTAGGGACAGAAAACTATAGGTAGGAAGAGTGTCAGTTTCTTTCACTGTGATAATCCTTGTTTCTAGGGACAGGGAAGGACAGTGAGGGAAATTCTCCTTGTGCTATAGTGTGCTTTAAAAAAACATTTTTTCTAGGGACAGAAAACTATAGGTAGGAAGAGTGTCAGTTTCTTTCACTGTGATAATCCTTGTTTCTAGGGACAGGGAAGGACAGTGAGGGAAATTCTCCTTGTGCTATAGTGTGCTTTAAAAAAACATTTTTTCTAGGGACAGAAAACTAAAGGTAGGAAGAGTGTCAGTTTCTTTCACTGTGATAATCCTTGTTTCTAGGGACAGGGAAGGACAGTGAGGGAAATTCTCCTTGTGCTATAGTGTGCTTTAAAAAAACATTTTTTCTAGGGACAGAAAACTAAAGGTAGGAAGAGTGTCAGTTTCTTTCACTGTGATAATCCTTGTTTCTAGGGACAGGGAAGGACAGTGAGGGAAATTCTCCTTGTGCTATAGTGTGCTTTAAAAAAACATTTTTTCTAGGGACAGAAAACTATAGGTAGGAAGAGTGTCAGTTTCTTTCACTGTGATAATCCTTGTTTCTAGGGACAGGGAAGGACAGTGAAGGAAATTCTCCTTGTGCTATAGTGTGCTTTAAAAAAACATTTTTTCTAGGGACAGAAAACTATAGGTAGGAAGAGTGTCAGTTTCTTTCACTGTGATAATCCTTGTTTCTAGGGACAGGGAAGGACAGTGAGGGAAATTCCCCTTGTGCTATAGTGTGCTTTAAAAAAACATTTTTTCTAGGGACAGAAAACTATAGGTAGGAAGAGTGTCAGTTTCTTTCACTGTGATAATCCTTGTTTCTAGGGACAGGGAAGGACAGTGAGGGAAATTCTCCTTGTGCTATAGTGTGCTTTAAAAAAACATTTTTTCTAGGGACAGAAAACTATAGGTAGGAAGAGTGTCAGTTTCTTTCACTGTGATAATCCTTGTTTCTAGGGACAGGGAAGGACAGTGAGGGAAATTCTCCTTGTGCTATAGTGTGCTTTAAAAAAACATTTTTTCTAGGGACAGAAAACTATAGGTAGGAAGAGTGTCAGTTTCTTTCACTGTGATAATCCTTGTTTCTAGGGACAGGGAAGGACAGTGAGGGAAATTCTCCTTGTGCTATAGTGTGCTTTAAAAAAACATTTTTTCTAGGGACAGAAAACTATAGGTAGGAAGAGTGTCAGTTTCTTTCACTGTGATAATCCTTGTTTCTAGGGACAGGGAAGGACAGTGAGGGAAATTCTCCTTGTGCTATAGTGTGCTTTAAAAAAACATTTTTTCTAGGGACAGAAAACTATAGGTAGGAAGAGTGTCAGTTTCTTTCACTGTGATAATCCTTGTTTCTAGGGACAGGGAAGGACAGTGAGGGAAATTCTCCTTGTGCTATAGTGTGCTAAAGCATTCCTCATCAACCATCTTTGAAATCCTTGTTTTTTGGACAGTCAGGGAAATTGTCGTTGTGCTATTCTGTGCAAAAGCAATCATCCTCAACCATATTTAGAAATCCTTAAGTAAAGGGACAGAGAAGGACACCTGAAGGTAGCCCTTATTGCTTTTTTCCCATCTCCCTGCAGGCCATCTATTAGAATGTCTGGAAGGCAAACAAGGAGAGGCAGACAGTCAGGATGCAATAAAAGAGGGCAAGCAGGCTCTGTGTCTGGGGACAACAGTGCTGGTCGTGGACGCAGTGCATTATCATCAGCACATGGCCATGGGACACGCTTGTCCTTCTTTTCGGCAGCTGGACATGTTGAGCCACATCATGCCGAAGACTTGGTAGAGTGGATGACCAAGCCCTCCTCCTCCTCCTCATCCTCTCTCACCCAGGCTCAGGGTACTGGCAAAGCAGCTGCCAAAGCATCCTCTTCCCTGGTATCAATGTCAGACTCATCATCAGTCACTCCTTCCCTAGACCCACCATGTCCTCCTCCTGAGGAGTCCCCCGAACTGTTTGAGCACAGTGTTGGGTACATGCTCCAGGAGGATGCCCAGCGTTTCGCAGGGTCTGATGATGAAACCCAGCTACAGGAAGGCAGTAGCGTGAGAGCAGGCAGAGGGGATGCTCAAGAAGGACACCAATCTGGCAGTCATGTTCCAGCAGCTGCAGCATACTGCCAGATTGGCTCCAGTGATGAGGAGGGAGGGGATGATGAGGTCACTGACTCCACGTGGGTGCCTAATAGGAGAGAGGAGGAGGAGGAGGATGAGGAGGAGGCACATCTCCAACGAGGCAGGATGCCCTTTGGTGGCCAGCGTAAGGGCAGTACACCGACGGAATCACACCGCAGAGCTCCGCCTGTGCAGGGCGCTGCCTCTGCCCGTCATTCAAAAAGTTCTTTGGTGTGGGCCTTTTTTGAGGCTAGTGCATCAGATCGCACAGCTGCTGTTTGCAACATATGTCTCAAGCGTATATCGCGTGGCCAAAACATCAGCCGCTTGGGTACCACATGCCTGACCAGACATATGTTGACCTGCCATGCAGCTCGTTGGCAAGCCTACCTCAAAGACCCACACCAAAGAACAAAGCGGACCTCTCCTTGCACCGCATCAGCTGGGATCTCCAACCCCACTATAACTTCAGTCCTCTCTGAAACATGCACTGAGAGGAATGAAGGTGTAGAATTAGGTGTGTCACAGCCAAGTACTTGCGGCCACTCTGCTAGCAGTACACCGACGTCCGATTCTAGCAGGCAAATTTCCCTGCCCCAGCTGCTGGACCGTCGAAAGAAGTTCACTCCCAGCCATCCACATGCCCAGCGGTTGAATGCTAGCTTGGCTAAATTGCTAGCGCTTCAACTGCTGCCTTTTCAGTTGGTAGACTCGGCCCCCTTCCGTGAGTTTGTGCAATGTGCGGTTCCTCAGTGGCAGGTTCCCAAACGCCACTTTTTCTCACGGAAGGCTATTCCGGCCCTCTACCGGCATGTGGAAGGCAATGTCTTGGCCTCGCTGGACAGGGCGGTCAGCGGTAAGGTGCATATTACCGCTGACTCATGGTCCAGCAGGCATGGACAGGGACGTTACCTTTCTTTCACGGCCCATTGGGTCACTCTTTTGGCAGCTGGGAAGGATGCAGGACAAGGTGCAGTAGTGTTGGAGGTTGTTCCACCGCCACGCCTCCAAAATGCTACTACTGGTTGTGACACACCTCTCTCCTCCACCCCCTCCTCTTCTTCTTCCTCCATGGCCTCTTCCTGTGGTTTGTCCTCTGAACCAGCGGTGCTCCGTAGCCGTTCAAGGGGCTACGCAAGTACGCAGGCAAAAAGATGCCATGCCGTGCTTGCGCTGGTGTGTTTGGGGGACAGAAGCCACACTGGGGCAGAGGTCCTGTCTGCTCTGCAGGGCCAGGCCGAGAGGTGGTTGACGCCACGCCAGCTTAAGCCAGGAATGGTGGTTTGCGACAATGGCACCAACCTCCTCTCCGCCCTCCGACAGGGACAACTGACCCATGTGCCCTGTGTGGCTCACGTCCTTAACCTGGTGGTGCAGCGGTTCTTGGGCAGGTACCCGGGCTTACAGGATGTCCTGAGGCAGGCCAGGAAAGTCTGTGTGCATTTCCGCAGATCTTATAATGCCAGTGCTCGCCTGGCTGAGCTGCAAAAGGAGTTGAACCTGCCCAAGAACCGCCTTATATGTGACATGCCCACCAGGTGGAACTCAACGTTGGCCATGCTGCGGCGGCTGCACACGCAGCAGAGGGCCATCAATGAGTACCTGTGCGACTACGGCACCAGGACAGGGTCAGGGGAGCTTGGTTTTTTTTCTCCACGCCAGTGGGGCATGATCAGGGATGCATGCACTGTCCTGGCACCATTTGAGGAGGCCACAAGGATGGTGAGCAGTGACAGTGCATGCATCAGTGACACTGTACCTCTTGTCCACCTGTTGGAGCACACGCTGCGTGGAATAATGGACAGGGCACTTGAGGCAGAACAGAGGCAGGAAGAGGAGGACTTCCTTGCCTCTCAAGGCCCCCTTTACCCAGACAGTGTTCCTTCTGTCCCACCCATCGCACAGGAAGAGGAGGAGGAGGAGGAGGAGGAGGAGGAGGATTGTGTCAGCATGGAGGTGGAGGCTGGCACTCAGCATCATCAGCAGCAGTCTTTTAGGGATGATTTACAGTCCCAAGAAACCAGTGGACTTGTACGTGGCTGGGAGGAGGTGGCTGCGGATCATGTCGTCCTTAGTGACCCAGAGGACTCCGGAGCGAATGCCTCAGCAAACCTACGCTGCATGGCCTCCCTGATCCTGCAAAGTCTGCGGAAGGATCCTCGTATTCTTCGGATCAAGGAGAGGGACCATTACTGGCTGGCCACTCTCCTTGATCCACGGTACAAGGGTAAGGTTGCGGACCTTATGTTACCGTCGCAGAGGGAGCAGAGGATGAGACAACTCCGGGAGGCCTTGCAGAAAGGTCTGTGCAACGCGTTCCCAGAGACTGGGAGGTTACAAACTCCTGGTCCTGGACAATGAGTTGCTGAGGCTTCGGCCAGTCAAAGAAGGAGCGGTGGGGAAGGTGGCCGTCTGACCGATGCGTTCAGACAATTCTTTAGTCCGCAGCCCCAAAGTATGATCGGTTCCAGCAACCATCGCCAGCGTCTGATAAACATGGTGCAGGAATATCTAGGGGCAAGGTCAGACTTGGACACCTTCCCCACCGAAAATCCTCTGGCTTACTGGGTCTTGAGGATGGATCACTGGCCAGAGCTTGCACAGTATGCAATTGAGCTACTGGCCTGTCCTGCATCCAGCGTTCTTTCGGAACGCACATTCAGTGCTGCTGGAGGATTTGTCACGGATCACAGGGTGCGCCTGTCCACCGACTCGGTTGATCGACTGACTTTCATCAAGATGAACCAGTCTTGGATCACCACCAGCTACCACACACCTGATGCTGATATAACAGACTAATTGATTTTAACATGTCACATCCCTTCAAGACTGATGCTGATGCTGAGTGCCTGTGCTGTTATGTTGACTGGCTATCCTCCTCCTCCGAGTCCTCAATGATACGATTGATGATGATAGCTTGGAAGATCATTTTTGTTTATGGGTGCCGCCACCAGTGGCTAAGGCCCAATTTTTCAGCCCCTGTTTTACAGGGGCGTGTAATTACAATTTTTTTAGCAATAATTTGCCATAGGGCTCATTGCTGTGCTCCAAGTACAGTATCTGTGAGGGGTTGTAGTGTTGTGCCACCAGTGCCTAAGGCCCAATTTTTCAGCCCCTGTTCAACAGGGGCATGTAATTACAATTCTTGATCTAATAATTCACAGCAGGGCCCATTGCTGCACCCACCAAGAGTAACTCTGAGGGCTTACAGTGTTGTGGCAACGCCACCACCACCACCACCACGAAAGGCCCAATTTTTCAGCCCCTGTTCAAAAGGGGCATGTAATTACAATTCTTGATCTAATAATTCACAGCAGGGCCCATTCCTGCACCCACCAAGAGTAACTCTGAGGGCTTACAGTGTTGTGGCAACGCCACCACCACCACCACCACGAAAGGCCCAATTTTTCAGCCCCTGTTCAAAAGGGGCATGTAATTACAATTCTTGATCTAATAATTCACAGCAGGGCCCATTCCTGCACCCACCAAGAGTAACTCTGAGGGCTTACAGTGTTGTGGCAACGCCACCACCACCACCACCACGAAAGGCCCAATTTTTCAGCCCCTGTTCAACAGGGGCATGCAATTACAATTCTTGATCTAATAATTCACAGCAGGGCCCATTGCTGCACCCACCAAGAGTAACTGTCAGGGCTTACAGTGTTGTGGCACCAGCACCACCATCAAAGGCCCAATTTTTACTACCACTGTTCAACAATTATATGTAATTACAATTCCTGATATAATAGTTGACAGCAGGGCGTTCCAGCACCAACCAAGAGTAACTGTGAGTGCTTACAGTGTTGTGCCAACACCAACAACTAAGGGGCCTATTTCTGCAGAGTATATACGGCAGGTCCCTACTTTCAAACATCCAACTTACAAACGACTCCTACTTGCAAACTCAAGAAGACAACAGGAATTGAGAGGAAATCTACCCCTTGGAAGGAAAATTCTCTCCTGTAAGAATTAATATGGGAGAAAGGTGTCTCCTCTGTACTGATGCTTTATCAGCAATCCTTGTTTCAAGAAAAACACCACATTTCAAAAACAGTTGTCATTGGGACGGAAAGTGAGGTGAAATGTTCTGAACAGGGGCACAGACAGCAAAACAAATGTTACAGGGGTGATAACCCTTACCTATGTTTTCCAAAAAGTTTAAAAATAGATTTTTGGGCTGGAGCTACACTTAAACAATGTACCTGTTCAAAATTACAAACAGATTCTACATAAGAACAAACCTACAGTCCCTGTCTTGTATGCACCGCCTGTATACGGCTGTTCAGAGTATATAGGGCCTTTTTTATTTTATGTGCGGGGTTCCCCTTAATATCCATACAAGACCCAAAGGGGCTGGTAATGGGCTGGGGTGGGGGGGGGGGGGGTCATGGGGTAGCTATGCCATTTTTCTTAAAGATTTTCATCCATATTACCGGGACCAGACATTACATTAAAGCCGCAAGCAGTTTTAAATGGCTTTTTTTTCCTTTAGAAGTGTCATTTTGTGCAGGGACAGTTCTAAACACGGGAAACACGTGGCACTTCACAGGCATACTTTAGACACCCCCCAGGTACGATATTTAAAGGAATATTTGACTTTTTTTTTTCACTTTATGCATCATTAAAATGACTGCTCCCGAAAAACGACCGTTTTTAAAACTTATTTTTGCATTGATACATGTCCCCTGGTGCACAACCCGGGTTCCCAAACCCTTTTTAGGACAATAACATGCATAATAGTTGTTATAATTAGCACTTTAGAATTCAACCGTTCGCATCCATTGTATTTAATAGGGTTCTAATGTTCGTACGAACTTTCGGTCCGTTCGCGGGTTCTGGTGCGAACCGAACCCGGGGGTGTTCGGCTCATCACTATTTAGGAGTAATTTGTATTTGTACCTTTACCCATACATTTTTAGCCTCACATACAAGTTTATCAACAAGATACTTCATATCTGATCCTTGTTCTTTGCATGACAAACACACAATGGTGATGGCACACACTACAAGTTAATTTTTTTTCGTTCAACCCAAAAACTGAGCTCCGGTTGTTGCCGCTCTACTCACTATGCAAAGTTAGTACAACGATCTCTCCCACTGAGCTGTTGTGTTCTGACAGGGGGATGACCTCCCCCCCCCCGCCAGAACACTCAGACCAGCACTCTCTGCCATCGGGAGTTGGTTGGCTTCTGGTTTTCCAAAATGCTCCAACATACACATGGGCCAAATGCCGTTTTTTTTTTTTTTAACCTGCCATTGCTCCCCGAGGGGCTTCAAGGATATGTGCATATATTGGTGCATCAATCATGCGTGGATAGGCAAGTTGTTGCCTCACTGCACTTGGCTGTGATGTGGGTGTACATGTGTGCCCAGTTTCATGCAGTATAAGAAGCATGTGGAAGAGATGGGTCCTTTGCTTACTTACTTTGTGTTAAAAGTAATTTTTCTTTTCTCAAAAAGTTGGGGGGGATGACTGCTGCAATTAAGGCATTTCATTATGCCCACTTAGGTAGTGTTTAAATTACGCTTTACATAAGATCTCTACTTCTACTTCCTTCTACTAAAACTTTAGATGTATAGGAACTGCCTTAGCACAGTGATTATATTACTACTGCTTTCATTTATAACATAACATGACAACATATAATTTTTATTGGAAGGAAAACATGGGATCTTTGTTGCTGTACTCCTTAACACAGCAACACATTGACAGGCAGGCAGCGCCATTCAAATTGATATATATATATATATATATATATATATATATATATATATAACAACCTGTAGCATGAAGAGAGGAAATATATGCTATAAAATTCTGCCCATTCAAGAGATTCAGGCTACCAACAGTGTGTGTGTTAGGGAAACAGTGGTTTTCTTTATAGCACACAGGTGTTTAAGAAGATAAGCAACATAATAGAAGATGAAGGTGACACAGATTGTGGCTCCAATATAAACCTTACTGAACATGATCACTGCTCTATATTTTTCACTCTATGGTATAGTAAACACTTAGTCTAAACAATTATATGTTCCCTGATCATTAATTTTTGGCTGATTTTGTGGCTCCTCAATATTTTGTCAATTCATATTACACGGTGGTATGGTAATGCCAGTAAGGGTTGAGGCACTGAGTCTGCAGTTCTTATCCAGTTTCTCAATGTTCGTAGATTTTTTGAGCTCCCCTGCTGCTATTGTTACAAGTAGATAAACTAAAAAAAAAATCAACATAGATTACAAAAAATTATTTTAAGGTCGTTTTGTCCTTTTTTGGTGATTTATTTTTATATAGAAGAAAAAGACTTGCTATTGCTGGTTCAGAGGGAATGCATACTATTGTATATGTACATTGCATGTTTTATTATTTATTGTTTATGTTTAGTTAGGTAGATATGACTATTGTATATAATTGCTTTTAGCTAGCAGATAGAGCTCTAAGTTCTTTTCCACAAGTTCATTAGTGTATTGGTAGCCACTGAGTTGAGAAAAAACTATTAAAAATAGCTCAACACATATATACAGTATGTATAGGCAAATCTTTTTTTTAGCTTTGGCTAGAGTGGGGGAGGGTTAAAACCCCTATCATGTAATGTTTTTGCTGTCTATGTCTCGGTGGGGAGATTTTCCTTTACTTCAATTCCTGGAGTTGCAACAAGAAAGTAGGTGATTTCCCATCTTTTATAGAAGGCACTGGGACATTTGTCCCCATTGGAATAACCAACCATCGCCTTTTGCTCTGCTGACAACTGTTCATCATGGATTTCCCTTCACTTTCTGTCTCAGTGACAGTGGTCACTAGGAAAATAACAGAGGGTAAATCTCCCCAGTGGGAACACCGGCAGCAATGCAATATGCCGATGTTCTTGCCACTTAAAGTGGTTCTAAAGGTAGAAGTTTTTTTTACCTTAATGCCTTCTCTGCATTAAGGTAGAAAGTCTTCTATGTGCAGCTCCCCAGCCAGCTCCCCCTTAGATTTACCTGAGCTTGATCTCGATGGAGCGCTGTGCCAAAAAGCAGCAGCTTTCTCTGCTCTCTCCTTCCTAGCAGGGCAGATTGATAGCAGTGGAAGTCATTGGCTCCTGGTGCTGTCAATTAAATCATGTGATAAGGGAGCAGGGACGAGGCCAAGCCACGCTGTCGGTGTCTATGTATCGAGCCCACAGGTGTGTCACAATAGAAAGTGGTTTCCTATGATGGCACACTGAAAAGAGGAGGAGCCAGGTGCGCCAACGGGGGGGATCCGAGAAGAGGACGATTGGGGGCTGCCCTGTTCAAAACCATTGTGCAGAGCAAGTAATTATAACATCCTTATTAAAAAAAAATGATCCTTTACAATCACTTTAAGTTCAGTGAATCTGAATATAAAAGGGATCATTTCTAGATGTTATAGGGAACATCTAGAAATGATAATTGTGCCCATATAGTACCCTGAAAATATTACTTTTTTGGGGGGGAATTCCTCCTGAAAATATCAGCACACCTTCTGTAATGTGAGTGTGGCTCATAAGTATATGTCTTCAATGTGAAATCTATTGTACCTCTGACTGCCAGTCTCAGGAGATCTGGGGGGGGTGGTGGTTATATCAATATTGTGCTGCCCAGTTTCCTGCTTTCTGGAGGCTCTGACATGAAGGAGAAAACTCCTGCCTCCACACAGAGACACAGTGCAAAATAAGTCATATTAAGTCCATAACGGGGAAAGATGAGCTGCAGGGATATTACCGTATATAATCGAGTATAAGCCGACCCGAGTATAAGCCGAGGTACCTAATGTTACCACAAAAAACGTACTGACTCGAGTATAAGCCGAGGGTCAACAATGCCCATTTGCACGCCTCACTGTGCCCATTGCCACCTTACTGTGCCCATCCTCATTGTTCCCATCCTCACTGTTCCTCACTGTTCCCATCCTCACTGTTCCCATCCTCACTGTTCCCCTAAAATGTAAATTGAACAGTCAGCGAAATTGAACATTGTAAATTGTACCTGAAAAAAAATTGAGAGGCTGCGGCGTCCATCGTTTAAAACTCGCGGTCTCTTCCTCTTCCCTTTCGTGATAGGCGTTTTCTAAGCAGACACAGTTCCGCCTATCACGAACGGTCTCTCATCCTCAGTTTCCCAGCAGACGTCCGTGATTGGCGGAACACTGAACACAGTGTCTGCTGGGATGGGTGAGGATGAGAGAACGTTCGTGATAGGCGATTCTCAGCAGACACAGTTCCGCCTATCACGGAAGGGACCAGGAAGAGACCGCTAGATTTAAACGATGGACGCCGCTGCCTCTCAATTTTTTTTCAGGTACAATTTACAATGTTCAATTTTGCTGACTCGAGTATAAGCCGAGGGGGGGACTTTCAGCCCAAAAAATAGGGCTGAAAATCTCAGCTTATACTCGAGTATATACGGTACATGCAATACTGGTGACTAGTCCTTTTCCCTCTGCCTTTTTTTTAGCACAGTTTCCAGAATGCAGTTCCTCTTTAAGCCAAGATTTACACAGGCAGCTGAATGATCAAATACCCCAATTTTTGCATGCACTCTTCATAAAGGGATATACAAAGTTTCAATTAAAAAAGAGAGGGTATGAAAGAAAATCACTTCTGCTGTTTTCTCCTTTTGGAAGACCTATAAATGCTATGAAAATCCTCTTTCCTGCGTACATCCTGTATTGACTGAATGTTTATTTGTAAAATAAGGTATTTACACTCATAGTAAAAGATATATAACATATCAGTTTAAAAAAATATATAAAAATAAATAAAAAAAAGGTTATCCAAAATCATTATACAGTAGTTTTCCTTGAAGTCAGTGCTGGTGATATACAATACAACAGTAGAGATAAGAAAACACTGTTATTAACTGAATAAAATGTATTGTACTTTTAGTGCCATGGATAAATATTGTTTAACAATTCAATCTTTCTTGGCTAAATGAGTAGTAAAAACAATGCAGTGTTTGATTAGAGAGCATCTATATTATTGTAGCCAATGTTGTTGAAATGACTGTCTTCCACTGTGACTTTAACATGGAATATCTTACTAAAATATTCTGCAGGAGACATTTTGGTGCCTTAATCTTTTTTTATAGTATGGTAAAAGTATTATTACATTTGTGCTATTTGTAATGTGGTTTAACACTGGTAAATTTTCTAATACTTAGTAATTTTATCAGTAATTCTCTTTTATATTTGCTGTCTAAAGTCTGTCATGAATATGTCAAAATATATCACCTGTGCAACTGCTGTGTGGCAAAAACATGGCCTTTAAGTACATGCCACTTTTTCCCGTCTGCTGGCATTGACTATAGTTTATACATAATGGATGAAGCAGGGTGCAATGGTCTGAACACTTGGGACTTGACAGATTATCTTGTGATATATTACAATTAGACATGCTTCAATGTCACTTCATTTATTCAACTAGGGAACTAAACTTTGAAGCTGGACTACTAGATTTATGAAGACCACAAGCCACTCTTCAATTGAAAACTGATTATAAAGTTGAAAAACAGACTTTTAAATCATTTTTATGTTTAAATTAATTTTACTAGTTTCAATAAGGTTTAGTTTACACTGTACATTTACAGATTTTTGGGATCTCAAAACAACATTTTAAAATAAAATGTCCTCAAAAATATGTGTGACGGCAGCATGTATTTCTGAAACAGTGAATATGACATTTACCAAACATTCACTGCAGGCGAATCTTCCAGTATCAGTTTTAAATTACCGTTAAGTGATTCATCACCAGCTAATGTTGGTTAAAGACACATTCACTGCTTTAAAAATATGCGGCTTAGTATAACAACAGCTACGTTTAAGTCTGAGTTTGCATTTGCACAATAATACTATATGATGTATTGCAGTTTGTATTAAATTATTATTGATATTTGCCATATTTATAACCCTGAAAGCATAGCTACTCTTACAGGGATTATGAGTTTTTTCATACTGCCACACTTTTTTTACAATATTTTTTTCCGGAATTGTACTATCAGTGCCTTGCCACATGACCTTAGCCAGCCATGAGTCAATTGGTAGATGAGTGAATTGATCTATGAATGCATAAATGGACAATTCCCTCTATAGGGAGACAAACATTTGGCAATTAGTCCTTAGTTTTGCACCTAAAGTGGCATGCAGCTCTAATATTGGGAATGATCTGATGGGTTTCCATAATGCCTTGAAAACCTCCCTTTTCCCCCTGTGCTTTTCCGGTTCTGTTCCACAGTATATTACCAAGCATTGGTGTTGATTTACTAGATTAAAATAGGCCATTCATTTTGCAAGGGAATTCGACATAGAGCTTAGTGAATATGGTGAAGCTTTACTGACTTCCATCATCCAATCAAGTTCAAGCATAAATGGTGTTTTTTTTTTTTCCCTGCAAGGGATTGGGTATTCTAACTCTAACTTTACCACCTTCACTAAACTCTAGGTAAAATCCCTTTGCAAGATCAGTCAACAGCTTAGTTGCCTTTAGTAAAACAACACCAATGTGTCAACTGACACAATCTTGCATATAAATACATTGCATAAGCACACGTGTGTCAGTGAATATTGGACTATATATTGCAAAGAACCATCACAACTGGACATATTTCTTATAGCATGGTGACTACTTTTGTGGGCACATATAGCTCTATGATATAAATGCATTTCAAAGTGATAAAAATTAATGAACAGCCTTTCGTAAAGCTTATGTGAAATCAAAAATGTCTTTGAGGGTTTGGCACAGTGATTGCTGAAACAGAGTAGTAAATAAATGCACAGAGGTGTCATTGAGTGGATGAAAGAACTTTAGTATGGTGGTCATATGAGGGAAAGCAATCATTTTATTGTAACTTAAAGCTCCTTATTGAGAATGGTTAGATGTTGGTTGACAGGCATCTTCCTCCTTGACCTTGACACTGAATGAATGGAATAACCCCTAAAAAAGGAAACAAAAATAATCACAAGTAGTGATGAGCCGAACACCCCCGGGTTCGGTTCGCACCAGAACCCGCGAACGGACCGAAAGTTCGAACGAACATTAGAACCCTATTAAATACAATGGATGCGAACGTTCGAATTCTAAAGTGCTAATTATAAAAACTATTATGCATGTTATTGTCCTAAAAAGGGTTTGGGAACCCGGGTTCTGCACCAGGGGACATGTATCAATGCAAAAATAAGTTTTAAAAACGGTCGTTTTCCGGGAGCAGTCATTTTAATGATGCATAAAGTGAAAAAAAAAAAGTCAAATATTCCTTTAAATATCGTACCTGGGGGGTGTCTAAAGTATGCCTGTGAAGTGCCACGTGTTTCCCGTGTTTAGAACTGTCCCTGCACAAAATGACACTTCTAAAGGAAAAAAAAGCCATTTAAAACTGCTTGCGGCTTTAATGTAATGTCTGGTCCCGGTAATATGGATGAAAATCTTTAAGAAAAATGGCATAGCTACCCCATGACCCCCCCCTACCCCAGCCCATTACCAGCCCCTTTGGGTCTTGTATGGATATTAAGGGGAACCCCGCACATAAAATAAAAAAGGCCCTATATACTCAGAACAGCCGTATACAGGCGGTGCATACAAGACAGGGACTGTAGGTTTGTTCTTATGTAGAATCTGTTTGTAATTTTGAACAGGTACATTGTTGAAGTGTAGCTCCAGACCAAAAATCTATTTTTAAACTTTTTGGAAAACATAGGTAAGGGTTATCACCCCTGTAACATTTGTTTTGCTGTCTGTGCCCCTGTTCAGAACATTTCACCTCACTTTCCGTCCTAATGACAACTGTTTTTGAAATGTGGTGTTTTTCTTGAAACAAGGATTGCTGATAAAGCATCAGTACAGAGGAGACACCTTTCTCCCATATTTATTCTTACAGGAGAGAATTTTCCTTCCTAGTGGTAGATTTCCTCTCACTTCCTGTTGTCTTCTTGCGTTTGCAAGTAGGAGTCGTTTGTAAGTTGGATGTTTGAAAGTAGGGACCTGCCGTATATACTCTGCAGAAATAGGCCCCTTAGTTGTTGGTGTTGGCACAACACTGTAAGCACTCACAGTTACTCTTGGTTGGTGCTGGAACGCCCTGCTGTCAACTATTATATCAGGAATTTTAATTACATATAATTGTTGAACAGTGGTAGTAAAAATTGGGCCTTTGATGGTGGTGCTGGTGCCACAACACTGTAAGCCCTGACAGTTACTCTTGGTGGGTGCAGCAATGGGCCCTGCTGTGAATTATTAGATCAAGAATTGTAATTACATGTCCCTGTTGAACAGGGGCTGAAAAATTGGGCCTTAGGCACTGGTGGCACAACACTGCAACCCTTCACAGATACTGTACTTGGAGCACAGCAATGAGCCCTGTTGCAAAGTATTGCTTCAAAAATTGTAATGACACGCCCCTGTTAAACAGGGGCTGAAAAATTGGGCCTTAGGCACTGGTGGCACAACACTGCAACTCCTCACAGATACTGTACTTGGAGCACAGCAATGAGCCCTGTTGCAAAGTATTGCTTCAAAAATTGTAATTACACGCCCCTGTTAAACAGGGACTGAAAAATTGGGCGTTAGGCACTGGTGGCGGCACCCATAAACAAAAATGATCTTCCAAGCTATCATCATCAATCGTATCATTGAGGACTCGGAGGAGGAGGATAGCCAGTCAACATAACAGCACAGGCACTCAGCATCAGCATCAGTCTTGAAGGGATGTGACATTTTAAAATCAATTAGTCTGTTATATCAGCATCAGGTGTGTGGTAGCTGGTGGTGATCCAAGACTGGTTCATCTTGATGAAAGTCAGTCGATCAACCGAGTCGGTGGACAGGCGCACCCTGTGATCCGTGACAAATCCTCCAGCAGCACTGAATGTGCGTTCCGAAAGAACGCTGGATGCAGGACAGGCCAGTAGCTCAATTGCATACTGTGCAAGCTCTGGCCAGTGATCCATCCTCAAGACCCAGTAAGCCAGAGGATTTTCGGTGGGGAAGGTGTCCAAGTCTGACCTTGCCCCTAGATATTCCTGCACCATGTTTATCAGACGCTGGCGATGGTTGCTGGAACCGATCATACTTTGGGGCTGCGGACTAAAGAATTGTCTGAACGCATCGGTCAGACGGCCACCTTCCCCACCGCTCCTTCTTTGACTGGCCGAAGCCTCAGCAACTCGTTGTCCAGGACCAGGAGTTTGCAACCTCCCAGTCTCTGGGAACGCGTTGCACAGACCTTTCTGCAAGGCCTCCCGGAGTTGTCTCATCCTCTGCTCCCTCTGCGACGGTAACATAAGGTCCGCAACCTTACCCTTGTACCGTGGATCAAGGAGAGTGGCCAGCCAGTAATGGTCCCTCTCCTTGATCCGAAGAATACGAGGATCCTTCCGCAGACTTTGCAGGATCAGGGAGGCCATGCAGCGTAGGTTTGCTGAGGCATTCGCTCCGGAGTCCTCTGGGTCACTAAGGACGACATGATCCGCAGCCACCTCCTCCCAGCCACGTACAAGTCCACTGGTTTCTTGGGACTGTAAATCATCCCTAAAAGACTGCTGCTGATGATGCTGAGTGCCAGCCTCCACCTCCATGCTGACACAATCCTCCTCCTCCTCCTCCTCCTCCTCCTCTTCCTGTGCGATGGGTGGGACAGAAGGAACACTGTCTGGGTAAAGGGGGCCTTGAGAGGCAAGGAAGTCCTCCTCTTCCTGCCTCTGTTCTGCCTCAAGTGCCCTGTCCATTATTCCACGCAGCGTGTGCTCCAACAGGTGGACAAGAGGTACAGTGTCACTGATGCATGCACTGTCACTGCTCACCATCCTCGTGGCCTCCTCAAATGGTGCCAGGACAGTGCATGCATCCCTGATCATGCCCCACTGGCGTGGAGAAAAAAAACCAAGCTCCCCTGACCCTGTCCTGGTGCCGTAGTCGCACAGGTACTCATTGATTGCCCTCTGCTGCGTGTGCAGCCGCTGCAGCATGGCCAACGTTGAGTTCCACCTGGTGGGCATGTCACATATAAGGCGGTTCTTGGGCAGGTTCAACTCCTTTTGCAGCTCAGCCAGGCGAGCACTGGCATTATAAGATCTGCGGAAATGCACACAGACTTTCCTGGCCTGCCTCAGGACATCCTGTAAGCCCGGGTACCTGCCCAAGAAGCGCTGCACCACCAGGTTAAGGACGTGAGCCACACAGGGCACATGGGTCAGTTGTCCCTGTCGGAGGGCGGAGAGGAGGTTGGTGCCATTGTCGCAAACCACCATTCCTGGCTTAAGCTGGCGTGGCGTCAACCACCTCTCGGCCTGGCCCTGCAGAGCAGACAGGACCTCTGCCCCAGTGTGGCTTCTGTCCCCCAAACACACCAGCGCAAGCACGGCATGGCATCTTTTTGCCTGCGTACTTGCGTAGCCCCGTGAACGGCTACGGAGCACCGCTGGTTCATAGGACAAACCACAGGAAGAGGCCATGGAGGAAGAAGAAGAGGAGGGGGTGGAGGAGAGAGGTGTGTCACAACCAGTAGTAGCATTTTGGAGGCGTGGCGGTGGGACAACCTCCAACACTACTGCACCTTGTCCTGAATCCTTCCCAGCTGCCAAAAGAGTGACCCAATGGGCCGTGAAAGAAAGGTAACGTCCCTGTCCATGCCTGCTGGACCATGAGTCAGCGGTAATATGCACCTTACCGCTGACCGCCCTGTCCAGCGAGGCCAAGACATTGCCTTCCACATGCCGGTAGAGAGCCGGAATAGCCTTCCGTGAGAAAAAGTGGCGTTTGGGAACCTGCCACTGAGGAACCGCACATTGCACAAACTCACGGAAGGGGGCCGAGTCTACCAACTGAAAAGGCAGCAGTTGAAGCGCTAGCAATTTAGCCAAGCTAGCATTCAACCGCTGGGCATGTGGATGGCTGGGAGTGAACTTCTTTCGACGGTCCAGCAGCTGGGGCAGGGAAATTTGCCTGCTAGAATCGGACGTCGGTGTACTGCTAGCAGAGTGGGCGCAAGTACTTGGCTGTGACACACCTAATTCTACACCTTCATTCCTCTCAGTGCATGTTTCAGAGAGGACTGAAGTTATAGTGGGGTTGGAGATCCCAGCTGATGCGGTGCAAGGAGAGGTCCGCTTGGTTCTTTGGTGTGGGTCTTTGAGGTAGGCTTGCCAACGAGCTGCATGGCAGGTCAACATATGTCTGGTCAGGCATGTGGTACCCAAGCGGCTGATGTTTTGGCCACGCGATATACGCTTGAGACATATGTTGCAAACAGCAGCTGTGCGATCTGATGCACTAGCCTCAAAAAAGGCCCACACCAAAGAACTTTTTGAATGACGGGCAGAGGCAGCGCCCTGCACAGGCGGAGCTCTGCGGTGTGATTCCGTCGGTGTACTGCCCTTACGCTGGCCACCAAAGGGCATCCTGCCTCGTTGGAGATGTGCCTCCTCCTCATCCTCCTCCTCCTCCTCTCTCCTATTAGGCACCCACGTGGAGTCATTGACCTCATCATCCCCTCCCTCCTCATCACTGGAGCCAATCTGGCAGTATGCTGCAGCTGCTGGAACATGACTGCCAGATTGGTGTCCTTCTTGAGCATCCCCTCTGTCTGCTCTCACGCTACTGCCTTCCTCTAGCTGGGTTTCATCATCAGACCCTTCGAAACGCTGGGCATCCTCCTGGAGCATGTACCCAACACTGTGCTGAAACAGTTCGGGGGACTCCTCAGGAGGAGGACATGGTGGGTCTAGGGAAGGAGTGACTGATGATTTGTCTGACATTGATACCAGGGAAGACGACGCTTTGGCAGCTGCTTTTCCAGTACCCTGAGCCTGGGTGAGAGAGGATGAGGAGGAGGAGGAGGGCTTGGTCATCCACTCTACCAAGTCTTCGGCATGATGTGGCTCAACATGTCCAGCTGCCGAAAAGAAGGACAAGCGTGTCCCATGGCCATGTGCTGATGACAATGCACCGCGTCCACGACCAGCACTGTTGCCCCCAGACACAGAGCCTGCTTGCCCTCTTTTATTGCCTCCTGACTGTCTGCCTCTCCTTGTTTGCCTTCCAGACATTCTAATAGATGGCCTGCAGGGAGATGGGAAAAAAGCAATAAGGGCTACCTTCAGGTGTCCTTCTCTGTCCCTTGAAACAAGGACTTTCACAGTGAAAGAAACTGACACTGTCCCTACCTAGAGTTTTCTGTCCCTAGAATAAATGTTTTTTTTAATCACAATATAGCACAAGGACAATTCACTCAATGTCTCTCCAGGTCCCTGGAAACAAGGACTTGCAGAGTGAAAGAAACTGACACTGTCCCTACCTAGAGTTTTCTGTCCCTAGAATAAATGTTTTTTTTAAGCACAATATAGCACAAGGACAATTAACTCACTGTCCTTACAGGTCCCTGGAAACAAGGACTTGCAGAGTGAAAGAAAAAAAACACTCTCCCTACCTACAGTTTTCTGTCCCTAGAAAAAATGTTTTTTTTAATCACAATATAGCACAAGGAAAATTAACTCACTGTCCTTACAGGTCCCTGGAAACAAGGACTTGCAGAGTGAAAGAAACTGACACTGTCCCTACCTAGAGTTTTCTGTCCCTAGAATAAATGTTTTTTTTAATCACAATATAGCACAAGGACAATTAACTCACTGTCCTTACAGGTCCCTGGAAACAAGGACTTGCAGAGTGAAAGAAACTGACACTGTCCCTACCTAGAGTTTTCTGTCCCTAGAATAAATGTTTTTTTTAAGCACAATATAGCACAAGGACAATTAACTCACTGTCCTTACAGGTCCCTGGAAACAAGGACTTGCAGAGTGAAAGAAACTGACACTGTCCCTACCTAGAGTTTTCTGTCCCTAGAATAAATGTTTTTTTTAATCACAATATAGCACAAGGAAAATTAACTCACTGTCCTTACAGGTCCCTGGAAACAAGGACTTGCAGAGTGAAAGAAACTGACACTGTCCCTACCTAGAGTTTTCTGTCCCTAGAATAAATGTTTTTTTTAATCACAATATAGCACAAGGAAAATTAACTCACTGTCCTTACAGGTCCCTGGAAACAAGGACTTGCAGAGTGAAAGAAACTGACACTGTCCCTACCTAGAGTTTTCTGTCCCTAGAATAAATGTTTTTTTTAATCACAATATAGCACAAGGAAAATTAACTCACTGTCCTTACAGGTCCCTGGAAACAAGGACTTGCAGAGTGAAAGAAACTGACACTGTCCCTACCTAGAGTTTTCTGTCCCTAGAATAAATGTTTTTTTTAAGCACAATATAGCACAAGGACAATTAACTCACTGTCCTTACAGGTCCCTGGAAACAAGGACTTGCAGAGTGAAAGAAAAAAAACACTCTCCCTACCTACAGTTTTCTGTCCCTAGAAAAAATGTTTTTTTTAATCACAATATAGCACAAGGAAAATTAACTCACTGTCCTTACAGGTCCCTGGAAACAAGGACTTGCAGAGTGAAAGAAACTGACACTGTCCCTACCTAGAGTTTTCTGTCCCTAGAATAAATGTTTTTTTTAAGCACAATATAGCACAAGGACAATTAACTCACTGTCCTTACAGGTCCCTGGAAACAAGGACTTGCAGAGTGAAAGAAACTGACACTGTCCCTACCTAGAGTTTTCTGTCCCTAGAATAAATGTTTTTTTTAATCACAATATAGCACAAGGAAAATTAACTCACTGTCCTTACAGGTCCCTGGAAACAAGGACTTGCAGAGTGAAAGAAACTGACACTGTCCCTACCTAGAGTTTTCTGTCCCTAGAATAAATGTTTTTTTTAAGCACAATATAGCACAAGGACAATTAACTCACTGTCCTTACAGGTCCCTGGAAACAAGGACTTGCAGAGTGAAAGAAACTGACACTGTCCCTACCTAGAGTTTTCTGTCCCTAGAATAAATGTTTTTTTTAATCACAATATAGCACAAGGAAAATTAACTCACTGTCCTTACAGGTCCCTGGAAACAAGGACTTGCAGAGTGAAAGAAACTGACACTGTCCCTACCTAGAGTTTTCTGTCCCTAGAATAAATGTTTTTTTTAATCACAATATAGCACAAGGAAAATTAACTCACTGTCCTTACAGGTCCCTGGAAACAAGGACTTGCAGAGTGAAAGAAACTGACACTGTCCCTACCTAGAGTTTTCTGTCCCTAGAATAAATGTTTTTTTTAATCACAATATAGCACAAGGAAAATTAACTCACTGTCCTTACAGGTCCCTGGAAACAAGGACTTGCAGAGTGAAAGAAACTGACACTGTCCCTACCTAGAGTTTTCTGTCCCTAGAATAAATGTTTTTTTTAAGCACAATATAGCACAAGGACAATTAACTCACTGTCCTTACAGGTCCCTGGAAACAAGGACTTGCAGAGTGAAAGAAAAAAAACACTCTCCCTACCTACAGTTTTCTGTCCCTAGAAAAAATGTTTTTTTTAATCACAATATAGCACAAGGAAAATTAACTCACTGTCCTTACAGGTCCCTGGAAACAAGGACTTGCAGAGTGAAAGAAACTGACACTGTCCCTACCTAGAGTTTTCTGTCCCTAGAATAAATGTTTTTTTTAATCACAATATAGCACAAGGACAATTAACTCACTGTCCTTACAGGTCCCTGGAAACAAGGACTTGCAGAGTGAAAGAAACTGACACTGTCCCTACCTAGAGTTTTCTGTCCCTAGAATAAATGTTTTTTTTAAGCACAATATAGCACAAGGACAATTAACTCACTGTCCTTACAGGTCCCTGGAAACAAGGACTTGCAGAGTGAAAGAAAAAAAACACTCTCCCTACCTACAGTTTTCTGTCCCTAGAAAAAATGTTTTTTTTAATCACAATATAGCACAAGGAAAATTAACTCACTGTCCTTACAGGTCCCTGGAAACAAGGACTTGCAGAGTGAAAGAAACTGACACTGTCCCTACCTAGAGTTTTCTGTCCCTAGAATAAATGTTTTTTTTAATCACAATATAGCACAAGGACAATTAACTCACTGTCCTTACAGGTCCCTGGAAACAAGGACTTGCAGAGTGAAAGAAACTGACACTGTCCCTACCTAGAGTTTTCTGTCCCTAGAATAAATGTTTTTTTTAATCACAATATAGCACAAGGAAAATTAACTCACTGTCCTTACAGGTCCCTGGAAACAAGGACTTGCAGAGTGAAAGAAACTGACACTGTCCCTACCTAGAGTTTTCTGTCCCTAGAATAAATGTTTTTTTTAAGCACAATATAGCACAAGGACAATTAACTCACTGTCCTTACAGGTCCCTGGAAACAAGGACTTGCAGAGTGAAAGAAAAAAAACACTCTCCCTACCTACAGTTTTCTGTCCCTAGAAAAAATGTTTTTTTTAATCACAATATAGCACAAGGAAAATTAACTCACTGTCCTTACAGGTCCCTGGAAACAAGGACTTGCAGAGTGAAAGAAACTGACACTGTCCCTACCTAGAGTTTTCTGTCCCTAGAATAAATGTTTTTTTTAATCACAATATAGCACAAGGACAATTAACTCACTGTCCTTACAGGTCCCTGGAAACAAGGACTTGCAGAGTGAAAGAAACTGACACTGTCCCTACCTAGAGTTTTCTGTCCCTAGAATAAATGTTTTTTTTAAGCACAATATAGCACAAGGACAATTAACTCACTGTCCTTACAGGTCCCTGGAAACAAGGACTTGCAGAGTGAAAGAAAAAAAACACTCTCCCTACCTACAGTTTTCTGTCCCTAGAAAAAATGTTTTTTTTAATCACAATATAGCACAAGGAAAATTAACTCACTGTCCTTACAGGTCCCTGGAAACAAGGACTTGCAGAGTGAAAGAAACTGACACTGTCCCTACCTAGAGTTTTCTGTCCCTAGAATAAATGTTTTTTTTAATCACAATATAGCACAAGGACAATTAACTCACTGTCCTTACAGGTCCCTGGAAACAAGGACTTGCAGAGTGAAAGAAACTGACACTGTCCCTACCTAGAGTTTTCTGTCCCTAGAATAAATGTTTTTTTTAAGCACAATATAGCACAAGGACAATTAACTCACTGTCCTTACAGGTCCCTGGAAACAAGGACTTGCAGAGTGAAAGAAACTGACACTGTCCCTACCTAGAGTTTTCTGTCCCTAGAATAAATGTTTTTTTTAAGCACACTATAGCAGAAGCACAAAACACACTGACACTCTCCCTACCTATCCTTCTCTTTCCCTAAACTAAAGGAATCCAGGTTAAGCAAGAAAGAAATAACAGTCACTGTCCCTGCCTATGCTACTCTATCCCTGCTCCGGAACACACTACACTAGGCCGCCGTGCTGGCGGCCTTTTATAGTGTGGGGCGTGTACTAAACACCCTCAGCAATAATTGGCCACAGGCATCCTGCCTGTGGCCAATCATTGCTCTCCTCGCTGCCGGCGCTGTGATTGGCCAAGCATGCGGGGTCACAGTGCATGCTTGGCCAATCACAGCGCCTGGATGACACTGCGATGGCGTAGTGCATTGTGGGCCGTTCGCGTCACTCGAATTTGGCGCGAACGGCCCAAATCGTTCGATCTTCGTCGAACGATCGAACAGCCAATGTTCGAGTCGAACGTATGTTCGACTCGAACACGAAGCTCATCCCTAATCACAAGTCACTGTCCCTGCAAAATCTCTCCTGGGATCCTAAAAATAGGCAGTATGGAATACTATTAGGACCTAAACAATGCTTCACAACAAATCTAGCTAAGCATTAAAAATCCCTACTGGTCTCATGAAAATAACAGGCATGACCTTAAAAAAAACAAAGAATAATAGCTCAATGTTGAAAAAATGTCTCCTGGCCTTCTTAAAAAAGAGAGGAGGAATGTCTAGACATGAAAGTTCATCTAGCTCCCTGGTGCCTAACCTGTGTCTGAGGGGCACGCACTGCCCTTTGGCACTTATTGTGCAGCCTAGGTATATTTGGTGAATATTTAGGTTAAAGAAGGAAAATATTTTTTTTTAGATTGCTTCTAGTAGTTAAATGGTTTGGTTTATTTTTATGCTATCTTGCTTTTTTGGAGCTGTCCACCCCTTTTATTTTTTTTATTTTATTTTTTTGAATGCATCTTGCTGAGAAATATCGTATGTGGCACAAGTAATTTTAAGGGGACTGTAGGGAGCAATAATCTCTATCATAGTAAGAAATCAGTGAGAGCTTGGAAGGCGGAGCTGCTAGCACAAAAGGTGACCAACCTCATACACAAGGCTAAAATTCAAAAAGTGCAGCGCTGAAAATTACTTTTTGATCTCTATGGGATCTCTTATGAGTATTATTGAATCACGTGTATAATTATAAAATATTTATTTTTCTTCACATTTTTTTCTTTTTGATCAATGATTGCTATGCATTTTCAGCGCTGTACTTTTTTAATTTAATTTATATTTAACAGTCTAATATAACATGTCTCTAGTCTTTGATTGTCTCCTGAAGCATATCTATGGTCTTTAACAACTCCTATCAGCATGCAGCTAAATGGATAGAGTCAACAAGTTGGAATCCAACATCAGGAGGCTTTATTCAAACAAGCATCATACAGTAGCAAGTAAACCTTGGCACATTTCTTAGTTATAGGGCTTTTGACTAAACACTGTAGCTCAAAACATGCAACAGCTTTCTTGCTACTGTAAGGTGCTTATTTGAGTAAAGTCTTCCAGTGCTCAACTAAAACTCGTACCTGCATTGATGCTTAGATGGGCAAGGCTGGTGAGTCAGTGACAAGGAGGGAGTGTGAATGTAGGCTGATCCCCTAGCAGCAACAGTGTTTGCTTATACAACTCCTATAGTATTTGCTGTCTTTGCTCATCTCCTCTAGCATGTACAGTATGCTGTTTCCGATCATCTCTTGTAGCATGCCTGTGCTTTTTTACAATCTTCTGTTGCATGTTTGCAGTCTTTGACAGCCTTCTGTAGCATTAAATTCACGGAATATTATATGCGGCCCTTTAGTAAAATCAGGGACCCTATATTATGTTAAATGACCACCACTGATCTCGCCTCATAAAAAGAATAACAGGAAAGTGTTTTGATAGGCACTACTATGCAGTTGTGGCTATGAAACAAAGAAATAAGCAAAATACTACAAGAATAAACTTTATGGCAAAAACATTGATCCCATCATCCCCATTTGATACGGAAGGACAGCTCATCCAACCTCAGTACTGTATTGTCTCCTT
Source organism: Rana muscosa (assembly GCA_029206835.1). Taxonomy (NCBI): domain Eukaryota; kingdom Metazoa; phylum Chordata; class Amphibia; order Anura; family Ranidae; genus Rana; species Rana muscosa. The sequence continues at coordinate 738,672,020 of CM055118.1, forward strand.
GGAATTGCAAAGTGCACAAATATACATGTAGTAAAGAGACCAAAAAATTATCTTCAAAATCCTAACAAGCAACAAAGCCTTTACGCACTTCTGTAGATGCTTCCATTTTTTATGTTCTCAAAATCAGAAAGCACCCCTGTAATTAAATAATCTTTGTTATAGAATTACACAACCAGTGTATTACAGAAAACAAGATTTCACAGGACTTTCTGGATTTTGCAAACACTGATAATAATTGATGGATGACCATCTTAGAAGACCCTGACAGCCTAGTTCCCTGCCCTTTGCACTGTGACAGATCCAGCTTTACAAGTGTGAAATAGCCAATTACTACAGTGCTCATAGAAAATAAAAGGCCAGTGAGCATATTGATACTGTGGGACACTGTTGCTGTATCTATGAAAAAAAGCAAAGATAAAGTTCTTTTGTGTGCAGCTGATCCCACCATGGTTTTACAATGCTATTGAATATCTCAAGATGAGAATATGGTGTATTTTCCCCTTGTAGCAGCAGGTCGTCCTCCCTTCTATTGACCTAAGGTTTATGATGCATGATATAATCTTGTAACAGAGGGTCTAATTTACAGAAATAAATTCTGCCTTTAAAAGCAGTTAAATAGGTAATAGGGAGAGCTGTAGGCATAGATTTTTTGCAAAAGCATTAAACACTATTTTTGGTTGGAATGAAAAGTCATATAGTGTGCAGAGCGCTAATACTCACCAGCCATTTGCTATTGACAGAACAATTTATCTTGATAAAAGACAGTGAAAAATTCCAATCTATTCACTGACATCACATTATCAGCAGTAATATATGGTAGCATCTAAATATAAGGTAGAGATAGGATACAGCTGAGAGCTTCCCAGTAATTTTCCTGTAAATATACTATGCATTGGCCAATAAAAAAAATTTGCTTCCTTTTACATTGTAATTGAACAACCTATTTTATGGGAATCCTAAAATTTTACTAGGCTCAATTGGATGTAGCATAATGTTTCCTTTGAATTCCTTATATGTTTCAGTAGTAAAGTAAAAATTATAAGTCTGACAGTACAAGAAACAATTCATGTCTAGGTGACTAAATTAAAAAATCCATTCAATTCTTGGAGCAGAAAATGTCTTTGGAAGACCTGGTGACCCAGTGGTTATTACAGCTTGACACTGTAAATATAAAATAGCTTTTTTTAGGTTAAAAATTTTAAATGGTGAACATAGTAGTCTTCATTGCTGCAGGGAAGCTTACAGACCTTTATTGGGAATTATGAAAGTCTACTATTTAACTTCCAGAATTTGACTCCCTAATTTATCAGAATATACAGTATATTCTGTAAGTAATAGACTGTTCATTTTTATTATTAATCTTGCCTCAACCTGTATTCTAAATATAGTTCTTTAAAATGTATTAATATATATGGTCTGTGCATTTCTTTCCAAGTTAAAACACTAACTAAAAAGTTTTGATTAAAGCGGAGTTCCGTCAAAAAAATCAAAATAAAAGTCAGCAGCTACAAATACTGCAGTTGTTGACTTTTAATATATGGAGACTGCCCTGGGTGCCCGCGATGTCGGCACCCAAAGCTGATTTGTCCCTCGGCTCTCGGGTGGAGGCGCCGCCATCTTCGGTAAGGGAATCAGGAAGTGAAGCCTTGCGGCTTTACTTCCTGGTTCCCTACCGCACATGCGCAAGTCGCGCTGCACGGTCCCACTGTTTCCTGCTGTCTTCTGGCACCTGTGTGTATCCCAGAAGACAGCAGTGAGGAGGCGCCGGACGTGGCGTAGGTCGCTGCGACCTATGCCCGGAAGTGGGAGCAAATACCTGGATTACACAGGTATCTGCTCCCTCCTCCCCCCTGAAAGGTGGCAAATGTGACACCGGAGGGGGAGAGGATTCCGAAAAGCGGAAGTTCTATTTTTGGGTGGAACTCCGCTTTAAGGTTATGGTTAGAGGTAGGTTTAAAGTGATACTAAAGTCTCATTTTTTTTAGTCTCATTTTTTTTCAAACATTTTATACTTACCTGCTCTGTGTAATGGTTTTGCACAGAGCAGCCCCTTCTTCTCAGGTCCCTCTACGGTTCTCCTGGTCCCTCCCTCCTGTTGAGTGCCACCACAGCAAGAAGCTTGCTACGGGGGCACCCTAACCGAGCCACAGCTCCCTGTGTCCATTCAGACACAGAGCCATGGCCCAGCCCAGCCCCACTTCCTCTCTCTCCTCATTGGCTCACTGACTTTGATTGCCAGCAGCGGGAGCCAATGGCGCTTTGCTGCTGTCTCACCAAATGAGGAGGGAGAGTCCTGGGCAGCCGAGTCTCTTGTGCAACATCGCTGGATTGAGATGGGCTCAGGTATGTATTAAGAGGGCTGCTGCACACAGAAGGCTTTTTATCTTAATGCCTAGAATGTATTAAGATAAAAAAAAAACATGCTGCCTTTACAACCACTGTAAGGGTTAGGGGTTAATAGTCAAGGATTAGTGTTAAAGTATAGGTATAACTCAATAATTTTTTTCGTTTTGGATAAAGTAGGAAAAAATGAAAATACCTGTCATGTTTTATTGCTCACTGTGTCCCTGTTGGGTAGATTCACAATCCCTAGATCAGTAGGTGAGGGTAAATATTACAAAGGGGGACACCTGTTCTGATGGCAGCTATTTAGGAAATGAATTCTCACTTTGTAGAGACTTCTTCTTACTTATTGTCCAGGAAAACTCCCCAACAGGACACAGTACTGTATACAAACTTATAGACATTCTACCTTTCCCTGCAACAATGCTTGCCTATACATGCAATTTCAGGAAGAATTATGGGGGAATTATCATTAGCTTTCTATCTGCTTACGCCGGGATCAAAACAAAAGTAAATGCGCTCCAATGACCCATGAGAGAAGTATTGCTAAAAAATGTTTTTCATACTCCTGTTTTAAGGGTTTACTTTAGGTGTTATATTAGGGTAAAAATGTAAGTACAATTTTATATATATTAATTTTTTAATTACATGTTTTGCTTCATTGTTTGTTAATGTTTGTGCAGTGGTTTTGTTCACAAGAGACTTTTTTTCAGCTTGCCTCTTTTATAATTAACCCTTTCCCCAATGTTTTTCTTACATATTTTATTATAAAAAATAATCTAGATTTAATAAAGACATACAGTAAAAGAACTTTGAGACTATAACGATTTCAGGGGCAAACATAATTACTTAAAATACCGCCTCTTCTTCCTCAGAAGAACATTTTGCTCCAGTTACAGTGCCTTGAAAAAGTATTCATACCCCTTGAAATTTTCCATATTTTGTCATGCTACAACCAAAAACGTAAATGTATTTTATTAGGATTTAATGTGATAAATCAACACAAAGTGGCACATAATTGTGAAGTGGAAGGAAAATGATAAATGGTTTTCAATTTTTTTTTACAAATAAATATCTGAAAAGTGTGGCGTGCATTTGTATTCAGCACCCAAACCTACCAAGACATGGCTGTCCACCCAAGAGGCCCATGATAACTCTGAAGGTGCTGCAGAGATCCACAGCTCAGGTGGGAAAATCTGTCCATAGGACAACTATAAGTCATGCACTCCTCGCCTTTATGGAAGAGTGACAAGAAGAAAGACGTTGTTAAAAGAAAGCCATAAGCCATTTGCAGTTTGTAAAAAGTTATATGGGGGGCACAGCAGATATGTGGAAGAAGGTGCTCTGGTCAGATGAGACCAAAATTTTACTTTTTGGCTTAAAAGCAAATATTGTCAGGGCTGGGCTCAGTCCTTCCTTCTCAGGGCTCTGTGCTCAGCTGTTGGTTAATTGCCAAAGACTCTTCCTTCCACAGTGACTCACCTGGTCTTCATTTCCTGTTCGTCAGATAGAGCTGCTTGTTATCTATTAACTCATTGGATCTGATCTTCTGTGCCTTTGCCTTGGTCAACATATACTGAAACTCTCTGCTGTGTTTTCCTGTGAAAGACTTTTGCTTGACTGACTTCCCTTCTGGTTCCTGATCTTGTTTGCTGCACCCGACTTCTCTGTTCTCTGGACTCCTGTTTCTCTGGCTTGTTCTGACTACCTGTCCTGGTTACTGATCTCTGGCTAAGTTATGACTACGTTTGCTCTGTTTTTACCATTTTACCATTTTATTAAATAGTGTAATTTTTACTGCACTTCTGTCTCAGTCTGATTAATGGTTCCTGAAAAAAATGCTATGTGTGGCGGAAAACTACCACAGCACATCAACCTGAACACATCATCCCCACTGTGAAACATGGTAGGGGCAGCATAATGTTGTGGGGATGCTTTTCTTCAGCAGGGACAGGAAAACTGGTCAGAGCTGATGGGAGGATGGATGGAGCCAAATACAAGGCAATCTTAGAAGAAAACCTGTTAGAGACTGCAAAAGACTTGAGACTGGGGCAGAGGTTTACCTTCCAGCAAGACAACGACCCTAAACATACAGTTAGAGCTGCAATGGAATGGTTTCGATCAAAGCATATTCATGTGTAATGCCGCGTACACACGACCGTTTTTCATGACGTGAAAAATGCCATTTTTTAAATTGGACAATAAAAACGATCGTGTGTAGGCTCCAGAGCATTTTTAACGACGTGAAAAATGTCCTGAAAAAAATTAGAACCTGCTCTATTTTTTCACGTCGTTTTTCACGTCGTTCTTTTTAACGTCGTGAAAAACGGTAGTGTGTATGCTTTTACGAGGGGAAAAAAAAAACACGCATGCTCAGAATTAAGTATGATATGGAAGCGCTCGTTCTGGTAAAACTAACGTTTGTAATAGACTGAAAAGCACGAAGACTGAAAAGCGGGAATCGCTTCTCACCAAACTTTATTAACACGAGGATCCGCAATAGCGTCCCAAAGGGTGGCACCATTCGAATGGAACTTCCCCTTTATAGTGCCGCCGTACGTGTTGTATATCACCGCGCTTTGCTCAAGCATTTTTTTTCACGATAGTGTGTAGGCAAGGCAGGCTTGAGAAGAATCACGTCGAGAAAAATGTTGTTTTTTCCAATGACATTAAAACGGGCGTGTGTACCTGGCATTAGAATGGCCCAGTCAAAGTCCAGATGGAAATCCAATTGAGAATCTGTGGCAAGTCTTGAAAATTGCTGTTCACAGACGCTCTCCATCCAATCTGACAGAGCTTGAGTGATTTTGCAAAGAAGAATGGGCAATACAGTGGCGGCCCGTCCATAGGGGGCGCCCGGGCGCAGCCCCCCCTCCTGTGGTCACCAAAAAAAAAAAAAAAAAACGGGCCCTTTAAGAGTTTTTTTTTTATTTTTTTTAAATGTCTTTTTTTCACACATGGCGGCGCGACCATAGTGGGCGCAGAAGCGTCGCTACCGCTCGCTTCTGCACCCGGCCGTCACTCACCACAACAATAAATAGGTTCATGCATTGCATGAACCTATGTATTGCTGCCGCCCACTATTCAGATGGCCGGCCCCTTGAGCGCCGGCCATCTGAATCACAGCATCTGGTTGGTCTTTAGAAGTGCCTATCAGAGCCAGCAGGCTCTGATAGGCTACCCGACTACAGCCTGAGGGCTGTAATCGGCTTCTAAATATCTAATGAGAGGACGCACGGGGGTGCGTTCCCTGGCCAATCAGGTTCACTGGGTCTGGTTACCGGTAACCTGATTGGCTGAAGCAACATCGAGGGCGGGAGAAGACATCGAGGACGGAAGAAGGACGGTGCTGACTCGAGGAAGGTAAGTGCAGGGCTGGGGGGGACAAACTGGCTGCATTTGGGAGAAAAACTGGCTGCATTTGGGGGACAAACTGGCTGTATTATGGGGGACAAACTGGCTGTATATTGGGGACAAACTGGCTGTATATTGGGGGACAAACTGGCTGTATATTGGGGGACAAACTGGCTGCATTTGGGGGACAAACTGGCTGCATTTGGGGGACAAACTGGCTGTATATTGGGGGACAAACTGGCTGTATTTTGGGAGACAAACTGGCTGTATATTGGGGACAAACTGGCTGTATATTGGGGACAAACTGGCTGTATATTGGGGGACAAACTGGCTGTATATTGGGGACAAACTGACTGTATATTGGGGACAAAATGGCTGTATATTGGGGACAAACTGGCTGTATATTGGGGGACAAACTGGCTGCATTTGGGGGACAAACTGGCTTTATATTGGGGACAAACTGGCTGTATCTGGGGACAAACTGGCTGTATTATGGGGGACAAACTGGCTGCATTTGGGGGACAAACTGGCTGTATATTGGGGGACAAACTGGCTGCATTTGGGGGACAAACTGGCTGTATATTGGGGACAAACTGGCTGCATTTGGGGGACAAACTGGCTGTATATTGGGGACAAACTGGCTGTATATTGGGGGACAAACTGGCTGTATATTGGGGGACAAACTGGCTGTATATTGGGGACAAACTGGCTGTATATTGGGGACAAACTGGCTGTATTATGGGGGACAAACTGGCTGTATATTGGGGGCAAACTGGCTGTATATGGGGACAAACTGGCTGTATTATGGGGGGACAAACTGGCTGTATATTGGGGACAAACTGGCTGTATATTGGGGGACAAACTGGCTGTATATTGGGGACAAACTGGCTGTATATTGGGGACAAACTGGCTGTATATGGGGACAAACTGGCTGTATATGGGGACAAACTGGCTGTATATGGGGACAAACTGGCTGTATTATGGGGGACAAACTGGCTGTATATTGGGGACAAACTGGCTGTATATTGGGGGACAAACTGGCTGCATTTGGGGGACAAACTGGCTGTATATTGGGGACAAACTGGCTGTATATGGGGACAAACTGGCTGTATTATGGGGGACAAACTGGCTGTATATTGGGGACAAACTGGCTGTATTATTGGGGGACAAACTGGCTGTATATTGGGGACAAATTGGCTGTATATTGGGGGAGAAACTGGCTGCATATGGGGGACAAATTGGCTGTATATTGGGGGAGAAACTGGCTGCATATGGGGGAGAAACTGGCTGTATTTTGGGGGGAAACTGGCTGTATTTTGGGGGGAAACTGGCTGCATTTGGGGACAAACTAGTGGCGTTTGGGCACAGTGGCTGCGTTTAATGGGCACAGTGGCGGCAATTGATGTTTTTTTTTTCCAGTTTGTTTGCGCCCCCCCAAAAAATTTGAGCACCAGCCGCCACTGGGGCAATATATTCACTCTCTAGAAGCGCAAAGCTGCTGGAGACATCCCCAAAAAGACTTGCAGCTGTAATTGTAGCGAAAGGTGGTTTTACAAAGTATTGACTCAGGGGGGCTGAATACAATTGCACGCCACAGTTTTCAGATATTTATTTTGAAAACCATTTATCATTTTCCTTCCACTTCACAATTATGTGCCACTTTCTGTTGGTCTATCACATAAAATCCCCAAAAAATACATTTACGTTTTTGGTTGTAACATGAGAAAATGTGGAAAATTTCAAGGAGTATGAATACTTTTTCAAGGCACTATAAATATGAGACTTTTGCAAGAAAATTTTAAATGCCAGTTTACCATTTTTCCTGCACATCAATTAGCTGTTCAGTCCTTTCTTAAAGTGTTGAAATTCCATCTCATGTATAAGTTCCCAAAAGCGGCTTAACCTGCCTAGCGGTACTCCAGAGTCTGGCTCGGGGTAAGATTTCAGTACCAAAAGCGGTAACCCCGAGCCAGACTCGGGATCGCATTGCAGGATACAGGGAAAGTTACTTACCTTGTTCCCTGGATCCTGCGATGTCTCCCCGCTGTGTGTGCGAGCTGTCTCCTCGCTCGATTCACACTGGTGACTGCTGAGTGCCAAGCTGCTGAGTTGCGGCACACGGGGGCGGAATTCGGTGCCAAATTCAAAAAGTAAAAACACAATATACATACAGTATACTGTAATCTTACTGATTACAGTACTGTATCAAATAATAACACACACCCTTTGTCCCTAGTGGTCGGTCCAGTGTCCTGCATGCACTTTTATATTATAAAAACTGTTCTTTCTGCCTGGAAACTGGAGATTGTCCATAGCAACCAAAAAGTGTCCTTTTATGTCAAAAGTGGTTTTAGACCAGCTAGAAAACAGCGATAATAAATTAGAATCACTTGCAGAATTGAGCGATTGCGATTTGTGGGGAAATCCGTCATCAAACACTAAAAGTAATGACAGCGACAATTCTGCAACTGAGTAAATTTCAGTGTTTTTGATTTGATTATATTATTGAATAATTTTTATTACTATTATATTATTATTTGTTATAATTATTTATAGTTATTTATTATATTATAATTTATGATTTTGTGTTTCAAACTTTATCATACCCGGGATGTCTACTAGACTCTTGTTTGGACAGATTTAAGTGAGTTATTCCTAAGAATTGCAGGTCTACAATATAAAACGCCAAATTTCCATGCAAAATAATGGTACCCGCTTTCAGCACCAAACATCTGAAATAATCATACTGCCAGGGAGGTTAAGAAAAGCAGCAATCACATTTTCTTTATAAGTTGTTAGGTTAATTTTAAGTGTTATGCCACGTACACACGACCGTTTTTAATGTCATTGAAAAAAACTTCATTTTTCTCGACGTGATTCTTGCCTACACACTATCGTGGAAAAAAATGCCTGAGTAAAGCACAGTGACGTACAACACGTACGACAGCACTATAAAGGGGAAGTTCCATTCGGATGGAGCCACCCTTCATGTTAGTAAAGTTTGTTGAGAGACGATTCGCGCTTTTCAGCCTCGTGCTTTTCAGTCCGTTACAGCGTGACGAATGTGCTATCTCCATTACGAACGCTAGTTTTACCAGAACAAGCGCTCCAATCTCATACTTGATTCTGAGCATTTGCATTTTTTTTCACATCGTTAAAGCCCACACATGCCCATTTTTCATGACGAGAAAAATGACGATGTGAAAAACGATGAGAAAAATTAGAGCATGTTCCAATTTTTTCATGGCCATTTTTCACGTCGTGAAAAATGCTCTGAAGCCCACACACGATCATTTTAAATTACCATTTAAAAAAATGGCATTTTTCTCGTCATTAAAAACGGTCGCGTGTACGCGGCATTAGGCTAAGGGAGAACCGTGTTGGGCTTCAGTACTAAACACAATCATACCATGCCAATGGATGGATCCAAGGGTGCTTTAAAAAAAACAATTGATCTCTGCTCTGTAAATATTTTGAATTATACTGTAGCTTCAAACTGATATGACCCCAGTAGAGTTATGTTTGTATTTGTGATGCCTTATTATGCTGCAAAATGAATACAATGCCTGTATACAAAAGTCCTAATAACTACTATTGCAAACAGCATGTCAACATAAATGAGATTCACTGTATGGCTGCCTCACAAGAGAAGAGGTAGGGCTGGACACGGGTGGAGGCCACATACAAATATGCAACTCAGAGCTCATTTTATAGCCTCAAGCTTGTAATTCAACACTATTGTTATTTTGTTTTACTTAACTTGTTAAACTTTTACACTAGGGCAAGTTCAATTAAATATCATTAAACACAATACAATTAAAGAGCAATTCCAGCCAACAAGTGAATGCAACCATGAAACTTCTAATATTATCCAGGAAAGACTGCAGCTGTGTAAAGTTGGAAAGTCCACTCCATTTAACCTAAAGTGATTGTAAATCCTCACCTTGTAAAACAACCCATTCGGTTTAAAATAGAAATGAAAGGAAAAACATTTTTGTATAGCTATAACAAAAAAAAAACATTATAAGTATCTTTTACCCTTTTTTATAAATGATCACATTCCCTCCGTTTTTGTCTGCAAAAGAGCTGGGGGAGGAGAAGCAGCAGCAGCACACTGCTGATCTTGCCAGTGAATGGCTGTGCAGCAGGGGCGTGTCAGGACAAGTCAGATCATTGGAGGAGAGCAGGCTGAGTTCCCAGCATAGCTAGAAACTGAATATGATGTACTCTCCTGCTTAGTGTGGTCAGTTTTTAATAGAAAAGCAAGGGGACTAGCAGGGACAACAGGGATTTCACATAAAGGAAGCAACACAAAGAGAACAGGATACATTTTCATACAACTACATGGTACAGCAGGAACATATCAGGAATATGAAGTTTTGGGGTAACAAACGCTTTAACTTTCAGTGTTCTGTAAATTACAGTGTAGCCGTATTCAAGAGAGTTTCTCACATGTTGTGACGGGTCTGCCTTTTGTGCAATGCTGTGTGATTTTTTCTCTCTCTCACTTTACTTTGTCTATCACCCATCAGATTCAGATTGCAGGCAGGTCAGGGATAGTTTGATACATAATAATTTCTGTATGTTAGAGACAAAAATACTGCACTACAGACTACCTACGGCTATGCCCAGATGATATCCCTAAAATGGAACTAAACCCGTCAATTTAATAACATCTTGCATTGAATGATGACAGTCACAGTTGCTTTTGCTATTAACTGAACTGTCAAGCCAACAAATGCCTGGTGTCATAACTGATCACATGTGCAGCACCATGGCAACTGCAGATCAATTTGAGGCTAAGATGACAGCTTCTTGGCTGTACAGGATAGAATGGTTAAGTTCCACTTTAAGTCCTGAGCAGATAGATTAAGTTCCCAGTGTGCCTTTAGTATACCTTTAATAAAAAAATTATATCACATGGGGACTTATGTATGAAAAGTGGGCTAAATGTATTGTTGCCAATAACATGCCAATAATTTATTTTAACCTCCCCCCAGCCAGCCACTGTACATAAACAGCCAGGAGGGCCTTTTGTCATTCTGAGTGTTCAAGAACGTCCCTCAGAATGAGTGCCACAAGCGCAGTCCTGAGGCAGCAGTGCGTCGCAATCCTGTGATGGCTGTGACCACAGGACACAACCAAGAAGCGATCCGGATATGGGTGCTGTGATTGGCCCTCCCAATCACATGATGGCTGTGTCCAATAACAGCCTTGACAGTGTAAACAGAGACACATGTCTCTGTGACAGTTCTCCCCGCTGAGCTCAGTGAGAGCTCAGCGCAGGGGGGGGGGGGGAGCGGGGGAATCTGCAGCCTCTGTGACAGCTCTCTATATATATGGATTGAGACCCCAAAGGGGAAGGTGCTACTTGGTCCAATTGGGGGCCGCTCTGGGAGGTGAGAGCATAGTGTGACTGGTAGAGGGTCCACGTGGTGTTAAGTCACTCATTTGTTATCATTCACCGTTGGATTGTGTGTGGACACCATTGGTTCACAGAAGATAACACTGTGTTATATGTGTTATAAGTTTTGTAACCACTAGAGGTCACTGGTTGTACATATTAATGGTATTGTGATATATGTGTTATAATTTTTGTACCCACTAGAGGTCACTGGTTGCACATACCACTTTCATTGTGATATATATAATATATTTTTGGTGTCATATGCAATACTCCCACTAGGGGGTCACTACTTTATTGTATTTATTTAGTAGTTATATCACATAGTATTCTTTTGGAAAAGAGAGAGTGCTTCACATATTTTTCTTTTTACTCTGGTCTGCTAATAACAATTTGTGTTAAGCAGCAACCTCTTAGATTTAATATATAGCACTTACTTTATATTAGTAGCGCAGAAGTACATTTCTTTTTATCTCTATATGTAAGGATGATTTTACATGGAGAGCTGTCACAGATTCCCACACACAGTAAACCAGCGCCCCCAAAAAAACAGTGCACAAAACATCTGTCGGTGTCCCCATCCCATCTGCACCAGTGCAGAAAACATCTGCAATAGTGCAATAGTGTACCATTGTCACCTCAACATCTGTCAGTGTCCGCCAGTGGCTGATCAACATTTGTCCATGAGCAAGTGCACAAAAACATCTGTCAGTGTAGTACCAGTGTCCCACTAAAAAAAAAAAAAAAAAATTAAAGCGCTCCAGTCCCCCAATGCCCGCGTGCAATGGCGAATGCACACGTTGGTCCCGTACGCATACGTAAACAGCGATAGCATTCCACATGTGAGGTATCGCCGTGAACCAGTGGCGTACCGTGGGTTGTCAGTGCCCAGGGCAAGGCAGGTAATTTGCGCCCCCTAACGCGTGGACTTTTAGTACTCAATGAGTCCCTTCTACTAGTACAGTATAAAACCCCTTACCACCTAAGCCAGGGGTGTCCAAACTTTTTTCAAAGAGGGCCAGATTTGATGAAGTGAACATGTGTGAGGGCCGACCATTTTGCCTGACATTCTTTAAACCATTAAAATTCGGTCTAAGTGTGTTCGTCCGAGCACTAATACACTGCCCAACAAGAATTCTCTGTGTGGTGAAGAGATGAGCTTGGGTGTGTTGTTTGGATATACTGTATTTATCAGCTTAAAACACACACCTTCACTTTAAAAATTAAGTTTCAAAATCTTAAATTTTAAATAAAGAACTGTGAAGCAAAATAAGGGTCAGTGCCCATCAATGCAGCCTAATCAGTGCCCATCTGTAGCCTCACAAGTGCCATGAATGCAGCACCCACTGTATTGCCATGAATGCAGCACCCACCCCATTGCAATGAATGCAGCACCCACCATATTGCCATGAATGTAGCACCCACTCCATTTCCATGAATGCAGCACCCACCCCATTGCCATGAATGCAGCACCCACCCCATTGCCATAAATGCAGCACCCACCCCATTGCCATGAATGCAGCACCCACCCCATTGCCCTGAATGCAGGACCCACCCCATTGCCATGAATGCAGCACCCATCGTATTGGCATGAATGCAGCACCCACCATATTGCCATGAATGCAGCACCCACTCCATTGCCATGAATGCAGCACCCACCGTATTGCCATGAATGCAGCACCCACCGTATTGCTATGAATGCAGCACCCACCGTATTGCCATGAATGCAGCACCCACCGTATTGCCATGAATGCAGCACTCACCGTATTGCCATGAATGCAGCACCCACCGTATTGCTATGAATGCAGCACCCACCATATTGCCATGAATGCAGCACCCACCGTATTGCCATGAATACAGCACCCACCGTGTTGCCATGAATGCAGAACCCACCATATTGCCATGAATGCAGCACGCACCCCATTGCCAATAATGCAGCACCCACTCCATTGCCAATAATGCAGCACCCACTCCATTGCCAATAATGCAGCACCCACTCCATCCCTCAGGGCATTTGACATGCCAAATACCTAGCAGGATTCATCATTTAACCCCTTACATGCTAAAAGCCTTGAGGGATACATCATGAAGCTGTAACTTATTAATTAATCCTGCAGCATGAATGTCCCGGGGGGGGGGGGGCTTTTGGCATGTAACTTGTCTTGTTCTTCTTAGGCCCGCAGGCATGCTGCATGTCTGTGTGCTTTCTGGCTGGCATTACCATGTGGCATGGCGGTGGCATGACTCTCCCTAACTGCTGCTGACCGGTGGCTGCTCCCATCTGAGATGGCTCCCTCACAGGCTCACACACACTCACCTCCTTTTTTTTGTTCTCCATCAATCACTAGTCTGTATGCCACACTGCCAACAGGGAATGATTCCCAGTGCCAGATGAAGTCCCACTGCACTTCAAGATCCAGCGTGGTCAGGAGGAAGGGTGGAGGAGGAGAAGACGGCGGAGGCTTACAGAAGCACAGGCGGGACTCCAGGAGCAGCCTTTGCGCGTGCGCCGCCTGCGTTCAAGGACTGGCCAGCCCTGCCGCAGCACATGACCACATTTGCCCAATCACAGGGCGCGAGCTGGCGCAAGATGGCGGCTGGATCGCAAGGGGACACAGTTAATGGAAATTCAGAGAATAAAGGCAAAGTGACACAAACTGGTGCGGGATTTCCCCCCCCCCCCCAAATGTTTCGCCAGATCTCCTGTGTAACTCTAAACTCACTCTAAACTGGTAACCAAAAAAGGCTCATAAAGCGTCGCTTATAGAGATTTTCAAATACCGAAGTTTGGAGCCATTTTACAACCGTGCACAATTTTAATGCGTGATATGTTTTGTATCTATTTACCCGGCGCAACACCATATTTTATAATTTACCAATAATTTGGGTATTATATTGTCTCGGTGTGCATTGAAATTCATTAAAATGTGTTAGTGTGTAAAATTGCGTTCGCAAAATTACTGCGCAAATACCGTGTGACATAAAAATTCGCAAAACCCCCCATTTTATTCTCTAGGGCCTCTGCTAAAAAAATATATATAATGTGTGGAGGTTTTAAGTAATTTTCTACCAAAAATACAGATTTTTATTTGTAAACAAAATGTGTAAGAAGAAGGCCTGGTCCTAAAGTGGATAATGACTGAAGGTGCTACTTGGATGTTGCGCTTCTCTATGTGGTCAGGCTGTGAAAAAGTCTCACACATGTGGTGTCTTCATACTCAGGACGAGATGCAGAATGTGTTTTGGAGTGCAGTTGCAAGTATGCCTATGCCGTGTGTGAGAAATACATTTTTGTGAAAAAAAAAAAAAAGTCTTAATTTTCCAAAGAATTGTGGGAAAAAATGACAACTTCAAAAAACTTATCATGCCTTTTACTAAATACCTTGGATTGTCTACTTTCCAATATGGGGTCATTTGGAGAATATTTGTACTGTTCTGACATTTCAGGGCCACAAGAAATGAGATAGGCCGTCAGTACATCAGGCGTGATCAATTTTCAATGATTGGTACCATAGCTTGTAGACTCTATAACTTTCACACAGACCAAATAATATACACTAATTTGGGTTATTTTTTACCAAAGAAATGTAGCAGTATAAATTTTGGTCAAAATTTATGAAGAGAAATTACTTATTTGCAAAATGTTATAACAGAAACTAAAAACAATGCATTTTTTTTTACCACCAAAAGAAAAGCTCTATTTGTGTGAAAAAAAAGGACAAAAAATTCATATGGGTACAGTGTTGCATGACTGAGTAATTGTCATTCAAAATGTGAAAGTGCTCAACTTTTCTTGTTTCAAACTTTATTGCATGTAAGGCTTAGAATGCAATAGAAAATTCAAGAGAATATATTTTCTCTTCAGTTGTTTCCCGAAAGTTCAACAGTCTTCTATAAATTCCAGCATACGCAAGTTCCTAATTTGTACTAACTCTCATTCAATGACTTTAATAGAAGGAAGAAGCAGTTTCCTAGAGAGACCTTCAGAGTGACAGAGACAGAGCTAACGGTGCATGTCAACCGTAATATAGATGACAGGTGAAGTCATCTTGTGTGGTTTAGCTTTAAATAACTGTCAAAGCAGAGAAAAAAGAGATCTTGGTGTTGTAAGCTCTGAGAAGTTTACCCACTGACAATCATTAAGTGGGATTGAAAAGTATTTCAGGATAATTGCATGCATTTATAACATCAAAGAAGAAAATTGATATAGCTATATAAGATGTAACAAGTGATAATTCTGTCATACCTCCCTGTAATGCTTAAACTGTTTCTGCATCCATTACCTTGAATGGAAAGATATCTAAATTGTGTACCTTCTGAGACTCTTATTAAAGCAGAAACAAATTATTGATTTAACTGTTTGCCAAAACAGTAATGCCCTGTACACACGATCGGATATCCTATGGATTCTAATCCGATGGATTTTTCCATCGGAAATCCGATGAAGCTGACTTCCATCAGTCTTGCCTACACACCATCAAGTCAAAAAACCGACCGTTCCAAACGCGGTGACGTAAAACACTCCGATGAGCCGAGAAAAATGAAGTTTAATGCTTCTGAGCATGCGTCGACTTGATTGTGAGCATGCGTGGGTTTTTTATCTGATGGACTTGCCCATAGACGATCGGATTTTGCTATCGGTTTTTGATCCATCGGTAAAATTTAAAACATGTTCTATTTTTTAAAACCGATGGAAAAAAGACTGATGGGTCCCATACACGATCGGTTTGTCCGATGAAAAAAGTCCATCGGACTGTTTTCATCGGTAAAATCGATCGTGTGTACAGGGCTTTACACTATATTACCAAAAGTATTGGGACACCTGCCTTTACATGCACATGAACTTTAATGGCACCCCAGTCTTAGTCCGTGGGGTTCAATATTGAGTTGGCCAACCCTTTCCAGCTATACCAGCTTCAACTCTTCTGGGAAGGTTGGCCACAAAGGTTTAGGAGTGTGTCTATGGGAATGTTTGTTCATTCTTCCAGAAGTGCATTTGTAAGGTCAGATACTGGTGTGGACGAGAAGGCCTGGCTCGCAGTCTCCACTCTAATTCATCCCAAAGGTGTTCTTTTGGGCTGAGGTCAGGACTCTGTGCAGGCCAGTCAAGTTCCTCCACCCCAAACTCACTCATCCAGTACTTTATGGACCTTGCTTTGTACACTGGTCCAAATCATATGGTGGAGGGGGAATTATGGTGTGGGGTTGTTTTTCAGGGGTTGGGCTTGGCCCCTTAGTTCCAGTGAAGGGAACACTTAAGGCATCAGCCTACCAAGACATTTTGGACTTTGTAAGGAACAGTTCGGGGATGGCCTCTTCCTGTTCCAACATGACTGCGCACCTGTGCACAAACAAGGTCTATAATGACATGGATGAGCAAGTTTGGGGTGGAGGAACTTGACTGGCCTGCACAGAGTCCTGGCCTCAACCCGATAGAACACTTTTGGGATGATTAGAGCGCAGTGCCTGACCTCACAAATGTGCTTCTGGAAAAATGGTCAAACATTCCCATAGACACACTCCTAAAGCTTGTTGACAGCCTTCCCAGAAGAGTTGAAGCTGTTATAGCTGCAAAGGGTGGGCCAACGCAATATTGAACCCTACTGACTAAGACCGGGATCCTATTAAAGTCCATGTGTGTGTAAAGGCAGTACTTTCGATAATATAGGGTA
Organism: Rana muscosa; assembly: GCA_029206835.1. Taxonomy (NCBI): domain Eukaryota; kingdom Metazoa; phylum Chordata; class Amphibia; order Anura; family Ranidae; genus Rana; species Rana muscosa. The sequence continues at coordinate 738,688,793 of CM055118.1, forward strand.
TATTCAAGGCATGCCATGAATGATAACTGCTACAGTTGCTTGTGCTCTCAACTGGACTGTCAAACCATCAATTGGCTGATGTTATGTCAGCATAATGACGATGCCAAATCAAACATGCTAAGATGGCAGCTTTCTTGGCTGTAAAGGATAGGAGGGTTTAGTTACACTTTAACTACTTGCCGACAAGCTGCCGTCGTTATATGGCGGCAAGTTGGCTCCCCTGCGCGAATCGCCGTAGCTGTTTGGTGGCCGCTTTAGGGGCGTGTGCCTGCAGCACGACGCCGGAGCCGATGCGTGTGGTCGGCGGCCGCCATGGCCAATGGCGACCTGCGATCGCTCCTCAGAGAGCCCGAACTGGGATCTGTCAATGTAAACAGACAGATCTTTGTTCTGTCAGGGAATTAGAGAGAGATCTGCTGTCCCTAGTGATCAGGAACAGTGATCTCTCTCTACTTCCAGGCAGTTCACTCCCCCCCACAGTTAGAAACACCTCCCAGGGAACACTTAACCCCTTGATCGCCCCCTAGTGTTAACCCCTTCCCTGTCAGTGACATTTATACAGTAATCAGTGGCTATTTTTAGCTCTGATCGCTGTATAAATGTCAATGGTCCCAAAAATGTGTCAACAGTGTTCGATCTGTCTGCCGCAATGTCGCAGTCCTGCTAAAAATCGCTTATCACTGCCATTACTAGAAAAAATATTATAAAAAAAATTCCATGAATATATCCCCTATTTTGTAGACACTATAACTTTTGCGCAAACCAATCAATATACACTTATTGCGATTTTTTACCAAAAATATGTAGAAGAATACATATTGGCCTAAACTGATGAAGACATTAAAAAAAATAAAAAAATTGGGGATATTTATTATAGCAAAAAATAAAAAATATGGTGATCAAATACTTCCAAAAGAAAGCTCTATTTGTGGGAAAAAAAGGGACGTCAATTTTGTTTGGGTACAGCGTTGTACGACCGCACAGTTGTCAGTTAAAGCGACGCAGTGCCGTTAGGGATGAGCTTCGTGTTCGAGTCGAACATACGTTCGACTCGAACATCGGCTGTTCGATCGTTCGACGAAGATCGAACGATTTGGGCCGTTCGCGCCAAATTCGAGTGACGCGAACGGCCCACAATGCACTACGCCATCGCAGTGTCATCCAGGCGCTGTGATTGGCCAAGCATGCACTGTGACCCCGCATGCTTGGCCAATCACAGCGCCGGCAGCGAGGAGAGCAATGATTGGCCACAGGCAGGATGCCTGTGGCCAATTATTGCTGAGGGTGTTTAGTACACGCCCCACACTATAAAAGGCCGCCAGCACGGCGGCCTAGTGTAGTGTGTTCCGGAGCAGGGATAGAGCAGCATAGGCAGGGACAGTGACTTTTATTTCTTTCTTGCTTAACCTGGATTCCTTTAGTTTAGGGAAAGAGAAGGATAGGTAGGGAGAGTGTCAGTGTGTTTTGTGCTTGTGCTATATTGTGCTTAAAAAAAACATTTTTTCTAGGGACAGAAAACTGTAGGTAGGGAGAGTGTGTCAGTTTCTTTCACTGTCAAAGTCCTTGTTTCCAGGGACCTGGAAGGACAGTGAGTGAATTCTCCTTGTGCTAAATTGTGCTTAAAAAAAACATTTTTTCTAGGGACAGAAAACTGTAGGTAGGGAGAGTGTGTCAGTTTCTTTCACTGTCAAAGTCCTTGTTTCCAGGGACCTGGAAGGACAGTGAGTGAATTCTCCTTGTGCTAAATTGTGCTTAAAAAAAACATTTTTTTCTAGGGACAGAAAACTGTAGGTAGGGAGAGTGTGTCAGTTTCTTTCACTGTCAAAGTCCTTGTTTCCAGGGACCTGGAAGGACAGTGAGTGAATTCTCCTTGTGCTAAATTGTGCTTAAAAAAAACATTTTTTCTAGGGACAGAAAACTGTAGGTAGGGAGAGTGTGTCAGTTTCTTTCACTGTCAAAGTCCTTGTTTCCAGGGACCTGGAAGGACAGTGAGTGAATTCTCCTTGTGCTAAATTGTGCTTAAAAAAAACATTTTTTCTAGGGACAGAAAACTGTAGGTAGGGAGAGTGTGTCAGTTTCTTTCACTGTCAAAGTCCTTGTTTCCAGGGACCTGGAAGGACAGTGAGTGAATTCTCCTTGTGCTAAATTGTGCTTAAAAAAAACATTTTTTCTAGGGACAGAAAACTGTAGGTAGGGAGAGTGTGTCAGTTTCTTTCACTGTCAAAGTCCTTGTTTCCAGGGACCTGGAAGGACAGTGAGTGAATTCTCCTTGTGCTAAATTGTGCTTAAAAAAAACATTTTTTCTAGGGACAGAAAACTGTAGGTAGGGAGAGTGTGTCAGTTTCTTTCACTGTCAAAGTCCTTGTTTCCAGGGACCTGGAAGGACAGTGAGTGAATTCTCCTTGTGCTAAATTGTGCTTAAAAAAAAATTTTTTCTAGGGACAGAAAACTGTAGGTAGGGAGAGTGTGTCAGTTTCTTTCACTGTCAAAGTCCTTGTTTCCAGGGACCTGGAAGGACAGTGAGTGAATTCTCCTTGTGCTAAATTGTGCTTAAAAAAAACATTTTTTCTAGGGACAGAAAACTGTAGGTAGGGAGAGTGTGTCAGTTTCTTTCACTGTCAAAGTCCTTGTTTCCAGGGACCTGGAAGGACAGTGAGTGAATTCTCCTTGTGCTAAATTGTGCTTAAAAAAAACATTTTTTCTAGGGACAGAAAACTGTAGGTAGGGAGAGTGTGTCAGTTTCTTTCACTGTCAAAGTCCTTGTTTCCAGGGACCTGGAAGGACAGTGAGTGAATTCTCCTTGTGCTAAATTGTGCTTAAAAAAAACATTTTTTCTAGGGACAGAAAACTGTAGGTAGGGAGAGTGTGTCAGTTTCTTTCACTGTCAAAGTCCTTGTTTCCAGGGACCTGGAAGGACAGTGAGTGAATTCTCCTTGTGCTAAATTGTGCTTAAAAAAACATTTTTTCTAGGGACAGAAAACTGTAGGTAGGGAGAGTGTGTCAGTTTCTTTCACTGTCAAAGTCCTTGTTTCCAGGGACCTGGAAGGACAGTGAGTGAATTCTCCTTGTGCTAAATTGTGCTTAAAAAAAACATTTTTTCTAGGGACAGAAAACTGTAGGTAGGGAGAGTGTGTCAGTTTCTTTCACTGTCAAAGTCCTTGTTTCCAGGGACCTGGAAGGACAGTGAGTGAATTCTCCTTGTGCTAAATTGTGCTTAAAAAAAACATTTTTTCTAGGGACAGAAAACTGTAGGTAGGGAGAGTGTGTCAGTTTCTTTCACTGTCAAAGTCCTTGTTTCCAGGGACCTGGAAGGACAGTGAGTGAATTCTCCTTGTGCTAAATTGTGCTTAAAAAAAACATTTTTTCTAGGGACAGAAAACTGTAGGTAGGGAGAGTGTGTCAGTTTCTTTCACTGTCAAAGTCCTTGTTTCCAGGGACCTGGAAGGACAGTGAGTGAATTCTCCTTGTGCTAAATTGTGCTTAAAAAAAATTTTTTTCTAGGGACAGAAAACTGTAGGTAGGGAGAGTGTGTCAGTTTCTTTCACTGTCAAAGTCCTTGTTTCCAGGGACCTGGAAGGACAGTGAGTGAATTCTCCTTGTGCTAAATTGTGCTTAAAAAAAACATTTTTTCTAGGGACAGAAAACTGTAGGTAGGGAGAGTGTGTCAGTTTCTTTCACTGTCAAAGTCCTTGTTTCCAGGGACCTGGAAGGACAGTGAGTGAATTCTCCTTGTGCTAAATTGTGCTTAAAAAAAACATTTTTTCTAGGGACAGAAAACTGTAGGTAGGGAGAGTGTGTCAGTTTCTTTCACTGTCAAAGTCCTTGTTTCCAGGGACCTGGAAGGACAGTGAGTGAATTCTCCTTGTGCTAAATTGTGCTTAAAAAAAACATTTTTTCTAGGGACAGAAAACTGTAGGTAGGGAGAGTGTGTCAGTTTCTTTCACTGTCAAAGTCCTTGTTTCCAGGGACCTGGAAGGACAGTGAGTGAATTCTCCTTGTGCTAAATTGTGCTTAAAAAAACATTTTTTCTAGGGACAGAAAACTGTAGGTAGGGAGAGTGTGTCAGTTTCTTTCACTGTCAAAGTCCTTGTTTCCAGGGACCTGGAAGGACAGTGAGTGAATTCTCCTTGTGCTAAATTGTGCTTAAAAAAAACATTTTTTCTAGGGACAGAAAACTGTAGGTAGGGAGAGTGTGTCAGTTTCTTTCACTGTCAAAGTCCTTGTTTCCAGGGACCTGGAAGGACAGTGAGTGAATTCTCCTTGTGCTAAATTGTGCTTAAAAAAAACATTTTTTCTAGGGACAGAAAACTGTAGGTAGGGAGAGTGTGTCAGTTTCTTTCACTGTCAAAGTCCTTGTTTCCAGGGACCTGGAAGGACAGTGAGTGAATTCTCCTTGTGCTAAATTGTGCTTAAAAAAACATTTTTTCTAGGGACAGAAAACTGTAGGTAGGGAGAGTGTGTCAGTTTCTTTCACTGTCAAAGTCCTTGTTTCCAGGGACCTGGAAGGACAGTGAGTGAATTCTCCTTGTGCTAAATTGTGCTTAAAAAAAACATTTTTTCTAGGGACAGAAAACTGTAGGTAGGGAGAGTGTGTCAGTTTCTTTCACTGTCAAAGTCCTTGTTTCCAGGGACCTGGAAGGACAGTGAGTGAATTCTCCTTGTGCTAAATTGTGCTTAAAAAAAACATTTTTTCTAGGGACAGAAAACTGTAGGTAGGGAGAGTGTGTCAGTTTCTTTCACTGTCAAAGTCCTTGTTTCCAGGGACCTGGAAGGACAGTGAGTGAATTCTCCTTGTGCTAAATTGTGCTTAAAAAAAACATTTTTTCTAGGGACAGAAAACTGTAGGTAGGGAGAGTGTGTCAGTTTCTTTCACTGTCAAAGTCCTTGTTTCCAGGGACCTGGAAGGACAGTGAGTGAATTCTCCTTGTGCTAAATTGTGCTTAAAAAAAACATTTTTTCTAGGGACAGAAAACTGTAGGTAGGGAGAGTGTGTCAGTTTCTTTCACTGTCAAAGTCCTTGTTTCCAGGGACCTGGAAGGACAGTGAGTGAATTCTCCTTGTGCTAAATTGTGCTTAAAAAAAACATTTTTTCTAGGGACAGAAAACTGTAGGTAGGGAGAGTGTGTCAGTTTCTTTCACTGTCAAAGTCCTTGTTTCCAGGGACCTGGAAGGACAGTGAGTGAATTCTCCTTGTGCTAAATTGTGCTTAAAAAAACATTTTTTCTAGGGACAGAAAACTGTAGGTAGGGAGAGTGTGTCAGTTTCTTTCACTGTCAAAGTCCTTGTTTCCAGGGACCTGGAAGGACAGTGAGTGAATTCTCCTTGTGCTAAATTGTGCTTAAAAAAAACATTTTTTCTAGGGACAGAAAACTGTAGGTAGGGAGAGTGTGTCAGTTTCTTTCACTGTCAAAGTCCTTGTTTCCAGGGACCTGGAAGGACAGTGAGTGAATTCTCCTTGTGCTAAATTGTGCTTAAAAAAAACATTTTTTCTAGGGACAGAAAACTGTAGGTAGGGAGAGTGTGTCAGTTTCTTTCACTGTCAAAGTCCTTGTTTCCAGGGACCTGGAAGGACAGTGAGTGAATTCTCCTTGTGCTAAATTGTGCTTAAAAAAACATTTTTTCTAGGGACAGAAAACTGTAGGTAGGGAGAGTGTGTCAGTTTCTTTCACTGTCAAAGTCCTTGTTTCCAGGGACCTGGAAGGACAGTGAGTGAATTCTCCTTGTGCTAAATTGTGCTTAAAAAAAACATTTTTTCTAGGGACAGAAAACTGTAGGTAGGGAGAGTGTGTCAGTTTCTTTCACTGTCAAAGTCCTTGTTTCCAGGGACCTGGAAGGACAGTGAGTGAATTCTCCTTGTGCTAAATTGTGCTTAAAAAAAACATTTTTTCTAGGGACAGAAAACTGTAGGTAGGGAGAGTGTGTCAGTTTCTTTCACTGTCAAAGTCCTTGTTTCCAGGGACCTGGAAGGACAGTGAGTGAATTCTCCTTGTGCTAAATTGTGCTTAAAAAAAACATTTTTTCTAGGGACAGAAAACTGTAGGTAGGGAGAGTGTGTCAGTTTCTTTCACTGTCAAAGTCCTTGTTTCCAGGGACCTGGAAGGACAGTGAGTGAATTCTCCTTGTGCTAAATTGTGCTTAAAAAAAACATTTTTTCTAGGGACAGAAAACTGTAGGTAGGGAGAGTGTGTCAGTTTCTTTCACTGTCAAAGTCCTTGTTTCCAGGGACCTGGAAGGACAGTGAGTGAATTCTCCTTGTGCTAAATTGTGCTTAAAAAAAACATTTTTTCTAGGGACAGAAAACTGTAGGTAGGGAGAGTGTGTCAGTTTCTTTCACTGTCAAAGTCCTTGTTTCCAGGGACCTGGAAGGACAGTGAGTGAATTCTCCTTGTGCTAAATTGTGCTTAAAAAAAACATTTTTTCTAGGGACAGAAAACTGTAGGTAGGGAGAGTGTGTCAGTTTCTTTCACTGTCAAAGTCCTTGTTTCCAGGGACCTGGAAGGACAGTGAGTGAATTCTCCTTGTACTAAATTGTGCTTAAAAAAAACATTTTTTCTAGGGACAGAAAACTGTAGGTAGGGAGAGTGTGTCAGTTTCTTTCACTGTCAAAGTCCTTGTTTCCAGGGACCTGGAAGGACAGTGAGTGAATTCTCCTTGTGCTAAATTGTGCTTAAAAAAAACATTTTTTCTAGGGACAGAAAACTGTAGGTAGGGAGAGTGTGTCAGTTTCTTTCACTGTCAAAGTCCTTGTTTCCAGGGACCTGGAAGGACAGTGAGTGAATTCTCCTTGTGCTAAATTGTGCTTAAAAAAAACATTTTTTCTAGGGACAGAAAACTGTAGGTAGGGAGAGTGTGTCAGTTTCTTTCACTGTCAAAGTCCTTGTTTCCAGGGACCTGGAAGGACAGTGAGTGAATTCTCCTTGTGCTAAATTGTGCTTAAAAAAAACATTTTTTCTAGGGACAGAAAACTGTAGGTAGGGAGAGTGTGTCAGTTTCTTTCACTGTCAAAGTCCTTGTTTCCAGGGACCTGGAAGGACAGTGAGTGAATTCTCCTTGTGCTAAATTGTGCTTAAAAAAAACATTTTTTCTAGGGACAGAAAACTGTAGGTAGGGAGAGTGTGTCAGTTTCTTTCACTGTCAAAGTCCTTGTTTCCAGGGACCTGGAAGGACAGTGAGTGAATTCTCCTTGTGCTAAATTGTGCTTAAAAAAAACATTTTTTCTAGGGACAGAAAACTGTAGGTAGGGAGAGTGTGTCAGTTTCTTTCACTGTCAAAGTCCTTGTTTCCAGGGACCTGGAAGGACAGTGAGTGAATTCTCCTTGTGCTAAATTGTGCTTAAAAAAAACATTTTTTCTAGGGACAGAAAACTGTAGGTAGGGAGAGTGTGTCAGTTTCTTTCACTGTCAAAGTCCTTGTTTCCAGGGACCTGGAAGGACAGTGAGTGAATTCTCCTTGTGCTAAATTGTGCTTAAAAAAAACATTTTTTCTAGGGACAGAAAACTGTAGGTAGGGAGAGTGTGTCAGTTTCTTTCACTGTCAAAGTCCTTGTTTCCAGGGACCTGGAAGGACAGTGAGTGAATTCTCCTTGTGCTAAATTGTGCTTAAAAAAAACATTTTTTCTAGGGACAGAAAACTGTAGGTAGGGAGAGTGTGTCAGTTTCTTTCACTGTCAAAGTCCTTGTTTCCAGGGACCTGGAAGGACAGTGAGTGAATTCTCCTTGTGCTAAATTGTGCTTAAAAAAAACATTTTTTCTAGGGACAGAAAACTGTAGGTAGGGAGAGTGTGTCAGTTTCTTTCACTGTCAAAGTCCTTGTTTCAAGGGACAGAGAAGGACACCTGAAGGTAGCCCTTATTGCTTTTTTCCCATCTCCCTGCAGGCCATCTATTAGAATGTCTGGAAGGCAAACAAGGAGAGGCAGACAGTCAGGAGGCAATAAAAGAGGGCAAGCAGGCTCTGTGTCTGGGGGCAACAGTGCTGGTCGTGGACGCGGTGCATTGTCATCAGCACATGGCCATGGGACACGCTTGTCCTTCTTTTCGGCAGCTGGACATGTTGAGCCACATCATGCCGAAGACTTGGTAGAGTGGATGACCAAGCCCTCCTCCTCCTCCTCATCCTCTCTCACCCAGGCTCAGGGTACTGGAAAAGCAGCTGCCAAAGCGTCCTCTTCCCTGGTATCAATGTCAGACTCATCATCAGTCACTCCTTCCCTAGACCCACCATGTCCTCCTCCTGAGGAGTCCCCCGAACTGTTTCAGCACAGTGTTGGGTACATGCTCCAGGAGGATGCCCAGCATTTCGAAGGGTCTGATGATGAAACCCAGCTAGAGGAAGGCAGTAGCGTGAGAGCAGACAGAGGGGATGCTCAAGAAGGACACCAATCTGGCAGTCATGTTCCAGCAGCTGCAGCATACTGCCAGATTGGCTCCAGTGATGAGGAGGGAGGTGATGATGGCGCTGCCTCTGCCCGTCATTCAAAAAGTTCTTTGGTGTGGGCCTTTTTTGAGGCTAGTGCATCAGATCGCACAGCTGCTGTTTGCAACATATGTCTCAAGCGTATATCGCGTGGCCAAAACATCAGCCGCTTGGGTACCACATGCCTGACCAGACATATGTTGACCTGCCATGCAGCTCGTTGGCAAGCCTACCTCAAAGACCCACACCAAAGAACAAAGCGGACCTCTCCTTGCACCGCATCAGCTGGGATCTCCAACCCCACTATAACTTCAGTCCTCTCTGAAACATGCACTGAGAGGAATGAAGGTGTAGAATTAGGTGTGTCACAGCCAAGTACTTGCGGCCACTCTGCTAGCAGTACACCGACGTCCGATTCTAGCAGGCAAATTTCCCTGCCCCAGCTGCTGGGCCGTCGAAAGAAGTTCACTCCCAGCCATCCACATGCCCAGCGGTTGAATGCTAGCTTGGCTAAATTGCTAGCGCTTCAACTGCTGCCTTTTCAGTTGGTAGACTCGGCCCCCTTCCGTGAGTTTGTGCAATGTGCGGTTCCTCAGTGGCAGGTTCCCAAACGCCACTTTTTCTCACGGAAGGCTATTCCGGCTCTCTACCGGCATGTGGAAGGCAATGTCTTGGCCTCGCTGGACAGGGCGGTCAGCGGTAAGGTGCATATTACCGCTGACTCATGGTCCAGCAGGCATGGACAGGGACATTACCTTTCTTTCACGGCCCATTGGGTCACTCTTTTGGCAGCTGGGAAGGATGCAGGACAAGGTGCAGTAGTGTTGGAGGTTGTCCCACCGCCACGCCTCCAAAATGCTACTACTGGTTGTGACACACCTCTCTCCTCCACCCCCTCCTCTTCTTCTTCCTCCATGGCCTCTTCCTGTGGTTTGTCCTATGAACCAGCGGTGCTCCGTAGCCGTTCACGGGGCTACGCAAGTACGCAGGCAAAAAGATGCCATGCCGTGCTTGCGCTGGTGTGTTTGGGGGACAGAAGCCACACTGGGGCAGAGGTCCTGTCTGCTCTGCAGGGCCAGGCCGAGAGGTGGTTGACGCCACGCCAGCTTAAGCCAGGAATGGTGGTTTGCGACAATGGCACCAACCTCCTCTCCGCCCTCCGACAGGGACAACTGACCCATGTGCCCTGTGTGGCTCACGTCCTTAACCTGGTGGTGCAGCGGTTCTTGGGCAGGTACCCGGGCTTACAGGATGTCCTGAGGCAGGCCAGGAAAGTCTGTGTGCATTTCCGCAGATCTTATAATGCCAGTGCTCGCCTGGCTGAGCTGCAAAAGGAGTTGAACCTGCCCAAGAACCGCCTTATATGTGACATGCCCACCAGGTGGAACTCAACGTTGGCCATGCTGCAGCGGCTGCACACGCAGCAGAGGGCCATCAATGAGTACCTGTGCGACTACGGCACCAGGACAGGGTCAGGGGAGCTTGTTTTTTTTTCTCCACGCCAGTAGGGCATGATCAGGGATGCATGCACTGTCCTGGCACCATTTGAGGAGGCCACGAGGATGGTGAGCAGTGACAGTGCATGCATCAGTGACACTGTACCTCTTGTCCACCTGTTGGAGCACACGCTGCGTGGAATAATGGACAGGGCACTTGAGGCAGAACAGAGGCAGGAAGAGGAGGACTTCCTTGCCTCTCAAGGCCCCCTTTACCCAGACAGTGTTCCTTCTGTCCCACCCATCGCACAGGAAGAGGAGGAGGAGGAGGAGGAGGAGGAGGATTGTGTCAGCATGGAGGTGGAGGCTGGCACTCAGCATCATCAGCAGCAGTCTTTTAGGGATGATTTACAGTCCCAAGAAACCAGTGGACTTGTACGTGGCTGGGAGGAGGTGGCTGCGGATCATGTCGTCCTTAGTGACCCAGAGGACTCCGGAGCGAATGCCTCAGCAAACCTACGCTGCATGGCCTCCCTGATCCTGCAAAGTCTGCGGAAGGATCCTCGTATTCTTCGGATCAAGGAGAGGGACCATTACTGGTTGGCCACTCTCCTTGATCCACGGTACAAGGGTAAGGTTGCGGACCTTATGTTACCGTCGCAGAGGGAGCAGAGGATGAGACAACTCCGGGAGGCCTTGCAGAAAGGTCTGTGCAACGCGTTCCCAGAGACTGGGAGGTTACAAACTCCTGGTCCTGGACAACGAGTTGCTGAGGCTTCGGCCAGTCAAAGAAGGAGCGGTGGGGAAGGTGGCCGTCTGACCGATGCGTTCAGACAATTCTTTAGTCCACAGCCCCAAAGTATGATCGGTTCCAGCAACCATCGCCAGCGTCTGATAAACATGGTGCAGGAATATCTAGGGGCAAGGTCAGACTTGGACACCTTCCCCACCGAAAATCCTCTGGCTTACTGGGTCTTGAGGATGGATCACTGGCCAGAGCTTGCACAGTATGCAATTGAGCTACTGGCCTGTCCTGCATCCAGCGTTCTTTCGGAACGCACATTCAGTGCTGCTGGAGGATTTGTCACGGATCACAGGGTGCGCCTGTCCACCGACTCGGTTGATCGACTGACTTTCATCAAGATGAACCAGTCTTGGATCACCACCAGCTACCACACACCTGATGCTGATATAACAGACTAATTGATTTTAACATGTCACATCCCTTCAAGACTGATGCTGATGCTGAGTGCCTGTGCTGTTATGTTGACTGGCTATCCTCCTCCTCCGAGTCCTCAATGATACGATTGATGATGATAGCTTGGAAGATCATTTTTGTTTATGGGTGCCGCCACCAGTGGCTAAGGCCCAATTTTTCAGCCCCTGTTTTACAGGGGCGTGTAATTACAATTTTTTTAGCAATAATTTGCCATAGGGCTCATTGCTGTGCTCCAAGTACAGTATCTGTGAGGGGTTGGAGTGTTGTGGCACCAGTGCCTAAGGCCCAATTTTTCAGCCCCTGTTTAACAGGGGCGTGTCATTACAATTTTTGAAGCAATACTTTGCAACAGGGCTCATTGCTGTGCTCCAAGTACAGTATCTGTGAGGGGTTGTAGTGTTGTGCCACCAGTGCCTAAGGCCCAATTTTTCAGCCCCTGTTCAACAGGGGCATGCAATTACAATTCTTGATCTAATAATTCACAGCAGGGTCCATTGCTGCACCCACCAAGAGTAACTCTGAGGGCTTACAGTCTTGTGGCAACGCCACCACCACCACCACCACGAAAGGCCCAATTTTTCAGCCCCTGTTCAAAAGGGGCATGTAATTACAATTCTTGATCTAATAATTCACAGCAGGGCCCATTGCTGCACCCACCAAGAGTAACTGTCAGGGCTTACAGTGTTGTGGCACCAGCACCACCATCAAAGCCCCAATTTTTACTACCACTGTTCAACAATTATATGTAATTAAAATTCCTGATATAATAGTTGACAGCAGGGCGTTCCAGCACCAACCAAGAGTAACTGAGTGCTTACAGTGTTGTGCCAACACCAACAACTAAGGGGCCTATTTCTGCAGAGTATATACGGCAGGTCCCTACTTTCAAACATCCAACTTACAAACGACTCCTACTTGCAAACGAAAGAAGACAACAGGAAGTGAGAGGAAATCTACCCCTTGAAAGGAAAATTCTCTCCTGTAAGAATAAATATGGGAGAAAGGGGTCTCATCTGTACTGATGCTTTATCAGCAATCCTTGTTTCAAGAAAAACACCACATTTCAAAAACAGTTGTCATTGGGACGGAAAGTGAGGTGAAATGTTCTGAACAGGGGCACAGACAGCAAAACAAATGTTACAGGGGTGATAACCCTTACCTATGTTTCCCAAAAAGTTTAAAAATAGATTTTTGGGCTGGAGCTACACTTCAACAATGTACCTGTTCAAAATTACAAACAGATTCTACATAAGAACAAACCTACAGTCCCTGTCTTGTATGCACCGCCTGTATACGGCTGTTCAGAGTATATAGGGCCTTTTTTATTTTATGTGCGGGGTTCCCCTTAATATCCATACAAGACCCAAAGGGGCTGGTAATGGGCTGGGGTAGGGGGGGGTCATGGGGTAGCTATGCCATTTTTCTTAAAGAATTTCATCCATATTACCGGGACCAGACATTACATTAAAGCCGCAAGCAGTTTTAAATGGCTTTTTTTTCCTTTAGAAGTGTCATTTTGTGCAGGGACAGTTCTAAACACGGGAAACACGTGGCACTTCACAGGCATACTTTAGACACCCCCCAGGTACGATATTTAAAGGAATATTTGACTTTTTTTTTTTCACTTTATGCATCATTAAAATGACTGCTCCCGAAAAACGACCGTTTTTAAAACTTCTTTTTGCATTGATACATGTCCCCTGGTGCAGAACCTGGGTTCCCAAACCCTATTTATGACAATAACATGCATAATAGTTGTTATAATTAGCACTTTAGAATTCGAACGTTCGCATCCATTGTATTTAATAGGGTTCTAATGTTCGTTCGAACTTTCGGTCCGTTCGCGGGTTCTGGTGCGAACCGAACCCGGGGGTGTTCGGCTCATCACTAAGTGCCGTATTGCAAAAAATGGCCTGGTCATGAAGTGGGTAAATCCTTCCGGGGCTGAAGTGGTTAAAGAAAGTGTATATTATGTTTGTTATTCCATGTCTTTCTCCTTCTCCATGTTCACTTTGCAAGGAAATGTTCAAAAACCTTAGTAAATAAAGTGCAACTTCTATCGCCCAAGCAAAAATCCTTTTTTTTTTAATTCTGCGCACGTGAATGGGAATTTTTACCACATTCACTATGGCTAGTAAAAATGTACTTTGCAAAGTGAACATACTCTTTTAAAACATTAGACACACTGGCTTCCGAGCTGAAGTTGATATTTGTGTAATAGTTCACACTGGATTTTAGAAATGTATTATCAGACTAAATTTACAGCATATACCGTATTTATCGGCGTATAACACGCACAGGCGTATAACACGCACCCTAACTTTAAGAGGGAAGTTTCAGGAAAAAAACTTTCCACAGCCCCCTGCGTATAACACGCAGGCACAGTTTACCCTCTATTTTCAGGGTAAAAAAGTGAGTGTTATACGCCAATAAATACAGTAATCTACCAATGAAGAAAAAACGATTACTTTGCAAAGTGAATGTTCACTATGAAAAGTGTATGTTCACTAATCTTAGTAAAAAAAAGTTATACTGTGTTCATTGTGAATACCTAAATCTTCCTACCTGCACATTATGCTGTTTACCTGCATAATATGCGTATTATTCATGTAGTTTCATGGTATCCTTTGTTGCCCTGTACACATAGCCCATGGTAAAGTAAAAATGTAATCCTCAATCAGACTGAAAGCCTATAGGTGTCTTGTTGCAGTGCACATAACTCCAAGGCGATGCTGTGCAAGGGCTAAATGCATATATTGTAGTGTTCCAAATGGGGTTATAGTAGGCAGTAATATACTCATTTAGCCCTTGCACAGCATCGCCTTGGAATTACATGCACTGCAACAAGACACCACAATATCCACCAGAAACAGATGTGGTATCTCATATGCATGTAGTATATGAACAGTGGAGTGTGGGTACGCAGGTGTATCAGAAAGAAACTCCAACCCTCAGCATTGGCTGATCACGGGTCCAGGGTGAGTGAGCTTAAGTTCCATGTCAAAAGACTGGCAACTCCATTTCAGGTAATGCAGGCAGTCCAAGCATAAATACAGATGAATCAATAACACTCCACTTCGGAATAGCTCTGTGATGTATAGCCCAGGTGCAAATTAGACAGCCCTCAGCAATGTATACAAGTCCTAGTACACAAACAGGAAGAATAAAGTATACTCATCCATCAATGAGGCTTGTGTTAGCCCAGCAACAAAACGACCTGAAGATTTTGACCGACACCCGCCGGCTGCATCAGACGCTGATTGCGGTTGCCGGTCTGTTACTGTAATTATTCCGTGATCAATGATATTTTATAGTCTTCAGTTATAATGTATATTTATAAATATAAGATTTTAGGTTATCTTATTTTGATGTGTCACAATTATTGTATTTATTGGTGTATAACACTCACTTTTTTACCCTGAAAATAGAGGGTAAACTGTGCCTGCGTGTTATACGCAGGGTGCTGTGGAAAGTTTTTTTCCTGAAACTTCCCTCTTAAAGTTAGGGTGCGTGCTATACGCCTGTGCGTGTTATACGCCGATAAATACGGTAATCTGCTGAACTTGAGGGGTGGTAGTCAAAGTCTGGTGGTTTTTATTGATGGGGCATACTTGCAAGAGTGTTGCTAGCCCTATTTCATAAACAAAACAATTCATACAATTCTTAATAAAGTTATTAATCAAAAAAGTGTCTGTGCTTATATATATATATATATATATATATATATATATATATATATATATATATATATATATATATAGTGTCCAGTGCTCTTGATCCAAAGCGTTCAGTTCTGTGCTTCTCCCGAAACAAATTTAATACAATTGTATTCTGTTTTTCATCCAGTGACATGAACATCAACACTCTGTGCTTCACAACATGCTGTGTTCAATGTAATCCCTCCTCCACACTTGAAAACTCACTATTTCTAGCAGAAAAGTGGTTTAAAGATGTGCTTGTATTGTCCTGGGATTAAACCATCTAAAGCTTCCACCACTCCTTCTAATTATGGCTAATCACACTAGACGTCCTCTGAGAGCATTACAGGAAGCTACAACCCCGATCTTCTTGTACTCAAAGTTGAACTTTTCCTTCCATTTGTCTCATAGATCAATCCGATTGGGTAGATCTTTGAGGCAACAGCAAGGAAAAGTTTAAGGTTTGAGTACAACATAAGCAGAGTGGTAGTTTCCTGAAATGCACCCAGAGGATGTCAAGTGACGAAACGTGCCAGTGCTGCTGAGCTACAGGAAGTGAGGTGATCCCACACATTATTCCTGGAAGTGGTGCAGTACACCTGGAAGTGAGTTAGACTATTGGTAATCGGGCTCCCACAGAGAGATGGTGGAGTTGGTTCCTTAACCACCTCAATACCGCATGCCGTCATATGACGTCCTGGTATTGAGGTAGGGATATCTGAATGATGCCTGCAGCTACAGGCATCATTCAGATATCTTTCTTTTCAGCCGGCGATTCTGCGCACCATAAGAATGATCATAGCGGCAGTTCCACTGCTTGATCATTCTTATAGGCGACGGGGGGGATGCCCCCCCTCCTGCCGCTATCCGGTGCTTCTCCAGGCTCTCCCGTGCCATCGGGGGCCCAGAGAACGAATCCACCGGCGCCGGCTCACGACGATAGAGATTTGCGGTGACCATCTCTCTATGACCGTCAAAAGCTTGGGCGAGACGTTATGACGTCACGCCCGGGTTCCCAGAAGTAAACAAAGTCGCAATCGCGGCTGTCGGCATGAGATCAGTGATTTTTTTTTCACGATCTCATGCTTTCAAGCCTGGAGGAGAGATGTGGGGTCTCCATAAAGAGGACCTGTCACAATAATTCCTATTACAAGGGATGTTTACATTCCTTGTAATAGGAATAAAAGTGATCAAAAAAATAAAAAAAATAAAAAAAGGTGTAAAAATAAAAAAAATTAAGTAAAAAATAAATAAATAATTAAAACGCCCCTGTCCCCGGCAGCTCGTGCTCAGAAATGAACAAACGCATAAGTCCCGCCCACATATGTAAACGCCGTCCAAACCACACATGTGAGGTATCGCATTAGAGCGTGTGCAACAATTCTAGAACTAGACCTCCTCTGTAACTCTAAACTGGTAACCTGTAAAAAAAAAAAATTAAAGCGTCGCCTATGGAGATTTTTAAGTACCGAAGTTTGGTGCCATTCCATGAGTGTGCGCAATTTTAAAGTGTGGCGAGTTAGGTATCTATTTACTCGACGTAACATCCTCTTTCACATTATACAAAAAAATTGGGTTAACTTTACTGTTTTGTTATTTTTGAATTCATGAAACCGTTTATTTTCCCAAAAAAAGGCGTTTGAAAAATGATTGTGCAAATACCGTCACTTTATTCCCTAGGGTGTCTGCTAAAAAAATATTAATAATGTTTGGGGGTTCTGAGTAATTTTCTAGCAAAAAAAATTATGAATTTTACATGAAGGAGAGAAGTGCCAGAATAGGCCCGGTAGAGAAGTGGTCAAAGTGATTGTGTGCATTATTCCTTTGTGCAGGGCGATTGTACTGTTATATGTAAGTGAGCACGTTTTATGTTTTTATGAAAATTCTTAACTAATAAATGGTTTTACACTATGTAGGCCTTCTTCCCTTCTCTATGACATACATGTGATGAGCTATAATTACAAGGAGTGGTGAAAGATTTGGATGGTTTGATCCCTGGAGTATACAATTATGTCTTGGTCCACAAAGGGGCCATGGAGGTCTGGTGAATTTTTGGGTGTGGAGGTGAAGAACTACACTGAGCAGAGGGGGATTGATTTACTAAAACTGTAGATAAATATGGTGCAGCTCTGCATAGAAACCAATCAGCTTCCAGGTTTTTCTGTCAAACCTTTTTTGAACCAGCTGAAATTAGAAGCTGATTTCGTTGTAGTAAATCAACCCCAGTGTGTTGTGAAGCAAGTGTTGATGTTTGTTATAAGGGAAAAAACTTGCACGTTACTATGTTCTAATTTTTAAGCAAATATAAACCATCAGCCTCCAGTGAATATAGTGAAAATAAACGTAGATTTTTTTTTATATAGTACATGTATAGTGACCGTGAATTAGCTGCAACCACTTAGTAGTGTACTCAAAAAACACTGCGTAATAAATGTAAAAGAAAAAGATGAGAATGGTGCGCTTATTCAATAATGTGCCTAAAGTAATATACTCAAAGAATGAATATGATGAGTATCCAAACATACAAATAAATAAATGTGAATAAAAGTCCAACTAAAGCCAAATGGTAGGAGTCAGTTCATATAAAGGTAAAAATCTCATAGGGATAACTTGATAGAAGAAAAAACAGACAAAACATCAATCCAAACATCGACTGTTAAATTTATGAATTCATAAATTTAACAGTCGATGTTTGGATTGATGTTTTGTCTGTTTTTTCTTTTATCAAGTTATCCCTATGAGATGTTTATCTTTATATGAACTGACTCCTACCATTGGGCCTTAGTTGAACTTTTATTCACATTTATTTATTTGTAGGTTTGGATGCTCATCATATTCATTCTTTGAGTATATTATTTTATGGCTCATTATTGAATAAGCGCACCATTCTCATCTTTTTCTTTTACAAGTGTTGATGTTATCGTCTGGACAGCCGCACTCCAATCCAACATGGCTTTATTCACAAAGTAAAATGAAAACAGGCACTACATGTCACAGCAACAGAAAAATGGGGACCCTAACGCGTTTCACACTTAGAAGTGCTTACTCATAAGCTATGAGTAAGCACTTCTAAGTGTGAAACGCGTTAGCTGTCCCCATTTTTCTGTTGCTGTGACATGTAGTGCCTGTTTTCATTTTACTTTGTGAATAAAGCCACGTTGGATTGGAGTGCGGCTGTCCAGATCATCATTATTTTCTCAATTGCCTAGTGCATTGCCAGCACCCTCGGTTCCTGGAAAGGTGAATTTTATTTTGGGTAAGCCTGTTTGGAGCGGCAATCCTTGTTTGTTGATGTTATCGTCACTGAATGAAAAATGGAATGAATTGAATAGTGTTTGTTTTGAAAGAAGCATAGCACTAAGCACTTTGGATCGAGAGCACTGGACACTTTATATATATAAAAGCATGGCCACTTCTTTGATGAATAATTTTATTATGAACTGTCTGAATTTTTTTGTTTATGAAATAGGGGGTAACAACACTGCTATATACATTGTGGTTAACTTTAAAAAATCACTAAAATTCCACAAGCCCTGAGCTGCTGTACTAAAAACATCCCAAAGTTTCCAAATAATTTTTGCACATGCTTTGGGATGTTTTTAGTACAGCAGCTCAGGGCTTGTGGAATTTTAGTGAGTTTTTAACCACTTAACAACCACCTGCCGACAAATAACGTCGACAAGGTGGTTGCTTAACTCTGGGAGGACGTTATATAACGTCCTCCCAGAATCGCGCTCCCGCGCGCCCCCTGGGGCGCGCACACGGGAAACTCCGGCTGATAGCGGCCGTTTACCACGTGATCGCTCCGTCAAATGACGGAGCAATCACTTGTAAACAGACCGGCGTCATTTGATGACGCCGGTTCCTCCCTCCCCTCTCTGTACCGATCGGTACAGTGTGAGAGGGGAGGGGGAGGGAGCGGATGGCAGCAGCAGCACTGTGGGCTGGATCTGTGACAATTGCAGTCACAGATCCAGCCATCCATCCATCCCTGCTCAGCCATCCCTGTGCTATACCCTGCCAATACTCTGCAATACACCCTGCCAATACTCTGCAAAATACCCTGCAATACCCTGGTGCAATACCCTGCAATACCCTGGTGCAATACTCTGCAATACCCTGGTGCAATACTCTGCAATACCCTGGTGCAATACTCTGCAATACCCTGCAAAATACTCTGCAATACCCTGCAAAATACTCTGCAATACCCTGCAAAATACTCTGCAATACCCTGCGCAATACTCTGCAATACTCTGCGCAATACTCTGCAATACCCTGCGCAATACCCTGCAAAATACTCTGCAATACCCTGCGCAATACCCTGCAAAATACTCTGCAATACCCTGGTGCAATACTCTGCAATACTCTGGTGCAATACTCTGGTGCAATACTCTGGTGCAATACTCTGCAATACTCTGGTGCAATACTCTGCAATACCCTGCGCAATACTCTGCAATACCCTGCGCAATACTCTGCAATACCCTGCGCAATATTCTGCAAAATACTCTGCAATACCCTGCGCAATACTCTGCAATACCCTGCACAATACTCTGCAATACCCTGCACAATACTCTGCAATACCCTACACAATACTCTGCAATACCCTCCACAATACTCTGCAATACCCTCCACAATACTCTGCAATACCCTCCACAATACTCTGCAATACCCTCCACAATACCCTGTGCAATACCCGTGCAATACCCTGCCATACACCGCAATACCCTGCCATAGTCCGCAATGCCCTGCAATACTCCGCAATGCCCAGCAATACTCCGCAATGCCCGGCAATACTCCGCAATGCCCGGCAATACTCCGCAATGCCCGGCAATACTCTGCAATAACCACTTCCCGCCCTCCGGCCGTCATATGATGTCCTTGACTTTGTGCGGGGATATCTGAATGATGGGAGCAGCTACAGGCATCATTCAGATATTAGCTTTTTCAGCCGGCGATTCCCTACACCATAAGAACAATCATAGCGGCTGTTCCGCCGCTTGATCATTCTTACGGGAGGCGAGAGGGGATGTCCCCCCCCCCCCGCCGCCCTCCGGTGCTTCTACCGACTCACCGCTACGATCAAAACCAGGATTGTTGTTTTTTTTTTTTGTATTTTTTTCAGGCTTCCCAGCCTAGAGGTGAGATGTGGGGTCTTATTGACACCCCCCCCCATATCTCACTGTAAAGAGGACCTGTCATGCCATATTCCTATTACAAGGGATGTTTACGTTCCTTGTAATAGGTATAAAAGTGATCAAAAAAATGTTTAGGGCGGAAAAACATGTCAAACTAAAATAAATAAAGTAAAATGAAGAATAATTTTTTTTTTTTTTTTAAAGCGCCCCTGTCCCCGTGAGCTCGCATACAGAAGCGAACGCATATGTAAGTCCCGCCCACATATGAAAACGGTTTTCAAACCACACATGTGAGGTATCTCTGCAAACGTTAGAGCGAGAGCAATCATTTTGGCCCTAGACCTCCTCTGTAACTCAAAACATGTAACCAGTAAAAATATTTAAAGCGTCGCCTATGGGGATTTTTTAAGTAGCGAAGTTTGGCGCCATTCCACGAGTGTGTGCAATTTTTAAGGGCGACATGTTAGGTATCTATTTACTCGGCGTAACTTCATCTTTCACATTATGCAAAAACATTGGGCTAACTTTACTGTTTTGTTTTTTTTTAAGCACAAAACATTTTTTTTCCGTAAAAAACGCGTTAAAAAAATTGCTGCGCAAATATCGTGCGAGATAAAAAGTTGCAACAACCACCATTATATTCTCTAAGGTCTTTGCTAAAAAAACTTATATAATGTTTTGGGGTTCTATGTAATTTTCTAGCAAACAAATGATGATTTTTACATGTAGGAGAGAAATGTCAGAATTGGCCTGGGTGCTCCAGAACGCCTGAAGGTGCTCCCTGCATGTTGGGCCTCTCTATGTGGCCACGCTGTGTAAAAGTCTCACACATGTGGTATCGCCATACTCGGGAGTAATAGCAGAATGTGTTTTGGGGTGTAATTTGTGGAATGCATATGCTGTGTGTGAGAAATAACCTGCTAATATGACAATTTTGTGAAAAAAAAAGAGAAAAAAAAAATCTTGATTTTGCAAAGAATTGTGGGAAAAAATGACAACTTCAAAAAACTCACAATGCCTCTTTATGAATACCTTGGAATGTCTTCTTTCCAAAAAGGGGTCATTTGGGGGGTATTTGTACTTTTCTGGCATGTTAGGGTCTCAAGAATTGAGATAGGCCGTCAGTACTTCAGGTGTGATCAATTTTCAGATATTGGCACCATAGCTTGTGGACTCTATAACTTTCACAAAGACCAAATAATATACACCAATTTGTACTTATTTTTACCAAAGATATGTAGCAGTATAAATTTTGGCCAAAATTTATGAAGAAAAAATAGTAATTTGCAAAATTTTATAACAGAAACGAAAAAAAAATCATTTTTTTACAAAATTTTCAGTCTTTTTTCTCTTATAGCGCAAAAAATAAAAAACCCAACAGTGATTAAATACCACCAAAAGAAAGCTCTATTTGTGTGAAAAAAAGGACAAAAATTTCATATGGGTACAGTGTTGTATGACTGAGTAATTGTCATTCAAAATGTGAGAGCACCGAAAGCTGAAAATTGGTCTGGTTATTAAGGGGGTTTAAGTGCCCAGTGGTCAAGTGGTTAAAGTTACCCACGATCAATAAGAGATAATCTAAATCAAGATTTTTGTTTGCACTTGACTGGATTATTACGTTGAACACAGTTGCACCTTATTTACTAAACTAAAGTGAACATTTACTTTGGTAAGTGAACAGTCTATATTCCATTAGTAAATCGACCCCCATTGTCTAGAAGCATCATAAAATAACAGTGTGAATGTAGAGTGGCATGCATTGCGCTCAGTCTGAACAAGGAATATGACATGGTTAGAGGCTGTACAGGAGTTTGAACTTTAGTGGCCTTCCATAGAAGATCATTCTTGTAGCAAGTGATTTTTCTGTTAAATGGGAACGGCCATCTGCCTTAAGGATAAAGATGACATTTCTCTATCAAGTGAAGCATTTAAATCAACAGTGGATATATCAAGTGTCTTATTTGATTCATTGTTGGGTTGGAAGGTGTCCCAATCTAAGTTTAGTTATTACATAATATTTTAGAGTGTCAGTTTAAGGTTGATAAAAAATACAGCATATTGCCTCAGAAATTCAATTTCAATGTAATGTTTTTCATTCCAGATAGGAACTATAAGGGCCAATTCACACTAATGCAGTGACCAGCATTTTTCCTCACTGGAAGAACATCAGTCACCAGCGAGGACATATTGACACTGAAATGCAGCCTGGAGCTGCACTGCAGTCTTGCTGCATTTTATCGCAGTGTGATGGACAGGGTTGCATGCCACTGTACACCAGTGATGCGCTCTGCGCTGCTATACAGTGACATGAATGAAGTGTCAATTTTGTGCACTTGAAATAAAGATTGTTTAAAGAAAAAAGGAAAAAAAGAAGGGAGCTGTGCCGCCAGCTCACTGCAGCCTTAACGGACAGCTGCCACATGGTTTAACTGGTTTAACTGTGTGGAAGCTGTTCATTTATTGTGAACGGTTCCTTAATCTCATTAGTAATATAAATATTATTGTCCAAACATGCAAGTAAACAAAATTTAAAGTGGTTCTAAAGGCAAAAGTTTTTTTTTTACCCTAATGCATTCTCTGCCTTAGGGTAAAAAAAACTTCCAATGTCTGTGCCTCCTCCTCCTCTCCCTAAACATTTACCTGACACCACTCTTGATCCAGAGCTGCCCCAACGGGCAGCCCCACTTTCCTCTCTTCTTGAATACATGGGTTTGGCTCCTGCTGCTTTAAGTCAGATCCCGTGAGGAGGTAGCAAGGGGCAGAGCCGTGTGCATAGCATACTAGCTCATTATTAGAGTTGAGCGGACACCTAGATGTTCGGGTTCGACGGGTTTGGCCGAACTTCGGAAAAAAGTTCGAGTTCGGGACCGAACTTGACCCCGAACCCGAACCCCATTGAAGTCAATGGGGACCCAAA
This sequence comes from Rana muscosa, assembly GCA_029206835.1. Classification (NCBI taxonomy): domain Eukaryota; kingdom Metazoa; phylum Chordata; class Amphibia; order Anura; family Ranidae; genus Rana; species Rana muscosa. The sequence continues at coordinate 738,711,615 of CM055118.1, forward strand.
CTTCTGAGGACTAAAAAGGCTCTAAAAAAGTAATGGAAAGGGCTAGAGGGCTGCAAATGGCAGCAAAATGTTGTTAGGAGCATGGGAAGTGCTCTGCAAACAAATGTGGATTGGGAAATAACTTAAAATAACATTAAAAAAAAATAGCAGAAGAGGTACAGGAAGTCATTAAGGGAATGCCCCAGAATACGCCCTTTCTGTAAAAAATTATTCAATTTAATGAATAAGCTAGTGGGAAAATAAAATACTTTAAAATAAAAATGTAGCAGGGTGCTAAATTTAAGGGAAGGAACCGGAGACACTGTCTGCAACCCAATCTACTATCGCCTGTACTTGTCCTGGCCTCAACATTTGTACAGCCTCATTAGGCGCGACAAAATACCGCCGCAGGATCGGTCGCCTACTCGCACCTGAGGAAGGTGTTTCACTTGTGCATGTAGCTGGCACAGATCGACCACGTCCTCTCCCTGCAACAGGAGCTCCACCAGCAGCACCATGACCGGGGCCACCACGTCCCTTTAACGTTCTCCTCATATTTTCCAAATTTAGGATCTTGCCCTAAATGGGTGTTTTTGGAAGAGCACAACACACCGACAGTATGTAAACGCTGTATCTCACAGCTACAGAAGTGCAGAAAATGCTATTCAAAAATTATTTTATTTTTTTAGGATAGCACAGTAGAAGAAAAATATATAAATTGTTTATTTTACACACCTCCGGATATGCAGAAAACACTGCAAAATATTTTTTGTGGCCCTAAATGGGTGTTTTTGGAAGAGCACAACACACCCACAGTATGTAAACGCTGTATCTCACAGCTACAGAACTGCAGAAGATGCTATTCAAAAAAAATGTTTTTGTCCTACAATTATTTTTTAGGATAGCACAGTAGAAGAAAAATATATAAATTGTTTATTTCACACACCTCCAGATATGCAGAAAACACTGCAAAATATTTTTTGTGGCCCTAAATGGGTGTTTGTGGAAGAGCACAACACACCCACAGTACGTAAACACTGTATCTCACAGCTACAGAACTGCAGAAAATGCTATTCAAAAAAAATGTTTTTGTCCTACAATTATGTTTTTTAGGATAGCGCTGTAGAAGAAAAATATATAAATTGTTTATTTCACACACCTCCAGATATGCAGAAAAGACTGCAAAATATTTTTTGTGGCCCTAAATGGGTGTTTTTGGAAGAGCACAACACACCCACAGTATGTAAACGCTGTATCTCACAGCTACAGAACTGCAGAAAATACTATTAAAATTTAATTTTTTTGTCCTACAATTATTTTTTTAGGATAGCACAGTAGAAGAAAAATATATAAATAGTTTATTTTACACACCTCCAGATATGCAGAAAACACTGCAAAATATTTTTTGTGGCCCTAAATGGGTGTTTTTGGAAGAGCACAACACACCCACAGTATGTAAACGCTGTATCTCACACCTACAGCAATACAGAAAATGCTATTAAAAAATATTTTTTGCCCTAAAAAATATTTTTTGGAATAGCACAATACAAGAAAAATATATAAATTGTAAATCTCACACTTGCATATATGCAGAAAACACTGCAAATTTTTTATTTTTTTTTGCCCTAAATGGGTCTTTTTGCAAGAGCACAATACACCCACAGTATGGAAACGGTGTATCTCACACCTACACCAATACAGAAAATGCTATTAAAAAAAAAAAATTTGCACTAAAAGATTTTTGGGGGAATAGCACAATACAAGAAAAATATATAAATTGTAAATCTCATGCTTGCATATATGCAGAAAACACTGCAATTTTTTTTTGTTCTTTTTTGCCCTAAATGGGTCCTTTTGCAAGAGCACAATACACCCACAGTATGTACAGGGTGTATCACTCAACGTAACATATGCAGTGCTGGTGCACTGAGCTTGCAGATAAAAGTTAAAATTTGTAAGAAGACTGTGCACTGCAACACAAACAGGTAAACCTATGCAGATCGCTGAGTTATTAGATCTCTGAATCTGGACTCCTATATAAATCTCTCTCCCTGAAAGCACCAACAGGAACCTTCCCCTACACTGTCTCTCTATCTTTTCTCTCAGATTGCAGAATCAAGACTAACTCATAGTATTTCAATCTCTCCCTAATAAGCAACAGCAGCCAGGATCCTCTCCCTATCCTGTCTAAAGCAGAGTGTCATGTACCTGGGTGTATTTGAACCAGGATCTTCCTGGTCGCAAAGCTGCAGCCTTACCTGCTGCGCTACAGAGCAGATCTAGACTTTCGGAAATGTCCTCTCAGTATTAAACATTACCTTGGACTCACTAGCCCCACCTGCTGCCAGCTGTGGACAATTTTCAATCAAAGCAGCCCTTAAAAAGGAAGTGATGCTATCTCTCAGCGCCCGTTTGTGTGGAATAGCTCCCTGGGTGTTTGTGACTGCTTTTTGATCCTGATTTTCGTGTTGAACTTCTGCCTGAATTCCTGACTACTCTCTAGCCTGCTGATTTTGTACTTCACTGACAGCTTGTGTATGACCTTTGCCTGCCTGACCACTCTCTGGATTTCGATCATGTACCGTTTTGCCTGATCTGTTGCCAACCTAATCTGCCTGACTACGTTTTCGCCTGAATCCTCAGCACACAAGTTCCACTTCGGACACTACCTATCACAGGTACCTTACATTACAAATGGGCCACAATGACAGTGGACCCTGCTGAGATTGTTAAGGCGATTTCATGTCAGGGACAATTGATTGGAGCTGATGAACAGCATCTTTCTTCCCTGGACGCCAAGTTAGATGAACTTTGTACTATGCTTAAATCTTGTTTGCCTGCTTCCTCTGCAACGGTCCAGACTCCGGATCCTACTCCTGCTACAATCCAACCCGCCTCTTCTGTACTACCCAAACTTCCCTTGCCTGACAAATTTGGTGGTGATACTGAGGACTGCAGAGGCTTTTTAAATGTTTGCCGTTTGCATTTCCGCAACAACCCTGGGACCTTTAGCACTTCTTCTGCCAAAGTGACTTTTGTAATTTCCTTGTTAAAAGGGAAGGCCCTGGCCTGGGTCTCTCCTTATCTGGAACGCAATGATCCTGTGCTGCAAGACGCTGACAAATTTCTGGCTTCTCTCCAGACTGTATTTGACAAGCCAGATAGAGCTTCTGCAGCTGAGTACTCACTCTTAAAACAATAGCAAATGCAAGCGCTGGGGAAGCCTGCACAGACAAACACAATTAATCCTAAATGTGTAAAGGATATTATACAAAGGTTGAAAATCAAAAAAACAAAAAAAGTATTCCAATCAGATGGACATAAAGTTATTACTGTTACCAAGGGATGGCAGGTAGCATAAGGTTTTGAAAAACTCTATAGTAACAATTGTGGATAGGAAGTCTTTAATAAAAACTCAGTTGCCCAGGGCAGCTCTTCTCCAAGTTGAAGCCGACTCAAGGAAAATGACATGAAAGGAAAAATAGAAAAGCGCCTCTTAGCAAAACAGATTTATTATGTAGCAGACAATTTGTATCAAACACTTACATCATGGTAAGTTTCAGGTGTCATCCAGTAGGATTAATGTTTATATTGCGTCCAGGATCTCTGACGCTACTCCACGGATTTCCCAGGTCCCGGTTATGGCGGCCGCAAGTAGCCGGGATACAGGCTGGCTTGTCCGTGATAGGAGACAGCAGCGAAAGATGGCAACGGTCGGTCCGGAGAGGAGCGTCTGACGTCAACTGGATGGTGCAGGGAACCACAACGCGTTTCAGAGCATGCGCAGCTCTCGTACAGGGCATGCGCGCTCCTTTCTCAAGTGTACAAGGAGACAGAAAGGACGGATGTTTTAAAAGTAATTCTGCCCGTCAGCGCAGCAGAATTCAATAATTGCTATGACAAGTGTGTTGCATAAAACAAAACGGGAGTTTTAACCCCACTAACTTGGGATAGCTTAAATAGCAGAAAACTAATAATAAAATGTATAATAATATATTAATATATTAATATATTAAAAAATTAATAAAAAAATATATATATATTAATAAAAAATATATATATATAATAAAAGTAATAATAATAATGATAATAAAGGTAATGAATAGTGATGAAATAATATTGCTCATAATAAAATAATTAAAGAAGTAATGAAATAATATTGCTCATAATAAAATAATTATGAAGTAATTAAGGCATAACGTTTATAATAGCAAAAAATTATTATTGTATGATAAAAGCTTTTTAAGGGAATGTCTATATAGACATTTTAGTGTTAAATTTTTTTAAAAAAAATTAATTAATATATGACAGGGATATGATGCCTGCCAACAAAATATTTGGGTGCAAGCTCTTAAATGTTACGATAAATACAATCAAAGTGATAAAATATAATGAGTATGATATAGGCACAGTGAATAATCATCAATCACTAGTCATTATAGAGGATTGTCAGCGTAGCTGTATACAAAACAAAAGGAAATAATAAGAATAAAATATATATATATATGCTCGTGTGCCTATGTGTGCCCACGTGCACACACACGTATAAAGGGACACACATACACATATATGCTAGTGCACGCTAGCGCTCGCCCACACATGCGTGGAGGCTTGCGCTGTGTAACAGAAGAGCTAAAATTAAAAAATGATAATGGTAATAATGGTATTGTATAATTATAATAAATGATAATAAATGAAGGGATTATATATATGTAAATGTGTAAAAAGAAGAAGCCATAAGATTCCTTAATGGAAAAGCACACACATATAGGTGCTGACACTACAATATGTACATGCACACTTGCAACCGTGCATCATAAGGAGAGGGCAAATAAGAAAAGGGGAACATTTTTTAGAGGATCGTGTTAACCTCTAGTTCCTCGTTTAACCCATTCGGCACAAGGGTATCCAGAGTAAAAATCCAATAAGTTTCGCGCTCACACAGTCTGGAAAAACGCTCGGCCTCAGATAGGCCTTTAGGTATGGCTTCTATCACCCAAACCTGTAGGCCCTCCGTGGACTGGCCATGAAATTCCAAGAAGTGCCGTGGTACACTGTGTTCATCACAACCAGTTTCCACAAAGCGACGATGTTTGCCAAAACGCTGTCTTAGTGGGTTAATAGTGCGACCCACATATAGCATTTTGCATGGGCATGTTAGGCAATAAACGACATAATCACTTGAACAGTTGAAAAAATTGTCAAGTTGATAAGTCTTATCCCTATGAGAGAAATTTTTTTGTCCATGTTGGACAAAATTGCAAGTTTTGCACAGGGCTTTATTGCATTTATACATCCCTTTAAGGGGGGCCGGACAAATAGCACTAATTGGTTTAGTGTGTTTTAACTTGCTAGGCGCTATTTTGTTTTTTAGAGTCGGTGCCCTTCTGTAGGTAACTTTAGGTTTATCACAAGCAATTGTAGCTAGGTGGGGGTCTTGCTTCAAGATGTTCCAGTGTTTATGAATGATATGTTCCATTTTTCTATACTGTCCATGGAACCCAGTGACAAATCGAACAACCGGTTTTTCTGGCGATTTTATTCTCTTGGGTTTCTTGCCAGAAAGATAGATGGTATGGGCATGGTCTATAATTTTTTCTGGGTATCCTTTATCCAAAAATTTTTGTTTCAAGTGTGCACTTTGTAGTATGTAGTCACTATCCCTGGTGCAGTTCTGTCTTAATCTACAGTATTGACCCTTAGGTATATTTTTTACCCAGAGGGGATGGTGACAGCTATCGTAATGGAGGTAAGAGTTACCTGCAGTGGGTTTAGTATAATTACGAGTAAAGATCTTATCTAGCTCATGATTGAGTTCTAAATCAAGGAAGGCCAAACTGTCCTTATTCCAGACAGCGGAAAAGGAGAGTCCCATGTCATTGGTATTGCAGTATGTGACAAAGTCATCAACCTGGGAGGAGGAGCCATCCCAGATGATGACAATATCGTCGATATACCTGCCATAGAATACTATGTATCTAGCAAAAGGGTTATTTTTCCATATGAGTAGATTCTCCCACAGTCCCATGGTCAGGTTGGCATAGGAGGGGGCAAAATTAGCCCCCATCGCTGTACCATGGGTCTGTAGGTAGAAATCTCCCTCGAAATGGAAATAATTATGCGTAAGGCAAAACAGAGTAGCGTCCAGAATAAATTCAGCTTGTTTATTGTTGAGCATAGGGTTGGAGGATAGATAATGTTGTACGGCCAAAAGGCCTATATTATGGGGAATGGAGGTATATAGGGAGTTAACATCTAATGACAGCCAAGAATAGCTGTCAAGCCAAGTATATGGAGACAGAAGTTCCATGAGATGTATAGAGTCCCGTATATATGATGGGAGATCCTGAGCGAGCGGTTGTAGAAAAGAATCAATGTATTGTGAGAAGCCACCAGTTACGCTATTCATAGAGGCAACGATCGGCCTACCGGGAGGGTTCTTTAGATCTTTGTGTACTTTAGGTAAATGATAAAAGTACGGCGTACTGTAGTAGTTTTTTCGTAAAAAGGCTGCTTCTTTTTTGTCGATGACTTGATCTACTAGAGCTTTCTTAACCAATGTCTCTGCTTCTATACGAAACAGAGGTAAAGGATCAGATGGAAGTTTTCTATAAGTGTTTTGATCGGACAGCAGCCTCATGGCTTCAGCCACATAATCTGTTCGATCTTGAATAATGATCCCACCCCCCTTATCTGCAGGCTTAATGATAAGATTGGGGTTGTCAAGGAAGCATTTAAGTGAAGCTCTCTCACCGGGTTTAAGATTATAATGGCGATGTTTGCCGGCATTTTCTGTAGCTTGGCATAATTTTTGGAGGTCAGCAAACACAACTCTATAGTAAGATTCTAGATAGGGTCCCTTGGATTTGGTAGGGTAAAAAATGGACTTAGGCTGTAAAGGTGTATGTGTAACCGGGGGTGATGTTTGAAAATGTTGAGTGAATAATTCAAGATCAACGTCTAGATCCAGCTCGCCAGGTTCTAGATCATACATGTTAAATTGGCTATCAGGACTATAGGAAGAAACTTCTGTAATTGCCTCAGCAACAGTGACAGGAGAAAATGTGCTGTCAGGATCAGCTAATTTGCCTTTGGTAGATTGTATATTATAAAATCTTTTAAGAGTAAGGTTTCTTATGAATTTGTTAAGATCCTTAAATAATTGGAAGGAATTGGGTTGTATGGTGGGAGAAAAAGTGAGGCCTCTACCCAAAAGGGAGACATCATCAGATGACAATACATGGGAGGAAAGATTGAACAACTTTATAGTTTCTGTTGTTTTGCATTGATTTTTGGATTTTCTGCGTCCTCCCCTACATCCTCGTCTGTGTGCTTTCTTTTTAATCTGTGTTTTGGGTGTGAGCCCTTTTCTAAAAAAGGCGAGAAGGACAGGGAGGCAGAATAAGTTGGTATGTCATGGATGTTAAAATCACCGAGGAGAAGATCAAAGGTGGTAGATGCTTGGGGAGTGGTAGGGATTAAAGAGTCATCTTGGCTCACAATTTGAGCTGCAATACCAAGACTGGTAATAGAAGATTGTGTTGGTATATCAATGGAATTGGAATCAGAGGTAGTGCCAGAGGGGATATCATCTGTAGATACAAGCGGCATATTACCATCAGGAACTATGCCAGTAGACAATGTGTTTTCATCTAGGACGGAAGCCACATTATCTCTAGGCGAGGGAATTTCCCTAAGTGGTTGGCATTTATTTCCAAATCTTCGTCTAGAATGAATTTGTTGGGGTAGTGGGCTAGCTGTACGTGAATTGTTGGTGTTGACAAAACTAAATTTATCCTTGGGTCTGGATATGACATTAGGAATCACTCTAGCATAGGGTACTATAGACATGAGTGCTGGTATTTTTGTATTACTTTTCCAAGAAAAAATCTTTTTTTGGCGGTAATCATCTAGATCCCTGTGAAATTTGCCTAATTTAGTCTGTATTAGTGAATTCTCTTTAGTTTTGGTGTTCCTTTTAAGTGTGTCCAGCCAAGTCAATGGAATTTTTTGCTGTGAGCCTATAATCTCCAATGAAAGCATTTGTACATGATGCACCAATTCATTATATTTGATGTGCCGCTGACTAATAATGATCTCTATCAATTTATTGGTGCAAAATTCGGCTATCCCTTCCCATTCCTTATTATGGGCAGTATCTAGGAAAGAACAGGTTTTAAGGATTCTTAGGCCTCTAGGAGAAATTTTATGTTCAGCATATTTTTTTAGAAAAAACTCATCCCACCACTGTGTGTTGGTGGAGTGAATTAATCTTTCTAGTTTTTTGAACTTTCCACAAAGAATGTATCGGTCTGAGCGTTTAAGTTTCGCTGAGTTACTAAATAAATCAGGGGGTAAGCTTGAATACAATATATCGAGTACATCATATTTGTGATATTCAATTTCGTTAATCAATTCCATTTTAAAGGAATGATAGGCTGGACTAAGTCGAGCTTAATCAGGAAGGCAAAGAGCTAGAGTGCTATCTCATAAAACAAAAATTATTAGAACCATTAAAATCTACGAGAATTATAAATAAATGATCTATATATGTGCATACGTGCGTGCATATAGAAATGCAAGGTCAGAGATGGAAAAAAAAAAAAAAAATTATATAAATTGTTATTAAATGACTGAAGTAGTTGTGTTAACCGTGCCTGCAGTCCCAGCTGCTATACAAGACTTCAGAAAGACAAGAAAAACAATAGCAAATGCAAGCGCTTGGGAAGCCTGCACAGACAAACACGATTAATCCTAAATGTGTAAAGGATATTATACAAAGGTTGAAAATCAAAAAAACAAAAAAAGTATTCCAATCAGATGGACATAAAGTTATTACTGTTACCAAGGGATGGCAGGTAGCATAAGGTTTTGAAAAACTCTATAGTAACAATTGTGGATAGGAAGTCTTTAATAAAAACGCGTTGTGGTTCCCTGCACCATCCAGTTGACGTCAGACGCTCCTCTCCGGACCGACCGTTGCCATCTTTCGCTGCTGTCTCCTATCATGGACAAGCCAGCCTGTATCCCGGCTACTTGCGGCCGCCATAACCGGGACCTGGGAAATCTGTGGAGTAGCGTCAGAGATCCTGGACGCAATATAAACATTAATCCTACTGGATGACACCTGAAACTTACCATGATGTAAGTGTTTGATACAAATTGTCTGCTACATAATAAATCTGTTTTGCTAAGAGGCGCTTTTCTATTTTTCCTTTCATGTCATTTTCCTTGAGTCGGCTTCAACTTGGAGAAGAGCTGCCCTGGGCAACTGAGTTTTTATTAAAGACTTCCTATCCACAATTGTTACTATAGAGTTTTTCAAAACCTTATGCTACCTGCCATCCCTTGGTAACAGTAATAACTTTATGTCCATCTGATTGGAATACTTTTTTTGTTTTTTTGATTTTCAACCTTTGTATAATATCCTTTACACATTTAGGATTAATCGTGTTTGTCTGTGCAGGCTTCCCAAGCGCTTGCATTTGCTATTGTTTTTCTTGTCTTTCTGAAGTCTTGTATAGCAGCTGGGACTGCAGGCACGGTTAACACAACTACTTCAGTCATTTAATAACAATTTATATAATTTTTTTTTTTTTTTTTCCATCTCTGACCTTGCATTTCTATATGCACGCACGTATGCACATATATAGATCATTTATTTATAATTCTCGTAGATTTTAATGGTTCTAATAATTTTTGTTTTATGAGATAGCACTCTAGCTCTTTGCCTTCCTGATTAAGCTCGACTTAGTCCAGCCTATCATTCCTTTAAAATGGAATTGATTAACGAAATTGAATATCACAAATATGATGTACTCGATATATTGTATTCAAGCTTACCCCCTGATTTATTTAGTAACTCAGCGAAACTTAAACGCTCAGACCGATACATTCTTTGTGGAAAGTTCAAAAAACTAGAAAGATTAATTCACTCCACCAACACACAGTGGTGGGATGAGTTTTTTCTAAAAAAATATGCTGAACATAAAATTTCTCCTAGAGGCCTAAGAATCCTTAAAACCTGTTCTTTCCTAGATACTGCCCATAATAAGGAATGGGAAGGGATAGCCGAATTTTGCACCAATAAATTGATAGAGATCATTATTAGTCAGCGGCACATCAAATATAATGAATTGGTGCATCATGTACAAATGCTTTCATTGGAGATTATAGGCTCACAGCAAAAAATTCCATTGACTTGGCTGGACACACTTAAAAGGAACACCAAAACTAAAGAGAATTCACTAATACAGACTAAATTAGGCAAATTTCACAGGGATCTAGATGATTACCGCCAAAAAAAGATTTTTTCTTGGAAAAGTAATACAAAAATACCAGCACTCATGTCTATAGTACCCTATGCTAGAGTGATTCCTAATGTCATATCCAGACCCAAGGATAAATTTAGTTTTGTCAACACCAACAATTCACGTACAGCTAGCCCACTACCCCAACGAATTCATTCTAGACGAAGATTTGGAAATAAATGCCAACCACTTAGGGAAATTCCCTCGCCTAGAGATAATGTGGCTTCCGTCCTAGATGAAAACACATTGTCTACTGGCATAGTTCCTGATGGTAATATGCCGCTTGTATCTACAGATGATATCCCCTCTGGCACTACCTCTGATTCCAATTCCATTGATATACCAACACAATCTTCTATTACCAGTCTTGGTATTGCAGCTCAAATTGTGAGCCAAGATGACTCTTTAATCCCTACCACTCCCCAAGCATCTACCACCTTTGATCTTCTCCTCGGTGATTTTAACATCCATGACATACCAACTTATTCTGCCTCCCTGTCCTTCTCGCCTTTTTTAGAAAAGGGCTCACACCCAAAACACAGATTAAAAAGAAAGCACACAGACGAGGATGTAGGGGAGGACGCAGAAAATCCAAAAATCAATGCAAAACAACAGAAACTATAAAGTTGTTCAATCTTTCCTCCCATGTATTGTCATCTGATGATGTCTCCCTTTTGGGTAGAGGCCTCACTTTTTCTCCCACCATACAACCCAATTCCTTCCAATTATTTAAGGATCTTAACAAATTCATAAGAAACCTTACTCTTAAAAGATTTTATAATATACAATCTACCAAAGGCAAATTAGCTGATCCTGACAGCACATTTTCTCCTGTCACTGTTGCTGAGGCAATTACAGAAGTTTCTTCCTATAGTCCTGATAGCCAATTTAACATGTATGATCTAGAACCTGGCGAGCTGGATCTAGACGTTGATCTTGAATTATTCACTCAACATTTTCAAACATCACCCCCGGTTACACATACACCTTTACAGCCTAAGTCCATTTTTTACCCTACCAAATCCAAGGGACCCTATCTAGAATCTTACTATAGAGTTGTGTTTGCTGACCTCCAAAAATTATGCCAAGCTACAGAAAATGCCGGCAAACATCGCCATTATAATCTTAAACCCGGTGAGAGAGCTTCACTTAAATGCTTCCTTGACAACCCCAATCTTATCATTAAGCCTGCAGATAAGGGGGGTGGGATCATTATTCAAGATCGAACAGATTATGTGGCTGAAGCCATGAGGCTGCTGTCCGATCAAAACACTTATAGAAAACTTCCATCTGATCCTTTACCTCTGTTTCGTATAGAAGCAGAGACATTGGTTAAGAAAGCTCTAGTAGATCAAGTCATCGACAAAAAAGAAGCAGCCTTTTTACGAAAAAACTACTACAGTACGCCGTACTTTTATCATTTACCTAAAGTACACAAAGATCTAAAGAACCCTCCCGGTAGGCCGATCGTTGCCTCTATGAATAGCGTAACTGGTGGCTTCTCACAATACATTGATTCTTTTCTACAACCGCTCGCTCAGGATCTCCCATCATATATACGGGACTCTATACATCTCATGGAACTTCTGTCTCCATATACTTGGCTTGACAGCTATTCTTGGCTGTCATTAGATGTTAACTCCCTATATACCTCCATTCCCCATAATATAGGCCTTTTGGCCGTACAACATTATCTATCCTCCAACCCTATGCTCAACAATAAACAAGCTGAATTTATTCTGGACGCTACTCTGTTTTGCCTTACGCATAATTATTTCCATTTCGAGGGAGATTTCTACCTACAGACCCATGGTACAGCGATGGGGGCTAATTTTGCCCCCTCCTATGCCAACCTGACCATGGGACTGTGGGAGAATCTACTCATATGGAAAAATAACCCTTTTGCTAGATACATAGTATTCTATGGCAGGTATATCGACGATATTGTCATCATCTGGGATGGCTCCTCCTCCCAGGTTGATGACTTTGTCACATACTGCAATACCAATGACATGGGACTCTCCTTTTCCGCTGTCTGGAATAAGGACAGTTTGGCCTTCCTTGATTTAGAACTCAATCATGAGCTAGATAAGATCTTTACTCGTAATTATACTAAACCCACTGCAGGTAACTCTTACCTCCATTACGATAGCTGTCACCATCCCCTCTGGGTAAAAAATATACCTAAGGGTCAATACTGTAGATTAAGACAGAACTGCACCAGGGATAGTGACTACATACTACAAAGTGCACACTTGAAACAAAAATTTTTGGATAAAGGATACCCAGAAAAAATTATAGACCATGCCCATACCATCTATCTTTCTGGCAAGAAACCCAAGAGAATAAAATCGCCAGAAAAACCGGTTGTTCGATTTGTCACTGGGTTCCATGGACAGTATAGAAAAATGGAACATATCATTCATAAACACTGGAACATCTTGAAGCAAGACCCCCACCTAGCTACAATTGCTTGTGATAAACCTAAAGTTACCTACAGAAGGGCACCGACTCTAAAAAACAAAATAGCGCCTAGCAAGTTAAAACACACTAAACCAATTAGTGCTATTTGTCCGGCCCCCCTTAAAGGGATGTATAAATGCAATAAAGCCCTGTGCAAAACTTGCAATTTTGTCCAACATGGACAAAAAAATTTCTCTCATAGGGATAAGACTTATCAACTTGACAATTTTTTCAACTGTTCAAGTGATTATGTCGTTTATTGCCTAACATGCCCATGCAAAATGCTATATGTGGGTCGCACTATTAACCCACTAAGACAGCGTTTTGGCAAACATCGTCGCTTTGTGGAAACTGGTTGTGATGAACACAGTGTACCACGGCACTTCTTGGAATTTCATGGCCAGTCCACGGAGGGCCTACAGGTTTGGGTGATAGAAGCCATACCTAAAGGCCTATCTGAGGCCGAGCGTTTTTCCAGACTGTGTGAGCGCGAAACTTATTGGATTTTTACTCTGGATACCCTTGTGCCGAATGGGTTAAACGAGGAACTAGAGGTTAACACGATCCTCTAAAAAATGTTCCCCTTTTCTTATTTGCCCTCTCCTTATGATGCACGGTTGCAAGTGTGCATGTACATATTGTAGTGTCAGTACCTATATGTGTGTGCTTTTCCATTAAGGAATCTTATGGCTTCTTCTTTTTACACATTTACATATATATAATCCCTTCATTTATTATCATTTATTATAATTATACAATACCATTATTACCATTATCATTTTTTAATTTTAGCTCTTCTGTTACACAGCGCAAGCCTCCACGCATGTGTGGGCGAGCGCTAGCGTGCACTAGCATATATGTGTATGTGTGTCCCTTTATACGTGTGTGTGCACGTGGGCACACATAGGCACACGAGCATATATATATATATATATATATGTGTATATATATATATTTTATTCTTATTATTTCCTTTTGTTTTGTATACAGCTACGCTGACAATCCTCTATAATGACTAGTGATTGATGATTATTCACTGTGCCTATATCATACTCATTATATTTTATCACTTTGATTGTATTTATCGTAACATTTAAGAGCTTGCACCCAAATATTTTGTTGGCAGGCATCATATCCCTGTCATATATTAATTAATTTTTTTTAAAAAAATTTAACACTAAAATGTCTATATAGACATTCCCTTAAAAAGCTTTTATCATACAATAATAATTTTTTGCTATTATAAACGTTATGCCTTAATTACTTCATAATTATTTTATTATGAGCAATATTATTTCATTACTTCTTTAATTATTTTATTATGAGCAATATTATTTCATCACTATTCATTACCTTTATTATCATTATTATTATTATTACTTTTATTATATATATATATTTTTTATTAATTTTTTTATATATTAATATATTAATATATTATTATACATTTTATTATTAGTTTTCTGCTATTTAAGCTATCCCAAGTTAGTGGGGTTAAAACTCCCGTTTTGTTTTATGCAACACACTTGTCATAGCAATTATTGAATTCTGCTGCGCTGACGGGCAGAATTACTTTTAAAACATCCGTCCTTTCTGTCTCCTTGTACACTTGAGAAAGGAGCGCGCATGCCCTGTACGAGAGCTGCGCATGCTCTGAAACGCGTTGTGGTTCCCTGCACCATCCAGTTGACGTCAGACGCTCCTCTCCGGACCGACCGTTGCCATCTTTCGCTGCTGTCTCCTATCACGGACAAGCCAGCCTGTATCCCGGCTACTTGCGGCCGCCATAACCGGGACCTGGGAAATCCGTGGAGTAGCGTCAGAGATCCTGGACGCAATATAAACATTAATCCTACTGGATGACACCTGAAACTTACCATGATGTAAGTGTTTGATACAAATTGTCTGCTACATAATAAATCTGTTTTGCTAAGAGGCGCTTTTCTATTTTTCCTTTCGAGTACTCACTCTTGGACATGCAACAAGGCACCAGGTCTGTGGCACAATATGCTATTGAGTTTCGTACCCTTGCTGCTGAGACTACTTGGGACTCAAGGGCATTACGTGCAGCCTTCCGAAAAGGTCTTGCAGATCGCATCAAAGACGAATTAGTCTATAAGGATTCCCCAGAAGACCTAGAGAAATTCATAGAGCTCTGTGTTCGTCTGGATGTCCGGTATCATGAAAGGTGCCAAGAGAGACTTAGAACTCGCAAGTTTCATCAGCCAGTTTACCGTTTGGCCCCTAACTTCCAAGCACCACCTCAGCCAGAACCTGAAATCTCAGTTGAACCCCAGACACCTGTGGAACCCATGGATGTAAGCCGTCTCCACCTAACTGAGTCTGAGAAACAAAGGAGGCGTGCATTGGGCCTATGCCTATATTGTGGACTTAAAGGACATTTATTATCTGTCTGCCCTTCCCGTCCAGTAAAAGGGCAGGGTCTAACCAGTGTTGGAGGAGCTGGCTTAGACCTTACAGGTATATCCTCCAAGACCAAGATTACCATTCCTGCAATTATCCATTTACCCTCTAAACTTGTCTCCTGTGAGGCTTTTGTGGATTCTGGAGCTGCTGGCATATTCTTGGACTACACTTTTGCTAAAAAAAATAATATCCCATTTGTTCCAAAATCTAGACCCCTGAACATTACCACCGTGAATGGACAACCCTTGGGAGATGGCATTGTAAAATTTGAGACTATGACAATCACCCTTCAGGTAGGCGTACTCCACAAAGAGGAAGTTGTCTTGTCTCTTATTGATTCTCCACTTCTGCCTGTTATCCTTGGTTACCCATGGTTACAACAACATAACCCTTCTTTTGATTGGGAAAATGGAGAACTAACCTCTTGGGGGTCGTTCTGTCATTTAAACTGTTTGTCTCAACCCAAAAGACTTCCTGCTTGTATGTTGGCTTCCGTGGCCGTCCCACCTACCTTGCCTCATGAATACCATGCGTTTGCAGACGTATTTTGCAAGCAAAGGGCAGAGGTTTTACCTCCAAATCGTTCTTTTGACTGTGCAATTAAATTGATTCCTGGAGCACCTCTTCCCAAAGGAAGGACCTATCCCCTGTCTTTGCCTGAACAAAAATCCATGGAGGAATACGTAAAAGACAACTTGGAAAGAGGTTTTATCCGACCCTCTTCTTCTCCAGTAGGGGCAGGTTTTTTCTTTGTTGAAAAAAAATATGGGGGTCTTCGACCAAGCATAGACTATCGAGGGTTAAATCAAATCACTGTAAAAGACTCCTACCCTTTGCCTCTCATTCTTGAACTGTTTGATGTACTTAAGGGGGCTGTTATCTTCTCCAAGCTAGACCTACGAGGGGCTTGTAATCTGATTCGAATTAAAGATGGGGACGAGTGGAAGACAGCATTCAACACTCGTAATGGACATTTTGAATATCTGGTTATGCCATTTGGGTTGTGTAACGCCCCTGCTGTCTTCCAACGTTTCATGAATGAAATTTTTCATGATTTCAGCAACAGTTTTGTGATCATCTACTTGGACGACATTTTAATCTTTTCCAAGACTCATCTAGAGCACATCTCGCATGTAAAGCAGGTATTGCAACGACTGAGAGAAAACCATCTTTACGCGAAGATTGAGAAATGCAGTTTCCATCAAAGCCGTATTCCTTTCCTTGGATACATTATAAGTGCTGTCGGTTTCCAAATGGACCCTCAAAAACTTTCCGCTGTCTTGCAATGGCCCCAACCGACCACTTTAAGAGGGCTCCAAAGCTTTCTAGGGTTCGCAAATTACTACAGATGCTTCATCAAAGGTTTTGCCTCCATTGCGGCCCCCCTTACTGCTATGACTAAGAAAGGTACAAATTGCAAGGTATGGTCCTCAGATGCAGAATCGGCTTTCCAGCAATTAAAAGACATGTTCAGCAAAGCTCCAATTCTTCAGCATCCAAATCCCGATCTCCAGTACATAGTTGAGGTTGATGCCTCTGAGGTAGGAGCAGGTACCGTGCTCTCCAAGAGACAGCCTAAGTCCGGTAGAATCCATCCAGTAGCATTTTGCATTTTTTTCTAGAAAGTTTTCTCCAGCGGAGATGAATTACGATGTTGGGAATCGAGAACTACTGGCCATCAAATTGGCATTGTCTGAATGGCGACATCTTCTGGAAGGGGCTCCCAAACCTTTTTCTATCCTCACTGACCATAAAAACCTACTGTATCTTCAGACTGCAAGATGTTTGAACTCACTTCAGGCTCGATGGGCTCTGTTTTTCTCCCGTTTTAATTTTGTTCTTTCTTATGTTCCTGGGCATAAAAACAAGAAAGCCGATGCTCTTTCCAGACAGTTCGCTACCTCTGAAGAAGACCAACCTACCGAGCAGTATATAATCCCACCTCACAAAATTGTCGCACAGATCTCTACGGCTCTTTCCCAACAGTTACAAGAAACCCAGAATCGTGTTCCCCAAGGCTTGAAGATACTACCAGGTCGCCTGTTCATAGCCCCTAGCCTCAGAAAACCTGTACTCCTCTGGGCACATGATGGTGTGTTATCTGGACATCCTGGTGTCACCATCACTCTTAAGACCTTGCAGCATCATGTCTGGTGGCTTCATATGAAAAGGGATGTTACTGACTATGTGGCTGCCTGTCCAACTTGTGCTGCTAATAAAGTACCCCGTACATTGCCTACTGGACTGTTACAACCACTTTCAGCACCTCGTCAGCCTTGGTCCCATTTGACTATGGACTTCATTACAGACTTACCCAAGTCCGAGGGCATGACTGCTATATGGGTCATAGTGGATCGCTTTTCCAAAATGTCTAATTTTGTGCCGCTCCCGGGATTACCTACAGCGGAAGCACTGTCTACTCTCTTCCTTTCCCATATTGTGAGATATCATGGCATACCTACCAATGTCGTCTCAGACCGCGGATCCCAGTTTGTTTCCCGATTCTGGAGAGCGTTCTGCAAGAAACTGGGAGTAACACTTTCACTCTCTACCTCACATCACCCTCAAACAGATGGTCAAACCGAACGCATGAACCAGACCCTAGAAACCTATCTTCGACATAATGTCAATGCCTTACACTCCAACTGGTCTGAGTATTTGCCTTTAGCTGAGTTCGCCATTAATTCCCGTTGGCACAGTGCTCTTCATACCACACCATTCTACACAGCCCTAGGCTATCACCCTCAGACTTTTCCCCTACTTCAGCCTTCTTCTGGTGTACCAGCAGCAGATCAGCGGGTTAAAAATATTCTGCTACATTGGAAAAAGATTTGCTTATTACTACGGAAGTCAGCAGGCAAGTATGCACTTTTTTCCAACAAACGAAGACGCCATATACCTCCATATGTGGTGGGGGACAGAGTTTGGCTATCAACCAAATATGTGAGACTGAAACAACCTTCTACCAAATTGGGCCCTCGATTCATTGGTCTTTACAGAATTATTGCTCGAGTCGGGCCAGTCTCCTATCGGTTGAAATTACCCTCCTCTCTCCGGATTCATCCTGTGTTCCACGTTTCCCTCCTCAAAAAAGCAATTTTCAATCGCTACTCCAGAACGCAACAGCTACCTCCTCCTGTTCTTGTTGATGGACAAAATGAGTTTGAAGTCTCCAAGATTCTTGATTCTAGAAGACAGGGTCGTGGCCTTCGGTATCTGGTTCATTGGAAGGGATATCCTGTCACAGACCGTTCCTGGGTTCCAGCCAAAGATCTGCATGCCCCTTCTCTTATTCGAGACTTCCATGCCTCCTTTCCCACTAAGCCCGGCTAGGCCCCCGGAGGGGTCCACTGGGGAGGGGGCCTTGTCATGTACCTGGGTGTATTTGAACCGGGATCTTTCTGGTCCCAAAGCTGCAGCCTTACCTGTTGCGCTACGGAGCAGATATAGACTTTTGGAAATGTCCTCTCAGTATTAAACATTACCTTGGACTCACTAGCCCCACCTGCTGCCAGCTGTGGACAATTTTCAATCAAAGCAGCCCTTAAAAAGGAAGTGATGCTATCTCTCAGCACCTGTTTGTGTGGAATAGCTCCCTGGGTGTTGTGACTGCTTTTTGATCCTGATTTTCGTGTTGAACTTCTGCCTGAATTCCTGACTACTCTCTAGCCTGCTGATTTTGTACTTCACTGCCAGCTTGTGTATGACCTTTGCCTGCCTGACCTCTCTCTGGATTTCGATCGTGTACCGTTTTGCCTGATCTGTTGCCAACCTAATCTGCCTGACTACGTTTTTGCCTGAATCCTCAGCACACAAGTTCCACTTCGGACACTACCTATCACAGGTAACTTACACAGAGTGACGTGCTGTGCTGTGTGCCTCTAGCTTATATAGAAACTGGGTCACATGTTGCACTGGCCAATCACAGCCATGCCATTAGTAGGCATGGCTATGATGGCTTCTAAGGGCACACCAGTTAAACAAAAGGGGATTGGCTGCCCCCTGAAGCTTTTCTAAATGCGCCATTACATCACCGAACACTGGACCCGAACATACACGCAATTGTTCGGGTCCGGTACCCAAAAACTCAAATGTTCGGTACGGACCCGAACTTTACAGTTCGGGTTCGCTCAACCCTACTCATTATGTATTTTTCTTGCAGGTGTTATTTTTCATTTATTTTTTGAAAAGTGGGTTTACAACCACTTTAAGGGCCTCCTTGTACATAAAAAGTTTGACGGTAATAAAAGTAAACTAGATAATTAAATAATCAGGCTAAAAGAAGTATACCCAAATATTGCTTCGCGATTACCAAAGTAAACACAATTTTTACTATGTGCATTTATGAGCAAATCAAGCTTTTTTAAAGCAATCTACTGACTTGGCTAAAACTTGCTCCCATTATAGATATATTGACATATTCACAGTTCTCACTGTAACAAGACCTTTCCATAAGAAGTGGTTGAACCTCTTCTCCAAGCAAAGACTGCCCTTGTTTCTTTTGCATTTACAACTTGCCATCCAATGAACAACTTTTCATCAAGTTTACTATATAGAGCGTCATCATTTATAAATATAGGAAAGGTGATTATACCCCCTTGATTTCTTGAATAATTTTGGTTATGTAAGGGTCCTTCCATTATGTACCCCATACTCAATCACTTGGGGGGGCCGGGATCTGGGGGCCCTCTTGTTAAAAGGGTCACCCCCACAACCACCAAGCAGACTTGTGGAGAAGAGGCCCTTGTTGTGTTCAACAAAGCACCCCACCATGTTGAGGGCATGTGTCATGGTATGGTTCGGGACACTCATCCCCCTCTTTTCTGGCCTGCTGGGCTGCATGATAAGGATATGGTATGGATTTTAGGGGTCACCTTATTTTTTGTTTTTTTTAGTGTGTGGTCCCCCTTCAAAATCCATACCAGACCCAAATGGCCGGATATGGATTGGGGGGATCTTGTGTCATTTTTTTAGCTATTTTATTTACATTTTACTGTCAGCAGGGAATTCCCCGCTAATGGCAGGGATGACTCATCGTTGTTAGGAAGATGGCGGGTGCCGGCTCATTAACAACCAATGACTCATCCCTGCTTCTGACACTGGTTGTTATAAATGGACAAACGCCTGCATTCTAACAACCAGTGTCAGAAGCAGGGATGAGTCATTGGTTGTTAAGGAGCCGACACCCGCCATCTTCCTAACAACGATGAGTCATCCCCGCTTCTGACACTGGTTGTTAGAATGCAGGCGTTTGTCCATTTATATCTGTTAAGGTCCACTTCAGTGTTTTAAATGGAACAAAAATAGAAGCGTGTACTGTTTAAAAAAAAAAACAGACCTAAATGAATGTGGGTGTATATGGATGGGCATCTGTTTACATCCATTTGCACAAAGGAATGTATTGTTGTCTGTTTTTCATCTGTCAATGGAAAGCATGTGTGAAAGAACCCTTAATATTTCATCAAATTGGAGAACATCCATGCCCCTTAACTGCTTGTCCACCGCCCACCGTCAAATGACGGCGGGTGGAAGATCCTATTGTTCTGATCGGACGTCATATGATGTCGCGCCTTCAGAAGCCACTAGGGGGCGCGCCGCGTCTCTGGGGGCCCGATGTGCGTGCCTGGCGGCCACGATGGCTGCCGGGCATCCGCGATTGTTCAGTAACTGAGCAGGACCGTGAATCTCTGTGTGTAAACACAGAGATCCACGTCCTGTCAGGGAGAGGAAACCGATAGTGTGTCCCTTGTACATAGGGACAACCATCGGTCACCTCCCCCAGTCAGTCCCCTCCCCCCACAGTAAGAATCACTCCCAGGCAGCACATTTAACCCCTTCCTTGCCCCCTAGTGTTAACCCCTTCCCTGCCAGTCACATTTATACAGTAATCAATGCATTTTTATAGCAGGGATCGCTGTAGAAATGTGAATGGTCCCAAAAATGTGTCAAAAGTGTCCGATGTGTCTGCCGCAATATCACAGTCACAATAAAAACCGCAGATCGCCGCCATTACTAGTAAAAAAAAAAAAAAATTATAAAAATGCTATAAATCTATCCCCTATTTTGTAGATGCTATAACTTTTGCGCAAACCAATCAATATACGCTTGTTGCAATTTTTTTCACCAAAAATATGTGGAAGAATACGTATCAGCCTAAGCTGAGGAAAAATTAAAAAAAAAAAAAAAAATGGATATTTGTTATAGCAAAAAGTAAAAAGTATTGTGTTTTTTTTTCAAACTTGTCCCTCTTCTTTTGTTTATAGCACAAGAAATAAAAAACGCAGAGGTGATCAAATACCACCAAAAGAAAGCTCTATTTGTGGGAAAAAAATTATAAAAAATTCATTTGGGTACAGTGTGGCATGACTGCGCAATTGTCATTAAAAATAAAAATACAAACAATATTCGCGCTGCTAACACATATGAGCAGCTACAATACCTGTGGAAAAAAGGCAACAACAAACAATATACAAAAAATGCAGCGCTATGTGTATGACAATGTGAAAAACCAAGTGCTCCAAAATTAACTGAATCACAGAAAAAATAATAAATAAAAATCCAAATATATTAATGAATAAAAAGTCCAATTATATATAGAACTCCAAATAGATGTGATGAAACATATATTCAAATCAATTCCAAAAGGTGCAAGTGAATCTTCCAAAGTAAATATGTGACTTGTAACATAACCACCACCACGTGAAGGGGAGGCTTACCGGATGTAGTGGACCCAATACACATACGGGTATGGGGTCAAACAGGCTGAATACGTATACGTCCGTGCATATGGAACCAGATAAACACTGCGCACCCTTATATCCAAGGTCCAAGCTCAGGAGGGGATACCAGAAATTCAAGCCAATAGGGAATTTGACTCACATAAAGTTCATGTGGAAAAAGAAGGGAGATGGCACATAGCGTAATAACGCAAAGGATTTTAATGAATATAGGCAAGTACACTTACATTCAATCCATAGATTTGATGCTTTGCAAAGACACTCAGTAGCAGCAGTAGAGTCCCCCGACGCGTTTCGCAAAATGTTGCATCGTCTGGGGCATGACTCCACTGTTGCCTGTATGCTATTTATATGTGACAGAGACCTCCCCCTGATCTGCCCACCAGAACAGCACTTCCTGTGAAATCAAAGATGGCGCCAAAGCGTGCATCCCAAGCCTCTCTATGGAACCCCTCCATACGTAACTGGTTCATTTGTGGGAAGCTGTATCGGCCAGAAGGGGAACTATTAATAGTATAATGTCAACATATATAGCCGCTTACCTATGCATGGTAAGGGCTAAATCCTCTGATTCCACATGTGTGTGTGAGATCCAGTGTTTATCTGGTTCCATATGCACGGACGTATACGTATTCAGCCTGTTTGACCCCATACACGTATGTGTATTGGGTCCACTTCATCCGGTAAGCCTCCCCTTCACGTGGTGGTGGTTATGTTACAAGTCACACATTTACTTTGGAAGATTCACTTGCACCTTTTGGAATTGATTTGAATATATGTTTCATCACATCTATTTGGAGTTCTATATATAATTGGACTTTTTATTCATTAATATATTTGGATTTTTATTTATAATTTTTTCTGTGATTCAGTTAATTTTGGAGCACTTGGTTTTTCACATTGTCATACACATAGCGCTGCATTTTTTGTATATTGTTTGTTGTTGCCTTTTTTCCACAGGTATTGTAGCTGCTCATATGTGTTAGCAGCGCGAATATTGTTTGTATTTTTGTTCTATTTTGGATTTTTTATATTTGCTGCAGTTACACTTTCTGTTTCAAGTGCACCCAGTGATGGATGTATTTGATTACAGAGCCTCTCGTACAGTTAACACTGAAGGGGTGTTTTCCACCACCAATAGTGACACTGAGATAGGGGGTTTATTTACCAGATTGAAAAATGTAATGTCTTCAGAATTACACCTGCAATGGGACCTGGTTTTTTTGGAACAATACATAATTGATCATATGGTTCCCAGAAGTCTCCGTTGGGAAGTTCAACCCCAACAGGGAGATTCTGAGATTGATTCCTGGTTTAACTATTTTAATGACGCAGGGATTAAGTTCCTAGGCGTCCTGATCTCAAGGAAGAAGGTGAGACTGGTCGAATTGGATAGAGAAATTAAGGACCTTAAAGAGAAGCTTTTTTTATACAAAACATCTCTTGAGTATCTCTCTCTATCGGCTAGTCTACAGAATCATCTTGAAAAAGAGGACAGAGATCAGAAATTAAAAAAACATAAAAAGTATTCCAGGGATGCTGGGGACTATAGAAATAATACTGTATTTGGGTGGCAGAAGTTATTTTCTACATCATTTGGAGCAGAGATGGACTCTGCTCCCTCTGCAGGTAGTTCCACCCAGACTTCTACCAATGTTCCTTCACTGACTCAGTCTGTGATGGCACCCATGGTTCCAGCCCCTGTGTTTGGATCACAAGGGGGTTCTGTTCGTGCACCTCCATCTAGGAACCCCCACACCCCTACTCATCAAAGAGGTAGGGGGAAATCTAGAGGGACAAGAGGTACTAGAGGTTCTTCTCGAGGTCATTCACGACATCATAGTGGTCCACGTCATCTTGGATATGATGATTATTCATATAATGCCTCTCCAGCTCGATCGAGAGCTGTTCCATCGTCCCATTATGATTATCCATCTCATTATGGTCCCCCCCCATCTCTACTCATAATAGATTTGCCTCTTTAGGTGAAGTACGTGATGATAGTCATCATACACGTGCCAGATATCCTCCGGAACCCATGTATTACAGTCCTGGTTATTCCAACTCACAGAGTCATGGTACACGGGATTTTCACGGGGTTTCAGACACCCACAAAAGAGGCTTAGACCAAAGAGAGGGAGTAGAGGGGGGAAGAGAGTACAGGAAAGGAAAAAGAAGGAGAGTTTAAAAGGCCAGGGCGTTTTTAACCTTAGCACTAAGGTATTTACCCCGGAAGAATTATCAGTTTTGGACAAAGGTCTCAAGTTTGCCCCTCCTAAAAAATTAGATAAGTTTGGTACCTTTATTGACATTCAGAGATATGTTCGGAAGGTAAATATTCAAAGGTACCTCATTACCAATCCCATTGTGAGTGAGGCTAGGGCAGCTGCCTTTGGAACGGTACATTCGGGTCTATCTAACCCATCTTTGTTTAACCCCCCCGTTCCAGTAGCACCCTCTGTAAGTATTTTTAGAGACTTAGTATTGAAGGATTTGTCAGAAATCTCTGAGAAACATAGTTCTAGACAAACCGTGTCTAGTATGGGCCTTAAGTCTCTGTGTTCTAACAAGGACCTAATTATTCGTCCCGCCGACAAAGGCGGAGGCATAGTTGTTCTGGACAAATCAGATTATGAACAAGAAATGTTCAGAATCTTGAATGAGCCCAATACATATTCACAGTTGCCTTCTAATCCTACTTCTATGTTCAAAACTGAACTTCAGGGTTTGGTTGACAGCGGTTTTTCTAGAAACATTTTAAACAAAAAAGAAAAAGAGTTTTTGGTCCCTGTGGTCCCTAGGATACCCACCATTTATTATCTACCGAAGGTTCACAAGGACCCAGTGCATCCACCCGGTCGTCCAATTGTGAGCGGGATAAATTCCGTCACATCCAGAATTGGCCGCTATATTGACCATTATCTCCAGCCTGTGGTCAGGCGTGTGCCATCCTATCTGGCGGACACGGGGGCTACTATAAGAAAATTACAGGAAGTAAGTATTGATGGGGACTACATTTTGGTGACAGCCGATGTAGCCTCACTCTATACATGTATCCCACATAATATGGGGTTAGGAGCTGTACAATATTTTCTGGAGAAGGAGGAAACTTTAGCTCCCTTTCAAAGGGCGTTCATTATGGAACTATTGGAGTTCGCCACAAGGAGTAGCTACTTCTGGTTCAATGATAATTTTTACCTCCAGTTGAGAGGTGTAGCCATGGGGGCCAAATATGCCCCCAGTTTGGCTAATCTGTTCATGGCCAAGTGGGAGGAGGATGTCGTCTATACCTATGACACCCAGCACCTTGTGTTCTGGGCTAGGTATATTGACGACATCCTCCTCCTATGGAGTGGCAGTGTTACATCATTGAACACCTTCATGGACCATCTAAATGTTAATGATAGGGGGATCTCCCTTTCATACACTGCCAGCCATGAAAAGATACAGTTTCTTGATCTAGAAATTAGCATCCATGACCGTCAGTTCTGTTTTCAAACACACTTTAAGAAGACTGACCGGAATGGATACATTCCACAGGATAGTTGCCACCATCAATCGTGGCTTAAATCTGTCCCGCGGAGTCAGTTCCTCAGATTGAGAAGGAACTGCAGTGATGTGAACACCTTCCTCACTCAGGCTGAGATCCTTAAAAAACGTTTTATCGATAAAGGCTATGATCTTGCCAATATAGATAAGGACCTTAGACAGGTATTGGAGACCGATAGGGATTCTCTGTTGATGGTTAAACAGAAAGGCGAACCCAATGATGCTTTTAAATGGGCGATGCTTACCTCCTTCTCCTTACAGCATAAACAAGTGAAAGCTATTATAGTAAAGCACTGGGATATCTTGAAAAACAATAATATCCTTGGTTCAGTTTTACCAGATCAGGCCAAAGTTATTTTCAGAGGGGCACCTACCCTTCGGGGTAGAATAGCACCTAATATCATCAACCCCCCAGTACGCCCCTCCTTTTTTCATCAATTGGTGGGCTACCATCCATGTAAGAGGTGTAGCGTGTGTAGGTATAACACATCTGGTAGGAGCAAAACCCTGGAGTTTAGGTCAACTAAGACAGGGAAGGTGTATCCAATTAAACAATTTTGCACATGCTCCACCACACACATAGTATATCTTATCACCTGCCCTTGCGGGAAACAATATGTTGGCCGTACAATTAGGCCGTTTTCCGTGAGAGTAGGTGAACCTGTTTCTCTTATTTTGGGGGGTGATGTTAATCATACGGTGCCCAGACACTACAGATTGCATCACGGTAGGAATCCAGCTGGCACACAATTTTTGATCATTGATCACTTCATCCCCCATTGGAGGGGTGCCCCTAAAATTAGGGGTGTGTCTCAGTTGGAGACCTACTGGATATATGAATTACAAACGCACAGGCCGTCTGGTTTAAACGTCGAATGGGATATTAATTCCTTTATCGACCAATCTTAAGAATGGCAGTTTCCATTAGACCATGGACCAATCATACTTTTTCTTAAGGAAATTTCAGGAGGATTATTATCCCCCATGACTATTTCCTTTTTTATTTTTGTTATATTTTATGTATTTTATCTATGTCATATATTATGTGATTTTTATGAGTTACTGTGTAGTTGGATTGAGGCCGCTCCTGGTTTGCCCATTAGACAGCAATTGTTGTCTTAATCACAAATTCATTTTGTGAGGATTTAGGATAATGGCCTCTTAGTTTGTCTCTTACAGGAGACTAACTTTTCATGTCAAGATTTCTTATTCCACACACAGTAAGATGATCAATAGGTTTAATACCTCCTTTTTGGTCATCTATTTATTCTTTTTTAATTGTTCTATGACCCTTTTTATAATATTAAAGGCAGTCACCATCGCACCCATTTCCTTTTGGTTGCATGCAATACCCTTTTCTGGCCGCATTAGTAGACATATTATATCTATGGAGACCGCTAGGGGTTTATGTGATTCCAGTCAGGGCTGCGTTCCACGCTCTGTGTTATGCATGGCGTTGGAACGCATCGCTCGGTTTATAATTGAGCCTGCTGTTGATGACGCACAGCGTCATTTCTGCTTGTTATGGGTGTTCCCTGTGTAGCAGGGGCTCCGTGATGGACATGTGATGTCACGTGACTGTCATCTCGAGATAGATGACGCTGTTGTGTTATACCCTGGAAAATCATGTGACGTGATGTCACGTGACGGTCATGTGGCGTTGGACGGCGCCGCTGCGCCGCCCACGTATGGCGTGTACGTCCGCACGTCGGCCGGCGTCTCGTTTGCATATGCAGGCGGAGTGACGCGGGACTGTGGGACGGGCACGCCAGGCTGTCATTAGACAGCGTTAAAGGTGTCATGGCTCCTATCACGAGGATCTCACACACACATGCGGAATCAGAGGATTTAGCCCTTACCATGCATAGGTAAGCGGCTATATATGTTGACATTATACTATTAATAGCTCCCCTTCTGGCCGATACAGCTTCCCACAAATGAACCAGTCACGTATGGAGGGGTTCCATAGAGAGGCTTGGGATGCACGCTTTGGCGCCATCTTTGATTTCACAGGAAGTGCTGTTCTGGTGGGCAGATCAGGGGGAGGTCTCTGTCACATATAAATAGCATACAGGCAACAGTGGAGTCATGCCCCAGACGATGCAACATTTTGCGAAACGCGTCGGGGGACTCTACTGCTGCTACTGAGTGTCTTTGCAAAGCATCAAATCTATGGATTGAATGTAAGTGTACTTGCCTATATTCATTAAAATCCTTTGCGTTATTACGCTATGTGCCATCTCCCTTCTTTTTCCACATGAACTTTATGTGAGTCAAATTCCCTATTGGCTTGAATTTCTGGTATCCCCTCCTGAGCTTGGACCTTGGATATAAGGGTGCGCAGTGTTTATCTGGTTCCATATGCACGGACGTATACGTATTCAGCCTGTTTGACCCCATACACGTATGTGTATTGGGTCCACTACATCCGGTAAGCCTCCCCTTCACGTGGTGGTGGTTATGTTACAAGTCACATATTTACTTTGGAAGATTCACTTGCACCTTTTGGAATTGATTTGAATATATGTTTCATCACATCTATTTGGAGTTCTATATATAATTGGACTTTTTATTCATTAATATATTTGGATTTTTATTTATTATTTTTTCTGTGATTCAGTTAATTTTGGAGCACTTGGTTTTTCACATTGTCATACACATAGCGCTGCATTTTTTGTATATTGCACAATTGTCATTCAAAGTGTGACAGAGCTGAAAGCTGAAAAATGGCTTGGGCAGGAAGGGGTTGAAAGTGCCCTGTAGGCAAGTGGTTAAAGAAGAATTCCAGCCTAATAATAAATAGTCCAAAAAATGTCCCCTCCCCCTTCCTGCCACCTATGCTACCTAAACTGTGTAAAAAATGTAATAAAAAAAAAGATGTGTATTTTGCACTTGCCTATTTTCAGCCTGATCTGGATCATGTGACTGGGCTGGAACAGAATGAAAATAGGTAAGTATACAAATCTTTTTTGCACAGGTTAGGCAGCATAGGTAACAGAAGTGGGGAGGGAACATATTTAAGCTTAGTCTGTGTTAAGATAAAATGATACTTTAATTATTTGGTTGCTTTTCTCTGCATTCTCTTTAGATCTATAACATCCTTTTTGTGAACAGGTGTACTCTGCGTAATGTGTTTTGATACAATATAATGTTTCCTTTCTCCATCTTAAAATATATTATTTTCTGTGCAGCATTATTTTATTACTGACAAGAAGCACATATTCTTGAATTGCTAATAATGCCATTTATTTAGCAAGTCTAAGATATTGTAATTAAATATTCCCCCCAAATTTAAATGTATGGCTACCATTACGAAAACAAACCATAAAACATATTATTTAAATGAATGTAAGTACGTTTGTAAATCAAATGTAGTTGCTGTTTGATGTTAAATGCTTAAATCAACAGAATCAAGCCTGGTGTATGTGAAATTTCAGTTTTATTGGACTGGAGGATAAGTGGCTTCCTAGAGAAACAATATAGCATTTCACACATTTAGAACATATCTAGGCTGGATGCAAACAGATGTTTTGTTTGTAGCTTGCCAACACATACAAGCCAAGATTCTAATCCTGAAGTGGGTGGATTGACTCTAAATATTCTAAATTCTCATCCTTCACTGTGACTGCATTTAACTCAGATGTAATAGAACATTCAGAATAGAGTACCTTGTATAATCCAAGTCATAACTTTATAGTAGCAAAAATAAAATAAAAAATGTGCGAAAGCAGTACTGTTTGGTTGACTTTTCTTCATCAAATCATAGAGGTAATGTAGTTTTGGCAGACTTCTATACTGCTGAATAGTGAGCAATCTGGTGTCTAATGTGCCTACCACAGAGTTTCATTTTGCTTTGGTGTCCATGTGATATGTTTTATCCTCTTTGTAAGTGCTGGTAAACTGCAGAAAAAAAGGAAATATAATACAAACACAATTTAAATTTAGCCTAAAAACTTTGAAAATTAGGAATTAAGGATCACATCTGGAGCAGCAAGTAAAATGAATCAGAATTTTAAAACTATGAGATAAATATTACAGTACTATTAAAAATCTGCTTAGATTTCTTAATTAAAATTACAATTTCAATTTAAAGTTGAAGCCCATCATTAATATGATCTCTCACAATATTTTGCAGCCTGATTGATCAGGGCTTTGGACTGGGACTGCAGCCTCCTATCACATGATCCTTTGTTGCACACACATCCACTTTCAAGATTACATCTTTAAAGTGTTACTAAACCTGCAAAAGTAAAACCAGTCTATGTATGCAGTAAAGCATGCTTGCTTTACTCACTGTGGAACCTAAGGGGTTAATCCTCTGCATTGTGTAAAAAGGATGTTTGATCCTGTCTTCTCTGATCCTCTCCTTCCACTGTCCCAAATATATTTCCTGATAATACAGAGCCAGGGGACAGGCTGCACATGCTCAGTTTGGTGTGTATTGCTGGGGAGTTTTTTTTCTTGGGAGGGTGCATGTGATCAGCACAGGACCAATCAGCACTGTCCGGACAGAGGGTCAGGGGTCCTGCATCCTGATAGGATAGTCAGTGTAGAATGAAAACTCCTCCTAAAAGCTTTAACTAGACACTTATAGAAGTAACAAGACTGCTATATACTACTGATGAGAAAAGGTATTAAGCAGTATAAATTTACAAAAATAACTGCATTTCCATTTTCTGTGTACTGTGGAAGACCAGATATAGTGAATGCAGGTCCCTGGGTTTAGTAACACTTTAAGCATTCAAGTCAAAAGACTACAGTGTGATATTATTGGATTTATTAATCCATGATAAAGGATGTGATTACCGTATATACTCGAGTATAAGCTGACCCGAATATAAGCGGAGGCACCTAATTTTACCACAAAAAATACTCGAGTATAGGCCTAGGGTGTCCATCTGCATGCCTCACGGTGCCTCACTTTGCCTCACTGTGTCCATGTGCATACCTCACTGTGCCCATGCCTCACTGTGCCCATGCCTCACTGTGTCCATGACTAGACTTACATTTAACATGGGAGTATATGGAAGGGGTGCCCGGCTTTGAAAAATTGGTGCTCCCTGGCCGTAGGTCCCCCAGACAGCAAACTTTGCACACTTGTAGAGGAGAAGTGGGGCTATATGGGTGGCACGTTTCGGGTCCAAAGGGACCTACGACCGGCCGGTACCGGGTCCCCAAATTTACCAGGGAAATTACCAGTTAACATGGGAGTCTATGGAAGGGGTGACCAGGTTTGAAAAATCGGTGCTCCCCGGCCGTAGGTTCTCCGGTCAACAAACTTTGCACACTTGTAGAGGAAGAGTGGGGCTATATGTGCGCCAAGTGTGGGCTGGTACCGGGTCCCCTAAGTCCGGAAGATCAGGCGCAAAAAGGTGACTCGAGTATAAGCCGAGGGGGCATTTTCAGCACAAAAAATGTTCTGAAAAACTCGGCTTATACTCGAGTATATACGGTATATAGCCTGTATGTATTTTATGATTAGTGTCCTATACATGTATGATACTGTTCTAAAATAGCAGACATCTCTTCATTTCAGAAACTATAACAACTGGCTGTGCTATTTAAATGTTTCAATTTTCAATTGACTAACTTAACATTTTCTAGTTGACAACATGATTTTTCTGGTTCATTCATTCTCATTTTTTGATTTTTGTTATACAGGTTGATTATAGAAACATGTTTCATAGTGTTAATAGAAGCTATAAAGGCTACATTTATATTCTTACACTGTTATAAATAAACCTAAATGCTTACAAAGAAGTGTTTATCACTATAATAACAACTTTGAATGTTATTGAATTATTTCAGGTTTGTATTAATATATAGTTCACAAAAACATTTATAGCATATAAAGAGTTAGGGATTGTATCTATCAGAGACCATGTTAAGCAGCACCCTGGCTTCCAGAATAACCCTTGTCTTTAATGGTTCTTTTGGTAATTGTCCTTAAATTAGGTCCTATATCCTGTAGCCCATTTCTTTATTAACAGTGACTCAACTCTGCACTGATTGTCTCAGCAGGTCACCATGTTTAATAGCCGTTTGTCTTAAAGTTTGCCAGTACCGCATTACAAGTAAAGTGCTTTTTTTTTTTTTTTTTTTTTTTTTACACTGCTCTCTGATCTTATAACCTTACAGAGTGTACCAGGGCAATCATTTCACCTCATTAAAAGCAGGTTATTGGAAAATATGAGATTTTTGTGTAATTCTTAGTCTTTTCCTATTCTTCAAATTGTTAGACATACAGTACGTGATCACATATGAATGCATAGAGGTTGATATACTAAATTGAAATAATAGACTGTTTCCTTTGCAAGGGAATTTTGGCTTGGTAAATTAGGTGGAGCTCTGCTGACTTCCATCATACAATCTTGTACAAGAAAAAATACAGTTTTGTTTTTTGTACTTTTGCTTCATTGACCTGGTAAAAAAAATTACTTCAATAAGGAAAATCATAGAAAAATCAAAAGTTCTAATCTGGGTCTGGGATCTGGGTCAACGACTTAAAGCATTAAAGTGAGAGGGTCTAAATGACAAAAAGACGCTATTATTTTACTTTACAAAATTCTTATGAGATTTGCATAGTACAGGTTGTGGTACAAACATTATAATACAGAATTTACATGATAACATGATATACTGAATAGCAGCGTTAGGCAACCTTTAAGAGGTTGAGATCTACCTGGGCAACATGTGGGAAATCAAATATCCCCGGCGGGGGGTGGGTGTTTGGGAGGGTAGGGCTGGGGCGTCATCGTCGTCGCTCTTTAAAAAACAAAACAACAATAAAGCCGCCAATAAAAACACATAGTATGTCACATTAGTGTATTCTGCCCCGCTTCCAATCACCCCCCCACCACAGTATTATCCTCTGCCATCCCCCCTCCCCCACAGCGGTGTCCTCTGCCTCTATTTACATCATCCCCCCAGTAATATGCTCTTCCCCCCCACTGTAATGTCCTCTGCCCCCTACTCACACACACACATGTGGTAGTGTTCTCTGACCCCCCACATATGGTTGTGTCTTCTGACCCCCCCAACAGTAGTGTCCTGTGCCCCCAAAGCAGTGTCCTTTGCCGCATAGCAGTGTCCTCTGCCATTCCCCTTCATTGTAGAGCACTCTGCCCCCCATAGCAGTGTCTTCTGGACCCCCCACACAGTAGTGTCATCTGCCCCTCCTCTGTAGGGCCCCCCTGAGCAGTGTCCTCTGCAATTCCCTCCCCCCCACAATAATTTCCTCTGCCCCTCCCCCCTGTGTAGTGCCCTCTGCCATCACATATCAGTGTTCCCTGCCATCCCCACCCCACACGGTAGTGTTATCTGTCCCCCTCTATAGTGCCCTCCCCTATAGCAGTATCCTCTGCAACCCCCTCCCCCCCAGTAGTGTCCTTTCCTCTGCCCCCTGCAGAGCAATATCCTCTGCTTCTTCCCCCCAGTAGTGTCCTCTGCCCCTCCATAGCTGTGTCCTCTGTCACCCCCAGCACACAGCTGTACGTAGCGCTCTCCTACCTTATAGTGCTTGTGCATCACAGAGGAGTAGGATGCTTCATAGTGCTGAATGGAGGGTGGGACCAGGAGCTGCTTTAGTTAACTTTTTATGTTAATAAGCTGATGATTGGTTGCTATGACCGCCTTGCATCCAATTACCTGCTAGTGATTTTGCAAAGCTAATTAAAGCAGCTCCCGGTCCCACCCTCCATCCAGCATGGTTTTGCTCTTGCTCTGCTTTGCTAGTGAAGAGAGAGCAATGCTGGCAGAGCCTGGGGGAAGCATCGGCATAGCCCTGATCGTGATCTACCTGTTGGCTTCACGCGATCGACAAGTAGATTGCGATCAATGGGTTGCCGACCCGGCTGTATAGGTAGCATACTGTATGCATAGGTAAGTGTAATAACAACAGGAAAAGGACAATCTTTACTTACAGTGGAGGGGGAAGGGGGGTGTAAAGGTCAGCAAACATGACTAACGTTTTTCTTTTGTGAGAAGCTCTATTTAGGAATGATTATATAAATCTTCTGCACTGTTTTTGCAACATCTTGGTGTCTATTAAAGTGGTTGTAAACTCTGTTATACCACTTGTACCTACAGGTAAGCCTATAATAAGGCTTACCTGTAGGTACTGTAAATGTCTATTAAACTTGCACAGTTTAGGAGATATTCAGGCTTACAGTGCCGGACCCTCAGAGCCCGTGTCAGGAACGTCATTGGGGCTCCGGCCACTCACAGTGCCGAATGCCTGCGAGCCTGGAAGAAAGACCGGGGGAAGATGTCAGCTGTCTCAGTAGTGAGGGGGCGCTGCTGGAAGGGCTTCATTCTAAGATACTAGCACACTATAGCGTTGTCTTACAGGTTTTATTTTTTTGTTTTTATTCTTCAGCGGTTTACAACCGATTTAAGTCATGCAGATACTCAGCTTTTATAAAAAAAGATGCCTTTTAGTTAAAATGTGCTTGATAAACACTGTAACTACTGTAAAATGTGATAATTGGTGAGTTCTACTTCTGCCCAAGTATTATATGGAGGCAGCTATGTCCTGAATACTGAACACTGGAAAAACAAGTTTGTTCCCCAGAAAAAAACTATCTAGTGTTTGTTACATTTATACCAGAAATCAAGTAGTAGTTTGGATAAATGATAAAATACAGCACTTACAAGCACAGCAAATACAGTAGCTAAATGTGAACAATGAGAAAGGCACATCCTCTATTTATTTAAATGTGGGTCAGCAGACATTTGTGGTTGTTAAAGCTGAACTTTAGACATACAGCTAAATACACAAATGAAATGCAAAAGGCAAGCATGCAATCAGGGCAATTAAATTGATTCCATGAGACATACTATTTTACATACTAGTAAAAAACGAGGTCAGAACATTTTGGTGCTATAAAAGATGATTGGGGAAGTTGGTCACAAATGACAAGGAGAACACAACTGTATACAGTCTTCTTTTTAGTTTATACAAATGAAATGTAGGGGGTATTATATACAAGACAGTAATGTATGGTAATAACGGTACTGTATATTGAATTTATCCTTGTGGCTGACAGAGACCAGCGCTCAAAGACTAGAAAAATGTAATGTGAATAAATCACCAGGACTGGACTCTTGGGCTTACACCCAATAGATCTCAAATAACTTAGCCACATTATAGCCAGCCCATTGTTCCTAATCTTTAAGGACAGTTTACTGGCTGCAATGGTAGCAGCAAATAGGCGAAAAGGAAATGTGGTACCAATATTCAAAAAAGGACCAAGATATATTCCTGAAAACTACATACCAGTCAGCCTAAGACAAATAATATGTAAACTATTGTAAGGAATGATAAAGGACCATATCCAAGAATTTTCTGATAAAAATAGTATCATTAGCAGCAACAATAATGGTTTTATGAAGAACCATTCTTTCCAGACCAACCTTTTTAAAATTCTATGAGGAGATAATCAGTAATTTGGATAGAGGGAGGCCTGGGGATGTAGTGGGTCTAGATTTCACTAGGGCATTTGATATAGCACCCCATAAATGCTTAATTTAAAAATTAAGTCCTTTTAGCATTGATGAAATCATATGTACCTGGATAGGAAACTGGTTGCAGTAGTGAATCCAGAAGGTGGTGTTTAATGGCATATTTTTTAAATGGTCTAGCATTGTAAGCAGGGTTTACCATGACGCAGAGGGAATATGATAACAGCATACAAATGTTTGAATGGTTACCCTAGCATTGGGAGGAAACTATTTAATCTTAGGTCTCTAAAAAAAAAACACATGACCACAAACATGAAGGTGGACGAGAAGCTGTTTAATCTTAAACTGCAAAATAGGTTCTATACTGTTGAAGTGGTAATGATGTGGAACTCCCTTCCACAGTTGGTGATGTCAGCTATAAGTGTAGATAAAGGAGAAAAAAATGTGTTAGATGTGTTTCTTAGCTAACACAATGTACAGAAATATGGAAAACGGTAGTCACACACACATTCGGTTTGAACTAGACAAACTGGTGTCTTTATTCAAACTTACCAACTATGTAACTATATGTAAATGCATATAAGCAAGCCGCTTTAATTGCCATTGAATTTGTATATATAATTTTTTGTATATCCATTCCTGAGATTTACACAGCTCTGCCACACAACACAGCCATGTCTGGCAGATGAGGAGACCAGATTTGTCTCTGCTTCTGTAACACAAGTCTTGCCACTTGCTCAGCCTGTGATTGGACAGTGAAGAGAGAAGTAACAGATTAATCAGTTTATCTCACTGTCACTCTGCTCTCTCCTCCTTTTAAAAAAAATTCTTGCACTACAGAGCAGCGTATTTGCTCCTT
This sequence comes from Rana muscosa, assembly GCA_029206835.1. Lineage (NCBI taxonomy): Eukaryota > Metazoa > Chordata > Amphibia > Anura > Ranidae > Rana > Rana muscosa. The sequence continues at coordinate 738,747,401 of CM055118.1, forward strand.
GTGTTGCTCCACCTTTTTTCGTGACCTCTGCTATGCAGTGATTGACAGAGGCTAAAACTAAGTCAAAATCAGGTATTCACATTTAAAAATGCATTTAAAGAGGTGTTAATGAATACAGTGCATCATTCATTTGTGTCTTTTTTATATATGTAGTTCATATTTAAGAAATATTCTGACTATCTTGATTTTGTGACTAACCTCTTCAAATGCAAGAAAGGGAAAACAATGTATGAACATATTAATAGTGTTTTCTATTACACATTTTAAAATAACTATATTGAAATCACAAAGTGTATTTGACTTGATTATTCCTGTATTTCATTGACATATGACCTCCAATATCCCCAAAAAGTAATAATTACAGTAGTGCCCAAACCTGGGTTTAAAGCTGGTGGTTAAAGTGATATTAAAGGTATTTTTTTTTTTTTTTTAAATAACAAACATGTTATACTTACCTGCTCTGTGCAATGGTTTTGCACAGAGCAGCCCCGATCATTCTCTTCTTGGGTCCCTTGCTGGCGCTCCTGACCCCCCTCTTTTCCAAGTGCCCCCATAGCAAGCTGCTTTAGAGCCCTGCTCTGTGTGTCCATAAGATACACAGAACGGAGCTCAGCCCCACCGGCCATTGGCTCCCACTGTTGTCTCTTAGCCAATCAGGAGGCAGAGACCTGGGATAGCAGCTACTCTCTTGCACATTGCTGTATTGCGATCAGGCTCAAGTAAGTATTAGGGGGGCTGTGGGGGGAGCTGCATACTGAAGATTTTTACCTCCATACATAGAAAGGTAAAAAACCTTCAGCCTTTAGAACCACTTTAAACAAACATAATGGTTTTAAATGATAGACTAGCAGCAATGAGTAGAGTTTTCTTGAAATAGAAAGTGACTGTGTGTCTCATGTCTATTATAAATAACAAAAGAAAAAAAAAACAGTTTATGCCACATTTCGGAATTGGTGGTTGAGACAATTTTTCTCCCAGAATCACTAGTTTACAAAACAGGTGCAGCCTAATATTATAGACATGTTTATCCACAGCTGCAAACATTTGTTTGAAGCTTATTGGACATCAACAGTAACATGTATAGAAGTGATATAGACTATGGCAGCCTTTACCAACCTTTTTAACACAGAGGAACCCTTGAAGTAACTTTCCAGTCTCAGGGAAACCCTGCTAAAATTGACTATACCTACAACTCATGATACATTAGTGTTACACTTGCAGTCATTGGAAAGAATTACCACCTTCAAGATAGCAAAGAAGATCAATAGTGTCAGTGAAAACTTATCTGAAAGGTAGAAATTGCTCATTGCTCCAAGAATCCTTAGCAACCTCTGGAGGAACTCTAGTTGAGAAACCCTGGTCTATGGAGTAGGGTTTTGGAATGAGGAGACAATATAACAAGAGAGGTTAAGGTGGTCTATAGGGACCCAAAATGCCCTCCATTAAAACAGCACAAAGCAAAGGAAAGTCTCAAACTAAAAGGTATCTGCATTTTTATAATTTAAAAAATAAGGGTTTTAAACTGTGTTTAGTGCAGATAATAATACATGATTCACCACACCCTCAACAATTCCTACAATATAATTATTCCATAACATTATTTCGCTGTCTGGCCCACCAAGAGCATGCACAGTGTTGTTTGGCTGTACTATTAAAAATAATGGCCATACCCAATTCCAGGTTGGTACATGGTACATCTAAATCCAGAGCATGTGTGTCAATTATGATCTTGAAACCCTGTACAATGTAAACACACCTCCAGCCCTGGTCAGTCTAAAATGGGAAAAGATAGAGTAGTCTGCATTTGAGGTTTTTACTTATATTGGGAATAGAGAAAATTGGTGATGTTGTTTGGGTGGAATTAACAGAAGTCTTAGGAAACAAGTCATAAGGCAAATAAACTTTTAGATTTGCACAAAATAGAAAACCTTTTTGCAAATTCCAAATCCTCTAAGATTACATTACATTACACATGTTTCCAGTTCACTGATCAGCCACCTGTTTGCCATCCATGCAATTTATAGAAACCCATTGAGATAATTTGTAGCAGTCAAAATTACACTGGGAAATGGTCAAGCATGAAGAAATTCTCTAAAAGTCTGACAGCTCAGAGTGTAAAGTATATTTCCTAGAAACATCTTTACACATGTGAAACAAGCCAGAATGCTGTCATGAGCCTATTCAACCTAATATGACGTATTTCTTTATTTTGTAAGACTCACATGTCTAATGGCATATTCTGTGAATCGATATAACCCTCTTGTTTTCATGGAAGTTTGGAGAGTTAGGAAATTGAAGTGAATGCAGCACATATATCAATGCTATTTTTTTGTTTTTAGCATAAACTTCTTCCAGGTAAATTCTCACCAATGAGCCCATTGTAGCAAGGAGGTATCCAAATTAACTTTCACATATATTATGAAAAATACCAACTTAATGTCTTTAGTTAGAAGACCCAAGCAGGCTCACTCCCAAGCAGAAGCTCTGTGTTTCCATTCACACACAGAGCCATGACTTGACCCAGCCCCTTATCTCTCCTGATTGGCTCAGTGCTGTGATTGACAGTAATGGGAGCCAATGGTTCCTGCTGCTGTCTCAGCCAATGGGGAGGCAGAGTCCCCAGAGAACTGAGGCACTTGTACACATTTCTGGTTTGAGATGGGGCTCAGATTAGTATTAGGGGGTTCTGGGGGGGATGTTGCATAGAGAAGGTTTTTTACCTTCATGCACAGAATGCATGAAGGTAAAAACCTTGAGCCTTTAGAACCACTTTAATTTGCCAGACATCTTCCTGATAACTTCCAACATGTTGTTGCAGAGAGGTGGGAATGTTCTGTATTCCTAAAACACTTAATGTACTAGGGTGACAACACTGCTCCTCTATATGCACAATATAATGACTAAGCGTTTGTTGCTGACAAGATCACCAATGAAGCCAAAAGGATAAAAAAATAAAACGAATGCAGCTATCACATCATAGGAACAGCAAGCTGCAATATATAATGTTTTATTCAAGGGTTTGAATGCACTATAGGTAAAGTTTACCACTTAGCCACCGTACTATAACTATGCAAGAGATACAGCTTGCTAGCTTTATTAACTCCCAAAGCTCTTTTGGCATCTCCTATTTTATTTCATATACCTATTCCCCTTCATGGTTCATGCTCATTCTGTCTACCCATGGATATACATTACCTCTGAACCTGGTTTTTAGATATCAGGATACAACTTTGTTAATAAATGTGGATCAAACCTTAATTATAAGATGTCTGACCCTTCCTAGTGTGATTTAGATGTTTTGGTATAACATTACATTAGCGGTACAAGTTGGCAAAGACTAGACATATCTTACTTTTAGAGATCATTAACTCAACATTGTAAAATAATTGTATGACTGCAAAATCATTGGGTTGATTTACTAAAACTAGAGAGTGCAAAATCAGGTGCAGTTCTGCATAGAAACCAACCAGAGTCCAGGTTTTATTGTCAAAGCTTAATTGAACAAGCTGAAGTTAGAAGTTGATTGGCTACCATGCACAGCTGCACCAGATTCTGCACTCCAAAGTTTTAGTAAATCAACCCCCATGTTTCTCTAAAAAATATTACTGCATCACTTCAACTGTATGTGAAGTTTTAAAAGGAAAAAATATTGGCATTTTATTTTTAGGAATATTAAATACACTGACCTTCTGCTTTTATTATCGTAGAATACAATAAGGCTAGGTTACTAATGGATCTGAGAATGTTTGCCCTATAAAATGTGTGAAGATTATCTTCAATTACGCAGTCTTGTGCAGATGAAATAAGTCAACTTTTTCATACTTTTCAAATAAATTCTCTTACATTTTAATGTGTGAACATTCTCATATCCTTTAGCAAATCAGCCTCAAAGTTTATCTTTGGGTATTAGGTAGGTTCATTTAACATTTTTAACAACATATTTTTTTTTTTCGAGATTTAGACTTTTGGGGATTTTCTGTTTAGATGTATATAATGAAAAATGGTGTGATGCAACAATGTAAGTTTAGCTGGTGACATACAAGCCAGATGAGTGATATCACAGTACTCAATGCATGGTCTAAACAGTAAGTTATATGGCAAAAGATTTAGTGTATATTATGGGAACTGCCCCCTTAAAAACTCCCATGTAAACGACAGTCAAGGAAAAACGTACCGCTCAAAAGCTTGAGAATTCACCAAATAGCTGCTTCCGCCCGGTCACTCACACAGGTGCTGGCTCTGCACTGATGCATGGGAGAAAAAGAAACCCTGGACTGCCGCACTCTGTATAGACAGTTATTTATTCCAAAATTTCAGGTAAAAAATCCAAATTCAAAATAAATCCATAAATCCAAAACAACAAATGCAGATAGTGTGCATGCAGGGAAGGGTGGCTAACGCGTTTCACGTCACAAATTGACGCTTACTCATAGCTAAGGTGTGTGGGAATCAATAGAGGTATAAATGAAAAATAAAGTAACTTTACACCAATCAGTACTGAAAGAACACAGCTGACTGGGATAACCTTATGTTTGATTCCGACACTCCCAAGAAAGGGTGAGGGGGGAAGGGAATAGCACTCTTTTGAAGACCATTCACAAAAATACAAAATTACAAAATAAACGACAGTCATTCATGGATGGTTGCAGCTCCTCAACAAATATGGACTGGGTGAATCTATACTTAGCACTAGGAACGAAAAGCAAGCAGAGGGTGCGACCATCTAAGTGTAGCAATTTTATTAGAAATGCAGATAAAAGCATAATGCAAACACATGTGGTTCAAATGAGCAGGCACAACATCCACACAAAATAAATTACCACTGGCAGGCTCACAATGGATGATTACATGCAGAGTTTGGTAAGGAGACGGCCAGGCACTGCAGAGTAAGACCAGGAAGTGGCTGTGGGTGTGGGGCAGTAAACAGAATCAGTGTGGAGTTTAGAGAGTGCACAGGTAGAGGGGTTCCAAGATCAAGGGATGATGGACATGGCTTCATATTTCAGGATGTACACTGCAAGCCTTGAGAAAGGGGGTGTATTCCCTGAAACGCATAGTCACGTTGGTTCTGTTTACTGCTTCATATTCGCAGCTACTTCTTGGCATTACTCTGCAATGACTGGCCATCTTCCTGCCAAACTCTGCCTTTGATCATCCATCTTGAGCCTTCCAGAAGTGATACCTTTTGTGTTGATGTTGTGCCTGCTCATTTGAACAACATGTGAGTGCATTTATGCTTTTATCTGCATTTTAAATGAAATTGCTACACTAAATGGTCACACCCTCTGCTTGCTCTTTATCCCCACTGAATAAAAGGTAGTCAGTGTAAACTCTGGTTGTTTTCAGTGGGTGGAGAGAAATTGAGGAATTTACGTGTAAAGGTGTTCTATTGCCTAGTTCTGGGGAAGACCAATCTAAGCATTTGAAAATATATCCTAGTTCACCGCAGCAGTTGTGTAGATTGATTTTTAAATACCATAGTCTTAAATAATTGTTTAAATTGCATATGGGACTTTAATGCTTGTGTTTTACTCTAGACCTCCGTTAACCTAAAGCTGAATATTTTAAAAGAGGGACCTGTAATTAATGTGTGATCACATTTGAGATAAAAGACAGGAATTGTATATAGCGACTGTGGTATCTTTAAACAGCAGACAAATTTTATTGAATGCATTGATAGATGGACTCCAAATTTTCAACATGATTAATCAAAAGGGTTAAAGAAATCTATACACAGGTCATCACCGAAATATATTACGATAAGCAAAGAATGCTTTGCAAAGATTATGTTTTATAGTAAATAAACATTTTGGGAGTACAAATACATATTAGTCATTTATTCATATTCAAAATTTAGAACACTAAGCTGGTCGTGAGATGAAACTGTGAATGTAAAGTTGCTCAGAGTTGTTATTCATATTAGTTGCTAGGAACTCCAAAAGTAAGCAGGCATTTTGACAGTGATTTATGCAGTATATATTCTGCCTTGTCCTTGCCAGCTTGTTTCTACTGACAATGAGCAGTCCTCTAGAATGTGCATTAGAGCAGAAAATATATTAGGCAAATCTCCTAAATATAAAATCCCCCTTGCCTGGTGTAACATAGTTATGGAAATGTATGTGAGATGGATTTCTGTGTAATTATTTCAACTTAAAGAGCAGTTACAAACAAGTTAAATCAATCAATGAGTTATTTATTCAACCAAGGAAATCATGTAGCTCTGTAGTTTGAAGTTCTTTCAATTTACCATAGTCTCAGCCCTTTATAATCCACTGCATCCACAAGGCCACAAGGGTAATAGGCAACAGTAACAGGTTTTCTATTGGATAGAGGTTTTTCTTTGTATATAGATTGTTTCTGTGTTTAGGGTTTCACAATGTTAACTAAATTATTTAATATAAAGATAGTAAACATCATTCATAACTTGTGCTTTTGTGCTCTTTCATCACTTTTACATGGTGCATACACCATGTACATATTTTCAGTGCAGCATCTTCCACTTTGATAGCCTAATTGTATACTGTATTTTGGATAAGTCTTACTTTTCCATTTTTTCCCTTTGCATTTGTACTTTTTGGCCCCGATGCAAAAGTTGATCTGCCCCCCACTGTCACCCGCTGCTTCCACTGTGCGCCAAGATGCTTCCACCATACTCCAAGATCCTCCAAGTTGATGCTGGCTCTACATGCACACAACATGGGGGCAGGCAGGCCACACTCTGAGCTGCCATGTGGAAGTGGTGAGCTTGTATGTAAAAGAGGAAACTCAGCGGGCTCTCTGACTTCCAAATTCACATACCCACTGCTTTTACATGGCAGCTCAGCGTGTGGCCTGCCTCAGTGTGCATGTGCATTGCTGAGCAGGGCAAGGAGGATCTGTTATGGACTGGGCAGGGGGGGAGGGGACAGAGTACAGCGCTGAGGGAAAGGGCTTCCCCATTACCCTGCGTAGTAGAAATCAGAGGGGAGGGGGGTTAAACTGTCACTCAACACCAATGATTGTGTTTTTTTTTCTTTTTATAGGTGTGGGGGGGGGATTTCAAGTTTTCTTAAAATGCTTTTATAGGGAGTCAATAGTGAATGTACGCCCTCAGTCCGATGCAGTGACTGGAGCACTGCCTCCACTCTGCTCTGCAGAGCCCCAACACTATATTCTGCAGGACGGACAACTGTTCCCTTAGATCAGCCCCAATTCCTGCACCTTCATGTAGTTAAGTAGTATAATGGTTAAATAATTAATATTTAGGTATTACTATGATGTAAGTAATTTTCCAGCAGCAACCCGATTTTTCCAGAGAGAGACACTTTATTTGACTTCCAACACAGAAAAAAGTCCAATATTCGCAACAGATGACCAAAATCCAACAGAGTAAAAAACTCAGAGTCCCATCTTTCCTAGACCTGTGCCTTCATAATCATTAGACAATGAAAAGACTGAATGGCTGAGCAATTTGATTGGCCATCTCCATTAGGTCTTTGATCTACCCTCTGTCTTTCAGAGTGACAGATAATGACCCCCAGCCGGAAACAGCTGCAGTCATTAACTGCCCTAATTTGTATTCTTGAATATTACCAAAAGTCCCCTTTGTAATTAGATTAACAGATACTAATGTGGCCTGAGCACAGTTTTGATGTGTAAAATAGACTTGTCCTGGAATGCCTGTATGTAACACATATATATCGTGCCATACATATAACACAATATATAAAATACATACACATACACATATACATATACATATATATATTAATTACAACACTTCACACCTCAGATCAGCCCCAATTCCTGCACCTTCCCACCTCAGATCACCCCAATTCCTGCACCTTCACACCTCAGATCACCCAAAATTCTGCATCTAACTCATGTCAGCCCCAATTCCTGCACCTTCAAACCTCAGATCAACCCAATTCCTGCACCTTTACACTTAAGATCAGTCTCATTTCCTGCACCTTCACACCTCAGATCTGTCCCAATTACAGCACCTGTAAATTATTAGTTGCCAATAGCTGGTTAATTACCAGTCCAAAATGAGGGAAACCAGCAACTGACTCAACACCAGGACCAAATCTAGCCTGTCTGATGTGGGGTGCAGTAAAAAAAGGCAGAGGATAGGGTCAGCGGTTGTGGGCAAATGGGCAGAGGATAGGGTAATCGGTTTATAGGGTAGTTTACAGAGGCCCGCAGGGTGGGGAATGGGAGGTCAGCATGGGAGTGTACAGGTGTCTGCAAAGCAGAGGACAAGGGTCAGTAAGGTGGAGAACAGGCTTCAGCAGTGTGGTCAACAGGGGCAAGCAGGGCAGAGGACAGGGGTCAACATGGCACAGAATTGGGCCAGCAGGGCATAGGACAGGGGTCAGCAGGGCACAGAATGGGGTCAGTATGGCATAGGAAAGGGGTAAGCAGGGCACAGAATGGGGTCAGCAGGGCATAGGACAGGGGTCAGCAGGGCATAGAATGAGGTTGGTAGATCATAGAACTGGGGTCAGCAGGGCTGAGGACAGGGTCAGCAGGGCTGAGGACAGGGTCAGCTGGGCAGAGGACCGGGGTCAGCACGGCAGAGGACTGGGGTCAGCAAGGCATGAGACAGGGGTCAGTAGGGCAGGGGACAGGGTTCATCCTGGCAGAGAATTAGGTCAGCAGGGCATAAGATGCAGTCAGAAGGGTAGAGGACAGGGTCAGTGGAGCATAGGATGGCATAAGCAGGGCATATAATGGGGTCAGCAGAGCATAGGACAGGTGCCAGTGGAGCATAAGATTAGATCAGTGGGGCAAAGGACAAGGGGTCAGCAGGGCATAGGACAGGGTCAGTGGGTCATAGGATAAAGTCAACAGGCAAGAGGACAGGGGTCAGTGGAGCATAAGACAGGGGTCAGCAGGGCACAAAATGGGGTCAGCAGGGCATAGGATAAGGTCAACAGGGAAGAGGACACGGGTCATAAGATGGTGTTGGCAGAGCATAGGATAGGGGTCAGCAGGGCTAAGGACTGGGTCAGCAGGGCAGAGGACAGGGTCAGCTGGGCAGAGGAACGGGGCCAGCAGGGCAGACGACTGGGGTCAGCAAGGCATGAGACATGGGTCAGTAGGGCAGAGGATGGAGTTCATCAAGGCAGAAAATGCAGTCAGCAGGGCATTGAATGGCATTAACAAGGCATAGGACAGGGGTCAGCAGGGCTTACGAAAAGGTCGGAGGGGTAGAGGACAGGGGTCAGTGGTGCATAAGATGACATCAGCAGGGCATAGAATGGGGTCAGCAGGGCATAGGATGGCATCAGCAAGGCATGGGACAGGGGTCAGCAGGACATAGAATGAGGTCAGGAGGGTAGAGGACAGGGGTCAGTGGGGCATAGGATGGCATCAGCAGGGCATAGGATGGGGTCAGCAGGGCATAGGACAAGGGTAAGTAGAGCATAGGATGGGATCAGCGGGGCATAAAACAGGGGTTAGCAGGGCATAGGACAGGGTCAGCGGGTCATAGGATGAGGTCAACAGGGAAGAGGACAGGGGTCAGTGGGGCATAGGATTCCATTGGCAGGGCATAAGACAGTGGTCAGTAGGACAGAGGACAGGGGTCAGCGGTGCAGAGGATGGGGGTCAGCTGGGATGAGTCAGCGAGTCTGAGGACAGAGTCAGCAGGGCAGAGGATGGGGTTCAGCAGGGCAAATGATAGGGTAGCAGAGCATGGGACAGTGGTCACTAGGTCAGAGGATGGGTTTAGCAGGGAAGAGGATGGGGTCAATGCTGGCAGGGCTCTCAGCAGTGCTGCTCCTCCCCAACTGCACATAGCCGAGATTGGATTATTTTACAGACACAGTCTCAATCTGCACAGTGTGTAGCTGGCTATTGCAGCTCTGCTGCCTTTCTGATATGAGGATTTCATAGGTCAGAACAGCAAACAGCCAGCTACACACTCTGCAGAATGTCTGTGCAAAGGGAGGGGGGAGAGGTGTACCACCCCCCTAGATCCAGCTGTCCTTAACACTGCTCGCCAAGGGAGGAGGGCAGGAATGGAGGCAGGCATGGTGGATACGCCTCCTGCCACACCTCTGTCTGACTTTATTGATTTCTGTCACGCGTGCTGGGGGGGTGGCGACTCCCAAGTGAAAGGGAGGAATGGATGAGGTCACCATTGCAACATATGCAACCCCTAATGCTATGCCCATGGTTCAGTGCTGATTTGTAAAAATAAATAAATACATTTCAACTTTGAGAAATATTAATTCCTAATACCTAGACTAGATGATTAATAAAGTACAGCATCTTATGTCTATCTAACAAAACACAATATGAAATTTAAACAAGCCTTGGAAGTTTCAATGTTATTGGTGATAACAGAATTAGAGAGAGAAAGAGAGAGAGGAAAGCATACAGCACATGCTTAGAGAAACACTGTAAGTAGCTGATCTTCATTAAAGCGGAGGTCCGCCTACAAAAAACTATTTAAAGCCAGCAGCTACAAATACTGCAGCTGCTGACTTTTAATAAATGGACACTTACCTGTCCAGGGTGCCCACGATGTCGGCAGCCGAAATCGATCAATCGCTCAGCTCTCGGCTGCCCCCGCCGTCATCCTCGGTGAGGGAATCAGGAAGTGAAGCATTGCGGCTTCACTTCCCCGTTCCCTACTGCGCATACACAAGTCGTGCTGCGCATCCTAACTGGTCCCGCTGTCTTCTGGGACCTGTGTGTTTCCCAGAAGACAGCGGGGGGAGGGGCATGACCCCGCGGGAGTCTATGCCCAGGCGTGGGTGCAAATACCTGTATTATACAAGTATCTGCACCCCCCTTGCCCCTGAAAGGTGCCAAATGTGACACCGGAGGGGGGGAGGGTTCCGAAAAGCGGAGGTTCCATTTTTGTGTGGACCACCGATTTAAAGAGCAACTCCACTTTTGTTGAGAAAAAACCTTCCCCTCAGGGGGATCAATGTACATTGCAATTATTTAACAAATTTTGTTGCAGGCTCCTACCTTTTGTTATTCTGAAGGAATGGCCATTTGTTTGTCTGTATACATGTGCAAAGTAAATATGCATGATAGGGACTTTATAATTATCTATCAGCACTCTAATGAGAAAAGTAGCAGGGTCTGAATCCCTTTAGATGTAATTTCTCTATGGGAGTATCTCACCAAATTAAAATATGTTGCAGAGAATGTCCAACTTTGACTTGTATCTTACTCAGGGTAGCCTTGTGGGAAAATCGATAAGCCAATCACACAAGAAGGAAAATACTTTTCTGGGGGGCATTCTGTACACCATCTGTGTACGGAAGCATCTAGGTTGCCATTATGCATTGCTATTTTACAGAAGAGTACATAATTGCAGATTGAAAATTAAAATACATTTTTATTACAATTCAATTACAGTATAACTTGTGTAGCAATTGTATATGCTATATATTTTTTACCATGAACAAAGAGTTTCTCTTTAACCTCAGGGATTCATTGTATCTAATCTGGTAATCTATCTTGTTTCTTGGATCCTGGTAACATTTCTTCTCTGAGTTGTTCCAATCCACAATTGAAGTATTGTACTGCCATGCCGTTTCAAAAAGTAACTTTCCCTCTCACACATTATTAGACCTTTTAATAACTTAGTAGCACAATCTCCATTTCTGGAACCTCTTAAAACATAAATACAGTAGGTGCCGCCGATATTGTGTCAATCTCGCCGCTTCTAGCGGCGATATTGACACCCTATGAGCTCCGTCGCGAGAGCCAGCGCCGAGCTGTCTCGTCATCGGGAAAGGAAAAAATGTTCCTTTCACGATGAGCGACACGCATTGCCGATAGGCGGGGATCCGACGCGGATTCCCGCCAATACCAGGCACTGCGTTTGGTATGAATCCTGAGCGGGAACTCCACGCCAATTTTTAAAGAAAAAACCGGCGTGGGTTCCCCCTCCAGGAGCATACCAGGCCCTTGGGTCTTGTCTGGATTTGAAGGGGAACCCTACGCCGAAAAAACGGCGTGGGGGTCCCCCCCAAAATCCAAACCAAACCCTTATCCGAGCACGCAACCTGGCAGGCCGCAGGGGAAGAGGGGGGGACGAGAGCGGCCCCCCTCCCTCCTGAACCGTACCAGGCCACATGCCCTCAACATGGGGGGTTTGGTGCTCTGGGGCAGGGGGCGACCTGCGGCCCCCCCACCCCAGAGCACCCTGCCCCCATGTTGATGAGGACAGGGCCTCTTCCCGACAACCCTGGCCGTTGGTTGTCGGGGTCTGCGGGCGGGGGGCTTATCGGAATCCGGGAGCCCCCTTTAATAAGTACCCCTACCCATTCACCTGGTGGAAAATAAACGGTAATAAAAACACAACACAGTTTTTAAAAGTATTTTTTTGCACCGCTCCGGAGGTCTTCTTCCGACTTCGGGGGTCTCCGGTGTCGTCGCCGCGCTCTCCGGTTCTTTCTTCTGCCAGGCCTCCGCTAACTTCTTTTTAGCTCTTTTGCTAGCGGAAGGACCGGTCTTCTCCGTCGCCTTCTTCTTCTCCCGGTTCTTCTCCCGCTCTCCGGTTCTTCTCCCGCTCTCCGGTTCTTTCTTCCGCCGGCCCCTCCACTAACTTCTTGGTAGCTCTTTTGCTAGTGGAGGAGCCGGTCTTCTCCGTCGCCTTCTTCTTCTCCCGCTCTCCGGTTCTTCTCCCGCTCTCCGGTTCTTTCTTCCGCCGGCCCCTCCACTAACTTCTTTAGCTCTTTTGCTAGTGGAGGGGCCGGTCTTCTCCGTCGTCGCCGCCGGCGTCTTCTTCCCTCTTCTCCTCCTCGATGTTGACTCGTCGCTTCCTCTCGCAGTAATGATAAATCTTCGGTCGCAGATATTAATATAGGCTTCACATGACGTCACAGTCACATGTGCACATGACGTCACAGTCACATGCTCCAGGGCACATGTGCCCTGGAGCATGTGACTGTGACGTCATGTGCACATGTGCCCCGGAGCATGTGACTGTGACGTCATGTGAAGCCTATAATAATATCTGCGGACCGAAGATTTATCATTACTGCGAGAGGAAGCGACGAGTCAACATCGAGGAGGAGAAGAGGGAAGAAGACGCCGACGGCGACGATGGAGAAGACCGGCTCCTCCACTAGCAAAAGAGCTACCAAGAAGTTAGTGGAGGGGCTGGCGGAAGAAAGAACCGGAGAGCGGGAGAAGAACCGGGATAAGAAGAAGGCGACGGAGAAGACCAGTCCTCCGCTAGCAAAAGAGCTAAAAAGAAGTTAGCGAAGGCCCGGCAGAAGAAAGAACCGGAGAGCGCGGCGACGACACCGGAGACCCCCGAAGTCGGAAGAAGACCTCCGGAGCGGTGCAATAAAATACTTTTAAAAACTGTGTTGTGTTTTTATTACCATTTATTTTCTACCAGGTGAATGAGTAGGGGTACGATGTACCCCATACTCATTCACGTAGGGTGGGGGGGGCCGGGATCCGGGGGCCCCCTTATTAAAGGGGGCTCCCGGATTCCGATAAGCCCCCCCGCCCGCAGACCCCGACAACCAACGGCCAGGGTTGTCGGGAAGAGGCCCTGTCCTCATCAACATGGGGGCAGGGTGCTTTGGGGTGGGGGGGGCCGCAGGTCGCCCCCCTGCCCCAGAGCACCAAACCCCCCATGTTGAGGGCATGTGGCCTGGTACGGTTCAGGAGGGAGGGGGGCCGCTCTCGTCCCTCCCTCTTCCCCTGCGGCCTGCCAGGTTGCGTGCTCGGATAAGGGTCTGGTTTGGATCTTGAGGGGGACCCCCACGCCGTTTTTTCAGCATAGGGTTCCCCTTCAAATCCAGACCAGACCCAAGGGCCTGGTATGCCCCTGGAGGGGGAACCCATGCCGGTTTTTCTTTAAAAATTGGCGTGGAGTTCCCGCTCAGGATTCATACCAAACGCAGTGCCTGGTATTGGCGGGAATCCGCGTCGGATCCCCGCTCAATACAGTGTGGCGTCTCCTCGCCATTGCAGCGAGCGCGACACGTGTCGCCACCCTGCTGCCGAGCTCTCGGCACTCCTGTCGCCGAGAATCTCGGCGATGGGAGCGCGATAGAAACACAATATCGGCGGCACCTACTGTACCACCTGGTCTCTTTGGTCCCCCTTGACCTCCTTTTTAGGGGACAAGTGATTCTCTGCTGCCTTTCTCCTACCCCTGGCACCTTTTTTTGGTGGAAGACAAATACATGAATTACTCTTACTTCTCTTCAAGTGAACTCAGCATTAGGGATGAGCTTTGAGTTCGAGTCGAACTCGTGTTCGACTCAAACATTGCCTGTTCGCCCGTTTGCCGAACAGCGAACAATTTGGGGTGTTCGTGGCAAATTCGAAATGCCGCGGAACACCCTGTAAAAGTCTATGAGAGAAATCTAAAGTGATAATTTTAAAGGCTTATATGCAAGTTATTGTCATAAAAAGTGTTTGGGGACCCGGGTCCTGCCCCAGGGGACATGTATCAATGCAAAAAAAAGTTTTAAAAACTGAAGTTTTTTTGGGATCAGTGATTTTAATAATGCTTAAAGTGAAACAATAAAATAAAAACATTCCTTTGAATTTGGGGCCTAGGGTGTGTGCATAGTATGCCTGTAAAGCAGCGCTTGTTTCCCGTGCTTAGAACTGTCCCTGCACAAAGTGTAATTTCTAAAGGAAAAAAAGTTATTTAAAAGCACTCGCGGCTATAATGAATTGTCGGCTACCGGCAATACAGAGAAAAGTCTATGATAAAAAAAAAATTAGAAAAGTGTGGGGGTCCCCCCAAATTCAATTACCAGGCCCTTCAGGTCTGGTATGGATATTAAGGGGAACCCTGCGTCAAATAAAAAAAAAATGATGTAGGGTTCCCCCCAAATATCCATACCAGACCTTTCAGGTCTGGTATAGATTTTAAGGGGAACTCCACGCCAAATTTAAAAAAAAAATGGTGTGGAGTTCCCCCCAAAAATCCATACCAGACCCTTTAGCCGAGCACACAACCTGGCATGCCGCAGGAAAAGAGGGGGGATGAGAGTGCCCCCTCCCTCCTGAACCGTACCAGGCCACATGCCCTCAACATGGGGAGGATGTACCCCTTACCAATTCACATAGGAGGGGCCGGATCTGGGGGTCCCCTTTGTTAAAGGGGTCTTCCAGATTCCGATAAGCCCCCTGCCCGCAGACCCCCACAATCACCGGGCAAGGGTTGTGCGGATGAGGCCCTTGTCCCCATCAACATGGGGACATCGTGCTTTGAGGGGTCACAGACCCCCAAAGCATCCTCCCCATGTTGAGGGCATGTGGCCTGGTACGGTTCAGGAGGGGGGCGCTCTCTCGTCCCCCCTCTTTTCCTGCGGCCTGCCAAGTTGCGTGCTCAGATAAAAGGTCTGGTATGGATTTTTGGGGGGAACTCCACGCCATTTTTTTTTATTTGGCGTGGAGTTCCCCTTAAAATCCATACTAGACCTGAAGGGCCTGGTAATTGAATTTGGGGGGACCCCCACGCATTTTTTACATTTTTTTATCAATGACTTTTCTCTGTATTGCCGGGAGCCGACAATTCATTATAGCCGCGAGTGCTTTTAAATGACTTGTTTTCCTTCAGAAATGACACTTTGTGCAGGGACAGTTCTAAGCATGGGAAACAAGCACTACTTTACAGGCATACTCTAGACACCCCCCAGGTATGAAATTTAAAGGAATATTTCCCTTTTTATTGTTTCACTTTAAGCATTATTAAAATCACTGCTCCTGAAAAAACATCAGTTTTTAAAACTTTTTTTGCATTGATACATGTCCCCTGGGGCAGGACCCGGGTCCCCAAACACTTTTTATGACAATAACTTGCATATAAGCCTTTAAAATTAGCACTTTCGATTTTTCATGTTTGAGTCCCATAGACTTTAACGGTGTTCGGATGTTTGAACAAATTTATTGCCTGTTCGCAAGTTCTGGTGCGAACCGAACTGGGGGGTGTTTGGCTCATCCCTGCTCAGCATATTATTATGTACGCTTGTCTTCAAACCCTCCAAAGAGATTTCACCCCAAGAAGGCTCCGATATCTTCAAATACTATTTTTTTTTTTTGCCTCTCACTATCCCAAGTCCCTTTCCAGCCCCATTCACATTTTGAAAAAAATGTGTAAATCCTCACCTAGAGGAAAGGTTCTGATTTCTACCCTATATGGTCTTCTGATAACTAATCCCACACCAAATAAATTATCGTATATGTTGAAATGGGAGCAGGAATGTGAGGAGCAATATTCTTCAGATGAATGGAATACTGTGATTTGTGATCTCAGTAAATGTAGCTGCACTCTATCAAACAGGGAAACCCTTAAAGTGTTTGTAAAGGCAAATTAAAAACAAATAACAAACATGCCATACTTACCTACTCTGTGCAATGGTTTTGCACGGAGAAGCCCCAGTCCTCCTTTGTTAGTGAACCTCCTTTAGTCCATTTCCTTATCCCCCCCCCAAAAAAAAATCAACTCCAACATAAGATACTGTATCTCTTAAATTACATGTTCCCTTTTTTATCAACGGACAACAACCTGTGATGTATTTCTTTAGAATATTATTCATGCATAATACCAACTGATGTTTAAGTATATCAAAAAGCTTTGGTCATTGATTTTTTTACTAGGGTGTCTAAATCTGAAGTTATCTTTTTACATGGCATCAATAAGTTTTCCCAAATAGATTTTTAGTTCTTTGAAAATATTTTTATAAGTGTTAGTGGATACCCTCTTACAACAAATCTTGTGATTGTATTGTGCAAATGATTTAAGAATGTCTCTATGTCCGTACAAACTCCACATATCTGTAGCAATTGTCCCATAGTTATACCTTGATGAAGTTCTGGATGGTGAAAACTTGAGTAATGAATGTAGTTGTTCATAGATGTAGATTTTCAATAAAGTTGTGCATCAATAGTTTTGTTGGATGTAATAGTGGAGAAAGCGGAGGAGGTCAAATGTATGTTAACATCTTTGGAACATAAAATGGATAGAGCAAAAAAGTGTCAGGATCACTTAAGTGCTCCTGCTTCTCATTCCACCATTCGGATTTTTGGCTATTGCATTCTCCCTGTCTGTGTCCACCTGCAAGGTGATTGATGTGGTCAGTCACCTGTTATAAGCAATCCAAATGCTCAAGCCCTTGCTTGTGATAGTGAGTGATACCTGTGTTGTTCTTGATCAAGCTCCCTACCTGTCCGCCCTGCTTTATTAGTTTGGATTTACCTGTGTATGACTTTGAACCGGATTATTGGACTATTCCTTAAACTCAGCCTGCCTTTTACCTTGACTGTCATAGAACCATGCTATCTGTCTGCTAACTGCAAGTATCTCTTGGCTTTGCTCAGTTCGTACCACCACTGCTGCATAATGGTGGGACTGGTGAACTGCTGCTGTGGGGAGTTACGACAAGTGCTTGCAGTAACTTTCACTTAACCAGGTGTGTCAAAGGGGTTGAGGTTGTTATTGGAATCAAGGCACAGAACAAAACTCCTTTGGTCAAAGCGCTACATAAGTTTGTATATAGTTCATTGCAATTATTGCACAATACTGGTTAGGATGTTCAGTGTTTTGTATAGAGGAGATTGATGTACACGTTATCAATATCTGAATTTCTTTATGCTTGTGAATGCTGGTATTACATTGTGTTACATTTATAGAACCTGGGTTTTACCCATATAGGTGACCATGCAAAGAACCTTTTAGGGTTTAAAAGTCAATCAATTTATAGTGGCATTACAACTGTGTTAAAAAATATTCTTATTTGTATGTGCTTGTTGGTTTATACACCATTTTTAACCGGTATTCATGTTTTGGAGGGCTTCTTCATGAGTTACATAGAATTATTATTTGTATTTAGGGGTTAGGCTGTTTTAAATGTTTTTTTCACATTTGCAGTCAAACATGAATAACTACAATGCATAACAACAACTTACCTTTTTAGATGCTCTTTTTTGTAACTTCCAGCAAGGAAAAAGTCGACTGCGTTTTCTTTGTTTTGATGGGAAAGCGTTAGTACCATTTAGGCAAATAAGACTCAACCAGTCCCCAGCCCAGCTATTGGGACAGAGCTACTTGAGAAACTCCTGTGGTCAGTCACCTTCTCTTCAGAAAAATCTAAAAGATATGATTTATTTTTTATTTTTTATATTGCATGTGAGTAGGAACACATAACAAACACATATTGGAGTTTTCTCAAATGTGACTGCAAAATTGGATATACACTTTAAGTTTTCTCATATTGTTGTATTCAACAATATATGTTTTACATGAGCAATGTGGCTGATTTCTTCTGTAAACAAATTGTGATCGTTTTATATTTAGTCTTTCCTTGGCCAGCTTGCAAGGTGGTGCACTTCTAGTTTGGGTTGATCTAATTTTGTTTGGGTTGATCTAATTTATAGATGGAGTTAATTACTTGTCTGAAGTTCTGCCACACTCATAAGAAGGGTCACTTTTTAAGCTTATGAAATTTATGATGGCAGATGATGTTAACGTGGCAGTATATTATTAGGGGAGCAGTATAATTGTACTTTGACCCTTAAAGTCTTGCCATGAAAGTTTTTTCTTTTAACTGGTGTTTTTTTTTTTTAATTTTGGTAAGGAAGTGACTTAAGAAGGATTAAGTCCTACTGTATGTAAGGTTTTAAGTGCTCCATGTGTCCTCCTTCTGAGAATATTTCTTTACTTTCTTGTGACTGGTGCCACTTCAGGCAGGAATAAAGGAGAAATGTCCCTAACAAGTACACATACACCAGTAAACCATTTTAGAAGAATGGGGAGCAATTGGAGCCTCTGTCGGTTTACTATTTCTGTATTTTTGCTCAGAGAAAGATTTCCCTTCACATCCTGGTCTGGGAACAGGGTGTCTCAGGGACAGGAAGTGAGGAAAATTGATTGTAATGGAGACACAAACATCAAAAAAATAAAATAAATATAGAGGATCTAACTGTTTCACAATCTGTCCAGGACTAAATGGATGCGATGTGATGGATTGGCTGGTGGATTGAGTCATGCCTGTATACGCGGACCAGTATTCAGCCACAGAGCCCAGTCTAGTGCGTTATTTTTCTCTTCACTACTAGTAAATACAGTATAAGGTTTATCAACAATACCTTTCTCTAGTTTCAAAATATTCCCTTTTTTGTTGAGTACACAAAGATAACAACAGCTGGTTCTGTAACATTAGAAGCCACACAATCCTGGCTTTCCTGACACTTCTTCATATTCAATTCCCTACCCTACTTTGCTCATCTCCACACCTCTGTACATCAATATTGAGCTTGGGCTGCAATATAGTGTAAATGTATCAGTTAGGGTGAACATGTGTGTTACCAATGCAAGACAAAGCAACAGGCTCAATTTAATGTCGGAACCACTTGTACATATTTCAGTTCCCCGCTGTTTGGTCTGGCTGCTTGGGGCAAAGAACGGAAAGCCCTGAGTAAGTTCTAAGACACAGGGCTGTGGACTCTCTCCCTACTAGGCTTGTGCAATTCGTTTCGTAACGAATCGAAATTCGTCCGAATTTAGCAACTTTCGGACATTCGGAAGCATTCGAATTTCCGAACAAAGCAATTACGAATAAAACCGAATCCAAAATAAATTATACCGCAAAATAGCGAATGCCCGAATGTCTTCGGCATAATTCGTTATGAAAAAACTTACGAATGTACAAATCCATTGGAAACACAATAACACTCACTCTGCTCTGCTCTCTGCTTCTCTTTCACCGTGCTGAACTCCCTCTCAAAATGGTGTACAGGGGCGGAGGCTATAGCCGCATGTAAAAAACGAAAGTAAAATACGAGATTTCTAATCCATTCGAAGCACAATAACACTCTGCTCTGCTCTCTGCTTCTCCCTCACCGTGCTGAACCCTCTCAAAATGGTGTACAGGGGCGGAGGCTATAGCCGCATGTAAAAAACAAAAGTAAAATACGAGATTTCGAATCGTTACAAATAACCGCTATGTATTTCGAAAAGTACAAATCCATTCGAAGCACATTAGGCATAATAGTCAGCGTCGTCGTGAGAGAGACACAGAAAATTACGAATCAACGAACCCAAAAAAAGTTACGAAAGTAGGAGTTGTGTCCAGAATCAACGAAAAACAACGTACTCTACCGAAAGTACGAATTATAAAGCAACAAAAAATTCAACGAAAAATGTCGCTTGCAAAAATACGAATGAGTCCGAACACGAAAAATCCCGTCTAGCAAAATTACGAATGATTACGAATCAACAGGACCGGAAAGAAACAAACCGAAACGGAACAAATTTTTCCGTTGTGCACAAGCCTACTCCCTACTCCAATTAGACAATATTGGGTTTCTGAACAGTCAGTTACCAAACACCAGTTCTGCCACTTGGAAGTAATGTGTATTTTTTCTCACTTCTTCACTTTTGGTGGATAAATGGGGTGGTGGAGAGTGCAGGGAAGGCATGAATGTGTTGCAGATAGGGCTGCCAATAAAGTAAACTTGTTATGGGGATGGCAATAGTATGTCCAAACAAAATGCACTGTAAAGCTAGTTAATGTGTAAATTGTGTGATTAAGGGCTATGCATCACCAAAACGTTCATCCTCCTGTGAAAACTTTTAGTCCTTAAATGGCCACCCAGCTCCATACCATTGCAGAGCGGAAGTGACGTCAAAACGCCACTTCTGCCCATAGCTCTTAAAAGGCCATTTTTTTTTGAAACAACATTTATTTATTGAATTTTAGTGTAAATATGAGATCTGAGGTCTTTTTGACCCCATATCTCGTATTTAAGAGGTTCTGTCATGCTTTTTTTTTTCTATTACAAGGGATTTAATAGGAATAAAAGTGACACAATTATTTTTTAAAAGAACAGTGTAAAAAAAAATAAAAAATTTTAACGTGCCCTGTCCCGACGAGCTTCGGTATTCAAACCACACAAGTGAGGTATCACCATGATCATTAGAGCAAGAGCAATAATTCTAGCCCTTGACCTCCTCTATAATTTAAAACATGCAACCTGTAGAAATTTTTAAACGTCGCCTATGGAGATTTTTAACGGAAAAAGTTTGTCGCCATTCCACAAGCGGGCGCAATTGTGAAGCGTGACATGTTGGGTATCAATTTACTCAGCGTAACATAATCTTTTACAATATAAAAAAAAATTGGGCAAACTTTACTGTTGTCTTATTTTTTAATTCAAAAAAGTATATTTTTTCCAATGTTTGGGGGTTCTAACAAATTTTCTAGCAAAAAAACACTGATTTTCACTTGTAAACAACAAGTTTGAAAAATAGGGCCGGTCCTTAAGTGGCTAAAATTGTGCACACTTATGGAATGGCTTCAAACTTCTGTACTTATAAATCTCCATAGGAGACGATTAAATTTTTTTACAGGTTACATGTTTAGAGTTACAGAGGAGGTCTAGTTCTAGAATTATTTCTCTCGCTCTAACGATCGCGGCGTATGTAACCTGTGTGTATCTGGCTCTGATACTAGCCAGTGCCTCACCAGCCACTGACCTCACCGCATGTCACTGCTGTACAGTGCTTTTTTATTTGGACATACTACACTATATGTTGTTTTTTCATTTTTTTGTCACCAGTGGGTATAGAAGGAAGGCCAGCTCTCATGAGGGTAAAAAGGAATTGTGACCTCCAAGAGGATTATGAAACACAATCCAGTATGTTATTAAACAGATTCGAACAAAAAGGATATAAACGCTCACAACTCATTAAAACACAAAAAGAAGTAGGGCTAATATATAGGAAACAATTACTTATCCCTAAAGCAAAAAAGGATGAGAAATTTGACTCAACCTTTTGCACTGAATTTAATAGACAACATAAATATAGAAAAGTTCATTAAAACACACTGACCCATTTTGATTAGAGACCCAGTGTTGGTTAAAACACTACCGACACGACCAAAATTTATTTATAGACGTCCACCAATATTAAAGGATAGAATAGTAAAAAATAATCCCTGACCCCCCAAAAAGATGGTCACTTTTTTCGATCAGATAGGATTTTTTAAGTGTGACAAATGTCTAACATGCAGACCATGTAAAGGAGGGAAGAAAAAACAACACATTTTCAATCTAAAACCACAGGACAAATATATGAGATACCCAAGTTTATCACATGTGGTACCACACACGTCACATATCTTTTAGAATGTGAGTGTGGTCTCCAATATGTGGGTAGAACCACCAGAGAACCTAAAGTGAGACTACGAGAACATATAAATAATATCAAAAAAGGCTTCCGTAAGCATAGTTTGTCATACCATTTTAGAAGATTCCACAAAAGGGATCGTTCTAAACTAATATTCTGTGGTATAGACAGAGTAGAGAGAGACTGGAGGGGCACTAATTTGAAACATGCCATTTCCCAAAATGATATTTAATGGATATACCAATTACAGTCATTAACACCAAAAGGGTTAATCGTGGACGTAGATGTAAATTGCTTTATAAGAAATTTTTAATTTTTGGCTTAATTCATTTTTTAATTATAATTTTTTCATTTTAATAATTATATTTATATTTTTTATATTTATATTTTATTATATGTTTAATTGGTATATGTTTGTTTGATTAGTATCAGAATATGAATTATTGTTATTTAGAAGAATTTGTAGTCATTAGAAATAAGGCACTTGTTATTGCACTTAGTGATTGCATAGCCCATATAGGGGAATTTACATGGCTGCCGAGGGTAGATCAAATAACATCTGCAGATAGAATATAGGACCGATATTGAGTAGATTATATGCTGTATTATGTATAATGGAATATAACTTATACATATATTAGAAATAATATAGTACAATGGTATTTACACTTCCTGTGTATACAGAGAGTTATTATACATAAGAAAATAGTAATAGTGGGTGAAGTGCCTCATTATGAGTACTAAGATGGCAATTTGGACGCTTCCTGTGTAAAAATGAAGCGATTCCATGCCTTTTACATTTGTGGAGGAAATACCAAAATGGTGTTTTCAGCACTTCTGGTTCCAGTGGAAACCGGAAGTGAGGTCACTTCCGGTTCCGGCGAAAACCGGAAGTGGTGGTAATTTTCACTGCACAATCAGTGAGAGTAGTAGGAGGTACCAGGTATCGTGGGCGGGACTTAATACATAAAAGACAACAAGTCACAAGCGCCATTAGCTTCTGATGACGCCCAGTGGGAGGGGCGAAATGCGTCAAGTTGAGGAGACCTTGTGACGGTTGTTTGCACGCCAAGGCGGTGTTTCTCTGCACGTTTTTAACGTTTTTGATGTAAGTGTAATATTTTTGTATCTTTATGAATAAACCAAGCAGTATTACACTATATACTCTTTACCCTTCATTGCCATATGATTAAAATGGATATCTGGTCACCGTGAAAGCTGGGAAGGTGATAATTAAGATTTGGATCTAGGATATCCCATACACTTTTAAACATACCGGTGGAAGAAAGGAGTCAATTCTATATAATGACCATATCCAACAATCCTGATCAGTGACGGGAGACACCATCCTAATATAACAAACAGGCGTATTTAAAGATTTTTTCTGGTGAGTGGGGACCCAGGAGGGGAGCACAGAGAGTCACCTAACAACCACACCAAACTACATAGCTTGCACAAGCTCAGCACTCCATACTGAATGGACTTTATATGATTGCACTTTATTTGTTTGCACTTTAATTGCACTGAGCACTTTGTATCACATTGTTAAGTAATGTTATGCTATTGAATATGTTGATGCAGGTATTTTTGAATTAGATATCATATTAGTGTATTGTTTATAGAAGCAGCGCTGAGTTTAATATAAATGTTTATCAATTTGTTTTTTTTTCACCTTACACTACAGCAGCAGCCCAAATCGAATAGTCACATAATTATATATTGTATTTCCAGAGCACGGGTTATTCTCAAAGTTATTCATAGAAGGAAGGATCAATCTGCAGAATTGTACTGCACGTGTAGGAGAAAGGAAAAACAGAGACAGGACACATCTTTTTTTTCACGCATGTGGGTTATTCATGAATAAAGAGACTCTCATTTTATTTGGTAAAGACCATTGTGAAAACATTTTGATGAACTTTTAAGGGCAATTGACATTTTCTAAGCACTGGTTGTTGAATGTATATATCTTCCTGCTAGGGAGCAGAGGTAATCCTGTTAATCTAGCTGGGGTTAGTTAGTACTGCTTAAGGGATTTAGTGCGCTGATATTTTGGGAATATATTGTTTTAATCTTTTTAGGTCTTTCCTTGCTTTATATTGCATAAATACATATAGCACTTTGTATGCTTTATTAGTGCATCAACAAGCGAGACAGTCTGGTCATTTATTTACTTTTAAATACATTTTATGAAGGGGACTACTGTACAGTATATTGTGTAATATCTATATATTAATGTTTTGGAAATCTTCTTGTCTTGAATACAGTTTTTTTATATATTGGTGTTTTATGGATGGGTTTTCTAAAGAGCTGTCAGTGTCATACATTTGCAAAGCCTCTGTAGATTTCAGACATACTATAATCAAAGAAAACACCAACACTGGGACATATATATCAATAAACAAATCAAGAGTAAAGTTACAGCAATGCAAGAGAAAATCAGACTTCTGAAGACCTGTTAGAAAACAAAACAAAAAAAGATAAAATGATGTCCATTCTGTCAATTAAATAAAAAATTGCAAGTCTTACACTGGTAGGGTAATTCACAACAAATAAAACATACAAAATCCCCTAGCATTCAAAGAAACCAGACATTTCACTTCACTCAGTTGTGTAGAATTGTATTTAAAAGATCCTTCAGGGCTAAGATTAGAAGGAAAAACCTTTAAGGACAAGTCTTTCAGGGCTCACGGGCTCTAGAAAGTGAAGGGTTACAAGGAAGAGTAGCAGACACTTACATTTTTATTTTACTGTTAGAAAGCTCTGATAAGTAAAACAGGTGGAAAATGTGCTTAAATGGATGTTACACAGTGACGTTAATTGAATCTATCACTTCAATTAGCTCCGATTTTCAGGATAATGTTCTATTTGTTTTCATATACTCCTAATTACTGAAAAGAAATATATTTTCTTTTGTTGTAGCAGGTGCTCCAAATGCAGATAAATATTGATTGACAGCTATGGAGCAAAGAAGCTTAGATTACCAGTCTTAGCTTATTTAATTCACTGCTGACATTTATTGTGAATTGATATGTTCTTCATGGCATCTACCCTATACTTTGCTGGCAATGAATTTCCATACATTTAAGCAGTATGCAGTTTTCGGATTCGGTAACAATGAAATGGCATTCTGTTCATAAGTGCTAGGCATGAAAATACCCACTTTTCCCTATACATACTTTAATACATGTACCTGAATTTGTGTGGCATTACCATCATGGACTGTGTGTTATATTTTATTTTGTCTGTTATCTTACATTTATTTTAGGTTATAAATGTATGTTACATTCAAAAATCATATACTGTGTATATCTTATTAAGTTGTGAGTAGAAATTGGCAAGCAAAATTTGTCAGTTAGTATATATCCAAGATGAGCACTCAGAAAAAATTTGTATTATCCTTAGTACTATGTACAAAGATGAGCAACCAGGAGAAGAAGCTGTAGAAATTTTGGCTGTCATGCACCTTAAGGTGGTTGTAAACCCTTACATATACCCAGTGAAGTGACTGGCCTCAGGTGATACACAGAGATGAAACAAAACCTCCTACATAGGTTTTACTTGTTTATCTGCAGTCTTTTTCTTTCTTCACCCTTTCAAATGTGCAGATCGTGTTAAAAACCTCTTTATTCATCTGTCAGCAGCACAGAGGAGTGGGCGGAGAGACTGCAGTTACTGTGTGATCGCTGATTGGAGGAAAGGTACACACCTTCCTCCACACAGAAGAACTGTGTTCTGAATAGACAAGCTTCATTCTGAGCTCTTCCCTCTTTCACTTCTGACACAAATTTATCTCATGTGTTGGTAAAACTTCTCAGACGTGACTCATGCTGATAACAGAGGAATGAAGCACCAGAGAGAAACGCCACTTAGAGCGTTGGAGAGACATAAGTAAACACTACAGATATATGTGCTTTGCTCAAGTTCCATGACTGAGGTTCACAACCACTTCAAGGTAGACTGGTCTGAGTTTCAGCTAATACTTACGTGCAGGGAATATAGAAGTAGTTTTGTGATGCATGGGAACCCAGTGATGGCTTTTTGACTCCCTCCCACAGCTTTTCAAAAAGCATCAAATTGTATAAGCACTCAATCATACATAAGAAGAAAAATAAAACTAAACACTAATTTGTTTGCTTTGCTTTTCTTTGCAAATTCCTTGTGGCCTTTGCACAATCTGCACAAGTGCTTTTGCAAGAGTGCTGTAAACACAGTTTTCCCAGGTGACATCTGTATATAGAAACTCACTAAAGAGGAACCTTATTAAAACTATATATCCACAGTGATAAATGTTGGGAAGCCAAAAGAAAAGGTATTGTTGTATTCTCACATCATCTTCTAAGATCATGTCAGCTTGATACCACATACTCTAGCACTTCATTAGGAAGAATGATTGGATGTGGAGCCTGGTTACTAAGGGCAAGTGCAGACAATGGAAGGCTGAATTTTCTGCAACAGAATAGATTTTATAAAAGAACAGAGGGTAAACTGCTTAGGCATGAACATAGGATGGAAGACTCTCCATCAAGGTCTAACAGTAAAATAACACCGTTACAGATGATCTGCGAATTAAAAAAATCTTGTACATCCTTCCTATTTCATTCAGGCTTTTACATCTAAACTGTTCAGCCAAACCATCATTGATGACCTCTACCAGACTGTTTTTTTACCATACCAATTCACTTAAGGCTGTATTTATAAAAAAAAAAAAAAAAAAAAAAATGCAGTGAAACTGCATGTGAATTATTATTTTTTTTTCAAAATATGTTTATTGAAAGTTTTCAAATATACATATATGTAAAGATATACATGATAGGAAATAAGTAGTGTAGAATACATGAGGAAGCTATAGAGAAACAAATTAAGATAGTACGCACCATCATGTAGAATCAAAGTATAACAATTCAAACAAAACAATAAGTAGTTACCGATACAGTAGGCATCTACACTATGAAACATGTCGATCAAGGGAAGTGGGAAGGTAGGGCTGGGGGGAGAAAAGAGTAGAGCTGGGGAGGTAGAGGGAAGGAGGGGAATGAGAGCCATAATAGGAATACTATAAATCAGCGGTTATATTTGTTGTCGTACCAGAGCTTCCATGGGTTCCAGAGACCCTGCCATGTGAATTTTTAGAATGACTGGGGGCAAAAATGTATGTTGTTTATTTATTTCCTTTGATCAAAACCTTCATTTAGTGGCCATAATGCTGTATTTTCCTGATTTTCTCTATTCTGTAGAGAAAATAGACTAATAACATAAAATTTTGTCCACATTCATACAAAGTGAATGTATATGCAGTTTCAAAAAAATGAATAACTCAAAATTTTCTGAAATATACCCTTTCGTTTCTACCATTTATAGAATGTTCATTCCACATTCGGGAGCATTGCCTTGTCTATCTCTCCTTGCACACCTCCAAAGTCTGACAACTGCTTTTCAGAAATGTTATTGCCTCTATAACATACTGCAAAGAGGATGATGTACAATGTCACACTATTCATATTTTAGTGTTAAACATCTGGCCATCAGATAAGTGAAAGATTCGTACGGGCTGGTTGCTATGGGTTACTGTACTTGGCACATTACTTTTTGTCTTTTAAAATAAAGATACAGATATTTTGATGAACACAAACTGTATGCCTATGAATCTTGGAATTTGACCTTTTGGGAAATTTTCCTGCAGCAAATTATACTGAAAAGTATTTGGCTGGAGATGCTCAAAAGTAAATAGCAGATACAAGGATAATTACCAAAGCAACTATATTAGGTTTTTTATTGGCTGGATGGCCGTAGCACACAATTCCACAACATTTTGGATGTAAAACTTTCATTATCTGAATCACGTCTGGTACAGAAAGTGAATTGCTCACCTCAAAACTGGTAACAAGGTTATTTTTGGACAGACGGTGGAGTATTTATGAATTAAAAGTTATTGCATTTTTATGTTAAAAACTTGCAACATATGTCTTATATGTCTCTTCATTTTTTTTTTGTATTAAAATAGTAATTGTAAAGTATTTAGGGAAATAAGGCTGACCAATGGCATAGCTTATAATTTTGAGCATTCAAGGCAATCAGCTTTGCATACATTTGTTGTAAAGAGCATTTTTTGTTGGCTATTATGCAAAACCAGAAGATAAAGAAGCTGGAAGGTATCATAATATGCCAAGTCTAATTTGAGAATGCAACATTGTTAGCAAATCTATCATCAATGATATAAAAAAAAAGTGTTTTCGCTATACTGGTGCTAGAGTTGTGTATCTAGAATGAAAAAAAAAATATTAATCTTTCAAAATGCATTTTTAATTGAAATGCAGAGGAACTTATATCTCAAAATTAGAGCAAAGGAAAGAATACAGGCAAAAGCAACCAATCAGAATTCAGACCTAAATATCTAAACTGCAGGACAGAGACTGTATGTTGCCCGCAAAGTAACACAGAAAAAAAAAACAGGCTGGGGATTCGTTTAAGATTAATCCCAGGGTTATGGTCTGGGGGGCATAGTTTAGGAAAGCGTTTCTCCCCTTGGCACTCTTTAAAACTCTGCAAAATCTCAAAACTCCCCAGTCTAAAAAATTAACATTTTACTTATTAATGGGAAAATTGAGCATTGGACAATGCACACAATCATCTTGGTGAAATTAACTTCACATTGGAAGCCTCCATCGCATCAGAGTCCCCCATCACCACAGAGTCCCCCCATCACTTCCCATCATCTATGACCCAGGGAAAACTGGATCTAGTGCTTGTGGCACTCCAGGGGAACCCAAATAGCATCCTAGGGTGCCACAGCATCCTGTTTGAGAAACACTGGTTTAGGGTTTTTTAAGCCTTAGGTAGTTTTCAGGGTGAGTATTTGAATGCCCAGTTCTACATATTAATACTATTTTCAGTTCAGAAATCATATGCAATAGGAAAATAAACATTAATACCGTAATTATAGAACAAAGTCTAATACAGTACAAACACTTTAAGTGAACCAAGTGAATTGTTTAAAAGTAAAAGTTCTGTCCTTAAGGGTATATTCCTCAGCATTGAAAAATCTAGTCTGATTATTGCCACAGTCCCACTTCCCTAATATATTTATAATGGAAATGTTTAAGGTTGGGATTTTTTAGTAACTATATACAAACAAATTATAAAAATCATACAAAATACTTTATTAATCCACAATCATAAAAATATTATCAGAAAATAAAATCAATCACCTGGTAAGTGACTGAACATTGCATAAAGACCATCCTTAGTTGGAAATACATGAGCAATTATAATAGCCGCAGTTTCATGAATAAGCCCCAATGTACCGTATATACTCGTGTATAAGCCGAGTTTTTCAGCACATTTTTTTGTGCTGAAAATGTCCCCTCGGCTTATACTCGAGTCACCTTTTTGCGCCTGATCTCCCGGAATTTGGGGACCTGGTAGCGGCCGGCCGTAGGTCCCCAAACTTGGCACACATGTAGCCCCTCTTCCTCTACAAGTGTACAAAGTTTATTGTCTGGAGGACCTACGGCCGGGGAGCACCGATTTTTCAAAGCCGGGCACCCCTTCCATAGACTCCCATGTTAAACAGTAATTTCTCCGGAAAATTTGGGGACCCGGTACTGTCCGGTCGTAGGTCGCCTGGACCCGAAACTAAGCACACATGTAGCCCAATTTATCCTCTACAAGTGTGCAAAGTTTGTTGTCTGGGAGACCTACTGCTGGCGAGCACCGTTTTTTCAAACCCGGGCACCCCTTCCATAGACTCCCATGTTAAACGTCAGTCTAGTCATGGACACAGTGAGGCATGGGCACAGTGAGGCATGGGCACAGTGAGGCATGGGCACAGTGAGACATGGGCACAGTGAGACATGGACACAGTGAGGCATGGACACAGTGAGGCATGCAAATGGACACAGTGAGGCAAAGTGTGGCACAGTGAGGCATGCAGATGGACACCCTAGGCTTATACTCGAGTCAATACGTTTTCCCAGTTTTTTGTGGTAAAATTAGGTGCCTCGGCTTATATTCGGGTCGGCTTATACTCAAGTATATACAGTATTTCAAATAAATCTTCATCAGGGGGAGATGATGGTCAATCTGAAATATAGATGTACAAATATGCAACAGTATCTTATATAACAATAAAGTAGGTTTTGAAATAACGGGGGGGGGGTTAACTAAAACTGGAGAGTGCAAAATCTGGTGCAGCTTCCAGAAACCAATCAGCTTCCAGGTTTTATTCTCAAATCTTAACAGAATAAGGTGAAGTTAGAAGCTGATTGGCTACCATGCACCACTGCACCAGATTCTGAATGCTCCAGTTTTAGTAAAGTCTCCTCACACTTACATACTGTAATACTCAAATTAATATTGTTCAGCCAAAAACTGAAGCGTGTCCATATGCTCTCAATCAATTACATGGTGTAAAGCCAGGGGACCACAAAGGGCACTAAATATTTCCACGGGAGTCAAAACATGAAACAGCAGGGAAGTGGGTTACCCAGGTAAGGTGAACCACATCAAGTGAACACCGCAGCTCAAAAAATTGTAAAAGGCCATCTTATGAAGTAATAGGCACGTGAACTTATTATGTGGAAGTGAACTCCTGGATTGGTTTTATGAGTATTATTTGGAAGCTTTTTTTTCATCTATTTGAGAGATATTTCCACCTCAGGATTGGAAGGTCAGGGTATTACCTTTTACCATTTTTTGAGCTGTAGTGTTCTCTTAATGTGGCTCACCTTACCTGGGTAACTCAATTCCCTGCTGTTTCATGTTTTGACTCCCGTAGGGGTATTTAGCTCCCTTGGCTTTACACTGTGGGGTTGATTGAAAGTATATGAACACACATTACTTTTTGTCTGAACAATGTTAATTTGAGCATTATGTAAGTGTAAGTGTAAGAGGAGACACAATGTTATTTCAAAACTTACTTATACAGTATAATATTATAGTTATACAGTATAAGATACTCTTATATATTTGTACATCTATATTTCAGATTGACCACTGTCTACCCCGATGAAGATTTATTTGAAATCGAAACGCTTTGCAGGTTATTCATAAAACTATGGCTATTATAATTATCCATGTATTTCCAAGGATTTCTAAGGATGTTCTCTATGTAAAGTTCAGTCACTTACAAGCTGATTGCTTTTACTTTCTGATAATATTGTTATGATTGTGGGTTCATAAAGTACTTGGTATAATTTTTATATTGTCTTTGTATTTAGTGCCTGAAAAACCCTAACCTTAAACATTTCTATTGTAGATTTCTCAACATATCTACAGTTTCTTCTTAAGACAGAAAAGCCAATTCTGTGCCCCTTTCTAAATTAAATTCACCTTGCTATCATCTCCATTGACCAATGAGACTGGCCTCCAATTGGACATCAGAGTAACAGGTGGCATGGCTTTGCCATAAAGACAGAGGAAATCAGTCCCAAGTAACAAAGTCTAACCAAATTAGAGAGAGGCACAGATTAAATTTTGTTTTGTGTTTCATACAAAAAGTCTAACGTATCAAAGTGTCAATTCCATAACATATCTGCTGTTATCCTTATTACCCAGAAAAGCGTATTTTGTGCCCCTTTCTGACTTTAGGATCAAACTCTGCCAGCTGCCATTCCATTGTCCATGTGAGGTTTTTCTTAGGTAAGACTGTATTATATATAAATGCAATGCCAGCCCCTGACACAGGTCTATTGGCCAAAGATTTAGGGTGGAGCAAGCAGTAATGACACCAGGCACTGAAACTATATGGTGTGTGTCCATTATGTAAACATATGCTTTTAGAATTAAACATCATTGATCTGCCCAATTGAAGTTTATATTTTCTCCCATCTATGGAAAAAGTGAACCGTGTGTGCAATTCTCTTGAGGACACAAATCTAAGCCACCAGGCTGTTTGCAGAATAGGGGGTTCTCAAAAATGGGATCTTGTTAAACAAAA
The DNA here is from genome assembly GCA_029206835.1 of Rana muscosa. Lineage (NCBI taxonomy): Eukaryota > Metazoa > Chordata > Amphibia > Anura > Ranidae > Rana > Rana muscosa. The sequence goes on from CM055118.1 coordinate 738,779,452, forward strand.
AAGGATGTACTCTGGAAGAACCATTAAGTCAGAAAGATCTGGGTAATCTGTGAAAATTTGATTTCTGACCTTTTTCTGAACCTGATAAATACATTCAATTAATAGAGGATGTGCTTACACACAGGGCTGCTGTTAGAAATCACGGGGCCCCGTACAGCCTACCTGGCAGGGCCCCCCCCCCAATATATCAAGACCATATTTTCACAAAAAATACACTAAAATCATTATTCGTGGACACAAACATAACGGAAAACCTGTGTGAATTAGCCCTATTTTATTTGTTTTTTACATAATTTTTTTTTTATATTCACAGTGACAAGGGGGCACATGGGGGGGGGGGTCAGAAGCAGGCAGAACAGGGAGGGAAATCAGTGTCGGGGAAGAAATTACAGGAATGATGCCCTGTGTCTGTGTCTCTCCCTGCAGCAGCTGAAACCCGGCAGGAGGGGGAGAAAGTGGCTTTCAGCTGCTGCAGAGAGCTGCACAGGGCATCCTTCTGTAACTGCCCCTCCGCCAAACCACACTAAGTCCCCCTGCTATTTGGGCCCCCTGTGTGCCCGGGCCCCCTACTGGTGGTCCCCCCTATCAGCGGCCCTGCTTACAAAGTAGTGCAAATACAGGCATTCAGGAGGTGGCAGTATCACCTTCTGAATGCCTGGAAGCTACTGCTCCCTAAAAGGTGATCCAGCGCACATTGCTTTTCAGAGACTGCTCCCATGTGAACCTAACCTAAGGATGTACTCACACTGGAAAAATTGAACTGAACCATCTGCACTCGCATTATGCTTTAATATAAGAATTCCTAGGCACAGAATTCCCAGACCACAGTGATCAATGCCTCTGTGTGATCAATGGATAGTTCTGTGCTCAGGCACAGATTACACTCACACTGAAGCAAACCACTCCAAACCATATGTAAACCGTGCCTGGGACCATCTCTTCCAAGTGGTCCTGGGCATTGTAAACTTGGGCACATTTCGAAGCACTTACACTACACAAACAAACCAGATCAAGGGTGTGAACCATGCCTGGGCTTGGCTAGAACTGCCACTGTGAGTGCATCCTAAGTTTGTTGGTTATATATCAAGCAGAGAAAAAGAAGATTACACAGATTTCAGGATATAGGTCAATCTATTCCACACGTGAGATGCTCTATGAAATCTGCAGATCATATAGACCTTAGATTAAAGTAAACCGAGTAAACTTTCTGACTTTAGCAGAATCGCAATGTCTTCTGGATAGCATTAAAGGCTAAGTCCACCTTTGTTCCCCCCCCTTTTTTTTTTACAATTTCCAGTTTCCCTATGTACCAATTAAGCATTAATGTAGTTATTTTGCAAAAATAAAACAGCTTTCCATTAATTCTACACAGGCTTACCTCACTCTCTTAATAGCTGTTTAAATACGTTGTTCGATTACTTCTACCTTACATCCTGGTCGGACTTTGTGTCATGACACAGGAAGGAGTTGACCAGCTGAGCGTAGATGATACAGGGTGTGTGCTAATGAGATCAACTGATCAACTCATTCCTGTGTCATGACCTAAAGTCTGACCAGGAAGTAAGGCAAAAGTAATTGAGCAGTGTGTTTAAACAGCTATGAAGAGAGTGAGGTAATCCGGTGTAGAATTAATGGAAAGCTGTTTTCCATTAATAATACGTTAATGCTTTATTGGTACATAGGGGAGCTGGAATTTCGAAAATAAAAAAAGGTAAACAAAGGTGAACTTAGCCTTTAAAACTTGATGACTGATTTCACTTGCTGCCTGTAATTGCTTTATGTAAAAAATATAAAATATACATAGAAATGTATCAAGATATAAAGCAGTGATGCAAAAGCACTGGGTTATAGTAAGACTATGCAAACACTTACTATCTTTAAAAAAAAAACTATAATTGAACAAGGCCCAAGCAGAATGTGTCATTAAATATATCCTGATCTCAATCATTTACTGACAATGAGCTAACCTTTTAACTGAACATACAGCCCTTGATTTGTGAGAGCAGTTCATTTTTTTGTTTAATGAGTTGTGTGCATGATGTGGAACTCAGTTTCCCCCCTGGACCCAGGCTGTCACATCTCTTTGTTTATTTGATGCAGCAAACATTGTTTTGATTAATATATATAACCTGCAGAGAAAAGACAGGATTGTAACAACGTTGCCTAATACCTGAACAACCTATTGACACCGAGGTCTCGGATTCAGTAGCTTCATAGCCCAGCTGAACGAATGAATGACATTTACCGTCTGTCTGCATGCAAAACTGCTTGAACATTTGAAAAAAATAGAAGAGCGCTACCGTAGCTAAATATTTTGAACACAGTTTTTTTGTTTGTTTGTTACTGTCTCTTTCAAGCATCATTGTTGCTATGACAACTCTGGCTAAATAACTCATTTGGGAAAATACTTGTACCCAGCACTCTATTATCTGTCATTCAATAATTTCACGTTCATAATAACTAGAAATCAATGGGCTTCCTTAGAGACAGCTTGTTGAAAGGGCAGGTGTACTGTTGGCAGAACATAACTAATATTTGTTTCTTCTTGCTTCTGTGTCAGACATCAGCTAAAAAAAACATGATTTTGGAATAGTAAACTCGGCTCAGGCTATTGTTTTACAAAGCCGCATGACACGTTTAAAAACTAAAACAAAATGAATTTAATATTCACAGATATCTTGAAGAATTAAAGCTAAACTCTAGTCTTACCTATAGTTGTGCACAGTTGTATGGGCTTCTCTGCTGCACTAAAACTTCATACTCTGATTTCACTGCATGCTTTGAGATTCTCACAGTGTGCATTAGAAGTTGCAGACAGCTTTATCAATCTAGAGGACATCCAGCAGCATTTAGCGCCTTCCTCCCCAGAATTACTGTTCTTGGTCTGCCACTTTCACTTATTGTAATTAGTTCAATAAAAAATAAAATAACAAGGTACGTTGTAAATCATAAATTAGGAAACGCCAATGTATCTCCATCATTAAAGTGGTTGTAAACCCTTACATATACACACTAAAGCAGGGATATGCAATTAGCGGACCTCCAGCTGTTTCAAAACTACAAGTTCCATCATGCCTCTGTCTCTGGGTGTCATGCTTGTGGCTGTCAGAGCCTTGCTATGCCTCATGGGACTTGTAGTTCTGCAACAGCTGGAGGTCCGCTAATTGCATATCCCTGCACTAAAGTGACTACCCTCCTACATAAGGGAATATGTTTATCTGCAGTGCTCTCTTCTCCTAAGTCATTTAAATTATAGAATTGAGACAGCATTTCTGAACTCTAGAAGGCAGAGGACAGGGATCTGGAAAAGGCACCCCCCCCCTCCTCTACATAGTCTCAAAGGGAAACATGCACATCTGAAGCTGTCAATCACCTGCTGTGTGCTGTGGGGCGTGTCTCAAGATTGTCTAGTGTTGACACAGGCTGTCATAAGTGATTAATGCCGATAGCAGAGGAATGAGAAAGAAGACAGAAATTGCACTAGGTGCTTTGAATAGAGGCAAGTACACAATATAGAAGTACATGTATATGCTTTGTTCATTTTTCATTCCAGAGATTTACAACCAATTTAACCTAGATGGCCAGCTGAACCAGCTGAACTAGCTCAAAATAATCAGGCTGGGGAGGCCCCCCAAATATCATAGCATGGTGCAGTATTTACCCTGAACCAACTAAAAATATAAACTGTATTATGTCATCTTCAATCCACCTCAAACCCACAAGACCAAGCCAAGATAAATGAAAGTCAAACTTACCCATTAATTAACTCTAAAAACAACCATGATCCACTGCTCTTTTTTTGCCTAAAAGATACATGGATACTGATGCTCAAAACAATTAATTTGGGGTGACATAGAAGAAAAACCCCCCAGAAAAATCCACCCAAAAAAGTAAGATTTCAAAACTGACAAAGACAAAATTCTTCTAGAATCAAAACAAGATGAACAAGCATATCAAAAGAAATTGTCATTCTATTATCAACCAGTTCTTTTATTAAACCCTTTCCATTAACACGAAACAAAAGACACTGCTTAATGATAGTCCAGAGAGTACAAAAAGCAACCAAAAATTATACCACTTAGATCAGGAGGGTATCCCAAATGAATCCCAGATTAAATCCTACAGGTGGAGTGGAAAATGTACTCTTTCCACATTCACTTTTGGTGTCAGTTCTCGAAACCGGCATCTTTGAAAGAGTATCTGCAACACCATTAGTAATTTTTTTTTTCTTTTTTACCTTAACCTAATAATGGATGAAGTAAAATCTTGACCACAAACTCAAACTTTGCAGTCCGACAATTAATCATAAATTAAATGCTCTTATTTTCTGTATGTAAGAGCATTATTTTATTCGTAAACTTTTTGCTCTATACAACAATGGACACTAACTTTGCGAAGAAGTACACAAAATAAAGTTTTTCTTGATTAAAATAGAATGCAAACCTGTTAAAAAAAAGCTATCACATCTGAATGGGACCAAAAACAGAAAGTCATCAAGACCTATAACTCCCCTTCATCCTGACAATTGTGAGAAACCATACCTAATGAAATGTATTTTAATATTTTATACTGAGCCTACTAAAATGCATTATTAGAGAACAAATTACCCACCCATTCACAAACTACCCCAAAATATGCTGCAACATAAAACCCGAAATCAAAGCTTTCAATTTTTTTAGAAATTAACACTACTTTCTTTCTCCTACTTACTTACTGCCAACAGACTGAACATTTTTGACGAAACACCTCATTCTAGTTAAACCAATACAAATCCACCAAATTTCAAATATGCATCCAGGATGATGTTGATATGCTGAAGCATGCCTAATGCCGCGTACACACGACCATTTTTCATGACGAGAAAAATGCAATTTTTTAATTTGGTCATTAAAAACGACCGTGTGTAGGCTCCAGAGCATTTTTCGCGACGTGAAAAATGGCCATTAAAAATTTGGAACATGCTATATTTTTTCTCGTCGTTTTTCATGTCATCGTTTTTCTCATCGTGAAAAATGGCCGTGTGTAGGCTTTAACGACGTGAAAAAAACGTGCATGCTCAGAAGCAAGTTATGAGACGGGAGCGCTCGTTCTGGTAAAACTAGCGTTCGTAATGGAGATATCACATTCGTCACGCTGTAACGGACTGAAGAGCATGAGGCTGAAAAGCGCGAATCGTCTCTCACCAAACTTTACTAACACAAGGATCAGCAAAAGCAGCCCAAAGGATGGCGCCATCCGAATGGAACTTCCCCTTTATAGTGCCGTTGTACATTTCGTACGTCACCGTGCTTTGTTCAAGCATTTTTTTTCACGATCGTGTGTAGGCAAGGCAGGCTTGAGAAGAATCATGTCGAGAAAAACATTGTTTTTTCAATGACATTAAAAACGGTCGTGTGTACGCGGCATAAGCTTTTAGATGGAAATTGCCCATCCATAACCATATATGGTATGCCTAAAGCCAGTTATATAACGATTGTGGAACTACCCTGCTTCAAGCAATGTCAAGTTTATCTTTAAATTTATTATATGACTTACCGCAATAAAAAATTCATTAGAAGATGGTAAAAGAGAAAGCAAATCCACAAATGTATCCTTCAAAGGTCCTTTTTTTCTGAAGTGATGGACAAATAAAATCCTAGAGGCAAAAGTTTGCTGGGAAGAACTTCTTTAAAATGTGACTTAAAAATACCCATGTAAGTTCTGATTAGCTGCAAGTATGTCATTTTCAAATGTAAGAATCCAAGCAGTAAGGCCTCATGCCCACTGGCGTTTTTACAGCTGCGTTTTTTGCAGCTTAAAAACGCCTGTCCATGTTATTGCAAATATTTTTATTTTTTTTTTTGAAAAAAAAAAACGTCGGAGCTAAAAACGCGACCGCGCGTTAGTGCGCGTTTTTTGCGCGTTAGTGCGCGTTAGTGCGCGTTTTTGCGCGTTTTTTGACGCTCGCGTTTTTTTCTGCCTAATTCTGACGCTGAGGAACGCACTGGCCCTGGGTTTTTTTTACAGCTTACAAACGCCTATGTTCTTTACAGCTCAAAAACGCCTAGGTGGGCATGAAGCTATAGACTAACATGGACAGGCGTTTTTAAGCTGTAAAAAACGCTCAAAAACGCGGCTGAAAAAACGCCCGTGGGCATGAGGCCTAAAAGGCATCGCTGTCTCAATAGGGTGTGGAAGAAAAGGTGCAGGCGGCTGTAGAGATAGAAGAGACATCCTTGTCACTAGTCTTGTTGTGTCCTGTAGTCTAGGACACAGAGTAGTTATAAGTGCTTTATTAAGGCATGCAGCCTCTGAGAATATCTGTGGTCAGTTCTTAATAGGGAAGCCGAGGGACTGGCCGGTACACAAGGGATTTCACACAAAGGAAGCAATACAAAGAGAACAGGAAACTTTCTCATACAAGTACATGGTACAGCAGGCACATATCAGGAATAAGAAGTGCTAGGGTAGCAAACGCTTTAAATTAAGGTAGGAAAATTATGTAAGAACTAGAAATAATGAAATCTACAGACAATGAATATGTACACTATATGAAGAGTTTACATTGTATGTTTATGCTCTATGCTCTTGTAGAACCGCTCAGTGATCAGAGAGGTAAAATAAAGCTATTTCATTACCTAACTGGGGGGAAAGGCAGATACAATTGACACAGAGAACTTAACTCAGAAAGACGTCATTTAGGTGTTTGATAAACGTTCTGACCAAAGCAAGAATGAAACTGTGGTTACATGGACAGCTATGTCACAGAACTGAAAATGCTAGCAGCAAGTTGTGAGTTTGGAGATATCAGAGGCTCTTTCACCAGAGATAGGGTTGTGTGTGGAATCTGAGATTCTCACCTCAGAGAGAGACTGCTAAGTGAAGAAGATCTGTTTTTACATAAATGTATTTACAGTAGATATGCAGAGCCTCTCAAATGACAAAAGTCTAAAAATGGTTCAACTGATATGCATACAGTATATGTTCAAAAGGTACATATGACAAAAGCCTAACACAACTCCCCCTTGGGAAATCGAAACCCCTCCTTGGAAATTGCAACCCTGGACCTTAGTGTGAAGGCATCCCACAGTCCTTTAAAGGATCTGTACATTCAATCACATGGAGAAGTCTGTATGTGCATTCTAGATGCAATGTAGTCCTTCTGCCCCTCTCAGTCAGTATACAAGTCATCACGTAGAATAAAATATCAATCCAGTGTCCAAGACGCATTATGCTGCCAGTTGAGGGTTGCTCTTCTTATCCACCATGCACAGGAAACAGGTATACAGGATTTCTCTCTTAACAAATGTTCAGGGGGAGTTTCTCCTTTCTTCTTGATGCCAACTCTAGCAAATGAGCTCTCGGTATCCTGTTTGTAATGCCAAGAGATGTGTGTTAAGATGCATGTCTTATCTTTATTTTACATGCTGTGATATGCATGGCTCACTGGTGTCCTCTAGCATGGGGCTCCCCAGGGTTACCCATATTAACCTTGTGAGGAGACACTCTCAGAGCAAACCAACCTAGCCTGAGCTGGACACCAGGCCCCCTGAGAGCCATTAGCCTTCACAGTGTTTCCCAACCTCCCACAGTGCCCCACCTCCTTTCAGTCCCCCGTAGCTTGCTGCAGAGCCCCTATTTCTCCATAGTGTCCCCAACCTCAAACAGTGTCCCACAGTGCCTCCAAGTGCTTGCAGTGTGCTCTAGTCAACCATAGTGCCTTGGAAACTCCTTAGTCACCTGGAGAAACCCACAGCCCCCTCCAGAGATGCCATCCCCACAGTTGCCCCAGCTTGCACCAGAAATCCTTACAGAGCCACCAAGTCTGCTTCACCCCCTTCAGAAATTTTCACTGTTGGGGAATGGAAGATTTTGGAAGAATTTACCAGGTACTTGTCCCAAACAGGTTGAGAACCACTTCCCTACCGAACTACTAGAAGCAGTGTTTGGGGTGGAGAAATTCTACCAGGTAATCTATGGACGATGTGAAGTAGTACATTCATCTCATAACCCTCTGGAAAGTACTACAAAAAACATTATTAAATATGCCAAAACAACTTTTTCAGCTTCAAATGTATGATTTTGACATCAGCTACTGTCCTGGAAAAGATTTACTTATTGTAGATGCTATGAGTAGAGCTAACTTTCCTACTGTAACAGAAGGAGAAAGAGGCATTAAGAACATTAATATATGCAAATACTGAATTGTATCAAAATACAAATTAAAATATTGAAAAGCATAAAAATAACCTATGGATTTTTAAATAATGTCATATTACAAGGCTGGCCTAAATACAAAAAAAACATGCACCAGTGGATTGTGATATCAAAGTTCATTATGAGATACATGCCTCTTATGCCGTGTACACACAATTGGTTTTACCGCTGAAAACAGTCCGATGGACTTTTTTCATCGGACAAACCGATCGTGTATGGGCCCCATCGGTCTTTTTTTCCATCGGTGAGAAAAAATAGAACATGTTTTAAATTTATCCGATGTGAAAAAAAACGATAGCAAATTCCGATCGTCTGTGTGGAACTCCATCGGAGAAAAAACCCACGCATGCTCAGAATCAAGTTGACGCATGATCAGAAGCATTGAACTTCTTTTTTCTCAGCTCGTCTGAGTGTTTTACGTCACGGCGTTTGGGACGGTCGGATTTTTGACTGATGGTGTGTAGGCAAGACTGATGGAAGTCAGCTTCATCGGAATTCTGATGGAAAATTCCATCGGATTTTATTCCATCGGAAATCCGATCATGTGTACAGGGCATAAGAGATATTCTGAGCACTATTAAACTCTTGTTTTATAAACTACCATTTGCGTTAGCAATCATAAGCAAGATTAACTATCTAAACAAGAGCCATATATTACACTGGTGTGGTTCTCTTGTAGAAGAAATGTATGAATCCATCTGTGATCATATAACTAATGTGTCTCTTATTCTGTCTCATTGCTCCTGATTTGCATTGCCTTTCTGTGTAACAACATTCATACATCTCCCTCAGAGATCTACAAAAAATGCATTTTGACATCATGGAATGTTTCAGCAAGTTACTTCTACAATTTGGCACTGAAAATGTTCCATGTGAAAAGATGAATCAGGGTCATCAGGCCATCTGGGGCACAATAAGGATATGAATTGGACAAGTTAATCCAGGGCTGCATTTTAACATTGTGTTCCCCTCAGCACATATAAATGCAGAATACACCCTTTTGTCATCATCACTTTTATATGATCATTTGCTAAATACTAAGCCAATATCTGTGAGCAGAGGAGAGAAATTGCATTGGGAACATTTCTTAAACACAGCTGAAATACTGTACATGTTGAAAGCAAACAAGTGCAATGAGAAAGTACCAGAGAATAATCTAATAAAATAGGAAGAGCATTTGACCACATAAAACACCTTTCACCAAGATCACATAGCAACAAATGTTGCATTTTAAGGGTGCATTTTCACCTTCAAATGCTATTTCACTCCGATTCAATGCAAGAACCCCAGCGGGGGTTCCTGTGATTAACCGCAGGTTAGCCACTTAAGGACCGGGTCACGAATATTTAAGTCGACAGAATGGCACGGACAGGCAAATCGACGTAAATATACGTCACTTTAAATTTGCCACTGCGTGGGTGCGCGCGCCCCTACCGCAAGCTCCGTGATCGTGCCCGCAGGACCCGCGGACTCGATGTCCGCCGGTGTCCCGCGATCGTGTGTCACGGAGCTGCAGAACGGGGAGAGGCCTGTGTAAACAAGCATCTACCTATTCTGCCTAGTGACAGGACACTGATCGTCTGCTCCCTCTCATCGGGAGCAGCGATCAGTGACGTGTCACTTGTAGCCACGCCCCCTAACAGTTAGAATAACTCCCTAGGACACACTTAACCCCTTCCTAGCCCCCTAGTGGTTAACCCCTTCACTGCCAGTCACATTTACACAGTAATCAGTGCATTTTTATAGCACTGATCGCTGTATAAATGTGAATGGTCCCAAAATAGTATCAAAAGTGTCTGATGTGTCCGCCATAATGTCGCAGTCACAATAAAAATTGCTGATCGCCGTCATTACTAGTAAAAAAAAAATATTAATAAAAATTCCATAAAACTATCCCCTATTTTGTAGACGCTTAAACTTTTGCGCAAACCGTTCAATAAACGCTTATTGCGTTTTTGTTTACCAAAAATATGTAGAAGAATACGTATCGGCCTAAACTGAGGAAAAAAAAATATTTATATATTTTTGGGGGATATTTATTATAGCAAATAGTAAAAAATATTGCTTTTTTTTTCAAAATTGTCACTCTATTTTTGTTTATAGTGCAAAAAATGAAAACCGCAGAGGTGATCAAATACCACCAAAAGAAAGCTCTATTTGTGGGAAAAAAAGGACGTCAATTTTGTTTCGAAGCCACGTCGCACGACCGCGCAATTGTCAGTTAAATCGACGCAGAGCCGAATCGCAAAGAAGTGCTCTGGTCTTTGGACAGCCTAATGGTCTGGGGCTGAAGTGGTTAGAGCCCCATTGAAAGCCATAGGAGACTGACAGCTCCCACAGCTAATTGTGGCCACTCGCATGCAGTGATGTAAGTAACTGAGTTAGAATAAACGGAGTTACGTAAGGGTAAAAAGTATTCTAACTGATTACTCTTCCCCTCATGGTAACGCAGTTACCATAACTTGGGCGGTGTTACCCCAATTACATCTACCGCCACTAGATGGCAGTAGTGTAATTCCTCCTCTCCTCTATGACCGAGTCTCTCTCATGTCACGGCACTGAGGGCAGTCACGCTGATCCCCGCGGCCCCTCCTCTCTTCTCGTCCATCACTATTTGCTTGTGACATCTTCTGGGATGGACGAGAAGAGGGGAGGTACCGCCGGGGAGTAGTGTGACTGCCGTCAGTGCCGTGACATGAGAGAGAACTTATTTCACACGCTTCCTGTGCTACTCTGCATGGCTGGTAAACAATGTACTATGTGCCCTGCCCTGATGTGCTATGTGCCCCGCCCTGATGTGCTATGTGCCACATGTCCTGATGTGCCCTCATGTGCTATGTGCCCTGTGCCCTATGCCCTGATGTGCTATGTGCCCTGATGTGCTATGTGCCCCATGCCCTGATGTGCTATGTGCTATCATGTGCCCTGATGTGCTGTGCGCCCTGATGTGCTGTGCGTCCTGATGTGCTATGTGCCCCATGCCCTGATGTGCTATGTGCCCCATGCCCTGATGCCCTAAAGTGCCCTATGCCCTGATGTGCTATGTGCCCTGATGTGCTATGTGCCCCGATGTGCTATGTGCCCCGATGTGCTATGTTCCCCATGCCCTGATGTGCTATGTGCCCCGTGCCCTGATGTGCTATGTGCCCCGTGCCCTGATGTGCTATGTGCCCAGATGTGCTATGTGCCCCGATGTGTTATGTGCCCTAATGTGCTATGTGCCCCATGTCCTGTTGTGCCCTCATGTGCTATGTGCCCTGTGCCTCATGCCCTGATGTGCTGTGCGCCCTGATGTGCTGTGCGTCCTGATGTGCTATGTGCCCCATGCCCTGATGTGCTATGTGCCCCATGCCCTGATGCCCTGATGTGCCCTATGCCCTGATGTGCTATGTGCCCTGATGTGCTATGTGTCCCGATGTGCTATGTGCCCCGATGTGCTATGTTCCCCATGCCCTGATGTGCTATGTGCCCCGTGCCCTGATGTGCTATGTGCCCAGATGTGCTATGTGCCCCGATGTGTTATGTTCCCTAATGTGCTATGTGCCCCATGTCCTGTTGTGCCCTCATGTGCTATGTGCCCTGTGCCTCATGCCCTGATGTGCTATGTGCCCTGATGTGCTATGTGCCCCATGCCCTGATGTGCTATGTGCCCTCAAAAAAAAGGCAGTTACTTTGCTGAGTAACTAATTACTTTTTTAATATAGTAACTGAGTTACTAATGCAATTACTTTTTGGGAGAAGTAATTTGTAACTGTAACTAATTACTTTTTTAAAGTAAGATGACCAACACTGGCCCTGATGTGCTATGTTCCCCATGCCCTGATGTGCTATGTGCCCCATGCCCTGATGTGCTATGTGCCCTGTGCCCTGATGTGCTATGTGCCCTGATGTGCTATGTGCCCCGATGTGCTATGTGCCCTGATGTGCTATGTGCCCCATGTCCTGATGTGCCCTCATGTGCTATGTGCCCTGTGCCCTATGCTCTGATGTGCCCTGATGTGCCCTGATGTGCTATGTGCTATGTGCTATGTGCCCCATGCCCTGATGTGCTATGTGCCCTGATGTGCTGTGCGCCCTGATGTGTTGTGCGCCCTGATGTGCTATGTGCCCTGATGTGCTATGTGCCCCATGCCCTGATGTGCTATGTGCCCCATGCCCTGATGTGCCCCATGCCCTGATGTGCCCCATGCCCTGATGTGCTATGTGCCCTGATGTGCTATGTGCCCCATTCCCTGATGTGCTATGTGCCCTGATGTGCTATGTGCCCCGATGTGCTTTGTGCCCTGAAATGCTATGTTCCCCATGCCCTGATGTGCTATGTGCCCAATGCCCTGATGTGCTATGTGCCCCGTGCCCTGATGTGCTATGTGCCCCGATATGTATGGTAAACAATGTACTATGTGCCCTGCCCCGATGTGCTATGTGCCCCGATGTGCTATGTGCCCTAATGTGCCATGTCCTGTTGTGCCCTCATGTGCTATGTGCCCTGTGCCCCATGTCCTGAGGTGCCATGATGTGCTATGTGCCCCATGCCCTGATGTGCTATGTGCCCTGATGTGCTATGTGCCCTGATGTGCTAATTGCCCCATGCCCTGATGTGCTATGTGCCCTCAAAAAAAAGTCAGTTACTTTGCTGAGTAACTAATTACTTTTTCAATGTAGTAACTGAGTTACTAATGCAATTACTTTTTGGGAGAAGTAATTTGTAACTGTAACTAATTACTTTTTTAAAGTAAGATGACCAACACTGGCTCTGATGTGCTATGTGCCCCATGCCCTGATGTCCTATGTGCCCCATGCCCTGATGTGCTATGTGCCCCATTCCCTGATGTGCTATGTGCCCTGATGTGCTATGTACCCCGATGTGCTATGTTCCCTGTGCCCCATGCCCTGATGTGCCCTGATGTGCTATGTGCTATGTGCCCCATGCCCTGATGTGCTATGTGCCCTGATGTGCTATTGTGCTATGTGCCCTCAAAAAAAAAGTCAGTTACTTTTCTGAGTAACTAATTACTTTTTCAATGTAGTAACTGAGTTACTAATGCAATTACTTTTTGGCAGAAGTAATTTGAAACTGTAACAAATTACTTTTTTAAAGCAAGATGACCAACACTGCTCGCATGTAATCACTCAAGCAGCGATCAGTGATCAGCCCTGGACTGCCTGCGTCCAGGGTCGGTCACTCGCATGTGATTACGGTATGAGATAATTAATGTGAGTAGCCACAAGTGGCTACAGTCTCCCATGTTTTCAATAGGGCTGCCTCCCACAGTTAAATGCGGGAACCCCCACTGAGGTTCTGGCGCTTGCTCCCCTGCGGTTATAATAGGAGCTTCATGGGAGCAATTTGTTCACACTGCCTGATATGTAACAAAATGCAGGTCTGATGGCCTTATCAACGAGACAGTGTAAATTCTGATGTTTGGATTTCATATTTCCATCCATGCATGCACTGTTCTATGTATACATTTTTCAGTGTATCATATATGGAGTGTATATTTGGTATACAGGTGTATTTGTTTTTTTATTTTGGTTTAATAAGCTTAATATGTTTCTTTGATTATGACTCATGTAAGGAAGCGGATCGGAACAGCTCCAAAATATCATTATTAGAATGAGTATTAGGGCCTATACATGGTCAGTATAAAACACTTACACTGTGCCAATATAATAGTGAATATTTGAAATTTGAAATTTTAATATGGGTTGCCGTATTTTATGTGTATTTTATGTGCATTTTTATATAATTGTTTTTCTATGAAGTGCAATATAAGATAATGTATGCGATTAACAGTGCTAATGTATTATACAATTCTGATGTTTTATGCCATCTGTGGTTTATGTCACAATCAGCTCACTAAATTGAGTCCCATAACCATGGTCGGAATGAAGCCGAGCAGCTTTCATCTACCTAGGTCTCGCGAGATCCGGCAACTGCCTGTTTACTTCGGCTGTGGTTGCCGAGGAAACGGGTAGCTGTAGATAAGCAATGCGAGTCCTATATCCAGATCCGGTCGAGCGGCGCGCAATGTAAATTGTGCCCCGCTCGATTCTCATGTGACCTATGGCTAGCCCTTTGTTTATGCCAGGTTACTAAGGAAACGGTCAGCTGATGTGACGCATCCAATCCAATCCAGTAGCGAGTGAATGGAGGCAACCCACGGCTGGCTGATTTGTTTAAGCCAGGTTGCCGAGGGGACGGTCAGCTGATGTGATGTATCCAATCGGCTTGCATCAGCAAGCGTTTTTTTGTAAGCATAAAAAGGAACTTGGCGTGTCCTGACTCCACCCTCAGATGAAGTTGCATAGACGAAACTAGTCAGGGTGGAAAGGAGACACGCAAGAGGAGACGCCAGCCAGCTCTGGGAATGACTATGCATCCATCCCCGCAGCACGGACAGCGGCGAGTGTGGTAGGATATACAAGTGTACCCATAGAGCTTGGTTCTGGCGCTTTATAAATGGGAACAAATCTCTGACTTTGATTTTTTCATGTGAGTGCACATCTATATGGGCTTTTAAAGTTTGAATAAAGGATCTAAAACGGTGTTATGCTATGTCTGCTTCCTTTGTTTTCCTTATGGTGATTGATGAGTACTGCAACCACGGACCAGGAGTGTGAGATCCTCTGTTGGGAGCACCTTAGTTTGCATACAGGCTGTTATTTGATCGCTCTGTGATAAGAGTCCATCTAGGAGGGGGTTCTTCACACACACACCCCTCTGTTTGTTTGCAGCACGCAAGTGAAGGTGTTTTCCTCCCTCAATTTCTTCTGGTGACAGCAGGATTCCTCTTTCTAATAGGACAACTGGACGTTTTTTGGCTTCCTTTGTTTCATCACTTTCATCCTATTATTATTATTATTATTATGAACTCACTAAAGTGGACTACAATAATGATTGTTGGTGTACATGTGGAATACATGCACTAGCGCTATCTGGGTTGATGTTTATTCATATTTTATTATATTAATTGGATCTACCTTTATTTTTTAACATTCAGTTTTCATATTTTTAAAGACTATATTAAGATAGCAGCTTTTCATCCACTATAATTGAATTTTTATCTTTCTGTACACTAGTATTCCAGGAGCGCTTGTTTTTGTTTTATGAGGGTAGGCCTACCTCTAATACACTTTTTGTTGCTAAAAAAAAAATATTGATCACTTTTATTGCTGTCACAAGGAATGTAAACATCCCTTGTGACAGAAATAGTCATGTGTCAGGTATTTTTTTGGAGGGATCGGGGGTCTATAAAACCCCAAATCCCTCCTTTACACTTAAAAGCATTCAAATTGCCCAGTTTGGCTGTTTTGAATACTGACATTTTTTTTTTAATCTGGTGCCTTTAAGTAAACTGGAAGTGATGTCATGATGTTGCTTCTGGGTTACTAGATCCGAGATCCAATCAAAGCCAATTCTGGCTTTGTTGGGGTCTCCGACCAGCCGGCGAGCGTGCCGGTGTTTTGTCAGATTTTGTAATGGAAGTGACGTTCTGTCGCTGCCATCTTGCTACACCCCACACTCGTCCACAGCAGACATCTCGTTACACCCACTGGAGACATGCATTTCACTATATAAGCTGAGTTTACTGTTAAAAACAAGTGTGAAATGTATGACTTTGGTAGGTGTAACAAGATGTCCGCTTGCCGCCTTCTCACTGTATTCTTACTGTGGACGAGTGCGGGGTGTAGCAAGATGGCGGCGACAGATTGTCTCTTCCGTTACAAAATCTGAGGGATCGCCTAATCTGATGAAACACCGGCCAGCCAGCTGGTCACTCAGGCCTCCCAGTGGGACGGGAGAGCCTGGGTGGAGCGGCGGAAAGCGGCGGGAGGGGGGGCGTCCCTTCCCACTGCTTGTGATAACAATCCAACAGCTGCTTAGCCGCATCGGTTGTTATCACAAGAAAGCTGAACGACGTCTCTAAAAAAACAGCACCGGGGTGACGCCTGCAGCTGCAGGCATCACTCCGGTACAACCACTTGAAGCAGAATGACGTACAGGTACGTGATTTTGCGTCAAGTGGTTAAAAGTACAAAATTCGTTTTTCTTTATTAATTTTACATCATAAAATATCCACCACTTAAATCTGTGACATATTAATAATAATATTAATAATAATAATAATAATATGCCACAGATTTAAGTGATGGCTATTTTATAATGTAAAATTAATAAAGGAAAACAAATTTTGGACTTTTAAATGAAGGGTTTATGTCCCAATAAAAGGTGTAAAATTTGAATGTTGACATCAGGGATGATGAGGGGATAGAACAACTTTTATAGCTTTTTAAGAAGACTAGTTGCCTGGCTGTGTCGGGTTTCTATACTTTCCAAGTGCCTGACCCAGAACAAGCATGTTGATTATAAAGTGAATGTAAAGTCAGAACTCCAGGTCCTTATACATGTTCTAGGTCTGTGTTTCTGACAGTATTGAAGCCATTGTATAAGCATTACAGCCAGGCAATTCAAATCAAATAAGAAGGAGAGGTCAGCGATAGCAGTCTCCTTATTTTCTCAGTACTGGACAGGTACTTTAAAGCTTTTTCTTTGTGCTCCCTCTGCGAAAGAGATAAAAATGTGCACTTCAAGTACACTGGATTTTTGTGCTATAACTTCATGATATACTAAGATTAAACTGAGGCTGCAAGTGAACATGAAATGAAAGCGCAAACAAAAGGTTAAGATGTGGATATTGAGGACTGCGCCTAAGCCAACCTGACTGCAAAACCTATAAGCAGCAAATCTTATTGAAGAAAGCATTCATATGAGGAGTAAACAGTTCCTGAATCTGAATTACTACCCAGTTGAAAGAATTCTATGTGTAAAAAAGAAAAAGTAATTTGTGCTTTCAGTAAAACATTTAAAATGATCTTATTATGTGTTAATATATATTGATTGCAGTATAAATTCTATGCTAGCCCATTGTTGCTAATACTTGTTTTAAGAAAAAAACACTACTTCCTGCACTTATCACCCCAGCATAGGAGCGCTGAAAAGTATAGCTCCTGTTGCTACAAAGACATTCGGTCTCAAAGGATGTGAGCTATTTTTAAAGCTGAACTCCAGGCAAAGAGCCTAATACTCAGGTAAAAAGTATAATAGAGCTGTTCACCTGTCAAAAGAATGTGTGCTTCTGTTCATGAAGTCCTGAGATTTACACAGCACTGCCAGCCCGTAGAGTCATGCTGGTGACCTGACTTTTCTCTGCTGCTGTTAAAGGGTAACTCTACTTTCATGGGAAGAAAAATGGCAAATAAAAAAGGATAATATAGTATATTCAATTGGTACACAAGTCATATTGGGCTCCATTCATATAGCGGTATGCTTCCCCTTAAAAATGTGGTAAAATACCACTGAGTGTTAACCACGTGGTTGTAAGGAATGGACAGCCGCTGCGTCTGCAACAACTGATGATTCATCAGCAGTCAGAGGGGTCAGCTTACGCTCAATGCTCCTGCCATCTGACAGTTCTTAAATCATTAAGGGGTGAGGCCACGAGTGACATCATGGGGTGGCCCTGCCACCTTGTGACGTCATTGGCCATGGGCATGCTGCGTCGATAATGTTGCAAGGGGGCGGGGGGTCACCTGGTGACTTTATTGTATGGCCCCACCCCTTAGTTATTTAAGGACTGTCAGATGGCGGGAGCCTTCATCGCGAGTGGACTTTTTTTTTTCCTTTTTCGGGTCGGCGGTGGTGGCGGGTCTGGTGATTGAGGATGGATCTACATCAGGGAACATTTTTTTTTATTATTATTTTTAAATAAAGGTCTTGTCAAAAACGGTCTAATGTCATTTTTTTTTTTACACCACACATTTTTTTTGGGTGAATCAGTAGGATTCTCCTCAAAATCCATACCAGGCCTGAAGGGCCTTGTATGCTTTGGGGGGGACCCCCACGGCATTTTTTTCCTAATTTTATATTTCCAGCAATTCTCTTTTTAGATTCAGCTGTCAGAGGGATACCCTGCTGACAGCTGATGACTCATTGGTTGTTAAGGACGCGTGGCTGCCAATTCCTTAACAACCATGATGTTCACTGGTTGTTGACTGTGTTAACATGCCTTTACTACTACTTATCTTCCACATGCATTTAATCATTTAGTTACTTTTGTGAATGGATTTTAAGTGAATTGGCAGTTTCAGGATCACATGAGATATTTAGGCAAAATGTGTCCTGACACCTAAATATCTCATGCAAGTTCATTCTGTGAATGGAGCCTATTGTTATTGAATGTTATAAAGAATTGCCTTTCCTTTTTAATCTGTAGCACTGTAATTTTCTATAAAATGCAATGCAATACGGTAACCTGGAGGCATTTGTACACAGATGGTGTACAAAATGCCCCCCCAGAACTGTCATTTCTTGCTTGTGTGATTGACTTACTGAATTTCTCTCAAGTCTGCACTAAGATACAAATCAGATTTTGGGCATCCCTTGCAACAAAAAGATACTTCCAAAGGGAAATTACTAGGGTTGTCCCGATACCACTTTTTTAAGACCGAGTACAAGTACCGATACTTTTTTTCAAGTACTCGCCGATACCGATTACCGATACTTTTTTTTAATGTCAGGTGACAGTTTTCAAGCACAATACAGATTAGGTGGCACTGATATGCAGCACTGATAGGTGGCACAGATTAAGCAGCACTGATGAGCACTGATATGATTAGGTGGCACGGATATGCAGCACTGATGAGTACTGACAGGTGGCGGGCACTGATGACTGGCACTGACAGGTGGCACTGATAGCTGGCACTGACAGGTGGCACTGATGGCTGGCACCAACAGATGGCTGGCACTGACAGGTGGCTGGCACTGACAGGGGGCTGGCACTGATAGATGGCACTGGCACTAATAGATGGCAGGTGGCTGGCACTGATAGCATTGACAGGTGGTAGTGATAGATGGTACTGACAGGTGGCTGGCACTAATAGGTGACACTGAGTAAGCAGCACTAATGAGAACTGACAGATATCGGGCACTGACAGGTAGTGGGCACTTATAGGCACGAGAGGATTTATTTTTCTATGCTGCCTCTGCGACGCCCATCTTAGTACACCCTGCACTCGGCCTCAATAAAGCAGCAGCGGACATCTTGTTACACCCAGCTCGAACTACATGGGCTGGGTGTAACAAGATGTCCGCTGCTGCTTTATTGAGGCCGAATGCAGGGTGTACCAAGATGGGCGTCGCATTTTTCAAGCACTGACAGTGTAACACGGAGCGTCACTTCCTTTAATGTGACGGCTCCGGTCGACGATGTATCATGATGCGGCTGCAAGCTTACCCGCCTGAGGACTCTCCGCTCCACTCTGCTCTCCGCTCCGCCCCTCCCGCCCTCCGCTTGCCGACTCCGCCCGCCGACTCCGCCCGCTGACTTCTCCTCTCCACTCTGCTCTCCGCTCCGCCCTCTGCTTGCCGACTCCGCCCGCCGACTCCGCCCGCTGACTTCTCCTCTCCACTCTGCTCTCCGCTCCGCCCTCCGCTTGCCGACTCCGCCCACTGACTTCTCCCATCCCAGGTATCGGCAAAGGCATCGGGAGCATTTGCGCGAGTACAAGTACTCACGCAAATGCTCGGTATCGGTCCCGATACCGATACTAGTATCGGTATCGGGACAACCCTAGAAATTACATCTAAAGGGATGCAGACCATGCCTATTTACTACAGCTGATTGATAATTATAAAATCACATTCATTCACATCTACTTTGCCTACAGAGACAGGCAAACAAACAGCTATTTCTTAAGAATTACAAAAGGTAGGAATCTGCAACAAAGTTTGTTAGAATCCCCAAATGTATGTAGATCACACAGAGAGGATTTTTTTTGTCTCAGCAAAAGTGGAGTTATTTTAAAATAATAATAAACCTAGGCCACCTCCCCTCCAGTCCGTTATTGTACAGTGAAGTAGCAGCAACTGACTGATGAGGTCATCTCTTTGCTCTTTCCCCTGTAAGAACCTTCCTTGTCAGCACATGTGAACCCAGGAATATTTTTTTGGCCTCAAGTGCTGTGCACTACTATTTCAAGTCTGAAGGCTGTACAGAGGACTGTATGGGATCATTAACAAACCAACTTCAGGTACTTACATTAGTTGCATTTAAAAGTAGATTTTATAATTTTTTATGGAATTCATAACAGAATTAATTGGTGGTTTTATATCTGCTTCATGGACAGCTTTAGACATGTCAGAGAAGTGCTAGAGATTGAGTTAAAGTGGAAATAAACTCTCATTTATTTATAATTTCTACCTATAGGTATGCCATAATAAGGCTTACCTATAGGTACTTTAAATACTTCCTAAACATGCACCGTTTAAGAGATATTTACTGTAAATGCAGCCGGTGACATCACCGGTGCATTCGCTCTAAAAGAATGGCCACCTGGCCCGCTGCATCGCAGCAATGGCCACTCACACAGCCAGAGTCCACGAACCAAGGAGGATGACAGAGTGAAGATGGAAACGCCTTCAGCGGTAACAGCGCGGCGCTGAAAGGCTTCTTTTTAAGGTAAGTTTCACATGATGTGCTAGTATGTGATGTATACTAGCACATTATGACACTGCCTTGCAGGTTGCAAAAAAAAACAAAAAACTTTTTACTGTTTACTACCGCTTTAAGGCTGGGTTCATACTATTGGAAATTGGATGCGGGTTTGTCCGCATCCAATTCGCATGTCAGGAGCCTGTGACCGGCTCTTAATGGAGCTGGTTCACACAGCTCCGGGACGGCTGCAGAGCAGGGCTGGACTGGGACAAAAATTTGGCCCTGAACTTCATCCAGACTGGCCCACTTTAATTTTGCAAACACGCACAAAAACAAGTGAACAAGTGAAGTGGGAGGGCTAACGTCATGCAAGAACATTGCTACAGCCTCATTGGCCAGGTTAGGTGATATAGAGCCAGATTAGGTGATATAGAGTGCAAGGTTAGGTTGTATATAGAGCCAGGTTAGGTGGTATATAGAGCCAGGTTAGGTGATATACAGAGCGAGGTTAGGTGGTATACAGAGCCAGGTTAGGTGGTATATAGAGCCAGGTTAGGGGGTATATAGAGCCAGGTTAGGTGGTATATAGAGCCAGGTTAGGTGGTATACAGAGCCAGGTTAGGTGGTATACAGAGCCAGGTTAGGTGGTATATAGTGCCAGGTTAGGTGGTATACAGAGCCAGGTTAGGTGGTATACAGAGCCAGGTTAGGTGATATATATAGTGCCAGGTTAGGTGGTATATAGTGCCAGGTTAGGTGGTATACAGAGCCAGGTTAGGTGGTATACAGAGCCAGGTTAGGTGGTATACAGAGGCAGAGTAAATACATGACAATGTGAATAGATAAGAGAATACTGGCCCTGTTCCCCTCTTCCTCCATCACCTGCACTAAAAGTATGAACACATGGCTGTCCCTGTTGCTGCAGAACTTCCTTCTCCCCCTCCCTGAAGTAAACAGAAAGAAAAAAGCTCACATGGGAGTTAGCACGCTGAGGACTGATTTTGGCTTCTTCTTCCTGGAACTGAAGTCAAAATGTGGCGGGAGGGGCTGCAGCATGGACAACGCATTATTGGCTAATACTGAGATAAGATGCAAATATCTCCCCTGCCCTCTCCCTTTGATGGTCGGGAATGGGACACTGAAAAAACATCATCCAGCCCTGCATCTTAGTGTTGTGTGTCCTCCTTCACACATTACAGTTTGGAGATGTATTTTGCACACACAGGGGCGGGTTTAGGGGTGGAAGCGCTGCTGCTGCTCGAGCTGGCTCTGACTGCTTGTCATTATGACACGCAGAAGACCCGAACTGCAAACTTGTAACAGAGCAGGCAGGTAGGATGATCGGCACGGCAATTACAGAGCGATATCCTGTGTGTCTTTCCCTCCAGCAGCTGAGAGCTTACAGGAGGGAGAGACACACAGAGCAAACCAGCCCACTGAGCCATCGGCCCACTGGGAAACTCCCGGTAGTCCAGGCCAGTACATGCCTGCAGAGCAAATTGCACAGGAGTCCTGTGTGTCTTCTGTGTGTCTTATGCTCCCAAACTGCCCCAAAGATGCTGCTTGCAGGACTTTTCGGAATGTCCCGCAAGCGCACCGCCCCAGTGTAAAAAGTCACACTTGATTGAATGGGAGGCAGTTTTCCGGCACTTAGCAGAGGCTATTTCCAGTGCTAAAGCACCTGAAAACCGCCCCAGGGTGAAAGGGGTCTAAGACTAAAGATAAACCTTGAGCAACTACTAAATTAGGATTTGAGTAGGTTCACATATAGCTTCAGATCCACATTCATTTTATCATCTTACTCAAACTGTTACCATAAGTTGCTTAAAGCATGGAATTTTTGCCACTGTGATACATTTTTCTAACAACCACACAGAACAGGCAATTTTGGCTGACAATCTATGCAATCTAATTAGAACAAGACGGGTGCAATCTTTTTATAGAAAAAGCAGGGGCAGTCTATTTATAGAACATGCAGATGCAATTTCTTTAAGGTTCCTTACAATGCAGTTGAGTACTGTCTATTATACTTTTTTATTTGCACTCACAATTACATTTTTAGGACAAACTTTTGGGGCCTACCCCTCTTGTTCTAATGTCCAAGCAGTACTTTAGGACCTTAGAAGAAGGGGGTAGACCCCAAAAGTTTGACCTAAAAATGTAATTGTCAGTTCAAATAAAAAAAAAAATATTAAAATCATAGACGGTACTCAAATGTATTGTTGCAAATGTACTAATACAATTAAAATCACCTTAATCACAACAAAAAGCATACCTGAAACCAGCGTCCATGGTATTTGTCAAGAATGTTTACTCCTATTTTATATAGCATAAGATCATTTATTGATCAGAATGTGTTCGAACCATAAGACTGATTGATCGAAATCTCTTTCACCAAGCATAAAATAAACCAAGTGTTACCACTTATAAAACAATTACTTTTACAACACATTTTAAAAAGCCTTGAGATGTTCATATTATCCCCTTGCATGTGCACTGTCAAAGATGTTGCAGCTGATTAGAAGCATTCATTTGATGAAGAAACACCGTTACCATTGCCAACACCTCAGTTGTAAGACAAACAATATGACTGTTAATTTGTCAGCTCTAAGAGCTAATTCTCAGACCAGGTGCACATACAAGTGAAAGAAGGTAATTTGTTTTTTTGTTCCACATGCATTTTCTTTAACGCCATGAACCCACATTACGCATTTAATCAAAAGCTTTTGTTTATCACACTTTAAAATTACATTTTTAGCCTAAAATATATCTTAAGCTTATACTTAAATCTCAAACTAGCATTAGAAACAAATTACTAGTGCCCCTTACAGGTGTTCAGCTAGGCACCTGCCATGGAGCCAGACTGAAACCTACCTCCTAAATATTGTTGCCTATTTTGCCTGCTTACCTACTTTGCTTTCTATTGAAGCAAGGGCCAACACATATGGAGGGAGATTTACTGAAACTGGAGCACTCATAATCTGGTGCAGCCATGCATGGTAGCCAAGCAGCTTCGAACTTTAGCTTGTTCAATTAAGCTTTGTCAATAAAACCTGGAAGCTGATTGGCACACTCCAGTTTTAGTAAATCACCCTATAGTCTATACTATATTGGTATTTGATGAGAAAAATTGAGAAATTCTCATCTTACCAATGAAAAAAATGTGGTTGCGCTGACCCTGAATATAGGTGTCACAACTAAGTGAAAAAACCTTAAAAGCAATGTGAATACCATACAAACAAATACTTGAAAATGTTGTGAACATAAAATGAATGCCCTACAGCATATAATACTCAATGTGACAAAAACAGTGCAAGATAAAATCAATGCAAACTCCTAGTGACACAGTCAATGCCAAAAATGGGTTAGAAAAAAGTTCAAGACTACCCTGGAACGGATGAGAGTTCATAGAGTGAAGAACACTGGATTAAAAAGTGATAACACAAATTAGACACCCGTGCAGATGAAATAGTATATGAAGACAGGACTTCCGTGTTAAAATCTTCTTGTTACAGGAGATCAAACAGAATCCACCACCAAGTAAGGTATTGGCCGCTTACCAAAACTCCATGACCCCCCACTACAGAGGATCAGGAGAGGCTTGTAATTTGTAGGAACACTCTCATCCAGATGACATCAAAGGAGATGTGGTACCAAGGCAGCATACAGCACTACGGTATCGATGGATCCCAGACTCATAGGCCAAACCATGCAAGAAATAGTAAAACTTGCATAGTGTAAAACAGTATGGGAAGTTTATTTTGAAAAAGAATCACACTTACAGTTAAAAGATGTAAAGTACAGCCTTAAACCTGTGGTGCCGGCCGGACACATACAGGTAAACCCGTGCTTCCTGGGTAATCGTCGGTGGTGACATTGGTGCGCCGCTCCGCTCCGCCCTACGTCGTTTCACAACAAATTGCGTCTTCCAGGGGCATCTTACCAATACATGTTTTGGTGTTGAGTAGTTTTCCCCTCCATGTAGATAGTAAGTATGCAGCCAGGTGCATGTATACAAAGGCCAGCAACATAAAAAGCAAGTCACAGTCAATAAGCTAATTTTATACAAGCTTGGTAAAGGGAATATTACATTCCATGCAAAGTCTCCTTATTCACTGAGTGCTTCAAAAAGTTTTATACCACTGCAAAGAAAAAACACATGGGAGGAAAACATGTTAGTTAAAATTTTACTTTTCCCCCAGTTTTTGTACTGCAGGGGGTGGATTTTCTGACGAGATTCCTGGGAATGCCAAGTAGTCCAAAAGCGAGATTTGGCCTAGTTGCCATAGTTGGAAGTGAAGGTGAGGTAAGTATAGAATTTTTTTTCTTGTTTTGTGCATTGTTTTACATAAGCAGACCTGCAATTGTGGTCCACTTTAAAAACCCAACAGCAGCCAAATGTTACATTTAGTTGTTGATATATTATGGAAGGGTTAGAACCTCTGACAACTTATTATTGCTTTGTATCCTTCTTTGGGACATTTCTACTTACCACCTGTCTATTTCATTTTTAATGGACAGAAAAGGAAATAAGGATACATCTCCCTACTTTTTGTGTATTGACAAGTGTCAAACAGAATAGAAATCCCACCAATATGGACACAGGCAGCAATAAAGGCATATTTTTTGTAGGATGCTGTCGTGGAAGAATTCCCTTGGGCTTTGTACGCAAATCCACACCGCGCCTAAATGTGGACTTCCAGCGTCTAAATGCACACAAAGCACAAAACAATTCCTTTGTGCTTAAAAGCACGTTTGTAACAAGCTCTTTGGTACAAGGAATTTGAAGTACTTCAATGGCACCAGGTAGAATCAGAAACGATGCTGCTTCAAGCTGGAATCTCAAGCGTCTGGGCAGAGCTCAGCCACCCGGATTCTTTTATTCATTGAAAACAAAAGGATAACAAAACAGGAAGTGATGGCCCCAACAGCCAATCGCTTCCCTTAATACAAAATGACATCACAGGAAATGACAAACAGTAAAGGGGAGGGCACTCACAGGAGGGAAAGGGGAGGAAGTGCACACACCCCATCTTAATCAGCATGGAGCCCACTCAATACTGTTCAAAGTAAACAGTATGTAGTAAGATCATTCTACTTGTTCTTATAGTTTTGGGACAATCTGCGGGGACATTGCTACTGCTGTTGTCAATATACGGTACAAGTACACCAACAAGGCAGATATCAATGTCCTCTTATAAATACAGATATGTATCCATAAAGGGGATAATGAAGTCCGCAAGAGAGAATTAATAGGTTTCTCTCATTATGCCGACTTTGCTTCTCTAATGTGTATAGTCATTGGAAAGCAAGCAGTCCAGCGCATGGCGCTTGATATCCACAAACCAACAAACGCCCAAACACGCAGAGAACATGTTTCAATCCCATAAGAAGGTTTTCATACTGACCGTTTTTACCGCTGGTCTCGATTCAACCCAAGTGCGCTCTGCTAGAGCGCTCCTCGATTAAACATCAGACACAGGGAGACAGATGACAATCTATAAAACGCACATCCTAGAATAAAATGTCCACATAAATCTTATATAATAAAATTTCCACAACAGTCCTTCCTTTTTGTCATATGCTCCCATGTGTCTCTCAAAACTTGATCTTCTTACACCTGGAAATGAATCAGTCCTTACAGTCCATAAAAAGGAAAACACGGCTTGACATGTAGACTCTGTTCTTCAGGAGATATGACTTATAAGGAGGGCACGAAATGGTGAGCTGTAGTAACCGCCGATCGGTCTGGGATCCTCTGCATCTGATACGTTGGTTGGGCTTCGGGGCGTCTTATCTCATTGAGGACAATGTGGTCATCTGCTCGGGCTCTGGTCACGCGTCCAATCAGGCAACAGGAGCACCTCATCATGACATATAGAAGGAATAGAAACAAAAATGACATGAGTATATACACCCCTACTTCCTTCAACCACGATCCAATGGAAAATTAAAAAATCCCCAAAGTTTCCCAAACCCTTAAAAGGATTCCAACCCTCACTAGCTATAGCTCTGGCTTTGCCTTGCAGGGATCTAGCCTTATCCATATGGGCCTGAACTTTCTCATTGGTATCCTCAATCCAGGTACAACAATCTTCACCTATGAATTCACAGAAACCCCCCTTGGATGCTAACAGATAATCAAGGGCCATCTTTTCCTGTAAAAGAAGGGTCCTGATCTGCCGTTGTTCCTGTGAGATTTCCCTTACAGCCTCTACGGTTTCATTGAATATCCCATCCACAATGGATGAGAAATTATTCAATCGTTTCATAAGTTCAATCCCCCAACCCGTCCAAGCAGGAAACCATGCCCAGGCCTGGTCAGAGTTGGTGAACAATTCCCTTCTAGCTTTTCCTGACGTTCTTACCTTGTCTCGTGCCATCAGATCCTCTCGATCATCCGCAATGTAAGATGCTGGGACTAGTTTAACCAGGATGCATGAACCTCTTGCATTAGGGGGATTACCTTATAAGCTGAGGTACCGCATAAGAAGTAGTAGGGGCCAGTCAGAGTCGCACAGGGGGAATCACTCTGACGGTTACGTGCATTGAGTAGTAACAGGATAGACTGGGGGATTGCTCCCTCGTTCTGAATGTCACACCCTTCCTTCCAACAGATGTAATCTGGTCTATTAGTGTTATTAAAGAAGACAGGGGTTTCGTTGGTTAGATTAACTGTTATACCTTCTTTACAGGTGGTGGACCCAACAAAGTTATCCCCTCTACCGAAACTAAAGTTGAAGCACACTTGTGGGCTACCTAGTTGTCCCGATACCCATACTGGTTTTGTGAGCGAGGGGCAAAAACCAGAGCTAATGTTAAAACTATAACTAATTTTACCCTCTAGGAATGTATCATTAAGTTCTATTGACAAGTGTCTGTTTGGAGTATTTAGTTTCCTCATACCGATACGGACATCATATATCGCATGTACTGCTGCCATTGCCGGGCATCAAGGCTTGGTGGAGGTTTGGAGCATACCCAGCAGTTGGTCCTGTTCGCCATTTTTGCCACCTGGAGATGCATTTTAAACAATAAATTGGGATGCTTTTCATCATTACCCTTGCTAAAATACACTAAACTAAAACTATAAATAAAGAAGATACTCCTCATTCTTTGATGTAGTTGAGCAGCTTCTTGCAGTGGCTGGTGTGGATCCAGTTGTCCCGTTCTTCAAGCTTTAGTGAGGTCGGCGTGGTCAGCTGAACCTGGAATGGTCCGAGGTATCTCGATTCTAGTCCCGTCCTCTGGTGTTTCTTTACAACGACCCAGTCACCTGGTTGGATAGAATGTAAACCGGTTATTGAGTCAGGGTCTGGAAGGGACTCATGAACCCTGTGGTGGATTTTTTTTAGCTCACGTTGCAGTGACTGCACATACCCCATCAGCTGAGAATGTAAAGACGACAGCTGCTGGGGAAAGTACAACCCTGTTTTTGGTTGACATCCGAACAAAACTTCATATGGAGATAACCCATGAGGTCATCTAGGTGCATTTCTGATGGAGTGGAGAGCTATGGGGAGACATTCAGGCCAAGGTTTCCCAGTATCAGCTATTATTTTGGAGATTTTGTTTTTAAGGGTTCCGTTTAACCTTTCAACCTTACCACTACTTTGGGGGTGATAAGGAGTGTGTAATCCCTGATTGATATGGAGGGCTTTACACACTTCTGCAAATATTTGACCAGTGAAGTGGGAGCCTCGATCCGACTCGATCGTTTCAGGTAGGCCTCAGCGACACACTATTTCGGACAGGATCTTCTTGGCTGTGGTTGTGGCGTTTGCTTTCTGAACCGGCCATGCCTCCAGCCAACCTGAAAACATATCTACACAGACTAAGACGTGTTCGTACGGCCCACTCCTTGGCAACGTAATGTAGTCTATCTGGATGCGCAGAAATGGATATTCTGGTCGGGGGAATGTCGTTTGGGTACTGGTACCGTCCTACCTGGATTGTGCAATGCGCAAACCAGGCAGGCTGCTGCAAAATTAGCAGCTGCGGTAGTAAATCCAGGGGCGATCCAATGCTCATCCACCTGCGCACACATAACCATCTTTGACTGATGCCCTGGATAATGAGCCGAATGGGCCATCATTGGAAAAAGTGATCTTGGCAGACACCATTTTTTACCAAGACCCCAGATGTCATCTGGACCTCTCATGGCCCCTAGTGCTGTCCATCTCCTCCTTGTGACTGTAGTCTCTTAAACTCTTCCAGAGACCCATCAGAGGGGATGGCTAGCATCAGGGTTTTCCCAGGAGGGTGCAGAGCACCTTCTTTGGCAGCTCTATCTGCCAAGGCATTGCCATCGGCCTCCAAAGTCCTATCAGTCGTGTGGGCCTTAACTTTTAGAATGGCTATCTCACGTGGCAGGTTGAAAGCAACGAATAACATGTTGATTAACTGCGCATGTTTCACGGGCTTCCCTGAACTAGTCAGAAAGCCTCTTGCTTTCCAGATAGGACCGAAATCATGAGCTATCCCAAAAGTATACCTAGAATCCGTGTAGATATTGATCCTTTGACCCTCTTGGGTCTCACAGGCTCTTGCCAGTGCCCACAGCTCAGCTTCCTGTGCAGACATGTTGGAACTCAATGAACCCTTTTCCACAATTTCACTGACTGTAGTCACTGCATAACCTGTGTGTGGCTTACCATCTTGGGTGTAATACCTGGAACCATCGACAAAAAGGTTTTTAGCGTTTGGGATGGGGGTCTCCTTCACCGGGCTGATGGTTGTTGACTCGAGTTCCATCAGAGAAACACAGTCGTGGTGATCATCAGCATGTTGTCCTTCTAAATTAACAAGTTGGTTAGAGGTAGAGAGGTTGGTATTGTTGGTCTGGAAGGTTTGAGTATCATTTTTAACACCATTATCTCCCCCCTTCTCTTCCTCCTCAGTAGGAAGAAGAGAGGCTGGGTTTAAAATGGTGCATCGTCTTAAAGTCAGGTTAGTAGGGGTTAGGAGAGCCACTTCGTACTTAGTCAATCTGGCAGCAGAGAGGTGTTTTGTCTGAACTTGATTTAGGATTTCCTGCACTGAATGGGGAGTATAGAGGGTCAGTGGGGAGTCCAAGACTATGTCACCTACCTTCTGTAACAATACAGCGCAGGCGGCTACGGCTCGTACACAACCTGGTGAACCTCGAATGACTGGATCTAGGGCAGTTGATAGATACATGATGGGTCGGTACCTGGACCCATGTAGTTGGGTCAGTACTCCAGTGGCGTGGCCTTTGCTTTCATAGCAGAAAAGGTAGAAGGGGAGGTCATAGTTGGGCAAACCTAAAGCAGGTGCTTTGGAGAGTTCTTGGATCAAGTCCTGTAGGGTTGACCAGTTATCATCAGTCAGTTGAAAGGGAGTTTGGGATAGGATTTCGTAAAGGGGTCCTAAAGTCGAAGAGATGTTAGGGACCCAGTCTCTACAGTAGTTGATAAGACCGAGAATGGCTCTCGTTTGCCGTGCGTTTCGGGGTTTCGGGAAGTCTTTCAGTGTCTGAATTCTCTGGGTTGTCAGGTGTCGAGTACCCTGAGATATGCAATGTCCTAAAAAGGTGACCTTCTCCCTACAAAACTGCAATTTCTCCTTGCTAGCTTTATTCCCCGTGGACGCCAGATGGTTAAGCAATGAGACAGTATGCTGATAACAGACATCCTTTGCAGGGCAACAAATTCGTTGGGGTCCATTGATCAACACTATTTTAAGTTTGCAACTGTACTCCGAGGGACTAGTCACAGACCCCTGAACGAGACGTGTCCAAGTCAGTTGTCGACCCTGGAATGAAAAAGCAAAAAGGTACTGGCACTGGGGGTCCAGTGGTACCGAAAAAAATGCATTAGTCAGATCAATAACACTGAAGAAAATTGCGTTAGGTGGTATAGAGGCCAACAAGGTGTGTGGGTTGGGTACCAAAGGGGCATCGCTGATAATGATTTTATTGATAGCCCTTAAATCCTGTACTAAACAGAAAGTTGTTTCCTGACCCTTGACAGACTTTTTAGCCACTGGAAACAAAGGGGTGTTACAGGGGGATTTGGTTGGTGTAAGAACTTTTATCAGCAGGTACCGGTCTATTTGGATTTTAAGGCTATCCATCTGAGCCACACTCAAAGGGTATTGTGGTAATTGGGGCAAAATGCTCCCTGGTCTAATGTTTATTGTGGTTGGCGGGACCGGCAGAAGACCCACATCATACTTATCAAACGCCCAAAGTTTGGGATCCACTTCTGCTAGCACATCCAACCCCAGAAAACAACCAGGTTCTATCATATACGGTAGAGCCACCATTGCACATAGGCGCTCATCCGTCAATGCACTGCTAACCACAACACCTGTTGGAGTGTACTCAATGACCGCTTGTATCTCAGATAAAATATCAGCTCCCAATAGGTTGATGGGAACATCATCCGATACCAGTACCGACTTAATGGCTTCTGTGTGTTGGCCCAACCTACAATGGAGTGGTTTGGTGGTATGTAGAGACACTGCCTGACCTGTTAGACCCACAGTGGGTATAGTCTCCCCAGAAAGGGGAACCTTGCCTCTGAGATCTTTGGATCTCAGAACAGTTCGAACGGCACCGGTGTCAATGAGGCAAGGGAGGGGATATTTTAATTCCTCAATAAACAGGTTGATATGTCCTGACACCGCTTTGCCAACGTCCTATGAAGAATCATAGTCGTGGCTGGCCATCCCTACAACTGAAGTTGTTGGATCGCGTGAGCCTGGGACCGGATCGTCTGGGATGAACTGCCACTTACCCTTGGGTCTGTTAGGACAGTCACGCCTTAGATGTCCTTCCTTTCCACAGATGTAACAAGTTCGGGCTTTCCAGCGTTGTGTCTTTTTCCCACCATCCTGGCCCGTTTGTCCTGCAGAAGGGGCTTGAGACACAAGGATTTTGGATGCTTTGTCCTGTTTCTTCCTATCCATCTCTCTCTCTATAGCGGAGAGAGTGGATAGAATGGCAGGTATTGTCATTTCATTAAATTCGGGTCTGGCTAATAATAGCCGGTCTTGAATTTTCATATGGATGCCTTCTAAAAATTTGGCTCTTAGCAAAAGGTGAATGGCGGATAACTTACCTCCGTCGGTTGGCACATCCGGACCAACCTCCAGATCTGCATCCAATGCAGCTTGTTTCAGGCGACGCCAGAAACAAGCACATTCCTCGCCTGGGTTTTGACTGAGTTTCATCACATCTGTGGTAGAAGATGCACCATACAACTCTGGAAGTTTGGCTAGCAGGGCCACACAGAATTGCTTACCTCCAGAAGTGGCTTGTTCGTGGGTGGCAATGCCGCAATGGGAGATTATAACCCCTGCCAGTTCTTCTCCTACTTTTGCCCTCAGAACCTGGGCACAATCTGTTCTGCTCATGCCGTAGCTAAATTGATTTTGACAAAACATTCTCGCGAACCCTCGTGGATTTGTTCTATAGTCAGGCAGTTCGGCCAGTATGGTCCTGATTTCTGAGGAAGCAAAAGGGACATGCCATACCACCCTTTCCCCCAAAGTCCTTTCACCGTTGGTATTTGGAACACCCTCATATTGTTGCACCCGGACTGGGTAAGTACCAGGTTCAGTGACATAAGTGTCAGGGTCACCTGTGGCCAGGTGACAGATGCACACCGTAGGGGGACAGGAGTGCACCGCGAGGTAGTGAACCCTATGGCTGGCTTCTGTGGATAGGAAACTGGGTGGTTGTGGAAAGCGGGACCAGAGGAGCACAACCGGGATCCCAACGGAAGCGAGAGCCAAGATTCCCCAGGGCGCGGAGTCTAAGACCCAGCTGGTCTTCTCCAGGGCCTCTAGTGGTGAGGATGTTACGCTGCAGGCTGGGACCAGGTCGCGGCCCCTGGAGTTTCCTAGCTCACGCCCCGTAGGATAAGGGGAAGCAGCAGCACACGATAGAGAGAACCGAATAACAAGCCGAAGGTCAGGGGCCACAAGCAGACAAGGATAACGAAGAACGAGCCGAAGGTCAAGGGTCACGAGCAGACAGGGATGGTCGGGGACAAGCCAATAACGTAACAGAGAGACAGACGTAGCACACGGCAGGCAGGAACCCAAACACACAATGCCTAACAAACACGTTGATCAGCAAAGCAGGCTTGCAGTGCACAGGTTAATATAGTGTTCAGTGATAGGGCCTGGGGTGGAGTCAGGCTGGGAGGAGATTATAAAGGAAGCCAGGTGAAGGAGGTCTGGTCTCTAGATGAACACATGAGGAGGAAGGTAAGATGGCAGACAAACACTACTGCATATCCATGACAGTACCCTCCCTCTTATGGGCCCTCCCCCGCCTGGACCCAGGCTTAAAGGGAAATCTCTGATGAAACCTTCTCAACAGATGAGGTGCAGCGACATCAGATGCAGCGATCCAAGACGCCTCCTCAGGACCAAAACCTCTCCAATGCACAAGGTACTGAAGAATGCCTCTGCAGAGCCGAGAATCCAGAACTTGTCTAACCTCGTACTTAAGATTATCCTCAGAGACTGAAAACGAGGTAGGGAGATGACAAGAAGATCTATTGAGGACCAAAGGCTCTCTAGGAATAAGCAAGGGCATGAGACGATCAACAGGAATCTGAGGAGGGTCCCCTAGACCCTTAAAGGGGAACTGGTCATCTTGCACAGGACCATCAGACTGGGCAGATGTCAGTGGAACCCTGAAGTCAGGTTGGTTAGAAGGTGACATGTCGCCGGAGTCAAGCTGAATAGCTGAAGGACAAGCAGAATGTCCCGAACAAGAAAAAGTGAGAGGCTCACTGGGCATGGGCTGGACTGGCATAACTAGTACAGAGGCAGAGTGAATAGCTGAGTCAGGTGTAGCGACTACCTGAATCGCATCGCAAGACGTAGCGACTGCAGGACTTGTAGACAAGCTAGCCTGGCTGTGCGTCCAAGGGTGGTTAGGGACAGAGAAATGTAAATGGTTATGCAACCTGGAATGAATGACCGGCTCAGATTCACAGGGGGCAACCTTGGGTAGGCAGGACGAGGAACAGGAGGGGCCCCAAGCCAGGATCTGTCCAGTAGTCCAGTCCACATGAGGAGAATGGAGCTGTAACCATGGGAGACCCAAAATTATAGGCGTTGAGGCCTTGGGTAAGATAAGGAAGGATATCCACTCCTGGTGGAGTGTACCCACCGACATCTTAACAGGGAGGGTCTGGAAGCGGATAGGTCCCCCTGGGAGAACAGTACCATCAATCGCCAAGACCACCAATGGCGTGGTGAGGGGCAAAAGAGTAAGTCTCATGGACGATGCGATTTCCCAGTCCATGAAATTACCAGCGGCTCCGGAATCCAGATATGCTGAGACCGAATGAGAAGAAGCACCAACATGAAGGAACACAGAAAGCAGAAGACGAGAAGGGGAAGGTGATATTTCTGGGTCCAATACTCCACTTTCCAGATGAAGTGGACCCAAACGTTTTTCTGGACAAAGAGAGCAAGTGTCACGAAAATGACCTTTGCCCCCACAGTAGAGACACAGGCCTAGATTTCTGCGCCTAGCACGTTCCTCTGGGGATAGCCTGGTCCTGCCCAGCTGCATGGGTTCCTCAGCTGGCAGGAGATGCTCCACGGGTCGAGGAGAGGGGAGCTCAGGCTGACTAAGGACCAAGGAGTGCTGGCGCCGCTTTTCTAGGGTCCTTTCCTGAAAGCGAATATCGATCTGGTTACACAAGGAGATAACTCCGTCCAGATCAGTGGGGATGGTTCTTCCTGCTAATTCATCCTTCACTCTATCAGAAAGGCCATGCAAAAAGGTTGCGACTAAGGCCTCATTGTTCCAGCTCAACTCAGCCGACAGTATGCGGAAATTAAGGGCGTACTGTCCCACTGAAGCAGACTCTTGGCGGAGACGTAGAAGGGCGCTGGCCGCTGAAGAGACACGAGCCGGTTCTTCAAAGATATTCCGAAAAAGTTTCAAGAAGCCAGACAGGCTAGAAACCACTGGATCATTCAGTTCCCACAGAGGGGCTGCCCAGGCTAAAGCTTCACCGGAGAGGAGGGAAATGATATAGGCTACCTTTGCCCTATCAGACAGAAAGTTTTGAGGCTGAAGCTCAAAATGAATCGTGCATTGGCTAAGAAACCCTCTGCAGGCCTTGGAGTCCCCAGAGAAACGGAACGGAGCTGGCAGTATTAGTGAGTGTGTGGCTGCGACTGGTGCGATAGGTACCACCGCTGGTTGTACTTGAGGTTGCGGATTCGGGGTTCCCAAGGAGGCCTGAAGCTGCTCGAATCGAGAAGCCAGATCCTGGAGGAATCGCATCACCTGAATCTGATTCGATTCCTGGGTTTCAAGTCTGTGGACTATGCCCTGCAATGGATCATCCGCGGGGATCGGGATGTCAGCCGGGTCCATGGCTGATCAAACTGTCAGGGTCACCTGTGGCCAGGTGACAGATGCACACCGTAGGGGGACAGGAGTGCACCGCGAGGTAGTGAACCCTATGGCTGGCTTCTGTGGATAGGAAACTGGGTGGTTGTGGAAAGCGGGACCAGAGGAGCACAACCGGGATCCCAACGGAAGCGAGAGCCAAGATTCCCCAGGGCGCGGAGTCTAAGACCCAGCTGGTCTTCTCCAGGGCCTCTAGTGGTGAGGATGTTACGCTGCAGGCTGGGACCAGGTCGCGGCCCCTGGAGTTTCCTAGCTCACGCCCCGTAGGATAAGGGGAAGCAGCAGCACACGATAGAGAGAACCGAATAACAAGCCGAAGGTCAGGGGCCACAAGCAGACAAGGATAACGAAGAACGAGCCGAAGGTCAAGGGTCACGAGCAGACAGGGATGGTCGGGGACAAGCCAATAACGTAACAGAGAGACAGACGTAGCACACGGCAGGCAGGAACCCAAACACACAATGCCTAACAAACACGTTGATCAGCAAAGCAGGCTTGCAGTGCACAGGTTAATATAGTGTTCAGTGATAGGGCCTGGGGTGGAGTCAGGCTGGGAGGAGATTATAAAGGAAGCCAGGTGAAGGAGGTCTGGTCTCTAGATGAACACATGAGGAGGAAGGTAAGATGGCAGACAAACACTACTGCATATCCATGACAATAAGTGGGGCTAGGTGTGTGCTTTGGAGGTTGTGGCTTCATTGGTTGGCTAATGTGTGCTACCTTGCCCACAACATTCCCTGTCTGGAAGCCAACCAATGAAGGGTAGATGGTAGGTATGACTGAGTCAAAAGCTCTCAGAGCAGTTATGCAATCCCCACGGTTCCTTAGTCTGGTCTCAATTCCCTTAGACTCACATAGCATCTGTAGATCACCAGTTGAAAATGATTCATAATCAGCCGCAATCTGCGGAGAAAATGCCCCAGATGTGGGGAAAGGCGACTGATAGAGAGGGTTAGCTTGAGGTTTAGCGTCAGAGGTGACATGGTTAGGTGGAGACGTGGGAGAGAGAGAGATGTTAGTTGGAGAGTGCAGAGTAGGGTTGGTTAGATTGGTGATGGCAGAAGCATCAGAGGAAACTACAACAGATCTAGTGTTGGTGGATCCAGCCTGCCTCAGCAGAGTTAGCCCAGAAAGAGCCTCTTCCGCTTCCAGCATTGGATCACCAGTCACTGCTATCCCCTCAGGCCAGGTGTACATAATGCGGTTCTTCCGGACTGAAACCGCCTTCTGTATACCCAGCCTGCTTACCATAATAGACTTCTGAAGCCACAGCTCAGCTACATCTAAGGTTTTTGCTGCCCAGAGCCTGGGTTTAAACTCAGTTATGAATTTCTCCCACCTCCAGGCATCAAATGTCCCCTCTAGAGGAATAGCCCAAGTAGTATCCTTGGACCAACTATGCCATTCCTTTAGAGGTTTCATGACCTTTGCCCCAAAGCTAGATTTCATGTACTGTGCAGCCGTCTGACTCTGGGAAGCCTCACATTCCTTCCCTTGCATGGACTTCAAATTGCCCATGGCGATTCGAATCGGCTTATAGTCTTATTCCTGCGTCCAGGAAAAACCCCTGCACCTATTTAGGAGAGCACCGTCAGGTGCCTTCTTCTACGGTGGATTGATGGACTGCAACCACTATATCTGGTCCAGTCCCCCAACTAGAAAACCTAACCGAGGTTTTATTAACTCTATGGCTTGTTGCCCCAACACTTTTGACACAGAACTACAGAGTACTACTCTTTTACACCGCAATACTCGTAATAACTATGCCCAATGATTAGTCAACAACCACAGACCACCCCCTGAATTATGTCTCTACCCCTTACAGTGTATGCATACATACCTCTGTACGACTGTACACTGCGTCGTCAGTAGGGATGAGCCGAACACCCCCGGGTTCGGTTCGCACCAGAACCTTCGAACGGACCGAAAGTTCGCGCGAATTTTCGAACCCTATTCGTTATAATGGACGCGAACGTTCGAAATCAAAATTGCTAATTACAACGGCCAATATGCATGTTAATGTCATAAAACAGGTTTGGGGACCCGGGTCCTGCCCCAGGGGACATATATCAATGCAAAAATAAATTTTAAAAACTAAAGTTTTTTCGGGAGCAGTCATTTTAATGATGCATAAAGTGAAAAAAAAAAAAGTGAAATTTTCCTTTAAATATGGTACCTGGGGGGTGTCTAAAGTATGCCTGTGAAGTGGCATGTGTTTCCCGTGTTTAGAACTGTCCTTGCACAAAATGACATTTGTAAAGGAAAAAAAGAAGCCATTTAAAACCACTTGCGGCTTTAATGTCATGTCTTGTCCTGGCCGCCATATGGCTGAAAATCCTTGAGAAAAATGGCATGGCTACCCCATCACCCCCCCCCCCCCCCACCCCAGCCCCTTTGGGTCTTGTATGGATACTAAGGGGGACCCCGCACCCAAAATAAAACCCTATACCTACAACCCTATATACTCTGAACAGCAGTATATAGGTGGTGCAAACAAGACATGGACTGTAGGTTTGTTCTTAAGTAGAGTCTGAACAGGTACATTATGAAGTGTAGCTACATCCCAAAAAAATCAATTTTTAAGCTTTTTGGAGAACATAGGGAGGGGTTATCACCCCTGTAACATTTGCTGTCTTTGCACATCTGTTCAGAACATGTCACCTCACTTTCCGTCCCAATGACAAATGTTTTTGGAAAAGTGGGGTTTTAATTGAAACAAGGATTGGTGATAAAGCATCAGTAGAGAGGAGATACCTTTTTCCCAAATTAAATCTAACAGGATAGAATTTTCCTTCCTAGGGGTAGATTTCCTCTCACTTCCTGTTTTCTCTTGCCGTTTGCAAGTAGGAGTCGTTTGTAAGTTGGATGTTTGAAAGTAGGGGCCTGCCGTATATACTCTGCAGAAATTTGCCCTATTAGATGTTGGTGTAGCCACAAGACTGGTGGGCACAGGAATGGGCCCTGCTGTGAGTTAATAGATCAAGATTTGTACTTGCATGCACCTGTTGAACCGGGCAGAAAAATTGGGCCTTTGGTGGTGGTGGTGGTGGTGGTGGACGGTGTTGCCACAAGACTGTAAGCCCTCACAGTTACTCTTGGTGGGTGCAGGAATGGGCCCTGCTGTGAGTTATTAGATCAAGATTTGTAATTGCATGCACCTGTTGAACAGGGCAGAAAAATTGGGCCTTTGGTGGTGGTGGTGGTGGTGGACGGTGTTGCCACAAGACTGTAGGCCCTCATAGTTACTCTTGGTGGGCGCAGGAATGGGCCCTGCTGTGAACTATTAGATCAAGATTTGTAATTACACGCCCCTGTTAAACAGGGGCTGAAAAATTGTGCCTTAGGCATTGGTGCTGGTGCCACAACACTGCAACCCCTCACAGATACTGTACTTGGAGCACAGCAGTCACACCTGTTGCGAAGCATCTTTTTAAAAAATTGTAATTACACGCCCCTGTTATACAGGGGCTGAAAAATTGTGCCTTAGGCACTGGTGCTGGTGCCACAACACTGCAACCCCTCACAGATACTGTACTCTGAGCACAGCAATGAGACCTGTTGCAAAGCATTGCCTAAAAATTGTAATTACACGCCCCAACAGGGGCTGAAAAATTGTGCCTTAGGCACTGGTGCTGGTGCCACAACACTGCAACCCCTCACAGATACTGTACTCTGAGCACAGCAGTCAGACCTGTTGCGAAGCATCTTTTTAAAAAATTGTAATTACACGCCCCTGTTATACAGGGGCTGAAAAATTGTGCCTTAGGCACTGGTGTGGTGGCATGGATCATTGAGGAGGAGGAAGAGGATAGTCAGTGAACATAACAGGACAGTCACTCAGCATCAGCATAGGCAGTCTTGAAGGGATGTGACATTATAAATTATTCCGTTATATCCGCTTCAGGTGTCTGGTAGCTGGTGGTGATCCAAGACTGATTCATTTTTATGAAGGTCAGTCGATCAACCGAGTCGGTGGACAGGCGCACCCTATGATCGGTGACAAATCCTCCAGCAGCACTGAATGTGCGTTCGGAAAGAACGCTGGATGCAGGACAGGCCAGTAGCTCAATTGCATACTGTGCAAGCTCTGGCCAGTGATCCATCCTCAGGACCCAGTAAGCCAGAGGATTTTCGGTGGGAAAGGTGTCCAAGTCTGACCTTGCCCCTAGGTATTCCTGCACCATGTATATCAGACGCTGGCGATGGTTGCTGGAACCGATCATACCTTGGGGCTGCGGACTAAAAAATTGTCTGAACGCATCGGTCAGACGTCCACCTTCCCCACCGCTCCTTCTGCTACTGACCGAAGCCTCAGCAACTCGTCGTCCAGGACCAGGAGTTTGTAACCTCCCAGTTTCTGGGAACGCGTTGCACAGACCTTTCTGCAAGGCCTCCCTGAGATGTCTCATCCTCTGCTCCCTCTGCGACGGCAAGATAAGGTCCGCAACCTTACCCTTGTACCGTGGATCAAGGAGAGTGGCCAGCCAGTAATGGTCACTCTCCTTGATCCGAAGAACACGAGGATCCTTCCGCAGGCTTTGCAGGATCAGGGAGGCCATGCAGCGTAGGTTAGCTGAGGCATTCGGTCCGGAGTCTTCTGGGTCACTGAGGATGACATGATCGCCAGCCACCTCCTCCCAGCCACGTACAAGTCCACTGGTTTGTTGGGACTGTACATCATCCCTAAAAGACTGCTGCTGCTGATGCTGAGTGCCAGGCTCCACCTCCATGCTCACACAATCCTCCTCCTCCTCCTCCTCCTCCTCCTCCTCTTCCTGTGTGATGGGTGGGACAGAAGGAACATTGTCTGGATAAAGGGGGCCTTGAGAGACAAGGAAGTCCTCCTCTTCCTGCCTCTGTTCTGCCTCAAGTGCCCTGTCCATTATCCCACGCAGCGTATGCTCCAACAGGTGGACAAGAGGTACAGTGTCACTGATGCATGCACTGTCACTGCTCACCATCCTCGTGGCCTCCTCAAACGGTGAGAGGACAGTGCATGCATCCCTGATCATGCTCCACTGGCGTGGGGAAAAAAAGCCAAGCTCCCCTGACCCTGTCCTGGTGCCGTAGTCGCAAAGGTACTCATTGATGGCCCTCTGCTGCGTGTGCAGTCGCTGCAGCATGGCCAACGTTGAGTTCCACCTGGTGGGCATGTCACATATTAGGCGGTTCTTGGGCAGGTTCAGCTCCTTTTGCAGCTCAGTCAGCCGAGCACTGGCATTATAAGATCGGCGGAAATGCACACAGACTTTCCTGGCCTGCCTCAGGACATCCTGTAAGCCTGGGAACCTGCCCAAGAACCGCTGCACCACCAGGTTGAGGACGTGAGCCATACAGGGCACATGGGTGAGCTGCCCCTGTCGCAGGGCGGAGAGGAGGTTGGTGCCATTATCAGAAACGACCATTCCTGGCTTAAGCTGGCGTGGCGTCAACCACCTCTCGGCCTGCCCCTGCAGAGCTGCCAGAACCTCTGGCCCAGTGTGGCTCCTGTCCCCCAAACACACCAGCGCAAGCACGGCATGGCATCTTTTTGCCTGCGTACTCGCGTAGCCCCTTGTACGCCTACGGAGCACCGCTGGTTCCGAGGACAGAGCACTCGAAGAGGACATGGAGGAAGAAGAAGAGGAGGGGGTGGAGGAGAGAGGTGTGTCACAACCAGTAGTAGCATTTTGGAGGCGTGGTGGCGGAACAACCTCCAACACTACTGCACCTTGTCCTGCATCCCTCCCAGCTGCCAATAGAGTGACCCAATGGGCCGTGAAAGAAAGATAACGTCCCTGTCCATGCCTGCTGGACCATGAGTCAGCGGTAATATGCACCTTACCGCTGACCGCCCTGTCCAGCGAGGCATGGACATTGCCTTCCACATGCCAGTAGAGAGACGGAATCGCCTTCCGTGAGAAAAAGTGGCGTTTGGGAACCTGCCACTGAGGAACCGCACATTGAACAAACTCACGGAAGGGGGCCGAGTCTATCAACTGAAAAGGCAGCAGTTGAAGTGCTAGCAATTTAGCCAAGCTAGCATTCAACCGCTGGGCATGTGGATGGCTGGGAGTATACTTCTTTCGACGGTCCAGCAGCTGGGGCAGGGAAATTTGCCTGCTACAATCGGACGTCGGTGTACTGCAAGTACTTGGTTGTGACACACCTAATTCTACACCTTCAGTCCTCTCAGAGCAGCTTTCAGAGAGGACTGAAGATATAGTGGGGATGGAGATCCCAGCTGATGAGGAGCAAGGAGAGGTCCGCTTTGTTCTTTGGTGTGGGTCTTTTATGTGTGCTTGCCAACGAGCTGCATGGCAGGTCGACATATGTCTGCTCATGCTTGTGGTGCCCAAGCGGCTGATGTTTTGGCCACGCGAGATACGCTTGAGACAAATATTGCAAATAGCAGTGGTGCGATCTGATGCACTCGTCTCAAAAAAGGCCCACACCAAAGAACTTTTGTGATAACGTGCAGAGGCAGCGCCCTGCACAGGCGGAGCTCTGCGGTGTGGTACAGTTGCTGTGCTGGCCTCTAGCTGGCCTCCAGGGGTCATCCTGCCTCGTTGGACATGTGACGCTGCATCCTCCTCCTCCTCCTCCTCTCTCCCTTCAGGCACCCACGTGGAGTCAGTGACCTCATCATCCCCTCCCTCTTCACCACTAGAGCAAACCTGGCAGTAAGCTGCAGCTGGTGGAACACTACTGCCAGATTGCTGTCCTTCAGCATCCCCTCTCTCTGCGCGCACACTACTGACTTCCTCAAGCTGGGTATCATCATCCGAGCCTTCGAATCGTTGGGCATCCTCCTGGAGCATGTACCCAACACTGTGCTCAAACAGTTCGGGGGACTCCTCAGGAGGACATGGTGGGTCTAGGGAAGGGGTGGCTGATGATGCCATTGAGTACGCGTTGGCAGCTGCTCTGCCAGTACCCTGAGCC
Organism: Rana muscosa; assembly: GCA_029206835.1. NCBI lineage: Eukaryota > Metazoa > Chordata > Amphibia > Anura > Ranidae > Rana > Rana muscosa. The sequence goes on from CM055118.1 coordinate 738,821,479, forward strand.
TGGGTGAGAGAGGATGAGGAGGATGAGGAGGGCTTGGTCATCCATTCTACCAAGCCTTCGGCATGATGCGGCTCCACATGTCCAGCTGCCGAAAACAAAGACAAGCGTGTCCCATGGCCACGTGCTGATGACGATGCACGACCACGTCCACGGCCAGCACTGTTGTCTCTAGAAACAGAGCCTGCCTGCCCTGTGTTCTTGCCTCGGCACGCTCTGCCTCTCCTTGGCGGTCTTCCAGCCATTGTAGTCGGTAGTGTATATAGTATAAAAAATAGAACTCCTATGTGTGCTCACAACACACTGTAGGTCCTATGGGTGCTGACACTAACACACTATAGGTACTATGTGTGCTGCTGACAAGAAAATATAGGAGCTCTGTTTGCTGCCACTAACACACTAGAAGTCCTATTGGTGCTTCTGAGATGAAAATATAGGAGCTCTGTGTGATGCCACTAACACACTAGAAGTCCTATGGGTGCTGCTGAGAAGAAAATATAGGAGCTCTGTGTGATGCCACTAACACACTAGAAGTCCTATGGGTGCTTCTGAGATGAAAATATAGGAACTCTGTGTGATACCACTAACACACTAGAAGTCCTATGGGTGCTTCTGAGAAGAAAATATAGGAGCTCTGTTTGCTGCCACTAACACACTAGAAGTCCTATGGGTGCTGCTGAGAAGAAAATATAGGAGCTCTGTGTGATGCCACTAACACACTAGAAGTCCTATGGGTGCTTCTGAGATGAAAATATAGGAGCTCTGTGTGATGCCACTAACACACTAGAAGTCCTATGGGTGCTGCTGAGAAGAAAATATAGGAGCTATGTGTGATGCCACTAACACACTAGAAGTCCTATGGGTGCTTCTGAGATGAAAATATAGGAGCTCTGTGTGATGCCACTAACACACTAGAAGTCCTATGGGTGCTTCTGAGATGAAAATATAGGAGCTCTGTTTGCTGCCACTAACACACTAGAAGTCCTATGGGTGCTGCTGAGAAGAAAATATAGGAGCTCTGTGTGATGCCACTAACACACTAGAAGTCCTATGGGTGCTTCTGAGATGAAAATATAGGAGCTCTGTGTGATGCCACTAACACACTAGAAGTCCTATGGGTGCTGCTGAGAAGAAAATATAGGAGCTCTGTTTGCTGCCACTAACACACTAGAAGTCCTATGGGTGCTTCTGAGAAGAAAATATAGGAGCTCTGTGTGATGCCACTAACACACTAGAAGTCCTATGGGTGCTTCTGAGATGAAAATATAGGAACTCTGTGTGATGCCACTAACACATTAGAAGTCCTATGGGTGCTGCTGAGAAGAAAATATAGGAGCTCTGTTTGCTGCCACTAACACACTAGAAGTCCTATGGGTGCTGCTGAGAAGAAAATATAGGAGCTCTGTGTGATGCCACTAACACACTAGAAGTCCTATGGGTGCTGCTGAGAAGAAAATATAGGAGCTCTGTTTGCTGCCACTAACACACTAGAAGTCCTATGGGTGCTTCTGAGATGAAAATATAGGAGCTCTGTGTGATGCCACTAACACACTAGAAGTCCTATGGGTGCTGCTGAGAAGAAAATATAGGAGCTCTGTTTGCTGCCACTAACACACTAGAAGTCCTATGGGTGCTGCTGAGAAGAAAATATAGGAGCTCTGTGTGATGCCACTAACACACTAGAAGTCCTATGGGTGCTTCTGAGATGAAAATATAGGAGCTCTGTGTGATGCCACTAACACACTAGAAGTCCTATGGGTGCTGCTGAGAAGAAAATATAGGAGCTCTGTGTGATGCCACTAACACACTAGACGTCCTATGGGTGCTTCTGAGATGAAAATATAGGAACTCTGTGTGATGCCACTAACACACTAGAAGTCCTATGGGTGCTGCTGAGAAGAAAATATAGGAGCTCTGTTTGCTGCCACTAACACACTAGAAGTCCTATGGGTGCTTCTGAGAAGAAAATATAGGAGCTCTGTGTGATGCCACTAACACACTAGAAGTCCTATGGGTGCTTCTGAGATGAAAATATAGGAACTCTGTGTGATGCCACTAACACATTAGAAGTCCTATGGGTGCTGCTAAGAAGAAAATATAGGAGCTCTGTTTGCTGCCACTAACACACTAGAAGTCCTATGGGTGCTTCTGAGAAGAAAATATAGGAGCTCTGTGTGATGCCACTAACACACTAGAAGTCCTATGGGTGCTTCTGAGATGAAAATATAGGAACTCTGTGTGATGCCACTAACACATTAGAAGTCCTATGGGTGCTGCTGAGAAGAAAATATAGGAGCTCTGTTTGCTGCCACTAACACACTAGAAGTCCTATGGGTGCTGCTGAGAAGAAAATATAGGAGCTCTGTGTGATGCCACTAACACACTAGAAGTCCTATGGGTGCTGCTGAGAAGAAAATATAGGAGCTCTGTTTGCTGCCACTAACACACTAGAAGTCCTATGGGTGCTGCTGAGAAGAAAATATAGGAGCTCTGTTTGCTGCCACTAACACACTAGAAGTCCTATGGGTGCTGCTGAGATGAAAATATAGGAACTCTGTGTGATGCCACTAACACACTAGAAGTCCTATGGGTGCTGCTGAGAAGAAAATATAGGAGCTCTGTTTGCTGCCACTAACACACTAGAAGTCCTATGGGTGCTGCTGAGAAGAAAATATAGGAGCTCTGTTTGCTGCCACTAACACACTAGAAGTCCTATGGGTGCTGTTGGGGTGCAATGCTGTGCTAACAGCACTGCGGTTGGTACTACTGCAATACTGTACTAACAGTAAGCACGCACCAGACTAATCCCCAGCAGCAGCTAATAACACGCTAACTGTGCAATCAGCAGCAATGAACGATCAATGACTTAGGTAGCAATGGTTTAGCAAAGAAATAGCCAATGGTTTAGCAAAGAAGAGCAAATCTTTCAGTATCAAGCAAAGACAGAATCAGCAGACTGATCTCTCCTAAAGCCGGAACTCATGTGACCGGGGCCGATGGCGTGGCGGCCTTTTAAATGGTGGGGCATGTACTAAAGCCCCTGAGCTGTAATTGGCTACAGGCGTCCTGCCTGTAGCCAATTATTGCTCTCCGAGTTTCGGGCGCTGTGATTGGCCAAGCATGCGGGGTCACAGTGCATGCTTGGCCAATCATCAGCCAGCAATGCACTGCGCCGGCCGCGCCGGCCGCAATGCATTGCGGGGCCGCTCGCATCACACGAATGTGATGCGAACGGCCCAAATAGTTCTGGGCTCGACGAGCGAGCGAACGCCCGGTGCTCGATTCGAACATGGGTTCGAATCGAGCACCGGGCCCATCCCTAGTCGTCAGACTAAACTGCACAGCACACTTCCATTTATTTTCGCTACAGAGCAATGTGGCTTCTCTAAATAATCACAAAAATAAAATAATAAAAAAATTAAATGGGGATAGCCTTCTGTTGTCTATTTCAGCAGTTGTACGATGTCTCAGTAGTTACATTATCAAACTAATAAACTAACAGTACTAAAGCAGATCAACCAGCGCAAATAAAATTAACACAAAAAGAATTGCAGCTGGACACTGAGGGTCAAAATATCAAATCCCCAAGTAAACTGGCATAAAAGCAGTGCAGCGCAGCAAAAAAAAAATATAAATAAAAATAATAATAAAAATAAAACCCAAAATAAATCATAAAAAACAATAATACTGAGAACGGTAGTAAATAGTTAAAAACAATGTGTCCATAGAATTCCTCTTAGCAAGAATAGAAGCCCAAGACAGTGTCCATATAGGAAGTGACTCCTAAAGATTATCAAATGGTGACTTATGTGATATTCCTCCACCACCGAAATAGGTTTGCAGCTCACCTCAGAGCATGGACCCCTGAACCAGTCAGTCAGGTCATGCAAGCATGTTTCCCTTGTGGGACAGATATTCCAAGGTAGATAAACTCAGGAAGGCAATACGATAGGGGGAAATCCACAGGTCACTAGATCAGAGCTCCGGTCCGGGTGTAATAATATGCAAGAGAATATATAGAGATCTAATGCTCTCCGTATGGTACAACATATGTTTATTTTAAAAAAGAAGAAATGCACTTACATACATAGCACTGTATAAACCCCAGTGCATGGGAATGCCGGCATGTAATAAAACGAGTGACCGGGTGTAGCGAGTGTCAGCATGGAAGAGAGGCGCGGGTGACGTCACATCTGCTCACGTATTCCGTACGCGTTGCGTCCTAGCACTGGGCGGGACTTCATCAGCGGTACGGAACAGCGTGAATCACCCGCTATAAATATCAATGGAACGTGGAACCGGCCAATCACAGCACAATCAACAATCGATTGTCATGGAAACCCTGCCAGCAGGGGAATAAGACGGAGGCCGGTACGGACCAAAATAAAGAAAAAAGCAAAGATCCCTTTAAAAGGGAAAAACTTTACTGCACCACTTGCGTGGAGCATAAAATTTTGCTCAATTGATTATCAAATCAAGAAACAAATGAACAGTATGTGAATCGTAACCCACGTCTCCTGCTGACACTGAAAATACAATATATACTATCCCAATATATTAAGAAAAAAATCTAAAAGAAGGGAAAGATAGCTGGAATCAGGGAAATCAGTGACAGGTCATGCATATCTAAAATACACGGTTGACCCTATTGAAAAATTCCTAAACAAATAATTTAAAAAAATACATATAAATAATGTAAAATGAGCATAATAAAAATACCACAGAAATTCATTTTAAAATCAGGCAAAATAAAATAAAATATGGCAAAATTAAAAATTCAACGATCAGAGATAAAACAATTTAAATCAAATTCAACATTCAAGCCAGCAGGTACTAAAACTTGTGTCTCGTGTATCCACTGAGATTCCCTGCGGCTTAACTGGCGTATAAAACTACCACCTCTCCAATGTTTGATTACTCGTTCGATGCCCCAAAATTTCAAACCTCTAGGGTTTTGATTATGCATCAATTTAAAATGTCTAGACACATTGTGTGTTTTAACTCCTCTTTTAATGTTGTTCACATGCTCCCCTAGACGAACGTGAAGTGGTCTAGAGGTTCTACCAATATACTGAAGACCACATTCGCATTCTAGCATGTAAACAACACCTATAGTGGTGCACGTAATCAACTGACCTATCTTATATGATTTTTTGGTAGCAGTGGCAAGAAAATCTTTCCTCTTTTTTATATTGCACTTAGAATGCTTGCAGGCTGTGCATCGCCCGCAAGCATAAAAACCAGCGAGGAAGGAGAAGAGTCTGTTTTCAGAATGCACTGGGGGGTCAACAACTCCTGGTGCCAGACAATCACGCAAAGACGGAGCTTTCTTATAGATAAATGCTGGGCGTGATGGCAACAGCGGGCCCAAAACCTTGTCTTGCTTTAGTATTGACCAGTTATTTGAAACAAGTTTTTCAAATTTCTTATATTGTACGTTATAATTGAGTACCATTTTGAAATTCGAGATACTAATATTGGTTTCTCTGACTTTATCAGCTACCAATGATCCCCTATCCAAGGAACGTACATTCTCTATCTCTTTATCTAAAGAGTCCCTATTATACCCTTTCTGTTGGAATCTGGATGACAAAATCTGTGCCTGTGTGAGAAAGTCCTCCTCCCTTGTGCAATTTCGCCTGAGCCTAATAAACTGACCTTTCGGTATATTGCATAGCCACGATTTATGGTGGCAACTATCAAGTGGTATGTATGCATTACGATCAGTAGGCTTAAGATAATTACACAGGCGGAATTGCTCACTATCCTTCCAGATTTCCAAATCTAGGAACACAATATTTTTCATACTAATATTCCAGGTTAATTTAATATTCTTGGTATTCTCATTCATTGTCCCGATAAAGTAATCAAGACTGGGACGATCCCCCTCCCAAATTAGAATGAGATCGTCTATGTACCTTTTGTAACAGACTAACTGGGGGGGACGATTCTTGAAAACCACGTCCTCCTCCCAGTGGGCCATAAAAAGGTTGGCCACACTGGGAGCAAAACGGGCTCCCATCGCGACCCCCCCTTGTCTGCAAAAAGAACTGACGATTGTACCAAAAATAATTTCTAGATAAACAAAAACCCAGACTGGTCAAAAGAAAATCCTTATGTTTAGCCGGAAGATCTGAAGATGCTAAAGCCCACTGCACGGAAGACAAGGCATCCTCATGTCCTATTATAGTGTACAGTGAGCCTACATCCGCAGTGACAAGGATACTGGATGGTGAGCATGTAACAGCCTCCAATAATTGAATAATATGTTTGGTGTCCCTAAGGTAGGCTCTAGTTTCTGACACCAGGGGTTGCAGAAATGAATCTATATACTGCCCCACTCTCGAGCTAATGGAGTCAATGCCATTAACGATAGGCCTCCCCGGAGGGTTGGCACTATCCTTATGGATTTTTGGAAGGCAGTATATGATTGGTGTTCTACAGAACAAAGGATCTAAATAGAGGGCCTCCTTTTTATTAAGGACACCCATAGTTTGTCCTGATTCTACTAACAGATGAAGCTCATCCTTATATGTCAGCATAGGATCCCTATTCAAAATACGGTAAGTGTCATGATCACTCAATAACCGATCCATTTCTGCTGTATACCCATGCACTGGGGTTTATACAGTGCTATGTATGTAAGTGCATTTCTTCTTTTTTAAAATAAACATATGTTGTACCATACGGAGAGCATTAGATCTCTATATATTCTCTTGCATATTATTACACCCGGACCGGAGCTCTGATCTAGTGACCTGTGGATTTCCCCCTATCGTATTGCCTTCCTGAGTTTATCTACCTTGGAATATCTGTCCCACAAGGGAAACATGCTTGCATGACCTGACTGACTGGTTCAGGGGTCCATGCTCTGAGGTGAGCTGCAAACCTATTTCGGTGGTGGAGGAATATCACATAAGTCACCATTTGATAATCTTTAGGAGTCACTTCCTATATGGACACTGTCTTGGGCTTCTATTCTTGCTAAGAGGAATTCTATGGACACATTGTTTTTAACTATTTACTACCGTTCTCAGTATTATTGTTTTTTATGATTTATTTTGGGTTTTATTTTTATTATTATTTTTATTTATATTTTTTTTGCTGCGCTGCACTGCTTTTATGCCAGTTTACTTGGGGATTTGATATTTTGACCCTCAGTGTCCAGCTGCAATTCTTTTTGTGTTAATTTTATTTGCGCTGGTTGATCTGCTTTAGTACTGCTTGTTTATCAATATATCACAATTCAGCTGCATTTATGGATGTATTTCAATATCTAGAGATACGTGAGGTCAAATTAGGGGATGTTTTTTCCCGAACCCCACCCAATGAACAAATTAATGATGTGGCTCATTCGTTCAAAAAATTGGGCCACTTATTTGAGAAAAAGGTTAAAATATGGTGGGACATTGCATCTTTTAGACAGTATTTGGCTGCTAAACTGGTTCCACGCCGTTTAAGATGGGATGTCCCACCTAATGATGGGCTCTTAGATGATGAGTCGATGAAAGAGTGGGGAGAATTTTTTGTCCTAAAAGGTTTACAATTGCTAGAATTTTTACTTTCACGTAAAGAAAGAAAAATGTTAGCGATAGAATCTCAGATTCGGGACATAAAAAATCTTATAGAACCCCTCAAAGAAAGTGAAGAGTTCCTGCGGTTATCAGCTGAACTCAAAAACAAATTGTGTAAATGGGATATAGAAATCCAAAATAAGAAAAAGAAAAAATTCATCCGGGATTTTGATGATTTTAATAAAGGCAATATTTTTAAATGGCAAAATGTCAACGTTTCCAACCCGCTTGTCTCAGATAATGTTCCTATTCAGGACATTATTCCATCATCTGCCCCCACCCCTATTAGAGAAACGATTCATAGTTATGATTATTCTGTAGTAGGCCCCCCGCCCCAGAGGGGAGATCAGCCATATAGAGGTAATAACTTTAGGGGAAAGAGAGGTGGTGGTAGAGGTAAAAGAGGAAATTCATCCTCTTATCAATCTCCATCTAGAAATTACCCCCACCATCAATATCAATATGAATCCCCCCATGGTTGGGAGAGTCATGGATATGATCAAGTCCCCTATTCTCATAATCAAAATAGAGGCAAACCTACATTCCCACGAGGTGGTCAGGTACCTATTATAAATAGATTTACCCCCCTCCAAAATCAGGCTATAAGGGAGGGAGGGGATTTTTCAGGGGCCCAGAGTGGGCCAGGGAGGGGTCCTCCGTACAATCAATCGAACCAAGGGTCAGGGAGGGGTCCCTCATACCAACCGAACCCAGGCGATTGGTGGAGGCACCAACCTCAACAGATTCCACAAGGAAATGGTCAATCTCAAAAAAGAAAGGCCAGAGAGGAAGGAGAGGGGGAAGGAGAATACAAAAGACCAAAACCCCAATAGGCACAGGGATCTATAATTTGAGCAGTTGCACTTTGGATGATGACGAGTTACGAGTGTTGGATAGGGGTTTGAAGTTTGCCCCAACAAAAAATCTCAATAAATTCCAAACTTATGTCAACATTCAAAAATTTGTTAGAAACCTCAATATGAAAAAATATTTTTTGACTAACCCCATAAAATCAACTAGAGTAGCTGATGGTGTCCACTCCAACCTACGTAATAAGTCCACTTTTAACCCTCTGAATGTTGATAATAAATACTTAGAGGTGTTTAAACATATGATGTTCAATGACTTAGATAAAATGAGGATAAGGAAAGTGATGGACCCACAGTACATTAAAAAGGGGATGGAATCTCTAGAAAAACGTAAAGAAATTATTATCCGTCCGGCGGATAAAGGGGGTGGATTGGTTATTCTAGATAAAGCTGTTTATACAGCAGAAATGGATCGGTTATTGAGTGATCATGACACTTACCGTATTTTGAATAGGGATCCTATGCTGACATATAAGGATGAGCTTCATCTGTTAGTAGAATCAGGACAAACTATGGGTGTCCTTAATAAAAAGGAGGCCCTCTATTTAGATCCTTTGTTCTGTAGAACACCAATCATATACTGCCTTCCAAAAATCCATAAGGATAGTGCCAACCCTCCGGGGAGGCCTATCGTTAATGGCATTGACTCCATTAGCTCGAGAGTGGGGCAGTATATAGATTCATTTCTGCAACCCCTGGTGTCAGAAACTAGAGCCTACCTTAGGGACACCAAACATATTATTCAATTATTGGAGGCTGTCACATGCTCACCATCCAGTATCCTTGTCACTGCAGATGTAGGCTCACTGTACACTATAATAGGACATGAGGATGCCTTGTCTTCCGTGCAGTGGGCTTTAGCATCTTCAGATCTTCCGGCTAAACATAAGGATTTTCTTTTGACCAGTCTGGGTTTTTGTTTATCTAGAAATTATTTTTGGTACAATCGTCAGTTCTTTTTGCAGACAAGGGGGGTCGCGATGGGAGCCCGTTTTGCTCCCAGTGTGGCCAACCTTTTTATGGCCCACTGGGAGGAGGACGTGGTTTTCAAGAATCGTCCCCCCCAGTTAGTCTGTTACAAAAGGTACATAGACGATCTCATTCTAATTTGGGAGGGGGATCGTCCCAGTCTTGATTACTTTATCGGGACAATGAATGAGAATACCAAGAATATTAAATTAACCTGGAATATTAGTATGAAAAATATTGTGTTCCTAGATTTGGAAATCTGGAAGAATAGTGAGCAATTCCGCCTGTGTAATTATCTTAAGCCTACTGATCGTAATGCATACATACCACTTGATAGTTGCCACCATAAATCGTGGCTATGCAATATACCGAAAGGTCAGTTTATTAGGCTCAGGCGAAATTGCACAAGGGAGGAGGACTTTCTCACACAGGCACAGATTTTGTCATCCAGATTCCAACAGAAAGGGTATAATAGGGACTCTTTAGATAAAGAGATAGAGAATGTACGTTCCTTGGATAGGGGATCATTGGTAGCTGATAAAGTCAGAGAAACCAATATTAGTATCTCGAATTTCAAAATGGTACTCAATTATAACGTACAATATAAGAAATTTGAAAAACTTGTTTCAAATAACTGGTCAATACTAAAGCAAGACAAGGTTTTGGGCCCGCTGTTGCCATCACGCCCAGCATTTATCTATAAGAAAGCTCCGTCTTTGCGTGATTGTCTGGCACCAGGAGTTGTTGACCCCCCAGTGCATTCTGAAAACAGACTCTTCTCCTTCCTCGCTGGTTTTTATGCTTGCGGGCGATGCACAGCCTGCAAGCATTCTAAGTGCAATATAAAAAAGAGGAAAGATTTTCTTGCCACTGCTACCAAAAAATCATATAAGATAGGTCAGTTGATTACGTGCACCACTATAGGTGTTGTTTACATGCTAGAATGCGAATGTGGTCTTCAGTATATTGGTAGAACCTCTAGACCACTTCACGTTCGTCTAGGGGAGCATGTGAACAACATTAAAAGAGGAGTTAAAACACACAATGTGTCTAGACATTTTAAATTGATGCATAATCAAAACCCTAGAGGTTTGAAATTTTGGGGCATCGAACGAGTAATCAAACATTGGAGAGGTGGTAGTTTTATACGCCAGTTAAGCCGCAGGGAATCTCAGTGGATACACGAGACACAAGTTTTAGTACCTGCTGGCTTGAATGTTGAATTTGATTTAAATTGTTTTATCTCTGATCGTTGAATTTTTAATTTTGCCATATTTTATTTTATTTTGCCTGATTTTAAAATGAATTTCTGTGGTATTTTTATTATGCTCATTTTACATTATTTATATGTATTTTTTTAAATTATTTGTTTAGGAATTTTTCAATAGGGTCAACAGTGTATTTTAGATATGCATGACCTGTCACTGATTTACCTGATTCCAGCTATCTTTCCCTTCTTTTAGATTTTTTTCTTAATATATTGGGATAGTATATATTGTATTTTCAGTGTCAGCAGGAGACGTGGGTTACGATTCACATACTGTTCATTTGTTTCTTGATTTGATAATCAATTGAGCAAAATTTTATGCTCCACGCAAGTGGTGCAGTAAAGTTTTTCCCTTTTAAAGGGATCTTTGCTTTTTTCTTTATTTTGGTCCGTACCGGCCTCCGTCTTATTCCCCTGCTGGCAGGGTTTCCATGACAATCGATTGTTGATTGTGCTGTGATTGGCCGGTTCCACGTTCCATTGATATTTATAGCGGGTGATTCACGCTGTTCCGTACCGCTGATGAAGTCCCGCCCAGTGCTAGGACGCAACGCGTACGGAATACGTGAGCAGATGTGACGTCACCCGCGCCTCTCTTCCATGCTGACACTCGCTACACCCGGTCACTCGTTTTATTACATGCCGGCATTCCCATGCACTGGGGTTTATACAGTGCTATGTATGTAAGTGCATTTCTTCTTTTTTAAAATAAACATATGTTGTACCATACGGAGAGCATTAGATCTCTATATATTCTCTTGCATATTATTACACCCGGACCGGAGCTCTGATCTAGTGACCTGTGGATTTCCCCCTATCGTATTGCCTTCCTGAGTTTATCTACCTTGGAATATCTGTCCCACAAGGGAAACATGCTTGCATGACCTGACTGACTGGTTCAGGGGTCCATGCTCTGAGGTGAGCTGCAAACCTATTTCGGTGGTGGAGGAATATCACATAAGTCACCATTTGATAATCTTTAGGAGTCACTTCCTATATGGACACTGTCTTGGGCTTCTATTCTTGCTAAGAGGAATTCTATGGACACATTGTTTTTAACTATTTACTACCGTTCTCAGTATTATTGTTTTTTATGATTTATTTTGGGTTTTATTTTTATTATTATTTTTATTTATATTTTTTTTGCTGCGCTGCACTAATAAACTAACAGTCTGAGCGTGAACAAATAATTGACTACTTGCTGCGCAAAAGTAACTCAATTAACAATAAAAGTGAATATAAAGCGAGTTTTAAAACCAAAGCCTTTCTTTCCTACCGCAAGCTATACAATAAAAGATGCAGCTCTAAAACCAAAAACAATGGGGGAGTGGCATGAATTGCCTTCTGAGAAACTCAAAGAAAATGCCCAAACAATTAAAAATTAAAATAAAAAAATTAAAACACACACCCCGTTAAGAATACAAAAACTCAGTTAAAGTTAGTTTTACTATCTATTGAAATTCAGTGTAAAGCAGAGTCTTCACTCTAAACTGAAATTAAAACCAAAAGAAAACACAATCGTTTTACCAAAAAAGTATGCAAAAATAACTAAACCTGAAGATTGGATTCATACAAAGAAAAACAAAAATGGTGACTCAGACCACATGGCTGAACAAACACAAAGGAAAACAAAATGGTGTCTTCAAAACAAGATGGTGTCCTCAGACCACATGGCTGAACACACACAAAGGAAGACAAAATGGTGTCTTCAAAACAAGATGGTGTCCTCAGACCACATGGCTGAACACACACAAAGGAAAACAAAATGGTGTCTTCAAAACAAGATGGTGTCCTCAGGCCACATGGCTGAACACACACAAAGGAAGATAAAATGGTGTCTTCAAAACAAGACCAAACCGTGCCTCTTACAAACAAAAATCACTGTTTTAACACAAAACAGACTGTGCTACTTAACTCATACTGAACGTTAGACGAACTATAATGGCTACACACTTTACAAAAGTTATTTCACACGGTGACCAGCACTATGAAATAACTCAGACACACAATGCTATGTCATTCAATCTCTGCCGCACATTTAAAACATCAACTAGCACACTCCATGCATACCGTCACGTTGTACTACAGGAAATGGTTTTACATTTAACATAAACCCCATACAAAGACCCTCTAGGCTGTATTGACTATGGGGTCTACAGAGGACAGTAATATAGACTTCTATCCCAAGCCAATACAACTATCCCTCCCAGTACAAATAAAAATCCCCGTCCTTGTACACAAAGAGTGAAACCGCAAAAATGTGTTCTTTTGCTAAGCGGAGTTACCTGCAACAGCGAGCAGAGAGACCAGATTCCGGTTCTAGAACAACAAAAATTTCAAAAATTGAAATGGAGTCTGTCTTACCAAACTTTGCCGGCCTCCTCCTGTCCCAGAACCGGGGACCCAATCTCTCCTCTCGGATCGCTGTGCTGGAACTACGTTGGCTCCAAGCTAGCTCGCCGAAATGTCGTGGAAGAATTCCCTTGGGCTTTGTACGCAAATCCACACCGCGCCTAAATGTGGACTTCCAGCGTCTAAATGCACACAAAGCACAAAACAATTCCTTCGTGCTTAAAAGCACGTTTGTAACAAGCTCTTTGGTACAAGGAATTTGAAGTACTTCAATGGCACCAGGTAGAATCAGAAACGATGCTGCTTCAAGCTGGAGTCTCAAGCGTCTGGGCAGAGCTCAGCCACCCGGATTCTTTTATTCATTGAAAACAAAAGGATAACAAAACAGGAAGTGATGGCCCCAACAGCCAATCGCTTCCCTTAATACAAAATGACATCACAGGAAATGACAAACAGTAAAGGGGAGGGCACTCACAGGAGGGAAAGGGGAGGAAGTGCACACACCCCATCTTAATCAGCATGGAGCCCACTCAATACTGTTCAAAGTAAACAGTATGTAGTAAGATCATTCTACTTGTTCTTATAGTTTTGGGACAATCTGCGGGGACATTGCTACTGCTGTTGTCAATATACGGTACAAGTACACCAACAAGGCAGATATCAATGTCCTCTTATAAATACAGATATGTATCCATAAAGGGGATAACGAAGTCCGCAAGAGAGAATTAATAGGTTTCTCTCATTATGCCGACTTTGCTTCTCTAATGTGTATAGTCATTGGAAAGCAAGCAGTCCAGCGCATGGCGCTTGATGTCTACAAACCAACAAACGCCCACACACGCAGAGAACACGTTTCAATCCCATAAGAAGGTTTTCATACTGACCGTTTTTACCGCTGGTCTCGATTCAACCCAAGTGCGCTCTGCTAGAGCGCTCCTCGATTAAACATCAGACACAGGGAGACAGATGACAATCTATAAAACGCACATCCTAGAATAAAATGTCCACATAAATCTTATATAATAAAATTTCCACAACAAGTATGACAATTAATCATGAATTAAATGCTCTTATTTTCTGTATGTAAGAGCATTATTTTATTCGTAAACTTTTTGCTCTATACAACAATGGACACTAACTTTGCGAAGAAGTACACAAAAGAACGTTTTTCTTGATTAAAAGTAGAATGCAAACCTGTTAAAAAAAAGCTATCACATCTGAATGGGACCAAAAACAGAAAGTCATCAAGACCTATAACTCCCCTTCATCCTGACAATTGTGAGAAACCATACCTAATGAAATGTATTTTAATATTTTATACTGAGCCTACTAAAATGCATTATTAGAGAACAAATTACCCACCCATTCACAAACTACCCCAAAATATGCTGCAACATAAAACCCGAAATCAAAGCTTTCAATCTTTTTAGAAATTAACACTACTTTCTTTCTCCTACTTACTTACTGCCAACAGACTGAACATTTTTGACGAAACACCTCATTCTAGTTAAACCAATACAAATCCACCAAATTTCAAATATGCATCCAGGATGATGTTGATATGCTGAAGCATGCCTAACATAAAATGAATGCCCTACAGCATATAATACTCAATGTGACAAAAACAGTGCAAGATAAAATCAATGCAAACTCCTAGTGACACAGTCAATGCCAAAAATGGGTTAGAAAAAAGTTCAAGACTACCCTGGAATGGGTGAGAGTTCATAGAGTGAAGAATACTGGATTAAAAAGTGATAACACAAATTAGACACCCGTGCAGATGAAATAGTATATGAAGACAGGACTTCCGTGTTAAAATCTTCTTGTTACAGGAGATCAAACAGAATCCACCACCAAGTAAGGTATTGGCCGCTTACCAAAACTCCATGACCCCCCACTACAGAGAATCAGGAGAGGCTTGTAATTTGTAGGAACACTCTCATCCAGATGACCCCAAAGGAGATGTGGTACCAAGGCAGCATACAGCACTACGGTATCGATGGATCCCAGACTCATAGGCCAAACCATGCAAGAAATGGTAAAACTTGCATAGTGTAAAACAGTATGGGAAGTTTATTTTGAAAAAGAATCACACTTACAGTTAAAAGATGTAAAGTACAGCCTTAAACCTGTGGTGCCGGCCGGACACATACAGGTAAACCCGTGCTTCCTGGGTAATCATCGGTGGTGACGTTGGTGCGCCGCTCCGCTCCGCCCTACGTCGTTTCACAACAAATTGCGTCTTCCAGGGGCATCTTACCAATACATGTTTTGGTGTTGAGTAGTTTTCCCCTCCATGTAGATAGTAAGTATGCAGCCAGGTGCATGTATACAAAGGCCAGCAACATAAAAAGCAAGTCACAGTCAATAAGCTAATTTTATACAAGCTTGGTAAAGGGAATATTACATTCCATGCAAAGTCTCCTTATTCACTGAGTGCTTCAAAAAGTTTTATACCACTGCAAAGAAAAAACACATGGGAGGAAAACATGTTAGTTAAAATTTTACTTTTCCCCCAGTTTTTGTACTGCAGGGGGTGGATTTTCTGACGAGATTCCTGGGAATGCCAAGTAGTCCAAAATCGGGATTTGGCCTAGTTGCCATAGTTGGAAGTGAAGGTGAGGTAAGTATAGAATTTTTTTTCTTGTTTTGTACATTGTTTTACATAAGCAGACCTGCAATTGTGGTCCACTTTAAAAACCCAACAGCAGCCAAATGTTACATTTAGTTGTTGATATATTATGGAAGGGTTAGAACCTCTGACAACTTATTATTGCTTTGTATCCTTCTTTGGGACATTTCTACTTACCACCTGTCTATTTCATTTTTAATGGACAGAAAAGGAAATAAGGATACATCTCCCTACTTTTTGTGTATTGACAAGTGTCAAACAGAATAGAAATCCCACCAATATGGACACAGGCAGCAATAAAGGCATATTTTTTGTAGGATGCGGAAGGTCATGCTTCAAAACATTAAAAACCATACATGTGTAGCACTACCCCCGTAGGAGCTGCTGGTTATATTTTTGGGTCTTTGCCGTTACCCCTAGACACAGTTCACCAGGTTAGAAAGTTAGAGTCTATATTGGGTCTTGAGCCCACAGATGTATGCATAGTCACTTAGTTATTTTCCAATGCTTTTTATTGAACAACTTGAGCAGTAGAGGGATGGAGGGTTGGGGGAAGGTTCAGATACCTGGTGCAGATCACTGAGGAACTTTGAGATCCCAGGGACAAATACGCTTCAGTCAATGGATCTTGCTCACCCGGATAGGCCTCTCTCACCGACCTAGCAGCCGGAATGATGCACGGACGAAAAGTCTCTGCCACAGACTTGATGAGAACAATAACTGTTGAACAATCCTCTGCCACAGGATTCAGTATCTGTCGAACAATCCTCTGCCACAGGATATTAATAGTGAACCCAGCAACACAGTACCAAAGTTTCTTTAAGCCATCCGGCAGTACTGTGAGGTAAATTGGTTAGAATGCATCCTCCAATTGAGTCACCAGGCACTTCTTGAGATACCAGCATTGCGCTCGGTCCTCTCCAAGACGAGTCTTTCAATTGCTCGGCTTCTTCCCGCAGGACAGACAGCACAGGACCACCTCTGAACCAGTAGGCCCCAGACAGCTTCTGGGCCTATTTGCAGTCACGGAGCCTCGGGCCAGCAGGGCCCCAAGGCCAGAAGAGGAGTTGTCACATACCTTTGGCTAGGCAGGCCATGAGGTGAGAGAGCGAAAAGATGGCGTCTGGCTCTTAAGTATCCTCTCCCAGAATGCACAGCGGGGAGACCACTCCCACTGGGCTGCTTCTGGGGAAAGAGACACCCAATACACCTTGGCCTGTCATCTTTCCATCACTGGCCGGTGGTGACAACGACACCTACAGGCAACAGTGTGGAACTGCACACGACACAGCCAATGCTGGAGCAGAGGCTAATTTAGCCATAATATTAACCACTTCGCATCTGGGCCAATTCTGACACTTCGCTCCTACATGTAAAAATCAATTTTTTTTTGCTAGAACCCCCAAACGCTATACATATTTTTTTAGCAAAGACCCTAGAGAATACAATGGTGGTCATTGCAACTTTTTATCTCGCACGGTATTTGCGCAATAATTTTTCAAACGCATTTTTTGGGGAAAAAAACAGTTTCATGAATTAAAAAATATTAAAAAATGTAAGTTTGCCCAATTTTTTTGCATAATGTGAAAGATGAAGTTACGCCGAGTAAATAGATACCTAACATGTCACCCTTCAAAATTGCACACGCTCGTGGAATGGCGCCAAACTTTGGTACTTAAAAATCCTCATGGGTGACGCTTTAAAATGTTTTACTGGTTACATGTTTTGAGTTACAGAGGAGGTCTAGGGCTGGAATTATTGCTCTCGCTCTAACGTTCGCTGCGATACCTCACATGTGTGTTCTGAACACCGTTTTCATATGTGGGCAGGACTTAAGTATGCGTTCGCTTCTGCGTATGAGCTACCGGGAACAGGGGCATTTTTAAAAAGAATAAAAAAAATTATTGTTAATTTTACTTTACTTTTAAAATTTTTGATCATTTTTTTTCCTATTACAAGGAATGTAAACATCCCTTGTAATAGGAATAAGCCTGACAGGTCCTCTTTACAGTGAGATGTGGGGTCAATAAGACCCCACATCTCACCTCTAGGCTGGGAGGCCTGAAAAAAAACGATCACGCTTCCTAGCCGAGGCGGCGCCGTTTTTTTGAATGCAGAGGTAGGGCGTGACGTCGTCATAACATCGCGCCCGGCCTCCGAATGATCATAGAGACTCCGGACCATCTGGTCTGTCGGAAATCTCTATGGTAAGAAGCCGGGGCCGGCGGATCCTGTCACAGACTCACCGATCGCACAGGTGAGTCGGTAGAAGCACTGGAGGGCGGTGGGAGGGGGGGACGTCCCCTCTCGCTGCCTGTAAGAACGATCAAGCGGCGGAACAGCCGCTGTGATCACTCTTATGGTGCACAGAATTGCCAGCTCTAAAAAACAATATCTGAATGATGCCTGTAGCTGGATAGTGAATTGTTGGCAAGTGCAGTTAACTTGTCTGCCACTAGAAGATTCTAGTCCCGGTATAATATGGTTGAAGGGTAACTCCACTTTCGTGAAAAAAAAAATAGCACAAATAATAATATACCGTATACAATTGGGACAAGTCATATTGTAATTGAAAATTACCTTTCCTTTTCAATCTGCAGCTCTGTAATTTTCTGTAAAATGCAATATGGCTACCTAGAGGTGTTCTGTACACAGAATGTGTACAGAACGCCCCCCCGATATGTCATTTCCTGCTTGTGTGATTGGCTCACTGATTTTCCCAAATTTTTGGTGAGATATTCCCAATAGGAAATCACGTCTATAGGGATGCTGACCCTGCAATTTCCCTCATTAGAGGTCTTCCAGGTGCAGCAGCCACTCCCATTAGACTCATGTAGCACACAGGAACATAGAAACACACAGGGATTTCTTCAGAATAACAAAAGGTAGGAATCTGCAACACAGTTTGTTAAAATCTTTGCAATGTACATAGATCACCCAGAGGGGAATGTTTTTTTTTTTTTTTTAAAGAAAAGTGGATTTATTCTTTAAAGGAAAGTTGTAAGTAGGCTTTAGCCCCTTTTAGAGACACTCCACCTTTAGTGCTGTAGTGGGTGGGGTTAGTGCCCACATAAATGTGTGGGAGATGAGGAATGGGAGACAGACACCTCAGAGCTGCAAATATTGTTATCTCCTGCAGTATTGAACTAAAGGGCCCTTTGCAGGGCTAACATCCTAGCAAAGGTGGTACAGACCATGGAAGGCCTGGACAGAGTCCTCCTATGTGAGTCGTGGTGGAAGCCTGGGAATGAGTGTGCCATCTGGTAGCATGCTGGGCAGAGCTGTAGAAATGACAATGGGAGAGAAAGAGAGACTAATATACTAATAAGGGGTCACCTTGTTCCCCCCTGACCCTCAGCTGCAGGTCCTGGACAAGGTGTAAAGGGTAAACATTGCTCGATCGAATAGAGTTCAGGTATGGATTGGTGGAGCGGGGGATGGGGCTCTGCACACAAAAGGTTTTTTACTTTCATGCATAAAATGCATGAAGGTAAAAAACCTTCAGCCTTTAGAACCACTTTAATGCAGTGGACTTAGTATATACAAGGAAGTGGCCCCCAACTCTTTGGTACTCCCAAGGAGAAGAATGGAGGAGTAGAGGGAATATAGCGTCAAAGATATGTGCTTGCCTTCTGCGCAGAAATGACTGTTATATACTGTCTACTCCTGTGTGTGGCATTGTGATGTCAGATGTCCTTGAGATCTTTGTGAAGTTTCAGTAAAGTGCAGAAAATGCATTTTATGTGTATTCTTTTGTTCTCAAATATTGAGGCCTCAGGTCAGGGATATCATGAGCCGGCCTCAGGCCAGGAATATAACACAATATGGCAGAAGGTTAATACAACCAGAGATCCAAGAAGAAGCAGGATGGGGATTTGCATAGTTTGGCAGCATCACCTGCCCAATCCTAGTCCCCCGTATGCCCCGTACACACGACCGGTTTTCCCGTCAGAAAAAAAAACCAATGGTTTTCCCAACGGAATTCCTCTCAAGCCTGCCTTGCATACACACAGTCACACAAAAGTCCGGTGAACTTTTGACTGCCAAGAACGCGGTGATGTAAAAGACTACGACGAGCCAACAAAATTAAGTTCTATGCTTTTGAGCATGCGTCAAATTGTTTCTGAGCATGTGCGAACGGTTTTCCCGCTAGGATATTTTTCTGACGGGAAAAAATAGATCCTGCTCTCTTTTTTTTTTCAGCAGTTTTCCCGTTGGAAAAACTACGATAGAGCATACACACGGTCGGAATTCCCGGCCAAAAGCTCTCATTGCTGTTTTTCCGACGGGAAAACCGGTCGTGCGTACGAGGCATTACACTTCGATTATTGTTTCATGGCAGACTTTGGTTCTAATTTAGTCCTAGCTAAATCTCTTTTTCTTTAATATGCAACATCCTCTTTTATTGTAGTTGGGTGATACAACTCTTCTAATGAAATGAAGATTGTGATTCTAAGGACGCCAAAATTCTCTGTGGGAAAATTTTGTAATTTAATGTTTGTTAAAATGTAGCCTTGTCCTTGAAATGAAAAACCTTCCATACTAAATGCAGCATTGATAAAATATAGCCAATTTATTAGGTATATGCTATAAATAATTGTAGCCATTTATTTTCTGTTCCCCCACACTGCACAATGCTATAAACAATTTAAATCATGTCTCGGTGGACATCCTGATATTTACCTTGTCTACAGATGCACAAATTAGGTGTATAGATGCCAATGCAGTTATTATTTATTGGTTTGGTCTTCTACTTATTTTCCCCAGCAGTGTTTATCAACCATGGCTGCATTATGCCACTAGTGAGTAGATATAAAGAATAGCCCATTACTGAAACACATCTGGGAAAGTGTTACATCTGTGCATCAGTGAGCACATTCCAGCACTCTCTGAAAATATTTCCGAACGCAAATTTCTAATTTCTGTGACCTTCTCCTCAAACAGGAATTTTGCAGGGTCTAGCATAATCTTCTTGAATTTGTTATGAAGATATTTTATTTACTCTAATCCTCTTTTCTGCTTGTACAAGGACCTATATCTCTATCACTAGAGTAATTGAAACATTGATCAGTGTGAATGTTATCTCTGCATGAAAGACAAAGGAAATCAATGTTATCTGTAATACAGACATTGTTGGGTTAGTGCAAATTACTCAAATAACCTAGATTACTTATGACCAGCCATTGCCATCAGCCATTGCCATCAGCCATGCTAATGAATTATGGGAATATTGCAAGAAAGTGAAGCAATTTACTAAGAAAGCTAGACAATGTTTGAAAATGTAAACACTTGCCTTGTGTTTTATTTTATTTTATTTTTCTTCTTTTTTTTAAAAAAAAATGAGAATGTACAAAAAGCTTTTCATTATGGCAAGCTTATCTAGTTCTGGTAGTATTTTGTAATGGCTACTTTGTCATGCAGAATATGTGTCAGATATTCCAGGCTGCCTATTTGAATTGATAAGAAAAATCTTGACATATTTGCTTCACACATGAGGATGCATAGCTAGGATTTCTTTATCACTATATGAAGAAAGGGAGTATAGCTGGAGGTCCTCTATTACCTTATGTATCACTGGTAGTGACATGGAATGAACTCACTTTAATGGTTACGGTAAAATAGGTTATCCAAGTGACAACAAAATCAGATGATTTCCACATTTGCAACATTTAAGGTCTAATGGCAAAAACAAAAATATTGATTTGCTTGTTGCGGAATAATGATTTTGCAATTTTATGTTGTAAAATGGTACCCATAGATAAGAAGATTCTTCGCACTCCATTGCATCTTGTAGTTTGTCCTGTGAATGGTGGGGGCCCACGTGTGCTTAACAATTTCCCTTCCTTTTTTCCATATTAAATGTGCAGGCTGCTGAATTCTGTTGAAATCTTCACTGCGGGGCTTCCGTGTCCTCTTCCTGCTCCTAAACTTTTGTCACTGTGGGGGTTACCTGCTTCAAGTCTCCATGCTCAGCTGCGCTAAAGATGATGGGGTCATGCCCCCTTCTGCCCTTTCTTCCATTGAGAAAAGTTCTTTCAATGATTACACTGCCTGTAACTCAATCTGTGAATTAAGGAGAGCATTGTGTGACTGATCAGACTTACCTGCATTAACAGATCATGTTACAGGCAGTGTAATCAATGAAGGAGCTTTATTCAATGGGGAGAGGGTAGGAAGGGTGTCCCCATCAGATACGTTTTAGTGCAGCTGAGCCCAGAGACCGGAAGCAGGTAACCTTCACAACGCCAGACATAAAGCAGCAGTGAGAGGACAGGTCAGCCTTGCAGTGAAGATTTCTACAGAATCCAGCAGGCTACACATTGTGATACATAACTCTTTAAAGGTAAGTAATGAAAAAGCTTTTGACAGGGTTCATTGAAGTTTTTTACGTTCTGTCCTAAATTCAGTTTTACTGGGCTTGTCCAATTGGCTATCACGTCGTTGTATTCTAATCCTTTAGCATGTATATCTATTTTTAATGTACTGTTGGACACATTTAATAATGCAAATGGTACACACCAGGGGTGCCCATTATCCCCAATTATCTTCACACTTATTATGGAACCTTTTGCTACTGCAATTAGGTTGAACCTCCAAATCTCAGGTATAAAAGTATACAAAGAGTTTAATAAAATTGGACTTTTTGCAGATAATGTTATTTTAACCCTGAAGAACCCCCTATCCTCCTTACAGGAGGTCCAAAAGGAACTGCAAAAATTCAGTGTAGTATCATACTACAAAGTTAATGTCACTAAATCATCTGCTCCTCCAATCTGTATTGATTTAAAGGTGCCCTCGTTAATACAAACAGTACAGGTATATGTGGGAACCAAAATCATTGAAACATTTAGGTATTTCCCTTAGTTATCCTTCCCCCAAAATAATTGAAGCTAATTTTACCCCTCTCATAGAGTCGGTTAAGAAAAAAATTGATTCCATAGCCTCCTACAAGCTTTATTGGATATGGAGGATTGTGGCATTATAAAATTATTTTATTACCTAAGATTTTATATCTTTTTAGGGCCATTCCTACCTCCCTAACCACTAAGTTTTAAAAAAGATTTTGAGATCTCCTTTAGGAAATTGATATGGAAAGGGGGCAGGACCAGAATTCCCTATAGCACCCTAATTAGGCAGAAATCGGCAGGAGGGTATGGTTTACCGGTGCTGAAACATTATCTTTTGGCTGCTATTCTAGACCAACTTAAAGCCTGGTTTACACCCAACACTGATAAATTGTGGCACTTAAAAAAAAAGTCCCTTCTTAAACACCGGAACTTACCATCTTTGTTGATTGCTCAAGTTACTGGGCATCATCTTAAAATTCTTGAGCTCCCCTCCATACAAGCATCATTAGAGGCATGGCAATCCCTCTTGAGCATGCATCCTCAAACAAAACCTGCAGTTAAGATTCCTTTACCCCTTACGGCATATGAATATCTTATCCGCTTCCTAAAAGTAAGTCATTGGACTAATCTAGGCTATCATAGTGTGTTTGACATTCCTGAGGACATGTGGATGGGTACATCCTCTGCTATGCAGATTCACCACTTCCATTCCAAATTCCCTCCTAATTATGTAATAATTGACTCCTTGGTGTTGAGTTATTTAACTACAAAACAGGAGTTTAAAGGGGGAATTTTGTGATTCTATAATGCCCTCTAATACCCTAACTTGGACCAGAAACTACCATCCTTCCTCCACTGGGAAAAAGAACTAAGGAGCTCACTCTCTTTTGAAACTTGGACAGCTGCCTTTACACATGGCTTTACCACCATCCATTGTGTGGATCATTGGTACAACAGCCTCAAGATTTTACAAAGAGCCATACAAATTGGCAAACATTTACCCTGACCACTCATCTCTGCTGGCGTCAATGCGGAGATGTAGGCAACTTGCTTCATATCCTATGGACGTGCCCCAACCTCTGTAGCTTTTGCAACGCTATATTTGTAATGATCTCTCAAATCACAGGCATCTAACGAAACCCACTCCTGGTTTGGCCTTACTCAATCTTCATATGGATAAGCTCTCCAGTACAGTACTGTACTATTGTTTCACACATATTGATAGCTTCTCGATTAGTGACCACTAAAAAATGGAAAACTGACCTTGCCCCTGACATTTCAGAAGTTGTCCATAGAGTGAACCTATTTTGTATATATGAGAGAGCGTTACCTTGCAACAATAATTCCCCTAACTCTTTTAACACTAAATGGATATTATGGATTCAAACTTATTTGAAAGATAAGTCACTTTAAAGATTCCTATCCTTCTATTGCACTGTACTAGGCAAATGGTGTACGTTTTTGATTTAGTTTTATGTTTCTGTCCCCTATTGATTTCATCCCCCTTCACTTTCTCTGTCGACCTCAGACCCTTCTCTGTCCAATTACAGGACTATTGGTGTCTTTCTTCTGCGTAATCTAGTTTGATTTAAACCCTAAGCCTTTACATTAAACTTTAGGAGATAGCAACATCGCCATCCACTGTATGGATGAGTCTATGAAAATATCTTAGCTTTTGTGTGTACTGGAAATTGCACTGAAGTGGATAATGCTGTGAACTATGGCTCTTCTAATTGTTTATTGATTATGCATCCTTTGCTTTAATTTCAGTTGCTTTTGAGGCATGTAACGATATTGTTTGTATGTTTAACATGTAAAACTTTATATAAAAATTATTGAACCATAAAGATAAGTAATGTAACTAAAGCTGTATAGAATTTTTTTTTTAACTAAACTTTAGCTTTAAAGTACATCAGTCAATTTTGAAGTGGAACTAGAGATAGGAATAAAATTCAGGCAGTTCCAGATAACTTTACATACTTCAAACACCTCATGAGCCTTCAGACATTGACCACCCTAACATGCAAGTTCTGACACCTCTTGAAGATGTCTGGGGCGGCCTCTCCCATCTCCTGAACTCCCCTACTGGCCAGATACTGTGATGGATGATTCACTAGCCCATTAGGATGCACAGGAGGTAGGAGGGGATATGATGAGATCATTTTTTTTTTGCTAGAACCAGAACTTATACATCAGGTGAAGTTACTGTTTGACTATAGTCAGCTTGATTTTTAATTAAATAAAAGCATGTTGGGTTAATAGTCATCTCCTGACTAAAATAGTATGGTTCTAGGGGAAGGAATAAGCATATACAAGATATATCTATAATATAATATACAGTATCTCACAACGTGAGTACACCCCTCACATTTTTGTAAATATATTATTACCGTATATCTTTCATGTGACAACACTGAAGAAATGACACTTTGCAACAATGTAAAGTAGTGAGTGTCACTGGAAGTTCAACATGGCACCTCATGACAAAGAACTGAGGATCTGAAAAAATGAATTGTTGCTCTACATGAAGATGGCCTAGGCTATAAGAAGATTGCCATGATCCTGAAACTGAGCTGCAGAACAGTGGCCAAGACCTTGCAGCGGTTTAACAGGACGGGTTCCACTCAGAACAGGCCTTGCCATGGTTAACCAAAGAAGTTGATGCATGTGTGCAGCGTCATATCCAGAGGTTGTCTTTGGGAAATAGACAAATTAGTTCTGCCAGCATTGCTTCAGAGGTTGAAGGGGTGGGGGGTGAACCTGTCAGTGCTCAGACCATACGCTGCACACTGCATCAAATTGGTCTACATGGCTGTCATCCCAGAAATTAGCCTCTTCTAAAGATGATGCAGACAAAAGTATGCAAACAGTTTGCTGAAGACAAGCAGACAGAAGACATGGATTACTGGAACCATGTCCTGTCGTTTGATGAGACCAAGATAAACTTATTTGGTTCAGATGGTGTCAAGCGTGTATGGCGGCAACCAGGTGAGGAGTACAAAGACAAGTGTGTCTCTACAGTCAAGCATGGTGGTGGGAGTGTTATGGTCTGGGGCTGCATGAGTGCTGCCGGCACTGGGGAGCTACAGTTCATTGAGGGAACCATAAATGCCGACATGTACTGTGACATACTGAAGCAGAGCATGATACCCTCCCTTAGGAGACTGGGCCACCGGGCAGTATTTCAACATGATAACGACCCCAAACACACCTCCAAGACAACAACTGCCTTGCTAAAGAAGCTGATGGTAAAGGTGATGGAATGGCCAAGCATGTCTCCAGACCTAAACCCTATTGAGCATCTGTGGGGCATCCTCAAACGTAAGGTGGAGGAGCGCAAGGTCTCTAACATCTACCAGCTCTGTGATGTCGTCATGGAGGAGTGGAAGAGGACTCCAGTGGCAACCTGTGAAGCTCTGGTGAACTCCATGCCCAAGAGTGTTAAGGCAGTGCTGGAAAATAATGGTGGCCACACAAAATATTGACACGTGGACATTTTCACTTAGGGGTGTACTCACTTTTTTTGTCAGCGAATTAGACATTATTGGTTGTGTGTTGAGTTATTTTGAGGGGACAGCCAATTTTATACTGTTATACAAGCTGTACACTCACTACTTTACATTGTAGCAAAGTGTAATTTCTTTAGTGCGAAAAATAGGAAGAAGCTTGGACAGCCGCACTCCAATTTTTTTGGAGTGCGGCTGTCCAAGCTTCTTCCTATTTTTCACATTCTCATTTGCATTGCCTGCACCCACGGCTTTGGATCCTGTGAAAGGCTCATCAGTTACATCTGAGCGGTAACCTTCCTTCCCTGTAATTTCTTTAGTGTTGTCACATGAAAAGATATAAAAAAATATTTACAAAAATGTGAGGGGTGTACTCACTTTTGTGAGATACTGTGTATATATATATATATATATATATATATATATATATATATATATATATATATGTAATATATAATTTAATATATCATTGTAAGGCTTAAAAGGACGAATGTCCACATGTTCTTTTTCTGTCAAATGATATATTTTAGAAACAGCAAAAGCTTGCAGAGATTCTGTAATTCTTTTAAGTACCTGTACAAAGGAGTAACATCTGGTGCCAGCTCCCGACAGTATGTTTAGTGCAGCATGTTGAGACTTGGGCTCTACCCAGACAATGAGCTAGGTCAGCAACAAGCAGACCTAAGCACCTCTTAGACAGCTGGCATAGTAACCAAATACCAGCCAATCTTGGGTAAAGACACATTTAATAACATTCATTTTCTTCTGCAGCAGACGGGGAAGTAACAAAAGACAGGTTGATTGGACAGCAGTGGGGTGTTTAGCTAATGATGTCTTGGCAGTGCATAGAACTTGTAGAAAATGGAAACAATATTTAAAGTAAACCATTGTTTTTACAGGGCTACTTAAGCTGGACACATTCGATTTAAGTCATTTTGCAGCAGTTTGCTGACAAGATCTGGAAGCGGTATTCTTTTATTGACTCTCTGGCATCATAGTTAAAAGAAATTATGATCTTTTTACTGTTTCAGGGCCAGTTCACACCAGATGCGATTCCGTGTACTTTTTTCTACACTAAAAATGCATGCACAGTGTTTTCCATGTATTCCAATGGCTCTAGTTCACACCAGTGCAGTCAGTTTCCAGTCAGTTTACAGTACAGAAACATAGTGAAGTGTAATGTTATCAAGCAATTCAACTTTTTATTCATCAGTCCATAAAACATTTTCCAAGTAGCGTTGCGGTGTGTCATGGTGCTCTTGGGCAGAATTCAGGCATGCAGCAAAGTTTCTTTTGGAGAGCAGCGGCTTCCTCGGGGGTGTTCTGCAAACTGATGGATGCATAAACGCTTTGAGAATGCTTTGTCTCCCTTTCCAGACTTATGCAGATCAGCTACACTTGATGGAATGTCTTTAGAGATTTCATTTTTGCAAGGCATTGTTCGCATCAGCTGATACTTCTTATCAACTCCAACTTTAAAATGTCTGAATGTCTTTTATCAATCAAAGCATCTGTAAACCACACCCCCAAAATAATTTCATAAATTGGACTCCAGAAATGCAAACTCCTGACTCCAATTATCTTTCATTGCCTATTTTTTTCCCCCAGCACTGTGAATGTTTAATGGGTGTGTTCAATAAATCCCCCAAAAAATTGAATTGTTTGTTATTGTGTTATCAGCTTAAAGGGGTTGTAAAGGTGCATGTTTTATCACCTTAATGCATTCTATGCATTAAGGTGAAAAAACACCAGACGATTAGTGGCCCCCAGCCCCCCCCCCACCCCCGTTTACTTACCTGAGCCCTCGAAAGTTCTGTGTCATGAACGCGCTGGCTTCTGGCCGGGCTTCTCGGCTCTTCTCGGCTCATTCATTGAAAGATTGATAGCAGCGCAGCCATTGGCTCCCACTGCTGTCAATCAAAACAATGACGTGGCGCGCCAGGGGGCGGGGCCGAGTAATACAGTCGGCGGCTATGGCCGCCGACTGTATCACGGGAGCGCGCCCGCAAGCTAACCCCCTTGGGAGACAGATCCCATAAGGGGGTTAGCTGATGCGGAGAGGAGCCGAGACAGCCGCCGAGGGACCCCATAAGACGTGGCTCGGGGCCACTCTGTGCAAAACAAGCTGCACAGTGGAGGTAAGTATGACATGATTGTTATTATTAATTTTTTTTTAAAAGCAACCTTTACAACCCCTTTAAGCACATTGTGTTTGCCTACTGTTGTGACGTAGATGAGGATCAGATCACATTTTATGGTCAACTACAGCAGAAATTCAATTAAGTGGTTCACATACTTTTTCTTGCCACTGTATAGAATAGCAATACAGTGAAATGACAGTAATCAAAAGTGACTATTAAATATGTTAGTATATAAAATGTGTACTTATTGAAATAAATGTTTTCTAAAGCCTAGTACACAAGGGCATCAGCTGGTTCAATAGAAACGGGATGATATTTGGTCCCTGTGTTTGGCAGCCCGTCTGACAGAAGCTGGGCGTTTGGCTGCTTCTGTCTAAGGATTACGACGATCAGCGCTCTCAGTCAGTGGCTGAGCACGCTGACCGGAGTGTTCTGATGGGGCTGTCCCCCTGTCAGCCAGTGGCTGAGAACGCTGACCGGAGTGTTCTGATGGGGCTGTCCCCCTGTCAGCCAGTGGCTGAGAATGCTGACCGGAGTGTTCTGATGGGGCTGTCCCCCTGTCAGCCAGTGGCTGAGAACGCTGACCGTAGTGTTCTGATGGGGCTGAACCCCTGTCAGCCAGTGGCTGAGAACGCTGACCAGAGTGTTCTGATGGGGCTGTCACCCTCGTCAGTCAGTGGCTGAGAACGCTGACCGGAGTGTTCTGATGGGGCTGTCCCCCCGTCAGTCAGTGGCTGAGAACGCTGACCGGAGTGTTCTGATGGGGCTGTCCCCCTGTCAGCCAGTGGCTGAGAACGCTGACCGGAGTGTTCTGATGGGGCTGTCCCCCTGTCAGTCAGTGGCTGAGAACGCTGACCGGAGTGTTCTGATGGGGCTGTCCCCCTGTCAGTCAGTGGCTGAGAACGCTGACTGGAGTGTTCTGATGGGGCTGTCCCCCCGTCAGTCAGTGGCTGAGAACACTGACCGGAGTGTTCTGATGGGGCTGTCCCCCTGTCAGCCAGTGGCTGAGAACGCTGACCGGAGTGTTCTGATGGGGCTGTCCCCCCGTCAGTTAGTGGCTGAGAATGCTGACCGGAGTGTTCTGATGGGGCTGTCCCCCTGTCAGCCAGTGGCTGAGAACACTGACCGGAGTGTTCAGATGGGGCTGTCCCCCTGTCAGTCAGTGGCTGAGAACGCTGACCGGAGTGTTCTGATGGGGCTGTCCCCCTGTCAGCCAGTGGCTGAGAACGCTGACCGGAGTGTTTAGATGGGGCTGTCCCCCTGTCAGCCAGTGGCTGAGAATGCTGACCGGAGTGTTCTGATGGGGCTGTCCCCCCTGTCAGTCAGTGGCTGAGAACGCTGACCGGAGTGTTCTGATGGGGCTGTCCCCCTGTCAGCCAGTGGCTGAGAACGCTGACCGGAGTGTTTAGATGGGGCTGTCCCCCCGTCAGTTAGTGGCTGAGAATGCTGACCGGAGTGTTCTGATGGGGCTGTCCCCCTGTCAGCCAGTGGCTGAGAACACTGACTGGAGTGTTCAGATGGGGCTGTCCCCCTGTCAGTCAGTGGCTGAGAACGCTGACCGGAGTGTTCTGATGGGGCTGTCCCCCTGTCAGCCAGTGGCTGAGAACGCTGACCGGAGTGTTCTGATGGGGCTGTCCCCCTGTCAGCCAGTGGCTGAGAACGCTGACCAGAGTGTTCTGATGGGGCTGTCACCCTCGTCAGTCAGTGGCTGAGAACGCTGACCGGAGTGTTCTGATGGGGCTGTCCCCCCGTCAGTCAGTGGCTGAGAACACTGACCGGAGTGTTCTGATGGGGCTGTCCCCCTGTCAGCCAGTGGCTGAGAACGCTGACTGGAGTGTTCTGATGGGGCTGTCCCCCTGTCAGTCAGTGGCTGAGAACGCTGACCGGAGTGTTCTGATGGGGCTGTCCCCCCGTCAGTCAGTGGCTGAGAACACTGACCGGAGTGTTCTGATGGGGCTGTCCCCCTGTCAGCCAGTGGCTGAGAACGCTGACCGGAGTGTTCTGATGGGGCTGTCCCCCCGTCAGTTAGTGGCTGAGAATGCTGACCGGAGTGTTCTGATGGGGCTGTCCCCCTGTCAGCCAGTGGCTGAGAACACTGACCGGAGTGTTCAGATGGGGCTGTCCCCCTGTCAGTCAGTGGCTGAGAACGCTGACCGGAGTGTTCTGATGGGGCTGTCCCCCTGTCAGCCAGTGGCTGAGAACGCTGACCGGAGTGTTTAGATGGGGCTGTCCCCCTGTCAGCCAGTGGCTGAGAACGCTGACCGGAGTGTTCTGATGGGGCTGTCCCCCCTGTCAGTCAGTGGCTGAGAACGCTGACCGGAGTGTTCTGATGGGGCTGTCCCCCTGTCAGTCAGTGGCTGAGAACGCTGACCGGAGTGTTCTGATGGGGCTGTTCCCCCTGTCAGTCAGTGGCTGAGAACGCTGACCGGAGTGTTCTGATGGGGCTGTCCCCCCCATCAGTCAGTGGCTGAGATTACTGACCGGAGTGTTCTGATAGGGCTGTTCCCCCTGTCAGTCAGTGGCTGAGAACGCTGACCGGAGTGTTCTGATGGGGCTGTCCCCCCGTCAGTCAGTGGCTGAGAACACTGACCGGAGTGTTCTGATAGGGCTGTTCCCCTGTCAGTCAGTAGCTGAGAACGCTGACTGGAGTGTTCTGATGAGGCTGTCCCCCTTTCAGTCAGTGGCTGAGAATGCTGACCGGAGTGTTCTGATTGTTCTGATGGGGCTGTCCCCTTGTCAGTCAGTGGCTGAGAACACTGACTGGAGTGTTCTGATGGGGCTGTCCCCCTGTCAGAACACAATCGAACAGCAGGGGAAATCACTGTACTAATATCACATTGTTAGTACAGTGGTTCTGACGTGAGCTGTCAGTTTTTATTCGTTCAACCTGCTGGGTTGAACAAAATTAAACTAGTGGTGTGTACTAGGCTTTATCCTTAAGTATTAATGCTTTACAAATGCGAATTTAATTATCATTACAATTGTTTTGTATTGAAATACCACGCTGTAACCATAAGGGCTTGGCTCACAGTTACAGGGTGGTCCCAAGTTAAATTTGCCACAGCTGCAAAGTATTGTGGCAGCGGCAGGTGTACCACCCTCTTTGGCTCCCATGGTAGGTTTTGGGTTGACAGACAAAAAATGGAGGTTAACTGTGTGTTTCTAACAAACCCCCCTGGCGGTTGTGTGAAAGGGGTCATAGTAAATTAGTCCAATTAGCTCTACTCTTGTGTTGGTGGCTATGTCATATGATAGGAAACCTTGTTGGCCAATAGGAAGTTGAGAAAATCATGAAGAGGTGGACTACTAAAACTGGAGAGTGCAAAATCGGGTGCAGCTGTGCATGGTAGCCAATCAGCTTCTAATTTCAGCTTGCTCAATTAAGCTTTTGACAAAAAAAACTAGGAGCTGATTGGCTACTATGCAGAGCTGCACCAGAGTTTGCACTCCCCAGTTTTAGTAAATAAACCCCAGTTGCTAGAGTGGTTTTGTCACTTTTCCTCAAACATTGCCTTTTTTTTAACCACTTACGGAACGCCTGCTGTCGTTATACGTCGCTAATTTGAAGAGTAATACCATGGCTAGCTGTCATAACCCCGGTATCCTCTTCAAGAGCGGGCGGTCGGCTTCAAGATAAAAGTGGTCTCTGCGGCAGATTCTCCAAGAGCCACTTTTATCGGCGGTGCCCTCTGCCGCTTACCGGAGACGCCGGCAGCGGCGGAGGCGATCGCGTCTGCTCCCTTGTGTGACATGGAAATGGAGATGAGTGAGGGGAAGATGGCCCCCACCCATCTCCATATCATTGCAGGGCGGAAGCGACGTCAAAATGTCACTTCCGCCCAATGCTCTTAAAGGGTCTTTTTTATTTTATTTTATTTTAGTTTAAATTATATTATTATTTGTTTTATTACATTTTAGTCTAAATATGAGATCTGAGGTTTTTTTGGCCCCAGATCTCATATTTAGGCCCCATGCACACAGGGCGTTTTTGCAGCTGCTGTTAGCAGCATTAGACGTTTTGTTTTACAGCTGCAAAACGCCCA
The DNA here is from genome assembly GCA_029206835.1 of Rana muscosa. Classification (NCBI taxonomy): domain Eukaryota; kingdom Metazoa; phylum Chordata; class Amphibia; order Anura; family Ranidae; genus Rana; species Rana muscosa. The sequence goes on from CM055118.1 coordinate 738,853,677, forward strand.
TCCATGTTATTCTATTGTGTCATGCACACATAGAGCTTTTATGAGCTCCAAGTGGCATAGGCGTTTTCCAGCTGCAAAAACCCCAAAAGACCAGTGCATTCTGGAGCTCCAGGTTCGAGCTGCAAAAACGCCCAATGCGCATAAACGCGCAAAAACGCCGCAATTGCGTTTTTGAGCTCCAGCATTTTTTTTTTTTTAAAAGGTCAAAAGATGTTTACAAAACATGGACAGGCGTTTTAAGCTGTAAAAAACGCAGCTGTAAAAACGCCCTGTGTGCATGGGGCCTTAAGAGATCCTGTCATGCTTTTTTTCTATTACAAGGTATGTTTACATTCCTTGTAATAGGAATAAATGTAATAGGAATAAAAATTACCCATTTTTTTTTTTTTTAAAGAACAGTGTAAAAATTAAAAATAAAAGGTAAAATAAATAAAATAAAATAAAATAAATAAGTGAACTTTTTCCCCAAAAAGTGCGCTTGTAAGACCGCTGCGCAAATATGGTGTGACAAAAAGTATTGCAACGACCGCCATTTTATTCTCTAGGGTGTTGGAAAAAAATATATATAATGTTTTGGGGGTTCTAAGTAATTTTCTAGCAAAAAAAAATGTTTTTAACTTGTAAACACCAAATCTCAGAAAGAGGCTCGGTCCTTAAGTGGTTACGATAAGTAGGTGCTTTAAAAAAACTGACTGTGAACGGATATGTAGCCAATGGTTGCCTGTGGCTGGAATGTTAAGATGACAATAATACTGTACTTTGATTTTTTTTTTTTCTTACATGGGTTTGCAATTATTCCCCCTGAAACATGAAATGAAACGATCATTTTAAATAGCCCATGAACTATAGCTGTGCACCCAAACAATCACCCCCCAAAAATATTCTAATAGTTATTATGTCGTCCAGTTGGTAACATTTGCATCGTAGATGCAAGTAGTCTGCTAAAAACATTTACATTATCCATTCTTACTTTTTATTTTGCAGGAAATAAAAACAGTTTTTGGTAGTGAACATACTGTGAGATGGTTCAGACATTTTGACATCCAGTGCTGTTTAATTCCTTGATCTGATTTCATACCTCAGAATTAGCACATCTGACAGTTTTCTCACAGTCTCTTGCGGCACCAATCCTTCAAAGGCAAACACTTTTGCATTTTCCTTATGCATTTAATCTGGGTGAAGATAAGTTCATTTTTTAACTGAAGATGTTTTAAAAACAGAAGTGGCATTTGTGCCATCTAGTAACATGTAATAAATGATTGCTTTAAGGAACAAAAACATCTCATGGAACTATCCTGTCAGTTTCTATAAAACCTGGCCAAGATTTAGAATGTGCTTAAAATGCTTAACTCCTAATTCCGCCTTTCCCTGGCCTTTACTGAGTGTCTTTGATCACTGACACTAAATGATGCGGATAGTTTGGGCTGCGCATCATTTTGGCTCTGATCCAATCACACTAACACACCATTAATGATAGACACTTTGATTATTTGTTCCCTCTTAGAGCTACAATAAGCAGCAGATAATCACCGATATTTGAGAAACTTGGTCTTGATGCTGTTAAGATGCTTTCAGAAGTTAAGCCAATTTGTTAACAATTACCATTCATTAAATTAATTTGTGTTGTGGACATTAGAGGCCTAAAAAATATGTGTGCTACAAAATCCCACTGAAGAGGTCATCTGTGATTAGCTGCTTTCCAGTTGCTTGACATTGATTGGACATGCATCGCACAATACTGTATTGAGGTCCTTACCATATAAAATAAGAGAGATTGAAGGCCAAATAATTGTTTGCACTAATTTTAACAATGTTAAAAGAAAATAATCTTTGTTTTGCCTCATACAAAAATAGTTTTCAGCTTCCTATCTTCAATTTATATTTATAATTAACTGTATACAATTTAAAGCGGTTCCTTAGGCCCGGTTCACATAGGGGCGACTCCTCAGGCGACTCGGTCGCCTGAGGAGTGGCGTCCCGGTCTGTGCTATGGAACTGTTCTAATAGGAGCGACCTGAGTCGCTCCGACTTAGAAAAAGGTTCCTGTACTACTTTTGGGGGTGACGCAGGGCGACTTGCATTGCCTTCTATACCGAAGTCATTATGCAAATCGCCTCGGCGGGCGTCTCAAGTCGTCTTGAGATCGCGCCCCCGAGGTCGCCCCCAAGTCGTGCCGCCCCTGTGTGAACCGGGCCTTACTTAAAGGGGTTGTAAAGGTTTGTTTTTTATTTTCTAAATAGGTTCCTTTAAGCTAGTGCATTGTTGGTTCACTTACCTTTTCCTTCAATTTCCCTTCTAAATGTTTTTTTTCTTTGTTTTCTTTGTCTGAATTTCTCACTTCCTGTTCCTCCTCAGTAAGCTGTTCAGTAAGCTGTTCTGGCTGACTAAACACCACTCAGATGATGGTGTGAAGTTTACTGAGGAGAAACAGGAAGTGAGAAATTCAGACAAAGAAAAAAATATTTAGAAGGGAAATCGAAGGAAAAGGTAAGTGAACCAACAATGCACACTAGCTTAAAGGAACCTATTTAGAAAATAAAAAACGAACCTTTACAACCCCTTTAAGCTAGTGCATTGTTGGTTCACTTACCCTTTCCTTCGATTTCCCTTCTAAATGTTTTTTTTCTTTGTCTGAATTTCTCACTTCCTGTTTCTCCTCAGGAAACTTGCCCCCATCATCCGAGCGGTGGTTAGTCAGCCAGAACAGCTTACTGAACAGTAGGGATGAGCCGAACACCCCCCTGTTCGGTTCGCACCAGAACCTGCGAACAGACAGAAAATTTGCGCGAACTTTAGAACCCTATTAAATACATGGACTCAAACGTTCGAAATCAGTGCTAATTATAAAGGCTAATATGCAAGTTATTGTCCTAAAAAGTGTTTGGGGACCCGGGTCCTGCCCCAGGGGACATGTATCAATGCAAAAAAAAAGGTTTAAAAACGGCCGTTTTTTCGGTAGCAGTGATTTTAATAATGCTTAAAGTGAAACAATAAAAGTGAAATATTCCTTTAAATTTCGTACCTGGGGGGTGTGTATGATATGCCTGTAAAGTTGAGCTTGTTTCCCGTGCTTAGAACTGTCCCTGCACAAAGTGTCATTTCTGAAGGAAAAAAAGTCATTTCAAACTCACTCGCGGCTATAATGAATTGTCGGCTCCCGGCAATACATAGAAAAGTCATTGGTAAAAAAAAAAAAAAAATGCGTGGGGGTCCCCCCAAATTCAATTACCAAGCCCTTCAGGTCTGGTATGGATATTAAGGGGAACCCTGCCGCAAATTTGAAAAAAAAATGCGTGGGGTTCCCCCAAATATACATACCAGGCCCTTCAGGTCTGGTATGGATTTTAAGGGGAACTCCACCCCAAATGTAAAAAAAATGGCGTGGAGTTCCCCCAAAAATCCATACCAGACCCTTTATCCAAGCAGGCAACCTAGCAGGCCGCAGGAAAAGAGGGGGGGATGAGAGAGCGCCCCCCCCCTCCTGAACTGTACCAGGCCACATGCCCTCAACATGGGGAGGATGTCCCCATGTTGATGGGGACAAGGGCCTCATCCCCACAACCCTTGCCCGGTGGTTGTGGGACCAGATGCGGAATGTGAGAAGGGGCGGGTCTATTAATTTATTACACTGCAGAGGAAGTTCCCCATCAGGACCGCTCAGCCAATGACGTAGGCGGGGTCTGACATACGAGGGGGCGGACCTGATAGGGAACTTCCTCCGCAGTGTAATAAATGAATAGGCCCGCACCTTCTCACGTTCCGCATCTGGTTTGCTTAGCCTTACACGTACATCATTGGCTGAGCGGACCTGATTAGGAACTTTAGAAGGGGCGGGCCTATTCATTTAATACACTGCAGAGGAAGTTCCCAATCAGGTCCGCTCAGGCTCAGCAAATGAAGTTTCGTGTGGACAGCGCTAGACATCGGATCACCGCGGGACACTGGATTTCATCGCTGGAATGTTTTTTTATTTTTTTTATTTTTATTTTTTTAATAAAGGACTTTCCCAACGGTGTCTGTGTTTTTTTTTTTACAATTTGTTACACTTTCTTTGTGAAATGGTAGGGGTACAATGTACCCTATTACCAATTCACATGGGGGGGCCGGGATCTGGGGGTCCCCTTAAAGGGGTCTTCCAGATTCCAATAAGCCCCCCGCCCGCAGACCCCCACATCCACCGGGCAAGGGGTGTGAGGATGAGGCTGTTGTCCCCATCAACATGGGGACATCCTCCCCATGTTGAGGGCATGTGGCCTGGTACGGTCCAGGAGGGGGGGTGCTTTCTCATCCCCTCCTCTTTTCCTGCGGCCTGCCAGGTTGCGTGCTCGGATAAGGGTCTGGTATGGAAATTTGGGGTGGAGTTCCCCTTAAAATCCATGCCAGATCTGAAGGGCCTGGTATGGATATTTGGGGGGAACCGCACGCATTTTTTTTTTTTAATTTGCGACGGGGTTCCCCTTAATAACTATACCAGGCCTGAAGGGCCTGGTTATTGAATTTGGGGGAACCCCATGCTTTTTTTTGTTTTTCTATCAATTACTTTTCTTTGTATTGCCGGGAGCCGACAATTCATTAATAGCCACAAGTGAGTTTTAAATGACTTTTTTTCCTTCAGAAATGACATTTTGTGCAGGAACAGTTCTAAGCACGGGAAACAAGCGCGACTTTACATGCATATTATACACACCCCCCAGGTACGAAATTTAAAGGAATATTTCACTTTTATTGTTTCACTTTTTGCATTGATACATGTCCCCTGGGGCAGGACCCGGGTCCCCAAACACTTTTTATGACAATAACTTGCATATTAGCCTTTATAATTAGCACTTTAGATTTCTCCCATAGACTTTTCGAATTTGCCGCGAACACCCCAATTTGTTCGCTGTTCGGCGAACGGGCGAACAGGCAATGTTCGAGTCGAACATGAGTTCGACTCGAACTCGAAGCTCATCCCTACCCCAGAGTTTCTCCCCCAGTGAGTAGATTGCATTCATGTTTTTGCCACCCAAATGCATTATTTAATTTTTTTTCTACATTAAACCTCATTTGCCATGTAGTTCTTCGCCGGTCTTCAAGTCACTGGACCCGGCATGTTTACTGTGGGCAGCCAGCTGTGATTCCTTGTGGTTTCACAGCTGGCTGCCCACTGTGCATGTCAGGTCACCTGTGGCCAGGTGACAGATGCACACCGTAGGGGGACAGGAGTGCACCGCAAGGTAGTGAACCCTATGGCTGACTGCTGCGGATAGGAAACTGGGTGGTTGTGGAAAGCGGGACCAGAGGAGCACAACCGGGATCCTATGGGAAGCTAGAGCCAAGATTCCCCAGGGCGCGGAGTCTAAGACCCAGCAGGTCTTCTCCAGAGCCTCTAGTGGTGAGGATGTTATGCTGCAGGCTGGGTCCAGGTCGCGGCCCTAGAGTCTCCTAGCTCACGCCCCGTAGGATAAGGGGACAAGAGGGGAAGCAGCAGCACGAGATATAAGAGTAACGTATAACAAGCTGAAAGTCAAGGGCCACAAGCAGACAAGGATAACGAAAGACAAGCCGAAGGTCAAGGGTCACGAGCAGACAGGGATAGTCGGGGACAAGCCAATAACGTAACAGAGAGACAGACGTAGCGCACGGCAGGCAGGAACCCAAACACACAATGCCTAACAAACACGTTGATCAGCAAAGCAGGCTTGCAGTGCACAGGTTAATATAGTGTTCTGTGATAGGGCCTGGGGTGGAGTCAGGCTGGGAGGAGATTATAAAGGAAGCAAGGTGAAAGGGGTCTGGCCTCTAAGATGAACACATGGGAAGGAAGGTAAGCTGACAGACAAACATTACTGCATATCCATGACAGTGCAGGTGTGTTTTGTAAATCGTCCAGCAGCCGTTTTTTTATTACACTGTGGTTTTTAACAATAAAATTTGTAGAAGTAGCAAATATTTGCAGTGAATAACCTAATCCTTAAAGTGATATTAACCAGTTCCCACCTGGCCTTGAGACAAATGAAGGCTGAGTGGGACAGTCACCGTTTCTGGGTGGACATCATTTAACTTTCCCCCAGAACTCGCCTCGCGCACACCCCATGGGTTGCACTGCGGCACTATCTATTACCCGCTGTGTCCACCAGACATAGCAGATGACTGATCAGTGTACCGGCCACTGCCAGTATCATGTAATAGCAGTGACCAATCACAGAAGATCACATGACAATTGTACACAATGGATGGCTTTCATTCATGTCATCCATTGTGCACTATTGTATTGTATCTGTAATTAGTCACAGTGATCACATGGTACAGACAGGGACAATCATAACCCATCTAACCAATCACAGCTAACCACAATAGTAAACACTGAATGAATCAATTTCATTCAGTGGAAATGGTTGCTTTTAACATTGACATTCACTTGTATAAGCAATCATAGTGTGTAAAAAAAACAAAAAACAATCCTGATCACGTCCCCAGAGTAGTACAATGTTACTATGGTAACACTGTGTTGCTCTGTTCACAGTATGTTAAAAAAATTGTAACAAAAAAAATGTGAAACTTTTTTTTTTGTATTACCGCATATACTCGAGTATAAGCCGAGTTTTTCAGCACATTTTTTTGTGCTGAAAATGCCCCCCTTGGCTTATACTCGAGTCACCTTTTTGCGCCTGATCTCCCAGACTTTGGGGAGCCGGTACTGGCCGACCGTAACTCTGGACCCCAAACTTGGCACACATGTAGCCTCACTCTTCCTCTACAAGTGTGCAAAGTTTGTTGTCCAAGGAACCTACGGCCGTGGAACACCGATTTTTCAAAGCTGGGCACCCCTTCCCTAGACTCCCATTTTAAATGGTAATTTCTCTGGTGAATTTGGGGACCCGGTACCAGCCGGTCGTAGGTCCCCTGGACCCGAAACTTGGCACACATGTAGCCCCATTTCTCCTCTATAAGTGTGCAAAGTTTTTCGTCTGGGGGACCTATGGCCGGGGAGCACCAATTTTTCAAATCCGGGCACCCCTTCCATAGACTCCCATGTTAAATGTCAGTCTAGTCATGGACACCGTGAGGCATGGACACCGTGAGGCATGGACACAGTGAGGCATGGACACAGTGAGGCATGCGCATGGACACAGTGAGGCATAGTGAGGCACAGTGAAGCATGCAGATGGACACCCTAGGCTTATACTTGAGTCAATACGTTTTCCAATTTGTTTGTGGTAAAATTAGGTGCCTCGGCTTATATTCGGGTCGGCTTATACTCGAGCATATACGGTAGTTTCTTCTTGTGACAAAAAATTACAACTTAAAACTCGCCATACTTCTTACTAAATACCTCGGACTGTCCGCTTTCCAAAAATAAATCATTTGGGTGATATTTGTACTGTCCTGACATTTTCAGACCTCAACAAATAAGATTGGCCATCAGTACATTGAAATTTATCGATTTTCAGATATACAAGGGTTCTTCAAAAAGTTTTCGCACTTTTTTAATACGTTTCTCAGCCACCTTCCCCACAGTGTGACAACTCTTATACACTCGTCGCTTCTTTCTGCTGTAATGCTGGGTTTTGCGGTGCGCTCAGTTTATATAGGCTTCTCATGACGTCACAGTCACATGTTCCCATGACGTCACAGTCACATGCTCCGGGGCCACCCGGAACATGTGACTGTGACGTCATGAGAAGCCTATATAAACCGAGCGCAGCGTAAAACCCAGCATTACAGTGGAAGGAAGCGACGAGTCAACATCGAGGAGGAGAAGAGAGAAGAAGACGCCGACGGGAAGACTGGCCCCTACACTAGCAAAAGAGCTGGAAGAAGATAGTGGAGGGGCCGGCAGAAGGACAACGGAGAACTGGACGAGACGACGGGGAAGACCGGGCCTCCGCTAGCAAAAGAGCTGGAAGAAGATAGCGGAAGGCCCGGCAGAAGAAAGAAAGAAAGAACCGGAGAGGAGAAGAGGGAAGAAGGCGACGGAGAAGACCGGGCCCCGCTAGCAAAAGAGCTGGAAGAAGATAGCGGTGGCCCGGCAGAAGGAAGAAAGAACCGGAGAGCGCGGCGACGACACCGGAGACCCCCGTAGTCGGAAGAAGACCCCCGGAGCTGTGCAATAAATTACTTTAAAAAGCTGTGTTGTGGTTTTTTATTGCCATTTTTTTCCACCAGGTGAATGGGTAGGGGTACGATGTACCCCATACTCATTCACATAGGGTTTGGGGCCGGCATCTGGGGGCCCCCTCATTAAAGGGGGCTCCCGGATTCCAATCAGCCCCCCGCCCGCAGACCCCGACAACCAACGGCCAGGGTTTTCGGGAAGAGGCCCTTGTCCCCATCAACATGGGGGCAGGGTGCTTTGGGGTGGGGGGGCCGCAGGTCGCCCCCCTGCCCCAGAGCACCAAACCCCCCCATGTTGAGGGCATGCGGCCTGGTACGGTTCAAGAGGGAGGGGGTCGCTCTCTCGTCCCCCCTCTTCCCCTGCGGCCTGCCAGGTTGCGTGCTCGGATAAGGGTCTGGTTTGGATTTTGAGGGGGACCCCCACGCCGATTTTTCGGCTTAGGGGAGTCCTCTTCAAATCCATACCAGACCAAAGGGCCTGGTATGCTCCTGGAGGGGGAACCCATGCCGGTTTTTTCTTTAAAAATTGGCGTGGAGTTCCCGCTCAGGATTCATACCAAACACAGTGCCTGGTATTGGCGGGAATCCACGTCGGATCTCCGGCAATGCGTGTCGCTCATTGTGAAAGAAAAACAACATTTTTCCTTTCCCGATGACGAGACAGCTCGGCGCTGGCTCTCGCGACGGGGCTCGTAGGGTGTTAATCTCGCTGCTAGAAGAGGCGAGATTGACACAATATTGGCGGCACATACTGTACTAAACTGCAAAGTCAGCCAGCTTGCCAGACAGACTAGTCACATGACGCTCTCAGACATGACCAATTACTACTCCTCCCGCCCTCACCCTTTCCAACATAAATATAAAAGTGCAGAAACTTTTTGAGGACCCTTCATATATACCATAGTTTGCAGACTCTATAACATTCCTACAGACTAAATAATAAACACTTATTTGGGTTATTTTCATCCAATTTTTTTTTTAGCAGAATACAGTTTGGTCTAAATTTAGGGAGAAATTATATTTATTTGCAAAATGTTATAACAGAAAAGTAGACAACTGCGCTTTTGCTGAATTCTTGTTCTGAAAGCTTCCATTGCCTAGCATTTTCTGGCTTTAGTGTTTTTCCGATTTCCTTACCTACAACAAAAATGCATCCAGTAAAATTAAAGTCAAGACTTCTGATCTGCATACTTGTCTTGTGTCAGAAAATATGGAAGCCAATGAATTATCATAAAATCCAGGAAGCAGGCATTCTCATCAGGAGGTCAGCAATGGCAGCCTCCAAGTTTCTGTGATTACAGGTTCACTTTATATAGCTCCTAACATCTGAACCCTAAACTGCTACCTGGATAACCGTCAGCAATGTCTTACATTGGGTAATAATGTCCTTTACCATGTCTATACCATGTCTATACCATGTCTATATGCTGCCTTCACAGATATCTCACAGTGCAAAACTATCAGAAGACACAGGCCGACACTGGCTGCAAAAAGCGCCTTGAGGCAATTTAGTTCGCATTTGTAGCGCTATACAAGTTACTCACTTACTCACTTACTCACTCACTCACTCACTATCAGAGCCAAAACAAAATAATTTCTTATTGTTTATATGGAGCCTATCTTTAAAATTTAAAGATTTAGTAAGGAAAAGTTTAGTGAAATTCATACTTGCCTAATTTGATATCCATTTCAGGTTTTGGCACAAGAGTTAGGGTTTAAAATACATTTTTAGGGTTTAGTGGGAGTTAAATAATAGGTTAGGTTTTGGGTTTAAGGGTAAGTGTTAGACCACTTAACATTGAGGCGCTTTTCAGGCGCTTTCACCCTAAAAAAAGCGCCTGAAAACGTATTTTCATTAAAATCAATGGATGCTTTCACACTGAGGCAGTGCGCTGAAAAAACGCCCCTCCCCATTGAAATGAATTGAAAGCGCTTCAAAAACGCCTGAAAAGCGCTTCAAAAGCGCTCAGTGTTTTAATGGCAGTTTTTTAAGCGCCTCAGTGTGAAAGTGGCCTTAGTCTAAGTATTAGGTTAAGGGTTATAGTAAGGGTTGGGTTAAGGGCTGCAGTGGTTATGTGGTAACAAGGGGCATGCAGATAGAGAAAAGAGCAAAGGAACAAAGGGAAAAGCTGATCAGTCGGCTGCTTCTCCACTCACTACCCTGTCACACACCAAGACCTGTGCGTGTTTCTTAATGGCAGCAGAGAAAATCCGGTCTCCTGCCCTGACACACAGCCAGTGCTGTGTTGTGCGGCAGAGCTGTGTAAAACCTGTGAACTGATGGACAGAAATTCAAAGCCTTCAGAAGATAAAACTTCTATCTTTTATGTATTAATATGTCTATTTAGTTGTTAATTTCAGGGTGTAATTTGGGTGAGAGTAGGACCAATTGTTAGGAGCAATTTAGGGATTTGGATTAATTGGAACACTAGCCAAAACCTTTTCAGTTAGGTTCACACCACAGTGCAAACATTAATGCACCCGTGTTGAAGCATGTTATTGTGTGTTTTTGTTACACATTAACATGCTTTTTATTGCATTGAATTTTTTGTATGCAGTGTGGGGCCCTGCATTTTGTGCTGTTCATATTTCCTGTGACACAAACTTTATGGTTGCTTCATCAGTGTCCCCAGAGTCATTCCCCCCACTTACATAAGGGCCCCAAGAGCCCCCTCTCCTTAAATCAGGGTCCTCAGAGTTCCCCCTTTACATTAGGGTCCCCAGAGTCCCGCCTCTTTAAATCAGGATCATCAGAGTTCCCCCTTACATTAGAGTCCCCCTTTCATTACGATCCCCAAAATCACCCCCCTTACATCAGGGTCCCAAGAGCCCCCGTTACATCAGGGTCCCTAGAGTCCCTCTTACATAAGGATCCCCAGAGCCCCCTACATCAGGGTCCCCAGAGCCCCCCTACATTAGGGTCCCCAGAGCCCCATTACATCAGGGTCCCCAGAGCCCCATTACATCAGGGTCCTTAAAGCGACCTTACATCAAGGTTTCTAAAGTGACCTTACAGCAGTGTCCCCAAAAAAAAACCTTACATCATGGTCCCTAGAACCCATTCTCTTTTCGTAGGGTCCCCAAAGTTATGAGGGAAGAGCAGAGTGGGGTAAGGAGTGTGGAGAGGTTTAAGAGAATAGTTAGGGTAGTGCAAGGGGGGGAGGGAGTATTGTGAAGACCCTAGCTTACATCAGGATATCTTCCCTCTCATTGCAGAAGTCGGCTACAGGACAGGTGGAAATTAGAAGGCTGGGCACTAGGATCTGTTAGGTGTGGAGGAGAAACTTCCTCCTCTTCCTCTAAATGCCGGGGCCTGGGGGAGGGTCAAGCACGTGATTGGTTGCTAGGACATGGGTGGTCCAAGCAACCAAAACCTAGCACTGAGAACAGCGGGCAGTGGCAGCAGTGGATCCTGTCAGCCACCGTACATTCAGGGACAGCTCTGATTGCTGCACTGCCTGTGCTGCTGCTGAGCGGTGCGGCTGTGGCAGCAGGGACGCCGACTGGATATTTAGGCAGGATGCTCTGGGGGGTTTGGACCCAGTTCACCTAGCGGTAGCACCGGCCCTAGGTGCAGCCTCTGTTTTATTGCTGTTGGTATCTCTGTTGGAGAGATTTCCTAATACAGACTATCTGGGGGTGGAACCTTTCACTAGTACACAAAGTAAGGGAGATCTCCTCAAAAGGGCTACTGATACTGATTCTTGAAACTCCCAGCTCTACTTAAAGCATAACTCCAGCCAAAAGTAACAGGATAAAAATGTACAGCCCTTCAATCCAGACCTGCCCCCCATGGTACCTCTTTACTGCCAATAGATGTCCTTATTCCGACGGCCAGAATTATTCAATCCAATTACTTGTGCATAGTCTGTCATGGACCTGCCCCAGCCTGCAACACGATATTGAAAGCAAAAAGCAAAACAGGGATCAGTTCATTTTTGTCACTCTGCTTTATCCTCCTATTAGCATGCTCCTTGTCAGAACATGAACGCATTTGCTTTTTGTGCTGCTCATTTCTCCCTCTCTCTCTAAATTCTGCTGTACAGAGACTGCAAGTGAGTAACACCATTTAAATGCATGCACTAATACTGACCATACCTCCCAACATTGGGAATGGGAAGATGGGAATGAGGGACACCAACTAACAAACGTATGTAGGCATAGGACACACCCCCTGCCACACCCCCTTAAAGGAGAATAAGGCCCCTTTCACAATGGGGCGGTGGGTGCGTCGGCGGTAAAGCGCCGCGATTTTTAGCGGCGCTTTACCGTCAGTTATGCGGCGCTATTTGGTCGCTAGGGGAACACTTTTACCCCCCCGCTAGCAGCCGAGAAAGGGTTAAAACCAATGTAAAGCACCTCTGCAGAGGCGCTTTGCCGGCAGTATAGCCGCGGTGCCCATTCATTTCAATGGGCAGGAGCGGTGGAGGAGCGGTATACACACAGCCATAGGCGAGCGCACAGGGTGTGCCAGGTGTGCCTGGGCACACCCTAATAACCCTGTTTGCATTATTGCTCTGTGTGCTAGTGGGGTGATGAGAGATCTCCCATTGAGCGAAGCTGCTTATTAAAGGAAATGCGTGGAAGCATTTCTCTCTCACTCTGAATATGGTAGGGGGATCGTGTGATGGCGAAGACTGTATGTATGTATATGATATATATATACATTTATATATATGCTCACTCACGCACGCACATTCATGTGTTTTTGAGCTTTGTTGTGCACACCCTAATGCAATAGGCTGCGCACACCTATGCACACAGCTCCTTCACCGCTTCAAAGATGGTGCTAGCAGGACTTTTTTTACCGTCACCGCTAGAGTGTGAAAGCCCTCGGTGCTTTCACACTGGAGAGACAGCAGCGGCTGTTTCATGGAACTTTGCAGGCACTATTTTTAGCATTATAGCGCCTGCAAAGTGCCCCAGTGTGTAAGGGGTTATAACAAAAAAAAGAAGGTTAATTAAATCCACAAGGACTTTTTTTTTTACCATTACTATTCCTTTATATTGGCTTTTAAAATTTACATATTCAGCAATTTAGAAATTGGATGAAAGGTTTAGCACTGGGAAGCACTTTTTGAGAGATAAAAAGTTAATTTTATATACAACTATATAGATCAGACCAAAATGAGGGACAAATGAGGAGGAATGAGGGACAGAGGGACATTGCTCCAAATCAGGGACAGTCCCTCAAAATCAGGGACAGTTGGGAGCTATCAATACTGCTTGCATTTTAAAAAATACATTTGATGGTGTGTATTGATTTATGTCTTTTATTTATGCCTAGGGTGTGGCATAAACAATGTTTTAGAGTCATGCTGTCCCTGAATCTAGAAAAAACAAAAAATGTCCGTCCAAAGGGAAGACAGTAGGGACATACATGATTAAATGATAGAATCAAATACTTTTTAAACCAAATCAGAAAGGGTATTCAAATCAACTGGATGACAGTGAACAGACTTTAAAAAAGAAAGTATGTCAAGAGTGATTTTGATGATCTGGGTAATCTGACGGGTTGCTATTAGGTCCCGAAGGTAGGTACTTGGGGTAGAAAAATCCCTGAAGATTAAAGTGCAAATAAAACTTGGCTTACTTATTAAAATTAGTGACCACTTCACTCAACATCCCATCTTTAAGTGATTCATTTAACCCAGGGGTCCTCAAACTACGGCCCGTGGGCCGCATCCGGCCCACCAGTGTGATTTACCTGGCCCGCAGACTGTCCCTTTAACATTCCAGCAATCCCCCTCCCCTGACCTTTTTTTTACTATTTTTCGCCGCCCATCGTCGCCCGCCGCCGCTAGAGGTCCAGCCGGAGGAGGTAATGTCTCCGCCGGTGGCCATTTTCTAGAAGACCAGAGACGAGTTATAAACGAGAAGGGAGCCTGCCGAGTGGCTACTATAAAAATGGAGCTGCCCACCCCTCGCCCTGGCCTTTCTGTCATCTGTGACCTGTTGTGGAAAGGGGTGGCGGGTGGGCGGTGCCGCAGCTCCATTTCTATTGTAGCCTCTCGGCAGGCTCCCTTCTTGTTAATAACTCGTCTGGGGACAGTGACGCCTGAGATGTAAGGAAGCACTCCGCTGGCTGGGGACAATGACGCCTAAGATGTAAGGAAGCACTCCGCTGGCTGGGGACACCTGGGGACACCTGAGATGTAAGGAAGCACTCCGCTGGCTGGAGACACCTGGGGACACCTGAGATGTAAGGAAGCACTTCGCTGGGGTTACCTGAGATGTAAGCAGGCACTCCACTGGGGACACCTGAGATGTAAGGAGGAACTCTGCTGGGGACACCTGGGGACACCTGAGATGTAAGGAGGTACTCCGCTGGGGACATCTGAGATGTAAGGAAGCACTCCGCTGGCTGGGAACACCTGGGGACACCTGAGATGTAAGGAAGCACTCCGCTGGGGACACCTGAGATGTGAGGAAACACCTGAGATGTAAGGAAGCACTCCGCTGGCTGGGGACACCTGGGGACACCTGAGATGTAAGGAAGCACTCCGCTGGGGACACCTGAGATGTAAGGAAGCACTCCGTTGGCTGGGGACAGTGACACCTGAGATGTAAGGAAGCCCTCCGCTGGCTAGGGACAGTGACATCAGAGCTCCGACTGATTCTGATTCTGCATTATGGTGAGTTGAACTATTTAATTTTATATTACAATGTAATAATAGAAATAATGCGCTACAATCACCCTGACACCATAACAACCGGGATGATTGAAGCGCTAACACCAGATGTTTGGAGTATCTTTATCTGCTGATTGTTAAACTTTCTGAAATACACATATTTCTATTGTGGTTGGGGGGGAGTCTGTGATGGGGGAGTCTGTTATGGGGGGAATCTTATAGGGGGATCTGTGAGGGGGGAGTCTGTTATGGGGAGCTCTGTGATGGGGGTGTCTGTTACAGGGGGCTTTGTGATGGAGATGAGTTTGTGTTGGGGATCTTTTATGGGGGGCTTTGTGATGGATGACCGTATATGGGGGCTTTTTGATGGGGGGAATCTGTGATGGGGGATCTGTGATGGAGAGGTTCTGTGATGATGGGGTTCTGTGATGCGGAGGGGGTTCTGTTATGGGGGAGGGGGATCTGTGATTAGGGGAGTCTGTGAAATACTAATAAGTTTATGTTGATTAAAATAGTTTTTTATTTTAAATGTTATGCCCCTCACTACACGTGGCTGAGGTGTATTTGGGCGCACTGATAACTCCTCTCATACCAATGCATTCCGGTAGGCGTAGAATCCTTTTGAACTTTTATTAATACAAGATAGAATAAAACTGTAACAGATACAGACAAATACAATTAGTAAAGATAGTACAATTAGTGCCTCCCTATCTATCTACCTAGCCGAGTACATAAATAGTAGACATACCGGAGAGGTTTCTGAAGGCTGGAACATATATCTTAGCAGTCCATGTGCATGCTTCCAGGGAAAAAGATGAAATGGCTGAAGAAGGTGACGCAAGGCCTGATGGGATTGAAAGTACGGAGGCTTGCGTGCGACAAATTTAGCTAACTTTCTAAATTGCTTTATTAAATAGATAGTGCAGTTATACAAACGGCCACTAGATGGCAACATAGATTAAATGTTATTAAAACAGAAAAAATAGGAAAAATTCAAGCCTTTTTACTAAAGGCATGACACTCCCCACGTGGATTCCCACGGAAACCACATATCATGGCACTTCAGAGGAGAGTAACAAAATAAGTTCAGAAACAGGTCTGAGGAAAAGTTTAGGCTGGCCTTGCCTAATGACCTTAAGTTCAACTTTCCTGACGTTTCCATCTTCACTGGGAAACACTTGGGTTATCAGACCCAAAGGCCACTCGTTTCTCCTAGATTGAGAGTCTTTCATGAGAACGATGGCACCAGGCTCTAAGTTGGGCTTGCTGTGTTGCCATTTGTTCCTAGTCTGTAGATTAGACAAGTATTGTTTCTTCCACTTGTTCCAAAATGTGTCAGCTAAAACTTGTAGTCTTTTCCATTGACATTTGTATAAGTCCTTTGGGTCCAGATTGACTGAAGGAGCTGTGATCACCTCAACTTTCTGAGTGAGTAAAGTGGAAGGTGTAAGCAAGAAAGGATCTTCTGGATCATTGGGTATAGATGTCAAGGGTCTGGCATTCATTATAGCTGATACTTCAGCCATGAAAGTTGTCAGAGTCTCATGTGTGAGTTTCAAAGTTCCCAATTGTAGAAACATTGAGTCAGATTCAAGTTCTAACAGTACATATGTCTCCCTTACTGGAGTGGTAGGCGCTGGCTTGTACAGGAAGGGTGGTCCTGTGAGCCATGTAGTGTCTTTGAGATGGGATGCTGGCACAGACCTTGTAGCATGATCCGCTGGGTTATGATCAGTTGAGACATAACGCCACTGGGTGGGCTGTGTCGACTTCCTGATTCTAAGGACTCTGTTGTGTACATAGACATAGAATCTTCTAATTTCGTTGTAAATGTAGCCCAACACTACCTTGCTGTCTGTGTAAAACTGTGTCCTCGAGTTCTAGATCCATCTCAGATGTAATAAGTTCTGCTAGTTCTACTGCTAGTACAGCAGCACACAGTTCCAATCTTGGAATGGTGGTTTCAGGACATGGTGCTAGCTTGGCCTTGCCCATAACAAACCCAATATGAACTTGGCCCTCGATGTCTACTGACTTGAGGTAGGTTACTGCTCCTATTGCTTTAACTGAAGCATCGCAGAATACACATAACTTTCTAGACTGAACCCTTGCAGGAGGGAAGTGGGTGTATGGTCTATGGTGGATAAGACACCTCGCTGTGTGAAGGGCTTTGGCTCTTGGTCAACCTGAAAGGTTAGGGTGTCAGACTTGAGGTCCCAGTTGAGTCCTAGGCTGCGTTGCATAGGAAGGGAGTCTGTTGCTAAGTCCAGATCTTTGAAGTCACTGGCATAATCTTGGGAAGGGAAGGCCTCCATGACGACTTTGCTGTTTGATGCTATCTTATGCAGTCTGAGATTTGAAGAGGCAAGTGTACTTTGAGTCCTCTTGAGTAGACTTATTGCAGCTTCGGGTGAAGAAAGTGATTTCAGACCATCGTCTACATAAAAGTCTCTTTCAATAAACTGTGTAACGTCTTTCTCACCTTCTTGGGCAGATAGCTTAAGTCCATAGATGGCAACAGCAGGAGATGGACTGTTACCAAAAACGTGCACCTTCATGCGGTATTCTGTAATGTTTTTAGTAGGGTCATTGTCTTTGAAACATAGGAATCTCAAGAAGTTCCTGTGTTCTTCCTTGACTTGGAAGCTGTGAAACATTTGCTGAATGTCTGCAACTATGGCAACTGCTTCCTTGCGGAATCTGATGAGGACACCAAGAAGTGTGTTGTTGAGGTCTGGTCCCTTTAGGAGGACATCATTTAGTGAGATTCCTTGATGCCGAGAGCTGGAGTAAAACACTACCCGGATTTTACCTGGCTTCTTGGGGTGGTAGACGCCGAAGATTGGCAGGTACCAGCACTCTTCGTCGTCTTTTAGAGGTGGAGCTATCTCAGCATGGTCATTCTCAAACATCTTACTCATGAATGAGAAGAAATGTCCTTTCATTTCTGGTTTCTTTTGGAAATTGGATCTGAGGGAAGAAAAGCGTTTCAAAGCTTGTTCTCTGTTATTAGCAAGACAGGGTCTCTGCGCTCTGAAAGGCAGGGGTGCCACCCAGCTGTTTTCATTGGTTTTGTAGAATCCCTGTCTCATTATCTCCAAGAAGATATGATCTTCAATAGATGGTCCATATTTGTGATCTTCTTTAGTATTTTGGAAAACTGAGCACCCTAAATGATCTCTGTCTTCATCACAAAGAAGATTTGTGGTATAAGGGTTTGAATGAATTTCACTGGCAGGCTTCTCTCTTATGAGGAATCTGTTGGTGCAAGGCTGAAATAGGGATGGATGTCCGCCTTCTAGTGTCTTTGTAAAGAGAGAGTTCACGCTGGTTGGTTTGTGAACACTTCCTAGGCATACGTTGCCTATGATGACCCATCCTAGATCTAGCTTCTGGGCATAGGGGGAGTTGTGGGGACCATTGATTTGTTTTCTCACCTTGTGAACTCTGATGATGTCCCTCCCAAGGAGAAGCGCTATCTCAGCCTGGGGATCCAGTTCAGGGATGAGATGTGCTATGCCCTTCAGATGTCCGTGATGAAGTGCCACCTCTGGCGTAGGGATCTCCTCTCTGTCCGTTGGGAACTGATTGCACTCGATTAGAGTTGGCAGAGGCAGGGTTGTCTGACCATCAAAGGATTCGATTTGGTAACCAATGGCTCTTCTCCCAGTTTCTTCACTTACCCCAGTACAAGTCTTGAGTAAGTATGACGAGCCGGCTTCCTTGATTTTGAAGGTGTCAAAGAAGGCTGAGCTGGTGAGTGATCTGTTGCTTTGATCGTCCAAGATCACGTATAGCTTCACTGCTTTTTCTCTGTGACCCATGGGGTAAACTGTAGCAAGACAAATCTTAGAGCAGGATTTGTTAGACAGACCTTCTCCACAGACTTGGGTGCACTGGGGTGTAACTACAGGAGGTACTGTGTCTTGTTGCTCCCCGCCGTGCTCTTCCACCTGGAGTGAGGGTGTAAGAGTCCATGGCGCTGGCCCTGGATGCAGAGCTGTGTTGTGCTCTGTGCTGTTGCACTCAGAGCAGTTGATGCTCACCTTGCAGTCTCTCCCAAGGTGAGAAGTTGATGCGCAGCACCTGTAACAAATTCTGTTTTCTTTGAGGAAGGTTCTGCGATCTTGGAGAGTCTTTTCTCTAAAACCTCTGCACTTTAACAATGAATGAGGCTTCTTGTGAAGAGGACACTCTCTGCTTGGATTCTGAGCTGGAGATACACTTGTTTTGCGTACTGCAACAGGTGCGTCTTTGAAGTTGCGGGTAGGAGCAGGCTTACTTGACCTAGGGAAGGCAGAGTCCGATGATGAGATGTCAAAACTAGGATCATTTTTAACCTTTGCTTGTTGGCGAATAAAGTCCACAAAATAAGAGAATGGTGGGAAGGGGACGTTGTGCTTTTGCTTGTAGTCGGAGCCTCGTGTAACCCAGGTTTCTTGAAGGTTGTAAGGTAGCTTTTGCACTATAGAGTTAACGCCACGGGCTGTGTCCAGAAAGGCAAGGCCTGGCAAGTCTCCTTCTGCTTTGGCTATTTGTAGTTCTGTAACTAGGTCACTCAAGTCTCTCAGCTTCTGGAAGCCTTTGTTAGGAATCTTGGGAAAGTCCTCTATTCTTTTAAAAAGAGAGTTTTCTATAACTTCTGGGGAACCGTAACATTCATCAATCCTCTCCCATATCATGCTCAGCCCTTTGGTTGGGTAATTAATGTTAATGTCTCTGATTCTCCTTGCATGTTCTGATGACTCATTCCCCAGCCAATTGACTAAGAGATTGGCTACTTCACTTGCTTTAAAATCAAGATCCCTTGTTGCATTTCTGAAGGACGAACGCCATGCTCTATAACTTTCAGGGCGATCGTTAAACTTTGCAAGTCCCTTTGCTAATAGTTCACGTCGTGCTAAGAACTTGAAGAAATCTGACATACCTTGATCGTTGTGTGAGTAGCGAGGGGGCGCTCTATTGTGCCAGGAACTTGGTGGATAGTTGCGGTTATCAGGGATACTGTCGCTGTATCTTTTAGACTGTCGTTCTTCATTTTCGATTTGGTCAACTGTGACGTAGTGTTTTGATAGTCTGGATGCAGAATGTGCTGAAAACTGACTGAGTGCGGGTTTACTTTCTTGCTTGATGTAAGGCGTGTGAATGGCAGGGGTTGATTCCGCTCTTGGCACTGTAAGCGGGCAGTTGTCTGGTTCAGCGTGTAGCCGCACATATTCTGAGGTACGCTCTGTACTGTCGTCAGGAACTGAATTTTTTCCAAGTACGTTGCTGAGCCGCTCACTGGTGGGCTTTGCAAATTCCTCTAAGATGTCTGCCTCAGCGACTGCTGCTGCTGCTTCCTTCTCTACAGCCAACTTCTCTAACTCAGTTTCTATGCGTAGCTTCTCTAATTTCATTTGCATCTCTTTTTCAGCAAAGGCAGCCTTTACTTTTGCAGATTCTGCTTTTGCGCGGGCAATGGCGATTGTTTCGCTTTTCACTGACCTCTTTGAGCTCGTGGAGTAGACTTCTGACCTTGTCGCGAAGTGCTCTGACTTTGTCTGTGACATGGTGTCTCGCTGTATGGAAGCTGATAACACTGCTGTCTTACTGGCGTTCTGTATGCTAGCCGTGCTTAGAAGCCTTTGTTTTACTGCTGTTCTGTATGCTAGCCGTGCTTAGAAGCCTCTGTTTTACTGCTGTTCTGTATGCTAGCTGTGCTTAGAAGCCTCCGTTTTACTGTTATGCCCCTCACTACACGTGGCTGAGGTGTATTTGGGCACACTGATAACTCCTCTCATTCCAATGCATTCCGGTAGGCGTAGAATCCTTTTGAACTTTTATTAATACAAGATAGAATAAAACTGTAACAGATACAGACAAATACAATTAGTAAAGATAGTACAATTAGTGCCTCCCTATCTATCTACCTAGCCGAGTACATAAATAGTAGACATACCAGAGAGGTTTCTGAAGGCTGGAACATATATCTTAGCAGTCCATGTGCATGCTTCCAGGGAAAAAGATGAAATGGCTGAAGAAGGTGACGCAAGGCCTGATGGGATTGAAAGTACGGAGGCTTGCGTGCGACAAATTTAGCTAACTTTCTAAATTGCTTTATTAAATAGATAGTGCAGTTATACAAACGGCCACTAGATGGCAACATAGATTAAATGTTATTAAAACAGAAAAAATAGGAAAAATTCAAGCCTTTTTACTAAAGGCATGACACTCCCCACGTGGATTCCCACGGAAACCACATATCATGGCACTTCAGAGGAGAGTAACAAAATAAGTTCAGAAACAGGTCTGAGGAAAAGTTTAGGCTGGCCTTGCCTAATGACCTTAAATTCAAGCCTTTTTACTAAAGGCATGACATTAAATATTAAATAGTTTTTTCCTGTTTTTTTGCACTAGAAATAAGATGTCTGCATTGGAATTTGTTCATATTTTTTTAAACTATAGTCCGGCCCCCCAACAGTCTGAGGGACCATGAACTGGCCCCCTGTTTAAAAAATTTGAGGACCCCTGATTTAACCTAATAAATATACCTACAATGGGACTGCCTCAATTATTTAAACATTTTGGAAACATTCCCTCTTCCTTACACTCTATACAATGAGGATTTTCAAAATGTAATATACTGTATAAAACTCCAAAGGAAATCAAAGAGCAATAGAATGGCAATGAGAGAAAGGACCAGTGAGGAGAAGAACAGAGAAAGACCAGTCCTGCATACAGTCATTTGGCATCATAGGATCAGAGGATGGTACAGAAGGCGAAAGTGACATTTGGTAAGGCTCTTCCAACACCACTAGGCAAAATTTAATAATAAATGAACAGAGCTGGAAATTGTTTCCTTGCCCCGTAATCCTCAATCAGCATAAATAAAGTATACTTCTAAACTGTACAGGAGATGGTTAGAAATCTGAGCTTTTATAGTTTGACAATAAGACAAAAAGAGTAATTTGAGAGCTTAACATGTTTGTTAACACATCGCTACTTTTTTGGGGGCTTCTGGGTTAGTTGTAATAGGACTAGTCAATTTGCTGTTGAATTATTTTTATTGATTTCTTTTGAGAGTATTGGCTTAAAATAGCTTTGAAGAAATTAATAAACAAGTTGTCATTAAAGGACACCTGAAGGTATAAGCACAAAGAAGAGCTTCTGTAGTATACTTCTTGGAATGACCCCAGCCCATGTTTGCCATGACCACATATCAAAAAATGTGCAAAACAAAATGCACACAACAACAATTAGCAGCTCTGTACGTAAACACATCCTACTCGATGTGCTAATTGATTAGCACACATAGCTTATGAAATATAGTGTTGTCTATTTATCAATGTTTTCACACAACTTAAAGAAAAAAAATTAAAAGCTTGGGTGAAAGTTGGGTAAATCTTGGGTAGGTAGTGGGTTGCATTTAAACTGCTCTGAAACACACACAGCTCATATAACATTTATTCTGAGGGTATCGGTGGTGAATATTTGTGAAAAAAGGGGCATATGGGCTTGTGTGAGCATGGAAAGGCCCCATATGCCTGTGCCATAAGGCCACTTTACTGTTTTTACTACTAATATACAGCACTTCAGCAGCCTACAGCATAACATTTCACCAGTTGGCAGTCGGTCCAGTATATCGATCTCTACCATCCATTATACCAGTGTTTCTCAACTCCAGTCCTCAAGGCGCCCCAACAGGTCATGTTTTCAGGCTTTCCATTGTTTTGCACAGGTGATTTGATCAGTTTCACTGTCTTAGTAATTACCACAGCCATTTCATCTGAGGGAAATTCTGAAAACATGACCTGTTAGTGCGCCTTGAGGACTGGAGTTGAGAAACACTGTATTATACATCACCTGTGCCTAGCTGTTAGAAAATGCTATATTTTAGCTAATTCAGAAGCTGGTTGCTTCAGCATTCAGAGCATTATTTTGCTTCTTGTCTTGTTGTTTTGGCCATTCTGTATCCTGACCTACCGGTAATTGTTCCTAGTCTAATCCAGCCATCTTAATTTTCTGTCCTGCTAGATTGAGTCCTGTGCAGCCAAACTTGACCCAATCTTCTCTGCTACCACATGGTTTATGCTCATTCTTTTGGTTATTGTTTATGTTCTCTGGTTTGCTTGCATTGTTGTTGTTTATTACTGTATTGTAATTTATAATGTGCTTATACTGTGTTGTTGTGATCGCTGTTTCTAAGCTGATTTTTGCTACTACCGGAATATTTTCACCATTTACTTATCCTTGTGTCTGTGTTCCTGGTATGCTTCCAGCTTTGCTCCGTTGGATAGGATCTTGTGCTATAAAGATGAGGCCAGAAAAGAACTATATTAGCTGCACTGGGCAAAAGCTTGTAAGGTGTCGGATCACCTGTTTCTGTTCTGTGTGTTATGGTTTAGCGTTAGATGCAATGATGATTGTGCTACTCTGGCTGAGTAGGAACAGGACTAGATTAAGGAGTTGTTTTATGACTAGTCAAGTGAATGCTTGTTGGAGTATATCAGTTCATACATATGTAGATTAAGAGATTTTTGCATTAGATGAAGTTCAGTTCTTAATTAAAATCTAGACCAAATTTGCTGTATCTGATGGCACAGTCACTAATGAGATTACTGATGCCCAAATTTCATATATCTGAACTATTTGCTGGAAGAGGATAAAGGATATTTCTATAAGCAATATTCTAAACATTAAAGAGAGTGCTTGCATCCACTTTGTCAACTCTATGATAGGTCAAGAGATTTTAGTATCTATTTATGTCCAAACCTAAATTATTTTCTAAAGTCATGACAACCCAACATTACTTGTTTCGTTTTTCTACAGTTCAGTACTCCAAAACCCTAGCCACACCCCAGTTACCATTAGCAAATATACCTGGAGTCCAATTCTCCTTTATTCACTGCTAACCTGTACTTGTTACTCCCCACCATGTACCTATTTGTTTCAACACTCTTCTGTTATCCAGCTCTCTAAATTTAAGCCCTGTACACACAATCTGAATATCGTACGAAAAATTTCGTCCGAGGAAGAATCGTACGATAATCGGATCGTTAGTACAGAGCTTCGAGAGCCGATCATGACAGTTCATCCGATATTATTTTATCGGACAAGCACGAAAATTTTCCTTGTACGATACCAGATCGCACGATTTCCGTCTAGTCAGTACAGTTGTCGTCCGAAAATACAATACAAATACATTACAACACATGACATCACTTCCGATTTTTTTTTCTGTCGTACGAGAATTTTCGTGACTTTAACCACTTCCCGACCACGCCATGTACAAAAGACGTCCACAGCGCGGTCGAGTTATCCTGAGTGGACGTCCCAGGGACGTCCTCACAGAATCTTGCTCCCGCGCGCCCCCTGGGGTGCGCTCCAGGATATGTTCGTGACCGCCGGGTCCGGAAGACCCGGCGCATCACGGATCACGGTAGATGGCCGCTAATCGCGGCCGTTTACCACGTGATCACTCCGTCAAATGACGGAGCGATCACTTGTAAACAGACCGGCGTCATTTGATGACGCCGGTTCCTCCCTCCCCTCTCTGTACCGATCGGTACAGTGTGAGAGGAGAGGGGAGGGAGCGGATCATGTCCGCTCCCTCCCCCATGTCAGCTGTGGGCTGGATCTGTGACAATTGCAGTCACAGATCCAGCAATCCATCCATCCCTGCTCAGCCATCCCTGGTGCAATACCCTGCCAATACTCTGCAATACACCCTGTGCAATACTCTGCAATACACCCTGTGCAATACTCTGCAATACACCCTGTGCAATACTCTGCAATACCCTGTGCAATACTCTGCAATACCCTGTGCAATACTCTGCAATACACCCTGCCAATACTCTGCAATACCCTGTGCAATACTCTGCAATACACCCTGCCAATACTCTGCAATACCCTGTGCAATACTCTGCAATACACCCTGTGCAATACTCTGCAATACACCCTGTGCAATACTCTGCAATACCCTGTGCAATACTCTGCAATACCCTGTGCAATACTCTGCAATACACCCTGCCAATACTCTGCAATACACCCTGTGCAATACTCTGCAATACATCCTGTGCAATACTCTGCAATACACCCTGTGCAATACCCTGCCCATACTCTGCAATACCCTGTGCAATACCCTGCCCATACTGTGCAATACCCTGCCCATACCCTGCCATACTCCGCAATACTCCACAATACCCAGCAATACTCCACAATACCCGGCAATACTCCACAATACCCAGCAATACTCCACAATACCCGGCAATACTCCACAATACCCAGCAATACTCCACAATACCTGGCAATACTCCACAATACCCGGCAATACCCGGCAATACTCCACAATACCCGGCAATACTCCACAATACCCGGCAATACTCCACAATACCCGGCAATACTCCACAATACCCAGCAATACTCCACAATACCCTGCAATACTCCACAATACCCTGCAATACTCCACAATACCCTGCAATACTCCACAATACCCTGCAATACTCCTCAATACCCCGCAATACTCGTCAATACCCGGCAATACTCGTCAATACTCCTCAATACCCGGCAATACTCCTCAATACCCGGCAATACTCTGCAATAACCACTTCCCGCCCGCCCGCCGGCCGTCATATGACGTCCTTGACTTTGTGCGGAGATATCTGAATGATGGGAGCAGCTACAGGCATCATTCAGATATTCGCTTTTTCAGCTGGCGATTCCCTACACCATAAGAACAATCATAGCGGCTGTTCCACCGCTTGATCGCTCTTACGGAAGGTGAGAGGGGATGCCCCCCCCTCCTGCTGCCCTCCGGTGCTTCTACCGACTCACCGCTACGATCAAAGCCAAGATTGTTTTTTTTTTTGTTTTTTTTTTAGGCTTCCCAGCCTAGAGGTGAGATGTGGGGTCTTATTGACACCCCCCCCCCCATATCTCACTGTAAAGAGGACCTGTCATGCCATATTCCTATTACAAGGGATGTTTACATTCCTTGTAATAGGAATAAAAGTGCTAAAAAAAAAAATTTGGGGCGGAAAAACATGTCAAACTAAAATAAATAAAGTAAAATGAACAATAAAATATATATATATTTTTTAAAGCGCCCCTGCCCCCGCGAGCTCGCATGCAGAAGTGAACGCATACGTAAGCCCCGCCCACATATGAAAACGGTGTTCAAGCCACACATGTGAGGTATCGTTGCGAACGTTAGAGTGAGAGCAATAATTTTGGCCCTAGACCTCCTCTGTAACTCAAAACATATAACCAGTAAAAATATTTAAAGCATTGCCTATGGGGATTTTTAAGTAGCGAAGTTTGGCGCCATTCCACGAGCGTGTGCAATTTTGAAGGGTGACATGTTAGGTATCTATTTACTCGGCGTAACTTCATCTTTCACATTATGCAAAAACACTGGGCTAACTTTACTGTTTTTTTTTTCTTTTAGGCACAAAACAGTTTTTTTCCGTAAAAAACGCGTTAGAAAAATTCTGCGCAAATACCGTGCAAGATAAAAAGTTGCAATGACCACCATTATATTCTTTAAGGTCTTTGCTAAAAAAACATATATAATGTTTTGGGGTTCTATGTAATTTTATAGCAAATAAATGATGATTTTTACATGTAGGAGAGAAATGTCAGAATTGGCCTGGGTGCTCCAGAACGCCTGAAGGTGCTCCCTGCATGTTGGGCCTCTGTATGTGGCCACGCTGTGTAAAAGTCTCACACATGTGGTATCGCCATACTCGGGAGGAATAGCAGAATGTGTTTTGGGGTGTAATTTGTGGTATGCATATGCTGTGTGTGAGAAATAACCTGCTAATATGACAATTTTGTGGAAAAAAAAAAAAAGAAAAAAAAATCTTGATTTTTGCAAAGAATTGTGGGAAAAAATGACAACTTCAAAAAACTCACAATGACTCTTTCTAAATACCTTGGAATGTCTTCTTTCCAAAAAGGGGTCATTTGGGGGTATTTGTACTTTTCTGGCATGTTGGGGTCTCAAGAAATGAGATAGGCCGTCAGTACTTCAGGTGTGATCAATTTTCAGATATTGGCACCATAGCTTGTGGACTCTATAACTTTCACAAAGACCAAAAAATATCCACCAATTTGTACTTATTTTTACCAAAGATATGTAGCAGTATAAATTTTGGCCAAAATGTATGAAGAAAAAATACTAATTTGCAAAATTTTATAACGGAAACAAAGAAAAATTCATTTTTTTACAAAATTTTCAGTCTTTTTTCTCTTATAGCGCAAAAAATAAAAAACCCAACAGTGATTAAATACCACCAAAAGAAAGCTCTATTTGTGTGAAAAAAAGGACAAAAATTTCATATGGGTACAGTGTTGTATGACTGAGTAATTGTCATTCAAAATGTGAGAGCACCGAAAGCTGAAAATTCGTCTGGTTAGGAAGGGGGTTTAAGTGCCCAGTTGTCAAGTGGGTAATAACCTATTCAATTTTACTTGCGACTATTAAGCGAAAAAAGTCATACGATCTGTCATACGATATTCAGATCGTGTGTACGGGGCATTACCCTTCCTCTCACCAGCTGCTGCATTCCACCTTTCAGAGCTTCAAACTCTTCTAGCACAATATTCTTAGATTTCAATCTCTGTTATCCATGAAAACCTTTATATTCTTTATCACTACTCCTGTTCAGGACTCACGTATACTACTACCATAATCCAACTGCATAATGAAAACAGCTACTGCAACCTTATATTCCAAGCTTCTAGAAACCACTTTCAAGCCACTAGGAAAACAATTGAAGGTAATCGCCAGAAACTAAGCAACCTACTACCCATGAATTTGATCAACCACTAGAATTTTGTTAATTGTGAGCAATAATTTGACAGCTGTAGTACAGTTTAAGGTTAAATTGAATTGGAATTGAAGAGGGGTAAATAACTAAATCAATTTCATTGATAATGGTCAGCGATCATGGGACTTGGAGACACTTTAGGACAAGCCTGATTGAGACACTGGAGATTGATATCAAGCCTGTGATGTGTTTTGAGCTTACTGAAGCTCTGTATACACATGCAATTATCTGATAGTGGTCAATGCACTTATACCATTGAGTGCTCCCTACTGTTTTGACCCTGTTTTTTTCTATACTAAACCTATTACACTTTGAGAGGCCTCTTTTCTCTTTTGTGAACATTGCATACTTGCAGCATATGCTGGGACAAGAAAATTCTAATTTGTTCGTAGGATATCTATATTTACTGAGTTTATCAAGTGCTTTTTAACTTACTTTTAAACAGATGTTAATTTTGATGTGTTGAGTTCCAGTCTAGTAGGTGGTGGGATTACATTTAGGGGTTGATTTACTAAAACTGAAAGCAGAGTTCCAGTCGTTTTGTGCTTATTAATGGTCAGCACTCAGCAGCTACAAAAAGTGTAGCTGCTGACCTTTTATAAACAGACACTTACCTGTCCCACGATCCAGCGATGCAACCGCCCGAACCTCTGTTCTCTCCCTCTTCTCTCCCGGGCGCTGGCATCATAAGTATGGGCACCCGGCTGTAAAAGCTTGCGGCTCCCCAGCCGGGTGCACACTCCGCTTGTGCGAGTAGCAATGCACGTCCTTAATTGCCAGGCAATCTTTTGGGACCCGTGACTTGTCCCAGAAGATTTCAGGGAGGGAGGGGAAGAGGAGGACTTCCACTCGAGTCGCTTAGGGGTACCCACAAACTAGGTACCCACAGTAAGGATGATCCCGATGTTCGAGTAGAACAAACGAACATATGAGGGGCTCGTGGCAAGTTTGCCAAGTTTGGCCAAGTTTGGCCAATCACAGCGCGATGTGCTGTGAGAGCCATGATTGGCCAAAGGCAGGGTGCCTTTGGCCAATCATGGCTCAGGTGCTAAGATCACACCCCACACTATATAAGGCTGCTGCTTACACGACAGCCGTATATAGTGAATGAATAGAGATTAGGCAGGTAGTTAGTGTAGTGTGCAGTCAGTGTAGTATATATAATACAGTGCAAGTGTATAGTGCAGTTAGTGTAGTATATATAATACAGTTGAGAGTATATAGTGCAGTCAATGTAGTAGTATATATACTACAGTTCGGAGTATATAGTGCAGTCAATGTAGTATATATAATACAGTTCAGAGTATATAGTGCAGTCAGTGTAGTATATATAATACAGTTCAGAGTATATAGTGCAGTCAGTGTAGTATATATAATACAGTTCGGAGTATATAGTGCAGTCAATGTAGTATATATAATACAGTTCAGAGTATATAGTGCAGTCAGTGTAGTATATATAATACAGTTCAGAGTATATAGTGCAGTCAGTGTAGTATATATAATACAGTTCAGAGTATATAGTGCAGTCAATGCAGTATATATAATACAGTTCGGAGTATATAGTGCAGTCAATGTAGTTTATATAATACAGTTCAGAGTATATAGTGCAATCAATGTAGTATATACAGGTCCTTCTCAAAAAATTAGCATATTGTGATAAAGTTCATTATTTTCTGTAATATACTGATAAACATTAGACTTTCATATATTTTAGATTCATTACACACAACTGAAGTAGTTCAAGCCTTTTCTTGTTTTAATATTGATGATTTTGGCATACAGCTCATGAAAACCCAAAAATCCTATCTCAAAAAATTAGCATATTTCATCCGACCAATAAAAGAAAAGTGTTTTTAATACAAAAAAAGTCAACCTTCAAATAATTATGTTCAGTTATGCACTCAATACTTGGTCGGGAATCCTTTTGCAGAAATGACTGCTTCAATGCGGCGTGGCATGGAGGCAACCAGCCTGTGGCACTGCTGAGGTGTTATGGAGGCCCAGGATGCTTCGATAGCGGCCTTAAGCTCATCCAGAGTGTTGGGTCTTGCGTCTCTCAACCTTCTCTTCCCAATATCCCACAGATTCTCTATGGGGTTCAGGTCAGGAGAGTTGGCAGGCCAATTGAGCACAGTAATACCATGGTCAGTAAACCATTTACCAGTGGTTTTGGCACTGTGAGCAGGTGCCAGGTCGTGCTGAAAAATGAAATCTTCATCTCCATAAAGCTTTTCAGCAGATGGAAGCATGAAGTGCTCCAAAATCTCCTGATAGCTAGCTGCATTGACCCTGCCCTTGATAAAACACAGTGGACCAACACCAGCAGCTGACATGGCACCCCAGACCATCACTGACTGTGGGTACTTGACACTGGACTTCAGGCATTTTGGCATTTCCCTCTCCCCAGTCTTCCTCCAGACTCTGGCACCTTGATTTCCGAATGACATGCAAAATTTGCTTTCATCCGAAAAAAGTACTTTGGACCACTGAGCAACAGTCCAGTGCTGCTTCTCTGTAGCCCAGGTCAGGCGCTTCTGCCGCTGTTTCTGGTTCAAAAGTGGCTTGACCTGGGGAATGCGGCACCTGTAGCCCATTTCCTGCACACGCCTGTTCACGGTGGCTCTGGATGTTTCTACTCCAGACTCAGTCCACTGCTTCCGCAGGTCCTCCAAGGTCTGGAATCGGTCCTTCTCCACAATCTTCTTCAGGGTCCGGTCACCTCTTCTCGTTGTGCAGCGTTTTCTGCCTCACTTTTTCCTTCCCACAGACTTCCCACTGAGGTGCCTTGATACAGCACTCTGGGAACAGCCTATTCATTCAGAAATTTCTTTCTGTGTCTTACCCTCTTGCTTGAGGGTGTCAATGATGGCCTTCTGGACAGCAGTCAGGTCGGCAGTCTTACCCATGATTGCGGTTTTGAGTAATGAACCAGGCTGGGAGTTTTTAAAAGCCTCAGGAATCTTTTGCAGGTGTTTAGAGTTAATTAGTTGATTCAGATGATTAGGTTAATAGCTTGTTTAGAGAACCTTTTCATGATATGCTAATTTTTTGAGATAGGAATTTTGGGTTGTCATGAGCTGTATGCCAAAATCATCAATATTAAAACAAGAAAAGGCTTGAACTACTTCAGTTGTGTGTAATGAATCTAAAATATATGAAAGTCTAATGTTTATCAGTACATTACAGAAAATAATGAACTTTATCACAATATGCAAATTTTTTGAGAAGGACCTGTATAATACAGTTCAGAGTATATAATGCAGTCAGTGTAGTATATATAATACAGTTCAGAGTATATAGTGCAGTTAGTGTAGTATATATAATACAGTTCAGAGTATATAGTGCAGTCAATGTAGTATATATAATACAGTTCGGAGTATATAGTACAGTCAATGTAGTATATATAATACAGTTCAGAGTATATAGTGCAGTCAGTGTAGTATATATAATACAGTTCAGAGTATATAGTGCAGTCAATGTAGTATATATAATACAGTTCGGAGTATATAGTGCAGTCAGTGTAGTATATATAATACAGTTCGGAGTATATAGTGCAATCAATGTAGTATATATAATACAGTTCAGAGTATATAATGCAGTCAGTGTAGTATATATAATACAGTTCAGAGTATATAGTGCAGTTAGTGTAGTATATATAATACAGTTCAGAGTATATAGTGCAGTCAGTGTAGTATATATAATACAGTTCAGAGTATATAATGCAGTCAGTGTAGTACTGTATATATAATACAGTTCAGAGTATATAGTGCAGTTAGTGTAGTATATATAATACAGTTCAGAGTATATAGTGCAGTCAGTGTAGTATATATAATACAGTTCAGAGTATATAGTGCAGTCAGTGTAGTATATATATTACAGTTCAGAGTATATAGTGCAGTCCGTGTAGTATATATAATACAGTTCAGAGCATATAGTGCAGTCAGTGTAGTTTATATCATACAGGTTAGAGTATATAGTGCAGTCAGTGTAGTATATATAATACAGTTCAGAGTATATAGTGCCATCAGTGTAGTATATATAATACTGTACATTGCAGAGTATATAGTGTGGTCAGTGTAGTATATATAATACAGTGGAGAATATAGTGCAGCGCAGAGTATATAATACAGTGTATTGAAGTAGTTAAGGGAAACCCTATGACAAAATCAAGAAAAAAAAACTGCGTGGGGTCCCCCCCCCCCAAATCCATATTAGGCCCTTTGGGTCTGGTATAGATTTTAGGGGAAACTCTGTGCCAAAATGTAAAAAAAACCACTGTGGGGTCCCCCTCAAAATCCATACCAGGTCCTTTGGGTTTGGCAAAGATTTTAAGGGGAACTCTACGCCAAAATGTAAAACAAATTGGCATGGGGTCCCCCAAAATCCATACCAGACCCTTATCCGAGCATGCAGCCTGGCAGACCAGGAAAGGGGGGGACGAGTGAGACCCCCTCCTGAACCATACCAGGCTGCTTGCCCTCAACATGGGGAGGGTGCTTTGGGGTGATGGGACAAGGGCCTCTTCCCAACAACCCTGGCCAGTGGTTGTCGGGGACTGCGGGTGGGGGGCTTGTCAGAATCTGGAAGCCCCCTTTAACAAGGGGGCCCCCAGATCTTGCCCCCTCCCCCCATGTGAATGGGTATTGGGTACATTATACTCCTACCCATTACTCAAAAAAAGTGTCAAAAAGTAAAAACCACAAGAGAAAGTTTTTGACAATTCCTTTATAAAAAAAGTGTCCCGCAATGTCCATCCATCTTCAAGCACACCGCCCGATGGACCCGAAAAGTCCATAGGAGGCCCACGGTGACTGCTGTCTTTTCACTTTGACAGCTCTTATATAGGCAAGGACGGGGCCACTCAGTGATGTAACCAAGTGATCCCGCCCCTTATGGTGTCATGTGATGTCAAAGGGGGCGGGGTCATCCAGTTACATCAGCGTGTGGCCCCGCCCTTGCCTATATGAGAGCTGTCAAAGTAAAAAGACAGCAGTCGCCAGGCGGCCTTTTCTATTTTTCGGGTCCATCAGGCAGCGTGATTGAAGATGGATGAACGTCATGGGACACTTTTTTCTTTTTTAATAAAGGAATTGTCAAAAACTGTCTATTGTGGATTTTACTTTTTGACATTTTTTTGGTAAATGGGTAGGGGTACAATGTACGTGATACCCATTCACATGGGGGGGGTGGGATCTGGAGGCCCCCAGATTCCAATAAGCCACCCGCCTGCAGACTCCCACAACCACAGCCCAGGGAAGTGCACACTTTCCTTTGCTGATGTCATTTCCGGAACGGCTGGTTCCGGATCTTGCTGGGGTGGAATGCACGCTGAGACGTGGAGAGACTGTCGATCTGGCTAAAGATCGCTGTACATGCTGGTGCTGGCAGACGAGCACCTTAAAATGTGAGTGAGCACTTCTATTTCCTTTCTGGTGTTTAATCTACACTAAAACATATTGCGCTATGTGATTATTTCTTTGTACACCGAGTCATATAGCTTTGTGAGCACAAAGATTGCCCTCAAAAAAGACTTGAGCTTACGAAATATCCCATTGTTATGCTTGGTGTATGAAGCTGGAGCACAGTTTTGCTAATTAAGAGTACCTGTCACTACTTGCTGTATTTATTCCACTACATGAGGACTGTTCACTGTATGATTTTTTATTTTTATGTGTGGTTATATGTTATGCACTATATTCATAGTTATGAGCATATGAGAGTTAGCGCTGACCTTTTATATTTTCTTATTGATTGTTAGGTGATTTATTTCACTTGTTGAAGGGGCAGCTTTAACTCAATATTTTACTTTATTTGTATTTTTTTGGACGCCACTTTTTGTTTATTGGATTACACTGGAAAAAACACAATTTTATGTGTTTGATTGGTTTTTGATTTTGAAAAAGAAAGTAGAAAATAAAAATTTGAGCATTCTATGAACAGACTTGAACAGCTACAATGTAATCTCCTTTGCCCCTACAGCCTGGAAATGTCCCTCAAATTCCAGCCAAAAGTTTTTGTGTTTTCTATAAAGTGGATAAGAGTTATCTGTCTGTGACCCCACTTAAGACATTTTTCCTTACTTCCTCTCCTTGACATTCATGCTAATAAAGAGGATGCACTTGTCAGCAGGACAAGATGGCACAGACAGAAACAGCACATTGTTAGAAGTTCTAACCCTGCCCCACTCTGTCTTTTTTTTTGTTTACTGTGTCCCTATTAGAGTGAATTACCATATTTGCCATGTTCTGTCAAGACGTGAGCCGTTCTCCCAATAAGGACACATACAGTAAATAAAACCTGACAGAAGCATTGAAACCTTCTTCCCTTGCTGTTCAGAAGAAACTCAAAAGTTTTGATGGGAGCTGGGCTTTATTTAATTAAATAAATACTATAAAAGCATTTAACCACTGCAGCTCAGTCTTAAGCACTGTCACTAGCCATTGTCCTGAAGCAGTCTCTATTCTGAATCTAGACATCCAGCACCTCTGCTCCTGCACCTTGACACTGCCCTGAGGTTTAATATGAGGTTACAGAGTCTCCAAAATTGTGTTTTGATTTTTGAGTTGCCAGTCCCACTGGTGACAATCTTGTCTGAGTTGCCTATCTTAAATTGGTATTAACCCCCTCCCCTCGCACAAAAAATATATAATATACCGGTACTCTATTGCAGCTTACCTTAGATGTGGTGACTGTTTTTTATTTTTTTCCAGTCTTTTTTTTTTGTTTATCTTCTGGTGATCCGGCCATTAATACACTTTACGTCTTAGGGTGTCTCTAGGGAGATAGAAATGTTAGATACACTAGTAAATTTAGATAGATTTGACTAACTTGACTAACAAATTAAGGCAGAACTCCAGTTAACTTTTTATAACAGTTGCAGCAACAGTTTCATTTTTTCCTTTTGGGATAAAGGTTTTACATAAATGAATAAAGGCTGACCATTGTAAGCACCCCCATCAGTGTTAAAATGGAACTTTAGTC
The DNA here is from genome assembly GCA_029206835.1 of Rana muscosa. Lineage (NCBI taxonomy): Eukaryota > Metazoa > Chordata > Amphibia > Anura > Ranidae > Rana > Rana muscosa. The sequence goes on from CM055118.1 coordinate 738,888,199, forward strand.
AGAAAATTAAGTCCTGATCACTTAATGCTGGCCACTTTTGCAGTTATAGCTACGTAGAAAATAAGTGTCTATACGGTTTAAAATCCAATAATGCATGGTTTCACCCTGCTCTGCACATGCTCAGTTGTGCTTTATTCTTGATACTGTGTCAAAAATCAGAGCCACTAGAGGCCGATCTGCTAAAAGCTGAATGGCCCATACACACGATCCGACAATCAGAGGACAGATCAGTGGCTGGGAAGGTAGCAGAAGGCGGGCTACACTGCATTTAAGCTAATGGGTGCACTTAGGGTTGCCACCTTTTCTTCAAGCCAAACCCGAACACTTTAACAAAATGTGGGTGTGGCCAAATTGCTCTTGCTGACTTCATCACCCTGCCCACCAGTAATGCAGAACCCGGACTGTCCGGGTAAATTCCGGACGGGTGGCAACCCTAGGTGCACTGTGCACTAGACTGGCCATTGGCATGGAGCTGCTGTCTACTAAAGTACTATTTCAGGTGAGGAAGAAGGAACCTGTATATAGTGGGAGGCATATCTCTTACTCTCTCTCTCTCTCTCTCTCTTTCCCTTTATTGGCTGTTATCAGAGAACTGTGCAAAGTATTGCAGAGCAAACTTTCCATATGGGCTGCTATCAGTCATCAGAGAATTGTGCAGAGTATTGCACAGCAAACTTGTCATATGGGCTGCTATCAGACATCAGAGAACTGTGCAGAATATTGCACAGCAAACTTCCCATATGGGCTGCTATCAGACATTGAAGAACTGTGCAGAGTATTGCACAGCAAACTTTCCATATGGGCTGCTATCAGTCATCAGAGAACTGTGCAGAGTATTGCACAAAACAGGCTACGGGGGGGCTGCTATCACTGATTAGTGAAATATGCAGAGTGTTGAATGGAAAACTTCCCCTATGGGCTGCTATCAGTGGTCAGAGAACTGTGCAGAGCATTACACAGGACTGATCCTGGGGGGCTGGTATTAAGGAACTCCCAAAAAACTCTCTTTAAGGAATGGTGTGACTGATGAGAGAAATCTGCAGAGTATTATACAGGACTCTTTTTAGGGGTCTGGCATTAGGAAACTCTGCAGAGTATTGCACAGATAACTTTATTTAGAGGCTGGTATCAGTGATCAGAGATCTGTGCAGTTTCTTTTTTTTTTCTTTCTTTCTCCCTCCATTCCCTTTCTCTTTTTTCTCTTTCTTTCTCCCTCTATCCCCCTTTCCCTATATATTACCACATTCTCCACTATGTAAGTTATCGCACACTCTATTTAACCACACCCCCTTTAAGCCATGCCCATTATTGAGCATAATTGAAACCACATCCATTGTTTTGCCCCATCCCAGACCACGCCTACAAATGAATTCCCCGCCCCTCATTAAAATAATACTCTGCCTACAGACAAAAAAGTGTCCCTATAATTATTTTCAGAATGTTGGCAACTATGCTGTACTGACTCTGCCTCTGACTCTGCCTCCTAAAAACCCCTCCTCTCAGAATCTCTATAGTCCAGAAGACAGGATATGTGAAATATGTGGCACAGCAGTATTCTCTGACAAGGCTTAATGAATATGTGTCACGGAATTCAAGGAAGTAAATGTATGGGGATCAGAGCCAGAACTTGCCTGTCTGATGTGGGAGTACAGTAAAAAGTGTCAGGGGGGGGGGAGCAGAGAATGCAAGGTCAGCAGAGCAGTGTATAGATGTAGGTCAGGCACTGTACAGGGGATCAGCAGAGCAGAGGATAGGGTCGTTAGTTTGTAGGGCAGTGTACAGAGGCCAGGGGTCAGCTGGGTGGAAAGCAGGGGTTATCAGGGCAGAATACAGGGGGTCATCAGGGCAGTATACAGGGGTCAGCAGGGTGGAGGACAAGGATCACAAGGGCAGAGGACAGGGATTAAAATGGCAGAAGGGAAGGAAGGGTCTGCAAGGCAGTGTAAAGGGGTCAGCAAGATGGTGGACAGGGGTCAGGAGGGCAGAGTACAGGGGTCCATATGGCAGAGAAGAAGGGTCTGCAGGGCAGTGTACAGGGGTCAGCAGGGTAGAGGATGGCATCAGTATGACAAAGGAGAAGGGTCAGTATGGCAGAGGAGAAAGGTCTGCAGGGCAGTGTACAGGGGTCAGCAAGATGGTGGAAAGGGGTCAGGAGGGCAGAGTACAGGGGTCAGTATGGCAGAGAAGAAGGGTCTGCAGGGCAGTGTACAGGGGTCAGCAGGGTAGAGGATGGCATCAGTATGACAAAGGAGAAGGGTCAGTATGGCAGAGGAGAAAGGTCTGCAGGGCAGTGTACAGGGGCCAGCAGGGTGGAGGACAGGGATCAGCAGGGCAGAGAAAAGTGGATCAGAAGGGCAGTGTACTGTGATCAGAAAGACAGTGTAAGATTAGCTGAATGGAGAACAGGAGTCAGCTGCATGGAAGACAGGGGTCAGCAGGACAGAGAACAGGGGTTGGCAGGGCAGTGAGCAGGGGTCAGCAGGACAAAGAACAGGGGTTGGCAGGGCAGTGGACAGGGGTCAGCAGGATGGAGGACAGGGGTCAGCAGGAAGGAGGACAGGGGTCAGCAGGATGGAGGACAGGGGTCAGCAGGAAGGAGGACAGGGGTCAGCAGGAAGGAGGACAGGGGTCAGCAGGAAGGAGGACAGGGGTCAGCAGGAAGGAGGACATGCGTCAGCAGGAAGGAGGACAGGGGTCAGCAGGATTAAGGACAGGGGTCAGCAGGAAGGAGGACAGGGGTCAGCAGGAAAGAGGACAGGGGTCAGCAGGAAAGAGGACAGGGTCAGCAGGATGGAGGACAGGGGTCAGCAGGAAGGAGGACAGGGGTCAGCAGGAAGGAGGACAGGGGTCAGCAGGAAGGAGGACATGCGTCAGCAGGAAGGAGGACATGCGTCAGCAGGAAGGAGGACAGGGGTCAGCAGGAAGAAGGACAGGGGTCAGCAGGAAGGAGGACAGGGGTCAGCAGGATGGAGGACAGGGGTCAGCAGGAAGGAGGACAGGGGTCAGCAGGAAAGAGGACAGGGGTCAGCAGGAAGGAGGACAGGGGTCAGCAGGAAGGAGGACAGGGGTCAGCAGGAAGGAGGACAGGCGTTAGCAGGAAGGAGGACAAGGGTCAGCAGGATGAAGGACAGGGTTCAGCAGGAAGTAGGACAGGGTTCAGCAGGAAGGAGGACAGGGGTTAGCAGGAAGTAGAACAGGGGTCAGTAGATGGAGGACAGGGGTCAGCAGGATGGAGGACAGGGGTCAGCAGGAAGGAGGACAGGGGTCAGCAGGAAGGAGGACAAGTGTCAGCAGGAAGGAGGACAAGGGTCAGCAGGATGGAGGACAGGGGTTAGCAGGATGAAGGACAGGGTTCAGCAGGGAGGAGGACAGGGGTCAGCAGATGGAGGACAGGGGTCATCAGGAAGGAGAACAGGGGTCAGCAGATGGAGGACAGGCATCAGCAGGATGGAGGACAGGGGTCAGCAGGAAGGAGGACAGGGGTCAGCAGATGGAGGACAGGGGTCAGCAGGAAGGAGAACAGGGGTCAGCATATGGAGGACAGGGGTCAGCAGGATGGAGGACAGGGGTCAGCAGGAAGGAGGACAGGGGTCAGCAGGAAAGAGGACAGGCGTCAGCAGGAAGGAGGACAAGGGTCAGCAGGATGGAGGACAGGGGTTAGCAGGATGAAGGACAGGGTTCAGCAGGAAGGAGGACAGGGGTCAGCAGATGGAGGACAGGGGTCAGCAGGAAGGAGAACAGGGGTCAGCAGATGGAGGACAGTGGTCAGCAGGAAGGAGAACAGGGCTCAGCAGATGGAGGACAGTGGTTAGCAGGATGAAGGAGAACAGGGGTCAGCAGATGGAGGACATGGTGTCAGCAGGACAAGGTACAGTGGATCAAACCCCCCCATTCCCCTCTTAGCTCAAATCCCCCCACTCTCTCCTAGCACAGATACCCCTCCCACCCAAATTACCATTCCCAGCACAAATAGACTCCCTTTCCCCCCTCTACAAACCTCTCTTCCCAAGAACAAATAATGTTTACCTCTTCTCCCTTACAGGTGGGAAAACACTACAGAGGGTGTGCAGGCTGTGCTGTGCTCCTGTAATAACAGCACTCCTGCATGCACCAAATGACACAAGATCACTCCTACACACCTGGTTTTATTAACTGCCCCCTATCTCCTCCAAGGCCTGCACATCTCCCTTTTCACTTTAATTCCCTGCACTGCCTTCCCCTCCCCAGAATCTCAATGGGGTGGTGGGCCTGGGGGGGGGGGGGACGGGGGGACAACTGAAATTTGTGGGGGGGGAGGGGAGGCGTTCAGATCAGTCCATAGTGGGGATCTTCATAAAGAATGTTTACAAGTTTCAAGAACATTCAGACTAATAAGATTAGGCTAAAAATAATTGAAATTTAATGTGGAAATGAATATATGATTTTACATTTTGACCATCAATTTGCTTTAAGGAGTATGTCTTTCCAGAAACTGTCCTGTCTAATTGTTTGGTTCCCTCTGCAGTTTCATCCTTGGCTTTAGTGGCCCAGGAAGAAGCTACTGAAGAGGTTAGCCAATAAAAAAATGATATTTCTAGACAATCACGAAAGAAGGCATTAGGCAGTTGTATCCAAGCAGAATTACTGTATAAAAACGTTGCACATCTGACTACATTTTACTTTACACAGAGAGTTCACAACTGCTATCTAGGGATTTTTTGAGAACCGGGACATGGGTTAGGGAGAAGGGATGAGCTGGATTCAGTCCAGACCAACTATCTGCAGGACATTCCCCACCCTGCAGCTGGGGCTCATGACATCACTGATCTAATATTGCCACATGTCATTTGTGTATGTCCAGCTGCGGGTAGAGAAATGCCCCAGTCACAATTGATTGGGCTGGCTGGGATACGAGCATGTGACAGCTTCCCATGAGTTTTGCTTAGACATGTGTGGTTTGTTTCGTTCCGAATTTAAATTCAAACAAATTTTTCATTATTCAGAAATTTGGATGTATACGAATTTCTGAATTACAATAGTAACGAATTTAAACAAATCCGAAATAACTAATCTAAATTCAAATTTGAATAGATTTCAAATGAAATTCAAATAGTTTTTGAATCGAATTTGAATTTTCGAAGAGAATAAAATAGAATAGAAAATAAAGGCATAAAATAGAAAAGAATAGAATAGAATAAAAAAGAATAGAATAAAAAATAGAATAGTATAGAATAAAATAGAAAGAATAAAACTATGTTCTGAAATTCGAATTTCAAATAGAATAAATTTGAATTAGAATAGAATAGAAAAAAAAAGAATAGGGTAGAATTAAAAAAACAATAGACCAAAATAGAATAGAATATAAAGAATATAATAATTTCCTGAAATTCAAATAAAATACATTTGAATTTGAATATAATAGAAAAGAATAGATTAGATTAGAATAGAATAGAAAATAAACGAATACAATTGACTAGAATAGAAAAGAACATAATAATATAGAAAAAACAATAGAATAGAAAGAATATAACCATCTTCCAAAATTTGAATAGAATAAATTTAAATTTGAATAGAAAAGAATAGCAAATAATAGAAAAGAATAGAATAGAATAGAAAACAGAATAATAGAATAGAATAAACAATAGAAAAGAATAGAATAGAATAGAAATAATATAAAAATATAACTGTTTTTCAAAATTCTAATTTCACATAAAATAAATTTGAATCGAATGGAAAAGATTAGAACATAATAGAAAAGAATAGAACAGAAAATAAAAGAATAGAGTAGAAAAAACAATAGAATAGCATGGAATAGAAAATAATAGATTAGAATAGAATAAAGAATAAACAAATATAATTGACTAGAATAGAAAAGAAAAGAATACAATAGAAAAAACAATAGAATAGAAACAATATAACTATCTTCCAAATTTTGAATAGAATAAATTTGAATTTGAATAGATAAGAATAGCATAGAAGAGAAAAGAATAGAATAGAAAATAAAATAATAGAATAAACAATAGAAAATAATAGAATAGAATAGAAATAATATAAAAATATAACTGTTTTTCAAAATTCTAATTTCACTTAAAATAAATTTGAATTTGAATCGAATGGAAAAGATTAGAACATAATAGAAAAGAATAGAATAGAAAATAAAAGAATAGAGTAGAAAAAAACAATAGAATAGCATGGAATAGAAAATAATAGATTATAATAGAATAAAAAATAAATGAATAGAATTGACTAGAATAGAAAAGAAAAGAATACAATAGAAAAAACCAATAGAATAGAAAGAATATAACCATCTTCCAAAATTTGAATAGAATACATTTGAATTTGAATAGAAAAGAATAGCATAGAATAGAAAAGAATAGAATAGAATAAACAATAGAAAATAATAGAATAGAATAGAAATAATATAACAATATAACCGTTTTTGAAAATTCAAGTTTCACATAAAATAAATTTGAATTTGAATCGAATAGAAAAGATTAGAACATAATAGAAAAGAATAGAATAGAAAATAAAACAATAGATTAGAAAAGACAATAGAATAGAATGGAATAGAACGAATATAACCTTCTTCCAAAATTTGATTTAGAATGGAATTCGATTTGAAAGGAATGTGAATGTAATTTGGTTTGAATGCAATTCAAATGGAATTTGAAAAATTTGAATAGATTCGAATTTGAATAAATGAAAAAAATCCCGAAAACGAATGAAACTAATTAAACGAAACAAATTTATTTAAATAACTTAAAGAAACAAAACAATTTTTTTCGTTCTGCTGAACTGGATTCAGACTGAACCCAGCTCATTCCCGTTAGAGAGCAGCAAAGAGCTTACAACAGCCTCTAGATACAAGTGCTGTTAAATGGGATAGTAAGTGGAATGGCATGGGTCACTTTCTTGTTTTGCCATAATGATTGTATCCCTGGAAATATTGCTCACCCAGCAGCAGCATTTGTTTAAAATACCTTTTTAAATTCTCCTATGTGAGTTTGGTGTCTTTATTTACCACTGTGAAGTTCTGTTGGTAATCTCTTTCCTTTTCTACGGCTGCCCCTCTTTCTCTGTAGCTCAGGATTTCTTGATGTAGTCAGTGGGATATAAAAAAGGAAGCTGCAGAAACATGGAAATTGGGGGGAGGAAAATCCTGGCAGAAATTCATGAAGGAAGAACTGAATAAATAAAAAAATACATCACATTTTATAAAATTGCTGCAGAAAATGTGACTGCTTACTGTATTAGCATTAGCAGTCTTTAGAAATATTCTCCTGTTGTTAAACTGTTTACTCCAGCTGTCAGATAGTCCTTTATTTTCTTCTGTTTCCCATTCAGTTCCTCATTCAAGGCTTGTATTCTTTCATCCTAAATATTGGAGGGGGCGTATGAACATGTCAAACTTGCATATTTTAGACTCTTTATCACACTTTGTTTCATAAAAAACATGAAGCAGAAGCACAACTACCTGAATGTTCACATCTAATTAGCGCTTCTAATTAGTATCACAATGTTTAAAGCCCAAATTACAAAACACTACCCCTGCAGTGGGTCTCAGCTACAATGATGGGGTTAAATGGAGAATACACAAAACTTCTTTTGATGGGCACCCAAATGTAGCCACTTCAATACAGGGCACCTATACACCTTCCTGCACATTTTCAATGACAATTGCGCGGTCATGCGACGCTATACCCAAATGAAATTTGTATCATTTTTTTCCTACAAATAGAGCCTTCTTTTGGTGGTATTTGATCACCACTGGTGTTTTTATTTTTTGTGCCACAAATAAAAAAAGACCGAAAAAAAAAGTCTATTTTCTCCTTTACTAATGGGCACTGATGAGGCTGCACTGATGATGAGGCACTTATATGCAGCACTGATAGGCACTGATAGGCGGCACGGATAAGCAGCACTGATGGGCACTGATAGGTTGCACTGATATACAGCACTGATGGGCACTAATAGGCAGCGCTGATGGGCACTGAGGGGCACTGATGGGCACTGGTGGGCAGCACTGATAGATGGCACTAATAGGCAGCACTGATCAGAAGGCACTGGCAGGCATCACTAATGGGCACAGAATGCCATCCCTAATGGGCAATTATTGACATCCCTGGTGGGCTCTAGTGGGCTTACCTGGTGGTCATGGGTGGGCATTCCTAGTGGTCCTTGGTGGGCATCCTCAGGGGGGCTGCACCGATAATCAATCAGCGCAGATCCCCCCCTGTCAGGAGAGCAGCCAATCGGCTCTCCTCTACTCGCGTCTGTCAGTGCACAGCTTTTCCTGATTGGACACAGCTGATCACATGGTAAAGAGCCTACTTTAGAGGCTCTTTACCTCAATCGGAGATGCGGTGAGTCAGACTGACTCACCACACCACTGATCGCCACGTTGTGTGCCCCGGGCGCGCGATTGCGGCTTATCCTACTGGATGTCATATGACACCAAGTCAGGATAACAGAACCACTTTCCGGCCATCATTTTGTTATATGGCAGGCAGGAAGTGGTTAAACCATAGAAATAAAGAAAGAAGCACCAGAGCAAAATTGGATAAAAGAGTCAAAGGTAATTTTATTTGTTAAATAAAAAGTGACATAAAAACAGTCAATGCATTTCAGGGACAACCCCACTCCACCTTCATCAGGGCTCAAACACAGGATCAGACTTGGATGGACCCAGAGAAAACAGTGACTTCACAGATCTATAATAGACAGTAGTTGATGAGCAGCAATGGACTCCGCAGACTTTGGCACTCCCCTTCAACCCAGCTTGTGGGTGGCCCCTTGCTGTCTCCACATACTAAGCAGGGCTATTGGTCCTGTATCGTACTTGATAACATCATCATGAGGCTACAGCCTGGACCGTCTGATAGAAGAGGCACCAGGGGACCAGTAGCAGAGATCCAGGCAAAGCGAGTTAAAGTTAAGCTAACCACTTGCTGACCAGCTGCCGTCATTATACTGTGGCAGGTCAGGACAGTACGTTGGCCCTTTAAACAGCTCTAGCAGGCGCGTGCGCCTGCTGCATGGCAGAGAACACGATGTGCGTGGCTGGCGGCCGTGATGTCCGCCAGCCACGTGCGATCGTGGGCACAAGAGCCAGAACGGGGATGTGTGTGTGTGTAAACACACAAATTCCCTATTCTGTAAGAAGAGAGACAGATCGTCTGTTCCTACTAAATAGGAACAGCGATATGTCATCTCCACTAGTCAGTCATATCCCCATACAGTTAGAAACACACAGGTGGGAACACATTTAACCCCTTGATTGCCACTTAGTGTTAACCCCTTCCCTACCAGTGACATTTACACATCAGTGCATTTTTATAGCACTGATCGCTGTATAAATGTCAATGGTCCCAAAAATGTGTCAAAAGTGTCCGATCTGTCCGCCGCAATGTCGCTAAAAATCGCAGATCACCGTCATTACTAGTAAAAATAAAATAAATAATAAAAATGCCATAAATCTATTCCCTAATTTGTAGATGCTATAACTTTTGCGCAAACCAATCAATATACACTTTTTGCATTTTTTTTACCAAAAATATGTAGAAGAATATATATCGGCCTAAACTGATTAAGAAACTATTTTTTTTTTTTTAAATTTTGAGAGGTGAACAAATAGCATAAAAAAAAGCTCTATTTGTGGGAAAAAAAGGACGTGAATTTTGTTTGGGTACAGCATTGCACGAGCAATTGTCAGTTAAAGCGGCGCAGTGCTGTATCGCAAAAAAATGGCCTGGTCATTAAGGGGGAAATTCTTCCGGTCTTTAAGTAGTTAAAGTAGAACTACAGGCAAAACTTTTTTTTTCCATTTTGGATAGAGCAAGGGAGGGTTATTATCTCAGCCAGATTTTTTTTATCGCAATCTGTGTTCCATTGTGGAGAGTTATCTCCACTTCCTGTCCCATAGCCAAACAGGAAGTGAAAGGAGATCCCTGTAAATAAATGCTTAGAGGTGGAAGACTGTGCTGGACTGACTTGCTCGGTTGAGGGTCTGTGAGTGAGTGATAGTGGGGGGCGTGTTGGAGAAGTTTGCTCCCAGTCAATCCAGCCCAACTTGGCAGAAAGGTGGCGGTGGGCCCCTTTTGAGGGATTGGGTTGCTACTTCTGGGTACGGCCTCAAGGTAATTTCCGCATAAACAAGTTCTGGTGACCTGGGGGGTCCCCCAGGAATTCCTTTCATTTACAGGATAGGTAAAAGGAGTGCCCTGTATCCAATCAGAAGTAAATAAAAGGTGAATGGTTGTTTTTATTGGAATTAGCAGAGCATGATAAAACCAACATTTTTCAGAGGAACAAAGTCCCCCCCCCCCCCCCTTCTTTAGGGCTGCTGCTCTATGCTATGATGGATGGGGATGTGCCCAAGATGGTGTGCCTGTGACACTGGGATCGGGACGATTGCAGAGAATAGTCTTTGTTCCCCCGAAATGAGTTGGTTTTATCATGCTCTACTATTTCCAATAAAAATTACCATTCACCTTTTATTTACTTCTGATTGGATACTTGGCGCTCCTTTTACCTACCCTGTAAATGAAAGGAATTCCTGGGGGATCCCCCAGGTCACCAGAACTTTTGTCCCCATTAGAAGAGTTCCCCTCTATTACTTTTCTGGCGACAACCCAAAATTAGTGATTTTCTTTCTTTCACTTTCAATGATAATGGTAATGAAGGCAAATAGAGAGGGTGAATCTCCTTTACAGGGGAAGAGACAGCAATAAAAACTAACAGGTGTTCTAATCTATCTCCATCCTATCCAAAAAAAAAAAGTTTGCCTTTTCATGGCGCAGAGCACCACCCAAGTGTTGCAACAGCAAATTAATATTCGCTGTTGTAACACTGATCCTCAATCCGGCCAATCAGAAGCGGGTCGGTGGCATACTGTTTGCCGCCCCCCAAAAAAAATTTCACCTTCCGCCACTGCTTGTAAGTACTTGTTTGGTCAGCATCTTCAGTATTTTTAAAACTGGAGTTCCACCCAAAAATGGAACTTCCACTTTTTGGAATCCTCCCCCCCCTCCGGTGTCACATTTGGCTCCTTTCAGGGGGGAGGAGGGAGCAGATACTTGTGTAATACAGGTATTTGCTCCCACTTCCTGGCATAGATCACCTCGGTGATCGCGGTGACCTACGTCATGTCCGGCGCCTACACTGTCCTCCCCGCTGTCTTCTGGGAAACACACGGGTCCCAGAAGACAGAAGGGACCAGTGAGGACACGCAGCGCGACTCACGCATGCACATTAGGGAAGCGGGAAGTGAAGCCGCAACGCTTCACTTCCTGATTCTCTCACCGAGGATGGAGGCGGGGGCAGCCGAGAGCCGAGCGACTGATCGGCTTCGGCTGCCGACATTGCGGGAACCCTGGACAGGTAAGTGTCCATTTATTAAAAGTCAGCAGCTGCAGTATTTGTAGCTGCTGGCTTTTAATATTTTTTTTAGGCGGACCTCCGCTTTAAGTTGCTCCTTAATGATGTGATTCCTGATAAAATCGCATGTTTATGAAAAAAAATCATTTTGTTCACTTTAGATTACATTTTGTCTGAAGAGGAAACAGACAGCTTGATGCATTTTATATAATTGCGATTGTTGTATACATGTCTAGTGTAGCTTAAACATTTCCTGTAGGTCACAGATGGTGCAGCCTCTCAAAGCAATTGTTTCCTCTGACAACAATCTGATCGATATTCCAATCACACACATTCCTGGTACAGTGGCTCTTATAAAATAGTGGGTGCTACAACGATTACCAGCTGGGTCCTGGAAACATCAAACAATCGAACATACCACACCAAGGATCGTCCAATTACGTCCAAAAAAGATTTAATTAAAAAAATCACATCACAAAGGTGCAACGTTTTGGAGTCGCACAGGACCCTTTCGTCAGGCATGTGATGATCACATGCCTGACGAAGGGGTCCTGCGTGACTCCGAAACGTTGCACCTTTGTGATGTGATTTTTTTGCAATAAAACTTTTTTGGACGTAATTGGACGAACCTTGGTGTGCTGGCGAATATGTTCGATTCCTCTCACAACAATTCTCCTGATGTCATCAAGACTGTAGTAAGCACTCTACAGAGCAAAAGGGCACTGGCTGCTGCACTGAAGACACTGTATGCCAGTACAGCAACCAGTGTCTCTGATCAACAGCCACAGCAGTAAAATGTCACCATAGTGTTACTAGTAACTTTTTTTACATACTGTCACCTGCAAGTGCAGTCTCACTATGATGGCATTGTACTGCTGTGGCAGTGATCATGTACAATGTCTGCTCTGATATCACTTTATATCATTGCAGCCAGCCACTGTCTCTGATTACTGCCACAGCAGTACAATATCACCAGATGAGTGCAGGTTGTCAGTGTCCCCAATCACCACCACACCAGTCCTAGCATCATCATAAGGCCTTGTTCACATGTGGGGTGCTGTCTAAAGTGTGATCTCTTTAGAGAACATTTGATAGGCAGTAAAGGCATTGTATCGCCACCTCACCACCTGCTTTAACCCCTTGGACCCCCTTGGACACCTCCACCATTCACCTCAATGGGTCACAATCAGTAGACACTATAATTCCTACCACAGCTGCGGAATGTACACCCCCACCTGCTACCTCTGCAGCTACATGAGGTAGCAGTTGGGGGGGGGGGTGGTCATATTGGGGTTGATTAACTAATACTGGAGAGTGCAAAATCTGGTGCATAGAAACCAATCAGCTTCCAGTTGTTTTTTTTTTTTCATCAAAGCGTAAAGGATAAGGTCGCTTTAAAAAAATAAAAATGCACAGTTTTTTGCAGGTAAAATAAATGTACATTTCTTATGTTTTGTTGCAGAAGCCTGTAAAGCATTGCACCAGTGATCAGCAGATGGCTGGTGCCATGAAGATTTACTTCATACCTGTCAGTGTATAGGCTTGCTCATACCTCGTACAAAGAAGCCGATACATTCTGACAGGAAGACTCAATTAACTACCACAGCACTCACTGCCCCAAGGTAGTTAATTGAAAACTTCCGCAAAGGCTGCCGGACCTTGTAGTTTTCCATTCACAGAGGACTGTAAATAAGTGACATGGCCCGGGTAGGCAGAGTCCTGAATGGCCGCATCTTTTTTGAATTGTGGCAGCAGACATGGGGAGAAGATACCCGGTCTGCTGTCACAGTGGGAATTGGGGGGAGTGGGTGTCACTGCATTCATAAGGGGAACTTATCCTTTAATTTAATAAGCTGAAGTGTGAAGCCGATTGGCTACCATGCACAGCTGCACCTGGTTTTGCACTCAACAGTTTTAGTAAATCAACCCAGTGTCTCTTTTCACCCCCAAACCAGTCACAGTTTCCAAAAAATGTGATCGTCAGAAAATTAGATGCATAATTTGTGACTAGGCTGTAAAAAAGGCTCATGCATGTGGTATCACAATACTCAGGAGGAGTAGTAGAAGAGATGTAATTTTAAGTATGCCTATGCTGTGTGTTAGAAATATCTAATTAATTGATAACTTTAAAACAATACATTTTCATTTTCTTTAGTGCTTTTTCCAAAAACTTGTGGCAAAAAATAAATAATTAAATGGCTCATGCCTTTCAGAAAATACCTTGGAGTGTTTGCTTTCCAAAATGTGGTAATTTTGCAGGTGTTTCTCCTGTTTTGGTACTTCAGGGACTCAAGAAATATGATAGGTAGTAAGGAAATTAGATGCGTAATTTATGCTCCTTGATAGCCTAAAGGATATGCTCTATGAATCTAGGCTGTTAAAAGTCTTACACATGTGGTATGCCCACACTTGGGAGGGGTAGCAAAATGTGTATTGGAATGTAATTGTAAGTATGCTTGTGCTCTGTGTGAGCAAAAACTTGTTAAACTGACAACTTTGTGGGAAAATACAATTATTTAATTTCTTAATTTTCCAAAAAACTTTGACAAAGAAAAAGGACAACTTCAAAAAATTCAGCATGCCTCTTACTAAATACCCTGGATTTTGTACTTTTCAAAAAGGGGTCCTTTTGGGGGTATTTGTACAGTTCTTGCATTTTCTGCCAATTAAGTGTCTCAAGAAATTAGATAGGTGTACATTAAGGTTGATCAAAAATATATAGCATAGCTTGTAGACTGTATAACTTTCACACGACTAAATAATTTTCAATTACTTTTTTTTCACCAAGTGTAGTAGTATACACTCTGGCCCACATTTTTTTGAATAAAGAATATTTATTTGCAAAATTTGATAACAGAAACTAAAAACCCATTTTTTTTTTCTTACTATTTTTTGTTTATGTTCATTGGACATTGTACACAGTGGCGACTGGTGTTTTTTTCTTTTGGGGAGGCGGAAAACAAACACCCCCCACCCCTCGGTCAGTGAAAACCCTCCCCCCCCCCCCGGAAGACGGTCGGGACATCAAAGCCCCGCAATTACCCCATTTAGGAAGCGGGCGGGCGGACAGCATTTCTAGCGAGCGGCAGCTTTCTTCCTTCCTCCACCTGTGGATCATGGCGGCTTCCGCCATGCATCTCCCTCCTCCTCCTCCTAGGCATCCGATAGGATCGCTTGGCTTTTCAGACAATCGGGAAATGGGTATCAGAACCGCGCTTCCTGATTGGTGGAGCGACGATTCAGTGTTAGAATAGCGAATATTCATTCGCTATTCTAACACACCTGGGTAGACTCCAAGCGCAATGTGCCTGGAGCCCACCCTATTTTGAAACCTGTTAGAGTCTCTAGCTCTAATCAGGCGCTTCAAAAACGAAAACCCTGCCGCTGAAAAGGGCCAGACGCATGAATAGGGGGTGGCGTTGGAGATGGAAAGGGAAGGCGGCGCCCGTGCGCCCTTATTGGATGGGCCGCCCCTGCTCCTAAACCTTGTGGAAAGCCTTCCCAGAAGAGTTGAAGCTGTTATAGCTGCAAAGGGTGAGCCAATTCAATGATGAACCCTACGGACTAAGGTTGGGGTGCCATTAAAGTTCATGTGCGTGTAAAGGCAGGCTTCCCAATACTTTTGGTAATATAAAGTGTATATATATATATATATATATATATATATATATATATTGTGAGGGGGTTAGCTCGGCAGCGGGTGTGTGTGACCCCCGGGATGGGCTCCCCACACAAAAACAGGCCCAGCAAACGGAGGTTGTGGTTTTCAAAATCAAAAAGGTGCGGTTTATTTTCTATTTACAGTGACAAAACACAGCAAAGCAAAAGAAACATAAACAAAATAAATCCTGGTCAACTTGACCTCTGACTAAACATACAGGTTTCCTAACTAACAACTGGGATCAGCCTAGTGCTGTCCTAGTCCCTAAGTCCCTGGTTTTAAATGTCCAAGCAAATAGCCACACAGGCTTTGTCTCACCGCACAGGGGTTCACTCTCCCTAGACAGTCCACACAGGTCTGGGTCCAGGCATGAGCTAACATCTAATGAAGCTGGGAGTTCTTATAGAGGCCTAAATGAGCTGACAAGCTTCAGCTGGTCTCATCAACTCCCTGTCTGCACGACGCCCCACACTCTCCCTAGAGGTATGAGTCATCCATGAGCCCACTAGCCCCAGCTGGGCTTATACAACTCTCCACCTAGTTGTATAAGTCGGTGTAAAGCCTGAATCTGAGCGAAATATATCTACCCCCCTGGATGCAACCAGGTGACTTTACCTTCCTGCTGTCACATACCCCCCCTCTTGTTTTAACCTCGGGGTTGGAACACCAGCAATCAGGCATTCATGTACTCGAGACAAAGCATCCACATTCCCCATTTGAACGCCAGGGCGATGCTTTACTGTGAAGTTGAATTCCTGGAGGGCCAGGAACCACCAATTCACTCTTCTATTTGTTTCCTTGTTTTGAGCCATCCACTTTAACGGAGCGTGATCCGTAACCAAGTCAAAGTGCCTACCTAGCAGGTAGTACCGAAGGGAATCTAGAGCCCACTTCACCGCTAAACACTCCTTTTCAACGGTGGCGTAATTTACCTCATGGGACTTCAACTTCCTGCTGAGGTAAATGACTGGGTGCTCTTCCCCGTTCCAGACCTGGGACAATACTGCTCCTAACCCCACATCTGACGCATCACTTTGTACGACAAAGTCTTTAGAGAAGTCGGGTGAGTACAACACTGGCTGGCTACATAAGGCTTGTTTCAAGAATTGGAATGCTGCCTCAGCCTCGGGGGTCCATTTAATCATGACCGACCCTTTCCCCTTCGTCAGGTTGGTTAGGGGCACAGCCTTAGAAGCAAAGTGGGGAATGAATCGCCGATAATACCCAGCGATTCCCAGAAAGGCTCGTACCTGCTTCTTGCTGTTGGGACGTGGCCAACTCTGGATGGCCTCGACTTTGTTGAGTTGGGGTTTTATTACTCCCCTCCCAATGGTGTACCCAAGATATTTGGCCTCTTCCTGCCCAATGGTACACTTCTTGGGGTTAGCCGTAAACCCCGCTTCCCGAACAGAGTCCAGGACTGCTTGCACTTTTGGCAGATGTGAGGCCCAATCTGTGCTATGGACAATTGCGTCATCCAGGTAAGCCGCAGCATACTTCCGATGGGGCCTCAGCATCTGGTCCATTTTCCGCTGGAATGTGGCCGGCGCATTCTGTAACCCGAACGGCATTCTTTTATATTGGAACGCCCGTCTGGGGTTACAAATGCGGTTTTCTCTTTGGCCGACTTGGCCAGGGGGATTTGCCAATACCCTTTTGTGAGGTCAAGAGTCGTCATGTATCGGGCTGTTCCCAGCCGGTCGATCAACTCATCTATACGTGGCATGGGGTAGGTGTCAAATTTTGTAACTTTGTTCAACTGACGAAAATCGTTACAAAATCGCCAGCTCCCATCCGGTTTAGGCACCAACACAATGGGACTAGACCAATCACTTTGGGACTCCTCTATCACCCCTAAGTTCAGCATTTTCTGTACTTCCTCCCGTATTGCCTCCCGTCGGGCCTCTGGGATCCGATAGGGTTTTAACTTCACCCTTTCACCGGGCGGGGTAATGATGTCATGCTCTACCCCAGATGTTTGTCCCAGCAGCTCAGAGAATACCTCCTTGTTGCGAAGCACAAACTCCTTAACCTCCTGTTGTTGGGGTTGTGACAAGGTGGCTGCTATTCCAACCTCAGGAATCACGCAACCAGTTCGAGCTGGTGACCAAGTGTCTGCGACTAGGGACTCTCTATCCCTCCAGGCTTTCAACAGATTAACGTGATAGATCTGTTCGGGCTTTCGCCTTCCTGGTTGTCTGACCTTGTAATTCACTTCGCTCACTTTTTCCATTATCTCGTAGGGGCCTTGCCATTTGGCAAGGAATTTACTTTCAACCGTAGGGACAAGTACCAGTATCCTATCCCCCGGGGAAAAGGTACGGGTCTTGGCTCCACGGTTGTACACTCTCTGCTGTGCTAACTGCGCTTGGGCCAAATGTTCCTTCACGATGGGCATTACCTGTGCAATTCGGTCTTGCATCAGGGCGACATGCTCAATCACACTCCTGTGGGGAGAACTCTCACTTTCCCAAGTTTCCTTGGCAATATCCAACAGCCCTCTTGGGTGTCTCCCATACAGTAACTCAAAGGGGGAGAATCCCGTAGAGGATTGGGGCACCTCCCTAATAGCAAACATCAGATAAGGAAGTAGACAGTCCCAATCCTTTCCATCTCTATCCACCACTTTCTTCAACATTTGTTTTAGGGTTTTGTTGAATCTTTCAACCAGCCCATCGGTTTGGGGGTGATACACAGATGTACGTAATTGCGTCACTTTGAACAATTTACACAGCTCCTTCATAACCCGGGACATAAAGGGTGTACCTTGGTCCGTAAGCAGTTCTTTACAAATACCCACCCGGCTAAACACAAGAGATAGCTCTTTGGCTATGGTTTTGGCCGAGGTATTTCGGAGAGGGATCGCTTCTGGATAACGGGTGGCATAGTCCATTATAACTAATATGTACTGGTGCCCCCTAGCGGACTTGATTATAGGACCTACCAAATCCATGGCGATCCTCTCAAACGGGACCTCAATGATGGGTAGAGGGACCAGCGGGCTACGGAAATGTGGCATCGGGGCCGACCTCTGACACACAGGGCAGGAGGAACAATAATTTTCTATGTCCTTCATCACCCCCGGCCAATAGAATCTCTGTAATACCCTCTCTCGGGTTTTCTCTGTCCCCAGATGACCTCCAAGAATGTGCCCATGGGCCAACTCCAACACCAACTTCCTGTAAGGTTTGGGCACCACAAGCTGCTCAACGGTTTCTTCTGCCCTTTTTGCCACCCGATACAGTAGGTCCTTCTCTACGCTGAAGTATGGGTAAGTGCAGGTATTATCTGGGTTCACTAACTCGCCATCTATTTTCACTACGTTTTCCCGTGCCTTTATTAGGGCGGGGTCTTTCAACTGTTCTGTGGCAAAGTTTTCCCTGTGAACCTCAAGATCAGAAAACTCCACAGACGGTAGGTTTCCGTCTGAGGAGGTGGGCTCCTCTCCAGTTTCTTGAGTCTCCCCTGCCAATACCGATAAGGGAAATTCCGGAGAGTCCTCACCACTCTCAGGGGAGTTCTGGCTATCACATTCCTGGTACATAGGGGCACCAGTGGGGGGCTCAGGATCATCCCACAGTTCCCAGAACTTCGGAAAATCCCTTCCCACAATGGCGTCATGCGGTAACTGAGATACTAAGCCCACTGGATGAAAGAGGGTACCTTTGGGGGTCTCGAAACACACTGTAGTCACTGGATACTCTCGGGTGTCCCCATGCACACAAATAACAGCTACCTTTCTATTCCCAGAGACCTCTGTTTTAACTAACTCAGCCTTTATCAGGGTCACAAGGCTACCTGAATCCAGCAATACCACAACATTTCTACCATTAACACACATTTTGCATAAATGTTTCTCAGTTCCTCGAATGGCAGTGCATGCGACTGTCGCACACAGCGACTGACGTCTGCCCGTCAGAAAGTCACACTGCATGGGTTCCTCCACAACCGGGCAATTGGCTGCAATATGTCCCGCTTGCCGGCAGCGGTAGCAAACGATCCTTCTTGCCGCCTCTTGAGCCGCTGATTTACCAGGCTGTTCTCGCCAAACTTGGGGTAGAGCTCCCACCCTCTCACTCTCTCCACCCTCACCCCTTGGAATCCTCTTATCCGCCCCTGGGGATGGTCTGGTCTTAGGGTGGAAAGTCTGAGTGTCTCTGGAAGAGGCCGTCAGGTTCTCTGTAGCCAAGTATTTCTCCACACGATCCACAAGACCATCGGCCGTCTCTGGGTCTCCATGGCTTACCCACTTTTGGATGGCAGTAGGAAGAGCTCTCAAAAACCGATCCATTACAACACGTTCCACAATCTTTGGTGCGGACAAAGTCTCTGGCTGTAGCCACTTTCTGCTCAGGTGAATGAGATCATACATTTGAGACCTGGGGGGTTTTCCAAGCTGGAAAGTCCAGTTATGCACACGCTGAGCCCGGACAGCCAGGGTGACACCCAGCCTTGCCAATATTTCAGCTTTTAGCATCACATAGTCTTTTGCTTGGTTAGGCTCTAGGTCATAGTAAGCTTTCTGCGATTCACCAGTTAACAGAGGAGCCACCAGTCCAGCCCACTGCTCCTCAGGCCACTTTTCTCTTTCAGCGGTCCTTTCAAATGTGGTCAAAAATACCTCTGGATCATCCTCTCCAGTCATTTTTGTCAATAAACGACTCACCCCAAAGGACGCGGTATTAGTGGGACGGCTTTCCTCACTGGTCTGCGGACGTTGCTGCATTACTGCTTCCATCTGTTGTTGTAGTCTCTGCTCTTGCTTCTGCAACAGGTCTATGAAGCGGGCCTCAGATTGCTGCTGGGCTTGTTGCTGAGCCTCCAGACTCTGTTGCAAAGTTGCGTGTGTCTGCTGCTGGGCTGCAAGGCTCTGTTGATGAGCTTGCTGCTGGGCTGCAAGGCTCTGTTGATGAGCTTGCTGCTGGGCTGCGAAGTTCTGTTGTTGAGCTGCAAGGCTCTGTTGATGAGCTGCAAGGCTCTTTTGCAAACCTGCATTTGTCTGCTGTTGATTGGCATTTGCTAGAGCCAGCTGTTTCAGTATCTCCTCCATGCTGGCTTAAAAAAAAACTGCCACTGGTTCTCCACCAACTGTGAGGGGGTTAGCTCGGCAGCGGGTGTGTGTGACCCCCGGGATGGGCTCCCCACACAAAAACAGGCCCAGCAAACGGAGGTTGTGGTTTTCAAAATCAAAAAGGTGCGGTTTATTTTCTATTTACAGTGACAAAACACAGCAAAGCAAAAGAAACATAAACAAAATAAATCCTGGTCAACTTGACCTCTGACTAAACATACAGGTTTCCTAACTAACAACTGGGATCAGCCTAGTGCTGTCCTAGTCCCTAAGTCCCTGGTTTTAAATGTCCAAGCAAATAGCCACACAGGCTTTGTCTCACCGCACAGGGGTTCACTCTCCCTAGACAGTCCACACAGGTCTGGGTCCAGGCATGAGCTAACATCTAATGAAGCTGGGAGTTCTTATAGAGGCCTAAATGAGCTGACAAGCTTCAGCTGGTCTCATCAACTCCCTGTCTGCACGACGCCCCACACTCTCCCTAGAGGTATGAGTCATCCATGAGCCCACTAGCCCCAGCTGGGCTTATACAACTCTCCACCTAGTTGTATAAGTCGGCGTAAAGCCTGAATCTGGGCGAAATATATCTACCCCCCTGGATGCAACCAGGTGACTTTACCTTCCTGCTGTCACAATATATATATATGTATAAATATACATATATATTTTTTTTTTCCTTGTTATACTTTGCAGTATATTTTGAGTAGGGATGAGCTTCGTGTTCGAGTCGAACATACGTTCGACTCGAACATCGGCTGTTCGATCGTTCGACGAAGATCGAACGATTTGGGCCGTTCGCGCCAAATTCGAGTGACGCGAACGGCCCACAATGCACTACGCCATCGCAGTGTCATCCAGGCGCTGTGATTGGCCAAGCATGCACTGTGACCCCGCATGCTTGGCCAATCACAGCGCCGGCAGCGAGGAGAGCAATGATTGGCCACAGGCAGGATGCCTGTGGCCAATTATTGCTGAGGGTGTTTAGTACACGCCCCACACTATAAAAGGCCGCCAGCACGGCGGCCTAGTGTAGTGTGTTCCGGAGCAGGGAAAGACAAGCATAGGCAGGGACAGTGACATTTATTTCTTTCTTGCTTAACCTGGATTCATTTAGTTTAGGGAAAGAGAAGGATAGGTAGGGAGAGTGTCAGTGTGTTTTACTGTGCCAGTCCTTGTTTCTAGGGACAAAGAAGGAAAGTGAGGGGATTTCTCCTTGTGCTATAGTGTGCTTTAAAAAAAACATTTTTTCTAGGGACAGAAAACTGTAGGTAGGGAGAGTGTCAGTTTCTTTCACTGTGCCAGTCCTTGTTTCTAGGGACAAAGAAGGAAAGTGAGGGGATTTCTCCTTGTGCTATAGTGTGCTTGAAAAAAACATTTTTTCTAGGGACAGAAAACTGTAGGTAGAGAGAGTGTCAGTTTCTTTCACTGTGCCAGTCCTTGTTTCTAGGGACAAAGAAGGAAAGTGAGGGGATTTCTCCTTGTGCTATAGTGTGCTTTAAAAAAACATTTTTTCTAGGGACAGAAAACTGTAGGTAGGGAGAGTGTCAGTTTCTTTCACTGTGCCAGTCCTTGTTTCTAGAGACAAAGAAGGAAAGTGAGGGGATTTCTCCTTGTGCTATAGTGTGCTTTAAAAAAACATTTTTTCTAGGGACAGAAAACTGTAGGTAGGGAGAGTGTCAGTTTCTTTCACTGTGCCAGTCCTTGTTTCTAGGGACAAAGAAGGAAAGTGAGGGGATTTCTCCTTGTGCTATAGTGTGCTTTAAAAAAACATTTTTTCTAGGGACAGAAAACTGTAGGTAGGGAGAGTGTCAGTTTCTTTCACTGTGCCAGTCCTTGTTTCTAGGGACAAAGAAGGAAAGTGAGGGGATTTCTCCTTGTGCTATAGTGTGCTTTAAAAAAACATTTTTTCTAGGGACAGAACACTGTAGGTAGGGAGAGTGTCAGTTTCTTTCACTGTGCCAGTCCTTGTTTCTAGGGACAAAGAAGGAAAGTGAGGGGATTTCTCCTTGTGCTATAGTGTGCTTTAAAAAAACATTTTTTCTAGGGACAGAACACTGTAGGTAGGGAGAGTGTCAGTTTCTTTCACTGTGCCAGTCCTTGTTTCTAGGGACAAAGAAGGAAAGTGAGGGGATTTCTCCTTGTGCTATAGTGTGCTTTAAAAAAACATTTTTTCTAGGGACAGAAAACTGTAGGTAGGGAGAGTGTCAGTTTCTTTCACTGTGCCAGTCCTTGTTTCTAGGGACAAAGAAGGAAAGTGAGGGGATTTCTCCTTGTGCTATAGTGTGCTTTAAAAAAACATTTTTTCTAGGGACAGAAAACTGTAGGTAGGGAGAGTGTCAGTTTCTTTCACTGTGCCAGTCCTTGTTTCTAGGGACAAAGAAGGAAAGTGAGGGGATTTCTCCTTGTGCTATAGTGTGCTTTAAAAAAACATTTTTTCTAGGGACAGAAAACTGTAGGTAGGGAGAGTGTCAGTTTCTTTCACTGTGCCAGTCCTTGTTTCTAGGGACAAAGAAGGAAAGTGAGGGGATTTCTCCTTGTGCTATAGTGTGCTTTAAAAAAACATTTTTTCTAGGGACAGAAAACTGTAGGTAGGGAGAGTGTCAGTTTCTTTCACTGTGCCAGTCCTTGTTTCTAGGGACAAAGAAGGAAAGTGAGGGGATTTCTCCTTGTGCTATAGTGTGCTTTAAAAAAACATTTTTTCTAGGGACAGAAAACTGTAGGTAGGGAGAGTGTCAGTTTCTTTCACTGTGCCAGTCCTTGTTTCTAGGGACAAAGAAGGAAAGTGAGGGGATTTCTCCTTGTGCTATAGTGTGCTTTAAAAAAACATTTTTTCTAGGGACAGAAAACTGTAGGTAGGGAGAGTGTCAGTTTCTTTCACTGTGCCAGTCCTTGTTTCTAGGGACAAAGAAGGAAAGTGAGGGGATTTCTCCTTGTGCTATAGTGTGCTTTAAAAAAACATTTTTTCTAGGGACAGAACACTGTAGGTAGGGAGAGTGTCAGTTTCTTTCACTGTGCCAGTCCTTGTTTCTAGGGACAAAGAAGGAAAGTGAGGGGATTTCTCCTTGTGCTATAGTGTGCTTTAAAAAAAACATTTTTTCTAGGGACAGAACACTGTAGGTAGGGAGAGTGTCAGTTTCTTTCACTGTGCCAGTCCTTGTTTCTAGGGACAAAGAAGGAAAGTGAGGGGATTTCTCCTTGTGCTATAGTGTGCTTTAAAAAAACATTTTTTCTAGGGACAGAAAACTGTAGGTAGGGAGAGTGTCAGTTTCTTTCACTGTGCCAGTCCTTGTTTCTAGGGACAAAGAAGGAAAGTGAGGGGATTTCTCCTTGTGCTATAGTGTGCTTTAAAAAAACATTTTTTCTAGGGACAGAAAACTGTAGGTAGGGAGAGTGTCAGTTTCTTTCACTGTGCCAGTCCTTGTTTCTAGGGACAAAGAAGGAAAGTGAGGGGATTTCTCCTTGTGCTATAGTGTGCTTTAAAAAAACATTTTTTCTAGGGACAGAACACTGTAGGTAGGGAGAGTGTCAGTTTCTTTCACTGTGCCAGTCTTTTCTAGGACAAAGAAGGAAAGTGAGGGGATTTCTCCTTGTGCTATAGTGTGCTTTAAAAAAACATTTTTTCTAGGGACAGAACACTGTAGGTATGGAGAGTGTCAGTTTCTTTCACTGTGCCAGTCCTTGTTTCTAGGGACAAAGAAGGAAAGTGAGGGGATTTCTCCTTGTGCTATAGTGTGCTTTAAAAAAACATTTTTTCTAGGGACAGAACACTGTAGGTAGGGAGAGTGTCAGTTTCTTTCACTGTGCCAGTCCTTGTTTCTAGGGACAACGAAGGAAAGTGAGGGGATTTCTCCTTGTGCTATAGTGTGCTTTAAAAAAACATTTTTTCTAGGGACAGAAAACTGTAGGTAGGGAGAGTGTCAGTTTCTTTCACTGTGCCAGTCCTTGTTTCTAGGGACCACGAAGGAAAGTGAGGGGATTTCTCCTTGTGCTATAGTGTGCTTTAAAAAAACATTTTTTCTAGGGACAGAAAAACTGTAGGTAGGGAGAGTGTCAGTTTCTTTCACTGTGCCAGTCCTTGTTTCCAGGGACAAAGAAGGAAAGTGAGGGGATTTCTCCTTGTGCTATAGTGTGCTTTAAAAAAACATTTTTTCTAGGGACAGAAAACTGTAGGTAGGGAGAGTGTCAGTTTCTTTCACTGTGCCAGTCCTTGTTTCTAGGGACAAAGAAGGAAAGTGAGGGGATTTCTCCTTGTGCTATAGTGTGCTTTAAAAAAACATTTTTTTCTAGGGACAGAAAACTGTAGGTAGGGAGAGTGTCAGTTTCTTTCACTGTGCCAGTCCTTCTTTCTAGGGACAAAGAAGGAAAGTGAGGGGATTTCTCCTTGTGCTATAGTGTGCTTTAAAAAAAACATTTTTTCTAGGGACAGAAAACTGTAGGTAGGGAGAGTGTCAGTTTCTTTCACTGTGCCAGTCCTTGTTTCTAGGGACAAAGAAGGAAAGTGAGGGGATTTCTCCTTGTGCTATAGTGTGCTTTAAAAAAAACATTTTTTCTAGGGACAGAAAACTGTAGGTAGGGAGAGTGTCAGTTTCTTTCACTGTGCCAGTCCTTGTTTCTAGGGACAAAGAAGGAAAGTGAGGGGATTTCTCCTTGTGCTATAGTGTGCTTTAAAAAAAAAATTTTCTAGGGACAGAAAACTGTAGGTAGGGAGAGTGTCAGTTTCTTTCACTGTGCCAGTCCTTGTTTCGAGGGACAAAGAAGGAAAGTGAGGGGATTTCTCCTTGTGCTATAGTGTGCTTTAAAAAAACATTTTTTCTAGGGACAGAAAACTGTAGGTAGGGAGAGTGTCAGTTTCTTTCACTGTGCCAGTCCTTGTTTCTAGGGACAAAGAAGGAAAGTGAGGGGATTTCTCCTTGTGCTATAGTGTGCTTTAAAAAAACATTTTTTCTAGGGACAGAAAACTGTAGGTAGGGAGAGTGTCAGTTTCTTTCACTGTGCCAGTCCTTGTTTCTAGGGACAAAGAAGGAAAGTGAGGGGATTTCTCCTTGTGCTATAGTGTGCTTGAAAAAAACATTTTTTCTAGGGACAGAAAACTGTAGGTAGGGAGAGTGTCAGTTTCTTTCACTGTGCCAGTCCTTGTTTCTAGGGACAAAGAAGGAAAGTGAGGGGATTTCTCCTTGTGCTATAGTGTGCTTTAAAAAAACATTTTTTCTAGGGACAGAAAACTGTAGGTAGGGAGAGTGTCAGTTTCTTTCACTGTGCCAGTCCTTGTTTCTAGGGACAAAGAAGGAAAGTGAGGGGATTTCTCCTTGTGCTATAGTGTGCTTTAAAAAAACATTTTTTCTAGGGACAGAAAACTGTAGGTAGGGAGAGTGTCAGTTTCTTTCACTGTGCCAGTCCTTGTTTCTAGGGACAAAGAAGGAAAGTGAGGGGATTTCTCCTTGTGCTATAGTGTGCTTTAAAAAAACATTTTTTCTAGGGACAGAACACTGTAGGTAGGGAGAGTGTCAGTTTCTTTCACTGTGCCAGTCCTTGTTTCTAGGGACAAAGAAGGAAAGTGAGGGGATTTCTCCTTGTGCTATAGTGTGCTTTAAAAAAAAACATTTTTTCTAGGGACAGAACACTGTAGGTAGGGAGAGTGTCAGTTTCTTTCACTGTGCCAGTCCTTGTTTCTAGGGACAAAGAAGGAAAGTGAGGGGATTTCTCCTTGTGCTATAGTGTGCTTTAAAAAAACATTTTTTCTAGGGACAGAAAACTGTAGGTAGGGAGAGTGTCAGTTTCTTTCACTGTGCCAGTCCTTGTTTCTAGGGACAAAGAAGGAAAGTGAGGGGATTTCTCCTTGTGCTATAGTGTGCTTTAAAAAAACATTTTTTCTAGGGACAGAAAACTGTAGGTAGGGAGAGTGTCAGTTTCTTTCACTGTGCCAGTCCTTGTTTCTAGGGACAAAGAAGGAAAGTGAGGGGATTTCTCCTTGTGCTATAGTGTGCTTTAAAAAAACATTTTTTCTAGGGACAGAACACTGTAGGTAGGGAGAGTGTCAGTTTCTTTCACTGTGCCAGTCCTTGTTTCTAGGGACAAAGAAGGAAAGTGAGGGGATTTCTCCTTGTGCTATAGTGTGCTTTAAAAAAACATTTTTTCTAGGGACAGAACACTGTAGGTAGGGAGAGTGTCAGTTTCTTTCACTGTGCCAGTCCTTGTTTCTAGGGACAAAGAAGGAAAGTGAGGGGATTTCTCCTTGTGCTATAGTGTGCTTTAAAAAAACATTTTTTCTAGGGACAGAAAACTGTAGGTAGGGAGAGTGTCAGTTTCTTCACTGTGCCAGTCCTTGTTTCTAGGGACCACGAAGGAAAGTGAGGGGATTTCTCCTTGTGCTATAGTGTGCTTTAAAAAAACTTTTTTTCTAGGGACAGAAAAACTGTAGGTAGGGAGAGTGTCAGTTTCTTTCACTGTGCCAGTCCTTGTTTCTAGGGACAAAGAAGGAAAGTGAGGGGATTTCTCCTTGTGCTATAGTGTGCTTTAAAAAAAACATTTTTTCTAGGGACAAAAAACTGTAGGTAGGGAGAGTGTCAGTTTTCTTTCACTGTGCCAGTCCTTGTTTCCAGGGACAAAGAAGGAAAGTGAGGGGATTTCTCCTTGTGCTATAGTGTGCTTTAAAAAAACATTTTTTCTAGGGACAGAAAACTGTAGGTAGGGAGAGTGTCAGTTTCTTTCACTGTGCCAGTCCTTGTTTCTAGGGACAAAGAAGGAAAGTGAGGGGATTTCTCCTTGTGCTATAGTGTGCTTTAAAAAAACATTTTTTCTAGGGACAGAAAACTGTAGGTAGGGAGAGTGTCAGTTTCTTTCACTGTGCCAGTCCTTGTTTCTAGGGACAAAGAAGGAAAGTGAGGGGATTTCTCCTTGTGCTATAGTGTGCTTTAAAAAAAATTTTTTCTAGGGACAGAAAACTGTAGGTAGGGAGAGTGTCAGTTTCTTTCACTGTGCCAGTCCTTGTTTCTAGGGACAAAGAAGGAAAGTGAGGGGATTTCTCCTTGTGCTATAGTGTGCTTTAAAAAAACATTTTTTCTAGGGACAGAAAACTGTAGGTAGGGAGAGTGTCAGTTTCTTTCACTGTGCCAGTCCTTGTTTCTAGGGACAAAGAAGGAAAGTGAGGGGATTTCTCCTTGTGCTATAGTGTGCTTTAAAAAAAAAAAAATTCTAGGGACAGAAAACTGTAGGTAGGGAGAGTGTCAGTTTCTTTCACTGTGCCAGTCCTTGTTTCTAGGGACAAAGAAGGAAAGTGAGGGGATTTCTCCTTGTGCTATAGTGTGCTTTAAAAAAACATTTTTTCTAGGGACAGAAAACTGTAGGTAGGGAGAGTGTCAGTTTCTTTCACTGTGCCAGTCCTTGTTTCTAGGGACAAAGAAGGAAAGTGAGGGGAATTCTCCTTGTGCTATAGTGTGCCAAAGCATTCCTCATCAACCATCTTTGAAATCCTTGTTTTTTGGACAGTCAGGGAAATTGTCGTTGTGCTATTCTGTGCAAAAGCAATAATCCTCAACCATATTTAGAAATCCTTAAGTAAAGGGACAGAGAAGGACACCTGAAGGTAGCCCTTATTGCTTTTTTCCCATCTCCCTGCAGGCCATCTATTAGAATGTCTGGAAGGCAAACAAGGAGAGGCAGACAGTCAGGAGGCAATAAAAGAGGGCAAGCAGGCTCTGTGTCTGGGGGCAACAGTGCTGGTCGTGGACGCGGTGCATTGTCATCAGCACATGGCCATGGGACACGCTTGTCCTTCTTTTCGGCAGCTGGACATGTTGAGCCACATCATGCGAAGACTTGGTAGAGTGGATGACCAAGCCCTCCTCCTCCTCCTCATCCTCTCTCACCCAGGCTCAGGGTACTGGCAAAGCAGCTGCCAAAGCGTCCTCTTCCCTGGTATCAATGTCAGACTCATCATCAGTCACTCCTTCCCTAGACCCACCATGTCCTCCTCCTGAGGAGTCCCCCGAACTGTTTGAGCACAGTGTTGGGTACATGCTCCAGGAGGATGCCCAGCGTTTCGAAGGGTCTGATGATGAAACCCAGCTACAGGAAGGCAGTAGCGTGAGAGCAGACAGAGGGGATGCTCAAGAAGGACACCAATCTGGCAGTCATGTTCCAGCAGCTGCAGCATACTGCCAGATTGGCTCCAGTGATGAGGAGGGAGGGGATGA
This sequence comes from Rana muscosa, assembly GCA_029206835.1. Classification (NCBI taxonomy): domain Eukaryota; kingdom Metazoa; phylum Chordata; class Amphibia; order Anura; family Ranidae; genus Rana; species Rana muscosa. The sequence goes on from CM055118.1 coordinate 738,916,478, forward strand.
TGAGGTCACTGACTCCACGTGGGTGCCTAATAGGAGAGAGGAGGAGGAGGAGGATGAGGAGGAGGCACATCTCCAACGAGGCAGGATGCCCTTTGGTGGCCAGCGTAAGGGCAGTACACCGACGGAATCACACCGCAGAGCTCCGCCTGTGCAGGGCGCTGCCTCTGCCCGTCATTCAAAAAGTTCCTTGGTGTGGGCCTGTTTTGAGGCTAGTGCATCAGATCGCACAGCTGCTGTTTGCAACATATGTCTCAAGCGTATATCGCGTGGCCAAAACATCAGCCGCTTGGGTACCACATGCCTGACCAGACATATGTTGACCTGCCATGCAGCTCGTTGGCAAGCCTACCTCAAAGACCCACACCAAAGAACAAAGCGGACCTCTCCTTGCACCGCATCAGCTGGGATCTCCAATCCCACTATAACTTCAGTCCTCTCTGAAACATGCACTGAGAGGAATGAAGGTGTAGAATTAGGTGTGTCACAGCCAAGTACTTGCGGCCACTCTGCTAGCAGTACACCGACGTCCGATTCTAGCAGGCAAATTTCCCTGCCCCAGCTGCTGGACCGTCGAAAGAAGTTCACTCCCAGCCATCCACATGCCCAGCGGTTGAATGCTAGCTTGGCTAAATTGCTAGCGCTTCAACTGCTGCCTTTTCAGTTGGTAGACTCGGCCCCCTTCCGTGAGTTTGTGCAATGTGCGGTTCCTCAGTGGCAGGTTCCCAAACGCCACTTTTTCTCACGGAAGGCTATTCCGGCTCTCTACCGGCATGTGGAAGGCAATGTCTTGGCCTCGCTGGACAGGGCGGTCAGCGGTAAGGTGCATATTACCGCTGACTCATGGTCCAGCAGGCATGGACAGGGACGTTACCTTTCTTTCACGGCCCATTGGGTCACTCTTTTGGCAGCTGGGAAGGATGCAGGACAAGGTGCAGTAGTGTTGGAGGTTGTTCCACCGCCACGCCTCCAAAATGCTACTACTGGTTGTGACACACCTCTCTCCTCCACCCCCTCCTCTTCTTCTTCCTCCATGGCCTCTTCCTGTGGTTTGTCCTATGAACCAGCGGTGCTCCGTAGCCGTTCACGGGGCTACGCAAGTACGCAGGCAAAAAGATGCCATGCCGTGCTTGCGCTGGTGTGTTTGGGGGACAGAAGCCACACTGGGGCAGAGGTCCTGTCTGCTCTGCAGGGCCAGGCCGAGAGGTGGTTGACGCCACGCCAGCTTAAGCCAGGAATGGTGGTTTGCGACAATGGCACCAACCTCCTCTCCGCCCTCCGACAGGGACAACTGACCCATGTGCCCTGTGTGGCTCACGTCCTTAACCTGGTGGTGCAGCGGTTCTTGGGCAGGTACCCGGGCTTACAGGATGTCCTGAGGCAGGCCAGGAAAGTCTGTGTGCATTTCCGCAGATCTTATAATGCCAGTGCTCGCCTGGCTGAGCTGCAAAAGGAGTTGAACCTGCCCAAGAACCGCCTTATATGTGACATGCCCACCAGGTGGAACTCAACGTTGGCCATGCTGCAGCGGCTGCACACGCAGCAGAGGGCCATCAATGAGTAACTGTGCGACTACGGCACCAGGACAGGGTCAGGGGAGCTTGGTTTTTTTTCTCCACGCCAGTGGGGCATGATCAGGGATGCATGCACTGTCCTGGCACCATTTGAGGAGGCCACGAGGATGGTGAGCAGTGACAGTGCATGCATCAGTGACACTGTACCTCTTGTCCACCTGTTGGAGCACACGCTGCGTGGAATAATGGACAGGGCACTTGAGGCAGAACAGAGGCAGGAAGAGGAGGACTTCCTTGCCTCTCAAGGCCCCCTTTACCCAGACAGTGTTCCTTCTGTCCCACCCATCGCACAGGAAGAGGAGGAGGAGGAGGAGGAGGAGGAGGAGGATTGTGTCAGCATGGAGGTGGAGGCTGGCACTCAGCATCATCAGCAGCAGTCTTTTAGGGATGATTTACAGTCCCAAGAAAACAGTGGACTTGTACGTGGCTGGGAGGAGGTGGCTGCGGATCATGTCGTCCTTAGTGACCCAGAGGACTCCGGAGCGAATGCCTCAGCAAACCTACGCTGCATGGCCTCCCTGATCCTGCAAAGTCTGCGGAAGGATCCTCGTATTCTTCGGATCAAGGAGAGGGACCATTACTGGCTGGCCACTCTCCTTGATCCACGGTACAAGGGTAAGGTTGCGGACCTTATGTTACCGTCGCAGAGGGAGCAGAGGATGAGACAACTCCGGGAGGCCTTGCAGAAAGGTCTGTGCAACGCGTTCCCAGAGACTGGGAGGTTACAAACTCCTGGTCCTGGACAACGAGTTGCTGAGGCTTCGGCCAGTCAAAGAAGGAGCGGTGGGGAAGGTGGCCGTCTGACCGATGCGTTCAGACAATTCTTTAGTCCGCAGCCCCAAAGTATGATCGGTTCCAGCAACCATCGCCAGCGTCTGATAAACATGGTGCAGGAATATCTAGGGGCAAGGTCAGACTTGGACACCTTCCCCACCGAAAATCCTCTGGCTTACTGGGTCTTGAGGATGGATCACTGGCCAGAGCTTGCACAGTATGCAATTGAGCTACTGGCCTGTCCTGCATCCAGCGTTCTTTCGGAACGCACATTCAGTGCTGCTGGAGGATTTGTCACGGATCACAGGGTGCGCCTGTCCACCGACTCGGTTGATCGACTGACTTTCATCAAGATGAACCAGTCTTGGATCACCACCAGCTACCACACACCTGATGCTGATATAACAGACTAATTGATTTTAACATGTCACATCCCTTCAAGACTGATGCTGATGCTGAGTGCCTGTGCTGTTATGTTGACTGGCTATCCTCCTCCTCCGAGTCCTCAATGATACGATTGATGATGATAGCTTGGAAGATCATTTTTGTTTATGGGTGCCGCCACCAGTGGCTAAGGCCCAATTTTTCAGCCCCTGTTTTACAGGGGCGTGTAATTACAATTTTTTTAGCAATAATTTGCCATAGGGCTCATTGCTGTGCTCCAAGTACAGTATCTGTGAGGGGTTGGAGTGTTGTGGCACCAGTGCCTAAGGCCCAATTTTTCAGCCCCTGTTTAACAGGGGCGTGTCATTACAATTTTTGAAGCAATACTTTGCAACAGGGCTCATTGCTGTGCTCCAAGTAACGTATCTGTGAGGGGTTGTAGTGTTGTGCCACCAGTGCCTAAGGCCCAATTTTTCAGCCCCTGTTCAACAGGGGCATGCAATTACAATTCTTGATCTAATAATTCACAGCAGGGCCCATTGCTGCACCCACCAAGAGTAACTCTGAGGGCTTACAGTGTTGTGGCAATGCCACCACCACCACCACGAAAGGCCCAATTTTTCAGCCCCTGTTCAAAAGGGGCATGTAATTACAATTCTTGATCTAATAATTCACAGCAGGGCCCATTCCTGCACCCACCAAGAGTAACTCTGAGGGCTTACAGTGTTGTGGCAACACCACCACCACCACCACCACGAAAGGCCCAATTTTTCAGCCCCTGTTCAAAAGGGGCATGTAATTACAATTCTTGATCTAATAATTCACAGCAGGGCCCATTCCTGCACCCACCAAGAGTAACTCTGAGGGCTTACAGTGTTGTGGCAACACCACCACCACCACCACCACCACGAAAGGCCCAATTTTTCAGCCCCTGTTCAACAGGGGCATGCAATTACAATTCTTGATCTAATAATTCACAGCAGGGCCCATTGCTGCACCCACCAAGAGTAACTGTCAGGGCTTACAGTGTTGTGGCACCAGCACCACCATCAAAGGCCCAATTTTTACTACCACTGTTCAACAATTATATGTAATTAAAATTCCTGATATAATAGTTGACAGCAGGGCGTTCCAGCACCAACCAAGAGTAACTGTGAGTGCTTACAGTGTTGTGCCAACACCAACAACTAAGGGGCCTATTTCTGCAGAGTATATACGGCAGGTCCCTACTTTCAAACATCCAACTTACAAACGACTCCTACTTGCAAACGCAAGAAGACAACAGGAAGTGAGAGGAAATCTACCCCTTGGAAGGAAAATTCTCTCCTGTAAGAATAAATATGGGAGAAAGGTGTCTCCTCTGTACTGATGCTTTATCAGCAATCCTTGTTTCAAGAAAAACACCACATTTCAAAAACAGTTGTCATTGGGACGGAAAGTGAGGTGAAATGTTCTGAACAGGGGCACAGACAGCAAAACAAATGTTACAGGGGTGATAACCCTTACCTATGTTTCCCAAAAAGTTTAAAAATAGATTTTTGGGCTGGAGCTACACTTCAACAATGTACCTGTTCAAAATTACAAACAGATTCTACATAAGAACAAACCTACAGTCCCTGTCTTGTATGCACCGCCTGTATACGGCTGTTCAGAGTATATAGGGCCTTTTTTATTTTATGTGCGGGGTTCCCCTTAATATCCATACAAGACCCAAAGGGGCTGGTAATGGGCTGGGGTAGGGGGGGGGGGGTCATGGGGTAGCTATGCCATTTTTCTTAAAGAATTTCATCCATATTACCGGGACCAGACATTACATTAAAGCCGCAAGCAGTTTTAAATGGCTTTTTTTTTCCTTTAGAAGTGTCATTTTGTGCAGGGACAGTTCTAAACACGGGAAACACGTGGCACTTCACAGGCATACTTTAGACACCCCCCAGGTACGATATTTAAAGGAATATTTGACTTTTTTTTTTTCACTTTATGCATCATTAAAATGACTGCTCCCGAAAAACGACCGTTTTTAAAACTTCTTTTTGCATTGATACATGTCCCCTGGTGCAGAACCCGGGTTCCCAAACCCTTTTTAGGACAATAACATGCATAATAGTTGTTATAATTAGCAGTTTAGAATTCGAACGTTCGCATCCATTGTATTTAATAGGGTTCTAATGTTCGTACGAACTTTCGGTCCGTTCGCGGGTTCTGGTGCGAACCGAACCCGGGGGTGTTCGGCTCATCACTAATTTTGAGTATTTTGAAGCAAGTATATGCACTTTGAAATAATGTATTTATATTTAGTTTTTTTTTTTTTAGTTTTTTTTTAAATGATTCATATTTTTAAATATGTATATCATATACATGTTTCAGATTTTGGGGAAAAAAACTATTTCAAAGTATAAATAATTTTACAAAATTAAACAGAAATAAAAACAATATATATATATATATATATATATATATATATATATATATATATATATATATATGTGTGTGTGTGTGTGCATGTACAATGTATATGTAACGCACTGTGTAAATTGACAGTGCTATATAAGAACCTGAAATAAAAAAAAATATATATATCTATATATCTATATAGATATATATAGATATATATGTATATCTATATATATATATATATATATATATATATATATATATATATATATATATATATATCTATATGTATAGATATATATCAGTCTATGTATAGATTGATATATATACATATATTATATAGATAGATAGATAGATAGATATGTGTATATATATTTATATATATATTTTTAACTGCACCAGCTCAGCCCCATGCAGTGTTGTCTCTATGTAAGTGTAGACTGTGGAATATGATGAAGAGTAATTAATAATTAGTGTGGTCCAGTATACTCCCCTCTGCTCCCTATACCCACATTAGAGGGAAGGTATATTAACATGGGTGCATTTTGTTTGTTAATTAGCGGATATTGACGTGTCATAAGCAGCCTCCCCGTGATAAATAATCCATGAGCCGGATTAATATTCATGAGGTGGTGGATGGTGTGTAGTGATGTGCGGTGATGCGGAGGTAGACAGGCGGAGTGTAGACTAGGAGTACAGCGATGTCAGCTACTTAGAGGAGAGGAGAGGAGAGGAGGACGCTGCTCACACTAGCCTGGCTGTCCGCTCACACTGCTGTGCCTGTGTAGTGTAGAGGAGTCGGAGTGACTGATGAACAGCAGCAGTCCAGTCGGGAGGGTGATCCCCTATCACAGCATCTTCTGCTCACACAACAGGGAATCCGGCGCCTTGTACCTTTCCTCCAGCTTACAATGGGTTGCAATCTGTGCACTTTTCAGAAGCGAGAGGAGCATTACAAACTGCTGTATGAAGTTTCCCAGGTGAGTGCCTGCTATGGGATGGACACGGCTCAACAAGGTGCTGAACAAGGTGCTGAACAAGGTGCTGAACAAGGTGCTGAGGATCGCACATGGAAAGCCACACAGTGCACTTGTGTTAGATCGCTTTGTGAGTGGCAGGCTTATTTACTAAGTCAAGTAGCCATGTGCAAAGTGTTGTTATCCATAGCAGCCAATCAAACTGTACATTATATTGTCATCAGCTACTCCTGATGGGCTTCTGTACATATGCATATCAGCATTGCTTTTTATATTCTAGATTGCTGTTTGTTATATACGTCTTTTTGCTGTTTGTAGCTTTGCCAGGTTATGTGACAACTGAATGCATTCTAAATGTTGCCTTCTAAGTTTTACATTGAATGCCTAGAATTGTTGTCATATGTGTTTGCTGCTAAGCAGAATTGTGTGGATTTCCTAAAATTGGAGCAGATAGAGAGGAATTAATCAAAACTGGAGCAGATACATGGGGATTTATCAAAAGTGGAGCAGATAGATGGAAATTTATCAAAACTGGAGCAGATAGATGGGAATTTATCAAAAGTGGAGCAGATAGATGGAAATGTATCAAAACTGGAGCAGATAGAAGGGAATTTATCAAAAGTGGAGCAGATAGATGGAAATTTATCAAAACTGGAGCAGATAGATGGGAATTTATCAAAAGTGGAGCAGATAGATGGAAATTTATCAAAACTGGAGCAGATAGAAGGGAATTTATCAAAACTGGAGCAGATAGATGGGAATTTATCAAAACTGGAGCAGATAGAAGGGAATTTATCAAAACTGGTCAGATGGATGGGAATTTATCAAAACTGGAGCAGATAGATGGGAATTTATCAAAACTGGCTCAGATAGATGGGAATTTATCAAAACTGGAGCAGATAGATGGGAATTTATCAAAAGTGGAGCAGATAGATGGGAATTTATCAAAAGTGGAGCAGATAGATGTGAATTTATCAAAACTGGAGCAGATAGATGGGAATTTATCAAAACTGGAGCAGATAGATGGGAATTTATCAAAAGTGGAGCAGATAGATGGGAATTTATCAAAAGTGGAGCAGATAGATGGGAATTTATCAAAAGTGGAGCAGATAGATGGGAATTTATCAAAACTGGAGCAGATAGATGGGAAATTATCAAAACTGGAGCAGATAGATGGGAAATTATCAAAACTGGAGCAGATAGATGGGAATTTATGAAAACTGGAGCAGATAGCTGGGAATTTATGAAAACTGGAGCAGATAGATGGGAATTTATGAAAACTGGAGCAGATAGCTGGGAATTTATGAACACTGGAGCAGATAGATGGGAATTTATCAAAACTGGAGCAGATAGATGGGAATTTATCAAAACTGGAGCAGATAGATGGGAATTTATCAAAACTGGAGCAGATAGATGGGAATTTATCAAAACTGGAGCAGATAGAAGGGAATTTATCAAAACTAGAGCAGATAGATGGGAATTTATCAAAACTAGAAAGATTAACTGAACAAGCTGAAGCTAGAAGCCTATTGGTTGCTATGCACAGCTGCTCCAGATTCTATGGAAGGAATTTATTAAAACAGTAGCAGTTGTGCATGGCAACCAATAAGGTTCTATCTTTCATTTTCAATGAACAAGCTGAAGCAAAAAGCTGATTGAGTGCTATGCACAGCTGCTCCAGATTCTATAGGTGAATTTATTAAAGCTGGAGCAATTGTGCAATAAGGTTCTAACTTTTATTTTCAAAGCATGACTGCACAAGCCGATTGGTTGCTATGCACAGCTGCTCCAAATTTTATGGGGGAATAAATTAAAATTGGAGCAACCAATAAGGTTCTATCTTTCATTTGCAAAGTTTAAGTGAACAAGCTAAAGCTAGAAGCTGATTGGTTACCATCCACAGCTGCTTCATATCCTAGCTGCTCCAGTTTTGATAAACTCTCTATAATGTGGTGCAGCTGTGCATAGTAACCAATCAGCTTCTAGCTTAACTTGTTCAGTTTAGCTTTGGAAATGAAAGCTAGAAGCTGATTGGTTACCAGGCGCCGTCTTAGTAAATTGGCCTTAATGTATGTATTATTGTATATTCCAAGAATGGAAAGTGACAGTGAGCAGTGGATGTAATAACTAATCAGTAACAAGCTTGCTGTCCTTTCTCTGGTGCGTTGTAAATTGTGTATGCTTGTTAGCATGAGCATTGGAGCCAGGGATTGTGCCTTTTTAAGCTCTGGTTGTTCTTGTATTAGATTGTCCAGTCCATGACAAATTGTTGCTGACAGCGGCTGAGCTCAAGCACTTTAAGCAGTATTGGTGATGACACACTGCACTGAGAAGTGTTGGTGGTCTTATTGGCACAGAAGCAGCTAGGTGGGAAGTACACAGGCTTTCTTCACTGTCTTTCTGATGCCATTCATTTCACAGCGGGCTAATTAAAGAGTGGACTGGCTACCTGGAGTGGCCTTAATGTATACTAGCATGGTAATCAGTTCAAAATCTCATTACCCTCTTTCCTAAATGATCTGGAGTATTAATTAAATATAAAAATGGCACTATGTCATTGTTGAAAGGTAATGCCAGATTAACATTATTAATGACTGCTGGGGGCAAAGTTGCAAGTTAAAGGTCACCACACATGTTACAATCTGACCTTACAATCTTTCTGCAAGATTTACTCAAATACGTAATATAAAGACCTTCCTATCCAATCAGGCAGATATCCATAGTTGTTAGTAGATCTAAAAAAGATTGGACAATCAGATCGCAATGTGTGTGGTCAGCTTTAGTTTAATGTTGATCCAGTTGGTTGAGAAACCAAAAAAAGGTAATTCATACGTATGCAGCTTGTCTGTAGGAGCAATCATTTCTGTCTACATTTAAAACTTTATATACCTCTAGCCCAGGGTTCCATGCCTAGGTGTGCGCAGCCTATTGCATTAGGGTGTGCACCCCAAAGCTCCAACACATATGCATTTAAAATATTTACCGGCCTCTATACTGCTCTCCATCCTGAAACAATGGGATGAAGGGGGTGCAAGGGAGCACATGGGGAACCCGGGCAACAGAAGGAAGAGTAACAGGAAAAGGAGGGGTGGCATATATTAGTACCAATCCCCTATATTTTTCTCCTGTAGCAGCTGAATGTTGACAAAAGGGAGGAGGAGGAGAAGCCTACTTTCAGCTGCTGCAGGAGGAAAATACAGATCGGTTCCACTAAATTCCACCCCCTGCCACCCCTCCTGTCCAGGTTCTGAGGGTCGGCAAGGAAGGATTGCGGTTTACCTGTCACCTGCCCACCATTGACACTGGTTGCCAATCCCAGGATTAGGGTGTGCCCAGGCACACCTGGCACACCCCTTGCACACGCCTATGGTTCCTCCAGAAGTTGTTAGGGGTTCCTTGAACAATGACCAGTTTTGGCCTCTCAGATACGTTTCCAGTGACACCATTGATCTTTTTAGCTATCTGTAAGGGGGTACCTCTTTTCAATGACAAGCTAAAGGAGCATTCTGACTATCACACTAATGTATCAGGAGTTGTAGATAAGGTCATTTTAGGCAAGGGTTCCCTGAGACTAGAAAGTTATTTCAAGGGTTCCTCCATGCTGAAAAGGTTGAGAAAGGCTGCTCTAGCCTGTGCAAAGAACCTGTCTAATGTTTGTCTGTGTCTCTGGTTTTTCTGTATTTTATGTATTACAGGTATCTATATAGCGCTGAGAATTTGCACAGCACTTTCATATCAAGGAGCTTACAATCTCAGATCCCTATCTCACATAGAGTAGGGTCAATTTAACACAGGCTCCAAACAACCTGTACTAGCATGTCTTTAGAAAATGGGAGGCAACCCACGCAAGTACAGGGAGAGCATGCAAACTCCATGCAGATAGTTTCCTGACTTTGAGTCGACCCAGGGACCCCAGCACTGCAAAGCTGAAGTGCTAACCACTGAGCCACTGTATTATTATATATAATTGTATTATATTGTTTCGGCATGATCAGCTAAGGTTTGGCCCTATCTTTTCCAATATGTTTAAGTGATGCTGTAGAACTGAGCTCAGGGTCAGTTTAAAAAAAGGCATTCAATGATTAATTGGCTCCTGTCTAAATGGCAGTAGTATGCATGTGAGGAAGGGACCTTAGATTGTAAGCTTCTTGGGAGCAGGAACTGATGTGATGTAAAGCACCGCTTAAAATGTTGGCACTATATAATACCCATTTAGAAAACTTTAGACTTTATTGATACCAAAGGGAGATTTTTTTTTTTTGGTTTCATACATTTTTATAGAGTGAACATATTAGCATATATCTTTCAATTGTAACATTAGAACAATAGGATATGCTTGGATTCAGTAATGAAAGGCATTTTACATCTAGGAAATGTGATCTTGGTATGATTAGGATGTAGTTTTTGTACATTACAAAGTTTTACATATCATTTGTATTATCATACTATAGGTGGAGGATGTGATGCTCATGTTATTTTATTGCTTAGTCTATAGTAGAATGATTATAGAAAGTTCCAATTTACAGCTGTTTGAGTTGTATAAGAAAATAATATTGAAATTAAATAAATAAATGAAGAAAGTGAAGGGGAAAAAAAAAAAAAGGGGGGGGGGGGTTTGGTGTAGGTAAAGGGTGGGTTGCGGATGGGATCATTTTATGTTTACCTTTTTGAGATTATTAAATAAATGAATGAAATAAAAAATTCTTCTGCAACTCTCCTTTGATCTTTCTAAGCCCAGGTTCACACTGGGCTGCGGGAGTGAAGCCGTGCGAGTTCAGCTGAACTCGCACGATTTCACTCTCGCTGGCAGTCCCGATTTCAGCCGCGATTGCAAAGACATCTGTACAGGTTTCTGCACAGATGTCAATGTAAATCGTGGCCGAAATCGCAAAAAGTAGTACAGAAACTACTTTTTGAAATCGGTGCAGCGCCGCAGATGCGGCGTCGCACCAATTAGGACGGTGCCATTGCCAGCAATTTGCGGCAAATATCGCCGTTTTGACATGCGATTTGACATGCCAAATCTCATGTCAAAACGCACCAGTGTGAACCAGGGCTAAGGGCCAGTTCACACCACATACAGTCCAGTGCTTATTTTTTTTTCGGCATCAAAAACGCATGGAAAGTAGGTTATATGGTTTTCAGTGCCATAGTTCACACCAGTGCTTGCAGTTCCAGTGCGTTCCATTAAAAAAAGTAGAACATGCATTTTTCCTGCACTGGAAATGCTGTAAAACGCATGAAAAAAATGCACTGGAACCCACATGTCCTTATTTAGGCCCCTTTCACACTGGGGCGGTTTGCAGGCACTATTGTGCTAAAAATAGCGCCTGCAAACCGAGCCTGAACAGCAGCTCCTGTCTCTCCAATGTGAAAGCCCGAGGGCTTTCACACTGGAGCGGTGCGCTAACAGGACGTGAAAAAAAGTCCTGCTAGCCGCATCTTGGGAGCGGTGAGATGAGCTGTGTGTTTACCGCTCCTACACCGCTCCTTCCCATTGAAATGAATGGGACACTGCGGTAATACCGCCGGCAATGCGCCTCTGCAGAGGCGCATTGCCGGCGGTATTAACCCTTTTTCGTCCGCTAGCGGGGGTTAAAACCGCACTGCTAGCGCTCGAATAACTCAGCTATACCGCCACCGCACACACCGCCCCAGTGTGAAAGGGGACTTAAGGTTAAGAAAAAAGAGGGGGGAAAAATGCACTGAACTGCATCAAAAACGCACCAAAAACTCACCGGAACGTGCATGCATCTGGAAAGGCATCCGCACTGCATTTCTATGGTGTGAACTGGCCCTATATCCTACAAACTGAACATGTGACGAGTTGCGTTAGTCAGGCGTGTTGATCAAGCTGGGTAAGAACCTTCAGCAATTAGTTTTAGAATAGGCAGGTTTGATTAGCGAGACAGTTGGACTGGTGTCACTTGTCTAGGTGTAGAGAAATTACAGGTATTGGTGAGTGACATTTAAATATGGCTCATTAGAACACTGTTATATTCCTCCTGAAAAGTAATCGCTGTAACCAGAATAAGATGGTGCTTCACCTTTCCTCTGCTGTATTTCTGATCAAGTTTAATCCCTTGAAAAATGTGAGCAATTTTCTCCTGTAATATGCACTCTGCCTCCAGTCCCAGCTGACTGTATTGTTGGTTTAATGTCACTGATAAGGGATCAAAGGGTAGCAGTAATGTGCGTGTGACACCTTCCACTCTACCATGTCTTTTTATAGCCAAGATCTTTTTGCTTTGGATGTTCAGACAACATAGGGCAATGCATTCCTGTTAGGCGCAGGAAGGGGTTAATGTGAAGCACCTGTCAGTGGGAAACCCTTACCATTCACTGCGGTGATCTAAACCCAAAACAACCGTTAGTAACCAAATCAGATGAAGGAAAATGAATTAGCCTGCTCAAACACTAGTACTTGACTGGATCAAATCCTTTTAATTTTACGGTTCCCTAATTCAGAGCTTGCAGCCTCCTTTGAACCGTTTTAATGCTGCTGATTTAAAGGGCACACATCATCACATCTTCAGTCTAAGGAGGACTATCATTTGTCATTTCCTTGTAGGTAGGTACAGCAATACAGAACTGTAATTTAAAGCTGATTATATGTTTAAAAATAGTAAGCTTACATTAAATATTTGTAAAAAAAAAAAAATAGACAATATTTACAAACAAAAAAAATGACATTAAAAAAGTAAAGTAAAACATGTAACTCAGTAATTAAAAAAAAAAAAAAAAAAAAGAGTAAAAAAAGAAAACCTATATAACATAAATAACACATAAAACATTGTGTTTATATTAAAAGTAGTAAATAAATAAACCATGTAACATTGTATCTACTCAGTATCAAGCAAAGTGTAACATATAGTAAGCAGACATTTCAGGCTAATGCCGCGTACACACGATCGGAACAGACGGATGTTGGCTCAAACTTGTCTTGCCTACACACGGTCGCACAAATGTTGCTCGGAAATTCCGATGGTCAAGAAAGCGGAGACGTACAACACTACGACGAGCCGAGAAAAACGAAGTACAATGATTCCGAGAATGCGTCTAATTGATTCTGAGCATGCGCAGCACTTTTGTGCGTCGGAAATGGCTACACGCGGTCGGAATTTCCGACAAGAAATTTTCTTGTCGGAAAAATTGAGAACCTGCTCTCAAACATTTGTTGTCGGAAATTCCGACAGCCAATGTCCGATGGAGCCTACACACGGTCGGAATATTTGACCAAAAGCTCACATCGAACATTTGTTGTCGGAAATTCTGATCGTGTGTACGCGGCATAAGGCTCCATGCACACTAGCAAAAAAAAAATGCTGCTTCAAGAGGAGTTTTATGTTTTCCCTGTAGAAGCAGATCAATGTTATCCTAAGTGTCCATGCACATGAGGCATACTTTGAGTTCAATGATTATAGGCAGAAAAAAAAAAAAAACTCTCCTGGTTTGCATTTCTGATTGGAGCTTTCTGGTAAAAAAAACCGCAAAACTCTAAATTGTGTACAAAAACGTTCTATATTAGTGTTTGATTTCTGTCAAGGTAACTGATGTTTTCTTTTAAGCCCAGTGTGCATGGAGCCTAAAACACCTTTCAAACTGGGGCCGCGGCCGCGTTAGCGCTAAGCGCTGCTCATTTTAGCGACGCTTTATCGCTGTTTAATCAGCGCTTTTCGGACGCTAGCGGGGCGCTTTTAACCCCAAAGAAGTGGTTAAAATCTCCCGTGTTGCGGCGCTTCCGAATCGCTTTTCAGGCGCGTCTGAAGCACTGCCCATTTATTCCAATGGGCAGGGCGTTATGGGAACGCTAAATACAGCGCTCCCAATCTGCCCCAAAGATGCTGCTTGCAAGACTTTTCGGAACATCGCGCAAGCGCACCGCTCCAGTGTGAAAAGTCACACTTGAATGAATGGGAGGCGATTTTCAGGCGCTTAGCAGAGGCCATTTCCAGTGCTAAAGCGCCTGAAAACCACCCCAGTGGGAAAGGTGTCTAAGGCTGATGACACACAGGCAATTCTGCCACTAGCTACAAATCACCAGTGGCAGGACCATAGAAAGGCTGCCTGTGTGTCTATATGAAATGTTTGCCACACACAGCTAGCAATGGGAGCGACATCTTGCTGCCTCCGCTACAGAGGGAGAGAATTCATAGGAACAAAACTGGCAGCCTCTAATGCCTTGTAGACACGATCGGATTTCCAATGGAAAATTCCCATGAAGCTGACTTCCATCAGTCTTGCATACACACTGTCAGACTAAATTCCGACCGTCCAAAACGTGGTGACGTAAAACACTACGACGAGCCGAGAAAAATGAAGTTCAATGCTTCCGAGCATGCGTCGACTTGATTCTGAGAATGCGTGGATTTCTCTCAGATGGAATTCCACACAGACGATCAGAATTTCCCATCAGAAAAATGTAAAACATGTTCTATTTTTTTACTCCGATGGAAAAAAGTCAGATGGGGCCCACACACACGATCAGAATTTCCGATGAAACAAGTCCATCGGATTTTATTCCATCGGAAATCCGATCGTGTGTACAAGGCATTAGTGATCCTCCTACTGTCAATTGTCAAGGATTGTCAGTGGCAGGATCACTAGCAGCAGAGGCGCCTAGGAGTGATGATATATGGGCGAACTTCTCACAGTGATCCCCCCCGCCCTTTTCGTTACAACGACTTGCCGCTAAGAAAATAATAATTACTTTCTAGGTGATCACTAACAGTAAAATTTTGAAAGCAATTTGTGGCTCTGTTGCTCGGTGATCAAAATTCATCTGCATTTGGGTTTGGCCACAAAATTGCTCTTGATATTCACTCTCAATGCTTTTCTATGAAATGTTGCAGCAGTCGCTATGCTTAGCTACAAATCACTGCAAAAAAGTGATTTGTAGCAGAGAACAACCCAAAGCTGTTGCAAAGTGACAGCAATCCTAAGCCATTAAATCACTAGCTACAAAACACTGTTAAATGGACACTAAACCGTTGCTTAAAATATATATATATATATATATATATATATATATATATATATCTTCAAGTATGGATTCTTAACTCAAAAAAGTACCATCTATTGCTCTCAGCATTCTAAAATTTTCCAAATTCCTAGTTTTGCTGCTGTGATCTGACTTCACCATGTCTCCAATCTATGTAGTAACATAGCCACCCTCACTTGCTCCCTCCTGAGATGGACTATGGACTATAGCAGTGGTCTCCAAACTGTGGCCCAGAGAGTGGATATGGCCCTTTACTTGCCATTATTTGGCCCTTGGGGCACTATTGCACCAACTGACACCAATGGTGGGGCACCATTCCCCCTACTGATACTATCAATGGGGCACTATTTATGCCATTAAAACCAATGATGGGGCACTGATGCCGGAACATTTTCTACACCCTCTAGCCACAGTCTGGCCCGCCTAAAGCCTGAAGGATAGTAAATTGACCCTTTGCTTAGAAAGTTTGGAGACCCCTGGACTATAGGATTTATAGGCTACATTTACACTGGCAATTTAGGCTGGTACTGACAGAAATAAGACATTCCTGCTGTGGCTCTGAGTGGCTAGATGCGGCCACCAGCCCCTTTCACTACAATGCCAGGTCGCTGAAGGCCATAGCTATTCGCGACTCTCTGCACAGCCAGTGATTACCGTATTTATCAGCGTATAACACGCACTTTTTTCCCCCTGAAAATAAAGAGAAAATCACAGGTGCCTGTTATACGCCGATAGTGTACTGATAGTGTACCTCGGACTCGGAGGGGAAGGAGGGGGACGAGCGCCACCGAGCACCGCCGGAATTCAGAGAGCCGTCATCTCCTGTTTACTCGGCTCTCCCTTGGCTCTGACGTCACACACACAGTCCCGCCTCCGCCATCGGCATTGGACCAGTGTTCTATCAATCACAGGAGCTGGTGCAATGCCGATGGCGGAGGCGGGACTGTGTATGTGACTGCCGACGCGACTGAGAGCCGAGTGAACAGGAGATGATGGCTCGGTGATTCCCTCACTGCACGAGAGATGGTGAGGCTGCAAATGGGCACATAGGCTGCATTTAGGCTGGAGATGGGCACATAGGCTGCATTTAGGCTGGAGATGGGCACATAGGCTGGAGATGGGCACATAGGCTGCATTTAGGCTGGAAATGGGCACATAGGCTGCATATGGACATAGATTAGGCTGCATTGAGGCTGCAGATGGACACTGACCATAAAATTTAAATAAAAACGTTTTTTCCCTGAAACTTCCCTCTTATATTGGGGTGCGTGTTATACACCGTCCGGCACGTGTTATACGCCGATAAATACGGTACTTGCTGGAGTGCTGCACAGTTTGTCTGTGCCCAGCAGTAAGAAAGCTGTGGCCGCCAGCGACCTGTCATTATAATGAACATTATAATCATTATAAGAGCCGCAAATTTTTGTTGTCGGAAATTCCGACAGCAAATGTCCGATGGAGCCTACACACGGTTTGAATTTCCGACAACAAGCTCCCATCGAACATTTGTTGTCGGAAATTCCGACCATGTGTACGTGGCATTGGTGTGTACAGTGCACATGACTAAAACTAACGTGCAATGCTCGTACCAAACAAACAGAAGCGAGGAGGGAAAATAAGAAGTTCTGGAGGTCACAGAGGATGTTACAAGCAGGCAGAAAACCCAGTAAGTCTAGGTTCACACTTATGCGGTTCAGGAAATGCCACAATTTGTGCACGTTTCCTGCACCGCGTTCAAATCGCACTGCCCCTGCGATCCGCTGCAGGTGTCATTCATATGCGGTTCATAGTGTAAACCGAGGCTTAAAAAATTTCATGAAAAATAGAAAAGTAGGGGTTATATTTAGAGAATAAGGGTATACTGTAGCTTTTGTGTCACTTTAATCGCTGTCATTAGCGATTCTTTGCGAAAACATTGCCCTTGTGTCATCAGCCTTAAGGAAAGGCTGCCTATCATTCTTCTTCCTTGGAACACTAACTTCAGGGCGATCACTAGCCTTGGTCCAGGGTCAGATCTGTGCAAAGAATAGCTTTCTTCTGGGGAATTCAAAAAAACGCTTAAAGTAGATGTATTATCCACAGCGATATATCTTATTCATGGGTCAAAAAAGCAGCTTTGTCTTTCTGGCCTTATGAAATGTAAAAATAAAAACTGTAGAGGATTTTGGATGTGTGAAGAACAGAAGGTGATCTTCTGGAGTATGGTACACATAGCAGCAATCAGGCTATCCTCCAGTGCTGGAAGCAGACAGATGCTCATTTATGAGTTTGCATCCTCTTTTGTGCTCAGCTGTAGAAAAGACACGTTAAGAAGGGAATCGGTAGGTATGAGTCCGTTGTAGAAATGGCACAGGTAATTATATCTTTATTGAATAAAAAAAAAAAAAAAAAACACTTCTGGAAGGGAGGCAAAGAAAACAAAGCGTGATGTTATTTAATTACAAATCATGAATAGAACTGTCATTATATAGAAAACTTAAAAGCATTGTATGTTACAATTACGTTGTCTTTACACATGGATTCATTTTCTCCCTGTGTTTACTATATTTGCCATAATGAGGGTCAAACTAGTATCTTTTCTTCCTCTTTCAAGCTTTTATTATACCCAACCGAGGCTGAAGGTATTGGCAGCGCTGGTGACCCGTGCTTTGTTCCTCCAGGACAGCATTTTACATCAGTCAGTCTCTTTATTTAGAAGCACAGCTGGATCTGCTAGAGCAGCCTGGAATAAGACTGGAAGATTACAGGAGTCACGCTAGTGAAGAGATACCTTCTAGGGCTAAAAGACCTTCTGTGAGATTGTGATGGGGCAATGCAAAGATGGATTCTGTATACCATAGTAAAATAATTACACACTGCGAGAAAACATATTAAAGTGTTTTCGAGGCATTGTTGTCTGTCAAAATACACTTTGGTTTTACCAACGGCAAAATCATAAAAGAAAGACTTTACACAGTGAGAGTTAAACCTGGGAGCTATTTACATAGTGATCAATGGATGGATGTTATACATAGCTGTACAGATTATATGCGCCCTGTGCAATTACAAAGACATTATTTATTTAAAACCAAATTTTGGCTGAAAACTATCTTTGAACATGTGCACTATAAAAATAAATTGGTGTGTACCATGTGTATAGGCTGTAGCATTTTGTAAAGCTCTTAGGGCTCATTTACACATACAGCTGGGGTGCTGTAAAAAATAGCTGGTTGAGTCACAGTTTTACTGCCCCTTGACAACTCACTTTAGCTTAACATTGTGGCCAGAGAGGATGATACACATTCCGCAACAGTGATGCTTTGCTTCGCGGCAAAATTTATGCCACATAGTTGCGGTGCTGTCCTGTATGCATTTAAAGGTTTAAGGGCATTAAAGTAGATAGTGAGGAGTGACATATCGCCTACCAGTAGCCTATCAAATGCCCTCTGTAAAGCAATCCACCATGAAATGCTTGTCAGAATGGCGACAATGACAGGCCTCAACTTTCATTCACTCCATATAATATAGTGCAGAATTACCCCCATATGAGCCACTGGATAGCATGGGTCCTCTGTTCATTGCTTCAACCTTCTCAAGAACCTCAGCCCCGCTCAAACACCAGGTTGAGTGTACAAACATACAATATCACAGGAAATCACTGAAAGTAAAATTTAGTACCCAATATTAGTGCTATATCAAAGAAAAAAGGGGGCATATCAGATAGTAAAGGCAAACTTAATATATTGTCGCCCAATATGGTTGGTAACTAGGCAAGCATAAAATGGATGAAAAATGTTACTAACACAATTTAACATACAAAGTGATTACCACTAAGGACTAGGCATAAGAGGACATTTGGCATCCAGATTAGCATAGACAGTAGCAAGGCCACCTCAAGTGCAGCAGTGGGTAGTAAGTAAATTTTAATCTACTGAGTGCCAGAGTGCATTTATGGCAGCAATGCTAGTCCTAGATCAACTGGGTATGCAGTGTCCAAAAGAAGGAGTATGGTAGCAGGGGGGGGCAGGGATTAAAGGGGGCTAGCAGAATAATTATTAAGGGTGGGGCTTTGAGATGTTCTTCTGCCGGCTGTCATTGTGGCTCTTTAAGAGCCTAGGTGCACTTAATTACAGTCCCAATTAACCTGCATGTAGTAGAGGTACAGTATTGGGATGGTATAGTCTCAGCACACGTGCATGGTAGATGTGTTTCAGATGTGGTAAAGATTCGGTATAATGCGGTATAGGGTTGGTATAGGGTTGGTAAAGGTGCAATCTAGGTTTGGAATAAGTGCGCTATAGAGTGCAGAATATGTGCGGTATGAATTTGGTACAATAGTGCCTGTTCTCAGTGGCTCAGTCCCTGCTAGCAGTATCAGCAATAGGTGAATAGCCCTCTCACCAGTCCCTGTGAAGCTGCGGTGACCTTTCGCTGTAGAAGGGGGCCCCCCTTGGTCTCTCCCTGAAAGCCTCTGGTGATCACTATTGGGAAGCCGAGGGGGAGTGGACTCTTCAGTCTCCATGCAGCAGCAATGCAGGTGCTGTGATGTGGTCAGTGCTGTGCTGCCCAAGGGTGTCCTCACTCCCAATCTCAGGCTCGGATTTCCCGCTGCCTGGTGAATGTTTAGTCAGAAGTGATCTCTCTCTAACTCCCTTGGTGCCAAGAGAAAGACATTTCCCGTGCATTTTGATAAAAAATCATCTCTCTGCTCCTCCTACTGCACAGTGCCTATGGGGATCTGTCGTATAGAGAGTCTATTTGTCCCATTTTATGGCTGCCGTTTCAAATTACAACTCCCAGGATTCTCAACGCTCTGTATTGAAGTCTGTATAGAGGGCTTGCTTGACTTTAGCTCTCCCCCTGCTGGCTGCTGAGGAGGATGGTGCAGCATAACATCAGTATCTCAGTAGAGGGAGAGAAGTGTTTCCATCTCCATATTGCAGTAACCCAGCACTTGGCTACAATAGTAAGCTCTAAATGTCCGGCACTAAAACATACACTTGCAGCTACAGAGCTACAGCACAGTTCTCACAACAGGTCACTTGCTCAGCACCCCGTTTATTCAGTAAACATCTTGCATTTTTTTCACTGGATGAAGGATGTGCGGGTGAACGTCCCATGTAGTTCAATCCAATAGAGCTACTATTGTAGCTCAAATTGCTAAAAAAGTAAACACTGGTTCCAGTAGAAAGGTGTCAGAACACACAGTGCATCACAGTTTGCTGCATAGGGGGCTGCATAGCTTCAGGCCAGTCAGGATGCCCATACTGACCAATATTCACAGCCAAAAACACCTACACTGGACCACAGGAGCAATGGAAGAAGGTGGCCTGGTCTGATGAATTCAAGAATGGCTTGAGGAGCACAACAGCAAGTTTGAGGTGTTGACTTGGCTTCCAAATTCTGCAGATCTCAATCCAATGGAGCAACTTGCGTGATGTGCTGGTCCTATTCATTAAGGATCCACCTCACAAATTACAGGACTTGCAGGAGATCTGCTACTGGTGGCTTGGTGCCAGATACCACAGAATATCTTCAGAGGTCTAGTGGGGTTATGGTGGATGGTCATAATGTTATGGCTGATCTGTGTATTTTTAGAGTGCACATGTCCAAATATTGTTTTTGCCCAGAGTTCAGCTTTTAAAGTCTAATGCCGCGTACACACGATCGGAACTTCCGACAACAAATGTTCAATGTGAGTTTTTGGTCGGATGTTCCGACCGTGTGTAGGCTCCATTGGACATTTGCTGTCGGAATTTCGGACAACAAATGTTTGAGAGCTGGTTCTCAATTTTTCCGACAGCAAAAGTTCTTGTCAGAAATTCCGATCGTGTGTATCCAATTCCGATGCACAAAAATTCTACTCATGCTCGGAATCATTGTACTTCATTTTTCTTGGCTCGTCGTAGTGTTGTATCTCAACGCGTTCTTAAAGTTCGGAATTTCCGAGCAACATTTGTGTGACCGTGTGTATGCAAGACAAGTTTGAGCCAACATCCGTCGGAAAAAAATCCACGGTTTTATTGTCGAAATGTTCAAACGTGTGTACGCGGTATTAGAGGGCGTGTGTGCGTGTGTGTATATAAAGTAATTCCAACTCTAGCCAAAAATGTTTTGTTATTTCATTTTGGATATCAGAGGGACATGTTATATTCTTTGTTAGGTTTTTTGCTATCTGTGGTTTATTGAGGAGACTTAATTTCAGGACAGAAAGTGATGAAACGTCTCTCCAACAGGGAGACAGACAAAGACACGAACACATTTTTAGTAGAGTAAGAAGGGTTATTATTTCTGATAATGTTTTTATTGCTGTCTGTGACTTACTGTCCCTGGATGCCCATACTTTCCATTTCTTGTACAAGCATCACAGGGACAAGAAGTGAGAAGAAATTTCCCCAGATGAAGTTACAGACAAAAAGTTTAACACTCTCCTACTCTATCCTAAGCTAAAATTAAAAGCCTTGAGTTGGGCTTTACATTTCTAGTCCTGTTCATCAGACCCATTACTGCTATAAATGCAAATACCTAAGAATAATCGTTGAATTTACAATGGTAGCATCTTCTTTCCGATTACCAGTACACATATTAGTTCTGTGACAGTTACAACGTTTTAGATGTACTGCCATCATAGCCGTGTGCACAGGGTGTGCCAGGTGTGCCCAGGCACATCCTAATCACCCTGTTCTGCACAGATTCCCCCTACTGCTCTAGCCCTTCCCCCTACAGCACCTCCGACTTCCCTCCTCTCCTCTCCCGCCAGCTGTTTCTGCGGGGATGTTTCAGGGTGAGTGCGAGAAGGGGCAGATAAATATGTAACTTACTGGCCCCTTCCCATTCTGAGTGATCGGTAGTGTGTGTTTGAGCTTTGGGGTGCACACCCTAATGCATTCGGCTGTGCACACCTATGACTGCCATATAACTACTATGCAGTCTGAGACTGGCTGCTTTCATGGGAGATTTCTAGCAGAGCACTTATTAAAAGTTTAAAGTTCTTCTGGCAAACTGCAGCCCTCATTACTTTGCTGTTCTCTTCTATTCAGATTTGGCACAAGTCCCATTAACCTCAGTGGAGAATCCCATAATGTTTATACATGTAGACATAGGGGGGGGGGGGGGCTTTAGCCAGGTGAGATACAGGATGGGGATTGCTGATACCTGGATTTTATTTTCTGGACAAGAAAATGTTTCCAATTTTTAAAGTAACTACTGAAACAGGGGGCCTCCAAACCTTTCATTATGAGGGCCATATAATTTATTTTAGAAATAATCATGGGCCAAAAATAAAATCTATTTTTAAATCAATGAACAAAATATTTATCAATGAATAAACATGCTTCTAGAAATTCATTCATATCAGAACTCCCCCAATCACATCAGAAGTCCAAACGAGTATAGAAGCATCTGTGAAAGTCTTTATTTGCGACAGAGTGATAACAGGTAACAGCTTCCATGTCTTGGTGAGTAGCCCAATCATAAGGTTTAATTGAAGCTATGATTGAGGCTACTCGCCGAAACACGTAAACTGTTTTACCTGTTACCACTCTGTAGCAAATGAAGATTTTCATGGATTCTTTGATTTGCCGGCTCCCTATACTTGTTTATACTTGCTGTGAATGACTAAGGGGACACTTGGAGCCCGAGCACCGACATTGCAGACTCTTGATTTGATCACACTGAATCCCTAATGTGAGTATTGCTTCTTTGTCATTTATGTGGATTACATCAGTAGTTCCCCCTTCACACCAGTAGCTTCCCCATCACATCAGAGCCCCCTTCACATCAGAGTCCCCCATTCACATCAGAAGTCCCCCTCCCCACACATCAAGGTCCCCATCAGAGTCCCCCCACCCTACATCAGGGTGCCCATCAATGTCCCCTTTACATCAGGATCCTTATCGGAAGCATAGACCTGATCATAATCCCCAGTTTATGCACCAAGTAAGGATGTGCCACTGGCCCTGGCTGAGGGTCAAATAAAATCTCTGACTGGCCCGTGGGCCATAGTTTAGGGACCCTGTACTAGAACAACCTATTCTTGCAAGAAAATAATCACATTTGTGGGAGAAGTTATGGAAATATAAGTGATGTTCAGTTTATGAACTATATGTTGCGTTATTAGGATATCCGCATTTTCAACTTTGTAATGCTCCCAGCAAAATCCTACCTGTACTACTAGGGAGGACATCACCAGAGGACGTTTATGGTCTGAATGAAACGGAGTGTTTTTGTTATATTCTGCCTGCTCTCGTTTATCCTTTATTTAAACAGTGAAAGCAGAAATGATGTTCAGTAGCTCATGACAACCATCAGAAATCAGCTTAGAAGGGCACACTTATGAAAGGGGATTTTGATTAGTTGCTATGGGTCGCTGATCACCAAGTGCTAGGTGATTAGATGAGCCCAATAATAGTATTTTATAGCATGTGACTGCAACATTTTATGAGCTTTATCTGCCAAAACAAAAAAAGGGTGCCAGTCATTAGTCAGTTAATTTTTTCTGTGTTGATTAAAGCACCACTTCTTTTGGCATGATGGTTATGCTGGCATAGACTGTAAAGGTCTGTGAAAGGAAGAAATATCACCCAGGCAGGAAAGCTCAACCATAATCCAAGTGCCAGGATCCAAACCTCACTGCCAGGCTAGGTTTATCATCCAAGCCTTATACACTGTATGTGGTCTGTCTGGGTACTTCATAAAAAGTTGCATTATCTGAAATATGAGGGAGAACTGAAGGGGGTTATGGATGCGTGCAGCCTTTAATTGGATACATTAATTAGCAAATGATTACTGATGAGGAGAAAATTTCTTGGCAGGTAATGTTTTGATTAGAAGGGTTCACCTTGGGCTTTTAACAAAGGTAATTGTAGAGAGCAATCACCAGTTGTATGTAATTTATTTCTTTTTGTAATATGTTTTCTCTGTCTTCTGCTGGGAATGGTGCAGAATATACACTCAAAGCTTTGTTTATTTCCATGTCTGTCTGGGTGTAATATTTAGTAGTATGAACTGCATATATAAGCTGATGTGCTTGCTACAGGCTCAGATGTTTCCTTAAATATTATACTATACAATGCATTTATTATAGGTTGTGATGGATGGAAATTTTTATATTCGCTTGCTGTAATTCAATGTAATACATCTCCTATCCCCAATCTGCCAACACAGAAGGGAGCTCCTATGTCTCATAGTAAGACAAATTTCACCCTGACCATCCTCGGTCTTCTTAAAGATTATAGTACAATAGACATGTGCATTCGTTTACGTCCGAATGCATTTTCGTCCGAATTTCGGGGATTTTCGCGTTCGTTTTAACAAACAATAACGAACGTGCACAATACGAACTCCGAAAGATCCGACATAAAAAAATGCTTTATTTTCGTTTTGTTGCAACAACAGTTCAATATAGATAGAAGATTCGACATGATGGTGACAATAGCGATCTGTGTCTATCGAATCTGCAGTCGAATGTGCCTAACCTAACTCTATTAGTCCAAGATTATTCGACATAGAGAGAAAAGATTCAACATTATAGAGACATAAAGATTCGACGAAGCAGCTAAAAACATACGATCGCCACAAACGGACATTTATGGTCAAATGCTCCGCCCGTAGGCTATAGAAGAATTGTAATGTTGGTTGACTAGTAATAATAATTAATAAATATAATTATTACTAGTCATACAACATTAGAATTCTACTATAGCTTGTGGGCGGAGCATTCGACCGGAAATGTACGATTGCGGCGTCGTACAGTTTAGCTGCTTCGTCAAATCTTCTTAGAACATTCGATGGACACCATGAGCCTTCAATGACAGATTCGACCTTAATTAATTTAGATTTTTGGACAAATACATTTTTTAACGAAACAAAATAAATAAAAATGAATTTCAGCAGTAACTAAATAAATACATTTTTCGGACGAAAACAAAATTCCGAAACAAAATATTTCAGTGTGCACATGTCTATAGTACAATATAATTTTATACTGATAGATATCCCATTATATTATATACCTGTCTTTGCCCCAGTATAGTGTTTACCCTCCCTTATTCTTTATTTATTGGCAATCATACACATGGTCATGTTTGGGTCCACATGTAACTTCAACACTTTGGAATGAAGAACATTACATTAGTCCACTGTAAAACAATGTACACATACTTATTCCCCATAAGTAAAGTGCTGTCTATTCAAAACTGAGTTATAATATTTACGTTTTCTAATTAAAAACTCGTATTTGTATAATCTCTTCCTCATTCGTTACTAGACACATATTTCCAAAAATAGAAAACTTTTATGGCTTTGATGGACGTTGGTGAATAGTGGATGGATAAATAGGAGGAGCTCATGAAACAAGATTGCATCAGGATCTGGGCCTGCGAGGTTGGGGTTGATTTACTTTGGGAAGTATGATGCTGTTTGATACAGCTTCCTGTCTTCGATCATGGCAAAGCTAGAAGTTGGAGGTAGTCTAGAGCTGTGTGCTATATTTTATAATTGTAGAAGATATTATGGTAGGTTTTATATTTGCTGGATGATTGCTAGTCATATAGAAACAAAAAAAAATACTAAGCTTGTGCCAACCTTAAAGTGTACAATACATAAGCTGCAAACACACTTGTCAAGGTGTTGAGATACATATTAAACATCAAAATATAAGTGAATAGTCCCAAGTGAAAATTAATACATTTAATACAGGATAATGTTGAGGATGTTGAGGATTCTTCTTGTCACGGGTCAAAGCGTGAGCCACTCCCTTAACCTCAAAGACCGATTACCACTAAAAGGGATCAGGTGTACGCTTAGTAAAAGGCAGGTCTGGCAGGCTTTGGGGAAATGCCCCCTTATAGATTATCATTCAGGTAAACAGCCCTGGGGTAGACATCCATCAGACACTCGATACTCCCGCAAACAAATGTACAAATAACAAAGGACTTCTTTCGGGGGCAATAGTGCCATGTCACATCATCGCTTGCATACCCTATACACATAACCAAGCCTCGCTCCCATCTACATTGCTTAAAGTGGAAGTCCATGCAAAACCTAAAATCCCTGCATCTATAGACACCACAGATCGAACACTAACCTCTCTATCCCTGTAAAGAAAAAATAGTATATATATATATATATATACCTTTTTGGAAGCCAAGCTGACCCGTTCTGACCAAATTTTTTATCTGCCACTTCCGGATTTTCCCTCCCGCAGGAGTAGGCGTTCCTACTCCTTTCCCCCGGCGCCGCGATGTCATCTGGGAGCTCGAGGCAATGTCTCCTGGGAGCACAGTGTCATGCTTCCCAAGAAACAATGCAGAACGCCGTCCTTCGAAATCTCTCGAGATTTCACATAAGCAGTGATGCGTGACGCCGGTCTGAGACGTGATAGTTTTTCTATTGTTGTGCATACCATCACAACGGGGCGTGAACTTTCAATGACACCGCCCGTTGTAATGGCAACCAGGAAGTTTACGGCGCTACTCACCGTAAACACTGCGCAGGTGCGAGAAAGAGCGATGAATGCTAGGAGATGAGCATTCACTGCTTCCAGGAAATGATTGCTTGTGGGATACACAATGCCCACAAGCAAAATGGAAACTGACTGTAACAAATTTTAAAAGTTCTTCTTTGCCACGAAAATGGACAGGTTATATTTGAAGACCCCAAACAAGTGAGTATAACTTTTTATTGTGAAACCCCATCGAATGCACCAAAAAAAAAAAAAACGATTGGCCGCGGAACCTCCGCTTTAAGCAATGTAGATGGGAGCGAGCTGGAGGTGTGTGTCTGTGTAAATCTAGGAAGTGAACAGGCAGCAGCTTCAGCTGCCCACACTTAAAATGGATGCAGCCAAACTCAGTGGAGGGAGATTTCTGCAGCATATTTGGCAAGTACAGAATCACGGTATATATAAAATAATATGCAAAGTGGTTGGAGGGAAGCTTCAGAATGGCAAAGATGTTTTTATTACAAATTATGTGAGCAGACTGCAGTTCCTCTTTAAGAACAAAAACATTGTATCACACTTTAAAAAAAAGAGTAGAGCATACTCGGGAGTTATCTATAAAGGCTTTAATGTCCCAATCGATGTTAAGCTTATGTGGGATATAAGATTTTAAAAGATAGATCAATTTAGCCTTTAACTTGGATATTTCTCTTTTTTTCACACTTCCCATCCAGTGGGACACAAATTTATCTATACCAACAAAGATTGTTCCCAAACGGTCCCTATTATGTACTAAATAATAGTGCCGTGAGGCAATGATTGCTAGTGACATATATATATATATTAAAAAATATATGTATATATATATATATATATATATATATATATATATATATATATATATATAAATATATATAAATATATATATATAAATATATATATATATATATATATATATATATATATATATATATGTACGTATATACAGTTGTGCTCAGAAGTTTGCATACCCTGGCAGAAACTGGAAAAGGATATAAAAAGATATTGAAAACCCCAAATTTGCCGGTAAGTACTATTCAATCACTTATTAAGAAGTTGAAAAAATTCAGGGATCTCTTGATACCAAGCCAAGGACAGGAAGACCGAGAAGGATTGGAACTGTTCGGGATACAGGTCACATGACTTGCGGCCACTGTCCAGCTCCGATGGATGGATGCTGCAGGAGGGGCCGTGATCTCCCTCTGACATCAGCCGGGGAGATCACATGGCCGCTAAGCCTCTCCTGCAGAAGCCCTGGAAACCGGCCGAGAGTCATGTGACCGGCTGAAGACAGCGCTAAATCGTTATTTACAACGCTCGCTTTTATAAAAAATGAATGCCAGGATATAATATAGGGGCTGGCAGTGAGCATTTACAGATTTTTAATTTTAATAATAGCGGCGGGGGGTGGAGACGGAGACACACAGACAGGAGCTGACATCCAGGAAGGAGGGGGTGAGGGGGAGAGAGGAAAGCTGAGGGGACAGCTGCGTATGACCGAGGGAAGTTCTCTGACCACAGTGGTCAGGGCGGAGCTGCCCTGGTTATCGTGGTCAGTTTAGAGAGGGCATACAGGAAGTGTCAGGTTCAGGGAGTTTTTTTTTACAGTTTAGAGGGGGGCAGATTACACAGCACTAGCACCGTGTTGTGTAATCTGCTTTAAGGGACCAGGAAATATTTTATTTTTTTTGGGGGTTGACAAACACTTTATGCATCTATTATGCAATATTTTAGAGCCTAATTGCAGTATCAATTTAAAACAAAGCAGGCAGAGTTAGGGTACATAAAACATAAATATTTTAAGTGTCTTACTTTTGTTTCTTTGTTAATTAAGCCGCAGCACCAACCCAAAAATCATCTCCCCCATAACAGGCTTTAGATAAGACAGCTATGCTGCGTGTGAGCACAGCCATCTTTTCCCAAGTGGTATGACATGCCTCCTGCCTTGTCACAACTACCCTTCTTCAATCAGTGACACTCAAGCTTGTTTCTGATTGATGCTGTAAAATATCAGGGGCATATCAGGCTGCTGGAGAAAGACCGCTGCACCAACAGAGTGCAACAGTCTTTATCATCAACCTGATGTAGGGAAGACTCTTAAAAAATGTTGTTTGTCTGATTTCTTTTATTTAACACTACAATAGGGTTTAAAACAAAATAAATGAAAATAAAGTGTCTTTTAAGTTATTTATAAGAATATATGTAAGTCACACACCTACAGTATTATTTTAAAGGTTTGAAATGGAACGCATATCTTTACCTGCCAAAAGATTTGTAATTCCGTTTAGCCACTTTTGTGATTTACTCTACGCTACGATTCACAGCCAATGTTTTATATCATTTTTGGATGGGGGGCCTTCTGTCAGAGTGGCCCAGGACAATTGCCCTATTTGCCCCTTATAAATCTGGCCCTGCCTACCACCTCATCCTATAGCAAGGTGCATTAGCACTGAAGGTCGGTTCACACCAGAATGCAGTGCCGGAAAGGAGCGTTCAGTGCCTGTTTCCTGCTCTGCATTCAAATGCACTGCCTTTGCGATCCGCATGTGTGTGCCAATGTAATGTTCATGACACCCCAAACACAAATCAAAAAAGGGAGTGCGTTTATTGGCACCAAATCCCATTGTACCATGTACTATGCGATTTGGTGCAGTGTGTTTTTAAAAGTAGAACCTGCATACTTTTTTTGCATTCTGGTGTGATTTGCAGCTCATTTAAATGAGTGGGCCGCAAAATCTCACCAGACAGGAATGCACAGGAATCACAGGGGAATGCGCAAGTATGCAAGTGCAGTATGCAATGTGCTTTTAAAAGGTGAATCTCTCAAGAGCTCATAAATGTGAAAACATTGGGAAAGCACTTCAACATTGCAATGTTAGGGACAATATGCTGTCAGTGTAGGTGTTTTAAAAAAAAAAGATTAAATTGTAAGTACACTGAAAAAAGTTTTACATGTATTTATCAAACAGTTTTTTTTATCCACCCTTTCTTAAAGCGGAGTTCCACCCAAATTTGGAACTTTATCCACTCCTCGCCCCCTTACATGCCACATTTGGCATGTAATTTTTTTGGGGGGGGAGTGGGGGCTTCAGTAGGAGTGGGACTTCCTGTCCCACTTCCTCCTTCCGCCCTGGGCTCGCCTAGGCGATACGTCATATCGCCTTGTGGCGGCCCCTCCCTGTAGGCGATCGCCTGTCCATTCAGAGAGCGCTGCGCCATTCGCGCATGCGCAGTGAGTGCCCGGCCGTGAAGCTGAAATCTGTCACGGCCGGGTGCCCACACAATGAATGGAGGCGCCGGCGGAGAAGGGTGGGAGAGGAGCGGAGCTCCAGGCGTCGCGTCGCTGGACAGTGGAACAGGTAAGTGTATGTTTATTAAAAGCCAGCAGCTACACTTTTTGTAGCTGCTGACTTTTAATAAACATAAAAAAAGGGTGGAACTCCCCTTTAACCACTTGCTTACTGGGCACTTAAACCCCCTTCCTGCCCAAACCATTTTTCAGCTTTCAGTACTCTCACACTTTGAATGGCAGTTGCACGGTCATGCAACACTGTACCCAAATGACATTTTTGAAATTTTTTTCACGCAAATAGAGCTTTCTTTTGGTGCTATTTAATCACTGATGGGTTTTTAATTTTTTTGCTTAAAAAAGACCGAAAATTTGGGGAAAAAAACAAACAAACAGTTTCATAGTTTGTAATAAAAATTTTAAAGCAGGTAATTTTTCTCCTAAATTGATGTGCACTGATGAGGCTGCACTGATAGGGTGCACTGATGGGCCCTGATAGGCTGCACTGATAGGCTGCACTGATAAGGCAGCACTGACGGGCACTGATAGGTGGCACTGATATGTGATACTGATGAGCACTGAGAGGTGGCACTGATGAGTGGCACTGAATGGTGGCACTAATGGGCACTGATGGGTAGCACTGATGGGCACTGATGGGTGGCACTGATGGGCACTGGGAGGTGACACTATTAGGCAGCACTGATCGGTGGCACTGATGATGAGGTACTTATGGGCATTGTTAGGCAGCACTGGTGGGCATTGATAGGTTGGCACTGTTGGGCAAAGGTAGGTGGCACTGTGGGCACTGGTAGGTGGTACTGTGGGCACTGGTAGGTGGCACTGGTGGGTACTGATAGGTGGCACTGGTGGGCACAGATGAGGCAGCTGTGGCTCTCTGTGTGAGGGACCGATGTCCTTCTGACAGAAGCCGGTGACTGTCTTTTTTCTTTTTTTTTCTCACACTTTAAAAAAAAAAAAGATTACTGATCTTCTATTTACATCACGTGATCAGCTGTCATTGACTGACAGCTGACCACTTGATAGGGGGCCAGGAGGTGGTTAACTTACATTGTTTGGATAAATACATATGGACAATTGTCAATTTTATGTGAACATGCAAAGTGTACATGAATACAGGGAACACACAAACAATGCCGTTAAGCTGGCCGTACACTAGATAGCATTTGTACAAGTATTTGAACGTTCGTATGAAAATTCTCAATGACTTGAATGTTTTTCAAATGTACTTCAAAAAAAGTTTTCTTTTAACATTCAATTTTAGAGTGAATGGACTTTCCCAAACAAAAACCATGTTCACCATTACAAATGTGTTCGGTTGGGAAATCTTCTTTCCTCTTTTTCAAATATTCCTGTCACTGCGATCACAAATTAACATCAGTTTGACCCCACTAAAAATTACAAAATAAATTAATTCTTGAATGAAATTTTTTGGAATGAAATTCCACTAGTCTATTGCCGCGTACACACGATCGGAAATTCCGACAAGAAAACTTCAATGTGAGCTTTTGGTCGTAAATTTCGACTGTGTGTAGGCTCCATCGGATATTTTCTGTCGGAATTCCTGACAACAAAAATTTGAGAGCTGGTTCTCAAATTTTCCGACCAGAAAAGTTCTTGTCAGAAATTCCGATCGTGTGTATCCAATTCCGATGCACAAAAATTCTACTCATGCTCGGAATCATTGTACTTCATTTTTCTTGGCTCGTCGTAGTGTTGTATCTCAACGCGTTCTTAAAGTTCGGAATTTCCGAGCAACATTTGTGTGACCGTGTGTATGCATCTGTATGCAATTCCGACGCACAAAAAAACATGCATGCTCAGAATCAAGCAGAAGAGCCGAACTGCCTATTGAACTTCATTGATCTCGGCTCGTCGTACGTGTCTTGTACGTCACCGCGTTCTTGACGGTGGGAATTTCCGACAAGATTTGTGTGAACGTGTGTATGCAACACAAGTTTGAGCCAACATTCCGTCGGAAAAAAAATTCACGGTTTTCTTGTCGGAATTTCCGATCGTGTGTACGTGGCATTAGGTCAGCTTTACTATTCCATCACTCACTCACAAAAAGTTACCTATATACTCTTTAAGAAAATAGGAACAATACTATTGAAGTCATGTTTTCGAGGACTGTTCTAAGGAAATTAGATTTTTTGCGATCTATCTGCTATTTGTGACTGTTTTAGGATCCATCTGCTGTTTGCGGTCAGAAAGAATTGCTGTCCTAGTGTAACTTTAAAAGGCATAAGCCATTTTGTTTTAGTACAAGATCAATATTTACTACGTATGTAATAACTAAACATTACCGGGGAAAGGTCATAAACCGTTTCATGTACAGTATGTACTGATTTTCAGATCGTGAGTATTGCTTTGCTTGTGACAAATAATAGAAACCTACAAAACATAAGTTTAAAAAAACATAAATGTGATACTATTTAATGGAGTGTGCTATAGGGATGGTCCTCTGCACAGGAATATTGAGTGCTTTATGTAACTACCACTATATCCATGTGCTGAATAATAGATGTTTCTGTAGAACACATAAAATCCAATGTTACAGTTAAAATAGAAGAAGCTTTTTAAACAGGAATTGATAAAGCACTATAATGGTGGATATTGGATGCACAACTAGCGGTGGGTAAAAAAATACTAGCTCTCAGCCATAATTGGAAGACAGAAGTGATTTTAAAAGGCCATAGAAAGCTGTAATTGTGTCTATTAAATTTGTGTGGCATATGGTTTTAAAGTCTGCTCTGCTTTTCCAAAAATGGCCCTTCCTTGTAGGTCTAAAGCATGAAGAGTCTACAATGTATGTATTGCATGGACAGCCTAATAACAGTCATTTTCAGATGTCAGTTATTCATTTTGGGTTAAGAAATAAGAATAAGAATACGAATAGGAATCAGGCTGCAATGGGCAATGGAAATAAAACCATTCAGACATCTGAAGTTTTTTTTTTATTTTTAACTAAAATCTATTCACGCAGCATTTGTCAGCTGTGGTCTATTTGCTTTTACAACTCATATGTAGTTGGCTTAGACACAGTATTATTGGCCTTATTAGTTTACTTATTATTTGACCTTTATTTTTTTTCTGCTTGTCCTGCTTTTTTACATAAGTACAGCAAATCTTTATATTTTTCATAGATGAGATGAGCAGATGGTTTCATAGTCACCCATTGTTATATATCCCTAAAGTTTCAAGCTGTTCTCCAAAAAAGGTCAGTCTGAAAGTTCACATTTCACATCTTTGCCAGTTGATAGAATTTTTTTTTTCAAGGATTCAAGCCTTAGTCATTTAGAAGTTGTGCTTTGGTAACCCTTTGGTCATTTTGGGCTTATCGTTAGAAATAGTGCATTTTTTATTGGAACAGAAAATAAAGTAACACGTCTGTGAGAAAAGAAAACTTAGAATATGTTACTGGAAGTTGGTGTACCTATATATTCCATCCAGCGAGTGTACATTTTGGATTGGCCTCGGAGCATTTCCAGCCTCAGATATATCCAGACTTTAAAGCCCTGTACACACGATCAGATTTCCTATGGATTCAAATCCGATGGATTTTTCCATCGGAATTCGGATGAAGCTGACTTCCATCAGTCTTGCCTACACACCATCAGTCAAAAATCCGACCGTCCCAAACGCTGTGACGTAAAAGACTCAGACGAGCCAAGAAAAATTAAGTTCAATGCTTCTGAGCATGCGTCGACTTGATTCTGAGCATGCGTGGGTTTTTTCTCCGATGGAGTTCCACACAGACGATCGGAATTTGCTATAGTTTTTTTTTCTATCGGATAAATTTAAAACATGTTCTATTTTTTCTCACCGATGCAAAAAAGACCGATGGGGCCCATACACGATCGGTTTGTCCGATGAGAAAAGTCCATCGGACTGTATATAAGGGGTTGATTTACTAAAGACAAATTGACTGTTCACTTTGCAAGGGAATTGGTCCCAGGGCTTAGTGGTTGCGTTGAAGTACACCTACTATATACAGTATCTCACAAAAGTGAGTACACCCCTCACATTTTTTGTAAATATTTTATTATAGCTTTTCATGTGACAACACTGAAGAAATTACACTTTGCTACAATGTAAAGTAGTGAGTTTACCGCTTGTATAACAGTGTAAATTTGCTGTCCCCTCGAAATAACTCAACACACAGCCATTAATCTATACACCGCTGGCAACAAAAGTGAGTACACCCCAGCGGCAAGCTGAGAGGCTGAGCAAGCTGCCGATTCAGGAATCTTAGTGAATTCCAACTGTCTGGATCTTTCCCGAGCCTGGATCGGATGAGTGACCTCAGCTGACAGCACGCTTTAGCCTGCTGTCGGCTGAAAACGGGTCACAGGAGCGCAGAACGAACTGCACTCCCGTGTTCCATAGGAGAAGTACAGCAAAAAAAGGCTTTGGCCATACTTCTCCTTTACAGAGTATGTTCACACATTTTTGTGTGAACAATCCTTTAGTGAACCAGCCTGTATATACAGTGTGTGCATTATATATCAATAATAGGCTGGAATTTAGTTTAATATTTACTGTGTATACTCGAGTTTAAGCCGACCCGAATATAAGCCGAGGCACCTAATTTTACCACAAAAAAATGGGAAAACGTATTGACTCGAGTATAAGCCTAGGGTGAGAAATCCAGCAGCTACTGTAAGTGGAAAAGAGGGTCAACAATTCCCATCTGCATTCCTCACTGTGCCCATCTGCATGCCTCACTATTCCCATCTGCATGCCTCACTGTGCCCATTTGCATGCCTCCTCACCGTGGCCATCTGCATTCCTCCTCACTGTGCCCATATGCATGCCTCCTCACTGTACCTATCTGCATGCCTCATTGTGCACATCTGCATGCCTCACAGTGGCTATTTGCATGTCTCCTCATTGTGTCCATTTGCATGCCTCCTCACTGTGCCCAACTGCATGCCTCCTCACTGTACCCATCTGCATGCCTCCTCACTGTGCCCATTTGCCTGCCTCCTCACTGTGTCTATTTGCTTGCCTCCTTACTGTGCCCATTTGCCTGCTGCCTCACTGTGTCCATCTCCCTACCGCCTCATGTACCTTGATCTCCAGCGCTGTGAAATGCAGTCAGTCTATTCGGTGGCCAGTGTAACAAAGCCCCGCCTCCTCCACGTCCCTTTTCCCAGAAGTGAGTCAATGTCCCGCCTATCACAGGCGAGGACGAGGCGGAGGCGTGGCTTTGTTACACTCTACGGCCGTAGACTGACTGCATGTCACAGCGCCGGGAGATCAGGCGCATGAGGCTGCAGATGGAAAGTGAGACTCGAGTATAAACCGAGGGGGGGCATTTTCAGCACAAAAAAATGTGCTGAAAAACTCGGCTTATACTCGAGTATATACGGTAGTTCAACTAAATAGTTTTGTTTTTATATTTTTTCCTGCTGATGTAAGCTGTAAGATAATGTTTATTGCTCATCCACTACAGTAATAATATATACTTGTTCAAAAATCTGTATACTATATCCCTTGCAAAGTTAATTATTATTTCAATGCAATAATCTAGTGTATGTAAATTAGAACTCCAGTCAAAACGTCAATTTTTTTTTCCAAAATTTTGCTTTGGATAAACTTGGGAAGAGTTAATACTTCTGCCAGTTTTAATCAGTCTGCTCCTATGACAGCAGGATATGAATTGAGGGGAGTGGTTGGCTTTATTAAAGAAAGATGCAAGAAAGTAATAATATCACAGGAGTTTAACCCTCCCTGATTTTACGCGAAAAAGTGTTTTGTTGCAGTTCAAAGGCATAGTTTGAAGCTTGTGGGTCCCAATGCAAAAATTTACCTCCACACTGCCGCCCGCCTCTTCCACCTTGCACCAAGATACTCCCACCACGAGTCAGGATACTCCAAGTGGCTAAAGAGTTATTTCAGATGTTTATTTACTTGAGAGGATAATTCAAAAGATTTTGGAGAAACTGTACCACATTTTGATAAACCTTTTCAATTCTTTTAAATACCCTGGAGCAGGGTAGGCAACTTTTAAGAGGTGGAGCTCTACCTGAGCAACATAAAGGAAAATCAATAATCCCCAGGGTCCAGTGCCTTTTTGATGTATCGATCCCTGAAGCTAAACCAGTGTTTCTGTCGACTAGAGAGATTTCCCATCATTTCCTGTATTAACCGGAAGAGATGGAGAATCATTCCAGTGGACACAGTTGTCACCAAAATATGTACCCTCTTTTGAAGATTTTTCTCTTTGTTTATTTTTATGCCGTTCAGTGAAAATTGTAAACTTTTTGGAATTCGCATCACTTGCAGTTGTTATCAAGAGAAACAGTTAGGGGAAATCTGGTAAAACAGTGGGGACACAGACAGCAGTTTAGCTCTCAAAAGGGTTTATGTTCATCACAAATAGATGTGTTCCTGCTCTCCTCTATAAAGTCTTTATAGAGCCTCACCATTGTTCCTGGTCAGTAGGGATGAGCTGGGTTCGGGCCTGAACTTGGTCTTAACCCAGTTTGGCAGAACCCATTGGAAGCAGTCACAGCAGATTGGGTCAATGGGGATGTCATAATTTCACAGCTCTCCATGGGTTTTGACCAAACACAGCTCACCCCAGCTGCTCAGGAGCAAGTAGAATTTTTGGTACAATTTTTTTTTTTAAATTGGTATTTAATATAAAGTCAGTCAACAATTCACTTAGGTCATATGACTACGTCTTGTAGATGTGTCAACTCGATAAACATGTACATGTGATCCTTTTATTATTTTTAGTGTTACATTTCATATCTTGTGCACTTTGAAAGCAGGATGAGATGGACAGGATTTGGTAAATGCAAATTATAAGAGTTTAAAATCCCATTTGCTGTGATTTTGTGGTCTCAAAAACATGGTCACTTCAAGGTGCAAGACCCATTCTTCAGCAGAGACTAAAGTGTATGTATGGTCAAAGTTTTAAAATTAAGTATTAAGTTCTAGAATACATTTCAGTTATTTCTACCCTATTCTTAATGATTTGAAGATGTGCTTTTTGAAGAGTCCTAAACATTTACTTGTTTGAATTCAGTGACATACATTAGTAGACACTGCTGTGTCACACGTTTCACAGAGCCTGTTGTCTTACAGATACAGAGGTGCTTAGAGGAGGAGTTTTAAGCTGTGGAGTAAGCACAGGAAACATACCACATAACCTCCTCTTGCAGGCAGAAGGGTACCATGGGATTTGTAGTCCTTAGAAATTGAATACAAACCAAAGAAATGAGCAGAGGAGAAGCCGAAAAGCATGGAGGGAATTTTAGAAGTGGGAGAAAGAGATGTCAGCAGACAAGCAGCACTCACAGCAAGAAATTATATATACGTTTTCTTATACTGGATTGTCAGAAATAACTGCTGTTTGTAGTGTTATTACAAAGCTGATGTCATAAAATGAAAGTGTATGGTGTGACTATAGATCTTCTTTAAAGCCCTGTACAAACGATCGGATTTCCTATGGATTCAAATCCGATGGATTTTTCCATTGGAATTCCGATAAAGCTGACTTCCATCAGTCTTGCCTACACACCATCAGTCAAAAATCCAACTTTCCAAACGCTGTGACGTAAAACACCCCGACGAGCCGAGAAAAATTAAGTTCAATGCTTCTGAGCATGCGTCGACTTGATTCTGAGCATGCGTGGGTTTTTTCTCCGATGGAGTTCCACACAGACGATCGGAATTTGCTATCGTTTTTTTTCCATCGGATAAATTTAAAACATGTTCTATTTTTTCTCACCGATGGAAAAAAGACACATGGGGCCCATACACGATCGGTTTATCCGATCAAAAAAGTCCGTCGTACTGTTTTCATCGGTAAAACCGATCGTGTGTACAGGGCATAAGTGTATGTTATGTAATCGGTAGTAATTCCAGAATTACATTAATTTGATGTCTTGGTGGTATTGCTGTGTAAGTGCTTAAAGTACAATATGTCAAATACAAAGGGCATATGTATAATTCTAAAATCCTAGTATTGCAATC
Source organism: Rana muscosa (assembly GCA_029206835.1). Lineage (NCBI taxonomy): Eukaryota > Metazoa > Chordata > Amphibia > Anura > Ranidae > Rana > Rana muscosa. The sequence goes on from CM055118.1 coordinate 738,954,333, forward strand.
AGTGCATTTGATTTTATCTCATATTTGATTTAATATCTGTCAAAATACTTGCACGTCTCTTCAGCCACTCATGTGACTTAGAAACCCTTAAGCCGTGTACACACGATCGGTTTTACCGATGAAAAGAGTCCAATGGACTTTTCTCATCGGACAAACCGATCGTGTATGGGCCCCATTGGTCTTTTTTCCATCGGTGAGAAAAAACAGAACATGTTTTAAATTTATCCGATGGGAAAAAAAAACAATAGCAAATTCCGATCGTCTGTGTGAAACTCCATTGGACAAAAAACCCACGCATGCTCAGAATCAAGTCGACGCCTGCTCAGAAGCATTGAACTTAATTTTTCTCGGCTTGTCGGAGTGTTTTACGTCATGGCGTTTGGGATGGTTGGATTTTTGACTGATGGTGTGTAGGCAAGACTGATGGAAGTCAGCTTCATCGGATTACCGATGGAAAAATCCATCGGTTTAAAATCCATAGGAAATCCGATCGTGTGTACAGGGCTTTAGTGACTTAGAAAACTCACTTTTCTCCACCACAGTTAAACATTATAGCTTGGTAACCAGGCCACCCCACCTCCTAATTGGACCATAAAGAGTAACATCATGCTGATAAGGTTGTCTCTATGTTCTCAACTCCTATAAGTATGTTATGGAAGGGAGACTTACAGCACTGTACAGAGCTACATAATCCTAATGGCTTAGAGTGCTGATGTTCCCTTTTCTATTATTAGTGCTTCTCTGAAGAACACTGGAGGCTGATATTCAGACACATTCAGGGACTTGTGCTAGTTGTATGTAAAAATGCCCAAAGATCCTATTTTAATTTTAGATCTGTGCAAATTAAAAATAATTTGTGTATGAAGTCATGTATATCATATTGAATCATCAGGAGGCCATGAAAAGGCATGAACAGCATGTCCATGTGTGCCACCACACAATATATATGGGCTTTTATACACACTTCTAGCACTCTGGCAATCGCCTTGTTCAAAGGCCCTTTGCTTTAAGTTAACATGGTTGTAATCAACTTACATGCTTTTATCTAACCTGGAATTAATTCATAGTTAGTCAAGTTGAATACCTTCTTGGAATTTGTTTAGCATAGGGTCCACCTATGAACATAATCATTGAATATTGCTAGATCTCAGGGTCCCTGTTTCCTTAGGGCCTGGTTGCAGTTGTGAAACGTGTGACATACATTTGTGAATATAGGCTCACTCATACATAGACTACACTTCTATTTTCACGTTGAGTAGGAATTTCTACCTGTCACCACAACAGAATTAGAGGGTACATATTTTAAAGGGGACATCATTTTGATGACAACTGTCTAAAGCAGCCCATAGATTATGCAATTTTCGCAGGTGGAAGGAAAGGAAATTGCTCTATTTCCCCCCATCAACACAGTCAGTGTTCCCTCCCACATGGCTATTGTGTTCTGCCGATGGGGAGCCTTCCCTGATGCCAGAACACAATGATCACTGCTGGCTGCTATTGCAGTCATTACATGAAAAAATCCAACAGGCAGATTGTACTAAAACTGATCGATGGATCGTCTTCAGTACAACCAGCCTGTCCATAGATGGATAAACACTCGCCGTTCCCTGCTGAACCAGCCAAGATTCGATCCATCAATGGCCGGCTTAAGAGTATGTTTTCTTATTCCCGCTGGTATCTCTGCGGCAGAAAGTGAAAAATCTTTCCAGTAGGACTCCAACAGCAAAAAATAAAATGAAAGGGGGTTTACCCTCCCTTAATTTATCCATAGCTAAAAAAGAAAAGTTATGGCTACATGTACACTTTAATATTGAGATTTCTTCAGATATTTAGGAAACAAGAGCACATTCTTGTGGAATTTGGGATCCCCAGTGTTCTCAGGATTCCATGTGATGTCACCTTTCCCTAGGTAAGTGTGCCAGGGTATATAGTTAAGATGTTTTCATTTCTTTCTTTCAATTGTTTCTCTTTTTTTTCGCTTTAGTGTAGCAGTTTCTTGTTTGAGGGTGGGGACTAGCTGATAAGCGAATAGGTATTTTTGTGCAAGGTCCTTTTTAATGTTGTGTAGACTTCAAAAGGAAAAAAAAAAAAAAAAGCACAGTATAACCTTTCTCCAATCCATCTGTTGAGATTGCTTCTCTGTATGATGGCATTCTAGATCTTGACTTGAGCCATTGCTTTCACTTGCGTCTATCTGTAATTATACAGTGTGCTTTATGCATGCTGTCAGCCACAGGGAAATAAATAGTATGAACATTACTGAATGGTGTTTTCACATAGCATGTAATGCAGATAGAGTTCTGTTTTCTAAATATTATTTGAGTTTTGCGGCTGAACCCTCCAGTGCTGATATTCACCTCATCAAGATGTTTTCTGTCCCGTGACTGGTAGTTTCAAATGTACTCATCCATCTTCTTGTCCCATTACATTTTGTTTGAATGATGCTCTATACCCATTAAAATTGATGGAAAAGAACAAAGGGAAGAAAAATGTGTCCTTCAATTGATTGTGTCTTTCAGGGAGCAAATGAGGCTACTGAGAGAAAGGAAAAAAAAAGTGAGATTATTTTTGGTGTTCCTATTACCGTCTTGTTAAGATCTCCTATGAACTGATTGCAATTACAGACATTTTACATAAATCAGGAGAAATCAATATGTGGATTTATGTGCTTCATATACAGAATAAACGTACCTACAGTATGTGTATGTGTACCCATCTGTGCATTGTTTTTTTTTTTCACAGTAATGTACAAACTTAAGGGAAAAAGGGGGAAGTGGGACTTTATATGAAGTATGTGGTTGCAAAATAATAAGCTGGTAAAAAATAATATTTATTGGTACATAAAATATACATATGTAGCGGCCTCCTCACTCCCCTCTTTGCATCAGCTCATCTGTCTCTTGTCTAGGGGTACCTTAGAGGGGAGAGAGCGGGGACACCATGCCTAGCCTTCACCGTAGATTTTCGTGCGGTGTAAGCAAAGTTCTTTCTTTACCTTCGGGTCAGTGTTCTGCACCTGGAGTTACCTTGAACAATGTCCGCCAGAAAATGAGCCCCACACCATTAAAGTCCAACACTCCTTTATTCTTCTCAAGTGAACAGCACAATCAGTTAGACTCCCTTAGAGAACAGAACAGACAAGGAGGTGTGGATGCGAGTAGGCCCAGACACAATGAACTCTCCACTTTCCTTCCTAAAAGTGGGCTGCGGTCTCTGAGCGAGGGGGGAATTTCCTTCCAGGCGGTCTCCGATGGGAGGCTCACCTGTCACTGGCAATCTTCTGCACCCGGTCTTCAAGTGAGTAGCTCCCCCCGGTCCATTACGCCTTCCGGATTTGGGTACCCAATCCCTGGGTTCCCTAGGACCTCCGTCCCTCGTGGAACTCAGTGTTGGGCACTGAGCTCCAGACCTCCATCCGAGTACCTCACCCCAGGCTAAAGGTGCCTGGGATGGAACACGACCTCCGGACGTCCTCTAGGCCTAGGCCGCCTAGATGACCAACACGAACCACCGCCCTCAGGCTGAATGTGCCTGGGACTCGAACCCGTGACAAAGATGGCCGGCCCCTTTATGCCCTCTCCCAGCAAGCACGGCGGGTTCCCCGCCCCACCATACCACTGCCGAGGGAGGACAAAAAGGAGACCCGGCACACAGCAATGGTTCAACCCCAGCCCAGGGCGACAGCGCCACCTGCTGGGCCGCAGGGAACTACACATCACTGGTGTCTCTGCCAGGTTTAAATTACACCCGGGAAAGTACATACCCGCTACACATATATAAGTTGTTATGTTACTATGTTAAAACGCTAAGCATGATCCAACACTGTTTAGTCCGACTTGTGTGACTTTCTTTATATTACTTAACTCTACTTTGTAAATTTTAGTTTCACTTGCTCCAGTTGGAACATCCGACATATTGTAACAAATGTATATCTTGTTCACTTTACTGAAAATAATAAAGAAATATTGAAATTAAAATATACATATATAATCCTTACATAGGTCTGCATCAAGGTACATTTGTACATAATGCAATATCTAAGTTTGTACATTAAATAAAAAAGAACATTTGGGGACTTTATATGAGGCCTAGTCATATGCCTCTACCCCTGTCAATATGAACAAAAAGGGAAAAAGGGGAAGTGGGTCTTTATATGAAGTACGTGGTTGCAAAATAATAAGTTGGTAAAAAATTATCTTTTTTGGTACATATAATATATACCGTATTTACTCGAGTATAAGCCAACTGAATATAAGCCGAGGCACCTAATTTTACCACAAAAAAATGGGAAAAAGTATTGACTCGAGTATAAGCCTAGGGTGTCCATCTGCATGCCTCACTGAGCCTCACTTGCCTCACTTTGCCTCACTGTGTCCATGTGCATGCCTCACTGTGTCCATGCCTCACTGTGTCCATGCCTCACTGTGCCCATGCCTCACTGTGCCCATGCCTCACTGTGTCCATGACTAGACTGACGTTTAACATGGGAGTCTATGGAGGGGGTGCCCAGCTTTGAAAAATTGGTGCTCCCCGGCTGTAGGTCCTCCAGACAAAAAACTTTGCACACTTATAGAGGAGAAAGGGGGCTACATGTGTGCCAAGTTTCGGGTCCAGGGGGCCTACGACCGGCCGGTACCTAAAGTCACTGGAGAAATGACCGTTTAACATGGGAGTCTATGGAATGGGTGCCCGGCTTTGAAAAATCGGTGCTCCCCGGCCGTAGGTCCCCCAGGCAAAAACTTTGCACACTTGTAGAGGAAGAGTGAGGCTACATGTGTGCCATGTTTGGGGTCCAGGGGACCTACGGCCGGCCGGTACAGGGTCCCCAAATTCCGGGAGATCAGGCGCAAAAAGGTGACTCGAGTATAAGCCGAGGGGGGCATTTTCAGCACGTGCTTTTTTCTGAAGAGTGGCTAAAAGCCACAAAACGCGTTGGGCTATCAGATGCCATGTTCAATATTATCATACTTTTTACAGGTGTTTATGGAACTTTTCTACATGTGTCATGTGTTCCAGAATTTTTACATGGATTCCATACAATCATGTAATTTATAATCGTATCATCTTTTATTTAACAACGACAGGAATTAGAGAGAATACAGGTCACCTAGGTATTATTTTGTAATATGTGTATGATTTTTATTTTATTTAATACTATTACTATTATGTACAAATGTACCATGATGCAGACCTATGTAATGATTGTATATATATATATATATATTTATAATATATGTACCAATAAATTGTATTTTTTACCAACTTATTATTTTGCAAACACATACTTCATATAAAGTCCCACTTCCGCTTTTTTCAGTTTTGTTCATATTGACAGGGATGGAGGCATATGACTAGGACATTGCCTCATATAAAGTCCCAAACTTTTTTTTTATTTATTGTACAAACTTAGATATTGCATTATATACCATGGGTTCTCATTTCTACTTTTTCATGTTTATGCTTTATTTCATATATATATACCGTATATATATATATATATATATATATATATAAATATATAGTATATTACGCACACGTTAAGTACTCACAAAATATTACTGGGCCATGGGCATTTGGTGGTCAGTGACAGTAGAAAAAAGTCCCCCCTACCTTCAATTATTGGTGGTTAGCTGCAGTAAACCTCCCCCGAGCATTGGTGGCCAGTGGTAGTAAAGATAATTCCTCTCCCCCCTGCACTTGCACTGGTGAACAGTGGCAGGCAGTGAAAATAGTTCTACCCCTGCCCCAACCACCCAGCCTTAGTGTTCAGTGGTATTAAAAACAGTTGCTCCTCCCCCCAACAATGGTGGTCAGTGGTAATAAAAAAAAAATAACCCATCCTGCTCAGAGGACACTTACCTTGGTGAACAGTAGAAGTAAACAGACTTACCCCCCCCCCATCTAGAATTAGTGGCCACAGTTGTAAAAATTGTTCCCCCTGAACTGTTGATCAGTGGCAGTAAAAATAGTCCCCACCCTAGCATTAGTAGTCAATGGTAGTAAAAACAGCCCCCCTTCATCCCAGCGTCAGTGGTAAATTAATAGTACATCATACTTGGCTCCAGGATACAGCCCAGATCCCCACAGGATCTTAGAATTTTGTTTCAATCTTTGGACAGTCCAGTGGGATATGGGGTGGTTGGGGGGGGGGGGGGTATGTGTATATACAGCATATGTATAGACACACAGCAGAGTTAGTTGAGGTCATCAATGCTTCATGTACTTACAAGCTCTCACCTATAGTTGTAAATAACAACACTAAACAAGAGCAAACATGCCTCACTAAAGGCCCGTACACACGATTGGATATTCCGACAACAATTGTCCGATAGACGTGTTTTGTCGGATAATCCGACCGTCTGTATGCTCCATTCCGACAACAAATGTTGGCTGTGCATACTCTCAAATTGTCCGACAATAAATGTGTTTGTCGGATTATCCGATCGTGTGTACACAAATTCGCCAGACTAAAATCCAAAGTACAAACACGCATGCTCCGAACCAATGCTAACCATAAGACAACATTAGCAGAAGTTGCCCAAAAGGTGGCGCTAAAGAGCAGAAAAACCATGTAGTTCCGTGAATGTTAGCTGAAAATGTTCTGCCGTCTGTATGCGGAACAAGTTCGCGGCCAACGCCCTTCGGACAAAAATCCATGGATTTGTCCGATGGAAATCCGCTCGTGTGTACGAGGCTTTAGTGTGTCAAACCATATTAAAATATTGAAGAGAACAAGAATTTGTCTTGAGGCAGACCACCTGTTTTCAGAAGCCCCGTAGGCCCCATTCACACCTGAGCCTTTTGTAGCTCAAAGCTCTAAATTGCTCAGGGAGAAAAATGTAATTACCGTATAACACGCACCCCAAGTTTAGGAGGGAATTTTAAGGAAAAAAACTTTTAGGAGGGAAATTCAAGGAAAAAAACTTACATTTAAATGCAGCCTTGTCCATCATTGCAGCCTTGCCCAGTGTCCATCTGCAGCCTTGCCCAGTGTCCATCTGCAGCCTTGCCCAGTGTCCATCATTGCAGCCTTGCCCAGTGTCCATCTGCAGCCTTGCTCAGTGCCTTTGCAGCGTTGCCCAGTGCCTTTGCAGCCTTGCCAGTCTCGGTGATTTTTAAAATTGGCGCCGATTTCTGTGTGGAGAGGAGCGAGCGGGGCCGAGTGTACTTCAGCTAGACTCGGCTCCTCTCACAGTCCCGCCCATCTCCACTGACTGCGCCGCTGACATACAGAAAGCCGAGTGTACTTCGGCTAGACTTGGCTCTGCTCACAGTCAGGGGCGGGACTGCGAGAGGAGCCGAAACTAGCCGAAGTACACTCGGCTTTCTGTATGTCAGTGGCGCAGTCAGAGATGGGCGGGACTGCGAGAGGAGCCGAGTAAAGCCGAGTGTACTTCGGCTTCGTGTATCTCGTCTCCTCACGCTTGTTTCAGCGAGGGGATCGGCGGAGGATCGGCGTATAACACGCACCCACGATTTTCCCCTAATTTTAAGGGGAAAAAAGTGCGTGGTATACGCCGATAAATACGGTATTATCTGTGCTGGTGGTTCACATCTCCACTCCAAAATGCCTGAAGCTAAAAAAAAAATTGGATCTACTTTTGTGGCTCAATTCAGGCAGATTGGCACATTTTTTAAGCAGCTGAAAGCAAAAACACATACTGTAGCAACAAATTATGTAAGAGACTATAGTTTTTCTCTATTGGCTAATACACAAGTGCCAAAGCTCCAAAACACCTGGAAACCACTGTACAAAAATATTCATGTAAACACGCGACAAAACACCTGAAAAAATTTCGCAAAAATGCAACGCTCAAGTGTAAATGCAGTCTAATATAGGGTGACCAGACATCCCCGGTTTCTGGGGACAGTCCCCGGATTGAGGACACTGTCCCCGGACCAAGTCTGTCTCCGGTTTTGTCCCCGGATTGGATTTGAACAGGGGCTGGGGCAATTTCAAAGACAGTCAGTGCAGAATTAATAAAAAAAAAATCTGAATTACACACCCCCGCTCTGCCGCTCCTACTAGCTTAGGGGGGTGTATTTTTATCCATTATCTGTGCCCCTTTCTGATGATCATGTGTCGGTCAGAGCGGAGGGAATATTTCTTTAGTTTCGGGTGCATGCCCATTCAGCTCCGCTCGCATGTTCTTCTGCCTTGGCTCAAGTCCCGGCAAGCCGCCTGCCTGCCTATCTGCTTGCCTTCCCTGGCAGAGTGATCTTCCTCCGCTCCCCACCCAGTAGTAGCCGGGGCCCAGAGAGTAAGACTTGAAAGGCTGTGAGGCGGGCGGCGGCGGCAACGGGCAGAGAGTCACTGATTGCCGCCATTACTAGTTAAAAAAAAAAATATGTCCCCGGATTTCATTTTAAAAATCTGGTCACCTTAGTCTAATAGAAGCTGAATTTTCTAAATCATGAAGAAAATACTAGTTCCAGAGAACTGACTTCACTCATAGTGAAGCTAACCAAGCTTAGCTTCATTGATATGTAACTGACAGGTGCCCCATTGGCTGGAAAATGTCTCTTTCCATCAAATGCCTTATAAAAGTCGTTGAACTTTGTGCCAAGTGCCTTTGTACCTTCCTGGAGTTTTGGTAGGTATCATGTGAGCAGTAGGTCAATTGAATTATATTTCATGCTTTAAGCGTTGTTCACACCATCTGCACTTGTTGGAGCATGCTTTAGCACATGTTGTAAAATGTGTATTGCCATGAATTTTTAGACACATTGCATTACAATTTAGAAGGATCCTATTCAATTGACCTAAATAGAAGAATGCAGGTTGGCACATCAAAAATACAACCCACTGGCTTTTTTTTTTTTCTTTATCATACCCCAGTACAACCTATGGGAGAGGGTAGTTCCTGCTAAAAAATAATGTATCTTCTCATGTCTGTGCATTTTGCTTATTCTAAAAAATATAGCAAAACAGTATGACAGCACATCTGGGGTTAACAATAGTTGTAGTTTTAACAATAGTCCTGAATGATGTAAAATGACTGTACACCCAGCTACCAATCTAATGGTATAATTTATTAAAAAAAAGGTGGCCATGTGCAATTTTGTAAATTGCATAAGGCTACTTTAACACTGAAGGGCTGGATGCGCTGGCGGTATAGTGCCGCTATTTTAAGCTCCGCTATACCGTCGTCTTTGCCACGATTTGCGGGCGCCAGCGGGGTGATTTTAACCCCCGCTAGCGGCCGAAAACGGGTTAAAAACGCCCGCAATAATGCCTCTTTGCGGCGTTTTGGAGGCGTTACCCCATTGATTTCAATGGGCAGGGGCGCTATAGGAGCGGTATTTTTACCGCACCTATCGCGCCTCAAAGATGCGGCTTGCAGGAGTTTTTTTACCCTCCTGCCAGCGCACCACTCCAGTGTGAGCGGCATTTTCAGGGTGCATTGCAGGCGCTATTTTTAGCGCAATAGCGCCTGCAAAGCACCTCAGTGTGAAAGGGGCCTAACTGTTAAAACTAAAGTAAAGTTCTCTGGGTGATATTTTCTCTTCTTAGGGCTACTATACTCTCTTTTAGAACACACTATTCACAAAAACACAAGTTCTTCCTGAATATATTAAAATGACTGAAATTACACATATAATTTCCCCTGTGTAGCACACTCTAGTCTAGAGTACCAGCCCACGACCTTCAGGTCATGATCTGTCTTGAGGCCGTAGTGAGACCAGCAACCCTCTATATTTATTGTCTCAGGGGACATGACCTTAAATGAAAAAAGTTAAATTATATGGATGCTATATTGTATATTTCTTGGACGTGTTTGCGCTGTATTACCTTGCTACGTATAAGCCATGATGTTGTATATTCCTGCTGCAATTTCTCATAATAAAACAACAGAACCTTTTTGTGCTGTGTGGACATGGTTTGATGAACATAGTTTATTGATAAGAGTACTGTGAACTAGTGACCTAGAAAGTCCTAATCTTCTTTCCTTGATGTAGTATCTAATATAAGAAACCATCATTTTCTTACAGTGCACATAACAGTAAAATGACAAAAAGGAGTGTAAACACAAAAAGAACATTAAGTAAGGCAAAATAATATGTTGGGAGTCATATATATGCACTGTGCTTTTGTTTATCATTTTACAATTCAAAAGGGGAAAAAAGCGAAAAAGGTGTGTGTGTGTATATATATATATATATATATATATATATATATATATATATATATATGTATGTATATATATGTGTTTATATATTTGTGTGTATATATATATATATATATAAGACAGTATTGGGTAGGGGTGCAACGGATCAAAAAACTCCCTGATCGGATCGATCCTCGGATCAGACTCATGGATCGGGTAATTTTTCGGATCAGCAAAAAAAAATTTAAAATCTTGTTACACCCACCGGAGTTTTCGATTTCACAGTTATTTTCAAGACAAAACTGAGCTTATAAGCTTAAATACATTATTTGGAAATTCAACTGACTGTTTACATGTTAAATTTTAAAATCAGCAGCAAATAACAGAAAATAACTGAAATCCAAAACTCCTTTTGGGTGTAACAAGATGTCCGCTTGGCTTCTGCACAGTAATGATAGTGAGGAGTGTGGGGTGGAGCAAGATGGCGGTGGCGGCGGCAAAACGTCACTACAGCGGCCGCCGCCAGGTGTACAAAGATGGCCTCCGCTCCAAAGCCGCAGCCTTTCCTATGGCCGAGGCTCCGGAGCGCTCCGCGGATCACGGATCAATACCGATCCGTTGCACCACTAGTATTGGGGCGCCTGCCTTTACACACACATTAAAGTGGTTGTAAACCCATTACAACCACTTTAACCTACAGGTAAGCCTATATTAAGGCTTACCTGTAGGTGCAATAAATATCTCCCAAACCTAAAAGGTTTAGGAGATATTTTCAGAAATAGCGGCACCGATGTCTACGGCGCATGCGCTGTAGACATCGGGCGCAGGCGCACTGAGCGTGCTGTTTCTAACGGCGATCATGCCGTTAGTGGCTGCACCCACGCGGAGTAACGTCATTGCAGGTCCGGCCAGTCACAGTGCCGGAGCCGCGATACCCGGAAGTCACTCCAGGAGAGATGTCGGAGGAGGCGAACGAGGACAGCTGCAGGGGCTTCGATCTCAGGTAAGTAATTCATAATGAGCTAGTATGCTATGCATACTAGCTCGTTATGCCTTTGTCTTGCAGGGTGAAATTTTTTTCTTTTTCCGAGAGGGTTTACTTCCTCTTTAACTTTAATGGCATCCTAGCCTTAGTCCATAGGGTTCAATATTGAGTTGGTCCACCCTCTACATCTATAACAGCTTCAACTCTTCTGGGAAGGCTGTCCACAAGGTTTAGGAGTGTGTCTATGGGAATGTCTGACCATTCCTTCAGACACACATTTGTAAGGTCAGGCACTGATGCGGATGAGAAGGCCAGTCTCTGTCATCCAAAAGGTGTTCTATCGGGTTGAGGTCAGGACTCTGTGCAGGTCAGTCAAGTTCTTCTACCCCAAACTCACTCATCCATGACTTTATGGACCTTGCTTTATGCACTGGTGCGCAGTCATGTTTGAACAGGAAGGGGCCATCCTCAAACTGTTCCCACAAAGTTGTGAGCATGAAATTGTCCAAAATGTCTTGGTATGCTGATGCCCTAAGAGTTCCCTTCACTGGAACTAAGGGGCCAAGCCCAACTCCTGAAAAACAACTCCACATCATAATCCCTCTTCCACCAAATGATTTGGATTAGTACACAAAACAAGGTCCATAAAGACATGGATGAGTGAGTTTGGGGTGGAGGAATTGACTGGCCTGCTGAGAGTCCTGACCTCAACCCGATAGAACACCTTTGGGATGAATTTGAGCGGAGACTGCGAGCCAGGCCTTCTCGTCCATATCGGTGTCTGACCTCACAAATGTGCTTCTGGAAGAATGGTCAAACACTATCCTGATTGTCAGCTAAACCACTGTGGTTTCATCAGCGGTTACTACAGCCTTGGCTAGAGAGAACTTAGAACTTGAGAGTCTCTACCAGCGACTCAAGAGAACGTAGATAGGAGTACCTTCACTGCGTTGTGGCCCCTGTCAGGGGAAGATGTCCCTCCAAGGGAGTTACCAGAGGCCCATCCGTCACTGGGTTGATGCTGCTCCAGACTCTCCGAATGGGTAACCTTCCCGGCCTCCTCGCCTCAGACATGGGCCCCATCCACTTCAGGGACCCTCGGACTTCTCCACCCTCGCAGGACCCAGTCGAAGTCACTGGACCCCAGGCCTCCTGGTTTAGTACCTCACCCCAGGCTGAAGGTGCCTGGGATGGACTCCAACTCCATTCCGGTCAGGCCTAGGGCACCTGGGCCGGAATTCAGAACCGCCCGCACCCAGGCCTAAGGTGCCTGGGCGCGTGATGAAGGACCTCCAAGACAGCAAGACCTCGTGACCAGGGCGTCTCCCCCTTTTATCCCCTCCATTGACGTCACGGCAGGTTCCCCGCCCTCGCCGTACCATGTCCGAGAAGGGACAAAAAGGACAGCACTATGGCAGCAAATCTACCTTGAGCCTGCGGGCACCCGCCACCCACAGGCACCCGCCACCCACAGGCCAAGGAGAATATTACACCGCCCAATCCTCCACGAATACAAATGGTCCAATTACTCCCATAATTTACACACCTGGATCATATTACCACCCAGGTGTACCCCACCTAAATTTAGAGACCCCGCTACATACTCCCCCCTGTGATTTGACACTGGTCCCCAGCGTCTGGTGCAAACCCATGTCTCCCAAAGAGTGGTGACATAAGCCTGACCACAGAGGCTATCCCTAAAAATTTGAACCTTAACCATGCCAAGACCTGCTGAAAAGGGGAGGGGAACATAAAACAATAAACGTTTTCATAAAACCCTCTTAGCATGTACACATATACAATTCCTCTCTTTACTGTCTAAGAACCACCCCATACTCAGTAGTCTTGACAGACGAATCTCCTGCAGAAGGGAAGAAAAAAAAAAACACACACAAGAAAAAAAAAACACATACTGACATTCTGTGTTAATTTGGAATGAATGGGTCTATCAGCCGAGAGACCCATTCACTCCAATGAGTAAAGTGATGCAAATGTACAAACAACAGCCGTTGCGCAACACCGCCACCTGGTGACGGTGCCACGGTAATGACACTTGGTGAAATCTTCAGTCTTCCTGCGTCCCTACTCTGATTCTACCCCCAAAGTCTCTGTCTTTAATTTGTGAAAGAAGAGAGAATAAACAAACAGCTCTCATTCCTCCAAGGAGTAGAAAAAAAACAAAAACCCAAATAAAAAACTAGGGTACAGTTCGATGTCCTGGCAAGAACACCTCCAGAAAGTTGCTACAGGAAAAAAAACACAAGTGAGTCTCTTCTCACAAGTAAAACCTCGGGTCAGGCAAAAACAAGGGTTTCAGATGCTTGTCGAAAACCTCAATCGAATAGTCAGCGTCCTCTCCATCTTTCCTGCAGATGCGCACCTTGTCCGCATGGATATGGCGGCCCCACATCCAGTCTGCTCTGCAGTCTCTGAACTTTTTCGACACAGGTGGCGAACAGGAAAAGTATAGCCGGGCATGAGGCACTTTAAGTATCTCCCAAACGAACTCATCGTACCATCGCTGTCGCAGAACTTCAACCTCAAACAGCAAGTCCCTGGGCAAGTAAGGATATTCCCATTCGTACTCGTGAGCGACCCTCTGAGAAAAGAGTCGTTGCAATCGGGCCAAGGGAGGCATTGTGGCCCGCTCACCTTCTCCTGGTTGAACGATGGCCTCCAGGTGCCGAGGTACTTTCACTACCTCGGATGGCTTTTCTCTCGGTGCCCGTAGTGACGCTCGTTGTTTCCCCACCAACAAAACGGGTGATGCTGTGGACTGTGGAAGAGCAATTGGAGGACTAGGCTTCCTCGTAGACTCCGGGACCTCCGCCCGGGGCGTGCTATCTCCTATGGACATAGGCGAATCTTGGGGTGCACGTAGCACAGGTAATGGGCGTTTGTCCCAGCCCTTCTGGTGAAACAGTTCATCGATCTCACCGTCATCTCCACAATCCGACAGTGACTCTAGGTTGGAGGTGTCATACATCTTCGCGGGAAGGTAGTCTCTAGTAGACGTGGAACTACCCTCCCTAGCGGGCTCCACCGACTGTGGACCCCCGACACCTCCAACCACCACCACAGTCCCAGCCCCTGGCTCACCTTGACCCTTTGTAGAACTGGGATGTCCAGGACTCTTCCAACCGGATCCATCCAGGCCAGGCAAGCGACGGGGTGAAGCTCTTCCACGACCACAGGAGGCCTGCACCAGGCCGACTTTCCTCTTCGGAGGTGGGAGCAGAGAATCTGTGGTGACCGAAGCAGCATCCTCGGATTTTTCGTTCTCAGTCTCTGATTGGGCAGTCACATCGCCCTGGTCAGTGCGTACAGGAACCTCCGCAAAGGCCTGGATCTCCCCTTCCGGAGTAGCGGTACCTGTGAGGCTGTTGAGGCGAAGGGCCCGGGGCCTTACTGTGGATGGCTCCACCTCGAACAAGAACTCTTTGCATGCCTCGCAACGCCCGAATGGCTTCAGGTGGACCACCAGTCCCGAACATCCGGGACAGATCACGCCGAGGGCCTCCGTGTCTCTGCAGGTGTACAGAGCCAACTGTCCTCGGGGCCTGAGTCTTATCCCCGTGTCTGTAAGGGGAGCAGCAAAGGTAGTCAACTTTGTGGGGTAGGGAACCGGAATCCACGGGGAGCTTGAGGCCATCCCGACTGTCTGCTGCTCCATCACGCACTGACCATGCGCCGAAGTCTCCACGTGAGTTCCTCCACATGGCCAGACTCCTCCCACGACTTGCACGTTTTCGCGGGCTTCCATCAAACTCCGCCCATGAACTGTGTAGTCACGGGGTGCCTCATGGCGCAGTGCAGTAAAAGCCCCCACATGTAGTACGTCACACGGCTGGACTTCTATCTCTTCTCGCTCTTCCGCATGGGCCTTTCCCGTCTTAGGGTCATTTCCACGACTTTGAGCAGGGATGCACTTTGGCCGATCACATGGCCGACCTGCTCGGAACTCCTCCGGGCAGCAAAGTCCAGACACAGCCATTCTTACTTCCAATGTCAAAACACACATCATCCCGGACTCACGAGCCCCCACGTGTAGCGGCCTCACCCCATCTCTTTTGTCTAGGGGTATCTCATACGACAGGGTGAGATGCGCTACGGCCCATGTCCTCCCCATAGCTGTGGGTGAGGTGAAGGCCAGTACCAGATATTTCCTCGGGCCTGTGTGTTTCTGTCAAGGATTAAGTCCTGCCGTGCCAACACTTCCCTTTGCTCCCATTAAACAGAGTTCCACACACCGATCACAGTCCAACTCTTGTTTTATTGCATAACTCACAATAAACAGTGCTTCAGTAGCCAACTGGTTGGGACCCAATAACAGTTTGATACGGTGGATTGAGCAGGTTGAGGCACTATCCTGATTGTCAGCTAAACCACTGTGGTTTCACCAGCGGTTACTACAGCCTTGGCTAGAGAGAACTTAGAACTTGAGAGTCTCTAACAGCGACTCAAGAGAACGTAGATAGGAGTACCTTCGCTGCGTTGTGGCCCCTGTCAGGGGAAGATGTCCCTCCAAGGGAGTTACCAGAGGCCCATCCGTCACTGGGTTGATGCTGCTCCAGACTCTCCGAATGGGTAACCTCCCCGGCCTCCTCGCCTCAGACATGGGCCCCATCCACTTCAGGGACCCTCGGACTTCTCCACCCTCGCGGGACCCAGTCAAAGTCACTGGACCCCAGGCCTCCTGGTTTAGTACCTCACCCCAGGCTGAAGGTGCCTGGGATGGACTCCAACTCCATTCCGGTCAGGCCTAGGGCACCTGGGCCGGAATTCAGAACCGCCCGCACCCAGGCCTAAGGTGCCTGGGCACGTGATGAAGGACTTCCAAGAGAGCAAGACCTCGTGACCAGGGCGTCTCCCCCTTTTATCCCCTCCATTGACGTCACGGCAGGTTCCCCGCCCTCGCCGTACCATCTCTGAGAAGGGACAAAAAGGACAGCACTATGGCAGCAAATCTACCTTGAGCCTGCGGGCACCCGCCACCCACAGGCCAAGGAGATTATTACACAGCCCAATCCTCCATGAATACAAATGGTCCAATTACTCCCATAATTTACACACCTGGATCATATTACCACCCAGGTGTACCCCACCTAAATTTAGAGACCCCGCTACATAGTGTATATACAATACATACATATATACATATACACGCACACATACACATTCATGCACAGGCACAAACACACATTTGTTAATATTGTGGTCCTGGAGCCCTGGACACTGTTAACACTGCTCATGGTTTGCATGTAGTCCATCCACTTTCCAGGTTTGTCCTGCCAGACCCTAAATATGTGGGGATCTCCTACCATGCCCACTTAATGGTTTGGATGCACGCAGACTCTCATCTAAATATGCAGGGACTGCTCACCCACACCCCTGATCCCTGCAATTAATGTTTTTTTTTTATTACTGTGCAGGAGCAGTAACAGTAGGAAAGATTGATGCAAAACAGTCCGCCATGATGCTAGACTGTCCTGGCAAATCCATCCAGAACAGTTGGCATATACTGTATATATAGATATACGCAGTGTTTATGTACAATCTTAGTAGTTGTAGTCATGGAATCTGAGCAAAGCACATACTGTATATCTGCAGTGTTTACTTATCTCTCTCCAAATCTCTTAAGCCCTGTACACACGATCGGTTTTACCGATGAAAACAGTCCGATGGACTGTTTTCATCGGACAAACCGATCGTGTATGGGCCCCATCGGTCTTTTTTCCATCAGTGTTAAAAAATAGAACATGTTTTAAATTTATCCAATGGAAAAAAAAATGATAGCAAATTACTATCGTCTGTGGGGAACTCCATCGGATAAAAAACCCACGCATGCTCAGAATCAAGTCGACGCATGCTCAGAAGCATAGAACTTAATTTTTCTTGGCTCGTCGGAGTGTTTTATGTCACGGCGTTTGGGACGATCGTTTTTTTGACTGATGGTGTGTAGGCAAGACTGATGGAAGTCAGCTTCATTGGATTTCCGATGGAAAAATCCATCGGTTTAAAATCCATAGGAAATCCGATCGTGTGTACAGGGCTTAAGTGTGGTTTCTCTCTGGTGCTTCCTTCCTCTGTTATAAGCATGAATTACTTCTGAGAAGGTTTCCTGACACAGGAGATAAATTTGTGTTGGGAAGGAGGAGCTCAGAACAGAGCTTGGCTATTGAGAACACAGTTCTTCTGCTATGTGAAGAAGGGGTTGTTCCTTTCCTCCAATCAGTTCTCACACACTGTTACTGCAGTCTCTCTACCCCCTCCTCTGTGCTCCTAACAGACGAGGAATCTGCCCTTTTGAAGGGGCATAGAGAGGAGCAGACTGCAGAAAAAAAAAGGAAAACTTGTGTAGGAGGATTTGTTTCATCTCTGTGTATCACCTGAGGCTGTTCACTTTACTGGGTATATGTGAGGGTTTACAACCACTTTAAAGCTGATCTAAAGTTGTGCTGTGACAAACATCGAGCAAGTAGGGTTTTTTTTATTGCAAAATAGGCATGCGGATTCTTTTCTGCAGTAAAATGCACCAACCTGTCTTTTTGCGTTCTTCTGCCACAATGTAAATGCTTACAATGCCAGCACTTTCCTCAGATTGCTGGCAAGCGACAGGTACTGTTGAGGGAAAGGTGGGTACTGATCGCTTTAAAGTAGATGAAAACCCAAATTTTAATTTTTTTTGCTGTCACAAGATTATAAGATTTCCTATCATTTGCGCCAGGTCTTGCCACAAAGAGTTAATCCAGCTCTGAGCAATCCTCTTTTATTGTTCAGTGAGATAAAACGGACAAACAGAGAAAAACCTTTGTCCGTTCCGCCCCCTTGCTTTGAATGACATGTTATTTACATATCGCGTGCACTAGCTTTAGACAGGCATTATTTTTTAATCCCCACTCCTTTTCTGAAGTCATGTGGTTACTTTTCTGGATTTTTACTGGATGTTAGTGATCATAGCAGAAGGAATACACAGGAGAAAATGCATGTTGACAAGGGGAGTATAGAGGTGGGCGGGGAGTCTACTGACATCACGACTCCACCCACCGAGCTCCAGACAACAGACCCACCCACAGAATCTGCAGTTTTTCAGGTCTCATAACAGACAGAGGGGAGACATTTGACAGGTAAGGATACATGCATGAGGCATCTATATCCTTATAGATCAGCACTATGGCAATAGTTTAGAAAGGATGAGAGTGGGTTTACATCCACTTTAATTCCGCTTTAAGCAGGACTATGGATTATTCTTATGCAAATATTGCCACTTATGAAAGGGTCTTCTGATTTGAACAATAAATAAATATTTTGTTTTCCTTTTGGCAGCATTTATTTGTTCATAATAGCCAAGAAATCAAATAATGTATCAACATATTGCTACATTCTCCAACAATCTTACGGAGTGGCAAATGGTTGTTAATACCTTCATTAAAAAGGCTTTGTGTAATTTAATAAGTAGATATAAAAATTAAGTCTGCTACACTTCCCATAATGTGGGCAACTGATTAATTTCAGAGTATGAAAAAAGAGTGCCCTTCATCACCTATGCTTAAAATGTGGATTCAGTTCTCATTAAAGGAACATTAGTTTTAGAAAAATTAAACTTATAGAACAATTACGGCTTGCTGCTTGTGGAGAGGCCATTTCCATATCCACCCACTCTCCATAATTACCTTTGTCTCTAGTTATATGATATGTAGAAGGCCTTTTCTGTGTGTGACATCAAGAAGTTGTAAATGACTTGCACTTGAGTGATGGCATGCGTGTGATTTTTTTAGTTCTGCTTCATTACCCGTTTATGAATGAGTGGTAATCTGCTCCTGTTTATACATCTCTTGTCACAGAAACATACACATAGGCCAAGTTGGGCATGTTCTCTAAAGCAGTTCCCCACGCGTTTGTTGTGCTTTGATGAATAGTTTATGCGGTTTTCGGAAAAATATTTTTTACATCTATGAATTTGCATTAGCACTGGTTAATTATGCATTTAGTGTTGTGTCTAAAAGATACAGCACGGTCTCATGGTATCAGTCGCTACAGGATGCGTAGGAAGTGTACTTATCCTTGAAAATAAAAGAAAACCTCAGAATGTGACTTTTTAGTAAAATCACAAATACTGTAACTATTCTTGCTTCCCTTAAGTAAAATTATAATAGTTCCCCAGTACATGTATTTTCAGTAGGTACGTATTCTTATTTACAATTTTATCATTTCTGAAAATTATTTTTAGGAAGCAAAATTTAGATATTAATATCCACATTAATAAATATTATTAAGATTTTATTTGATGTAATCATTAATTTACACATTATTTTATTCTCCCGTTAGAAGCTGCATAAACAGTATAAGCCCTGGTTCACACTGGTGCGTTTTGACATGCGATT
The DNA here is from genome assembly GCA_029206835.1 of Rana muscosa. Classification (NCBI taxonomy): domain Eukaryota; kingdom Metazoa; phylum Chordata; class Amphibia; order Anura; family Ranidae; genus Rana; species Rana muscosa. Next base: position 738,973,811 of record CM055118.1, read on the forward strand.
TGGCATGTCAAATCGCATGTCAAAACGGCGGTATTTGGCGCAAATTGCCGGCAATGACACTGTCCTAATCGGTGTGACGCCACATCTGCACCAATTTAAAAAAGCGGTTTCTGTACTACTTTTTGCGATTTCGGCCCACGATTTACATTGACATCTGTGCAGAAACCTGCACAGATGTCTCTGTAATCGCGGCCAAAATCGTGACTGCCAGCGGGAGTGAAATCGTGCGAATTCAGCTGAACTTCCACAGCTTCATTCCCGCAGCCCAGTGTGAACCTGGGCTAACAGTCTGAAAAGCTACTGAGATAATAGAATAAGTCACCTAGAGATTGTATTGTGTACAGTCAGCCATTAATCGGGAATCAGTGTGGGGGGGGGGGGTTACTAAAACTGCAGCGTGCAAAATCTGGTGCAGCTCTGCATAGAAACCAATCAGCTTCCAGGTATTTTTGTCAAAGCTTAATTGAAGAAGCTGGAGTTAGAAGCTTATTGGCTACCATGCACAGCTGCACCAGATTGTAAGTGTTCCAATTTTAGTAAATCTCCCCCGGAGTTTGCATATGTCATGAGCACAAATAACTACCGCATTTACCTACTAATATAAGTAACACTAATAATGATATCATCATTATAATAATATTATTTAAAAAAATAAATAAATTATTTCTTATGTAAGACAAACTTATTTCTAGGATCTTTTCATTGTAACACAAAAATACAAATGTGGCACTGTAACTGCTTTTTGTAGTGAACAAAAGGTTTAGCCATCCTGCACGCAAATAACTCCAAACGTCAGATGTGCACCTCCAGTGCTGGTGCCACTAGAGACTCAACATAAAGAGCACTCCATGTCAGACTCCACCCCCGAGTTATTGCTGTTTTCAATAAAAAAAAGTAAACAGAATGGCACGGCTGCACAAATGGGCGTATATATATATATGTCTCCTTTAATTTGCCGCTGGGGGGTCGCGAGCTCCGTGACCGTGCCCGCGGGACCCAGAACTGAAGAATGGGGAGATGTCAGTGTAAACACAACATCTCCCCATTCTTCCTAGTGACATGTCACTGATTGTCTGTTCCCTCTCATTGGGAACAGCGATCAGTGATGTGTCACGGCAATCCACGCCCCCTAATGCTGTGTACACACGATCGTTTTTTCCGATGAAAAAAGACTGATGGACTTTTTTCATTGGAAAAACCGATCGTGTGTGGGCCCCATCGGTCTTTTTTCCACCGGTGTAAAAAAATAGAACATGTTTTAAATTTTACCGATGGAAAAAAAAATGATAGGAAATTCCGATCGTCTGTGTGGAATTCCATCGGAGAAAAAACCCACGCATGCTCAGAATCAAGTCGACGCATGCTCAGAAGCATTGAACTTAATTTTTCTCGGCACGTCAGAGTGTTTTACGTCACCGCGTTTTGGACGGTTGGAATTTTGTCTGATGGCGTGGATGCAAGACTGATGGAAGTCAGCTTCATCGGAATTCCGATGGAAAAATCCATCGGATTTTACTCCATCGGAAATCCGATCATGTGTACAGGGCATAACAGTTAGAATCACTCCCTAGGTCACACTTAACCCCTTCAGCTCCCCCTACAGGTTAACCCCTTCACTGCCAGTGTCATTTTTACAGTAATCAGTGCATTTTTATAGCACTGATCACTGTAAAAATGACAATGGTCCCAAAATGTGTCAAAAGTGTCCGATGTGTCCACCATAATGTTGCAGTCATGATAAAAATCGCTGATCGCCGCCATTACTAGTAAAAAAAAAATATTAATAAAAATGCCATAAAACTATCCCCTATTTTGTAGACGCTATAACTTTTGCGCAAACCAATCAATAAACACTTATTGCGATTTTTTTCCCAAAAAATATGTAGAAGAATACGTATCGGCCTAAACTGAGGAAAAAAAATTTATATTTGTTAAAGCAAAAAGTAAAAAATATTGCATTTTTTTCAAAATTGTTGCTCTATTTTTGTTTATTTTGTGGGAAAAAAAGGACGTCAATTTTGTTTGTGAGCCACGTCGCACGACCACGCAATTGTCAGTTAAATCGACGCAGTGCCGAATCGCAAAAAGTGGCCTGGTCTTTGGCCAGCCAAATGGTCCAGGGCTGAAGTGGTTAAAGTATTTCTCCCTAAATATCTGCCCAGCATAATCCTAGTGAATATTTTATTTTACAATTTTAAACTATGCTGAAAAATAAATAAATGCATCTATTACCTAGAAGGAAACCCTTTGTTGTATTACTGTTAGACAAAAAATATGACCATTCCTGCTGAATTGTCTGAATTTTGATCCATCTGTGGCCAGCTTTAGTTACCGATGATCAGTTGGGAGATAAAAGTAAAAGTGAAAGAGATAGGAGATTAGTGATAGTGTCCTTCTAGTTGTCTGCTTTATAAACCTTAAGCTCAGAAAAGTTCTATGGGTGGGCAAGGCTGAGGAAACTGGGTGCTAATGACTGGCTTGTCCTCTCTGTGAAGGTTCTCTTTCACCGAAGTCATGTCTAGTAGTAGTTAGTCATATTTAAAAAGAAAATGTAATCTTTATTTTTATTATACATACAGTAGAATACATGTTAGGATCGAGTTTGCCTGCTGGTGGCACTGTGGTGCTCTGGGTAGAAAGCTTCAGTTTTGGTGTCCACCAGCAGGTGTCTCCCAGCAGCCAGCAGGTTCCAGCCATCAGCTCCAACTGGCCACACCTGCTGGAAGGGAATTTAAGTTCCACCTTTGCTACTGCTCCTTGCCTCAGTGTTTTGGCTGCTCCTGCTTGTACCCTGTTTGTTGTGCTGCTGCCTGGCTCCGTAGCCAATTACTTGTGCTCTTTCCCTATGCCCTGCATCCAGTATCCTGCTGTCTTGTTCCCATCCCCCTTCCCATCTGCTCCCTGCTCTCCCCTGCCTTATGTGTTTCTCTCTTGTACAGTTGTATATATATTGTTGTTGTAAGTGTGGTTAGGATTGCTGGTTAGGTATTTTGTTATTTAGTTTTGCTTTTCATGCATTCTCATGCTTATTGTTTGCCAGCGTGTGATTATCTTTCATTCGCTGTAAATAAATCTTACTTTAAAGCTATACATACATGGTCTGGTCCCAGTTTCCTTGTATAGCTACTTTTATCTAGTTATCTCAGCTGCTGATTCCTGACAATACAGTAGAAAACATGGTCATACAGGTATAAGACAGTATAGGCTTATAGCAGTGGTCTCCAAACTGTGGCCTGTGGGCCAAATATAGCCCTTTGCTAGCCTTCGTTCGGCCCATGGGCCACAATTTTTCCCACTGATACCAAGAGTGGGTCATAACTCCTGCCAATGATGGGCCACTATTTCTCCAACATGGTATTAACAATGGGGCACTATTCCTCCAACATGGTATCAACCATGGGGCACTATTCCTCCAACATCGTATGAACAATGGGGCACTACTTCTTCAACATGGTATCAACTATGGGGCACTATTGCTCCAACATGGTATCAGTGATGGGGCACTATTCCTTCTATGTCATATCTTTTAAAGCCTCAGACATTGTTTATTCCCACTGAATCCAGAATATTTTCTACCCTCACTGACCCCAATCCGACCCCCCTAAAAACATTGCAGGCAATACATAAAATGTACCCCCCAATCCATGCCAGGTCATCTGAGTCTGGTATGAATTTTTGGGGAACCCCATGACAAAATACCAGCACGTTCTGAAGCAGCAGTGTTTTGGCAGAAAAAATGCTGACAGCTCTTAAACTCTACTAAACTTTTTTTAGCATAGTTTTTTTTCTTCAAGCGGATTGTTTTTTAACAGCATTTTCCCCGCTGACAGCTGAATGTACAAAAAAAAAGAAAAGCCGGCAATACAAAAATGTGAAAAAAAAAACAGCATGGGGTCCCCCCCCCAATCCATACAAGGTCTGGTATGGATTTTAAGGGGAACTTGGTGCCAAAATGTAAAAAAAGAAAACAGCATGTGGTCCCCCCTAAATCCATACCAGTCCATCAGATCTGTATGGATTTTGAGAGGAACCCTCAAACCAAAATGTAAAAAAATGGCATGGGGTCCCCCCCCCAAAACGAGCGAGCGCACCCCTTTCTGAACCATACCAGGCCACATGCCCTCAACATGGGGGGGTGCTTTGGGTCAGGGGGGCTACATAGAAAAAATAAAGTAAATAAAAACACCACACAAGTTTTTGACAAATCCATTGTTCATTTTTTTTTTTAAAAGCCCCTGTCAATCATGACGCCCACCACCACCGCCCACCCGAAAAAAAAAACCTCCAGTTCCAATGAAGGCTCCCACTGTCTGCCAGCTCCAACGTCCGACAGCTCTTAAATAAGTATGTGGCAAGGCCACCCAGTGATGTTGCTGGGTGTCACCACCTCTTGTGATATCACTGACCCAGTATGCCCCCAGTGCAACTCTGTATCCTGGCCTAGGCCAACAAGGCCCAGGCCTAGGGCAGCACTTTGCAGGAGGCAGCACGGAAAGAGTCCCCGCCGGCTTGCGCTACACTATTAGTGTAGCGCCAGTCTTATGGGGTGGACTGGGCTGAGAGGCAAATTAGTCTAGTGCCCCCAATAAAGCGGCTGCACTGCTTCCGGTATGCGGGCGGCCAGCATTCCATAACTGGGGGGGGGGGGATGCTGCTTCTAATTTTGACTGTCCTATCATCCTGGACCACAAACCTTCCTCACGGTGCTATATGTTTTCTGCTGTACCGTTGGCATGGTTATATCTTCTTAGTCCTCTCCATGAAATTATCAGAAATTTGTGTTTAAAGTAGAAATATAGGTGTAGCGCTACCCCCAGTTAAGAGAGCCGCTGATATTGATTTGGGCCCTGCAGTGCACCGCTGTCAACCCCCGGCAATCGGCTCTAACCTCCCGTGGCACAGCTGGTGATAGAGAGATAGGACCGCGTGATCGCAACTGTTGGTGACGCAGTCCTATAACAAACATACACAGAATATACTTTAAAACTCCTATTAAAGTAAGCGGAACTGACACCAAATGTACTTTACCCAGATATTTTACTGAGGCTAATGGGCAAGTAATAAACAACAGTATAACAAGTTGCAGATCCCTGCAATAAACAGTAATAAAGATAAACAGAGTAATCAGAATAATAAAGTATTGCTATGCAACTCTAGCGCTGCCCTTTTACAGCTACTTCCCCTCATGGGTAGACTAACACCCAGCAATGTCTACCTATGCAGTCAGGCCTGACTGATCTAAATGGAAGTTCAGTGAAACAATATTCGCTAGCAATCTCTTGGTGGTGCACTTGAAGAACAACTTTGTAATCCCAACGAATAGTAAAGATAAAGTATCTGTCTTTAAACAGCTCTCACCACCTGGACAAGTCCAAGTCCCTTTCCTCCATCGATTCGTCTAGGAACAGGAATCCACCGACATCCAAGTCTTCAATCCTTCTGGTGTACTGCAGCAAGGAGGATTAGATGTCTCTAAGGCTCTGCTAGGCTGGCAGAGGGCTCTTTGGAAAGGAGCACACGGCCCAGGCTTCAGGCCTTGTGCACACAGCAGTTCAACACAGACATCCTCTTGCTAAGAGAGGGGGGTCCAAAGAGGCCGACCAAAACTCCGCCTCCCCTTTATAAAGTCTGCCCCAGCAGTCTCTGTTCTGGAGCAATGCACCCTGGGTGCTGCAAGATGTACTGGGAGATGTAGTCTCTCTCTCCTTTACTTTCACTTCCATAATGTCTCTTTACTTCCTCCCGACTCACCTCTCACCTGGAACTTCTTGTCTCTCTGCATTAAAGGGGAACACCCCGCTACACACTCCCCCCACTTGAACTCTTTGGTCCCCAAAGATAAACTTCAACAAATACTGTTTACCATTTTGGACAATGTCGAGCATGATGTTGGCATAGGGAATTCCCACCAAAACTTTGGGATGGAACTCTCTTGCCCACAGGTCACACTACCATGAGTGGCCTGCCTAACTGTGCCAGAGAGTGAGCTGGGGTTGCCCTCCACCAAATGGACGGTGGAAGGATCAGGTTGTTCAACACTTCTCCTAGCCGTTACAACAGAGTCCTCTGAGCTCGTCCCCATTTGGGGGTAAGTTCGTTTCTTGGGAGGCCTGATGACTCTGCGAGCCCTCTGCTCTCTTGGTGCTTCTGACTCTGGCACCACAGGCTCTTCTTCAGGAGTAAGTTTAGGTAACATTGCTGGTTTTGGAACCTCTGATTCAGAAGTCGACTGACGTTTGGAATCTCTAGAGTCCTCCTCTGCGCAAGTGTCAGGAACATCTTCCCAGTAATCAGCTGAGGGACTGAAGGGTATGAATTCAGTAGCCTCCGGATTCAGCGTTGCATCTGGGGTATCCCCTCCATTTGGGAGATCTATGGCGGACGTTCCCAGAGTCGAGGGAGGCCACAGCCAGTCCAGTTCTCCACCTTCTTCTGTACTCAATTGGGAGGCCTCCCCATCTTTGGCTCGAGAGGTCTGGGACCGAGTGTTCGGCCTAGGAATATCCAGGATAGAGGCCGGTTCAGGGGAGTCTCTCACGGGAGGTATTCTGACTGCCTCAGCAAGTGGGAGCAGGTGGTTCCGATGCCACGTCTTCAGTGGACCCACCTTTCCTTCTGGCTTTAGTTTGTAGACAGGCAAACCGGGCAACTTCCTACAGACAACATAGGGCTCAGATCTCCACCTGTCGGCAAGCTTGTGTTTTCCAGGGACCCCCAGATTGCGTAGCAGTACTCGGTCCCCGGGCTGCAGATCTTGCACTCGAACCTTCAGATCAAAATTTCTCTTGTTGCGGGCCCCCCTTTGATCCGAAGCCGCCTGGGCTTGTTCATAGGCCACCTGCAAGCTACGTCTAAGTCTGTCCACGTATCCCTTGTGGGATGTAGCTGAGGTATTGTCTATAGAAGTGCCAAAGGCCAGGTCCACAGGTAGCCTTGCTTCTCTCCCAAACATAAGTCGATAAGGGGAGTAGCCAGTGGCGTCACTTGTGGTACAGTTATAGGCATGTACTAGGGCTGATATGTGCTGACTCCAGGGTTGCTTCTTCTCTGTTTCTAAGGTTCCCAACATGTTGAGCAGGGTCCGGTTAAATCTCTCCGGCTGAGCATCTCCTTGTGGGTGGTAAGGCGTGGTTCTGGTCTTCTTTATTCCTAATGAATCCAAAAGTCTTCGGATCAACCGACTCTCAAAGTCCCTTCCTTGATCTGAGTGGAGTCTCCGTGGTAGTCCGTAATGGACAAAATACTTCTCCATAAGTATCTTGGCCACGGTGGATGCCTTCTGGTCTTTGGTTGGGAAAGCTTGAGCATAGCGGGTGAAATGGTCGGTTATTACCAGAACATTCCCCAATCCACTCAGGTCGGGTTCGAGGCAGAGAAAGTCAATGCATACCAGATCCATTGGGCCTTGACTCTGTAAGTGGCCCATTGGGGCAGCTTGATGGGGTAGGGTCTTTCTCTGAATGCATCGTGCACAGGAATGGCAATACTCCTCTACTTCTGCCCTCATGCAGGGCCAATAGAACCGATCTCTGACAAGCTGGAAGGTCCTTTCTGCCCCTAGGTGACCATGATGGTCATGCAGGGCAATTAGTACAGTCTCTCGGTGCTTCTCTGGAAGAAATAACTGCCACTTATCTTCTGAGTCATCAGAGGGGCCCCTTCGGTAGACCACTCCCTGATGTACCTGTAGCCTGTCCAATTCCTTCCTCAACAGGCGAGCCTCCTTTGAGGGGTGATGTAGGAATTTGTTGGGATCCTGATTCTCCAGGGCTTTGAGGACCAATCTCCCCATGGGGTCTTCCAATTGGTCACACCTCAACTCCTTCTTGGACAGTCTCGGTAGGTTGTCTTCCTCCAGTTGAGTTACCCCACAATAGTGTTTGGGGACTCCTACCATGGTAACCCCTATTTCTTCTGCTCTGGAGCCTCCTCTGGCTTGGAATTCAGCCCCTTGACAAAGGGCCCGCACCCCGTCCGGTGCCACTTGGGTCCAATCTTCCCAGTCATTTGTCGTGGCATGAGACCTCCGGGACAGGGCATCTGCATCCCTATTTCCGGCTCCTGGTCTGTACTTCAGACTGAAGTTGAATCCAGACAATGCGGCCAACCACCTGTGTCCGGTGGCATCTAGTTTCGCAGTGGTGAAGAGGTAGGTCAGGGGGTTGTTGTCTGTCTTCACAGTAAACTCTGCCCCATACAAGTAGTCTTTTAGCTTGTCTACTACCGCCCATTTGAGGGCCAGGAATTCCAGCTTATGAGTGGGGTAATTCTTTTCTGAGGGGGTCAGGCTCCTGCTCACATAGGCCACTGGTCGCAGTTGTCCTTCATGTTCTTGGTAGAGTACACCACCTAGACCCTCATGGCTGGCATCCACATGTAATTCATAAGGTCTGGTAGGGTCGGCGTAGGCCAGGACTGGGGCAGTGGTTAAGCTCCTCTTCAGAGCATGAAAGGCCTCTTCACACCTTGGGTTCCACTGATCTTGAACTGACTCACCAGGCCTCCTGGGCCCTGAGTCATCCTCTTCCCCTTCTGCCTTTAGCAATTCATTCAACGGGCGGGCAATCCGAGCAAACCCCTCCACAAACCTCCTATAATAGGAGCAGAACCCCAGGAAGGATCTGAGCTCTGTTACTTTGGTGGGTCGTGGCCAGGAAGTGACTGCTTCCAACTTCTCAGGATCTGTGGCCACCCCTTCTTCAGACACTATGTGCCCCAGATAGTTCACAGAAGACTGGTAGAACCGACACTTCTCAGGGGAAAGCTTAAGTCCCTCTTCGCTGAGTCTTCTCAATACTTTCTCCAACCTGGCTTCATGTTCTTCCAAGGTTCTTCCAAAGACAATGACATCGTCCAAGTACACAAGGACTTCTATAAGATTCATGTCTCCAACAGTCTTCTCCATAAGGCGTTGAAAGGTAGCAGGAGCTCCAGACAGACCCTGAGGCATCCTATTGAATTCGAAGAATCCCACCGGGGTTATGAAGGCTGTCTTCTCCCTGTCTTCTGGGTGCATAGGGATTTGATAGTACCCACTCTTGAGGTCCATCACACTGAACCATTTGGCTCCAGACAAACTTTGTAGGGCATCTTCTATCCTTGGCGTGGTGTATTGGTCAGGGATGGTTCTCCTGTTGAGAGTCCTGTAATCGATACAAAGCCTCAACGACCCATTCTTCTTTCTGACCACCACGATTGGGGAGGCATAGGGACTTCTAGACTCCTGGATCACACCAGTCTTCTTTAGTTCTACAAGTTGTTCCCTCAGATCCTCCAGATCTGCCAGGGGGACCCGCCTGACCCTCTCTCGGAAGGGCTTATCTTCTTGGAGGCGGATCCGATGGGTGGCACTTCTTGCACACCCCACATCGAATTCATCTTCAGAAAAGATCTTCTCCCACCTGGTCAGCTGGGCCTTGGCTCTTTCTTTCCAAGCCCTGGGTAGGTTCGGGTTTTCCACGGACAGTTTCTCCCAAACATCTCCTCCGTCACCCGTCCCCTTGACTTCGGACCAAGTGACCGGGGCAGCAGGGCTCACCTGACCAAGCAACACTCTGGCAGGGATCTCCATGGGTCCTCCCGTAGTGTTCCTAACACTCACCGGAACTCTGCCATGGGCCTTCTTCAGGGCCTTGAACGGAATCACTTCTGGTATCACTTCCAGGCCTGAGGACTCTTCCCTTGGGTCTGATTCCAGCATGACAAAGGGGCCAGGTTGTTCCCACGAAAGCTTCACAGTGGCCCTAAGACAGGTTACTTCTCCGGGCTGTAGCACTACTCCTTCTCTGCCAAGTCTCCACACCTTCCCTATCCCCTCTCCCGGGGTCTTCTGCTCTAAGACCAGTCGTTGGTAGGCCGTCTTTAGCATGGGATGGATTTTGGTGGCTGAATGGTTTCTCTCTTTCACTAGAGGGGTCAGGAGTCTCCTGACTAGATCCGTGTTTGTCCCAATGATCAGGGAAATCTTGCTGGCTCCAGGCGGCCGGGGACACACAACTGCCAGGGTGTCAAACACTTCAGCCTTCCCAGCCACGGATGGGTCGAAAGTCATCTTTATGGGCAGGTACCCATCATAAGGGAAACTCTGGGTTCCAAGTCCCCATATCTCCAGCTCTTCTATCTTCTGGATAGGCAGATGACTCAAGTGCCTATCATAGAAGTCCCGGTATAGTAAAGTCACCTGTGCTCCGGTGTCCAAAAGAGCTTTAGTATAGACTCCTTCCACTTGAATGGGCACAGTAGGAGACGGGCCCACCAGTTCCTTTGGGTATGGCCGGACTGGGGTCACCTCTTTTTTTTGGCTTTCGACCCTTGCCCTGCTTCTTTTGGACTTTAATTTTTCCTGAGCCTGGCATGCATTGACTTTCTCCCTCTCAATGGGGGCACAAACCCGCTGAGGGATGTTATTGTTCCTTTTAGGTGGATGTTCCTTCTTTGGGGTGCTGTACTTCCACTGAGGGGTCTTGCCCCCTCCCTCTGGGGTACATCTTGGTGGGGGTGTACTATACCTCCTCCTAGGAGTTTTGTCTCCTCCATTCTTGGCCTTTTTTTTTAGTTTGGAGCGCACTGAAGATGATGGGCACCCGGTTGACTCCTTCACCGGGGCCCTTTGGAGTTTCCCGCCGGCTTGCAATTATCTGTTCTCTTCTTCTTTGGGCTGGAGCATACGTTAGCAAAGTGGCCACTCCCTCCGCAGTTATAGCAAATCACCTCTTCTCGGTCCTGTAGGGAGGCCAGTGCTGAGGTGTTCGGGAACAACTCCTTTCTTGGGCTTGGTTTCTCTCGTCTTCTCTGATCTTTCTCCATCAAAGAGGTCAGCATCTCCAACACTTGGGCCATTTGCGATTTCAGAGTGTCAACCTCCGCATCTCTTTCTGGGCTCTTGACCGAATGGACCAACACTGGTACAGGTGTGACTTCCGCCTTGGCCACCTGCTGATCTTCCTGCAGCGCCTCTTCGTCCCTAATAATTTTTATTAGATCAGAGTAGGTTAGTGACATTCCTCCTCCTGAGGTTTTCAGGTGCAGCCAGACCGGGTCTGAGCGCCGCGCTCCCCTCATGATCTGCTTCATGCGTGCTTCATCTGCATCTTTGGGCAGCATTCCCTTCTTCAGTACAATCTTGCATAACTGCCTGTTCAGCCTTCTAACATATTCTGACAGTTTCTCATTCGGATGCTGGAAAGGGTGTTCAATTTGATAAATCATCTCTGACACCTTCTCCAGCTGACCAAACTCTTCCTGCAGCATGGCCAGGCAATCTTGAGCTGTACAGTTTTCATTTCCAAACCGGAAGCTCTTCACCGCTTCTGCCGCGGCACCTTTCAGACTTTCTAAGACTCGCTGTCTCTTCTGTGCCTCAGGCACCTCCCATGCTTCTACTGCCTGCAATGCCTGTTCCACCCAAGTGTCAAAATCTTCCTCCCCCGCAGGGACGGGGAGCTTCCCTGAGAAGGTGCTAAGCTTCCGGTAACCGGCCTCCACATGCACCGTACTGCTTTTCTGGCACTTAATTACAAGGTCTCCTAGAGCATTCAACAATTCAGGCCCTATAGCGGCCAGCGGTGATCCCGGGCTTAATAGTTCCTTAAGCTTTTCTGCTTTAGGGGATAGTGGTGGAGATAATTGTGGGAGTGATGGCTTTGGTGTCTGAAACCATTCTTCCTTCACTGGCAGCGTATGTATCAAGTGATAGATCTGATTATCTATGGCTTGTATACTCTGACTTTTAAAATGCTCTGGGATTTCGTTTTTCCATTCTACCAGTGCGTATGTAAACGAGATCACTGGATCTGGCCTAAAATCCATCACCCATGCTTTGTGGCTCGGAGACAGTAACAATACGAGCTGTTTTATCTCCTCTTCCTTCCATTTTTCCCCCGGGAGTACAATGACTACCGCCGCGGTTGGATCGGCGCCAATCGCTGCGCACCACTGTGACATTGCCAGCGGGTCCATGCTGGTACTTCTGACCGGCTTGATTGCAGCGTGCAACGTACAAGGATCCCGGACTCGAGCCCCCACGTGTAGCGCTACCCCCAGTTAAGAGAGCCGCTGATATTGATTTGGGCCCTGCAGTGCACCGCTGTCAACCCCCGGCAATCGGCTCTAACCTCCCGTGGCACAGCTGGTGATAGAGAGATAGGACCGCGTGATCGCAACTGTTGGTGACGCAGTCCTATAACAAACATACACAGAATATACTTTAAAACTCCTATTAAAGTAAGCGGAACTGACACCAAATGTACTTTACCCAGATATTTTACTGAGGCTAATAGGCAAGTAATAAACAACAGTATAACAAGTTGCAGATCCCTGCAATAAACAGTAATAAAGATAAACAGAGTAATCAGAATAATAAAGTATTGCTATGCAACTCTAGCGCTGCCCTTTTACAGCTACTTCCCCTCATGGGTAGACTAACACCCAGCAATGTCTACCTATGCAGTCAGGCCTGACTGATCTAAATGGAAGTTCAGTGAAACAATATTCGCTAGCAATCTCTTGGTGGTGCACTTGAAGAACAACTTTGTAATCCCAACGAATAGTAAAGATAAAGTATCTGTCTTTAAACAGCTCTCACCACCTGGACAAGTCCAAGTCCCTTTCCTCCATCGATTCGTCTAGGAACAGGAATCCACCGACATCCAAGTCTTCAATCCTTCTGGTGTACTGCAGCAAGGAGGATTAGATGTCTCTAAGGCTCTGCTAGGCTGGCAGAGGGCTCTTTGGAAAGGAGCACACGGCCCAGGCTTCAGGCCTTGTGCACACAGCAGTTCAGCACAGACATCCTCTTGCTAAGAGAGGGGGGTCCAAAGAGGCCGACCAAAACTCCGCCTCCCCTTTATAAAGTCTGCCCCAGCAGTCTCTGTTCTGGAGCAATGCACCCTGGGTGCTGCAAGATGTACTGGGAGATGTAGTCTCTCTCTCCTTTACTTTCACTTCCATAATGTCTCTTTACTTCCTCCCGACTCACCTCTCACCTGGAACTTCTTGTCTCTCTGCATTAAAGGGGAACACCCCGCTACACAGGCAACACTTTTTTTTTTCAATTTTGGTTAGAGTAAGGGAGGGTTATAGCCCCTGTCAGCTTATTTTTTACTATCTCTGTCCCATTGCAGAGATTTCCCTTCACCTCCTGCCCCATAGCCAAACAGGAAGTGAGAGGAAATCTATGCAAATTAAGGGAATCCATTGCCCCCCGCCAGGCCTTCAGAACTAGTGTCCACACTCGAAAATTTCAGGGCGTGTCTTAAACAGAAAGGGGTGTGGCCTTGATAGGAAGGGGTGGGTCATATTTCAATTAGGGGTTGCACGAGTTTGGTCAGGCCTAGGGCAGCACAAAACCTAAATACACTACTGCCTCAGTGCCTGGTATGGATTGGGGGGGGGGGGGGCACCCATGTCATTTTTTTCCACTTTTATGTTTATGCCGGCAATGTTTTTTTTTGTCATTCAGCTGTCAGCGGGGAACTCTGCTGACAATTGATGACTCATCTGTTGTTAAGGACACGGCAAGCATTAGGGAAGCTGGAGGCCCTGCTTCTTAACACTAAAGCTACTAAACATTGCTTACACACTAGGCTACACACTGCTAAACACTGGCAAAGAAAGCTAAAACATTAGCGCTTTTTGTCCAGCGTCTCTGAAGCAGTTTTTAGCTTTTCAGGGTGACAAATGTAACCACCTTCTAACAGGAAGTTATTTTTTTTTAAATGGTTAGTATAAATAAAATGGTTAGTATCCAAGGTAACCAGGAATTATTTTTTAGAAATAATTGCGTGATCAGTTTGTTTACTTCTGTTCTTATTACTGTACAGTTTATTCATTGATACCTGTTTTTCCATAGCTGTATCACCTTGATGTACAACTTAAATATAACCTAGAAATTGAACTTCCTGTAATAATACCTCTGTTAGAAGGCAGCTAGAAAATGAATCTCTTAGTGCAGTCTGCACAACAACATGTCTCTAGAGAAGAGGGGAATATACTGGTTTGTGTTACGAAGTATGAAGGATCCCTTGTGTCTGCCTAGATTCCCGGCTCTGTTTGTTCCTTACCAACATTGTCAACATTATTTTCAATCTTTCGTGTTCCGCTGTGAGTTTAGCTGGAATGCTGATTTACAAGCATTATAAAGAGTTTGAAAAATAAAAAAAAAGTCCTTTAGGGCTTTGACAAAGTTGTCATAAGAGTAAATAGTTGGTGAGGTGACAAGGAAATAAGACTTGCAATGTTCCCGAGAGCATTTTAGTCCTGACTGAGATTACTCTACTAAATGTAGGAGTTTGCAGCAGCAGAACGGAAAGAGACAGATCACATAATGAGGACAAAGAATCAGGCTTTCCACAAAAGGATTGTGAAGACGAGAGAGGATGGTTGCATCTTGGCAGGTCATTCCCACTGCACCCTGCTTAGACTGATAAGCATGTGCTTGACAGTGGCTGATACTGATGTTAGCACACCTCTCTGCTCACTGCAAAGGCATGAGGGTTTGGGAATGGATTGATAAGAAACACAATGAATAAATAAATAACAAAGCCCACTCAGTGAATTTAGTCATTTGCATTGCATTACTAAATAACTATGCTCCCACTGGCACAGTCACATCTGATTGGAAACCGTAAATTTAAAGGGCCAAAATGATTTATCGAGTGAATTGCAAATCGCGTAAAAAGGTGTTAAGTGCCAAATTGAGTATTTCAGGGTCCTACAACTAGCATGTATTGTTCTACACATTTTATTACAAAATAAATCAACGTATTAAAGTGCTGTACCTTATCTTCTGCTCAGTATAGATTACTTATTACAAAGTCTAGTCAGTGTGTGTATATGTGTGTCTGTGTATAATATATATATATATATTATAATTGTAATACATAATTTATATTGTGCAGAAAAGGTACAGAACTATATATACCGTATTTGTCGGCGTATAACACACACTCTAACTTTAAAGCACTGTACACACGATCGGATATCCTATGGATTCTAATCCAATGGATTTTTCCATCGGAATTCCGATGAAGTTGACTTCCATCAGTCTTGCCTACACACCATCAGTCAAAAATCCGACTGTCCCAAACGCCGTGACGTAAAACACTCCGACAAGCCGAGAAAAATTAAGTTCAATGCTTCTGAGCATGTGTCGACTTGATTCTGAGCATGCGTGGGTTTTTTCTCCGATGGATTTCCACACAGACGATCGGATTTTGCTATCATTTTTTTTCCCATCGGATAAATTTAAAACATGTTCTATTTTTTCACACCGATGGAAAAAAGACCGATGGGGCCCATACACGATCGGTTCGTCTGATGAGAAAAGTCCATCGGACTGTTTTCATCGGTAAAACCGATCGTGTGTAGACGGCTTAGGAGGGAAGTTTCAGGAAAAAAAATTCCACAGCCCCCTGCGTATAACACGCAGGCACAGTTTACCCTGCACATTAGCACACTATCCAATGCACCTGCTTGGGTGCTCCATGCTGAGTCATAGAATATACAGTAAAACCTTGGTTTGAGAGTAACTTGGCTTGAGAGCGTTTTGCAAGGCAAACAACATTTTTAAATAAATTTTGACTTGATATACAAGCGATGTCTTGAAATAAGAGTAGATTCATGTCACAACTGAACTGAGTATAAAAGAGAAGAGAGGTCAATGTGGACCGCTTTACCCCGGATGCCTGCATACTTAGATGTGCCTCTTTTAATCATCAACCTTATGAGTTGCTAAATGTTGTACCTTCATTAACCACTTAACGACCGCCCACTGTAAATATACGTCGGCAGAATGGCACCGACAGGCAGAATCACGTATATGTACGTGATTGCCTTTGTATAGTTGGGGGGTCCGATCAGACCCCCCTTCTTTACAGTGAGCGGTCGTTTTACCTTCGGGAGCGATCCGGCATGAGGGGACGGCCGTTCGATTCCGGCCACCCCCTCTCGATCGCTCCCGGCGAATGAGAGCTTCCCCTGCCTGTGTGCTTGTTTACACAGGCTGGAGGAAGTGATGTCATCTCTCCTGCGGCGCTCACATATACCGAGCGCCGTACAGGAGAAGATGCAGGTTAGTGCACACAACACTACACTGACACCAGGACACATAGGCACATAAATCGCCCCCCCAGGCCCCCCCAGACACCCCCAGATCACCCCCCAGATCACCCCCCAGCCCCCAGTCACAGTGTCACTGATTGCAGTGACCATTTATTTAGTGATCACTGCAATCAGTGACATTTGTGACTGTAAAAGTGTCAGTACATTTAGTTTTAGGTCCAGTGTAGCCCCCTGACCCCCCCTAATAAGGGTTTAACCCCCTGATCACCCCCCAGATAACCCTTTCACCCCCTAGTACCGCCGTCGCTAAGCGATCATTTTTCTGATCGATGTCTTAGCGTCGGTGATGCTGATCGGTAGCCAGTAATTTTTTTTAGGTTCGCCGCAGGTTTTTATAGCGTCGGGTACCCCCATATATTACCTAATAAAGGTTTAACCCCCTTGATCGCCCCCCAGGTAACCCTTTCACCCCCTATCACCACGGTCACTCAGCGATAATTTTTCTGATCGATGTTTTAGCGTCGGCGATGCTGATCGGTAGCCAGTAATTTTTTTTAGGTTCGCCGCAGGTTTTTATAGCGTCGGGTACCCCCATAAATTATCTAATAAAGGTTTAACCCCCTTGATCACCCCCCAGGTAACCCTTTCACCCCCTAGCACCGCCGTCACTAAGCAATCATTTTTCTGATCGATGTCTTAGCGTTGGTGATGCTGATCGGTAGCCAGTAATTTTTTTTAGGTTCGCCGCAGGTTTTTATAGCGTCGGGTACCCCCATATATTACCTAATAAAGGTTTAACCCCCTTGATCACCCCCCAGGTAACCCTTTCACCCCCTAGCACCGCCGTCGCTATGCGATCATTTTTCTGATCGATGTCTTAGCATCGGTGATGCTGATCGGTAGCCAGTATTTTTTTTTAGGTTCGCCGCAGGTTTTTATAGCGTCAGGTACCCCCATATATTATCTAATAAAGGTTTAACCCCCTGATCGCCCCCCAGGTAACCCTTTCACCCCCTATCACCACTGTCGCTAAGCGATAGTTTTTATGATCGTTGTCTTAGTGTCGGTGATGCCGATAGGTAGCCAGTAATTTTTTTTTAGGTTCGCCGTCAGGTTTTTATATAGCGTCAGGTACCCCCATATATTACCTAATAAAGGTTTTAACCCCCTAATTGCCCCTAGTTAACCCTTTCACCAGTGATCATCATATAAGTGTTACGGGTGACGCTGGTTAGTTAGTTTGCTTTTTATAGTGTCAGGGCACCCGCCGTATATAACCCAATAAAGGTTTAACCCCCTGATCGCCCGGCGGGTGATATCAATTAGGTTTTAGCGTCAGAGAGGGTCTGCGTCACACCCCAGGCAGCGTCAGGTTAGTGCCAGTAGCGCTAACACCCACGCGTGAAGCATACACCCCCCTTAGTGGTATAGTATATGATCAGCTCAATATCTGATCTGATCAGATCTATACTAGCGTCCCCAGCAGTTTAGGGTTCCCAAAAATGCAGTGTTAGCGGGATCAGCCCAGATACATGCTAGCACCTGCGTTTTGCCCCTCCGTCCAGCCCAGGCCACCCAAGTGCAGTATCGATCAATCACTGTCACTTACAAAACAAAAACACACATAACTGCAGCGTTTGCAGAGACAGGCCTGATCCCTGCGACTCCAGTGCTGTAGGAGGTGATTTCACCACCACAGTTAAAAAAAAAAAGCATATATGCCGAAGCATTGGGGCAGCAGGAGCGGAGGAGCGATTTTTGCTCCTAATGCCGCGTACATACGGTCGAAATTCCGACGGAGGCTTGCCCGTGGAAAAGTCTGACCATGTGTACGTGGCATAACTTTTGCGAGAAGATGCCCCCATGCTTCGGCATATATAAATGGTGCATGTATGCCCATCATTAGAAGTGGGTGGATGAAGGGCGGTATTCTAATGGTGGGCATACCCACCGATCAATCTTTTTTTTTCGTTCAGCCAACAGGCTGCATGAAAAAAAAGATTACAATACATGTCCAACAAGGACCAGCAACGTACTGGTATGTTGCTGGACTTTGAATGTTTATACCAGAATGATGCCTGCGGGTTTAGGTATCATCTTGGTATCATTCTTTTCAGCCAGCGGCCGGCTTTCATGTAAAAGCAATCCTAGTGGCTAATTAGCCTCTGGACTGCTTTTACAAGCAGTGGGAGGGAATGTCCCCCCCCCCCGGATATAAAAAGTGCCATTGGGAAATTGGGAAAGCATTTTATCACACCGATCTTGGTGTGGTCAGATGCTTTGAGGGCAGGGGAAAGATCTAGGGTCCAATAGATCCCAGTTTTTTCAAAAAAGAGTACCTGTCATTACCTATTGCTATCATAGGGGATATTTACATTCCCTGAGATAACAATAAAAGTGATAAAAAAAAAAATATGGAAGCAACAGTTTAAAAATAAAATAAAAAAGCAAATTTAATAATAAAAAAAAAAAAAAAAAAAAGCACCCCTGTCCTGCCCTGCTCTTGCCCAATGGCGAACGCAAGCGTTGGTCTGGCGTCATATGTAAACAGCAATTGCACCATGCATGTGAGGTATCACCGCGAAGGTCAGATCGAGGGCAGTAATTTTAGCAGTAGACCTCCTCTGTAAATCTAACGGGGTAACCTGTAAATGCTTTTAAAGGCTTTTAAAAATGTATGTAGTTTGTCGCCAATGCGCGTTTGTGCGAAATTTTAAAGCATGTCGTGTTTGGTATCTATGTACTCGGCCTAAGATAATCTTTTTATTTCATCAAACATTTGGGCAATATAGTGTGTTTTAGTGCATTAAAATAAAAAAAAGTGTATTTTTCCCCCAAAAAATGCGTTTGAAAAATCGCTGCGCAAATACTGTGTAGAAAAAAAAAATGCAACACCCACCATTTTATTCTGTAGGGCCTTTGCTTTAAAAATATATATAATGTTTGGGGGTTCAACATAATTTTCTTGCAAAAAAAAATATGTTTTCATGTAAACAAAAAGTGTCAAAAAGGGCTTTGTCTTCAAGTGGTTAGAAGAGTGGATGTAAGCTTCCTAATGTTGTGTATAAAATGCCAGAACAGTTCAAAAACCCCCCAAATGACCCCATTTTGGAAAGTAGACACCCCAAGCTATATACTGAGAGGCATGTCGAGTCCATGGAATATTTTATATGTTGACACAAGTTGCGGAAAAAAAAAAAAAAAATATTTTTTTTTTGCACAAAGTTGTCACTAAATGATATATTGCTCAAACATGCCATGGGCATATGTGGAATTACACCCCAAAATACATTCTGTTGCTTCTCCTGAGTACGGGGATACCACATGTGTGAGACTTTTTGGGAGCCTAGCCGCGTACGGGACCCCAAAAACCAAGCACCGCCTTCAGGCTTTCTAAGGGTGTCAATTTTTGATTTCACTTCTCACTGCCTATCACAGTTTCGGAGGCCATGGAATGCCCAGATGGCACAAAACCCCCCCAAATGACCCCATTTTGGAAAGTAGACACCCCAAGCTATTTGCTGAGAGGTATTGTGAGTATTTTGCAGATCTCGCTTTTTGTCACAAAGTTTTGAAAATTGAAAAAAAAAAAGAAAAAAAAAAATGTTCTTTCTTCATTTTCAAAAACAAATGAGAGCTGTAAAATACTCACCATGCCTCTCAGCAAACAGCTTGGGGTGTCTACTTTCCAAAATGGGGTCATTTGGGGGGGTTTTGTGCTATTTTGGCATTTTATGGCCTTCAAAACTGTGATAGGTAGTGAGGAGTGAAATCAAAAATTTGCGCCCTTAGAAATCCTGAAGGCGGTGCTTGGTTTCCGGGGTCCCGTACGCGGCTAGGCTCCTAAAAAGTCCCACACATGTGGTATCCCCGTACTCAGGAGAAGCAGCAGAATGTATTTTGGGGTGCAATTCCACATATAACCATGGCATGTGTGAGCAATATATCATTTAGTGACAACTTTTTGTAATTTTTATTTTTTTTTGTCATTATTCAATCACTTGGGACAAAAAAAAAAATATTCAATGGGCTCAACAGGCCTCTCAGCAATTTCCTTGGGGTGTCTACTTTCCAAAATGGGGTCATTTGGGGGGGTTTTGTGCTATTTTGGCATTTTATGGCCACCAAAACTGTGATAGGTAGTGAGGAGTGAAATCAAAAATTTGCGCCCTTAGAAATCCTGAAGGCGGTGCTTGGTTTCCGGGGTCCCGTACGTGGCTAGGCTCCTAAAAAGTCCCACACATGTGGTATCCCCGTACTCAGGAGAAGCAGCAGAATGTATTTTGGGGTGCAATTCCACATATAACCATGGCATGTGTGAGCAATATATCATTTAGTGACAACTTTTTGTAATTTTTTATTTTTTTTTTGTCATTATTCAATCACTTGGGACAAAAAAAAAAAATATTCAATGGGCTCAACATGCCTCTCAGCAATTTCCTTGGGGTGTCTACTTTCTAAAATGGGGTCATTTGGGGGGGTTTTGTACTGCCCTGCCATTTTAGCACCTCAAGAAATGAGATAGGCAGTCATAAATTTAAAGCTGTGTAAATTCCAGAAAATGTACCCTAGTTTGTAAACGCTATAACTTTTGCGCAAACCAATAAATATATGCTTATTGACATTTTTTTACTAAAGACATGTGGCTGAATAAATTTTGGCCTAAATGTATGACTAAAATTGAGTTTATTCGATTTTTCTTATAACAAAAAGTAGAAAATATCTTTTTTTTTCAAAATTTTCGGTCTTTTTCCGTTTATATCGCAAAAAAAAAAATCGCAGAGGCAATCAAATACCATTAAAAGAAAGCTCTATTTGTGGGAAGAAAAGGACGCAAATTTCGTTTGGGTACAACATTGCATGTCCGCACAATTTACAGTTAAAGCAGCGCAGTGCAAAATTCTGAATTCACCTCTGGTCCTTTAGCTACCAAATGGTCCGGGGCTTAAGTGGTTAAATGTAACCATATTGCTACACTTAGAGGCGCCTCTCTCCTCTTTTATACTCTCTAGCTCCTGCTGGGTTTTGCTTCTAATCCCCTTGTGGAGGCTGCCATTTGTGTGGACATTTTATAGTTACACAACCTATCACATTTATATAATCTTTGTATATGGACTATAAACTGAAAGACCTATGAATAAATGGTTGTGGAACGAATCATCTGAGTTTCCATTATTTCTTATGGGGAAATTCGCTTTGATATACAAGTGCTTTGGATTACAAGCATGTTTCCGGAAACAATTATGCTTGCAATCCAAGGTTTTACTATATATATATATATATATATATATATATATATATATATACATACGCTACTGTCTAAACGTTTTAGGCAAGTGTGAGAAAATTCTGTAAATTAAGAATACTTTCAGAAATAGAATTGTTAATACAGGCAGCCCCCGAGTTACGAACGGGTTAGGGACTGTAGGTTTGTTCTAAAGTCGAATATGTTCGTAAGTCGGAACAGCATGCGCAGAACGGCAAATACGTTGTTTTCCGATGTTCCGTCGAATGTGCCCACCATCGAAAAGGTTCCGTCGAATGTGCCCGCCGTCGAAAAGGTTCCGTCGAATGTGCCCGCTGTCGAAAAGGTCCCGTTGAATGTGCCCGCCAATAAAAGGTTCCATCGAATGTGCCAGCTGTCGAAAAGGTCCCGTCGAATGTGCCCCCCATTGAAAAGGTTTTGTCTAATGTGCCCGCTGTCGAAAAGGTTCCGTCGAATGTGGCCGCCGTCGAAAAAGGTTCCGTCTAATGTGCCCGCCATCGGAAAAGGTTCTGTCGAATGTGCCCGCCGTCGAAAAGTGGCCACGCAGCCTCCCGTTTGTAAGCAGGAGTCTTTCACAAGTCGGATGTTCGTAACTCTGGGACTCCCTGTAGTTTATTTTTTATCAATTAACAAAATGGAAAGTAAAGAAAAAGAAGGGAAATCCAAATCAAATCAATAATTGGTGTGACCACCCTTTATCTTCACAACAATTCTTAGGGGTACACTTGCAGACAGATTTTGAGGGAACTCAGCAGGCAGGTTGTTCCAAATATCTTAGAGAACTAATTACAGATCTGTGGATGCCGGCTTCCTAAATCCTTCTGTCTCTTCATGTAATCCCACACGGACGCAGTGATGTTGAGATCAGGGCTCTGTGGGGGCCAAGTCATCACTTCCAGGACCCCTTGTTCTTCTTTAAGGCTGTTCCTCACCCTGTTTTAGGCCCTCTACACAGCTGTTTCTATTTCAGCTACTGACTGTGTTTTAACTTATGATCATCAATGAAATTGATGATCATTAGCCCTTGCTTGGTATAATTGGTTAATCCTACACCTTACTTTAATCCTACAAAATCCCTGATGCCGCGTACACACGATCGTTTTTAATGTCATTTTCAAAAACAATGTTTTTCTCGATGTGATTTTTCTTGTTTCCTCTCAAGCCTGTCTTGCATACACACATTCATGAAAAAAAACGCTCGAGCAAAGCGCAGTGACGTACAACACGTACGACGGCACTATAAAGGGGAAGTTCTGTTCGAATGGCGCCTCCCTTCATTTTAGTAAAGTTTGTTGAGCGGCGATTTGCGCTTTTCAGCCTTGTGCTTTTCAGTCTGTTACAGCGTGACGAATGTGCTATCTCCATTACGAACGCTAGTTTTACCAGAACGAGCGCTCCCGTCTCATACTTGATTCTGAGCATGCGCGTTTTTTTCTCCCTCGTAAAAGCATACACACTATCGTTTTTCACGACTTTAAAAAAAAAGACGTGAAAAACGACGTGAAAAAATAGAGCAGGTTCTCATTTTTTTTAGGCCATTTTTCACGTCGTTAAAAATGCTCTGGAGCCTACACACGATCGTTATTAATGCCCAATTTAAAAAATGGCATTTTTAACGTTGTGAAAAACGGTCGTGTGTACGCGGCATGACCTTGTGCAAGTGTACAAAGTGTGCAAATGTAAGAATTGATGCTGGATTGAAGCCAAAGGATACTTACACCAAATAGTAATTTGATTTTGATTTTTCTTCTGTTTTCTCATTTTTCATTTTGTAAATTACTAAAAATAAATAATTTAAAAAAATGTATATTTTTGAAAGCATTCTTACTTTACAGCATTTCTTCACAACTGCCTAAAACCTTTTGCACAGTACTGTCTCAGATGTGTCAGGACAGTCCTGCATCTTGGCCACCTGCCCCATTGATACTGTGTCCCAGGATTACAGCATCAATCTGATTTAAGTTAATACACTTGCAATGTAATTTAAAAATGCATTATCGCTGGCGGTTGTAACCATAAGTGGGTGGTCCTTGCATATTTAGAGGTGGGGTCTGAGTAGAACCAAACCAAAAAATTGTATTGGCAAAATGCAGACTCTGGTGGGGTTAACAGTATCCTTGGATCTGAGACTATAATGTTGGTAAATAAACTCAGCAGCAGGATATGTTTGACTCCTTGGATAAGTTCACAATATTTTAAACAGGCAGATCAAAAATAGTTTTTGGTGAAACACATGTGCACTTTATACAAAGAATATATACAGTATCTCACAAAAGTGAGTACACCCCTCACATTTTTGTAAATATTTTATTATATCTTTTCATGTGACAACACTGAAGAAATGACACTTTGCTACAATGGAAAGTAGTGAGTGTACAGCTTGTATAACGGTGTAAATTTGCTGTCCCCTCAAAATAACTCAACACACAGCCATTAATGTCTAAACCGCTGGAAACAAAGTACTCACTTTTGTGAGATACTGTATACAGCGGCATGCTGAGAGGCTGAGCCAGCTGCCGGTTCAGACATCTTAGTAAATTCCAACTGTCAGGATCTTTCCCGAACCTGGATTGGCTGAGTGACGTCAGCTGACAGCACGCTTTAGCCCGCTTTCGGCTGAAAACGGGTCACAGGAACGCAGAACGAACTGCACTTCTGTGATCCATAGGTGAAGTATAGCCAAAATAGCTTAGTAAGGGGTGTACTCACTTTTGTGAGATACTGTATGCTGTGTGCAGAAGCAAAAACAGAATGAAAAAAAACTTGAAAAGAAAACCTTGCCAGTTGGTGACTTACCAACATACAGAGTCCCTGGATAACAGACCTGAAGCGACCTAATGCTGCCCAGGTGCCTAATTTCCTGGAAATAAAGTCCTACCCATCAAACATGGTCTGTATTTCACCAATCAGGTACTCCAGCACTACCCTGTCTGACATACACTGAAACTGGTTCCAGGGTGGAGCTCGGCTACAGTGTCTCAGACAAGTCCACAGAAACAGAAAACTGTGTCCTGCACATAACTATCTCTTGTCATCCCCTTAAAGTAGCCACAACCCAAACAGAGATAATATATACCTTTTTCCCAGGGCCCACCCCCGGTGTCTTGTGCAAAATATATATATATAGATTAGGGTTGTCCCGATACCACTTTTTTAAGGCCGAGTACAAGTACCGATACTTTTTTTCAAGTACTCGCCGATACCGAATACCGATACTTTTTTTTAATCTCATGTGTCAGTATTTTTTTTTTTTTTTTACTATTTATTTTATGTATTTATTTTTTACAATGCTTTATTTTTTTAAGGGGGGGGGGGGGGTGGACAGTGTCAGTGTGTGTGTTTTCTTTTCTTTTCTTTTTTTTACAATTCATTTTTTTTTTCTTTTTTTTTTTTTATCAGCCCTGTTCTGGGGGGCTTTGGTGAGATATCAGGGGTCTTAACAGACCTCTGACATCTCCCCTTTGAGACAGAGAAAGGGACTAGGGACACAGATTCCCCAGTCCCTTTCTCAGCAGCCTCTGCTGCGCTGAAAATGAATGGAGAGAAGACAGCGGCTCCTCTCCATTCATAAACTGAAACATTGTAAACACAGTTTACGATGTTTCAGTTATGTGAATGGACAGAGTCAGTGATGACTCGGTACATTCAGACAAGTAAGGAGCTGGATTTATCGGCTCCTACCTCCGCTCTCCATCCTGAGATACCAAGGGGGTGGAGGAGGGGCACGGAGGGGGCGGCAGCACGGAGGGGGACGGCGGCACGGAGGGGGACGGCGGCTTTGAGGTGAAGGGGGCACAGCGGCATGGAGGTGAAGGGGGAACAGGTAGCATTTGAGCAGCAGACAGGCAAGGCAATTGGATCAGATTAATTTTACTTACCCGCCTGAAGACCCACTCTGCTCTCCGCTCTGGTCTCTGCCACGCTCTCCGTCTTGGTCTCCGCCCCCCGCCCCGCTCTCCGCCCCCCGCCACGCTCTCCGCCCTGCTCTCCGTCCCGCGCCGCACACTCTCCGCCCCCCGCCGCACACTCTCCGCCCCGGTCTCCGCCCTGCTCTCCACCCCCTGCTCTGAGAAAAAAAAAAAAAGTATCGGACTGGGCATCGGGAGCATTTGCGCGAGTACAAGTACTCGCGCAAATGCTTGGTATCGGTCCCGATACCGATACTAGTATCGGTATCGGGACAACCCTAATATAGATCTATATATAGATCTATATATATAAATATATATATATATATATATATATATATATATATATATATACAGTAAGGTCAATATACATTTGGACACAGGCACAATTTTCGTACTTTTGGCTCTGGATGCCACCAGAATAAAATTAAAATGAAACAATCCAAATAAATTTGAAGTGCAGACTTTCAGCTTTAAAGTGGAGGTCCACACAAAAAGTGAACCTCCGCTTTTCGGGAAACCCTCCCCCCCCTCCGATGTCACATTTGGCACCTTTCAGGGGGGAGGGGGTTGCAGATACTTGTGTAATATAGGTGTTTGCACCCACTTCCGGGAGTAGACTTCCGCGGGAGTCACGCCCCTTCGCGTCACCCCCTGCTGTCTTCTGGGAAACACACTGGTCCCAGGAGACAGCGGGGACCTGTGAGGACATGGCGCGCTACTCGCGCA
The DNA here is from genome assembly GCA_029206835.1 of Rana muscosa. Classification (NCBI taxonomy): domain Eukaryota; kingdom Metazoa; phylum Chordata; class Amphibia; order Anura; family Ranidae; genus Rana; species Rana muscosa. The sequence goes on from CM055118.1 coordinate 738,999,773, forward strand.
TGTGCAGTAGGGAACCGGGCAGTGAAGCCACAACGCTTCACTTCCTGATTCCCTCACCGAGGATGGCAGCGGGGGCAGCCGAGAGACGAGCGATTGCTCGGCTTCGGCTGCCGTCATCGCGGACACCCTGGACAGGTAAGTGTCCATTTATTAAAAGTCAGCAGCTGCAGTATTTGTAGCTGCTGGCTTTTAATATTTAATTTTTTTCGTGGGAGCTCCGCTTTAATTCAAGGGGTTGAACATAATAATCAAGCACAAATTTTAGGAATTGCAACCATTTTTATACACAGTCCCCCCATTTTCAGGGGCTCAAATATAATGTGAACAAATCAATATAATCATGAATAAAATGTTAATTTTTTATATTTTGTTGAGAATCCTTGACTGGCAATGACTGTCTGAAGTCTGGAACCCATGGACATTACCGAAGACTGGGTTTCCTCCTTTCTGATGCTTTGCCAGGCTCTAACTGCAGCTGTCTTCCGTTGCTTCTTGTTGCCTTCAGCAAGTGAAATATATACACTATATTACTAAAAGTATTGGGACCTCTGCCTTTACACACACATGAACTTTAATGGCTTCCCAGTCTTAGTTCGTAGGGTTCAATATTGATTTTGCTCACCCTTTGCAGCTATAACAGCTTCAACTCCTCTGGGAAGGTTGTCCAGAAGGTTTAGGAGTGTGTCTATAGGAATGTTTGACCATTCTTCCACAAGCACATTTGTGAGGTCAGGCACTGATGTGGACAAGAAGGCCTGTCTCGCAGTCTCTGCTCTAATTCATCCCAAAGCTGTTCTATCGGGTTGAGGTCAGGACTCTGTGCAGGCCAGTCAAGTTCTTCCACCCCAAATTCGCTCATCCATGTCTTTATGGACCTTGCTTTATGCACTGGTGCGCAGTCATGTTGGAACAGGAAGGGGCCATCCCTAAACTGTTCCCGAAAAGTTGGGAGCATGAAATTGTCCAAAATGTCTTGGTATGCTGACGTCTTACCAGTTCCCTTTACTGGAACTAAGGGGCCAAGCCCAACCCCTGAAAAACAACCCTACACCACAATCCCCTCTCCACCAAATGATTTTCACAAGTGCACAAAGCAAGGTCCATAAAGACAGGGATGAGCGAATATGGAGTGGAGGAACTTGACTGGTCTGCACAGAGTCCTGACTTGATAGAACCCCTTTGGGATGAATTTGAGTGAAGACAGGCCTTCTTGTCCACATTAGTGCTTGACCTCACAAATGTGCTTCGGGAAGAATGGTCAAACATTCCCATAGACACACTCCTAAACCTTGTGGACAGCCTTCCTAGAAGAGTTGAAGTAGTTATAGCTGCAAAGGGTGGGCCAAGTCAATATTGAACACTACAGGCTAAGACAGGGATGTCATTAACCACTTAAGGACTGGAAGGGTTTGCCCCCGTAATGACCAGGCAATTTTTTGCGGCACGGCACTGAGTCGCTTTAACTGAAAATTGCGCGGTGGTGCGAGGTTGTACCCAAACAAAATTGATGTCCTTTTTTTCCCCACAAATAGAGCTTTCTTTTTGTGGTATTTGATCAATTTTTTGCACTATAAACTAAAAAAAACAGACAATTTTTTAATAAATATCCCAAAAAATTTAATAAAATGTATTTCTCAGTTTAGGCCGATATGTATTCTTCTACATATTTTTGCCAAAAAAAATTGCAATAAGCGTATATTGATTGGTTTGCACAAAAAAATTATAGCATCTACAAAATAGGGGATAGATTTATTGCATTTTCATTATTCATTTAGTTTTTACTAGTAATAGTGGTGATCAGCGATTTTTAGCAGGACTGCGACATTGCGGAGGACAGATCGGACACTTTTGACACATTTTTGGGACCATTGACTTTTATACAACGATTAGAGCTAAAAATAGCCACTGATTACTGTATAAATGTCATTGGCAGGGAAAAGGTTAACACTAGGGGGCGATCAAGGGGTTAAATGTGTGTCCTAGGGAGTGTTTCTAACTGTGGGGGGATGGGACTGCCTGGAGGAGGAGACCGATTGCTATTACTAATCAGTAGGAACAACGGATCTGTCTCCTCTCTCCTGACAGAACAGAGATCTGTCTGTTTACATTCTGTCTTTCTCAGGAGCGATCGCAGGTGCCCAGCGGGCATCGCGGCCGCCAGGCACGCGCATCGGCTCCGTCGTCGTGCCACGCGCGCATGCCCCCTAGAGCTCTTAAAGCGCCCAACGTACTGTACCATGACGGCAATTCGTGCAGGGGAGCCAACCTACCGCAGTATTACTGCGGCGGCTAGTCCTTAAGCGGTTAGCGTTAATGTGTATGTAAAGGCTGTGTGTGTGTGTGTATATATATTTATATATATATATATATATATATTTACATAATAATATGTTGTCCTCTTTGCATGCTATTGTACACTAATGTCTTTTGCCGCACATCATTAAAATGTATATGATTTTCAATTGTTTTTCTTCTGTTTTTGCCCTTCAGCAACTTTGCTTGCCCTTGCTTCTTTATGTTGAACATAATTTCTATTTTATTCTTTCCCAGCTATGCCAAGGGAGTATATAATCTTCCTATAAGTTGGGTTTATTAGGAGGATATAGATAGTGTGCTTATGTACCATTTGGGTCGATGTGCATGTATTTTGGAACATTAACAAGTTATTTTAAAATCCTAGAGAGACTAGTTTTCTTTCTGCCAACATCTGTTACATGAGAAAGTAAAAACACGGATGGGAAATAAGTTATTTTACAGCAACGTTTTCCTTTTTAAAGAGATCATTTGTAGGGTAATATGTAGAACATATTTTTTAGGTGTTGCATTTCTCTGTCAAAACAGAAAATAAAATATTTACATGTGTTTAAAGAGGAAGTAAAGCCTCCTGAAAAAAAAAATACACCCTGCAAGATAAAGGCATAATGAACTAGTATGCATAGCATACTAGCTCATTATGAGGTACTTACCTGAGATCGAAGCCCCCGCAGCGGCCCTCGTTCGCCTCCTCCATCTCCCCCGGAGTGACTTCTGGGTATCGGGGCTCCGGCGCTGTGACTGCCCGGAGCCGCAATGACGTCACTCCCGCGCATGCGCGCGGGTGCCGCCAGTGACGGCACGATCGCCTTCACTAACGGCACGCTCAGTGCGCATGCGCCGTAGACATCGGTGCCGTCTTTTCTGCAAATATCTCCTAAACCGTGTAGGTTTAGGAGATATTTCTTGTACCTACAGGTAAGCCTTAATCTAGGCTTACCTGTAGGTAAAAGTGATCTGTAATGCCGTGTACACACGATCGGTTTTACCGATGAAAACAGTCCGATGGACTTTTTTCATCGGACAAACTGATCGTGTATGGGCCCCATCTGTCTTTTTTCCATTGGTGAGAAAAAATAGAACATGTTTTAAATTTATCTGATGGAAAAAAAAACGATAGAAAATTCCGATCGTCTGTGTGGAACTCCATCGGAGAAAGAACCCACGCATGCTCAGAATCAAGTCGACGCATGATCAGAAGCATTGAACTTAATTTTTCTCGGCTCGTCGGAGTGTTTTACGTCACAGCGTTTGGGACAGTCGGATTTTTGACTGATGGTGTGTAGGCAAGACTGATGGAAGTCAGCTTCATCGGAATTCCGATTGAAAAATACATCGGATTAGAATCCATAGGAAATCCCGTCGTGTGTACAGGGCTTAAGGGTTTACAACCACTTTAAGACAGTAACATCTTCAAGCTTCACCAGAGATGAGAAATCACTGAGGTACGTAGGGATTTGTATTGTTGGTAATGGTTACTGTTAGGATGGCAATTCAGTTATTTACTTCTAAGTGTAAGGGAAGTTCTTTAAACCTAGTATCCAAGCTTTTCATGTCAGGGACCATTACCATTTTTATTGAATTAAACAGAATTGCCTTGTTAAATAATATGCTTATTGGGCAGTGCAGTGGGTAGATTAAGAATGATTTTTGTCTTCTTCTGTGAACTATATAATTAGTTGATCGGATTGGATAGTACATTTTTGTAGGTTTGAGGAAATAAGGATCCTGGTAACCCTGCTAATTATGGGCGGCACAGTGGTGTAGATTAGCACATCCGCCTAGCAGCACTATGGTCATCGTTTCGAATCCCAACCCACGACACTCTCTGCCTGGAGTTTGCATGTTCTCCCTGTGACTGTGTGGGGTTCCTCCCACTCTCCAAAGACATGCTGGTAGGCTTATTGACTTCTGTCTAAATTGCGCCCTAAAATGTGTATGTATAAGGTACCGGTGTGAATGTGCAATGTAAAGCGCTGCCTAAATTAACGCCGCTATATAAGCCCCTCTAAAAAATAGTAAAAAAATGAAATGCAATTTACTTGTATAACAGAAATGCAAAGTAAAGAGCAGCCCCTTATTTTTTGACCAGCGTATAATGCAGCTCCTGATCCATACATCCTAAAAGCTCTATTAAACATTCCTGAAGTTAGAAAACTAGTGATTTCTGCATATTAACAGTAAATTATGTATGTGTGCTCTTTCTTCAGTACTAAAAATTATATTTTGATGCATATTTATGTAGCTAAGCAAGCCAAAGGGCAGTGGATCAAAGGACACATAGTGGTAATACTTAGCTAGCAGTAGTTACATAATTAGTTTTTTAAAAGTCAGCAGCTACAAATACTGCAGCTGCTGACTTTTAAAATATGGACACTTACCTGTCCAGCGCACCCGCGATGTCGGCACCCGAGGCCGACCCGTGCCTCGGTCTTCAGATGCTGCCGCCGCCATCTTCGGTAAGGGAATCAGGAAATGAAGCCTTGCGGCTTCACTTCCTGGTTCCCTACTGCGCATGCGCGAGTCGCGCTGTGCAATCGAAATGTCTCCCAGAAGACAGCGGGGGGGGGGGGGGCGGGAAGTGGCGTAACTCCCGCAAGAGTCTATGCCCGGAAGTGGGTGCAAATACCTGGATTAGACAGGTATCTGCACCCCCCTCCCCCCTGAAAGGTGCCCAATGTGACACCGGAGGGGGGGAGGGTTTCGAAACGCGGAGGTTCCATTTTTGTGTGGACCTCCGCTTTAAATAAGCTGCTTCTTCAGTCCAAGTTATGGCATTATACCCCAGCATTTACAGCCACACAGGTAATGCAATTTCAATTATCCAGTCACTGTTGAATGTGTCAAGGCAGATGGTGAATGCCCAAGAACAGGAAGGGAGGTGTGAAAGTCTGTGAAAACATCCTGTTCTAATTTCACTCATTTTCGTAAATAGGTGCGGGGTCTTTAACACTACCTGTCACCCATATATAACATAATTGTAACATCTCTACCCCAGAGATTTGACAACAATTCACTCCTTAAAACAATGTAAATTGAAGGATTAACACATGTTGTATACTTCCTGGCACCAAATATTGGATTGAGAAATCTTAGTGCCAAAAAGAGGCTTCATTGGTTGCTAGAAAATACTTATTTTGTAAGTTAAAGCTCTGTGCCAACACTATCAGAACTCATAAAATACCCTAACTTCCAGGAGAAAGAAGGTACAAATCCATCCTGTATATTACAGCATTTAGGGCTCAAGTGACCTACTGTATAACTAGGTCCAGTCATTGTTAGGTGGAGTGGTAAGACACATCTAGGCTTTAGCAAGCAAATCAGCATTTGCATAGCTACTTCTGTAGGTTCTGGCTTGGCTGCTGGAGTTTTTTTTTCTTATAACAGAGTTACATTTTGTAAGCTAAAGATTTAATAGACTCTAAAGGCAAAATAACAATGCTAGTGTCCCTTACATGAGGTGATATGATGGGATAAGTAGTGATCTTCTGCTTCATGGCAGGTTGTGGATCATTATGTTGTAGTGCACTGTACTAAATTGGGAAAAACCAATGGCCCTATCCCAGGGCCGTAGATAAAAAAATCCTGGGTGGGTTCAGGTCTTTCAAACTCAAAGGCGTCATTTACACTTTTTTATGTTGAGGGATATATGGTAAAAACATGTGACAGCAGAGTGGAGCCATGAGGCTTTTGCAATAAGACCTTGCAGTAATTTCATGCTTTTCAGGGGGACCCCTTATTAAACTGAGGGGATTGGGCACAATGGAAGGGGGGCTAAACTCCGAAACTCTGATTGCTTCTACTGTGCTGATGCTGAGGCTAAACAGCAGGGACATTGTCTGGGCATTTTGCCAGGATGGGGGGTTTGAACACCCCTGACCCCCCCTTATCTATGCCCCTGCCCTATCTATTGACTGACCCATTTCAAAATGGTAGCTTTTTTTAGAAACAAAGTTGGAAATAGGTACGTGAATAAAACCTCCTATAAAGAATTACATAAACACTGCAAAAACAAGTAAATAAGAAGTCCTGAATGGCATTTTTCAGTTTATACAGCTTCTGTATGAGAGTGAAAATGAAGTAAGTACTTTATAAAAAGGCTCCTTTCTTCAGCGAGTGCGCCTATGTACCTAAAAAGAGGTTATGTGGCATCGGATAAGGTTTTAGTAGAGTGGGATTTCATGGATAAAGATAAATGTATTGAATGGTACTGTGTTCTGACGTAGAGTAAGTAATGTTGAATAGGACAAAGAAAAGAGCAGAACATAGTGAAAAAAGTTGGGGGGGATAAGACCTTTATCCTTTATCTATTCCACCTGACAACCTGTTTTCACATCTGCAAAGCTGTATGACTAATTTCTGTTAATTTCTTTGGTGACTCACAGAGACATTTGGGTCTGTGTGGAGCTTAACATGAGCAAGATTAATTTATACTGACCTTTAAATTCTTTTTAGGCTTTCTGTTATTGCTTTCTTTTGGATCCACATGCTAGGCGTAACACATAACAGGGTTTTCTGGCTTTTCTGTAAAGAAATAACAGTAGTCAACATAAAAAAATCCATCAATAAATGGCAAACACTGTCCTGGAAACATACCAGCTGCACTACAATCACAGACTACTTTTATCTAAATGTGTGTTTAGATGATCCATTACATGTAGATTAAGAATTATTTTTGTCTTCTTCTGTGAACTATATAATTAGTTGATCGGATTGGGTAGTATATTTTTGCAGGTTTAGATTTAGAGCTAAAGAAGAAACAAGGATCCTGGTAACCCTGGTATTACGGGCGGCACAGTGGTATAGGTTAGCACTTTTGCCTAGCAGCAAAAGTGTCGCTGGTTCGAATCCCAACCACAACACTAGCTGCCTGGAGTTTGCATGTTCCCCCTGTGTCTGCGTGGTTTTCCTCTGGGTACTTTGGTTTCCTCCCACACTCCAAAGACATGCTGGTAGGTTAATTGAATCTGGTCTAAATTGGCCCTAGTATGTGTATGAATCTGAGTTAGGGACCTTAGATTGTAAGCTCCATGAGGGTAGGGAATGATGTGAATGTACAATATATATATAAAGCGCTGTGTAAATCGATGACGCTATATAAGTACCTGAATAAATCAAAAATAAAAATAATTACGTAAATAGAACTGTCTGGTGTACAAGATGAATGTTAGAATGAAAAGTAGTTTTTACTGGGTTAGCATGAGTGAACGTGCTCACAGGCCCAACAAATCCAGCTTTGTCCTCTAGTAATTCACCTCTGCCCACCTAGTTTCTATCCTCCATCTTTCTTCCTTTTGTGATCAGGTATCCAGCTGTCTCTTCTAGGTTCTTGCAACTGATCTTTCCAAGGGTTTCCGAGATCAGCCGAGCTGTCTCAGAGTATTTCTGAGTCTTTCCGGTGCCCCCCACCTCTGGCCAGATGCGGTATTGCATGCAATAGAAGTCAATGCAGAATGAACTATCTTTCGTTTCCATTGATTTCTATGGGGAAACTCGCTTTGATATGCGAGTGCTTTGGATTACAAGCATTCTCCTGGAACAGATAATGCTCATAATCCAAGGTTCCACTGCATATAAATCTATCTATCTATCTATCTATCTACATCTATCTCTCTCTCTCTGTATATATATATATATATATATATATATATATATATATAAACCATAGTGGAGTGCCAGTCCTTTGTGTGGTACCACATACAAACTGAGAATACAAAACAATAGGGCAAAGGAGAGGTCTTTAAATGTTGCCACTTTATAACCCCAGGTAAGAGAAGTGAGTACACAAAATGTAAGTATAAGATTACAAAAGTTTATTCATAACATATTTCCATAAAATGGTATAACCCATGAATAACATGTATGACCTGTAATCCCCTGTGGGACTATAGCTTAGTTTACCATCAAAATCCAGCCCATGTACTTCACACATATTTATCCAAATATCGTGATTATGAACATCAGTAAACACAGATGTAACCAACTGGTATATGAAGTATATTGATCTTGGTCTCTGATCTCTACGCGTTTCACCAGTTATCGGATACTTCATTAGATCCTAAAGATATTGGGGAGCAGATTACAGTCATGTATAACAGACAAAATGTAAACGTACAATTTCCTACATGAAATATTCAAATATGAGTACTCACATACAAACAATAGGAGGCACCGAGCGTTTATTCCAAATGGTCGGATCCAGGTCCACCCAGCAATTAGGGGCAACACACCAGAAGTACTATAGCTGTTGGAGGAGCCCAAGTAGGCAGCCCATCACCTAACAATAATAATTATGGATATATTTCTCATAATAGGTATAGCATGCAGAAATATATCCATTCAGTACTAAAGAGAAAGGGGAAAGGAGCATCATTGCAGATAGTCATGAGGGCACCAAGGACTCGCTTGAATGAGTAAAGTTTGTTGAAAATGGCTGACCCAAAGAAGGTAACTGGATAATATATTTCACATCTGTGTAATAGGAAAAGACTCTTAAATGAATAAACATATATAGTAGAGCTGAACGATTCTGGATAAAATGAGAATCATGATTCTTGCAGGGTAACATCATCTTTCACATTATACAAAAAAATTGGGCTAACTTTACTGTTTTGTTTTTTTTTTATTAATTAAAGTGTATTTTTTCCCAAAAAATTGCGTTTGAAAGACTGCTGCGCAAATACTGTGTGACATAAAATATTGCAACAACTGCCATTTTATTCTCTAGGGTCTCTGCTAAAAAACAAGTGTCAGAAAAAGGTTTAGTCTTTAAGTGGTTAAACAGACCTTATTTACAGACCGAAGTTCTTCCCTTTGATCTAAAAGAATCAAACGTTACATTGTTTATAGTTATCTCAGCGCTGAAAAATGTTGTGAAACTTTGCAGGCTGCCTGTTTTTTTTTACAGCTGTCAGCTGTGAGCAGAGAACTCTTTGCACTGAATCGAGGAAATGCTGTGTTAAGATCGGGAGGGGGGTTAAATCAAGATCATGTTTTTTTTTTAACGATTAATCGTGTAGCTCTAATCGTGTAACTCGTCAGGCTCCAAAAAATATATATATATATATATATATATATATATATATATATATATATATATAACACGTGCCGGCGTATAACACACACCCCAAGTTTAGGAGGGAATTTTAAGGAAAATAACTTTTTAGAAGGGAAGTTTAAGGATAAAAACTTACATTTAAATGCCCATCAATGCAGCCTTATCAGTGTCCATCTGCAGCATTGTCCATCATTGCAGAATGATCAGTGTCCATCTGCAGCCTTGTCCATCATTGCAGAATGATCACTGTCCATCTGCAGCCTTGTCCATCATTGCAGAATGATCAGTGTCCATCTTCAGCCTTTCCCAGTGTCATTGCAGCCTTGCCCAGTGTCATTGCAGCCTTGCCCATTGTCATCTGCAGCCTTGCCCTGTGTCATCTGCAGCCTTGCCCAGTGTCATTGCAGCCTTGCCCAGTGTCATTGCAGCCTTGCCCTGTGTGATTACAGCCTTGCCCAGTGTCATTGCAGCCTTGCCCAGTGTCATTGCAGCCTTGCCCAGTGTCATTGCAGCCTTGCCCTGTGTGATTACAGCCTTTCCCAGTGTCATTGCAGCCTTGCCCAGTGTCGTTGCAGCATGATCGTTTAAAATTACCGCCGCGGCGCCGAGATAGACAGAGCCGGATGTCCTGTGTACCCGGCTGTACTCTGCTCCTCTCGCAGTCCCGCCCAGTTCCGCCCCTTGGCCAGGCTCCTATGATAGACATAACACAGGTCCAATGTAACGGGACTGGGCATGACTGCGAGAGGAGCCGAGCCTAGCCGAGTACACAGTACACTTGGCTATGTGTATATCGGCGGCGCGTGCTTCCCTTCCCCTCACAGACAGCGGGGATCGGCATATAACACGCACCCACGATTTTCCCCTGATTTTCAGGGGAAAAAAGTGTGTGTTATACGCCGATAAATACGGTATATAACTTTCCCTGGATCTTTATTAAGTTGATCTTGAAAATAAAGTCTTAACATTTACAATGCTGTTTACCTTTCTAAAACAGCTTGCTTGGATTTTTTTTTGAGCTGTTTAATAAAACTGAAAATGAGACCTTGTATAATTTGGGAAAGATCTTAAACAGATGTGCATTGTTCACCTACTGTCAGGGCCATTTGTCCCTCTCCCAATGTCAATCCCGCTTTATTGCTGCCCCAGTCCATATGTTTTAGCAGGATCTTTGCTGCTTATTGCCAAAACTGGGGAACACTGAGAAAATAAATTTTCAAACTAATATTAGTGTTTGTGTTTAAGAATCCCATCTCCTGTATGTATCTTTCATCTTGTATTTCCTATGTTCTGAACATCTGCTGTATTGTTATGGTAAGCTGTCACTGTGTTATGACCATGTTGTACAAAAAGAAATTGACAAATACAGCACTTTAATGGCTTCAAACTACCTGTTAATCATCATGGCAGAGGAACCTGCCTTTCAGTCTGAGCCTCCAATTAAGCATCTGCCTGAGCTGGAAACAGGCCCTCTAATTGGAGAGAAGCAATCTCCCAGCAGGTTGCACAAGGTTGATTCGCTTATGCCTTTACTTATTTTGTGTTATTTCTGTTGTGGTATTATTTACAGTTTGTCACTGCTATTATTATTTAAATTGATTGTCTATTTCCAGCACTGTCAAATTGTTTTACATGGGAATTAATGCCCAGTTATAACTGACAACCCTATTCTGTTTCAGTGGCACATTTTTAACAAAAAGCACCCAGCAGTGCTGCGTTTGGCCTCTTCGTGCCTCGTACTTTGGTCGTCTAGCCAGTCCTTATTTTTGTCAGCTATCCCTCTTCAGAAAAAAAAAGCACTCTAGCCATTGCCATGTTAAACTCCCATGAACCGTCATGAAACAGAGTGAAAGGGTAATGAGGCGTTAAAATTAATCTACATTCTGCCTGATTATATGTGTAATTACCAAAAGATGGTGCTAAAGACACCTCCTTTGACATCTGCATTGTCATCCCACAATGACTTGGCAACATATGGCAGCAAATTCCTCTTGCCCTGGCTATTAAAGTCTTTAAAAATGAGTTGGCATTAACAATGGAAGCCTGACCTTTAATTAATCACAGTACCTTTTAATTGATTTCAGTCTTATCACATAACCATTTTTTTTCATAAACATTGTAGTCAGGTTTATACAAGCAGAAAATGTGATATTATTGTATAGCCCCCAAAACAGAACAATTCATTTAATTTCATGCCTGGTTTCTGCTCTTATTTTATGGACGTTCTCAAGATTTTCAGGGTAATTGTAGTCTTTCCCATTTTCCAGTACAATGATATTGTCATGAGTTATCCTGTGTTCTTCTAATGTCTGGGTTAATTACTTTTCTGGGGGGTATAATCTATTATGGCATAGAAAACTATAACACTCATCATTTTCCTTATTTTTGAAATAAAAATTGCTGGTTTTCCACCATAGCAATCCATCAGATTCTAGCTTTTTTCCCGGTAAAGGCTTGACAAAGAGTTGGCTGCTCTAAGAATCACAGACTGTTCTAAATTTTGAATCATTATTTAATAGCCCATTCATTCTTAGGCACATTCTTAAGTTAAAAGATCACAACTTCTGAATATGTTAAAGCAGAACAGTGATAGCGGGAGTGTTTTGGTGGAAATAATATGTTTTTTGGTCACATGTAAAAACCAAGGTGATTCTCTGCTACACCTTTTTTAGGGTATGAGTACTAAAGAACTGTACTGCCAGATTGTGCCTGTCAGGAGACTATTATATTTAAGCATATCAAAAGATATGCAAATTGTAAAGAAATAGGGTTTTAGGATAGGCTGTAACAAGCTACATGACTGTTTTCAGGAAACTGGACACAAGGGAGCACTATACAAGTAACCCAGTGTGCAGTTTTTACATTTCTAATTAGCCACCATAAGGCCATGTCTATAGGCCCCTGGAGAACACTTATAAAAGCATTAATCTGAATATGTGATTTTATCACATTGCCAACTTTACAGTCAAAAGATAACCATATCACTGACATATAAGATTAAACATATAATGTATTATGCCTACATAAAATTACTCTTCCTAAAAAAAAATGTTTCTTGCCTAATATAATTTTTTTATGAAGGGTTAACAATTAGATGTACAAATAGATCGACGTGTAAGTCTCCTATTAAATTCCTGATTCTTGTATTGTGATATTAACTTAGGTATTTCATGTTATTGGAAAAATCAAAGCTCCAGATATCTTTAGTCACTGTATATCAGCAAAAAGGGTCTGTACCATTTTCAATGGGTGAAATGCAATGAATAGTGTGTGTGGAACTGGAATACTGTTTCGTTTATATATAAGCAGGGGAAGCTGTGAAAAGCTAGTACTGTTTCTAATCCTGAGCTAAAGGTGTATGATCAGGCATTACCCCAAATTATTCCCAATCCTCTCTGTCCCTCTTGGGCATATGTCAGAGCATATACATTTTATTTCCTGAAGCGAGAAGCAGCTTTTTGTATTCCTTGTGAGTCTATGGCATCATCACCAGGCTTGCAAAATTCTTGTATGAGCAGCTGCCAGAAGCATTGGAGTTGGAATAGGTGGCGTTGTGTAGTCCAGCAAGAAAGGTCAACAGTGCTCTTTGAGATTTCAATACAGGAAAGACACTGTGTGGTCAGTCTCAGCAGGAAGTTAGGTGCGCATTTAACATATTTGCTAGATCAACTGAGTTTTTTATTTTTTTGCTATACGGAATGAAAACACGGAGACGTGTTTTTTTGTTAGTTTTTTCACTGAGGTACAATTGAATACATTTTACTGGACTGAAAGGGGGATTTATACAGGGAAAACAACCGCTACATGCACATGCCACTTACATTACAGTAGTATCAGAAAATGGTGTCCGTTTTGCAGTGTCCGTGAGTGGGCATGCATTTCTGGTACAATTTTTTTAGAGAAGTGAAAACAGCTGTAATGATCCCACGCAAGATATATAAGCATAACATGGTACAGCTTAATAATATTGGAAACATATTTGGTAGTAAGGATTCTCAAACATCAACAACCCTCCGGCCAAGGCCGGGGGTCAACTTGGGATGACTGAGCTTAATTGCTCAGGGGTTGAGGTGTGGAGTAACCCACAAAAATTTTGGAAAAACAATACTGGTATCGGCGTCATACGAGCAAGCAAAAAACAAAATGAAAATCCCAAAAAACAAAACAAAACGAAAAAAAAAAAAAGGGGGGGTAGATGGCAAAGGAGGGACACAAAGGATGAGAAGAAAAGACAGAGAAGGAAAAGGAGGTGCCGAATAGTTAGAATAGATAGGAAAAGAGGTTCCCCCAGGTCGGGAGGGTGGAGGAGGTCAGTTAGCGAGTCCTAGGCTGGTCGGATGGTGGGCATGCATTTCATTATAGACCTACAGTACTTTGCTAATTTAGTGCTGTCCTAAATTTCCTCTGAGAATAGCACCATGATTTGCACTTGACTTGGACAACATTTTGTATAAAAAAATGTTTGCTTGCATTTTCAGGTTTATGACTACTTTTACTTTTTTTATATAATTCTTTATTTATACTGCCTAACAGTACTTGCAGTTCTTACCTATCCAAAGCCTGCCATACATGGATCTAAATGTGTCTGGTTCAACAGGGACTGGCCAAATTTCAATCCATGTATGGGCAGGGAGGTTATACAAAAGTTGATTTAGCGATCAAATCCTGTACAACTGCTCTGTCTGATTTTCTCTGCTTGATCATCGATGCAGGCTATGGCCTGCAACACAGATCAATGTATTCTGATGGTGGGGAAGTCTCCCCCAGTGCCGGGACAAGGTCATCCAGTGCCCAGGGCAAAGATGGCAAACTGCGCCCCCCCTATGGGATTTATCATGCAGGAAAGGTAAAGAGAAAGGTGTAGATGGGGGTTAAGCTAAGATGAGCCGGACCAAGTGAGAGTAACAGGGAAGAAGGTGAGGTGTCCTTGGAAGGTGATCAAGCTGGAGTGTAGCTTGTTGGAGGAGGGAGTGTTTGATAGCAGAGATGAGGCAGAGTTGGATGGAAGGGAAGAGTTGGGGAATCAGTACATTGTGCGGTAAATATAAGGCACAGTCATTGAGGCAGGAGCAGTGGCCAAAGCTCCCAGTATGCCCCCCCTCACCACAAATTATGGCAGAACCCAGGGCAAGTACCCCTTCTGCCCACCCCTTCTCCCAGATCTGGTCTCCCCCACTGTCAGAATACAATAGCTCAGTTGGAAGGATTGCCCCATTCACATTGAGTGTGTGGATGGGGGAATCAGGTCAGTTTTTGTTGTTCAACCTGCCGGCTGCCTTAGAATATGGTGTCATCTTTCCATCTGTATCCTTCTCTGTCTTTTGTATTATCTTCACCTGTAGCTACTGTTTAGTTTTGCATACTGCAAAAAGATTTTGTGTTTCAGTGGGTTCTGATCCAAGGACAGAGGAGAAGCAACCAAAAAAATGAAATTAAAAACCACTAGAATTTACACATACAGTACCCTCAAGAGGATGTTTGCAAAATCGCAATACATGCCATGTGTAGCCTAGTGGTAATTTTCCCAGTTTTAAGACTGAAGAACAGATTTTTCAAACTGAACATGTGCATAAGCAACTTATTATATTAATGATCCCATCAATTTAAAAGATTATAGTTTCTTAGTTGTGTAACATCCTAGTAACAGCAACCTCTTTCCTCAGCAAGGGAGCTTTTCTTTTCCTAAATTACCTTTCATTAATCTGGTGTCCAGTGATGAATTGTAACGCAATTACCAGAAGCCCTTCCCACGCCTCTTACAGTACATTGTTTAGTGCTTTTTGAGGAGATGTTTGGAGCTATCTTTTACATGGAAGTGATTGTTTAATTGCAGATTAAAGATTAATGCAAATCTAATGATTCCATAAGGGCACTTCAGACAATAGCATCCTGCATCACATTGCATGCATTCATTTTTCAATCTGCCCATAAATTTGGCTGCCAGTGAAATAGTAAGTAGCTGTGATTGCAGCACTAGTCTCTGAAGGCACTGTCTGCAATGAAAATAAATGAACAGGCTCTCACACAAAGAATGCTTCATTGTGGTCATTAGAGGCTAGATGTGCACTAGGTGAAATTGACTACTGGAAACCTTGTCACATGTCTGTTAACTTGCCAGCTGAGTGAATTACAGTAAATGGAAAAGGCTGAAAACAAATATAGCCCACTCGTAATTCCATTCATTAGAGTTTTCTCTTTGTTATGCCATTGTTTTTATTTATTTTAAAGAACACATTCTAGCTATTGGACATTAGCTTACTGAAAAGCCTAAATTTATTCATTTCATTTTATTGTGTTCTATGCGCTAAAAATGTAGATGGAAAGTAATTTGAAAGGGTGTTGGCAAGTAGGTACCACATTTTAAAATTATTTTAAAAAATGGGTACATTATTTTCAACTGTTTTATAACAATTGTGCTGGCTGTGATTAAAACCAGGGAGTTACAAAACATAAAAAACATATATATACACACACACTTACCGGCCACTTTATTAAGTACACCTTGCTAGTACCGGATTGGACCCCCTTTTGCCTTCACAACTGCTTTAATTCTTTGTGGCATATATTCCTCACTCCACATTCCTCAGAGATTTTGGGTCCATACTGACATGATAGCCTCAGGCAGTTGCTGCAGAGTTGTCAACTGCACATCCATGATTCGAATCTCCAAATTTCACCACTTCCCAAAGGTGCTCTATTGGATTGAGATCTGGTGACTGTGGAGGCCATTGGAGTACAGAGAGTGAACTCATTGTCATGTTTAAGAAACCAGTGGTGAGATGATTTGATCTTTGTGACCTGGTGCAATATTGTGCTGGAAGTAGCCATGAGAAGATGAATACACTGTAGTTATAAAAGGATGGACATGATCAGCAACAATACTCAAGTAGGTAGTGGCGTTTAAACAGTGCTCAATTGGTACTAAGGGGCTCAAAGTGTGGCAAGAAATTATTCCCAACACCATTACACCACCACCACCAGCCTGAAACATTAATACAAGGCAGGATGGATCCATGCTTTCATGTTGTTTACACCAAATTCTGACCCCACCATCTGAATGTTGCAGCTGAAATTGAGACTCATCAGACCAGGCAACGTTTTTCCAGTCTTCTATTGTCCAATTTTGGTGAGCCTGTGCAAATTGTAGCCCCAGTTTCATGTTCTTAGCTGACAGGAGTGACACCCAGTGTGCTATTCTGCTGGTGTAGCCCATCTGCTTCAAGGTTTGATGTGTTGTGCGTTCAGAGATGGTGTTCTGCATACCTTGATTGTAACAAGTGGTTATTTGAGTTACTGTTTCCTTTCTATCATCTCAATCAGTCTGCCCATTCTCCGCTGACCTCTGACATCAACAAAGCATTTTCGTCCACACAAACTCGCTTACTGGATATTTTCTATTTTTCGAACCATTCTCTGTAAACCCTAGAGATGATGTGTGTGTATATTTATCATAACTAATTGTAACTATTATAGTTTATGCAAACACATAATGCACTTGTAAAAGGACTATAAAAAATGTTTGCCTTGTTGGTATAAATGCCTATTTGTTATGGATCCATTGCTGTAATATCCCAGTGTTCCTGTTTAATAATAAATGAGTGTAATGTAATCATGTAGCGTGCGATAGGTATTGGCTTTGATAAGTATGTGGGTACAGCTCCTACCCGAATCTGACAACAACCTTGAATTCCCTTGAGACAGCGAGACAGAAAATTGTAAGAAGGAAACAACTTTATTCAGCAGTGACAACTCACTGGAATAACGTTGATCAGTGCAATACAGATCAACAATTAAATGATAAAAGATGAAATCACAGTACTGGCATTGTAGCAACAGCAGATGTGATATAGAAATTCATTTTAACCCTTTCTAGGTAAGCTAATTCCCATATGAGTTTTGAACGTGTCTTTTTGAGCGCTCACAAGTCTGCATTGGGGCCCTGTACAATTGCACAATAATAAATCCTTTCTCAAGGTGTTAAAGTAGCAACATACATAAGACACTTCACACTGAAAAAGCAACAGGTGTCCTGTCCCCTTAAGATACTCAACTCTTAAGAAAGTGTCTTCCCAGTCAGCTCATTTTATCCAGCAGACAGGGCCGGTACAAGGCAGGGGTGGAAGGGGCAGATGCCCTGGGCGGTACAATTTGCTGGAGGCAGGTGAAGTGCCGGCAGTGTGCTTCACAGTACACATTAGTTGGCACCGCTAGCTGTACTGTAGTCGTCTGTACCTTACTGCTTTAATGTGCCGGGTGCGCTCTTGCACCCGGCACAAGCCTACACAGTCTGCACCAGCCATACCTGTCAGCGCTGCCCCTTCACTCCCCCTATGAGTGTGCTTTGTAGTCCCGGCGACGTCACATCACTCACGGCCGGAGGCGGGATGGGAGGAGTGAAGAGAGCTGTTGCTGAAGCTGCAACCTACAGCAGCCGCAGAGGAGGAACCAGCAAGTTCAGCAACAAAGTGTTTATCGCACAAGTAAGCAAGCACTAAGCTAAGCTGATAATGAATGATTGTCAATGCCATTGCCAAATGCCATGCGGCATGCGGCCATCTGCAGATTTATAACTGTCTGGATCCGATTGGGGGAGGGGAGGAGGCTAAGGGGAGGTTAATTACCAATGCTACATATTTTTATTTTCTGTAATATGCAGCATGAGGGGGTTAATGTACTGCCACTGGTCACTGATGAATTAATGGCTGACCAGTGGCAGTTAATTAACCCCTTTTTGCTGCATTAGTGGGACCAGTGTCAGGGTTAATTAACCCTGACACTGGTCCCACTAATGCAGCACAAAGGAGTTAATTAACTGCCACTGGTCAGCCACTAATGCATCAGTGACCAGTGGCAGTGGTCAGCATAGATCAAGTGTCAGAGGAGTCAAACAAAATAATACATGGCAGGTAGTCATGCATGACAGCTCCAACCCCATCCATACGACATATGGAAAGAGCTTAACATGTCCTCGGGGCAGGACAGGGGAATAAGGAGGCAATTCTCATAAAAGGTCATAGGAAAAGCCTCAGGGAAGCAAGGAGGACTGGCTTCCAGGCTTCTAGGGTACTTTGTTTCAATGTAGTGTAAGAAAAAGAGGTTCCCCCCAAGTAAAATATAGGGGGCAAAAAGCATACAGTAACTACCACTGTTAGGGGTAGCAGAAAAGAAAATGTTCCATTCTTGCAAAGGCCCTTTATAAGGGAGGAGTACCTTTTAGCAAAAGGGAAGGGTTCTGAGTGGGCAAGAATACCTGTGGAGGCACAGATAGTCACAGCGGTGACGAAGAATGGTGACGATAAAATGTGTGAGCGAACTCTGTTCCTGTCAAATTAAACCTAATTTAATGTGTATTGTTTTAAGTATATTCTTGTTTTGAAATGGCACTGACTCTTTCTTTACACCCGACGTTGTAATTTGGTGGGCAGTTTGTCCTCATACCCGTATGAAAAAACTGAAATTTCATAAATCTGATAGACAGCATATATCATTTCTGTGGAGACCATGTGGCACTTACAATGTAGAAGTCATTTGTTCAAAGTCCTCTAAGGCAGACAGAAAAATTGTGTGGAATCAGTTCCAGCTTCCCTGCACTGTCCTATAGGCATGTGCAAACGGGAATCTGACCAAATTTAAAAAAAGAATTCAGCAGGATGTTCCTCTTATTTCCTTATTTCTTTTCCAATATGACACTTTCCCAGTCCATCTTTCCCCGAACTGCCCTGCAGTACCATCTTCCCTCTGTGGTCACTCTCTCTGGAGGTTGGCATGTATCTCTCTTTTAGTAGCTGTCCTGTACATGTAAAATTTGGTGGGCATATTGTTTACCTCCATTGCTGGTGAGCTAGTTGCAGACTGGCCTTTTAGTATATATACGGTCTGTGATGATAAATAATTTTGTCACAAACAAGTGAAGATATTTAATGTAAACACCTGAATCTTGCAGCCCCTTTACAGCAAAGCTCAAACAGAAGGCGGAAATAGCACAAGGAGCCAATTCATTGTGCTACAGTGTAAGAAACACACTAATTATAGGAGAAAGCAGAGTGACCGAGAGATGAGCTTATCAGTCTGCTGCCTCTTTTTTCACTGTCCAGTCACAGGGTGGGGGTGAGGAGAAGACATATAAGTTTTACTAAACTGCAGCCATGTAAAATCAAGTCCCCCTTCCCCAGACAGGGCTGAGCTATGTGGCAGAGCTGAGTAAGTGAAACATAAAAAGTGGAAAGACCTTGTGCATTACCAATGGTAAACTTTATTAAAAAACTGTAACAGCAGTAGTCATACTCACAAGTGAGCGTATACAAGAAAGCTTATCAATCCGCCAGAAAATAGAACTGTGTCTCTGCAACCCGGACCGGATATTGTGATGGCCAGATGGCATCACAAACGGCCAAAGCGGTGGCTATGAAGAAGAGGGTACGCCCTTGAAAGAAGATACAAATCTGGCATCTGTCTGTGACGTCTTTTGTTTTTTGCCTAAAGCCCTGTACACACGATCGGTTTTATCGATGAAAACAGTCCGATGGACTTTTTTCATCGGACAAACCGATCATGTATGGGCCCCATCGGTCTTTTTTCCATCGGTGAGAAAAAATAGAACATGTTTTAAATTTATCCGATGGGAAAAAAAACGATAGCAAATTCCGATCGTCTGTGTGGAACTCCATCGGATAAAAAACCCACGCATGCTCAGAATCAAGTCGACGCATTCTCAGAAGCATTGAACTTAATTTTTCTCGGCTCGTCAGAGTGTTTTACGTCACGGCGTTTGGGACGGTCGGATTTTTGACAGATAGTGTGTAGGCAAGACTGATGGAAGTCAGCTTCATCAGATTTCCGATGGAAAAATCCATCAGATTAGAATCCATAGGAAATCCGATCGTGTGCACAGGGCTTAAGTATGATGGCAATATTAAGTAGGTTCTTAAGCTGTGGGCTTTTAAAGCATTTGTTACCCCAACACTTCATATTCCTGATATGTGCCTGCTGTACTATGTACTTGTATGAGAAAGTATCCTGTTCTCTTTGCATTGCTTCCTTTATTTGAAATCCCTGGTGTTCCTGTCAGTCCTTCTGCTTTCCTATTAAAATCTGACCACACTAAGCAGAAGAACACATCATGATCAGTTCTCTAGCTATGCTGTGAACTCAGTGTACACTCCTCCAATGATCATACTTCTCCTGACACGCCCCTGATGCGCATCCATTCACTGGGAAGATCAGCCTGCTGCTGCTTCTCCTCCCTACAGCTCTTATAAAACTGAGAACAGAGGGAATGTGATCACTTATAAAAAAGAAGAAAGGGGTATTTATCATGTTTTTTTATATCTATACAAAATTGTTTTGCCTTTCATTTCTATTTTAAACTGAATGGTGTGTTTTACTAGGTGATCGTTTACAATCACTTTAAGGCTCCCATATATTTTTGGCTAATACAGCAGGAAATTCAATCCATTGGTGGCCCTGCAAACACTCAACAAAACTTAATTTAGAAAATATCTGGACCAGGTAAAAAATTATCACTCAGTATCATTTTCAGCACTCCATCAGATGCAGTTGCTGTTCAGCAGCGCTATTGTATTTAGGTAGCCACAGAACAGTAGCTGAAAGTGGAGATTCCTCAATCCATGTTGTTTAGTAAGCTCTGGAGCAAATTCCCTTGCAGAGTGCAACTGCACTTGCAAAGTGCACAATCTATTTGCCTTTAGTAAATCAACCCCGGGTGCACGGCTTTTCTGAAATAAAGATCCTGCCTGCTTGCAGTTTTTGAAATTGAGACTTTAGTTCCTCTTCAAAGACCTATGCCCTCCAAGAATGAAAAGTCACTTATGTGTGCAATACAATATGTAGTTCAATATATTCGATATGGCTTTGCTTGCAATGGCTATTCAGCTAATAGAAAGAAGTGGCATATTTGTTTCCCTATTATGACTGTGTGCAGATTATGTTTATGAGAGATATGGCAATATTAATGCCATTAAAACACTTGGAACATGGTCTGCCCTTTAGACCATTTATTATTATGGAAAGTTCTACCAGTCACAATTGTTGGTTTCCAACAAAAGATAAAACAGGTGCTCGGATTTTGATATGAGTTCATACAAAGTAATGTGAGGACAAAAATATTTGAAGAGCTAAAAGGCTCAGGTTGAGGTGCTCACAACAGACCGGACAACCCTCCACCAGAAAAAAACATGCACCAATGGAAGGAGCACCAGACTAAAGGATAAAATAATCCAAATACATTTATTGGTTTACACTAAACAATAGCCATTGTGATTTAGGGGTCAGAAAAATCTCTCTTCATTGGGATTTCAGTTAAAATAAGGAACTTGAATGGACTCAAAAGGGGGGTTTCCTGTGTGATGTAGGGAAGCTAATTGCTGGATTAGGGGAGCTACTGGCCAGCAGTATATGTGTGAGCAACAAAGTTAAAGGTTCTTTTAGTATCTATGTTGCTTCTTTTGAAAGTGCTCATTCAAATAAAAAAGATTTAAAAAATGGTAATGATGCTTGAAGTCATATCATACTACAGTGCAGGGGTAGACATTGTAAAAAATGGGAAACATTGTTGGGTTCTCCAACTTTGCTGTAGCTGCGATCGTCAGCTTTTGTGATGGGGAAGAAATTGGATGCAGTTCTCATGGGGGGGGGGTGGTCCCTGTTTCCAGGAGGAGGAGGACTGTGATTGGCAACTGCTAAAGCCAATCAGAGTCCTGCTAGCCCCACCCACCATCTGGAGGAAGAGGACTCGCTTAGTTGCCACTACCAATCTCAGGAAGAAGGGATGTCACTGTGATTGAGAAAACCACAATCAGGTGACAGTTTGTGGAATTACTGTTGAGCTTCTGTGAACTTTGTTGAAATATATATATATGAAGCAGAAGAACGGGGGGTTATAGCAGTGGGGCAGATGAGTGAGGGGGCTGTACAGTGGTTGGGCAGATGTGCAGGGGGGTGCAGTGGCGGGGCAGATGTGCAGGAGGAACAGTGGTGGGAGAGATAAGAAGGGGGTTCAGTGGTGGGACAGAAGAACAGGGGGTACAGTGATGGGCCAGATGAGAAGGGGGTTACAGTGGTAGGAAAGATGAGCAGGGGGGTTCAGTGTTGGGGAAGATGAGAAGGGGGTTCAGCGGTGGGACAGAAGAACAGGGGGGTACAGCGATGGGGTAGATGTGAAAGGAGGTGCATTGGTGTGACAGATGATGAGGGGGGTTACAATGGTGGGGCAGAAGAGCAGGGGGTACAGAGATCAGGAAGATGTGCAGGGGGATACCATGGCCGTGCAGAAGAGAAAGGAGGTACATTGGTGGGACAGATGAACAGGGGGTTACAGTGGTGGGGCAGAAGAACAGGGGGAACAGAGGTGAGACAGAAGAACAGGGAGCTACAGAGGTGAGACAGATTTGCAGGAGGTACAGTGGTGTGGCAGATGAGAAGGGGGTTAGAATGGTGGGGCAGATGAGCTGATGGATTCAGTGTTAGAACAGATGAGATGAGGTGGTTCAGCGGTGAGAAACATATGAGGGTACAGCGGTGGAGCAAATGAGAAAGGGGGTACATTGGTGGGGCAGATGAGCAGGGGGTTACAGCGATGGACAGAAGAGCAGGGGGGTACAGAGGTGAAGGATATGTGCAGGGTAGTACAGTGGTGGGGCAGATGTGCAGGGGGTTACAGTGGTGGGACAGATGAGCAGGGGGGTACAGTGATCTGAGGTGTGGATGTGCAGGAATTGGGGATGATCTGAAGACTGGGGGTGCAGGAATTAGGGCTGATCTGAGGACTAGGGGTGCAGGAATTGGGGCTGATCTGAGGACTGGGGGTGCAGGAATTGTGGCTGATCTGAGGACTAGGGGTGCAAGAATTGGGGCTGATCTGAAGACTGGGGGTGCAGGAATTGGGGCTGATCTGAGGACTGGGGGTGCAGGAATTGGGGCTGATCTGAGGACTGGGGGTGCAGGAATTGGGGCTGATCTGAAGTGTGGAATTGCAGGAATTGGGGCTGATCTGAGGACTGGGGGTGCAGGAATTGGGGCTGATCTGAGGACTAGGGGTGCAGGAATTGGGGCTGATCTGAGGACTGGGGGTGCAGGAATTGGGGCTGATCTGAGGACTGGGGGTGCAGGAATTGGGGCTGATCTGAGGACTGGGGGTGCAGGAATTGGGGCTGATCTGAGGACAGGGGGTGCAGGAATTGGGGCTGATCTGAAGTGTGGAATTGCAGGAATTGGGGCTGATCTGAAGTGTGGAATTGCAGGGATTGGGGCTGATCTGAGGACTAGGGGTGCAGGAATTGGGGCTGATCTGAGGACTGGGGGTGCAGGAATTGGGGCTGATCTGAGGACTGGGGGTGCAGGAATTAGGGCTGATCTGAGGACTGGGGGTGCAGGAATTGGGGCTGATCTGAGGACAGGGGGTGCAGGAATTGGGGCTGATCTGAAGTGTGGAATTGCAGGAATTGGGGTTGATCTGAAGTGTGGAATTGCAGGAATTGGGGCTGATCTGAGGACTAGGGGTGCAGGAATTGGGGCTGATCTGAGGACTGGGGGTGCAGGAATTGGGGCTGATCTGAGGCGTGAGAGTGCAGGATGTTAATTTGTCACTATTACTGAAGTAGTTTACAGCATTTACTTTATAAAAAATCCTTTTCGTGATTGAGAGTGTGAAGTTTTTTGGTAAAAAATCGGCACGCTCAATTTCTTTGAAAACATTTTTCTGCACACTGTGCTCAAAAGGTTGCCTACCCCTGCTGTAGTGTTTCCTTTGTTAGAGATGTGATATGAGGTGTGCTGATAGTATACAATGAGGAGAATGTATCAAGACTGGAGCAGACAGAATTTGGAACAATTGTGCGTAGCAACCAGTCAGCCTCTATCTTTCATTTGCAAAGCTTACATGAACAAGCTGAAGATAGAATCTAATTGGTCGCCATGCACCATTGCTTCAAATTCCGTCTTCTCTAGTTTTAATAGATTTCCCTCAATCCCTTTAAAACGTTGATATTTAAATTTTTATGTTGATTATTATTATTATTTTTCTCCTGTACATTTAATGGTAACAATAAACATAAAATTAAGATTTAGTGAAAACTTTTTAACCAAAAATATCTTAAACTACTTAGATACCTGTGTATTTTAGTTGTAAAAGTCAAGGCTTTCTCTGTAAAAAGATGGCATGCACAAATATTTTAAATACTGAACATATGTAATAACATTTTGCGTTGCAGGAGTAAAATCAATGTAGAAGTCAAGACACCAACAGAAGGCATTATTCTCTAAAGAAATCCTTCACCTGTGTTGGTATGGCACAGGAAAGTATTATGCTGCTAATCATTCTCTATAGGAGAGAGGAAAGGTGATTTGCTTTTAGTACACACTATGTACTTGTACGGAACTGCTACATGTATCACAATGAAGCTAATACGTAGATATAATATATATATATATTAATGAAAGGTGTAACAATGTAAAAAGTAAGGCACAGTGAATAGGATTGATAAAAAAAAAAAACTGACTTCCACTTTAGGTGAACTGTGTCCCCCACTGACTAGCAGACTGGGATTTTTTTACCCAAACACTGTATAGCTAGTTCTGGCCACATGGTCCTAGGTTCAAGCCTGAAAGATCTAGATGCTCAGCAGTGGCGTAGCGTGGGTTGTCAGCGCCCGGGGCAGGGCAAGAGATTTGAGCCCCCTAACCCATGGATTTTTAGCACTCTCTGAGTCCCCTCCACTAGTATAGTAGTACTGACCAACCTGACTCCTACACCGACCTACCTGATCACTATACTAACCTACCTGATTCCTACACTGGCCACTAAACTGACCTATCTGATTGCTATACTGACCGCTACACTGACCTACCTGATGCCTATACTGACCTGCCCTCCTCCTCCCCCCCAGTCTCCGCACGGTCAAAATCCCTGGGATTATCATTTAGTGTACATTTACTCACTGCTGTGTCAGTGTCACCGCTGGAGCCTAAGCCGGGACTGCACCGCAACTTCTTTATAGTGAAGCGGAAGAGCTCACAGTCTCCTAGACAGCACAGCGCAGGAGAAGAGCTGCAGTTAACCTGCCGCCTGCCACTGCGCCCCTCTAAATTTTGCTCCCGGGGCAACCGCCCACCTAGCCCCCCCCCCACGCTACGCCACTGATGCTCAGTACCCTAAACCAAGCATACGCAGTTATAAAATGACAGCATTTCCTTGAAAATAGTGTTATCAAACATCCATGTTAACCATCTTGGTTATATCGTTAGCCACATGCTTAATGATTATAACCTACAGTGTACAAAAGTTTGGGTTGTACAGAGCCAATGATTTCTGTTGAAAAATCAGAAACAATGATATAATTTAACCACAGGCATTGTAATTTACAAAGTGTGAATGGGAATCCTCTCGACCAACGTAATTTTTTGGGGATATCGTAGAGTATTGTTATGGTTGAACTGTATTGTGTGAGGTCATACATGTTTCGATTTTTCTACAGTTTAATCGCTAGTATACGTTACAATTGTAACTTGTACGGTACCTTTAAGGGGCCACAGGTGTATACTATAGTCAGACCGCAATATTAAAGGAGATCTAAACTCAAGTACAAATATTACACAGTATGTATGACAGCCCACCAGTCCTAAGATGTGATGGCTTCATTCGTTTTTGCTTTTCAGGCAAATACATTTTAAGCAAGTACAGAAAAAAATCAGATGAACCTGTTAGAAATCCTGTTCCTTGTAACTTTCTGGGCACTGAACTGAAATGTCCAACAATGTTACCCTCCGTAACCAGTGATTTTTGACGACAAACATTATCCCCCTTCCCCATGTAATGGAGAAAGGGGAAAGTGCTGGTTGTTTAAATCAGAAGAGCAGTCTAGGGTCACAATGCTGATCCTCCATAGATGCAGTATAGTGAGTGACTGTTGTCACCCTAAAGCCTCGTACACACGGTCGGACTTCAAACAAACTTTTCCGTGGATTTTTGTCCGAAGGGAGTTGGCTGGGCACACCCATAGCATACACACCACAGGACTTTTCTGCAAACTTTCCCAAAACTTTCCCAACATCACGTGGTTTTTCTGCTCTTTTCTGCTCATTACCGCCACCCTTTGGTCAACTTCTGCTATTGTTGGTTGATTTTAACATTGGTTCTGGGCATGCGTATTTGTACTTCGGACAAAAGTCCGATGGATTTCTGTACACACGATAGGACTTTGCACCATTGGACTTTTGTTGCCAAAAAGTTTGTCCGTTTGCAGAGCGAACTTTTGTCCGATGAAAACCAAAAAAGTTTGTCCGATGGAGCGTACACACTGTCTGATTTTTTTCAAAACGTGCTCATTTTTAAGTTTGTTGGCAAAAAGTCAGACCGTGTGTACAGGCCTTAAAACCACTTAACAACCACCTGCCGACAAATAACGTCGACAAGGTGGTTGCTTAACTCTGGGAGGACGTTATATAACGTCCTCCCAGAATCGCGCTCCCGCGCGCCCCCTGGGGCGCGCACACGGGAAACTCCGTGACCGCCGGGTCCAGAGGACCCGGCGGATCACGAATCGTGGTAAATCGCCGCTGATAGCGGCCGTTTACCACGTGATCGCTCCGTCAAATGACGGAGCAATCACTTGTAAACAGACCGGCGTCATTTGATGACGCCGGTTCCTCCCTCCCCTCTCTGTACCGATCGGTACAGTGTGAGAGGGGAGGGGGAGGGAGCGGATGGCAGCAGCAGCACTGTGGGCTGGATCTGTGACAATTGCAGTCACAGATCCATCCATCCATCCATCCCTGCTCAGCCATCCCTGTGCTATACCCTGCCAATACTCTGCAATACACCCTGCCAATACTCTGCAAAATACCCTGCCAATACTCTGCAATACCCTGGTGCAATACTCTGCAATACCCTGGTGCAATACTCTGCAATACCCTGGTGCAATACTCTGCAATACCCTGCGAAATACTCTGCAATACCCTGCGAAATACTCTGCAATACCCTGCGAAATACTCTGCAATACCCTGCTGCAATACTCTGCAATACCCTGGTGCAATACTCTGCAATACCCTGGTGCAATACTCTGCAATACCCTGGTGCAATACCCTGGTGCAATACCCTGGTGCAATACTCTGCAATACCCTGCACAATACTCTGCAATACCCTGCACAATACTCTGCAATACCCTGCAAAATACTCTGCAATACCCTGCAAAATACTCTGCAATACCCTGCAAAATACTCTGCAATACCCTGCGCAATACTCTGCAAAATACTCTGCAATACCCTGCACAATACTCTGCAATACCCTGCACAATACTCTGCAATACCCTGCACAATACTCTGCAATACCCTGCACAATACTCTGCAATACCCTGCACAATACTCTGCAATACCCGCCACAATACTCTGCAATACCCGCCACAATACTCTGCAATACCCTCCACAATACTCTGCAATACCCTCCACAATACTCTGCAATACCCTCCACAATACCCTGTGCAATACCCTCCACAATACCCTGTGCAATACCCGTGCAATACCCTGCCATACACCGCAATACCCTGCCATACACCGCAATACCCTGCCATAGTCCGCAATACTCCGCAATGCCCTGCAATACTCCGCAATGCCCGGCAATACTCCGCAATGCCCGGCAATACTCCGCAATGCCCAGCAATACTCCGCAATGCCCGGCAATACTCTGCAATAACCACTTCCCGCCCTCCGGCCGTCATATGACGTCCTTGACTTTGTGCGGGGATATCTGAATGATGGGAGCAGCTACAGGCATCATTCAGATATTAGCTTTTTCAGCCGGCGATTCCCTACACCATAAGAACAATCATAGTGGCTGTTCCGCCGCTTGATCATTCTTACGGGAGGCGAGAGGGGATGTCCCCCCCCCCCCCCCGCCGCCCTCCGGTGCTTCTACCGACTCACCGCTACGATCAAAGCCAGGATTGTTGTTTTTTTTTTTTGTATTTTTTTCAGGCTTCCCAGCCTAGAGGTGAGATGTGGGGTCTTATTGACACCCCCCCCCATATCTCACTGTAAAGAGGACCTGTCATGCCATATTCCTATTACAAGGGATGTTTACGTTCCTTGTAATAGGTATAAAAGTGATCAAAAAAATGTTTAGGGGAGGAAAAACATGTCAAACTAAAATAAATAAAGTAAAATGAAGAATAAAATATTTTTTTTTTTTAAAGCGCCCCTGTCCCCGTGAGCTCGCATACAGAAGCGAACGCATACGTAAGTCCCGCCCACATATGAAAACGGTTTTCAAACCACACATGTGAGGTATCTCTGCGAACGTTAGAGCGAGAGCAATCATTTTGGCCCTAGACCTCCTCTGTAACTCAAAACATGTAACCAGTAAAAATATTTAAAGCGTTGCCTATGGGGATTTTTTAAGTAGCGAAGTTTGGCGCCATTCCACGAGTGTGTGCAATTTTTAAGGGCGACATGTTAGGTATCTATTTACTCGGCGTAACTTCATCTTTCACATTATGCAAAAACATTGGGCTAACTTTACTGTTTTTTTTTTTTTTTAAGCACAAAACATTTTTTTTCCGTAAAAAACACGTTAAAAAAATTGCTGCGCAAATATCGTGCGAGATAAAAAGTTGCAACAACCACCATTATATTCTCTAAGGTCTTTGCTAAAAAAACATATATAATGTTTTGGGGTTCTATGTAATTTTCTAGCAAATAAATGATGATTTTTACATGTAGGAGAGAAATGTCAGAATTGGCCTTGGTGCTCCAGAACGCCTGAAGGTGCTCCCTGCATGTTGGGCCTCTGTATGTGGCCACGCTGTGTAAAAGTCTCACACATGTGGTATCGCCATACTCGGGAGTAATAGCAGAATGTGTTTTGGGGTGTAATTTGTGGAATGCATATGCTGTGTGTGAGAAATAACCTGCTAATATGACAATTTTGTGAAAAAAAAAAAAGAGAAAAAAAAAATCTTGATTTTGCAAAGAATTGTGGGAAAAAATGACAACTTCAAAAAACTCACAATGCCTCTTTCTGAATACCTTGGAATAGGGATGAGCCGAACACCCCCGGGTTCGGTTCGCACCAGAACCTTCGAACGGACCGAAAGTTCGCGCGAATTTTCGAACCCTATTCGTTATAATGGACGCGAACGTTCGAAATCAAAATTGCTAATTACAACGGCCAATATGCATGTTAATGTTATAAAACAGGTTTGGGGACCCGGGTCCTGCCCCAGGGGACATATATCAATGCAAAAAGAAATTTTAAAAACTAAAGTTTTTTCGGGAGCAGTCATTTTAATGATGCATAAAGTGAAAAAAAAAAAGTGAAATTCTCCTTTAAATATGGTACCTGGGGGGTGTCTAAAGTATGCCTGTGAAGTGGCATGTGTTTCCCGTGTTTAGAACTGTCCTTGCACAAAATGACATTTGTAAAGGAAAAAAAGAAGCCATTTAAAACCACTTGCGGCTTTAATGTCATGTCTTGTCCTGGCCGCCATATGGCTGAAAATCCTTGAGAAAAATGGCATGGCTACCCCATCACCCCCCCCCACCCCAGCCCCTTTGGGTCTTGTATGGATACTAAGGGGGACCCCGCACCCAAAATAAAACCCTATACCTACAACCCTATATACTCTGAACAGCAGTATATAGGTGGTGCAAACAAGACATGGACTGTAGGTTTGTTCTTAAGTAGAATCTGAACAGGTACATTATGAAGTGTAGCTACATCCCAAAAAAATCAATTTTTAAGCTTTTTGGAGAACATAGGAAGGGGTTATCACCCCTGTAACATTTGCTGTCTTTGCACATCTGTTCAGAACATGTCACCTCACTTTCCGTCCCAATGACAAATGTTTTTGGAAAAGTGGGGTTTTAATTGAAACAAGGATTGGTGATAAAGCATCAGTAGAGAGGAGATACCTTTTTCCCAAATTAAATCTAACAGGATAGAATTTTCCTTCCTAGGGGTAGATTTCCTCTCACTTCCTGTTTTCTCTTGCCGTTTGCAAGTAGGAGTCGTTTGTAAGTTGGATGTTTGAAAGTAGGGGCCTGCCGTATATACTCTGCAGAAATTTGCCCTATTAGATGTTGGTGTAGCCACAAGACTGTTGGGCACAGGAATGGGCCCTGCTGTGAGTTAATAGATCAAGATTTGTACTTGCATGCACCTGTTGAACCGGGCAGAAAAATTGGGCCTTTGGTGGTGGTGGTGGTGGTGGTGGACGGTGTTGCCACAAGACTGTAAGCCCTCACAGTTACTCTTGGTGGGTGCAGGAATGGGCCCTGCTGTGAGTTATTAGATCAAGATTTGTAATTGCATGCACCTGTTGAACAGGGCAGAAAAATTGGGCCTTTGGTGGTGGTGGTGGTGGTGGACGGTGTTGCCACAAGACTGTAGGCCCTCATAGTTACTCTTGGTGGGCGCAGGAATGGGCCCTGCTGTGAACTATTAGATCAAGATTTGTAATTACACGCCCCTGTTAAACAGGGGCTGAAAAATTGTGCCTTAGGCATTGGTGCTGGTGCCACAACACTGCAACCCCTCACAGATACTGTACTTGGAGCACAGCAGTCACACCTGTTGCGAAGCATCTTTTTAAAAAATTGTAATTACACGCCCCTGTTATACAGGGGCTGAAAAATTGTGCCTTAGGCACTGGTGCTGGTGCCACAACACTGCAACCCCTCACAGATACTGTACTCTGAGCACAGCAATGAGACCTGTTGCAAAGCATTGCCTAAAAATTGTAATTACACGCCCCAACAGGGGCTGAAAAATTGTGCCTTAGGCACTGGTGCTGGTGCCACAACACTGCAACCCCTCACAGATACTGTACTCTGAGCACAGCAGTCACACCTGTTGCGAAGCATCTTTTTAAAAAAATTTAATTACACGCCCCTGTTATACAGGGGCTGAAAAATTGTGCCTTAGGCACTGGTGCTGGTGCCACAACACTGCAACCCCTCACAGATACTGTACTCTGAGCACAGCAATGAGACCTGTTGCAAAGCATTGCCTAAAAATTGTAATTACACGCCCCAACAGGGGCTGAAAAATTGTGCCTTAGGCACTGGTGCTGGTGCCACAACACTGCAACCCCTCACAGATACTGTACTCTGAGCACAGCAGTCACACCTGTTGCGAAGCATCTTTTTAAAAAATTGTAATTACACGCCCCTGTTATACAGGGGCTGAAAAATTGTGCCTTAGGCACTGGTGTGGTGGCATGGATCATTGAGGAGGAGGAAGAGGATAGTCAGTGAACATAACAGGACAGTCACTCAGCATCAGCATAGGCAGTCTTGAAGGGATGTGACATTATAAATTATTCCGTTATATCCGCTTCAGGTGTCTGCCGGTAGCTGGTGGTGATCCAAGACTGATTCATTTTTATGAAGGTCAGTCGATCAACCGAGTCGGTGGACAGGCGCACCCTATGATCGGTGACAAATCCTCCAGCAGCACTGAATGTGCGTTCGGAAAGAACGCTGGATGCAGGACAGGCCAGTAGCTCAATTGCATACTGTGCAAGCTCTGGCCAGTGATCCATCCTCAGGACCCAGTAAGCCAGAGGATTTTCGGTGGGAAAGGTGTCCAAGTCTGACCTTGCCCCTAGGTATTCCTGCACCATGTATATCAGACACTGGCGATGGTTGCTGGAACCGATCATACCTTGGGGCTGCGGACTAAAAAATTGTCTGAACGCATCGGTCAGACGTCCACCTTCCCCACCGCTCCTTCTGCTACTGACCGAAGCCTCAGCAACTTGTCGTCCAGGACCAGGAGTTTGTAACCTCCCAGTTTCTGGGAACGCGTTGCACAGACCTTTCTGCAAGGCCTCCCTGAGATGTCTCATCCTCTGCTCCCTCTGCGACGGCAAGATAAGGTCCGCAACCTTACCCTTGTACCGTGGATCAAGGAGAGTGGCCAGCCAGTAATGGTCACTCTCCTTGATCCGAAGAACACGAGGATCCTTCCGCAGGCTTTGCAGGATCAGGGAGGCCATGTAGCGTAGGTTAGCTGAGGCATTCGGTCCGGAGTCTTCTGGGTCACTGAGGATGACATGATCGCCAGCCACCTCCTCCCAGCCACGTACAAGTCCACTGGTTTGTTGGGACTGTACATCATCCCTAAAAGACTGCTGCTGCTGATGCTGAGTGCCAGGCTCCACCTCCATGCTCACACAATCCTCCTCCTCCTCCTCCTCCTCCTCTTCCTGTGTGATGGGTGGGACAGAAGGAACATTGTCTGGATAAAGGGGGCCTTGAGAGACAAGGAAGTCCTCCTCTTCCTGCCTCTGTTCTGCCTCAAGTGCCCTGTCCATTATCCCACGCAGCGTATGCTCCAACAGGTGGACAAGAGGTACAGTGTCACTGATGCATGCACTGTCACTGCTCACCATCCTCGTGGCCTCCTCAAATGGTGAGAGGACAGTGCATGCATCCCTGATCATGCTCCACTGGCGTGGGGAAAAAAAGCCAAGCTCCCCTGACCCTGTCCTGGTGCCGTAGTCGCAAAGGTACTCATTGATGGCCCTCTGCTGCGTGTGCAGTCGCTGCAGCATGGCCAACGTTGAGTTCCACCTGGTGGGCATGTCACATATTAGGCGGTTCTTGGGCAGGTTCAGCTCCTTTTGCAGCTCAGTCAGCCGAGCACTGGCATTATAAGATCGGCGGAAATGCACACAGACTTTCCTGGCCTGCCTCAGGACATCCTGTAAGCCTGGGAACCTGCCCAAGAACCGCTGCACCACCAGGTTGAGGACGTGAGCCATACAGGGCACATGGGTGAGCTGCCCCTGTCGCAGGGCGGAGAGGAGGTTGGTGCCATTATCAGAAACGACCATTCCTGGCTTAAGCTGGCGTGGCGTCAACCACCTCTCGGCCTGCCCCTGCAGAGCTGCCAGAACCTCTGGCCCAGTGTGGCTCCTGTCCCCCAAACACACCAGCGCAAGCACGGCATGGCATCTTTTTGCCTGCGTACTCGCGTAGCCCCTTGTACGCCTACGGAGCACCGCTGGTTCCGAGGACAGAGCACTCGAAGAGGACATGGAGGAAGAAGAAGAGGAGGGGGTGGAGGAGAGAGGTGTGTCACAACCAGTAGTAGCATTTTGGAGGCGTGGTGGCGGAACAACCTCCAACACTACTGCACCTTGTCCTGCATCCCTCCCAGCTACCAATAGAGTGACCCAATGGGCCGTGAAAGAAAGATAACGTCCCTGTCCATGCCTGCTGGACCATGAGTCAGCGGTAATATGCACCTTACCGCTGACCGCCCTGTCCAGCGAGGCATGGACATTGCCTTCCACATGCCAGTAGAGAGACGGAATCGCCTTCCGTGAGAAAAAGTGGCGTTTGGGAACCTGCCACTGAGGAACCGCACATTGAACAAACTCACGGAAGGGGGCCGAGTCTATCAACTGAAAAGGCAGCAGTTGAAGTGCTAGCAATTTAGCCAAGCTAGCATTCAACCGCTGGGCATGTGGATGGCTGGGAGTATACTTCTTTCGACGGTCCAGCAGCTGGGGCAGGGAAATTTGCCTGCTACAATCGGACGTCGGTGTACTGCAAGTACTTGGTTGTGACACACCTAATTCTACACCTTCAGTCCTCTCAGAGCAGCTTTCAGAGAGGACTGAAGATATAGTGGGGATGGAGATCCCAGCTGATGAGGAGCAAGGAGAGGTCCGCTTTTTTCTTTGGTGTGGGTCTTTTATGTGTGCTTGCCAACGAGCTGCATGGCAGGTCGACATATGTCTGCTCATGCTTGTGGTGCCCAAGCGGCTGATGTTTTGGCCATGCGAGATACGCTTGAGACAAATATTGCAAATAGCAGTGGTGCGATCTGATGCACTCGTCTCAAAAAAGGCCCACACCAAAGAACTTTTGTGATAACGTGCAGAGGCAGCGCCCTGCACAGGCGGAGCTCTGCGGTGTGGTACAGTTGCTGTGCTGGCCTCTAGCTGGCCTCCAGGGGGCATCCTGCCTCGTTGGACATGTGACGCTGCATCCTCCTCCTCCTCCTCCTCCTCTCTCCCTTCAGGCACCCACGTGGAGTCAGTGACCTCATCATCCCCTCCCTCTTCACCACTAGAGCAAACCTGGCAGTAAGCTGCAGCTGGTGGAACACTACTGCCAGATTGCTGTCCTTCAGCATCCCCTCTCTCTGCGCGCACACTACTGACTTCCTCAAGCTGGGTATCATCATCCGAGCCTTCGAATCGTTGGGCATCCTCCTGGAGCATGTACCCAACACTGTGCTCAAACAGTTCGGGGGACTCCTCAGGAGGACATGGTGGGTCTAGGGAAGGGGTGGCTGATGATGCCATTGAGTACGCGTTGGCAGCTGCTCTGCCAGTACCCTGAGCCTGGGTGAGAGAGGATGAGGAGGATGAGGAGGGCTTGGTCATCCATTCTACCAAGCCTTCGGCATGATGCGGCTCCACATGTCCAGCTGCCGAAAACAAAGACAAGCGTGTCCCATGGCCACGTGCTGATGACGATGCACGACCACGTCCACGGCCAGCACTGTTGTCTCTAGAAACAGAGCCTGCCTGCCCTGTGTTCTTGCCTCGGCACGCTCTGCCTCTCCTTGGCGGTCTTCCAGCCATTGTAGTCGGTAGTGTATATAGTATAAAAAATAGAACTCCTATGTGTGCTCACAACACACTGTAGGTCCTATGGGTGCTGACACTAACACACTATAGGTACTATGTGTGCTGCTGACAAGAAAATATAGGAGCTCTGTTTGCTGCCACTAACACACTAGAAGTCCTATGGGTGCTGCTGAGAAGAAAATATAGGAGCTCTGTTTGCTGCCACTAACACACTAGAAGTCCTATGGGTGCTGCTGAGAAGAAAATATAGGAGCTCTGTTTGCTGCCACTAACACACTAGAAGTCCTATGGGTGCTGCTGAGAAGAAAATATAGGAGCTCTGTGTGATGCCACTAACACACTAGAAGTCCTATGGGTGCTGCTGAGAAGAAAATATAGGAGCTCTGTTTGCTGCCACTAACACACTAGAAGTCCTATGGGTGCTGCTGAGAAGAAAATATAGGAGCTCTGTGTGATGCCACTAACACACTAGAAGTCATATGGGTGCTGCTGAGAAGAAAATATAGGAGCTCTGTTTGCTGCCACTAACACACTAGAAGTCCTATGGGTGCTGCTGAGAAGAAAATATAGGAGCTCTGTTTGCTGCCACTAACACACTAGAAGTCCTATGGGTGCTGCTGAGAAGAAAATATAGGAGCTCTGTTTGCTGCCACTAACACACTAGAAGTCCTATGGGTGCTGCTGAGAAGAAAATATAGGAGCTCTGTGTGATGCCACTAACACACTAGAAGTCCTATGGGTGCTGCTGAGAAGAAAATATAGGAGCTCTGTTTGCTGCCACTAACACACTAGAAGTCCTATGGGTGCTGCTGAGAAGAAAATATAGGAGCTCTGTTTGCTGCCACTAACACACTAGAAGTCCTATGGGTGCTGCTGAGAAGAAAATATAGGAGCTCTGTTTGCTGCCACTAACACACTAGAAGTCCTATGGGTGCTGCTGAGAAGAAAATATAGGAGCTCTGTGTGATGCCACTAACACACTAGAAGTCCTATGGGTGCTGCTGAGAAGAAAATATAGGAGCTCTGTTTGCTGCCACTAACACACTAGAAGTCCTATGGGTGCTGCTGAGAAGAAAATATAGGAGCTCTGTTTGCTGCCACTAACACACTAGAAGTCCTATGGGTGCTGCTGAGAAGAAAATATAGGAGCTCTGTGTGATGCCACTAACACACTAGAAGTCCTATGGGTGCTGCTGAGATGAAAATATAGGAACTCTGTGTGATGCCACTAACACATTAGAAGTCCTATGGGTGCTGCTGAGAAGAAAATATAGGAGCTCTGTTTGCTGCCACTAACACACTAGAAGTCCTATGGGTGCTGCTGAGAAGAAAATATAGGAGCTCTGTGTGATGCCACTAACACACTAGAAGTCCTATGGGTGCTGCTGAGAAGAAAATATAGGAGCTCTGTTTGCTGCCACTAACACACTAGAAGTCCTATGGGTGCTGCTGAGAAGAAAATATAGGAGCTCTGTTTGCTGCCACTAACACACTAGAAGTCCTATGGGTGCTGCTGAGAAGAAAATATAGGAGCTCTGTTTGCTGCCACTAACACACTAGAAGTCCTATGGGTGCTGCTGAGAAGAAAATATAGGAGCTCTGTTTGCTGCCACTAACACACTAGAAGTCCTATGGGTGCTGCTGAGAAGAAAATATAGGAGCTCTGTTTGCTGCCACTAACACACTAGAAGTCCTATGGGTGCTGCTGAGAAGAAAATATAGGAGCTCTGTGTGATGCCACTAACACACTAGAAGTCCTATGGGTGCTGCTGAGAAGAAAATATAGGAGCTCTGTTTGCTGCCACTAACACACTAGAAGTCCTATGGGTGCTGTTGGGGTGCAATGCTGTGCTAACAGCACTGCGGTTGGTACTACTGCAATACTGTACTAACAGTAAGCACGCACCAGACTAATCCCCAGCAGCAGCTAATAACACACTAACTGTGCAATCAGCAGCAATGAACGATCAATGACTTAGGTAGCAATGGTTTAGCAAAGAAATAGCCAATGGTTTAGCAAAGAAGAGCAAATCTTTCAGTATCAAGCAAAGACAGAATCAGCAGACTAATCTCTCCTAAAGCCGGAACTCATGTGACCGGGGCCGATGGCGTGGCGGCCTTTTAAATGGTGGGGCGTGTACTAAAGCCCCTGAGCTGTAATTGGCTACAGCCGTCCTGCCTGTAGCCAATTATTGCTCTCCGAGTTTCGGGCGCTGTGATTGGCCAAGCATGCGGGGTCACAGTGCATGCTTGGCCAATCATCAGCCAGCAATGCACTGCGCCGGCCGCGCCGGCCGCAATGCATTGCGGGGCCGCTCGCATCACACGAATGTGATGCGAACGGCCCAAATAGTTCTGGGCTCGACGAGCGAGCGAACGCCCGATGCTCGATTCGAACATGGGTTCGAATCGAGCACCGGGCCCATCCCTACCTTGGAATGTCTTCTTTCCAAAAAGGGGTCATTTGGGGGGTATTTGTACTTTTCTGGCATGTTAGGGTCTCAAGAATTGAGATAGGCCGTCAGTACTTCAGGTGTGATCAATTTTCAGATATTGGCACCATAGCTTGTGGACTCTATAACTTTCACAAAGACCAAATAATATCCACCAATTTGTACTTATTTTTACCAAAGATATGTAGCAGTATAAATTTTGGCCAAAATTTATGAAGAAAAAATAGTAATTTGCAAAATTTTATAACAGAAACGAAAAAAAAATCATTTTTTTACAAAATTTTCAGTCTTTTTTCTCTTATAGCGCAAAAAATAAAAAACCCAACAGTGATTAAATACCACCAAAAGAAAGCTCTATTTGTGTGAAAAAAAGGACAAAAATTTCATATGGGTACAGTGTTGTATGACTGAGTAATTGTCATTCAAAATGTGAGAGCACCGAAAGCTGAAAATTGGTCTGGTTATTAAGGGGGTTTAAGTGCCCAGTGGTCAAGTGGTTAAGAAAGAATTTGTGTTACTGGCAGGAGCACCGGGTGAAAATTAGGGACAGAAAATACTGAAAAAGAAAACTGATGCTACCACTAAATCTAAGGACATAAAATATATATATCAATGTATGTGTGTATATACAGTATATATATATATATATATATATATATATATATATTTTTTTATTATTATTATTTTATATACTGTATGCTTTACCATATGTCAGCTCAGGTTTGATCCGGTGTCACAAGTAGGAAGAGACATTGAACAATGATTGCATTGCAATTAAGCAGATTGTACAGCTGAAAACTTTATAATTTTTTCATAGTCCAGTTTTTACATATTGTAAGTAATGTTAATGTTTGTACCACACAACCTTTACAGAGAAATTTTTCTTTGAGCGTCCATTCATTCTTGCTTAATGGTAATTAGGCTGTTGCATAGTAACTCCTTTACATTCAGCTAATCGCTGAACTCAAGACTCCAATACGTCTGAATGACTTTCTTCTTATGTCCTAAACTTATTTTGTGTCTGCTTGAATACTACAATCTCCTTGTTACATAAACATGCTAGTATTATTCAACTCACCAGAGAGGGGTATTCAATGTATAGATTACATTATATGCAGTGATGTAATGGGGTTATGTGAGGGTGGTGGATGCAGGCTTTATTTATTAGTAAAAGTAAAGTTAAAGCGGAAGTAAACATCCATAAAACAGTTTCATTTCTGGCACGTGCCGGAAATGTAACACTCCCATTGGTTGTGCTCTTAACCAAACTGTCAAACCATCCAATGGCTGGTGTCATAACTGATCACATGTGCAGCATTATGGCAGTTGTAGAATAAACAGAGGCAAAGATGGCAGCTTCCTTGGCTGAAAATGAAAGGGGGTTTACTTACACTTTAAAGCCCTGTACACACGATCGGTTTTACCGATGAAAACAGTCCGATGGACTTTTTTCATCGGACAAACCGATCGTGTATGGTACCCATCGGTCTTTTTTCCATCGGTTTTAAAAAATAGAACATGTTTTAAATTTTTCCGATGGATCAAATACCGATAGCAAATTCCGATCGTCTTTGGGCAAGTCCATCGGATAAAAAACCCACGCATGCTCAGAATCAAGTCAACGCATGCTCAGAAGCATTAAACGTCATTTTTCTCGGCTCATCTGAGTGTTTTACGTCACCGCATTTGGAACTGTCGGTTTTTTGACTGATGGTGTGTAGGCAAGACTGAGGGAAGTCAGCTTCATCGGATTTCCGATGGACAAAACCATCGGATTAGAATCCATAGGATATCCGATCGTGTGTACGAGGCTTAAAAGTACTGCATAGAGACTTTTCATTGTACCACTTGCAGGCAGCACCTGACATGATCTTGGCTGCTCTTTACCCAGCTGACTTACTGAAATACTGTGAATAGCATCTGTAGCTTGTGTTTTGAATAAACCTAAATATTAGGATATCAAAGTACAGACATATTTGAATGACAGAGTGAAAGGACACACTTTCTTCACGCTATCAGAGCAGATACAGACCTGGATGGCTTTTCAGTTAGAATGAAGCAATCAATAAGTAAGCAGGCGCTTCTGAATTTCTTATCAGAAATCCCAGATTGCTTTGCAAACACAGTGTCATGGATATGCACTAAATCGCATGTATTATTTGTACAATTGTACAATAAGGAATGGATACAAATAATACAAACTTATATAAAATACTAGTTCATAGGTCTAAAAATATTTTTAAAACATTTATAATTTGACAAACTACTTTACAGTTTCCCATAGATTAGTAAAGGTACTTTTTTTTGTTTTGTTTTGTTTTGAATAGACTACAATAAGATTAGAAGGCTTGTCAGTTTTTATTCCTGTATGTGCCCCGTTAAGGAGATTCACCCTCTATTTGTCCTGTTTACCATTACCCTTAAAGTGATCGTAAAGTCTCTCTTTTTTTTTTTAAATAACACACATGTTAAGCCTCGTACACACGGTCGGACTTCAAACAAACTTTTCCGTGGATTTTTGTCCGAAGGGAGTTGGCCGGGCACACCCATAGCATACACACGGCAGGACTTTTCTGCACACTTTCCCAAAACTTTCCCAACATCACGTGGTTTTTCTGCTCTTTTCTGCTCTTTACCGCCACCCTTTGGTCAACTTCTGCTATTGTTGGTTGATTTTAACATTGGTTCTGGGCATGCGTGTTTGTACTTTGGACAAAAGTCCGATGGATTTCTGTACACACGGTCAGACTTTGCACTGTAGGACTTTTGTTGCAGAAAAGTTTGTCCGTTTGCAGAGCGTACTTTTGTCCGATGAAAACCGAAAAAGTTTGTCCGATGGAGTGTACACACGGTAGGATTTTTTCGAAAACGTGCTTATTTTGAAGTTTGTTGTCATAAAGTCTGATCGTGTGTATGGGGCTTTATACTTACCTACTCTGTGCAGTTGGTTTTGCACAGAGCAGCTTGGATCCTCCTCTTCTTGGGTCCCTCTTTGCTGCTCTAATGCCCTGTACACACGATCGGAATTTCCGATTAATAAAGTCAGATTCCGATCGTGTGTGGGCCCCATCGGAAAAAAAAACTATAGGAAGTTCCGATCGTCTGTGTGGAACTCCATCGGAGAAATAACCCACGCATGCTCAGACTGAATTAGAAGACGGGAGCGCTCGTTCTGGTAAAACTAGAGTTCGTAATGGAGATAGCACATTCGTCATGCTGCCAATTAATGCCTCGTTAAATGTAGCGCATTCTTTTCTTTTATCTAATGCTAGAACAATTATTATTTTCGCTGCGGATATTCACACCGAGTTCTGACAAACGTATTTATTTGTTTTTTGTGATCTCATGAATCTCCGTATTTTATTTTAAAGCCAGGTCTCCAAAATATCTTAATATTTATTTTAAGCGCGAATAGGCTAACACCAAACTTTTACTAACACGCGGTAACACAAAATCAGCAAAAGCAGCCCAAAGGGTGGCGCCGTTGGATTTGAACTTCCCCTTTATAGTGACGCTGTACGTGTTGTACGTCACCACGTTTTGGATGGTCGGAATTTGGTCTCATGTTGTGTATGCAAGACAGCTTTGAACGGAATTCCGATGAAAAATTCCATCGGATTTTAGCCCCTCGGAATTCAGATCGTGTGTACAGGGCATTATATCTCTTCTATGCTCCATCCAAAATAAAAATAAAAATAACGTTTTGCCTATAGTTCTACTTTCATTTGTACAAGCACTCTACTGGAGAATGTTTGGTTTTGGTTTCTTTGGATGATCAAATTACAATGATTGTCATTACATATAATAATAATTATTATTATACCATTTTCATAACTGTGCAATCTTGTCAATATATATTTATAAAATACAAGTGGTCATCATTCTCTGTTTGCTGAGCATATAGGGCATTGAGCGAGGGCACAGTGCTCAGCTGTTATGTTCTTGCAGTTTCATTTGACATATTACATTCTAGAGTTTAAAATAAACTTTGTATAAGAATCAATAAGTAAAAGTCTCCGGAGCTTTGTTCTGTATGCCCTCTGTTGGTTAAAATTATCTGAAAGATATATCTTAAAAATCACATCAAACATTTAATATTTAAAGATATGTACAGTATATAAAAATATGTCAAGCTCAGAGCCGGTTCACACAGGGGCGTCCTGGGATCCGACTTCAAGTCCCCCAAGTCGCCCCAAGTCGCGCGGTTTAGAAAAGTAATGGAAGTGAATGGAGCCGTCTTAATTTACACTACTGCAGTCGCTCCGACTTCAAAAAAGGTTCCTGTACGACTTCAATCCGACTTCTAGGCGACTTGTACCCATTGATTTCAATGGAAGTTGCCTCCAAGTCAGATCCCCTGTCTTAACTGAAGCAACTTTCCAGGAAGTAAAAATAGTTTTACAAGCAAACCCCTCCCTCCCCCCTCCCTCCCACAGAGCTGATTATTGTTTGATTGGCCACTGGAAAGTCGACTATCCTGGAGGCAACTTGAAGTTGCCTTGTAAGTTGCCTGGAGTCGCGCTGTGATTCATACTCAAGTCGTGTCCAAGTTGCCTCGCAAAGTCGCGCTGGAAGTCGTGTTGCCCCTGTGTGAACCGGCTCTAAGTGTTATGTCATGGTTACAAAATAAATTTCCAAAATATGTTAATTATTCCCATAAGGAAATGTGATTGTGAAATGTCATTAACATTAAAGCAATTTTTTCAAGTCCTTCAAGATATACATTTTATTGAATCCATTACTTGTTTTTATGATTGTATTTCATAAACAGGTTTTAATATTCTTCTTGTAATGTAAATTATTATATTATGAAGTGTGATCCACTCATGAAATGTGAACATCTCCTTGTACTGTCCATGCAGACATAAAAAATAGGCATAGGAAAATGTTTTGTGAATTGTGGAGTCTATTTATAAATGTTTTAACCCAAGACTGGATTCCATTGGAAAACTGTGTGAATCTTGGGTTACAGTTGTGTGAATCTTGTGTAAACTTTTTTACATAGATCCATAAGTATTTATTAAATTAAAACAGTTTATGCTGTATGCGTGTATGTGTGTGTGGGGGGGGGGTGTGTACATATTGATTTGCCCCTTCCCCAGCAGTACCGATGCCTGCTCGCATACTGATGCCTGCATAAGCAGTACCGATGCCTACATAAGCAATCACAGGTTGCCTTTAAAAAAAATGTATCTGATTTTTTTTTAGTATGGTGCCAGGAGTAAATAGGGTGTGAATGGAATCTCTGTCAGAAACAAATTGTTTCAAGTGATATTAAGCTCTAATTCTGTACAGCAGAGGTCCAGACTGCTTCTCTTTCTTCCACAGTTATGCTTTCCTCCGTCTCTGTCTTGTCCTCCTATTGCTTCCCATTCTTTGCTGTTGGGTGTCTTCTTGCCCTAGCAGAGTCCTATGGTGACATCAGTGCATGGAAGTTCTCCACTGTGAGTACAGACTTACTCATTGCAAGGCCTGCCCCTGATCCTCTTCTTCCAACGTAGGCCGTGTCTAGGATGGGCATGGCGATTAGAATAAGACATTTTGTCCCAAAGAGGGTA
The DNA here is from genome assembly GCA_029206835.1 of Rana muscosa. Lineage (NCBI taxonomy): Eukaryota > Metazoa > Chordata > Amphibia > Anura > Ranidae > Rana > Rana muscosa. Next base: position 739,042,770 of record CM055118.1, read on the forward strand.
ATAAAGTGACATACTTAGTATGCTGCTTATTGGTCTGGAATGGGATTAGACTGTGTCAAGATGATACTACTTAAATAATCCTGTCCTGCTGCTATCTGATTGAAAAATCTCAACCTGAAAAAAATTTGAAAAAAAGACAGCGCTGTGCCCAGGTGTATGTTAAATTATTGATAAAAAATAAAATAATATGTGATGTGTGACCACACCAACATGTGATAAAGGGTGGGTAACTAAACCCACTTAAATCTTGACTTAAATCTATAAATATATCTATGTCAAACCAAGAAACAAAACATCCAAATCTATAGTGTCCTAAAAACTGATATAAAAAAATGTGAAAATTATATTAAGTGTCAAAAACAATGTATATAAAAAAAAAGTTCAATGGAACTTGTTCACTCCCACAAGTATACGTAGCAATTTCCTAAACAAATTGAAACACTATGTCAGGTGCCTCCGACAGCTCACCCTACTTACGTGGGGATGTCTATACGACGAAACGTATGTAGGTGAGCCGCCGGAGGCATCGTTACCACACTACATTGAAGGTCTGCTCATGAGATTGTGAGATTCGAGACAGACACATATAACCTATGCCTGTTTTACCAGTGTTGGGAGATACTTTTAAATGTGATTGCTATGTGGTTTAATAAAATGAGAAACTTCTGCAGAGATTGTTTTTTTTTAAAGTGGAGTGGCTGTTTTTTTGGATTTGCAGACCATTGCGGAAAAGGAAAATAAATAACCTGTAGGGTGTCAAGATCTTTTGCAACTGGGATCTGAGATCATCAACCATGGACCTGCAGAGTATTGCACCCTGTTAAGGGAAAATGTGTGTTTGCTGGTTCCTCATCACCAGCCACTAACATCAGTGAGTGATCTCGATCATAAGTGGTAGAGGATACATTATCTGGCATAGTGTTTCAATTTATGAAGAAATTGCTACTTATACTTCTGGGAGTGAACAAGTTCCATTGAACTCTTTTTTGATACACATTGTTTTTGACACTTAATATATTTTTCAATTTTTTTGATATCATATTTTGGGACCTTTATCACGTGTTGGTGTGGTCATACATCACAAATTATTTTATTTTTATCACATTATTTAGATATTATCAATTTTTTTTAACACATTTCTTTAGATATTATTACCACTAACATATTTAAAATTACTGGAAAGAGATTATAGGATTGAGTTTGGTTTATTTTTGGACAGATTATTTTAACATACACCTGGGCACACTGGATGTCTTTTTTCACGCTTATTGATCTGGGCCTGCAGTGGTGAAAGCCTCTACGTGTGAGTGCTTTCTCAAGTAATATTATAAAATGCTTTACTTAGTGGTAATGTATTTGTGGATTTGATTACATTTATGCTTAAAACAATAAATACATGGAAAATTCAGTATTAATAAAATGTCAATAAGTGTTATGGTATAAACATTTTTTCTTTTTTTTTGCAAGCAGTGTAAAGCTGGCTATAGATTAGTTGGTTTAAGAATACACATTTTAACTTCACTCACTGCATTCAAAAATTAACATCAATATTACCCCATTAACAATTAGAAAAATTAAAGTTCTTAAAGTGAACTACTAGCGACTGGCTTTAGTACCTAAGTTCAACCTGGTGTCAGCCTCTCGCAATGCCTGTACAACAGAGTTCATACTGGGGGAAGGAAACTCCTGGAGATCATGCTGTTTCAGAGACTTCAGTTCTTTTTAAAGGCTCAATTTTACATGTGACAGCCCTTGTCACCTATCTAAAAAGCGATGAGTGGTGGATTGCTTTACAGAGAGCATCTGACAGATGGCTGGAAGGTGATATATCTCGTGTAAACACTGTGAGCCCGCACCACCACCAAGTGCATGCAGTTGCAGGGAAGTTATGGCACAGCCTCATTCACTTCAATGGGTTGCAACTGGGGGTAATTTTTTTGCCATGTAAGCTATCTTGTCCTGCTGACTTTGCAGCATAAGGGTTGTTAAAACTAGGGCCGCTGATAAGGCAGTACAGCCAGCACTCCTGTACTGGGCCCAGGCCCCATCAGTTCAAAAGGGGGGCCTGGGCCCCTGCTGAGTGGGAGGGCCGGCTGTACTGCCTTATTGCTGACACTTGTGAATCCAGTGCAACCGACACTGCAGAGAAAAGGACTGGTGAAACTCTGTCCTCAGTACCTTTCTCTGTCTCAAATGTGAGACATCAGGGGTCTAATTCCATCAAAGCCCCCTTCCATCAACAGGGCAGTTAAAAAATAAAATAATAATAATAATAGTAATAATACATAAAATGCTAAAAAAATAATAATAATTTAATTCTAAAAACAAATGAAAAGAAAAATAAGAACTTGTATAAGTAGCAATTTCTTAAACAAATTGAAACACTATGTCAGGTGCCTCCGACAGCTCACCCTACTTACGCAAGGACGTTTATACGACGAAACGTATGTAGGTGAGCCGCCGGAGGCATCGTTACCACGCTACATTGAAGGTCTGCTCATGAGATCGTGAGATTCGAGACAGACACATATAACCTATGCCTGTTTTACCAGTGTTGGGAGACCCTTTTAAATGTAATAATAATAATACTTAAAATGCTAAAAAAAAAAAAAAAATGTAATTCTTAAAAACAAATTAAAAGAAAAATAAATACTTGTTCAATTGTTTTATATTGCCTCCTCACTGCCTGTTTTAACCCCACACTAGCACATCACAACTGCATGCTTTGCACATGGTTACAGGGCACTTGCAGAGCAGCGCTATTTAATTGAATGGGACTTTCTAATTGGCATGCTTTTTCTAGACAAGTGTCTCAAAGTACTGAAGCCAGAAAGAGACAGGCAACAAGTATTTTCAATAAGACGGTTACAGGCTTACTTTAAAAAATTACATCTCCAGCCATAATGTTTTGACTTGGCACTCCTGAGATTGTTGATATGCTTTGTCTACCTTGTTCCCTTAGAGGGGTTCCCAATATGTTGATGGAAACTGCAACTCCGGTTTGCTGCTTGAGCATTTTGCAGCTGAGAAGTTTATGTTTATCTTTTATTTTTCCATGTAACTCTGGATATTCTGTGTATCCAATTACTGGATGTTCAGCCTGTGTTTATTTGCTATTTTTGCTTGTGTCATGAGAAGCAGAGTTTTCATACAGCGTTACATGTGCCCCCCGAGATGGTGCAGAGTGTAAAATACTTATTTGATGTAGCAATTCTCTGTTAGCACGCTATAATAAAACGAACATGCTTATTCAAGTAATGAATTATTTACTGCTTGTTCCATAATTTAGAATGTAATTAACTGCTTTCCAAATATAGTCCCCAAAAGCTATTCACCAAATAACTTGGTGGCACATTCAGAGTCACCCGCAATTTTACTAAGATTTGTTACGTGATTTAATAGAGCTCATTTTGTTAAATTGCATTGTAGTTGTGTCACTATATCTGTAAACTCTTAAGAAATAAACGGCACAAGCAATATAATAATCTTCTATTTTATTTATGTGGCAAATTTTATCACTCGAGTCTCCCAGACTATCTAATAAATCTAGGTGGCATTAATTACATAGCTGCTTAGTTAGCAGTGTTACAAGCACGATAATAGTCCATCATTTTCAACTTATGATAAATATTCTTTGCAATAATGAGGGCCCATTTACTTCTTTGCAATAATGTGCATTGTGTTAAGGCAGCCCATTGAAACAAGCGAGCTGCCAGCACACCCTAATATGCTAAAAAAGATACCTGCCCATTTTTGGTACCACACTGCACCATGACCCACAACTGTGCATTGCCATGTGTTGTGGGGTGCTACAAAATGGATGGCCCTGGAACACAATAACACAATTTATGTGCATTGATGTGCATTACTGTAATGAAAAAAGTCTAAATGGGCACTAAAACTAGATAAAATGTCCTATTTTTAAAGGATCAGTCCATTTTATAGTGATATTTCTTGAGGACTTTGACTTCTGAAGTCTGCACAAAGTGCTATGGTTATCTATATTTTGAAGTATGGAGGAAAAGTAAAAATCCAACAGCATGCATAAGAACACCCTTATGCCTCGATCGCGATTTCCGACAAGAAAATCTTGTTTTTTTTTCAGCAGGAAAGCGTAATTGCATACAGACGAACGCGATTCGCCATAGGATTTTCTCCTGTCACGTAATTTGAGATCCTGCTCAATATTTTCTTGGCAGGAAAACTGACAGAAAAAGTGTGATGGAGCATACACACAGTTGGTTTTCCTGACAAAAAGCTCACATCGCACTTTTCCTGTCACGAAAACCGATCATGTGTACGAGGCATAAGAATGCTACAAAAGAGCCAGTAGTAGTGATGACTGAATCAGCGATTCACAAATTTTTTGACCTGCATATGGATCTTTTTGATCCACAGGAATCATGTCATTCAGCAGTTCAGGCAATAGAGTTGTATAGTTCTCCAAATACTGGACAGATCTATAGGAAAAAAATGTTGAATAATCATAAAACTACAATTTAATAGTGTTATATGTGACTCAATTTATTCAGCACTATCAGGGAACATTGTAACCACCGGCACCTGGCATCTGCTTTAGGACTACATGGTGTTAACCCATCTGCAGCTGTACTGAGTCAGTCCAGTCAGGCCCCGTTCACACGGGTGATCCGTGATGATCCGCCCCGTGAACCTCTGTTTGCTCAGCGGGGATCGCTCTGTTGATCCCCGCTGAGCCGGCGGATGACAGGGCGGTCCCCGCACACTTTCCCCTATGGGGAGATCTCCGGTCTCCCCTATGGGGGGATCGGATGAACACGGACCGTCTGTCCGTGTTTACCCGATCCGCTCTGCAGACGGATTGAAAAATAGGATTTTCCTCCGTCTGCAGAATCGGAGGATTGCGGACCCGGATGAGATCGGGTGTCAGCGGATGTTCATCCGCTCACACCCGCTATCTCATAGGGACCAATGTATGTCCCTTTTTCATCCTTAAACGGATGGATGAAAAAGCGGACATACGGGCCGCATGTGTGAAAGGGGCCTTACTTGTACAACTCATCAATGTTGGTGATTCTGTTTTTATTCCCAGCTGCACACCCTCACAGAAGTCACTGGAAGAAAGATAGAAGTTGTGCTTAACCCTAGTCAGGAGTAGGGATGAGCTCAGGCGTGTTCAAATAGAAACCTGAATTCACCTGAGCAATCCCTTCAGAAAGCTGTCTCTGAGGACAGTCAATCATAAGTAGCAGAGGCATTCCCCGCCTCACTGTCACACATATACAGGGGGCATGTATTGTATGTGTGTTGCTGTCGGATGAGGGATGTCTCTGCCACTTATGATTGGCTGTCCGCAGTGACAGAATCCTGGTTGGATAGCTTGGGCGGGTTCGGATTTATGTCTGAACATGTCTAAGCTCATTCCTGGTCAGAAAGAAGGCGGCTATGGTTGTCCTTTGTTGAGTATCACTGTTGTAGATAAAGAAAATCATAAGGATCAGTATCTTTAACCCTCTCGCATTTTATTTATATTGATGCAGATTGTCTTTCAAGAACAAGTGAACAAGTATGCAACATAAAGCAGAACTCAAGCCAAAGATAACAAGATAAAAATGTATAGCCTAGGGGTGGGCAATCTGAGCACTCCAAAGTGGTTAAACTACACAACCCACCATGTCCCTGCCTTTAGGAGCAATTCCTGTGGCAGTCAAATACTTGCAATGTCTCATTAGATTTGTACTTTTACAACAAGCCAATGTTCCCTACCCCGGGCTATTCATTTTTACTGTTACAGCACTAAGGATGTGGAACTCCCTTCCACAAATCGGTGCTTGCAGCGGGTAATGTTGCCAATTTCAAAAACTCTTAGATGGGTAGGGCAGGAAATAGTGTCGACGTCAGTACGCTCGTGAGAGTGTTATGACGGTGTATTTCCAAATGCCTGTGATTGCAGTTTTGCTGTAAGTAGTATTTTAATAAATTGCCCGTTTTTAATCTGGACGTTGCGCAATGAGTTTACCTTTTCTCATATGATTAATGGTTGGATCGCCTTCTGTGGCTCGTTTTCATCAACGGTTCCCCACGAGGAGGCTGGATAAGCTAAGATGAACTGCACCTAATGTGAGGGGTAATAAAGCTCACAGATGCGAATATAGACCTTGATAGGTCTTTGTATCTGGTAAGAAGATATTTTTGCCTCATGTATCTAAGCACTGGGTATTGCACGGAATTCAAGGACTTTTTTGTTAACTTTATATGGCATACACATCATATAGTAACTGGATTTTGTGCCTGTCTAGATTGTCATACAGAAGCTTCAAGACTTTAGTTCTCTACCTCCATGGAGAGGGTTGTGTTTATGTACCCGGGGAATGACAGTTGCTCCATGCAGTCTTGCACAGCCAGTTTGACAAAATCAATGCCACTCTGGAAGATGCAGTGATTGTATGGATCTTGCTGCACATGCTACATACTGCACATTTACATCCACACAGGGATTGAAGCACAGCTCAGGACGTCCTTCTAAACCTCCTTACATTTAACCGACATAGTGCTCTTTTCCATCGTATTCTAATTCTCTAGTTATAGCTGTTGATCCTGCGATAAAAATGAATTATGGGCAACTTCTTGCCAAAGAATGCCAGCGCTCTAATGTCACTAGAGAAACATCCACAGCATTGTCGCCCTTTCCTCCTTGCTGCAGCTTCTTTACCTCCCGGCTCAGCATTGTCACCACGTAGGTCACTCCTACAGGTAGTGCTTCACTAACAGCTTTGCCACTGTTCATTGACTATCTTCAGTGACAAACAGCAAAGCTCTGAGGACACAGCACTATTGATCCACCAGAGAGGGGTCCCGGGAGATATAATTCTAGTCGCCGGAAATATCGGCAGTTATGCTCATCCAAAGTTACTGCCATGAAGTAAGAAACTTAAAAGTTATTGTAAAGTTTTTTTCTTTTTTTTTAAATAATAAACATGTTATACTTACCTGCTCTGTTCAATGGTTTTGCACAAAGCACCCGAACTGCCTCTTCTGGGGTCTCCGACTGGTGCAATCGGATCCCCCTTTCTATCCAAGTGCCCCCATATAGCAAGCCACTTCCTATGGGGGCACTTGTGCGGGCTCGATCCTCAGACACACAGGGCAGGGCAGCGCACCTCTGACCCATCCCCTGCTCCGAATTCACAGTATTTGATTGATGGCAACAAGAGCCACACATTGGCAAGTGTTTTTGGGGCAGCAAGATATTTATTTACATTACTGCTTGAAAGGAAGATCATGTCTGTTGATGTATATTTAAAGGGACTCTTTTAACCACAGTACACACTCCAAGCTGATCTTATAAAGTAAAAGTGGGCATTGTGCACTTACTGTAGGTGTGGTATCAAGTCATTGCTTCAAGTTCAATGCTTCTGAGCATGCCTCGACTTGATTCTGAGCATGCGTGAGTTTTCTATCTGATGGAGTTCCCCACAGACGATAGTAATTTGCTATCGGTTTTTTAACCATTGGATAAATTTAAAACATGTTCTGTTTTTTTTATACCGATGGAAAAAAGACTGATGGGGCCCACATTTTTCTACACATTTTATTTAGTCACATGAGGATGGTATACAGGAAATTACTCAGGTCAAGGTAAATAGAATACATTTTCTAACTTTAGCTCAAATACAGTGTTATCATAAGGGCATTACACAATATTTGATTGCTTTAACTTGTTGCCTTTAACTGGTGTTTAATTACTATCCAATTCATATCCCCTTAATTTGAGTACACACGTTTTGAACATGTGTGAGTATATACATGGCTATAGACCTGCACTATTAATTCAAAAGGATTATGTTGTCATAAGAAATAAGCAGGTTCCCACCTTCACTTTTTTAACCTGCATAAGGAACACTATTGCACACTATTGCACTGCAGAAACACCCAAGTTATTGTAATTCATGACAATACGTGTTGGTGCGATGTGATGCCATTCATTCTAAATGGCACACCAACGCACCTTACTATTTGTGCTGCCATGCATTGCATTGGTAAAGATCCTACAGGTACCTTTTTTTGGTGCATGTTGGTGTGTTAGGCAGCCCATTCAAATGAATAAACTATCAATGTGCACACTGCAACAGAGTTAACCTCTGGTTCTGAGATCCTTCATTCCATCTTTCAGCGGTAACGATACTTTTGTGTACATGGAATTTGGTGTACCATGAAATGATTTTGAAATTTGAGATGTTGAATGTATCTTCTCAGAGCAAACTACACCCCTGAAGAAGACGACCTCGACTGTATGGGTCGAAACGCATCGGGACTTCAATATAGCAGACATTATGTAATGTGATGCTGTATAAGTTTTGTGTTCACATTGGTGTACCATGGAATATGTACCGTGTCCCTCAACCAGAGCTCATATTTTATTTGCCACATGATATTGATTTTTTCTTAATAAAGACTTTTACATATACTCCCTTTTTTGATTCTGTTACACTGCTGCTAAAAAAACCTTGGGGGAACCTTCCCATATTGTTTGTTCCAGGGTGTGCAGCCCAATTATTTCTCCCATGTGTGTCTTTCCTATGCTAAAGGGATACTTTTTATATCCATGCAGTTCTTTTGTCAAAAACTTTAAAACATAGAGCATATTTACAGGTTTAGAGAAGTGCCATCATTGAAAAATATAAAATTATGCACTTGCGTGCTAAAAATATGCATCTATAATACTCATTCTTCTGCAAGAATCATTGGGTCCTTGTGCATCACAGACTTGGCATGCAACACAATGCAGCAGCTAACAAAGCTTATATAATACTCTCATGCATTGAAAGGGTATATATTCAAGAGATATGTCAATAATTCTACCTCTTTACAAAACACTGGTTCAGCCTCATCTTGAATATGCTGTTCAGTTTTGGTCACCAATCCACGTGAAGGATGTCCTTGAACTAGAACAAGTTCAGTGAAGGGCAACAAAATTAATAAGCAGGCTGGAGGACCTCGGCTATGAAGAGCAATTAGATGACTTACTCTAGAGAAGAGGCGCTTATTAGGTGATATGATCACAATGTACCGATATATCAAAGGTAATTATAGTGACTGTAAATAAACTGTTTACTCTCTGAAGAAGACACGTGGCCACAATATGAGACTGGATGAAAGAAGCTTTAACCAATTAAGTACTAACTTCTGTATATGCATTTATTACAAGGTAATTTTCCAGTTTTCAGTGCTATGATAGTTTAGCTGGGGTAAGTGGGTTTTGCTTACAATTACCTTCCATGCCTTTGCTTTTAAAACCCAAATTCAGGTTTTCTGTTACTTTAAATAGTTTTTTTGGGCCACGCTGGCCCAAACAAACGTTTTTCTTCACAAGAAATGTGGCTACTGCCATTGCTGTATAAACTGTATGTAACATCAGCTACTTAGAGTATACAGTGCTATGTTCTGGTAGCAGTACAGGGACTTCCCACCTGCTGCTATAACAAAATCAAGATAAGACTTCCGCTTATTGGCTGAGTTGGGGATCATGATGTCTTCCTTTTGCTTCTTCACCATGGCCAATCAGAGGAAGCCTTGTATTCGTCCATAAAAATACAAGACTTCCTTTGAATGGATGAGAAGCTCTTAGCTCAACTCAATTTTGTTCCAGCAGCAGACAGGAAGTCCCCGTACCACTGCGGAAACACAGCCCTGTATACTGTATGTAGCTCATGCTACATACAGTTTATAGAATGCTAACAGCAGTTACATTTCTTAGTAAGGAAAATCATTTGTTTGGGCCAGCTAGGCCATAATAAATTATTTAAAGTAAAACAAAACATGGAGTTAGGCTTTAAACAAATGATATCCCAATTATTGGTGGTCAGATGCACTTCATCCACCTACTTTATAAAAAAAAAATCCCACAATCATTGGTGGTCAGTGTCACTTTAACTGCTTGCCGACAAGCGTACAATGATATACGTCGGCAGAATGGCACGGACAGGCATATGGGCGTACAGGTACGTCCCCTTTAAGAAGCGGCATTATGGGCACGCAAGCTCCGTGGGTTCGAAACGCGGGTACCGCGGATTTGATGTCCGCCGGGAGTCTTGCGATTGCCTCACGGAGAGGAAGATTGGGGTAAACAAGCATTAAAAAAAAAAACAGAAGGGAAACACTGCGCTATATAATAAATTAGTAATGAATTCGACTGTGATAGTGAATAAAGAAAAAGCCGCCACTACGAAAAATTTAGATACAAAACTCAGAAAACATGTGGATAATAAGGTACAGCGCTAATTATTAGAATGAGATCCACAATAAGTGATGAACCTAATTAGGTGCAAATTCGTGAAAAATTTGTGGGCAAAAAGTATATAAAAAAGTATATAAAATTAAACATACTGTGACAACAAAATTTGTATATAAATCCCACCAACACATATAGCTTAAAATATGTCTGATGTATGACAACACAATAAACAATTCTATGTAATGATTATGACAAGATAAGTAAGTGAGAAAAATAGTCCCAATACAGCACAGAAAAATAATGACAGATGAGCTGTCGGATAAATCCTGAAAAATAGGTAATCAGTCCTTATAGGATCATTCCATAGTGGTGCAAGAAAGGAAAGCTTGTGACAACAAAAGTCTTCATCCACCACTGAGGCACCCAAGAAAAGTATTGCAGTCTCCTTACCCTATCTAAATGACCGCTATCACGGCCGTCAATCCGGACACAAGGGTTTAAGGTCTCCCTATAGACCCACTGGTGGTGACTGGGTAACGGAGGTATGCCGTATCTGATCTCTGTAGAAGTCCTATTGAGATAGATAGGGTAAGGAGACTGCAATACTTTTCTTGGGTGCCTCAGTGGTGGATGAAGACTTTTCTCGTCAAAAGCTTTCCTTTCTTGCACCACTATGGAATGATCTTATAAGGACTGATTACCTATTTTTCAGGATTTATCCGACAGAACATCTTTCATTATTTTTCTGTGCTGTATTGGGACTATTTTTCTCACTTACTTTTCTTGTCACAATCATTACATAGAATTATTTATTGTGTTGTTATACATCAGACGTATTTTAAGCTATATGTGTTGGTGGGATTTATATACACATTTTGTTGTCACAGTATGTTTAATTTTATATACTTTTTTATATACTTTTTGCCCACAGATTTTTCACTAATTTGCACCTAATTAGGTTCATCACTTATTGTGGATCTCATTCTAATAATTAGCGCTGTATACCTTATTATCCTAATGTAAACAAGCATTTCCCCATTCTTCCTAGTGACAGGACACTGATCACAGCTCCCTGTAATCGGAAGCGGTGATCAGTGTCATGTCACGCGTAGCCCATCCTCCCTACAGTTAGAACACATCCCTAGGACACACTTAACCCCTTCAGCGCCCCCTACTGATTAACCCCTTCACTGCCAGTGTCATTTACACAGTAATCAATGCATTTTTATAGCACTGATCGTTGTATAAATGACAATGGTCCCAAAATGGCGTAAAAAGTGTCCGATGTGTCCGCCATAATGTCACAGTCACGAGAAAAATCGCTGATCGTCGCCATCACTAGTATGAAAAAAAATATTAATAAAAATGCCATAAAACTATCCCCTATTTTGTAGACGCTATAACTTTTGTGCTAACCAATCAATAAACGCTTATTGTGATATTTTTTTTACCAAAAATATGTAGAAGAATTCATATCGGTTTAAACTAAGAAAAAAAATGGGTTTTTTTTATATATTTTTTGGGGATATTTATTATAGCAAAAAGTAAAAAATATTTATTTTTTATCAAAATTGTCGCTCTTTTTTTGTTTATAGCGCATAAAAAAAAAACGCAGAGGTGATCAAATACCACCAAAAGAAATCTCTATTTGTGGGAAAAAAAGGACGTACATTTTTTTTGGGAGCCACGTCGCAAAAAGGTTAAGCGGTGTTCACAAATGTTGGGTTCCGCAGAGAGTTACCTCTCCTGGGCTGGTTCCTTTCCCTAGAGTGTAGGGAAAAGTCTGTTATTTGGGGATCAATAAGGCCAATGTCCAGACAAGGTTAAACCTCAATGATTGAAGGTTTATTTTCTTTATGCTTGAAACCAGACAGGAAAGTTGAAAGTGAAGAATAGAATAACAGGGAGGCAGGTTCAGGCACTTAATATCACCACTCAATCCCAAGTGGACTCTGCCCACCCGGATAGTTCCCTCTCACGGTCCTAGCAGCCGGAGTGATGCACAAACTTTACTTTCCTAGGGATACGATTAGAACCCATTTGCCTAGTTCCAAACCTCCCGGCACTTGTAGCATAAGGACCTAGGTGCAAGTTGAAGCACGCTACAATGCCTGTGGCAGACTTGTGGAATCCCTCTGTAGGTGACCAGGCCTCATCCGAGGTGGTGACTTCCTTCACCGATAACCCTGGCTCCCTCTCCAGAACGGGTCACCCTCGAGTGCCCTGGAATTCCTCTTTAGATGGTAGGCCAGATAAAGGTGCTGGGCCTACATGAAGAGTTGCAGCCCCAAGCTAAAGGTGCCTGAGACTGATCCACCCATGCGCTCTCCCATGGCCTGGAGGACCACGAGACTGACTGCTCCTCGGTACTGCTCCTCAGTACCCCTTCATCCCCCCTCCTAAGATGGCGTCTGCCCCTTATGTATCCTCTCCCAGCATGCACAGCGGGCCGACCACGCCCCCGTACAGCTGCCTGGAGAGGACACCCAAAGGTACAGTAATGTCACTAGCGGTTCAACCCTGACCTGTTATGGCAGCGCCACCCACAGGCCACAGGGAACTGTACACCAGCAACACCACTTGGCAAAAGCAAAAGAACAAAACCTAACAATTGAAGCGATCTGGGTCTGGCTACTAACCCAGATCAACCCCTACATTTAGGTACCTAGCTCCCCTAAAAGTAAAGGGGCACTACATAATTATAACAAATAATAATATAATAATAATAAAAGTGTTTTTCAGTGTTTGATGACAAATTTCCCCACAAATCGCTATCGCTCAATTCTGCAAGTGATTCTAATTTATTATCGCTGTTTTCTAGCTGGTCTAAAACCACTTTTGATGTAAAGGGACACTTTTTGGTTGCTATGGACAATCTCCAGTTTCCAGGCACAAAGAACAGTTTTTATAATATAAAAGTGCATGCAGGACACTGGACAGACCACTAGGGACAAAGGGGGTGTGTTATTATTTGATACAGTACTGTAATCTGTAAGATTACAGTATACTGTATGTGTGTTTCACTTTTTGAATTATGTGCCGAACTCCACCCCCGTGCGCCGAAACGTCGCAGGGAACGGAGCTCAGCGGCACTCGGCAGTGTGAATCGAGCGAGATGACGGCTTGCTCACACAGCGGGGACACATCACATTGCAGGATTCAGGGAACAAGGTAAGTAACTTCCCCTGGATACTGCGAGTCTGGCTCAGGGTTACCGCTTTAGGTACTGAAATCTTACCCCGAGCCAGACTCGGGAATACCGCTAGGCGGGTTAAAGAAAAAAAAATGTATTGGTGGTCAATGTCCCTTTGGACCAGATACTTTTACCTTCAATCTGCCGATCCTCACAGAAACAGACACACACATACTGTAGGTTTACCTAGATTGACCTGTGTCTTTTTGAACTTATATGTAAACATGGGTTAAAGTTACAAGAGTGTATCTAATCTAAAGTTCTTTGGGATAAAAATTGAATAAGAACCACACAGATCGCTTTTTGTAGATTTTATTACTAAAGGCAAATTTCCTTTTCCCTAAAATAAAAAATAACCTACAATAACAGGATGCACAGGATGCTTCTAATCAAATGTATATAAAATGGCATCTAGTTTTTTTAACACATTCAAGGTCCAGCTTCCCGGGTGTTTTGCGACCCACTAGCTTTCTGAGTCACTGACCTGGAACAAGTATGCAGATCAGGAAAGCCAGAAGAACGTAGTTCATAGTCCTTATCTGCTTATTGGTTCTAGGCCACTGATTCTTAGAATTGAAGCCAAAGGGGCAGCATGATAGTAGGGCAGCTATAGCATTTTCAGGAGGAAAGCCCAGCAATGGCAGTCTGTGTTTTTTCCCATGAAAGGTTTCATTGATGTTTGCTAGTCCTCATATAGGGATTTCTGGAAAGAGTGGCAAACTTCCACTTGTCAAGGATTCATTTATGTGGTAAAGTTCATCCTTTTTTCAGGACAGAAATGAATAAAAACTATAGTAAAAAAGATAACTTTAGTACCACCCGATACTATTCTCTATGGGCCGATGCTCTGTGGGAGCAATGTTTTCATTAGACTTGTGCACAATGGAAAAATTTGTTCCGCTTCGGTTTGCTTCTTGTGCACAACGGAAAAATTTGTTCCGTTTCGGTTCGTTTCTTTCCGGTCCTGTTGATTCGTAATCATTCGTAATTTTGCTAGACGGGATTTTTCGTGTTCGGACTAATTCGTATTTTCGCAAGCGACATTTTTAGTTGAATTTTTTGTTGCTTTATAATTCGTACTTTCGGTAGAGTACGTTGTTTTTTGTTGATTCTGGACACAACTCCTACTTTCGTAACTTTTTTTGGGTTCGTTGATTCGTAATTTTCCGTGTCTCTCTCACAACAACGCTGCCTATTATGCCTAATGTGCTTCGAATGGATTTGTACTTTTCTAAATACATAGCGGTTATTTGTAACGATTCGAAATCTCGTATTTTACTTTCGTTTTTTACATGCGGCTATAGGCTCCGCCCCTGTACACCATTTTGAGAGGGTTCAGCACGGTGAGGGAGAAGCAGAGAGCAGAGCAGAGTGTTATTGTGCTTCGAATGGATTCGAAATCTCGTATTTTACTTTCGTTTTTTCATGCGGCTATAGCCTCCGCCCCTGTACACCATTTTGAGAGGGAGTTCAGCACGGTGAGGGAGAAGCAGAGAGCAGAGTGAGTGTTATTGTGCTTCGAATGGATTCGTACATTCGTAACTTTTTTCATAACGAATTATGCCAAAGACATTCGGGCATTCGCTATTTTGCGGTATAATTTATTTCGGATTCGGTTTTATTCGTAATTGCTTTGTTCGGAAATTCGAATGCTTCCGAATGTCCGAAAGTTGCTAAATTCGGACGAATTTCGATTCGTTATGAAACGAATTGCACAAGCCTAGTTTTCATTGTTTGAGGAGGCTGTTGACGGCAGACAACTTTACATGTTACTGTACTAAAGGGTCATAATCACCTTGGCATTTCCATTTTTATTGAAAATGTTTTTCAATGCTGCCCTTTCCAAGGTGTTCAAGTATTCCTGACATCCATATCCTGTTGTGCCAACCTTCTTGCTTTAATTCTCATTCACTGACCAACTATGCAGATAAGGACTGATTTTTATGAGAATTTCATGATCTTACAGGTTAGTGGCAGGTGAGTTCTGAAGTCAGGTATTTAGCATGATATCAGAAGGATATCAACAATGGCCTCCTCTGTATCTCTACCATGACAGGTTTACTTGAAATGTATGTAAAGCCAAAATGTTTTCATTTTGGATAAAGTAGGGCAATATTTT
Source organism: Rana muscosa (assembly GCA_029206835.1). Taxonomy (NCBI): domain Eukaryota; kingdom Metazoa; phylum Chordata; class Amphibia; order Anura; family Ranidae; genus Rana; species Rana muscosa. The sequence goes on from CM055118.1 coordinate 739,058,295, forward strand.
TTTATTTTATTTTTTTATCTTTTTATTGAATTTCTTAAACAAAAACAAAACAAAACAAGACATAACAACACATCATACACATTAAATCTGAAATATATTAATGAAATAACACTATCCCATCACCTTGCATAGCAAAGAAAATAAAGGAAAATTATAATAGTTATCTCTATTATTACCATCATTTCTTAGCCTAGGTATCCCATATAGGAAGCATCTCTTCTATGCATCATTACCTCCATCTATATTAGATGCCATATACGATTTGTCCAACCACTTTGCCCAAACTTTATCATATTTGCTAGGACGACCCCTATTCCTATAGGTATCTCTATACAATTGAAGATTATTATTTATCAGTTGTTTCCAATATATAAGTGTAGGAGCATGAGGTTTCTTCCAATGTAATGCAATAGCTTTCCTTGCGTAGAATAATGTTGTATTAATAAATATTCGCTCAATCACTAAAGGCGTAATATCCTCTACCAAATCCAACAGACAGACCGACATTGAAACCGGTAAAGGAACAGAGGTGATAGAATTTAATAGATCCACTACCTCCACCCAAAATGTAACTACTGTATTTATTGGCGTATAACACTCACTTTTTTACCCTGAAAGTAGGGGGGAAAATTGTACCTGCGTGTTATACACAGGGGGCTGTGGAAAGTTTTTTTCCTGAAACTTCCCTCTTAAAGTTAGGGTGCGTGTTATACGCCTGTGCGTGTTACACGTCAATAAATACGGGTATATATGGACAGGACCAGAAGATGTGTGTGAAATCCCCTCGAGATGCTCCACACCTCCAACACTTAGGGGAACAAGCAGGATTTATCTTTTGAAGTCTATAGGGGGCGTAATATATGCTCTGTGTACCAGTTTAAATTGGATAACATGATCCCTCAAGGAAGCAAGAGATCTCAAAGGGAAATCCCACACACAAATCCAGTCCTCCATATTCAGATCTGGTATATCTCGCATCCACCTAGCTCGAAGACTCTCTAATGGCAGGATAGAGATTAGAGTAAGATGAGAATAGAGTCTTGAGGTAGGCTTATCCAGACACTCAGACCTAAGTACTAGCTCCAAGGTAGATTGTATCATCATTAAGCTATCCTGTGGAAACTGTGCATGAAAGGTATGTGAAAGCTGGTAATATCTAAATAGATAAGAACTAGGTAAATTAAACATTGAGGTAAGTGTAGAAAAAGTGGCTAGTCTCTGATCAGTAACCACTTGAGCGAGTAATTTAATATTGTATTTAGTCCATGCAATAGGCTCTAGTGTTTTAAATAATTGAGGGAGGGTAGGGTTTAACCAAAGGGGGGCATTTGGAAAAATCACACCCCTTGGATAACCCTTGCATCTTAGGCCTGCCTCCCAGGCTTGAATAGTATTAAGCATAGGAATAGTCACCCGATGAGGGCAAAGTAGGGCAATATTAAAGCGGATATTCAATGCATCTGAGCACCACAAACCAAAAACACTATTTAATTCATTTTTAATATTCAAAAGCAAACTCCCTCATCCATCCCTGTCTCTATGCTTTATTTTGTGAATAAATCACTTTGAAAAAACACCATCCTAGCAGTTCTGGCAGTGACCATCTTGAGTAAGGGCAAATGATTCATGTAGCATTTATTTCCTGAAATCCATCTGCCCTTAGCTCAAGAATGCTTGCAGGAGAGTGTGCTTAGTTGAGAAAACCCCTCTCGAAGACCAGGAAATAACTGAAGAAAGTGAAATTCCACTTTAAATGCCTTGTTATTTTTTGCTGTTTGTTTTCCATTATGGAGGTTTCCCTTTGCTTTCTGTTTTAAAGATCCACCGGATCCACTGTCACAGGAACAGGTGTCTCAATTCAAATATTTCCCCACACCTCTTTTCCAAGTGACAACTGTAAATTTTTAATTTTCTATGACTTTATGTATCCATAAAAATGGTCAGCAGGGTTCTAAGGTTATACTTTAAAACAATAAAAAAGAAGGTTCGGTTTTACATACACTAAAGGTTAATCTAATTAAACAGGCAGCATTGCAAAAATAAATATGGTTAAGGCTTGTTATCTAGTAGATATATGTGATTATCCTTTGGACATGGGAAAACCCAGCTTCAATTTTATGAAGTTATACGTGTGACAACTGCATGAAACATTGACAAGAAGCTATTAATTGCTGATAAATAGCAGTGATATGAAGTGATTTAGTCAATTTAGTGCCATTTTCTTCCAAGTTCTGTTATTATACATTCATTAAATCAAGCTAGGGGCAAAAGACAAACTATAATGTGAGAATTTTAATATTCTCCAAGCACTTTCAAGAGAACTGCATGTAAAATATGCTGCATATAAGCTATAATCTTTTATTTATTATTTGAGACTTTTTAAAATATAAATCACTCTTTCTATCCTGTAACTAGATATGAAGCATCACAAAGTATGGCCAAATCATCTTCCACTATGTTGTATATATTCTTAAGGCCTGTACACGCGGTCTGACTTTTTGCCAACAAACTTCAAAATGAGCAAGTTTTTCAAAAAATCCGACCGTTAGTACGCTCCATCAGACAAACTTTTTCGGTTTTCATCGGACAAAAGTTCGCTCTGCAAACTGAAAAACTTTTCGGCAACAATAGTCCGATGGTGTAAAGTACGAATGTGTGTACAGAAATCCATCGGACTTTTGTCCGAAGTACAAATACGCATGCCCAGAACCAATGTTAAAATCAACCAACAATAGCAGAAGTTGACCAAAGGGTGGCGGTAAAGAGCAGAAAAGAGCAGAAAAAAAACATGATGTTGGGAAAGTTTTGGGAAAGTTTGCAGAAAAGTTCTGCCGTGTGTATGCTATGGGTGTGCCCGGCCAACTCCCTTCGGACAAAAATCCATGGAAAAGTTTGTTTGAAGTCCGACCGTGTGTACGAGGCTTTACTTTGACTTTTTTTTTGGTCTGATGACAAACTAGCAATATTTCTCTTCTGGAACAGTTTCAATCATTTTCATCCAATAAAACAAGATGTGTGTCTGTAAAAAATAAAGCAGTTGCTGAACAACAAAGGGGAAGTTGTAATGCAGGACATAGTGCCTGCACCAATGCAGCCCGATTCCAAAAATGCCTCAGGTGGCGTGATTGTGCTATGCAAATTTCTACCTCTGCGAGAGACGACATAGAACATATAATAGCTGAGATTAAAACTGAACTCAAGGAATTATCCACATACTCACATTGGTCCTGCTTGGAACAAAATATCTCATACCTGATGAGCCACTGGAAAAGCTGAAAATCACTCTAATCACACGTACACACGGCCGGAATTTCGACAAGAAAAGTTTGACGTGAGCTTTTCGTCGGAAATTTAAAATTTGAGAGCTGGTTCTCAAATTTTCCGACCCAAAAAATTCCAATCGTAAATTTTGATCGCCTGTAGCAATTCCGACGCGCAAAATTCCTAGGCATGCTCGGAAACAATTTGACGCATGCTCGGAAGCATTGAACTTAATTTTCTCGGCTCGTCGTAGTGTTGTACATCACCGCGTTCTTGACAGTCGAAAGTTCAGAGAACTTTTGTGCGACCGTGTGTATGCAAGCCAAGCTTTCGCGGAATTCCGTCAGAAAAACCGATCGTGTGTACGCGGCATAATTATCAGTGTTACCAGTGATAGCCACAATCTTCCAGGTCCTTCTTGGATTCTTTATGAGCAGTTTCTCCTCTGTACACTGACCACAGGGGGTTGCTGGCTTAGAATTGCCTTCATTTATAGCACATCTTTATTTTCAATCAATACAAGGCGTTCTTGGATTGAACAAAGTGAGGATTGTGACATCACTGCATCTCTTCTCCACTTTGACTATTCAGAGAGCACCTTGTATTCATTGAAAAAGTACAAGGCATTCTATAAATGGTGGCAGTGCCGAGCACCCAACTCAATGTGGTCACTGTACAGAGTGGAAGCCACTCACACAGAACTTGGAAGATAACGACTATCACTGTGGTAGCACTGACTACTACAGTGGCTTTCAGCTTCCCCGGCATCTCATCAGACATAAGATACGCATACATACACTGTGCCAAGCTGGATACAGATCATTCCTGGGGTTCAGCTTTAGGAACACTTTTCTTGCACACCCCCTTGGTTAAGCTATCAGTATCCTAAGTACCCCTGATTACAAACAAATAAGTAATCTTAAAGTGGTTGTAAACCCCCCCCCAAAAAAAAAACCCTGCGAGATACAGGCATAATGAGCTAGTATGCATCGTATACTAGCTCATTATGAAATACTCACCTTAGATCTAAGCCCCAGCAGCAGTCCCAGTACACAGCTCCGGCCGGCGACATCGCTCCCGGAGTTACTTCCGGGTATCAAGGGCTCCGGCGCTGTAATTGGCTGGAGCCCCGATGATGTCACTCCCGCGCACTAGCGCGGGAGACGCCGGTAACGGCACACTAGCTGAAACAATGGCACGAACAAGCCATTGCTTCAGTGTTCATGTGCCAATGATGTTGGCACATGCTGATACAGGGGGTATCTCCTAAACAGGTTTCGGATAAATCTGGGGTAGCTACAGGTAAGCCTTATTAAAGGCTTACCTGTAGTAAAAAGTGGATTGTAAGGGTTTACAACCACTTTAAGTGGCTCTAAAGGCAGTTCTAAATGTATCTTAAATACATTAAGATAAAAAATCTTCTGTGTGCAGCAGCCCCCCTAATACTTACCTGAGCCCCATCTTGATCCAGCGTTGTTGCACAAGAGCCTTGGCTGTCCAGGACCCTCCCTCCTCATTGGCTGAGACAGCAACATCTTGTGCAACATCAATCAATGTCAGTGAGCCAAAGAGGAGAGAGAGAGGGCGGGCTGAGCCCGCGGCTCCATGTCTGAATGGACCCACAGAGCAGCAGCTCAGCTCAGGTGCCCCTATAGCCAGCTACTTACTGTGGGGGCACTGAGCAGGAGGGAGGGGCCAGGAGCACTGGCAAGGGACCCAAGAAGAGGAGGATCTGGGCTTTAATATCACTTATTAATCACAATATAAACAAGACTTTGATATCACTTTAAACTGTGCACAGTGATGAAAATTAGAAGCCCTTTATATGTGGGACGTGTTCCATGCATGTGTTTCATGACTTAATATAGTATTAAACCTAAATACAATCATGTATTATATTGCAGCTTGCCAATTCATAGATGTGATGGCTTCATTAGTTTTCTTCTTTAGGCTTTCTTTTAATAATTTTCTCCTGATCTGGCCAGTAAGTCTGTTTTTTCAACAGAACAAGCTGCCCTGCAGATGGAGCAGTTAGAGTGTTGAGATATAATTAATTTATGTAGAACCTTTATCCCAAAAGGAAAAAAAAACTGTTGCTTTAACTGCTTAAAAAGTGTTAGCTGGGGTTAGGCTTTAATTTGTTATTATATTTTAGCCCTGGTTCACACACTGGTGCGATTTGACATGCGATTTGACATGTCAAATCGCATGTCAAATCGGCGAAATTTGCCGCAGATTGCGGCCAATGGCACCGTCCTAAACGGTGCGACGCCGCATCTGCGGCGCTGCACCGATTACAAAAAGTAGTTTTTGTACTACTTTTTGCGATTTCAGCCGCGATTTACATTGACATCTGTTTCAGATGTCTTTGAAATTGCGGCCTAAATCGGGACTGCCAGCGAGAGTGAAATCGTGCGAGTTCAGCTGAACTCGCAGGCTTCACTCCCGCAGCCCCAGTGTGAACGTGGGCTAAATCTGCCAGTATATCTAAAACTCCCCTCTCCCCAGGCTGACAATGCTGCTGTTCATATGTGCCCCCTGTGCTTCTTCATCAAGAGTCGGGGCACCCTAATTCAGGAGATGTGTTACTTGCTAGATCGCCAGGTGAAGACAGAGGGAAAAAAAGTCTAAAAAATAAAACTAATGCAGCCACCACATCTAGTGATTGGTAAGCTGCAATATATTACATGTTTGGTTTTGGGTTTTACATTGCTTTAAGTTTTAGTTTTGTCCAGAGTATACTTTTAACCACTTGCCGACCGCCTCCAGTAGATATACATTGGCAGAATGGCACGTGCAGGCACATCAGCGTACCTGTACGTCCCCTTTAACTGCCTGAGGTGGGGGTCGCGCGCGCGTCAGTGCGCTCGCGACCCTGCTACCTTCCCCGTGAGTCGGACCGTGGGTCCCGCGGACTCGATCGCTGCGGGGATCCCCGCGATTGTCTCACGGAGGCATAGAGCAGGGAGATGATTGTGTAAACAAGCAACTCCCTGCTCTGCCTAGTGACAATGACACGAATCTTGGCTCCGTGTACTCGGAGCGGAGATCGGTGTCATGTCACACAGAGCCCAACCCCCTCAGTTAGAAACACTCATCAGGGCACACTTAACCCCTTTAGTGCCACCTAGTGGTTAACCCCTTTACTGCCAGTGTCATTTTCACAGTAACCAGTGCATTTTTATAGCACTGATCGCTGTGAAAATGACAATGGTCCCAAAAATGTGTCAAAAGTGTCCGATGTGTCCGCCATAATGTCGCAGTCATGTAAAGAATCACTGATCGCCGCCATTACTAGTAAAAAAATAAAAAATAAAATATATATATATAAAAATGCCATAAAACTATCCCCTATTTTGTAAACGCTATAACTTTTGCGCAAACCAATCAATGAACGCCGATTGTGATTTTTTTTACCAAAAGTATGTAGAAGAATACGTAATGGACTAAACTGAGGAAAAAAAACATTTTTTTATATATTTTTGGGGGATATTTATTATAGAAAAAGTAAAAAATATTGCACTTCTTTCAAAATTGTCGCTCTATTTTTGTTTATAGCGCAAAAAATAAAAACCGCAGAGGTGATCAAATACCACCAAAAGAAAGCCCTATTTGTGGGAAAAAAAGGACGTCAATTTTGTTTGGGAGCCACGTCGCACGACCGCGCAATTGTCAGTTAAAGCGACGCAGTGCCGAATCACAAAAAGGGTCCTGGTCATTAACCAGCCAAAATGGTCCGGGGCTTAAGTGGTTAAACACTAAATACTAAGCTGACACTGCACAAACCATTTATTCTAATGAAAAACTTTAAGGTTGGCCTGATTCTATGTGAAAGCCATATAACCTTATATGTTTACAATACCTATTATGTCACTCAACTATATATCAAAAATGTTATTTACACCTGTTAGTTATGGTGCATTGTGGTAATTGTCGTGTTACTACAATGTATATTTATTTCTTCAAGCAGGTTTGCATTACCATTCATTTTCATTCAATGGCATCCCAATTCTCAAAGGTAACACCCCCCTGACACACATGCATTGCAGCACACCACAATACAATGCAAAAATAAGTGTATGTTAGCTTTTTTTTTTTGTCTGTGATGTCTTAATGCATCACACATTACCACACAACTTAATGTATGCTAAGGGGCATGAATCAACAAAATGCCCCAGAGCAGACAAGTCTGAATGGGCCTTTATTGTTATTTTTTGTTTACAAACGATTTTTATTATAGAAAAGGTCAAGGTATAAACACAAATCACAATGATGGTACAGGTATATATATAAACATTGTACATATTGAGCATTGTACAGAGGAAGGAGAAAAGGTTCTTCTTTTTTTTTTTTTTTTTCTTTTTTTTTTCTTTCTTAATTTATTTCTTTTTTATTTCTTAAGACTGGTATAGGAATGTATATTGTTCAAATAAAGTCAATCAAGAGCATTGTATTGGAGAGAGGGCTAAATGACGATTGTATATATTTTAAGAGTGGGAGGAAAAAAAAAAAAAAAAACGGGAAGGTACTAGACCAGAGAGGTGGTATCCCAGAGAGTCCTTTTTTTTTGGTAAAGGGGCATAGAATCATATAATGTGTGATGAATTCTTTCTGAAAGCTTAATGTTTGACATGCGGTTAAGAATTTGTGGCCAAGGTACCGTAGTGGAGCGCCAATTAAATGCTATGGCCCAGTGGATGGAACTAAGGAGTGTATGTATCAACCTTGTACTAGTCATTGGGATGTCCTGTATAGGGGTGAATAAAAGGCCTATTTGGGGTGTAAGAGAGATCTTTCTACAGGATATTTTATCTATTATAATATTTGCCTTATGCCAAGTGTCTTTAATGTGGGGGTAATCCCAAAATATATGTAAGAGTGTTCCCTGGGTGGGGCAACCCCTAAAGCAGAGTGGGGACACTGAGGGATAAAATGAATTGAGTTTAGCGGGAGTAAGATACCATCTATAAAGTAGTTTGATGGCCGATTCTCTAATCGAGGTTGTTCTGGTACATTTGTGGAGATTTGTAAAAATCGTATCCCATTGATCAAGAGTAAATGAGGTATTTAAATCTGATTCCCATTGTAGCATGGGATGTGATTTATCAGGCATGTTTGTCTCATTTAAATTTTTATATATTCTGGAGATTAAACCCCGGTCACGAGGGGAGGAGATACAAATTTGCTCAAATTGTGTATAAGGGGGGTGGAGTGTAAGTGAGTAATATTTCTCATAGAATTTTTTTATTTTCGCATAGATCTCTAGTTCGGTAGGAGAGATATTGTATTTTGTTTGTAGTCTGGTGAAAGTAAGAAATGCATTGTCTTGGGAGAGCGATTTTAAATGTATTAGATTATGTGACTTCCAATATGTTAGCAAATTCTCATCCTGAGCTCTATCTGGGGGGGGGAAAACGTGGGTCACCCATAAAGGAAGCTAAGGGGGGAACATCTGAGGATAACTTAAAATTAGAGATTTGTCTGTTCCATAGTTGAAGAGTGTGAGTGACGATGAGATTTAAGGGCCTTATTTTTTGTGGTGGGATGACATTGGACCAGAGAAGTCCTTGTAAATTGTAGGGTAGGATAGATTCTTCTTCGAACAGGAGCCAAGGGATTTGGGATGAAGGGGCATACCATTGGGCTAATTGGGTGAATCTGGCCGACAAGTAATATAGCCAAAGGTTTGGAATGCCGAGGCCTCCTTTTAAATGGGGTCTAAACATAAGGGAATAACTAAATCTGGGTTTCTTGTTTTGCCATATAAATTTATTGATTTCTCTCTGTAAAGATTCTAGTGTTTTTTTAGGTAGAATAAGTGGAAGGGTTCTGAAAAAGAATAGAAGTTTGGGTAATATCATCATTTTTGTGGCTACTATCCTGCCCGAGAAAGAAATCTGGTATGATGACCATAGTTTAAGTAGGTTTTTAATATTGTTAAATAAAGGAGGGTAGTTTGCTTGATATAACGTTTTATATGAAGATGTAATCTGAATACCTAGGTATCTAAACGAATCTACGTGCCAATTGAATGAGAATTTGTCTTTAAGTGAGGATATTAATGCTGGGGGAATGTTGATTGGTAAAGCCGAGCACTTAGATAGGTTTACTCCCAGACCTGTCAAATCATGAAAGACGTCCAGGGTTTTAGTTAGATTAGGTAGGGAAATAAGAGGGTCAGTTATGAATAGAAGGACGTCATCCGCATAAAGACTCAGTTTGTATTCCTTGGATCCTTTAATATATCCTTTAATATTTGTATTGTTTCTGATTGCACAGGCGAGGGGTTCTATTGCGAGGGCAAAGAGTAGGGGGGAGAGTGGACAACCTTGTCTGGTACCTTTAGTCAGGGGAAAAAAGTCAGAATTGTTACCTGGGAGTTTAATACGTGTCTGTGGGTTGTGATAGAGAGCCTTAAAGCCATGTAGAAATTCATTGTTGATGCCATATTTTGGGAGAAGGGTGTCAAGATATGACCAGCAAACGCTGTCGAAAGCTTTGTGTATATCAAGACCAAGAAGCAGCGTGGATCTGGAATGAATGTTGGAGTCTTGAATGATATTTGTGGTAAGTCGTATGTTGTCTGTTATTTGTCTGTTGGGAATGAAGCCTGTTTGATCAGGATCAACTAATGGGGAGATAACGGCTGATAATCTGTCTGCTAATACACGGCCGAATATTTTTAGGTCGTTGTTAATAACTGATATTGGGCGGTAGTTTTGAGGGGTGGAATGATCTTTATTTGGTTTGGGAAGTAGGGACATATTAGCCAAAATCATCTCGGGTGGGAATTGGCCACCCTGTAAGATATTATTATACAGTTTAGTAAGGTGTGGTGTAATGGTAGAGGAATTTTTTTTATAGTAAGATGTGGAATAGCCGTCAGGACCTGGGGCTGTGGATATTTTTAGTGTACCAATGATTTTGTTAACTTCCATCTCCGAGCAAGGGGCATTAAGAGATTCAATTTGATCTCTAGTAAGAGTGGGTAACGTAATGTTATTAAGCCAGTCTAAGGAGGACTGTTTCGGAGGTGTTTTTGGTGAGGTCAGGAGATTTTTTATAGAAGTCCGAGAATAATTTCATGACTTCTTTGGGATGGGATACCAAATTACCAGAAGGGTTCCTTAATTGATAGGTGTGTGGGGGTTTCATAGATTGATTTAGTTTTTTAGCAAACATGGTGGAATAAGAATTACTGTTGAGTAAGAATCTAGCTTTAGACCATCTGAGAGCTTTTTCAGTATCTGATTTTAATAATGTGTCTAAGGTAGTGCGTTTCTCTTGTATCTGTTTAAGTAGGTCACTAGATGGGTTCTGATTGTTTCTATGATACAAGTGATCTAGATCTTTTGTTAGGGATCTAATGTCTGCAAGTTTGGATTTGTTGTTGATTGAGGCGATATTTATCAGATGACCTCTCATTACTGCTTTATGTGCCATCCATATAGTTGTAGGGGACATGTCTGGTGCTACATTTTGTGCAAAATATTGTTCAAGGTAAGATAGAATTTGTTGGTTGCTTGAGGGATCTGTGAGCAAGGAATCGTTTATTCGCCATGAGTGTGCTGTGTTGGCTAGACCTATATGTGAAGTATCAAAGGAGACTATGTGGTGATCAGACCAAGGACACGGATGGATATCTGCTCTAGAGGAATTGGCAAGTAGAATTGGGGTGCAAAAGATGTAGTCAAGACGAGCGAAGCAGTTGTGCGGATGGGAGTAGAATGTGTAAGATTTGGATCCTATGTTATGGGCTCTCCAAGTGTCTATTAATTGATGGTTATATAGTGATCTATTCAAGGATTTGGGGAAAGCTTTTGAGGATGGGACAACATTGCTTCTATCTAGAGCTGAATGAGCAGCTAAATTGAAATCCCCGCCCACTATTAAATGTGTGGAGTGATAATTGTCTAGAGTATCAAAAAATTTGGTGAAAAAGTTTGACTGGGCTTCGTTGGGAGCATAAATTGAGGCAATGGTGATAGAACGTCCTTTGATTGAACCTTTCAAGATCAAGTAACGACTGTCTGGATCTTTAAATATATTTTGAACCTCAAATAACACTGTGTTTCTAATGAATATAGCAGCACCTCTAGATTTTGTGTTATAAGTAGTGCAATAATATTGGCTGTAACTTTTGTCAAAAAATTTAGGGTGTTTATCTGTGGCAAAGTGCGTTTCCTGCATTAAGATTATATCAGCTCCTAAACTTTTATAATGGCGAAAGGCCTTCTTTCTCTTGTGAGGCGAATTAATACCCTGGGCGTTATGAGAAATCACTCTGAGACCCATTGTATTGGTATTAAGGGGCGATGGTGGTTATGAAGAAATGGCAGTGGGTCGTCAAGCCTAGGTTTGAGTATATAGCCAAATCGGAGTGGAGTTGATAATTTGATTATCGCCATTAAGATCGAAAGTGAAGCTACTTGAGATATAGGCGGAACTAGCCAACATCGTATTGCCATTTGTAACTGTGTATATATGTAATATATCAGGTTATACATTCGTATCCAGCTCAAATATTTCCTCGTTGACCTTTGTTTTTTGAATAACATTTTGTGCCTATACCACAGAACCATGAAGAACAGGGCTCTTGAACAGTGGCACATTAGAGCTAGTAAACTTATAGAAAATAACAGTACTGTATTGTACAATGACATTCCATAATAATGTTTTAATTGAGGTAAAGAGAGTTTGTTCGACCTTTTCGACATTTTGTAAATATAGAGTGTTTTAGTATGACTATGTGAAATAACTTTTATGATTAGGGGGTCAGGGTGAGAAGCACTTCCTGACCGAAAAAAGTATTGATTTGGACAATACTGTCCATTACTCACAAATAGACCCTCCACCACTAGAACGGAGGATAGCAGGATCAGTAGCGGAAAAATATCCACCAGTTGGACCATGCTTTTGGAGTCTTTTGTGAGCGGGGGGACAAACTAACGCAGGCGGAGCACATCAGCCTTAGCGAGGATGCTATAAAAAGAACATTTTTTTATATAAGTGCATGCTGTTACTTATAAAAAATTAGCATACGAAACAGTATAAAAAAGGAGCAAGAAGAAATGTTAGATATATAATGTCGTATAGAAGAAACTGTGGTAATGCCGACCCGGTACCATATAAACGTGTGGAACAGTTGTTTACTATAATCAGAAAAAACAACCTCAAACAATTCAAACTGTAAAAGTGGTATTTTGAACCTTGCAAAAAAAAAAAAAAAAAGAAAAGAAAGAAAAAAGAAGAAAAAGAAGAGAAAAGAAAAGAAAAAGAGGAAAAAAAAGAAGAAAAGAAGAAAGAAAAAAGAAGAAAGAGAAGAAAAAAAAAAAGAGGGGGGAGGGGGTTGGGAGGAAAAGAGCAAGGTTTTTATAAAAGAAGGGGGGTAAGTTTTGGGCCACAAATGGGATCCATCTTTATCTTCAAGCGTTTAAATTTCTGAATGATGGTCGCCATCTCCTTTGATCACGGCGTGTGGCTGGGGTGGCCCAGATAGGTGAGGTGTGGGGAGTTGCTGGAGGTCCTGTATTTGTTCCCGGATCTAGAAGACCTAACTTCACAAGGAGATCCTTGCCTTCTGAGGTGTTGAATATTGTATAGGTTGTCCCGTTGTGTGGCACTGTTAACTTAAATGGAAAACCCCACCGGTATCTGATATGAGCTGATTGTAATACCGAAGTGATCTCCTTCATTTTGCGTCTTCTTTCCAGGGTAGCCTGTGAGATATCTGGAAAAATTTGGATTTTGGTGCCCTCCAATTCGATGTTATGCATATTTCTGGATGCTCTTAATATGTTTTCCTTAATGATGAAATCTTTCATGCATAGAATGATGTCACGAGGAGGTTTGTCTGGGGGAGGTTTAGGGCGCAGGGCCCTATGAATTCTATCACACGCAAATGAGGATGGGGGTGTGTCAGGGAGGAGACTGTGGAACAATTTAGACACTGCAGGCATCAGTTCAGTGACTGATTCTGGGATACCACGAATCCTTAGGTTGTTCCTTCTGTTGCGGTTGTCCAAATCTTCTACTTGCGATTGTAGGTACGTGTAGTTTTCAGCTAAAAGTTCAAAGTCCTTTCTAAGATCGTTGTGTGCAAGTGAGAGCTCGTCGTGTTTGGTTTCTAGAATATCGGTGCGACCTCCCAGGGTTGCTATTTCTTGTGTGAGTGTATTTGTTGTTTTTTGGAGTTCACACTGTATCTTGTCTACAAGTTTTTCGTAGATTTTGGTTAAGCTGAAGTCCAGATCTGATTTTGTGATCTGGGAGGAGAGATCACTATTGTTATGTGTGGAAGCAGATTTCTGCTGAGGAATATTGGAAGCTGTAGGAGACTGTACCGAAGGAGAACCAGCGCCCATATGGGCCATCTTTCTATGTTCCTTGTTGCGTAATGAGTATGTGACCAAAGAGTGCTGTTGCGCACGGCGATTGTACGCCTTCTTGCCCGACGGCATGCACTAGTATGAACTGCAAGGTGGATTTATAAAAAATATATGGTAGTTTGTGGAGGTTAAACAATGCAGTGTGGGTTAAATCCTCGCTGATCTGATGGAATGCTTAATTAAAGATGGTGATCTGCATCGCGCCGCGCATGCATCCCCTCTAAGATTTGATTGTGACTTTTAGCTCATCCTGTCCCGTATGTCCCCGGTAAATGATTCATTACATGCCTGCAATGTTGGTGTGTACTTCTTGATGAGGGGGCTGCGGGGCCATCAGATTAAGGGTTAAGCAATTAGGAGCCAGGGAGAGCTGGTTAATGGGGTGTGGGTGTAGCAAGATGGCCGCTCTTTGGAGTGATAAGTACAGCAGTGTCTCTTGAGGCAGAAAATATTGGGGACCTATGATGGGGACTATTGTTGATAGGTTGATTTGCTGGGTAGTACTAGGATTTCTGCAGAGTGTCTTATAGGAGCCTGTGGAGTCCTGGCTACACTGCTGTTGGGTGCAGCAAGATGGCCGCCACAATAGACTGTGGGGACAGGGTCCCGGCGATCCCCGGGGCAAACACTGGACCGAGGAGATCCCAAAACCCTGGCTGAGAACACCCCCTGTGTGGGCCAGATGATGCTGTAGTCCCGCAGGCTATCAAGGGGTGGGGAGGCTATTGTGGGCTCCGGGGGTGTAGCAAGATGGCCACCTCTCACCTGTGTTTCAGCTGCGATGTGCCTCACAAGTTGTCCCCGGTGGCTCTCCAGTTATTCAGCGCCGGTCTGCGTGGGGAGGGTCCTCCTCTGGTGTGGCGGATTGCCGCCGCCGCCCGCCGGGCGGACAGCAGCGCTCGAGCGCCGAGGATGCGGGGATCGTGTAGGCCGCAAGATGGCGGCGGGGCTCTTGTAGGCTGATGCGGTCGCAGGCCAACGGTGGCTCCCCGGCGACTCAGCGCCGGTCGGCACGGGGAAGGTCCTCCTCTGCAGTGGCGGAATGCCGTCGACGTCCGCCGGGTGGATCGCAGCACTCGAGGGCCGAGGATGCGGAGATCGCGCAGGCCGCAAGATGGCGGTGGGGCTCTGGTAGGCCGATGCAGTCGCGGGCCCACGGCGGCTCTCCGGCGACTCCGCGACCCCGCACCGGTCCGCGCGGGAAAGGTCCCCCACTGATGTGGAGGATTGCCGTCGCCGCCCGCCGGGCGGACCGCGAAGCTCAAGCGCCGGGGGTTTGGGGATAGTGTAGGCCGCAAGATGGCGGCGGGGCCCTGGCAAGCTGATGCGGTCGCGGGCCGTATAGCGGAGCTGTCCGGCGGTCAGGAAGACCAATTTGACGTTAGGCAGATGCAGGGGACACCCCGGAGCCTGGACCGCTGTTTTGGGGGTTTGGGCCGTGGCTAAATGCCATGGATGGCATTAGATAGGGATTGCTGATGGCGGAGCTCCTCAGAACCACGTCTTTCGCCGCTCACGTCCGGACACGCCGGGCCTTTATTGTTATATTGGTGGATCATTTGCAGGAGCTGTCTGTACAAGGGGACATTAGTTATTTTTCATTGGTATGACAACCATACATTCCACTGAGCTTTACAACAAAGGATACAGTTATACACTGGCAACAGAACATAATAAAAGAACAGATACCAGGTAGAATGCAATGGCAAGACTACCACTGTGGGGCCAGATGGCAAGGACATTCTAATTCAGGATTCCCATTGTCAATGATCTGAGAGACAAGGCTAATGTGGATGTATTATTGGTACTGCCTGCAGTTAGTCAATTTAGAACTCAAGCATGTAATAGAATTGATACACCAATAAAAAATATACTTTATGGAGTTTCTAGCTAAAATATGGGGAATAAACTGTATTCAATAATTCATATTTTTTGTCATTTTTATAATTATTAATATAAATGAACTTTAGCATTATCATTGCATACAACTATACTATTAGGGATGAGCCGAACACGAACGGTTCGGTTCGCAACAGGCAAAAAGTTCTAGCGAATATGCGAACCCTATTAAAAGTTTAGGGGACATGAACATGAAAATTCAAAAGTGTTAATGTTAAAGACTTGTATATAAGTTATTGCCATAAAGTGTTTGGAGACCCGGGTACTGCCCTAGGGGACATGTATCAATGTAAAATTTTTTTTTTTTAAAACAGCCATTTTTTCAGGAGCAGTGATTTTCATAATGCTTGCAGTGAAACAATAAAAATTAAATATTCCTTTAAAAATCCTGCCTGGGGGGTCCCCTTAGTCTGCATGTAAAGTGGCGCATCTGTGCAATGTGTAGAACAGTGCCGCAGCAAAATACAATTTCTAAAGGAAAAAATGTCATTTAAACTTGCTCACAGCTATGATGTATTGCCGACTTTTGGCAATATAAATTCAAAATTCAAAAAAAAATTGGCGTGGGAGTCCTCCCCAAAATCCATACCAGACCCTTATCAGTAATGAGTATGCAGCCTGGAGGACAGAATAGGGGGGGCAGCGAGCACCACCCCCCTCCTGAATCATACTGGGCCACATGCCCTCAAAATGGAATGGGTGCTTTGGGGTCCCTTCCTAAAGCACTTTGTCCCCATGTTGAGGGGGACAAAGACCTCTTCCGGACAACCCTGGCCATTTGTTGTCGGGGTCTGCGGGTGGGGGGCCTATCAGAATGTCAATCCATCTTTAATCACGCCGCCCGATGGATCCAAAAAATTGAAAAAAAAAAGAAAAAACTCTGCCTCCATAATAAAGAAATTGTCAAAAAACTGTCTTTTGTGGTTTTTACCTTTTGACACTTTTTTTGGTAAATGGGTATAGGTAGATGTACCTGATACCCATTCACATAGGGAGGGGGGCGGGATTTTGGGCCCCCCTTGGTAAATATTTGAGGGTAAGCGGCTTGGTATGGTTCAGGAGGGGTTCAGAGCTTCACAGGTTCCCACTGGAGTCCTCCTCCACTCCACCATGTTGACATCATGGAGCTGGTGGATGTTAGAGACCTTGCGCTCCTCCAGCTTCCATTTAAGGATGCCCCACAGATGTTCAATAGGGTTTAGGTCTGGAAACATGCTTGGCCAGTCCATTACCATTACCGTCAGCTTTTTTAGCAAGGCAGTGGTCATCTTGGAGGTGTGTTTGGGGTCATTATCATGTTGGAATACTGTCCTGCGGCCCAGTCTCCGAAATAAGGGGATCATGCTCAATATTTTGTGTGGCCGCCATAATTTTCCAGTGCTGCCTTAACCCTCTTGGGCATGGAGTTCATCAGAGCTTCACAGGTTTCCACTGGAGTCCTCTCCCACTCCTCCATGATGACATCGGCCCAGTCTCCGAATGGAGGGGATCATGCGATCTCGCAGTGCATTATGGGGCACTCTGCGGTGCTCAAATTTGCCGCGAACGCCCCATATGTTTGGTTAATTTGCGGACTAACAAACACCCGATGTTCGAATCCAACTTTACATCGGGACCATCCTATTCCCTATTGAAAGATTTTCCCTCTTTTGTGATTCTGTTGGTAGCTCAAGATTTAGGTTTCCCCCCTCAATTTCATTGGTGATCAGAACATTGATCCTAATTTCCCTAATGGTGAGACAGACAGCAATCAAAGCCTGACAGGTTTTTAACCCCTCACCACATACAGTACACATCTAAAATATAGTTATACTTTTTATGTAATCACCTCAGCAGCCTACATTGGATTGTTGTATGCTGGGTATGCAGAACACTAAGTTTTAATGCCAGCATTAGCATCTAGGAGCAACCTCTAATGTTTGTAACCCTAAAAAAAAAAAAGAGAGATCCTGTTTCCTTAAAGCTGGTTAAACAGCTCAAAGCTTGTGCTGTGTAATCTGCCCCTCTCTAAACTGTAAAAAACTTGGCTGATTCTGCCACTTCCTGTGTCCCCCTCTGTGAGCTGACCACGCTAATCATGGCTGCTGAGCCCTGACTTCCATGGTCAGCTTGCGTGCCTCCTTCACCTGCAGCTCTGCTCTGTCCTCCTCACCCCCTCCCTCCCTGCCTGTCAGCTCCACGTGTCTCTGTCTACGCACCCCCTCCTGCCACTATTATTAAAAAATAAAAGATTACAAATTGTTACTGCCAGACCTCTATTATAACTAGGCATAACACACAAGGTAAATGTTTTTCTAAAATGAAGCTTGTAAATAACGTTTTACAACTATCTTCACGACAGTCACGTGCTTCCCGGCTGGTCTCCTACTCCGAACCAGTGCTACTGCGGGAGGGGCTGAGTGGCCACGTGACCTCCCTGGCTGATATCAGAGGGAGATCTGGGCCCCTCCCACAGTAGCCCTGGATCGGATTAGGACACCGGCCGGGAGTCACATGACTGGCCTGAAGATAGCTGTAAAACGGTATTTACAAGCTACGTTTTAGAAAAACATTTACCATGTGTGTTATGCCAAGTTATAATAGAGGGAATGGCAGTGAATTACATTTTTGAGGTAACAACCACTTTAAACGCGGGCACCAAATCCACCAATGCTGCCAGCTGTTTTCCTCCAGCGATCCCTGCTTTTCCTTAACCACCAAAGCTATTTCTCATCTCTGATCTTGCTACTCCTTCTCTCCCTCCTGAGTTTTGAGAAGCATCAGGGGGGAACCACTGCCCATGTCCCCCTCTTACTGCTTCCCCCAGCTTTCAATGGCAATTCCCAGGTGTGAAAATTACATCCTGGACTTGTAGAGTAATACAGCAGCTGCATGAGTATTTTATTGGGATTTTATGTGATAGACCAACACAAGGTGGCACATAATTGTGAAGTCGAAGAAAAATGATAAATGGTCTTTTTGGGGATGTCTCTACCAGCTTTGCACATCTAGAGAGTGAAATTTTTGCCCATTCTTCTTCGCAAAATAGCTCAAGCTCTGTAAGATTGGATGGAGAGCATCTGTGAACAGCAATTTCCAAGTCTTGCCACAGATTCTCAATTGTATTTAGATCTGGACTTTGAATGGGCCATTCTAACACTTAAATATGCTTAGATCTAAACCATTCCATTGTAGCTCTGGCTGTATGTTTAGGGTCATTGTCCGGTTGGAAGGTGAACCTCCGCCCCATCCCAAGTCTTTTGCAATGTAAATGTATTTTATTGGGATTGTATTTATTAGACAAACACAAAGTGGCACATAATTTAACTTTTTACAAATAAATATGTGAAAAGTGTGGCGTGCATTTGTATTCAGCCCTCCTGAGTCAAAACTTTGTAGAACCACTTTTCTCTACAATTACAGCTGCAAGGCTTTTTGGGGATGTCTCTACCAGCTTTGCACATCTAGAGAGTGAAATGTTTGCTAATTCTTCTTTGCAAAATAGCTAAGCTTTGTCAGATTGGATGGAGAGTGTCCGTGAACAGCAATTTTTACGTTTTGCCACAGGTTCCCAATTGGATTTAGACCTGGACTTTGACTGGGTCATTCTAACACTTGAATATGCTTAGATCTAAACCATTTCATTGTAGCTCTGGCTGTATGTTTAGGGTCATTGTCCTGTTGAAAGGTGAACCTCCGCCCCATCCCAAGTCTTTTGCAGACTCTAACAGGTTTTCTTTCTAAGATTGCCCTGTATTTGGCTTCATCCATTTTCCCATCAACTCTGACCATCTTCCCTGTCCCTGCTGAAGAAAAGCATCCTCACAACATGATGCTACCATCACCATGTTTCAGGGTGGGGATGGTGTGTTCAGGGTGATGTGAAATGTTCGTTTTCGACACACATAGCGTTTTGCTTTTAGGCCAAAAAGTTCAATTTTTTCATACTGCAATGTGACTGGCATGCATGCTCCACCATTTTTGGCTATGGCTGGTCCAGTATTATTCATAATCTGAGTAAGGAGACCAGCAGATGCACAGAATACACAGCAGAAAAGTCAGACAATGCCACTGTGTACTTTCGGGTCCTCGTAAAACCTGATATCTGGAGCATATCTGGAGCTGCACAGTGATACTAAGACAATTGGGTGGCTGCTGAAAGTGGGGTCCCCTAAGCTCACACATTGTGGGGGAGAGTGCAGTTTGGTATCTTTGCCCTGGATGCTGAATTGTTGTTGGGAAACAGACTTTATTTGATGCTACAGACTGGAAGCTCAAGAATGTAATTTTGTTTTTGTAAAAATGATAACAAGGAATAAGTAAATACCCTTTCTCTTTACTTATTTATTGCTGAATGGTGTTTGCCAGTAGATAGCCTAACATAAAAGAGCTAAAAGCCTTTAAAGGCTTGTAACTAGAGAATTCCTTTTTACGTCAGAGTGTGTAATTCAAATAGCTCTGTATTTTTTCTGATTCTGAATCCCTATTCCTTATTGAGCTTTAAGCTGGATTATTTTATACAATATCTTCATACCTTTTTTCAGTTAAACAGACCATTAATTACAAGCACAACATCTTTGATTAAACATATACTTAATTAGTTATGCTAAGCTCTTCTAAGAGCTTCTAATATTTACAGTTGAATAATTCCTTTAGTGTTTTTAATTAAAATTGTTTTTAAACATCCACAGGTTAGCCACGTGTGCACTTTGCATAAAAGTTTGAGCTTTACAGTCTCATTGGCTCACACTGCTATCTAATTAATCCGTACTGATTGAATGTTTTTTAAATTCTCGGTAATGCAAAGCTATCAGCAAGACACACTGGGGGAACACAAACTGGTTTTCAGTGTGGTCCTTTTATCTGCTCAAAGTCATTTCTAAAGGCTACAAATGTTAATTGTTTTGATTAAGCATGTTGATAACAACATAGGGGCCTGTTTACAAAATGGACAACATTGATTTTTTTATGTTTTTTTTTTTTTTTAAGATACTGTAAGTATAATTTGTGGTAATTTTGTCTAATGCTGCGTCAGGAAATCTGTCAATTTCTGACTATTTTAAATAGAATCTATTTTGCACATAATTTTCTAAATTTGTAAAAACTTCTCAGTCATTTATTCTCAAAATATTTCATATTATAATGTGTTCCATTCTAAATCTGATGTAATACCTTTTTTTTAAAGGAGCGAGATTAAAGAAGAAAGGGAACATTTTTTTATTTTTTGGCCATTTTACCAGTTTCTATTTCCCACTCTTTGCGATATTTTACCCAAAAACACTGTACCTTTTAAGTGAATAAAAAGGTATATTGCAGAAAACAATATGATGGGACTTCATGCGTTATGTATATATGGTTTGGTATTTCCATGATAGTAGCTGTGGGCACATGGGGCAAAAAATGGATTTTACCTGTAAAACCTTATTGATATTGTATTTTTTGATTGATTCATGGTTTTAAAGGGTAACTTCCCTTTAGTGAAAAAAATATAGACCAAATAATAAAAACATGTAGCGTATACAATTGGCTACACAAGTGATATTGTAATTTGATGTTATTAAAAAATACCTTTCCTTTTCAATCTGCAGTTGCTGTAATTTTTGTAGAATTCTATGAAATATGACAACCTGGATGCCTTTTGTACACAGTCAGTGTTTAAATGGCTCACTAATTTTCCCAGAAGTCTGTACTAAGATACAAGTAAAATTTTAGGCATCCTTTGCATTAGAAATTAAATTAGTGGTAATATACTCTCTAAGGCAGGGGTCTCAGACTGGCGGCCCTCCAGCTGTTGCAAAACTACAACTCCCATGAGGCATTGCAAGGCTTACAGTTACAAGCATGACTCCCACAGAGAGAAGCATGATGGGACTTTCGCAACAGCTGGAGGGCTGCCAATTCGAGCCCTCGGCTCTTATGCCTTGTACACATGATCGGAACTTCCGATGGAAAAAGTCAGATGGACTTTTTTCATCGGATATTCCGACCATGTGTATGCCCCATCTGAGTTTTTCCATTGGAAATTCCGTCGGAGTTTAGATAGAGAACATGTTATCTTTTACTCCGATGTAATTCCGTCGGAATTCCGATGTGATTTTGGCCGGTAAAAAGTCCGACCGTGTGTACAAAGCATAAGGTATAATTACTTCTAAAGGGTTGAAATCATTGCAACTTTCCTCAGCATCAGCTGATTAAATTGAAAACAGACACTGCCATTTAGGCACCAGACTTTCAAGGACATAAGATCTTCCAGATAGGACTCAGCTACACAGTTTGCTAAAATCATTGCAAAGTATATAGATTACCCAAAGGGGATTGTTTTCTTCTCAAAAAAAAGTGGAGTTACTCTTTAACAAGTCCATATATGGAAGGAGCCCCAGACCAAAAAATAAGAGTCCAAATTAATTTATTGATGTTGTGTTGAAAGACAGTCAAAGTCTTTGAAGTAGGGTAGCCTTGCCTGTTGCGAGCAGCCTAACCTAAGCCAGTGGGCTCTTCAAAAGTTTCTTGCCCTCTAACTACCTTGTTTAACCTCATATGAAAGTCAAAGCACTTCTTGGATGCCCTTTTTTTTCATTGGAATTTACTCTTTAACAAATCACATTCTATGTACCAATGGATAATACATAATATGTTTTGTAGAAGATCATTTGATATAAGAAGTTTTAGGCTTCTCCAAATCAAGCACTTGAAATGGATTGTTTTTACTACTGGAATATGAGAACAAGAAAAACATGACACAAACTTTTTATTTGGTTTATTGATTTACAGTATCTAGCCTTGAGATAAATTATATTTAAAGCATAGCAATGAACGCATACACACATACCATACATCTTAAAATATTTGGGATATGACAGCTTCCTCTGTCCTCTTCAAGGATACATACAAGAACATATTTCACTCATCCACATGAAAGCTACTATTTGTTTTTAAAAGCTGGGGGAAATAAAAAAAAAACGGTTACTCTGTCCAATATGAAAAGGTGGCATAGCCCAGGCAGAGACAATTTAAGAAAACCTTGACCTGTCTATTGTAGTGCATGTATTTTGTTTTCTGCAGTGGATTGAAATTGTAAATCACTCTAGGAGTGGACAAGTTATTGATGCAGATCCTTTTTTTGTGAGCGGGTCAAAAGAAATGGGTCACTAGTTCTCTTTTAATAGCAGTAGGAGGGTTCATTGACTTAAGGATTGGTTAGCAATACATATTATTGTCCCCTAGAGAGAGACTTATGTTTGCCTATTTTTCAATGTGTTTTGTGACCTCAGCCTAACAGTGCTCCTATTGTTTTCTTTATGTTTTGACTTATTAGCTAACAGAATATCATTGCAACTTTCTGGAATTTAAAAAACATTGAATTAACATCTTAAATTGTCTGCAGCCACATAGTGTAGCAAATTCTAGGGGTATTTTCTGAGAATGATCTCATCTAAAGCAAATAAATATTATGTGCAATAACACTTTTCCTCAAAAAAAAAACCCCAGCTACCCCTCCTTAGCTTCCTGGCTTGGTCCAAAAAGTTCATATAATGCTGCCTGCACAGTAACTGAATAGAGCTGTGCACCCAGGATGTGAGGGTAAGTAAGAGGGGGGGGGGGGTCTGACTTCTTGTAGATTAGTAGTAATTCTGTGGAGATTAATCACATTGTGAGTTAGGACAGCGTAGTGGACAAACGTGCATAGTTTAAACATTAGCTATTGGAAACAAAACAGAAAATATAAAGTATTTCTGACAGTTTTTCTTAATTTGCTTACTTTTTTAATTTTGGTATTGTGGTTGTTGCTGGGTAGTTGTTGTTGTCATTGGTGATCGCTTACAAGGCTTTATCAGTACAGGAGTACTAGAATATAGCTACGCTTTGGGAGTATTGGGCGTGTTCCAATTACCATATGTAATGCCCCATACACACGATCGTTTTTCATGCCGTTAAAAATGCAATTTTTAAAAATGGGCATTAAAACCGATCGTGTGTATGCTCCAGAGCATTTTTAACGACGTGAAAAACGGCCATTAAAATTTTCGAACATGCTCTATTTTTTCACGTCGTTTTTCATGTCGTTTTTTTTTTAACGATGTGAAAAACGATAGTGTGTATGCTTTTACGAGGTGAAAAAAACCGCGCATGCTCAGAATCAAGTATGAGATGGGAGCGCTCGTTCTGGTAAAACTAGCGTTCGTAATGGAGATAGCACATTCGTCACGCTGTAACGGACTGAAAAGCACAACAAACTTTACTAACATGAAGGGTGGCGCCATCCAAATGGAACTTCCCCTTTATAGTGCCGTCGTACGTGTTGTACGTCACTGCGCTTTGCTTGAACGTTTTTTAAAATGATCGTGTGTACGCAAGACAGGCTTGAGAGGAAACATGAAAAAAAAACGACGAGAAAAACGTCGGTTTAAAAAATGGCATGAAAAACGATTGTGTGTACGCTGCATAAGGGTAAGTTATTATCCCAATCAATGCAGTATTTAAGTGGTTTAGTAGTAACTCTGTGGAGTTACTCTTTATAGTCTGCTCATTATGAGTTCATCAAGACAGAAATGCAGTGCACAAAAATGCATAGTTTGAACATCAGTAGTTTAAAAACAGCAGGATTTTGAATGCAGCAGAAAGTCCTTGGTAAGTACCTTTGATTAGAAAATAGTTGAAGATCTCTGACTTGGTTCAGTGTAATACAGTACATGCTTGGCAGTTGTTTTATGTGCAATATGCAAGTTTTCCAAATTTCCAGGCTATGTGGTGACATACGCACCTGAGGATGCGTTAATAAAGAAATGTGTAGGGCGAGGATTGCTGACGTCACCACAAAGTTAAGAGGAAGGTTCTGGCAGTTTGCATGTTCATGATATTGCTCTGGCATTTTTTCTTATGCTGTTCATTGTGTAGTGCAGCTTATGCACTTGTCTATTGTGGGTTTTATTATTTGATTTGCTTTTATTATTGCTACAGATTAAACGTTAGTACACTATGCAACTTTCTGTTTTGTTTTAATGTTTGGGGCTGCATGAGATGTTTATTATGAAGGTGGGTACTACTGCCACTGGCTCAGTCTGGAGATTATATGAAGCCTTAAATAACCTACCTATAACTTGGAGATGTATTGCCCTGTAGTGATGGGCCGAACACCCCCCTGTTCGGTTCACAGCAGAACTCCCGAACAGGGGAAATGTTCTAACCTGAACAGCGAACCCCATTGAAGTCTATGTGAGCCGACCAGGGAAAATAAAAAAGTGCCCATTTTGAAGGCTTATATACAAGTATTGCCATAAAAGGGGTATGGGGGTCTGGGTACTGTCCTGGGGGACATGTAGCAAAAAAAACAAACAAAAAAAGTTATTGTTTTTTCAGAAGCAGTGATTTTAATTATGCTTAAAGTCCTACAATTAAAAGGAAAAATTCCTTTAAATATAGTGCCTGGGGGGTCCCCCTATGGTGCTTGTAAAGTGTCATCAAATGACATTTCTAAAGAAAAAAAAACAACTCAAATCCCATTGAAAATGACTCGTGGTTACAATTGCTGGCACCCGGCTATTGAAAAAGAAAGAATGATGTGGGGTCTCCCCCAGTCTAAAACAAAAATGGTCGTATCAGACCCTTATCTGGGCATGATGCAGCCTGGCAGGTCAGGCAAAGGGGGAGGACGAGCGAGCGCCCCCCTCCTAAACAATCATTAGCAGGGGGCGGTGCTACTGAGTAACGTAGCCAGGTGCCCCGCCTGGCCTGGTATGGACTGGGAGGTGACCACATGCCATTTATTTTTCATACCTTTTCATCGTTGGCTATTTTTTTTGTACAATCAGCTGTGAGCGGGGAAGCCCGTTAACAGCGGATGAGTAATCGGTTGTTACCGCATTAAGTATTTTACCACATAATATTAGCCGTTATTTAACTCTTAGTGAATTGACCCCATTGTGACTCATTTGGATATATTTACATACAATGTATTATTTTTATTTAAAGGATTATTTTATTACAATATAAGTGCTCCTTTTGTTTATTGTGATATGTGGTGACATTGCTTGTCTGGATTCAGTCTGGGATCAGAAGGCTGTTTAAGCATCTTTGTTCTGTTAAGCTACCTTGCAAAAAGTCACCTTTTCCTCAAAGGCTTCTCAGAAGAAAGGCAGTGTGGACATCTGTTGGGTCTGGAAGAGTTCTGACTGTGGACAATAAGCATGAAGCTTTTGGTGTGTCGCTATATACCCTTATACTGTTCTTTTTTTAACTATATGGTGACACAGTGCAAGCATAACTGTTTGTGAGAATGGTGACTCTTCTGGGCATAGGATGGAAGTCCCTAAGAATGAAATTGCTTTGTCGAAAGTAGGTTTTGTATCTGACGTTACAAACCAGTCAATTGTCGTAAATAAGGTTTCTAAAAGGAGAGGTCATCATGTTTGTGACTCAGCGTAGGTGGTGTTTCTTAAGGATATGTTGTAGAAGTCCTAAAATAAGTTTGATGTTTACATGGTGCTACTATTAGGAGAGATAAGAGGTGTATTTTAACTATTGTCAAGAAAGATAGTTAAGAATAGGCTTGTGCAATTCGTTTCGTAACGAATCGAAATTCGTCCGAATTTAGCAACTTTCGGACATTCGGAAGCATTCGAATTTCCGAACAAAGCAATTACGAATAAAACCGAATCCGAAATAAATTATATCGCAAATAGCGAATGCCCGAATGTCTTCGGCATAATTTGTTATGAAAAAAGTTACGAATGTACGAATCCATTCGAAGCACAATAACACTCTGCTCTGCTCTCTGCTTCTCCCTCACCGTGCCGAACTCCCTCTCAAAATGGTGTACAGGGGCGGAGCCTATAGCCGCATGTAAAAAACTAAAGTAAAATACGAGATTTTGAATCGTTACAAATAACCACTATGTATTTAGAAAAGTACAAATCCATTCGAAGCACATTAGGCATAATAGGCAGCATCGTTGTGAGAGAGACACGGAAAATTACGAATCAACTAACCCAAAAAAAGTTACGAAAGTAGGAGTTGTGTCCAGAATCAACGAAAAACAATGTACTCTACCGAAAGTACGAATTATAAATCAACTAAAAATAAGGCTTACATTAATACAAATCATTCCGATTCAACTAAATATGTCGCTTGCGAAAATACGAATTAGTCCGAACATGAAAACTCCTGTCTAGCAAAATTACGAACGATTACGAATCAACAGGACCGAAAAGAAACAAAC
This sequence comes from Rana muscosa, assembly GCA_029206835.1. Classification (NCBI taxonomy): domain Eukaryota; kingdom Metazoa; phylum Chordata; class Amphibia; order Anura; family Ranidae; genus Rana; species Rana muscosa. The sequence goes on from CM055118.1 coordinate 739,085,037, forward strand.
CGAAACTAAACAAATTTTTCCGTTGTGCACAAGTCTAGTTAAGAATGCAAAGTTGATGTTATTGTGCACCTTGATAACAATGATTTGCATTGCATAATACTTTCTGTACAGAAAGTTTTTCAGATTTTAGGCTAGGATCTTCACAAGGTAAATTATACCTTTATTTTTTCAGATCTCTTACCTGTCTATAATGCACAGAAAGGGAAGGTCTTTCCTATTGCAGAGTTCAATAATTGGTTAAAATAATAGTGTAAAACTGCAGGTTTTGGTTATGTTAGTCATGATGCTAGCATGTGGTCTGGTATTGAGCTGTACAAAAGAAATGGTCTGCATCCCTCACACAAAGGCATTGAGCTACTAAACATAGAATTCAGGGATTTTTAGGTATGCATTTAAGCCGAGAAATGGGGTAGAGGTTTAGTAGATAAGGAACTTTTCTGCCCTTAGCACGTAAAAACAATTGTGATGGTTTGTGTTTCTAATGACTTGGCTGATGAGGTAGTTAATTCCGATTCTGGTACTTGTAATCCAACAGTTGATAGCATTATTCTTACATTGTGCACTAAGCTTGTAGTTTAGGTAAAAAGCTTTGGCATCTGACTGCTTTTATGTCTAGGGCTAACTTGGATTGTGTTGAAAATACAGAGACATGGTAAAGGAATTTAAATGACTGCAAAAAAATATATACCAAATTACTCATTATATAGGAAAGACAAAGTATGAAAGAAGGGAGGTGAAGCTGCTATTTATGTCAAAAATAGCTAGCATAAACCTAACATTAATTAAGAAAAAAAATGAAGTACCTACCTACAAACCAGAGAGGAATCTTCCATTAGAACTGGTGTTGTATATAGACTCCATAGATTAGTCTAAGGATTATGATGAACTGTTGGTTGAAAAGATAACTCAAGTGACAATGAAAGGAGAGGTTTTGTTTATGGGTGACTACAACATGCTGAACATTAACTGGAATTTTAAAACTGTCCTTACAAGCAGGAGCTTGTTGGAGGTATAGGTTTTGATTTACTATAGGCAAATAGGCTGTTTACTTTTAAAAGGATATTTTCATTTTGCAAGGGGATTTTCCTTTGGCTTAGTGAATGTGGTGAAAATTGACTTTGAAAAGAATTCCTAATATGCATTTGATACAGCTTTACAATATGATCTCATTAAAAGTTGTTTGGGGGTTCAGTGGATACACAGTTTGCCAAGGGACAGAGTGTGGTTGTAAATGGGTTTCATTCGGGAAAAAGTCTAGCCACTAGTGGTGTACCACAAGGCTCTGTACAAGGTCCTGTTTTAATTTATTTTTTTGTAAGTGATATAACTGAAGGTTTAGTGGACAAGGTATGCCTTTTCCCTGATGACACAAAGTGTGCAATAAAGTTGATACTATTGGAAGTGTCTGTAACATGGAACATGATTTGGTATTACTGGAAACTTGGTCAAAGCAGTGGAAGCTGAAGATCAATGTTTCCATATATAAAATAATGCACTTAGGGAAAAATAATTTTCTAACAGAGTACAATTTTTTGGATGCAGTGTTGACTGGCACTAAACAGGAAAATGTTTGTGGGTACTTATTTCAGATGATTGCAAAATTAACAAATATTGTGGCCAGGCAGTGGGGAAAGCTAATAGAATTATAGGGTGTATCACTAGAGATATCACCAGCAGGTCCCCAAAAAAACTTTTGGAGGGGTCTGTGTGGCTTTTTTTTTTAAAGAAGACCACATACCCTAAACATAGGGGTGTCTCCCTGGCAAAGCATCTTGTCCCTATTTTGATGAGGATAAGGGCCTCTTTCCCACATTCCTGCCCAGTGATTGTGGGGGTCTGCAGACAGGAGGCTTTTTTTAATCTGGAGGCCCCTTCAAAAGCAAGGGGACCCCAGATACCGCCCTCTTCGTGAATGAGTAAGTACCCCTACTTATTTACAAAACTTAAGCTAGAAAAAAAGCATCCAAAAGTTTGACATGTCCTTTATTTAAAAAAAATACAAATCCCCAAAAAAGTCCCTTGTTGTAAATCTATCGTCAATCATAGTGCACATTTACTCGCTGAAATTAAAATTCCACTGGCCACTAGTAGGGAAATTATTGACCAAATATTTGCTTATGTGGCCGCGGATCAGCTATATAAGGGAAGGGGTGGGGATAGTAGGGACATAGTTGACCAAATATTTGCTTATGTGGCCTTGGATTCCCAGAACCATCTGCTTCCTTAGGAACTATTGACAGGGGGAAGAAATACTACAGTATATGATGCTCGGCTCCTGAAAAACACTGTGGCGCGAACAGACACAAGTACAGGTGTTTGTCCAAACACCCGAACAGCCAAAGTTCAGTCTAAACCTAGGTTCATACTGCTCATTCCTAATAGTGGTAATTAAAATCCAGCTCTATTTTACATGGTAACTATGACTAAACCATGACTATTGAGCCCTACCCAATTTTTGCTGTTGAGCATATAGAATGCCTCGCACCGATTTTCATAGTTGACAGCCCTATTATATCTATAGTATTCACTATTACATATTTTTATCCCAGTCTCAAGACTTTGACCACAACATGTTTGTAAACTGATGATGGTGATGGTCTCATACAGTATACTGTACCTGTATATGATTTAGAACATATTTGGAACTGTAAGCTGTGTAATAAACATAGGCCTATTATCTATAAAAAAAAACCTGCACAGTAGCTTATAAAAAAGAAGCACACATCTTTTCGTTGTTATTTGTGAGTGAATGGGACACATGTCAAAATGTAGGATGCTTACAAACAAAGCATACCATCTGTTGATCGGTAAGACAGAAACTTTCAAATGCCAAAGAAGGATTCTGAATCTGCAAAAGATGTCACCTGTATGAGACTTTGAGTATATTTTTTGATGCTTCCTAATACAGAAAAACATTATGGGTCCTGTAGGTGAGGTCATAATTGGGAATAGACCTTTGTTCTGGATGGGGGTGCCTTAAAGTGAAACAAATGCCCGGTCAAAATATGCATCTTCATCATCTTTCTTCCAACATGATTTTTGTTCTGGGTGAGGGTGCCTTAAAGTGAAACAAATGTCCAAACAAAAGATGCATCTTCATTATCTATCTTCCAATATGATTTTGTTGTGTGTCACATAGTAACATATCATGTAATATATATATATATATAATGTTTGCATAAACTTTGCAATGACCATTGTCATTATCTCTTCTCTCACATCTGAACATTGCTTACTACTAGCAGTCATATTGATGTTACTCACTACTCACTACCCAGTAGTTCAGTGGCCTTTAACCACTTCCTTACTGGGCACTTAAACCCCCCTCCTGCCCAGACCAATTTTCAGCTTTCAGCGCTGATGCACTTTGAATGACAATTGCGCGGTCATACAACACTGCACCCAAATGACATTTTTATCATTTTTTTCCCACAAATAGAGCTTTCTTTTGGTGGTATTTGATCACCTCTGCGGTTTTTATTTTTTGCGCTATAAACAAAAAAAGAGCGACAATTTAGAAAAAAAAACACTATTTTTAACTTTTTGCTAAAATAAATATCCCAATTTTTTTTTACATTTTTTTTTCTTTTAGTTTAGTCCGATACGTATTCTTCTACATATTTTTGGTAAAAAAAAATCGCAATAAGCGTTTATTGATTGGTTTGCGCAAAAGTTATAGTGTTTACAAAATAGGGGATAGATTTATGACATTTTTATTTTTTTCCACTAGTAATATCGGTGATCTGCAATTTTTGTCAGGACTGCGATATTGGGGCGGACACATCGGACACTTTTGACACTATTTTGGGACCATTCACATTTATACGGCGAACAGTGCTATAAAAATGCACTGATTACTGTATAAATGTGACTGGCAGTGAAGGGGTTAACCACTAGGGGGCGGGAAGGGGTTAAATATGTTCCCTCATGAGTGATTCTTACTGTGGGGGGAGGGGACTGACTGGGGGAGGTGACTGATGGTTGTCCCTATGTACAAGGGACACACCATCAGTCTCCTCTCCCTAGCAGGACATGGATCTCTGTGTTTACATACAGAGATCCACGTCCCTGTCTCTGTGACAACCGATCGTGGGTACCTGGCGGACATCGCGGCCGCCAGGCACGCGCATCGGCACCCGCGCGACACAGCGGGCACAGCTCTTCTGCGATGCGCGCCGCCGCGGGTGCGCATTGCGGAAGTAAACAAGAGGACGTCCTGGGGACGTCCACCCGACAGTTCAGGTCTGCGCTGCAGCCGTCTTTCGGCTATAGCGTGGATCTGAACTGGTTAAATTTTAACCACTAGCCACCCAGGCCAATTCTGGCATTTCTCTCCTACGTGTTAAAATCATCATTTGTTGTGCTAGAAAATCACACAGAACCCCCAAATATTATATATGTTTTTTAGCAGACACCCTAGAGAATAAGATGGTGGTCGTTGCAACTTTTTTTCGCTCGGTATTTGCACAGCAATTTTCCAATCGTGTTTTATGCATTAAAAAAAAAAAAAAAACTGTAAAGTTAGTTACATTTTTTTGTATAATGTCATACTTGACGTGATTGTAGCCGTATTAGTGCAATTGTGACAGAGAAAATTGAGTACTGTCCGTGATACTTTTTTTATTTGCACTAACATACAATTTTTCAGGACAAGCTTTCAAGATCCAAGCAGTTCTCTTGGACCTTGAAGAAGTGGACATACCCCGAAAGCTTGTCCTGAAAAATTGTATGTTAGTGCAAATAAAAAAAGTATCACGGACAGTACTCAATTTTCTTTGTATAATGTGAAAGATGATGTTACGCCGAGTAAATAGATGCCTAACATGTCACGCTTCAAAATTGCACATGCTCGTGGAATGGCTCCAAACTTCGATACTTAAAAATCCCCATAGGCGACACTTTAAATTATTTAACAGATTACATGTTTTGAGTTACAGAGGGGTCTAGTGCTAGACTTATTTTTCTCGCTCTAACGTTCGCGGCGATACCTCACATGTGTGGCTTGAATGCTGTTTACATATGTGGGCTCGACTTACGTATGCGTTCGCTTCTGCGAGCGAGCATGCGGTGACAGGGGCACTTTCAATTTTGTTTTATTTTTTTATTGTTCATTTTACTTTTATTTTGACCCTTTCTTTTTATTTATTTTTTAATCACTTTTATTCCTATTACAAGGAATGCAAATATCCCTTGAAATAGGAATAGTGCATTACGGGTCCTATTTACAGTGAGATCATTTAAATGCAGAGGCCGGGCGTGACATCATAACATCGCGCCCAGCCTCCGAACGATCATAGAGACTCCAGGGGACCATCTGGCCCACCGGTAATCTCTATGGTCAGCATCCGGGGGCGGTTGGTTCCTTCTCCGGTTCGCCGATGCCAGGGGCGAGCTGGGAGAAGCGCTGGAGGGTGGCGGGAGGGGGGGGCTTCCCCTCTCGCCACCTATAAGAACAATCAAATGGCTGAACAGCTTCTATAATTGTTCTTATGGTGAAGGGAATCGCCAGCTCTAAAAGACAATATCTGAATGATGCCTGTAGCTGCAGGCATCATTCAGATATCACCTTTCAAAGTGCGCGACCTCATATGACGGACAACATGCGGTTAAAGGCCAAGTTCAAGTTTAATTTTGTAACTTTAAAGGCTAAGTTACAGAAAAAATAAAATTACATGTATTATTTTTTCCTGCAGGAGCCTGAAAAGCATTGCAGTGGATGACAGGTGCAATGTGCAATGTGGCCTCCTGCAGACATATCCTCCAGCTTTCAGCATGTACCTCTGTATGGGTTTTGTGTTTGAAAGCTGAAGGACATGTTAGTTGACTATGAGAGCACTCATCAGTGCCCCTGCAGCCCATTGCAACTACAATGTACAAGTCCGTACAAGTGTGTCTGCTGTGGTGGCAGAAGGTACACAGAGTTTATTCATTCACTGGAACCTGTGAATGAATGATGAAGCCCTGCAGAGCAGCACTGTTTTAGAAAAAGTGACAGTGGGTGCCGAGAGAGGAACCCACCAGCTGTCAGAGGGAGGGGGGTTCGGGGGGAGAGGAGGCAGGAGCTTGAATGTGTTACATGTTCCACCCTAAATATGGCTGGAACATGTTCCAAAGGTGAACTTATCCTTTATATTGGAACTACTGAAAAAAATATGCCCAGTAGTACTTAATATAAGTGTATCTGCATTTACAGTTTTCTCCAATTTTGCAAATCCCCGCAAATACCTTGGATGTCCACCTAATGTCGTGGTAGTTGTGCAATTATTCTTCACTGTTACTAAATTAAGAGAACAGTTGCCATGCTCATGTCACTTGCTATTCCACTGCTTTCTGGATTGGGACTTGTTTAGACTGTCATAAAGGAGCCTTTACTTATACTTTAAAGTGGTTGTAAACCCTCTTTTAAAAAAAAAAAAACCTGCAAGACAAAGCCATAATGAGCTAGTATGACTAGCCTACTAGCTCATTATGCATCACTTACCTTAGATTGGGGCCCCCAAAGCCGTCCTCATCTCCCCCTCCAGCCGCAGCCATCGCTCCTCAGATACCCGAAAGGTTACTTCCGGGTATCGCCGCTCCAGCCAATCACAGCGCCACTGTGATTGGCCGGAGCGGCGAAGACGCATGCGCGCGGGAGTCGTCAAATCCGGCAAAGCTGGATTTGTGAATGGGGATTGTGACTGAATGCACCGTTGTCTACGGCGCGCATGCGCCGTAGACATCGGTGCATGTCTTTTTTGCAAATATCTCCTAAACCGTGTAGGTTTAGGAGATATTTCTTGCACCTACAGGTAAGCCTTAAGCCCTGTACACACGATCGGATATCCTATGGATTCTAATCCGATGGTTTTTTTCCATTGGAAATCCGATGAAACTGTCTTCCATCAGTCTTGCCCACACACTATCAGTCAAAAAACCGACCGTTTCAAACGCGGGTGACGTAAAACACTCCGATGAGCCGAGAAAAATGAAGTTCAATGCTTCTGAGCATGTGTCAACTTAATTCTGAGCATGCGTGGGTTTTTTATCCGATGGAGTTCCCCACAGACGATAGTAATTTGCTATCGGTTTTTTAACCATCGGATAAATTTAAAGCATTTTCTATTTTTAAACACCGATGGAAAAAAGACCGGTGGGGCCCATACACGATCGGTTTGTTCCGATGAAAACAGTCCATCGGACTGTTTTCATCGGTAAAACCTATTGTGTGTACACGGCTTAAATCTAGGCTTACCTGTAGGTGCAAGTTGCAAAAGTGGGTTTACAACCACTTTAAGTATATGTTTCTTTGTGTTATGCAGTGTATGTCTATTTCTATAACTGTTTCCTGTCAATATCAAAGCCAAGCAAATATGTGAGCAAATTTTGTTAGCACTATCGATTTCTGAGAATGATTCATACAGCTGTCTCTTCTCTTAGATGTATGTGTGTTGAAACAAGTGGATAAATGTCATTGCCTATGTTTTTTTTTTTGTTTAGACCCTGTTCAACTGCAGTTTTCACTAAAATCATCCGAGTTCTTTGATGTGTGGAATTATTGTTCAATTGAAAAAATATTTGTTGAAGACCCTTTTTGGTAGAGTCATTCCAAAGCATTGCCAGGAACTACACACATTGACATAAGATATGACTTAAAATGTTATAGCATAGGGATAACCTTCATAATAAACTCTTTTAATTTAATGTGAATCTTTCAGGTATAGAGTGGAGATCTTAAGGAGAATAGAAAATGTAAGACCAAGTGATCAATTTGTAATACATTCTCTGGATGAATGTCACAAACATTTGTGCAGGCTGAACGAGTTTTCCATGTATTTTCTCTGATACTATGGTGTCCTTTTATGAAGATGCGGTAAAATACTGCTATTGTGTTCCCAGGCATTCTCAGAGGGGAATGAAGATCTGTAGCTCGCTTCTCATGTTGAGTTGAGAGGCGAGGTACAAACGCCGGGAACTCCTGGGAACAACTCCTCTCACTGTAATCTCGCGCGATATATAAGAAAAGTTAAAGAGGAAGTAAAGCCATTAAAAAAAAAAAAACCTGCAAAAGAAAGGCATAATGAGCTAGTATGCATAGCATACTAGCTCATTATGAATTACTTACCTGAGATCGAAGCCCCCCCAGCGGTCCTCGGTCACCTCCGCCCCCGCTGCCATCTTGCCTTGATGTCCCGTCACTGCCGTCAGTGTATCGCCGCTCCGGCGCTGTGATTGGCCGGAGCAGCGATGACGTCACACGCATGCGTGCTCGGGCCTGCAAGAACCCATTCAGAAAACCGTCAATGAAGCCGGCCCGCTAGTGTGCATGCGTGTGATGTCATCGGTGCACCGGTTTATAGTAAATATCTCCTAGCATGAGAGACTGAGAGCGATAACACCAAATTTAACACACCTGATCCCCATTCACACCTGAGACCTTGTAACACTAACAAGTCACATGACACCAGGGAGGGAAAATGGCTAATTGTGCCCAATTTGGACATTTTTACTTAGGGGTGTACTCACTTTTGTTGCCAGCGGTTTTGACATTAAAGCGGAGGTTCACACAAAAAGTGAGCCTGCGCTTTTTGGAACCCAACCCCCCTCCGGTGTCACATTTGGCACCTTTCAGGGGGGAGGGGGTGCAGATACCTGTCTAATACAGGTATTTGTACCACTTCCGGGTTCTGACTCCCGCGGGACGCATTGCTGTGCATATCACATGCAATGTTTGTGCGATATTAATTTAAATCATATTGCATTTGCACCAAAATGATACAGGACCCTTTATGTGGCCCGCACTGAAACAAATCGCATGGGTGTTCACACTCATGCGATCCGATTGTTGCACCATTTCATAGTTCACACTGCGATCTGTGAAATGATCTGGGGGTGTTATTAACTTTACATTGACAGCCGCAGCGGTGCGCAGATGTCAATGCAGGTGCGATGTGGAAACGCTGGTTCCCGCATCGCACAATTGTGAACCCAGCCAGAGACGTGAACATGTAAATAAAAAAAATATATATAATGTATCTATATATATATATATATATATATATATATATATATATATATATATATATGTAGCGGGTACTTGAATTTAGGGGAAGCATCTGGGTGGTAGTGTAACCCAGATGTCTTGATTGTTAGGAAATTCAAGGTTCCCTTTGTGAATCTTGGAGGACTCTGGTGGTGTGAAGTTCCCGCCGGCCTATAGGTGGCGTTGTTGCCTTGGACCGGGGTTGGGCTTGCACCGCAAGACTGTGCCTTTTTGTCCTCCCCTGGAGCTGGTACAGCGGGGCGGGGAACCCTCTGTGGCGCAAAAGGAGAGGTTATAAAAGGGGTGGACGCCCTGATCACGGGGTGAGAGTCCGGAGCCAGAAGATGCGGCCGCACCCAGGCACCTTCAGCCTGGGTGCTGGCATTCCGGTGTTCCAGGCCTAGGTGCCCTTGACCTAGCCTTGACCTAGTCGGAGCAGAGATGGAGTCCATCTCAGGCACCTTTAGCCTGGGGTGAGGTACTATGGCTGATGCCTGGGGCTCAGTACCTTAGACTGAGTTCCGCGAGGGTGAGGAATCCGAGGGGGCCCTAACTCCTTGGGTGCCCGTGTCTGAGTTTGTGAGGACTGGTGTGCAGTAACTTCTCTGAAAAGTCTGCCGCAGTATCGCTGGTGACGGAGAGGCCTCCATTTCTCCCTTGGACGGATTTCTTTCCCTGACAGGGGCAGAGCGAGCGAAGGTAGTTCACGTTCTACATCACCTAGTCAGTGGCAGTGACTATTCACCACTGGTGACAGCACAGTGGTCGGCAGCAGAAGGGAAAGGATTGTGCCTCGATCTGTCCCCATTTTCCAAAGTAAGAAACTGTTTTATTGATTGGCAAGAAGAATAAAACTGAGTTGGACCTATTCACTGTGTGGAACTCGGGTTACTAAAGCAAAGGAGTCAGGGACGAAGTACTGGACTTGACTCTAGGAGACCTACACAAGACCCAATTTGCTGGCTTTCACCTCTTAGCTATGGAGGACATGGGCCGTGGTGTATCTCATCTCTCTCTCAGGTACCCCTAGACAACAGCCGCATAACCGAGAAGAGAGAGAGAGAGGTGAGCCCGCTACATATATATTTATATATAGATATATATATCTGTATGTATATATATATATATATATATATATATATATATACATACACATTGAAATAAACACACACACACATATATATACAGTATAGATTGCTAACCTGCTCGTTTTGGGGTGTGTAATGGTAGGGAAGATGTATGGCTGCTAGAGAATGAAAGAAGGAAGTCAAAAGACTTCCTTCTTCCTCCAGAATACTCAGCCAGCTTCGCGCTTCTCTCTCTGATTCTCCACTTCTAAGATAGTGAATCAGAAAGTGAGAATTCTGTAAGAGATCACCAGTGAGGTGCCGAGATCGCACCTTCATACACTGGCCGTTTCTGTGACAGTCAGTTACAGATTCTCACTGTGCTGAGATAATCAGTGGAGAACATGGAGAACGCTGATTACCTCAGTTTCATACACTGCTAATGACCTGAGATCAGCGGTGAGACTCGGGATCGCCTCTGATCTCAGTTTCATAAAAGGACACCTATAACTTCCTATGATCGTCAGCTCCATCTAGTTGTCAAAATGCAGTATATTTCTTTTAAATAACTCAGTCAGAACATATACAACATTTTGACCAATAGATGGAGCTAATGATCATAGGCAGTGATAGCAGTAGAGAAAATATGGGGAAAATTTGTGCAGACTGGATGAATGCTTTTGACATTCATCCAGGAATGAATAGACCCCCAGGTGTTGACAGTTCTGTTTTTTACTTCAATATGTTTTTATTGATTTAAGAAAAGTACAATATAAAAAGTACATTATAAGTACATTATAAACAGGCAAAAGAAAGTAATAATACCCCTTCAATTATCATTTTTTTCAGTTAGAGTTGTATTTTGTGCCAGGGAGATTAGTAAATATAATATATATAATATATCAGAGGCGATTTTTCAACAGGTATTTTTTCACAAATCTCCACGAAAGAAATTTAAATATAATTTGAGACCAATGAGGCGATGTTAAATACACGGTCATGTGGCCACCCATCTCAAACATTTCTGCAACCAAAATTGGGTCCTAAACCATAGTTTAAAGTGGTTGTAAACCCACTTATGCAACTTGCACCAACAGGTAAGCCTAGATTAAGGCTTACCTGTGGGTGTTTGCAATATCTCCGAAACCTACATGGTTTAGGAGATATTGTCCAAAAAAGAATGCACTGTTGTCAACGGCGCTCCTGCTCTCTCAACGCCGGTTTTATCAATGGATAATGCTGGCTTTGATGGCTCCCGCGCACATGCGCGGTGACATCATCGCCGCTCCGACCAATCAGAGTGCCGGATCGGCGATACCCGGAAGTAACCTTCCGGAGCGATGTCTGCGGCCGGAGGGGGAGACGAGGATGGCTTTGGGGGCTTCGATCTAGCTCATTATGCCTTTCTCTTGCAGGTTATTTTAATATATATATATATATATATATATATATGGGTTTACAACCACTTTAAGAAGTACTAGTATAGATAAAAAAATCTAGCATATGTGTATAATATTATATACACAATTTATTTCAGGACAATCTACTATGGAATCTAACAAAGAAAAAAAGATTTCTGTGAAATGCTTGTGCCTTGCTGTTCTTTTAAAATTTCAGCTCTGTTTAGATCATATATCTGCTGTAATACAATACCAATGTTTTAATACATGAAACAGACAATAACTAATTGGACAGATTGTCAAATGGTTTGTTTAACTTAGATGTTTTCAAACTGTGAGGTGCTTCTTACTGGATAAGCCCAGTATTTATTTGAAGAATAGGTATACTTTGAAATGACCCCTCTCACCTTCTCCACAAAGAAGGGGAACATATTTAACAATATCAAATAGAGATGAATGGCAATACTGTTGCTCTATTAAACAGTGTTTACAACCTGTAGCACTGTGCTTCCCTTCTCATGTGCTCACGATATGGTATAATAGGTTATCACAAGTGGAATTCTGAAGACTACCCAAAATATTTTATGGTCATCTTCAGAGCCTTCAATAATAAACATATATTTACAATGTATATACCCCTTGTTGCATAATAACACAAATCTGCATATTTGGACACAAAGGCAAACACAGTGAAAAAGAGAACAAGGGGAGGCCTACATATGTAACATTTGTTTCAGGTACTACATGCTAAAGAATGAATATGTGTAAACACCGTAACAAAAAATAAACTAAACGACTTTAACCTCCCTGGCGGTATTCCCGAGTCAGGCTTGGGGTAAGGTTTCAGTACCATTAGCGGTAACCCCGAGCCAGACCCGGGCTGCATCGCAGGATACAGGGAGAGTTACTTACCTTGTTCCCTGGATCCTGCGATGTCTCCCCGCTGTGTCTGCGAGCCGTGTCTCGCTCGATTCACACACAGTGCCGCCAAGCTCCATTCCCTGTGACGTTGCGGCGCACGGGGGTGGAGATCGGCACCAATTTCAAAAAAGTAATAACACAGTACACATACAGTACACTGTAATCTTACAGATTACAGTACTGTATAAACAAATTACACACCCCCTTTGTCCCTAGTGGTCTGTCCAGTATCCTGCATGCACTTTTATATTATAAAAACATTTTTTTCTGCCTGGAATTTGGAGATTGTCCATAGCGACCAAAAAGTGTCCCGTTATGTCAAAAGTGGTTTTAGACCAGCTAGAAAACAGCGATAATAAATTAGAATCACTCGCAGAATTGAACGATAGCGATTTGTGGAGAAATTCGTCATCAAACACTAAATCTAATGACAGCGACAATTCTGCAACTGAGCAAATTTCAGTGTTTTTGATTTGATTACATTATTGAATAATTTTTATTATTAGTATATTATTATTTGTTATAATTATTTATATTTATTTATTATATTATAATTTATGATTTTGTGTTTCAAATGGTATTATACCCGGGATGTCTACTAGACTCTGGTTTGGACAGATTTAAGTGAGTTATTTCTAAGAATTGCAGGCCTACAATATAAAAACGCCAAAATTCCAATAATTGTACCGCTTTCAGCACCTAAAATCTGACAGAATCATACCGCCAGGGAGGTTAAAGGGGTTGTAAAGAAATTGTATTTATTTTTATAAATAACAAACATGTTATACTTACCTCCACTGTGCAGCTCGTTTTGCACAGAGTGGCCCCAACGGCGTCTTCTGGGGTCCCTCGGCGCCTGTCTCGGCTTCTCCCCGCAAGAACTCACCACCTTCATGCGAGTGAGCTCGCATGGTGAAAAGTTCTTGCGGACGTGCTCCCGTGATACAGCCAGTGGCTATTGCTGCTCACTGTATCACTTGGCCCCGCCCCCCTGCACGCCGTGTCATTGGATGTGATTGACAGCAGCGCGAGCCTATGGCTGCGCTGCTTTCAAGCCATCCAGTGTAGCCAATCATCGGCCAGGCAGAGAAAAGAGCAGGATGTTGGGGGCGAGTGCGGGACTTTCGAGGGCTCAGGTAAGTAAAAGGGGGGCTCGGGGGCGGTATTGTCGGATGTTTTTTCACCTTAATGCATAGGATGCATTAAGGTGAAAAAACTTTTTCCTTTACAACCCTTTTAAAGGTACCACTTCATAATTCACTACATAAAATCAAGTATCTTTATTTTTACCATTAAACGTATTCAAGATAAAATATATCTTACTTGCTGTTCCTAATACAATCAAATTATATAAACAGTATATAGCGAAATTACCCCAACATCACAATACATGACAAACAATTAAAGAGGTGGCTGCACTCCAAGATCAATCAAAATTCTTTAAAGCGGAGTTCCACCCAAAAATGTAACTTTTCAGAACCCCCCCTCTGGTGTCACATTTGGCACCTTTCAGGGGGTAGGGGGGTGCAGATACCTGGACAGGTATTTGCACCCACTTCCGGGCATAGACTCCCGTGGTCATGCCACTTCCCCCCCCCCCCCGCTGTCTCCTGGGAAACACACTGGTCCCAGGAGAGAGCGGGGACCAGTGACGCCGCGCTACTCGCACATGCGCAGTAGGGAACCGGGCAGCAAGGCTTCACTTCCTGATTCCCTCACCGAGCATGGCGGCGGCAGCATCCAAGGACCGAGCTATTGCTCGGCCTCGTCTGCCGACTTTACGGGCATGCTGGACAGGTAAGTGTCCATTTTTTAAAAGTCAGCAGCTGCAGTATTTGTAGCTGCTGGCTTTTAAACAAAAAAAATTTGGGTGGACCTCCGCTTTAATTTCTGAACATCCCAAGTGTTACAAACAGACTGGCAGGCATCACAATACATGAAATATCACTACATATAATCATTTCGCAATCCAGAATTCCATTGTGGGTTCAGGTGAGTATTGGGATATAAGAAAACTCAATGCCTTTCTTGGGCCAGTGCCCACTTGCTCAGGAAAAATTGGGGGAAAAAATTGCAAGTGTTCAATGTCATGTATGCTAAAGTAGAACTCCAATAGTTGCATGCTTTGCAGGAAGGAGAAACAGACGGATTGCTCCCTTTCGCACAGAGCTCTGTGTTGATTTCCAACACAATACCTCTGGGCTATGTATGCACACAGCCAATCAGCAGGTCCTGGCCATAAATGATTGTACACAGTGGGAGCCGGATGGGGGGGCAGGCATCATGGGCGTCCGCTCCATAGGGCAAGGGGGGTCGTTTGCCCCCCTGGAATCGAGAAGGTGTTGGCCAAATTGGCAGTGTTCTACACCCTCAGCTGCCCTTACACCCACTTCTAGCCCCGCTGGACCTGCTGAAGGTGAGAAGGAAGGAGAGCCGAGCTGTGTGTGCGGTATGGAGGGAGGAGGAGATGTCCTACAACACGTGTGTGTGACTGCAGAGACATGACATCATAGGACACGTCATACATATGGTCAGTGTGGTCAGTGTGCAGTGTAGTGGTCAGAGTGTAGTGTGTGTAGTGTCCAGAGGTGCAGGGTGCTGCTGTGTAATGTAAAGGGGTGCAGGGTGCTGTGTATTGTAAAGGGGTCCAGTGATGCAGGGTGCTGTGTAAATTAAAGGGGTGCAGGGTGCTGTGTAATGTAAAGGGGTCCAGTGATGCAGGATGCTGTGTAATGTAAAGGGATCCAGTGATGCAGGGTGCTGTGTAATATAAAGGGGTCCAGTGATGCAGGGTGCTGTGTAATGTAAAGGGGTACAGTGATGCAGGGTAGTGTGTAATGTAAAGGGGGTCAGTGATGCAGGGTGCTGTGTAATGTAAAGGGGTCCAGTGATACAGGATGCTGTGTAATGTAAAGGGGTCCAGTGGTGCAGGGTGCTGCTGTGTAATGTAAAGGGGTGCAGGGTGCTGTGTAATGTAAAGGGGTCCAGTGATGCAGGGTGCTGTGTAATGTAAAGGGGTGCAGGGTGCTGTGTAATGTAAAGGGGTCCAGTGATGCAGGATGCTGTGTAATGTAAAGGGGTCCAGTGATGCAGGGTGCTGTGTAATGTAAAGGGGTCCAGTGATGCAGGGTGCTGTGTAATGTAAAGGGGTCCAGGGATGCAGGGTAGTATGTAATGTAAAGGGGGTCAGTGATGCAGGGTGCTGTGTAATGTAAAGGGGTCCAGTGATGCAGGGTTCTGTGTAATGTAAAGGGGTCCAGTGATGCAGGGTAGTGTGTAATGTAAAGGGGGTCAGTGATGCAGGGTGCTGTGTAATGTAAAGGGGTCCAGTGATGCAGGGTGCTGTGTAATGTCAAGGGGTCCAGAGCTGTGGGGTGCTGTGTAATGAAAAGGGGTCCAGAGGTGCAGTTGTGGAGAGGGGGTAGACAGTAGTGACAAAGAGATATTTAAAGATGCAGGGGGGAAAGAGGGGTGGTTTTACATTTTAACGTGGGGGGGTCGCTTTTAACCCCCGCTAGCAGTCGAAGAAAGGGTAAAATGCGACTGTATATCGCCGCTGCTGAAGCACCCCCCCCCTGAAAACATTTCAGCGGACGCCCATGGCAGGCATGCACGTACCCTCATCCCGGAAGTAGGCAGCAGCTTACGAGTACGTCGCTTTGCCTACAGAGGCCGCTTGTCCACAGTACAGTGTGGGTGGGTGCTAAGTGGTTAAAATAAGCTCTGCACCTCTGTTGGTGCAGGCACAGTGGAGCAATTCATTCTCATTGTTCACAAAAAAAGTATTTAAGTCATTCAAGTTGTTTTTCTCAGATGCTCATCTCACCCTGCTCCCCCTCCCAGTAAAGACTCAGCAGCCTTTTAATCTCTACAGGAAATGCATGTTTCTAGGGGTGCTAGTGATGTCTAAAATAATAAGTCTAATGAGGGGGTATTTTTGGCACAATAAAAGGTCTGGGATAGTTAAATAGAGCTTCTATAATACAGCGCACACTGTACTATTAAAAAACATGCAACGTTCATAGCTTGATCATAGATTCACTTTAGATGGGGTCATGCCATACTTCCCTAAAAGCAGAGGTGTTTATCTTTAACCACTTCAGCCCCAGAGAATTTGGCTGCCCAATGACTGGGCCATTTTTTGCTATACAGCACTGCGTCGCTTTAACTGACTATTGCGCGGTCGTGCGATGTTGCACCCAAACAAAATGGGCGTCATTTTTTTCCCACAAATAGAGCTTTCTTTTGGTGGTATTTGATCACCTCTGCGGTTTTTATTTTTTGCGCTATAAACAAAAAAAGAGCGACAATTTTTTTTTAAAAAAAAACAATATTTTTTACTTTTTGCTATAATAAATATCCCCAAAAAATATATAAAAAACTATTTTTTTCCTCAGTTTAGGCCGATATGTATTCTTCTACATATTTTCGGTAATAAAAATCTCAAAAAGCGTATATTGATTGGTTTGCACAAAAGGTATAGCGTCTACAAAATAGGGGATATTTTTATGCCATTTTTATTATTATTATTGTTTTTTACTAGTAATGGCGGCGATCTGCGATTTTTATCGTGACTGCGATATTGCGGTGGACACATCGGGCACTTTTGACGCTATTTTGGGACCATTGTCATTTATACAGCGATCAGTGCTATAAAAATGCACTGATTACTATGTAAATGACACTGGCAGGGAAGGGGTTAACCACTAGGGGGCGAGGAAGGGGTTAAATGTGTCATAGGGAGTGATTCTAACTGTGTGGGGGCTGGGCTACAAGTGACAAGACATTGATCAGTGCTCTCGATCACAGGGAGCAGTAGATTACTGTCCTGTCACTAGGTAGAACAGAGAAACGCCTTGTTTACACAGGCATCCCCCCGTTCTGCCTCTCCGTGACACGATCGCTGGACACCGGCGGACATCGAGTCCGCGCGTCCCGCGGTCGCAGTCACAGTGTACGCGGCGGGCGCGTGCGTGCCCCGTCGGCAGCGCGCTCGTGCCCGCGATGCCGAGATTTAAAGGGGACATACCTGTACACACATTTGCGCAGCCGTGCCATTGTCCTGATGTATATCGTTGTGCGCTGGATAGCAAGCGGTTAAGAAAGTGACAGAATTGTCATGGTCTTTAGGTGAACAATAGAGACAACAATATACCACAATAAAATCTAACCATTGGAGTCTTGGAGATATTTAAAAAAAACAAGGGGCAGTAAAAGGAAATCAGTTAGGTTCATTAATGTTAGTGTATGACATTCAGAATGGTGGAAGTGTCAGTTTAAATATATCATTTTGCTTTTTACCGCATTTAAACTTGGTCATGAACGTTAAACTAGTGCTAGCTTAAGAGTGATTTGTTTCTTATTTCTAGGCTTTATTGAGCAAAGAAAATGCTACTTGTTAAGGGATGACGAGCTACTTCAAGCACATAAAATATTCGCAATTAGAAAATAAAGAAATAAGAAACAGTACAGCTGGCAGAAGTAGGCAAACTTCCCAATGCTAATTGTATTTGTCAAGTATACTCGTATGATCTTCAGATTTATACCTTGCGGGGCATATTTATAAAGCAGTGAATGTGACTTGTATCAAACATTCACTGGTATTAGATCAATGCACCTGGAGAATTTACCTGCAGTGAATGTTTGGCGAATGTCAGATTCAGTGCTTCATAAATACGTCCCTATGTCATATATTTGTATGACCTGCAGATTTGGACTTAAAGCTACAATAAGTGATACCCTTATTTCCCAAAAATAATTCATACACACCCACTATTAAAGAGGAACTGCAGTCTGCTCACATAATTTGTAATAAAAACATCTTTGTCATTCTGAAGCTTCCCTGCAACAACTTTGCATATTATTTTATATATACTGTGATTCTGTACTTGCCAAATATGCAGCAGAAATCTCCCTCCACTGAGTCTGGCTGCAGCCATTTTAACTGGGGGCAGCTGAAGCTGCTGCCTGTTCACTTCCTGGATTTACACAGACACATAGAAGCACACCTCCAGCTCTGCAGCTCTCATTGTCCCTCGTATGACTCATCCGCCCTCCCATCCTGGCAAACTCTCACGAGAGTTAGAGAGAGAGCTGTGCATGATGTCATAAGCCTAGGCTAATGACCAGACAAGAAGCAGGAAGTGGGCTGTATAACGTATTTACTGGCAGAAAAAATATGTTTTACTATCCAAAGCTAAAACAACAAGGGCAGAACATTTCCTAGATGGAAAGCTTAAAAAATTACTGAAGGTCCGCTTTAATGACCTTGTAATCTATTTTTCATGTAATTGCTTTTTGCTGTAAGATACTAAACCTCTCCTTTCCCCCCTTACTTCCGTTTCTTTGGAACAAGCAGTACATGTTAGTTGCGGTCGTGTGCACTGTTCTATGCACACTACACATCCCATAATTCATAGTCCATTTTGGGGGAATAAAAGAGAATCTGGCTACTTTCCTACATACAGTGGGACCATGGAGAACAAATGTAGCCACCTCCTAACAGGAAGTCAGATCACAGCAGCAAAAAAAAAAAAAAAGAAGAAAATTACATTTTAGAATTGAAGGAAGCTGAGAGCAATTGAAGGTACTTTGTTGCATAGATAAAATTATACTAAAGCGCTAACATGTAAATAGTGTAAACCACAAACCAAAGATACCTAAATGGTGCTAGCTGCAATCATAAAAAGAGAATCTGTGCCCTCCAAAAGGTGAATGATGAAATATATGATGCGCTTACACCAACCTATTGTTTGTGCACAGTGAACTAATTAAACGTGCTTAATACAATGTGCTTAACACAATAATACTCTGCTAATATAATCAACTAAACAGTGATAATATGCAGTGCTCATAAGGAAAAAACAGCTTGAATGGATTCCAATGTGGTGGACCCGACAGTCCTGCTCACAACTCCTTTCTTCCACTAATCAGCGCTTTAGCTCATTTTACCCATGAATAAGTCAAGTGCCGATGACGTAACGTGTAGGGGGAGGAGCCTAGTGACGCTACCAACAGCCTGAGAAGGATCACACTCAACTGAGCTGAGCTAAAGCGCTGATTATCCAGGGTTATGTGAGTGCAGCCACAGCTGATTCGAAGCTTGTGGTGTAGAGATTACTGCGCAATGATCTCTTTTCTTTGTATCCCATACATGTTTACATCTGTGGAACCCCGAGTGATCTAGAGAAAGGGAGCCTTTGTTTTGAAGCCATCTCATTGCAAGTAGCCAGGGAGACTGGCGGACAGTTTTATATGAGTTCAGTGTGTATTGTTCAGCAGTGTTTGTGATTTTTTGGATGAATCAGCTGAGGTTACAGCTTTTAAAGTGGAAGAAAGGAGTTGTGAGCAGGACTGTCGGGTCCACCACATTGGAATCCATTCAAGCTGTTTTTTCCTTATGAGCACTGCATATTATCACTGTTTAGTTGATTATATTAGCACTGAGTATTATTGTGTTAAGCACATTGTATTAAGCACGTTTAATTAGTTCACTGTGCACAAACAATAGGTTGGTGTAAGCGCATCATATATTTCATCATTCACTTTGTTACATAGGAATGCATAATTGATTTTTTTTTTTTTTTTTAAAGCAGAGCTTAGTATGACTTTAACCACTTCAGCCCCAGAAGATTTTACCCCCTTCCTGACCAGAGCACTTTTACAATTCGGCACTGCGTCGCTTTAACTGACAATTGTGCGGTCGTGCAACACTGTACCCAAACAAAATTTGCGTCCTTTTTTCCGACAAATAGAGCTTTCTTTTGGTGGCATTTGATCACCTCTGCAGTTTTTATTTTTTGCGCTATAAACAAAAGAACAGCGACAATTTAGAAAAAAACACAATATCTTTTACTTTTTGCTATAATAAATATCCCACGTGTTTTTGAAAAAAAAAATTCTTCAGTTTAGGCCGATATGTATTCTTCTTCATATTTTGGGTAAAAAAAAAACGCAATAAGTGTGAATTGATTGGTTTGCGCAAAAAGTCTGCAAACTATGGGAAAGATTTGTGGCATTTTTTTTTTACTAGTAATGGCAGTGATATGCGATTTTTATCAGTGCTGCGACATTGCAACGGACAGATCAGAGACTTTTGACACTTTTTTGGGACCATTGGCATTTATACAGCGATCAGTGCTAAAACGCACTGATTACTGTGTAAATGTCAGTGGCAGGGAAGGGGTTAACACTATGGGGCAATCAAGGGGTTAAATGTGTGCTCCCTCAGCATGTTCTAACTGTGTGGGGATGTGAGTGACTAGGGGAGAAGCCATATTGTTTTTCCTACTTCGTAGGAAGAAACGATATGACTCCTCTCCTCTAACAGCACAGGGATTTGTGTGTTTACACACACAAATCCCCGTGCTGGAGCTTGTGCACGCGATCGCCTGTGGCCAACAGCGATCGTGCCTGCCGGCCACGCGCATCGGGTCCCCCGCCGTACGCCCTTTAGTGGCTGAAAACGGGTAGGACGTGCCCGTACAGGATTTCGCCCAGGCGAGCCATTGTGCCGCAGTATATCTGTGTGACACAGTCGGCAAGTGGTTAAAGACTTCGTATTTATTCCTCGAATGCAGTCAAACTGCATATAAAGTAAAAAATATGCTCTTCTTTAAATACTAAAGCCCTGTACACACGATCGGATTTCCTATGGATTTTAAACCGATGGATTTTTCCATCGGTAATCTGATGAAGCTGACTTCCATCAGTCTTGCCTACACACCATCAGTCAAAAAAAACTATCCTTGCCTACACACCATCAGTCAAAAAAAACTATCGTCCAAAACGCCGTGACATAAAACACTCCGACAAGCCGAGAAAAATGAAGTTCAATGCTTCTGAGCATGCGTCGACTTGATTCTGAGCATGAGTGGGTTTTTTGTCCGATGGAGTTCCCCACAGACGATCGGAATTTGCTATCGTTTTTTTTCCCATCGGATAAATTCAAAACATGTTCTATTTTTTCTGATGGAAAAAAGTCCGATGGGGCCCATACACAATCGGTTTGTCCGATGAAAAAAGTCCATCGGATTGTTTTCATCGGTAAAAACTATTGTGTGTACACGGCTTAAGTGTTGCAGCAAGGGTTAAAATATCCTGTACTAGCAATAGGCAGGGGAACTGGACCACCTGTCTTATACCCAATGCAGCAGCTCAGATCTCTAGTATCCAAAACGCGCCCTGCTCAGGAAGCGCGAGAGTTGTTGATTGGAGTACTATGCAGGAGTGTGGGACCACTGGAGACACAGGGCGCTGCATTGTGCGTGGGAGCACTGGCTATTTTAGCTCTCCATGCAACACTTACTATGTAAAACTACATTGCGTATTTGTTGCCGCATATATATTTATTATCGCATATGCAGGCTGACTGCAATATATTCCTAATTACTGAAGCTTCAGTTGGACTTAAAGCGGAGTTCCACCCAAAATCACAAATAGATCTTATCCTCTTAATCACATTTCATAGATCTTGTAAAGCCAATAAAAAAAAAATTTGATCGTTATGAATACCTTATAATTCAGCTGTAAAGGGTAACTTCCTGTTTCTTCCTCCCGCGGGAGTAGGTGTGTATTGTGCTGTCTCCTGGAAGCTAGGTGTCATTCTTCCCAGGAGTCAGTGCGGAACAACTCCCAGCGAAATCTCGTGTCATTCAGAAACATAAAGTGACGTCTTTCCCCTACTGAGCTGTGCTTTTTTTTCT
The DNA here is from genome assembly GCA_029206835.1 of Rana muscosa. Lineage (NCBI taxonomy): Eukaryota > Metazoa > Chordata > Amphibia > Anura > Ranidae > Rana > Rana muscosa. Next base: position 739,107,151 of record CM055118.1, read on the forward strand.
GTTGTTTTGGGTGCCATCGCAATGGGGCAGAAACTTTAGACTACGCAAACCGTTGCGATGGCAACCTGGAAGTTTACGGCGCGGCTCGCTGTAAACACTGCTTATGCGCTGGATCGAGCAGTGAATGCTGGGTGATAAGCATTCACCGCATACAGGAAATAAGTGCTTGTGGGCTTCAAATGCCCACAAGTAAAATGGAAACGGCCTACATCAAATTATAAAAGTTTTTGTGTTTGCTGCAGGTAAACATAGGGAAAGTAAAACATGAATTAAAAGTGAACCACGGGAAGATATAATCCAGTTATGGATCAATAAAAAAGAAAGAATTTTCGTTACAGACAGCTGGCATAAGTATTTGAATCTGTCTTGATATCTGCCGCCTGTAATCCCCAGTACAGAAGGACTCAGACTAAGACAGGGAGGGCCAGCTCTATAATTCAGTTAGGCTCTAATGCACAGCATTGCTTATCTAACATCAAGAGGTTTATCACAGATAGACAGAGCAGCAGATACACCAGATCAATAGGTATGACTGAATTTGGAAATTCGCTACATGACTACACTTTCATTTTCCTTAATACTTACATCCAGACCAATCTAATGTATGGAGAATCACCTAATTTTTGAAGTCAAGTAATGATAATTTTATGTTTTTCTGCAGATTGCCCAAATGCACATGCATTTATGCAGGAGAATCATGAAACATGCAGATTTGCATGCTTTTCCTACATATTTACTCATCACTATTTATCAGCATATTTGCTTCTACTTTATTGTATAGTCATAGTCATTCTGAACTTCAATGTATGCAGTTAATTAGGCAGAGAGGTCCTGAGAGGATAACAAACTGGCCAAACAGGATAACAAATCCTTTAGTAGGTAAAACAGTTCACATATACTGTACTATACCTGTGTTTTTAGCTGTTTGCCCAAACCAACAAGTGTTTTTTTTCAACATTCTTTCTATTTTGGCTGGCTTTGCAAAATAACAAATGCATTAGTACAGGGGTATGGATGAAATGTTTAATGTAGTTTAAAGTGGATGTAAACTCTGAATTTAAAAAAAAATAAAAATAAATAAAAGCCTGCAAGACAAAGCCATAATGAGCTAGTATGACTAGTATACTAGCTCATTATGCATTACTTACCTTAGATCAAAGCCCCCGAAACCGTCCACATCTCCTCCACCGGCCGCAGTCATCTCGCCGGAAGGTTACTTCCGGGTATCGCCGCTCCAGCGCTGTGATTGGCCGGAGCGGCGAAGACGTCACTCCGCGCATGCACGCCGGAGCGTCAAATCCGGCAAGGCCGGATTTGTGAATGGGATTTACAGTGCGTCTGCGGTGTGTGTGCGCCATACACAACGGTGTAATCCCTTTGGCAAATATCTCCTAAACCGTGTAGGTTTAGGACATATTGCAAACACCTACAGGTAAGCCTTAATCTAGGCTTACCTGTAGGTTTAACTTGCAAAGGAAAGGCTTACAACCACTTTAAGTGGGGACAGTTGGGGGCACTAAAAGCATAGTTCGATTGCTTGTTTTTAATGTCCCAAAATGCAAGTCTAAATGAGCCCTTAGTATGCTACACTCTATTGTCTAGTGCCATGGAGTTCTGCATGTTGAATAAAACAAAAATAAATACATTAAAACACAAATATGATAAAATGCCTTCATAATATCTTTCCCTGTAAACCTTCATAAGTATGACGTAAGAAGTAAAAAAAAAAAAAAAAAATGGTTAGCAATGTCTACATAAACAATGTAGTAGCAATAAAAGGAACTGATTTAATTGTCTTTCTTAATGAAAGGGCAACTTTTCAGTCCAAGGGAATCATTATGAAATCATGGCCTGATTCCCTTTTGATGAAAATTGCCCTTTAACTATACTAGTTCAAACTGGTTCCCAGAACTGCTTTGTTTGATCATGCTAAGGAATATTTCTGTCTAAATTAATCATATGACATATCCCCAAATCAGTTTAATTTATGCTAGCCATACAATTTACAGAATAATGCCCTGTACACACGATCGGAGTATCCGATGGTCTAAAATCCGATGGAATTTTTCATCGGAATTCCATTTAAGCTGTCTTGCATACACACTGTCAGACTAAATTCCGACCGTCCAAAACGCGGTGACGTAAAACACTCTGACAAGCCGAGAAAATGAAGATCAATGCTTCCGAGCATGCGTCGACTTGATTCTGAGCATGCGTGGGTTTTTTCTCCATCGGAGTTCCACGCAGACGATAGGAATTTCCTATTGTTTTTTTTTTCCATCGGACAAATTTAAAACATGTTCTATTTCTAAACACCGATGGAAAAAAGTCTGATGGGGCCCACACACGATCGGAATTTGCAATGAAACTTTTTTCATCGGAAATTCCGATCGTGTGTACAAGGCATTAGAGATGCTAATCATCTTTTATTCACAGAAATCTGCCATCCACCTTCACAAGTTCGGCACCCAAAAATTTGAAATGGTGGTGAAATTCAATTGATACCTTTTACAATACAGATCAAAAGGAAATGTTCAATTATTTCTAGTCTAAATGATTTAAACCTTTTGGGTAAAAAATTCTTGCAACTATGAGCTGTTGAAGATTCTTACAAAAAAACTGAAAAACTATTTGACAATACAATTGGCAAGTGTTTGGACAGCATTACAGCTAAGTTTCTCTTATGCCTTGTACCAGTGTTTCTCAACTCCAGTCCTCAAGGCGCAATAACAGGTCATGTTTTCAGGATTTCCCTCAGTTGAAACGGCTGTGGTAATTACTAAGGCAGTGAAACTGATCAAATCGCCTGTGCAAAATAATGGAAAGCCTGAAAACATGACCTGTTGGGGCGCCTTGAGGACTGGAGTTGAGAAACACTGCCTTGTACACACGATCGGAATTTCCGATGAAACAAGTCCGATGGACTTTTTTCATCGGAAATTCCAATCGTGTGTGGGCCCCATCGGACTTTTTTCCATCGGTGTTTAGGAATAGAACATGTTTTAAATTTTTCCAATGGAAAAAAAAAACAATAGGAAATTCCTGTCGTCTGTGTGGAACTCCGACGGAGAAAAAACCCACGCATGCTCAGAATCAAGTCGACGCATGCTCAGAAGCATTGAACTTAATTTTTCTCGGCTCGTCGTAGTGTTTTACGTCACCGCGTTTTGGACGGTCGGAATTTAGTCTGACAGTGTCTATGCAAGACAGCTTGAACGGAATTCCGATGAAAAATTCCATCTGATTTTAGACCATCGGATACTCCGATCGTGTGTACAGGGCATTAGTTGTATAGTTGTAGCAGACAGATGTGTAGATGAATAAAAATAAATCAATTGTAATTTCTGTTGATGCCCATCTCCATGCTTAATTTGTCATAGTTAAGAATGAAAACAATAAAAAAGTTTTGATCCAATACACCAGAAGAATTTATTTATTTATTCTAGTTGCACCAGTTATAAGGATGAAATTGCGGTGTTGAGCTCAGATACAGCAGAGTTTCCATGGACTCCCTGTGTACAGACAACAAATTACTTTAGGCATCTGGTTTTGAAGATCAGCTGGTTTGCATATTGGCAATCAATATTTTAGAACTGTGACATTTTTATTAGGTTATTTGACCTAAACAGCTTTTTGAGCAGATGCCAGATACTTTAGAATAGTTTTTTTTAAAGTGTAGCCTTATTCTTTAACTGGGAAAAGAAAGCCTCTCACCATATAAAGTTCAATTTATTCAAACTCTTCGTGATACAGACAATTCCACATTGCATTTCATTCCAAATGGAGCTTACTCATAGGGAAAGAGGCATTATGAAAAAATGACCCTTATATCAAAACTCTACTGCCGACACCTGAGATCAATTAATAAAAAAGAATGAACCTGCTGGGTGAATGGCTAGCTGACTCGAACTCTTCATCAGTGCACAATGTATGGAGCAGCGGCGGCCCGTCCATATGGGGAGCAGGGGCGCCAACCCCCTAATCCATGAGCCCGGCCCCTAATAATATGCAGGGGGCCGGACGCATGGATTCCAATGCAAGTTTTTTTTTTTTAGAAGCACATGATTAGAGCCCGAGGCTCTAAATAGCTTTAAAAAAGGATGGACTCCACCCAGCTGCGTGACAATAGTGAATTAAAGCGGAGCTCCACCCGCAATTTTTTTTTAAGTCAGCAGCTACAAACACTGTAGCTGCTGACTTTTAATAAGGACACTTACCTGTCCTACTCGCCCGCGATGATGACCCCCCCCGATGACGATCCCTCGATCCTGACAGGTCCCACGCCGCCATCCTCACTAAGGGAAACAGGCAGTGAAGCCTTACGGCTTCGTTGCCCGTTTCCCCAGTGCGCATGCGCGAATCTCGCGCCGATTTGTGAATGGGCAGCTGCTCTCTCTGATTACTCACAGTTCCCAGAAGGCAGCGCCCATTCACCAGAAGACACCGCGAGTAGGAGGGATGAAGAAGATCCACCTCGGATAAGGAAGAGGCAGATTAGGGACTTCCGCATAGCAACAGGTATTTCGGGTGAGTAAAAAAAAAAATGTTTTCAATTTTTTATTTTCAATTTTTTTGCTGTATTTTTGGGGTGGTTTTTTTTCAGGGTGGAACTCCACTTTAATATTCATTATTGTCTTCCTGATTCTCCTCCCTGGCCAATCAGGAAGGCGGTCCTGAGACCCGATTGGCCAGGGAGTCTTAGGAGGTATGGTTCGGCCCGCCCCTTCTCTCTCCTGATTGGCTAACTGACTGAGATCAAACTTTATAATACAAAAAAAAAACACATTTATGTAATATCCTTTCAATCAGAAGATTTTGATAATATTTTTGGGAAAATATCAGGGAATGCATCAATTGCACTTGGAGAAATTATCTTGAAAGTCTTCAGTATGTGATTCATGAATCAGGATAGTAAGAATTCTTGAATTGCATCATTTTTTGCACATTAAAATAAATCTTCATAGATATCTATTAAGTTGAACTGAAGATTCACTGAATTTGCTCATCTATAATCATAATATGCAGCAGTGACAGTCTTACACTTTACACTCTAACTATCTCAGACAGATGGCTTTAGGTTACATGCAATTAAGTCTATTTTAATAGTATAAAGTGTGATTTATGCACTCTTGACCTTTACTGCTAACTGGCAGTATGTTGGCGAACTTCTACCAGTGTCATAACTGCTTGCATCAGATACAGAATGTACAAGGCTGATCTGTTTAAAGGTCAAAAAGTTAAACATGTTACCAATAAAGAAGGCATATTTATGAGAAAGGTATTGAACTTGTTCATGTATAGTATAAAGCTGTATGAAAGGAGAACGTTTTAGGTGGTTTGGGTATCCTAACAAAGCAGTATTATAACAAAAGGACAAGATAATATGTCTTATTCATCAATGAACTGCTCTGATTATATTATATACTGTACAATGATGTGTATAAGTATTTGTTGCCGTTGCACTTTCTGAGTTATAGCCTGAAATTAAAGTGGTAATTAACCCAAAGCCAAAAATTTTATATACTCCCTCTGTTTTCACCTGGCGAGCTGGCCAGTAACACACCTTCTGTATTAGAGTGCCTCCACTCTGGATGAAGGAGCACAGGGGCACTTTTGGACAGAAGCATTGTCAGTCTGGGGGGAGGGGAGTATTAGATGGACTACCAGATTTAGACACCCTAACAAATTGAAGCTGAACTCTAGCTCACACTGCAGTTACACAAGCAAATACAGTAACAGTTTTTTTTTTTCTTTTGGGATAAAGGTTTTGCACGAATAAATAAAAGCTGATAATTGTAAGCACCCCTGTCAGTGGTAAAGGGTTTGACTCAACACTTGACTTACCGTATATACTCGAGTATAAGCTGACCCGAATATAAGCCGAGGCACCTAATTTTACCACAAAAAACTGGGAAAACGTATTGATTCGAGTATAAGCCTAGGGTGTCCATCTGCATGCCTCACTGTGCCTCACTTTGCCTCACTGTGTCCATGTCCATGCCTCACTGTGTCCATGCCTCACTGTGTCCATGCCTCACTGTGTCCATGTCCATGCCTCACTGTGTCCATGCCTCACTGTGTCCATGTCCATGCCTCACTGTGTCCATGCCTCACTGTGTCCATGTGCATGCCTCAGTGTGTCCATGTGCATGCCTCACTGTGTCCATGTCCATGCCTCACTGTGCCCATGCCTCACTGTGTCCATGTCCATGCCTCACTGTGCCCATGCCTCACTGTGTCCATGTCCATGCCTCACTGTGTCCATGTCCATGCCTCACTGTGTCCATGCCTCACTGTGTCCATGCCTCACTGTGTCCATGTCCATGCCTCACTGTGTCCATGCCTCACTGTGTCCATGTGCATGCCTCAGTGTGTCCATGTGCATGCCTCACTGTGTCCATGTCCATGCCTCACTGTGCCCATGCCTCACTGTGTCCATGTCCATGCCTCACTGTGCCCATGCCTCACTGTGTCCATGACTAGACTGACGTTTAACATGGGAGTCTATGGAAGGGGTGCCCGACTTTGAAAAATCAGTGCTCCCTGGCCGTAGGTCCCCTAGACAAAATATTTGGCAAACTTATAGAGGAGAAATGGGGCTACATGTGTGGCCGGAACCGCGGGTCCCCAAAGTCACTGGAGAAATTACCGTTTAACATGGGAGTCTATGGAAGGGGTGCCCGGGTTTGAAAAATCGGTGCTCCCCGGCCGTAGGTCCCCCGGACAAAAAACTTTGCACTCTTTTAGAGGAAGAGTGAGGCTACATGTTTGCCAATTTTGGGGTACCAGGACCCCAAAGTCCGGGAGATCAGGCACAAAAAGGTGACTCGAGTATAAGCCGAGGGGGGCATTTTCAGCACAAAAAAATGTGCTGAAAAACTCGGCTTATACTCGAGTATATACGGTATACATTTTCAAGGAGAGCTTGTTCTGTTAAAAAACAACAGACTTACTGGCCAAATCAACAGGTGAAAATAAAGGAAAAAAGACTAAAAAAAAGAAAAATAGTGCAGCCAGCACAGCTAAGAATTGGTAAGCTTCAATATAATAAATGTGTGCTTTTTGGTTTAATACCACATATAGATTTGATTTGGCATTTTATCATTTGATTTACACAACTTACTTAACAATTTTTAGGTGTAACATAGTTTTATTGTAAGCCTAAAGTTATTTTTTTAAAAGCAGACCATTGTTAGTTACATAATTATTTACCTACAGTAACTAATTGGTACTTTGGCTTTAGTAATAGCTGTGAGTCTTTTGCGGTGAAGCTGTACCAGCATTGCACATTTGAATTCTGTATTTTTTCGTAAGTGACCACATTAGCCAGGTTGGATCAGAAACAAAAATAATAAAGACTTTAGTACAAATTCCCAATTGCATTTATGTTTGGGCTTTGGCTGGGTTATTTAGGTTTCTGGTTTTAAATCACTAATATACAGTATCTCACAAAAATGAGTACACCCCTCACATTTTTGTAAAAATTTTATTATATCTTTTCATGTGACAACACTGAAGAAATTACACTTTGCTGCAATGTAAAGTAGTGAGTGTACAGCTTGTATAACAGTGTAAACTTGCTGCCCCCTCAAAATAACTCAACACACAGCCATAAATGTCTAAACCGCTGGCACCAAAAGTGAAAATGTCCAAATTGGGCCCAATTAGCCATTTTCCCTCCCCGGTGTCATGTGACTCGTTAGTGTTACAAGGTCTCAGGTGTGAATGGGGAGCAGGTGTGTTAAATCTGGTGTTATCGCTCTCACTCTCTCATACTGGTCACTGGAAGTTCAACATGGCACCTCATGGCAAAGAACACTCTGAGGCCTCGTACACACGGCCGAGATTCTCGTCGAAAAAAACATGTCGTTTTTTTCGACGAGATTCTTGGACAAGAAACTTGTCCCGGCCGAGTGTACACACGCTCGATTCAAAGAACCCGCGGTTCTTTGAATGGAGCGTACGCGGTGACGTCATCGACTACGACGAGCATGCGCTCGTCACATTCGATGCCGTCGCCGCCACCTTGGTATACCCTACGTATCGTATGCCTAGGAAGCTACCGCGCATGCGTCGAATTCATTTTGAACATGTGCGGGCGTCCGGGAGGACAGGTAAGTGTACACACACTCACTTTTCTCGTCGAGAAACATGCCGACGAGAATCTCGACGAGAAAATAGAGAGCAGGATCTCTATTTTCTCGTCGAGATACTTGTCGCTTTTCTTGACGAGAAACCATACACACGAACGAATTTCGTGTGTACGAGGCTTGAGGATCTGAAAAAAAAGAATTGTTGCTCTACATAAAGATGGCCTAGGCTATAAGAAGATTGCCAAGACCCTGAAACTGAGCTGCAGCACGGGGGCAAAAACCATACAGCAGTTTAACAGGACAGGTTGGTCTCGCCATAGTTGACCAAAGAAGTTGAGTGCACATGCTCATCATCATATCCAGAGGTTGTCTTTGAGAAATAGAGGTATGGGTACTGCCAGCATTGCTGCAGTGGTTCAAGGGGAGGGGGGTCAGCCTGTCAGTGCTCAGACCATACGCCACACATTACATCAAATTGGTCAGCATGGTTGTCGTCCCAGAAGGAAGCCTCTTTTAAAGATGATACACAAGAAAGCCCGCAAACAGTTTGCTGAAGACAAGCAGACTAAGGACATGAATTACTGGAACCATGTCCTGTGTTCTGATGAGACCAAGATAAACTTATTTGGTTCAGATGGTGTCAAGCGTGTGTGGCCGCAACCAGGTGAGGAGTACAAAGACAAGTGTGTCTTGCCTACAGTCAAGCATGGTGGTGGGAGTGAATTGGTCTGGGGCTGCATGAGTGCTGATGGCACTGGGGAGCTACAGTTCATTGAGGGAACTAAGAATGCCAACATGTACTGTGACATACTGAAGCAGAGCATGATCCCCTCCCTTCAGGGACTGGGCCGCAGGGCAGTATTCCAACATGATAATGACCCCAAACACACCTCCAAGACAACCACTGCCTTGCTAAAGTAGCTGAAGGGAAAGGTGATGGACTAGCCAAGCATGTCTCCAGACCTAAACCCTATTGAGTATCTGTGGGGCATCCTCAAGCGCAAGGTCTCTAACATCCACCAGCTCCGTGATGTCGTCATGGAGGAGTGGAAGAGGACTCCAGTGGCAACCTGTGAAGCTCTTGTGAACTCCATGCCCAAGAGGGTTAAGGCAGTGCTGGAAAATAATGGTGGCCACACAAAATATTGACTCTTTAGGCCCAATTTGGACATTTTCAATTAAAGGAGTTGTAAAGGCAGAAGGTTTTTTATCTTAAAGCATTTCATGCATTAAGATAAAAACCCTTCTGTGTGCAGCAGACCCCCTGAGCCCCCCTAACACTTACCTGAGGTCCCTCCCTGTTTAGTGATGTTAATGAGTGTCTCAACTGTCATATTCTCCTTCCTGATTGACTGAGACATAGCAGCGGCGCCATTGGCTGTCTCTGCTGTCAATTAAAGTAATCTAGCCAAACAAGGGAGAGAGGGGATGGCGCCAGGTCGGGGCTCCGTGTCTGAATGGATGCTGTGACTCAGCTCAGGTGCCCCCACAGCAAGCTGCTTGCTGTGGGGGCACTGAACAGAAGGAAGAGGCCAGTATCACAGAAGAGGGACCCGAAAAGAGGAGGTTCGGGGCTGCTCTGTGCAAATCCACTGCAACAGAGCAGGTAAGTATAACATGTTTGTTGTTTTTATTAGGAAAAACAAAAGCCTTTACAATCACTTTAAGAGTGTACTCACTTGTGTTGCCAGCAGTTTAGACATTAATGGCTGTGTGTTGAGTTATTTTTAGGGGACAGCAAATATACACTGTTATACAAGCTGTACACTCACTACTTTACATTGTAGCAAAGTGTCATTTCTTCAGTGTTGTCACATGAAAAGATATAATAAAATATTTACAAAGATGTGAGGGGTGTACTCATTTTTGTGAGATACTGTATGTATGCTTACGTGTTTAGGGTAACTGCCTTGCTGGAATGAGAAACTATAGCCCAGTCACAGTTCTTTTGCAGACAGATTTTCCTCTAGAACTGCCCTGCATTTAGTTCCATCCGTCTTGCTCTCAGTCCTGACCAGTTTCCCCTGCCCGGACAAAAACAATCCCCCCCCACAGTATTATTCTACCACGATGCTTCATCCTTGATGCTGACTAGGGTCATAGTGATTTGTGCTAATACCAAAAAGTTTAATTTTGGTCACATCAATGTTTCATGTGTTTTCACATATGTTTTTTTAAACTCAAAATGGGATTTTTTAAGCACTGGCTTTCTTTGTATCATAATTCTATAAAACATTGCTTAACAGTGTATAGATTTTTCATCTCGCTTGTGAATTTCTGCAGTTCCTTCAGAGTTACATTAAACCTGGTTACTTCTTTGATCCTAAATGCCCCCCTCAATCACTGGGTTTTAGTGGATTTTTTCTGGCACAGTCTGGGTCATGCCATATTATTTAAATTTATTGAATTTAAGGGCTTGTGTATATGGGTTCAGGCTTGTGTCGATGGGCAAAAACAGCTTGATGGATACATTTATTTTTTCAGTTGACCTCATTCTAACCTACATTTGACCTTCTTCTAATTCACATCAACCTGCTTCAAGTTGCTTTTGCATTCCTATTCACTTACATGGGTAGAGAAGCAATCCTGACATGGGGAAAAGCCTACCAATCCTGAGCTTAATGGCGATTGTCGCTTCTGTAGAATTTTATTTTCAAACTTCATGATACTGGTTTAGATACACTATGTTCTTCAACAAAAACTAGAAACAGGTGTATTTCTCTTCATTTACAAGTGAGGGAATCCCTAGTTGTCATCAAGGCCATCAGAACTAGCATCCCCATTGGAGGATTTCCCCTCTATTACTGTAACCCAAAATGTGGGATTTTCTCGTACTTTCGCTCTCGATGATAATGGTAAACAGTACAAATAGAGAGGGTGAATCGCCCTAATAGGGGCACAGACTGCAATAAAAACTTACAAGGTGTTGTAATTCCTCTTCATTCTATCTTAAACAACAACAAAAAAAGTTTTGCCTTTACTTACACCTTAAATTTAACTTATTCATTCCTCTTAGAAAAGCAACCTCCTCTAAATTTAAAATCTTTAATCAAATCCATGTTCACTTTTAAGTTACTTGATAATTAATAATAATTTGGGAACTAGAAATTTTTAACTCAAGAAACTGGCTAACTCTTTCTAAGGAAAAAAGCAGCTTGTGAAAATAGCAGTTTTACGCAAAACATCACTTAGAAAATTGACATGAATCTAATTTATTGATATAAAATTTCAAAAGGTAAAATATCTCTTTACAGACATCTATATTTTATCAAAAGAAAACACACATAAGAAATTAATTCACAATAAATTCAAAACTGGCCGCAATTACAAAAATAGAAATATAAAATTATAAATTCAAAACTGCCTGTAATACATGAACATGTACTTTAGATTCTGGTGATTACAGTTGAAGTATCAGCTTGTAATGAATGAAGCCCAGATAAAATGGAACATGGAGACAAAGCGCTCTTGTTTGCAAACATAAAAAACTGTTTGTATTATAAAACAAAATGATCATTTGACACTCTGTAGGCTAGGAACACTGTCTCCTTGCCTATTTAGGGCAGGGGGACAGTGTGTTTGTAGGGTGATGCACCTTACTATCACTTATTAGACCAATGCCAGCCACCAACCCTGGATTTCCATGCTGGCTCCAGCAGAGACCATGTGCGGATAGGTGAGTATAACTGGGATGGGTTAAATAGGTGTTAAAAGACACACTGGCACATTACCCTCCTAGACCAAAGTGACAGTGTTTTTGAAATCTAACTCCAGGCAAATAGCTAGATACAAAAAATAAATATATATATATATATACAAAAATGAAAGGGTTGTTGTACAGATCTTCTTGCTTGAATGATCATTTTTGGCATCACTGCCCTTTCTCAAGTTCCAAAGGGCAGTGAAGCCCGAAATGGTTGTTCTTTGTTCCTTTTAACATGTACATTTGAATAAAGACAAAGAAAGAAGATCTGGGCTTCATTCCTTTCATTTTTGAATGTCTAAGATCATGAACATCTGAGAGACCTGCCCACTTAGCCTTCTACCATTAAGCCAAGATGGGTGAAAAACCTTACAGGGACAGGTCTTTTAGGCAGGAATTTGGATGCTGAACATTGTCATTTCAATAAATACTTTGAAAGGTGAGACATCTTCAGAGTGTGACCTTTTTTCACAATCTTCTCAATCTTCTTGGAATGTACACTGAGCTACACATGCACGGTTTAGTGTACATTCTTGGCACAACTTGATGCCGGATTGAATGAACTCTTGTGCACATGCCTAGGAGTTAAGTCATCTTCCTTTATCCAATCAAGACAGCTGAAAACTTGGCACCTGGTAGAATATGTCAGCTCTGGCGAGGGAGCACACATATGTTACATCGCCGGTGCAGAGGTGAGTAATTTCGGATTTTGAATAAACACTTTCTAGAATGATAATGACATCATAGTAAATTTGACATCATAGTAAATTAACTTAAATTGATTTGATTGTGTCTGCATAATACAAATCTGACTTTTAATGTTATAACTTCTGTATTTTATACAGGTTAATGGGAAAGATCTTTCAAAAGCAACTCATGAAGAAGCAGTCCAAGCCTTTCGTAATGCTAAAGATCCAATAGTCGTCCAAGTTTTAAGAAGAGCACCCCATAACAGAGGGCATGGAAGTTTACAGGAAACACACCTTGTGAATGTGAGCACCCAAACAGACATCACATTTGAGCATATCATGGCTGAAGCCAAACTCAGACCATCTACTCCACCAGTTCCTGATGTTTGTCCTTTTCTACTTTCAGACAGGTATGTGTTTTTTTTTTTTTTCATTTTTTTTTTTTTGCCGTAAAATATTTTTAGTCAAGACCTAGTTAAAGTGTATACCTAATGTGGTAAAAAAAAACATAATGAATAAAATAATAAGAACCTTGATCCTTACTCTGTTAATAGCATCTTTGAACTTTTTCTTCTTAAAGTCTAATAAGCACTAACAGCTACATGTGGCCACACAATACAGCCAACATCTTGGTTCTGGCTACACTTAATCTTATTTGACTTCATGCAGCTTTTTCCCATCAATAGAGCCATGTTGAAGGGTATATGACACATCCCGTGTTCCTAAAATCTATCTTGAAAATGAAAAGAAAGATGATATTCTTTTCCTAATCAATCTTTGCCTCCTGGACACCATGTAGAGATTAGACAGATAACACGAACTTGTAAAAGAATTGAGAACGCAAGCACCACATCAAGCCATTTACTTCCACTCATTGTACAAGAAAGTATTTTCAATTTATTGCAAAGTGTACTTCTGTATTTATTGAAGTTATTGTGTCCACTATTTCCCGAATATAAAATGTGGACATGGCTTCATTAACAGACAGGCTGAGTTTCAAAAAGACAGATTGGAATCCTGCAGCTGCGGAACACTGCCAGCCCTTTGTTATGAATGTACTGCTGTATTTCTTTTGATTTGGTGCACAGATCATTGCCTGGAATCCAATTTAAGCTATGAAAATGACTACTCTAAGTGTGCAGTAAATGAAAAGAAACATATCTTTTTGTTCAGTGTTTCTTTAGATTAGCAACCCATCCTAACCTCTTGAAATGAGAAAGCCGCAGATAAGTTTGTCATATTTTAATTAAAAAGAAGAACATTGTCTCATCTGGCCTTCTTGCACCAATTTTTCCCCATATAGCTGCCATTCTCTTCATCCAATGGAGCATGAATTTTATGAAGGTAATGAGTATCTTTCCAGCCTGCCTGGTGATGGTGATAGAACAGAAGACTTTGAGTACGAGGTGAGATCATTTTTCATTATGGCTGATGGTTCACATTTCTCTGCTGGCTTAAGAGATCTCATTAATAATTTTGTTTACATGTTTTATTTGCTGTGTCTAATCACGAAGCGCCCAGTGTATATCTGCTTTGTGTCAAAACAAACAAAATTGCCTTTGCCATTTTTTATAATGGTCTTCTTATAGTCTTGGGTTTCAATACCTACAGTAAAGCCTCTTTTGTTGATCTGTTTTGCAGTAATTATGGATAGCGGTGTGACTAGTATAATTTCCAAAGCTTGTTTATTTGGGTGCTAATGATGAAATAGACTTTTTCAGAATAAAAAAAAGATAACTAATTAAGTGTAAAGTCAAACAACACATAATGGCTTATTTAAAGTGTATGTCAGGGCAAAAGAGAAAATGACATCTCTGCAATACATTTTCCTAAGTTTATTAACTTAGCAAGGACAGAAAAATACCCGTTGACCTTCCAAAAATTCACTCAGTTACTGTGGAGAGAAATTGTAAAATGCCATGCCCAGTTTCCTTTGCTAAACTAAAACATCATCAGCTTCACAACATAGTCAGATCTTTTATTTAGTCCAGGATAAGGCTGACCGGACTCCTTGAGATAAAAAAGGCAGTCTGAACAGGACACAGGATAACTCTGAATTTCTGAAATGGTCAACAGGTATTTTTTTTTAGCTGGACACAGTTATTTTCAGGCAACATTTAACAGACCAAAAGGGATCATCCACAGGCTTTGACACTCTGGGGTTCATTTACTAAAATTGTAGAGTGCAAAATCTGGTGCAGTTCTGCATAGAAGCCAATCAGCTTCTAACTTAAGTTTGTTCAATTAAGCTTTGACAAAAAAAAAATGGAAGCTGATTGGTTTCTTTGCAGAGCTGCACTAGATTTTGCACTCTACAGTTTTAGTAAATCAACACCTCTGTGTACAACTATGCGCATTCAAAAAGTCGGAATTCCTTATCTGCATACTTGTTCTGGTCAGTAATTCAAACAATTGAAGCTAAAGTGTCATAATGACAGACAGAATACATTCTCAGCAATGGCAACCAGAAAATGACCTAATGACTTTGATGATTTTTACTTTTTTAGTTATCAAAGTTGAGTGTCAAACACCCTTATTTCAGTTCCATTATGATTATAATCCTATTTTAGCCTATGATGAAAAGAAGATACTTATTGGAATTATTTTCAGAATATGTTTTCATACATCAAATTGTGAGTTAACATGAGTTGTTTTTCTTCTGAACATTTCACTACATGCTCACCAAACTCATCCTGACAAGAAAACCCTTTTATAAGGGAAGAAATAAAAGTCATTTTGTATGGTTTCTGGAGAGCCTTCCATCTGCTAAGTGCAGAGCAAATGTCGTTCTATGAAGCATTGCTATTAACAAGGCATAATCATGGGCCAAGGCTACAGATTACATATTTGTGCAAATGACCTTACCTCAGTAGCAGCTACCAGACATAGATATGAAAAACCTGGAAGCAGTAAAATATTTCTGAGTTAAGATATCAGTTCTATAGTATTTATCGAGATGTAACTGGGCTGTGTAAGAACACAAAATAGCAGTTTTTCCAAACTTGCGCTCAAATCTTGCAACAGTGCATTTTTATGCTAATTCCAAAAAAGAAAGTTGAGTAATTCATAACTGAACTATGTCACTTGAACCGAGCCACTTAGAAGGCAGTGGAGCCAGCCCTCCTGTACAGGGCCCGGGCCCATCAGTTCAAAAGGGGGGCCCAGGCACCTGCTGAGCAGCAGGGCTGGCTGTACTGTCTTATTGCAGACACTGATCCTCTTCTGTCTCCCACTGCAGAGCTGCCAGCTTCTCCTCTTCTTTCTTCCTCCGGCTTTACTGCAGAGGGATTGGTTCTAGCACTTGAGCCTGTTCCACCTGCTGTCAGGGCCCCCGAGGCCCCTTTCCCCTGCACCACTGCCGGATTCCCTCCTTGCCTCTCCTGCTGACAGCTGCTGCGGGTACACAGGAGGAAGTTGGGAGGGGCTGGTGAACATATAATTTATTGGTCCCTTCCTTTCCTGAATAAACACAGTGTTAATCACACCTGTTTCCATTCACAGTGTTTACTATGCTTCAGTTTGTGCAAGAGCAGGAAGCTTCAGAGTGCTTCCAATTCATTCATCTGTGCAGCTGAGGCTGCAGAGAAAGGGTCTAATAAATCCTGTCCTCAGTCACTTCTGGCTGGGGGGACCTGTCAGGTAGGCTCTATGGGACCCTGTGATTTCTTTTTTTTTAACATTTCAAGTTTATTGAGAACAGATAGAAATGAAATACAAAGCATGACTTTCGCAGATGCAACTGCATTTGTGATAAACTTGTGCATACTGAAAGCAAATCATAGTGAATTAGAATATCGGTGACCACTAAATAAATCTCAGGATGTTGAAATAGCACGTATGCCAAGTGAAGTACCAATCAAAGTACCATCCCACGAGTCATTGTAGCCACCAAAGGTGGTGGGCAACGTGAGATATTGGCAGTGTTTACGTGTGAGCTAGGTCGTGGTCGACTTGCAACAATTATCAATAGCATCTGTATTCTCAGCAGGAACATAAACAGCATAGTGGATATTGTATTTAAAACTAAAAAAGGAGTAACTGAAAAGAAGAAAAGGGGGTTGGCCAGGACCCTGGCCAGAAAGAAAAGGTAGAGGCAAAGGTAAAGAACCGGCTCCAGAGGTGTCGCTGCACACCAGTGTAGGGAGACAGAGGCAAGGGGCACTCAAAGTACCCCTACCCTGCCTCCATGTGGGAGGTGTCGGTAGGTGGGTCAGGTAGGATTTCCGCGTAGGCAGCCGAGTATCTGAACATCAACCAGGGTTGCCAAGTAGTGCGGAATTTCTCAACAGCATCAGTGGTTTGAGTCAGAGTTTCCTCCATTTCATAGACATCCGAAACCCTTTTCAGCCATTCAGCAATGGACGGGACCCTCTGTGATCTCCAGTACAGTGGGATCAGGGGAAGAAGGTGAGGTGGTGAGATGGGGGGGGAGACGGGGAGAGTGAAGGGGGGGAGGGAGTGAGGTGTTGGGAATGAGGGAGGGGGGGTGGGAAAGAATGGGGGGGAGGAGGGGGATGGGAAGAGGAGGGAAGGGATGGGGGGAGGGGGGGAGGGAGTGGGGGAGGGGGGTTTTGCGGTATCCCAGCAAAACTAACAGAGTCTGTTCTCTTTTTCCCTCTCACCCCCCCCCAAAACCAACAGGAGTCTAAGTCAGTTGAGGAGAAGAAGAAATAATTATAAAAAGAAAGGTGCAAACGGTAACATGTGGATGGCAGCACAGCAGCATGAACTTAGAGGTCTTAGTCAGGCATCATGCAGATCTCTGCGATCAGCCCTTGAGGATCTGGGTGTTCCAGCCAAGGAATTTCCAGCGCACTGTGATCTCTGCATCTTGAGGGGCCTCTTGTCCGGTGTTGATGGAGGAGAACGGGAGGGTGATCTGTCCCTAGGTGGGTCCTGGAATTCAGCGTACCAATCAGGCAGAGGGACAAGGTCTATACCCAGAGCATCGCAAAAGTCAGGTAGGTCATCAGGTTCGCGTAACACATGATGATAGCCATTTAGGTGGACTGTTAAGGCGAATGGGAATTTCCAGGTATACTTCAAGTCGCGGTCCCGCAATTTCTCCAGTAGAGGGCGTAGGGCTCTCCTGTTCCGCAAAGTGATCTGTGAGAGATCTTGGAACAGCATAATATGTGCGCCATTGAACACAATCTGTTCGCTTCTCCTGGCCTTGCGCATGATTTCCTCCTTCAGAGTAAAGCTCTGAAGGCAGCAGACAATATCACGCGGAGGTGCAGTGTCAGGGCCTTTTGGTCTAAGTGCTCTGTGTGCCCTAATAAACTCAATCTCCGTTTCTTCCTGTCTTTCAAGTAAACTGTTAAACACTCTCTGCAGGGCCGGAATTATTTGGGGGGGTTCTACAGACTCTGGGATCCCTCTCACAAGGACATTATTCCTCCTTCCCCTATTGTCCAAATCTTCCAGATGTCTGTTGATTTCTATGAAGTGATGGTTGTGGGAGAGATTAATCTTCTCCAGCCTTTGGATTGCTTTGTCCCTGTGTTTCCCAGCAGACTGCGCCGCCGCCATTTTCTCATTAAGGGACAGTAAGTTCGTTTTTAAATCCGTGATGGCGGCGAAGAATGTGGATTTTATATCCACCGCTATCACAGACATAGCGGCGAGCGTGAGGGGCTGATCGGAGGTCGTGGGGCCCCTACCTGAGTCCTCGGAAGCTGAGTGCGAGTCCTCGCTGTACTCCTCCTCAGGCTGGACCGGCGCCATCTTGGATCTCCTCGTGTTGCCGCTGCGTGTCCCCGTCTGGAGTTTAAACAACTCTGTAATGTTCCGAGATGCAGTGTTAGGGGTTCCCCTTCTCGAGCGAGCGTTTGGGGTGATGTATAGCCGCTTTCCCAGCATCTGAGAGCGTCGGATCAGGGTAGATTTGCTAGTGCAGGCTGTGTGTGTGCCGGAGCTCCTCTACTGTGCGTCCATACCCGATGCACGCCAAGCCACTCCCCCCTGTGATTTCTAACAGCAGCTCTGCACGTAGATATCTATAATACAGGAGCTGCTGATGAAAAATGCTTGGGAAACACTATATCATATGAAAGATTACAAACTAGGGATGGATGCACTTATTTAGCATAACAGAAATAATTTCTAGATTTCTTGAATCATTTCAGAGGGATTTACTATATTTATACTATAGATTGTTTGTGTAGAAGTAATGTTTCTGCATTATAACTGTAAGCCTATATACTTTAGTTTGAATTTTGGTCGCAATATTTCATTTCACTTTTTCTTGAGAATATACACTCACCTGCCATTTTATTAGGTACACCTTGCTAGTACCGGGTTGGAAACATCCCTCAGAGATTTTGGTTCATATTGGCATGATAGCATCATGCATTTGCTGCAGATTTGTCGGCTGCACATCCATGATGTGAATCTTCCTTTCCACCACATCCCACGGGTGCTTTATTAGATTGAGATCTGGTGACTGTGGAGGCCATTGGAGTACAGTGAACTCATTGTCATGTTCGAGAAACCAGTGGTGAGATGATTTAAGATTTGTGACATGGTGCATTATCTTGCTGGCAGTAGCCATCAGAAGATGGGTACACTGAAGTCAAAAAAGGATGGACATGGTCAGCAACAATAATCAGGTAGCCCGTGGCGTTTAAACAATGCTCAATTGGTACTAAGGGGCCCAAAGTGTGGCAAGAAAATATCCCCCACACCATTACACCCCCACCACCAGCCTGAGCCATTGCTACAAGACCGAATGGATTCATGCTTTCATGCTGTTTACGCCAAATTCTGACCCTACCATCTGAATGTCACAACTGAAATTGAGACTCATCAGACAAGGCAATGTTTTTCCAATCTTCTGTTGTCCAATTTTGGTGAGCCTCAGTTTCCTGTTCTTAGCTTACAGGAGTGGCACCAGGTGTCGTCTTCTGCTGCTGTAGCCCACCTGCTTCAAGGTTCGATGTGTTTTGCGTTCAGAGATGGTAATCTGCATACCTTGATTGTAACGAGTTGTTGTTTCAGTTACTGTTACTTTTCTATCTTCTCGAACCAGTTTGCCCATTCTCTTCTGACCTCTGACATCAACAATGGATTTTCATCCACACAGCAGCCGCTCACTGGATATTTTCTCTTTTTCAGACCATTCTCTGTAAACTATAGAGATGGTTGTGTGTGAAAATCCCAGTAGATCAGCAGTTTTTGAAATACTCAGACCAGCCCATCTGGCATCAACAACCATGCCATGTTCAAAGTCAGTTAAATCCCCTTTCTTCCCCATTCTGATGCTCGATTTGAACTTCAGCAAGTCGTCTTTACCACATCTAGATGCCTAAATGCATTGAGTTGCTGCCATTTGATTGTCTGATTAGGAATTTGTGTTACCAAGCAATTCTAAATATTCATAACGATAGAACCATCTTTAGGTAGTGTCTGTAATTTGTTGTATGTTGCAAAAGTTTTTATATCCTGTGTATTTTTATATATTTTAATGTGTTATATATATATATATATATATATATATATATATATAGGGCAGTGTTACCGTAAAACCTGTTTAAAATCTTTTTAAATTAAGCACCTTAAGACCGGGAGTTCTCTTATGAGGTATTTATGCCAGCATATTTTGTGGTATATGCGGGGCAGAAACTGTTGTTTCACTTTAAATTATGCAAATATGACGTTGAGAACATAAAACTGTGGCAATAGACAACGGTCTCCGGTCTTCATAATGCCATTAAATCTGGCGTCGCGGCCACAAACACAAGCTTTTGAAAACTTCGGTCTGAAGAACCTTACCAAAAATGTCCGTCGCGTCCGCATATACTGCGGTTTATTTGGTCTTCAATATTCAATATTCAATATTCCATAAAAAATGGTCGCCGTAATTAACATCGGGGTCACGAAGCACTATATAAGGAGGTGAAGCAGGCACATACGTACGCTCCAGATGACGTCAGAGTGATGAAACGCGTAGGGCGCAGTCAACGTGCGTCCTTGCATCACTTCTGGGCAGCGGCGTTAGTGTCAGCAATTCATGCTTTTTATGCTTTTGCAAAATGTGAGTACGTTTCCACATGTTTTTATTTAATAAATAGTCTATCAGTATTACACTATTGGGGTCCATCTCTCCTTTACATGGTAATCAATTGGAGTGCCACCAAGGCATCCAGGACAGGATACACAGTGGCATATACTGTGAATGCTACATACCCCAAGCGGGGAGGAAAATTCCTGTGAGTCTGTGCACATTAGGAGCACGGATAAGCCACACTTGCTGTGATCACTGTGAAGAGGGAAAACGAACAGTGATTACTTTTCACCAGCACAAGCACTTTCTTGAACTGTTTTGAATGCTCTATTTATTGAATCTGCTTCATCCAGAGATCATTTACATTAGAGATCACTTTTCACCAGCACAAGCACTTTTTGGACTTTTTTGAATATCTAATTAGTACTTTTTTGAATATCTAATTAGTATCTTTTCTGGACTGATTTGAATGCTCAATAGGAGTTTAACTTTTTAAATGTTATATTCATTTATTTATTGCTTATTTACATGCACATGTTTATGTTCACTTATAATTTATTTGTCATAATTTTGCAAATTTTTCACTGGTGTTACATTCACACCCACATTACATCACCACCACATTGAGAGTCAATTATAATCCATTGAACAGCGCCACACCT
This sequence comes from Rana muscosa, assembly GCA_029206835.1. Lineage (NCBI taxonomy): Eukaryota > Metazoa > Chordata > Amphibia > Anura > Ranidae > Rana > Rana muscosa. The sequence goes on from CM055118.1 coordinate 739,128,303, forward strand.
ACTTATTTTTCTCCTTCAATTGAACAGGTGTACCTAATAAAGTGAGTGTATGTGCTTATTACTTAACATATAGTATATGCAGGGGCGTAACTAGAAATCACAGGGCCCCATAGTAAAATGTTGTATGCCCCCGCCCCCCTGAAAACAGCCCCCCCCCAAAAAAAATGAACTAATGCTATTGAACAACAGATTACCACACCCATGTGGCACAGTACTCAGGCAACAGCTTATATTAATTTCGAACAACAAAGTATGCAGTATACTGTATGCAGCCCCTGAAGGACACACATTGCTGACCTCCATGCCTTCTAACCAATTTCACTGTGCCCATCATTGCCACCTTACCATGCCAATCATTGCCACCTCACCGTGCCATTCAATGTAGCATCACCGTGCCAATCATTGCTGCCTCACCGTGCCAGTCACTGCCATCTCACCGTGCCCATCATTGCAGCCTTACTTTGCCCATCATTGCCACCTTACCATGCCCATCATTGCCGCCTCACCGTACCAATCATTGCCGCCTCACTGTGCCCATCATTGCTGCATCACCATGCTCATCATTGCAGCCTTACTGTGCCCATAATTGGCGCCTCACCATGCCCATCATTGCAGCCTTACTCTGCCCATCATTGCCGCCTCACCGTGCCAATCATTGCCGCCTCACCGTGCACATCATTGCAGCCTTACTGTGACCATCATTGCCACCTCACTGTGCCAATCATTGCCGCCTCACCGTGCCAATCAACGTAGCCTCACGGTGCCCATCATTGCTGCCTTACTGTGACCCTCATTGCACCTTACCTTGCCAATCATTGCCGCCTCACCGTGCCAATCAATGTAGCCTCACCATGCCCATTATTTCCGCCTCACGTGCCAATCATTGCCGCCTTACCGTGCCAATCAATGTAGCCTCATCGTGCCAATCATTGCAGCCTTACTTTGCCCATCATTGCCGCCTTACCGTGCCAATCAGGCCGCCTCACTGTGCTAATCATTGCCGCCTCACTGTGTCAATCATTTCTGCCTCACTGTGCCAATCAATGTAGCCTTACTGTATCCATCATTGCCGTCTTACCGTTCCAATCACCAGTTAGTGGCAGTGGATTACGTACAGGCACAGGGCGCATCTCATGCTGTGTCACGGAGCTCAGTCGGAAATGTTCGGTCGCGCTGTGACAAAAGTCCCACCCTCCTCCTAGACCAGCTTGTGTGATAGACAGAACACTGCATCTTTCACACGAGCTGGTCTAGGAAGAGGGCGGGACTTTTGTCACAGTGCGACCGAACCTTTGACACTGAGCTCCGTGACACAGCGTAACTCCGCTTTGAGCTATGCTGCAGCCACAGAGTAGCTCAAAGCAGCCCCAGGGCAGGCACACTACCGGGAAATGTCCGGAGGCCAGGCCCCACTCGGCTGCGGGCCCCATATCGCCCGAGTGGGTCGTTATGCGGTAGTTCCGCCCCTGAGTATATGGATCTTTACAAAGAGCCTGAGCTTATATGTTGGCATAATGCCCCTGCAAAGTTTGTCTTGTAAGCATGTTTTTTATAAGTAACAGACCCCTGATTTGGTTTAAATTAAGGACAGATGTAGATGGAAGCAGTCCTTTCAGCTTAAAACATTTAGCAACATTCAAATCCTACTCCATCTATAAATTTTAAAATATGACTTCTACTTACTACTTGTTATAATTATTTCATTTCTTCCTACCTTCGCCCTCGATTCTTACCTAGGTGAGTGCCACATTTCAGCCTCCTCTTGCAGCCACCTAGGATACCAATGTCACATAGCCAAGGAAGCAGCAGCTTCCACACAGAATGGAGGGCTCGTGTCATCAGAAGGAGAGGTTGCAAGAACTAGGAAAAGACAGCTATTTAGTGTTGACATACAAGAGAAAAAATGTGGTGTGTGGAGAGGTGTGCAATAGTTGAGGGGGAATTAGAAGAGGACAACACGGGATTGGCTGGGGTTGTACGTATGTTTATTCTTAGTTAAACAACCAAAACTTAAAAGTCTTAAAGATCCACTAAGAATTTGTTTGAGCTGAACCTGCACCACGCTGTGCTTGTCTAAAGGACTTCAATAGGATGCAGGACTGATGATCAGGAGATGGATTGGGGAAAGTGGGAGAAGGGGAGGATCAGAGAAGACAGGATCAAACAGCCTTTTTACATAATGCAGAGGATTACCCCTTTAGGTTCCACGGTGAGTATAACAAGCATGCTTTTCTGCATATAAACACTGATTTTACTGTTGTAGGTTTAGTAACACTTTAATGGTGAATATACAGAGTGACACTGCAGTTAACCTTTGACACACACACAAACTCACACATCATAGCTGCCACCCCGTGTTTAACAGAAACACTCACTGATCACAGCATTTGCTGTTGCATTTCTGACCTTTTAAAGAAATGTCTGTATTACTCACTGCCATGCAATGACAGGAATGTAACAAAGTTTACAATGCAGTATTACCCTACAGAGGCAAAAACTATTTTAATTTCTAATTAGATCATCAAGAAAATCAGCTTAAAATTATTGTAAAACTTTGTTTTTTTTATTTTTATTAAAATAATAAATTTGTTATACTTACCTGCTCTGTGCACTGATAATGCACAACCGGACAGAAACCTCCTCCTTACAGGTCCAAGTCGAACTGTGTGCATCTGTTGACACACACAGCTTGGCTCGGGCAGACCCCCTTCCTCCTAACAGGATTTAAATGACAGCAGCATGAGCCAATGACCCCTATTCTCTCACAGATTACTGTAATTAGAGGAAGAGAGAGCTGTGCTGCTGCACTCGACACATCACTGGATCAAAATAGGACTCGGGTCAGTATTAGGGGAAGTGAGGGGGCAATTTACCCAAGGGGGCCATTTTTTTTAATTGTCCCGCCTTTAGAACCACTGTAACAATTTTCTAAATAGCATTTTAATGAACAGATAAGAAAAACAACACTGGAAAATTTTCCAGACAGTATATTACAAAACAGACAATAGAAACCATAAAATAAACTAGATCCCGCCCAACGGAATTTCTGGACCTGGAATTTACAGTTGAGGAAGTTGATGTGGCCATAGCTTCTTTCTCCTCTCATAAGTCTCCCCCGGCTAAACACCCCTTTGGGACATTGCTCTGACATCGTGGCATTTAGCTGTATCTCACTGTAATCTTTATAAATATGTTGTAAGTATCATACACTGTTATGATCATTTTTTATTCATATTTTGTATGAAGATGTTGTTATATCTGTATAGTCATACTTTAGATTGACCATCAAGTCCCCTTAATGAAATTTTTTATTTTTAAATTGAAACTCATTGGAATTTCTTCTATTCACACGCGGTTATTATTACCGAAATGTGATTTTTTTATTTAATCTTCAGATGATAATAAATTAGTATCCATAAATTATAGGTTTTTGACTTAAATAAAGATAAAACATGCTTATAAGCCATGGAAAGATGGACTGTGATGTTATTTGAACTATCAGGTGGGGACTGGATGGAATTGTTGAACAACTATTTTAGTACAGTGATATCATCATAAGAAAAAATTATTTAAATTAGATATTTACACCAAACATATTACACACCCCTACAGTTGTTAAAAATTGATAAAGATCTGCACTCATTTTCATTTTAAATGGAGCAAATCCCACCTCTGGGAACAAATATCCACAGTAACCTACGTTGGGTCTTTGAGTTAAATTTTAGTCCCCTAATAAGAACGTTCAAATTATACTTTCAGCAATGGTTTACATTTTCACATGGTTCTGCCAGTACAACATTATGTGATGCCATGTCTCCTGTATTTATGCCAGATACTCCTGGTGAAACTCCCTACAGGGTTTCTGAAAGACCTTCAAACTTAGTTCCTAAAGTTTATCTGGGCTTGAAAACTATCGAGACTAAAGAGGACAATACTGTCTCTTCCCAAGATGAAAGGGGTAATCAGGTTCCCCGACCCAGTGAAATACCATGAGGCGACTCATTTAACCAGAGTAGTTGATTGGTGTATGCAATGTAATATGAAACCCTCAATTTAGACCAAGAACTCATTGATCCTTTTTTAGCGGGAATTCCTTGGCTCCCTTACAGGTTAATTCCGACACCCACTAATCAAGGCTACAACACAGATGACCAGGACAATATTCCATTCCACCTCCCTTTCAGTCGTATTACTCCTATATTAGGAACAGCAGACTTTAAACATAGCAGGGATGCCTTTACGCAACAGGGGATTTACAAATAGTAAACTTTCCCTCTAATGAACAATTTAGAGCTGAAGAATACATTTTTGAATACTTTAGACTTTTTGCAACCTGCACAATTGGGGGGCACACCTGCACATACTTCTGGATGAATTCAATAGGGTGTGAAAACTGCCCTCATTTGAGCAAACCTATCTTGACAGTAAGGCACATTCTGTCACTGCACTATACTTCGTTGGTAGAGTCAGGGATCCTACAAGAACTCAGATTCATACAGCATTGGGAAACTGAGCTAAAAAATACTTTTTCACAACCTTAAAAAGATAAAATTACTCTTTCCACTGAGCCCCTATAGCATGTAAGTACCAAGAAGGAGGTACTAAATGCCTAACCAGATGGAACGGAACCCCTGTGGTTGTTCACCAAATGTTTTACAGACCTCTAACAAATGTTGGCCATGCTTGGAGTCATAAGGCATCTTGTTGCATATTTTTTGGGACTGCCCAAAACTCAGGGACTGCTGGAATATGGTTGAACAAACAATTAAAACTCTTACTGGGTGTCTCTTGAACAAAATCCAGCAGCATATTTATTACAGGATGTCAGGTCACTTGCGAGACCAAGTGACTGGGAGCGACCGCGGAGGTTGTGGACCCAACGGCTGACTGCTGAGGGTCGATGATACTGAGAAGCAGCTACACAGGGTCGCAGTCACAGTCCTGGACAGGGAGCTAGAGCATAAGATACCCCAGGGCGCAGAGTCTAAGTGCCAGAAGGGTTTCACCAGGGCCCCTGATGATGAGGATGGATTTGGCTGCAGCTGACTCCAGGTCACGGCCCCCAGGGTCTCCCAGCTCACGCTCACGGTTGGTTCTGGTGAGTGGAGAGGAAGCAGGAGTCCAGGGCAACAAGGAATAGTCAGGATGACAAGTCAAAGGACAGACGAACGAGCCGAAGGTCAGTGCAACGAGCAGACAGGGATGGTCAGAAGAACAAGCCGAAGGTCGGGGCAACAAGCAGACGGGAATGGTCAGGAGAACAAGCCAAAATCGGTACACTGGAATCAAACGTAGAGCACACAGCAAGAAACACCCAGGGAAACCTTCACACAATAGTTGCGTGTTGGTGTGAGATGACAGTCCCTAAAGCTGATACACAGACCAGAGAGGTAAGCAGACAGGGCATGAAACATTACTGCAGATTCATGACACAGGATGTCCACATCTACCAAGAAAGTCTGTATTGCATCGATGTAGAAAAAATGATCAGCCCCAGAAAAATGCCATGGTAGGCCAGAATGGCAGAAGTCTAGCAAACAAAAATCTTACTATGGTAATGAAAGACCAGGAGGAGAAGTATTGGCAGATTTTGATGCCATATTTCTTCCATAAAGATCAGACACCATTGGCTTCCCAATTGCAGGTTGGGTTGTATCCAATTTTCTCAGGATACAACACTGTGGCATGTTGAACCAGAGAGAAGGCAATAACCCCCTCGCTCCTTTCCACATTTAATTTCATAGTTACATAGTTACATAGCTAGTAAGGTTGAATAAAGACACCAGTCCATCCAGTTCAACCTGAGTGAGTGTGGGTGCGTATCTACAATTCTCTCTATCCCTGTACATTGTGTCTCATTAAGATGCTCATCTATTATATATATAGCGCTGTCAATATACGCAGCGCTCCACACATACATCACACACTCACATCGGTCCCTACCCTCAAGGAGCCCACAATCCAAGGTCCCCAACTCACATTCATATACTAGGGCCAATTTTGGACAGAAGCCAATTAACCTACCAGCATGTCTTTGGAGTCATTTTTCTTTTTCCCTCCGCCTCTTCTCTCTTCTTTTTTGTTATTTATTTTATTATTCCCTGGTTTGAAGCTTTAAACAGCAAAATTTTAAAAAGGCATTTGAGAAACGGGAGTGGTTAGTCTTGTTATAATTGCAGTGAACACAAACAAGTCCTGAGATGCATATTTCTTTCTCGTACATCACGGGACACTGAGCGACATAGTCATTACTAATGGGTTATATAGATACCTTCAGGTGCTGGCACTGGCAACTTCCAAAACCGGAAGTACCCTCCCCTATATAAGCCCCTCCCATCCGGGAGCACCTCAGTTTTTTGCCAGTGTCTAAGGTGTTGGCCAAGAAGAAACATGTGTTTTTCACTGAGCTTGCGTACAGGTTCTTTTGGGCCTCAGTAAGCTATTCCGGATCCGACCAAAAAAGCTTCATAGCTAAACGGTCGGTACCCGGGCCTTGCAGAGAAGAGCAAGGTTTTGCCTGTAATGCTTCTCTTAGGAGAGCTGGACCCTGGGATCCAGAGCTCTGGTCATACCCATGACCAAGATGTTTTCTGTGCAGGGTGCTATACAGGTCCAGGGGAGTGGAATCCTTGGGAACCCGGTCCCTGAAGGTTTAATTACAATGCCTGCCGTGATAGGTGAAGTTTGGGCTTCTGTGGACCAAACAAAGTCCTGCGGCGGGGAACAGGTAAGTGGGGGCCCCCAGGAACTTGGTTCTATTGGGGGACCCCCAAGCCTAATTTGTCTTTCTGTCTGTTACCTAACGGTATTCCCGCTAATATCTGTGCATGCCTGTAACTACTAAAAAATGTAATAATTTTAATAGTGGTCAAGAAAAAAAAAAAAAATATATATATATATATATATATTTAATATATTAGACTGCGGTACCTGTGTTAATCCACTAGAGGCCGCTGTGGAACGTTTCTTGTCATGTGGACTAGTTTCTTTTTATCAGAGCAAGTCCAGGCAGATGGTGAGTTCTCTTGTGGGAAACTGCTTCCTCTGCCATGTTGCAATGCTCGTCCATCCCCCGGCCTGCGGCAAAAGGGGCCCTGGCTCTTGTCCCTGGTTTCCTTTTCAAAATTAGCGCCGAAGGCGCACGTGGCCGCGCGCGTGCGCGTGCCTCTATATATAGAGGTGAGCCGGGAAAGGGGGCGGAGCTTGGGGGATGACGCTCTGTGCGCGCCGCAGCGCTTCTGCGCATGTGCGGGCATCCCAGCATGTTAAAAACCACAATTATGTGTTGTGAGCTGGCTATGGAGTGCAGAGACAGAGCTGGCAACATTTAAAAAAAGGCATACAGCAAGCGGTTGATGCAGGCATCCCCATAGAAAGGCACATTAGTAGACACCAACTGTTTTTATAGCAGCATTTGTGCTAGACTATTGTCAGTAAGTGGTGTATTTCGGCTGGAATACCTCAGCTTTGGGCTTAGGAATAATGCCGTCTAAAAACTCCGGGACTAAAAATTCCAGGAAGCATAGGGGGTCTCCATCGGGCTCTGAGGATCTTGGGCATGCTTCGGCTGCACCAGTCTCCCCTGAAGAATCAGAGGTTAGTGACCGTAGAGCACCCTCAGGAGTACCTGGTACTGTGGCTGTCCTCAGTTCACCTGCTCCTGTGTATGTAACAGAGGAGGTTTTTTTCCTCAGCTCTGGGAGGGCTGGAAGAGAGATTGTCAGCATTGATCGCTGCTTCCCTGTCACAGGAAAAAAGCGCTCGATCTCCGTCTCCTCCCTCAGAGTGCCTGTTAGCAGAGCAACAGTCCCATACAGGGATCGACCTGCCTGAAGGGGATCAGGATGAGGTTGATTCTGTTGTAGAGGAATCAACAGTGGAAGAGCCATTCTCAGCATCACATGCTGAAAGGTTATGGGTTCAGTCCCTGACTAATATGGTCCGATCAGCATTTAAAATGCCCCTTGCGGAGCCATCATCCACTTCTGTCTCCTCGTTGGGGTCGCTAAAAGCTCCCCAGACTGTTTGTTCCTTTCCGATCCATCCTTTACTGGAAGGGCTCATTTACCAGGATTGGGAGCATCCTGATAAAATATTTACTCCTCCCAAGAGATTTCAAGTGGTCTATCCCATGGAGGATAAGTTCATCAAAAAATGGAGGGTCCCTACAGTGGACGCAGCCATCTCTTGTGTGAATAAATCACTGACATGTCCAGTGGATAATGTCCAAATGTTCAAGGACCCAATAGATAAAAAATTAGAGTCCTTATTAAAATCTGCTTTTTCTACAGCAGGATTAGTGACACAACCAGCAGTGGCAGCTATTGGGGTCTGCCAAGCAGTGAAGGATCAGTTGAAACAGGTCTTAAGGGACTTGCCAGATCAGCAGGCTCTTGCCCTAGCTGATCTACCTAGAGCCTTATGCTTTGCGGTGGACGCTATAAAGGATTCAATCCATCAGGCCTCCCGCCTTACGCTGTCTGTAGTACATATGCGCAGGCTTTTATGGCTCAAAAACTGGTCTGCTGAAGCTCCCTGTAAAAAATTGCTGGTCAGCTTCCCATTTCATGGTGAACGCTTATTCGGGGAAGACCTGGACAAATATATCCAGAGAATTTCCAGCGGTAAAAGTACACTTTTGCCGGTTAAAAACAGAGTTAGAGGTCCCTCTTTTAAGAGGCCTGCTTCTCCAGTCCCTAGGACATCGGCTGTGAAACAGTTCCGACGGCCTCCTCGGTCAAATCCCGGAGGTAAAAATCAGGGACAATTGCAGGGTAACAAGAAGCCCTGGAGCAGGAGAGGTACAAAACCTCCCCCAAAGTCAAATGCATGAAGGGTTTCCCCCACCCAATCGGGTGGGGGGAAGACTTCAGTTGTTCACAGAGACCTGGCGGGACACGATCAGAGACAGATGGGTGCTCTCTGCAGTAAATCTGGGATACAAATTGGAGTTAAAAGACTCCCCTCCTTCCCACTTTATAAGGTCAAACGTGCCAAGGGATCCCCAGAAGAGAGGATCCCTCCTGTTGGCACTAGAACAATTATTGCTCCAAGCAGTAATTATAGAGGTTCCCCTGGAAGAATGGGGGTTCGGGTTTTACTCAAACCTCTTTACAGTCCCGAAGCCAAACGGGGACGTGAGGCCCATATTAAATCTAAAAGGGCTAAACAAATTCCTACATATCAGGACTTTCCGGATGGAGTCGATCCGGTCGGTGGCCACTGCCCTACAAGGGGAGAAATGGTTAGCCTCGATCGACATCAAAGATGCTTATTTGCACATTCCCATCTTTCCAGCCCACCAAAAATTTCTACGCTTTGCGGTAGAAGGGCGCCATTTTCAGTTCAGAGCCTTACCCTTCGGTCTGGCCACAGCACCACGAGTGTTCACAAAAATTCTGGCCCCATTATTGGGCAATCTAAGAACACGAGGTGTAACGATAATGGCATATCTAGACGACTTGTTGCTGATAGACCACTCAGTGGAAAAACTAGAAGTGGTTGTTCACGAGACAATCAAGTATCTGGAATATCACGGTTGGATTATCAACTGAGACAAGTCAGCCCTAAAACCAGTCAAAAGTCTGGAATACTTGGGGCTAAGGCTGGATTCAGACCAGAGAAAAATTTTCTTGCCTCAAGAAAAGGGGTCGTCTTTGAGAGATTTGATCCACTTAGTGGGTTCAAAAAGACAGCCATCCATACGCCTGTGCATGAGGCTGCTGGGAAAAATGGTGGCATCATTCGAAGCAGTACCCTACGGTCAATTCCATTCAAGGAATTTGCAAAGGGCCATACTGTCAGCCTGGAACAAAAAAAGTTCAGGCTCTGGACTTACCAATGTCCTTGTCCCCTTCCGTTCGCAAGAGCCTCCGCTGGTGGTTGGTTCCCCAGAATCTGGAAAGAGGGAAATCCTTCAGTCCGATTTCTTGGAAGGTGGTCACTACAGATGCCAGCCTTATAGGCTGGGGAGCAGTACTGGAGCAATGGTCTCTCCAGGGCAGATGGTCGGATGCGGAAAAGGCCCTGCCCATCAATCTCTTAGAGATACGAGCAGCCCGGTATGCCCTAGTAGCATGGACATCCAAACTCCAAGGGTCCCCTGTCAGAATTCAATCAGACAATGCCACAGCAGTGGCATATATCAATCATCAGGGGGGCACCAGGAGTCGTGCAGCCCAGAGGGAAGTAAATTACATCCTGAGATGGGCAGAAAGATATGTCCCAGCCATATCTGCGGTATTCATTCCAGGAGTGGAGAATTGGAAGGCGGACTTTCTAAGTCGCCAACAATTATGCCCAGGGGAATGGTCCCTTCATCCCGAGGTTTTCCGGACAATATGTCAGCGGTGGGGAACACCGGATGTAGATCTGCTAGCATCCAGATTCAACGCAAAAGTGGACAGGTTTGTCTCTTGGACAAGGGATCCCCTAGCTTGCGGCTTGGATGCCCTAGTGTTCCCTTGGGATCAGTTCAAGCTGATATATGCATTCCCACCGCCACAATTATTACCTCGATTACTCCGCAGAATCAGGGTAGAAAAGAAACCAGTGATTCTGGTGGCTCCAGCGTGGCCCCGAAGAGCATGGTACGCGGAGATTGTAAAGATGTCTGTGGGGAGTCCTTGGACCCTCCCACATCGTCCGGACCTGCTTTCGCAAGGACCGATATACCACCCTTCCTTACCAGCCCTAGGTTTGACGGCCTGGCTATTGAAGCCCACATTCTAAAAAAGAGAGGGCTCTCTAATGCTGTGGTATCTACCATGATCAATGCCAGGAAGCCGGTATCCAGGCAGATCTACTATAGAATCTGGAAGGCGTACATCGCCTGGTGTGAGGCCAAGAAATGGCATCCACGTAAATACGTAATAGGTAGGATTCTGGACTTCCTACAATGGGCTGTAGATAGGAAGCTTGCCTTGAGTACTATCAAGGGTCAGATTTCGGCCTTGTCAATATTTTTTCAAAGGCCCTTGGCTTCGCATTCACTAGTCAAAGCCTTTATACAAGGAGTGATGCGTATTAGTCCTCCGGTTAATATTCCCATATGTCCATGGGATCTAAACTTGGTTCTGTCGGTTCTACAGAAACAACCATTTGAACCATTACAGCATATTTCTTTGGTTCTTCTCACCAGGAAATTGATTTTTCTAGTAGCCATTTGTTCGGCTAAAAGAGTGTCGGAATTAGCAGCTATGTCCTGTAGGGAGCCATATCTGGTTATCCATAAGGACAGAGTAGTGTTACGTCCTCATCCAGCCTTTCTTCCTAAGGTGGTATCGAGGTTTCATTTGAACCAAGATGTGGTTCTTCCTTCTTTTTTCCCCAAACCTACTTCGGTAGAGGAAAAGTTATTGCATTCTTTGGATGTAGTAAGAGCAGTTAAAGCTTATCTAAAAGCCACTGCTCAGATTCGCAGAACGGATACTTTGTTTATTCTGCCGGAAGGCCCCAGAAGGGGTCAGGCAGCGTCAAAATCTACTTTAGCCAAGTGGAATCGACAGGTCATAATGCAAGCCTATGGCTTGAGAAGGAGACCGCCTCCGTTCAAAGTTAGGGCGCACTCCACGAGAGCAGTTGGAACTTCACGGGCAGTGCATCACCAGGCCTCCCTGGCTCAAATCTGTAAGGCCGCAACATGGTCTTCAGTACACACGTTTACCAGGTTCTACCAGGTGGACGTTAGAAGTCAGGAGGATGTCGCCTTTGGGCGCAGTGTGTTGCAGGCCGCAAAAGATCCTCATGTCTGATAGCGCTCAGCTTATGTATGGTGTATCCCCCCCCTCGTTGGGCATTTCTTTAGGACATCCCATTAGTAATGACTATGTCGCTCTGTGTCCCGTGATGTACGAGAAAGAAAATAGGATTTTTATAACAGCTTACCTGTAAAATCCTTTTCTTGGAGTACATCACGGGACACAGAGCTCCCACCCCTCTTTGGGGACACTTATTGCTTTGCTACAAAACTGAGGTGCTCCCGGATGGGAGGGGCTTATATAGGGGAGGGTACTTCCGGTTTTGGAAGTTGCCAGTACCTGAAGGTATCTATATAACCCATTAGTAATGACTATGTCGCTCTGTGTCCCGTGATGTACTCCAAGAAAAGGATTTTACAGGTAAGCTGTTATAAAAATCCTATTTTCTGGAATACATAATTTATGCACTATTAGCCCCAGTGGGTTATTTGCATTGATGCTATTGTATTGTATTCCTCCTTGTTGCAATTACCTTTATACATACGATGTGGACATGTGATATAATTCAGCCCCTTTAGTTGCAGATCACTAATTTTGTTGCACATATGACGCATTTAATATCCCTGATATTTGCAATCCTCTGCCATTTGGGAGTAATTGCGGATGAGGAAATGGATACTTTCACCAAAAAGTTCCTTAGATTGATCATTTTATAGGCAATGAAGCTGATAACTTACAGTGGATACACTCAGAGTGTATTAGTATTACAACCTGCAATTAATTATTTTAATTTAATTAATTTATGCATCTAGAGGATTCCCTAAAATATTTGGGAAAAATCTGGTCTAGAAGAGTGTATTGACAAGAAACGTTACTGAAAGTAGGTGATATAGATAGAGAGCAGCATCAAAATAACAGCTTAGGTGACCATGATAGTGGAAAATAGGTTAGCCTGAAATAATGTATGTGCAGTAGTATTGGATGGAAAACTTGGAAATCTGAGAGATTCTACTGAGGTTCAGTTTTCAAAACATTGCACGTTGTGTTGTTCAAAGTGGTTTATCTTTTGTAACAATGCTGTACATTCATGATACTAAATATACTGTGTAAAATACTATTAGTATATAGTTATATCACTGCTATACTTCTTTTAGACTGTTGTTGAAACATACAATGATTTTTTTGACTGTGTTCATATTGATACTTCTACCTGTTTTGTAATCCAGTGATGTGGAATCAAAAGGGACAGATACTTTAAAAAAATGTGCCTGGTTTTTGTTTTCATACAGAGTTCAATTATCTTACCAAGTAAGTTCGGTCTGATATATCACAGTCACTGGCTCTCATAAATGAATCATAGCATTCTTTCATAGTTTGGATGGTAAACAATAGTAATGCCGCGTACACACGATCGGAATTTCCGAAACAAATGTTCGATGTGAGCTTTTGGTCGGACATTTCGACCGTGTGTAGGCTCCATCGGACATTTGCTGTCGGAATCTCTGACACCAAATGTTTGAGAGCTGGTCCTCAATTTTTCTGACAAAAAAAGTTCTTGTCGGAAATTTCGATCGAGTGTATCCAATTCCGATGCCCAAAAGTCCTACGCATGCTCGGAATCAATTTGACGCATGCTTGGAATCATTGAACTTCCTTTTTCTCAGCTCGTTGTAGTGTTGCACGTCACCGCGTTCTTGGCGATCGGAATTTCTGACAACATTTTGTGACCGTGTGTATGCAAGACAAGTTTGAGCAAACATCCGTCGGAAAAAAATCCACGGTTTTGTTATCGGAATGTCCGATCGTGTGAACGAGGCATTACAGTTGCAAAATGCAACTGCATTTGTTTGCCCACGTAAAGGTGTCCCTGATCTAATGACACCCATTTAATAGGTCTGGGGGGTGTGTCGATTGGTGTGCTGCAATATTTTATACCTGTTCAGAGTGCCCGCGATGTCGGCAGCCGAGGCCGATCTGTCGCTCGGCTCTCGGCTGCTGCCGCCGCCACCCTCGGTAAGGGAATCAGGAAGTGAAGCCTTGCGGCTTCACTTCCTGGTCCCCTGCTGTGCATGTGCGAGTCGCGCTGCGCGTCCTCACTGGTCCCTGCTGTCTTCTGGGACCTGTGTGTCTCCCAGAAGACAGCGGAGGAGGACAGAGTAGGCGCCGGAAGTGGCGTAGGTCACCTTAATCGCCAAGGCAACCTATGCCTGGAAGTGGGAGCAAATATCTGTATTACACAGGTATCTGCTCCCTCCTCCCCCCTGAAAGGTGCCAAATGTGACACCGGAGAGGGGAGGATTCCGAAAAGTGGAGGTTTCATTTTTGGGTGGAACTCCACTTTAAGTTAATGTAAGAGAATATAAAAACCAATGATATAACAATCACTTGTTCACCTTTGCACTCAGGATAAACACCCTCAAAATAAATAAAAACAGCAGCTACTTGTAATAAAGCCCAAAATATAAAATGATCACCTCAAAAACATATATAATATATAATAAAAGGTGATAAGCAGAGCTTAAATAACAGCAAATAAAGTGCAAAGGATGAAATAGAAATTCAGTGACACAAATCCATACGATGCAAGTGCTAGAGAATGTCCATAAAAGAATCATCCAAAGGGTGATAGAGTCTTTACACTACACCATGTGTGTCTTGCAGCCCACTCCCCGTCAGTGTTAAACTCACCAAAAAACACTTACACTCTCGTGTTCGGCATTAGTACATTACCCACAAAGGGTTAAGCCAACGATCTGCTCCTCTCCACACACAATGAAGGATTAGATGCAATCACATGGGGAGAGATAACAAAGAAAAGGCTCCACTAGTGTGATAATGTCAAACACACCAATGTGTATTCAAAAACAACCTTCATACATTGCACCTACACTATATATAAGTAAAATCAGCTTAAATGTCAACCAGAGCTCTACAGGGGGTCACTTGTCAAGCCAGCGATATCTCACTACACTGCCGCTGCACCTGCCAATTCAGCCTAGATGTCTCTTGTCTAATTAAATGTTCTTACTAGTTGCCACACAGCCATGCCCCGTCACATTTCGACATCTTGACTTCATCCTGGGATCTTCCTGGGATATCGCTGGCTTGACAAGTGACCCCCAATCCCTATAGAGCTCTGGTTGACATTTAAGCTGATTTTACTTATACATATTGTAAGTGCAATGTATGAAGGTTGTTTTTGAATAAACATTGGCGTGTTTGACGTCATCACACTAATGGAGCCTTTTCTTTGTTAGCTCTCCCCGTGTGATTGCATCTAATCCTCCATTGTGTATGGAGAAGAGCAGATCGTTGGCTTAGCCCTTTGTGGGTAATGTACTAATGCCAAACATGACAGTGTGAGGCAATATTTTTGGGTGAGTTTAACACTGATGGGGTGCAGGCTGCAAGACACACGTGTGAAGACTCTATCACCCTTTGGATGATTCTTTTATGAACATTCTCTAGAACTTGCATTGTATGGATTTGTGTCACTGAATTTCTATTTTATCCTATGCACTTTATTTGCTGTTATTTAAGCGCTGCTTATCACCTTTAATACATATAATATATATGTTTTTGAGGTGATAATTTTATAATTATTGTATTGTGTCTGTGCCCTTTATTTATTGTATACACTTTATGTATTACTTAATTTCTTGTGCAGCCTGCAACACTAATAGTGTGGTGGCAATGATCTATGAGATCTGTGAGATGTTCCCTTTCTGCTATGTAAGTAAGCTATATCCATACACAGCTTACTGTGAAGGACATTCCTCAATTACTATGTGTGGCTCGGGTTGGGGGTGGAGCTAAGCCACAAAAGGTCATCTATCCTGTGGGGTCCCCTCAGCTTTTTCATACCCTCCCCACAGGCTGTGCAAAGTAGATTGGAACTGTCAGTCGAGGATCTGATCGAACCCAGGCATTGGTGAGTGGGTGAGATTTGTGACTGACACCTCCACTCTGCTTCACACAGCCTGGTGGAGGACCTGTAAAAGCTGAGGGGAAATCACAGGACATAGGACCTGCTCTAACTTAGCCCTGTCCCCAGCCCAAGCCGTGCTGTAGGTGAGAAAAATAAAAGAACACGTGACCTCCACAGACATGAAAAAAAAAGTAACAATAAAATAAAAAAGCATATCCCATGCATATCAGTGGCTGCTATTGTGCCCCATCGTTTAGGCGCACAAGCAGAGTTTAGAACCATTTTAACAGAATTTAATTATGACTCTGTAGAGACCAAATATGAAAACAATTGTATGCATATTTTACTTAGTAGATTTTATTCACCTTCTGGACCTTGTATAGACATGTTTAATGTCTTCCTTATTGTTATCTTTTTATACATTTGTGTGACCACTTTTTAAGAAGGTAAAAGCAGGGATCATGGAATATGAATTGAATTTGCTCTGCTACACTGTAGTTAAAAAAAAACAAACAAAGAGAAACAGACTCAAAATTTGTATTTTCCCAACCATTCCCCAGACTGTTTTACAACCTGGCTATTCACGACAGGGCTGCATTAAGAGCCTTTTGAGGACTCTATCTAATGGAGTTTACAGCATCTCCGCTTTTAGCATGGACTGTTTTAATTGTAGTTTATGGTACTTCTGTTTCTTTCATTAAATGTGTCTAAAAGTTTGATGTGTTCTGTTAAATGTGCTTTTCAAAATGTGTCACTTACATTGGCTGTCCAGGACAGACATGAGAATTAAATCTGATGTTTTTTTGCCACTGACTTGCAAAATGTGGAGAAATGAGGGTGGCATTGTGTTCAGTATGACTCCCATATTTTCCCAATACAGTTTGGGGTTCATCAGACCTCATAATCACATGTTGATACTTTAAATGGAAGCTGCCTCCTGATAATTGGTGATCAGATGACTAATGGAGAAATAATTAGTCGACTAAGCCCTAAGGGTGAAACGCATTAGAGGGGCGGTCCTATAAAAGGGCTGTCCACATCAAGTTTGTGAATAATCAAGCTCCTTCCCAATAAATAAATCAAATCACTTCGCGGGGCCTTTGAAAGGCGATGAAGAAGGAATCATGTCACAACTTCACAGCCTAATTTAACCCTGTAAATGCCGCACCTTGAATCAATTGCATGTGTTGGACATGACCACAGGGTGGTTGTGGTGCAGCCATATAGATTTGCATTAGTTGTGTTTGGCTGGGGAAATGCCCCTTGAATATGACAGGCTGTTTAATTTTAGCCACTGCCATGGAACACAGGGTTGCAGATGCTGTATGTGTATAGCCCTGAACAGCTGCATGCACAGGTTCAGGTGGGCAGTTGAAGGGGGGTAGGGGGGCAGTCAAAATGTGACTCAACCACCTGGTTTTACTGCCCCCTAGCCACATGAGTGTTCAAAGCTTGAAACCGTTCCCTATGACATATCAAACATTCACTTTTTTTAGTTCAGGTCAGTTTTAACTAGGCAAGGTATTCATTGCTCACTGACACCTTAAAAGTCCTATTGTTTTTATCTTTTAGGGATTTGATGTATTTTTTTGTGTCATGCAGTCAAGGATGTGGTACCTGTAAAAGCTTTGGAGCATGTAGAGACTACTTAGTGTAGCCTCCTTCCCAGTTTTTGGTGCGTACCATAAGTGATTGAAGGTGCTGATATATTGGAATACATTTTATCTGAATACTGTATAGCATAATAAGACTACTGTTATAAAAAAAAATTATTATGTGATTGTACTTAATACATCAAAATAATTTATATAAGATTGTTGTTTGAGTAGCACCTTTACAGTCTCATATTGGGTGTAGTGTATTTGTAATACTTCTTCTATTAAAAAAATCTGACAAAGGTTTAATCCAATGTAACCTCTTTCCGCCATGTTTTACATGGGCTGTGAGATTTCATTTTGACATTGTTAATCAGTTCATTGCTTTGCTATTACAAAGAAAACAGTGTCTCTCACTCAATCAATTAAGAACTAATAATACATCTTTGAAGAACATTTTGTTTTGTACACAATTATAGTCCTACTATCTTGAAGGTCTAAAGCCAGCTATAGACTGTTCAAATCTTGGCCGGTTCAGCAGGCACCAGCCGAGATTTGAATCATGTATGGGCAGGCTGAATGTACCCAAGTTGATTGGTCGATCAACTTCGGTACAACCAGCCTGTTAGATTTTAAATGCGATTATTGCTAGCAGCTATTATAGCCACTAGCAGTAATCACTGTGTTCACCCAGCAGGGATGGATTCCTGCACCCCTGCTGGGAGAACACAATGGCTCTGCGGCAGAGATTCCCCATTCAACAATAATGTGGTTGCAGGAAAGAAAATCAATGGCCAGCTTAAAGCTTACAGTTTTATTGGACATGAGCTGTACTGGCATATTGTTATCAGTAAGATGACATGTAAACTACTGGAAGTAGTCCACATTTCAACTTCAAATTATAACTGAAACTAAATGCATCCCACTCCTTTAAAAAATAGCATACATAACAATTAATGTTAATACTGTACTGTAACATGCTTAGATATTTTAAATAAAGGTATAGTTTCCATGTAAAATATATTGTTCAAAGATAAAAATTGATCAGATTAGGGCTTCTAAAAATCAAATTATCTTGTTAACTGGACCATAAAATATGTGATGATTTCACTTCATTTAACAGTAAGCTTTCAATGACAGATTTATATTGATTGATAGTAAAAATATAATTTACTCTTTTAATCTGATATGAACCCATGCTATCAGTAGATATACATATTATGGCTCTAGAATTTACCAGGCAGAGTTCCAGTGACCCCTATTGTCTGCTAATTGCTCTTCAGCGATCATTAATTTGCTGTCAGATGTCAGTATCCTGTAGCAAATTCACTGACTGACAGTAGCTGACACAGAGATGCAGCTGTATAATAGAATCACAGTAAGCTTTTTACAGCACTTTGTTTGGGTTCCAAATATGCTATTATCAGCTAATTAAAAATGATTTAATTCTGCATAGCCTGTATCAGTAAATCAACATTAGTTTGTATGGCACATGTCATGTTGTTTAACATATTGTAAAATATTTGCCTTTTTGCTATCTTAAAGTTTATGTCCTGCCTAATCCTTTTTGGTAAATTCTTTGCAAAGAAATAAACATCGAATCATGTAACAGCCCATTCACACAGGGGCGTCTTTGGATCCGACTCCAAATCGCCCCAGGTCGCCCCTAGTCGCCTCAGGTCGCGCTGGCTGAAGAAATCAATGTAAGTTAATGGAGCCGTCCTTATGCACACTACTGCAGTCGCTCCGACTTCATAAAAGGTCCCTGTACTACTTCAATCCGACTTCTAGGTGACCTGTAACCATTCATTTCAATGGGAGTCGCCTCTCACTGTCTTAATAGGAGCAACTCTCCAGGAAGAAAACATACATTTCTCCTGCAAAACTCTCCCTCCCCCCTCCCTCCCACAGAGCTGATTCTTGTTTGATTGGCCACTGGAATGTCTCATGTCCTGCAGGCTACTTGGAGTTGCCTTGTAAGTAGCTCCAGTTCGCGCTGTGATTCATACTCAAGTCGTGTCCGAGTTGCCACATAAAATCGCGCTGGAAGTTGTGTTGCCCCAGTGTGAATGGGCTCTGACGAATCGATCCTGCTGTAAAGTAAGAATGCTTTCAAAAATACAGGTATTCTCAATTTACAAAATGCACAATGAGCGAACAAAAAAAAAACACTCTTTGGCTTCAAACCAGCATCAATTTTTCTATTTACACTTGCACACAGTTTTTGAAGGAACTCGGCAGGTAGGTTGTTCCAAACATCTTGGAGAACTAACCACAGATCTTCTGTGAATGTAAGCTGCCTCAAATCTATCTGTCTCTTCATGTAATTCCAGATAGACTAGATGATGTTAAGATCAGGACACTGTGGGGGCCAAACCATCACTTCCAGAAAGCCTTGTTGTTCTTTACTCTGAAGATAGCTCCTAATGATGTTGACAGTATTTTTGGGGTCGTTGTCCTGCTGCAGAATAAATATGGGGGTCAATCACACATCTCCCTCCCCTCCGCTTAATTTATAAATAAATAAATAAATAAACACTTCTATTTCTGAAAGCATTCCTAATTTACAGCATTTTTCACACCTGCCTAAAACTTTTGCACAGCGCTGTACAGCCAAATATATAGCCACACATTCACATATACTGCCCTAACCCTTTTATAGCTAATTACTTTGAGAGAGTGAAGTAAGGCAAATAATTAATCAGCTCACATTAGCCCCCCCCCCCCCAGTAGCACATAGTCATCTTCTCATTTCTCCTCCACTGCTCCATTACACTATCAAGAGCAAATAGTATTTCCCTATACTTTGGGGTATGGTGAGGATATCAATCACTCCTTTCCTTTACCTTGACAACACTGGTGCATGATGATATGCCCAGTGCCATCACATGTGAACAAATAGTGAGTCCTCCATGACTTGGGGCTTATACAGAGATTCCTCTCAAGGCTCCCACTGGCTGAATGAAACACCAGTAGATTAAGGAGAGGCGACTATGAGCTTCTATGGAGAGGGGAATATAAAGGGGATATATACTCACCTTGGTTCCACTGATGCAACAACCTGACAACTAGAATTTTCTAAAGAGGGCAACAATGGCAACATCCTTGTTTTAAAAGTACAAGTTTCCTTTCATTTTAACAGCTTGAGCTGAGGCACTCTTGTTATTTAGACCCTAATATATGGAGATTTCCTCTAGGATCACAATTACTAACATAAAACTGTTTGTGAATGTATTATTGGTGACACTGAATGCAGCTCAAAGCAGTGGGTGCCAGCGGGTGAGTTTAAAGTGGTTCTAAAGCCGAACGTTTTTTAGCGTAATGCATTACCCTCCACGCCCCGCCCCCCCCAAATACATACCTGAGTCCTGCATCGATCTAGCGCTGTGCCTGTCTGCAGTAGCGCTGGTTCTCTCTCTCCCCTCTCACAGGCCCAGAGACAGCAGAGGGATCTATTGGCTCCTGCTGCTCTCAATCAAATGCTGTGAGGATGGAGTGGCGGTGGGGCCAAGCTGTGCTATAGACACACACAACCTGGCTCGGGAGCGAGCCCACTGTTGCACCAGGAAGTGACTTCCTATAGATGGTGCACAGAAAAGAGGAGGAGCTGAAAGTGCCAGCGGAGGACCCCAGAAGAAAAGGTTTTGGGACTGCTTTGTGCAAGTTTGGTATTTAAAAAAAATATATATGGCCTTTACAACAACTCTAAGTTTTATTACTCTGTTGCTCTTGGGAAAGTTACAACCCTAGATTACATGCAAAAACTCCTAGGGGCATAGTTACAAAATGGGGCTCAATTCGAGCACATACTTGGAGTACTCAAAAACATTTGCCTTAGTTTTATGTTGGGTATGTAAAGCTTCCTGGTGTGGATTTAAGAGGACTAGTTTTGATGATTTGGATTTTAAGACTACAGTGCTTAAAATATGTGGCATTGAGGAAGCAGGAGCCTGCAAGGCAGGTCTTCCTTAGGCTAAATCCATGAAAAAATTATTGATTTACCATTTGACAATAAGGGCCAGTAAAAAATAAAACTTGCTGTAATAATTATATTAAGACCTGGATTACCAATTGAAGGGACAAATGATGAATGGCTTTCAGAATAGACATTCTGATAAGTGTTCAGCAGTGAGAAAGCGGTGAACATCATCTGCTTTATACGTATGCTACCAAGTTTTACGGAACATGCTGATTACCCATAAGGTTCTCATGGACATTATGAGTAAGCAATTTGACATATGAAATAGAATATAGATTTCACTTATTCCTTCATTTATATGTTTTTAGTTTAATATAAAGTAATGTATTTTCCCCAGAGAACATACCTGCCATCTGATATGCCAATGTTGGGATTGAAAAATAATACATGTTCCAGTTCTGTGGCCAGAGCATTAACTTCATCTAGCACACAGAATTGATAAACACAACATCTTTTTACTGCTCTGTGAGCCATAACTACTGGTTGTAGGTTGACATCAATTCTGATTTGTCCCTTCTCTCTTCATTCAAAAAGTCGTGCCATTCTCAGCCTGTCATCACTGATAAGTGATGAGACACAAGGCAATCCAATTTTATTTGAGATTGAAAAGCTTTCAACAAATTGAACCAATTTACTGTTTTCCAGTCTTGTTTGGGCATTATTTTGAGCAGTTTCAAATGTGCACATCTTATCTGTAATTAATAAAATTGAATGTGATAATAAACAAACAAATTCTTTAACATGAAGTAAAGCTACATCTCTGATGTATGAAGATCAATTCTAAATGCAGGCATAGTTTTAATAAATTAATGAGAAGCCATGCTAAGGCCACAAGGTTTCTCCATCGAAGTCTGTGAGAAATCCCACTAAGGCCAAACAAACAGGAGAATGAAGTAAAACTGGAGGTAACAAAGTTAAACATAGGATCTTTATTTTAAAGAGTGTGTGCATCTGAATTTTTCTAGTTACTATCTTCTACAGCCTGGAATTTTGTCTTGTTGACAGGTGCAGTTATAGTATATTGTTTACATGGCTATCTGACGGTTCTATGTGTTTGCTACATACTGTTTTATGTAAGTTTTCACTGCAGCTCTATGAGAATATAAAAGATAACATTGCTCCTGAGAATGCCAAATGGGTTGCTTCTAATGTAACCTGGTGTGTGGACCTTACTGGTTTAAGTATGAGCTCAGAGGTGGGGAAAGACTACTGAAATTCAGCAAAGTATTGCCAACTGATCTTACTTGCCAATATCTAATAATTGTTTATCAGCAAGAGGAGGGAGCTGTTGAGCAGGAAGAGTTAAATAGACTGAATAAGGTGGCACTCTACTGTAGAAACTGTAGTCCAGAGAAGAGAGGCTCCACTGTAATCAAGAGCATTTTAACTGTGTTTCCCAGAGGGAGATTGCCAGGGGGAGGGAAAATAGGTGCATTTTCTTAAGCTGTACAGGACACAACTCTCCTCTTGCCATGAGGGAGATTGGAGAGTGCACATGGCTGTCTAATGTGCACAATCACTTCTGCATATTAGTGGCCTGAGCAGGATCTGAAGCGCTGAGTTTAGGGGTGCTGACAGCCAGCGTCTCAGAGCAGAGAATGCACTAATCGCTGTGTGATTGGATGGAGAGCTGCAATATTGCTGGGACTGGTTCACAACTGCTGTGGGAATTTACTATCTGCTGCTAGAGAGACTGAGAACTTTAGGAACGGCCCATACAGTGATCTATTAGCCCTATTGCTGCCAGTAGGCTTGACTGTGTCTATTCTCAAGTGCACCAATGGTACAATTGGGTCCCAACACTAGCCGGCTAAAGAGTTAGGGCTTAAGACTGCCTCTTTACAGAGATCTTTGCTTATTGCCTATCCTAAGAGGTATTTCTCAAGGACTTTGCACCATATCCTAGCCATCCTCCTAGAGTGCACTCTTGACTAGTTATAGTATTATTATTCACATTGCAGTTAATGCTTATATGCATTGTTTATTGCTAACTTTGCTGATTCATGCGTTAATTCCAGTCTAGTGGTACAGAACTCTATTCTAAGTTACTTTGGCCTAGTGATTATAATGTCTAGCAGACTGTGTCTGAGCCTAACCTCTGTATGCTTGTTTATGCTTAATCCACCACTTACTGTAACCCATACCAATACATTGAGGTAATTTACCAGTAAACAGGCTTGTGTTTATTTCCTAAAAGGAACTCACAGTCGAGTTTAAGGTATCCACACTTGTGTTCCTATAACTGTGTGCAGTGACTTTCACTCAACCAGGTGTGTCAGAGGTGTTAAGGTTGTGCTTGGAGTTAAGGCACTGAACAGAGAACCCAAACAACTAAGTGACTCCTTCAGGGGTAGCTCTGTACGAACAAATATACACTTTGTTATTGATCTTTTATCCTGAGCTCTGTTAAAATTATTTTTGAAAGCCGTTTCATTTTAGTTTGGGGTTATAATTATTTAGATATTCCTCCCTGCCCCAAGTGACAGTGCTAGAGCCTGGTGATTGGCCACATGGGCACCCATTGCTAATAGGCACATGGGGGAGTGTCAGGTGTTCCCCCATACCTACAAGTGTTGGTTATTTCTTAAGGCTCTAGAGGTGGTTCAGGCTGTGTGAGTGTGCTGTAATAAAGGGTAAAATCTGACTATGGTGTCTGCTATAAAACCAAACCTCTAATATTACCTTATATTGTCAAATTACAGATATTAGATATTGATCCGATAGAAGGACTTGGGGGGTTTTGGTCTTTTTCTGCAGTCACATTTCCATGTTTCTATTTCCAGTCAGGCCCTACATCGCCAACAATTGTGCTCTGTAACTCCTTTCCAACAAACACGATGGGGATCTTCTACACTGCCCATCTAGATACATCCCCAAATTCCCTCTGATGGTTTTGCCTACATAATTTTTTACGTTTATTTTATTTTTTTATACCTATTCGGTTACATTTATTTTGAACTGGAAAGAAAATATTGTAGTATTTAAAGTGGTTGTAAACCCTCCCCCAGAAGTTACACCTACAGGTTGGCCTAGATTAAGGCTTACCTGTAGGTGTTTGCAATATCTCCTAAACCTACACGGTTTAGGAGATATTTGCCAAAAGGTATACACCGTTGTCTACGGTGCATGCGCGCTGTAGATAACGGCACATTCACAGTGAGAATCCCCATTCACAAATCCGGCGCATGCGCGGAGTGACGTATTCGCCGCTCCGGCCAGTCACAGCGCCAGAGCGGCGATACCCGGAAGTAACCTTCCGGGTATCTGTGGAGAGATGTCTGCGGCCGTAGGGGGAGACGAGGATGGCTTCGGGGGCTTCGATCTAAGGTAAGTAATGCATAATGAGATAGTATGCTAGTCATACTAGCTCATTATGGCTTTGTCTTGCAGGTGTTTTTTTATTTTTTATTTTTTTTATTTCCGGGTTTACAACCACTTTAATTAATAACTAAGTAAATAATATGGAGGTTGTCTGCGCTTTGACTAGCCTGAATGTTTCAACCATAAGTCAGTCTTTACAATGGAAGACAAGGTTTGCCTTTGTTATAGACAGTAGCAAACTTAAGTATGTTATATTACTGTCACATGTGTATGAATTTTATTTACAGTATTGATTTACATTACACTGGTGCTTTTTGAATCATTGAGCCTTTCATATCACTCTTTTTGATCTAATATATAGTTGCACATAGACACTGGGGAGAATTTTAAGTTCCTGTTTCTTACAAGCAAATCAAATATCTGTACTGCAAAGGGTTTGTTTGGTAATCTTTTATAAAAATCTATGCATGGTTTACTTGTCAAAAGTGTGATATTTACATTGACAAAGACAATTATACCCTTGGATTTTTCAAGTGTGTTATATTTTGGCTGATAACAACCACTTTACAGTGGAGGCTGACACAAATTAATAGTCAGAACTAAGGTGTCTGATATAATTACTCCTTTGTGTGAAATTGTGTTTTAATGCTTTATGTAATCTGAATATAGCTGACTCAAAAAATGTAGAGTATAACGAAAATGAGCTTTTTAAGGACACATGCCTCAAAAAGTAAACATTTTATATTTAAAAATGTCTGCTTTACCAATAAAATATATAAAAATACAAATGATCTATCTTGATCAAATGACTTACAGTGCTTTGAAGAACATAGGAGGTTCACTGCTTAATAAGGATTTTTTTTATACCTTTTCTTACAGGAGGTGGAACTGTGCCGCCTGAATAGCGAGGATAGACTGGGCTTAACTGTCTGCTACCGGACAGATGATGAGGAAGATACAGCAATATATGTCAGTGAGGTAAAGAGAAAATGAGTGACGGTAATAAGGAAAGGTGGGAAAAGGGTGTGGGAGAGATCATCTGTTATGCCTAGATCACAGAGACTGTCTGTTATAAAGTACAACCTGAGCCTGAGTGAAAAATGTATGAAGTGTTAATAGAATAGTGCAATTGTATGAAGAGGTGCATTGGTGCAATGAATGAAAATAACTAAATAGCCCTTATAGGAACAAATTCTGCATTTTTTTCGTCCATGTAGTAGGTGTTATGGTGCACCTTTATGAGATCAAAATATATGCAGTAAGCATATTAGATCATTGTAACACAATAAACATAAACATTACTGTCTGATAACGTTTACTGCCATTTTCATATTGTCCTCGCATTCTTCTATTTATTAAGTCTGTATTTGTATATTAGAGTGTACTGGTTTTGGAATTGGAGTGGTTAATAAGTTGACAAACTGTAAGAGATTTACTAAAATTGGAGCACACAGAATACAGTGCATCTGTGCATAGTAACCAATCAGCTTCCAGGTTTTAGGCCCAGTCCACACTGGTGCGACATATGCCCCAAATTTGGAAGCACATGTCGCATGATGTGTATCAATCAATGGTTCCCTATGAGAGCCATTTTAACTGGTCCGATTTGTGTCGGTCCGACTTTGGTCCGACTTGGGCATGATTTCATACCATCGATTTGAATGTAAGTCGTGTCCAAGTCGGATCATCATCCTAACTGATCGACTTGTGGCATGCAACTTGTGCTCTGGGGGTTCGCCCTCAAGACCATACCAGACCCTTCAGATCTGGTATGGATTTTAGGGGAACCCCAACACCAAAAAAAAAAACGGCATGGGGCCCCCAAAAATCCACAGCATTTCGAGAATGCAGCCTGGCAGGTCAAGAAAGGGGGGCGAGCGAGCGACCCCCACCCCTCCTGGACCATACAGGCCACATGCCCTCAACATGGCGGGGTGGATGCTTTGGGGCAGGGGGGGCTCTGTGCCCCCCCACCCCAAAGCACCTTGTCCCCATGTTGATGGGGACAAGGGCCTCTTCCTGACAACCCTGGGTGGTGGTTGTGGGGGTCTGCGGGCAGGTGACTTATTGAAATCTGAAAGCCCCCTTTAAAAAGGGGTCCCCCAGATCCTTCCCCCCTATGTGAATGAGTAGGGGTACATTGTACTCCTACTCATTCACCCAAAAAAGTGGCAAAAATAAATAAAAACAGTACACAGGTTTTTCACAAAGTCCTTTATTAAAAATGAAGAATGTCCCCTGTCGTAGCTCCGGTGATGTCTTCTGCCCCCTCTGGTTTCCCCCCCCCCCTCAGAGTCTTCTCTCTCCTCTGGTTCATCGCCTTCCTCCGGTTCTTCTCCCTTCTCCGGTTCTTCTCCCTCCGCTGATGTCTTCTTCCCCAGGTTATTCTCCCTCCACTGCTGATGTCTTCTTCCTCTGGTTCTTCTGCCTGTTCTTCTCCCCTCACTGATCTTCTGCCGATGCTGGCCCTCGTAGTTGTGGTGCCGGCTCTGTTCTCTGACAGTTCTTATATAGCCATGGGACGTGTCCATCCTGAGACCCCACTCCCTTGTGATATTACCACCCGGGGCTTGAGGAAGAAGACATCAGCAGCAGAGGGAGAAGAACCGGAGGAAGAAGACATCAGCGGAGGGAGAAGAACTAGAGGGAGAAGAAAAAAAAAGCTACGACGGGGAACATTCTTTTTTTTAATAAAGGACTGTGTACTGTTTTGATTTATTTTTTACACTTTTTTGGGTGAATGAGTACAATGTACCCCTACTCATTCACATGGGGGCAGGATCTGGGGTCCCCCTTATTAAAGGGGGCTTCCATGTCGGAGCAGTGTGAACCCAGCCTTATTGTCAAAGCTTAATTGAACAAGCTGAAATTAGAAACTGATTGGTTACTATGCACAGCTGCACCACACTCTGAGAGCACCAGTTTTAGTAAATCTCCCCCTCCAAGTCATAAAGGAAAGGTACGGTTCCTGATTGTACCAGTTACTTCACTGGTCAGTGCCAGTGTGAGACAGGCTACACAGTAAGAATCTCAGGAAATGTGTTACTTTAACAGTCACATGGTCGATGTCTGGAGGGAAATCTCTGTGCCCCTTCCACTGCCATATATTTTCCTAGATGATGGTGGCATTTAAAAAAAAGAATGACGATGGCCAGAAAAACACTTTATGTTTCAGTAACCTGGAAAAAATGTGTGGAGTGGAGTGCTTTGCATCTGGGCTACAACCTATGGCATTGTAGACTGAGAAACAACAAGTGTAATGGCCCTTCTAGATATATTTATATATATTTTTGTATTATTAATATTTTACCTGAGAATGTGCATGAAATGTTAACTGTTGGATCAGACACTGATGGCGTCTGCAAAATAAAAAGCAACAGAAAAATATTTTTGTCACTGTGGCCCGAAAGTTGAACGATATACAGGACACACAGATGGAATAGGCTGCCTGGGCTAGCCAGTTTTCAAAAACAGCCTAGTTCTAAAGCCCCTAAGTCTGCTCCTATACGCTTATTTTTTCTCTCTTTATTCTCTCTATTTTATCTCTTCAATGCAGTGAAACTGTATATGATTACAATTTTTTTTTAAATTTTCAAGCTTACAATAATTTTTTCATCTTAATCAGCCTGGAGCAGTCCTGCAAGACTAGTTCCCGAAATAAAAAATCCTCTGTAATTACACTGGCCTTTGCCATTAAATAACCCTACGTGGTTTATTATTTTTTGTGACAGGCTATTACTAAAAAGGAATATTGAACCTTTTATATAAGATGTAACCTAAAAGCAAATGCTACACTTGAGGTGCTTCTGTTTGAAAAATAGCTTTTGGCATGACAGGGCCTAATGAATGGTTTAGGATAACCATCAACAGAAGGTGATAGATAGTGTTCCCACTCTGGACACTGGATCATTATTCATTACAGAAATATTAAACATCTGAACGGCTCAAGAGCCCTCTATGGCTATCAAGTTTTAACTCAATATATCAACATCACAATAGCAGGATATTTGATAATACTTACTTACAGTAGAATGAAAGAAAATTCAGACCTGATACAATTGATAATTGAAATATATAAATTTGCTTTATAAAAACAGAAAATGTACTTGTGCAAATCTTCTTTATTTGATCTGAAAAAGATGCATTAATATAATGATCTATAGTTCAAATGATTGTATGTTCCTCTTTTACATATTTTTTTGCAAATTTAAAATATCTTCAAATTAAAATAGGTTTACAATACTTTACACATAGGAATACCATGTTACCTGTTTATTTTTGTGTGGAGTAGGTATAAACCAAACAACTTGTGCTTGGCTTGAGTTGGGTCCAGCAAACTTTACTGAAGTTTGGGTGCCAAATCGGAATCCTTTTGAAATCAAAGGGGAGTGAATGTTAAAAACCAGTAATGGCCATTTTCTAGGCTAATAGGCAAGGGATTGACAAAAAATGTAATAGGGGGCTGGGCAGTGTTCACGGGAACATGTGTCAAAGTAAAAATTTAGTTCAGAAATTAAAGTTTGTCAGAAAGCAGTAATTTTTATAATGCTTAAAGTGAAACATTACCTCCCCTCCTGAACCTTACCAGGCTTTATGCCGCAACATAAAGGGGGACCTTGCCCCCATGCTGATAAGGACAAGGTCCTCGTACCCACAATCCTGGCCCTGTGGTTGTGGGGATCTGAAGGTGGGGTGGTTATCAGAATCTAGAAGCCCCTTTTAAGATAAGGGGTACCAAGATACCGGCATCCCCATGTGAGTGAATACATGAAATTCCTATTCATAAAAAAAAAAAAAGTCAACAGTAAATATTGACACCACCATTTTTGACAACCCATTAAGTAAAAAAAAAAAAATGCCCTACAATGTGCATGCATTATCAATCATGTCATACAGTGAGGCAGGTCCACATAAATCACGATGAATAACGCCCACCAACAAGCTGCAAGACAAAAATCCTGCAGACCAATGACATGATCCACCCTCGTCACTCACTAGTACTGAATGACATCTGCCATTAACAATATATATGGGGCTTATCTTTTTTAACTTTTGAATGAACAGGTTTCACCATTTTTGTATATGGCAGGAACTTTGACTTCCCCCGATAGTGTTTTCTGTCCCTCTCTGTCAGTTGCGCAGAAATTTTCTCCTTTTTTCTAATACAATATTGAGCAGACACTTTTTCTCCCAGTTCCTCCTATGATGGTGTCAGAACAACTTCCTCTTTGTCTCCCTAGGTCAGTACCTTACTACCTTTAACCCCCCCCCCCCAACATTTTGATTTATTTTCCTCTTTTTTTTCCTCTTTAACATCTACTTATTTACATATGTCATCTAAGTGCTCCCAATACTATCACATGGCATAAGAAAACTGGGATCTATTTTGCAGGGCATAACCTTCTAAAGTTATATGCCCAAAAGTATGTTTATAAATGGCACATGTGTAATGATTCAAAGAGGGCGACTTACTAAAACTGGTGCACACAGAATCTGGTGCAGTTGTGCATAGTAACCAATCAGCTTCTAAATTTTCTTGTCAGCTTAATTGAACAAGCTGAAGAAAGAAGCCGATTGGTTACTATGCATAGTTGCACTAGATTCTGTGTAGACTCGTCTTAGTAAATCTCACTCGTAATTTCTTAACCACTTCAGCCACGGACCATTTGGCTGGCCAAAGACCAGGCCACTTTTTGCGATTCGGCACTGCGTCGCTTTAACTGACAATTGCGCGGTCGTGCGACGTGGCTCCCAAACAAAATTGACGTCCTTTTTTTCCACAAATAGAGCTTTCTTTTGGTGGTATTTGATCACCTCTGCGGTTTTTATTTTTTGCGCTATAAACAAAAATAGAGCGACAATTTTGAAAAAAATTCAATATTTTTTACTATAATAAATTTCCCCAAAAAATATATAAAAAAACATTTTTTTTCCTCAGTTTTGGCCGATACGTATTCTTCTACATATTTTTGCTAAAAAAAACCGCAATAAGCATTTATTGATTGGTTTGCGCAAAAGTTATAGCGTCTACAAAATAGGGGATAGTTTTATGGCATTTTTATTAATAATTTTTTTTTTACTAGTAATGGCGGCGATTTTTATCATGATTGTGACATTAGGGCAGACACATCTGACACTTTTGTCACCATTTTGGGACAGCGGTCAGTGCTATAATAATGCTCTGATTACTATAAAAATGACACTGGCAGTGAAGGGGTTAACCTGTATGGGGGCGCTGAAGGGGTTAAGTGGGACCTAGGGAGTGACTCTAACTGTTAGGGGGCGTGGCTTGCCGTGTCACGTCACTGATCGCTGTTCCCGTTGACAGGAAACAGACAATCAGTGACATGTCACTAGGAAGAACGGGGAGATGTTGTGTTTACACCAGCAGCTCGCGCTCGACCACGCGGCCAACAAATTAAAGGGGATGTATATATACGCCCATTTGCGCAGCAGTGCCATTCTGTCAACATAAATCATCGTGCGGTGGTCGGCAAGCGGTTAAACAACAAAATTAAATAGTTATGAGTATGTAGCCCTATTTTGGAGAGTTATGAGAAATGGCCATCCTCAGACAAGATATTGCACTAAACATTTTTGGTAAAAAGGAAACCCAGAACCATCAGTAAGCAAAAGAACAGGTTTGATAATAAAGTCAGCAGTGCCTCCACCCAGGAGACAGGGCCTCTGTGAACAGAGGAAAAAAAGTACTTTTAGATTAGATTAAAGTTAGATAACTTTTTTTTCCTTCCAGGGAAAAAAAGGAATCTCAACAAAGTAATTGGGAGTAGAAGAACTACTGCAACCAGCATATAACATTAACAATACGTAGATAGATGCACACAAGTGAGATTAAAGCAGTACATCCATCCAATGTACAAACAGGTATTATCAGTAAAAGGGTTAAATAGGAATCTTGGTGGAATTGTGCACATATACCTGGGTATAATGTTTTTATATATATATGTAGCGGGGATACCAAATTTAGGGACTGCTATGCCAAATTTAAGGGTGAATCGAGTGGTAGTTGGCTCGAATCTTTAAATTTGCTGGACTCTGCCTTGCTGTTGTTTTGCCTGGTGTGCAATTCCCCTTAGAAGTGTGGGTATCGCTGTCACCTATACTCGGGGTTGAACCACAGGTAATAGGGCAGTGATTTGGTGTCCTCTCTCGGCAGCCGTACAGTGGGTGTGGTGGACCTGCTGTGCATGCCGGGAGAGGATACATAAGGGGCAGACGCCACCTGGGAGTCGTCGGTTCTTTTTGGTTCCAGAGTCGGAGTCCTGGTGCGTTGTGCGTGGCCCTCAAGGCCATGGGACCGAGTACACTTCAGTCCCAGGCACCTTTAGTCCTGGGACTGCAACTTCAGCCCTGGGCCCAGCACCTTTAGCTGGAGCCCACTTCGGGAGGAGGAATCCCAGTGTGCCGCCTTGCGAGGGGACCCATTTCTAGAAGAGGAGGCTGGGGGAGGACCGTTACGAAGGACTGGTGAGAGATCACAGTGAAGGAAGGGGCCCAGTAACTCTCTGGAGGGATGTCATCCATCCGAAAAAAGGGGATTTAAACAACAGGACCCGTAGGAGGTTTGGGACACTATAGATTCTGTGGCAGAGGATCTCCCGAACGCATCCATTAGGGAATCGAATAGACTGTTCGAGTTACACGCCGGCTGCTAGTGCCTTCGGGTGACTATCCGGTTGAGCTATACCCACTCGGGATTGAGTGGCGAAGAAACAAGAGTGCCTGAACTGATCTGTCTACCTAACACCTTTTTCTTCTCCTCATTTGTGGATGTTCGTGCATAAAGAAATAAACTCTATGTTGGAGTTGATGCTGGTGTGGACCTTGGAGTTACTTGGGGCATAGAGATTTTTGTCCTTACATGCTAGGGACAGAAGCCAACTCTGAGGGGAGTTTCGCTGCAAAGACCCGTAAGTGAAAAACAAGTGTGCTTAACCTCTGCAAACCAGGGGGTACGGGCATGGTGGAGACTATGCGCCTTCCTTTCCAGTGAATGAGCCAAAGAGTGGAGAAGGAGGGTGGCGTGGTTGCTACATATATATATATATATATATATATATATATATATATATATATATATATACATACAGTGCCTTAAAAAAGTATTCATACCCCTAATAATTTTCCACATTTTGTCATGTTACAACCAAAAACTTAAATGTATTTTACTGGGATTTTATGTGAAAGACCCACACAAAGTGGCACATAATTGTAACGTGGAAGGAAAATTATAAATGTTTTTTAAAATTTTTTACAAATAAATATCTGAAAAGTGTGGCATGCATTTGTATTCAGCCTCCTTTAGGCCCGGTTCACACTTGTGCGATACGAGAACCCTGCAAATCCACTGCGAGTTCCTGCATCGCACCCGACTCGCACGGCAGTTCACACTGCCATATGCAAACTGCTGGGGGTTGTCATTATATGTTAACGACACCCCCATTTCAGCATGCTTATCGCACTGCGAACTGACAGTTCGGACATGAATCGGATCGCATATGTGTGAACACCCATGCGATCCGATTCTGGTCCGAACAGAAAAAAGGGTCCTGTGCGTGTTTGGACCGAATGCGGTGCAATATCAGCCATACTATCTGTATGCTGAAATCTCATCGCACAGACATCACATGTGATGTGAACAACAGTGCGCTGCAAATCACATGCAATGTCTGGCATCGCACAAGTGTGAACCGGCCCTTACTCTGATATCCCTAATTAAAATCTAGTGGAATCAATTGCCTTCAGAAGTCACCTAATAAGTAAATAGAGTCCACCTATGCATTGTTTAATCTCAGTATAAATACAGCTTTTCTGTGAAGCCCTCAGAGGTTTGTTAGAGAACCTTAGGGAACATACAGCATCATGAAGGCCAAGGAACACACTAGACAGGTCAGGGATAAAGTTGTGGAGAAGTTTAAAGCAGGGTTAGGTTATAAAAAAGTAACCCAAGCTTTGAACATCTCACGGAGCATTGTTCAATCCATCATGTGAAAATTGCAAGAGCATGGCAGAACTGCAAACCTACCAAGACATAGCCGTCCACCTAAACTGACAGGCCGGGCAAGGAGAGCATTAATCAGAGAAGCAGCCAAGAGGCCCATGGTAACTCTGGAGGAGATGCAGAGATCCACAGCTCAGGTGGGAGAATCTGTCCACAGGACAACTATTAGTTGTGCTCTCCACAAATCTGGCCTTTATGGAAGAGTGGTAAGAAGAAAGCCATTGTTGAAAGAAATCCATAAGAAATCCTGTTTGCAGTTTGTGAGAAGCCATGTGGGGGACACAGCAAACATGTTGAAGAAGGTGCTCTGGTCAGATGAGACCAAAATTAAACTTTTTGGCCTAAAAGCAAAATGCTATGTGTGGCAGAAAACTAACACTGCAAATCACCCTGAACACACCATCCCCACAGTGAAACATGGTGGTGGCAGCATCATGTTGTTAGGACTGGGGATGCGTTTCTTCAGCAGGGACAGAGAAGCTTGTCAGAGTTGATGGGAAGATGGACAGAGCCAAATACAGGACAATCTTAGAATAAAACCTGTAAAGCCTCGTACACACGACCGAGTTTCTCGTCCAAAACCGACAAGAAAAGTGCCGTGAGAGCTTTATTGTCGAGAAAACTGTTCGTGTGTATGGTTTTACGACGAGAAAACTGCCGTGAATCTCAATGAGAAAAATAGAGAACCTGCTCTCTATTTTCTCGTCCGGATTCTAGATTTTCTCGTCGTGTTTCTCGTCGGCCTGTTTTGCGACGAGAAAATGGTTCGTGTGTATGCTTTTACGACTCTTCAAAAAGCGCGCATGCTCAGAATCAAGTATGAGACGGGAGCGCATCTTCTGGTAAAACAAGCCTTCGTAATGGAGATAGCACATTTGTCACGCTGTAAATTATTGCATCGTTTAAATGTTGTGCATTTAAATCTTCTTTAGAATGTTACAATAATGAAAACTAATGAACTTGTTTTGCTGCTGAAATTATGACTATCTATTTTAAACCTTTTTCATGCTGCTCTTAAGAAGATTTAGCTGTATTATATCGTGCAAGATCTTCTGAATATTTTAATGTTTTATATTTTTTAGACAGATGTTAATTGTAATTTGTCAATGTTTTGATAGTGATCTCCCATTGTATTTTTTAAATTTAGTTGTGCAAGTTTACACCCTATATTTTTTAAAGAACACCTTTAATGATTTTTTTGGTGTTATCTGTCCCTTTTTTTTCGGGGGCAAATGTATCTGCTTACTCCAAAGGGAAATAAAAAATTCTTATAAAAAAACATAGTCAAGTATGAACTTAAACAAAAAAAACATTTATTCATGTCTTGAACAAAATAAATAGAAGGCAGCGCTGGAGAACCTGCTGCCATTTGTGCATCCATGGGACCCCAGAGCACACATCAACCCTGTGTGGACACTAAAATTGGGAGCTTGAGAAGCACAACAGTTGTGAGCACAATCTGATGCTGGCCTCCCAGAGGTCAGGAACAGCAGCAGGTGATATATATGTCCCAAGTCTGTGGTACTACAACAGGCTGCCTTCTGTCTGACCACAATGAAGCAAGGCCATCACTTCCTCGTCTTCTTGGCAGCCTTCCCTGCAGCCTTCCCTGAAGCTTTCTCTGCAGCCTTCCTTCTGTGTGTGGTTGGAGGCCGGGGCACTGGAGGGGTACTCCTGTCAGGAGGAGGAGAAGGAGGTGGAGGAGAAGGGGGTGGCGCAGAAGAAGAAGGTGGAGGTGGAGGAGGAGGTGGAGGAGAAGGGGGTGGCGCAGAAGAAGAAGGTGCAGGTGGAGGAGGAGGAGGAGGTTGAGGTTGGGATAGTTGTGCGACCTCACATATGGCCGTATTGGGGGTAATTCTCTCCATCACCCCCTTGTTCAGCAAGGTGATGAGCAGGGGCTCGCATAGGAGGCGTTGCTCCATGCTCATCACCTTGAACTTGGCCTCAACTAGGCCGGCAATGGCCTCTTCAGGGGATGTGGGATCCTGGAGGGTGGCATGTGCCTCTCTAATAAGGGCCATTACTGCCTCACTAGTGGTCCTGTCCCTCCTGCTTCTTTTAGGAAGGCGGATGGGAGGCACCTGAGATCTAGTGCTTCTCCTCGTGCCGGCCACCTCCTGTCTGCCACTGGGCCCTGCCACCTCCTAGCTGCCACTGGGCCCTGCCACCTCCTGGCTGCCACTGGGCCCTGCCTCCTGGCTGATTTCATCCTGTGTATGAAAAAGGGACATAGTTTAATATTTTGGTTTATTATTTTCACACAAATTTGAGATCATGAATGTAGCAATTTGAATGTAAATCAAGAGAAAAGACAAATATTTTTAGGACTACATCAAATTGACTATTTTCCACCCAATTTATGGCAGACTAATGTCTATAGATCTTGATTTCACTTTTGTATCATAAAATAGTTTAGAATTTTAATCTTGACTTCTTTTTCCTGCATTAAGTTTCTCACAATACATTTTCATTTAATACTATACCTGGCTCCAGATGTCCAAATCAGCTTCTTCCAGGATGGCTGCCTCCTCTTGCTCCAGAGAAGGCTCAGGTTGGCTGCAGGGAAGTCTGGGGGGAAGAGTGGACAGTGATGGCCTTGCCTCAATGTGGTCATCCAGAAAGGACATCCTGCTATAGTACCACAAATTGGGGACATACACATCATCTGCTGCTGCTCCTGACCTCTGAGAAGCCAGGACCTTAGAGCGTTCAGTCCTGTATGTGCCTCTCAAGCTCCCAATTTTAGTGTCCACCTGTTTTGCTGTTGCTGTGGGCACCTTGGTATGCACAAATGGGAGCAGGGTCTCCAGCGCTGCTTTTCTTACCCCTTTTTTCTATGGATGGGGTTTTTTGTTTCCCACAGAGCGGGCAGCTCCCTTACCCGGTCTATAAATTCCGCAAGGAATTCCTTGTCACTTATGAAGACATTAATTTTGGGTCTGCAAGCCAAAAAAAAATAATAAAAAATAATGTGAGGAACACAGTCTAACCTCCTGTAAATCTTAGTCACCATATATATCCTCCAACATTCTCTAGACAGTATAGGCCACCAATTTCTCAAAGTCTACAAAATCACATACCTTCGTTCGCACCTCCGTCACTTTTACTCCTCTCTCCGCACACCGAACGTAGTATAGTCACATGTGTGTTTGCTATATATACACCACGCATGCGTAAAACTACTCACACATCGCTCCGCACATGTCGCCCGCCCATGACGTTCTAAGTAACATCTTTTCCCCGCCCCTTCTCTTTCGGCGCGCAGACAGATATGGCGGATTCACAGCAGGTGTCTGCTAATTCCTCAAATAACGAGGAGGAGACAAGCCCGGAGACTGAGGAAACGTCACGATCAAGGAGGAGATTCAAGGCATCTAATATGTCTTATGCAGAGATGGCGGAGATGGTGGACATATTGCTAAAGTCGGATTATGACGCAAAGCATGGGCCGTATAGCAAACCTAATCGAAGGAAGGCCAAAATCATGAAGAAAGTCGTGAAGAGTCTGAAGAAGAATTTCGAGGTGAAACGCTCAAATGAGCAGCTCAGAAAGAGGTGGTCTGACCTCAAACTGAGGGAGCCGGACCAGTTAAGGAGCATTAAGAGAATGCTTGAAAAAAGTAAGTACTTTTCCCCCATTTTTCCTATTATTGTATTTCTCAACTTGCATATTGCTCCATGTTATTGCATTTTTCTATTGTACCTTACAAAATGTCATCGTTTGAACTTGGTTTGGCACAGTAATCGTTCGTTACAGACACATCGTTCGGGCACTATCCTCGATTTTTATAGATTTTACAGGGTTAAAATAATTTACACATCTGCCTGTTTTTATTCAATTGTTGTTCTTACATTGTTGGCTAGATGATGTGTTTGTAAAGAGAATGAAATGCAAACTTTAATCAGTGTAAAGGAGAGGACACTCAGCAGCTGGTTCCACATCTGTACTTTTGAGCACTATAGTGTGGGCCACCAGAACCACATTTTTTGGGTGTCCCACACAGGTGCATCAGTGAATTTTTGTGGTGCCTCCATGTATATAAATTGACAGCCAAAGGTGAATAGTAAAGAAATTATTTGGTAAAAATAATGTCTTCATCTTGAAATCCCGCCCAAACAGACACTTGTCCCCCACTTCCAACCAATGTATCATGTTTTTATTTTTTTATAGAGAATTTATGTGTGATAACTAGACCTTTTGTTTGATTCTCATAGGGGAGAGAAGACTGGGAGGAGAACACTCCAGGGATCACAGGAACCCCACACCTTCTAAACAACCCCAACCTCACCAAGACCCACAACCTAAGGATGTTGAGGAAGTTGAAGAGGTGGAGGAAGGAGAAGTGCAGGAAGAAGTGGATGACGTGGTGGAACTGGTCACCACAACAGGTCAGTATCTGGCACCACAGCTTCAGGTAAGAGATGTAGGCCTGCAGAGTTATAATACCTTTTGTATTTTTTTATAGGGGATGTAAATGTTGGGGTGAAAGAAAGTACGCGTTTCTCTGCTGACAGTGCCCTACGAATCATACAGCAAGTGATGGAATGTAGCACAGAACTGGACAGAATTAAGCAAAGAATTCATGTGATGGATCAAACCTTTAAAGACATCCTAGATGTTTTGGGGAGAATTGAATAAGGCAACAAAACCCCAATTTTTTGTTAGATTGTTCTTCCCCCTTTTTTTATCTTTTAGACAATCAATCAAGCCAAAATTTGAATATGCACACAGTGTGTCAACATGTGCCATCTGCCATCAGGGGATATCCATGTACAGGTTTTGGGGGTGCAACCCCTTCCTCGTATCTCAAGTAGGTGAATCAAAGAAGGGGTTGCACCCCCAAAACACGTCCATTGATCACCCCTGATGGCAGATAGCACACGTTGACAATAGGGATCAGGAGTCAAAAATCCCTATTGGAAATGACTTCAAATTGTGTGCATATTCAAATTTTAGCTTGGCCAGGGGTGCCAATACCCCATATTAGGACGGCCAGATAGAGACATATTTTGGGTAATTGAATGTCTCATATTGCCAAGAGGTATCCAATGTTGTAGTTTGTTGAATGCTACTGATGTTTTTGTATTTTCGTCAAAAAAAAAAGCCGGTTTGTGGCCAGCAAAAAAATAAATAAAAAAAAATATTCTATTTACCATGTGTGTGAATGTGCACAGAGTAAAATTAAAAATAAAAAAAAGTGTAGCTTCTTTTTCAAATACGCTCTAACCTTATTTGTGTATATTTTTGTGGTTCATAGTGAAATGGTTGGTATTTACTAAAGGAAAATACACTTGGCACTACAAATGCACTAAGACAAACTAGGAGACAGGAAACCAAAAAAGTTACAAGATTAAATCTGATTTTTATTGAGTTCTTTCTCCACGAATCTTTACACATGGCCTGGCATAGGAATTGCCCCCCTACCCGTGAAATATTCCAGATACTTCTCACGAACCTCACAGGCATTTTGGGGGGGCAAGCCAGGACGGGCAGATTCGAGGCCCGGCAGGGTATTGCCATAGGAAAGTCCTGCCTCAGGCAATATTGAGGCCATATAATTACTGGATTTTCGGCTCAGAAAATTATGGAGCACACAGCAGCATAAAACGACATTTTATCTTGTACTCCGCCAAGTGAATAGGAGTCATAAAAAGGCGGAACCGCCATTATCCCAAAGGCATTTTCAACGACTCTTCGGGTCCTGGCCAGCCGGTAGTTGAACACCCTCTTCTCTGGGGTCAGGGTCCTCTGGGGAAATGGCCTAATGAGGTGCGGTCCGAGTCCGAAGGCTTCATCAGCCAAAAAAACAAAGGGGAGTCCTTCACCATTCCCTGCATCCGGTGGCAATGCAAGGTCATCACTCTGGAGACAGAGGGCAAACTCTGTCTGGATGAAGGATCCCCCATCGGACATCCGGCCATTCTTCCCTGCATCCACATAGAGGAATTCATACCGTGCTGACACCACCGCCATCAGCACAATGCTATGAAACCCCTTGTAATTGTAGAAGTAGGACCCAGAACGGGGTGGCGGCACGATGCGGACGTGCTTCCCGTCAATGGCTCCACCGCAGTTGGGGAAGTCCCACCGCGTGGCAAACTCCGATGCCACAGTCTGCCATTCCTGTGGCGTGGAAGGAAGCTGTGGAGTCAAACAAGATAACAATATATTAGTACTTTTGCACATAACATTGCAAGCAGATAATAATAAAATACATTCGAGGCCAACATCAATAAAAATCTCTGTTTAATGTGTTTTTTAAAAGTATAATGGAAGGCTCAAGTATCATATTCATCACCCCCTCTGAAGGTCCATTCTAATCAAATTTGGGGGGGGGGGTGCTAGATGTGTTTGGCCACAGGATAGCATTGCAGTGGCGGTGCGTCCAGAGTGGGCAATGGAGCACTGCCCCCTCTCTCCTGTGCCCGTCACTCAGAACAATACATAGGTTCATGCCTTGCATGAACCTATGTATTGTCAATGCCGCCCACTATTCAGGTGGATGGCCCCCTGTTGAGCGACGGCCATATGAATAACTGCGGCATTTTTGGGGTGAAAATTGCCTATCAGAGACAGGGGGCAAATAGGCTTGGTGATTACAGCCTGAGGGATATAATTGGCTTCATAAAAGTTAACCAGGGGACGCAGGGGGGGGCATTCCTTGGGTAAACACTGACAGGCTCCCCTGCCTATCATGTTCACCAAGTCTGTTTACCGGTAACATGATTGGCTGATGCAACATCGAGGGCAGGAGAAGACATCAAGGACAGAAGAAGGATGGCGCTGACCAGAAGAAGGTAAGTGCAGGGCTGGGGGGGAACTGGCTGCATTGGAGGGGGCAAAATGAATGCATTGGAGGGGGCAAAATGGCTGCATTTGAGGGGGCAAACTGGTGGCGTTAAAAATAGGCACAGTCGCAAAAATGGGGGAAGTTTATATATATAATTTGGGGGTGGCCCCCCAAACATTTTGAGCAACAGCCGCCACTGATGGAGAGGTTAGTGAAGGGAAATATGCACGGAGGAGAAAAAAGGGGCATTTTAAAGCTTCCAGCATGCATGGGGACAAAGGGGACATTCTCAGCATATTACAATCATGGTAATTAGGGAAGGATGAAAGAAATACAATACATTAGCATATATGAAATACATAAAATGGGATGTTAATGGAGAAAACTTACCCTAATATAGTCTTCCTGCAGGACTTGTATAATGGCAGAACAGGTGTCTGGGATTATGAGGCCCAGAGCCTGGGGGGAGATGCCTGTCGTGAGCTTCAAGTCCTGCAGACTTCTCCCTATTGCCAGGTAACGTAAGGTGGCAATGAGCCTCTGCTCAGCACTGATGGCTTCCCGCATAACGGTGTCCTGCCTGGTAATATAGGGGGACACCAAAGCCAACAGATGCTGAAAAATGGGGTCAGACATCCGCAGAAAATTCCTGTAGTCCTCAGGATTATTCTCGACGATCTCCCGCAGCAGAGGCATATGGCAGAATTGTTCCCGCTGGAGCAACCAATTCTTGGTCCATGAACTCCTCCTCACCCCGTTCATGGACTCGTCTTGGTCCAAAACAAGCAGACCAACACCAAGCGCCCGCACAGCACGAACTCGACGACGAGAACGTACCCGCGTCATGGCTAGGAAACGTTCGTCTTATCAGAACGTACAGAACAGAACGCACTTTAGAACAGCAAGGCCTATGAAGAACGAACTGAAATTCAGAAACAAACGGGCAAGAACGCACTGTAAAACAGATACGACCTGCCTACGCGCCCTGAAAGACAAGATACGAACCCACAAGCACAAACTGAACCGCAGAAAATGAACTAAAAGCACGAAGACTGAAAAGCGCGAATCGTCTCTTCCCAAACTTTTACTTCACACGCGGTAACACGAGATCAGCAAAAGCAGCCCAAGGGGTGGCGCCAGGGAAATCGATCTTCCCCTTTATACTGCCGTCATACGTGCTGGACGTGACCGCGCAGAACAACGAAGAAATTTGGAATTGTCAGTGTGTACGCATGGAAAGCTTGATGAGAAACTCGTCAAGGTTAACAAGAATCTCGTCGAGAAAAACGACGTGTTTTTAACGACGAGAAACTCGGTCGTGTGTACGAGGCTTTAGAGTCTGCAAAAGTCTTGACACTGGGGTGGAGGTTCACTTTCCAGCAAGACAACGACCCTAAACAGCTAGAGCAACAATGGAATGGTTTAGATTAAAGCATATTCATGTGTTAGAATGGCACAGTCAAAGTCCAGACCTAAATCCAATTTAGAATCTGTGGCAAAACTTGAAAATTGCTGTTCAGACACTCTCCATCCAATCTGACAGAGCTCGAGCCATTTTGCAAAGAAGAATGGACAAAAATGTAACTCTCTAGATGTGCAAAGCTGGTAGAGGCATCCCCAAAAAAGACTTGCAGCTGTAATTGCAGCGAAAGGTGGTTCTACAAAGTATTGACCCAGGGGGACTGAATCTGCACACCACACTTTTCAGATATTTATTAAAAAAAAAAAATTGTTAAAACCATTTATTATTTTCTTTCCACTTCAAAATTATGTGCCACTTTGTGTTGGTCTACCATATAAAATCCCAATAAAATACATTTACATTTTAGGTTGTAACATGAAAAAATTAGGAAAAATGTCAAGGGGCATGAATACTTTTTCAAGGCACTGTATTTATGTTTAGTAATAGAGATACCTCGAGATGAATGTTGCATGTTGCAGCAAAGTCCAGTTGCAGGGGCCCCTGAGGATGATGTGGTGTCTGTTTTTCTGTCATTGACCTAAAGACCAGGTCAGTGGTCGGGGGTGGGGGGGGGCACGGAATCCTCCAACTGTTGTTTAGCTATCTGGTACTGTGCATGTGAGATAATAACAACAGGACAGAGATAATCTGTCTGTCATAAGGATTCAGATGCCTACTCAAGAAACTATTGGCAGCCGCAGTTAAACTATTAGAACATAGGAATACTTGCATAATAGTCTCCATTTCGGGTGTGGGTAAAAATACAACAGCAGCAACTCCCTTGGACAGGACATGTGGCTGAGACTTTCTATTTCTCTTTACTTCCTCCTTCTGGGTTTTTAAGAGTCTCTCCCCAGGACAGGAAATGTTAATACATAATTATACATAATACTGTGTATTAGCAGCTAACAGTAGAGGGCAACAGATCCCTACAAACAAATGCTTTAAAAATTATTATACATTCAGCCAGTTATACATGAACGATTTGCAATATTAATAAATGGTATGATTTCTGAAAAACAATTGGTAGGATCTACCATAGCCTGTCATGATTGCGTAAAGACTAAGTCAAATAGGTATTTTTTAGGAAGCAGAAACAGCATTTTCCTAACAGGAAGCTAACAGATGCTGAACATTCCCCTTTACAGATGGAAAACAGG
Source organism: Rana muscosa (assembly GCA_029206835.1). Lineage (NCBI taxonomy): Eukaryota > Metazoa > Chordata > Amphibia > Anura > Ranidae > Rana > Rana muscosa. The sequence continues at coordinate 739,171,260 of CM055118.1, forward strand.
AAATACATAAGTGTTCCAATTTCATCTATTATATGTGTCAGTAAAAAGAGTGTGTTGGGTCACAGAGAAATGCAGTGCATTGAGGATGGGCAGACATCTTATTACTTGTTCTTGCCAGGAAATTTCCCTATCTATGGACACTCTTTACCTATATGTAGAGATACCCCCTAGAGCAGTGGTTCTCAACTCCTGTCCTCAGGACCCACTAACAGGCCAGATTTTAAGTATTACCTTGGTGAGATGCAGACTAGAATACTGCAATCCCTGAGCAGCAAATTATATCACCTGTGATGCATTTCAGTTATCTTGCAAACCTGGCCTGTTGGTGGGCCCTGAGGACTGGAGTTGAGAACCACTGCCCTAGAGGGTTGCTCGATTAAATTTGGGTCCTGCCGTTACCACACCTTTCACCATAGCAGATACTAAGAGTCTATGTTAGGAAATGTCAAACAGATGTGAGTGCCAGTCACTTCAGTCTTTTTCCAATGCTTTAATAAAACGAAATTTCAGTAGTAGAAGGATAGAGGGTTAGGGGAAATTCAGATACCTTATTGCAGATCATGGATTAGTTTCTTGGATCCAAAGGACAAACAGCTTTCTGTCAGTGGATCTTGCAACAATCGGATAGGCCTCTCACACAGACCTAGCATCCGGTATGATGCACGGACAAGTCTTTGCCACAGACTTAGAGATAAGTGGGACTCCTGGATAATCCTCTGCCACAGGATTTTTTAGCCAGCAGTAAAGTTAGTTGTAGCACAACTGCACAGTACCAAAACCTGTAAGCCATCCAGCAGTACTGTGAGGTAGATTAACTTAGGTGCATCCTCCAAACGAGTCACCAGGCCCTTCCTGAGAAACCAGCCTTCAGCCCAGTTCTCTCCAGTAAGGGTCCCCCCCTGGAATCTTCTCAGTTTGCTTGGCTTCTTCCGCTCAAGCAAGACAGCACAGGACCACCTTCAGTTAAGTAGGCCCCAGACAGACTTCTGGGCCTACTTGTAGTAACACAGCCTCGAGTCAGCAGGGCCTGAGGTAGAATTAAACAATTGTCACATACCTTAGGCCAGGAGGGCCATGAGGTCAGAGAGAGATTGTGAGCACAGCCTCAGGCCTGAAGAGCCATGAGGTAGAGAGAGTGAAAAATTGCGTCTGCCTCTTAAATACCTTCTCCCGGAATGCACAGCAGCCAATCACCTTCCACTGAGCTGTTTCTGGGGAAAGAATAGTCAATTCACTTCAGCTTGCTGTATTTCTCACACTGGCCTGTGGTAACAGTGGCGCCTACTGGCAACAGTGAGAAATGCGCACAACATAGCCAAAATTGAAACAGACGGTAAATTTACTTTATACAATCAATCTGATCTATTTACAGCTCAGATAACACTAAATTTACCACATAGCCCCTATTCTTCAGGAACAGGGCGCTACATATATAAAAGAACCAAAGTACTTTGCCTCTAAAGATCCCTAAAAATGTTATAGCATGAAATCTAGCATCCACTTGGCAATTGTGTATACTTGTATAATAGGGAATGATTTATCAATTGGCTAAAACCTTCATTCTCATGCCCTTCATTTCTCATTTTCATTTAGGTCGCTCCAGAAAGTATTGCAGCAAGAGATGGTCGCATTCGAGAAGGCGACAGGATTTTGCAGGTCAGTGTCAGAGGATTCTTTATTTGCTACTCTATTTTTTAGAACGTGTGATGCATTAAAGTAATCTATGCTGCAAAAAAAATGACATAATCTCAGGAGTCATAATTAAAGCATATATTTTAGAAGCTAAGGTTAAAAAAATGTGCATTTAATATTTTTTTAAAAAGGAGCCTGCAGAGCATTGCACCTGCGATCAGTTGAATCGCGGGTACAGTGTCATGCTCCTGCAAAGTCTTCCTCTAGCTTTGTTTCTGTAACCCCATATGGGCTTACAGTTGCAAAGCTAGAGGAAGACTGAATGTACTGTGAGCGTGCTGAGCAGCGTGTTCGCAACCCATTCAAACTACAAGTACGTCAGCTACGGTTGAAGACGTAACTTGTAGTTATTTCATTCACAGGAGCCCCGCACAGCCACGCTATTTTCAAAAAGTGATAGCGGGTGTAGGGAGAGGATCCCTCACCCACTGTCACAAAAAGGTCAGTGCTGACAGCGGGAGGTACAGTGCAATGAAAAAGTATTCATACCCCCTGAAGTTTACCACAGCATCATGAAGGCCAAGGGACACACCAGACAGGTCAGGGATAAAGTTGTGGAGAAGTTTAAAGCAGGGTTAGGTAATAAAAAAGTATCCCAAGCTTTGAACATCTCACGGAGCACTGTTCAATCCATCATCGGAAAATGGAAAAAGTATGGCTGCCCACCTAAACTGACAGTCTGGGCAAGGAGAGCATTAATCAGAGAAGCAGCCAAGAGACCCATGGTAACTCTGTAGGAGATGCAGAGATCCACAGCTCAGGTGGGAGAATCTATCCACAGGACAACTATTAGTTGTGCACTCCACAAATCTGCCCTTTATGGAAGAGTGGTAAGAAGAAAGCCATTGTTGAAAGAAAGCCATAAGAAGTCCCGTTTGCAGTTTGTGAGAAGTCATGTGGTGGACACAGCAAACATGTGGAAGAAGGTGCTCTGGTCAGATGAGGCCAACATTTAACTATTTGGACTGAAAGCAAAATGCTATGTGTGGCAGAAAATTAACACTGCAAATCACCCTGAACACATCATCCCCACCGTGAAACATGGTGGTAGCAGCATCATGTTGTGGGGATGCGTTTCTTCAGCAGGGACAGGAAAGCTGGTCAGAAATGATGGGAAGATGAATGGAGCCAAATACAGGGCAATCTTAGAAGAAAACCTGTTAGAGTCTGCAAAAGTATTGAGACTGGGGTGGAGGTTCACCTTCCAGCAAGACAATGACCCTAAACATACAGCCAGAGGTACAATGTAATGGTTTAGATCAAAGCATATTGATGTGTTAGAATGACCCAGTCAAAGTCCAGACCTAAACCCAATTTAGACTCTGTGGCAAGACTTAAAAATTGCTTTTCACAGACGCTCTCCATCTAATCTGACAGTGCTTGAGCCATTTTGGGCAAAAATGTCACTCTCTAGATGTGCAAACCTGGTAGAGACATCCCCAAATAGACTTGCAGCTGTAATTGCAGGGAAAGGTGGTTCTACAAAGTATTGACTCAGGGGGGCTGAATACAAATGCACGCCACACTTTTCACATATTTATTTGTCAAAAAATTTGAAAACCATTTATCATTTTCCTTCCACTTCACAATTATGTGCCACTTTGTGTTGGTCTATCACATAAAATACATTTACGTTTTTGGTTGTAACATGACAAAATGTGGAAAATGTCAAGGGGTATGAATACTTTTTCAAGGCACTGTATATACACACACCAGGCACACCTTGCTAGTACCGGGGTGGACCCCCTTTTGCCCTCAGAACTGCTTTAATTTTTCATGGCATAGATTCAACAAGGTTTTGGAAACATTCCTCTGATGCTGATCCATATTGACATGAATATTGACATGATAACATGCTGCAGATTTGTCGCCTGCACATCCATAATGCGAATCTCCCGTTCCACCACATCTCAAAGGTGCTCTATTGGATTGAGATCTGGTGACTGTGGAGGTGATTGGAGTATAGTGAACTCATTATCATGTTCAAGAAACCAGTTTGAGATGATTTGAGCTTTGTGACATGGTGCATTATTCTGCTGGAAGTAGCTATCAGAAGATGAGTACACTGTAGTCATAAACGGATGTACATGGTCAGCAACAATACACAGGTAGCCCGTGGCATTTCAACTATGCTAAATTGATACTAAGGGGCCCAAGGCGTGCCAAGAAAATATCCCCCACACCATTATACCACCAACCTGAACTTTTGATACAAGGCAGGATGGATCCATGCTTTTATGTTATTTATGCCAAATTCTGACCCTACCATCTGAATGTTGCAGCAGAAATCGAGACTCATCAGACCAGCCAACCTTTTTCCAATCTTCTATTGTCCAATTTTGGTGAGCCTGTGCAAATTGTAGCCTCAGTTTCTTCTTATTAGCTGACAGGAGTGGGCCCCCCTGTGGTCTTCTGCTTATGTTACCAAGCAATTGAACAGGTGTACCTAATAAAGTGGCCGATGAGTATATATAATTTCTCTCTCTTTATACACTGAGTAATTATAAACACAACACTTTTGTGTTTGCCCCTATTCATCATGAGCTGAGCTCAAAGATCTATGACTTTTTCTATGTACACAAAAGGCCTATTTCTCTCAAATATTGTTCATAAATCTTTCTAAATCTGTGTTAGTGAGCACTTCTCCTTTGTCGGGATAATCCATCCACCTCACAGGTGTGGCATATCAAGATGCTGATTAGACAGCATGATTATTGCACAGGTGTGACTTAGGCTGGCCACAATAAAAGGCCACTCTAAAATGTGCAGTTTTACTGTATTGGGGTTGGGGGGGGGGGGGTCCGAAAACCAGCCAGTATCTGGTGTGACCACCATTTGCCTCACGCAGTGCAGCACATCTCCTTCACATAGACTTGATCAGGTTGTTGATTGTGGCCTGTGGAATGTTGGTCCATTCCTCTTCAATGGCTGTGCGAAGTTGCTGGATATTGTCAGGAACTGGAACACGCTGTCGTATATGCCGAACCAGAGCATCCCAAACATGCTCAATGGGTGACATGTCCGGTGAGTATGCTGGCCATGCAAGAACTGAAATGTTTTCAGCTTCCAGGATTGTGTACAGATCCTTGCAACATGGGGCCGCCATGCATTATCATGCTGCAACACAAGGTGATGGTTGTGGATGAATGGCACAACAATGGGCCTCAGGATATCGTCACGGTATATCTGTGCATTCAAAATGCCATCAATAAAATGCACCTGTGCTTGTTGTCCATAGCATATGCTTGCCCATACCATAACCCCACCCCCACCATGATCCACTCGATCCACAACGTTGACATCAGCAAACCGCTCACCCACATGACACCATGCACTCCGTCTGCCATCTGCCCTGTACAGTGAAAAACGGGATTTACCCGTAAAGAGAACACCTCTCCAAAGTGCCAGACGCCATCGAATGTGAGCATTTGCCCACTCAAGTCGGATACGACAACAAACTGCAGTCAGATACAGACCCTGATGAGGCCGACAAGCATGCAGATGAGCTTCCCTGAGACGGTTTCTGACAGTTTGTGCAGAAATTCTTTGGTTATGCAAACCGATTGTTGCAGCAGCTGTCTGGGTGGCTGGTCTCAGATGATCTTGGAGCTGAGGATGCTGGATGTGGAGGTCCTGAGCTCATGGTCTGCGGTTGTAAGGCTGGTTGGTTGTACTGCCAAATTCTCTGAAACACCTTTGAAGACAGCTTATGGTAGAGAAATTAGCATTCAATTGAAGGGCAACAGCTCTGGTGGACATTCCTGCAGTCAGCATGCCAATTGCAAGCTCCTTCAAAACTTGCGACATCTGTGGCATTGTGTTGTGTGATAAAACTGCACATTTTAGAGTGGCCTTTTATTGTAGCCAGCCTAAGGCAAACCTGTGCAATATTCATGCTGTCTAATCAGCATCTTGATATGCCACACCTGTGAGGTGGATGGATTATCTTGGCAAAGGAGAAGTGCTCAATAACACAGATTTAGACAGATGTGTGACCAATATTTGAGAGAAATAGGCCTTTTGTGTACATAGAAAAAGTCATAGATCTTTAAGTTCAGCTCAGGATGAAAAGTTTTGGATAGCATAGTGGAGGGTTAACACCTGTGTAATGTTTGTTTTGCTGTCTGTGCTCCTGTTCAGAAGATTTCACCTCATGTTCTGTCCCTGTGACAATTGGATTTAGAAAATCTTGGGTTGTGGTAGAAACAAGGACTGGTGATAAAGCTTTAGTGGAGACATCCTTTTCCCATGATAACTCTTACGGGAGTGAATTTCCCTTCCTAGGGGTAGATTTCCTCTCACTTCCTGTTGTCTCCCTCCGTTTGTAAGAAGGAGTCGTATGTACAGTATCCCCTCCTTTCGGAGACTGGGCCGCAGGGCAGTATTCCAACATGATAACAACCCCAAACACACCTTCAAGACGACCACTTACTTGCTAAAGAAGCCGAGGGCTAAGCATGTCTCCAGACCTCAACCCTATTGAACAGCTGTGGGGCATTCTCAAACGGAAGGTGGAGGAGCGCAAGGTCTCTAACATCCACCAGATCTGTGATGTCATCATGGAGGAGTGGAAGAGGACACCAGTGGCAACCTGTGAAGCTCTGGTGAACTCCATACCCAAGAGGGTTAAGGCAGTGCTGGAAAATAATGGTGGTCACACAAAATATTGACACTTTAGGCCCAATTTTGACATTTCCACTTAAGGGGGTATTCACTTTTGTTGCCAGCGGTTTAGACATGAATTTATCTTGAGGGGACAGCAAATTTCCACTGTTATACAAGCTGTACGCTCACTACTTTACATTGTAGCAAAGTGTCATTTCCTCAGTGTTGTCACATGAAAAGATATAATAAAATATTTACAAAAATGTGAGGGATATATTCACTTTTGTAAGATACTGTAAGTCAGATGTTTGTAACTCAGGGACCGCCTGTGTGTGTGTATATACAGGTCCTTCTAAAAAAATTAGCATATTGTGATAAAGTTCATTATTTTCTGTAATGTACTGATAAACATTAGACTTTCATATATTTTAGATTCATTACACACAACTGAAGTAGTTCAAGCCTTTTCTTGTTTTAATATTGATGATTTTGGCATACAGCTCATGAAAACCCAAAAATCCTATCTCAAAAAATTAGCATATCATGAAAAGGTTCTCTAAACGAGCTATTAACCTAATCATCTGAATCAACTAATTAACTCTAAACACCTGCAAAAGATTCCTGAGGCTTTTAAAAACTCCCAGCCTTGTTCATTACTCAAAACCGCAATCATGGGTAAGACTGACGACCTGACTGCTGTCCAGAAGGCCATCATTGACACCCTCAAGCAAGAGGGTAAGACACAGAAAGAAATTTCTGAACGAATAGGCTGTTCCCAGAGTGCTGTATCAAGGCACCTCAGTGGGAAGTCTGTGGGAAGGAAAAAGTGTGGCAGAAAACGCTGCACAATGAGAAGAGGTGACCGGACCCTGAAGAAGATTGTAGAGAAGGACCGATTCCAGACCTTGGAGGACCTGCGGAAGCAGTGGACTGAGTCTGGAGTAGAAACATCCAGAGCCACCGTGAACAGGCGTGTGCAGGAAATGGGCTACAGGTGCCGCATTCCCCAGGTCAAGCCACTTTTGAACCAGAAACAGCGGCAGAAGCGCCTGACCTGGGCTACAGAGAAGCAGCACTGGACTGTTGCTCAGTGGTCCAAAGTACATTCGGAAATCAAGGTGCCAGAGTCTGGAGAAAGACTGGGGAGAGGGAAATGCCAAAATGCCTGAAGTCCAGTGTCAAGTACCCACAGTCAGTGATGGTCTGGGGTGCCATGTCAGCTGCTGGTGTTGGTCCACTGTGTTTTATCAAGGGCAGGGTCAATGCAGCTAGCTATCAGGAGATTTTGGAGCACTTCATGCTTCCATCTGCTGAAAAGCTTTATGGAGATGAAGATTTCATTTTTCAGCACGACCTGGCACCTGCTCACAGTGCCAAAACCACTGGTAAATGGTTTACTGACCATGGTATTACTGTGCTCAATTGGCCTGCCAACTCTCCTGACCTGAACCCCATAGAGAATCTGTGGGATATTGGGAAGAGAAAGTTGAGAGACGCAAGACCCAACACTCTGGATGAGCTTAAGGCCGCTATCGAAGCATCCTGGGCCTCCATAACACCTCAGCAGTGCCACAGGCTGGTTGCCTCCATGCCATGCCGCATTGAAGCAGTCATTTCTGCAAAAGGATTCCTGACCAAGTATTGAGTGCATAACTGAACATAATTATTTGAAGGTTGACTTTTTTTGTATTAAAAACACTTTTCTTTTATTGGTCGGATGAAATATGCTAATTTTTTGAGATAGGATTTTTGGGTTTTCATGAGCTTATGCCAAAATCATCAATATTAAAACAAGAAAAGGCTTGAACTACTTCAGTTGTGTGTAATGAATCTAAAATATATGAAAGTCTAATGTTTATCAGTACATTACAGAAAATAATGAACTTTATCACAATATGCTAATTTTTTGAGAAGGACCTGTATATATATCACAAATCATAATGTTAATAGCGTTACAACAGAGCCAAATATGGGTCCAATAAAGCTAATTGGAAATGTGTGTAAATAATGCTTCAACAAATGAACACACTTGGTTCAAAGTTGACTTTAGAACTTCCAGGATTTTAGCCACTTCAGCTTTCACACCTCTTTAGTCCATACGGACCAGAACTAATATTACATTTCTGCTATGGGCCCGCTTTCTGCCAATAACAAAATATATAAAGCTTAATTTTTTTTTCTTTTGATGATATTGCCTTGCAAAAATGGGAAGTGCCTACTCTCCCTGCACATGGGGGTACCTCTTTTCATGTAAGCGCTCACTAATGCCAAGCAGGACCGCGGTCATGTGAACTCAACATTAGGGAAGAAACACCAGCTTAGAAACACACATGTGACACATTAATTTCTTCCCGTGAACCACACCTTGTCTTCTGAATGTAGCATTTAGAGGGGGACACTGCGGAGCTTGTTTCCTGCACTACCAGTCCAGCAGCACTACTCTGCCACCTCACTCCCAGTGACAGAATGGGATTCCCTCATGCACCAAGCACTAACCATATGTTTACACCTAATTTACTACTTACTCTTCTGTACCCGCAGCCAGGTTTATCGAGTCTCTATACCATGGGGTTGGTCCTGTGTACTTTTGGGGAACCAACCGCTAGGGAGGGGACCAAAGCACAAACCTCCTCACTGCCAAAGGACCTGTAACCCCTACCTGGTACCACTCTTTGCTGTCTGGCGGCTATGACATTCCCACCAGTTTGTGGTTACATGGTAAATTATTTACAACACAAGATGGGGGGCTAAGCTCAGAAATACTTGGCAAACTGCTAATCTTTGTCTAACCTCTTCCCTTCTGGGAAGCCTGGGAAACTAGCTAATGCCTAGTACACAGGTGTCGAATGTTGGGAGACAATGACTGGTTCAATTAAAACCGACTGACATTCTGCCTGTGTGTATGTCAGCTGGTCCGACAGTAGTTAATAGTTTGGCTGGCTTCTGTCAGACGAGCATGCTGGAAAACCAGAAGCTGACCGGCTCCTGATCAGTGCTCTCAGCCAATGGCTGAGAGTGCTGATCAGAGTGTTCTGGTCGGGGGAACAGCAGGGGAGATCGCTGCACTAACATTGAACCGGTAGTACAGCGGCTCCAACCAGAGTTGTCAGGTTTTTTTTTCACTCAACCCGCTGGGTTGAAAAAAATAATTATTATTGTGTACCAGGCTTAACTCCCCGCAAACAAGCCTATAGGTCACTATAGAGCAATATTAGTCGTTCTTCCATCAGACACCCACACCCATGCTTCATACTTCTTATTGATAAGTATTTATTTAGGTTTCTTAAACAAGAGCTTATTAACCATATTATTTTATTCTGCTATACTACATAGCAGTCAGATGTTTGCTATTACTATAATGATAAACAATATTTCTGAATATAATTTAAGATCCATTCACAGTTTTATAACCAGCCAAAAGCAATTTTATCTAAATTATTCAAAAATAGCCAAAGAAAATCTTTAAGCACGCATCAATAATATTTGTATGCAGGTGTGGTTAAATATTACCTGAAAAAAAATGATACCGTCAACAGCAGCAGCAGGATGTGACCACTAATTATGCAACTTTAATAACATATGGGATCTAAAAATATCCTCTACTATGTATGTAATTTGTTTTTTGAAGCACTGTACTGTATGGTAGAAAAGCTAATGATCCACATCTGATAGCCCCAAAAGCCTTTGCTATGACACAAGGATTACTGTATATTTTTATGATCATACTAGCTATTAAAAAAATGTATGATCTGGGCAAACTGAAGACCCACCAGATTCAATTATCATAATTAGCTGTGCAGTTGTGAACTGGAAAGACTGAAAAAAAGCAGAGTTTGGCTGCATTAAACACATTGTAATTGAAAAGAAACCACTGCGTTTTGATCACCATTTTTTCATTATTTGTATTATAAGAGATTGGGCCATGGAGATGAACCGTACTAGGACACTAGGGTGCTGATGTAGGAAAATCGAGAAAATATCTTGTTGCCCATAGCAACTGAGCAGCTAATCCTTATTTTAGTTTTAATTTTGGAATGCAGGAATGATAGTTAAATACTATAATATTATTAGAATTTTCATCAGTTTTTTGTTGCATGCTAGTCTCAAATCGAAAGTGAAGAGGTTATCATCAGAAAAATTTGTACAACAGAATTCAACGTCAGAAGTGGCGTAATGTGTTGAATTGTTTTGTATGTGTTCTTTCATTTCTGAGCATGCCTAGTCTTGCTCTTCAGATTTTTTTGGGCCGAAAACCATTCTAATGAAAAGAAAATCGGACGTTGTGGTCACATCTGACAATAATTTTTGTCTGACGAAAATTCCTAATCGGCTGTCATAAGCAACATACTAACAATCAGAAAATGGTCAAATCGTTCATTGGACGAAATTTTCTGATAGTGTGTACAGGCCTTAAGGGCAACCAGAATCTTTCTTAGAGCCCATTCACACAGGGGCGTCTTTGGATCCGACTCCAAATCGCCCCAGGTCGCCCCTAGTCGCCTCAGGTCGCGCTGGCTGAAGAAATCAATGTAAGTTAATGGAGCCGTCCTTATGTACACTACTGCAGTCGCTCCAACTTCAAAAAAGGTCCCTGTACTACTTCAATCTGACTCCTAGGCGACCTGTAACCATTCATTTCAATGGGAGTCGCCTCTCACTGTCTTAATAGGAGCAACTCTCCAGGAAGAAAACATACATTTATCAGGCAAAGCTCTCCCTCCCCCCTCCCTCCCACAGAGCTGATTCTTGTTTGATTGGCCACTGGAATGTCTCCTGTCCTGCAGGCAACTTGGAGTTGCCTTGTAAATAGCTCCAGGTCGCGCTGTGATTCATTCTCAAGTCGTGTCTGAGTTGCCTCATAAAATTGCGCTGGAAGTCGTGTTGCCCCTGTGTAAATGGGCTCTCATAGCACACGTTTTATACAACAACCCCCAAGTGTTTCATTACATAGATTGTTGTTGTTGTTGAGTCATGTCTGACTCTTTGTGACCTTGTGGACTATAGCGCGCCAGGCTTTTCTGTCCACCACTACCTCCCGGAGCTTGCTTAATTTCATGTTCAATGTTTCGATGATGCTATCTGGCCATCTTGTTTTCTGTCGCCATCTTCTCCTTTTTCCTTACATGTTTCCCAGCATCAGGGTCTTTTCCAATGAGTCCTCTCTTCGCATTACCGCATGAGTGACCTCATGGACCAAAGCGCCAGGCTTTTCTCTCCTGCACTGCCTCCCGGAGCATGCTTAACTTTTTGTTCATTGTTTCGATGATGCTATCTATCCAGCTTGTTTTCTGTTGCCCTCTTCTCCTTTTTCCTTCCATGTTTCCCAGCATCAGGGTCTTTTCTGATGAGTCCTCTCTTCGCATTAGGTGGCCAAAGTATTTGAGTTTCAGCTTCAGGATCTGTCCTTCCAGTGAATATTCAGGGTTGATTTCCTTCAAGATTGACTGGTTTGATCTTCTTGCTGTCCAATGGACTTTCAAGAGTCCTCTCCAACACCATAGTTCAAAAGCATAAATTCTTCAGTGTTCATCCTTCCTTATGGCCTAACTTTCACAGCCATAATTTACTACTGGGAATACCATAGCTTTGACTATATGGCACTTTGTTGATAAAGTGATGACTTTGCTTTTTATAATGTTGTCAAGGTTTGCCATTGCTTTCCTCCCAAGAAGCAAGCGTCTGCCGTGATCTTGGAGCCTAGGAAGATAAAATCTGTCACTGTTTTAATTTCTTCTCCTTCTATTTGCCAAGAAGTGATGGAACCGGTTGCCATGATCTTAGTTTTCTTAATGTTCTATTTCATGCCAGCAATTGTGCTCTCCTCCTTCACCTTCATTAAGAGACTCTTTAGTTCTTCTTCGCTTTCTGCCATTAGTGTTGTATCGTCTGCATATCTCAAGTTGTTGATATTTCTCCCAGCGATTTTAATTCCGGCTTGTGATTCATCGATACCCGGAATTCCGCATGATGTACTCTGCATATAAGTTAAATAAGTAGGGTGACAATATACATCCTTGCCACTCTCCTTTCTCAATTTTGAACCAGTTAGTTGTTCCATGTCCTGTTCTAACTGTTGCTTCTTGACTTGCATACAGATTTTCAGAAGACAGGTGAGGTGGTCTGGTACTCCCATTTCTTTCAGTATTTGCAACATCTTGCTGTGATCCACACAATCAAAGGCTTTACTGTAGTCAATAAAGCAGAAGTAGACATTCTTCTTGAACTCCCTTGCTTTCTCCATGATCCATGATCTCTAGTTCCTCTGCCTCTTCAAAATCCAGCTTGTACTTGTGGTAGCTCTCAGTTCACATGCTGCTGGAGCCTAGATTGTAGAACTTTCAGCATAACCTTGCTAGCGTGTGAGAGCAATCGTACGGTAGTTTGAACATTCTTACATCGATATGTCTTCTTAAATACATAAACCTTTTAATTAAATTATAGCGTTACCTCAATAAAAGTGACCACATTTCATTTACATCACTTTTTGCCTCATTAAAATGTTTTTAACATACTTTCTAAACTGATCATTACTCTCCTAAAAGAAATTATATAGGTCTGTCAAGGTTTTTTAGATGAACATTTTGAAAAATCAACTTTAAAAAAAAGTAATGATATTAAAATGGGTCACTGTTATACAATCCTTGTTTCTGTATAGAATGTTTAATTTTATATGTGTATGATGGCAGTAATATTTGCTCAACATGTATGTAGTCTCTGCATCCATCTTTGCAGTGCCCCACAATGATTGTGCTTTATTGCTCCTTCTTACAATGCAAGTCAATAATAGAAAAAAATTATAAACAATGTCCGAGATCAACTTTGCCTTTACTTTGTTTTAGCGGGAGCACAGCCAATCAGATTTTAATTTTCTTTTTCTAAGCTGCTTAGAAAAAATTAAAGATGAAAACGAATTGGTTGGGCAATGGAACCGATTGAAATAGAACTTGCCTCAGGCACTTTTTGTTAAATCCCCCAATAAATATGCTAATCTACAATCCCTATAATTATTAAATAACGTGGAAAAGCAAGTTTATGAACTGTGAATGTTATGAATTATTAAGTTAAAGGAAATCTAAGGTCACAGCATACACATTCATTTTAACTTCAGGATTGTAATAGCAATACAAACAATAGTTGCTAATAACATTCTTTGCAGCTTCTCTTATGCTATTTACTTTCAATTTCTAAGGACTACATATCCCATGGCACCTTACTGCCTGAAAGCATTGGTTCCTGGACTAACTCTGCCTTCTGAAATTCCTCCTCTCTGCCCCTTGGTAATTGAGAGGACAGGCCTTGAGAAATGTGCAACACAGCAGTGCCTATTCACAGGTCATAGTGAATAGGTATCACAGATTTCAAAGAAGTAAATGTGTGGGGTTCTTCACAAAGTAAATTTGAAAACTTTAAGATTATTCAGATTACAGTAATTATTAGTAGGCTAGAAATAATTGAGATACAATGTGAAAATAAATATATGATTTTACATTTTGACCACAGATACACTTTAACCACTTGACTACTGGGCACTTTCATCCCCTTCCTGCCCAGGAGAATTTTCAGCTTTCAGTGCTGTCGCACTTTAAGTGACAATTGCGCGGTCATGCAACACTGTACTTATATTACATTTTTATCTTTTTTTTCACCCAAATAGAGATTTCTTTTAGTGGTATTTAATCACTACTGGGTTTTTATTTTTTGCTAAACAAACAAGCTTTTTATTAGCTTAATTTTGCAAATAAGTAATTTTTCTCCTTCACTTGATGTGCACTGAAGAGGCTGCACTGATGGACACTGATAGGCTACACTTGTGGGCACTGATAAGGTGGCACTGATGAGGCCACACTGATAGGCACTGATGAGGAGACACTGATGAGGCTGCAATGATGAGCACTAATAGGTGGCACTGATGAGGAGGCACTCATAGGCAGCACTAATGGGCACTGATAGGCAGCACTGATGGGCACTGATAGGCAGCACTGATTGGCAGCACTGATGGGAACTGATAGGCAGCACTGATGAGCACTTATATGCACTGTTGAAGCTGCACTGATAATCATAACACTGCTGATCAGTGCCTTGATTATCAGTGTAGATATCCCCTGTCAAACTTGCCAGTTACTGGCTCTTCCCTCCTCGCGCTGTGACAGCGTGTGAGGAAAGAAACGCTGATAGCCGGCAAGTGTGTTTACATTGTAATTTGATTGGGCACAGCTGATCACATGGTAAGGTGCCGCTGTGATTGGGCCTGTACCCTGATTTGTGATCAGCTGTGTCCAAAGGACACAGCAATCACAGATCGTGCCAGATGCATGCCGCAGTGAGCGCATGAGGGGGCATGGTTTTGGGAGGATGCCAACAGAGGCCCTCCCAGGACTGGACGACTGTGCTGTAGCCATCATTCTGCTATAGCATGGTCAAGAAATGGTTAAACTCTGTAACAATAGCTTAATATATGTACGTAACATACTGTATATTGTTGCTCTTGGGTCGCCCTACGCCATTGTGGGAAACAAAAATCATAGAAAGACATCAATAAGAGTTAAAGATGAATTTCAGCCATTGTTAGGCTATGTATAGTTATATAGGTCCAGCTTGGACAAATACCTTGCCCCTGGAAGCTGCAAATCACTGAGGTAGACACCGCTACTCCAGTGATCTACACTTGCTTCCAGGTCCTGTGCTGAGTGGTTGGCCTGATGCATTGTAAATACGGGAGATCAGCTGCTCAGCATAGAAGTTACTCAGAGAATGCTTTGCATTTTCCAAATGAATGCAAAGCATTCTCTGATTGGATGAGGTAGCCATCACTGCCCTGCCCCTCCACCTCATCCAATCAGAGAATGCTTTTCATTCATTCAAAAAATGCAAAGCATTCTCTAAATAGTGCCCATACTGAGCAGGTGACCTTATGTGTTCACAATGCAGGAGAGCAGCCACTGGACCCAGAAGCAAGTGAAGATCGCTGAAGTTAGCTTCAGTGATTTTCAGCTTTCAGTGGCATAAGCCAAGAATGTAATATACATAGTTACAGTGGCCAAGCTGGCTTATTATACCGTCTATAACATGACGATGTCTAGAATCATTCTTTAACTTGAAGGCGCTTACATACAGTAGAAATCTTTACAACTTTCACAGAAGAAATAAGGGTGATAAGGGTGAAGGATTTCTTCCGAAGAAGCTAGTTTCTTGGCTCTTTTCCTGACACTGACTTCAAAGACTTCTGGGTCACAGACTTGGAATAAGTATTCAAACAAATAAAGTCAAAGAGAGGTCATAACTTATTCTGAGTTTCTGATTTAAAACACTAAAGTAACAGGATCAGCTGATAACCAAGGGACGAGCATTTGTAGAACCAGAAGTCAGCAATCTCAACCTACATTTTGCTCACAGGAAAGGTTATCTGTAGAACTTATGCTACTCAGAAGTTTTACCAAATGTTATGCGCACTGAGTTGACTATAAAACCAATCCTTAATTTTTGTGCCAGGAGCATATTAACCTGCCTGGCGGTATTCCCGAGTCTGGCTCGGGGTTAATTTTTCATTAAAAAAGCGGTAACCCCGAGCCTGACTCGGGATCGCATTGCATAATACAGGGAAAGTTACTTACATTGTCCCTGGATCCTGCGATGTCCCCCCGCTGTGTGTGCGAGCTGTCTCCTCACTCGATTCACACTGCCGAGTGCCGAGCTCCGTTCCCGAGCGTTGCGACGCACGGGGACGTAGTTCGGCGCCAAATTCAAAAAGTAAAAAACACAGTATAGATACAGTATACTGTAATCTTACAGATTACAGTACTGTATCAAATAATTACACACCCCCTTTGTCCCTATTGGTTTTTCCAGTTTCCTGCATGCAGTTTTATATTATAAAAACATTTTTTTTCTGCCTGGAAACTGGAGATTGTCCATAGCAACCAAAAAGTGTCCGTTTAAGTCAAAAGTGGTTTTAGGCCAGCTAGAAAACAGCGATAATAAATTACAATCACTTGAAGAATTGAGCGATAGTGATTTGTGGGGAAATTTGTCATCAAGTACTGAAAGTAATGACAGCGACAATTCTTCAACTGAGCAAATTTCAGTGTTTTTGATTTGATTACATTATTGAATAATTTTTATTATAATTACATTATTATTTGTTATAATTATTTATAGTTATTTATTATATTATAATTTATGATTTTGTGTTTCAAACTTTATCATACCTGGGATGTCTACTAAACTCTTGTTTGGACAGATTTAAGTGAGTTATTCCTAAGAATTACAGGCCTACAATAAAAAACGCCAAATTTCCATGCAAAATAATGGTACAGCTTTCAGCACCAAAAATCTGAAATAATCATACCGCCAGGGAGGTTAAAAGGTCACAGGGTGGTGATGTAGAGGGTGACATGGTCACGTGTTTTCCATCTGCAGTTTCTTTGTTTCTTTCAATTCTCCTACCTTATCTCTTGCCCTCCCTTGTTGGTCACCCTAAATCCTCTGTTTCACACTGCAGTTTCTATCTAAGAATAATTCAACATCAGTTTTAAAAAGTCATGGTGATATCTGATGTATCTGAGCTACTATGTTGAAGATATCTACTGTCAGTAGAGGCTGTCATTAGACAGTTGCAGTTATGGTCTAACCTCATCGGCCTTACAGGCAATTCAAAATCCAGTTATGTTGATCATATAATTCATCAGCCTTAGAAGTTAAGTGTCTTTTTCAGTACACAGTGTAAAAATGAGCTAATGTGAAATGACATGCTGCCCTTTTATGGGAACCTCAGATATAAATTCAATTAAGTGAAAAGTATATTTCCTAAACAATTTCCACAACCTTTACAGTAATGTAAGTCAAACATATCCCTGAGAATCAAAGGAACCATATGTTGTTTGAATTAGTTGTCTCTACTTGGGCTAATCTTAAATTATACACATTATTTTGAGTGTTAGATATTTTTATCCCTAAGCCTGTAGGGCTAACAAAATGAAAAATAGTCTATACTGAAAAGATAGAATCACCTAAAACATGTATACGAGTAGACAGGGCTGTGATGGGGTGATAGGAGCTTAGGCAATATCATTACTCATTTCAGCAGAAGTTAACAGCATGAAGATCACATATCACATTCATTTACTGTTTGTTTTGAAACAAAAATGATCATCCTCTGCATCAACTGTGTCTTTTCTTATGGCCAGATGGTTTGCGTAGTAACTTAAATAAATTATCAAAATTCTGCTACAATTATACTTGTGGCTTAAAAAATAAATGATCTCTTTTCAAAAACAGAATATTTTTCTAAATACCTATCCACATTTAAGTATTTTTTCTTAAAATTCAGATTTGGGGATGAGCTAATCTGCCCAGGATTCGATTTGTGGGGGGTTCCTACCTAAATTCTGTGAAACTCAAAACGTAGCTGTATGCTTCATTGAAGTCTTTAAGGGGATGCATTTTGATACAAATTTTTTGTAATTTCTAGAGAAAATAAAAAAACACTTTGAAAATCGAATTCTCCCTATGATTCCTTGATTCCACATCATGACTCTACTATATGATGCAGAGTATCATAGGAAGTAAGTATACACCTTAGCTGCATTTAGTGACCATAACGCAGTATTTTCCCCATTCACAATGAATAACAATAAATTTGCAGAGAATATAGTCAGAGAACAATTCATTTTGCTAATTTGCATAGAAGAAATTTACCCGCAATTTTGATGGAGGAACATCTATGTGATTTCTTTTGTTTTTAAATACACCCCTTCGTGTAATATTGTATAGCCCACAAACTGTTGAGGAGAATATATAAATTTACTGCCCTCAGTATTTCACTGGCTTTGTTTAATAAAAGTGGTACTAAAGACAAAATCAAAAATGACATAGTTGATACAGTCTGTCCTATAGAAAGGTGAATTTCTCAGCAAGGGTGACAATTGGCATAGCATATTTTTTTTGTATATTACCAAAGGAATACCCATTGTTGAGTATGAAAGGGATTTACTCAATACTGACTGATTATCTCAATCAGTATTTGAATCGGTCACACCAATCAGTGCATAAATGCCTTTAAAAAAAAATTCTTAAAGTGGACCTGTCACAGATTTACACTAGACCGCCCAAGTTAAAGAAAGCCATTCTGGTCAAAACCAAGGAGGGCTTCCTATCCCAAGACAGTGCAGTGACTGACAAATCAGGCACCCAGATCTTTAAAAATTAAATGGAAGTGAGTCAACGGGAAGTCTTGGGTATTTAGTCTTGCTTGCGGGTGAGAGAGCAGAAGGTAAGTATGACAGTGAGGGATGGACTATAAGCTATTAAGTGAACTTGTTATTAGTGTCTTAAATGTAAAAATTACAGGTTAGTAGTTACATAGTTACATAGTTAGTCAGGTTAAAAAAAGACACAAGTCCATTTAGTTCAACCAAAAAATTCACAGTTGATCCAGAGGAAGGTGAAAAACCCCAGCAAAGCATGATCCAATTTGCTACAGCAGGGGAAAAAATTCCTCCTTGATCCCCCCGGGAGGCATTAGATTTTCCCTGGATCAACTTAAAGATTTTAATCAGATTTTAGCTATTACTCTGATCTAAAACATTTATATGAAGGTTGACATTCTACAGAAATTATCTTTTTATATTTATTGCAATCTAATAACAATCTAATATCATAGTTTTGTGTTTATTACAAGATATAAATGCATCACTATAGAGTATTGACATATGATTTACAGTGACACCAATTCTTATTTAAATAGGTGAATAAGCAGAATGCCTGCATGACAGAAGAGCTTTCAAAATGAATTGTCCCTACACAAAATTAGTTGTAATTATGAAAACTTGTGCTTGTAGAGCATTTTATTTTCTCACAGAGATCATTTTTTACCTAAACTCCTGGGATGTTCATTATTATAATTGGGTCTCTTTCTCAGTGATGCAAAGCCCTGCTATTTCATCACGTATGTGCTTGATCTACCGCCTCTTTGGTCATGAATCATGATACAGATGTTCGAGGTCATGCACCATATGTATAGAAGAGGCTCAGCCATCTCTTTAGTAACCACAGAAATATCCATTCTTCTTAAATTAATTTTATATGAAATATATTAAAATAACGATGCTCTTTAATGAGTGGTATTCGTTTTGTATATTTCTGCACAACAGGCAGAGCTGACAACACAGCCACCCAATTATTTCTAGGTTATGTATGTACCTAGTTATATGTTGCACTGCTAAAACCTAAATTAAATGCAGAAAAAAATATATGATTTTTATAAAATTAATTGTCTATTTATCATTGCTGGTTTGCTCTGCACTGGAGTGGTTTTACAGGATTTTCTAATGATAAATCTGAATTACAATCAACATTGTCTTTTAAGCACTGCCCCGTGAGAGATAATAGTGTAGCTTTCTAATTGGCTTTGCGCAAGCCTGCAGTATGACTGATTTTAGCTGTAGCACTGCCATCCTTCCTTCCACCAGCACTATTATCTCAGAGTGACACTTCCATTACTCTGAACGGAGAAAGATGAACGTCACCTGTCAGAGGCTGGTTAATTGTGTTGCTAGATGTATGTTACTGGGGCGCAGCTTGGACATTTATGAACATAACTGCTTCCTCTGATGTTTGCCATCCTTCACCGATCAATACCGTTCGTATGGTAAGCGCATAATTGAGTGCAGGTATTTACCACCGAAGTCTGACAATGAGCCCACTGCTTGATTCCTGCTGTCCATATGCTTGGCACAAATGAACAGATATTTTCTTTTTGATTGCATGCTACTTTGTGAAAATAGCACCTCATTTACAAGTTTCATTTGTTTTTGCAGATTAATGGCCAGGATATCCAGAACAGAGAGGAGGCAGTGATTTTACTTTCCAGTGACGAATGTAGGAAAATTGTCCTTCTGGTAGCAAGGCCAGACATACCGGTTAGTAGAGATTCATGACTAAATACAATAAAGGAAGCTCTGAAGTTCTTTGTAAAAAAATATTATTTATTTTGTCGTCCCCTTTTTGTTCCGATGATGTTTTACTTATGTTTTTATGGTTTGGAATTTCATTGTTAGCATTGTGGCACTAAAGACCACATATTAGATCATTTTAATGGCTTGTCCAAAAAAAGCAATACAATAAAAGGATGTTCTATACTTAATATAAAAGACATAAGTTAGAACAAAAATGAAAACTGTTCTATAGCACCTGAGAACTGGATGTGTCTGATCTATTGAGGCTGAAAATGTGTGATATACAGTAAATGCTTGCCCTTTGCTTTACCAACAACCCAGAGTGATCCAAATCAGAAGGATAACAGGCATAAACTGTGTGCAAAAATTGTAGGAAAAACACTGAATAGTGTAATATTTGTAGATCATGAAATTATCCCTCTGCTACAGTAAGAAACATTCTTCCTTAATAAGAATAAGCTACAGTATCTACATAGCTGTCTATTAGGATTCATATACCGCAGCATTAAAGAGGTTGTAACCCTAAAAAAAAAAGTGATCCTGTTCCTTAAAGCATAGTGCTTGTGCTGTCTAATATGTCTCTTTCTATGCTGTAAATAACCTGGTTGATCATGCCTGTTCCCCTATGTAAACTGACCATGGTAATCATAGCTGCTGATCCATGATTACCGTCGTCAGGTTACATGACTCCGTCATTCCACAGTCTCTCCTCTCTCCCCCCTCTCCCCCTCCCTCCCCGTCCCTGCCTGTCAGCTTTTGTTTTTGAGTGATCTCCTCCCCACCCCTCCTGCTGCTATGAGTAGCTGGCAGTAAAGTCAGAGTATGATTACTGCCAGGCCCTCTGTTATACCAAGGTATACTACACAGTGTAAATGTTTGTTTAAAACTATAGCGCTAAATACCTGCTTTTAGATTGCCTCTGTGTAGTCACGTGACCTTCTGCCGGGCTCCTTCCCCCATCTAAGGGCTACAGTGGGAGGGGCTAAGTGGACAGCACAGTGGTCACGAGACCTCCCTGTTAACATCAAAGGGGATCTCGGCCCCTCCCGCTGCAGCCCTTAGATCAGGGAAGGAGAGTGACAGGAGGTCACATGACCGCAAAGAGGGGATGTGAAATAAGGTATTTATCGGCATCATTTTAAACAAACATTTAATCTGTGTAGTAGATCTTGGCATAACAGAGGGGCTGACAGTAATCTCACTCTGACTTTAAAACCACTTTAATAGACTACACCAACCATTCCAGCTTGTATTTTTCAAGCTAAACTACAAACATTTCAGTGGGAAACAATTTCAATGTGCATACTACATCTTCCTATGGTCTTTTTTATTATTTTTTTTATAAATTCTATCCACCATATGTTGATGACAGTGTATTCTGTATAAAATCAACACTGTAGCTAAACCTAACATAAACAATAATACTTTCAATAAAACACAAGACTTATTAATATGAAAAGATGATAAATAAGGATCTCCCCTAATGCACATAATCATTGTAAATAGTGTTTATAAAATTGTAATCTGAGTGAAACAATGCTTCACAGCATTTGTGATTCTCTTGAACATAAGCATGCAGATTTGTTAAGCCTACAAAAATCTTACGATTCATTGAATGCCTTTGATAAGTATGGGAATCATAGATCAACAAGTGATGTGTCCAGTGCCTGTGACTTACTGCCTAACTTTCTTACATTTATCCAATAGTTGTACTACTGCTGTTCACTAAGTGCCTTCGCAGTGGTCTGTAGCCAATTGCCATGTTTGCAGCTCTGTAACCCTTTACTACTATGTTTTTTTTATTCCACATATCTTCACCTTCGCATCCGACGATGGTGGTTTTCTTTGAATTTGCATTTGCTTTCAAGATTCAATAAAAATTTATTGACAAAAAAAAATCTTACAATTCATATAAGTCATTATGAATTCATAAGACATAAGCCAAGTCTCCTAAATTGTGTGATTCTCTGCAGATCAGACAAATCCACATGCAGACATTAAGAAGGTCCAAAATGTGATGGATCAGCTGTTCTCCTGATTTAGTCATCCCTAATTGTAAATACTGTACTTGTAGTCTAGTCACAATCTATCTTAAAGCGGAGGTTCACCCACATTTTACAGATTGCTGTCAACAGTCCCTCTTAGCATGAATATAAACAAAAGACTAACATTTTTTTTTTTTGCTGTGCAGTTTTCATTAATCTTCTTTCTTCATTCCTACTTCCGGGATTTCCTCCCGCGGGAGTAGGCGTGTCCTTTGCTGTGCTACGGGTCGCTGTGTATGCTGTGTAGAGAGTGGCGCATCCCCGAGATAGAGCCGCAGTGATCTATGGGAGCTCCCGCGGCGTGTACTGGGGATGACGCCGCCCGTTACTATGACAACCATAATGCTTACGGCGCAGGTCGCCGTAGAGAGTGCGCATCCCCGAGATAGAGCGGTGAATGCCGGGAGCTGAGCATTCACCGCATCCAGGAAGCAATTGCTTGTGGGCTTCACAATGCCCACAAGCAAAATGGCAAATGCATAGATAAAATAATATAAGTTTATCTTTACTATGAAAACGGACGGGTGATGCTGCAAGACACCTAAAAAGTGAGTACTCAATTGCGATATATAAATCCACTGATTTAATACAAAAAAAAAAAAAAAACGAATGGTCGCGGAACCTCCGCTTTAAAATACTTGCATTTGATGAGTATAATTGTTTATGTCAATAAAATAATCAATACTGTTAAAATAAATCTCAGTGCAGCCAGTAAATATAGACAGATCATGTGATAAACAATAATGTTTAATTTAATCACTTTGTTAAACCATAAACAAGCCATATATTGATAGATATGTCATATACTGCATGTAGACACTGATATTTACTAACAGAATAGTTTTTTATGTTTTATTGCTAAATAAGGGACATGTAAGTAGTTTAAAATGTTTGGCATACAGATACATTTTTTGCATATTGCTTGGATGCTGAATGCAAGTTGGACAGTACCAATTAACCTTTTCTTTGAATGTGTAAGTTGCACATATACATTAAGAAAAGTATATCCAGTTTATTTTCAAAACCAAAGCTGTGTTTAGTTACCAACTGCAGGAATCTTAGGTAGGTTTCAAGATAGCACCATTAGCACTGTAAAGTAGGTAAGTTGTCTAATTTCCCGGTGTCTTTCTGAAATGCACATAGCTACAAAGTTTCTAAGTAGTGCAAAGAAATTTAAATTTATTTAAGTCCATAAGAATGGTAATTGGTTCATTTTGAATATATATACAGAAAGGGATTTGGACTAACAATGGCTTTTTATGGCAGCGATTTGCAGATTTCTACTTACAGCATATAGCAGCTGCACCAATACTTTCGAGAAATATTTTTAAAATTACTTTTGCTAAGTTACCTTAGAGTGTCACATCGGTATTGGACCCATTGTGTTGCCAGGCAAATGTAGGCTCTAAAGAGGGCTGATCGATATAAGGAAGCTTACAATTAAGAATGATGGGCTTTGCTGTGGACCACTCCTGGGTTGCAAGCCACATTTACACTTGGAGTGACTACAGCTGGTATCAGGCAGAAATAAAGCATGGTATAAAAATTTGAAGTCAAGGTAAAATAGGTAAAGAGTCAGGACAGATGGATAATGAGGATTGTTGAGAAATAGGCAGAAGGTCAGGGCAGGCAGGTAACAAAGATTGTCAAGAAATATGCAGAGATCATAAACAAGCTTTAGAAATGTAGCAGAGATGACCAGTACAGGAGCCTTAGAACAGATATTCAAAGAGGTCTTCACGCTGGCAACACCCAAGTGCACTGAGCAGGGTTAAATAGCTTTCTCAAACATGATCTCAGAGGAAGTGTCTAGCAGCATGTCTTGCAAAGAACTAAGAGGGGCAATGGGACACAATCTAAACACTGGACTGGAAAAGACCTAGGGCAGGTTCAAAAACAGTTGCACAGTGGAACAGGAATCAAGCATGGGACCCCTGGTACAAAACATCAGACTGGTCCTGAAGCTGCAACATGAACTTCTTTGGACAGAGACACAGGTTGGCTTTGGAGACTGTGTCATGGATCATGAGGGTGTAAAAGCCAAAATGGTATACCACTCCTCAACCTCTGATCATTCAGTCCTCTGGACTTAGGTCTGTCAGTGCTCCCATATTTGTGCGAATGGGCTGTGACATATTTAACTATGTATTTCTCTGTGCCTATGACTGACATACAGGTCTACAATATTTTCAGCGGTGGTGTAATTTCTAAGCTTTTTGTGATATCCAGGGAGGAACAGAAGAACGCACTGATTCCAGGCCAAATTTGTTTTACTGGCATTAGAGTTGAAGTAATTTCAGCATTTTCCAGCACATTTAGCTTTGATGTTAAAATGAAAATGAATACAGAATATGAGTGGTTTTGTCGCTAACCACTTTCTACCCTGCAGTAGAGCTGACACTAACAGGATCACAGAGCAGTTACACATTTACTACTGTTTATTGATACTTTAATATCTTTCAATGTGTTATGGGATCCAAACATTATCAACAATTGAGTCTTATTGTTTATGTGAGGGATGAAAGGCAGTGGAGATGAATATGTTATCAGTCTTATTTTGGTGAAAAAGAAGAGTGTTTCAAAAGAGTCATTATGATGAAAGGAAGTGGTCAGGCATTTCTATTAGTGCCTACGCCACATTACCATGTGTAAGTACTAATGTGATGTACTAATGTATTCTTTACAGCTGGATGAAGGGTGGCTTGATGATGAAAGGAATGAATTCTTGGAAGAGTTAAACATGCAGATGCTGGAGGAACAACATAATGAAACAATACAGCACTCTGTTAATGAAGTGCAACAGGTACAAATGATTAAACTTCTAATGTAACACACATTATTAAACATGCAATATAATAATTATATTAATTTTGTTTTTCTTATATATAGTGGGAGATGGAATTTCTAGCTCTTATAAAAGTGTCCCTTCACTAAACAGCTATACTTCCAAATATGTTTTGCTATAGGAACTCCTAATGACACATAGCCTAGAGCATTCTGTGGATTAATAACTTTTTCACATTTTTACAGGATTTGTCTGTCTTTCTGCATTGAAACCACTAGTGAAATTATCTACATTGCTCATAATTAGGGATGAGCTTCGAGCTCGAGTCAAACTCATGTTCGACTCGAACATTGCCTGTTCGCCCGTTCGCCGAACAGAGAACAATTTGGGGTGTTTGCAGCAAATTCGAAAAGTCTATGGGAGAAATCTAAAGTGCTAATTATAAAGGCTTATATTCAAGTTATTGTCATAAAAAGTGTTTGGGGACCTGGGTCCTGCCCCAGGGGACATGTATCAATGCAAAAAAAAGTTTTAAAAACGGCTGTTTTTTTGGGAGCAGTGATTTTAATAATGCTTAAAGTGAAACAATAAAAGTGAAATATTCCTTTAAATTTCGTACCTGGGGGGTGTGTATAGTATGCATGTAAAGTCGCTCTTGTTTCCCGTGCTTAGAACTGTCCCTGCACAAAATGTCATTTCTGAAGGAAAAAAAGTCATTTAAAACTCACTCGCGGCTATTAATGAATTGTCGGCTCCCGGCAATACATAGAAAAGTCATTGATAAAAAAAAAAAAATTCAATTACCAGGCCCTTGTCCCCATCAATATGGGGACATCCTTCCCATGTTGAGGACATGTGGCCTGGTACGATTCAGGAGGGTGGGGGGCGCTCTCTCGTCCCCCCCTCTTTTCCTGCAGCCTGCCAGGTTGCGTGCTCGGGTAAGGGTCTGGTATGGATCTTTGGGGGACTCCACACCATTTTTTTTTTAAATTGGGGGTGGTTCCCTTAAAATCCATGCCAGACCTGAAGGGCCTGGTATGGATATTTGGGGGGAACCGCACGCATTTTTTTTAAATTTGCGACGGGGTTCCCCTTAATATCTATACTAGACCTGAAGGGCCTGGTAATTGAATTTGGGGGGACCCCCTGCTTTTTTTTTTTTAGGACAATAACATGCATATTAGCCTTTATAATTAGCACTTTCGAGTCCATTGTATTTAATAGGGTTCTAAAGTTCACGCGAACATTCTGTCTGTTCGCAGGTTCTGGTGCGAACCGAACAGGGGGGTGATCGGCTCATCCCTACTCATAATCAGGGCCAAAATCTAAATTTAGTTTTTAAGGGATATTCATGTAATAAAAAAAAAAAGGAAGACATAGCTAAACTAAGCTATAGTAGAAAAAAAATCCAATGTAGTGTACATTTCTTACCCAATTATTTTGATATGATCATTTGGTACTGGAATAAAACCCACTTCAATACAATACAATTTCACCCCCCTGCCCAGTCCAATTTTCAGCTTTTAAGCGCTGTCGCATTTTGAATGACAATTGCGCGGTCATGCAACATTGTACCCAAACAAAATTGTTATAATTTTTTTCCCACAAATAGAGCTTTGTTTTGGTGGTATTTGATCACCACTGGGGTGTTTATTTTTTGCGCTCCAAATAAAAAAAGACCAAACATTTTGAAAAAAAAAGTTTCTGTTACAAAACCTTTTAAATAAGTATTTTTTCTCCTTCACTGATGAGCACTCATGAGGCTGCACTGACGGGCACTGATGAGGCAGTACTGATTGGCACTGATGAGGTGGCACTGATGGGAACTGATGATGATGCACTGATCAGCGCAGACCCCCCCTGTCAGAAGAGCAGCCGATCGGCTCTCCTCTACTCGCGTGTAAAAGAAGAACTCGCACTGTATACCTAAACCCTTAAACTAAGCCGCAGCGCAAATGTGAGATATACTCAGAGATGGAAGTATTAAAAAAGGAAGCTGCGCTCTATACTAATATACTTAAAAATATAAACATTGCATAATAAAAAGGTGACAAAAGTGAACATAAAACAACAAAAGGCACAATGACACAATTGATGGGTGGCAATATATGTCAGCAAGTCCCAATGATGATATACAGTGGGGATCGAAAGTTTGGGCACCCCAGGTAAAAATGTGTATTAATGTGCATAACGAAACCAAGGAAAGATGGAAAAATCTCCAAATGGCATCAAATTACAGATTAGACATTCTTATAATATGTCAAAAAAAGTTAGATTTTATTTCCATCATTTACACTTTCAAAATTACAGAAAACAAAAAAATGGCAGCAAGGGAGCATCTTAAAGAAGAGTATCAGTCGGTGGTTGTGAAGTCCTTTAACAAAAAACTTTCACTTTGCCCTGCATAACTATTTTAAAGTTTCATTAAAAAAAAACATTTAAATACTCAGAATTCTTATTTAAAGTGGATGTAAACCCATTTTTTTTAATTAAGACTTCTACCTGGTACAGTAGAGGATATCATGTCATCTATGCCCAGTTGTAACGCCGAGCGCTCCGGGTGTCCCATCCATCCCGGAGCGCCCGCGGCGTCTGTCTCCCTGCAGCGCTCCGGTCTGCTCCTCTGACCGTGAGCGCTGCTCTGATGCTGGCGGGGATGCGATCCTTGCGGCGGCACCTGTCCGCCCGCGGATCGCATCCCATTCTGCTCACCGGCCTCCTGCTCCGTCCCGGCGCGCGCGGTCCCGCTGCTCTCTAGGGCGCGCGCGCGCCGGTCTTCTTAAATTTAAAGGGCCAGTGCACCATTGATTGGTGCCTGGTCCAATTACTGTGTCACACTCCAAAACACTTAAAAACCCACTCCCCCTTCCTGTCCTTGCCGGATCTTGTTGCCTTAGTGCCCTGAGAAAGCGTTTTGTACTTGCCTTTCCAGTGTATCTGACCTTCTGCCGTTGCCCCTGACTACGTACCATTGCCGCCTGCCCTGACCTTCCGCTACGTCTGACCTTGCCTCTGCCTAGTCCCAGTGTACCGTGCCTATCTCAGCTGCCAGAGAAGTCGAGCCGCTACTGGGGGACACGACCTGGTTGCTACCGCCGCAGAAAGTCCAACCCGCCTTGCGGCGGGCTCTGGTGAAAACCGGTAGCTACTTAGAACCGGTCCTCCAGTGCGACCCGTGCCTTCGCCTCTCTGGCACAGAGGATCCACCTCCTGTGTCCTCACTAGCGCCAGTCCGGGCCCTGCCAGTAGATCCGGCCATGGATCCCGCTGAGGTACCGCTGCCAAATCTCGCTGACCTCACTACCGTGGTTGCCCAGCAGTCGCAACAGATCGCACAACAAGGACAGCAGCTGTCGCAGTTGACCGCCATGGTCCAGCAGCTTCTGCCGCCGCAGCCTCCAACATCTTCCCCTCTCCGAGCTGCCGCTACTACCTCGAGAATTCGCCTGTCTCTTCCGGAGAAGTTTGATGGGGATTCTAGGATGTGCCGGGGATTCTTGTCCCAATGTTCCCTGCATCTTGAGATGATGTCTGACCAGTTTTCCACAGAACGGTCTAAAGTGGCATTCGTGGTCTCTCTGTTGTCTGGAAAGGCCTTGGCCTGGGCCACGCCACTCTGGGACCGCAACGACCCTGCTACAGCCACCGTTCAGTCCTTCTTTGCTGAGGTTCGCAGCGTTTTTGAGGAACCAGCCCGAGCCTCATCCGCTGAAACCGCCCTGCTTAACCTTGTCCAAGGAAACTCTTCTGTGGGCGAATATGCCATACAGTTCCGCACACTGGCCTCAGAGTTAGCTTGGAATAATGAGGCTCTCTGCGCGACCTTCAAGAAGGGTTTATCCGGCCACATCAAGGATTGTCTGGCCGCACGAGAGATACCCTCTTCCTTGACGGAACTCATCCATTTAGCTACCCGCATCAATATGCTTTACGTCGAAAGACTCCAAGAGCTTCGCCAGGAGAAAGATCTTGTTCGCACCAGGCGTTATCCGCGCCTGGCTCCTCTCTTTCTGAATCCAATGCATCCTGTTACCGTGCCTCCCGCCGAGGAGGCCATGCAAGTGGACCGGTCTTGCCTGACCCTACAAGAGAGGTCTCGCCGTAGGAACGAGAACTTATGCCTTTATTGTGCGAGCTCTGATCACTTCCTAAAAGACTGCCCTATTTGTCCTCCGCGTCAGGGAAACGCCCGCACCTAGTGAACGTGGGAGAGGCGTTACTGGGTGTGAATTCTTCCTCTCCACGTCTGACTATTCCTGTGCGGATTTCTCCTTCTGCTGGCTCCCTCTTCCCTGCAGTGGCCTTCCTGGACTCTGGTTCTGCAGGAAACTTTATTGAAGCCTCTTTCATCAACAGGTTCAACATTCCTGTTACCCGTCTCATCAAACCCTTCTTCATTTCCTCTGTAAATGGAGAGAATTTGGATTGTACCGTGCGTTACCGCACCGAACCCCTGCTCATGTCCGTTGGTGTTCTTCACCAAGAAAAGATTGAATTCTTTGTTTTGCCGAACTGTACTTCTGACATCCTTCTTGGCCTACCCTGGCTCCAGCGTCACACTCCTACCCTCGACTGGACCACTGGGGACATCAAATCCTGGGGTGACTCCTGTCACAAGCATTGCCTTAAGTCTGTACCGACCTGTCAAGTCCCCAACACTACTCCTTTGCCTGGCCTTCCAAAGGCCTATCAGGACTTTTCTGATGTCTTTTGCAAAAAACAGGCGGAGGTCTTACCACCACATAGACCCTACGACTGCCCCATTGACTTGCTCCCAGGTACTACACCACCCCATGGCAGAATTTACCCTCTCTCCTCTCCTGAAACCAAGGCTATGACTGAATACATTCAGGAGAACCTCAAGAGAGGTTTTATTAGGAAATCATCTTCTCCAGCCGGAGCGGGCTTCTTCTTCGTGGCCAAGAAGGACGGATCTCTACGCCCTTGCATAGACTATCGTGGTCTCAATAAAATCACTATTAAAAACCGCTACCCTCTGCCTCTCATCTCAGAGCTCTTTGACCGTCTGCGCGGAGCAAAAGTTTTTTCTAAATTGGACCTCAGGGGCGCTTATAACCTCAACAGAATCCGTAAGGGAGATGAATGGAAAACCGCATTTAACACCAGAGACGGTCACTTCGAATATCTCGTCATGCCGTTCGGACTTTGCAACGCCCCTGCAGTCTTTCAAGATTTTGTCAACGAAATCTTCCGGGACCTACTGTATACCTGTGTGGTTGTCTATCTTGACGACATCCTAATCTTCTCTGCCAACCTTAAGGAACATCGGCTCCATGTCCGTCAAGTGCTCCAGCGCCTCCGCGTAAATCATCTTTACGCTAAATTTGAAAAATGCCTTTTTGAGCGCAGCAGTCTTCCTTTCCTAGGATATCTGGTCTCTGGACAAGGTCTTCAAATGGACCCTGACAAACTCTCCGCAGTCTTGGGTTGGCCACGCCCCTCTGGACTTCGTGCTATCCAACGCTTCCTTGGTTTCGCCAACTACTATCGTCAGTTCATACCCCACTTCTCCACCATCGTTGCTCCTATAGGGGCACTGACCAAAAAAGACGCAAATCCTAGGTCCTGGCCGCCTCAAGCGGAGGAAGCTTTTACTCGCCTTAAGACCGCCTTCTCCTCTGCACCTGTCCTGTCTCGGCCAGATCCTCTAAAGCCGTTCTTCCTTGAAGTCGACGCCTCCTCGGTAGGAGCCGGAGCTGTGCTTCTTCAAAAAAACGCTAAAGGGAAAAACGTCACTTGTGGTTTTTTCTCTAAAACTTTCTCCCCTCCGGAAAAAAACTATTCCATAGGTGACCGTGAACTGTTGGCCATCAAGTTGGCATTAGAAGAGTGGAGACATCTCCTGGAAGGATCCCTTCACCCTATCTCCATCTACACTGACCATAAAAATTTGTCCTACCTTCAGTCCGCTCAGCGCCTAAATCCTCGCCAGGCCAGGTGGTCATTGTTCTTTGCCCGCTTCAACTTCCAGATCCATTTTCGGCCCGCAGACAAAAATGTCAGGGCTGATGCTTTGTCCCGTCTCTCTGATACCTCGGAAACCGAGACTCCTCCTCAACACATCATACCCCCTGAGTGTCTGATTTCCTCTGCTCCCGCTTCTCTCGTGCCAATTCCTCCAGGAAAGACTTTCGTTCCTCCACGCCTTCGGCTTAAGATACTCAAGTGGGGCCATTCCTCCCATCTAGCCGGTCACGCTGGGATCAAAAAATCCATACAATTGATTGCCAGACACTATTGTGGCCTACCCAGGAGGAAGATGTGACTGACTTTGTACGGGCCTGCACTATCTGTGCACGTGACAAGACGCCTCGCCAGAAGCCTGCAGGTCTTCTCCTTCCCCTACCTGTGCCTGAACAACCATGGTCCCACATCGCCATGGATTTCATCACGGACCTCCCTTTGTCTCGTAGTAACACTGTCATCTGGGTGGTCGTTGACCGCTTTTCTAAAATGGCTCATTTTGTCCCGCTCCCTGGTCTGCCTACTGCACCTCAGTTGGCGAAGCATTTTTTTCTTCAAATTTTCCGCCTCCATGGGCTGCCCTCACATATCGTCTCGGATAGAGGTGTTCAATTCATCTCAAAATTTTGGAGAGCTCTCTGTACTCAACTAAAAATTAAGTTGAATTTTTCTTCCGCTTATCACCCGCAGTCCAATGGACAGGTGGAGAGAGTTAACCAGGTCCTTGGCGACTACCTACGACATTTTGTCTCCGCCCGTCAAGACGATTGGGTCGACCTATTGCCCTGGGCAGAATTCTCATACAATTTCAAGAACTCTGAATCTTCCTCCAAGTCGCCTTTCTTTGTGGTCTACGGCCGTCACCCATTGCCCCCCCTCCCCATTCCCACGTCTTCTGGAGTTCCGGCCGTGGATGAATTTACTCAGGACTTTGCCTCTATCTGGAAAGAGACTCAAAAGTCACTCTCACTGGCCTCTGCCCGCATGAAGAGACATGCAGATAAAAAAAGAAGAATCCCTCCTGTCTATACCCCTGGTGACAAAGTGTGGCTCTCCTCCAAATATATTCGGTTTTGGGTACCTAGCTACAAGCTGGGCCCTCGTTACCTCGGGCCATTTAAAATCAAAAACCAAATCAATTCTGTTTCTTACAAGCTCCACCTTCCTCCTTCTCTTCGTATTCCCAACTCTTTTCATGTGTCTCTTCTTAAACCCCTCATTCTTAACCGATTTTCCCCTAAGGTCACTGCTCCTGCTCCTGTCTCTGGTTCTTCTGATGTCTTCTCGGTGAAAGAGATCCTCGCCTCCAAGGTCATCCGAGGTAAAAGATGTTTTTTAGTGGATTGGGAGAGCTGTGGTCCTGAGGAAAGGTCCTGGGAACCTGAGGCCAACATTTTAGATAAAGAGCTCATCCGAAGATTCTT
The DNA here is from genome assembly GCA_029206835.1 of Rana muscosa. Classification (NCBI taxonomy): domain Eukaryota; kingdom Metazoa; phylum Chordata; class Amphibia; order Anura; family Ranidae; genus Rana; species Rana muscosa. Next base: position 739,203,748 of record CM055118.1, read on the forward strand.
GGGTTCCAAGAAGAGGGGGAGACCTAAGGGGGGGGGTACTGTAACGCCGAGCGCTCCGGGTGTCCCATCCATCCCGGAGCGCCCGCGGCGTCTGTCTCCCTGCAGCGCTCCGGTCGGCTCCTCTGACCGTGAGCGCTGCTCTGATGCTGGCGGGGATGCGATCCTTGCGGCGGCACCTGTCCACCCGCGGATCGCATCTGATTCTGCTCACCGGCCTCCTCCTCCTGCTCCGTCCCGGCGCGCGCGGTCCCGCTGCTCTCTAGGGCGCGCGCGCGCCGGTCTTCTTAAATTTAAAGGGCCAGTGCACCATTGATTGGTGCCTGGTCCAATTACTGTGTCACACTCCAAAACACTTAAAAACCCACTCCCCCTTCCTGTCCTTGCCGGATCTTGTTGCCTTAGTGCCCTGAGAAAGCGTTTTGTACTTGCCTTTCCAGTGTATCTGACCTTCTGCCGTTGCCCCTGACTACGTACCATTGCCGCCTGCCCTGACCTTCCGCTATGTCTGACCTTGCCTCTGCCTAGTCCCAGTGTACCGTGCCTATCTCAGCTGCCAGAGAAGTTGAGCCGCTACTGGGGGACACGACCTGGTTGCTACCGCCGCAGCAAGTCCATCCCGCCTTGCGGCGGGCTCTGGTGAAAACCGGTAGCTACTTAGAACCGGTCCTCCAGTGCGACCCGTGCCTTCGCCTCTCTGGCACAGAGGATCCACCTCCTGTGTCCTCACTAGCTGCCAGTCCGGGCCCTGACACCAGTCTTGCCATGGAGAGTTAATCAAGCTCTGAGCAATCCTCCTATCTTCTTTCAGTAAGAAAAAAAACAACACACAGATAATTGTGTGCCGTTTCTTCCCCAGTGCTGTGAGTGACATATAATTTCCTTATCTCATGCATAAGCAGTCCCAGCTTCACATCCCCTCTCATTTCTTCCCACCCTCCTCCAAATCCTCCACTACAGCCGGCTAACAGTGTATAGTACATGCACAGGAGTGACAGGGGGCTGTGAGTGCTCTCTGCTTTTTCCCAGAACACGCTCTGTTTCTATTGTGCGTGCACTTTCACTGAACACGCGCAAGGTTCGGCCTTGCGACGATTGTCTGGCCAAGGGGAGTGTAGAGGTGGGCGGGGAGTCTGGTGACATCACAACTCCGCACACCGAGTGCCGAAAAATAGACACGCCATTTGCCGGGCTCATTGCGCAGAAGGGGATGATATTTTACAGGTAGGGATACATGCAGGCGGCATGTATACACACGTAGAGTAGTACTATGGCAATGGTTTGTAATGATGAGTGGTGGGTTTACATCCACTTTAATAATTATTAGTAAAAATAATAACTGTTAAATTGTAAACAGATTTGATATCCCCAAAATCCTGGAGCCTTTATATGTACTGTATATATAAATCTTAGCTCTCATTGTCCAGAGCCATCCTACATCTGTCCTTATTTTTCATCTTTCTGCTTATTTTAAATGTGATAGGCAGCCTCATTCAGCAATAAACAGGGGAAGGAGATGGGGACAGGAAGAGGCAGTCCAAATCATAACAAAGTTGTGGTTGATTTTTACATAACAGAGCACCCCAATTCGTGATGCCTGGGCATTCCAAAGATACAGCAAGCATGCAGAGAGACAAATTAAAATGCATGTTCTTTGTACCTGGGGCCACCCTACAAGTAAAGGTGGAGCCTCGGGCTTATGTTAAACACAAACATTTATAGTGATCAACAATTTCCACATAAGCCATAATCCTTCATTTATATTCAAGCACCTAAAAAATTAGGATTGCTATACATACAATAAGCCGTATATATTGGTATTATTTTTGTTAAATATGAGCCTCACATTCATAACAGTATGTAAAACTAGGTAAATAAATCTCCCAGATACATTATTATAACAGTTTTACTCTTATCTCTCCACATAAGACACTTTACAGCATGTTTCCAAATGATTTCCCTACTATATATTGGCCTGTAAAATGTTCCTCATTTAAAGTGACCTCTTTCTATATTTTTCTCTGTATGTACAATAGAGCCATAAATCCACAAATGCAGTCTTTCTTCATTGTTAACAAAAAGTAAAGGAAATCATGAGAATGGCTTTTGTAAGCACTTTTACTAATAGTGAAATTGTTAATTCTGTATTTGTTTTAAGGCACAATTCCATGCTCTAGTTAGTATTGCTGAGGTTGCAATACTCTAAACTTACTTAATGAAATATTTTTCTCTCCTCAGCAGAAAAAGCCAGAAGAGGAAGATGGTACAACTGACACAGCAACTTCGTCGTCCAATAACCATGAAAAAGACAGTGGTGTAGGGCGCACAGATGAAAGTCAGCACCATGATGAGAGCTCAGAAATGGAAAATATAATCAAAGATCACAGAATCACTTGTCTTCAGAAAAACCCAAAGCTAAGACAAAGTCAGGATATGTTAGGAAGTATTGAACTCCAGTTTAATGACAGTATGGTTTCTGGGGAATATATGGATTCTGATCCTGCCATCAGTCAAGAAGAGGAGTGTGAAAGGTTTCGACAGTTGTTAGAGCTGAAGTGCCAAATCCGAAACCGAGGAGAGTATGACCTGTACTATTCTAGTAGTACAATTGAATGTAGCACAACAGAGCCTTGTGGAGTAGAACATGAGTTACAGCTTTTGAATGAAGAGCTGAGAAGCATTGAACTTGAGTGCCAAAGTATAATGCAGGCGCACCGGCTCCAAAATGTTAGGAATCAAACTAGTGATATTTTGGAAATTCACAGTGATGAGATGTGCAATTATAATAATAGCACAGACCTACGGAGAGACAAAGTGGGGAATATCAGAGAGCATACAGAGCGATCTGATAAGGACAGTTCTAGTGCATATAACACAGCAGAAAGTTGTAGGAGCACACCACTGACTGTAGACAGGTCCCCAGACAGCTCCTTACAAAGGATAATTAGCATCACAAACCGGAAAAATCTCAGTAGCACCATTGTAACAAACCATCTATCATCTGGACTAAGCAGCATTGAGTATACTCCAACCAAATCTCTAACCAGTGTGCAGAGCCTTCCAGCAGAATGTCAAGATACTGTGTTAGAGTGCAGTAAGTTCTCAGATTGTAGGAAACCAATCCCAGATGAAATCCCATACCTTTCACCATACCACAGTTCATCATATAGATATGGAAATGTACCAGTCCATGCAAGACATTATCAAAGTTACATGCAACTCGTTCAACAAAAAACTGCAGTAGAATATGCACAAAGCCAACTAAATCTAGTAACAATGTGCAGAGATTCTCCAAGGTCATTAGAGCCAAGAATGGAATGGAAAGTAAAAATAAGGAGTGATGGGACAAGATATGTCACTAAAAGGCCAGTAAGAGACAAACTTTTGAAAGAGCGTGCCTTAAAAATCAAAGAAGAAAGGAGTGGCATGACAACAGATGATGATACAATGAGTGAGATGAAAATGGGAAGATACTGGAGTAAAGAGGAAAGGAAACAGCACCTTATGAGGGCAAAGGAGCAGAGGAGGCGTAGAGAGTTCATGATGCGCAGTAGACTGGAGTGTCTTAAAGAGAGCCCACAGAGTGGTAGTGAAAGTAAAAAGGAAATCAGTATAATTGAACTGAGTCACAGAAAAATGATGAAAAAACGAAACAAAAAGATCTTAGACAACTGGATGACAATCCAAGAACTTATGACACACGGTGAAAGGTCTCCTGATGGTTCCAGACTACATAATGCCTTTTTATCAGTCACTACTGTTTGAGTAGGACTGTAAAAGAATAGGCTATCTTTTTAGATAGAGTACGATTGCCTCGTTCAATGTGGCATTTTTATATACAGTATTTTGTGACTGTTTATAGTTTCAATTTTGTAAAATCTATTTGGCAATTTTACATTTTTTTCATATATAACTACTTTGCTTATTAATATTAAATGATTTGTAAATATATTAAAATGCTCTTTTTTTGTAAAAAAAATTTAACTTGAAAGAAAGCCATTTGATTTCTTACTATGATGTATCTATTGTAGTTGAAATTTTTGATTTATATCTCTAGTTTTTTTTTTTTTTCTACTTTCATGATAACTTACAATAAATGCCAAATTAAACAGTTTTATATACATGATATTTAAAGTACATACAGATAAAGTGCAATGTACCAGATCTCACCCTATGCTTCAGAAATGTTTTTGATTGAGAATGTATACATGGAATATGTAATTTACAACTGTATTTGTCCAAGTCAAATGTCAGTGGCAAACCTGTCACTATTTGTGCAGGCCGCAGTCATGTAGCTAGATATAACTGTGGAGATGGAAGCAAAATAAATTATTATTCAGCATTGTTCATAAAGATTGTATTTTTTTTTCCTTTAACCTCAGGTACACTAATCAGGCAAATGTAATGAATTTGTCCCTTACCCTAGGGGTAAATTTATGAAACAGTGAAAGTGACTTTCACCATTTACTGGTAGTGAATCAATCACTGACATTTAAAACACGTGCAGTAGGAAGATTTATCTGCAGTCAATGTTTGGTTAATGTCAGATTAAGTGAATTAAAAATATGTCCTATGTTGTTTGTATAATGATTATAGAGTAAAAAAAAAAACAATTCTTTAGTCAGTCATAATGTCATGTTGCACTTAATGGAGTGGGCATTTGGCTGGTGCAAGAATGAAGGAGTTGTCGCAGCATGACTCCCATACTACTTTTCAGGAGAGCACCTGCTCAGATGCAGGCACCAATCAGAAAAACATCAATGTTTGCAGCATGATGTCATCACAATCCTTTTGACAAATTCATATTAGCTTATGTGAATCAGGGGTGCCTAATTCCGTACTGCCTATCTCTACACTAACTATCACCAGCCAGATTTTCCATGATATTTCAGACTTACTGTCGCCTTCCCCTTTTGGCGCAGGTCCCAGTCTAGTGTTCAAGACAGCTATTTATCAGAGTTTCTTTGGATTCCTCAGACCCGGGGAAGTGTCCAGGCTAGCTGTCATGCACCTGTTCTATTCAGAGGCAGTCTCACCAGATTCCCTGATCATTATGAGTTACAACTTCCCAGCAACTTCCACAGCAACTCCTCTGGACAGCCCTCTGCTCCCCTTTGCCAAGCATCCTCTCACTTCAAAACAGTTTGTTTCTTATGCCAGGATTCTACTGGCAAAATTAGGCTTAAATCCTAAACAGTTTTCTGGACATTTGTTTAGGATTTAGGCAGCACCTGCAGCTTCCAAACAGGGTGTCCCTTCTTATATCATCAAGTACATGGGGCGCTTGAGGTCCTCTTGTTATAGCAGATAACAGACCCCCATATTGAAGTCAGCCGGGCATTCGCTATTTTACTGGACTGATTGTTGTTACCTGTCTTTCATTAAAGCATTTCATTACACCTATTTTCATGTCTTTTGCCCTCTTTTAGGCATATTGACCAGCTTGACCAGGGCACACCTCAGTTCTTGGTAGTTAGGGTAATCACATTTCCAAGTGAAGATTCTGACTACAAGTTAGAAGGCTGGCTGGAGGTCAACCTGGATTTGTAGGAGGAGTCTGGAGGGGTATAAATCCTTCCTCCTCTGTCAGGTCCCGCATCGGCTCGTGTTCCTGGTTCCCACTCTCCTGTTTACTAGACATGTGCACACTGAAATATTTCGTTTCGGAATTTCGTTTTCGTCCGAAAAATAAATTTATTTCGTTACTCCCGAAATTCGTTTTTATATATTTCGTTTTTCGTTAGAAATTGCATTAGTCCGAAAATCTGAATTAATTAAGGTCGAATCTGTCATTGAAGGCTTATGGTGTCTGTCGAATGTTCAAAGAAGATTCGACGGAGCAGCGAAACTGTACGACACCGCAATTATACATTTCCGGTCGAATGTTCCGCCTACAAGCTATAGTAGAATTCTAATGTTGTATGACTAGTAATAATTATATTTATTAATTACTATTACTAGTCAACCAACATTAGAATTCTTCTATAGCCTCTGGGCGGATGCATTTGACCGGAAATGTACGATTGCAGCGTCGTACAGTTTAGCTGCACCGTCGAATCTTCTAACTTTCGACAGACACCATAAGCCTTCAATGACAGATTCGACGTTTGTATGTTTTTCGATGCTTTGTCGAATCATCGTCGTTCATGTCGAATTGTCAAGTTAGTTCTAGCTATTTTACTGCTCCTCCTCTTTGGTTACAATCAGCCAATAACATTCATCATCATCATTATTTTTATTTTACTTCCCCCACCCAATTCCAGCAGCGATCTTTTCTCTCTATAATGTCGAATCTTTTCTCTCTATAATGTCAAATCTTTTCTCTCTATGTCGAATCTTTTCTCTCTATGTAGAATAATCTTGGACTAATAGAGTTAAGGTTAGGCACATTCGACCACAGGTTTGATAGACACAGATTGTTATTGTCAGCGTCACGTCGAATCTCCTATCTATATCGAACTGTTGTTGCAACGAAAACAAAAATAAAGCATTTGTTTATGTCGGATCTTTCGGTTTTCGGATTCTGTGCTTTCATTTTCGTTTGTTAAAACAATAACGAAAATACCTGAAATTCGGACGAAAATGCATTCGGACGAAAACGAATGCACATGTCTACCGTTTACCCACACTTTCGTTATTTCATTCACATCTCACACATTTCATATACATTTATTCAGGTTATGCCCTCTTTTAGGTGTACTGACCAGCTTGACCAGGGCACACCTCAGGTCTTGGTAGTTAGTTAGGGTAATCGCATTTCCAAGTTAAGACTCTGACTACAATTTGAGTATGTAGCATTTATTCCAACAATGTGTGCCTTATTTGTTAATAGCTCAAACTTTATTTTTTTCAGTTAAACAGAAAAAGCGCATAGTTCAAAATGGCATTGATGTGTACACATTACTTCGTAGTGGAGTGAAGTTTTGGATTAGTCGTGCACATACATCAATATGAATTTGAGTTGTAATGATCGATTATTTTATATTAATATGATTGCATATGCATCACAATAATGGACCAATAGAGAGGTTTAGTTTACACCTTGCTAGCAGACACTGTGGTGACTAGAAATGATGAGAAAACCCTCAGTTTGAAAACCAATCACACTGGTGAATTTGCACATTGCAATTTTTTTGTACAATTCATGGAACATGATTACCTGGTTTCATTATTTGTGAGATTCTCTGCAAACTTTCATGCTGATATTTAGGAAAATCAAATGTTGATTGCCGACTGTTATTAAATTAACAGTCTCTTAAAAAGTATACAGACTGTGTTTTCTTGGAAAGATTTGCAAACAAGGTGTCATGAATGTTCACTGTAATTGTACAACATTGACAATAGTATACTCTAATGTCGCGTACACACGTTCGGAATTTCGGATGGAAAAAGTCTGACGGATTTTTTTCATCGGATATTCCGACCGTGTGTATGCCCCATCTGACTTTTTCCGTCGGAAATTCCGACGGACTTAGACTTAGAAATTCCGTTCGCCTTTTTGGAACTCTGATGGAGAAAAAAACATGCATGCTCAGAATCAAGTTGACGCATGCTCGGAAGTATTATAACTTCATTTCTCTCGGCTCATCGTAGTGTTGTACGTCACCTTCTTTACGGTCAGAATTTGGTGTGACAGTGTGTATGCAAGACAGCTTGAATGGAATTCGGTCAGAAAAACCCGTCTGAGTTTATTCCGACGGAAAATCCGACCGTGTGTACAAGGCATAAGGGTTTCTAATCTTTAGTCCTCAATTGACCATAAAATAATTTTCAGAATTTCTTCAATAATTACTGATCAAGTAAAAATAAATAAAATATGTGTGAAAAAAGAAGGAAATTACACTGTTGCTCCAATTACACCCCTGATCCACCCCCTTGACCGATTTTGAGATGGATAAAAATCTGTTATAATCCCTACATTTTCCCTCTGGACAGTTGGAACTTTCCCTCAATGGGCACTCCAATTACATTCTTGATACACCCCCTTTGATCGATTCTAGGATGGATAAAAATCTATTATAATCCCCACATTTTCCCTTTATGGGCACTTAAATTAAAGGCTTAACGTGCTGAAATCCACATGGTCAAATATGTCTAGTAAACATAATATACTAGAATTTAGTTTGAATCTAAGTAAAATTTTGATTCAATTAAATACCTACATTTTTGTACTTTCATATAGTAAAAAAAAAAAAAAAACAGACAGTGTTCCATACCTAATCATACAGGATAAATGTTGATGGGGAGAAGGGAGTGAAGCTGTGCCCGACTAAGAAACTAGCTGCTGAGAACCTAACCTACTCTCTTCTGAAACGGTAATGGAGGGAGGGACAGGAGAGGCAAAAAAAATTTGTTGTTCAACTGGGGATGGTCTGGTCTTGGAGCTGAAAGTCTGTGGGTCACGTGTTACCGACATGGGCTGGCTATGCAGCGCTTGGAGTCTCATCAGCTGGAGACAGCGTCTAGATCCACACAGGGAAAGGAGCTTCAAAGCTAGTGCAGTCCTTAATTCAGCCACTGGGGGCAATGGGCATATCCTCGAGGTTCCTTGGAAATCTCTGTGCAGGTTTCTCAGTAGTTAGAACGGAGATGTTTACTGGAAGGTTAGGGGAGACATGGGGGGACTAGTCCAGGCTCTGAACTACTGCGTCGGACATATGATGAGACTCCAAGCGCTGCGTAGCCAGCCCGTGTCGGTAACACGTGACCCGAAGGAGAGACGCTCCCCACGCGGCACATGATCTGAGGACCTTCCCTTCACAAGCTGGGCACAAATACAGCGAGTATGCCTGAAGCAGAATGTGAGTGACGGAAGGAACTCTGGACTGATCCACAGGACGGGTAAGCCAGTGAGTTATCATACGGTTACCCGCTATGTCAAACCATACCGCACCACTCAGCAACTCGCATTGAACATATCTCCAGTCCTCAGGCACAAACATTCCTCACCTACAGGGATGAGCCGAACACCCCCCTGTTCGGTTCGCACCAGAACCTGCGAACAGACAAAATGTTCGTGTAAACTTTAGAACCCTATTAAATACAATGGACTCGAACGTTCGAAATCTAAAGTGTTAATTATAAAGGCTAATATGCAAGTTATTGTCCTAAAAAGTGTTTGGGGACCTGGGTCCTGCCCCAGGGGACATGTATCAATGCAAAAAGAAGTTTTAAAAACGGCCGTTTTTTCGGGAGCAGTGATTTTAATAATGCTTAAAATGAAAAAATAAAAGTGAAATATTCCTTTAAATTTCATACCTGGGGGGTGTGTATGATATGCATGTAAAGTGGCGCATGTTTCCCGTGCTTAGAACTGTCCCTGCAAAAAATGTCATTTTTGAAAGAAAAAAATGCATTTGTTAACTGACTCGCGGCTATTAATGAATTGTCGGCTCCCGGCAATACATACAAAAGTCATTGATAAAAAAAAAAAAAAGTGTGGGGGTTCCCCAGAATTCAATTACCAGGCCCTTCAGGTCTGGAATGGATATTAAGGGGAACCCCGCCGCAAATTAAAAAAAAAATTGACGTGGGGTTCCCCCAAATATCCATTCCAGGCCCTTCAGATCTGGCATGGATTTTAAGGGGAACTCCACCCCAAATTAAAAAAAATGGCGTGGAGTCCCCCTAAAAATCCATACCAGACCCCTTATCCGAGCACGCAACCTGGCCGGCCGCAGGGGAAAAGGGGGGGACGAGAGAGCGGCCCCCCCTCCCTCCTGAACCGTATCAAGCCACATGCCCTCAACATGGGGAGGATGTCCCCATGTTGATGGGGACAAGGGCCTCATCCCCACAACCCTTGCCCGGTGGTTGTGGGGGTCTGCGGGCGGGGGGGCTTATCGGAATCTGGAAGACCCCTTTAACAAAGGGGACCCCCAGATCCCGCCCCCCCTATGTGAATTGGTAAGGGGTACATTGTACCCCTACCATTTCACGAAGAAAGCGTAATTTTTTTTTAAAAAAACCACACAAACACCTTGAAAAAGTCCTTTATTTAAAAAAAAAAAAAAAAACATTCCAGCGCTGTCCTTCATTGGTTGTGCCTGAGCGGACCTGATGGGGAACTCCCTCTCAGTATTTTAAATGTATAGACCCGCCCCTTCTAAAGTTCCCCATCAGGTCCGCTTAGCGGACCAGATGCGGAACATGAGAAGGGGCGGGTCTATACATGTATTACACAGTGAAGGAAGTTCCCCATCAGGTCCGCCCCCTCGGTATGTCGGACCCGCCTACGTCATTGGCTTGAGCGGGGAACTTCCTTCACTATGTAAATTTAAATTACACAGTGAAGGAAGTTCCCCGCTCAAGCCAATGACGTAGGCGGGTCCGACATACCGAGGGGGCGGACCTGATGGGGAACTGCTCTCACTTTGGTAATACATGTATAGACCCGCCCCTTCTCATGTTCCGCATCTGGTCCGCTGAGCGGACCTGATGGGGAACTTTAGAAGGGGCGGTTCTATACATTTAAAATACTGAGAGGGAGTTCCCCATCAGGTCCGCTCAGGCACAACCAATGAAGGACAGCGCTGGACATCGGGATCGCCGCGGGACACTGGATTTCACCGCTGGAATGTTTTTTTTTGTTTTTTTTTAAATAAAGGACTTTTTCAAGGTGTTTGTGTGTTTTTTTAAACATTTTTTTACGCTTTCTTCATGAAATGGTAGGGGTACAATGTACCCCTTACCAATTCACATAGGGGGGGGGCCGGGATCTGGGGGTCCCCTTTGTTAAAGGGGTCTTCCAGATTCCGATAAGCCCCCCGCCCGCAGACCCCCACAACCACCGGGCAAGGGTTGTGGGGATGAGGCCCTTGTCCCCATCAACATGGGGACATCCTCCCCATGTTGAGGGCATGTGGCTTGGTACGGTTCAGGAGGGAGGGGGGGCCGCTCTCTCGTCCCCCCCCTTTTCCCCTGCGGCCGGCCAGGTTGCGTGCTCGGATAAGGGGTCTGGTATGGATTTTTAGGGGGACTCCACGCCATTTTTTTTTTAAATTTGGGGTGGAGTTCCCCTTAAAATCCATGCCAGATCTGAAGGGCCTGGAATGGATATTTGGGGGAACCCCACGTCAATTTTTTTTTTAATTTGCGGCGGGGTTCCCCTTAATATCCATTCCAGACCTGAAGGGCCTGGTAATTGAATTCTGGGGAACCCCCATGCTTTTTTTTTTTTTTATCAATGACTTTTGTATGTATTGCCGGGAGCCGACAATTCATTAATAGCCGCGAGTCAGTTTTAAATGCATTTTTTTCTTTCAAAAATGCCATTTTTTGCAGGGACAGTTCTAAGCACGGGAAACATGCGCCACTTTACATGCATATCATACACACCCCCCAGGTACGAAATTTAAAGGAATATTTCACTTTTATTTTTTCATTTTAAGCATTATTAAAATCACTGCTCCCGAAAAAACGGCCGTTTTTAAAACTTCTTTTTGCATTGATACATGTCCCCTGGGGCAGGACACCGGTCCCCAAACACTTTTTAGGACAATAACTTGCATAAAAGCCTTTATAATTAGCACTTTAGATTTCTCCCATAGATTTTTCGAATTTGCCGCGAACACCCCAATTTGTTCGCTGTTCGGCGAACGGGCGAACAGGCAATGTTCGAGTCGAACATGAGTTTGACTCGAACTCGAAGCTCATCCCTACTCACCTAGGAAAACCCAGGATTTATCCTTAGTCCCCATGTTGAGATATCTCTTAAAAGGACATACCCTATAGATATCTCTCTATACAATCTTCTGAAAAACATCCAAATGTTTGTCTCTCATGTCAGTCTACTCAGATATAAAAGCCTATAGAACGAGGATACATACATCCATACGCAGTGCTTTTCTGACATGTTATAAATACAAGTATACTTTTATACTAGTCCTAAACAGACATACATTGGCATCTTTGAGATTTTTCAGAGCCTTTAGGATTATCCACAGTACTTTCAGCAACCATTTATGCGGACTATCTTTAAGTTTGATTCCAATGATGATTCAGGAACTGTCATGCTGATACCTCATCCATGATTTTTTCAAATACATATTCCGCATGAACTTTCCTTGGTTCTTTCCATTATTCAGCAGGTTTTCCAGTTTCTGTCATAAATTTATGTCCGGATATATGGTGTTTACAGCTCTTACAGAGTTTAGATAGGAGTAGTGGGGGGTTATAGTCCTCTCTGCCATCTTTTTAAGATGTTTGTTTTCTAACAGTGCACTGTGCATGTGCATTCATGTAAAGTTTTAATACATTCATGTATAGTCACGGGAGAAACTCCTTTCTCCTCTATGACCTAGGTCATTCAGTTAGGATGAAATGTGTACTCTCAATTTTTGTAGCATCCAACCAATAAAGTCTTTTTTTCACTATTACCCATTAGAATTGTAGTTGATTCTCCATATAACCTTAGTTGGGAACAATCTCAACACTCCCTTCCTCCTCTACCCCAGCCCCCTTTCCCCAATCCCTAACAATATTTATGATACGGCAATAACCCCGCTGAAACAGGCCTGAAGTTGCTCTATATATACTCTCAGCCTGCTCAGGAACTTTGATCCACCAGACCCAGTTTCTCTACAAGTCAGGCTAGGGCAGGAGTACCTGTATGGTAAAATCCAGCCAATGTTTGGTGAGAGCTTTTGTGGAGAGGATTTTTTCATTTTTTTTTCTTTTGCAGAGAGTTGGGCACCAGAGCAGCAGTAGATTACTTCAGGTCTTTTAGCCAGGGGCATTTATGTACATCGCCTCTTTCTTCTTAAAGTGGAGTTCCACCCTTTTTTTAAATTCCCCTCTTTGTAATTCCCCTCCCCCCGGTGTACAGTGGCAATGGCAATTTAAAAAAAAAAAATTCTCGAGACTCGAGACGTAAATACTTTTTTTGTTGTCTTCGGACAGCACTTCCTGTCCCGGCCACCTAGGTGATTATGTCATTAGGTGAGTCCCATTGACTCCTGGGATATCGGTGTCATCTATTCCAGGAGACTTTGGGAAGACCAATAATTAAATCTTGCGGTATTTGCAGCTTTCCCGGCCGCACTTTCTGTGTTCTCGTTTGATTGACAGGTTGCCATAATAATGGGGCGGGAATTCCCGCCGCCATTGCTATGGCAACCTGCAAACAACAACCTGGCTGTGCAGTGTCATTACTGTGTAGACACGAAGTTCGGAGGTGTATGCTGGGTAGCCAGCTGCACCTAATCCCAAACAATTAACGGGATCGGGCTTGAGATGGCCCCTGCCTGCTTCTGAGATCATGTAAGAGATTAGTCATTTAAAATATACTAGCATGAAGACATATTAGAAACAGCATGCAAATATTATTATGCAAGAACTGACAATTATGGGGGAGCTTTTAAAAAAAATTGATTGGGGGACAGGAGCTCCGCTTTAAATTTGAAGAAAGCCCTGCACTACAAACTTGTGATTAGAACAGATAAGGAGGATTTAGGGGTTCGTAATCACACTCTCAGATTTACCAAACTGCAGCAACTGCAAAAAGCTCAGGATCTGCAATACTTTCTGGATGCTATGAGTGGCAATTTTGCTACTGCCTCTCAATATTTGTATTGTGGAATGTACTGACTCTGAAATGTCAGGAATAATATTTTATAGAGCCCTAATACCCGCTAAGCAAATTTATATATATTTTGTGATAGATGGACTTTCAGACATAATAATGAAAAACAGAGGTAGTATTTCTGGTTGAACAAGAACCACAACATTCATCATATTTGTAATTTAGTATATAAAATGCGTGCATTCCAGATCACATGGTTGATTGACGGTGACCATTTTCTTTTATTGCAAAATAATATAATTGAACTTTATTCTGTGAGTAAAAAATACTTATAAAATATTTTACAGCAAATTTTTCCTTACACTTATTTTTCTTTCAGAGCCCCTTCTCACTCCTGCATGCTTGGTATAATGATGCACTGTGTATGAATGTTGCACAGTTTTCCCATAAATTTTCAGTGACATCGCAATGCATATACACGATCAAAACAAATGAACCTGTCTCTAAACTTTCTATAATGCATGTATTAATAAACATATGCTCTATCTTGCGGGACACTGGAAAAAATACGGCAAGTGTGTTTTTTGGCCAGTTGACACTTGTTGAGGGGCCAAGTGGGCAGGCACGATTAATGCAACGTGTGGAGATGAGCTAAAGTATGCACATCAATGTGTGTCAGAAAATGCATGCATAATTCCCCTAGTTTTAGAAAATCCTTCTTTTTTTTTTTATGTGACAGGACAGATAGATACACTATAAGAATAATAGGTCATTTGTAAACCCATTTAATTGGTTTATATAGATATTATAAAAATAAAAATTCACTTTATGTATAGGAAGGTGTCCAGTAAATGTAACCTGTCACAAATGGTAGTTGTTTTGTTCCACAGAACAACAAACCCCCCTGTCCCCTAGTTGGATAATTATGGCAAAGGTTGCAACACAGGAGGAATGAAAATCAGCCCAGAAAAGACATCCCTGAAAGACATTTGTAATAATTCCCTGGATCAAACTATTACAATGGTAGCCTCAGTAATTATTACAGAAGATGCCATTATTTGTAAGAAAAAATATTTTATTACTTTTAATCACCCTTACGTTTAATCACTCTTATCATAAAGAACACTTCTATATAGTTTGAAAATATCCAATCCTCTGCATATAACTTATGTGGCCTTGTCTACAGCTACTGGTATATAAAAAAAAATCTTTATTTTTAATTTGAATAATATTATACACATACTTATTATCAAGGAGATCTTTAAATCACCTTTTTATTATGTAAACAAATACAAGTTCCCTAAACTTTCATTTCATGTAACACTTCCAATGCCTTTATATCGATTTAGCTTACTCTACTTACTCTACTCTCTCCAAATCTCCTACAGTGGATATAAAAAGTCTACACACCCCTATTAAAATTTCACTTTTCTGTGATGTAAAAACATGACAAAGATAAATAATTTCATAACTTTTTCCCCCCTAATGTGACCTATAAACTGTACAACTCAATTGAAAAACAAACTGAAATCTTTTTTTGGGGGGGGGGGAGTAAAGATAAAAAAATAAAATATTGTGGTTGTATAAGTGTGCACACCCTCTTTTAACTGGGGATGTAGCTGTGTTCAGAATTAAGCACACACATTCAAACTCATGTTAAATAGGAGTCAGTAAAGTAAATAAAGTCCAGCTGTTCTAGTAGGTCTTTCCAGACATTTTCTTAGTAAAAAAAAAAAATATGGCACAACAGTGACATTACCAAGAACTGGACATCCTTCCAAAATTGATGAAAAGACGATAAGAAAACTGGTCAGGGATCCTGCCAAGAGGCCTACAGAAACATTAAAGGAGCTAACGGAATATCTGACAAGTACTGGCTATGTGGTACATGTGACAACAATCTCCTGTATTCTTCATATGTCTGGGCTATGGGGTAGAATGGCAAGACAGAAGGCTTTTCTTACGAAGATAAACATCCAAGACTTGCAAAAACACATCTGAAGTCTCCCAAAAGCAGTTATGGGTTGATGAAACCAAGGTTGAACTTTTTGGCCATAAATCCAAAAGATATGTTTGGCACAAAAACAACACCAAAAGAACACCATACCCACAGTGAAGCATGGTGGTGGCAGCATCATGCTTTGGGACTGTTTTTCTTCAGCTGGAACAGGGGCCTTAGTCAAGGTAGAGGGAATTAAGAATAGTTCCAAATACCAGTCAATATTGGCACAAAACCTTCAGGCTTATGCTAAAAAGCTGAACATAAAGAGGGACTTCATCTTTCAGCATGACAACGAAACAAAGCATACATCCAAATCAACGATGGAATGGCTTCACCAGAAGATTAGAGTTTTGGAATGCCCCAGCCAGAGTCCAGACCTGAATCCGATTGAAAATCTGTGGGGTGATCTAAAGAGGACTGTGCACAGGAGTTCCCCTCGCAATCTGACAGCCATGCTGATAGACTCATACCCAAAAAGACTGAATGCTGTAATAAAAATCAAAAGATGCTTCAACAAAGTATTAGTTTAAGGATGTGCACACTTATGCAACCATATCATTTTATTTTTTATTTTTACTTCCCTACACCTAAAAGATTTCAGTTTGTTGTTCAACTGAGTTGTACAGTTTATAGGTCACATTAAAGGTGAAAAAGTTCTGAAATGATTTATCTTTGTCTCGTTTTTTTACATCACAGAAACCTGACATTTTAAAATCAGTGTGTAGACTTTTAATATCCACTGTATGTCTGTCTTACAGAGCAATGTCTAAAACTGTATTCCAAGATGTGTCCTTAAAAGGAATTAATACGAAGGCAGTGCAGTGCCATGAATCACATATTTTATGTCCAAACCTTATACATGCTAATACTTGATTCTTCAGCTGCTGCATAACAATGAGCACAAGTGCTTAATTTACCAGTAGAGATGGCCTTGCGGTTCGCCCCGCGGTCAGTTCGCGGCGAATTTTGCGCATTCGCGGTTCGCGAAACCGGCGGACATATGGCGCTATTCGTGGCCGGTTCGCGGCCGCCATATTCTTTTACATTGTGGAACTTTGACCTATGATACATCCATCATGTGGTACAGGACAGCCAATTGAGACATTTCAGCAGATGGACATACCCCCTACCTTATAAATAGACCTGATCTGGCTGCCATTTTACATTCTGTTATTTGTCAGCGTAGGGACAGGTTGCTGTGTGGAGCAGGGACAGACTGTAATCCTAGCTATTAGGTCCACAAAAGTCCTTTTAAGGACTGGTATAGGTGTACAGTTGTTTCGTGTGCAGTATATAGGGGTGTAATACACTTTTAGTTCATTTCAATTGTGCAGCATTGGGACCGCAGTGCTGAGCGGTTCTGCAGCTGTCTTTAGTCAGTGTAGGAAGGTTGCTGTGTGTGTACTAGCAGGGACAGACTCTACTAAAACAAAAGTCCTTCTAAGGACTGGTATAGGTGTACAGTCCACAAAAGTCCTTTTAAGGACTGGTATAGGTGTACTATTTTGTGTGCAGTAAATAGGGGTGTACTACACGCATAAAATACTCTAGGAAGAATAGTATAGTGCATTTCTACTGTGCAGCTTCTGAGCGGTTCTGCAGCTGTCTTTAGTCAGTGTAGGAAGGTTGCTATGTGTGTACTAGCAGGGACAGACTCTACTAAAACAAAAGTCCTTCTAAGGACTGGTATAGGTGTACAGTCCACAAAAGTCCTTTTAAGGACTGGTATAGGTGTACTATTTTGTGTGCAGTAAATAGGGGTGTACTACACTCATAAAATACTCTAGGAAGAATAGTATAGTGCATTTCTACTGTGCAGCTTCTGAGCGGTTCTGCAGCTCTTTTCTCGGTTTAGGTATAAGTTATCGCTGTGTGTCGCAGGCACAGACTAGCGACTAAAATCGCTAACCAATAAAGCTCCAGAAAAGTTATTTTAAGGACTGGTATAGGTGTACTATTTTGTGTGCAGTAAATAGGGGTGTACTACACGCATAAAATACTTTCACATATAGGAAGAATAGTATAGTGCATTTCTACTGTGCAGCTTCTGAGCGGTTCTGCAGCTCTTTTCTCGGTTTAGGTAGAAGTTGCCGCTGTGTGTCGCAGGCGTAGACCAGCGACTAAAATCGCTAACCAATAAAGCTCCACAAAAGTTCATTTTAAGGACTGGTATAGGTGTACTATTTTGTGTGCAGTAAATAGGGGTGTAATACACGCATAAAATACTTTCACATATAGGAAGAATAGTATAGTGCATTTCTACTTTGCAGCATTGTGACTGCTGAGAGGTTCTGCAGCGATACTACAAAGAGCGACAAACGCAATTAGAAAAAAGTATTATAACTGCTGTGATAGACCAGTGGCCCCCGAAAACGACAGTTTGAAGCGGGGTGTTATATACCTTCTTCCACATATACTGCCCTTCTCTACAGCCTTTTGTCACAGGGTCATTTGAAAAGATGACAGGCAGAGGAAGAGGCAGGCTCTTCCGCAGGGGTGGTAGGGGTAGGGCAGGAGCACCAGGCCGGAGCCAAAGTGGGAAGTTGCAGAAGGTGCGTTTGATTACTTCAAAAGGATGCACCAGACTTGGTTGAGTGGCTCACTCAGCCTTACTCTTCTGCACCCTCCTCATCCTCTCTATCTGCACCCTCTTCACTCTCTGCTGTGTGCCCCCCCAAAGACACGACCACCAACACCACCGCCACCATATACCCTCCGCTTGAGTCACAGGAATTATTTTCCGATCCATCACAAGACTTCTCCAATGCGCAGGCATTCTTGACATTGGATCAGGAAGAGGAGGTAGCAGCAACCGCCACTCAGCAGTCTGACGACAGTACCCAGATCAGCCCAAGGATGTTGGTCCCCGCTGTTGCTGCCTACTCCGAGATCTCTAATGTTAGTGGTGGGGAAGGTGACGTAGATGATGATGTGTCTATGGACGTCACGTGGGTTCCCAAAAGAGAGGACCAGGAGGGGAGTTCAGAGGGAGAGATGGACCAGCAGATAGGGAGGAGAGGCAGGCGGAACTTACATTGCACAGGAGGGACAAACCAGACTGCTAATGTATCAGGACTCAGAGCGAGCCATCAACCATGTACGGTCACATCTGGCGCTCCCAGGACGCTGGCACATGGCTCCGCAGTGTGGGCTTTTTTTAACGTGTCCGCTGCTGACAATAGTGTTGCCATCTGCAGCCTTTGCAGTCAACGCATAAGTCGCGGTAAGCCCAACACTCACCTAGGGACGACCGCCTTAAGAAGGCACATGAACTCCCATCACCGAGTCCAGTGGGAGCAACGCCGTCAGAACCCACAAAGCCAAACTCCAGGCTCTCACCATCCAGCCTCTTCTACTACTTCTCCTCTCTCTTCACAGTTGTCCTCCACTCCACCTTCCATCATCCCGTCCCCAAGTTTATCTGGAAAAAGGCAGGCTTCCGTGGGCCAAATGTTCGAGCGTAAAAGAATGATGACGCCGGATAACCCTCTTGCCCAACGGTTGACCGCTGGCTTGTCAGAACTCCTAGCCCGCCAACTACTGCCATATAAACTGGTGGACTCGGAGGCCTTTCGAAAATTTGTGGCCATTGGAACACCACAATGGAAGGTCCCAGGAAGGAAATATTTCTCCCAGAAGGGCATCCCAGAGCTATATGGCAATGTTCTGCGGCAAGTGAATGTATCTCTGGCACACAGTGTCGGTGCCAAGATACATCTGACCACAGACACGTGGTCTAGCAAACACGGGCAGGGAAGGTATATTACTTTTACTGTCCACTGGGTGAACCTTCTGACGGCCGTCAAGCATGTAACCCGTGGCACCCGTGTAGATTTGGTTTTACCGCCACGGATTGCATGCAGGCCTGCCTCTTCTTCTCCTCCTCCTCCTACTCCATCCTCCCTCTCCTCCTCAGCTGACTCCTCCTCTTCCGCTGCTACCGTCTCTTCCGCTGCGCCACCCAAGATCCCCAGAACCTATTCGACATGCCAGATGAGACGTTGCCATGCTGTGCTGCGTCTGTTGTGCCTGGAAGCCAAGAGCCACACTGGCCCTGCACTCCTTTCAGCTTTGCGTTCACAGGCAGATCAGTGGCTAACACCGCTCAATTTGACAGTTGGTAAAGTGGTGTGCGACAACGGTGCCAATCTGCTGAGCGCGTTGAAACAGGGCAAAATTACACACGTGCCATGCATGGCACACGTCTTGAACTTGGTCGTGCAGCGATTCGTTCTCAAATACCCTGGGGTCCAGGACGTCTTGCGGCAGGCAAGGAAAATCTCGGCCCATTTCAGAAGATCTTACACGGCCATGGCTCGCCTTGCTGACATTCAGCAGCGACACAATCTGCCGGTCAGACATCTTATTTGTGACTGCCCGACGCGATGGAACTCAACCTTGTATATGCTTGATAGGCTGCTCCAGCAGAAACGTGCAGTTAACGACTACCTGTACGAACTCTGCACCAGAACAGGTTCTGGGGATCTTGGTTTTTTTTCACTGCGTCAGTGGCTGCTCATGCGCGACGCATGCAGACTTTTGCGGCCATTTGATGAGATCACCAAACTGGTCAGTCGCAGCCATGGCGCCATCAGTGACATCGTATCTTATGCCTTCTTTATGGAGCGTGCATTGCGTCATGTCATTGATCAAGCCGTCGAGGAGCAGGAGCAGGAAGATGAGGAAGTCGCAATGCTGGATGAATTCCCAGGGGGGGGCTACTCTATCTGAGACAAGTCAACAACAGGAGTCTGAAGAGGAGTCAGAGGAGGATGGTGCCGGGGCGGATGAGGAGGAGCAACAAGAGCATGCTTTAAACCTTTCTGGGATCCCTGCTGTTGTTGTTCGTGGATGGGGGGAGGAGATCGAGGACGACATTATCCTGGATGATGACGAGCAGGAGCCAGGCCACCACACTGCTTCCAGTTTAGTGCAAATGGGGGACTTCATGCTCCAGTGTCCGTATAAAAAGCATAAAGGGCAAGGACCATTACTGGGTGGCAACGTACTTGGACCCCCGGTACAAACAAAAAATGGCAGAAATGTTACCACCATCACAGAGGGCTGTTAGAATGGAGCACTTCCAGGCCTTACTTCGAGAAATGCTGCATTCTGCTTTTGCGTGCGCTGGCAGAGGAATTTCCACTCCCAGAGGAACAGTTGTGGATACCAATCCAACAGCACCTGCAAGAAGAGGGCGGTTTAAAGATGTCTTGGTCACTTCTGATATGAGATCATTCTTTCAGCCGACCCATCGACAGGTCTCATCCGGATCCAGCATCAGGGAACGCCTAGACCGTCAGGTGTCCGACTACATCAGATTAACGGCCGATGTGGACGCTCTGAGAAGTGATGAAGCCCTGGACTACTGGGTGGGCAGGCTTGACCTCTGGCCAGAGCTTGCACAATTTGCAATGGAACTGTTGGCTTGCCCCTCGTCCAGTGTCCTGTCCGAAAGGACGTTCAGCGCAGCAGGGGGGATCGTGACCGATAAGCGCACTCGCATAGCTCACAACAGTGTTGACTACCTCACATTTATAAAAATGAATGAGGCATGGATCTCTGAGGAATTCAACACATGTGACCAGTAGACCATGTTGCATTCAAATTCCTCATGACAGGCCACAAATATCCACCACCACCTATAACAATTATTCATGGTCCCTGTCTTCTTGGGTAAATACAGCGACATAAAGGGCCTTTTATGTCCATTGAATGCCTAATTTTTGGGGCCTGTAGTGCCCGAAATGTATTTATCCTGTGCATGCCTAATGTACCTCCAGCCACAGAATACAAAGTTCTTTGCTGTCAGATGAATGCCTGTTGGCTAATTTTTGGGGCCTGTACTGGCCGACACTTACTTCTTTATCCAGGCTGTGAATGCCTAATTTTTCAGACTGGAATTGAAAATCAATTCCGCTAAATTGTGGAACGGATGCGGACCCATTTTACAGACTTGTGAATGGACCCTATATGTATTTGACATGTATTTACCGGCTGCTGTCAGTTCTGGCTGATTTAGGCCGAGCTATTACAATAAAACCGAGCAATATTACAAAAAACGAAATAAACGTTATAACTGTATAAACGATTTATATAACTTATAAAAAAAAACATTTATGGCAACTTTTCCAATAGCAGGATCATCTCCTGCACCCCCTTCATAGCCTGGCCTTGCGTCTCTTCCATGGCCTTCATGCGCTCCTGAATTGACAAAATTTTTCAGATAAGAAAAGAATGCTTGTCGTTGTCGATCACAAAGTTGCTTAATACTTCTGTTATGTCATTGTCCATGTTGTGGGACTATGTGTGCACAGCTAGTAATTATTTTGTGGCTGCATATATGACCTGGAAGTTTTTAATGTTCGCCTCCCATTGAAATGAATGGGGCCTGCCGCGAACTAGCGGTTCGCGAACATTTACCCGCGTTCGCGCGTTCGCGAACCGTCCCGGGAGATGTTCGTCCATCCCTATTTACCAGTATTAAAGTGAACCTTACAATGAACCTCTTAAATGACTTGCCATCAATCCTCCCCCTCTTCCCTCCTTACAAGCCAGGAGGCTTTTGACTATCTTTTATAAACTGCTCATATTCCAGTCATTTTATCTACCACACTACGCATGCACCATGGCACATCATCAGGCGCCAGCTGCAGGAGCCAGAAAGAGACAGGCAGCCCTCTAATGACATCAGGAGAAAAGGTGACAGCGCAGGGTCCTGCATGCTGTGATGAAACAGAGGCTAACAAAAGAAAATTCTAGATTTGACTGGTGTGGGGATATTAAAAAGAGGGATCCAGGACTGTAAGATACCGGGTTACAGGGAAAATTGCCCAAAAAAATTTATAAAAATTACACATTTGTATTTAATATTCAAACAGTAAAAAGCTCTTAGAACTATTTAGCTCATACAAATAATCAATAAACGTCATAAAAACATATAGGAATAATACTGTATATGTAATATTGGAACCGCAAAATTTTATTTTTCACATCAGAGATACACGCAAGAACTCCAACGCGTTTCACCTTGCAAAAAGTGTGCATCTTCCTCAGGAGGTTTTTTGTGTTCTATGATGATTTCTGCAATAAATACATATATCAATATATCGCACATATATGACATATATAACACAATAGTATAAAAGACACTGAAAAATCCCTCAAAGAGGCACATAATTAGGCATATATAACTCCCATCCAATATTAAACAACAAAACAGTCATAAGGCCTAAAAGAGGCTGAATGTCTGCAGGGGGTGCTCCTCCAAGGGTCCACAAAAAACACAAGGGATAAAGCAGAGTCTTCAGGGGATGTAATGTATCTGTCAAAATAAAAAAGCTGATATTGGGGCAAAAAAACTGTCCTAGAAGGCAATAAAGCAAACTAAATGATTAATTAATCCCTGCACTACTAAAAAATATATATATATGTGTAAATAAATAAATACTTGAGCAAATATATATAGAAAGCAGCTACCACCACACTGTACTATCAGTACAACATAAAAAAATGTAAACTATTCAAATAGTGAAGCGCTTTCAATCTCTTCTTAAAGTGACATTTACATTTTATAATGGGACATATGCAAAAATCCACCATCTCAAATTATCTCCTTATACTATAACTGAAAACCCACTCTGTAGTATGTTATGTATACAAAGCCAAAAATATAAAGGAAAAAATATTGTAGATATATATATATATATACATATATATATATATATATATATATATATATATATATATATATAAAAGTGTAGTCCAAACATATAAAATGTCCCATACACCATCCAATCTTTGTGCAATCGATAAAATGATAGTTCTTGTAAATATGTAGTTCCTTCCACGTAATCAAACACCCAAGTTCCATTCTCACCTGGCAATAGGGACCCCACTGCTAATAAAGGTCAATTTTGCTTTCTTTACATATAAAGACTTCAACTCCTCTCCATGTTCTTAAAACCAACGACAAAACGGTCTCCCAGGAGTAGATGGACCAAAAAAGAAACAGAGAAAAAAAATAGTTCAGACAGCTACATCACCAGAATGCATTCACATGTAAAGAGATTTCACAGGCATGTTAAAATACAGGTAATCTCAATTCTCAATGATGGTGTCCAAGCTCCGCCCAGCATGATGACATTTCTGCCCTGCCTGACACATTGTGCCCGGATTGGCTTTCCCAAAGGCTAGGGTTAGTGGCAATGATACTGATGACCAACAGGACGCTAAGAGGCTGGCCTTCATCTCCAAGGTTAAGCGAGTCTACAGAGCGGCATTTAAAACATATACAATCCCCAGTCATTTGCACAGCCCCTATATTATTAAAACATGCAAAAAAAATCCAAAGCAAAGATAAAACGACAGCTCTATTGAATGGATCTTCTTGCCTTCTATATATGAAATAATCTCTTATATAAGATATAAAAAATGTAACTTATAAATATATCTTCCCAAAACAATATATACACAAAGCTCATAACAAACAATGAGTAAAAATTATATATATATATATATATATATATATATATATATTAATTTTTTATTTTATTTAATAGACATCATTAATAGAAAATAATAAAAAAATGCCTCTCAAGGGCTTAAAAAATGTGAATAAAGTTAATTAAATATCCCCAACAACTTTAGTCAGCTAAGTGTATCAAAAAAAAACAAAAAACAATACAATAGACTCTTAAAGAAAAAGAAGAGATAAGAAAGGAGGAGATAAAAAGGAAGGAATAAGGCAATTCAAGTCAAATTCTATATTAGGTCCCCTTCAATGTAAAACCTTAGTCTTATGAATCTACCAGGATTCTGGTTGACTTAACATTCTAGTGAAATTGCCCCCTCTCTAATGTTTCATGACCTTCTCCAATCCCGAAAATGCCATTTGGCTGGGATCACAATTATGCATTAATTTAAAATGTTTACAAACACTGTGTTTACAGTAGCCTTTTTAATGTTTTGAACATGTTCCTGAATTCTTGTAGCCAAACTTCTTGAAGTTCGACCTACATTTTATAATTCACAGTTACATTTGATCATGTAAACTACCCCCTCCGAGGCACAACATGTAAAATCCCTAATTTTAATTTTTTTCACCAGTGGTTATAAGTTTAAAAAGTTTTCTTTTTCTTGCACTGACCTTGGATTCTCTGAATTCATAACATTTCCAACATCCTGTAAAGCCTTAAATCCCTTAGAAATCGAAAGTTATCGGTTTAGGAGGATCTAAGATTGACTTCACTATTTAATTCCTTAACAAAGGAGCTCTTTTATATCTAAATTTTGGATTGTCAGGGAGTAAGTTTGTTAATATTTGATCGCTCTTCAGAATATGCCAATGCTTTCTTAAAATGTTTTCAATTTTCTTATATTGTGAATTGAACTCAAAAATAATGGCTGTATTCATATTCATATTATTTTCCTCAGATTTTTCTTTATCCTTAATGAGGTCCGTTCTTTTCATATTTTTCACCTTTTCTATTTCTTTTTCAATAAATATCATGTCATAACCTTTATCAGTAAATCTTTTTGCAATCAATTTTGCTTGTTGCTCAAATGTTTCTTCCTCTGTACAGTTTCTCTTTATTCGAATGAACTGTCCTCTAGGTATATTCAATAGCCACGATTGATGGCGACAGCTCCCTGCTCCCTTTTCGGTTTATAGCCATTCCTATCACATGTTTTTTAAAAAGTGCCTTTTTTCATAAATTAATCATTGTATTTTTCAATCAGAAGTTTCAATCCGTCAATTTTCTATCTTCCAGTCAAGTTTTATGTTTTTATCATTAGTATCGAGATGGTGCTTAACCACTTGCCGACCAGCTGTCGTCATTATACTGTGGCAGGTCGGCATGATCCCGCGAACCGTCGTAGCTGTACATCAGTCCCTTTAAGCGGGATTGAAGGCGCGCACGTGCACTGCACAGCGGGGGTGCCAATGCTCGTGAACACCGGTCGTGATGACCACCGGCCACGAGCGATCGCAGGCACGAGAAGCAGAACAGAGACGTGTCTGTGTAAACACACACATCCCAGTTCTGTGATGAGAGGAGAGAGATCGTGAGTTCCTACGAGCTGGGAACTGCGATCTCTCATCTCCTATAGTCAGTCCCATCCCCCACAGTTAGAACACACACACAGGGAACACAGTTAACCCCCTGATCGCCCCCTAGTGTTAACCCCTTCCCTGCCAGTGACATTTTTACAGTAATCGGTGCATTTTTATAGCACTGATCGCTGTATAAATGCCAATGGTCCCAAAAAAGTGTCCGATATGTCCACCATAATGTCCCAGTCCCAATAAAAATCGCAGATTGCCGCCATTACTAGTAAAAAAAAAAAATAATAATACAAATTTCATAAA
Source organism: Rana muscosa (assembly GCA_029206835.1). NCBI lineage: Eukaryota > Metazoa > Chordata > Amphibia > Anura > Ranidae > Rana > Rana muscosa. Next base: position 739,229,641 of record CM055118.1, read on the forward strand.
TGTATCCCCTATTTTGTAGAGGCTATAACTTTTGCGCAAACCAATCAATATACGCTTTTTGTGATTTTTATTACCAAAAATATGTAGAAGAATACATATCGGCCTAAACTGAGGAAAAAAATTGCTTTTTTTAAAAAAAAATGGGGCTCCTTATTACAGCAAAAAGTATTGTGTTTTTTTCAAAATTTACGATTTTTTTTGTTTATAGCGCTAAAAATTTAAACCGTAGAGATGATTAAATACCACCAAAAGAAATCTCTATTTGTGGGAAAAAAAGGACGTAAATTTTGTTTGGGTACAGCGTCACACGACCGCGCAATTCTCAGTTAAAGCGACGCAGTGCCGTATCGCAAAAAATGGCCTGGTCATTGAGCAGCCAATTCTTCCGGGGCTGAAGTGGTTAAAATTATCCAGACAAACTATATCTCCTTCCCAGATCAACATAATATCATCTATGAAGCGCCAATAACACTTAAATTCAGGTGGTTGATCCATGAATATTTTTGAAAATTCCCATTTGGACATATAAAATGTTAGCAACGCAAATTTACTGTAGCTCCCATTGCTATACCTATAATTTTTTAATAGTATCTGGATCAATACTAGAAATAATTGTGAGTTAGTCCAAACTTCAAACATTTATTAATGAACGTTTTCTGTTTCCTTTTCAGATCTGAAAAACAATTGAAAGTCCACCTTACTGCTTCTATGCTTGCTCATGATTAATGTAATTAACATCAGCTGTTACCAACTTACATGCATCATTGACCTCTATATCTTCAAGAATCTGTATCAGATGCTTTGATGCTTCAAAAATGGTTCAGTTTTCTCAGCCCAAAGTTGGATATGGTAATCTATATATTCCCCAAATTATAAGAAAGCATTATCATATTCTGAAGCGAGATCAAATATTAACATTAGTACTCCCTGACAATCCAAAATGTATATTTAAAAGAGCTTCTAAATTAAGGAATAAAATAGTGAAGTCAGTCTTACATCCTCCTAAACCGATAACCTTCGATTTCAAAGGGATTGAAGGCTTTACAGCAGCTCGAGCAGGTTATGCATGCAGAGCATCCAAGGTCAATCCAAGAAAAAAGAAAAAGTTCTAAAGTTCTGACCACTGGTGAAGAAATTAAAATTAGGTATTTTTTATGTTGTGTCTTGGGTAGTTTACATGATCGAATGTAACTGTGGATTACAATATATAGGTTGAACTCCAAGAAGTTTGGCTACAAGAATTCGAGAACATGTACAAAAACATTAAAAAAAGGCTATGATAAACACAGTGTTTCTAAACATTTTAAAATAATGCACAATTATGATCCTAGCCAAATGGCATTTTGGGGATCAGAGATGGTCAAGAAACATTGGGGAGGGGGCAATTTCATTAGAAAATTAAGAGAATCCCGGTGATTAATAAGACTAAGGATTTATATCCAAGGGTACTTAATATAGAATTTGACTTGAATTGCTTTATTAGTAACTCTTTGAACTTATGTTCCTCTATTCCTTTTTTATTGTGGTGATATACTGCGCTGTCAAAATTATATAGTGAACCACCTCCCTCGAAACCAAAGTGTGATCACTTGAATCAAAAAGAATGCTGCAACTTAAATGTGAGACACACACAATATAGTACTTAAAGAAAAATGAAGCTGCACAATATGTAAATAGCACTCGTAGTGAAAAAGGCTAGTGTATACAGAAACCTGTCCCTGCTTGATTGCTTAGGGACAACTGCCTGTTGTTTGTCTGAATCGATACCTGATCAACACAGTATAAACAATAAAGTCCTGTTCAAACAGAAAATAGTGGTGAATCCTGAACAATCTTAAAGTCCTGCCAAAGTTCTCCTTAATAGCTATTGGTGACTTCACACATCAGACACCCGATGAAAAGTGCTGTGTTGTTGATAGAAAAGAGTTCCTCCACCAATGATTATTACTGCCGCTTACCAGAGCACTTGATCCCATCAGAGATCAATATAAACAGACGGCTGTTATCCCTGCCAGGGATTCTGGATAAATCAGTCAGTCAGCTATTCTCCTGGATAAAACGCCAAATCTCCCCAAATGTCACGAAGTTACAATGTCAAAAGGAAAAAAGAGCCACCATAGCGTGAATCCGATAAAATAGCATTTAATAAAGTTAAAAGTTTGCACTTACAATTAGTTGCAAATAAAAAGGTATGTGGTTTATCATAGCCGGCCAGCTAAACAGCCCGTTCCTTCTGGGACCTGTGTGTACGTTGGTGACGTCAGCACGCCGCTCCTCCCTACGCCGTTTCGTCACAAATTACGTCGTCCTGGGGCACGGGCGGCGTGCTGACCCAACGCCAATTATACTGCTCAGTACTAAGGGACTGCCCTAATCTGATCTCTCTGTGTTCCTGCTGCGTATGTCGCCATTTTGGCTCTGGGCAAAATTGCCCAATGGATAAACCCACAAATCAGAAGGATCCGATCTCTATTTTCACTAAACTGAATTAGTATATAATTAAATGGATTGCTGTGTCACTAAATTATTTATTTAAACAGAGAAAAACAATTGGTAATAAATTGAAATTAAAAAAATGAAATTAAAAATAAAAAAGAATCGCTCCAGTCCGTCCCCGAAATGCGCATGCAGACTGGTGGTGTCTCATGTCGCATCGCGGGAATATGAAGCGATTAATGCTGTCAGTCCCTCGTTTTCCATCAGAAAATTATAGGATGCCTCTAACCTAGAACTGTCCGGTCTGATGCATAGTTTATCATGTATGCTTCAGAAACTCGTCCAGAAATAGAGGGCCATCTAGTGGTCAGACTCGGCATTGTTAGAGGGCTGTATAATAACAGGCCTCTTCTCAACGCTGGATATAAGAGCCTAATCGATGTATTATATCAAGATTTCTTGATATAAGATAACAGCAGCGTTACAAAATGGTGCTAAAAATATAATAAACATTAACATATAAACTCAATAACACCAAGTGAAATAAAGTCCATAATGTGAAGAAACTGATAGAGAAAATATTGATGAAAAATATCTTGATTCTGTGTATCTTCCACCAAATCACCGTGCTGTGAAACCTCCCCTCTGAAAAACGCACTCACCAAATAGATTTGCCTATACCCAAGTGGTATATATCCATTTCTGTCAACTTCCTTGAAATATGTGCGAGTAAGTAATTTATCATTTTCTTTGAAAATCACCAAATCTAGAAAATTAACAGAATCATAACTAACAACCTCCGAAAAGGAGATACCACACTGGTTGTTACCAATTTCTTCCAGGAACTTAAAAAAGGAATCTCTTGATCCTGCCCAAATAATAAAAATATCATCGATATAACGTTTGTAAAAGCTTAACTGGGGTATATTTCTTCCATAGATTGCTTTGGATTCCCACCAGCTCATGAAAAGATTTGCTACTGAAGGGGCATATTTGGCGCCCATTGCAACACCTTTACGTTGTCTAAAATATTTCTTTTCATGCCAAAAAAAGTTATGGCTCATAGCCAGATCCAAGGCTTCAAGTAAAAAAACTTTTTGTTTGGGCTTGATATCTGTTTTGTCAAGAGCCCATTTGACTGCCTCTAAAGCATGATGTTGCTGTATGTTCGTGTACAGGGAATTAACATCCACACTGGCAAGAATGCAGTCCTGATCCACAGTAAGAGGCTCCAAAAATGTAATCAGATCTTTGCTATCTTTTAGATAGGCGGGGCATTTTTGTACTAGTGGTTGGAGAAAATTATCCAGGTACTCCCCCATTCTGGAAAATAATGAGTTTACCCCGCTAACTATAGGCCTCCCAGGAGGTCTATGGGGGTCTTTATGAATTTTGGGTAATTGGTATATTACCGGAACTTTGGGGGCATCAGGGACTAAAAATCTGGTTTCTTTTTTATTTAAAATCCCTGTTAGGTGTGCTTGCTTTGTAAGACGTTTCAATTTGGCTTTATATTTGTTGGTAGGATTACCTTTAAGTTCCTCATATGTCTCTTTGTCAGATACTAATCTATTTAATTCGTCAAGATAATCACTTTTATTAAGAATTACCAAACCCCCCCCCTTGTCAGCTGATCTTATCACTATATTTTTATTTTGCTCTAATAATTCTAGACCCTTTTCAACATCTTTTTTCTTTCTACTTGGTTGTATTTTTAATTTTCTTAGGTCTTCTTCGACTACCGATTTGAAGACCTCAACAAAATGATTGTTCTTCGGTTTAGGATTGAAAATTGAATTATTTCTTAGTGTGGTATGAGTAAATTCGTCCATTACTCCTTTCGGAATTATGTCCTTATTGTTTTTAGCATAGGTCTTTTTAATATTTATTTTTCTAATAAATTTCTGAAAATCAATAAAAACATCGAACTTATTAAAATCTTTATCTAAAGCGAATTTAAGTCCTAGCTGGAGGACTTTATTCTCTTCTTCAGAAAAAACTGCATCACTCAAATTAAAGATTCCTGAATTGAGTTTGCCCTTTTCCTTTTTCCTTTTCCCTCCCCTACATCCTCTTGTTCGTCTCTTCTTGTTTGGTCTTGATTGTATGAGGGGGTCCCAGGGGATACCAGGGTCTCCATTCTTCTTCCCTCACATCCTGTGGGTAATGGCCTCTCCCTCGGCCTCTGGGATTGGGTCCACCCCGAGGTCTCCTCGGTGGCCCCCCAAAACCTCTCCTCTGAAAATCCCCTCTAAAGTTGTTATGGCTGGGATAACCACCTCTACCTCGTGGGGGATATTGGTCATAATGATACGGTGTCCAAGAAGGACCACCATAATTTCCTCTTTGTTCATAACATCTTGTGTTATAAGAGCCTCTATTGGATTGTTGTGGATGATCATAATCTAGTGGCTCGAATCGATTGTATGTGGGGATTCCATAATGTGGGGTGGAAGGTCGCGGAGTGCCCCTTCCTCCACCACGTTGTACACCCCTACCCGATTCTTTGCGTTGGCCTTCGTATTTTATAGGAGTTTTAGGATGAATGTACCCCGCTTGCGTCTCATCCATAGAATCACTGGGATCAGGAGTATCTTCTTCTACCAATTCTTGCCACCTATAAACTTTATTGGATTTATAATCATTGGTGTCTCTAATGAATTTTTTCATTTTTTTCTTTTGGGTTTCTTTATCTAACTTTTCAACAAAATCCTGTAACTGTTTCATTTTTTCTTTGTATTCACCTGAGGCAATTGAAGGTCCTAATTTAGCTTTCAAAGCATTAATGTTAGCCTCCAGTACCTTCAGTTTTCTTTCCTTCCTACTTATTAGTAGTTGTAACAATTTTTTCTCTGTATGATTAAAAAAAGAGAACCATTCGTCCTCTAAATCTTTGTCCACTAGGCCATCATTGGGAGCAATATCCCACCTGAGTCTTCTGGGGGTTATATTGTCCTTGATGTATTTACCTAAAGTGAACACATCCCACCATGCTTTAACCTGCTTGTCCAAAGCACTTCTGAGACTTTTAAAGTCTTGGTTAATATCTAAATTGGTGTTGGATTGTGAGAAAAAATCATCTGCATTCAAATTTCTATTATTAACAAATGTGAAAATTTCCATAGCTGCTGAGTGCACACAATAAGTGAAAGGTAAATAAACAAAAACTAAAACTCGCGCTTATGGAGACATACAAAAATAAATGACAAGTGAAAAGAAATTATTATATGCGCAGCTGCTACAGCATAAGGCACTAACACCTTGAGAGATAAAAAATTATAAAATGCAGCGCTAGCGAATATAAATGTGCTCAATACAAACGTATGTGTGAATGTCAACCATCTAAACCTTTCGGGATGATGGTACACACTATTAGTGAAAAGATTATGCACCAATGATTGGTGTCACCAGAAATGCAGTGGGTGTAATACTAAATGTTACCACTAAAAAGTGATCAACTAAGTTAAACCAGAAAATATACTGTGCAAAACATTAAATGAACTGAACAACCAGGCAAATAGCTCTAGGAGTAATTCACAGTACTACAGATGGTTTTCAACATCAAAGAAATAATGTCCCATTTGCAACAGTGGTTGTAATATAGAAGGAAGGGAAAAAAAAAAAAAAAAAAAAAATGCTTTAAAATAAAATAAAAGTCACCCAACATCCAACTTCTAGGACCAATAATGTTCGGTGAAATTCAACAGTTGGCTCAATAGCAGCAGAGATCAGAGGACCATGTGGCGAATAAAAAGAAAAAGCAACTTGTGAAGTACCGCTTAGGAACAGATTAACAATACGCTGTTATTGGGAAAACTCACAAGCCTTCAATGATAACCGAGCGTCAGTGTGTTCCGGGTTCACAACGGCGTGCGTTCCACAAGAACCGGAAGCAGCGTCACTGGTTCTTAGTGTTGACCGGAAATTTGTCAATGCATTTCGCCCCTCCTCCGGGGCATCATCAAGGACATCATCTCCGGTCAAAGAAGATCCTTATATATGCGCGGAGGTCTCCGCCTCACTTATTGTGAGCCAATTAGAAAAAAGGTAGAACCTCTCACCGCAATAAACCATTAGCTTCCTGAGTCACATCATTGCCCATCATTGATCAAAATGTGAGAACTTTATTGTTATATGACAATGACAGGGGTTAACAATGTGAACACATGAATAAATCAATGAATCTGAATACATGAATAAATTAGCATAGATAAAATAATCATTGACTAAATCAATGAAAATACAATAAAGTGCAATATAGTGGATATGCATCACGGAAAGGAATGGGGCAAAATAAAAAAATAAATAAATAAATAAATAAATAAATAAATAAATATAAAAAATAAGCAATCTATGGAAGAAATATACCCCAGTTAAGCTTTTACAAACGTTATATCGATGATATTTTTATTATTTGGGCAGGATCAAGAGATTCCTTTTTTAAGTTCCTGGAAGAAATTGGTAACAACCAGTGTGGTATCTCCTTTTCGGAGGTTGTTAGTTATGATTCTGTTAATTTTCTAGATTTGGTGATTTTCAAAGAAAATGATAAATTACTTACTCGCACATATTTCAAGGAAGTTGACAGAAATGGATATATACCACTTGGAAGTTGCCATCACCCAAGATGGTTAAGTGGAATACCGAAAAGCCAAATGTTGCGAGTGCGGCGCAACTGTAACAAAATTGAAGACTATGATGTACAATCAAAAATTATTTTGGAAAGATTTCAAGAGAAAGGATATGACATCAAGGCTCTCAATAAGACCAGGGAAGATATTCGGAGCTTAGATAGAAAACAGCTCTTTGAAAAGAAAATCTGAGATAAGAAAGATTATGGAATCGCATTTCTTACAGGATATACCAGACAACACAAGCAATTTGAAAGAATCATTAAGGAGCATTGGCCACTGTTACATAAAGATAAAGATCTAACCAGTGTCCTACCAGTTGCACCTCATTTTATCTATACCAAACCCCCCACATTAAGATTAAAACTGGCCCCTAATGTCGTGAATCCCCCTAAGAGATTATTCACATTTTTGGACCAGACAGGTTTTTATAGCTGTGGTAAATGCATGATTTGTCGTACCTCCAAACACAGGGTTAGGAAAACAACCCATTTTAGTGTGTCTGGGAAAACTTATGAAATTAAAGAATTTATTACCTGTGGAACCACACATGTCACTTATCTTCTTTCCTGCCCTTGTGGGCTCCACTATGTGGGCAGAACCACCAGAAAATTGGGTATTAGATTAAGAGAGCATGTAAATAGGATTAGAAAAGGGTTCAAGCATCACAGTTTGTCTAATCATTTTAGGTTATTCCACAACAGTGACCCTAGGGGTCTTAGGTTTTGTGGAATCGATAGGGTTGAGGCACATTGGAGAGGGTCCAAACTTAAACAAGCTATCTCACGTAATGAAACCCAGTGGATACATAGGTTGGGTACTTTAAGTCCGCATGGTCTCAACATCGAACTTGATCTAAATTGTTTTTTATCTAATTGGTAGTTTTTAGATTTATGCATTACGGAAAGTAATTTTTATTAAATTTTTTATGGGTATATGTATGTATATGTGTATGTGTGTGTATATATATGTATGTATGTGTATGTGTATATATATATATATATATATATATATGTATGTATGTATTTATTTTATTTTTTTTATATTTTAATTTTAATTTTAGTTTTATATATTTATTTTTCTATTTTATTTTATTTTTTATATTTATTTATTTATTTATTTATTTATTTTTTTTATTTTTTTTTTTTATTTTTTTTTTATTTTGCCCCATTCCTTTCCGTGATGCATATCCACTATATTGCACTTTATTGTATTTTCATTGATATTTTCATTGATTATAGATCTATGCTAATTTATTCATGTATTCAGATTCATTGATTTATTCATGTGTTCACATTGTTAACCCCTGTCATTGTCATATAACAATAAAGTTCTCACATTTTGATCAATGATGGGCAATGATGTGACTCAGGAAGCTAATGGTTTATTGCGGTGAGAGGTTCTATCTTTTTTCTAATTGGCTCACAATAAGTGCGGCGGAGACCTCCGCGCATATATAAGGATCTTCTTTGACCGGAGATGATGTCCTTGATGGAGGAGGGGTGAAATGCATTGACAAATTTCCGGTCAACACTAAGAACCAGTGACGCTGCTTCCGGTTCTTGTGGAACGCACGCCGTTGTGAACCCGGAACACACTGACGCTTGGTTATCATTGAAGGCTTGTGAGTTTTCCCAATAACAGCGTATTGTTAATCTGTTCCTAAGCGGTACTTCACAAGTTGCTTTTTCTTTTTATTCCCCACATGGTCCTCTGATCTCTGCTGCTATTGAGCCAACTGTTGAATTTCACCGAACATTATTGGTCCTAGAAGTTGGATGTTGGGTGACTTTTATTTTATTTTAAAGCATTTTTTTTTTTTCCCTTCCTTCTATATTACAACCACTGTTGCAAATGGGACATTATTTCTTTGATGTTGAAAACCATCTGTAGTACTGTGAATTACTCCTAGAGCTATTTGCCTGGTTGTTCAGTTCATTTAATGTTTTGCACAGTATATTTTCTGGTTTTACTTAGTTGATCACTTTTTAGTGGTAACATTTAGTATTACACCCACTGCATTTCTGGTGACACCAATCATTGGTGCATAATCTTTTCACTAATAGTGTGTACCATCATCCCGAAAGGTTTAGATGGTTGACATTCACACATACGTTTGTATTGAGCACATTTATATTCGCTAGCGCTGCATTTTATAATTTTTTATCTCTCAAGGTGTTAGTGCCTTATGCTGTAGCAGCTGCGCATATAATAATTTCTTTTCACTTGTCATTTATTTTTGTATGTCTCCATAAGCGCGAGTTTTAGTTTTTGTTTATTTACCTTTCACTTATTGTGTGCACTCAGCAGCTATGGAAATTTTCACATTTGTTAATAATAGAAATTTGAATGCAGATGATTTTTTCTCACAATCCAACACCAATTTAGATATTAACCAAGACTTTAAAAGTCTCAGAAGTGCTTTGGACAAGCAGGTTAAAGCATGGTGGGATGTGTTCACTTTAGGTAAATACATCAAGGACAATATAACCCCCAGAAGACTCAGGTGGGATATTGCTCCCAATGATGGCCTAGTGGACAAAGATTTAGAGGACGAATGGTTCTCTTTTTTTAATCATACAGAGAAAAAATTGTTACAACTACTAATAAGTAGGAAGGAAAGAAAACTGAAGGTACTGGAGGCTAACATTAATGCTTTGAAAGCTAAATTAGGACCTTCAATTGCCTCAGGTGAATACAAAGAAAAAATGAAACAGTTACAGGATTTTGTTGAAAAGTTAGATAAAGAAACCCAAAAGAAAAAAATGAAAAAATTCATTAGAGACACCAATGATTATAAATCCAATAAAGTTTATAGGTGGCAAGAATTGGTAGAAGAAGATACTCCTGATCCCAGTGATTCTATGGATGAGACGCAAGCGGGGTACATTCATCCTAAAACTCCTATAAAATACGAAGGCCAACGCAAAGAATCGGGTAGGGGTGTACAACGTGGTGGAGGAAGGGGCACTCCGCGACCTTCCACCCCACATTATGGAATCCCCACATACAATCGATTCGAGCCACTAGATTATGATCATCCACAACAATCCAATAGAGGCTCTTATAACACAAGATGTTATGAACAAAGAGGAAATTATGGTGGTCCTTCTTGGACACCGTATCATTATGACCAATATCCCCCACGAGGTAGAGGTGGTTATCCCAGCCATAACAACTTTAGAGGGGATTTTCAGAGGAGAGGTTTTGGGGGGCCACCGAGGAGACCTCGGGGTGGACCCAATCCCAGAGGCCGAGGGAGAGGCCATTACCCACAGGATGTGAGGGAAGAAGAATGGAGACCCTGGTATCCCCTGGGACCCCCCTCATACAATCAAGACCAAACAAGAAGAGACGAACAAGAGGATGTAGTGGAGGGAAAAGGAAAAGGGCAAACTCAATTCAGGAATCTTTAATTTGAGTGATGCAGTTTTTTCTGAAGAAGAGAATAAAGTCCTCCAGCTAGGACTTAAATTCGCTTTAGATAAAGATTTTAATAAGTTCGATGTTTTTATTGATTTTCAGAAATTTATTAGAAAAATAAATATTAAAAAGACCTATGCTAAAAACAATAAGGACATAATTCCGAAAGGAGTAATGGACGAATTTACTCATACCACACTAAGAAATAATTCAATTTTCAATCCTAAACCGAAGAACAATCATTTTGTTGAGGTCTTCAAATCGGTAGTCGAAGAAGACCTAAGAAAATTAAAAATACAACCAAGTAGAAAGAAAAAAGATGTTGAAAAGGGTCTAGAATTATTAGAGCAAAATAAAAATATAGTGATAAGATCAGCTGACAAGGGGGGGGGGTTTGGTAATTCTTAATAAAAGTGATTATCTTGACGAATTAAATAGATTAGTATCTGACAAAGAGACATATGAGGAACTTAAAGGTAATCCTACCAACAAATATAAAGCCAAATTGAAACGTCTTACAAAGCAAGCACACCTAACAGGGATTTTAAATAAAAAAGAAACCAGATTTTTAGTCCCTGATGCCCCCAAAGTTCCGGTAATATACCAATTACCCAAAATTCATAAAGACCCCCATAGACCTCCTGGGAGGCCTATAGTTAGCGGGGTAGACTCATTATTTTCCAGAATGGGGGAGTACCTGGATAATTTTCTCCAACCACTAGTACAAAAATGCCCCGCCTATCTAAAAGATAGCAAAGATCTGATTACATTTTTGGAGCCACTTACTGTGGATCAGGACTGCATTCTTGCCAGTGTGGATGTTAATTCCCTGTACACGAACATACAGCAACATCATGCTTTAGAGGCAGTCAAATGGGCTCTTGACAAAACAGATATCAAGCCCAAACAAAAAGTTTTTTTACTTGAAGCCTTGGATCTGGCTATGAGCCATAACTTTTTTTGGCATGAAAAGAAATATTTTAGACAACGTAAAGGTGTTGCAATGGGCGCCAAATATGCCCCTTCAGTAGCAAATCTTTTCATGAGCTGGTGGGAATCCAAAGCAATCTATGGAAGAAATATACCCCAGTTAAGCTTTTACAAACGTTATATCGATGATATTTTTATTATTTGGGCAGGATCAAGAGATTCCTTTTTTAAGTTCCTGGAAGAAATTGGTAACAACCAGTGTGGTATCTCCTTTTCGGAGGTTGTTAGTTATGATTCTGTTAATTTTCTAGATTTGGTGATTTTCAAAGAAAATGATAAATTACTTACTCGCACATATTTCAAGGAAGTTGACAGAAATGGATATATACCACTTGGAAGTTGCCATCACCCAAGATGGTTAAGTGGAATACCGAAAAGCCAAATGTTGCGAGTGCGGCGCAACTGTAACAAAATTGAAGACTATGATGTACAATCAAAAATTATTTTGGAAAGATTTCAAGAGAAAGGATATGACATCAAGGCTCTCAATAAGACCAGGGAAGATATTCGGAGCTTAGATAGAAAACAGCTCTTTGAAAAGAAAATCCGAGATAAGAAAGATTATGGAATCGCATTTCTTACAGGATATACCAGACAACACAAGCAATTTGAAAGAATCATTAAGGAGCATTGGCCACTGTTACATAAAGATAAAGATCTAACCAGTGTCCTACCAGTTGCACCTCATTTTATCTATACCAAACCCCCCACATTAAGATTAAAACTGGCCCCTAATGTCGTGAATCCCCCTAAGAGATTATTCACATTTTTGGACCAGACAGGTTTTTATAGCTGTGGTAAATGCATGATTTGTCGTACCTCCAAACACAGGGTTAGGAAAACAACCCATTTTAGTGTGTCTGGGAAAACTTATGAAATTAAAGAATTTATTACCTGTGGAACCACACATGTCACTTATCTTCTTTCCTGCCCTTGTGGGCTCCACTATGTGGGCAGAACCACCAGAAAATTGGGTATTAGATTAAGAGAGCATGTAAATAGGATTAGAAAAGGGTTCAAGCATCACAGTTTGTCTAATCATTTTAGGTTATTCCACAACAGTGACCCTAGGGGTCTTAGGTTTTGTGGAATCGATAGGGTTGAGGCACATTGGAGAGGGTCCAACCTTAAACAAGCTATCTCACGTAATGAAACCCAGTGGATACATAGGTTGGGTACTTTAAGTCCGCATGGTCTCAACATCGAACTTGATCTAAATTGTTTTTTATCTAATTGGTAGTTTTTAGATTTATGCATTACGGAAAGTAATTTTTATTAAATTTTTTATGGGTATATGTATGTATATGTGTATGTGTGTGTATATATATGTATGTATGTGTATGTGTATATATATATATATATATATATATATATATGTATGTATGTATTTATTTTATTTTTTTTATATTTTAATTTTAATTTTAGTTTTATATATTTATTTTTATATTTTATTTTTTATATTTATTTATTTATTTTTTTATTTTTTTATTTTTTTTATTTTGCCCCATTCCTTTCCGTGATGCATATCCACTATATTGCACTTTATTGTATTTTCATTGATTTAGTCAATGATTATTTTATCTATGCTAATTTATTCATGTATTCAGATTCATTGATTTATTCATGTGTTCACATTGTTAACCCCTGTCATTGTCATATAACAATAAAGTTCTCACATTTTGATCAATGATGGGCAATGATGTGACTCAGGAAGCTAATGGTTTATTGCGGTGAGAGGTTCTACCTTTTTTCTAATTGGCTCACAATAAGTGGGGCGGAGACCTCCGCGCATATATAAGGATCTTCTTTGACCGGAGATGATGTCCTTGATGATGCCCTGGAGGAGGGGTGAAATGCATTGACAAATTTCCGGTCAACACTAAGAACCAGTGACGCTGCTTCCGGTTCTTGTGGAACGCACGCCGTTGTGAACCCGGAACACACTGACGCTCGGTTATCATTGAAGGCTTGTGAGTTTTCCCAATAACAGCGTATTGTTAATCTGTTCCTAAGCGGTACTTCACAAGTTGCTTTTTCTTTTTATTCCCCACATGGTCCTCTGATCTCTGCTGCTATTGAGCCAACTGTTGAATTTCACCGAACATTATTGGTCCTAGAAGTTGGATGTTGGGTGACTTTTATTTTATTTTAAAGCATTTTTTTTTTTTTTTCCCTTCCTTCTATATTACAACCACTGTTGCAAATGGGACATTATTTCTTTGATGTTGAAAACCATCTGTAGTACTGTGAATTACTCCTAGAGCTATTTGCCTGGTTGTTCAGTTCATTTAATGTTTTGCACAGTATATTTTCTGGTTTTACTTAGTTGATCACTTTTTAGTGGTAACATTTAGTATTACACCCACTGCATTTCTGGTGACACCAATCATTGGTGCATAATCTTTTCACTAATAGTGTGTACCATCATCCCGAAAGGTTTAGATGGTTGACATTCACACATACGTTTGTATTGAGCACATTTATATTCGCTAGCGCTGCATTTTATAATTTTTTATCTCTCAAGGTGTTAGTGCCTTATGCTGTAGCAGCTGCGCATATTATAATTTCTTTTCACTTGTCATTTATTTTTGTATGTCTCCATAAGCACGAGTTTTAGTTTTTGTTTATTTACCTTTCACTTATTGTGTGCACTCAGCAGCTATGGAAATTTTCACATTTGTTAATAATAGAAATTTGAATGCAGATGATTTTTTCTCACAATCCAACACCAATTTAGATATTAACCAAGACTTTAAAAGTCTCAGAAGTGCTTTGGACAAGCAGGTTAAAGCATGGTGGGATGTGTTCACTTTAGGTAAATACATCAAGGACAATATAACCCCCAGAAGACTCAGGTGGGATATTGCTCCCAATGATGGCCTAGTGGACAAAGATTTAGAGGACGAATGGTTCTCTTTTTTTAATCATACAGAGAAAAAATTGTTACAACTACTAATAAGTAGGAAGGAAAGAAAACTGAAGGTACTGGAGGCTAACATTAATGCTTTGAAAGCTAAATTAGGACCTTCAATTGCCTCAGGTGAATACAAAGAAAAAATGAAACAGTTACAGGATTTTGTTGAAAAGTTAGATAAAGAAACCCAAAAGAAAAAAATGAAAAAATTCATTAGAGACACCAATGATTATAAATCCAATAAAGTTTATAGGTGGCAAGAATTGGTAGAAGAAGATACTCCTGATCCCAGTGATTCTATGGATGAGACGCAAGCGGGGTACATTCATCCTAAAACTCCTATAAAATACGAAGGCCAACGCAAAGAATCGGGTAGGGGTGTACAACGTGGTGGAGGAAGGGGCACTCCGCGACCTTCCACCCCACATTATGGAATCCCCACATACAATCGATTCGAGCCACTAGATTATGATCATCCACAACAATCCAATAGAGGCTCTTATAACACAAGATGTTATGAACAAAGAGGAAATTATGGTGGTCCTTCTTGGACACCGTATCATTATGACCAATATCCCCCACGAGGTAGAGGTGGTTATCCCAGCCATAACAACTTTAGAGGGGATTTTCAGAGGAGAGGTTTTGGGGGGCCACCGAGGAGACCTCGGGGTGGACCCAATCCCAGAGGCCGAGGGAGAGGCCATTACCCACAGGATGTGAGGGAAGAAGAATGGAGACCCTGGTATCCCCTGGGACCCCCCTCATACAATCAAGACCAAACAAGAAGAGACGAACAAGAGGATGTAGTGGAGGGAAAAGGAAAAGGGCAAACTCAATTCAGGAATCTTTAATTTGAGTGATGCAGTTTTTTCTGAAGAAGAGAATAAAGTCCTCCAGCTAGGACTTAAATTCGCTTTAGATAAAGATTTTAATAAGTTCGATGTTTTTATTGATTTTCAGAAATTTATTAGAAAAATAAATATTAAAAAGACCTATGCTAAAAACAATAAGGACATAATTCCGAAAGGAGTAATGGACGAATTTACTCATACCACACTAAGAAATAATTCAATTTTCAATCCTAAACCGAAGAACAATCATTTTGTTGAGGTCTTCAAATCGGTAGTCGAAGAAGACCTAAGAAAATTAAAAATACAACCAAGTAGAAAGAAAAAAGATGTTGAAAAGGGTCTAGAATTATTAGAGCAAAATAAAAATATAGTGATAAGATCAGCTGACAAGGGGGGGGGTTTGGTAATTCTTAATAAAAGTGATTATCTTGACGAATTAAATAGATTAGTATCTGACAAAGAGACATATGAGGAACTTAAAGGTAATCCTACCAACAAATATAAAGCCAAATTGAAACGTCTTACAAAGCAAGCACACCTAACAGGGATTTTAAATAAAAAAGAAACCAGATTTTTAGTCCCTGATGCCCCCAAAGTTCCGGTAATATACCAATTACCCAAAATTCATAAAGACCCCCATAGACCTCCTGGGAGGCCTATAGTTAGCGGGGTAGACTCATTATTTTCCAGAATGGGGGAGTACCTGGATAATTTTCTCCAACCACTAGTACAAAAATGCCCCGCCTATCTAAAAGATAGCAAAGATCTGATTACATTTTTGGAGCCTCTTACTGTGGATCAGGACTGCATTCTTGCCAGTGTGGATGTTAATTCCCTGTACACGAACATACAGCAACATCATGCTTTAGAGGCAGTCAAATGGGCTCTTGACAAAACAGATATCAAGCCCAAACAAAAAGTTTTTTTACTTGAAGCCTTGGATCTGGCTATGAGCCATAACTTTTTTTGGCATGAAAAGAAATATTTTAGACAACGTAAAGGTGTTGCAATGGGCGCCAAATATGCCCCTTCAGTAGCAAATCTTTTCATGAGCTGGTGGGAATCCAAAGCAATCTATGGAAGAAATATACCCCAGTTAAGCTTTTACAAACGTTATATCGATGATATTTTTATTATTTGGGCAGGATCAAGAGATTCCTTTTTTAAGTTCCTGGAAGAAATTGGTAACAACCAGTGTGGTATCTCCTTTTCGGAGGTTGTTAGTTATGATTCTGTTAATTTTCTAGATTTGGTGATTTTCAAAGAAAATGATAAATTACTTACTCGCACATATTTCAAGGAAGTTGACAGAAATGGATATATATCACTTGGAAGTTGCCATCACCCAAGATGGTTAAGTGGAATACCGAAAAGCCAAATGTTGCGAGTGCGGCGCAACTGTAACAAAATTGAAGACTATGATGTACAATCAAAAATTATTTTGGAAAGATTTCAAGAGAAAGGATATGACATCAAGGCTCTCAATAAGACCAGGGAAGATATTCGGAGCTTAGATAGAAAACAGCTCTTTGAAAAGAAAATCCGAGATAAGAAAGATTATGGAATCGCATTTCTTACAGGATATACCAGACAACACAAGCAATTTGAAAGAATCATTAAGGAGCATTGGCCACTGTTACATAAAGATAAAGATCTAACCAGTGTCCTACCAGTTGCACCTCATTTTATCTATACCAAACCCCCCACATTAAGATTAAAACTGGCCCCTAATGTCGTGAATCCCCCTAAGAGATTATTCACATTTTTGGACCAGACAGGTTTTTATAGCTGTGGTAAATGCATGATTTGTCGTACCTCCAAACACAGGGTTAGGAAAACAACCCATTTTAGTGTGTCTGGGAAAACTTATGAAATTAAAGAATTTATTACCTGTGGAACCACACATGTCACTTATCTTCTTTCCTGCCCTTGTGGGCTCCACTATGTGGGCAGAACCACCAGAAAATTGGGTATTAGATTAAGAGAGCATGTAAATAGGATTAGAAAAGGGTTCAAGCATCACAGTTTGTCTAATCATTTTAGGTTATTCCACAACAGTGACCCTAGGGGTCTTAGGTTTTGTGGAATCGATAGGGTTGAGGCACATTGGAGAGGGTCCAACCTTAAACAAGCTATCTCACGTAATGAAACCCAGTGGATACATAGGTTGGGTACTTTAAGTCCGCATGGTCTCAACATCGAACTTGATCTAAATTGTTTTTTATCTAATTGGTAGTTTTTAGATTTATGCATTACGGAAAGTAATTTTTATTAAATTTTTTATGGGTATATGTATGTATATGTGTATGTGTGTGTATATATATGTATGTATGTGTATGTGTATATATATATATATATATATATATATATATGTATGTATGTATTTATTTTATTTTTTTTATATTTTAATTTTAATTTTAGTTTTATATATTTATTTTTCTATTTTATTTTTTATATTTATTTTTTTTTTATTTTTATTTTTTTATTTTTTATTTTGCCCCATTCCTTTCCGTGATGCATATCCACTATATTGCACTTTATTGTATTTTCATTGATTTAGTCAATGATTATTTTATCTATGCTAATTTATTCATGTATTCAGATTCATTGATTTATTCATGTGTTCACATTGTTAACCCCTGTCATTGTCATATAACAATAAAGTTCTCACATTTTGATCAATGATGGGCAATGATGTGACTCAGGAAGCTAATGGTTTATTGCGGTGAGAGGTTCTACCTTTTTTCTAATTGGCTCACAATAAATGTGGCGGAGACCTCCGCGCATATATAAGGATCTTCTTTGACCGGAGATGATGTCCTTGATGATGCCCTGGAGGAGGGGCGAAATGCATTGACAAATTTCCGGTCAACACTAAGAACCAGTGACGCTGCTTCCGGTTCTTGTGGAACGCACGCCGTTGTGAACCCGGAACACACTGACGCTCGGTTATCATTGAAGGCTTGTGAGTTTTCCCAATAACAGCGTATTGTTAATCTGTTCCTAAGCGGTACTTCACAAGTTGCTTTTTCTTTTTATTCCCCACATGGTCCTCTGATCTCTGCTGCTATTGAGCCAACTGTTGAATTTCACCGAACATTATTGGTCCTAGAAGTTGGATGTTGGGTGACTTTTATTTTATTTTAAAGCATTTTTTTTTTTTCCCTTCCTTCTATATTACAACCACTGTTGCAAATGGGACATTATTTCTTTGATGTTGAAAACCATCTGTAGTACTGTGAATTACTCCTAGAGCTATTTGCCTGGTTGTTCAGTTCATTTAATGTTTTGCACAGTATATTTTCTGGTTTTACTTAGTTGATCACTTTTTAGTGGTAACATTTAGTATTACACCCACTGCATTTCTGGTGACACCAATCATTGGTGCATAATCTTTTCACTAATAGTGTGTACCATCATCCCGAAAGGTTTAGATGGTTGACATTCACACATACGTTTGTATTGAGCACATTTATATTCGCTAGCGCTGCATTTTATAATTTTTTATCTCTCAAGGTGTTAGTGCCTTATGCTGTAGCAGCTGCGCATATAATAATTTCTTTTCACTTGTCATTTATTTTTGTATGTCTCCATAAGCGCGAGTTTTAGTTTTTGTTTATTTTCCACCAATGTTCATTTTGAACTGAATCTCAGGACAGAATGTATTAAACGCTGCATCAAATGTTTTTAGCGACTCAATGTCGCCCCGCCATATCGCAAACACGTCATCTATGTAGCGCTACCAGATGGCGTAATGTGTCTGAAAAAGTTCATTCAAAAAAATGTGTTTGTGTTCAAATGCACTCATGAAAGCGCATGCATACGGCAGGGCAACATTGGAGCCCATAGCAACCCAATTGAGTTGCACAAAAAATTGGTCCTTAAACAGAAAATAGTTGTTAAATAAAAGCACTCGCAAAATTTTCTCAAACATTGCAATTTGGACCTCAGAGTATTCATGGCTATTCCTGATTAGTCCTATTGCCACATCAATACCACTCTGGTGTGGGATCGATGTGTACAGGCTCGCAACATCCCATGTTACCAGAATCTCATCTCCGTGACAGATCGAATTTTCACGGATCTTTTGTAAAAAGTCGTTAGTGTCTCTGATGTAAGACTTTGTGTTCTTCACCAGAGGGGATAGAATCTTATCCAGAAATTGAGCTGTAGGGACAAAAATGGAGTCTCTTGCCGAAACTATCGGGCGTCCAGGTGGTAATTGACTGTCTTTATGTGTTTTGGGTAACGTGTATAAAACTGGAATACGTGTGTGTGACGGTAAAAAAAAATCAAAAAGATCTCGGGAGATAATAACCTCTTTCAATGCAGGTTTTAGAATGTTTTCCAATAGCTTTCTTACCCCCAGGTGGGATCACTGGTCACCTTTTTGTATACTGATTGCAAATTTAACTGCCAGAAAATTTCCTCCTCATACATCAGCGGATCCATAATCACCACTTGTCCCCCTTTATCGGCCGGTGTCAGCACGATATCATCCCGTTTGCTGAGACTTCTCAGGGCCATTCTTTCTTTAGGTGACAGATTGTTTGGTGTATGGTCACGATAGTCAATTTGAGAAATCAACTGTTTAACATCCCGTGTTACTTCCTTAACAAAGGTTTCGATCGGGGCATATGATGTGGGTGGTACTGATTTAGACTTGGCTTTTAACCCAAACACTTTATAATCTAAAGTGTAACCCAATGGTTCCCATTGGTGGATATATTGGGAGTCCACACTGACATTGCTTCAACCACAGAGAATTATTTAAGAGGAAAGTAACCCACCTTGTTGTTTTGGATATGTATATATGTAGCGGGTATGTACTTTTTAAACTGGTGAGGACACCAGTGATGCATAGTTCCCTGCGGCCCAGCAGGTGGCGTGTCAATTTGGGCTGGGGTTGAACCATCGCTGCAGTGCCGTACCCTTTGTGACCTCTCGCAGCGGTTGTACGGCGGGGTGGGGAACCCGCTGTGCATCCTGGGAGAGGGTATAAAGGGGGCGGACTTCTTTGCCACAAGGTTCGAGTCCCGGGCACCTTCAGCCTGAGGGCTGTGGTTGCGGTCGATGTCCAGATGGCCTAGGCCTGGACACCTGGATTTCGTGTTCCATCCCAGACACCTTCAGTGTCTGGGGCCAAGTACCTTCCACTGGGTCCCCCGAGGGAAGGATCATCCTAGGGGGCCCCAGGAGTGGGGCACCCGAATCCAGAGGCGTAAGGGACCGGAGGAGGGACTCACCCGAAGACCTGGTGCAGCAGATTGCCAGTGCCGGGTGAACCTCTGGAGACCGCCCGGAGGGATACCTTTCCCGAAGAGGGGCCAAGTTCAAAGAGGAAGTTCAGTCCACGTTCAATGACCGGTGGGAGCGGTCCAGCTAATTCACTCAGGTCAGTGGCAGAGGCCTGCAATTAGGCCTGTGGCAGGGGCCTCAACAGTTCATCCGGTCGGTGGCAGCGACCAAAACTCACGGTCGGTGGCAGAGACCGTGCGCCAGGCCTATTAGCTAAAAAGGAATAGGAGAGTACAGTTGTGCCTGGGCCTACTCGTTCCCACACCCCCATGTTCGTTGTTAATGAAAGTACAACTGATTGTGTTACGAGAAATAAAGGAGTGTTGGACTTTCGATTGGTGTGGGGCTCTATTATTGGCAGACATGCTTCCAGGGAACAACAAGGTTTTGTATGCAGTGGACAGACCCGGGAGGTAAATAAATTAACTTTGCTCAACCCTCTTATACACATGAGGGGAGAGCTTGGCGTAGTGTTGCTGCACTCTCCTCTTCCAGGTACCCCTAGACACAAGCCATTCACAGAAACCAGGAGGGAGAGTGAGGTTCCGCTACACGTATATATATATATATATATATATATATATATATATATATAGTATATATTTATGTATTTATTTATTCTTGTGATAGATTATTCTTTTTTTTGGATACACTTAGCTGACTGAAGTTATTGGGGATATTTATTTAACTTTATTCAAGCTTTTAAGCCCTTGAGAGACATTTTTTATTAATTTTCTATTATGTCTAATAAGTAAAACATTTTTAAATTGACTAACCCTAGCCTTTGAGAAAACCAATCTGGGCATAACGCATCAGCCGGGGTGGTGACGTCATCATTGAGAATCAAGATTACCTGTTTCTTAACATGCCTGTGAAATGTGAGTTCATTCTAGTTTTTTTAATAAATTTGCTGCAGCAGTCTGCACTATTTGGTTCTCTATGTTTCTTTTGTGGTCCATCTACTCCTGGGAGACCCTTTTGTCTTTGGTTTTCAGCACATGGAGAGGAGTGGAAGTCTTTATATGTAAAAACATCCATAAGGTGTGATGAAGGGCACAAATCATTTTTATTCACAAAGAATAAAAAGAGGCATTTCAGTAAAGCCATGAAGATCAAGATGCAAAAGAGATATCTCTATTCCTATAAAGCACAAATCCTCAAATGACTGTGACTGCTTAGTACCAAGGCACGCAACAATGCTGTCTCCCCATCAAAAAACACCATACCTTAGGCATAGGAATAGAGATATATCTTTTGCATATTGATCTCTGCTGTTTTTCAGGTTGTTGTCTTGTGAGGTATTAACCCTCTTTATATATGTTGATGTGTGATCGTCACCTGGTGCTGTCTGCCTGGAGTCCCCTTTTTTCAGTGGTTATGGGAGTCTCCCCCACTGGTATATGCTTAGACACATAATACTCTCCTGATAAAGCTACAATATCATACTTGCCTTGACCCACTAGCCTGTATATGACTTTGAAATGCCTCTTTTTATTCTCTGTAAACTAATAAAAGATCTTTTGTAATAATTTATTGTCTCATTCCTGAGATATTGAGCACTGTAAAGTCCTATTCTTCTCTTTGGTATTTTTATGTTATTAGATTTCTCTCTACCTTATATTTTTGTACATTGTATGCTTCCAAATAATTTACACACAGCAGAAGTAGGTTCAATGATCTGTGGTTTCACTGACTTAAATGAATCACCCTTTTTAATAATCATACAGCATCACTTGTATGCTAGGCTTGTACAACTGACCTAGTTAAAGAGGACACAAGAAAACAATATATAATGGTCTATAGAGATGTACAGAACTATTCGCCGGCGAACAGTTCCCGGCGAACATAGCTTGTTCGCGTTCGCCGCGGCCGGCGAACATATGCGATGTTCGGTCCGCCCCCTATTCATTATCATTGAGCAAACTTTGACCCTGTACCTCACAGTCAGCAGACACATTCCAGCCAATCAGCAGCATACCCTCCCTCCCAGACCCTCCCACCTCCTGGACAGCATCCATTTTAGATTCATTCTCAAGCTGCAGTCTTAGCGAGAGGAGGGACAGTTTAGCTGCTGCTTATTTTATAGGGAAAGCTAGGCTAGGCAAGTGTATTCAGTGTTCACTCCACTCCTGAAAGACTCATCTGATCTCTGCTGTAAGCACAGCGTCCTGACAGCACCCCAAAAAGCCCTTTTTAGGGCTGGTAAAACACCAGTCTGCTTTTTTTTTTCCTGGACAGCATCTATTTTAGATTCAGTCTGTACTTAAGCTGCAGTGTTAGCCAGAGGAGGGACAGTTTAGCTGCTGCTGATTTTATAGGGAAAGCTATAGGCAAGTGTATTCAGTGTTCACTCCACTCCTGAAAGACTCATCTGATCTCTGCTGTAAGCACAGCGTCCTGACAGCACCCCAAAAAGCCCTTTTTAGGGCTGGTAAAACGCCAGTCTGCTTTTTTGTTTTTTCCTGGACAGCATCTATTTTAGATTCAGTCTGAACTTAAGCTACAGTGTTAGCCAGAGGAGGGACAGTTTAGCTGCTGCTGATTTTATAGGGAAAGCTAGGCTAGGCCAGTGTATTCAGTGTTCACTCCACTCCTGAAAGACTCATCTGATCTCTGCTGTAAGCACAGCGTCCTGACAGCACCCCAAAAAGCCCTTTTTAGGGCTGGTAAAACACCAGTCTGCTTGTTTTTTTTCTGGACAGCATCTATTTTAGATTCAGTCTGAACTTAAGCTACAGTGTTAGCCAGAGGAGGGACAGTTTAGCTGCTGCTGATTTTATAGGGAAAGCTAGGCTAGGCCAGTGTATTCAGTGTTCACTCCACTCCTGAAAGACTCATCTGATCTCTGCTGTAAGCACAGCGTCCTGACAGCACCCCAAAAAGCCCTTTTTAGGGCTGGTAAAACACCAGTCTGCTTTTTTGTTTTTTCCTGGACAGCATCTATTTTAGATTCAGTCTGTACTTAAGCTACAGTGTTAGCCAGAGGAGGGACAGTTTAGCTGCTGCTGATTTTATAGGGAAAGCTATAGGCAAGTGTATTCAGTGTTCACTCCACTCCTGAAAGACTCATCTGATCTCTGCTGTAAGCACAGCGTCCTGACAGCACCCCAAAAAGCCCTTTTTAGGGCTGGTAAAACACCAGTCTGCTTTTTTTTTTTTTCCTGGACAGCATCTATTTTAGATTCAGTCTGTACTTAAGCTGCAGTGTTAGCCAGAGGAGGGACAGTTTAGTTGCTGCTGATTTTATAGGGAAAGCTAGGCTAGGCCAGTGTATTCAGTGTTCACTCCACTCCTGAAAGACTCATCTGATCTCTGCTGTAAGCACAGCGTCCTGACAGCACCCCAAAAAGCCCTTTTTAGGGCTGGTAAAACACCAGTCTGCTTTTTTGTTTTTTCCTGGACAGCATCTATTTTAGATTCAGTCTGTACTTAAGCTACAGTGTTAGCCAGAGGAGGGACAGTTTAGCTGCTGCTGATTTTATAGGGAAAGCTATAGGCAAGTGTATTCAGTGTTCACTCCACTCCTGAAAGACTCATCTGATCTCTGCTGTAAGCACAGCGTCCTGACAGCACCCCAAAAAGCCCTTTTTAGGGCTGGTAAAACACCAGTCTGCTTGGTTTTTTTTTCTGGACAGCATCTATTTTAGATTCAGTCTGTACTTAAGCTGCAGTGTTAGCCAGAGGAGGGACAGTTTAGCTGCTGCTGATTTTATAGGGAAAGCTAGGCTAGGCCAGTGTATTCAGTGTGCACTCCACTCCTGAAAGACTCATCTGATCTCTGCTGTAAGCACAGCGTCCTGACAGCACCCCAAAAAGCCCTTTTTAGGGCTGGTAAAACACCAGTCTGCTTGTTTTTTTTCCCCGGCACAGTAGCTTACATAAAAAAAACCACAACAGTTTTGACTGCAGTAGATGAGCAGTCAGTTGCCTGCCAGCGTGTGTGTCAGACCTACAGTGTCTACTGTGCCAACTTCTGCCAGTGCACAGTGCCACTCATATCTGGTGTCACAGTAGCTTGCACGCATAGTACAACTAAACTAATCTAAAAAAAATGACAGGCAGAGGCAGGCCACCCCGCAGGGGCTGTCGTGGTCGTGGTGCTGTGATTCCCTTTGGCCCAAGAATAATGCCCAGTGTTCAGGGGCCACGTACCCTGAACTCGAAAAGTTCTGAGGACATAGTTGACTGGCTAACACAGGACAGCCAATCTTCTACAGCTTCCGCTCGGAACCTTGATGCACCATCCTTCTCCAGCTCAGCTTTGGGCACCTCTCAAGTTCCCACTCGCCCGTCTGCCGCCACCACCAACACTAGCACCACAGTTGCTTCACTTGATCTGTCAGAGGAGTTATTTACACATGAGTTGGAAGAAATGAGTGATGCGCAAACATTATTGCCAGAGGATGTAGATAAAAGGGATATGTCTCAGTCAGGCAGCATTACACACATGGATGTACGGTGTGATGATGATGATGTTGTACCCGCTGCTGCTTCCTTTGCTGAGTTGTCAGATACAAGTGAAGCGGTTGATGATGACGATGTGGATGTCACGTGGGTGCCCGCTCGAAGAGAAGAAGAACAGGGGGAAAGTTCAGATGGGGAGACAGAGAGGAGGAGGAGATGAGTTGGAAGGAGGGGTAGGTCGTCGCAAGGAGCTAGTGGCACAGTCAGACAGCATGTATCGGCACCCGGGGTCAGCCAGACAGCACGCCAATCAACGCATGCTGTTGCCACCACCAGAATGCCGCCATTGCAAAGCTCAGCAGTGTGGCATTTTTTTTGTGTGTCTGCCTCTGATAACAGCGATGCCATTTGCAACCTGTGCCAAAAGAAACTGAGTCGTGGGAAATCCAACACCCACCTAGGTACAACTGCTTTGCGAAGGCACATGATCTCACATCACAAACGCCTATGGGATCAACACATGATGACGAGTACAAGCAGCACACAAGCTCAAAGCCACCATCCTCCTCCTGGTCCAGCATCTTCAGCCACATCAACCACTGCTGTCCTCCTTGCCCCCTCTCAACCATCTGACACTACGTCTCTCGCCTTGAGCAGTTCCTGCTCATCTGCCCACAGTCAGGTGTCTGTCAAGGACATGTTTGAGCGTAAGAAGCCAATGTCACAGAGTCACCCCCTTGCCCGGCGTCTGACAGCTGGCTTGTCGGAACTCTTAGCCCGCCAGCTTTTACCATACAAGCTGGTGGAGTCTGAGGCCTTCAAAAAATTTGTAGCTATTGGGACACCGCAGTGGAAGGTACCCGCCCGAAATTTCTTTTCACAAAAGGCAATCCCCAACCTGTACTCTATTGTGCAAAAGGAAGTCATGGCATGTCTGGCACACAGTGTTGGGGCAAGGGTCCATCTGACCACTGATACCTGGTCTGCAAAGCACGGTCAGGGCAGGTATATCACCTACACTGCTCATTGGGTAAACCTGCTGACGGCTGCCAAGCATGTAATGCGTGGCTCTGCAGAGGAGTTGGTGGTGACACCACCACGACTTGCAGGCAGGCCTGCTGTCACCTCCTCTACTCCTCCTACTCCATCCTCTTCGATAACCTCCTCGGCTGAGTCCTCTTCTGCTGCTGCGTCTTGCTCCACATCAACAGCACCCCCCCAGCTCCCCAGGGGCTATTCCACATCCCGGATACGACAGTGTCACGCTGTCTTGGGGTTGACTTGCCTGAAAGCAGAGAGTCACACCGGACCAGCACTCCTGTCCGCCCTGAACGCACAGGTGGATCAGTGGCTGACTCCGCACCAACTGGAGATCGGCAAAGTGGTGTGTGACAACGGAAGCAATTTGTTGGCGGCATTGAATTTGGGCAAGTTGACACATGTGCCGTGCATGGCACATGTGTTAAATCTGATTGTACAACGCTTTGTGCATAAGTACCCAGACTTACAGGATGTCCTCAAGCAGGCCAGGAAGGTGTGTGGCCATTTCAGGCGTTCCTACACAGCCATGGCGCACTTTTCAGATATCCAGCGGCGAAACAACATGCCAGTGAGGCGCTTGATTTGCGACAGCCCGACACGTTGGAATTCAACACTCCTAATGTTCGACCGCCTGCTCCAACAAGAAAAAGCCGTCAACGAGTATTTGTATGACCGGGGTGCTAGGACAGCCTCTGCGCAGCTGGGAATTTTTTTGCCACGTTACTGGACGCTCATGCGCAATGCCTGTAGGCTCATGCGTCCTTTTGAGGAGGTGACAAACCTAGTCAGTCGCACTGAAGGCACCATCAGCGACATCATCCCATTTGTTTTCTTCCTGGAGCGTGCCCTGCGAAGAGTGCTGGATCAGGCCGTAGATGAGCGTGAAGAGGAAGAGGAAGAGTTGTGGTCACCATCACCACCACCAGAAACAGCCTTATCAGCATCGCTTGCTGGACCTGCGGCAACGCTGGAAGAGGAGTCTGAGGAAGAGGAGTCAGAGGAGGAATGTGGCTTTGAGGAGGAGGAGGAAGACCAACCACAGCAGGCATCCCAGGGTGCTCGTTGTCACCTATCTGGTACCCGTGGTGTTGTACGTGGCTGGGGGGAAGAACAGACCTTCAGTGAGATCAGTGAGGACGAGGAACAGGACATGAGTAGCTCGGCATCCAACCTTGTGCAAATGGGGTCTTTCATGCTGTCGTGCCTGTTGAGGGACCCTCGTATAAAAAGGCTGAAGGAGAACAACCTGTATTGGGTGGCCACGCTACTAGACCCCCGGTATAAGCAGAAAGTGCCAGAAATGTTACCGAATTACAGGAAGACGGAAAGGATGCAGCAGTTCCAAAATAAATTAAAAAGTATGCTTTACACAGCGTATAAGGGTGATGTCACAGCACAACGGGAATCTAACAGGGGAAGAGGTGAAAGTAATCCTCCTCCTACCACGACCATGCCGGCAAGGACAGGACGCTTTACAGACGTATTGTTGATGGAGGACATGCGGAGCTTTTTAAGTCCTACGCATCGCCACAGCCCTTCGGGGTCCACCCTCAGAGAACGACTCGACCGACAGGTAGCAGACTACCTCGCCTTAACTGCAGATATCGACACTCTGAGGAGCGATGAACCCCTTGACTACTGGGTGTGCAGGCTTGACCTGTGGCCTGAGCTATCTCAATTTGTGATAGAACTTCTGGCCTGCCCCGCTTCAAGTGTCCTTTCAGAAAGGACCTTCAGTGCAGCAGGAGGTATTGTCACTGAGAAGAGAAGTCGCCTAGGTCAAAAAAGTCTAGATTACCTCACCTTTATTAAGATGAATGAGGCATGGATCCCGAAGGGACTGACAGTGGGCGATACATTTGACTAAAAAAGGCCTGATGAGATGAGCTGCCTTGGGCTAAAAATGGTCCACAAGCCGCAATGTTTTAGGGCACTTTCTGCCTGAAAAACATAATTTTTTCTGGCCGCTGCTACAGCAGCGGCTGCAACAATACCTAATTTTACAGGCATGTGTACATGCCTAATTTTTCTGGCCTCTGGTGCTGCACTGTGGCTGCAAAAAAAACAAACAAAAAAACACATACCTGTGTCAATTCCCCTTCGTGATCATTACCTTGTTGTGGTGAAGGGGCTTGCGTATCACAATGAAGCGACCACCTCTATGAGTGTGTTGGCAATGGCGTTGTTGGCACACCCCAGATGGTAAGGTCGTTGCTTCATTGTGAACAGACCAAAAGCGATCGGCTTGATAATTTTGCATAGAAAAAACATAAATTTTCTTTGTGATCATCTAAGGTGATCATTAAAGCCTTGCGGTTGTGCAAATGGACTGTTTGCAGTTGTTTGCGGTGCGTTAAACGGGGAGTTTGGTCTGTCCGAGTTTGGTCTGTCACTGTGAAGCGGGCGTAACCCTTACACTACCTGATCGATACAACATCATACCTGATGTTTTAAAGCACGTTATTCCAAACACATTAGGAATGTTAGGTGATTTATGCCCTTTATGGATTAAAACCCGACTCTGCGTCAACTACGTAATTTTCCATGGGAGTTTTGCCATGGATCCCCCTCCGGCATGCCACAGTCCAGGTGTTAGTCCCCTTGAAACAACTTTTCCATCACTATTGTGGCCAGAAAGAGTCCCTGTGGGTTTTAAAATTCGCCTGCCTATTGAAGTCTATGGCGGTTCGCCGGGTTCGCCCGTTCGCGAACATTTGCGGCAGTTCGCGTTCGCCGTTCGCGAACGGAAAATTTTATGTTCGCGACATCACTAATGGTCTATAAAGGAAAGGGATGCATGCCAACTGGGTAGGTGCTTAATCTAATTAAGTTCAGGCAAATTCGGAACTCTTCTTGTGTTAATCAAGTAATGTTGGATAGCAAGCGCTTGCCTATTATATTAATCATGTTACAGTTATGCCGCGTACACACGATCGGAATTTCAGACAACAAATGTTCGATGTGAGCTTTTGGTTGAATATTCCGACCGTGTGTAGGCTCCATCGGACATTTTCTGTTGGAATTTTCGACAACAAATGTTTGAGAGCTGGTTCTCAATTTTTCCGACAACAAAAGTTGTTGTCGGAAATTCCGATCGTGTGTATCCAATTCCGAAGCACAAAAATTCTACGCATGCTCGGAACCAATTCAACACATGCTCAGAATCATTGTACTTAATTTTTCCCGGCTCGTTGTAGTGTTGTACATCACCGCGTTTTTGATGTTCGGAATTTCTGAGCAATATTTGTGTGACCCTGTGTATGCGAGGCAAGTTTGAGCCAACATCCGTCGGAAAAAAAATCCACGGTTTTAGTGTTCGGAATGTCCGATTGTGTGTACGCGGCATTAGAGTACCTCCTACTTGAAGAGAGGTGAAACATGTATTTAAAATGTGCTTAATAATAACTTTACAAGTCTGCATGAATACATTAAAGTACTTGTAAACTTTTTTTAAAAAGCTATTCTTTAGCGCTAGTCAAGTTATCAGAACAAAGCACTTTGTAGAATGATAAAACTTCTCCACTAGGTATATTGCTTCCACTGACATTCTGGCTAGGGGTGTGTCAGACCATTCCCATCTGCTGGCTACCCTTGGGGATATTTCAACGGGACTCAGCTGGGCCCTGTGGAAATTCAATCCGTTTTGGCTGCAAAAAATGAATACTCATGAATCTATACAACACAACTTTGACATTCTTTTCAGAAATTAATTTAAACACAGCTTCTCCTAGGATGGTGTGGGACACTATGAAGGCTTATTTTAGAGGTCTCCTTATTAAAGAAATTAGCCTGGTTAAATCAAATAGTAGGAGTAAGATTAAGCAAGCAAATGAGCGGGTGATTGCAACTGAGACCGTATATGTTTTAGATCCAACTCCTCCAAATTGCTCATCTTGGGCAGAGCCACAATTTCAACCTAAATCCCTTATGTAGAAAAGAGCACAAGCTAAACAGTTTTTTACTAAACACCATACTTGGGCAGGTAAACTCTAATGCCGCGTACACACGATCGATTTTCTCGACGGTGAAAACACAGTCGAGAAAATAGACGAGAAAAACGAGGGAACGGCTTGGTTCCCTACACACGTCCGTTTTTCCCGACATTTTTTTTTTGGTCGACAAAAACGACCGTGTGTGGGCTCCGTGGCAGTGTTTCCCTATGGGAAAACTGCAGAGGAAAAAAACGACGGGAATCACAACGAGAAAAATTAGAGCATGTTCTAATTTTTCTCGTCGTGATTAATGCCATTTTTCCCGTCGGTCGTTTTTCTTGTTAAAAATTTTTTTTTAATTTTTCCTGACGGGAAAAATTATCGTGTGTACGCGGCATTAGTCACTATCGCCAATTCAAAAACCAGCACTCCTTATATAACTGCAATAAAATCAGTGACTGGGCAACTCTTCACTACTTCTGAGGATGTCCTGGCAGTTTTCAAGTCCTTCTATCGGGAGCTTTACAGATCTAGGGCAACCTGCTTCAGCGATAATCTGTCTCAATTCTTATATGGTATTAATCTTCCTACTGTTTTGCCATCAGACAGCTGTCTGCTCCAATAACCATGGAAAATCTTGAAACTGTCATGGCATCCCTTCCCAAATGGAAGGCTCCTGGGTGAGATGGTCTTTCCAACAAATTCTATGTGCAATATGGAAGTATACTTTTGCCCCTTTTGCTACAAGTTTTATATGCAACTCTGGTGTCTGGTAGGGATTGTTAAATCGGCGATTGTTAACTGGTTGTTAAGGAGCGGGACCAGGAAGCCAACCGCAGCATCCTTAACAACCAGTGAGTCATCAGCTGTCAATGGGTTTCCACGCTGATAGCTGAACGATAAAAAAAATTTGTAAAAAAATTAAGAAAATGGCGTTGTATGGATTTGAAGGGGATCCCCACGTCAAAATTTTAAAGCAAACTGGTGTGGGGTCCCCCCAAAATCTGTACCAGACCCTTATCCAAGCATGCAGCCTGGCAGGTCAGAAAAGGGGGAGACGAGCGAGTGCAACGCCCTCCTGAACCCTGCCCCTGCTTTACTGTTTTATTTTGGTCAGTACTGCACTAACTGTGGGTGCTATATAAATGCTGAATAATAATAATTTAACTGAAACCATAAGAAAGAGGTCAGTGCTAAAAAAAAAAGAATAAATTAGCAGCTTGCAGTAGGTAAATATACAGTACCCAAACATATTGATAAGAAAAATAGTTCAGCGCCTATTAAACAGAATATTACAAGCTTAAAAGAAATCTCAAAAGTTAACCCCTCAGTGTTTTTCTAATATAGAGATTGTGTCTGATTATGCAATACCTCCAGGCTGGCTTGTGGACCAGAAAAGCAGGCAAGGTGAAGGCAGATATAATGCCAACAGGAAAAATGCATGAAACAGTTGGTGCAATCCAAAAAAAAATCACCAACATTTGTGAACCTCCAAATTAAAATGTATATCAAGCTGAAAACTTTTGTATAAAGTTTTGAATAGAGTGTGGATAGGTTAGAACCACTGGTGGGTTTTCCTGCTATCTGGTGTGCTGTCAGAGAGATTAACCCTCAGTGACTGTCCTGCTGAAAGTGGTTTCACTGGACACCAGTTTTTAGCCATATACTATAAGCATATAAGTCTATTCAACATTTGCAAGTCCAGTGATTTTTAAAGTGTATTTGCATAGAATCAGAATGTTGATGTCCCTTTAAGGGCCAAATTTGGCTATTAGATTTTGAGGTTAACTAATTAAAGCAGGCAGAAGAAGGATTAAATATGGTCCCGGTGACTTAAACAAGGTTTTAGCAGAATACATGCACTTCATTAAATCAGGAACAATATGTATATTTTTTTCCTTTGTTCTTAATTTGCCTTTATCTGTTCAGTCAGCCCTAGCTTCTCCAGAGATTTATCATTCACATTAAAATTCAATGTAAACTCTTAGTGAAATCTATTCTACACTCTTAGTGAATCAATGCATGACACTGTGTCTGAGAAATTATTTTACTTTTTGCTTTTAAACATGTCTTTTGAATGTTGAAAAGAAATCTCCAGCTGGCAATTTAATGAAAGCAGACATAAAAGATGATGTCAGTATACACAAAAATGATATAATACGTTAACAATGTTTATTGCTAAATGTTGGGTGATTTTTTTGTATCATTAAATAAGGACACGCCTAGCAATACTTAAAGTGATTGTAAACATGTTATACTTAGCTGCTCTGTGCAGTTGATTTGAACAAGGCAGCCTGGATCCTCCTGTTCCCGGGTCCCTCTTTGCTGCTCCTGGCCCCTCCCTCCTGTTGAGTGCCCCCACAGCAAGCAGACATGGAGCTGCCATTCGGCCCCACTCCCTCTCTCTCCTGATTGGCTAACTGACTTTGATTGACAGCCGTGGAAGCCAATTGCGCAGCTGCTGTTTCTCAGCCAATCAGGAGGGAGAGTCTCGGACAGCCGAGAGACTCGTGGACATCGCTGGACAGAGATGGGACTCAAGTAAGTCATAGGGGGGCTAAGGGGGTTGCTGCATGCAGAAGGCTTTTTATCTTAATGCATAGAATGCATTAAGATAAAAATCCTCCTGCCTTTACAACTCCTTTAACCAGTGCACTCATTTTGGTAAGCCTTCATTGGATATCACTCTTTCTAAATATAACTATTTAGAAATTCTTTTCTTTTTTTTCTTTTTATAAATTCTTTATTTTCAATTTTGCAAAGTGCAATAACAGACCAGTAGCCACCTGAGAAAGTCAAAATTGACAAGAGATACCTAGAGCTTTCAGCAGATCATACATACATGACAATATGAAATATTCTTTTAACAGTGATTGTTAAAGTGGGGTTCCAATCACATTTTAATTTTTTTAAAAGCATGTTATTTCAGCATTCAATACAGTTTTACATATAAGATGACTTACTATTTTAAAAACCACCGCCGATCTGCCGAGTTACTGCATAAAGAGACTTTAAAAAAAATCTTTGCTGAAGTTTTCCTTTTGCTTGTGGGCATGTGAAGCCCACAAGCATTTACTTCCTGGATTGTATTGAAGAGTGATTCTAGCCATAGGGGAAGCGCACTGCATCCTGGGAAATGATGACACACATTTCCCAGGAGCAGTAGGGAGCTGAGGGAGATGATGTCAGAATCCAAGGTGATTCATAAGGCAGATTTTGTGGGACCGCATAGCAACAGGTACTTCCAGGTGAGTAATAAAAAAAAAAATGTCAAATGTTTTTTTTAGGCTATTATATGCACAATAATGCTATTTTGTATTTTTGGTGGAAACTCCACTTTAACCACTTCTCTACTGTGCACGAAAACCCCCTTCCTGCCCAAGCCATTTTTCAGCTTTCAGCGCTGTCACACTTTGAATGACAATTGCGCGGTCGTGCGACGTGGCTCCCAAACGAAATTTGTGTCCTTTTTTTCCCACAATTAGAGCTTTCTTTTGGTGGTATTTGATCACCTCTGCGGTTTTTATTTTTTGCGCTATAAACAAAAGAAGAGCGTCCAGTTTGGAAAAAAAACACTATTTTTTACTTTTTGCTATAATAAATACCCATTTTTTTTTTAAATAAAATTTTCCTCAGTTTAGGCCGATACGTATTCTTCTACATATTTTTGGTAAAAAAAAAAATCGCAATAAGCGCGTATTGATTGGTTTGCGCAAAAGTTATAGCGTGTACAAAATAGGGGATAGATTTATAGCATTTTTATTTTTTTATTTTTTTATTAGTAATGGCAGCGATCTGCGATTTTTTATTGTGACTGCGATATTGCGGCGGACACATCGGACACTTTTGACACATTTTTGGGACCATTCACATTTATACAGCGATCCCTGCTATAAAAATGCATTGATTACTGTATAAATGTGATTGGCAGGGAAGGGGTTAACCACTAGGGGGCGGGAAGGGGTTAAATATGTTCCCTCAAAGTGTTCTTACTGTGGGGGGAGGGGACTGACTGGGGGAGGTGACCGATGGTTGTCCCTATGTACAAGGGACACACCATCGGTCCCCTCTCCCTCACAGGACGTGGATCTCTGTGTTTACACACAGAGATCCACTTTCCTGCTCATTTCCCGGGCAATCGCGGGTGCCCGGCGGCAATCGCGGCCGCCGGGCACGCGCACCGGGGCCTTGTGAACGCGGCGGGCGCGCGCCTCCTAGCTCGTTTTAAAGGGAGGACGTCATATGACGTCCTCCCAGAATGAGAGTATCCTCCGCCCGCCGTCAATTGACAATGGGCGGGGGACAAGTGGTTAAGAAGATATTTACACAAGACACACTGGGGTTAGTTTTATCAAAGACATCCTTTTACAATCATAACAAGTATAAAAATACTAAATAAATGTAAATAAGTATTTAATACTTGGCCTTCCAGTGGGTGGTGTGTTAAATCTTCACTCTCTTGAAGAACTACAGGCACCACTTAGAGGTGTATTGGATATCTGATGAGCATTGTGCACTGCGGTTCCTTCAGACAGCCTTATGCCTCTATAGGACACGGTAGAGTTGTAGTGGCCCATGGAATGAACCTCAGCATCATAGATTAACTCTTCAAGAGGCCAGAGATTTACTAAACTGCTCACCAGAAAAGTAAGTATTAAAAATTTTCCTTTACAGAGTGGCGGTGGTTTTATTATTTTGTCATAGTGGCGGGTCATACTGTATAGGCCAACTGTCAAAACAAGGCCAAAGAAACCATTCCAACTGCACATATTTACAAAACAAAGATATGCATAGCTGACATGCTGTATAAGGCTTCCATTTTTCTTTTCATTTTTAGATTTGGATAAAGTGACCAAGAATTATAATTCAGGTTTTCATTGCTTTCTGTTTGTAGTTGACAGTGGGACAGTGATAAGAGGTATACAGATAAAAATAAATATATAAATCCCATTGCTAGCTTTGTGATGGAGTGCAATACTGTTCTCTCTCAGGCGCTACGCTATCCACCTTAGAAAGTCCTCTCTATCGTTGACCATGGTAGTCTTTTGGGTTAAATGACACCCAGCAATATTTCAGTCCACTTCCTGTAAGTATAGGCTGTCAATGACATGCTGCCTGTGGGTACATCATCCAGCCACCCAGCTTGGGCTCAAAGGAAAATTATGAATATACTAGCACTAATGTCACTACATGAGCTCTGTTCTTTGCCTCAACAAGGACCACCAACCACTAGAGAACAAATAAAGAGGAAGAGACACCATTTATCACATGACTGGCTAGAAGAAAGCTGAAACAAATATGTATACCATTTTTTTTAAACAAAGGGGAGGTCCAATGGGGAGGGTCATTGCTGGAGGTGCAGCACTTCAGTTTGTTAATGTAATAAAATAAAATAAAATTTGCCGTTTTTTTTTTTTTTTTCAATCTGCAGTTTCACACTTCCTGTTATGGGGTGATTACATTCTGTCCCAAGTTTCCTACACAGTCAGACACATGCAGTTCTAGTGAATAATTCATTGCACATGTATATTTCATTGATATCACCATCAGAGAGCCAGTCCTGAGCAATGACATTCAGCTGGTTGTAGAGAGAGTACATGTAGCCAGGAAGAGGCTGCAAAATTGCCTGAGAGGTTATGAGTGATGAGATGTTAATAATGGATTACTAAAAAGGAGGGGGGGGGGGGGCTTGGCAATTGTTTATTATACAATTAAAAAACTAAATTTCATGCAGTCAGAGTTTTTATATACTTTACTTAATAAAAATACTGATATATTATTTCCATTGAGTATTTAGTATTCATGCTATTATGGATATTTTACGTTTTGGACCTAAACAGAACCACTTATGTAGGGGATTGTAGGGCACTGCTGCTGTATATATTCTAGTATATTAAAAATTTCCAAACACAATAGACAATGTGTGAATAACAACTTGAAAGATGTGTACAAGTACTTTATGAATATTACATTATTAAATGACTGATAGTTGCTAAGTAGGTGTCCAGATATAACACAAATATGAGAAGCTTGTAAAAAATAATTTATAACCCTACCCCTTAGTAAAAGAAGGAAAAATGTGGTGTACTTTCCACTGTCTTGTAAGTTTTTCAAATTCTTACACATGTCTTTTTTTGTGCTGGGCAAATATTCAAATTACTTGGTAATTGGTAAAAAGTGTGCTAGAAAATGACTCGCCACTTCACAAACGGTGCAGCGGGTCTCCCAACAGTGGGCCCATACTTCAAGGAACTGCAGACATCCTATTCCCCTGTTGGGATCCAATGGAAATTAAGCCTTTAAGTGCCCATTTATGCCATTGGGTTGCAGTAACAGGTGCGTTACTATGCATGTTGCTGCAACACGTGCTGGTGCGATATGGTGCCATTCATTCTAAATGGCACCCCAACTAACCTTCTCAGCACATCAGTGTTGCGGCAGAGTACAATATGCAACAACCCAGAAAATCATGCTTGCATGATTTTAGGTCCACTGTAATGCATTGGGCAGCTTATTCAAATGAATAGGCTGCCCAAACACAATGCACATTAAGGTGAAAACCAACGGTAATGCACTGCAGTGGACTGAGCTATTTTGAAGGGGCTTTAACCACTTCAGCCCCGGAAGAATTGGCTGCCCAATGACCAGGCCATTTTTTTCGATTCGGCACTGCGTCGCTTTAACTGACAATTGCGCAGTCGTGCGACGTTGCACCCAAACAAAATTGACGTCTTTTTTTACCACAAATTAAGCTTTCTTTTGGTGGTATTTGATCACCTCTGCGGTTTTAATTTTTTGCGCTATAAACAAAAAAAGAGTGACAGAGTGACAATTAAAAAAAAAAGCAATATTTTTGACTTTTTTTCTATAATAAATATCCCCAAAAAATATATAAAAAAAAAACAAATTTCTTTCTCAGTTTAGGCCGATATGTATTCTTCTACATATTTTTGGTAAAAATAAAAAAAAAATTCAATAAGCATATATTGATTGGTTTGCGCAAAAGTTATAGCGTCTACAAAATAGGGGATAGTTTTATGGCATTCTTTTAGGAGGAGGATCAGAGCTGCTATGTGCAAAACCATTGCACAGCACAGGCAAGAAAAAGATGTTTGTTGTTAAAATAAAAATTTAAAATTAAAGTTTAAAAGCTTTAACCACTTAAGCCCCGGACCATTTGGTAGCTAAAGGACCAGAGGTGAATTCAGAATTTTGCACTGCGCTGCTTTAACTGTAAATTGTGCGGACATGCAATGTTG
This sequence comes from Rana muscosa, assembly GCA_029206835.1. NCBI lineage: Eukaryota > Metazoa > Chordata > Amphibia > Anura > Ranidae > Rana > Rana muscosa. The sequence goes on from CM055118.1 coordinate 739,266,820, forward strand.
TATCCAAACGAAATTTGCGTCCTTTTCTTCCCACAAATAGAGCTTTCTTTTAATGGTATTTGATTGCCTCTGCGATTTTTATTTTTTGCGATATAAACGGAAAAAGACCGAAAATTTTGAAAAAAAATGATATTTTCTAATTTTTGTTATAAGAAAAATCGAATAAACTCAATTTTAGTCATACATTTAGGCCAAAATGTATTCAGCCACATGTCTTTAGTAAAAAAAATGTCAATAAGCGTATATTTATCGGTTTGCGCAAAAGTTATAGCGTCTACAAACTAGGGTACATTTTCTGGAATTTACACAGCTTTTAATTTATGACTGCCTATCTCATTTCTTGAGGTGCTAAAATGACAGGGCAGTACAAAACCCCCCAAATGACCCCATTTTAGAAAGTAGACACCCCAAGGAAATTGCTGAGAGGCATGTTGAGCCCATTGAATATTTTTTTTTTTTGTCCCAAGTGATTGAATAATGACAAAAAAAAAATTACAAAAAGTTGTCACTAAATGATATATTGCTCACACATGCCATGGTTATATGTGGAATTGCACCCCAAAATACATTCTGCTGCTTCTCCTGAGTACGGGGATACCACATGTGTGGGACTTTTTAGGAGCCTAGCCACGTACGGGACCCCGGAAACCAAGCACCGCCTTCAGGATTTCTAAGGGCGCAAATTTTTGATTTCACTCCTCACTACCTATCACAGTTTTGAAGGCCATAAAATGCCAAAATAGCACAAAACCCCCCCAAATGACCCCATTTTAGAAAGTAGACACCCCAAGGAAATTGCTGAGAGGCCTGTTGAGCCCATTGAATATTTTTTTTTTTGTCCCAAGTGATTGAATAATGACAAAAAAAAAAAATTACAAAAAGTTGTCACTAAATGATATATTGCTCACACATGCCATGGTTATATGTGGAATTGCACCCCAAAATACATTCTGCTGCTTCTCCTGAGTACGGGGATACCACATGTGTGGGACGTTTTAGGAGCCTAGCCACGTACGGGACCCCGGAAACCAAGCACCGCCTCCAGGATTTCTAAGGGCGCAAATTTTTGATTTCACTCCTCACTACCTATCACAGTTTTGAAGGCCATAAAATGCCAAAATAGCACAAAACCCCCCCAAATGACCCCATTTTGGAAAGTAGACACCCCAAGCTGTTTGCTGAGAGGCATGGTGAGTATTTTACAGCTCTCATTTGTTTTTGAAAATGAAGAAAGAACATTTTTTTTTTTTCTTTTTTTTTTTCAATTTTCAAAACTTTGTGACAAAAAGCGAGATCTGCAAAATACTCACAATACCTCTCAGCAAATAGCTTGGGGTGTCTACTTTCCAAAATGGGGTCATTTGGGGGGGTTTTGTGCCATCTGGGCATTCCATGGCCTCCAAAACTGTGATAGGCAGTGAGAAGTGAAATCAAAAATTGACACCCTTAGAAAGCCTGAAGGCGGTGCTTGGTTTTTGGGGTCCCGTACGCGGCTAGGCTCCCAAAAAGTCTCACACATGTGGTATCCCCGTACTCAGGAGAAGCAACAGAATGTATTTTGGGGTGTAATTCCACATATGCCCATGGCATGTTTGAGCAATATATCATTTAGTGACAACTTTGTGCAAAAAAAAAAAAAAAAAAATTATTTTTTCCGCAACTTGTGTCAACATATAAAATATTCCATGGACTCGACATGCCTCTCAGTATATAGCTTGGGGTGTCTACTTTCCAAAATGGGGTCATTTGGGGGGGTTTTGAACTGTTCTGGCATTTTATACACAACATTAGGAAGCTTACATCCACTCTTCTAACCACTTGAAGACAAAGCCCTTTTTGACACTTTTTGTTTACATGAAAACATATTTTTTTTTGCAAGAAAATTATGTTGAACCCCCAAACATTATATATATTTTTAAAGCAAAGGCCCTACAGAATAAAATGGTGGGTGTTGCATTTTTTTTTCTACACAGTATTTGCGCAGCGATTTTTCAAACGCATTTTTTTGGGAAAAAATACACTTTTTTCAATTTTAATGCACTAAAACACACTATATTGCCCAAATGTTTGATGAAATAAAAAAGATGATCTTAGGCCGAGTACATAGATACCAAACACGACATGCTTTAAAATTTCGCACAAACGCGCATTGGCGACAAACTACATACATTTTTAAAAGCCTTTAAAAGCATTTACAGGTTACCCCGTTAGATTTACAGAGGAGGTCTACTGCTAAAATTACTGCGCTCGATCTGACCTTCGCGGTGATACCTCACATGCATGGTGCAATTGCTGTTTACATATGACGCCAGACCGACGCTTGCGTTCGCCATTGGGCAAGAGCAGGGCAGGACAGGGGTGCTTTTTTTTTTTTTTTTTTTTTTATTATTATTAATTTTGCTTTTTTATTTTATTTTTAAACTGTTGCTTCCATATTTATTTATTTTTATCACTTTTATTGTTATCTCAGGGAATGTAAATATCCCCTATGATAGCAATAGGTAATGACAGGTACTCTTTTTTGAAAAAACTGGGGTCTATTGGACCCTAGATCTTTCCTCTGCCCTCAAAGCATCTGACCACACCAAGATCGGTGTGATAAAATGCTTTCCCAATTTCCCAATGGCGCTTTTTATATCCGGGGGGGGACATTCCCTCCCACTGCTTGTAAAAGCAGTCCAGAGACTAATTAGCCACTAGGATTGCTTTTACATGAAAGCCGGCCTCTGGCTGAAAAGAATGATACCAAGATGATACCTAAACCCGCAGGCATCATTCTGGTATAAACATTCAAAGTCCAGCAACATACCAGTACGTTGCTGGTCCTTGTTGGACATGTATTGTAATCTTTTTTTTCATGCAGCCTGTTGGCTGAACGAAAAAAAAAGATTGATCGGTGGGTATGCCCACCATTAGAATACCGCCCTTCATCCACCCACTTCTAATGATTGGCATACATGCACCATTTATATATGCCGAAGCATGGGGGCATCTTCTCGCAAAAGTTATGCCGCGTACACATGGTCAGACTTTTCCACGGGCAAGCCTCCGTCGGAATTTCGACCGTATGTACGCGGCATTAGGAGCAAAATCGCTCCTCCGCTCCTGCTGCCCCAATGCTTCGGCATATATGCTTTTTTTTTTTTAACTGTGGTGGTGAAATCACCTCCTACAGCACTGGAGTCGCAGGGATCAGGCCTGTCTCTGCGAACGCTGCAGTTATGTGTGTTGTGTTTTGCAAGTGACAGTGATCGATCGATACTGCACTTCGGTGGCCTGGGCTGGACGGAGGGGCAAAACGCAGGTGCTAGCAGGTATCTGGGCTGATCCCACTAACAGTGCATTTTTGGGAACCCTAAACTGCTGGGGACGCTAGTATAGATCTGATCAGATCAGATATTGAGCTGATCAGATACTATACCACTAAGGGGGGTGTATGCTTCACGTGTGGGTGTTAGCGCTACTGGCACTAACCTGACGCTGCCTGGGGTGTGACGCAGACCCTCTCTGACGCTAAAACCTAACTGATATCACCCGCCGGGCGATCAGGGGGTTAAACCTTTATTGGGTTATATACGGCGGGTGCCCTGACACTATAAAAAGCAAACTAACTAACCAGCGTCACCCGTAACACTTATACGGTGATCACTGGTGAAAGGGTTAACTAGGGGCAATTAGGGGGTTAAAACCTTTATTAGGTAATATATGGGGGTACCTGACGCTATATAAAAACCTGACGGCGAACCTAAAAAAAAATTACTGGCTACCTATCGGCATCACCGACACTAGGACAACGATCATAAAAACGATTGCTTAGCGACAGTGGTGATAGGGGGTGAAAGGGTTACCTGGGGGGCGATCAGGGGGTTGAACCTTTATTAGATAATATATGGGGGTACCTGACGCTATAAAAACCTGCGGCGAACCTAAAAAAAATTACTGGTTACCGATCAGCATCACAGACGCTAAGACATCGATCAGAAAAATGATCGCATAGTGACGGCGGTGCTAGGGGGTGAAAGGGTTACCTGGGGGGTGATCAAGGGGGTTACACCTTTATTAGGTAATATATGGGGGTACCCGACGCTATAAAAACCTGCGGCGAACCTAAAAAAAATTACTGGCTACCGATCAGCATCGCCGACGCTAAGACATCGATCAGAAAAATTATCGCTTAGTGACAGTGGTGATAGGGGGTGAAAGGGTTACCTGGGGGGGGCGATCAAGGGGGTTAAACCTTTATTAGGTAATATATGGGGGTACCCGACGCTATAAAAACCTGCGGCGAACCTAAAAAAAATTACTGGCTACCGATCAGCATCACCGACGCTAAGACATCGATCAGAAAAATTATCGCTTAGTGACAGTGGTGATAGGGGGTGAAAGGGTTACCTGGGGGGTGATCAAGGGGGTTAAACCTTTATTAAGTAATATATGGGGGTACCCGACGCTATAAAAACCTGCGGCAAACCTAAAAAAAATTACTGGCTACCGATCAGCATCGCCGACGCTAAGACATCGATCAGAAAAATTATAACTTAGTGACAGTGGTGATAGGGGGTGAAAGGGTTACCTGGGGGGCGATCAAGGGGGTTAAACCTTCATTAGGTAATATATGGGGGTACCCGACGCTATAAAAACCTGCGGCGAACCTAAAAAAAATTACTGGCTACCGATCAGCATCACCGACGCTAAGACATCGATCAGAAAAATTATTGCTTAGTGACGGCGGTGCTAGGGGGTGAAAGGGTTATCCGGGGGGTGATCAGGGGGTTAAACCTTTATTAGGGGGGGTTAGGGGGCTACACTGGACCTAAAACTAAATGTAGTGACACTTTTACAGTCACAAATGTCACTGATTGCAGTGATCACTAAATAAATGGTCACTGCAATCAGTGACACTGTGACTGGGGGCTGGGGGGGCTGGGGGGTGATCTGGGGGTGTCTGGGGGGGCCTGGGGGGGCGATTTATGTGCCTATGTGTCCTGGTGTCAGTGTGCTGCTTTGTGTACTAACCTGGCATCTTCTCCTGTACGGCGCTCGGTATATGTGAGCGCCCCAGGAGAGATGACATCACTTCCTCCTTCCTGGCAGGCAGGGGAAGCTCTCTCATTCGCCGGGAGCGATCGAGAGGGGGTGGCCGGAATTGAACGGCCGTCCCCTCATGCCGGATCGCTCCCGAAGGTAAAACGACCACCCACTGTAAAGAAGGGGGGTCCGATCGGACCCCCCAACTATACAAAGGCAATCACGTATATGTACGTGATTCTGCCTGTCGGTGCCATTCTGCTGACGTATATTTACAGTGGGCGGTCGTTAAGTGGTTAATATCACTTTAATGTCACAGCAGGCTTCAGCTTGTAAAATTACACCACACCCATCCCTTCATCAGCAGCCAAAGATGTTGTATACCTATTGTGTTCAAATACATCTCAGCTAATCCTTATCCAGAGTGTACCTGCTGGATTCAATGGATTCCAATGAGCTAATTTTGAATAATTTAATATATATTATTAGATATACACCTCACTACATATAGGTTTCTGTGCATGTGTGTGTATACATATACACACATACATACACACGCCTGTCTGTATGGTGTCAGACTTGCTGCTGGAGGACATTGTGAAGGCAGCGGTAGTTAATGAATATGACTATAACAATAATGATATCTGGTGTTGTGACACCAGCCATATCAATCTGTCAGTTTTGGAATTAGGAAGATATGTTAGTCCCTCTAGGCAAATTTTGAAACATCATTAACTGGGTTTTGGTAAGTCTTCCTACGTACCAACAGATATGTTTGGCTGGTGCCAAAGAGCTTGAATATGTTTTCTTTTCATTCATATGCAATGAATTATATATACAGCCAGGCCATCAGATCATAGCAAATGACAGAGAAAGAGCAACTGAATAGGTATTCCAAATACACAGAAATGTTTGTACCTTAATAATAATGTCATTATTTCTGAACTACAGCACCCTTAAAACTGAGGCATGTAATCTATTACAAATAATAACTACATTTTGGAAAATGTAATAAACAAAAAAAGTTCAAAAAAGGTATACTAAAAAGGCAGTTTTTATTAAAATCATCCTGATATCCCTGTCCCATACAAAACAATATAATGTAATACTAAAGAAAATGGTTGTCACACCACAAATAGGAAATGCTTACATTTAGCAAATATGTCCATTAAGGATCTGAATTGTTATTATTGTTATTCAGGATTTAAATAGTGTCAACAGTTTGCACAACGCTTTACAACATTAGGGCTGACATTACAGTTACAATATAGTTCAGTGCAGGAGGAATCAGAGATCCCAGCTCATTAGAAGCTACAATTAGAACCTACAATCTAAAAGGGAGGGTCAAGTAATACAAAAGGTGATGGGCTGATGGAGAAAATAAAAGTACAGCTGTTAGGTGGAGGCAGGATAGGCTTCTCTGAAGGGTTTTCAGGAATTGTCTAAAATTGGACAGAGTAGGAGATATTTAGACAGATTGGGGTAGGGAGTTTGAGAGGATGGGAGAAGCATGGGAGAAGTCCTGGAGGGGAGCATGGAAGGAGGTAGCAAGGGAGCTAGAGAGCAGGAGGTATTGGAAGGAATGAAGAGATCATTTTGGTTGGTAATTTGGGACTAGGTTAGTGATGTAGTTGGGGGCAGAGTTGTGGATGGCTTTGCAAGTTGTTGTTAGTATTTTGAATTTAATTTGTTTGGTGAGCGGGAGCCAGTGGAGAGATTGGCAGAGAGGGGCAGCAGACACTGAATGGTCGGTAAGGTGGATGAGTCTGGCAGCTGCATTCATAATGGACTGAAGGGGGGATTGAAGAAAAGAAAAATTGTGCATAGAGACTGATAAGCTGCCAACACTTCACTAGACATATAGTGCAAAAAAACATGTAAAACAATAATGTGGCGATCAATTGTGAACAAATAAAATCGTATACAGAATTGAACCTGGAATGCTCAAAATGTGGATATATGGTGAATGAACAACCAATAATAAATGAAAGTGCTAAATAGGTGAATAAAAAGCAAGCGTTCAAAATTGCTCAAATGCATAAATGAACGCTATGAAACAGTCCATCTTGAAGCCTGTGTAAAGGTAATCCAATGAGGAGGGAGTTGCAGTAGTCGAGGCGAGAGATAACCAGGGAGTGAATTAGAAGCTTTGTGGTGTCATTGGTTAGAGAGGTGAGTATTTTGGAGATGTTGCGGAGGTGGAGGCAGCAAGCTTTGGAAAGTGATTGGATGTGGGCCCGAAAGGGGGGTTCAGAGTCCAGGATTACTCCTAGCACCCTGGCATGCGGGGACAGGTTGATAGTTGTGCCCATTGATCTTGACAGAGAAGTCAGGGTAAGGGGCACAAAGGGGAGGAAATATTATGAGTTCGGTTTTGGATAGATTGATTTTGAGGAAGTGGCGTAACATCCAGACTGAAGTGTCAGTTATTAAATTATGCGTGATAGAGTGAGCTGAGGGGACATTAGCATAGAAATGGTACTGAAAGACATGGAAGGTTATCAGCTGACACAGGGAGGAGGTGTAGATCAAGAATAGGAGAGGTCCAAAGACAGAATCTTTGGGGACCCCGATGGAAAAGGGAGGAGGAGGAGGAAGTAGAATTGTGGGTGACACTGAAGGTGTGGTTGGATAGGTAGGATGAGAACCAATGAAGAGTGCAGTCACAGAGATCAAAGGAAGTGGAGTTTTTTGAGAAGGGGTTGGTACACCATATCAAAGGCAGCAGAGAGGTCCAGGAGTAGAAGTACAGAATAGTGACCATTGGTTTTAGCCATTAGTAAATAATTTGGGAGTTTTAGAAGAGCAGATTCTGTGGAGTGTTGATGGCAAAATCAAGGGGGGAGGAGACAGCATCAGCGCAAGCTAAACATTGTATTGAAATATAATTTTTACGCCTGCTTGTTGTGTAGACAGGAGGACATTTGGGGGTCAGCACAAAACACGTCACATCTATGAGCAGTTTAAAAGTAACATCTGATTTCAGAAGACACTATCTGATCTTGCGTGTAAAGTCTGTTACCAGGGTTTGATCTTGCAGACGTATTGTTCCTCTGTTGATGGGTGCATACACATTTATAAGACATGTTTGGTGCATGTCATACACATGCATTTTCACCTGACAGGCAGATGAGACACTGCTGTACCTCCAACTGTTGTATACCTGTATTATTTACATTTTCCCTCTGGATGGCATAGTCAAAACATATGACAAAACAACTTTGGTTACCAGTGCTTAAGAAATAGATCCTTCATGAATTGACTTACAAATGTTGTTACTTCCAGTTCACACCTATTCACATTTACTATGGTTCAAAATGTTAAAAACAGATGTAACTGCATAAAAAGCAACACTATTGCCGCGTACACACGATCGGAATTGCCGTTGGAAAAACCTTGGATGGTTTTTCCGACGGAATTCCGCTCAAGCTTGGCTTGCATACACACGGTCACACAAAAGTTCTCTGAACTTTCGACTGTCAAGAACGCGGTGACGTACCACACGACGACGAGCCGAGAAAATTAAGTTCAATACTTCTGAGCATGCGTTGAATTGTTTCCGAGCATGCGTAGGAATTTTGTGCATCGGAATTGCTACAGACGATCTGAACTTTTTCCGTTGGAAAAATAGAGAACCTACTCTCAATCTTTTGTTGGCGGAAATTCAGACAGCAAAAATCCGATGGAGTATACACACGGTCGGAATTTCCGACCAAAAGCTCACATCAAACTTTTCTTGTCGGAATTTCCGATCGTGTGTACGCGGCATAGCAGACATTTGGACATAATTCATGAAATGCTTCAAAAGATCATCAAAAACACATCAGGTTCACATAGGTGTGAACACTCCTAAGGCCCTTTTTTCACTTTTTTATACTAATATCACCACAAATTGTGCTTTTCTTTTATGTCAATGACTTAACCGTACTTATAGTTTATAACCTTTAACCATAATAATAATACAATATGAGAAAAAGGGGGGGACAGCGGGTATACTCAGTACCCAGGGATTTTTTGAAAACACGGTGCTTGATAGAGATAAACACAATTGTCAAAATCAATAAAAGATTAAATTTTATTACATGAAGCATAAAAACAATACACAAAATTATTAACCATCCTTCAAGATATGTAGGTCAGTTTTCAAAAAGATGCAATTCACTGCTTGATTTCCACTCAACTAGTTTCGCTCCCAGCGGAGCTTCTTCAGGAGTGTAATAGAGTAATAGCAGGTTTAAACTGTGAATACAGGATGTACAACAATTAGCAACATAGAATGGTTAAAAGTATGTAAGACTTTAATGTTGAACATTTCAGAAAAATTGATAAATTGACGTGCCCAAAGCACGCTAATGGTTAAGTAGTTCATAAGGGTAGATCATTAACACAATAGATCCGTTCACACTGAAATGGTGATGGCCCATGCTGAGCATCATACAAACACATATGTATACACTCACCGACTTACATGTGTAGCTACAAACTGGAAGAACAAATGGCATTTCCACTGGTATTAGTTGACCGGTTTGCCCAATCCACTGAAACAACCCATAGGGTTAGCAACCACAAGGGTAAAGAAAATCTATTGAAGACTGGAAATAGAAAGCATACAAAAGGTATATAGTGAATAGATGTTAAATCTAGCAAATTCAACATAATTCATCCTGAAATGGATGGAAAGACAACCTCTTACCTTGAGAGGTTGTTAGTATGGGTCACTAGATCCAAAGTCAGCAGTATGCCAATAGGGAGTTGTAAAAATCCTTATAGAGCACAAAGTGTCTATTTGTGCTAAGAAAGACAAACCCTCGGGCTGAATGATTGGAAACACATAGTGAAAAAATAACTTCACTGGTTACATTGCACTCAAGATGGTTGGGTGGGATGGATGAGCTGGTCACCAGCTGTAAATAAAAAAATATAGCAGACAAAGTGATGAGCAACCTCGGCCACTGCGAGGAGAAAGTTATCAACACAGCGGACAAGCGATTGTCCATAACAGCAGCCTACCTGGGCAAGTTGAAAAGGGGTCAGAATCCGTCCGGCTGGAGCAGGTATATCTCCAAGCCCCAGGGCGGCGAAAGATCCTCGCAGACTGTCGGCGGACCGGAGCCGCATTTAAAATACCCCCATCGCGGCGGCGTCTGACGTCATCGCCGCGATGCGGACGTACATTGGTGGATCAATGATGACGCGCACCGCCGTCCAAGAGTTGGACTGGCGTGAGCGTCATTGAGACAGCAGCCAACGTGGCGTGTCACACACCAAGCGAGGTGTGTGTCAGTCAGCTGGACGCTGCTGAGGCCAGCCGCGCCATCTTGAATAAGGGAAAACAGAATATATAGATAATAGTAAATGAACCCAGCGTCATTGAGAGAGTGGGAACAAGAATATATATGGTGTAATGACATTAATAATCAAAATCTATATTAAAGCAGCGCAGGTGGAACTCACAGAATGACTGTCAACATTGATCATCAATTTGGGGCACCCCATTGAAAGCTCGACTGGCATCACGAGTATATCAAAGCAGGGGGCCCCCGGGCGTCCGTATGGTTGCCCGGGGTGAATCATGAATTGAGCCAGTCAGCAAATACCAGATGCAATATAGAGAAAATAAATTTGGTATGAAAAAATTTTTTTATTATTATACAGGGACACGTTGTGTCACCCAAGTAGATAAATAATCGAAATTAGATAATAACTAGAATGCCAATTTTTCACAAAGAGTAAACCCAATTTGTAGCAAGGGTCTGAAGTAAAGCAAATGGGCGGAACTGGTGAAGCTCAGGATGGAACATGAACATACAGTATGACGGATTACATGAATCATGAAAAATACATTGTAAGTTAAACTTTCCAACTTAGGAAACATGTGTTAATATATGAGGAATGCAAAGTGTTGCAAGGGATGAATCTAAGTGAGATAAAGAAATGAAAAAAGATTGAAGATAAAATAATATGAAATGAAAAAATGATAACTGGACTCAATTTGAATTTATAACAATATAGCAAAAAATTAAAAAAATATATTGATGAATATTAGATAATGGAGTAAATGTTGGACGAACAATGCTATAGTAATTCACGGCAGAACTCTATAAAAACGGCTTAAAGCTAAAGGCATCGTTTAAACCAGGGTGCCTAAGAGCTGATAACCTATGGATCCATCTGGCCTCTTTCTGCAGTAGAATTTTATCAAAATTCCCTCCTCTCTCCCCTGGGGGAATGTGTTCTAAGGCGGAAAAATGCATTACTGCACTATCAAATTGATGAAACAGACCTACATGCCGGCTAATTGGGGTTTCCATTTTCTTTTTCCTTATCAGAGAAACATGGTCTCTGACACGGTGAAAGAAGGGCCTTTTGGTCTTGCCGACATAGAATGCATCACATTGGCATTGCATTAAGTATACTATACCAATGGATTGGCACGTGACTGAAAACATAGGTCTGTGTACTTGTCCGTCCGGAAGAGTAACCGTGGAGGAGGAATGTAAATATCTGCAGAATTTACATTTATGACAAGGCCTAGTGCCCCTAAACGGGATGGGATTAGACGGCGATGAAGAAAAGTGGCTATGGACCAGAGTGTCTCGTAGAGATCGCGCTCTCTTGTAGGTGATCTGTGGATACGGTTTGATAAATTTAGAAATTTGATCATCGCTGGTTAGTAGGTACCAGTATTTTTGTAGGATGAGGCGCACCTGTTGGTGTTGGTTTGAAAATGTAGTTATCAACCTAACACCCGGGTCAGATTTTGTTTTCTTGGGACCATGCAGAAGAGCACTTCTATTTTGTTTTTTGGTTCTAGCATAAGCCTTTTTAAGGCACTTGTTGCTGTAACCTCGTTCTAAAAAACGGGCCCTCAATAGTTTAGCCTCATGTTCAAAGTCCTTTGAACTGCTACAGTTCCGCCGCAATCTCAAATATTGCCCATAGGGCACACTTGAGATCAGAGGTTTGGGATGGGCACTCCCTGCATGCAGCAGGGAGTTTCCAGCCGAAGATTTACGATAAAGGGAGGTGCTGATGGTACCATCAGTTTTGATGTTGATTTTGAGATCCAGAAAGGTCAACTCCCTTTGGCTAATTTCAAAAGTGAATTTGAGATTAAAGTTATTGATCTTTAAGGAATCAAGGAAAGTGGTAAGGGCATCTCTGGGGCCGGTCCAAATAAAGAAAATATCGTCAATGAATCGTCGCCATATTGGGATAAAATCCAAATGGCTCTGTAAATCCTCTCTAAAAAAGAGGTTTCTCTCCCACCCCCCCAGATACAGGTTCGCGTAGGAGGGGGCACACTTGGTCCCCATTGCCACCCCCTGTATCTGGAGGTAGTGGGAGTCTCCAAACAAAAAAATATTGTTAGATAAAATGAATTCGAGAAGGTTCAAAATGAACGAGATATAGGCCCGAGAGATGCCCCTATCCTCGGTGATGAAGCCCTCCACAACCTCCACACCAAGTTGGTGTGGTATGGAGTTGTAGAGGGCCTCAACATCAAGTGCCACCAACCAAGATCCCTCAGGCACAGAAATGCCATCTAAGGTTCTTAAAAGGTCAGTTGTATCCTGTAGATACGATACCAGCCCTTCAACATGAGGTCTGAGAAAGTCATCGATCAGTTGACTAGCCGTCTCTGTCAGGGAACCATTGCCCGAGACAATAGGACGTCCCGGGGGAGAGGACAAGTTCTTGTGAACTTTAGGTAATGCATAGAGAGTGGGGGTTCTAGGATTGGTGACACTGAGAAATTCCCAAGTTTTTTTGGTGATTAAACCATCAAAAAATGTCTGTACTATACTGCCGATCAAATGTCTGTACCGTTCAGTAACCAGATGCAAATGAGCACTAGATACTTTCCGGTACCAACTTTTGTTGGTCAGTAGGTTCATGACCATTTGCTCATAGTCACAACAGTTCATAACCACCAAGTTGCCCCCCTTGTCGGAGGGCTTGATGATAATCTCTTTGTTGAGCTGTAGAGATCGCAATGCCTCACGTTGAGAATCACTAAGATTGGAATCGGCCTGTGATTTCCAGTTTGACTGGTTTATCTCCAACGTCACCTGTTTTGTGAAAGCCCAAATATTGGGATTTCCCTGTAGTAATGGGAATAAATTGGATTTGGGTTTGTATTCCCGTTGAACAGATTTTATTACCAAAGGATTAGAGGAGGGTGGGGCCTGGGGGGGAGGGGAGGGCAACGTTGACATACACTGTTCCTCTAGAGCCCGTGCCTCATCAAGGTCCGTGAGGTCAACGTTGCCCTCCTCCCATAGCTCCATGAGTTCCTCAAGAGCCTTTAAGTCCTCAATGTTCATTTCCTGCCATAAAGGATTGGCCAGAGTGGTAGTCTGAGACTGATCTTCGGGTTTGTCATAAAGAACTCGGAATAGTAATTTCCTGGAAAATAGATTTAAATCTTTGATGAGTTCGAACTTATCAATTTGGTGAGTAGGGCAAAAAGTAAGTCCCAGTTTTAAAACTGAGATCTGATCAGGGGTCAATGCATATGAGGACAAATTGATTACCTCAAGTTCGTTTTCGAGAATTTTTGATTCTGTGGATCTGAATTTACCTGCTTCCTTGGGTCTAGTGCCAACGACGGAGCTGGCTGAGCCAGCCGAAAATCCGCCTGATTGGAAAGACAAGGGTGCGCAGAATTGCTTACCTGTGCCGCAAGTGAGGAAGTGAGGGCTGAGGTGGAGATGGGAGTGATGAGTGGTTGGATAGAATGTGTCATCGCAGTGCCGGAAGTTGAGGAGATTTTGGCCGAGGTTGCCCTGGTCGTGATGGGTGCCCGAGACGAGGCAGTGCGCTGAGAAGGGAAAGATTTAGTGGATGTCTTACCATTACGGGCCTGAAAAAAGCCGTGAGTTTTAGGCATAGGGAGTGCCTCTGGTGCCTGTGAGGAAGAAAAAGAGGAAGCAGAAGAGTCAGATTCACTAGGATCATGGTATGATTCATTTGATTGACGTTTAGTATTTTGAAAACGTCTGCGGCTTTTGAAACTCGTGCCCCAATTGTAGGCCTGAATATTATCGTATGCCAATTTGTCCCTGACAAACTTTTTTTCTTTGGTTTTAAGAATATTGGAGACAAACACCTCCAAATCAGCTTTTAAGGAAGTTTCTCTGACTATAAACGATTCATCAGAGACGATGGTTTCATTGGCTTTATAGAGGTCTTCAATTTCTCTATCAATAGCAATCAAATCAGAAGCATATTGTTTATTCAATAGTTCCATCATGTGGATGGAACAGGTTTGGAGGTTAATTTCCCATTCTGCTTTGAATGCAGGATCAATTTGGTTCAAGGTAGGAAAAATTTGAACTCGAAGACCCCAAGGGACAACATTGTCCTCTATATATTTAAGAAAGTACCATCTATTCCAAAATAGTCTGGACTTTCTTTCCAACATCCGTTGGAGTCTCATGATAAAGCGATCCATGGACAGACCTCCACTGGCAGTGTTTTGAGCCTTGTGGATTTTGTCCATGTAGCCTTCGAAAGCATTACCGCAGTAGCTTGCCATGTTGGTACTACAAGGGGACAAATGAACAAGATAACAGTGAAAAGGCACCAATGAATAAGGATAAAGAGTAGGATAATAAGAAAGAAACCCAAAAAAAAAAAAGAGAAAAATAAACAAATAGATTCAGCACTTTGCAACAGTACATAGATGCATGAACACCATACTAATGTTATTAAAAATTTGGAATGGTCCTTAAATAGTATTGGTATCGCACTTGAGAATCAAGCGGGATACTGCATAAATTTATACAAAAATGATTTGACTAAGTACAAGAGCACCCCGGAGAGAGAAGGGTGGGTAACACCCGGGTATTTGAAAACTAATATATTGGGGTACTCTTGGTCAAATCAAAAAGCACCACATCCCATTGTAATTTAATATGAGAAAAAGGGGGGGACAGCGGGTATACTCAGTACCCAGGGATTTTTTGAAAACACGGTGCTTGATAGAGATAAACACAATTGTCAAAATCAATAAAAGATTAAATTTTATTACATGAAGCATAAAAACAATACACAAAATTATTAACCATCCTTCAAGATATGTAGGTCAGTTTTCAAAAAGATGCAATTCACTGCTTGATTTCCACTCAACTAGTTTCGCTCCCAGCGGAGCTTCTTCAGGAGTGTAATAGAGTAATAGCAGGTTTAAACTGTGAATACAGGATGTACAACAATTAGCAACATAGAATGGTTAAAAGTATGTAAGACTTTAATGTTGAACATTTCAGAAAAATTGATAAATTGACGTGCCCAAAGCACGCTAATGGTTAAGTAGTTCATAAGGGTAGATCATTAACACAATAGATCCGTTCACACTGAAATGGTGATGGCCCATGCTGAGCATCATACAAACACATATGTATACACTCACCGACTTACATGTGTAGCTACAAACTGGAAGAACAAATGGCATTTCCACTGGTATTAGTTGACCGGTTTGCCCAATCCACTGAAACAACCCATAGGGTTAGCAACCACAAGGGTAAAGAAAATCTATTGAAGACTGGAAATAGAAAGCATACAAAAGGTATATAGTGAATAGATGTTAAATCTAGCAAATTCAACATAATTCATCCTGAAATGGATGGAAAGACAACCTCTTACCTTGAGAGGTTGTTAGTATCGGTCACTAGATCCAAAGTCAGCAGTATGCCAATAGGGAGTTGTAAAAATCCTTATAGAGCACAAAGTGTCTATTTGTGCTAAGAAAGACAAACCCTCGGGCTGAATGATTGGAAACACATAGTGAAAAAATAACTTCACTGGTTACATTGCACTCAAGATGGTTGGGTGGGATGGATGAGCTGGTCACCAGCTGTAAATAAAAAAATATAGCAGACAAAGTGATGAGCAACCTCGGCCACTGCGAGGAGAAAGTTATCAACACAGCGGACAAGCGATTGTCCATAACAGCAGCCTACCTGGGCAAGTTGAAAAGGGGTCAGAATCCGTCCGGCTGGAGCAGGTATATCTCCAAGCCCCAGGGCGGCGAAAGATCCTCGCAGACTGTCGGCGGACCGGAGCCGCATTTAAAATACCCCCATCGCGGCGGCGTCTGACGTCATCGCCGCGATGCGGACGTACATTGGTGGATCAATGATGACGCGCACCGCCGTCCAAGAGTTGGACTGGCGTGAGCGTCATTGAGACAGCAGCCAACGTGGCGTGTCACACACCAAGCGAGGTGTGTGTCAGTCAGCTGGACGCTGCTGAGGCCAGCCGCGCCATCTTGAATAAGGGAAAACAGAATATATAGATAATAGTAAATGAACCCAGCGTCATTGAGAGAGTGGGAACAAGAATATATATGGTGTAATGACATTAATAATCAAAATCTATATTAAAGCAGCGCAGGTGGAACTCACAGAATGACTGTCAACATTGATCATCAATTTGGGGCACCCCATTGAAAGCTCGACTGGCATCACGAGTATATCAAAGCAGGGGGCCCCCGGGCGTCCGTATGGTTGCCCGGGGTGAATCATGAATTGAGCCAGTCAGCAAATACCAGATGCAATATAGAGAAAATAAATTTGGTATGAAAAATTTTTTTTATTATTATACAGGGACACATTGTGTCACCCAAGTAGATAAATAATCGAAATTAGATAATAACTAGAATGCCAATTTTTCACAAAGAGTAAACCCAATTTGTAGCAAGGGTCTGAAGTAAAGCAAATGGGCGGAACTGGTGAAGCTCAGGATGGAACATGAACATACAGTATGACGGATTACATGAATCATGAAAAATACATTGTAAGTTAAACTTTCCAACTTAGGAAACATGTGTTAATATATGAGGAATGCAAAGTGTTGCAAGGGATGAATCTAAGTGAGATAAAGAAATGAAAAAAGATTGAAGATAAAATAATATGAAATGAAAAAATGATAACTGGACTCAATTTGAATTTATAACAATATAGCAAAAAATTAAAAAAATATATTGATGAATATTAGATAATGGAGTAAATGTTGGACGAACAATGCTATAGTAATTCACGGCAGAACTCTATAAAAACGGCTTAAAGCTAAAGGCATCGTTTAAACCAGGGTGCCTAAGAGCTGATAACCTATGGATCCATCTGGCCTCTTTCTGCAGTAGAATTTTATCAAAATTCCCTCCTCTCTCCCCTGGGGGAATGTGTTCTAAGGCGGAAAAATGCATTACTGCACTATCAAATTGATGAAACAGACCTACATGCCGGCTAATTGGGGTTTCCATTTTCTTTTTCCTTATCAGAGAAACATGGTCTCTGACACGGTGAAAGAAGGGCCTTTTGGTCTTGCCGACATAGAATGCATCACATTGGCATTGCATTAAGTATACTATACCAATGGATTGGCACGTGACTGAAAACATAGGTCTGTGTACTTGTCCGTCCGGAAGAGTAACCGTGGAGGAGGAATGTAAATATCTGCAGAATTTACATTTATGACAAGGCCTAGTGCCCCTAAACGGGATGGGATTAGACGGCGATGAAGAAAAGTGGCTATGGACCAGAGTGTCTCGTAGAGATCGCGCTCTCTTGTAGGTGATCTGTGGATACGGTTTGATAAATTTAGAAATTTGATCATCGCTGGTTAGTAGGTACCAGTATTTTTGTAGGATGAGGCGCACCTGTTGGTGTTGGTTTGAAAATGTAGTTATCAACCTAACACCCGGGTCAGATTTTGTTTTCTTGGGACCATGCAGAAGAGCACTTCTATTTTGTTTTTTGGTTCTAGCATAAGCCTTTTTAAGGCACTTGTTGCTGTAACCTCGTTCTAAAAAACGGGCCCTCAATAGTTTAGCCTCATGTTCAAAGTCCTTTGAACTGCTACAGTTCCGCCGCAATCTCAAATATTGCCCATAGGGCACACTTGAGATCAGAGGTTTGGGATGGGCACTCCCTGCATGCAGCAGGGAGTTTCCAGCCGAAGATTTACGATAAAGGGAGGTGCTGATGGTACCATCAGTTTTGATGTTGATTTTGAGATCCAGAAAGGTCAACTCCCTTTGGCTAATTTCAAAAGTGAATTTGAGATTAAAGTTATTGATCTTTAAGGAATCAAGGAAAGTGGTAAGGGCATCTCTGGGGCCGGTCCAAATAAAGAAAATATCGTCAATGAATCGTCGCCATATTGGGATAAAATCCAAATGGCTCTGTAAATCCTCTCTAAAAAAGAGGTTTCTCTCCCACCCCCCCAGATACAGGTTCGCGTAGGAGGGGGCACACTTGGTCCCCATTGCCACCCCCTGTATCTGGAGGTAGTGGGAGTCTCCAAACAAAAAAATATTCTTCTAGCTGCCCACATATGGGAGAAATTCAAAATAATTTAATCATGTCAATACACTGTTGTGTATTATATAGCTATCACATACTATGTTGTTTTTTCTCTTATATAGAGACTAAATTGTCTTCAAACTATTGCATGAACCTTGAAGAAGGAAATAATGGAGGCTATCACAGATATAGCTCGAGTATCCGAAACATGTCGGTTGTGTCACCACTAGCTATATGACTTACATGTCTCAAGTAGTAAGATGTCCTCATGCAATTGTTTTTCAATGACTGTATATGTCTGTTCCTCTCTTTGCTTTTAAACCATTTTTGATATATAAGTGTATTATGTATAAATAAAATTCTTTATATTTTTCTATATATACTTGGTGGCAATCCATAATTTACTCCAATCCACACAATCCCAGGGGCACCCCTTTTCCAATTTTTTCAAAATTACCGGGATGTGATTGGTAAAAATGGTAACTTGCCCTGTACCCGCTGGCTAATGGCTTCATCTTCCCCTAATTAATATAAGCTGACTGACACACACCTCGGTTGGTGTGTGACACGCCACGTTGGCTGCTGTCTCAATGACGCTCACGCCAGTCCAACTCTTGGACGGCGGTGCGCGTCATCATTGATCCACCAATGTACGTCCGCATCGCGGCGATGACGTCAGACGCCGCCGCGATGGGGGTATTTTAAATGCGGCTCCGGTCCGCCGACAGTCTGCGAGGATCTTTCGCCGCCCTGGGGCTTGGAGATATACCTGCTCCAGCCGGACGGATTCTGACCCCTTTTCAACTTGCCCAGGTAGGCTGCTGTTATGGACAATCGCTTGTCCGCTGTGTTGATAACTTTCTCCTCGCAGTGGCCGAGGTTGCTCATCACTTTGTCTGCTATATTTTTTTATTTACAGCTGGTGACCAGCTCATCCATCCCACCCAACCATCTTGAGTGCAATGTAACCAGTGAAGTTATTTTTTCACTATGTGTTTCCAATCATTCAGCCCGAGGGTTTGTCTTTCTTAGCACAAATAGACACTTTGTGCTCTATAAGGATTTTTACAACTCCCTATTGGCATACTGCTGACTTTGGATCTAGTGACCCATACTAACAACCTCTCAAGGTAAGAGGTTGTCTTTCCATCCATTTCAGGATGAATTATGTTGAATTTGCTAGATTTAACATCTATTCACTATATACCTTTTGTATGCTTTCTATTTCCAGTCTTCAATAGATTTTCTTTACCCTTGTGGTTGCTAACCCTATGGGTTGTTTCAGTGGATTGGGCAAACCGGTCAACTAATACCAGTGGAAATGCCATTTGTTCTTCCAGTTTGTAGCTACACATGTAAGTCGGTGAGTGTATACATATGTGTTTGTATGATGCTCAGCATGGGCCATCACCATTTCAGTGTGAACGGATCTATTGTGTTAATGATCTACCCTTATGAACTACTTAACCATTAGCGTGCTTTGGGCACGTCAATTTATCAATTTTTCTGAAATGTTCAACATTAAAGTCTTACATACTTTTAACCATTCTATGTTGCTAATTGTTGTACATCCTGTATTCACAGTTTAAACCTGCTATTACTCTATTACACTCCTGAAGAAGCTCCGCTGGGAGCGAAACTAGTTGAGTGGAAATCAAGCAGTGAATTGCATCTTTTTGAAAACTGACCTACATATCTTGAAGGATGGTTAATAATTTTGTGTATTGTTTTTATGCTTCATGTAATAAAATTTAATCTTTTATTGATTTTGACAATTGTGTTTATCTCTATCAAGCACCGTGTTTTCAAAAAATCCCTGGGTACTGAGTATACCCGCTGTCCCCCCCTTTTTCTCATATTAAATTACAATGGGATGTGGTGCTTTTTGATTTGACCAAGAGTACCCCAATATATTAATAATAATAATACAGTTCACTTACAAAACCATATTATGTTTAGTGTAAACATAATTCGACAACATGCAGAAGTGTAAAATAAAATAAGATTGTTACGGGTTGAAGAGATTAATGCCGAAAGTCAGGCCTCGTACACACGGCCGAGATTCTCGTCGAAAAAAACATGTTGTTTTTTTCGATGAGATTCTTGGACAAGAAAATTGTCCCGGCCGAGTGTACACACGCTCGATTCAAAGAACCCGCGGTTCTTTGAATGGAGCGTACGCGGTGACGTCATCGACTACGACGAGCATGCGCTCGTCACATTCGATGCCGTCGCCGCCATCTTGGTATACCCTACGTATGCCTAGGAAGCTACCGCGCATGCGTCGAATTCATTTAGAACATGCGCGGGCTTCCCGGCGGACAGGTAAGTGTACACACACTCACTTTTCTCGTCGAGAAACATGCCGAGGAGAATCTCGATGAGAAAATAGAGAGCAGGTTCTCTATTTTCTCGTTGAGGTTACTTGTCGGTTTTCTCGACGAGAAACCCGATAGCCGCGTACACACGACCGATTTACTCGGCAAGACCTCTCTGCCAGCAAGTTTCTTGCTGGTTCTTGCCGAGAAAATCGGTCGTGTGAACGAGGCCTCAGAGTTAAAAATGGGCTATGGTAAACTTATGACAGAACTAGTAGATTTAATTTCAAGTCATTAACATAAAAACCTTGTTTGAATTTCAAGTGGAGCTTTTATTTATTTATTTTTCAATTTAACTCAGGTGTCAAATTCTGCAGTGGAAAAATACTTTTTTAGATTGGGGTGGCTGAACAGCCCTAACAGTATTCATTGTTGTACTGAGAGCAAGATGAATACCATCAATATTTATGTCAGCAGTGGTTCTGTCAGCTCTTGTCAAAAAGGGGTATCAAAAATAAATAGATGCATTTTTTTTTCAGCTCCTTCTTGTGCATTCTACCAAAGTGTGTCATTGTTTTCTAGAAAGCCATTTACAAAACAAAGGTTTGGATCCAACATTCAGGTGCAGCATATTAAACAGCTCTATTCAATCATTCAATATACTTTAGCAAAAATCTTGAATACCTAAGTTATCAGTGCTCTTTGCCAGGCATTAACTTGTTAAATGAGTCTTAATTATACATAAGCAGATGGAGATTTGAATTAAAATTACCTTACACTCGAGTGGCTTTAGTTCATTATAACATATCTTCCTCTTAATCATTTAGGCAGTCTCATCATCGTTCATATAGGAAGTTATTAAAGTATTATAATTTCCATATTTCATCTGATAGTTCCACTATTAAATGGCAAGAAATGCACATTATGACCCAACTTATACCACTGAAAAGTGAATTATTCATGCTAGCTAGAGATTTTTGTGTTTTGTCTTTCTGCACAAAGGCTTCATTTTAGCTTATTCTAGATATTATCACCTAATAATTAGATCTTCTAATGTCACCCTCATAAATGTTTCCAAAATGTGCATATGGCTTGAAAACTGTAACTGAATTAAATACTTTTGACACCTGACATTGCTAAGTATTATGCACAATGCAGGAGATCTATATACAGTGGCGGCTGGTGCTCAAAATTTTTGGGGGGGGCGCAAACAAACTGAAAAAAATAAAATAAATTGCCGCCACTGTGCCCATTAAACGCAGCCACTGTGCCCAAACGCCACCAGTTTGCCCCCTCAAATACAGCCAGTTTGTTTCCATATACAGCCAGTGTGCCCCCATATATATAACCAGTGTGCCCCCATATATACAGCCAGTGTGCCCCCATATACAGCCAGTGTGCCCCCATATACAGCCAGTGTGCCCCCATATATATATAGCCAGTGTGCCCCCATATACAGCCAGTTTGTCCCCATATATATAGCCAGTGTGCCCCCATATACAGCCAGTGTGTCCCCATATATATAGCCAGTGTGCCCCCGTATACAGCCAGTTTGTCCCCATATACAGCCAGTTCCCCCCAAATGCAGCCAGTTTGTCCCCCATATACAGCCAGTTCCCCCCAAATGCAGCCAGTTTGTCCCCCATATACAGCCAGTTCCCCCCAAATGCAGCCAGTTTGTCCCCCATATACAGCCAGTTCCCCCCAAATGCAGCCAGCGTGTCCCCCATATACAGCCAGTTCCCCCCATATTCAGCCAGTTTGTCCCCCATATACAGCCAGTTCCCCCCATATTCGGCCAGTTTGTCCCCCATATACAGCCAGTTCCCCCCATATTCAGCCAGTTTGTCCCCCATATTCAGCCAGTTCCCCCCATATTCAGCCAGTTTGTCCCCCATATACAGCCAGTTTGTCCCCCATATTCAGCCAGTTCCCCCCATATTCAGCCAGTTTGTCCCCCATATACAGCCAGTTCCCCCCAAATGCAGCCAGTTTGTCCCCCATATTCAGCCAGTTTGTCCCCCATATTCAGACAGTTTGTCCCCCATATTCAGCCAGTTTGTCCCCCAAATGCAGCCTGTTCCCCCCCCAGCCCTGCACTTACCTTCCTCGGTCCGCACCGTCCTCGATGTGTTCTCCCGCCCTCGATGTCGCTTCAGCCAATCAGGTTACTGGTAACCAGATCCGGTGAACCTGATTGGCTGAAACCTCCACACAGTCTTCTCCCAGGAACGCACCCCCGTGCGTACCTGGGAGGAGTTTTTGGAAGCCAAATACAGCGTGAGAGCTGTATTTGGAAAGCCTATCAGAGCCGTTGGCTCTGATAGGCACTTCTAAGTTACACCCACCGCCGGTGACAATACATAGATTCAAAGTTGGCAGTATACAATTGTGTGCTTTAAATGAATAGACCACTGAGTAGCCTAAACAGGGGAGAGTGCCAGCATTTTAATATTATAGGTGCATAGGGCTGCATGCTTCCATCCCTGGAAATATGAATATAAAAAACTAAAAGGTTGGGACTTTATATGAGGCGCAGGTCATTGGCCGAGCACCTCCATCCCCGATAATTGAACAGAAAAGGACAAGGGTGGGACTTTAAATGAAGCATGCATCCCAGGAGATAACACAAAACAATTGAATATGGCAGGTATCTAGTCTGATAGAACCAAAGACATTACATGAGAGCATTCCATGACAACAATTGGCAGTCAGTATTTTAATCGCATAAAGAATATAACAAAAACAATTATGACATAGCATACCTAGTTTAGTAGTCAAAATTGAATAGTACATAAATTATAACAATTAATGGTATTAGAATGTGATAACATGTTCGGTTCATATATAAAAACAGTAAAAAGGGGGGCCAATTCATTGAAGCGTGTCTCAATGGTAAAAGAGTAGGACTTTATTATGCATGCTTCATTTAAAGTCCCACCCTTGTCCTTTTCTGTTCAATTACAGCCTGAAGTCTGGAACGCATAGACATCACCAGACGCTGGGTTTCATCCCTGGTGAAGCTCTGCCAGGCCTCTACTGCAACTGTCTTCAGTTCCTGCTTGTTCTTGGGGCATTTTCCCTTCAGTTTGGTCTTCAGCAAGTGAAATGCATACTCAATCGGATTCAGGTCAGGTGATTGACTTGGCCATTGCAGAATATTCCACTTCTTTCCCTTAAAAAACTCTTTGGTTGCTTTCGCAGTATGCTTGGGGTCATTGTCCATCTGCACTGTGAAGCGCCGTCCAATGAGTTCTGAAGCATTTGGCATTCATCCTGCTGCAGTCACATCATCAATAAATACAAGAGAACCAGTTCCATTGGCAGCTATACATGCCCACGGCATGACACTACCACCACCATGCTTCACTGATGAGGTGGTATGCTTTGGATCATGATCAGTTCCTTTCCTTCTCCATACTCTTCTCTTCCCATCACTCTGGTACAAGTTGATCTTGGTCTCATCTGTCCATAGGATGTTGTTCCAGAACTGTGAAGGCTTTTTTAGATGTTGTTTGTCAAACTGTAATCTGGCCTTCCTGTTTTTGAGGCCCACCAATGGTTTACATCTTGTAGTGAACCCTCTGTATTCACTCTGGTGAAGTCTTCTCTTGATTGTTGACTTTGACACACATACACCTACCTCCTGGAGAGTGTTCTTGATCTGGCCAACTGTTGTGAAGGGTGTTTTCTTCACCAGGGAAAGAATTATTCGGTCATCCATCACAGTTGTTTTCCGTGGTCTTCCGGGTCTTTTGGTGTTGCTGAGTTCACCGGTGCGTTCTTTCTTTTTAAGGATGTTCCAAACAGTTGATTTGGCCACACCTAATGTTTTTGCTATCTCTCTGATGGGTTTGTTTTGTTTTTTCAGCCTAATGATTGCTTGCTTCACTGATAGTGACAGCTCTTTGGATCTCATATTGAGAGTTGACAGCAACAGATTCCAAATGCAAATAGCACACTTGAAATTAACTCTGGACCTTTTATCTCCTCCTTGTAAATGGGATAATGAGGGAATAACACACACCTGGCCATGGAACAGCTGAGCAGCCAATTGTCCCATTACTTTTGGTCCCTTAAAAAGTGGGAGGCGCATATACAAACTGTTGTAATTCCTACACCGTTCACGTGATTTGGATGTAAATACCCTCAAATTAAAGCTGAAAGTCTGCAGTTAATACACATCTTGTTCGGTTCATTTCAAATCAATTGTGGTGGTGTATAGAGCCAAAAAGATTAGAATTGTGTAGATGTCCCAATATTTATGGACCTGACTGTATCTTTTCATGTGACAACACTGAAGAAATGACACTTTTCTAGAATGTTAAGTAGTGAGTGTACAACTTGTATAACAGTGTAAATTTTCTGTCCCCTCCAAATAACTCAACACAGCCATTAATGTCTAAACCGCTGGCAACAAAAGTGAGTACACCCCTAAGTGAAAATATCCAAATTGGGCCCAATTAGCCATTTTCCTCCCTGGTGTCATGTGACTCTTTAGTGTAACAGGGTCCCAGGTGTGAATGGGGAGCAGGTGTGTTAAATTTGTTGTTATCGCTCTCACTCTCTCATACTAGTCATAGAAGTTTTACATTGCACCTCATGGCAAAGAACTCTCTGAGGATCTGAAAAAAAGAGTTGTTGCTCTACATGAAGATGGCCAAGGCTATAAGAAGATTGTCAATACCCTGAAACTGAGCTGCAGCACGGTGGCCAAGACCATACAGCGGTCTAACAGGACAGCTTCCACTCAGAGCAGGACTCCCCATGGCTAACCAAAGAATTTGAGTGCACGTCCTCAGCGTCAAATCCAGAGGTTGTCTTTGGGAAATAGACGTATGAGTGTAAACACACACATCCCAGGTTCACTCAGGGGCGAGGAGACTAATCGTGTGTTCATACAATGTATGAACATCGATCAATCTCTTCCCCTAGTCAGTCCCCTTGATCGCCCCTAGTGTTAACCCCTTCCCTGCCAGTGACATTTTTACAGTAATCAGTGCATTTGTATAGCACTGATCGCTGTATAAATGCCAATGGTCCCAAAAATGTGTCAAAAGTGTCCTTATTTATGACTTCTGAACTCTGCATTACTTACTTCTGACCACTGCACTTTGCATTTTTTTTATAATTAACTATGTTACTTACTCCTCACCCCTTCACTATACTAACAAAAATGTATACTGCTCTGACAGGCCAATCCCAGCTCAGCTAGCCGAGTAGGACCCAGCCAGCCAATCCAAATCTCAGCCAAGGCAGAGACCAGAAT
This sequence comes from Rana muscosa, assembly GCA_029206835.1. Taxonomy (NCBI): domain Eukaryota; kingdom Metazoa; phylum Chordata; class Amphibia; order Anura; family Ranidae; genus Rana; species Rana muscosa. The sequence goes on from CM055118.1 coordinate 739,292,742, forward strand.
TTAGTGCAGCCAGGCCAAAATTCAGGCGCTGAAACTCAGACCAGACAGCCAGGCCAGAAGTCAGACAAGTCAGCCAGGCCAGAAGCCAGACCAGTCAGCCAGGCCAGAACTCAGTCCAGCCAACCAGGCTGAATCTCAAACCAGTCAGTCAAGCCAGAACTCAGACCAGCCAACCAGGCCAGAAGTCAGACCAGCCAGCCAGGCCAAAACTTGGGCCGACCAGCCAGCCAGGCCAGAACTCGGACCAGCCAGGCCGCAACTCGGACCAGCCAGCCAGGCCGGAACTCGGACCAGCCAGCCAGGCCGGAACTCGGACCAGCCAGCCAGGCCGGAACTCGGACTAGCCAGCCAGGCCGGAACTCGGACCAGCCAGCCAGACCAGAACACGGACAAGTCAGCCAGGCCAGGACTTGGACCAGCCAGCAAGCCAGTCAAGACAGAACTCTGACCAGTCAGCCAGGACAGAACCCAGAGCAGCCCATCAGGACAGACCTCAGAACAACCAGGAGAGAATTCAGGCCAGCCAACCGGGTCATAATGCAGACAATCCATTCTCACCTGAACACAGACCAACCAGCTAAGCCAGAGCAAAGACCAGCCAGCCAGGGCAGATGGAGGCCAGCCAGCCAACAAGCAGCGGCAGTTCAGCCTTCGATACAATGGCAAAAAAATAAAAAAAATAAAACATTTTTATCGTGAATGGGAACATGATTACTTTTTTACTGAAGTGAATGGGAAGTGTGTTTGTTTGCTGTGCAAAGCTTCCGTTGATTTAGCAAGGAAAGGAAATGTTGAAAGACACTTCAGAACACTCTATTCTAAAATCGATAATGAATTTTCACCTAAATCAAAATCACAAAAAAAAAAAAAAGTGCAACATTTAAAAACGTTGCTTACTACACAGCAAAGGATGTTCACTAGGCCTACAGAGGAAAACATAACCTAAACTATGGCCTCTTATGTGTCTCAACTCATATGCCGCTTACACACGATCGTTTTTCACGTAGTTAAAAATGCCATTTTTTAAATTGGGCATTAGAAACGATCGTGTGTAGGCTCCAGAGCAATTTTAACAACGTGAAAAATGGCTCTATGTTTTCACGTCGTTTTTCACGTCGTTTTTTTTAACGACGTGAAAAACGGTAGTGTGTATGCTTTTACGAGGGGAAAAAAACGCGCATGCTCAGAATCAAGTATGAGACGGGAGCACTCGTTCTGGTAAAACTAGCGTTCGTAATGGAGATAGCACATTCGTCACGCTGTAACGGACTGAAAAGCACAAGGCTGAAAAGCGCGAATCGTCGCTCAACAAACTTTACTAACATGAAGGGTGGCGCCATTCGAACGGAAATTCCCCTTTATAGTGCCGTTGTACGTGTTGTACGTCACTGTGCTTTGCTCGAGCGTTTTTTTTAATGAACATGTGAATGCAAGACAGGCTTGAGAGGAAACAAGAAAAATCACGTCGAGAAAAACGTTGTTTTTGAAAATGACATTAAAAACGATCGTGTGTACGCGGCAATAGCCAAGAAGAATAAAACATTTGAGGATACTGAGATGATTAAAAAGGCTTTTTGGAAGTTGCCGATTCTCTCTTTGATGGCTTTAAAAACAAAACAGAAAAAAATATCTGCAATCAATTCTTCTCAACTTTCTGCTAAAACAGTTACAAGAAAAGTTGAAGTCATGGCAGGTGACATCTTTTCACAACTGAAAAAAGTCTTGGATGACTGCAGCTATTTCTCCCTTCAACTTGATGAATCAGTTGATTTTGCAGATACCTCACAACTAGCTATATTTGTTGTTTTTCAGTAACTTTGAAGTAAAGGAAGACATTTTGAAAATCATTCCTTTGAAAGGCCACACCAGTGGAGAGGACATCTATTCAAAAGTGAAAGAATATTTCATCTCTGAAAATATTCAGATACAAAAGCGTGTCAGCATTACTACAGATGGAGCTCCCGCTTTCACTGGCAGAACCAATGGATTGCCAAAGGGATACAAGTTTACCCAAGTTTTTTTCCTACCATTGCATCCTGCACCAGCAAGCACTCTATGGGAAGTTTTTGAACATGAATGACATTATGAAAACTGGTATTAAGATTGTTAACAAAATTTAGACTCCCTTCAAAGAAGGTTGTTCATGGAGTAGATTGGAGAGCTTGAAATGGAATACTGTGAACTTTGCTTCCATACTGAGGTGCGTTGGCTCAGCAAAGGAAAAGTCTTATATCGCTTCAAGCAGCTTCTACCAGCCATAGCAACATTTCTAAAAGAACGTAATGAAGAAGCATTTCTAGTGATGCTGGAAGATGCTAATTTGCGTCAAGACTTTGCCTTTTTGGTAGATGTCACTGAAAAACGTAATGATTTGAATCTCAAACTTCAAGGCAGAGATAAAAATATTCTGGACATGATTTCTGAGGCACTTTTCAAATTTGAAAGAGAAGATTAAGAAATCTGCAGTACCCTATAAGGGGGAGAAATTTCTGAATGTAATTTCTCCACTTAACTGCTTCTAGACCACCCCATGTACATTTACTGCAGCGGGGCGGCCTCTTTGCAAGAAATCACGTACCTGCACGTGATTCCGCTTTTCCGGGTATGGGGCGTGCATGCGCGCCGCTGGCGACCAGCTCCCGCTGTAATTGGACACAGTGGGATCTAATTAGTGGGTATTAACTGCTACCCTGCCAGTGCCATTAGTACAGTTACAGTGCATATTATTTAGCACTGATCACTGTATTGGTGTCACTGGTCCCCAAAAAAGTGTCAAAAGTGTCACTTAGTGTCCGATTTGTCCACCGCAATGTCACAGTGCCGCTATAAGTCGCTGATCGCCGCCATTACTAGTAGAAAAATAAATAAATTAAAAATCCATAAAAATATCCCATATTTTGTAGACGCTATAACTTTTACGCAAACAAATCAATATATGCTTATTGATATTTATTTTACCAAAAATATATAGCAGAATACATATTGACCTAAACTGATGATGAAATTTTAGTTTTTTTTTATTATTGGATGTGTTTTATTGCAGATAGTAAAAAATATTGTTTTTTTCTCAAAATTGTTGGTCTTTTTTTAGTTAATAGCGCAAAAAAAAAAAAAAAGAAGAATCGCTGTTAAAATAACGCAGTGCCGTATTGCAAAAAAGGGCCTGGTCATGAAGATGGTAAAACCTTCCAGAGCTAAAGTGGTTAAGGAAAAATTTGAAAAACGTTTCAGTGATTTACAGTTGAAGAGTTATGTGCTGCAATACAAAAATAATTTCACAAAGATCAGTCTACTGTTGAGCTCAAACTTATTTCGCTGAAAAATGACTTAGCAGTGAAAATTGTTGCCGATCCAATAAATGTCTGGCCTACAATACCACAGGAAAAGTATCCGCTTTTTGCTCTGCAAGTAAAGGCCTGCTTTGCCTCCATACACCTCTGCGAGTCAACATTCTCAAGCATGAACTTTATTAAAAACAAATACAGGAGCAGAATGACAGATGACCGTCTGGACTCGCATCAGACTTGGAGTGATAAATTACTCACCAGACCTAAAAAAAATGTGAATCAAAGTGAAGGCCAAGTTTCAAACTGAAACTACAAAGCTAGTATATTTTTATATTATTTGTATTATATTTTTCTATGTTCTCTTCAAACCTGCCTTACTTTTGACTGCTACTGTTATTTTATTTTGTCAATATGTTTATTTAATTTTTATTAGATGCAAGATGATTCCTGTTAATTTTATTTTATGCTTCATGGACATGGGACGTTTTTACAACCTCTCCTGAACGATTTAACTTGACAGATAGTAACCCACATTTAAAACGTCAGTTTTGCCGCGTTAACATGCCGCGTTTAGCGGCGTTTGGCCATGTTTGCGTTTAGAAGCGTTTTTTTTTAATTGCCAAAAAACGCCTATAAACGAAACGCGGCTAAACGCGGGTTACCGTGTTTAGGCGCGTTAAGACGCATTTGGCATCTGAAACGTCTGAAACTTTGGCGCCTGAACACATTTTTTTGCCTTCAAAAAAAGGTCTATAAACACAACTGTCTGAAAACGACAGTAAACTAACCTGTGTACATGTACACATAACATAACACATAAGATAACATTGAATGAGTTCAGGGGCAGTTGAACAAAGTGTCCAACTGCCTCTGAACGTCCATTTAATAGCAGCAGTGTACATGGGGCCTAAATGTTAAACTCTCACTTTCATCTAGTAAGAAACTGTGTATGACTACAAAATCTTAAATAAGGAATTGAAAAGAAAAAAAAAACTGCATTGCTTTCTAATGTCCTTGCTAGGTTATCTCGCTAACAACAGGACACTGTGCCCGGTGATCTTTCATTTCTCCCATGTTGTTCAGGTAGATCTCCACCTCTCTAAAATTGCCTACCCCTGATTTAGATGAAGGAAAATTTGAGTCTTTCATTTTTTTATGTCACAGATAATGTTAGATAGGAGAGAAACAGCCAAATTCCAATCAGGTATGGATGATTGGATATCATCAGCATAGAAGTGCTGCACTACAGTTGTCAAAAGCCAGATTGGGTGGATACAAGCAAGTTATTTAAAGTCAGGTGGTTATGTTAGGATATAAAACATTATATATATTTTTTTAGTAGAGGCCCTAGAGAATAAAATGGAGGTTGTTGCAATGTTTTATGTCACACGGTATTCGTGCAGTGGCTTTTTCAACACAATTTAAAACGCAAAAAAAAAAAATACACTTTAATGAATTGTAATACAAAAAAAACACTATTGTGCAGGCTTGTGGAATGGAGACATGATACTTAAAAATCTCCATAGGCGACGCTTTCAATTTTTTACAGGTTACCAGTATAGAGTTACAAAGGAGGTCTAGTGCTAGAATTATTTTATTGCCCTCACTATGACGTTTATGGTGGTACCTCACATGTTTTACATAGGCATGCGTGCGTGCGTGCGCAACCTATGTATGTGTTCACCTCTGCGTGCAAGCACGAGGGGGTGGTGAAGACGCTTTAAAACTTTTTTGAATATTTCTTTTGTTAACTTTTTTATTTTTACACTGTCCCTTTAATATTTTTTTTTAGCACTTTTATTCCTCTCACAAGAAATGTAAACATCCCTGGTGATAGAGATAAGGCATGACAGACCTCAGATTTTTCATTTACCCTTGAAAGCATGAGATTAAAAAAAAAACATTGTACTCATGCTTTTCAGACAAAAATGCCAGTGTTTACATCTGCCCAAACTGGAAGTGATGAAAATGTTTGTCGTTACCGGTCCCTTAGACCATAAAAAGGATAGGAGATTATCAAGTCTCCAAACACCTTTATTGTAAGCCGGTGTACTGCCGAGCATTGCCCCCCAGCGGATTCTGCCCGCTCTGTACTGCGCAGGCGCGGCGCTTTTTCCGAAAATAGCCGAACATGTAGAGCTGAGAGTCAGCTCTACATGGCGCCTGCGCACACCAAATTGTGCTACACTGCTGACATCCAGGCTCTTTCTTTACCATCCCCGTGGACATGGAGGATGTTAAAAAAAGAGCCAGGAGGCCGAGCGAGCGTAGCGAGCCGTCCGAGCGAAGCGAGGACGTGAGGCCGACTGGCCACTTACATCTAGGTCCACGCAGGCGCCGTGTAGAGCTGACTCTCAGCTCTACACGTTCGGCTATTTTCGGAAGCTCATTGACGTTCGTACTGTGCAAGCGCCACGCCTGCGCAGTACAGTTGGGGGCAGAATCCGCCGGGGGGACGTTTGTCGGCAGATCACCGGCACAACCACCAGATCGGATCCTGGGCACCCCACCTGGACAGGAGAGCCCAATAAGGCTAGAAGGGGGGGGGGCTTTTCCACCACCTGTAAAGGCAATCCAGCAGCTAATTAGCCACTAGGATTGCTTTTACTTTGTAGAGCATAGCCGGCTGAATAAAATAATACCAGGGTTATGGCTAAAAGCTCCAACCATAACCCAGGTATAACCACTTGAAATTAATTACATACCTGTACAGTACGTGATTTGTCAGCAAGTGGTTACATTGTACAGAGTCATGCTGTTTTTTGTGTTCTTTTTTTTTTTTTTTTTGGAACCAGGGTGATTGCAACAGTTTTGAGGATTATTGGTACAATACTTGTGCTCAAGGAATGATTTTCTGTATATTGAGAGTGTCGTGGCAGAGAGAATTAAAACAAGATTTAAATAAATGGGTGGGAAAAGGCTCAAGTATGCTGATGGAAGATTTCATATCAGAAGCTAATTTATTGATAGATGCACAGCCATATAAAGATCAGTGGGAGAAAGAAGAACCAAAAAGCTGGGTAAAACAGGAAGAAACGTGTTGTGGAAAAGATGTTATTCCAGACGTTGTCTGTCCTGAACGTAAAAATATAAGAAACGGTTTTTGGGTGGTGAGAGAGGTTTTAACAATCTATTGGTGGTGCAGAAAAGCTGTCTAGGGTTGCCAGCATTGTTTGAATGGTGTGAAAGAGGTAGGCGGATCTAGCAGACTCACTTTTACCCTTATATTCACACAATCTTTCTAAGCCTAATAATGAACAGACAGGCCAAAAATAGAGCCCCTTATTCCAAAATATCTCTCTTTGTGGATTTGTCACCAGCTACGATGGAGCTATGAAGAGTCACTTCAATCCTACAGGAGCATAAAATTACCTACCATTTGGGATTCCCCACCAAGCTACTGGTTACTTACCAGCAAAAAATCATCCTAATCGTATCTTCTAAAGATGGCTACAAGAAACTAACTGATTGGGGCCTACTATCCATCTCTGCTGCCTCTCATCCATCACAAAATCACCCCATCTCCTCCACAACCTCAACCAAATCAGATAGACAAAAGCTAACCGTTATCTCAAGGTTGTTTCCAGCATGGAAATATCCTGCTTGGGCGAACTGTTGGAATTCCACCTTACCCCCAGATGAATAGTGTTCCTCTGCTGTCGTTTCTAATACAGCAGTTTAATAATCAATTTTTACAGTTAAGTTGTTTACAGTCTAACTCAACTTCAACAAACCAGAACCTAAAATTATGTCCCTCAATATTACTTATATTAATGCCAAAGGGCTTAATTCTCCTTTTAAGAGAAATCTTCTCTGGAAAGAAGAATGTTCCCAAAACGCAGACATTGTGATAGTGAAAGTCCCTGTCCCTATGGAAAGGGAGCAAAAACGGACACAGAGTCTGCATGTCAGCAGACTGCAGAACTACAGAGCATAGCTTGGAAATTGAGAAAACTGTTTTGGCAGCTTTCTCCGGGTTTTGCTAAGTTCGGATGGGGCTGTGTAGTTTGGAGATCCCGCAGAGACTTGGGTGGGATGGGATCTCCAACCCTGTGTCCGGGTCTTGTGGACAGCCAGCATGGTGTGTGCTCAGGTGCACACAACCAATATAATGAGGGGCTGGTGAGAGCAGAAGGGGAAGGATGGTGGAGAGTGAGCAACTTGCTACTGCTAAGTGAAGACAGACTTATGTCTGGAGAGCGGTCTGCCCTGTGGGAGACTGCAGCCCATGTAAAGGGGATTCTTTGCCCAGGGACTGGGAAAGGCTGGCCAGCCTTGAGAGTCGGGGAGACTGAGGAAGCCAGTAAGTCCAGGGAGCTGGAAAGAATCGTTTCTATTTGAAAGCAAGCAGAGGAACTGCTGACAAGAGCCAGGTGGCTTGGTATGTTTTCATTTATGTGCTGAATGAAGTTTAAACCCCTGCGTGGGAATCCTTAATAGACATTTTTCTTTTGTTTTTTCTGTTTAAATAAACGTGAGCTACCAGGCCCTTAACTAGAATGCCTGTCTGATATGGACTCACTGCATAAAAATGCATCTATCCACTTGAGCTAAAACACCCCAATATCACAACATATTACATATCAAATATTACATATTATGTGTACAAGAAACTAATTTTTCCAGCAACAAACCCCCCTCTTACACACACAAAAAGTATTCCCACTACTTCCTTGCCAGTACCAACAAAAATAAATGTGGGGTGATGATAGCCATACGTGTCAGAGTTTCCTTTGTCTTACACCATGTAGACACAGATAACGAAGGCAGAATTAAAATTTTATCAGCCACTATTGATAATCATCCCCTGACTCTAGTGAACGTTTATGCACCCAATACCGCCCAATGAAAATTTTACAAAAAGCTTAGGAATAAACTGGGCCACTACAAAAACACAGAATTAGTGATATGTGGTGACTTTAATGACATTTTAAATCCGACTCTGGACTCCACCAATCCTGACAGATGCAGATCATCAGCCCTTTCATCATTTATTGACAATGAAGACCTATACGATCCCTGGAGGAGGATTCATGACGTTGAGCAAGACTATAGCCTCTATTTTCATTCTAATGGTCCCTAATCTCGGATTGATCTTTTTCTTACAAACAAAAAACCTTGTTGGCTACCTCAAAATCTCACATAGATTGTGACTGGTCAGACCTTGCCCCTATATCTCTTAAACTGTTTCCCTAACCAACGATTCTCTCTGGAGGCTGAATTCATCCCTTCTAACTAACCCATGATATGAAAACCAAATTAAATCCAAGCTTGGGAACTTTTTTAAGAATAATTGTGAATCTATAATGCCGTGTGCACACAATAGTTTTTTCCGATGAAAAAAGTCAGATGGACTTTTTCATTGGAAAAACCTATCGTGTGTGGGCCCCATCAGACTTTGACGATGGAAAAAAAAACGATAGGAAATTCCGATCGTCTGTGTGGAATTCCATCAGAGAAAAATCCATGCATGCTCAGAATCAAGTCGACGCATGCTCGGAAGCATTAAACTTAATTTTTCTCGGCTCGTCGTAGTGTTTTACGTCACCGCGTTTTGGAAGGTCGGAATTTAGTCTGATGTGTGTGTATGCAAGACTGATGAAAGTCAGCTTCATCAGAAAATTCCATCTGACTTTTTTCATCGGAAAAAACGATCGTGTGTACACGGCATTCTTGATCAATCTGTGGTTGGTATGGTTAGCCCATAAAGATTTTCTATGAGGTCTTCTCAGTAAATTTGGTGCTCAGGAGCGTAAAAGACAGTCAGCTGAGATAGACCCATTGCTACAACAGCTCAAAACGCTAGCAAACAAATACAACTTTACCCAATCAGGCAACCTCTAATGTAATCAGAGATCACCAATACAAACTAGGAGAACTTCTGCACCAAAGATTTGACTATTACGTCAAACGCTTAAAATGAAACTCCTACTCTTTAAGTAAAAAAACTGGAGCATTTAAATGCATGACTAATCCTCTGGACATAGTCAACAGCTTTGCATCTTTCTATGCCCAACTATACAACTTACAAGAATCATAAGCTGCCACCTACCCATGTTCCGAAAAAATTGAAGCCTTTCTCTCATCCATACAACTCCCCTCACTATCCTTTGCACTAGCATCTCTATGTACCCCCTTCACCCAGGATGAAGTCCATAGGGCTCTCAAATCCCTTCCATTGCACAAAGCACCAGGCCTGAATGGGTTTACTAATGAGCACTATAGGCACTTCAGTGACATTCTGTCACCCCACCTATGTACCACATTTAACCAATATGCCCCAACTGGGAAAATGCACGAAGAATCTCTAGAAGCCTTAATAATGACCCTCCCCAAACCAGACAAACTAACAGATTCCCAGATGAATAACAGGCCCATTTCCTTATAAAATACAGACACAAAACTCTACGCAAAACTCCTAGCCCTCCGTCTCTCCTCGGTTATGCCCCAACTCATACACATAGACCAAGTTGGTTTTATACCTGGCAGGCAAGCCTCAGATGGGACCCACCACTTTATAGACATCATTCAATGGGTGGATCACAATCAAACTCCTTCTCTGCTCCTTTCCTTGGATGCAGAGAAGGTGTTCGATAGAGTACAATATACTTACCTGGGGGCTGTCTTGCGTAAGTTCAGCATATCAGGTGTGTTCCTAAATGCCATTCTTAGCCTATACACATCCCCAAGTGCAAAAGTATAAACATCAGGTGTAATATCTAATCCTTTCAACAATAAAAACGGCATGAGACAGGGCTGCCCACTGTCACCTTTAATCTTTGCCATGGTTATGGAACCCCTGGCTCAATCAATTCACTCCCTGTCCCAAGTCACAGGTATAAACATTGGTACCACAGAGCACAAAACCGGTCTCTACGCAGTCGATGTCATAATTGCCCTTACGAATCCTAAACACTCCCTAACTGAGATACAATGCATTCTTGAAAAATTCAGTGCTATATCTTTATACAAAGTAAACCATAGTAATTCATTTGTGCTAGCAATATGATTAGACAAGCATACCACACAATATATCACAAAACATTCCCCACTCTCGTGGCCGCAAGATTCATCCCTATCTTACCTAGGAATCTTCCTGATCTCACTCAGTAAAAATCTCCTACGCTCCACTCTAACAGACCTTGTAGAAAAGCTTCAGCAACTATCCAATGACTTACATTATCCTTTTCTGTCATGGGCTGGCAGAATTGCTTTAGCCAAAATGTTTATGCTTCCGCACATTTTATATATCTTTTGCACATTACCAGTGCCATACCTTACTGTACAAAGACAGACTCTCCAGACACTACTTACCTCCTTTATTTGCCAGCAAAAGTGCCCCAAGATAAAAAAAAGCCAACCTGATGAACCCAACACGAATGGGTGGACTAGGGGCCCCCAATGTACACTGTTATTACAAAGCAGTCCTATTGGAACAACTCAAACTCTGGTGGAAGCCATCTATTCACTCCAACTGGAAACAAATAGAATTAGTGGAACTGACCAAAGACACAAAATTATACCTTGGTGCCTCAATTCTAGCCCCCACTCCTAAGCACTTCCTGTTGGACACAATAAAAGCTTCCTTGAGAGTTTGGACATCTATCCCTCAAGTGTTGAAGGGTTTACCTCATAATATACTACCATACTTGCCAATCCTTGCTATTACACTTATGCCCTGTACACACGATCGGTTTTACCGATGAAAACAGTCCGATGGACTTTTTTCATCGGACAAACCGATCATGTATGGGCCCCATCTGTCTTTTTTCCATCGGTAAGAAAAAATAGAACATGTTTTAAATTTATCCGATGGAAAAAAAACAATAGCAAATTCCGATCGTCTGTGTGGAACTCCATCGGAGAAAAACCCACGCATGCTCAGAATCAAGTCAACGCATGCTCAGAAACATTGAACTTAATTTTTCTCAGCTCTTCAGAGTGTTTTACGTCACAGCGTTTGGGACGGTCAGATTTTTGACTGATGGTGTGTAGGCAAGACTGATGGAAGTCAGCTTCATCGAAATTCCGATGGAAAAATCCATCGGATTTGAATACATAGGAAATCCGATCGTGTGTACAGGGCTTTATACTTCCAGACCTTCAACTACATCCCTGGACTGATGCAGATATTCGCACAATAGGAAACCTCTATTCCTACCTTAAGGGCTCTCCCACTGTACCACACATTGGGAATCTCATTCTCTACAAAAGCTCTTCCAGCAATGGTATTTCACTCCTATCAGAATCGCTAACATCTATCCCAACACCTCTCATTTGTACTGGAGAAACTATGGCTTTCCAGGAACTCTTTTCCACATATGGTGGGAATGCCCAGTCTTTAAAGACTTTTGGAACCAAACACTAACTTTCTTCCAGTCAATCATCCCCATAACAACTAAATTATCCTCACTAGATCTCCCTCTCAGCCTGGAAATCCCCACAGGGCCCACTTTCAAATCATAGCCACCCACATCCTTATTGGCACACGCCTGACATATATCAATCAGCACTATGCACTTAGTAATAGGCTTGTGCAATTCGTTTCGTAACGAATTGAAATTCGTCCGAATTTAGCAACTTTCGGACATTCGGAAGCATTCGAATTTCCGAACAAAGCAATTACGAATAAGACCGAATCCGAAATAAATTATACCGCAAATAGCGAATGCCCGAATGTCTTCGGCATAATTCGTTATGAAAAAGTTACAAATGTACGAATCCATACGAAGCACAATAACACTCACTCTGCTCTGCTCTCTGCTTCTCCCACACCGTGCTGAATTCCCTCTCAAAATGGTGTACAGGGGCGGAGGCTATAGCCGCATGTAAAAAACGAAAGTAAAATACGAGATTTTGAATCCATTCAAAGCACAATAACACTCTGCTCTGCTCTCTGCTTCTCCCTCACCGTGCTGAACCCTCTCAAAATGGTGTACAGGGGCGGAGGCTATAGCCGCATGTAAAAAACTAAAGTAAAATACGAGATTTCGAATCGTTACAAATAACCGCTATGTATTTAGAAAAGTACAAATCCATTCGAAGCACATTAGGCATAATAGGCAGCGTCGTCGTGAGAGAGACACAGAAAATTACGAATCAACGAACCCAAAAAAAGTTACGAAAGTAGGAGTTGTGTCCAGAATCAACGAAAAACAATGTACTCTACCGAAAGTACGAATTATAAATCAACTAAAAATTCAACGAAAAATGTCGCTTGCGAAAATACGAATTAGTCCGAACACGAAAAATCCCGTCTAGCAAAATTACGAATGATTACGAATCAACAGGACCGAAAAGAAACGAACCGAAACTAACCGAATTTTTCCGTTGTGCACAAGCCTACTTAGTAATACCACATGATAGATCAAATCTACACGTGTGATTGCCTGCTAGTTCTAATTCTCATTTGAAAGTATGTTTAGATTTAAATATAGGTTCTGCATCATTACCCTACAGTTTGTTACCCCTGATAGCCAATTTATATACATACAATACCTTATATGCCTGCACTTATGTGAAACATGTACATGTCTGCTATATGTACAAACCAATGTGCATACATACAATATTTTGAGAATGTACCGTCTCATTCCCTTTGTTGCTCCCTGTACTTTTTTGAAAACCAAATAAAAACGTAAAGTTTAAAAAAAAATTGATATCAATAAAAATTGAAAGATTTTAAAGTCCATTTGGTACTGGTAAAGTGCTTTCAAATTATAATTTTTTTGGGCCTCAGAGACTGTAGGGGAAGAGGAATGGAGTCCAAACAAGACAATGAAAGTAAGGTTTTGAGGATAGTGCCTGTGCAGATATATGAAGGATGGAAACAGTGTTGTTTGCTATGATGCATTTAACTAGAGTTGGGCAAACAGTTCGAGCCAGGCAAAAGTTTGGCCAGAACATTGCCTGTTCGCTCGTTTGGCAAACACCAAAACCACTAGTCAGGTTCAAGGATTTGAGAGCACAGTCAGAGTTCGCAAGTTTGCTAGGAGTTTTTTCCTGTTTGAGATGTTCTGGTGCAAACCAAACCGGGGGGTGTTCGGCCCATGTTACAATTTTTCCATCAATAACTGAGATCCTAAGATCTAAGAATTGCATTTCTTGTTTATCAGCTGTGTGTGTTAAGATGATTCCTTGAGTGTTTTCATTAAGGTCACAAATAAACAACTCCAAAGGTGTCACATGACCATTAGATACGAGAAGGATGTTGTCTATGTACCTCTTCCCCAAGACCAATTCTGGACTGAGGCTAGCATAGATGACATTCTCCTTTCACTTGGCCATAAATAAGTTGGCCAAGCTGGGGGCAAATCTGGCCCCCATTTAAATTCCCCTGTTTTGAAGGTAATGTTGCCCTCCAAACCAGAAATAAGTAGTGATAAATTCCATCAGCTCCATGATAAACCTGTTTTGTTGTACCAGCAGGTAGTCTTATGGATTCAAATAATATTCAACTGCCTGGTAGCCACACAGTGTGATATTATGGTGTTCAATGATGAAATGCTAGCCGTTGCTAATATGTACTCCTGTTTGTAATCCAAATTCTCCAATATATTACTGTATTTATTGGCGTATAACACTCACTTTTTTACCCTGAAAATAGAGGGTAAACTGTGCCTGCGTGTTATAGGCAGGGGGCTGTGGAACGTTTTTTCCCTGAAACTTCCCTCTTAAAGTTAGGGTGCGTGTTATACGCCTGTGCGTGTTATACGCCGATAAATACGGTAATCATGTGCCTCGTATCCTTTAAAAAAGATGGTGTTGCACTAACCAAAGATTTCAAATAACAATCAATATATTTCCCTATTCGGTTAGTAATATAGTCGACCCCACTAATAACTGGGCACCCTGGGGGTTGAATGGGATCTCTATGTATCTTTGGTAAATTATAAATTATAGGTACTCCTGGAGCTTATTTAAAATCCCATCATTGAATCCTTTATTTCTGTAAATCTTTTTTAAAAGCCCTAGTTAGATTGTTTTGAAAAAGGGACATACGTTTCCTGATTCAAACAAATTTGCTCCATTTCCAAGACATAGTCTTCTTTATCAAAAATAATGATTAGGTTTCCCTCTTATTAGGAGGGGATTGAAGGGGCAGGGCATTTCTAAACATTATGCTAAGTGTCACAACAAGGACCCAGCTGCCACATTCTTCATGTGTATATATATATATATATATATATATATATATATATTAGGGCTGTTACTGATTAAAATTTTCATGTTCGATTAATCGTTTTTTTTTTTTAAATCGATTAATCGACTAATTTCGATTAATTATAACGCACATTCAGATCCAACTACTTTTAGCTGATCTCCTTGCAGGCTGATTCCCAGTGCAGCTACCAACCACTGGAAAAATGGATAGCAGGATACAAAAAACACACAAAGGCAGCGCTCGATGGGAATAGCATTAAAACTTTTATAGTCTTCAAGTAGGTAACAAAATAAATATTGCACTGGAGATAAAATCGATGTAGCTACATAAACTGTAAAAATGGTGCGAGTAATACCAAGCGGTAGCAAAAGCAGTCATAAAAACATGTAGCTAAGTATGATACTGGTATAAAAATGTGTACAACGATACCACTGCTGAATCCAGATGAGGAGGGGTTAACATCAGTCCATCGGCATGTAGATGTCCCGTGAAGGGAACTATCACAACTCCCAGTGGATGGCTGTAGAATCCCAGGTTGATAGAGTGAAGTGATAGAGGGAAGTGTAACAGCCCTTGTGTGTGGCAGATAGTAAGGTCCTGCCAGCATGCAGATATGAAGGCACAGCAAAGGAGCCCTTCAGAAGGACACGGCAAGCCCCGCCGGTGTCTGTGGTGTCACCGGATCTCCGACGGAACTCCCTGAAGACCCGGAATTTTGATCGATCAAAAGAATTTTGATCGATCAAAAAACGTAATCGATTAATCGAGGAATTAATAGTTAATTTCCACAGCCCTAATATATATATACTGTATTTATTGGTGTATAACACTCACTTTTTTACCCTGAAAATAGAGGGTAAACTGTGCCTGTGTGTTATACGCAGGGGGCTGTGGAATTTTTTTTTTTCTGAAACTTCCCTCTTAAAGTTAGGGTGCGTGTTATACGCCTGTGCGTGTCATACGCCGAAAAATACGGTATATAAATATATTTCTCATTGGAGAGGTAGTTTCATCAGAAAGGAAACTTCAAAATTTGAGACCAAATAGATATATGAGTTTAGAGTGTTGTCACCATATGGATTAAACATTAAGAGGGACATAAAAGCCTTTTTCAATAATAGTTAATAATACTGTGTATATTTATTAATACTGTGTAGTATGCATATCTTTTTTACTTTTTATTTTTTAGATATTATTTTATTTAATAACATTCTTACTTTTCTTGATTATCGTTTTTATTTGTAATATTTGATAAATTGCCTTGGGGAATTTATTTGGTTGGAAAAATTTATTTAAAAACATATTTTAGAGGATATGTATATCTAATGGATAATGGGGTGTGGCATACACATTTTTATACTTTTTTTTTATTTCATATTTTTTTACCACAAAATGGAGTATTAGGTTGTGAGTAAAGTTTTTATATCATATACATTTTTTCAATATAACAATTGTATTATTTTTTCTGTATCTCTTCTTATATTTAGTTAAGATTTCAGGCATTAAATTATGTGGTGGTCCCAAATATTTTTCAAATTATATATTGCATTATTTTCTTGAATATATACTTTTGAAAACTTCGGAAACATAGTGACTTACGACCCTCTATATATTTTATTCTGAAGACTCCAATAATACGTCAGCCAGAAATAATTTTTTTATATGTTTTTTTTTCATTACAATTTTCTAGATTTTGCTTCAGGTTGGAGGGGGAATGTTTTGGTGAATTTCTGGTACTGTAATTTTGCTATGTCTCAGGAGATTCCAGTATCAGGGGGTGTTCTCCACTGTTCCAAGCATTTGTAGATCGCTTCACTTCACAAAAGGAGAAGCGTTCTACACTGCTTCATAAAATGGCATCCAGAGGAGAAAGATCTCCACTGTGAATGCCAGAGAACTCAGCAGTGGATATTTTCCACTGCTTCGTAAATGGACACCTTAGGTATTTTAATAAGGCAATCAGCTGGATAGAAGTGGGAGGGAGATGTGGGAAAGGGCAACGTTATCCCAGAGAGGGGCATTAATGAATCATTTATTTTACAATCTAATGATGAAAGGCAATGGAACTCCCCCCCCCCATATACTGTAAACTGTATGAGGCAGTGTGCTCTCCATGAGGATGGTTAAGATGACAATAACTAAACAGCCAGATATTTCAAGTGGTTCTAAAGATACAAGGTTTTCTACCTTATTGCATGCTTGTATGCATTAAGGTAAAAAAACTTCTGCAAGTAGCTCCCCCCAGCCCCCCTGATACTTACATGAGCCTGATCTCGATGCTGTGATGTAAGGTACCTGTGGTAGGTAGTGTCCGAAGTGGAGCTTGTATGCTGAGGATTCAGACGAAAACATAGTCAGGCAGGTCAAGTTGGCAAGAGGAAAGAGTCCTGGACTGCCGCACTCTGTATAAACGATTTATTGAGTTTCAAAAAATAAATAAAAATCCAAAATGTATCCATGAGTCCAAAAGCAAGCAGAAAACAGACAGTAGACATGCAGGGGTGAATGGTTGACGCATTTCACATCAAAAATTGATGCTTACTCATAGCTATTTTTATTTATTTTTTGAAACTCAATAAATCGTTTATACAGAGTGCGGCAGTCCAGGGCTCTTTCCTCTTCCCATGCATTTAGTGCAGAGCCAGAACCTGTTAGAGTAACAGGGCGGGAGCAAACATTCTAATAGCAACCATTCAAATAGAGTCTAATAGCTTGGAGCGGTACGTCTTCTTGATTAGGTCAAGTTGGCAACAGATCAGGCAAAAGGGTACAAAATTGAAATCCAAAGAATGGTCAGGCAGGTGGAGGTCTTACACGAACTGGCGGTGAAGTACCAAATCAGCAGGCTGGAGAATGGTCAAGAATTCAGGCAGAGGTTCAATACACAGAAGTCAAAATCACAGCGCTATCAATACACCCAGGGAGCAAGTCCAAACAAACGGGCACTGAGTAACAGGAAGTGCTGTTATTTATGGGCTGCTTGATTGTACATTGTCCTCAGCTGGCACATTGCAATAACTCCTGAGCTCCTCCGTGGCACAACAGGTAAGACTGCAGCTGTGGGACCAGGAACATCCCGGTTCGAAGACACCCAGGTACATGACATGTGATGTGCACAAGAACAGTGGCTCTCTTTCTCTCCTCATTTGCAGCTGTCAATCACAGCCAGTGAGGAGAGAGCAGGGGCGAGGCCAAGCCACTCTCTGTGGACACACAGAGCCAGCTCAGAAGTGAAAACACTCAAGTGGCTTGCTATGGAGGCACTTGGCAGGGTAGGAGGAGCCGGAAGCACCAACAGGGGACCTGAGAAGTAGAGAATCAGGGCTGCTCTGTGCAAAACCATTTCACAGAGCAGGTAAGTATAACATGTTTGTTTTCAGTTTTTTTTTTTTTTTTTTACATTTATAATCACTTTCAGGGACAAATCAGGGACAAATCCTACGAACATACGAATGAGCATTGTCTTTTTGGGATGCAGCTTGACCTGCACAGAAAAAACAAGCTACACACAACCAAACAACAGCTATTATTTTTTTTAAACAATATTTTTTTTTTTTTTAATACCTCTTGACTTATAAAATATCCATAAAAGCACAGTACTTTGATTTCCATCATAAAGCATACAGGACCTATGTATGAGTTTCCATTTCCACAGTCATTACTTTTTCCACTTAATTTTAATATTGTATTATTGAATGATAACACTTGAGTAGAAGTAAAATGGTATGTCCATCAGTTGCCCTTAAGATGTGTGTTGTGATATTAAACAGGTCCAGAAAAAGTGAAGGCCCAAGCTAATTTTAATTACTTCTTTGACTGGAAAGGGTAGAGAGTTTTAATGACTTCATAAACAAGAAGATTTTCTGGTTCACATTTAATAAGAGAAATCATCACAAGCACAATATAATCGTTCTAATAAAGCCTGCGCTTCTTTGCTTATCTATGAAGATTCAGACAGCAGGTATTAATGTTTATGGGACTGCAATCTGGCTCATTAACAAATGACTTGCCAATAAATTAGCCAGGTCGTAAAAACAACGTGTACGCTCCTTGCATTTTAGCAGTAGGTAGCATTTTTGAAATGACTCATTTTTCATTTGCATCTATGTCATCACAACCTAATTTGCACATCTTGCAATGAAAAAAACAACAACATTGCAGTAATATTGTTTGTACTTTGCTAAGCAGGAACTTCCCAAAAACATCAGCTTTTAAACCAACCAATTAATTGTTTTTTCTTTTTTTTTTTTTTCTCAATGTCATTGAAAACTTCAGACAGGTGTAATTAAAACTGAACAGATGATAGCAGTGGCATTTAAAGGAATCATCCAGTGGTTCAAATACCAGTTCTGACAGAAATGTCAACCTGATAGCACTGTCATCCTCCCAGTGTATGGTAGGGAGAATAGAGAGGGTTTTTTTTTTTATTATAAATGCCTTGCTGATAACCTTTATCAATCCTGGAATACCAAATACTGCACATGAAATTTCATTATCCTAGGACGGCTCACAGATGCTTACTTTGCATTACTCTGGTAAGAGGATTTACCACTTTATATTTTCCTGAAGCAATGAGCAACTTAAATAGAAGTGATAGATATCTCCGTGCGCCTCACCTCTTGAGAAGGATATTTCATAGAACTACAGTGCTCTATTAATATTACCAGCTTACAACTCCACTTTAATCTGACTCAGCAGTAAATAACAGAAAATTCATGTTCATAGTCAACTAACATGTAAAACAGCTCCTGGAAGGATATTATGCTTCCAGTGTTTACTATAGTATTTTGTTCATTTTGGATAAAATGTTACTGGCCAATCCATACTGTAAACCTATCTTTACATTTTTCATTTACATCAAGGGAGCTGGGAAAGCAATAAAAACAACTGTTCAGGAAGCTACGCAGATCTAAACCTAAATATAATGTAAATAGGGGGGTGATCTTGTGCAGGAATAAATTATCACAAACAATATATATGTGCAATAATAGTGCATTAAATAAAGTCCAAGAAACGTAAAATCAACACAATTCTTTGTGATAGAGATGTCTCTAATAAATATACATTTCGTGCCTTCACACAACTGTTATGTGCCCCCAGAACTCTCACCTTAAAGTATTTAATATGCAGCATGGAGGATATGGCAACACCAGTCTTCAGGCTCCAAGCTACAGGATCCAAATTTCAGGGATAATCAGCCATGCTCCTTGTTGCCCCTCACGAAGCAAAAAGGAGCATGGCTGCTTATCCCTGACATTTGGATACAATTACTTACTTGAAAAAGGACACTTACCTTAAACCCAAAACTTTGTCGGACTACAGACACACGATATGGTAGAGGTTTGAAGCCTGGTATTTTGGACCCCGGATATCTGTACTACTCTATGTGTCTCAGGAAGCTGTTAACACATCATACATAGGAACCTGTGGCAATACATTGTATCCTGTAACTTGGAGCCTGAAGGCTGGATGTTCGCATATCTTTGAGGCTGGATATTAACTACTTTAAAGTCGGAGTTCTACCCAAAAAGTGGAACTTTCGTTTAAGTACTCCTCGCCCCCTGACATGTCACATTTGGCATGTCATTTATTTTGGGGGGGGGTGTACCTTCTTTTTAGTGGGACTTCCTGACCCACTTCCTCCTTCCTCATCTTGGATGCCTAGGTGACTCCTCCTCTTGCCCTAGGCGGCCCCTCCCTGCCAGCGATTTTGACAGGTCGCAGGTCCCAGAAGATTGGCTGGCCAATAGCAGAGCGCACCCAGCCGTGAAGCTGTAAGCTGTCCCGGCCGGGTGTCCACATTTGCTATGATGGCGCGGAGGAGAGGAGGGGGAGAGGAGAGAGGCTCAGGGCGGCCGCATCGCTGGACCGTTGAACAGGTAAGTGTCTGTTTATTAAAAGTCAGCAGCTATGCTTTTTGTAGCTGCTGACTTTTAATAAACGAAAAAACGGGGGAACTCTGCTTTAAGGTGAGAGTTCTGGGAGCACATAACAGTTGTGTGAAGGCACCGAATGAATATTTATTAGAGACATCTCTATCACGAAGAATTGTGTTGATTTTAAGTTTCTTGGACTTTACTTGGTGCACCATTATTGCACATACAGTATACCGGTATATTGTTTGTAATAATTTATTACTGCGCAAGATCACCCCCCCCCCCCCTATTTACATTATATGTGTGTATTGTGAACACTATAGGTTTTGCAGCTAGTTTGAGTTATTGATTATAACATTTTTACAGGTATCATTTATCACTTGTTCACTTGGTGGCGCAAAGGGCTTTTACATTTAGATCTAAACCCAACCACTAAAATCTCACTCATTTTAAACATGCCATTTTCAGTCTTTTTCTTTTTATATTCAGCTTTTATTAAAGTAATGTTTGGTAATCTTGCAATGGAGATCCTTAACCACCTCACACCCGGCCACTGTACCTGTAGGGCCGGGTGGGCGCTTCCTCCTTCTGAGTGTACATTCAGGAACATTCCTCAGAAGGAGGGGGATTGCGCGCGTGCGTGCTCCCGCAGCGGCGCGATCCCGATGCGCTCGTGTCACATGGACACGGCGCATCTCCGATTGGCAGGAGGGCTCTGGGATTGGCCGTCCTGATCACATGATGGCTGTGTCCAATTACAGCCATCATGTGATGTAAATAGAGAGCCGGTTGCTAGGCGATTGGCTCTCCTCTCCTTACACGGAAGTTGTCAGTGAGGGGAGGAGAGCAGATCTCTGCAGCCGGCTGATGATCAGTGAGTATGAGCTGATTTTACAGCTTTTTACACACTGATCACCAGCCTAGTGTCCCCACACATGTCCCCACACAATGTCCCCCAAAATAGTGTCCCCAAAACACTGTCACCACACATGTCCCCACACAGTGAAAACACCTGTCCCCCACATATGTCCCAGTAAAATCACATGTCCCAATGATCATCTGCACACATATGTCCATGATCATCTGCGCACATCTGTACATGATCATATGCGTACATCTGTCCGTGATCACACAAACCAATTATTATACACTTAACTGGTTTTTGTTTTACCAAAGACATGTAGCAGAATACATTTTGACTTAAATGTAATTTCTTTTAAAACAGAAAGTAGAAAATATTGTTTTCTTTCAAAATTTACACACTTTTTTCGATTATATGGCAAAAAATTCAAAACAGAGTCGTGAAAAAATACCACCAAAAGAAAGCTCTATTCGTGTGAACAAAATGAAAAAAAAAAATTTGGGTACAGTGTAACAATTGGCCTGGGAAGGAAGGGGGGAAGTGGTTAATTAGGCGATCTGTTTTCTAAGGTGACAATGCTCTGTATCTGTCTGCCAAATGTACTACTACATTGTCATTCTGTCACAAGCTTTTTCAGCGGTGCTCATTGCAAACAAGCAAGTTCCACCACTGTCATTATCATAAGTGCCAGTTCAATATAATTACACGTAGTGCCACAGAAACACATGGATGTAGACAGAAAGTGACTGTAAAGAGGCTGGAGCATATTAGACGCACTGAGATACAAAAAAAAAGTAGCTGAAAGGTGTCTAAATGTTGTTACTAAAAGTGATTGTATACGATCACCTTGTAAAACAACCTATTCAGTACACATATAAAAAAAAAACATTAAAAATACCTTTTCCCCTTTTTTTATAAGTGATAACATTCCCTCTGTTCTCAGCTGCATAAGACCTGGGGGGGGGGGAGGGGAGAAGCAACAGCACAGTGAGTTTCCCAGTGAATAGCTGTGCAGTGGGGGATTGTCAGGACAAGTCTGACCTTTGGAGGAGAGCATACTGAGTTCCCAGCATAGCTAGAGAACTCATGCTTAGTGTGGTCAGTTTTTAATAGGAAAGCAAGGGGACTGTCAGGAACACCAGGAACTTCACATAAAAGAAGCAATACAAAGAGAACAGGATACTTTCTCATACAAGTA
Organism: Rana muscosa; assembly: GCA_029206835.1. Classification (NCBI taxonomy): domain Eukaryota; kingdom Metazoa; phylum Chordata; class Amphibia; order Anura; family Ranidae; genus Rana; species Rana muscosa. Next base: position 739,315,129 of record CM055118.1, read on the forward strand.
CTTGGTACAGCAGGCAAATATCAAGAATATGAAGTGTTGGGGTAACAAACGCTTTATAGGATTCCTATCCTCCTATGGATTGAGGAATTCCTACCACTCTATAACAAGCCACATGTTTCTTCAAATTTGATATTGCTAGCAGGTATTGGCAGATCTCTCCCAGTCACCAAGGCAGAGCAGCCAAAGTGTCACGATCTGGGGTCAGGCTCGGAGTCTAGTAGCTATAGCGGAAGAGATGTTCCCACAGATCAACAGAACAGGTATACAAGCAGGTCACCCTGGTGAGTAATGTGGACTCACCCAAGGTGCGGGGTCTAAGTACTAATCGGTATTCACCAGAGCTCCTGAAGGTGGCGATGTGTTTCGATGCATGTTAGTACCAGGTCATGGTCCTTAGGATCGCCCCTCTAGAAGGTGAGCAAGCCAGAGTCCAGAAATAGCAGGTAGAGATCAAGCAGAAGCATAGTCAGTAAACAAGCCAAAGTTCAGTAAGAAGTGGTTGTAAGTTGGGATCAAGCAGAAGAGTAATCAAGGAACAAGTCAAAGGTCAGTAGTGAGTGGTAGCGAAGATATGGATGGTAGCAGGAATGACAAGAAATAGATATTGGCTGGAGAGAGCACACTAATCTGGCAAACAGGAACAAGGTTCAAGGCAGAATCATTTAAGGATTTGTCCAGGGAGCTGTGTAGCATCTCAAGTGGCTTAGCGAGAAGAGTTACTGCCATACACAGCCAGAGGTCCTGGGTTCAGGTCCAAGCCATGACACAAAGGCAATGTTCATTATTCACATGGACGCCCTTCAGGCTGAACAACATGCCCACCACTTTCCAGAGTACAATGGGAAACTTCCTAGGGGAAATAAAAAGGGTGTTTATTTTATTTCAATATCATTTTGATAGGGTCTTTTTTTCAGGGCTATCCATGTGAACTTGTTGCTAACACAGATAAAGCTGCCCCTTGTTAGCAGCCCATCACTGCATACTATTGTAATCCAGTTTACTGCACAAATGTCATCATAATGTGAAGTGCAGCAATGCCCCACATCCTCAATCCCTATTGCCATAGTTTGTAATAAAATAAGGTAAGCCCCTGTTTTCATTAGGTCTGGAGTAGAGTGACCACATTTCCAAACTACCATTCAGGGACACCCCCTCTTCCCAAAAATAAGCTTGTGCTGTAACGAGTCACAGCACAGTGATTGGACACAAGAGGCAGGATTTATGATTTCTCCAATCACAAGCAGGGGGCAGGGATTTTGCTCCTCCAGGCATTCCCGGACAGGGCAAGTACTGTAAGTGAGTAAAGCAGTAATGTGGCGGCCTTTTTTGGGGGCATCAAATTGGCCCGGGGGGTAGCTGTGTCAGATTCATTCCGGGACACTGTGTTGTCCTGGAATGAAGGTGCCTGGGACAGACCTGCAAAATGCGGGACTGTCCCGGGCAATCCGGGACACGTGGTCACCCTAGTCTGGAGGATGTACAGGAATTAATGTTATCAGATGTTGAAGAAAAGAGCAAAAAGGAAGGGGACAACAGGCAGGAAGATCAATTGCCAGTGATGTTACCCCAGATGTAGCTTACTGCCAAGTGATGAGGAGGGTAGAGATGATGAGGTGGCAGACCATGTCTGGGTTCTAGACAAAAGAGGAAATTAAAGGGAGAGGCAAAACATCAGCGAGGCAGTATTTCATCCAGGGTAGCTTGCAGAGGAATGGAGGGAGCAGCCACCCTATTTCCCTGGATGACACTGCCTTATGGGTGCAATCCAAAGGTCCATGCCATAGAGCTCAGCAGTCTGGGCCTTTTTCACTCATGTTCTAGACTGTCTCATAGTACTTTGCAGCCTCTCCCTGTAGCATATGAAACATGGTAAATCTACCAGTCATGTGGGTACATGCATGAGAAAACAAATGACTGTTCACCAAAAGCTTGGTGAGAGCAGTAAATTAATAATACCAATAGACAGCCAGAAGGCTGACACTCCTATTCCTTTCCACTCCTCCTAGGATCAGTCCTGTACTGGGCATCAAAGTTCTCCAAAGTTTTTTGTTATGGTGCTTCAGCATTGTAAAGGTGCCACACATGATGTTTCTGCAGCTGCTCCTAATTTAAAAAAAAATTAGTGTTTGCTGCATGCTAAATCATGCTCTTTGTCGCCTATTTTTTGACTATTCTAGTGCTCCATCAATCAGGAATATTTATGGCAATTTTCTTTCCAAAATAGTGTACTCTGACTGAATTCTTCATTGAAAAATACCACCCACAATGGAGGGGCACCAATAAGGTCAAGTCTTTGAGTCAGCGTTAGTCTTTTTGGATATATGAGATGCAAACAAACATTACAGCCATTGGGACACAACATTGAGTTCGACATTAATTGCTTTATAAATGATTTTTAAGGTCATCATTTTTTTTTTTATTAATGTTTTTAAATTACCAGCATTTTTAAAAAATTACCAGCATTTCTAATGCCCTGTACACACGGTCTTTTTTTTCAATGAAAAAAGTCAGATGGACTTTTTTCATCGAAAAAAAACGATCGTGTGTGGGCCCCATCTGACTTTTTTCCATCGGCGTTAAAAAATAGAACGTGTTTTAAATTTTTCCGATGGAAAAAAAAACGATAGGAAATTCTGATCGTCTGTGTGGAACCCATGCATGCTCAGAATCAAGTCAACGCATGCTCAGAAGCATTGAACTTAATTTTTCTCGGCTCGTCTGAGTATTTTACGTCACAGCGTTTTGGACAGTCGGAATTTTGTCTGATGGTGTGTAGGCAAGACTGATGAAAGTCAGCTTCATCGGAATTCGGACGGCAAATTCCATCGAAAATCCGAACGTGTGTACAGGGTATAATATTGGTATTTTTATATTTTCCTCTCTATTAGGATGTATATATACGTTTTTTCACCTGTATGTTATCCTGCTTTTTTATTATAATTGATTCCCTAGAGACAAAGGACATTTTAACCGCTTCAGCCCTGGACCAGTTTGGTGGTCAAGAACCAGGCCACTTTTTGCGGTTCGCCACTGCGTCGCTTTAACTGACAATTGCGCGGTTGTGCGACGTGGCTCCCAAACAAAATTGACGTCCTTTTTTTCACACAAATAGAGATTTCTTTTGGTGGTATTTTATCACCTCTGCGGTTCTTATTTTTTGCACTATAAACAAAAATAGAGCGACAATTTTGAAAAAAATGCAATATTTTTTACTTTTTGCCACAATAAATATCCCCAAAAAAGATATAAATTTTTTTATTTTTCCACAGTTTAGGCCTTTTTTTATTCTTCTACATATTTTTGGTTAAAAAAATCGCAATAAGCGTTTATTGATTGGTTTGCGCAAAAGTTATAGCTTCTACAAAATAGGGGACTGTTATATGTCATTTTTATAAATATATTTATTTTACTAGTTATGGCGGCGATCAGCGATTTTAATCATGACTGCGACATTATGGCGGACACATCGGACACTTTTGACACCATTTTGGGACCCTTGTCATTTTTACAGCGAGCAGTGCTATAAAAATGCACTGATTACTGTAAAAATTACACTGGCAGTGAAGGGGTTAACCACTAGGTGGCGCTGCAGAGGTTAAGTGTTTCCTAGGGAGTGATTCTTACTGTGAGGGGGCGTGGCTACACGTGACACGTCACTGATGACCGTTCCCGATCACGGGGGAACGGTCACCAGTGACAGTGTCACTAGGCAGAATAGGGGAATGCCTTGTTTGCATTCCCCTATTCTATGCCGCAATCGCGAGACTCCCGGGAACATCGAGTTCCCGGGACCCGTGGCCGCACTCGCGAGGCACGCGGCGGAAGAATGCGCCCCGGCGGCGCGCGTGCCCGCAGGGCGGCAGATTTAAAGGGACGTACCTGTACGCCATAAAACAGGCCAGGGTCAGTTCACGTGCAAGCAGTCCAAGCGGTAGGCAGAAGCATAGTCACAAAACAGGCCAGGGTCAGTTCACGTGGAAGCAGTCCAAACAGTAGGCAGAGGCATAGTCACAAATTAGGCCAGGGTCAGTTTACGTGGAAGCAGTCCAAACAGTAGGCAGAGTCATAGTCAAAAAGCAGGCCAGGGTCAGTTCATGTGGAAGGCAGTGACATGGTTATTTGGGGTAGCATGGAAAATGGTCAGCACAGATGATGAAAATGGGGGGGGGGGAATAGTTAAAAATATGGGCTAATATTTTAGGGATGTATGATAAAGTTCGAAGCATTCACCAATGCAAAGGCCAGGTTGGGAGGGACACCAGGGACAATGGTAGCTGGTAGCTTTTCAAAACCCTCTTTTGCTGCACACGCAACATCTTTTTTGCCGTCTTCGGCCTGCTTCGGATGGTGGGATGTTGTACGGGAAGTGGCGTTCATGAAGTCGGCTAACAGCATCAGAGCGAAGGTTTTCTGGGGGGGGTCTTTGTTGATAGATGAGGGACGTGACTACTTCTTCTGAGAATTGTAGGAAGGGGGCAGGGCTTTCTGTGGATTTGGTGTAGACTATGTAGGAATTATAAATGGCCAAATGGATGAGATAAATTGCTACCTCCTTGTACCAGAATTACTAGAATCGGGACCTCCTTATTGACAAATAGGGCTGAATCATTTGGTCATTGAAATCCACCCCCCCATGTAGAGATTATAATCTTGGACACATGTCGGCTTTTTCAATGGGACCTCGGATTTGCTGAACTACAACTGTAGTGTCATCGTGAATGGTGGACATCATGTGCACGTTCCTGGTATCCTTCCACCTCAAGGCCAGCACTTAATTGCACCTCAGTGTTGCTCTTTCCCCCCTTCGCAGCTTTTTGTTTACTATGGATCGTGGGAAACCCTTCCTATTTTTTCTGGAGGTTCCGCAAGACCAGGGTTTTTTTGATGTATAAGTGTTTGAAAAGGGGCAGGCTGGTATAAAAGTTGTCAAGGTATATATGATATCCTTTTTTCAGAAGTGGGTAAGCCAGGTCCCATACAATTTTTCCAGCTGTGCCCATGTAGGCCGGGCACTCAGGGGGCAGGAGCTGGGAATCTCTTCCTTCATATATACGGAACGCATAAAGATATCCCGTGACTCTCTCACAGAGCTTGTAAAATTTTACTCCATATTTGGCCTTTTTGCTAGGAATATATTGTTTTATTCCTAGCCGGCCTGAAAAGGGTACCAGGGACTCATCCACACATATATGCTTCTCAGGGACACAGAGTTCTGCAAATCGATTGGAAAGGAAATTTATCAGTGGGCGAATTTTATATAGCTTTTCGGAATCTGTATGATTGCGGGGAGGGCACTGGGTGTTGTCATCAAAATGAAAGAATCTCATTATCATCTCATATCGGGACCTGGGCATTACGGCAGAATACATGGGCATGTGGTAGATGGATTTGATGGACCAATAGGCATGTCCTTGATTATTTTTTTTGTAAGCCCCATGTTTATGGTGAGGCCTATAAACAATTTGAACTCCTCCAAATTCAGGTGTCTACACTCAAATGGACGGGCATAAGATGATTGGGGGTTGTTGGCAATATACTGCTGGGCATATAAATTTGTCTGGTCCACAATGAACTGCAGCAAAGTGTCGGGCAAAAACAGATGAAAGTAATCGATCTCTGTGAAATTTTGGGTGTTGGCCTGCACACCTGGCTGTGCTGTGAAAGGGGGAATAATTGGTGATCCCGAGTTAGAAGGCAGCCATGCTGGGTTGGCAAGACCATCTGGCATGTATGTAGCGGCCCCGGCTCTTGGAGGATGTGACAATCCAGTAGTTGGGGGAGTTGAATTTCCTGTGCTGGTACTCAGGTGTGATGTGGCAGCACTGGTACTGGGCCTGGGCATTTGTTTGTGGGGCCTTTTGCTGGCGGCAGCACTGGTACTGGGCCTTTGTTCCTGGGGCCTATTGCTGGCAGCAGCGCTGGTACTGGGCCTTTGTTCCCAGGGTCTATTGCTGGTGGCAGCACTGGTACTGGGCCTGGGAATATAATCCTGGTTGCTGGCGGCTGCCTGGTTTCCAGAGTGCCGCGCCCTTTTAGGAGGGACCCATTCTTCATCCGAATCATTGCTATATTCGATCGGTTCAAATTCCAAATTTGATTCTGAATCAGAATTGGAATCTGATGAGAACTCCCTGGTGCTGGAGAGGATCTGGAACGCCTCCTCACTGGTATATACTCTTTTGGACATGGCTGTGTGGCGGGTAGCTGTGCGACGGGTGACAGGTGACGGTCACTAATGGGCTGGGCGATGGGTGGCAGGTGACATTCACTTATAGATGATGATGGTGTGACGGGAGATGGTCACTGATGGGTGACAGGCAATGGTCACTGATGGGTGACAGGCCACTGACGGTGATGGGTGATGGTCACAGATGGCTGACAGGCCACTGTCACTGATGGGTGACGGGCGATGGGTGACAGGCCACGGTCACTGATGGGTGACGGGTGATGGGTGACAGGCCACGGTCACTGATGGGTGACTGGTGCACCGCTGATGGTCGCTGATGGGTGACGGATGACAGGGCACGGTCACTGATGGGTGACAGGGCATGGACACTGATGGGTTACGGGTGCACCGCTGATGGTCACTGATGGGTGACAGGGCATGGTCACTGATGGGTGATGGGTGACAGGACACGGTCACTGATGGGTGACAGGGCAAGGTTACTGATGGGTGACGGGTGATGGGTGACAGGGCCAGTCACTGATGGGTGACGGTTGCACCGCTGATGGTCACTGATGGCAGTCTCTTATGTGACAGGTGCACTTTTATGGGGTGACTGTTGGGTGACAGATGACAATTGGGGGGGCGATGGGACAGGTGTGGTGTTGGTGCAGACACTACTGAACATAGATCTGTAACTCACTGCTCCTGGCTCTTCTCTCCTCACACTGGAAATGGTGTGTGAGGAGAAAAGAGCTGGTAACAGTTAGTTACAGCTCTTTGTTTACACTTAGTGATCAGGCTGTGAATGGATTACAGCCGATCACGTGGTACACAGCCCTGTTCCTGGGAACATGCTGCCACCGACAGACATGTGCAGAACGCTCGGGATCGTGCGCATGCGCCGTGTCAAGTGGGGAGTTACCATCTGTGATCGGCCGTGACTTCATCACGGCCAATCATGTGGTAAACAGCACTTCTCAGCGGCTGTTCACCCCTGTCGAGACGAGCGGTGTCTCGGTGACACGCCACCACTGACAGTACAGGGATGCGCGCAACACGATCGCACGCATTCCATGTTTAAATGGGCCGACGTCATATGACGTCCGCCCAGAACAAGAGAGTCTTCGTCCCGCCGTCATTTGACGGCGGGCGGTGGACAAGTGGTTAAAGGAGGTGAGCGAGCATTGCATGATGTGGTGGGAGCACTCCGTTCATGGAGGTTGTCTGAAGACATCACACAAGCTTGTTTTTGTTTTGTTATTTTTGTTTTTTGCACAACGTGGATTCATTCATTTTAGGTTTTTGGACTTTTTTCATATTTTTGCAATATCAGTGTTTTTCACCATAATTGTTTATTTCACTTTTACAGCGCTGTCACACCTATATTGTTATGTACAATATTAGTTCCATTTTATTTTGAAAAATATAAAAAAATAGACTTTACATTTTTTTGCTGTCCAAAGCTAAAAGGGGATGTGGTTTAGCCAATGATGTCTGCAACAAATGGTAGAAATACTCTATACAGTGGATATAAAAGTCTACACACCCCTAAATATCAGGTTTCTATGATGCAAAAAAAATTGACAAAGATAAATCATTTCAGAACTTTTTCCACATTTAATGTGACTTATAAACTGTACAACGCAATTAAAAAACAAACTGAAATCTTTTAGGAGGGGGGAAGTAAAAATAAATAATGTGGTTGCATAAGTGTGCACACCCTCTTATAACTGGGTATGTAGCTGTGTTCAGAATTAAGCAATCACATTCCAACTCATGGTAACCACTTGCCGACCGCCTCCTGCACATATACGTCGGCAGAATGGCACGGCTGCACAAAGTAACGTATATTTACTTATAGTTACTTTGAATATCGTGCCGTGCCGCGAGCTTCGTGACCGTGCCTGCGGGACCGTGGACTTGATATCCGCCAGTGTCCCGCGATTGGGTCACAGAGCGGCAGAATGGGGAGAGGCCAGTGTAAACAAGGCATCTCCCATTCTGCCTAGTGGCAGGACACTGATCGTCTGCTCCCTCTCATCGGGAGGAGCGATCAGTGTCGTGTCACAGTAAGCCCCGCCCCCACACAGTTAGATTCACTCCCTAGGACACACTTAACCCCTTCCTAGCCCCCTAGTGGTTAACCCCTTCCCTGTCATTCACATTTATACAGTAATCAGTGCATTTTTATAGCACTGATCGCTGTATAAATGTGAATGGTCCCAAAATAGCGTCAAAAGTGTCCGATGTGTCCGTCATAGTGTCGCAGTCACAATAAAAATTGCTGATCGCCGCCATTACTAGTAAAAAAAAAATACTAATAAAAATGCATAAAACTATCCCCTAATTTGTAAACGCTATAACTTTTGTGCGGACCCATCAATAAACGCTTATTGCAATTTTTTTTACCAAAAATATGTAGAAGAATACATATCGGCCTAAACTGAGGAAAAAATTAGTATTTTTATATATTTTTGGGAATATTTATTATAGCAAAAAGTTAAAAATATTGTTGTTTTTTTTTAAATTGTCGCTCTATTTTTGTTTATAGCGCAAAAAATGAAAACGGTAGAGGTGATCAAATAGCACCAAAAGAAAGCTCTATTTGTGGGAAAAAAGGACATCATTTTTGTTTGGGAACCACGTTGCACGATCGCGCAATTGTCAGTTAAAGCGACGCAGTGCCAAATTGCAAAAAGTGGCCCGGTCATTTGGCAGCCAAATCCTCCGGAGCTGAAGTGGTTAAATAGGACTCATTACACACATCATCAAAATTGCCTCTAATTAACCCCAAATAAAATACAGCTGTTCTAATAGGTCTTTCCTGACATTTTCTTAGTTGCATCCTACAGAAAAAACGATGGTCCGCAGAGAGCTTCCAAAGCATCTGAGGGATCTCATTGTTAAAAGGTATCAGTCAGGAGAAGGGTACAAAATAATTTCCAAGGCAATATATATACAATGGAACACAGTGAAGACAGTCATCATCAAGTGAAGAAAATATGGCACAACAGTGACATTACCAAGAACTGGGCATCCCTCCAAAATTTATGAAAAGGCGAGAATAAAACTGGTCAGGGAGGCTCCCAAGAGGCCTACAGCAACATTAAAGAAGCTGCAGGAATAACTGGCAAGTACTGGCTGTGTGGTACATGTGACAACAATCTCCCATATTCTTCATACTGTATGTCTGGGCTATAGGGTAGCGTGGCAAGACGGAAGCCTTTTCTTACGATGAAAAACATCCAAGCCCGGCTAAATTTTGCAAAACACATCTGAAGTCTCCCAAAAGCATGTGGGAAAATGTGGTATGGTCTGTTGAAACCAAGGTTGGAACTTTTTGGCCATAATTCCAAAAGATATGTTTGGCGCAAAAACAACACTGCACATCACCAAAAGAACACCATACCCACCATGAAGCATGGTGGTGGCAGCATCATGCTTTGGGGCTGTTTTTCTTCAGCTGGAACAGGGGCCTTGGTCAAGGTAGAGGGAATTATGAACAGTTCCAAATACCAGTAAATATTGTCACAAAACCTTCAGGCTTCTGCTAGAAAGCTGAACATGAAGAGGAAATTCACCTTTCAGCATGACAGCGACCCAAAACATACATCCAAATCAACAAAGGAATGGCTTCCCCAGAAGAAGATTAACCAGTTGCTGACCGCCGCACGCCGATATACGTTGGCAGAATGGCACGGGCAGGCAAATGGGCGTACAGGTACGTCCCCTTTAATTTTCCGTGCAGCGGGCGCGTGCCCACCATGTTCTCCATGACTGTGCCCGCGGGCCCCGCAAACTTGATGTTCGCCAGGGCACCGCGATTGCAGCGAGGAGAGGCAGAACGGGGAGATGTAAACAGGGCATTTCCCTGTTCTGCCTAAAGACATGACAGGGAACTACTGCTCCCTGTCATCGGAGGCAGCGATCGCTGTCATGTCAGTGGTAGTCCATCCCCCCACAGTTAGAATCACTCCCTAGGACACACTTAACCCCTTGATCGCCCCTTAGTGTTTAACCCCTTCCCTGCCAGTGTCATTTACACAGTAATCAGGGCATTTTTATAGCACTGATTGCTGTATAAATGACAATGGTCGCATAAATAGTGTCAAAAGTGTACGATGTGTCATAATGTCGCAGTCACGATAAAAATCGCAGATCGCCGCCATTACTTGTAAAAAAAAAAAAAATATTAATAAAAATGCCATAAATCTATCCCCTATTTTTAAATCTATTTTGTAGACACTATAACTTTTGCGCAAACCAATCAATACTGAGGGGAAAAAAATTATATATTTTTTTGGGGATATTTATTATAACAAAAAGTCAAAAATATTGCTTTTTTTTTCAAAATTGTCGCTCTTTTTTGTTTATAGCGCAAAAAATAAAAACCGCAGAGGTGATAAAATACCACTAAAAGAAAGCTCTATTTCTGGAAAAAAAAGGACAAAAATTTTGTTTGGGTGCAACGTTGTACGATCTCGCAATTGTCAGTTAAAGCGACATAGTGCCGTATCGCAAAAAGTGCTCTGGTCAGGAAGGGGGTAAATTCTTCCGGGGCTGAAGTGGTTAACATTTTAGAATTGCCCAGCCAGAGCCCAGACCGGAATCCGATTGAAAATCTGTGGGGTAATCTGAAGTGGGCTGTGCACAGGAGATGCCCTTGCAATCTGACAGATTTGGAGTGTTTGTGCAAAGAAGAGTGGGCAAATATTATCAAGTCAAGATGTGCCATGCTGATAGACTCCTACCCAAAAGGACTGATTGCTGTAATAAAATCAAAAGGTGCTTCAACAAAGTATTAATTTAAGGGCGTGCACACTTATGCAACCATCTTTTTTTTATTTTTTACTTCCCTCTGCCTAAAAGATTTCAGTTTGTTTTTCAAGTTGAGTTGTACAGTTTATAGGTCACATTAAAGGTGGAAAAAGTTCTGAAAAGTTCTGAGACTTTAAGTCTCATTTTTACACATCACAGAAACTTGACATTTTAACAGGTGTGTGTAGACTTTTTATATTCACTTGTATGTTGTATGTAGCATATTAATTTTATTGCAATCTGAAAATTAAAAAAAAATGTGTTCCTCTTAAGCTTAGGCTACATTCACACTGAGGCGCTGGATGCGCTGGCGGTATAGCGGCGCTATTTTTAGCGCCGCTATACCGTTTTTTGGCCGCGATTTGCGGGTGTATTAGAGGCGCTACCCCATTGATTTCAATGGGCAGGGGCGCTATAGGAGCGCTATTTTTAGCGCTCCTATTGCGCCTCAAAGATGCGGCTTGCAGGAGTTTTTTGAGCCTCCTGCAAGCGCAACGCTCCAGTGTGAAAGCCCTCAGGCTTTCACATTGGATAGTATTGAGAGGCTTTTTTGGGGCGCATTGCAGGCGCTATTTAGAGCGCAATAGCGCCTGCAAAGCGCCTCAGTGTGAAAGGGGCCTTAATAGGGATTTTGTTTATCCATTGAAGTCTACTATATAGACTGTGCTTGGCATATTACTTCTATTGTATTTTGACCTTCCCAAGTTACATATGAAAGTGGTTCAGACAATGAGGCCAACGAGAATTTGTAGAATACTACACATGACGCCCTCAGACGAAGTCCGGAAGTGACGAAACGCGTCAGTAACGTAGCCTCTGTTGTTAACCGGAAGCAGCATATGCGGTTCACAGGACGCCAGGTACCAGGAAGTCGAGTTGACCGTCAGCACAAACCTCTCCCCCTGATCTGCATGGCTATCCCGGTGACAGTGGCATAGCGTGGGTGGTCAGCGCCCGGGGCAAGGCAAGTAATTTGCGCCCCCTAACCTGCGGACTTTTTGCACTCCCTGAGTCCCTTCCCCTCCTACAACAGACCTGACCTACCCGATTCCTACACTGACCACTACACTAACCTCTACACTGACCTACATGATTCCTATACTGACAACTACACAGACCTACCTGATTCCTACATCGACCACTACACCCTGACCACTACACTACACACTAACCTAACTGATTCCTATACTGACCACTACACTATACTACTACACTAACCACTTACACTATCCTACCTGATTCTTATATCGACCACTACACTACACACTAACCTACCTGATTCCTATACTGACCACTACACAATACATTACACTAACCACTTACACTATCCTACCTGATTCTTATATCGACCACTACACTACACACTGATCACTACACCACACCGACCTACCTGATTCCTATATTGACCACAACACTACCCACTAACCTACCTGAGTCCTATACTGACCACTATACTATACTACTACATAATACACTACACTACCCACTACACTACACCCTGACCTACCTGATTCCTATACTGACCACTACACTCTACTACTACACAATACACTATCCACTGACTACTACACTACATACCACACTAACTTACCTGATCCCTTTACTGACCACTACACAATACACTGACCTATCCCATTCCTATACTGACCCTTACACTAACCTACCTGATTCCTACAATCGACCACTACACTACACACTGACCACTACACCACACTAACCTACCAGATTCCTATACTGACCACTACACTACACACTGACCTACCTGATTCCTATACAATACACTATCCACTGACCACTACACTAGACACCACCTGATTCCTATACTGACCACTACACTACTACCCAATACACTACCCACAGACCGCTACACAATACACACTGACCACTACACAATACACACACTGACCGCTACACAATACACACACTGACAGCTACACAATACACACACTGACCGTTACACAATACACACACTAACCGCTACACAATACACACACTGACCGCTACACAATACACACACTGACTTATACACAATACACACACTGACCGCTACACAATGCACACACTGACTTATATACACAATGCACACACTGACCACTATACAATACACACACTGACTTATACACAATACACACACTGACTTATATACAATACACACACTGACCGCTACACAATACACACTGACCGCTACCCAATACACACTGACCGCTACACAATACACACACTGACCGTTACACAATACACACACTGACCGTTACACAATACACACACTGACTTATACACAATGCACACACTGACCGCTACACAATACACACACTGACTGCTACACAATACACACACTGACCGCTACACAATGCACACACTGACCGCTACACAATACACACACTGACTTATATACACAATGCACACACTGACCCCTACACAATACACACACTGACTTATACACAATACACACACTGACCGCTATACAATACACACACTGACTTATACACAATACACACACTGACTTATATACAATACACACACTGACCACTACACAATACACACTGACCGCTACACAATACACACACTGACCGTTACACAATACACACACTGACTTATACACAATGCACACACTGACCGCTATACAATACACACACTGACCGCTACACAATACACACTGACCGCTACAGAATACACACACTGACCGCTACACAATACACACACTGACTTATACACAATGCACACACTGACTTATACACAATGCACACACTGACCGCTACACAATGCACACTGACCGCTACACAATGCACACACTGATTTATATACACAATACACACACTGACCGCTATACAATACACACACTGACTTATACACAATACACACACTGACTTATACACAATACACACACTGACTTATACACAATACACACACTGACCGCTACACAATACACACACTGACTTATACACAATACACACACTGACCGCTACACAATACACACACTGACTTATACACAATACACACACTGACCGCTACACAATACACACACTGACTTATACACAATACACACACTACCCGCTACACAATACACACGGACCGCTACACAATACACACACTGACCACTACACAATACACACACTGACTTATACACAATACACACACTGACCGCTACACAATACACACTGACCGCTACACAATACACACACTGACCGCTACACAATACACACACTGACCGCTACACAATACACACACTGACTTATACACAATGCACACACTGACCGCTACACAATACACACACTGACTTATACACAATACACACACTGAAGGCTACACAATACACACACTGACCAATACACTATACGTTACAGTACACTGATTTTCTGGCTGCTCCCTCTCCCCAGACAAATACCTACTCCCCCCGGGCCAGCAGCAAAACTCACGAGGGAGTCTCTCACCTTTTTTCTTCCTGCTCTGCCTCTGCGCCGCCGGCTGTCACACTGATCCATTCCAGACTCGGAGAGGAGGAGGAGGAGAAGACAGCGAGCGTCCACAGCTCGCAGCAAAGGCCAGCCCCGCTCCTCCGCGATTAAGAATAGGCCTGGCCAGGCCCGCTCCGCTTCCCCGCAATTAAGAATAGGCCAGGCCAGGCCAGCCCCGCTCCGCCCCCCCACAGTTGAGAATAGGCCAGGCCAGCCCCGCTCCCCCGCGATTGAGAATAGCCCAGGCCAGGCTAGCCCCACTCTGCTCCCCCGCGATTGAGAATAGGCCAGGCCAGCCCCGCCCGCCGCACATGACCACTTCACCCAGTCACAGGGCGCCAGGGGCCGGCCTGAAACTAAACATGGCGGCCATCACGGAAATGTAAATTAAAATTATGGAGCGAGGGTGACACATACTGGCGCGGGATTGCGCCCCCCCAAATGTTGCGCCCGGGGCCTAGGCCCCCCTCGCACCCCCCATGCTGCGCCACTGCCCGATGAACTTTTCATTGCATATTGCACTTTATACTGCTTCATATCATTTATCTATTGTACGTATAACTTGTAAGGGGGGTATTGTTGTTTGGGCCAATAAAAATTTTTACGCAATATTACCCCTGCAAACAGGGTGGATGTTCAATTGTGAGCGGTGGATGACCAGGAATTGATCAAAGACGTGTTGTATACTGGTTTGTGGTGAGTGCATCCCCAAAGGGGAGATTCCTTCATGTTGTAAAAATCTGCTGGTGGAAGGTGTTTGCCAATAAATCAACCTAACACAAGTCACTGTTTGATCTGGTTTACCACTATCTCTCTCATATGGACATAATACATATGAAATCTTGTCAGAATAACTTTTGACAAAGCGCCGCTGCAATAATATCAAAGGACTTTTTCATTCTGAGGACTTTTTACTATTGTCTTTTAAATATTGTATTTATGATTTTAGTGGCTGCTTCTAGGTGATTATTATCACGATTTTATAAATTTTATTACTGTTTAGAATATATATTGCTTACAACCAATATTGTTTATTCCTAAGCACTGAGTGGTGCTTTCTTTTTAGGTGGGCAAGCTTTAGGCATCCTTTTTTAGAATACTACACATGTTGTCTGTAGCATATTAATTCTGTACTGTAAATCTTTATTTTTTTACCTTCAAAATTAACTTGGGGTGTGATTTAGCCAATACAGCCTACCAGAAAATGTAAAAATAATGTAGATAACAATGATGTGTTCACCAATGTTCCCTACTTTTTATAATGTAAAAAAAAAAAAAAATACACCTTTTGTGTCAACTTTAAAATGTGCCCTACACTGAAGCCCCGTACACACGATCGGTTTAACTGATGAAAACCGTCCGATGGATGGTTTTCATCAGACCAACCAATCGTGTATGGTACCCATCGGTCTTTTTTCCATCGGATGGAAAAAATAGAACTTGTTTTAAATTTTTCCGATGGATAAAAAATCGATGGCAATTTCCGATCGTCTATGGGCAAGTCCATCGGTTTAAAAACCCACGCATGCTCAGACTGAATTAGGAGACGGGAGCGCTCGTTCTTGTAAAACTAGCGTTCCTAATGGAGAGAGCACATTCGTCATTCTGCAAGTTATTGCTTCGTTTAATGCAGCGCATGTTTTTTTGCTTTAGAACGGTCTTTAAAATGTCATTTTGGCAGCAGAACTTTCTCCTGAGTTCTGACTAATGTATGTCTTTCTTTTTTCTAGTGATCTTCGGAATAATTATTAAAATTCTGCAAGGCCGACCTCCCAAATTACACCTTTATGTTTTTTGACTCTTAAAATTTGTTGTGCATTTTTTGGTGTGTCAATTTCTCAGAACAACATAATATTACATTTTAGAAAAATCATGGAGGTTGGTGTCCCTTGTTCTTAATTACACATTGTATTTATGCAATCTTATTGCTACTTCTCAAAAAAACACATCAGGCATGTAGGTTGGCTGTAATCAAATTTCCCTTTATTTTGGAAAAAACAAATCAAAAACCGAAGGGCAACTATTCCCAAATTAGCAGAGAATATAAAGTCATTAGATCCCAAATGCAGACCTGACTATGATCAATAATAAAATCAACAACAGCATGAAATCAGGAGCAGCAGCCAAAGACATACATCATCCCAAGCTGTGGTACTCCATCAACCTTCAATTTCTGGATGAGCAGCTCGAGGCCAGGGAATCACCTCCTGCTCTTCCTTGTAGCCTTCCTTCCACGCCTCTCTGCAGCGTTCTCTCCACGGCCCCGTCCACGCACCCTTGCAGGCTGGGCCACTGTGGGTGGTGATGTGGCAGGAGGAGGAGGAGGAGGAGGAGAGGGATTGGGCTGATGTGAGATATGGGTGGCCTCAGTCAGCAGCCCCCTCGCCCCCATGTGTACGGCCATATAGATGAGATGCTCACAGAGGGCCCGTTGTCCCGCCTCCATTCTGAGCAGCTTATCCGCCAGATAGGTGCTAAACCCCTCCGTAGGGTTGAGGGGGGCCCTCATAATGGCAGCAGCCTCCTGAATCATCTTTAGTGACTCCTCCTCCACTTGTGTCATCCGCCGTTGTTTTGGCGGTCTGACGTGGAGGGGAGCCACTTGGGAGACGGTGCTGCCACTAGGCCTGGGGACCTGCTGAGTCCCACTGGGCCCTGCCTCCTCCTGCCTGTCACACTCCTGACCCTCTTCCTCCTGGCTTGCCTCATCCTGTTTATAAAATAAAAAGTAGATTTCTATTATTTGAGGAATCAATCACACACAATTTTGATCTCATTACTGGTTTATTTTGGAGGGGGGGTGGGATCATTTATGGCTAAGCCAAACAGTTCAACTCCATATTACTTAGTGGACAATAATTAGCATCAAAAATACTATACCGGGCTGAAGATGTGAAGATCTGGCTCTTCTAGCTCGGGAGGCTCCTCCTCCGCCTCTGCAGGGGTGGAGGGAAGGGTGGAAGGAACGCTGGAGGGAAGGGTGGAAGGAAGGGTTGAGGGAAGGCTGGAAATAGATTCCCTGGCCTCGATCTGGTCATCCAGGAATTGAAGATGTCTGTAGTACCACAGCTTGGGCTTTACTACATTGTCGGCTGCTGCTCCTGATCTCTTGGACTGGCGCACTTCCTTAAATTTTTTTTTATAAGAATTGCGCAGGTTGTTGATTTTATTATTGATCATAGTGTAGTCTGCATCTGGGATCCATGGCTTCATATCCTCGGCTAATTTGGTAATAGTTGCCCGTCGTACATCACTTTTGTGATACGCAGGGTGTTTGAGCTCCCAAAGGTTGCGCTGTTCCTTATACTTTTCAATAAAAACAAGCATCACCTCCGGCTCTCTTAGTTTATGCATCTATTAGGATCAGCAAGTACAAAAAAAAAAGGATCAGAATTGATTCTCCTCAACTTATCACAATATTGCCCTTTACAATCATGACCCATTAATATGCCACTGCAGGCACGAGTTCCCTTCTTACCTTTGTTCACTTCGTGGGTTCACTTCCGGTCGTCCTTACTCCGCGCATCCCTAATAACATCTTTCCCCTTTTTATACTCTGCGCATGCGTGTAACTCCGCCCTCGTCACCCGCCCATGACGGACTTTTTCTGCATTTCCCCGCCCCTTAACGATTGGCGCACAGTGTGAGACGGCGACATGTCGCAGACACAGGTGGCTTCTTTCCTTGAAATTACCGATGAGGAAAGCCCGGAGGTGGAAACGTCCCGATCCTGTAAAAAAAGATACAAGGCGACTAATATGTCTTTTTCTGAGATGGCAGAGATGGTGGACATTCTGCGGAGGAAGGATTACGACGGCAAGCATGGCCCATACGACACCCCTAATCTCCGGAAGTCACAAATTATGGATAAAGTGGCGAAGACTCTCTATAAAAAATATGGGGTCAGGAGATCCAAGGAACAACTCCGTAAAAGGTGGTCAGACCTGAAGCTCAGGGAGCCGGAGCAGTATAGGAAGCTTATAAAAAGCATAGAAAAAGGTAAGTATATTTTACTGTGTTCTTTCACATTGTAATATGTATTCTTCCATGTTTTGCACCATGTGCTTGTCTTGACTGGGTTCACATTTTGAAATCTCATCTTTTATGTTAAGTGGAGAGTCCACTTATTTGGCCAATGTTTTGACCAATAACTTGCTGCTCTTCCCCCAAACATGTTTGGCACATATCCACGTAAACTACATGTTGGCATTCCTCATTTTACTTCAACAATGTTTATCTACACATTGTTGGCTAGATGATGTGTTGTAAGGAAATTTAGAATGTGACTGAAAGAAGAAACTGTATTCTGGGTAAAGGAGATGACACTCCAGCAGTTGTGTACTCTTTTTTGTTCTTCAGCAAGATACTATACTCTGGGCCACATGACCAAATTTCTTAACGGTGTCACACACAGGTGCTCCAGTGGATACCTTGGTGGTTATCCAAGTGTATTTGTGAGTGTCCTCAAAAATAACATGTTGCTTTGTTGAGTTTGCAAAATCACATATGTTCATGTTGGAACTCAGGGCCAAATATCAATTGTACCCCACTTCAAAACATTGAGGATCCCTTTTCAGGCCTAAAAAAAGTCTGTGTGCTAAAGTATACATTTTGTTGTAAATTCCCATAGGGGAGAGGAGAGTGGGAGGACACCATGCTCATGAGACGAGTAACCCAACACCACAGAAAATCCCCGAAGCTCCCAAAGCAGACCAAGATCAGCAGGTTCAGGAAGCAGAGGTGGAGGAAGGGGAGGTGGAGGAAGGAGAGGTGGAGCTTATCAGCACAACAGGTCAGTGTCTGTCACCACAACTTCAAGGTAAATACAGATGTAGGACTGCCTAGTGTAAAACCTTTTTTTTTGTTTTAGGGACTGAACGTGGGGGTGTGTCAGGAAGTCCAAATCCGCCATTCTCGAGTGCCAGCGCCAAAATAATCATTCAGGAAATCATGGAATGCAGTAGCGAAATGGACATTATGAGAAAGAGAATGATTGTGATTGAGCAAAAATATAAAAACATGATTGATATTTTGGGGAGAATAGTGTGAACCCCCCCCCCCTTTTTGTGTTTTTTGTTCTGCGTCTGACATTATCTCAGGGATTTCCAACATCCCAAATGTGAAGATGCACACACTGAAGACTCAACATGTGCTATCTGCCGTCACAGGATATCTATGTCCCTGTTTTGGGGGTGCAACCTCTTCCTACCTCCTCAAGTAGGGGAGAGGAAGGGTTTTCATCCCCAAAGCACGACCATTGATCCCCCATGATGGCAGATAGCACATGTTTACCCTAGCCATGGGATCTTGTTGAAGATACCCATTTGAGCCCCCAAAGAAAGTGTGTTTGTTAACATTTGGGATGGATCAGAGATACCATCACCCCATCTCCAGTTGTTATTTTTCACAGTGTTATTTTATTACTTTTTCAAACTAAAAAAAATGGCTTACGACCCATGCATGTTTCTGCCAAAAAAAACACACATAAAAAAAAAGGCTAGTATTTCTAAAAACCAAAACAAAATGCGGTGCAAACAATAAAAACATTTGGGAAGTCTAAAAAAGGTGTGCCTTGTTCTTTCTATGCTCAAGAGCAGTTCTGAAGATGCAAAAACTGTGTTTTTCGCTCTGAGTTTTGAGGCTATTTACTAAGGACAATTACACTTGGCACTACTAGAACCTGGGAGACACATAAACCCAAAATACAAGAATGACAACACAAGTTTGTATGAATTCAAATTTTATTTTTATTTTAAAAAGGTTTAAGAATTGGTCAGATGTGGTCTGGCATTGCGATGGCCCCCCTACCCGTAAAGTACTCTACGTATTTCTGGCGTACTTCACGGGCACTTTGGGGGGCCAAGCCAGTACGAGCAGTGCTGAGGCCGGTCAGATTAATCAGTTCAGATGGACCGGCCTCAGGCCCAAACGAGGAAACATAATTGTTTGCAAATTTGCGTAGAAAATTGTGCAATATGCAGCAGCAGTAGACGATGTGGTTCAGTTTATAATCCGCCAAATGTATCGCTGTCTGGAACAGGCGGAACCAGCTGGCCATTATCCCGAAGGCATTCTCCACAACTCTCCGGGCTCTGGCCAGCCGGTAATTAAAAACCCTCCTCTCCGGGGTGAGGGTGCGTTGGGGAAACGGCCGCATCAGGTGTGGTCCTAGTCCAAAAGCCTCATCCGCAATGAAAACGAACGGGAGCCCTTCAACGTTCTCTGCATCTGGAGGCAGTGCAAGACCCCCAGCCTGCAGACGGTGAGCGAACTCCGTCTCCGCGAATGATCCGCCATCGGACATCCGGCCGTTCTTCCCCACGTCCACATACAGGAACTCGTACCGTGCCGACACCACCGCCATTAACACTATGCTATTAAAACCTTTATAGTTGAAATAGTATGACCCCGAACGGGGTGGCGGCACTATGTGGACGTGCTTCCCATCAATTGCCCCTCCACAGTTGGGGAAATCCCACCGCTGGGCAAATTGGGAGGCCACAGTCAGCCATTCCTGTGGTGTGCTAGGGAACTGTGGAGTCAAACAAAAAGAAGACATTAGTACGGTTTATGGTTACAGTGCAAGCAGATGACACACCAAAAAACATTGTTGAGTAACATTATTATTTAAGGGAGTTTTTCCGAAAAATAAACAAAGGCCCACTTAGCAGATGCCTCACCCCCGCTGAGTGGACATTCTAAAATAATCTAAGGGGGGGGCCTAAGGTGATTGTGGGGGATCCCAAAAAAGGATCTACCACTTTGCTGAGCTTGATTGAGAACTACTAATTTTTTAACATCTTTAGGGGGGGAAGGGAAGGTTGTCAAACTACGAGGGCAATGACCCCCCAAAAATGAAAAGGAAAATAGAAGGCTAGCTGGGTTTGCGCCCATGATAGCATGCTGGAGAGGTTAGTGGAGGGAAATAGGCATGTAGGGCCCAAAAAGGGATTTACAGGTAAAAAAAGGCATGTGGAAAATGGGGACATTACCAGGATATTACAAACAGGCATATTTGTGTTAGGAGGAAAAAAAAAAAAAAGAGAATAAAAAAAGATAATGTGAGGTTAAAGGAGCATAATTACCTTCATATAGTCCTTCTGCAGGACCTGAATGATGGCCGAACATGTCTCAGGGATAATGATCCCGAGAGCCTGGGGGGAGATGCCTGTTGAGAACTTGAGGTCCTGCAAGCTTCTCCCAGTCGCCAGGTATCTCAACGTGGCAATAAGCCTCTGCTCGGCAGTGATGGCCTGGCGCATCACAGTGTCCTGCCTCGTGATATAGGGGGACAGCAAATCCAACAGACGGTGAAATACGGGGTCCGTCATCCTGAGATAATTCCTGAAATCATCAGGATTATTCTCATGGATTTCCCGCAGCAGAGTCATATGAGAGAATTGGTCCCGCTGGAGCAACCAATTCTTAGTCCATGAACTCCTCCTCACCCTGTTCACAGACTGAACTCGGGTTACAGTGTTAACTGCAACACCAAGCCCAAAGCCAGCACGAGCTCGAGAACGAGAACGCACTTCAAACATGGTTTTAAACCGGTCGGCTGGTCAGAACGCACTCAAACAGAACGCACCGTGGAACAGCAAGGCCTGAAAAGAACGATCTGAAAAACAGTAAACGAACGGCCAAGTCGGCACTGCAAGGCAGTAACGACCTGACTGCACGCACTGAATCACAAATACAAACCCACAAGCACAAACTGAACAACAGGAAACGATCTGCAAAGCACGGAGACTGAAAAGCGCGAATCGGCTCTCACCAAACTTTTACTAACACGCGGTAACACAAAATCAGAAAAAGCAGCCCAAGGGGTGGCGCCATTAGATTTGTTTGGCCCTTTTATAGCGCATCGTACGTTTTGTACGTGCCATCGTTTTGTTGCCGTCGGTTTTTAAACTGATGGTGTGTGGCCAAGACTGATGAAAAACAGTTTCATCGGATTTCCGATGGTCAAATCCATCGGACGAAAATCCATAGGTTATCCGATCGTGTGTACAGGGCTTTACTGTTGAAATGTTATCTATACATGATAATCTGTACAATATTTCTTCCCCTTTTCATGGACATCTATACACTTATATGCAGATTTTTGTAAAGCTGCTGTGTGCCCCTTTCAAAATGCATCCTACTCAGATTTCTTCAATACATGCTATGACGTATGTAGACAATATTTCTAATAAATAATTCAATCTGAATAGAATCTGGTCAAATAAAGAATATACTCCAAATAATATTTCACAAAAAAATTCTATATATTTCTCCCTCCCTTCCATTGTGGTCTTGTAAAACTCCTTCCATTGTGGTCTTGTAAAACTGCTTACATGAATGTCTGTGCATTATTTCTGGCTCTTGTCTCTCACATAATACATTGTAATTTTCTATTTCATGATATAACCTGCCTCATCTCTCCCTCTTCTATTGCATCTTGGTAAAACTACTTGATGTGCAGCTTGTCTGTAACATTTTCTAGCTGTTGTCTCTAGCATAATACACAAATTTTGAATTCACAATAAAACCTGCCTCATCTTAACCTCTTCCATTGTGACCTAGTAAAAGTGTTTACTTGTTTGCAGTGTCTGTACAATTTTTAGGGATCTTTGTTCTGACAAAATACACTGTAATATTTGTTTCATAATAAAAACGTCATCTCTCGATTTTCCACTTCGAGCTAATGAAATCACCTATATGATGTGCAGTTTATCTATGAAAAATTTCTGCCTTTTAGCTATGACATAATACACTGTCTTTTTTATTTTACAATGAAAACTGCCCCATCTCTCCCTGTTACATTACAGTTATATAAAACTGCTTACATAATGTGCAGTTAGTTTGCACATGTTTGCATGTTTTTTGGTTGCTGTGTCTAAATTAAACATTCTAAAAAAAAATCATAATGAAAAAGGACTAATTTCTGCTACATTGCTGCTTGATCAAGGAGTTTGCATACTCTGCAGAAACTGTGCTGTATGTCTGGCTATCTCTTATTTCAGCATACCAAACTGCCTTGTCTCTGTGGGGTTTTGGCTTTGTTTTTGGGCACTCAGTGTCCACATTCTTTTTAAAATGTACAGTACAAGTGTGGTACTGTACTAAAACTAGATCCCAAGTAATGCTAGAACAAGCTATTTGACAATTGTTAGTTTTATAGCCGTAGTTTTTATTTTACTTTTACGTGTAACCCTTCTGATAGCTTTTAGGTGTGTTGTATATGCTACTTACAATGCTCAACTCTGACTAATTACCAAAAAAAAACAAAGAAACAAAAAACTGGTGTTCAGCAATACATACCAAAAACTTTGTATTTACGGTAGTTTTAGATGTATTATATTGGGTTACTGTTGCTATATGTAAGTCAAAGAATAATGTAAATGTAAAAAAAAAAATGCATTACAAATGACTGAATATGCCAGAAAACAGTGAAGCCGACCCTATCTTGTTATATAGCACTGCATATAGTTTTAAGGAAGCTTTGAAGTCCCATAAAATGGATAGCCCCACTCTCTACTGAAAATATTTCTTAAAATTGTTTTTGCATTGG
Source organism: Rana muscosa (assembly GCA_029206835.1). Lineage (NCBI taxonomy): Eukaryota > Metazoa > Chordata > Amphibia > Anura > Ranidae > Rana > Rana muscosa. The sequence continues at coordinate 739,339,121 of CM055118.1, forward strand.
TACATGTCTCATGTGGCAGTTACTAGCTTCCCATGGCCTTTGTTTGACAATCCCTAGCCTATTAGCCTTGAAGATGTCCACAATTTATTTCCAAGATTTTCCCCCAAGGAATTCAATGTGGTTTGGATCAACGTTCATGTATTCCAGAATTTATGATGAGTTCAACGAACAGTGAATCAATCCAAAGTAAATTTGCTCATTTCTAGTCTGGGTACTCTGATAAATCATACACAAAAAACTACAATTAACAGGCAGCAATAGCAGATAATTGACAGCAAAATACAATAATAGATGTGCAATTTCTTTAATGTGTGTATTTATATATATCTTTAAATCATGCATGTCATAGTAACAGTATACTGAAAGCACTAACCTGTGCAATACCCCATTTAGTAGTTTATGCACCCATTCATAATTTATAAAGGGTTTGATAGCTTTTAAGATTAGACTCAACAGTTACTGCCTGCAAAGCTGCATGATAAAAATAAAAGTAACGCATGTGTAAAATTCAACAAATATATACCTGTACATATATATACATTTGAACATTAACAAGCATTTTTAAGTGCTAAAGGAATAATATTTGTATGCTGCTATTGATTATTTTAATGAGAGAGGAGATTGTGAATGACTAGGTGTGCTAGATTTAGGTAATTCTTATTTCCACCAGGGCCGTCTTTTCCATGGGGCACCCTGGGCAGTTGCCCGGGGGCCACACTTGCCTGGGGGGGCCCACCTGCGACCCCAGTAAGAAATGGAGGAGAGCGGCAGGTCAGAACTGTGCATGCGCAGTTTGCGGAAATTGCCGAGAAGATCCGATCCTCCATGAGTGCTGCCTCTGTCTGTCCGCAGATGATGACGTCAGCCACACCGCTGGCGCCGCCCGCAGCCCGCCAAATTAAAAAAAAAAGCAGGAGGAGCTGAGGATGGATGGACGGAGCAGAGTAGTGACTTGTGGAGTGGACAGAGCAGACAGCACAGCAGGCTTGAAGCAGAGTGCGGCAGAATCGGACCCCTGTTGGCAGTGCCAGTTTTCGTGAGCCTGTGACCTGCCCAGACAGTAAAGACACACAGTGCCCTGGTCGGTGTCATACGGTGAGTGGCTGTCTGGCTGACTGTGCAGCTTGCACAAAGAGATCGGGGTGGGGGGCAGTGGTGGTCTGCTGCTCAGTTTGCTGTTCTCACTTGAGTGGGGGGGGATAGACAGTGACCCAGTCAGTCTCAGAGAAAAGAGGCCAGGGGGAGTATATGAGAGTGACTGATTCACTCTCAGAGACAGTCAGTCAGGCAGGCCGCTGCCAACAATCCCTTTCCAGGGCACGCTGACGGTGGAGGTGGACTACATGGATGGTGCACTGCAGCAGCACAGTGAAAGGGGCACAGAAGGAAGGACACTGATGTAGAGAAATATGGTGGTAAATTTAATATGAAGGGGAACAGAGGAGGAAACTACCATGTCCGCCAGCCTCTGACCATCTCCTGTACCATGTCCGCCAACCTCTGACCATCTCCTGTACCATGTCCACCAGCCTCTGACCATCTCCTGTACCATGTCCGCCAGCCTCTGACCATCTCCTGTACCATGTCCGCCAGCCTCTGACCATCTCCTGTACCATGTCTGCTGTCTCTGACCATCTTCTGTACTATGTCTGCAGTCTCCGACCATCTCCTGTACTATGTCTGCAGTCTCTGACCATCTCCTGTACTAGGTCTACAGTCTCTGACCATCTCCTGTACTATGTCTGCAGTCTCTGACATCTCCTGTACTATGTCTGCAGCCTCTGACCATCTCCTGTATCATATCTACAGCCTCTAACCATCTCCTGTATCGCGTCTACAGCCACTAACCATCTCCTGTATTGTGTCTATAGTCTCTGAGGGGGAGTCTGGAGTGGAGTCAAGAGTGGGAGCGCCGCCGGGATGGGGGTCACGGGAGAAGTCAGACATGAGGAGACTATAGGATAAAACCAGAGCAGCCAAGCTGGAGCCATCTGACTGAGCCTTGCATGGTGCACCTGAGAGGAGGTCAGTGACAGTGCCACTAGGCCAGTCTAAGGGGTGGGGGGTTGCTAATATAAGGGAGGAGTGAATACAAAAATGTAAGGGGGCACTGATATAAAGGTTCCCCCCCTCCTATATTAGTGACCCCCCCTTACCTTAGTGTATTTACTCTACGGAAGGTGGTCTCTGGTCACCAGAGTGCCCCACACATCAGAGTTCCTGGCGTTTCCCTTTACATCAGAGTCTGCAGGATTCCCCCTTACAGTGCAAGGGGGAACTCAGTCTGCGGACCCTGATGTAAGTGGGAATTATGATGTAAAGAGAAAGCAGTGGACTCTGATATAAGGTGGTCTCTGGTCACCAGAGCCCCCATCCACATCAGAGTTCCCCCTTACATCATGATCTGCAGCGTTCCCCTTTACATAAGAGTCCCCTTCACTGTAAGGGGGAATCCTGCACAATCTGATGTAAGAGGAAACTCTGTGCTGGCTGGGTTATAGTAACCTAACCTTCATGTCAATGAAGAAATGTGTTATTTTACTTTTGTTTAACTTAAGCACATTGCTAATATCTCTAGATATATATCTATAGTTTAAATACTGATATTTGCACTGTTTGGCACTGAAAGCAAATTGTAGGTACTTTTTTGCAGTGCCAGTAAAAAATGTGGTTCTGCCAGTAAATGTCATGATTTTTGTCAGTAAAAAATTCTCATGCGTGATTGTGTAGACAGGGCCCCAGTGCACTGTATTGCCCGGGGGCCTATAATTCCCTTAAGATGGCACTGATTACCACCAATTTTAGAATCTTAATGATATGCAGGTCCAGTACCTTACACATAAGCACTTGGCTTCTTTTCCTACCCACTGAAGCACATATTCCTTACTTTCACTATAATTCTGAGCTCAACTGATGTCGTGTGAAAAAGCAGACTGCACATGCCTGTTCATCTTTGAGATTGTAAAAGTGGTGGTAATAAGAACTACCTGAATCTGGCACACCCGTCAGAAGGCTTTGCAAAACTATTGCAAGACTTTCCTGAATTTGGCATAAGCGATTTTAAAGGGACCATAACACCAAAAACTGTCGTAACTGCTTTATTATATTTCTCCCAATATCTGTATCAGGAGCCACAAATCAGACTGAGACAGAAAATGCCGTAAAAATCACACCTCTTAATGTAATGGTAAAAATGCTACAGATCAGTAAACGTAGTCAAAACATAAGCCAGAGATCAGAAGCCAAAGCGGATAGTCGGAATAGCCATTAATCAGGAAACCAGAGATCAGTGTAGTCGGAGGCAGAAGAACAGGATCAGGAAGCAGAAGGGACATCAGTCGGGTAAAGTCTTTCACAGGAACACAGCAGAGAATATCCAGATATGTTGATCAGGTGAAGGCACAAAAGGAATGAACAAGGTCGATTAAATAGCCAGAAGGGGCTAACGAGCAGAAAATGATCCCAGGTGAGCCACTGTGTAATGATGAGTGCCGACAATTATCTAACAGCAAAGCAGCCTAAGCACAGAGAAGGGAGTTGCTGAGAGCCCAGGGGCACCAGGCTTGAGGGGAAAACATCTATGGAAAGCACGGAGGAGGACAGGAGCATGTACCTTCGAGGATGAGACCCAAGAGCATTCCTCCGGACCGTATCCTTTCCAATGCACCAAGTACCGTATGCGCCCACGGAACCTACAGGAGTCAATGATAGATTGTATCTTATACTCTTCATGGTTCTCAACCTGAACCGGGCAAGGAAGTGGTACTGAGGTGATGAAGCGGTTGCACGCCAAAGGTTTTAATAAGAAAACATGAAACACATTTGAAATACGAATGCTGGAAGGAAGGTCTAATGAGTAGGCCACTGGGTTGATCCTATGCAGAATACAGAATACTGGTGCCAGTTTCATTGAGGAAACACGGAGTCAGAGGTTACAGAATGACAGCCAGACCCTGTTCCTATCTTGGTTGGAAGGCGCAGATGGGCGTCGGCGGTCAGCATGGAGTCTGTACCTATCACAGGCACGTCTCAAGGACTCTTAGACCTGTACCCAAGTGGAATGGAGATCACGGAGATGCTCCTCTAATGCAGGAATTCTTTGAGGAACAAATGTGTCAGGCAACATGGATGGATGGAAACCATAATTCGCTATAAACTGAGACAATTGGGAAGTGTCATTGATGGAACTATTGTGAGCAAACTTCACCCAAGGTAAGAGGTCTGACCAGTTTTTATGGAGGTCAGAAAAATAGCAACGTAGGAACTGCTTCAAGGTTTGGTTGGCTTGTTCTGTGGCCCCATTGGACTATGGGTGATACACAGAGACAAAGGAAAGCTGAATTCCCAACTGTGCACAATAAACCTGGACACATACTGGCTACTTTAGTCCAAGATGATAACCTAGGGTAGCCCATGTAACCGAAAGATCTCCTGAGCAAAAATGAATGCCAGTTCTTTGGATGTGGGCAACTTCTTAAGTGGAATACAATGAGACATCTTTGAGAACCGGTCAACCACCATAAGAATAACTGTGTTGCCCTGGAAGTCGGGTAACTCCACAATAAAATCCATAGGCAAGTGGGTCCAAGGCCTCTATCCATTGGGTATAGGTTGTAGGAGGCCCACTGGAAGGTGTTGTGGTGTTTTTCTCTGAGCACACACAGAACAAGGGGCTACGAAGGAAGTTACATCAGCGTGGAGACTAAGTCACCAGAATTGTTGAGAAATAGAACAGATGAGTTGATTCTTCCCTGAGTGACCAGCTGCCTTGGGAGAATGGTATGTCTGGAGCAAAGTAGTGCAGAGATTCTCAGGGACACAGCAGCGGTCCCAAGGTTTTTCAGGAGGAGAATGGATCTGAGCAGCAAAAATTCGGGATGTATTACAGTAGAAACCAACTCCATCTTGGAGGAGGAGGAAAACTGCCGTGACAATGCATCAGCCCTTACATTCTTAGTACCAGGTAAGAATGAGACTATGTATTTGAAGCTTGACAGAAAAAGAGCACAACAAGCCCTTCTGGGAGATAAGCGTTTTGCCTCAAACAAGAAAGTTTATCTAAAAGAAGTGGGATTTTAACGGCAATGAAATAGTATACAAATTATATACAGAAAAATATATAAGGAGAAAAAATAATAAAAATATATAATTTATTACAATATAGGATGATCCTTTGGAGAAAAAATTATAAAATATATAATTTATTACAATATAGGATGATCCTTTGTTGGTGATGCTTTGGTGCATTGGTGCATCAGCACCCCGTCATCCCCTCCATCTACACATCCTTCATCCTTGTGGTCCATTTGCGGCTAGCGGACACTGCCTTGTGCACCTCCATCTGCCGCCAGACACGCATCGGATCACATCCGGTTCTATGCTTTGCATTCCCGTATATGAGGTCAATTCTGACCCTGATGCGTGCCACATCCGCCTCAGACTCTGGGTTGGTCTGACACCCGCCCTCCCGGATGTGCGGTCTCTGCACTTCCGGTCAGGGGTGGACTTGCGGATTCACCGCCTATGTCCTTGGCACCATGGCGCTGGGGGATGGTTTACAATAGGTAGTTTCTGTGCCCGCCTCTATGACGCATGGGCTCCGCCCATCAGCATCACATTGGCGCGCATTTAGGGTATATAAGATGACGCCGGGAGCCCTTTACTGCCAGTCTTCCCTGGACACCGTGGGGATAGCTCATCAGGATCTTTGGCTGCCTTGTTCCGTTTCCTTCCAAATGCCAGTGTTTGCTGGGGGATGTCAGGACTCGTGTAAGTACATACCCTGGTACAGTTTTAGGTCCATTTATTTTTGGGAGATGTTTTGGTTTCTGTGATAAAATATATATATTTTTTCTCAATGAGGCACCTGTAATCACCGGTTATTTTCATTTGGTATTTTTCTTTTTTCATCAGGTCCTATCCTTTCTTTCCTCAATGTGTCTGTGAGGAGATTTGGTGGATTTGCTTTTTGATCAGCTTTCCACTTGGATGTACCTGTTCTGCATTATTTCCTCCCTTTTATGATTAGCGGTTTTTGGAAGCTTTATTAATTTTTGTGAGTATTATATTTTTATCCCTCTAGGCAACAAACACGTTTTCCTTCCCCTCCCTCTTGCGCTCCGGGGGGGCTCTTTGGCAATCATTGATCTATTCTGTTCCCCCCAGGTATGTCCCTCTCCTTTATTCTTTGGTTGGAGGAGAATTTGTGGATTTGTTTCCTTGGGCAGTACTAGTTAACCCTTTGGGTTCTGGACTCCTTCATGCCGTGTACTACTGATGGACCACTCCATGGGGTCGGAGATTGTTAGGGGGGCTGGCTTCCTCTTGGAGAATGTGCACATATGTACGTTTTGGGTTTTTTGTTTTTGTTTTTTGGCGTTCAAGTTCTCTTGGGCGCTTAGATATATGCATAATCAAATATGGTTTGTAATAATATTATGTAATGTCCATATCCTTGATGTTGTAATCTGTAATTTCAGAAATGCTGTTACCTTTGAAGAAGACCTTTGTAAAACTCATACAGTCGAAACGCGTCGGTAATAACAGCTCCAACCTCCAGGATCGCCCTCCTGGGGTTGCTATTTCACCACCTCCAATGTTATGGGCATTATGCATTCTTTCTGTACAACTTGTTTTTAACTGTGCGCCACTGTGTGACTTTCATGTTTTTCATATATTGTAATAAATTATATATTTTATCATTTTTTCTCCTTATATATTTTCTGTATATAATTTGTATACTATTTCATTGCCCTTAAAATCCCACTTCTTTGAGGTAAACTTTCGTGTTCATTCATTGGGGATGGTGGCAATGTACATGTCAATCTTTGGAAGTCTAATTTTTTCTATAGCGTTTTGCCTCGGACAAGAATGTGAGATTCTTATGGCCTGTCAAAATGAGTACTGGCACAGTGGTACCCTCAAGGAGATGCCTTCATTCTTTAAGAGCTAAAAAGATAGCTAGCAATTCTCTGTCCCCAATCTCGTAATTGCATTCCGCAGGAGACAATTTCTCGGAAAAGTAGCCACAAGGATGCATAGCGCTCTCAGAGGTAGGACATTGAGACATGAGGGTGCCTACTCCAGTCTCAGATGCATCAACCTCAAGAATGAAGGGTAACATAGGGTCAGGATGTGCCAGCACAGGAGCTGAAACAAAGGCAGCCTTGAGAGACTCAATGGCTTTAATGGAATCCGGAGACCAATTCTGTGGGTTGCCATCCTTCCTGGTCATATCAGTCAGGGGTTTGACCAAAAAATTAATTACAAACAAATTTCCTATAATAATTGGCAAAGCAAAGAAAATGTTGTAGCAGATGGAGACCACTGTAGAACTGCAGATAGTTCCTCAGGGTCCATTGACAAACCAGCAATAGAAATGACATAATCCAGAAATTTAACCTGTTCACAATGTCGCACTTTTCCAACTTCAAATACAGGTTATTATCTCTCAACCTCTGTAGTACATGGGAGACATCTGTGTGGTGGCTCCCTAGGGAGTTTGAATGAATAAGAATATCGTCAAAATAAACCACCACACATTGCTGCAACATATTTCAGAGGACATCATTGTTGTATTCATGAAAAACTGCAGGAGCGTTGCAGAGACCAAACGGCATTACAAGGTATTCGTAATGTCTAGTTCTAGTATTAAATGCAGTTTTCAATTCATCGCCCTCCTTGATCCTCATGAGAATGCCCCTCTCAAATTGAGCTTAGTGAAGACTGTTGCTCCCTTGAGGCAGTCAAATAATTCCGTAATTAGTGGAATCGGATAAGCGCTCTTAATCGTGATGCATTTGAGACCCCTATAATCGATACAAGGTTTTAGTTCACCACTCTTATTTTTCACGAAGAAGAAGAAGAAGCCAGCACTGGCAGAAGACGAGGATTTCTAGATGAACTCTCAAGAAAGTGAATCAGCAACAGTTCTCGTGCTCTGTTTGATGGGCATGAGGCACTTGGCAGAAGAAGTGGAGCGAGCGGGAACATCAAATACCCTTTTAAAGGATGCCACAAACTCAGGGTAACTCAGTGTTTTTTTGCATCTCCCATAGAGGGTTTGTCCAGGCCAAGGCTCTATCAGAAAGCAAAGAAATAACAAAGCCTAATTTGCTTCTGTCCGTGGGGAACGCCTGCTTGAGAAACCCTCTGCACTAAACTGGATCACCCCCAAAATGATGGGGAAGCGGGGTAGAACCAGACATACCTATTGTAGAGGTAATATTTGAGGTGGGTGCCTGCACAGAGACTGGAGCAGCAGCAGGGACAGCCTGCAACACTGGTTGTACCGGAATAGCCACAGTGGGGGGATCCAGAAGAGCAGTACGAATCAGGAGCATCTGTAACTCTATGGCAAACTGATCCATGCTGTGGTCCTGCTCATTCAATCTGGAAAAAACATTACCACTAGGTGGATTGCCTGCATCTTCTGAATTCATGACCTTTGCCTACTATCAGGAACCATAAATCAGACTGAGACAGAAAATGCAGTAAAAATCACACCTTTTAATGTAATGGTAAAAATGGTACAGATTAGTAAACGTAGTCAAAACATAAGCCAGTGATCGGAAGCCAAAGTGGATAGTCAGACAAGACAGTAATCAGGAAACCAGAGATCAGCGTAGTCGGAGGCAGGAGAGCAGGATCAGGAACCAGAAGGCAGGGCTGATTCGCCCTATACGCGGACTACGCAAGCTGCGTAGGGCCCAGAGTAATACTCGGGGCCCCGCCACCGCCGCCGCAAGAGGTCTGTGGCCGGCAGAGATAATGTCTCCGCCGGCCGCCATTTTCCTGAAGACCAGAACTAGAAGGGAGCCTGCCAAAATAGGAAATAGAGCTGTGGCATTGCCCACCCCTGCCCCCGGTCTGTCTGTCATTTGTGGCCTGTTGTAGAAAGGGGGCGGGGGTGGGCGGTGCCGCAGCTCCATTTCTATATTGTAGCCGGCCGGCTCCGCCCCTAAATTGTTCCCCCTCGCCTCTCGCCTTCAGTTATGGTGGAGACACCGCTGCTGAGCTATAGAAGGGCTCCAGGGGGGGGGACACCTGAGATGTAAGGAAGCACTCCGCTGGGGACACCTGAAATGTAAGGAGGCACTCCGCTGGGGACACCTGAAATGTAAGGAAGCACTCCCCTGGGCACACCTGAAATGTAAGGAAGCACTCCCCTGGGGACACCTGAAATGTAACGAAGCACTCTGCTGGGGACACCTGAGATGTAAGGAAGCACTCTGCTGAGGACACCTGAAATGTAAGGAGGCACTCCGCTGGGGACACCTGAGAAGTAAGGAAGCACTCCGCTGGGGACACCTGAGATGTAAGGAAGCACTCCGCTGGGGACACCTGAGATGTAAGGAAGCACTCCGCTGGGGACACCTGAGATGTTAGGAAGCACTCCGCTGGGGACACCTGAGATGTAAGGAAGCACTCCGCTGGGGACACCTGAAATATAAGAAAGCACTCCGCTGGGGACACCTGAGATGTAAGGAAGCACTCCGCTCGGGACACCTAAGATGTAAGGAAGCACTCCGCTGGGGACACCTGAAATGTAAGGAAGCACTCCGCTGGGGACACCTGAGATGTAGGGAAGCACTCCGCTGGGGACACCTGAGATGTAAGGAAGCATTCCGCTGGCTGGTGACAGTGACATCAGAGCTCCCACTGATTCTGATTCTGCATTATGGTGAGTTGAATGATTTCATTTTATATTAGTAATAATAGAAATAATGTGCTTCAATCATCCTGACTTCATAACAACCATGGTGCCGGGATGATTGAATTGCTAACACCAGGTGTTTGGAGTATCTTTATCTGCTGATTGTTAAACTTTCTAGAATACACATATTTCTATTGTGTTGTAGGATCTGGGCCTGCTGTCCCTCCATCCCTCTTTTTTTTACTTTCTCTCTCTCTTTCTTTCTTTGTTTCTCCCTCCATCCCTCGTTCATCTCAGACTCTAACCACACCCCTTTGAGTCACGCCCTTTAAGCCACGCCCAATATTACGCGTAAACCGCGTCCATTATTCACGGGTCAGGTAGAGGGCCCCTTAGCAGAACTTTGCTTAGGGCCCCAGGGAGGTCAGGATCGGCACTGCCAGGAGGGATGTCAGCCGGACAACGTCTTTCACAGGAACACAGCAGAGAATATGCAGTTATGTTGATCAGGCAAAGGCACGAATGGAATGAACAAGGCTGTTTAACCACTTGCCGACCAGCCACAGTACATATACTGTGGCAGGTCGGCTCTATTGCACAAAACAGTTTTGTGTAATAGATACTGTGGGCGCACATGCGCCCGTGTGTCCGGCGGACTCTATGTCTGCCAGCAACCCACGATTGCTCCACAGAGAGACAGAATGGGGATCTGCCTATGTAAACAAAGGAAAGCTCTATTTGTGGGAAAAAAGGGACATACATTTTGTTTGGGTACAATGTCGCACGACCGTGCAATTGTCAGTTAAAGTGACAGTATCACAAAAAATGGCCTTGTCATTAAGGAGGTTAATCCTTCAGCGTCTGAAGTGGTTAAATAGCCACAAGGGGCTAGCTGTCGGTGGGACTGACGAGCAGTAAATGATCACTAGGTGACCCACTGTGCAACGATGAAGCCGACAATTATCCGACAGCTGAGCAGCCTGAGCAGCCTGAGCACAGAGAAGGGAGCTGCTGAGAGCCCAGCCCTGACAATCAGGAGCTATGTCAGCTGACATCCTGATAAAATGTGCCCAGTCAAGGGCTGTTTTTACACTTTGGACCCCTTGCTGAAGAAGTCATTCGACGTAACGCGTATAGGGGGGGAAGGAGTCGCAGTGGCTACGTCATCCCGCGAGCATCTTGTCGTTTCTAGGCATCCTGAGCCCGCACTGCTTAAGTGCTGCATTTGTGAGTACCGTTTTAAAGTTTTAATGAGCAAATAAACCATTTTTATAATCAGAGAGCACTAGATTTTGCCTTTTCTATTCCTATGTGCACCGGACCCCATTGAGGGAATTTGTACTGGCTAGTATCCATCTAATCAGCCGGAGGCAGCACGAAAGGAATAGGAGCTCCATGACCAGTTGATCTGTTTATATCCCTGAGAGGGAACCTGTTTTTTCTGACCTGCTGGTGAAACAGGGGTCAGAACGTGAGGTGAGCGGCTAGGATATAGAGGTGGAGCAGAGCACTTGCATTTTCAACATTTGGGCACTAGTGGTGTGTTGTGCGTTTTTATGCAGTAGACTCTGAGGACTATACTTGTGCATTTGGACTCCTAATTTCTTTTTAGAGTGTGGACTTTATTGTTTTGTTTTATTGATCACTATTCCCATTCAGGGAACACCTATTTTTCATTTTTGGTTTACTATTCCCAGTCAGGGATCACAAATATTTGATTGTGCACTCAGTATCTTGCTATATTGCAAGTTAATCACTTATTCCCATTTAAGGATTATGGGTAGTTATTTTGTATTCAGGAAGCGCAACACTGTTTTGTTTTATACTGTTTTTACACTTGACTCAGGCCGGGTTCACACTTGTACAATAAAATTTGTGAGCACAAGTCTTGTGACGTATGCAAATCCTATTTTTCCTATGAGAGCCGTCTTAACTGGTCCGACACAAGTCGGTCTGACTTTGAAAAAGGTTACTGCACTACTTTGGTCCGACTTTGATCCTACTTCAGCCCATTGAATATCATTAAAGTCGGATCAAAGTCGGGTCATCGTCTTAACTGATCCGACTTTGGCATGCGACTTGTGCAGGATCTTGAAGGGGAACTCCACACCAAATAAAAAAAATAACGGCATGGGTTCCCCTTCCAAGACCATACCAGGCCCTTTGGTCTGGTATGGATTTTAAGGGGAACCCCCACGCCAAAAAAACCAATGTGGGGTCCCCCCAAAATCCATACCAGACCATTATTCGAGCACGCAGCCCGGCAGGTCAGGAAAGGAGGTGGGAACGAGTGAGCACCCCCCCTGAACCATACCAGGCCACATGCCCTCAACATGTTGATGAACACAAGGGCCTCTTCCTGACAAGGGCCTTTTCCCAACAACCCTGGCCAGTGGTTTGTGGGGTCTGCGGGTGGGGGGCTAATCGGAATCTGGAAGCCCCCTTTAAAAAGGGGGCCCCCAGATCCCAGCCCCTCACCCTATGTGAATGAGTATGGGGTACATTGTACCCCTACCCATTCACCTAAAAAAATTACAAAAATAAAACACAGTACAAAGGTTTTTAAAATATTTTATTAAGGCAGCACCGGCGTCTCTTCCGACTTCTTCTCCCCTCTTCGGCTCTTCTCCCTCTTCTGGCGATGTCTTCTCCCTCTGTTGGTTCTCCTCCACTCTCCGCTGATGTCTTCTAGCCCTCTCCGGTTCTTCTCCTCTTTCCGCCTCTGCTGGGCCTCCTCTCTCCGCTGTCTTCTCCCGCTGTCTTCTCCCTCTGTTCTTCCTCTGATGTTGACTCGACGCTCGCTCCCGCTCTAATACTTATACTGGCATGGGGCGGGGCCACCCGATGACATAATCCGGTAGCCCCACCCCCTTGCAACATCACCGCCCAAGGTGGTGCTGTCGCAAGGGGGCGGGGCCTCCAGATGATGTCAGCCAGATGTCTTCTAGCCCTCTCTGGTTCTGCCTCTGCCGGGCCTCCTCTCTCCGCTGTCTTTTTCCTCTGTTCTTCCTCCGATGTTGACTCGATACTCGCTCCTGCTCTAATGCTGGGGCCGCTGTGCGCCAATACTTATATACTACCCTTATACTTATACTTATATACCACCCGGTGACATCATCTGGAGGCCCTGCCCCCTTGTGACATCACCGCCCTGAGCGGTGATGTCACAATGGGGTGGGGCCTCTGGATTACCTCATCGGGTGGTCCATCCCCATGCCAATATAAGTATTGGCACACGGCGGCCCCAGCGTTAGAGTGGGAGAGTGCGGTAAGTCAACATCGGAGGAAGAACATAGGAAGAACAGAGGAAGAAGATGGCGGCAGAAGACAGCGGGAGAAGAATGCGGGAGAAGACAAAGTGGGATTCCACAGTCGTACGACTGTCACGTCATACCAGTGTGAACCCGGCCTCAGAGTTTATTATCTGTCAATAATGCTAGACCTTGTAATACAGTATAATATTATTATTTATCATTGCCCACATTAAAATACTCCATCCTTGACCTCTGTTGTATGTGGCTCTTGCAATAAGAGGACTTGCTCCAGACACAATGGCAGAGCTTATGACAAATACTCTTGTACTAATACCTGGTGTTTTTACCAAGGTAAAGCTGTATTCATTAAGGGTTCCTAAAATCATTATTGAATGTCTGTCCTAACAAGCTTGAGTCTTCTAACTTAGTATTGTAAGGTTATATGAAATCCCTAGAATATCATGATTGACACTTCCTTATGGTAGTTGGTGGAAGTTCTCTTTTCTCACCTTGACCTTCATTAAAAAGTCCTGCTGAGAGTGAAAAGCTTCAGCTGAAAGGAATATTTTCATTGTGAAAAGGTCCTCAAGAATGAGTCTCAGCATTTGTGGAAGTAGTAAGATAAAATTACAGTATTACAAAGTACTGAGTCAGGCTTCAGACTTTTCACATGGGTGAGTAAAAGGTCAGTGCTCATCATCTTGAACTTTAGCTCAAGATCCAGCATTTTTTTTTTGCTTTCTAATAAAAATCAGAGGTTATCAAATCAGGGCACTTCATTTTTATTTCTTAATCTTTGTTGAAACAAACAGCAAAACAAGTTCAAGTTATCAAATGTTAAAATGTCATCTTCATATAATGTAAATAAAAAGACCCAATATTTTAGTTGATACAGAATTTTTACCCAAGATAAATTGGATGAAAGTTGGAACATTTCTCTGAAATACAAAGGTAAAATAATCAAGAATAGTTAGTAAATGAGCCTGTACAAAGCGCTTGAGCATTATTATTTATGCAGGAACTGGGATTAGCAAAAGTTTTGTTGAAAATTGATTAATTTTGGTCATATTTGCCATGTCAGCTTAGTACATTGAAGACAATGGGGGTGGTAAAATTTAGGTTATTTTTTAAAGTATTGTGCAGTGTGTGTGCAATGGGCTTTAAATGGTTAGGGAAGCACCATTCAAATATTTTGGAGCTATTAATTTGGAAAAAAAAAAGTCCCTTTATTAACTAGGAGCATTCGATAATATCACAAATAGCACATTGTAAACATTGCTGGTTTATTACCTGTGTACTGTAATGATTTCCAGTTTGTTGACCATATATTGTAAACTCTGCTAATTTTTTCCTGTTAATGTTATGATTGCCTATATTTTGGACATGTATTGTCATGTATCCCCAATTCTTACTTGCATAATGCAAATATTGCTTTTTTGCTACCCGTATATTGTCATAATTGCCTGTTTTTGCCTGCATATTGTCACAATTGCTCCTTTGCTGCCTGTGTATTGTAACAATTGCCTGTTTGTTGCTGACATATTGTCACAAATATTTGTCTCTAGTCCTTATAGTGTAACATTTGCCCATTTCTTCAGGATTCCATTTGTGCACCAATCCTAAATCCTGTACATTGCTGTGCCATTCCATTCAATAGTTGCTAGGCGTGACTAAGGGAGCACAAAGCAATATAGGAAGGTTTTGGAAAAGGTAGATAAATATTTTTCAAGAATATTTCACCTTATAATGCCCAAGTTTGAAATTAGAGGCAATTTTTTTTATCAATCGTTTTTCATTAGAGTTTCAAAACAGTACAGACTAGAAACAGGTATATAAAATAGTATCTGAAATGGTATGCATCTGTTGCTCAAGACAATTGGTACTAGAACATGGATATAGCTTCAATATAGTCATACAAATTACAAGTAAGAGGTAAGAAATAGGTAGGAAAGAATAAAACTTACAACCATTGCTCAAGACTCATGATTCCAAGCTGACTAATAGGGATGAGCCGAACACTTCCCGGTTCGGTTCGCACCAGAACCTGCGATCGGACCGAAAGTTCGGGCGAACTTTAGAACCCTATTAAATACAATGGACTCGAACGTTCGAAATCAAAAGTGCTAATTATAAAGGCTAATATGCAAGTTATTGTCCTAAAAGGGGTTTGGGGACCCGGGTCCTGCCCCAGGGGACATGTATCAATGCAAAAAAAAAACGCGTTTCCAAGGCCTGTGTCTAGCCTGGTGTTCCCATATTGAAATATACTTCTTATATCCACGACAATATTGTTTATAATGTTTTCCTTTATTTCATAGTGACGTGACAAGCCAATTTTCCATTTTTTGTTCATTGAAAACCTATACATATATATAGCTCCTGAAGAAGCGGATTCTGTTTTTGAATCACAACGTGAAACATGTAGAGCACAGAATATTATGTATGTACAGTTGTACCTTTGTCCATTGATTGTAATGGCATGACACACTGAAATGTCACGGAATTACCATTTTTTCTATGAAATGTAAATTAGTTGTTCTTATATATACATATTTTTGTAATAAAAACTCCTTTTTATTATTTACTCTTAACTGGTCATCAGTTAGCATAAGGTGCCATCATAGCCCACCTCAGCCTCATCCCTTCTCTTTTTCATATAACGCTTAATGGGACGAAGGCACCATTTCTGTACATATCCTTTACCCATAGCACTTGCAATAAATGCAAAAAAAGTTTTAAAAACGGACGTTTTTTTGGGAGCAGTGATTTTAATGATGCTTAAAGTGAAAAAAAAAGTGAAATATTCCTTTAAATATCGTACCTGGGGGGTGTCTAAAAAATGCCTGTGAAGTGGCACGTATTTCCCGTGTTTAGAACTGTCCCTGCACAAAATGGCATTTCTAAAGGAAAAAAAGTAATTTAAAACTGCTTGCGGCTTCAATGTAATGTCTGGTCCCGGGAATATGGATGAAAATCATTGAGAAAAATGGCATGGGTACCCCCCCCCAACCCCCCTCCAGCCCACTACCAGCCCCTTTGGGTCTTGTATGGATATTAAGGGGAACCCCGCACCCAAATAAAAAAAAGGCCCTATATACTCTGAACAGCAGTATACAGGCGGTGCGAACAAGACATGGACTGTAGGTTTGTTCTTAAGTAGAATATGTTTGTAATTTGGAACAGGTAAATTTTTTAAGTGTAGCTCCAGCCAAAAAAAATCTATTTTTAAGCTTTTTGGAAAACATAGGGAAGGGTTATCACCCCTGTAACATTTGTTTTGCTGTCTGTGCAGTGTGCACCTGTTCAGAATATTTCACCTCACTTTCCGTCTCAATTACAAATGTTTTTTGAAAATTTGGTTTTTTTATTGAAACAAGGATTGGTGATAAAGCATCATTGGAGAGGAGACACCTTTTTCCCATATTAACTCTTACAGGAGAGAATTTCCCTTCCTAGGGGTAGATTTCCTCTCACTTCCTGTTGTCTTCTTCCGTTTGCAAGTAGGAGTCGTTTGTAAGTTGGATGTTTGAAAGTAGGGGCCTGCCGTATATACTCTTCAGAAATTTGGCCCTTAGGTGTTGGTGTTGCCACAACACTGTAAGCCCTCACAGTTACTCTTGGTGGGTGCTGGAATGCCCTGCTGTGAACTATTATATCAAGAATTGTAATTACATGCCATTGTTGAACAGTGGTAGGAAAAATTGGGCCTTTGGTGGTGGTGCTGGTGCCACAACACTGTAAGTCCTCACAGTTACTCTTGGTGGGCGCAGGAATGGGCCCAGCTGTGAAATATTAGATCAAGAATTGTAATTAGATGACCCTGTTGAACAGGGCCAGAAAAATTGGGCCTTTGGTGGTGGTGGTGGTCTTGCCACAACACTGTAAGCCCTCACAGTTACTCTTGGTGGGTGCCGGAATGGGCCCTGCTGTGAATTATTAGATCAAGAATTGTAATTACATGCCCCTGTTAAACAGGGGCATAACAATTGGGCCTTAGGCACTGGGGCCACAACACTGCAACCCCTCACAAATACTGTACTTGGAGCGTAGCAATGAGCCCTGCTGCAAAGTATTGCATCAAAAATTGTAATTACACGCCCCTGTTAAACAGGGGCAGAAAAATTTGGCCTGAGGCGCTGGTGCTGGTGCCACAACACTGCAACCCCTCACAGATACTCTAGTTGAAGCGCAGGAATGAGCCCTGCTGCAAAGTATTGCATTAAAAATTGTAATTACACGCCCTTGTTAAACAAGGGCTGAAAAATTGGGCCTTAGCCACTGGTGGCGGTGCCCAGAAACAAAAATGTACCTGTCCATGCCTGCTGGACCATGAGTCAGCGGTAATAACTGCCCTGCCCTGCCCACAAACTCACAGAAGGGGGCAGAGTCTACCAACTGAAAAGGCAGCAGTTGAAGTGCTAGCAATTTAGCCAAGCTAGCATTCAACCGCTGAGCATGTGGATGGCTGGGAGCGAACTTCTTTCGGCAGTGCAGCAGCTGGGGCAGGGAAATTTGCCTGGTACAATCGGACGTCAGTGTACCGATAGCAGATTGCCCGCAAGTACTTGGTTGTGACACACCTAATTCTACACCTTCATTTCTCTCAGTGCAGGTTTCAGGGAGGACTGAAGGTATAGTGGGGTTGGAGATCCCAGCTGATGAGGAGCAAGGAGAGTCCGCTTTGTACTTTGGTGTGAGTCTTTTAGGTAGGCTTGCCAACGAACTGCATGGCTGGTCGACATATGTCTGGTCAAGCACATGGTGCCCAAGCGGCTGATGTTTTGGCCACGCGAGATACGCTTCAGACATATGTTGCAAATGGCAACGGTGCGATCTGCTGCACACGTTTGAAAAAAGGCCCACACCAAAGAACTTTTTGAATAACGCGCAGAGACAGCAGCGCCCAGCACATGCAGAGCTCTACGGTGTGATGCAGTCGGTGTGCTGCCCTTAAGCTGGCCCCTAGAGGGCATCCTGCCTCATTGGAGATGTGCTTCCTCCTCCTCCTCCTCTCTCCTATCAGGCACCCACGTGGAGTCAGTGACCTCATCATCCCCTCCCTCCTCATCACTGGAGCAAATCTGGCAGGATGCTGCAGCTGGGGGAACATGACTGCCAGATAGCTGTCCTTGTTGGGCACCCCCTCTCTCTCTGGGCTCACATTACTACCCCCTCTCTCTGGGCTCACGTTACTGCCATCCTCTAGCTGGGTTCCATCTTTGGAGCCTTCAAAATGCTGGGTATCCTCCTGGAGCATGTACCCAACACTGTGGTCAAACAGTTCGGGGGACTCCTCAGGAGGACATGGTGGGGCTAGGGAAGGAGTGACTGATGCCATTGAGCTGAGGGAAGAGGCCGCTTTGGCAGCTGCTTTGCCAGACAAAGTACCCTGAGCCTGGGTGAGAGAGGATGAGGAGGATGAGAACGGCTTGGTCACCCACTCTACCAAGTCTTGGGCATGTTGTGGCTTAACATGGCCTGCTGCTGAAAAGAAGGACAAGCGTGTCCCACGGCCACGTGCTGATGAGGATGCACTGTGTCCACGACCAGCACTGTTGCCTCTAGACACAGAGCCTGCTTTGCCTCTTTTATTGCCTCGTGACTGTCTGCCTCTCCTTGTTTGCCTTCCAGACATACTAATAGTGAGATGTAGCTGCAAAAAGGTGGGATGTATATATATAAATATATATCTCTGTACTGATTATAATGCAGCTATTAGAATAAACTGCCTGCTGTGGTATTAGTATGAGAAAAGCAGCAATTGTCTTCAGTTAGTTTTAGGTGAACACTGTGCAGAGGACACAGTACACTAACTGAAAATACTTGCAGCTCTCTGCCTGTGGTTTTATTATGAGAACACCACAAATTGTATTCAGGTTCCTTTAAGTGACAGAAGTACTGCAGTACACTAAATGAAATTAATGCAGCTCCCTGCCTGTGGTTTTATTATGAGAACACCACTAATTGTATTCAGGTAAGATTTAGGTGAACGCTATGCAAAGCACACAGTACACTAAGTGCAGCTACCGTAGCACAATCACCTGCCTGCCTGTCACAGTATAGAGAATAACAGGAACGGATCTAGCTAAACTGAATACAGTGTATAAATATATATACAACACCTAGGATGCATATATATCCTCTACGCACTGTAACTGCAGCTAACTGACTCGCCTGCCTGCTCTATCTAACTCAATATAAATGACACTGTCTCTCTCTCTCTCTGTAAGCTCTCTCTTTAACCAACACCGCAACACACTACACAAGGCCGCCACGGAGACGGCCTTATATAGGGTGGGGCGTGTACTAAACCCCCTAGGACATAATTGCCAAAAGCCACCCTGGCTTTGGCGAATTATGGCTCTCCGTTTTTTGCTCGTTGTGATTGGCCAAAGCATGCGGGTCATAGTGCATTAGTGCATAGTGGCCAATCATCAGCCAGAAATGCACTGCGATGCCGCAGTGAATTATGGGCCGTGACGCGCCACTCAAATTTGGCACGAACGGCCCATAATGTTCGCAATTCGGCGAACAGCCGATGTTCAAGTCAAACATGGGTTTGACTCGAACACGAAACTCATCCCTACTGACTAACAACATTGACTGTTAAATAGTATTAGAGGCTAATTTTAACAACATTTTGGCTAAGAAGAAATTGGTAATTTTGCAGCATAGTAACTTTTTCTTGAAATTACATTGTTCATCCCTAGTAGTAACAAGAGGATCTCTACCAGGCAGTTATCAAGGTATAGTTGCATGCATGCTGTTTGACATTTGTTTAAATGCCAACCTCAACCAAAATTTCAATTTTTTGATGTTTTTTGCCAAGTGTTCCCCATTAAAAGTTTGGGTGTTATTTTGCTATTAAAGCTGAGCTTTATTATAAGCTAATATTTTTTGGATTTCTATGTGCTTTGTGTATCTCTTCCAGATCTGTGCATTAGTCAGTGTGTAACTTTGCCCCAATGCAGAATGTGCGGGGTGACTGGTCTTGTACCTACCTCCTCCTGTAATTTTTGCTGGCAGCTTGTAGTAAAGGATTTGCTGTGTCCCTCCCATATCTCTGCTTCCTGCACAGACCATGCACTACAATGGTGATGTCACTGCTACTTTGACAAGGTAATTACAGGGTGTGCAAAAGCATTTTATACCCATAGTATGAATATGTATCCTTTGTGGCAATTGAGGAATTTATGTCAATAAAAGTTTTTGTGCCTGGAGTTCCACTTTAAGGATAACAATTTGGTATAGATAGGTGTAGATGAATGGAATCCCCAGCCATTATGTTTACAAACAGAAGAAAATGGCTGGGAGCTATCACTTTGTCTGCAATTTAAACATACTTATTTCTATGTAAATATCAATTGCAC
Source organism: Rana muscosa (assembly GCA_029206835.1). Lineage (NCBI taxonomy): Eukaryota > Metazoa > Chordata > Amphibia > Anura > Ranidae > Rana > Rana muscosa. The sequence continues at coordinate 739,359,400 of CM055118.1, forward strand.
TATAGTAGATTGTACTGTATGCATCACACAGATGAACCTCTTCACAGGCAGAGACCCCCTAGAGAGTCATATAATGTAATTTGCCATTTTAATGATTTAAGCATTACTAAAATTGCTGCTCCTCGCCAAAAGGATTTTTTGATCATTTTATTGCTTTGGTACATTATCTTGTGATAACATGTCTTAAGGGGCAATGCCCAGCACCCCATGCCATTGGTTTCACAATCCCTTGCCAAGTAGTCTGGGAAATAGTAATTACTGTATTTTAAAATTTGGCTACCATTGACGTTTTGGGGTTTGGATTCAGCACTTGAACTTTAGCACTGTAAACCTGCCATGAACTGAACCCAGTTATGGTCTGCTCATTATTAGCAGTATTTATGGGTGTAACAGTGATTTTGATTTCTTTTTTTTGTGCTCCTTACTATAGCAGAATTTTTTGTATTTATGTCTAATTCCCATGGGGCAATTACATCTGTGCCCCGTGCAGGACCGTGTTTTACTAACATGGGGGTGCACAGGTGTCGGGTGCATCCCAGAGCCAGCAGTCCCATTCATGTATTTTGGGACACAGCAACTACATTATAATTTTGTTAAAATATACCCATTACTGCATAATTAATATCAACATGTATGGCTTCATTATTCATTTTCCTGCTTATATGAGGATTATGTACAGATCTTTAATGCATTGCTTACCTTGCTTACTGAGATGGCTCTTTAGGAGCCAAGAGTGTCTAATCACACCATTCTAAAAAGGGCATTTGTGATGACTGCAGCTCCTGTAGAAACACTCTTATCATTCCTTCTAATGGTTCTACCATAATGAACTTTTGATGATGCTGCTATATCAACATGATGCTAAAAACTGCAGAGGTGCATCATTATAGTTTAAAATGAATGACGTTTTAGCCCATTGCCACATACACCATATAATTCTTCAAATTTTTTACAAGTTTTATCCATAGGATGCTCTTTTTTTATAAAGTTAAATGCAGTCTTCATCTCAGACAAGCCAATACTTTTAAAATACAGCATTAGCTCAGAATGTATATGATAATGAGAGACCTAAAACATTTAATATACATTACTTAGCAATGAGGGGAAGCTTAAAGGGAATCTGTCACAAGAAAATAATGAAGGCTAACATTGCTGAACTCTCATTTTGAGAATTCTAGTTCCTTGACTACAGGGCCGTAGATATTTTTTTGTTCTGGGGGGGGGGGGGGGGTGTTCAGTAGCATGTACTAAGTAAAAGTATTTTTAAATAAAATAAATTGCACCAAAATTATAAAGACTGGAAAAAGGAATAACGATATGTGTTGCCCCATGCACGCAATTACATCCTTTATTGTATTTTATCAGGTCCTTTAGAAAATCGAACCTGATTTCAGTTTTTTCCTTCTTATAGTTTTTATGAACGCCGTTGGCTATTGTCCAGTATTAGTGTCCAAACTGAATAGGTGCAAAGTGAATGTGCTGCCCTACAAGGAGATGGTGCCCTTTGCAACTCCTCGGTGAGGTTGGCTATTATGGTGCAAAGTGCACCATGTTGTGTCAGACAGTGCACTCACTGACTTTTTTGACTTTTACAGATTAAAAAAAAAGGGTGAATGCACTGCCTACCACAGGATGGTGCACTGTAATAGCCAATCTTACGGGGCAGGTACAAAGGGCACCATTGTGTGGAAGGCACCACACTCACTGTGTTCACATTAGCCTAATTTTCAATTAATCACAGAATAAAAATAAAAAACATGACTTTTCTTTAGGCTAGGTTCACATCTAAGCAGGTGCGAGAAGGTGTGTAATTGCACATCTTTTTGCACTGGCAGAGGAAAAAACAAACTACTGCTTAGGAGATACGCGGAGGTACACTACAATGCAGGAAACTGTCAATCCATGCACGTTTCATGCACCTCATTCAAATCGCACCCCCCTGCAATTCACATGAAATTCTGTGTTGTGTGATTTTAGCCCATTTTGAATGGGCTGAAGAGAACCACATCGCACCAAAGAAGTGCAGGCACCTTTTTTTGAAAACCAACCATGCGATCTGGTTCTGACAAACACTGCGTTTTTTACCTTCTTTTGGGGAGTTGTTAATTTTGAATTGACACCTGCAGCAGATCAAAAACACTGTGTGTTTGCAATGCGGTGCGGTGCGGGAAACGCACAGGGATCACAGCGTTTCCTGTACCACATATGTATGAACCAGGGGTAAAACAGGGCCAAGGCATGCCACTGACGGCAGCAGAAAGTACAGCCTAGCTCTGGCATTGGCAGACATGTTGTGGTGTCAACTGCTGAATCAGTAAAACGGTGAGCACCACTATAAGCTTGCCAGTGCCAAGCTGGACTGTCAGCAACACAAGCAATAGAAAACTAAGCTTAGCCTCAGTCAACTGTCAGTAACACAAGCAATGCAAAATGTTGCCCAGCCAGCCTCAATCACATACTTTGGTAGTTGCCACACAGAATCACAGACAGTCTCTCACTGACTCACGATTACCTAGTATGAAGAGCAGAATGCCAGCAGCAGCACAGCAGTCTAAACATAAATATGAATTCAATCATTGATTGTGTGTAATTATCTTCTAATCATCCAGCACACCCGAGTGCCAGTGATTCCTCTCCCGTCAGATAAAACACTCACTGACTCAATATGCCTTACACTCTCGTGTTTGGCATGTAAGCGTGAACAAACCTCACAGAAAGGTTTACCAGATATTCCAAATTTCAACCGTGTAAATACCGGATCTCTCCGCATGTAAATAATAAAGAGTGCACAAAATAGTGTAATACCGATTGAATTCATATTTATGGACTTTATGCTTTATTTTACACTTTGTTTATTTATTCACAACTGTCACAGGGTGATTTACAGAATATGTTAATACTTTGTTCACATTAAAGGTCTGTGAAAACAGACATTCCTTATATTTTCTCTAAGCGCTACTTATTTTTATACACTAATTACTTTGTAGAGTTTAAAAATACTATTTCACATATTCTTTTTTAAAGTGGCTGCTTCACTGGTAAATCTTTCTGTTCTATAAGCGCAGTGGTGGAAACTCAAGAGGGGCGGATTGTAAATGGTTACCATTGGTTTTACATTATTTACAGCATGCTTGTTCTAGATCTGTGCCATAAAAGTACTTGAGCTAGGAAAAGCCAGGCATTTAGCATTTTCGTGAATATGACAGGATTGTCAGCCCTCGTGTCAAAATTACTTTAAAGACTACGTTTTTTTTTTTTTTAAATAATAAATGTACATCTTTTTTGCAGGTAAAAAAATGAGATTTTTTAAATTTTATTAGGAGCCTGTAAAGCATTGCACCTGCGATTATCAGATCACGGGTGCAGTGTCAGGCTCCTGCAGACTGTCAGTGTAGCTGTCTGCCTGTACCTGTACATGCAGGCAGTTACTGAAGTCCAGGAAGCATCAATGAACTACTAGATCACTCACCAGCTCAATGAGAACTAAATGTCATCAGTCGCAATGGTTACGGTAGTTGTAGTTCTCTCATTCATAGAACTTCTTGAATGAATGATATGGCGGGGGTGGTACCCCGCATGGCTGCACTATTTTTAAATTGTGACAGCAGGGAAAAGATCCCCTGCCCACTGTCACATTTGGGGGTCAGGAGATGGGGGTTTGAGGGGGTTGTGGCGCTGCTGATTTAGTAACATGCTACATGTTACACCCTGAATACGATTGTAACATGTACCATGTTATGATAAATTAACTTATCCTTTAACTTCAAATAGGATAGCTATAATAGAAGATGATAAAATGAATGCAACTTGATACTCCAGATCAAAATACGGTTCAACAGTGGCTCCTAAACTGGATTCCATTGAAAATTCAGTGCTGTGCAGAATTAACCCATGCTAAATGAGCTATTTTTCTCTTTTGGAAGTCTTTCTTTAGCTCAAAGAATGGATTTTTTCTCATAAATTCCTAACCTTTCCATATAAAGCATGAACTACAGTAGGATCTATTAATCTATAAGACCCGTGAAGGCTGAAGAAAATAATAAACATGGATCATGGCTCAGATGTCACGGCATATTTACTCTGGGCAATTTATTAATATTTGGAATAGCTTCTCCTTTATATTGTAGCTATCCAAATGTTATCTATAGCTTTTGCTATTGTTTCAGAGAAATCTTCTGAGATTGGATGCCTAACTTCTGATGGAGTTTCTTTATAACAAAAAGTATTTTCTAACCTTACTGATAATCCTTTATATGCACTGTAGCTGGACAGAATATATTATCTTTGTCATTTTGTGCACAGACTTACAGTATATGAAAGTTTTTTTAGACCATTAGTTTTGATTTCAATATCTAAGATGCTATTTAATTATTAATTGAGAAGAATGTATGAATATTACTAGTAAGCATAGAACTATAGCCTTATGCCGCGTACACAAGACCGGTTTTCATGTCAAGAAAAAAAACGTCAATTTTCTCGACGTTATTTTTCTTGCTTCCTCTCAAGCCTGCCTTGCCTACAGACGATCGTGAAAAAAACTGATCTAGCAAAGCGCGGTGACGTCCAACACGTACGACGGCACTATAAAGGGGAAGTTTCATTCTGTTCGCGCCACCCTTTTGGCTGCTTTTGCTGATTTCGTGTTACCGCGTGTTAGTAAAAGTTTGGGAAGAGACGATTCGCGCTTTTCAGTCTTCGTGCTTTAAAGATCGTTTTCGGGAGTTCAGTTTGTGCTTGTGGGTTCGTATCTGGCTTTCAGTGCGTGTAGTGGGTTCGTATCTGTTTTTGCAGTGCGTTCTTGTCCGCTCGTTACTGTTTTTCAGCTCGTTCTTCATAGGCCTTGCTGTTCTTCAGTGCGTTCTTTTAGTTCGTTCTGATTAGACAACCGTTTTGAAGCCATGTTGCGGGTACGTTCTTGTCGCCGAGATCGTGCTGTGCTTGCTGCTGGGCTTGTTGCTATGTCCCAGATCCGGTCCATGAGGAGGGTGAGGAGGAGTTCATGGACCAAGAATTGGTTGCTCCAGAGGGACCAATTATGTCATATGCCTCTGCTGCGGGAGATCCAGGAGAATACCCCTGATGATTTCAGGAATTTTCTTAGGATGTCTGACCCCGTTTTTCAGCAGCTCTTGGCTTTGGTGTCCCCCTATATCACCAGGCAGGACACCGTTATGCGGGAAGCCATTACTGCTGAGCAGAGGCTCATCGCCACGTTGCGATACCTTGCGACTTGGAGAAGCTTGCAGGACCTCAAGTTCTCGACAGGCATCTCCCCCCAGGCTCTGGGCGTCATTATCCCAGAGACCTTCTCTGCCATTATCCAGGTCCTTCATGAGGACTATCTTAAGGTAAGTTTTCTCCTTTATAAACATCACAATCTATGTTTTTTTATGCTTGCTAATGTATAGTATATTTTGAACTGTCTCTAATTACCATGATTTGAATATGCTGTGAATGTCCACTTTGTCCCCCTGCATGTTGTAAGCTTTGAATGTTCTATGTTTTTGGGCTACATGCATATTTGTTTTTAAAGCAATCTCCAACATTAGATCCTGGGCCCAAACACACCTAGCCTAGTCAATCCCCATTTTTGTTTTGGACGCTCCATTGTAGTGCTTAGATTGCCTGATTTCCCCCCCCCCCCAATTCTTTTATTTTGTCTAATCTATCCAAATAAATTACATAGTACTATAGATTTGAATTATGATGTCCCCAACTCATCTCAACCCCTCCACCCTCTAAGAATTTCACAGGTCCATCAGAGTGGGTGATGTTTTTGTTGCTTATTTTTCTATCTTATTCAAGCGGACCTCCATCCAAAATTTTGGGGGTCCGCTCATCGTAACCCTCCCCCGGTGTCAAAATTGACACCTTTCAGGGGGGAGGGGGGTGAAGATACCTGTTTAAGCCAGGTATTTTCACCCACATCCGGGAGTCATCTCTGCGGCAAATCTGCCTGAGCCAAGTCACTTCCCGCCGAAGACCCGTAGTGTTCTTGGAAACACTTGTCTCACAGAACACAGGAGGACCAGTCTGAACTGCGCAGCGCTTCTCGTGCATGTGCATTTGGGAACCGGGCAGTGAAGCCGCAAGGCTTCTCTTCCTGGTTCCCTCACCGAGGATGGCAGAGGGGGCAGCAGAGTGACGAGCAATTGTTCGTCCTCTGCTGCGGACGTTGCTGGACTCCAGTACAGGTAAGTGTACAATTAGCAAACCTCTGCAGCTGCTGTAGCTGGAGCTGCTGTGTTATTTTATAGTATTTTGGCTGCGTAGCTCCGCTCTAAAATCCTCCTTCCAAATTAATGCTATACTGATGTTTTGCCCAGAGTGTTTTGTGCTAACATGCTTGCAATGTATAGGTAGTAAAGTATATTAATTTTTTTGTTCCTTTGACTCCACAGTTACCATCGACGCCACAGGAATGGCAGAATGTGGCATCTGATTTTTCTCAGCCGTGAAACTTTCCCAACTGTGGAGGAGCCATTGATGGCAAGCACGTCCGCATCGTGCCACCAGCCCATTCTGGATCGTTTTTTTTTAATTATAAAGGCTTCCACAGTATTGTGCTCATGGCGGTGGTGTCTGCCAACTATGAGTTTCTATTTGTTGATGTTGGGAAAAATGGGCGGATGTCTGACGGTGGTGTTTTCGCCCAGACCGAGTTTGCAGACCGGCTTCTTTCAGAGGACCTGGCATTGCCACCTGCTGAAGATAATGAACATGGCCTCCCGTTTGTGTTCCTGGCAGATGAGGCTTTTGCGCTTGGACCACATTTGATGAGGCCTTTTCCCCAAAGGTCCCTCACCCCTGAGAGGAGGGTCTTTAATTATCGTCTGGCCAGAGCGCGAAGGGTGGTCGAAAATGCCTTTGGCATCATGGCCAGTCGCTTTCGCCTTTTTCTGACTGCGATAAACATGGCGGAGTATAAATGGAACCATTTGGTCATGTGCTGTTGCATACTGCACAATTTTTTTATCAAAAACTCAAACAATTATCTAGCTACAGTTGACCTTCAGGGCACACAGTGCTTGGATGGACCATTGGCAGCCCAGTTAGCTGGCCCTACAGGCTTGGCCCCCCAAAGCGGCCATGATGTGCGGCAACGCTATCTAGAATATTTTATGGGTAGGGGGGCCATTGCAATGCCTGATCATTTTTAAACCAATTTTGGTCATAATAAAAAATAATATACTGAAAACATCTTGTTTGCTTTTCTTTTGTTGTATTTGTTCTTTCTCCTAGGTCAGTGATGGTGAAAAAGAAACCCTGGACTGCCGCACTCTGTATAGACAGTTATTTATTCCAAAATTTCAGGTAAAAAATCCAAATTCAAAATAAATCCATAAATCCAAAACAACAAATGCAGATAGTGTGCATGCAGGGAAGGGTGGCTAACGCGTTTAGCTATGAGTAAGCGTCAATTCGTGACGTGAAACGCGTTAGCCACCCTTCCCTGCATGCACACTATCTGCATTTGTTGTTTTGGATTTATGGATTTATTTTGAATTTGGATTTTTTACCTGAAATTTTGGAATAAATAACTGTCTATACAGAGTGCGGCAGTCCAGGGTTTCTTTTTCTCCCATGCATCAGTGCAGAGCCAGCACCTGTGTGAGTGACCGGGCGGAAGCAGCTATTTGGTGAATTCTCAAGCTTTTGAGCGGTACGTTTTTCCTTTCCTCAGTGATGGTGAACCTTGCCACTCCAGATGTTTTGCAACTCCATTTCCCATGATGCTCAACTACACTGCAGAGTGCCTGAGCAACATTAGAAATGTAGTTCCAAACCATCTGGGTTGCCAAGGTTCACCATCACTGTCCTCGGTTATACTAGTGCAGTTGTAGTCCCATGTTTTTTCCTAACAAGTAAATTACAATCATTTATAGAGTCTAAACACACACATTTTTTTAGGGGGGGGGCAACATTGATATAAGAAGCCACACATTGTTTAGTGATTAAATTTTTTTAAAGGACTATAAAAATTTTCACGTTTGTATCAAAATATACCCCAAATTTTTTTGGGAATTTGTATTTTTTTTTCTTTTTACAACTCAGTACAAAAATGTACAACACGAACAATATACCTTTATAGAAATAAAAGATTTCCCCCCCAAAAACTAAAACAATATTTTTTAGAATATATACAAGTTTTACACCCTCCCAAGAATATGCTCAAGTTTTTTCAGTCTTTTCTCCATGATTTTGTTGGTTTGGCACATCTGGAACAGGTTGTCTTTTATCTTTTCAACCTCCCGAGAGCAGACCCTCACTTGTTTCAGCAACATCTGGGCAGTGGCTCTGGTGAAGGTTGCTGGTGCCGCAGGCATTAAAGTCCCTTTAAGTTGTGAAAAGAAAACGTCTTACTAAATATACAGGCCAACATCTATTACCTGAGGCTGTGGTGTATGACACTGACCTGGTGAGTTGCCATTTCCCTCTTCTGCCACATCCTGCGGTTGTGGGTCTTGAGTTGGTGGTGCGGGGTTTGCAGCCTTGTGTCTCTTAGCTCTTTGAAGCCCTAGGAGATATAACCAAAAGGTAGACTTGTGTAACTAAATATATTTTGGCGTGAAAGAGGAATATTAATCATTCTTGGGAAGTGTGTTACAATTGTATTAGTGATCATTTTTTAGGAGATGAACACATGATTGTATCCATTTCCCAAGATGGTAGATTAATCTCTTTAGGTCATGTTTCACACATGGAAACACACCAGGTATCCACTGGATCACCTGTGTTTGACACCATCAAAAGGTTGTTCTTGTGGCCCACACTTGTGCTAATGAGTCCAGATGTGTAAGCAGCTGCTGAGCATACTCTTGTAAACGTACACTGAATCTAGTTACATTAGCCAAATCTAATTACCAACAACTACACAAACATGTTTATAATTAATTCTCACATAAACATTTCATGATGTCCTGTTTCATGTTCTTGGGCACAAGAATCCAACGTTGAAATCCTCGTTCAATACCACCCAAACGATGTTTTGGTGGAATACATTGCTAAAAACATTTGAACATGCCTATTATTTTAGGATTGATAAAATGTCGTTCTAACAATGAATCGGGCCAAAAGCTTGTGATTGAGTGAACGTTTGAACGACCATTTATACGATCGATTCGTGTGCCCAAAAACATGAAACATGACATTTTTAACTGTACTACATACATTATTTTAAAAGCACATGCAACACCACGTTATTACCAAAAATCACATTTAATGTAAATCTACTTACTTTTTTGGATGACTTTTTTAATCTTTTTATATTGATCCGGCTCACGCAACTTAATGTCCGACCATCGTTTCCGGATCTGTTCCCGCGACCTGCGAACACCAAATTTATGCAATAGCGCTTTGACCACTTTATCCATGATCTTGGCCTTCACTTGATTTGGCTTTTTGTAGGGCCCATGTTTGGCGTCATAATCATCCCGGAGCAATATGGTGACCATCTCCACCATCTCCTCAAAGCTCATGTTAGTGGCTTTATACCTTCTGGGTCGGGGCCTGCTTTCTTCCCCACTTTCCACATCATGTTGTTGATTCGCCACCATGTTTACACTCTCCGTCATTAAGGAGTAGCGAGAAGGGGCGGGGAAAGTAGTGTAACGAACGTCAGGGGCGGGAAAGCGTGCGGAGCGTCATGCATGCGCACTGTATATAACTCCAAAAAACATCGTTGAAAGCGACGTTCAGTGAGTGGAAGAAGGTCGGAGGAGACGAACGTGTAGATCGCGGGTACGTAACATTTTTTATACTTGATATGTCGAGGGTTGAGCGGCCCCGAACAGCAAATGTAGTGACCGTACAGACCTTTAAATTTGGCTGTGTCCAGGAGCATTAAACCTATAAACATTCATTCACTGTATGTTCGGGGCCGGGGTTGGGCAATATGCATGTAACTTGGCGCTTGCTTCCCGTGCTGTTAGTACTGGCCGTGCACAAAGTGTCATTTTTGAATTGGGAATAAACTTTGAAAAGTCAATCGCGGCTCTAAATGAATTCTTGCCTCCCGGCAAATGGCAAGACATTGAAAAGTGAGTTGAACCTGCAAAATAAAAACGTGGGGGTTCCCCCAAATTCGAGTTGTAGGCCCTTCAGGTCTGTCAAGGATTTTAAGGGGAACTCCACCCCCAAATCAGGAAAAAAAAGGGCGTGGAGTCCCCCCCAAAATCCACAACAGGCCCTTTATCCGAGCACGCAACCTGGCCGGCCGCAGGGGAAGAGGGGGGGACGAGAGAGCGGCCCCCCTCCCTCCTGAACCGTACCAGGCCACATGCCCTCAACATGGGGAGGATGTCCCCATGTTGATGGGGACAAGGGCCTCATCCCCACAACCCTTGCCCGGTGGTTGTGGGGGTCTGCGGGCGGGGGGCTTATCGGAATCTGGAAGACCCCTTTAACAAAGGGGACCCCCAGATCCCGGCCCCCCCTATGTAAATTGGTAAGGGGTACATTGTACCCCTACCATTTCACGAAGAAAGTGTACAAAATGTTAAAAATGACAGTAGTCAGTTTTTGACAATTCCTTTAATTTTTAGTTTGGCTTTCTTCCATCTTCTTCCTTCTTCTTCTTTTCTCGCTTCGTGTTTCTTCATCCATCTTCCTCTTCCTCTTCATCTTCCTTCTTCCTTCGGTGTTCTCGTCCGCATCTTGCTCCGGGTTCTTCTTTCTCCGGCCACTCCGTTTGAATTGGAGGTTCCCGCTGTGTGACGCTTCAGTTCATCAGTTCTCCTCTTGGTCCAGCGACCCCGCCCCCTCTGACGCACAGAGATTTCACAGGTACTTTCCCCGTGCAGTCAGAGGGGGGTGGGTCCCCCGGCTCGCAGCGGACCTAGAGGAGAACTGCCTAACTTTGCGTCACACAGCGGGAAACTCAAATTCAAACGGAGCGGCGGGAGAACAAAGAAGAAGCCGAAGCAAGATGCGGACGAGAAGCCCGAAGCAAGAAGGAAGATGAAGATGAAGAGGAAGATGGAGGAAGAACCTTGAATGCAGAAAAGAAGAAGAAGGAAGAAGATGGAAGAAAGCCAAACTAAAAATTAAAGGAATTGTCAAAAACTGACTACTGTCATTTTTAACATTTTGTACACTTTCTTCGTGAAATGGTAGGGGTACAATGTAAAGAAAAGAAGAAGGAAGAAGGAAGAAGATGGTTGAAAAACAAAACCAATAATAAAGGAATTGTCAAAAACCGTGTCGTGTCATTTTTTAGATAATGCCATTTTTTGCCATTTTTTAAGGTGAAATGGTAGGGGTACAATGTCCCCCATTACCATTTCACATAGGGGGGGCGGGATCTGGGGGGCCCCTTTGTTAAAGGGGTCTTCCAGATTCCGATAAGCCCCCCGCCCGCAGACCCACACAACCACCGGACAAGGGTTGTGGGGATGAGGTCTGTTATGGATTTGGGGGGGGACTCCACGCCATTTTTTCCCAGAATTTGTGGGGGAGTTCCCCTTAAAATCCTTGACAGACCTGAAGGGCCTGGTATGGATATTTGGGGGAACCACAATGCTTTCCCAATGTTTGTATCAATGACTTTTCTATGTATTGCAATTGACAGGAGACAACAATTAATTATACCCAGGAGTGAATTTAGTGTTAATTAAAAAAAATAAAAAATGACACTTGGTGCAGGGACAGTTCGAGGTACTCCTTTATTTTTGGGAAGTCCTTTTATTCCCACGATTTACAGGGCAACATTTACTTCAATGGGGTTTGGGTTCGGGGAAAGTCAGGTCACGAACTCTAGCTTTTTACAAAGTTAGCTAAAAAGAGTTCAACACAAACATCCAGGTGTCCACTCAACTCTATGATGACTGATCAATTGCTACGTTAGTGGCCTATATATGGTGAGAAAGATTTGGAGTAGTCCTGACTTACATTCCTTTTTTTGTTTTGGGTTTTGAATTGCAGAGAAAATTAAGGTATTTAAGGACCCAGATTTTATGTTGGAATTCCTGCAAAGATGGAAGAATCTTCCAATTTTATGGGAGACTAAAAATAAACATAATAAAAATAAAGAAGCCAGGAAGAGAGCACTGGAGACCTTGCTGGAATTTGTGAAAACTCAGATCCCCACAGCAACACTACAGGATCTGAACACAAAAATTGGGACCATTAGGGGCACATACCGGGCTCAACGTAATAAAGTGCTAAAATCCCTGCGGTCAGGAGCAGGTGCAGAGGACCGATACATCCCAAATCTGTGGTACTATCAGCACCTGAGTTTCCTGGATGAACACCTGGAATCCAGGGAATCCCTTTCCAGCCTTCCACCCAGAACGACCTCCAGCCTTCCTTGCAGCCAACCCTCCAGCCAACCCTCCAGCCTTCCCTGCAGCCAACCCTCCAGCCTTCCCTCCAGCATTCCCTACAGCCAAGCCTCCAGCCAAGTTGAGGTCTCTTTGGAGGAACAACCTCAAGTCCTGGAGGAGCCTGATTTAAATATTTGGAGCCAGGTATAATATTTCACAAAATATTTAGAGTAATAAAAGTTGAATGTTGTAAAAGTTTCAAAAGAAGTGTGAAAAATGTTAAGAGTTAAAAAAAGTGTCTGACATATCAATAGACAGCAGTGGCCAAAAATTAAGGGCACCAAAAAGAAATATACTGGTGTCAGAATGATTCACTTTAATATTTAGTAGCATTCAATTACCAAATGTCATGAGGTGACAAATGTGTGTGAAAGATGAAGGCAAAACTAACTTGATGTACCTTTTTTAAACAGGATGAGGAGACAGGCCCCAGTGGGACACACGAGGAGGCAGGTGCCACTGGAAGCCAGGAGGAGGCAGGCCCCAGTGGGACCCAGGAAGAGGCAGGCCCCAGTGGGACCCAGGAAGAGGCAGGCCCCAGTGGGACCCAGCACAACACCAGGCCCCAGATCCCTCTGCTGCGGATTCCAGCAAAAAGATCAAGGAGGCTGCTTCAAATGGAGGAGGAGACCCAGGCCCTAATTAGGGAGGCTACTGCTGCACTCCGAGAGCCCCCCACCGCTGCAGAGGGATTTGCTGCCCTTATTGGGGAGAAACTGCCCCAAATGGGACTGGACCAGAGGCTGAAATGTGAAACCCTAATATTGAAGGTGGTCAATAGGGGCCTGTTGAACAAACTGAAGGATTTCACTGACGTTGTGGACCTTTCATATTTTTTTGCTCAAGTTCCTGCCCCACTCCATGCTCCTGCCCCACTCCATGCTCCTGTCCCAGTCCCTGCTCCTGTACCAGTCCCTGCTCCTGTACCAGTCCCTGCTCCTGTAACAGTCCCTGCTCCTGTTCCAGACCCTGCTCATGCTCCAGTCCCTCCTCCACGGACACAGCCTCCAAGGAAGGCTGCAGGGAAGGTCAAACAAAAAACCCGAAAATGAGCCCAGGATATGTGCCTCACATGGGCCCAATTTTTGTCTTCACATGCTTTGGTGTTTGCTGTGGTGATCTGGGTCTGCACTAATTTCAGCAGGGTCTCCAGTGCTGTCTTCCTGGCTTCTTGATTTGTACTTTACATATGGTTTTGTTTTGGCTTACCTTTTAATTTGTTATTAGGCCATAATAAATGGATTTTTTTTTGTAAGATACAAAATGAACATGTGTTTTTCTTCTAAATAGCCAGTTTGTAAGTGAGTAGGCAAGGACAGTGGATAAAAAATTGTGAAATTAACAAGGGACACTAACCTCATTGAGGCCAAATTAGAATAAATAATAATGTTGTGGTAACTTGACACACTCCAAAATAGCAAATAATATGTAAAAACAGTCTAAAATCTAATACCACAAATTAAACCCAAAAAAAAAAAAAAAAAAAAATAATGTAAAAAGTTTTGGGTATTTAGGGAGATCTGGCTCACCAAAATAGAGATTAATCATGATAAAACAATAAATACTAAAGAACAAAGATTGTCCTAACTCTGGGAGAATATCAGCAGCAAGAGAATTGGAATATTGCAGCATTAGAACGAAGAAAAGAATGTGCTGCATTAAACGATGTAATAATTTCATGCATGACGAATGTGCCATCTCCATTCCGAACAGTAGTTTTACCAGAACGAGCGCTCCCTTCTCCTCACTTGCTTCTGATCATGTGCACTTTTTTCACGTCGTTAAAGCCTACACACGATCATTTTTCATGAGGAAAAAAACAACGACGTGAAAAACGGCGAGAAAATTTAGAACATGTTCTAATTTTTCTCGTCGTTTTTAATGCCGTTTTTCTCGTTGAAAATAACGACATAAAGCCCACAGACGATCGGTTTTCTCGGCGAAATAAAAAAAATGCCGTTATTCTCGTCGAGAAAAGCGGTCGTGTGTACGCGGCATTAGGCCTAGAAGACTATGGGTTGCGATTTCAATATCTAAGACCATTCTTTAAAATCCCAGTACACTCTGTAAAAATGTTCCATTATGTTTTGTCCTAATAAGGTTATATAGCTACACCGAGGCATGTATTGCATAACATGACCATTAATTGGTAGGAACACAAGTTTCCACAATTGCTAAAAGTGTATGATCTCCTTCACCTGCTGTGACACTTTTGGGAATGGGGACAACACTTCAGAAGGTAAGGTACGGGGAAGAGGGGATGACTAACAAAGACATGTAGCTCCCCTGATGCAACATCTTATATCTGCAGCAGTAATGCCTAATTTAATAAAGTGTTATGTGTGAAATGGAACCATAACCTAATTTATTAAACTGTAGCATGAAATTATATAAAATGAAAAGTTTTATTGTACAAGAGGAGCTGTATGTTTTCATACTATCCTTGCACACTATTTAAGGTTCACATGCACCCATTGATTCTTTAGTTAATTAGCATAGGCTAGAAATAGAACACACCTGACTGAAGTGTTATAACAAATTTCAGTCATGTCATATGTAGCACACAGACCTTTCCGCTACATCCATCTTTAGCAGTAAGGCACACCTGCTACTTGCCCGTTGTACAACTCCAGATATGGATAGGCGAGCGGTGTTAGATTTTTTTGGGCCTTGCGGCGAGTTACCCCTCATGAATGGATCCACGGCCTCCGTTCTCTAAGGTAGTAAGTCTTTCACTTGAATAAAGCCAATGTCCACACGTGAGTAAAAAACCTAAGCAGTTAGGTTTTATTCTTTGCTTGGGGTGGAACTTGGAAGAAGAGAGAGTAGAAGGAATATAGTAGGGGAAGGTTCAGGCACGCAACACCCTGAAGAACACTCTTGTCGCCACTCAGGCCTGAGTGGGTTTTTTGCTCACCCGGATAGTCCCGTTATGAATGGTCCTAGCAGCCGGTGTGGAGCACGAAGCAGCTACTTGTGATTTCCCTGGGATACGATCAGGAGATCCTCTGCCACAGAATCTTCAAGTCCCAAACTTCCCGGCCTAGCAACAACTAGAACTTAGGTGCCAATGAGGCACGTTACAAGGCTTTTAATGGATTGTAATCGTTCCATCTGGTAGGTAACTAGGCCTCTCCCGAGACAGTGACTTCTTCACTAATCCCCTTGGGACCGATCCTCCCCTGGCTTCCTCTCCATCAGAGTGGGTCACCCCTCACTTCGGTACCCTGGGACTCCTCTTCGGGTGTAGGCCTCAGCTAAAGGTGCTGGGCCTACCTGCAGCGATGCAGCCTCAGGCTAAAGGTGCCTGGGTCTGGTACACACACACGCGCCCCTGGCCTGGAGGGCCGGGAGGCACAAGCTGCTCCCCGAATAATGGCGTCCGCCCTTAAGTACCCTCTCCCAGCATGCACAGCGGGTAGACCACATCCACTGCACAAATGCCGAGAGGACACCCAATAGTGTTGCAACGCTACCTGTGGTTCAACCTGGGCCTGAGACGACAGTGCCACCCACAGGCCACAGGGAAATTTACTGTCAGGTAGCATCACACCCAGGCAGAAGCAAATTTGTACACAATCAATAGGTCTGAGCTCAACTACTAGCTCAGACCACCGTTAAATTTAAGTATATAGCACCCCAGAATTGGGGTGGGCGCTACACATATATTTCAGATCTGCCTTCTGAAGTCATAGGCCGGGTTCACACTGGTACAACATACGCTCCGACTTTGTGAGCACATGTCACATGACGTGTAGAAATCAATGGTTCCCTATGTGGACCGTCTTAACTGGTCCGACACAAGTCAGTTCAACTTTGAAAAAGGTTCCTGCACTACTTTGGTCCTACTTCACCCTAATGAACATCATTGAAGTCGGATTATCATCTTAACTGATCCGACTTTAGCATGCAACTTGTGCTCTGAGGATCTTTAAGGGAAACCCCACACCATTTTTTTTTAAAACTGCGTAGGGTTCCCTCCCTGTTCCATACCAGGCCCATTGGGTCTGATATGGATCTTGAGGGGGAAACCCCATGCCAAAATAAAAAAAACGCCATGGGGTTCCCCCCAAAATCCATACCGGACCCTTATCAGAGCACGCAGCCTGGCAGGTCAGGAAAGGGGGAGGAGCGAGGGCCACCCCTCTCCTGGACCATATCGGGCCACATGCCCTCAACATGTGGAGTGGATACATTGGGGCAGGGGGGGCTCAGCCCCCCAACCCCAAAGCACCCCAAAGCATGCTGATGGGGACAAGGGCCTCTTCCCGATAACCCTGGATGGTGGTTGTCTGGGTCTGCGGGCGGGGGCTTATCGAAATCTGGAAGCCCCCTTTAACAAGGGGGTCCCCAGATCCCAACCCCCCACCCTATGTGAATGAGTATGGGGTACATTGTACCCCCACCCATTCACCCAAAAAAAGGGTCAAAGAAATTAAACCAGCACACAGGTTTTTGACAAAGTCCCTTATTAAAGCAGCTCTAGCATCTCTTCTCCCTCCTCCACTGTCTTCTTTCTCTGGCGGTTCTTCCTCCGATCTTTACCTGATGCCAATTCCCGCTGTAAATGTTAGCTGCGGCATGTGCCATTACTTATATAGCCATGGGCGTGGCCATCCAGTGATGTCATCTGGAGATCCCGCCCCTTGTGACATCACCACCCGTCATGTCCTGGGGGTGATGTCACAAGGGGGCGGGGTCTCTGGATGATGTCACCATATGGCCACGCCCCTTGGCTGTGTAAGTAATGGCACACGCTGCAGCTAACATTTTCAGCGGGAGCTAGCGTCAGGAGAAGATTGGAGGAAGAACCGTCAGAGGAAGAAGATATCAGCGCAGCGAGAAGAACTGGAGGAAGAACCAGAGGAAGAAGACATCAGCGCAGAAGAACCGGAGGATGGAGATATCACTGGAGGGAGAAGAAATCGGAGGGAGAAGAAATGCTGGAGCTACTTTAATAAAGGACTTTGTCAAAAACCTGTGTGCTGATTTTATTTCTTTGACACTTTTTGGGGTAAATGAGTAGGGGTACAATGTACCCCATACTTATTCACATAGGGTGGGGGGACGGGATCCGGGGGCCCCCTTGTTAAAGGGGGCTTCCAGATTTCAATAAGCCCCCGCCCGCAGACCCCGACAACCACCGCCCAGGGTTGTCGGGAAGAGGCCTTTGTCCCCATCAGCACGGGGTCAAGGTGCTTTGGGGTGGGGGGGAGCCCC
Organism: Rana muscosa; assembly: GCA_029206835.1. Classification (NCBI taxonomy): domain Eukaryota; kingdom Metazoa; phylum Chordata; class Amphibia; order Anura; family Ranidae; genus Rana; species Rana muscosa. The sequence continues at coordinate 739,376,943 of CM055118.1, forward strand.
CCCTGCCCCAAAGCACCCACCCCCCCATGTTGAGGGTATCGTATAGTCCAGGATGGGGGGGCACTCGCTAGTCCCCCCTCCCTTTCCTGACCTGCAAGGCTGCGTGCTCGGGTAAGGGTCTGGTATGAAATTTGGGGGTGGACCTCACACCGTTTTTTTTTTTTTTTTTGGCATCGGGTCCCCTTAAAAACAATACCAGGTCGAAGGATCTGGTATGGTCCTAGAGGGGACCCTATGCCATTTTTATTTTTTTCTTGGCAAGGGGTTTCTCCCAAGATTCATACCAGACTCAAAGGGCCTGGTATTTGTCGGGATCAAAGTCGGATCCCGTTCATTGAAGTCGGATGGAATTCGGACATGAAGTCACAGGGTAAAGTCGGATCCACAGTCGTATGGCTGTTGTGTCGTACCAGTGTGAACCCAGCCTTAACGGCTATGTCTAACAAGAGTGTAAAAAGCTATAAAGAAATCTGTAACATGCAGAACGTTAAACTTTATTGTGACGTCAAGCTTTAACTTAGGTATATTTTACATACAGCAATATTACATCTTTAATTTCCTACTAATGTAATCAACATATGTGAGAGTAAGATTTAATTTTCTCAGTTGTAGTTTGCATAGGTTTAATATCTATGCATTGTTATATCTGAAGTTAATTTTAACATCTATTTAATGAGTCACCATTTACCCCCAATATAACTTTTGTGGAACATAGAAAGGACTGTGCCATTTATTTTACAACACCATGCTCTCTATAATTACCCTATTAATAGCCCAGTGGCACGTGGTATCATGCTAATCAAGCCAGTATGAAATTCATTTTGAAATACCCACTTAAAAAGTCACACACATGCAGGATGCTGGATATTCAGAACTAACAATACCCTTCTTTATTTTTTATAATACAATCTTCATAACATAAAATGACTACCACAAAATATAACATTAGAAAATCACAACAAACTTGCATAGGTGTGGGATCAAATATTTAGCAGAAGAGAAAATACATAAATATCATACAATAGAAACATGCATTTTATGGAAAATGAAAGTCATACTGCCATTCCAGTACTCCATATATATGAGTTAAATATTCTAGCTAGAGATTTAGTGGCCTGTGACATACCATTATTAGGACAGAATAACATATTGTTGTTATATTCTATTAATACCATTATCATTTCTAACGGGGACATTACTAAGGCTCTAGCAGATCATGCACATTGGATATTTTCTTCCTGGCTGCAGAATTTTTTTTTCTGACACCTGCGGGACGCATTTAAGGCGTCTACTCAGATCCAGCGCCCATCTCCATACACAGCCAGTCAGATTTCCAAATACTGTATTTAAGCATATAAGCTCTGTTTTGTGTTGAAAATAACTGTGAAATCTAAAACTCCGGTGGGTGTAACAAGATGTCCGCTTGCCCCCTTCTCACTCTAACATTACTGTGCAGGAGTGTGGGGTGTAGCAAGATGGCGGCGACGAAACATCACTTCTGGAGCAATCTGTGATGGGGAGCCGAATGTGACGAGACACCGGCTAACTAATGCAGCAACCTGCCGTCATAGCAAACAACCATCAATGCTGCACTTTCTGACCTTTAAATTGCGGACAGGTAGCCTAAAAGAGTCAATAATGTGGGTTCTTATGTGCCAGCCCTCCCACTATAAAAGACAGAGTTCCTAGAAGCCTTTAGTCAGTGTTTGTTGGAGTAGCTAGGGAAAGCTGACAGTGTCAGCAGAGAGAGATAATTGTGCTATAAACTGCTCTATACGGTGCTCTACAGTGCTGTATTGTGATACATTATTGTGAATTGCACATCTATGGAGCTGGTATGTCCTGCACCTTGGTGATAATGAGAGTGAAGTTGTCACCTCTACCCTCGCCTCTTCAATGGTCTCAACTGGTGACTCCTCAGAACCACTAGTCTCCTAAAATTGCCCCAGAACTTATGTAGTAGCCCAAACAAAATGCTGCCACGCTATTTTGCAGGTGAGGGACAGGGGACATACTGGGCCAGAGGTTTGGCTGCTGGCTCCATGCCATCTTGTATCCAGGCTAGTTGTTTGTAACATCAGCACTAAGTTGTTGGCCAACCTTTAGCAGAGAAAGTTCACACCTGGCACATGTCCTCAACCTGGTGGTACAGTGGTTCCTGTTTAGATACCCAGCCTTTTTAATGATGTCCTGAGACAAGCCAAAAGACAAGCCAGATACTTGGTGCAGTTACACCCAGCAATTGTTTACCTGGCCAAACTGCAGTGGCAACACAACCACCTGATGTGCGATCCACACATGCACTAGAACTTGAGTTATTTCCACCAAACCAATGTCTCTTAATTCAGGACAGCTAAGCTCAAGGAACTTTGGCTGTTCAGACACTCGGAGGAATGCCTGAACATTTACCCATTAGGTAGGAGCTGAACATCATATATATTAGCGGTATTACTTCACATTAGTACACATGACAGCACTGCTCAAATACCACCATTCACCATATATGGGCATGCCCATTTATGGTCAATGGCATCACTCAGGTGACTCTTTTCCCCGGCATATAACAGTTGTCACCCAATAGACTTGACATTTTGTAAATGACAAGTGAATATGGGGGATTTGTCCAAGCGGCAATTGTTTTTTTTGGCAGATCATTGGTCATTTGGCTTCATCATTGATGTGCATAGGTATGGGTACAGCGTGGTGGGCCAGCAGCAAAGAATACATTTAGAGGCCAAGATTGATGAGATCAGTATATGAAGAAAGTCCCAACAATGTACAATGTGCCGACTGGAGCCACTAACAAACAGAAGCAGAGGACGTAATCTTGAAATGATGCCGACAGCTTCTGCAGCGAGGAGCAGAAACATAGCCTGGCTGGTCAACACCCAAATAGTAGGCTTAATAAGTGAAAATAGCATAGTCCCTGGATTTTCCCTACTCCTCAGGTACCTTTCCCTGTCACTATGCGCTGTCCCTGCCAGAAGGAGATCTAGTCCCTTCACTAGCCACTCGCACAAAGTGCACCAACCACGGGAGACAGAGTCCCAAATAGACACTGCCCTGACTCAAGATGGCCATTGAGGTCACGTTGGACTCTAGCATCAAATCCGACCGCTATCCCCCTTCTGACCACAATCCTAGAGTAACCAAGTTCCTCTAAACTTCCTCCCCACTTTTGCAATGTCATTTTGATCAAGCACCACCTACAGTGAGGAATACAGAATGCACCTGCCTACATCTGGATCTACATCACTGGATGATGTGATTGATGATGTGAAAGGATGCTGTGTGGGTATACTATGTAGCTCATGCTTTTTTCTTTAAAGTGTAAAAAAAAAAAAAAATTGTAGGCCCCACATACACGCACATACAAGCATAAATGCATGCACAAGTAGTGCCTACACTTGAAAATTTAGAATTCTTTGCATATGGGAAAAGGTGACAAGATCCCTTTGGTGTTTCCTTGAAAAGCACACTACATTTTGCAACAGACCAGATGCTGGAGGCACAGCAGCAGGAGGGGGAGGAGGACTTCCTACTGTCTCAGGGCCAGCAGGATCCTTTGCCTACATTACCATTTATTAAGACAAAACCTGCGCTGTCTCTGTCAATTTGCTGCCTATTTAAGTGCTTGTGTACTGTCCTGAGTCTTGACGCTAGCCAACCTCTACCCATCACATGCCGGTAGTCTAAATTTTTAATATTTTCAAAACACTTAAAGTTACAAGGAAAGGAGGAACTTCAGGGAATGTGGCATTGGCGTTTTGAAGTGTTTTTGTATAGTCCATTTTCAAAATTGTTTTGCTGATACTGGTTCGGGGACTGCTACTGCAAAAAAAGAAGTTTACAAACTATACTAAACAAAAAAGGTGTATCTAAGGCCTACAATACACCACTCAGCGCCTATAGATAAATAAATTAATCCCTGCAAGACACAGTAGGTGTACTGGGACAATACAATAATTGTCCACACACCCTATGGTGAGTATGACATATATGAATCTACAGATGAGTAGATACGATTGATTTTTCTATATCTTAAACAGGTGAAGAAAAACCATTGAAAGCAGCTATTTAAATATCACAAAATACATAAAATGAATAGTAAAAAACATGAAAACAATGATCTGTATCCAAAATTACTACAAAACAGCGCTATGTTGATTTAAAGTGGTCAACATCACATGATAGTCTTTTTAGAAAGATGACAACCAATTCCAGTGTTTCATAACAGTGTCCATAGGTGATTTCTAAAGAAATTGTAGAGTGCACCTCACACATTAAACGTACATCAATCCATTTAAGTAAGGAAGCAAGCGGTTCAGCTTGTGGCTCCTGAATCATACGCCGGACGGCGCAGACGGTGAAGTGCAATTACATTTTCATATTTTTGCTCATATACAAATGGATTGATGTACGTTTAATGTGTGAGGGGATATTAGCTGTGAGAGGGACCTTTATTAAATAAACCAGGATTACACTATGGTATGTCCTCTGTTTGTTTTTTTTGGGAGTCAAATGCACTGTGATATCCCCTGGATGGATGCAGCTTTCCGGTGTGCAGCTTGGATGTGAATATTGTTCAATGCTTATATTCATTGGTGATCTGGTGAGTGTTAACCCCTAAGGGGTGTGTGCAATCACGTGGTGGACCTAGAGAATCGGTGGAAGGTGCACTCTACAATTTCTTTAGAAATCACCTATGGACACTGTTATGAAACACTGGAATTGGTTGTCATCTTTCTAAAAAGACTATCATGTGATGTTGACCACTTTAAATCAACATAGCGCTGTTTTGTAGTAATTTTGGATACAGATCATTGTTTTCATGTTTTTTACTATTAATTTTACAAACTATACTATTAAACTTCTTTAAGAATAAACTTTCCTACAGCTTTTAGATATGGCGTGGCTTCTACTTACATTGTTCAATTCATATCTGGATAAAAAAAAAAGTGTTACAAAATATCTGACATATCACTGACCGTGTCTGTTTCATAACATACAGCTTAAAGGCATCTCCTAAGCATGTACTTTAAAGGATTGGTGTTTTTTTCCCATGTTTTCCTTTTTTTATTATCCACTGTCTATTAGCTATGAAGATACTAGGCAATAATAAAAAAAAAATATCATATATTATGACATCATGATAGCGAGGTCAGCTTTCTAAGTGTATATAAAGATAAAACATCTTCCATACCGTGTACTTATTATTATTATTATTATTATATTTTTAATTATGTATAATTTTTATTTACACTCCTTTGGGTTACCCTTCTTTAAGCACCTCCCACTGGACTAGTCATTGGTGTATATTTTAAAATAACACATTTTCAATGTGGTTGATATCTATGTAACTACACCTCTAAGTTTACACAATCAAGTTTTTATGAGGAACTTGTATGTCTGTGTATTTATCTAATGAACAAGCACCTTTTGCCTGCTATATAGAATGAGTCTCACATTTCATCCAAGACTATGCCCACATTCTGGTAACATGATAGTGCAAGTCCATTTGTAATTTATTGATACTCTTTGGCTTCAATCAACATATTTTAATATGTTTTGGTGCTTGAATTTTTATCACATGTTGCACAACAATTTAAGCCAACACAAATATTTCCCATTTAGTGGGTTTTTATTGCTGTCTTTGTCCAAAATGGGATATGTTTCCTAATTTCTTCTCTCTGCAACCATGCAAAATGACTGCTGCACAACAGACAATCAGCAGCTACAAAGAACATGCAGGTCAACAGAATTGAGTGCTGCTGGGTGGTTTGTAGAAGTTTAGTGGATATAAATATTAAATTACATAAAAAAACTCTTCCTGAAAATGTTTTTTTTTGTGTAGTGTGAACCCATTCTGTGTGAACCAAATTTATTTATTGTACATCACAGGACAAGGACACAGAGCAGGATAGAAACATAACTATCTGGTTAATGCACCACCTATAGGTGAATGGACACTGACAGATCAATCAAACAAGAAGTCTTTCCCTATTTAACCCCTCCTATACAGGAAGTACCATTTTTTTCAGCAGTTTCTGTAAAGTGATGGTCACTGATGTGTAGCATGTGCTGTTGGCGCACACTTGGATGGTTCTTCTGAGAATCATGAACTTCAATCAGATCAATTCAAAAAGTTGTCAGCCAAAATTGATAGTACTCGAGCCTCGCTGGCTAAGGCTAAGAATCCTCAAGGTTTGTCTGTAATGCAGCCTTACAGCGCTGGACCCTGGTAATGGAACCCTGTGCAGTGTTTGTTCTGACCAAGGTTCTTTCGAGCAGGGTGCTATACAGGTCCAGGGGAGTGGACCCCAGATGTAAGGGGGACCGAGTCCTTGAGAGTCTTTTTTTGATATAACCCAGTTTGGTCTGGCCAGGTCGTGCTCTGTGTGTCTCAGGAGTATAAGTTACAGTTTTCTTATCCAGCCACTAGATGGCGTGGGATCACTTGGTATAGCCTACTCTTGTGCAGTGTAGGCAGGAAGTAAACAATGCCACTGCAGGGGCATATATCAACCACCAGGGCGGCACCAGGAGCCGTGCGGTTCAGAAAAATGTGAACTGCATTCTGTCTGGGGCAGAACAGCTTGTGCTGTCTGTCGGCAGTACATATTCAGGGTAGTAAAAACTTGCAGGGGGTGTTTTCCAGTTGTCAATTGACTAATACCTGGACAGTGGTCCCTGCATCCCAAGATGTTCTTGGCAATCTGCCAGCATTGGGGAACTCTGGGTGTGAATTTACTGGATTCCAGGATCTACAACAAGTTGGACAGGTTATGTCCAGGATAAGAGTTCCACTGGCAATAGGGTTTTTTTTTATTGGCAAATGGTAAACTATTTTATGAGCATATTTTCCTCAAATTATATATGCAGTGTATGTGGTATGTGATTTTTTTGAGATATGACTACCCAATGTTATGAACAATTCAGGAGTGCGCTACTTACAGAGTGCAGAGTTCAGGAGTGTGATAGTTAAAGAATGCAGGGCTAAGGAGCGTGCTACATAAAGAATGCAGGGCTAAGGAGTGCGCTACATAAAGAATGCAGGGCTAAGTAGCGCTCAGGGGCATGCTACATAAAGAATGCAGGGCTTAAGAGTGCACTACATAAAGAATGCAGGGCTCAGGAGTGTGCTACATAAAAAATGCAGGGCTCAGGAGTGCACTACATAAAAAATGCAAGGCGCAGGAATACGCTACATAAAGAATACAGGGCTCAGGAATGCGCTACAATAAGAATGCAGGGTGCAGAAGTACGCTACATAAAGAATGCAGGGCTCAGCAGTGTGCTACATAAAGAATGCAGGGCTCAGCTGTGCCCATCTATGCAGCCTCACCAGTGCCCATCAATGCAGCCTGACCAGAGCCCAGCAATGCAGCCTGACCAGTGCCCATCCATGCAGCCTGAGCAGTGTCCATCAATGCAGCCTTGCCGGTGCCCATAAATGAAGCCTCACCAGTGCCCATGAATGCAGCCTCACCACTGCCCATCTATGCAGCCTCACCAGTGCCCATCTATGCAGCCTCACCAGTTTCCATCTATGCAGCCTGACCAGTGCCCATCAATGCAGCCTGACCAGTGCCCATCTATGCAGCCTCACCAGTGCCCATCAATGCAGCCTGACCAGTGCCCATCTATGCAGCCTCACCAGTGCCCATCAATGCAGCCTCACCAGTGGCGATCTATACAGCCTGGATAGTGCCCAGCAATGCAGCCTCACCAGTGCCCATCTATGCAGCCTGACCAGTGCCCAGCAATGCTGCCTGACCAGTGCCCATCTATGCAGCCTCAGCAGTGCCCATCAATGCAGCCTGACCAGTGCCTAGCAATGCAGCCTGACCAGTGCCCATCTATGCAGCCTCATCAGTGCCCATCAATGCAGCCTTACCAGTGCCCATCTATGCAGCCTCATCAGTGCCCATCAATGCAGCCTCACCAGTGCCCATCAATACAGCCTGGATAGTGCCCAGCAATGCAGCCTCACCGGTGCCCATCTATGCAGCCTCACATGTGTAGGGGATCAGAGAGAAGAGAGGAAGAGGAGAGCCGGCCAAATCCTCACACAAGCCGGGGTCGCCCACTGTGTCAGCTTTAATTTGAATCGCCGGGCGCCCGCCGTCACACAAGTCCCCGCCTCCTGGGTCAGCTCCTACCTATGATTGACAGCACATGTCCCAGCATTGGAAAAGTGTGTTGTCTATCAAAGAAGCCAAACCAGGAGGCGGGACTTGTGTGACGGCAGGCGCAATTTAAATGATCTGGGTCTTTAGCACACACAGCAAAAAATGTAAGCGATTGGTTATAACCAAGTTGATACTGTTCTTAAATGACACATTCTATCATTATTGATTATTTTTAACAATCATTTTTAATATTCAACATTTGCTTTTAATACTTACCTCGGCACTAATATATTATACATTGTTAATTTATACAGGAGTCGACCCATAAGGTCTTTTTATTTCATCTCATTTGAACACACCCATCTGCTTGTAAGTATGCCAGCATTTTTAGCAGTTTTAGTACTGAAAACTAGTACTTATATTTTGCCTTTGATATATATTTTTTATATAATTAGCTTTTTTCTATATAATTTGCCTTCTATGCATTGATCTCATGCTCCAATGCTCATCACTGATATTAGTTTAGTGGGGATGATTCCTTCCATGTTTGTATTGAGCGCCACCTAGTGCCCCCTGCTGTAATTGCAGTCACGCTCTGTGATTCGGCTGCACATAAATTCCAGCCACAAACATGGCTCCCCCACAGCCTGAAGAACATGTGCCACGCCCACCGACAGTGACGCCTGTGACGTCGGCACAACCTCCACCCATCCAGGACTCTGGGACCAGCCCCAGGAAGTGTTGCTGTCCACCCACACTGCCAAGGATGCACTCCGGGCTCGCTGATGAGGAACGTCGGCCATCCGGCCACCCACAGTGGTGATTTATCCATTTGACGAGCATACCTACCATAATCTTGTAAGTTGTTTACAAATTGCAGCTATTAAAGTCTCTTACTGTTATTCTTAGATAGCGCTGCCTCTCTTCTTGTCCCCCTTCAGAGTCCCTTCTAGCTCCTCAACAGCGGGTGCCACTTATGCTGCGTACACACGACCGTTTTTAATGACGAGAAAAATGCCATTTTTTTGAATGGTCGTTAAAAATGATCGTGTGTGGGCTTCAGAGCATTTTTCACGTTGTGAAAAATGGCCATGAAAAAATTGGAACATGCTCTAATTTTTCTCGTTGTTTTTCACCTCGTCGTTTTTCTCGTCATGAAAAACGGGCGTGTGTAGGCTTTAACGTCGTGAAAAAAAATGCGCATGAATCAAGTATGAGATGGGAGCGCTCGTTCTGGTAAAACTAGCGTTCGTAATGGAGATAGCACATTCGTCACGCTGTAACGGACTGAAAAGCATGAGGCTGAAAAGCGCGAATCGTCTCTCAACAAACTTTACTAACATGAAGGGTGGCGCCATCCGAATGGAACTTCCCCTTTATAGTGCCGTCGTACGTGTTGTACGTCACCACGCTTTACTCAAGCATTTTTTTCAACGATAGTGTGTAGGCAAGGCAGGCTTGAGAAGAATCACGTCGAGAAAAATGCAGTTTTATTCAATGACATTAAAAACGGTCGTGTGTACGCGGCATAAATCTGAATATTGGACTTTTTCCCCAGTGACTATTATCATTGTTGTTATTTAATTCATATGCTATTCATACTTACCTCGGTGGAGTGATGCTGCATCTGTCCCCCGGCGTCTCTGCACTGAGAACCGAGCCACCAAACACCGCCGATGGCTCGGTTCTCACTCCTCCCCAAGTAGAGCGATGCTGACTTTCAGTCATTGGAGCGCTGAGCCGTGGAGGGGCGGGGAGCGGCCGTCTCAGCATCTCAGTGGCTTGCTGAGACTGCCATCAATCAAGGCAGCTGGCGGATCCAAACTTGGAAGTCGGGATGATGCGCTCCCTCGACTGATGGCAGTGATGTCAGTGGAGAGCAGATTTCAGACCGCTCTCCACTGAAAATGGGTCACAGGAGTGCAAAACGAATTGCGCTCCTGTGACCCATTGCAGAAGCCCAGTGTCACGTACCTGGTGGAAGAGTCTGGTATGCAGAGGGAGGCCTCTCTTACACCTCTCACTCGAGGCTCCTGGTAGTGAAGACAGGAGGCAGGATAGCAGACGGGGCAGGCAGGAACGTGGTCTCAGATACAGGCAGGTTCGGCAACAGGCTGACAGCAAGGTAGCAGGAGGAGCAGGCAGGGACGTAGTCAACACAGGCCGAGATCAGCTGCAGGTAGATAAGCAGGGATGGTCAAAGCAAGCCAGGTAAGGTCACCTGGAGCAGGATACAGGTAAACAGGGATCAGAGGTCTCAGGAAATGCTGTAGACTGGACAGCAAGGAGCCCAGGCATCAGTCCCTTTATATAGCCCCGTTTGGCGCCAAGAGACCTCACCGCGCGCGCTCGCTCGACGCTACCGCGCATGCGCGCACCAGCGAGTGCCGATGCGCCGCTATCACCATCTTGACTGCTGGCATGCCTTTCCTGACATTGCCCCCTCCCAATGGGCAGCCTCCGGATGCCCAATCTTGTGAACTTCAAAGGGTGGGATCTCTTGAATGCCTGAACAAGTCTTTCAGCATGGACATCATCCTCAGGTTCCCATGAATTCTCCTCCGGGCCATACCTTTTCCACTTAACGAGATACTGGATCTGATTTCTTCTTCTTCTACAGTCCAGAATTGCCTCGACTTCGAATTCTTCAGTCCCGTCGATTAATATTGGTTCGGGTGGGCCCATATCCCGGTCAGGGAATGGATCAGGGGTCACAGGTTTTATTAAAGCCACGTGAAAGACAGGATGTATCTTAAAGGAATCCGGCAGTTCTAGCTCATAGGCCACGTCGTTGATCATTTTCTTTACAGGGAAGGGTCCCATAAATTTAGGGCCTAACTTCTTACAGGGGCACGTTAGTTTTAGGTTCATTGTGGATAGTCAAACCCGATCACCAGGTTCCAGTATTAACTCTCCCCTCCTCAACTTATCAAAGACCTGTTTGTTGTATTATTGAGCTTTAGTCATAGTTGTCTGTAGTAATTTGTTGTTTGGTATCAAAGAAATTTATGGTTTCCAGAACAGCAGGTACTTAACATTCCGGAAAAGTACTGGTCAGAAATGATGGGTTAAATCCATAATTGGCAAAAAATGGAGACTGTTTTGTGGCAGAATGGATGGAGTTGTTATAAGCGAATTCCGCTAACGGAAGTAATGCGGCCCAGTCATCTTGTGAGAATGAGGAAAAGCACCGTAAATACTGCTCGAGAGTGTGATTGGTTCTTTCCGTTTGCCCATTCGTTTGGGGGTGGTATGTGGAAGAAAACGATAACTCGATCCCCAAGGTTTCACATAGAGACCTCCAAAACCTTGAGGTGAACTGTACCCCCCGGTCTGACACGATGTTTGCTGGAACCTCACAATTTCTTTCACAAAAATTTGGGCTGTTTCCGGAGCAGATGGTGTGCCTTTCATGGGCAGGAAGTGGGCCATTTTGGATAATCGGTCTACCACCACAAAGATGGTGGAAAAACCGTCTGATGGAGGAAGTTCCGCGATGAAATCAATTGAGATATTCTTCCAGGGTCTCTCCGGGACTGATAGCGGCTTCAGCAAGCCCCAAGCTTTGGTTTTACTGTTCTTATTTTGTATGCAAGTGGTACAGGACTCTACATAGCCCTTGCAGTCTTTTTCCACTTGTAGCCACCAGAATGTGCATTGCACAAGTTCAGCAGTTTTACGGATCCCGAAGTGTCCGGCTAACATGTGGTCATGACATAATCCCAAGACAGAGACACGTAGATTTTCTGGTATAAATATTTTGTCCTTGTGCCAAAGCAGATCATCCCTGGCCTGCAACGTTATTCCCAGAGATGAAGGGACATTCACAGAAGCCTGTTTAATTTGAGAGAGCGGGTCTCCCTGAATTAGCAAAAAGTTCTCAGAAGATAGGATAGTGTCAGGCGGAGCGGATTCCCTGGTATCACAGAACATCCGAGAGAGTGCATCAGGTTTGGTGTTTTTAGATCCTGGCCTGTACGGGAGATGGAAAGAGAACATGGAAAAGAAGAGTGCCCATCTAGCCTGGCGTGGTTTGAGTCTCTTGGCAGTCCTCAGATATTCCAGGTTCTTATGATCCGTATAGATCAGGATCGGGTGCACTGCTCCTTCTAAGAGGTACCTCCATTCCTCCAATACATTCTTGATGGCCAGAAGTTCTCGATCTCCGACGTCATAATTCCTTTCAGAGTTTGACAATTTGCGGGAGAAAAAGGCAACTGGGTGTAGCAAAGCCTTGGGTCCCCGCCTTTGGGATAGTACTGCTCCGACTGCCGTTTCTGATGCGTCTACTTCCAATACATAGGGCAATGCTGGGTCAGGGTGCTTCAGAACTGATGCGGAAGTGAATAGCTTCTTAAGAGATTCAAAAGCATTTTGAGCCTCAGGGGACCACTGAAAACGGATGCCTTGTTTGGTCAGTTGTGTGATGGGTGATATGATGGCTGAAAATCCCCTGATGAATTTTCGGTAAAAGTTCGAGAACCCGGCAAAGCGTTGAATGCCCTTTTTGTCCACTGGGGCTGGCCAATCTAGGATGGCTGTGACCTTTTGTGGGTCCATCTTGACACCTTCGGTGGAGAGGATTAGTCGCAAAAATTGAATGCTTTGTCGCTCGAACTCGCACTTCTCTGGCTTAGCGTATAGCCCATGCTGTCGTAGTCTGCTCAATACGTTCCTAACATGCCTGCGGTGGTCATCAAGGGAAGCAGAGAAAATGATGATGTCATCCAGATACACTACAACAAACAGGTCTAGGTAATTATGGAAAATATCGTTAATAAAGTGCTGGAATGTTGCTGGAGCATTGCATAGGCCAAACGGCATCACCAGATATTCAAAATGCCCGAATCGGGAGCGAAAAGCCGTCTTCCACTCGTCTCCCTCCCGTATCCGTACCAGATTATAAGCCTCTCGGAGGTCCAGTTTTGTAAATATGGTTGCTGCTCCCAACCTCTGGAACAATTCGGGTACGAAGGGCAGATGATATCGGTTCTTGACCGTAACTTTATTGAGTTCACGATAATCTATACATGGGCGAAGGGAATGATCTTTCTTCTCCACGAAAAAGATACCCGCTCCTGCCGGAGAAGTGGAGGGGCGAATGAAGCCTTTCTTTAGATTATCATCTATATAGTCTTTCAGGGCGACAAGCTCCAATTCTGACAGAGGAAAAATCCTTCCAAAAGGGACCTCAACACCCGGGATGAGATCAATCGGGCAGTCATATGGCCGATGTGAAGGCAGAGTTTCAGCTCCCTTTTTGCTAAACACATCTAAAAAGTCATGGTATGCAACTGGTACAGATGAGCGGGTTTCAGCATCAGAGTCCAAGCATAATAGGGATGGCAGATCAGAAGAGGATTTCGGCAAGCAGTGTTGAAGGCAGAAGGAAGAGTGAAACTTGACTTCCCCTTCAACGCAGTTGATAAGAGGGTTATGTGCTTGGAGCCACGGCATGCCAAGGATTATGGGGAACAGAGGGGATGCAATGGCATCCAGGCATAGCAATTCCTTGTGACTATCGCCAATAACAACAGGCAAGGGTATAGTCTGCTGAGTCACCAGTCCGGATTTAATGGCAGACCCGTCGGCCAGATGTACTGAAAGTCCCTGGGCTCTAGGCCGCAAAGGAATTTGATGTTTAGCAATGAAAGACATGTCCATAAAGCAGCTACAGGCACCAGAGTCAATTATAGCGGAAACAGAAATACTTCTTCCCGGAAGCTGTAATACTATAGGAAGAGCCAGGTGAGCTGGCAGGATGGTCGTGCTGGCAGATAAGATAGTTTGGACCTTGTGGATCTTAGCTGGACACGATCTCACATAATGTCCTGGTTTCCCACAATACAGGCGGAGATTCTCATGTCGTCGGCGTTGACGTTCCTCAGGGGAAAGTGAGGGACGGGACACGCCGAGCTGCTTAGGTTCAGGGACATCGGATGTGGGTGCAGCAGGGGTAGACGATGTCAGGCTGCTGATGTTGGAGGCTCGGGATAATTTCCAGGCCGGACTGGATGACCTCATAGGTCTCTCTGATTTCTGCTCTCGTAGTCGGCGATCACCAGTGAATCTTTCAGGCGCAGGAACCCTGGCTTCTGGAGGTAACATTGCCATTGCTGAAGTAGTTCCTTACAGGGCCGTAGGTGGTGAGCAAAGAGCCTGGACACATTCTTCCAGTCGGGTATATGTATCTTGTGCGATTTTAACAGTCTGGGTGAGGTCTTCGAGGTGTAAGCGGAATCCCTCCATGGAAGAGGCTCCCTGCACAGACTCTGACGTGGCTGTCCGGTACTGTCACCTACCTGGTGGAAGAGTCTGGTATGCAGAGGGAGGCCTCTCTTACACCTCTCACTCGAGGCCCCTGGTAGTGAAGACAGGAGGCGCAGGAGTGCAGAGTCGCACGAGAGCCTGGCAAGGTTGCTGGTAGATGAGCTGGACTGGACTTGGAGCAGGAACTGGAACGGACCCGGGAACAGCTGTCAGACTGGAAATGGGAGCTCAGGCAGGTGCGGTCAGATGGACTGGAAGAGTGGGTACACCGGTCCAAGGCAGGTGAACACTGGAGCAGGATCAGGTGCAAGCAGGTTTAGGCACTGGCTGGCAGCAGGATAGCAGACGGGGCAGGCAGGAACGTGGTCTCAGATACAGGCAGGTTCGGCAACAGGTGGACAGCAAGGTAGCAGGAGGAGCAGGCAGGGACGTAGTCAACATAGGCCGAGGTCAGATGCAGGTAGATAAGCAGGGAAGGTCAAAGCAAGCCAGGTAAGGTCAGCTGGAGCAGGATACAGGTAAACAGGGATCAGAAGTCTCAGGAAACGCTGTAGACCAGACAGCAAGGAGCCCAGGCATCAGTCCCTTTAAATAGCCCGTTTAGCGCCAAGAGCCGTCACCGCGCATCAGTGCTCGCCGATGCGCCGCTAACACTCATGCGCGCACAAGCGCACAGCGATGTGCCGCTATCGCCATCTTGACTGCTGGCATGCCTTTCCTGACACCCAGCCTTTAAAGCTCAGGCTGGACTTCTCCTTTAACTACTGCCTCATCTCTTTTGTGAAGGATGTGGTAACACTGATAATAGTGTTAGCTAGCCTAGCCCAGGAGGACTTGGTACACAGACATAGTGAATCTGGCAGTAGACACTCCTTGGACATTTCTGGTCCTGGCCAGACCTATGGTCCTGTTATCTCCTCATTGTTGAGCACCAGGAAACGTTTATGGAGCTTCCATTTGTGTTGCTATGGACATTTTTGGGTGATTTTATAGCATATTTATTTGTTAATTATTAGACTTTAAAACCATGTGCTGGTTTAGGAAGCTAAGCTCTCCCTATTGATATGTAACTGAACAAGGCGGACTAGTTTAAGTCAGGTTACAGGATATGATGTACAAGAAGTATGGAGGAGGAGATTAGGACTTGGAACAGACATGTGGTGGGACAAAGGAAAGTTGTTTTGGAAGACAATGGAACATAATCTGTGCTTGCAGCTGAAGAACTTTGGAGAAGTTTTGAGTTGGAGCAAAGAACCACGAAGAAGATTGCATCTTGATGACTCCATCTTAAAGAAGTTAAATAACTGTTTAGAATACATATTGTACACGCTTATTTTGCTAGAAAGGATAATTGGATTGTACATGTTGTATTGTGTATTCTACAGCTGTATGTGCAGTTTTTCCTGTTTAGTAAAAGCATTAATACACTACAGAGGTCTAAACTTCCTTGGCTTGTACTGCAAGAACCTTTAATAGACACCAAGAAAAACACCATTACAGGACTTGAGCTTGGTCTTGGATGTCCTTGCAGAAGCCATCTTTTGAACCAATTCGAGAAGCTCTGTTAGTCCTTTGACTCGGAAGGTGGCTTCTTTGGTTACTATTGTTTTGGCAAGAAGAGTGTCAGATCTGGCAGCTCTTACATGTAAGCAGCCATTCTAGGTCTTGTATCATGATAAGTTAAGGTTGCGTCCTCATCTATCGTCTTACCTATAGTGGTTTATAGTCTTTACTTGAATCAGGACAGTGTCTTGCCTTTCTTTTTCCTAGTCCACAGTCGGCAGGTGAAAGATTGCTGCATACTCTGGATGTAGTTCGGGTGGTCAGGATTTACTTGAGTTGTGGGCACAGGTCAGGTATCCTGGTTTGTGCTGCCAGAAGCATCCAGGTCAACTATATCTCATTGGATCCACCAGTTAATCATTCAAGCCTATGGTTTGAATGGGCAAGGTCCCACCCTTTCTGGTGAGAGTGCTCTCTACCAGGTGTGTGGGGGCATCTTGGGCTATCCGCCATCAGATGTCCGTGGCTCAGGATTGCAAGGTCGATATGTGGTCTTTGGTTCATATATTCACATGGTTTTACCAGGTGGATGTCAGAGCCGTGGAGAATACTGCATTTGGCCTTACAAACAGCAGAGTAGGTCTTTCTCTGGTGGCGGTTTTCTAAAATGGTGTCTCTCCCCCTCATGGGTATTGTTCTGGGATATCCCAGGTAGTTATGTTCATAGCCTGCTCGTGTCCCATGGTGTACGATAAGAATTTTTTTTTTTTTTCTACATACCTGTAAAATCTATTTCTTCGAGTACGTCACGGGACACAGATGTCCCTCCCCTCTTTTTGGGAATTCATTGCTTGCATCAAAACTGAGGTATTTCCTGTATAGGAGGGGTTAAATAGGGAAGGACTTCCCGTGGGATTGATCTGCCAGTGTCCATTCACCTATAGGTGGTGCATAACCCAGATAGTTATGTTTATAGCCTGCTCTGTGTCCCCTGATGTTCTCAAATAAATAGATTTTACAGGTAAGTATGTAAAATATTTTTTTTTTTTACGTTTCAGAGAAATGTCTGTGTGTGTGTGTGTGTGTGTGAGGGGGGTAGTGGTTCTAAGTGTGAGGTAGCATCAGAAGGTAAATTTCAATAGAAAAGGAAGGGCAGAAAGAAGAGAGCACAGGGGAGGGTTGGGGATGGAGAAAAATAATGGAGAGGGGCAGGTTAAGAAATGGTGATTGGGTGGGCCCTGATTTGAGAGGGTTGATTTAGCTGAGTGTTATATGCTAATTTCATCAGGCAGTTAGTGTGTCCAGTGTTCAAAGGATGCAGAAGAGGGTAAGTAGAGATTGGATTTTTAAAGCAGGTTTTGTAACTGATCCAGTAGTACCATATTCACCTGAATTGATTGTCCCAGTCCTTCGTAGACGATGTAGTCCTTGCTGGATAGAAGGGTGAGTTGGAAAAGTATGGAAATGGGATCACCTTTGAGGGAGAGTCCAGTTAGTCTCAACATGATCTGCGTGACTGTGGATCAGAGAGGTTTGAGTTTGGGTCAAGGCCAAAAGATATGATTCATTGAACCCTCAGCTCCTTGACATCTCCAGCATGAACTGGGGACCAATGTGAATATTTGGTGAAGGGCTGAGGGAGTGCGGTGCTGTCTGGTTAGAAATTTGTAGTTGGTGTTTGGTATCTTTTGGCTACTGAGGCCTTGTGAGCAAAGTAGATGGCATGATAAATTTGATTTAGAGTGAAATAAATATCCAACTCTTGCACCCACTTTGAGATAAAGGACGGAATAGGGGTGGGGGTTTTGTTGAAAATCTCTATGAACACACTAGGTTTGTGGCAGAGAGTTTTAAATGTTGGCCATAAGCAAAAGTAATAAGAAGGGGAAGGGAGGGAGGATAAAAAAGTTCCTCCCTGAAAAAAATGGATCGCTCAGTCAACCATTGATGAAAGCAGGGGCCAGTAGGGAGTCAGAGAGATGTGAAGCTTTGGCAAATATTTAGCTTCTACTACTAAAGTAGGCCCAATAGTGAAATGTTTAGCTTGGAAAAGATGATTTCTCAAGGCGGGCCATGTCAGCCCTTAAAAGGAAGGGCAGAGAATTATTGTTCGAATGTAGTCCCCTGCTTATATGAGATATGTCTGCACCAGTTGAGTGTCCTCATAAGATGAACCACCTTATGGTAAAGAAGAGGGTCGGACATATTATATATATATTATAACATATTGAAGCCACGCCTGCGTTTTGGTAGGATCAATATTGCCTTATGTATACAAGCTGATAGATTTGAGCAATGTTGTGCTTAGGGTAATGGGTAAGGTTTGAAGTAGATATTAAACATGAGGCATTACAGTCATCTCAAGGATGTTGCATCTGTCAAACCATTCAAAATTGATCTGCATAATTTTTTGGAGATCTGATTTGGTTCAATATAAGAATGGCAGAAAGTTCAAAGGTACCAGTTTACTAAAGTTGGCAGACAGTAAAATGCCTGCTTACTAGGGTCTGTGATCCAAGAGAGGGGAAGCATTTGTTGAAGAAGGGAAATTTGGGAAGATAAAAGGGTCAAGCTAAGGACTTTTTAGATTTAGGAAGGGAGCTGTATATTTGCTGAATATTTGCATTTCAGATATGAGTTTGGGAGGGAAATAGGGTACAACCCTGTCTTATACCATTGGATATGTTAAAGGGACGAGAGAGAATCCATGGCTCCTATCTAGTGTAACACTTTTTGATGTGTTCTACAGTTGATAAAGTCCCAACTGACGTGATTGAAGGCTTTAAACTGAAGAGTTGAAATGTCAATAAATTTGGCCACATAGAATAGAATAATGGCTTTGGTTGTGTTGTCTCTGACTTCACATTAAGGGATTTGGTCTAGATTAACAATGTTGTGTAGATTGAGGAGCAGTTAAATGACCAGTATTGTAGCAAACAATTTAGGGTCACATTTGATGAGGAACATGGTACAGTAGTTGGAGCATATAATCTGGCTTTATTGTTTTTAGGAATGATCATGATATACATATGCAGGACATCTTGTGCAAAAGTAGAGTCTGCTAGAGCATTAAAAGTAATTTAGAAATGGTGTTTTTATAGATAGAGCAGCTCAACAACCTAAATAAAATGATCCCTATGTATATAAAGCCCTTTAACGCCAAACTTATAATAATGAATTACATGCATACTTCAGCCACCAAATGCTAAATAAATATTATACAAATAATAAATATAAAACTTATTATAATTTGTGTCCCAAATTCTTTATCATTGAAGGTCAAAAAAGCAGGCTAGCTGTCTGATTTATTTGAATTCACAAATACATATACATATTCAAATGCATATGCAAGGTTTAAATGATTTGTAATTGTGATTCATTATACACAACCATATTCACTAATTATTCTGTCTGTCTCAGCTAAATTACGTTCACCTGAAGTTACTTTCCTTGACACAAGAATGAAAGGCTATGCATGAAATTAGTTTGGATTTATGTCAATAATTTCAGCAACATAATTTGTTTTAGTGCTGAATAATTGTGCATGATAAATATGAAAATATGTATGTATTTATTTAAAATGAGTAAAATATTCCTCCCGAATTATATATTAGATCATTAAACTTAATTTTATGCTAGAATATTTTAAACTTAACATTTCTGGAAATGAAAACTAAATATAGAAAATTTCAACTGGTTATCATACTTTAAATATTGTTTTATTCAATAAAAATGGTTATGACATGTACAGACAATTCTTTCATGCTTCCGAATGCAAATTTTGATGTGGATGACAGATTCACGTGCCTGTTGGAAACAGGTGCATACATTTCTGGTGAGCACCATGTTTGGAGGCACACTGAGATCAGAGTGTCTATGTAGACACTTCATTCTCAGTGCAGCTAAGCACCCTTGCCAGGGCCGGCCCAAGACATTGTGCTGCCTGGGCCCAAGAATTAAATGCTGCCCCCCCCACCAAAAAAAAAAATCACGCCCACCAAAAGGCCCACACATTCATTATTTTATATCATGACAACTAAAATTTTATTTATCAGAAAATCTTATTAAAAATGCCATAAATATATTCCCTATTTTGTAGAATCTATTGTGCAAACCAAATCAATATATGCTCATTGCGATTTTTTTTAACCAAGAATATGTAGCAGAATAGATATTGGTCTAAACTGATGAAGACATTTTTTGGGGGATATTTATTATAGCAAAAAGTAAAAAATACATATTTTTTTTCAAAATTGTTGTTTTTTCTTGTTCATAGCACAAAAATAAAAACCGCAAAGGGGTGCTCAAATACCACCAAAAGAAAGCTCTATTTGTGGGGGAAAAAATTACATCAATTTTATTTGGGTACAACGTCACACGACCGCGCAATTGTCAGTTAAATTAACAGTGCCGTATTGCAAAAAAATGGCCTGGTCTCAAATCTTCCGGGGCTGAATTGGTAATCAGAGCTGGGCAAGGCAAGTCCCTGGGTGGATGGAGGCGGAGCTAATTGACTAGGTGCGGAGGCTGAGTGCTCTAAATGCTGGGAAGGCCGCGGCCTATGATGTCGCTGGTTGCTGGACGCCGGGTGATTCTAGAAACCAGTGCAACCGGAATCGGCCCTGCTCCTACTGAAGGATCCGACCTCATCCTTACAGGTAGGGTACAGCCGGGCGGCTACTAAGGTACGGGTAGAGGCGTAGCTTGAAGCTTGTGGGCCCTGGTGCAAAAGTTGACCTGGGGCCCCCCCGACTACCACCTGCCACTTCCATTGTCAGTAGAGCAGTGGACGGTGTCAGTAGAGCAGCGGACGGTGTCAGTAGAGCAGCGGACGGTGTCAGTAGGGCAGTGGACGGTGTCAGTAGAGCAGTGGACGGTGTCAGTAGGGCAGTGGACGAAGTCAGTAGGGCAGTGGACGGTGTCAGTAGGGCAGTGGACGGTGTCAGTAGGGCAGTGGACGGTGTCAGTACGGCAGTGGACGGTGTCAGTACGGCAGTGGACGGTGTCAGTACGGCAGTGGACGGTGTCAGTATGGCAGTGGACTGTGTCAGTATGGCAGTGGACGGTGTGGATGGTGTCAGTACGGCAGTGGACTGTGTCAGTAAATCAGTGGACGGTGTCAGTACGGCAGTGGACGGTGTCAGTACGGCAGTGGACGGTGTCAGTACGGCAGTGGATGGTGTCAGTACGGCAGTGGACTGTGTCAGTATGGCAGTGGACTGTGTCAGTATGGCAGTGGACGGTGTCAGTACGGCAGTGGACGGTGTCAGTATGGCAGTGGACTGTGTCAGTATGGCAGTGGACTGTGTCAGTATGGCAGTGGACGGTGTCAGTACGGCAGTGGACGGTGTCAGTACGGCAGTGGACGGTGTCAGTACGGCAGTGGACTGTGTTAGTATGGCAGTGGACGGTGTGGACGGTGTCAGTACGGCAGTGGACTGTGTCAGTAGATCAGTGGACGGTGTCAGTACGGCAGTGGACGGTGTCAGTACGGCAGTGGACGGTGTCAGTATGGCAGTGGACTGTGTCAGTATGGCAGTGGACGGTGTCAGTAGAGCAGTGGACGGTGTCAGTACGGCAGTGGACAGATTAAAGTGTTTTTTTTACCATTTCTTTTCATAATTTTATTTTTTTATTAGCCCTGTTGGGGGGGCTTTGGTTTTAGGTCTCTGAATGAACACAGGGGTCCCCCTACTGCCTGTACACTACAAGACCCAGCATGTTCAGGACTCACCCCTCCCCCATACTGGCTCCTGTCACAACCCCAAATATAAGATGTTCCCAGTACAGGGGAGTCAGGAGAAGTTTCAGTTTCCCTCAGTGTGTAGAAGACTAACCACCCCTGTGTCCAGCACTGCAGAATGTTCTAACATTCTTGCTTCCGCCCGCCCCCGCTCCACTCTTACCAAGTCACACTTCCAGCTAGAAAACGTGTTTATTCCCCAGCGGGCCCCGCCATGACTGAGGACAGGTGGTGGGAGAGGCGGTTGTAAGCGAGGGAGTTGAAGACACAAGCAGCGTCTGACTTGAATGGAGAGGTGAGGAGAGGAGACAGGGGAGGAGGAGGGGAGGAGACAGGGGAGGAGGAGGGGGGGACCAACTCACAGAGGCACAGAAACAGGGAGGACACGGAGTTTGGAGGCAGTGCGGAGAAGTGCGGAGTTTGGAGGCGGGTCTGTGCACCAGAACGTTCACCGCAGTACATGTACCACCTCCTCCACTCAGCAGCCCCATCTCACCCATGTGAAGGGGAGGGCAGTGGTCTGCCTGTCTGGTATCCAAGGTGATCCCCGCCGCCCCCACACAGAGACACATTGACAGCGGATCTAATGTGGGAGGGATGCCGCACCGCCCCCCCTGGAGCAGAGGCCGGATCGCTATGGCGACTCTGCGGCTGTATCCTTTCACTACACCCACTTGTCACTGCCGGTTGCCGCCCCTCTTAAAGTGCCACCTGGGACCATGGGCCCATTGGGTCCCATGGTAGGGCCGGCCCTGACCCTTGCAAAGACAGTGCAGCCGACAAGGATTTTTAAAGCTGGTTGGGTGCAGCCCAGTGGGGATTCAGAAACACTAGTTCCCCATCATGTCCACTCTCCTTGTGATAGACAACAGACAGTTATTGGCTATTGGCTATAGAATCCACCCACTACCTGCTGTCAACCAGAAGGAGAGAATGGACCTGATAGGGAACTGGTGTCTCAGCTTCCTCATCAGGCTTTGCCACAACATCACTGGCTGCTAAGTGGCTGTAGACAATATTGTATCCAGTAGACATAGGCAAAATGCAGTACAAAGTCAGATCATACAAGTAACACTGTTAGGAAATATTATTACAAGCACTGAAGTACAGGTTGATGATGTTTATACATTACATCTTCCGACATATAGACCAAGCCAAGAATTGGAAGACTTAGATTCATTACTCCACAGCTGAGAAAACTAAAATTACCACCTGTCCTTGAGGAGTGGCCTTGAGTGCCCTTGGGAGATGTTTTCTCAGGATGAAATTGGTAAACTTTCATAATTAAATGTTTGTCATGAACTGAAGACACAGAAATCCAGGAATGTTCCATTGGACCTGGGAGCAAAGTATTGGACATAGTTCATGACCTGCTAGGAGTCAAAAATCTTTTAGACCTCATATTTTTCACAAAAGACAAAGGATTCAATCGTTTCAGTAAGAAAACATGAAATATGTTGGGTATCCTCAGAGAAAGTGGCAACCTGAGACAAAAGGAAACAAGACTTATCTTGTTAAAAATGTGTTATGGTGTGAGGAACCTGGGTGCAAGTTTTTTAGTTGGCCCTTTAAGTGAAATGTTTTTAGTTGACCATGTCCCCCAACTTGAAGTTAGGAGCTGGGTGATGATGAGCATCGGCAGCTATTTTTTTGCAAGATAGTTGTGGAGAAGAGTTTATCCTGGACAAAGTTCCAAATTTGGGAGAAACTTTGCAGTAGGGAGGTGGGTCCAGGAATATTGAAAGACAAGTTGGAAAAAGACAATCATTTTGGATGATACACATAAACAGAAAAGAAAGGAGAATTTCCAGAGAGGAGTCCGGGCTATAACTATGAGCAAATTCTGCCCAGGGTAAATAGGATACCCAACCCTCCTGATAATCAGAAGTAAAGTAGAGTTTTAAGGACTAGTTGGTCCTCTTTGTCTGGCCATTAGACTAGTGGTAAGTGAATGACATACGAGATACGAGAATCCCTAGAAATGCACAGAGTTTTCACTAAATTTTGGAAATTAATTGGAAACCACGATCAGAGATGATGTCCTGGGGGGTTCTGTGTAACTCGAGGACATGTTGTACAATCAAGGTAGTTAACCGACTGACATAAGGCAATTTGAGTAAGGTCATTTTTAATGAACTGTTCAACAGTGAATAAAACAACCATACACCTCTAAAAGAGAAGAAGTTCTATAAACCATCAATAAGTGAGTCCAGGAATAACAAGTGGGAATAATAAACCTGCATGTTTAGCTTTAGGAGTCTTGGCTCTACCACAATTTTCACAGGACTGAAATGTAAAATGATATCTTTCCTCAGAGTGGGGAAAAATGCAGAGTCATTGAAATGCCAGGATGCACTGCAGTTTCTGGAATGATGGGATTCCAGAAGAACTTTGGATCTGAGATGAGATGGGCAGCACGAAGGTTTGTGGTTAGGTAGGGCTGCTGGAGAGAATACTAGTTTCAGGCTCCCCTCCTTGGATACATAATTTTTGACAATGGTATTCCATGGATCAAAACAACATCCAGGCAGTCCTTCAATAAACTTAAGGCAATCCGACTTTTCATTGGTTTTACATTTTTTTACAGAAAGGTAATTAAAATAATGTCTTTGATCATTGCACCCACTACAGCCTTGAATTCAAGGGTGCTAAAACTTCTGTCTGACCCTCTGAATCTCTGCAAGCCTTTAATACCAAATAAAGCTTTTGTTTCTGCTCCTGTGTTCATGTATCCACCCTATACTCCTGATTTTATGGAACTGGATGCTTCAGAAATTGGAACAGGTGCAGAATTATCTCAATATCTACCTTCTGCTAATCAGCTTCCCCCAGTGTGCCCTACTTTTCCAGGAAATCGTATTTTTCAGAGAGAACATATGAAATTGGCAACAGAGAACTATTGACCATCAAGTGGGCTTCAGATCACTTACAGACCCACAGCAAAAAAATGTTCCATAGGCAGAAGTAAACGAGATGACTGAAGTAGAGGCAGCAGACAGGAGAGTATCCAAAGTAGCCAAAGGTCAGTACAAAGTCAGATCATACAGGATTGCATTTGATCAGCTATAAAATGCTATTACAAGCACTGATGCACAGGTTAATTATGCTTAAATAGTGCACCTTCTGAGTTATAGACCAATACCCACCTGGAGGTATGTGGCAAGCTTAATTACCCCAAAGGTGAGAAAGACACCTTGCATCAAGCAACACAGGCTGTGAAGCCAGCACCATCCTTAGAAACCAGGGAAAGGTGTCAAGAGGATGGCGTTACAGCAGAAAATTGCTGCTCTGCTACACAGTGTATATAAAAAAAAAAAAATTGTGTGCTAGTCTTAAATTTGAATAAAACATGAGAAGCAGCTGCAAAAAAATGTGACAAACATTCGAATAAATTGATGATAAAAAATGAAGTGCTAAGTGTAAAAAAAGGAGGCCTAGGATTGACCCTGGGTCTCGAAAATGTGCAAACCAAGTGTATAAAAATTAAAGTCCACACAAACGTAATAATAATAATAAACAAATAATGTCCATAACGTGAATAATGAAAAAATGGATGGTGAAACAAAGTTGGAAACCATATGGACCATCAAATCTTCATAGAAGAGAATAGGTAAAATACTCTTACCAGAGCCGGTGGACCCACTTGTCAGCGACAGTGGATCTTTAGAGCATGAGATCCCCACAGGGCAAGCTGGAACTTTTCTGTAGACACGCACTCTCAACGATCGTGAATGCACTTCGTGAGCTTGAATGATGTTGATTCAAGATGTCAGGATGCCCCAGATGCCCCTGTTGAAGTACAATCATACGAAACGCGTAGGGATGGTTCAACCACTCCGCTTATTGCCTTCATTTTTTTCGTTTTTTCATGTGATCACTTTTATGTAATGACGGTTTTGTTCAATAAACCCTCAAACTGATTTACACTATTGGACCCCCCCCCCCTCTCCTTTTGTCTTTTTTCCATGACATGGTGAATCGACCATTCGGAAGTTTTAGCTCCCTTGTGCTATCTACGACTCAGATAAGTATCGCTACACTGCTTTGTGCATTGCCTGAGTCGAGACCACCGCATGGTGGGTCCTTTGCTGGTATTCCTTCTGTTCCTGACATCTTGAATCAACATCATTCAAGCTCACGAACTGCATTCACGATCGTTGAGAGTGCGTGTCTACAGAAAAGTTCCAGCTTGCCCCGTGGGGATCTCATGCTCTAAAGATCCACTGTCGCTGACAAGTGGGTCCACCGGCTCTGGTAAGAGTATTTTACCTATTCTCTTCTATGAAGATTTGATGGTCCATATGGTTTCCAACTTTGTTTCACCATCCATTTTTTCATTATTCATGTTATGGACATTATTTGTTTATTATTATTACGTTTGTGTGGACTTTAATTTTTCTACACTTGGTTTGCACATTTTCGAGACCCAGGGTCAATCCTAGGCCTCCTTTTTTTACACTTATCGCTTAATTTTTTATCATTACACAGTGTATAGTAACTTACAGTTGGTCTTAAATACTTCAATGTTAGTTGAGTGCTTATGAAACCAAAGGTGGGCTCAATGAACAGGTAGGAAAAAGGGGTCTTAAAGTGTATTTACACTTTTGCAGCAATTTTTCAGAAAACAATTCTATTTGTTTGCTGTGTGTTTCTTTTCACATAGCATACATAACATTTATTTTTAAATATAGATTTCTTAAACCGGCCTACCAGGCCATTTCATGTTGCCCTCTCACCCAGCACTTTTTTCAGCTGCAATGTGGTGGAACACCATTCTGCCCCTTGTTAACACAGAAGCCTTCCGTGTTTACAAGGACGGCTTTCCTCTTGGCAGCTCCCACAGACTCCTGCCTGCCCTGTACGCATGGTGGGGACAAGGGAGATGTAGTGTGAGATAGTCCACCTTGTGGTAAGCTGCACTGTGATGCCCATCTGTGCCTGGGTGTACAGATGTCGACCAATGATCTCCGTGCAAGTGAGGCAGAGCCACCTACACTGCTGGGAGGTACTAGTGCAGCGCCGTGTGGCTGCGAAGTGAGGAAGCTTTTGGTGGGGAGATAAGGGCTGTGGAGGGAGATGTGTGCAGAGGTGGGGGATGGGGGAGAGTGGTGTAGAGTTCAGAGCTGAGGAGAGGTGGAAGTGAGATGTGGATAGCCTGTGAAAGAGAGCTAAACCCTGCACACTGTGCATAGCACACCCCAAAACACTTCATTCTGTACATAGCACACCCCTGAACTCTGTACTCTGTACATAGCACACCCCTGAACTCTCCACTCTGTACATAGCGCACTCCTGAACGCTGCACTCTATACAAAGCGCATCCCTGAACTCCGCACATAATGTACTCTTTGTATTTATTGCGTCTTTAAGATCCTTCCACTGCAATTTGGCCACACCTACCGACCAATGCAGTTCAGCTTGGGGGGGGGCATGGTTGAGTTTCTGCACTTACGCTATGAGAAAAAAAGCCCTGGATAAATTGATTTAGTCTTATGCCGCATACACACGGTCGGAATTTCCGACAGAAAAAGTACGATGGGAGCTTTTTGTCGGATATTCCGACCGTGTGTATGCCCTATCAGACTTTTTCTGTCGGAATTTCCGATGGACTTAGATAGAGAGCAGGTTCTCTATTTTTCCGATGGAAAAAATTTCTATCGAAAAATACGTTCGTCTGTATGCAATTCCGACGCACCAAAAACCATGCATGCTCAGAATCAAGTACGAGACGGGAGCGCTCGGTCTGGTAAAACTAGCGTTCAGAATGGAGATTTGTCACGCTGCAAGTTCTGGAATCTTTTAATGCAGTGCATTCTTTTGTTCTTTATAATGCTAGAATAATAAAGTTGTTTTGCTGCTGATATTCACACAGAGTTCTGCCAAACTTATTTCTTAATTTTTTCTCGTGATCTCATGAATAATCCTTTTTTTTTAAAGCCAGATCTCCATAATAATGTTTAGAATTATTTTTTATAGTCATCTTTTCTTTTTTTTTTTTTATCAAGATCTC
This sequence comes from Rana muscosa, assembly GCA_029206835.1. Classification (NCBI taxonomy): domain Eukaryota; kingdom Metazoa; phylum Chordata; class Amphibia; order Anura; family Ranidae; genus Rana; species Rana muscosa. Next base: position 739,404,601 of record CM055118.1, read on the forward strand.
CTGTTTTTGTTATCATTTTAAAAATATTTTCTAGTGATTTTGATTTTTTTATTTAATTTTTTTTGCCAAGTTACCACAACAACATTATTATCTTGTATTTTTTAACCTCAAGGAGGTTGGTTGGTGTCCCTTGTTAATTTGACATAGTATTTTTGAAATGTACCTGCCTACTCACAAACAAATTGTCCTATTTGAATAAAAACACATAGGCAAATATTTTCTGAAACAAAAATATCCATTTATTCTGATAAATAAAGAGGAAGGCAACGCTGGAGAAACTGCTGGAATTAGCGAAGCCTTTGGACCCCAGGGCAGACATCAACTTTGTGGAAAAGAAAATTGGTAGCCTGAGAAGTCCATATAATAGGGAGCACAATCTGGTCCAGGACTCCCAGAGATCAGGAACAGCAGCAGATGACATATTTGTCCCCAGTCTGTGGTACTACAACAGCCTGCGTCTTCTGTCAGGCCAGACGGAAGCCAGGCCATCACTTTCTTGTCTTCCTTGCAGCCTTCCCTGCAGCCTTCACTGCACGCCTTCTTGGAGGCTGTGGCGCTGGAGGTGGACTTGAGGCAGGAAGAGGAGGATGGGCAAGCTCACAAACGTGGCTGTTCTCAGTCAGCTGGCCCCTCAACCCCTTCTGAAGGGCCTGAGAAAAAATTCCCTCACAGATGAGGCGTTGGCCCTCCTCCATTTTCTGCAATCTAGTAGATAGATAGCAGCCATAGGCCTCTTCAGCGTTGAGGGGGGGGTTCTGAGGGCCTCACTAGCCTCCCTAATGAGGCCCAGTGCTGCCTCATCCACGTTCCTCCCCTTCCTGAGCCTTTTTTTGGCAAGGGGAGGCACCTGGGATTGGGTGAGGCCACTGGGCCCGGCCACCTCCTGGCTGACACTTAACCCCACCTCCTGCCTGCCACTTTCCAGACCCTCATCCTGGCTGAGGTCTTCCTGTGTATAAAAAAGGGACATAGTTTTAGTTTTTCGTTCATCAATCACACACAATTTTCAGCTCATGACTGTTGCAAATTCAATGTTAATAAATAGAAAAGACTCTCATTCTGACCCCAGCATTTTTCATTCTTGTCCCAATCATTTTTGGCCACTACTGTCTATTGATATGTCAGACACTTTTTCTTAAATCATTAATTTGTTATCAATAATAACATCTAGTTAACAACAATCATTTTAGGACAATAAATATGTAGAGAAATACTATACCTGGCTCCAGCTGAGCTCATCCACTTCTTCCAGGATGGAAGGCTCAGGTTGGTCCTCGGAAGCCTCAGCTGGGGTTGAGGGAAGGGTGTAGGGAAGGCTGGAAGGAAGTGTGGAAAGTGATTCCCTGGCTTCAAGCTGGTCGTCCAGAAACTGCAGTCTGTTGAAGTACCACAGACTGGGTACATACACATCCTCGGCTGCTGCTCCTGATCTGAGGGATTTCTGGATTTTATTATGCTCCTTCTTATACATGCTCCTCAAGGTACCAATTTTCTTTTCCAGAAACGCGATGTCTGCCTCGGGGACTTCACTAATACCAGCAGTTTCTCCAGCGTTGCCCTCCTAGCTGGTCTATTATAATATAAGGGTTTTTTAACCTCCCATAAGTTGGTAAGCTCCCTGTACCTGTCTATAAACCTGCCCATGAATTCATGCTCCTTAAAGGGATTCATATTTGCTGCAAGACAAAACACAAGACAAAACCCCTAATGTCATCCTAAACTCTCATAATCTTATCCCAACATAGGCCTCAATCTAGAAGCAGAATAGGCCACTGATGCCCCAAGTTTAAATTTTCGTTTCAATGTTTTTATTGAAATTTTCACAAAGAAAAGGAATACAATCTTGAATACAAGAACAAGTACAATATAAAATGTATACAAAATCCAGAGTCATCCAAACAATGAGTGGATGTCTCTACAGTGAACCGTATTCCGGGTACAGGTCTTTATTATTTGGAATAATTAAGACATCCTCAGTCCTATGAGGTATCCTCAAAGCTCGTTTGGAGTTTCAGACATAGTCCGAAGCTAATACTATGTATCAGTTATATACAGTTATCTATGTTTTATAAACCAACATCAATCGTCCATATATGACTATGTATATATACAGATATTATAGACGCACTTATTGACCACTTCACATATGAGCAAGAGGAGGTGAATAGCTGTATAGTGAGGATACCCACACCACTCAGCTCCCTGAGATCAGAATACATTCTGCAGAGGTACACACTGTGCAGGGATTATAGAACACAAATAAGACGACTCTCATATACCGTATATACTCGAGTATAAGCCGAGTTTTTCAGCACTTTTTTTGTGCTGAAAATGCCCCCCTCGGCTTATACTCGAGTCACCTTTTTGTGCCTGATCTCCCGGACTTTGGGGACCCGGTACTGGCATACATGCAGCCCCACTCTTTCTCTACAAGTGTGCAAAGTTTGTTGTCCGGGGGACCTACGGCCGGGGAGCACCGATTTTTCAAATCCGGGCACCCCTTCCATAGACTCCCATGTTAAACGGGCATTTCTCCGGGGACTTTGGGGACTCAGTACCGGTAACTTGGCACACATGTAGCCCCATTTCTCCTCTATAAGTGTGCAAAGTTTTTTGTCTGGGGGACCTACGGCCGGGGAGCATCGATTTTTCAAAGCGGGGCACCCCTTCCATAGACTCCCATGTTAAACGTCAATCTAGTCATGGGCACAGTGAGGCATGGGCACAGTGAGGCATGGACACAGTGAGGCATGGACACAGTGAGGCATGCACATGGACACAGTGAGGCAAAGTGAGGCACAGTGAGGCATGCAGATGGGCACCCTAGGCTTATACTCGAGTCAATATGTTTTCCCAGTTTTTTGTGGTAAAATTAGGTGCCTCTGCTTATATTCGGGTTGGCTTATACTTGAGTATATACGGTAACTATAGCAAAAACCAAAAGAGAAAGACAACCAAAAAGAAATAAATAAAAATAAATAAAAATTGAATTAAAAATGTAATTAAATAAAGGAGGAAAAGAGGTAAAGGGGATAGGATGAAAGAAAGGTAAGAAAGTAGAGAAAATTGAAAATTCCCACCAGTCAGAGTCAATCCCCCGTCAAGTATTCAACCCATGGGTCCCAAACTTTCTTGAACATGTGCATTTTATCTTGCAGTATCGCTGTCATACGTTCATTAAGCATAATCCAGGAAAGTTTATGCTTAAGTTGTGCAAATGGCATAGCTGCCGTTTTCCAGGATTTTGCAATAATAATTTTTGCTGATATAAATAAAAATGTTATGAGACGTCTCTGAGATTTTGATGCCTTAATACCCAGCAGTGCCTGTCTCTGGGATTTCACTAGATTCACTTGGGTGAGGGTGTAGATGAAATTGTATACTCTAATCCAGTAACGCCATACCTTAGGGCACTGCCACCACACATGGTACATGGTTCCTTGCTGTGCGCATCCGCGGAAACACAATGGGGATGCTGCCGGAACATATGTTGCCAGCCTAGCTGGAACCATGTACCATCGCAAAAGCACTTTGTAATTGGCTTCAATAATTGATGTGTTTATGAGTGACTTCGAGGCCCCTTGTTTATATTATATTATGCCATTCATCCAGTTCAATAGTCTCCTGGATGTGTGCCTCCCATTTTACCATGTAAGCCTGTTTAATAGAGGAATTAGTCAAGACAGTATACATTTCTGAGGTATGTCCTCCGATTTTATTGAAGTTCTGACACAGGTACTCCATCGGGGACATAGTAGCTATATCAGAACCTCGCGACAAAGTGCTTAACCACCTCCCTACTGTGCACGAAAACCCCCTTCCTGCCCAAGCCATTTTTCAGCTTTTAGCGCTGTCACATTTTGAATGACAATTGCGCGGTCATGCGACGTGGCTCCCAAACGAAATTTGTGTCCTTTTTTTCCCACAAATAGAGCTTTCTTTTGGTGGCATTTGATCACCTCTGTGGTTTTTATTTTTTGCGCTATAAACAAAAGAAGAGCGTCCAGTTTGGAAAAAAAACACTATTTTTTACTTTTTGCTATAATAAATACCCATTTTTTTTTTAAATAAAATTTTCCTCAGTTTAGGCCGATACGTATTCTTCTACATATTTTTGGTGAAAAAAAAATCGCAATAAGCGCGTATTGATTGGTTTGCGCAAAAGTTATAGCGTGTACAAAATAAGGGATAGATTTATAGCATTTTTATTTTTTTATTAGTAATGGCGGCGATCTGCGATTTTTTTATTGTGACTGCGATATTGCGGCGGACACATCGGACACTTTTGACACATTTTTGGGACCATTCACGTTTATACAGCGATCCCTGCTATAAAAATGCATTGATTACTGTATAAATGTGATTGGCAGGGAAGGGGTTAACCACTAGGGGGCGGGAAGGGGTTAAATATGTTCCCTCAATGTGTTCTTACTGTGGGGGGAGGTGACTGACTGGGGGAGGTGACCGATGGTTGTCCCTATGTACAAGGGACACACCATCGGTCCCCTCTCCCTCACAGGACGTGGATCTCTGTGTTTACACACAGAGATCCACTTTCCTGCTCGTTTCCCGGGCAATCGCGGGTGCCCGGCGGCAATCGTGGCCGCCCGGCGGCAATCGTGGCCGCCGGGCACGCGTACCGGGGCCTTGTGAACGCGGCGGGCGCGCGCGCCTCCTAGCTCGTTTTAAAGGGAGGACGTCATATGACGTCCTCCCAGAAGGAGAGTATCCTCCGCCCGCCGTCAATTGACAGTGGGCGGGGGACAAGTGGTTAAGAAGTGCAAGATCTGTGCACATTGGAAATATTCAGAGAGCGGCATTTGATATTTCTCCATTAAAAATTTGTCTTGTCAGTATACCCTTATGGTCACACAAGTCAGCTATTCGTAGGAGCCCTTTGTTGGTCCACCAAGCAAATGTTCTGGGGGTGAGGCCCGGGGTGAAATTCGAATTTCCGAGAATAAAGGGTAATGGAGTATGCTGGGATTTAAACTTATATGATTTTGTTAATCTATCCCAGATGTTCAGGCATGAGGATAGTGCCGGGCACAGAATTGGGGGCCGTTCCTTAGGCGATAACCATAAAATATGCGATATCGGCCTTTCCTTACATGCATACATCTCCATCTGCATCCATATAGGATGGGGCTTGGTAGAGTGATTTTTGCAAATCTGGGGTACCCAGCCCACCTTTCTTCTTAGGGGTAAATATTCACTCTAGGCCTCTTATCTCCCCAGATAAAAGATATACGTTTATTCTGGAAGTCCAACAGTTCCGAACGGACAATCGATACTGGTAGTGTTCGAAACAGGTACAATATTTTTGGAAGAACATTCATCTTTACGGAATGTAGTCTGGCAAACCACGGCGGTGGGTTAAGTAGCCATCTGGCTAAGTCAGCTGTCAAACGTTGGAATAATGCCGGGTAATTTTCAGAGTACAAAGTGCGTAATGTCGGGGTGAGGTTTATGCCCAAATATGGGAGTGCCTCTGTGTGCCAAATGAAATTGAAGGATTGTTTGAGTGTCAAAAGCGTACTCTCCTTTAGAGAGATGTTCATGGCCTGAGACTTATCGTGATTTATTTTAAGACCCGAAATTGCTGTGAATGGTTTGAGTATTGCATATAAGTTGGGGAGAGTGGTTATCGGCGACGAGATCATCATTAAGATGTCGTCCGCGAAAAGGACACATTTATGTTCATAATTGCCACATGCAATGCCTTGTATGTTGGTAGAATTGTGTATTTTTATAGCGAGCAGTTCTAGAGCTAAAACAAAAAGTAACGGGGACAAAGGGCACCCCTGACGAGTGGATAGAAATGGGGCTAGATGAGTAGCCCTTTACCATTAAGGAAGCAGTTGGGGAATTATAAAGAACTCATAGTATAGACATAAATCCCGACCCAAAGCCCTGCTTAGTCAAAACAAGAAGAGGTATTCCCACAACAAGAAATCAAAAGCCATTATCCCCATCTGAATGTATCGCTGAGATGGCGTCTATGACTCTTTTAGTCTGATCTGAAGCTTGGAGGCCAGGGACAAACCGTGCCTGATCCGGGTGGACATATTGCGCAAGAAACAAATTTAGTCTAGCTGCCAAGACTTTGGTCATAATTTTTAGTTTGGTATTTATCAATGAAATCGGCGATAGTTCGCGCAGAGCCCATGATCTTTCCCCAGTTTTGGGATAACCTGAATATAGGCCCTGTTCTCCTGAGCCGGGAGACTTGTGCCCCGTCGAATTGCATTAAAAAATGTGCCCAGGTGTGGGGTCAAGATCTCTTGGCATTTATGATAATATTGGCCATTGAACCCATCTGGGCCTGGAGCTTTGGAGGGATTTAACCCTTTAATAGCATGTCCTACTTCTGCTTCTGTAAAGTCCATGTCCATGAGGTCCGAGTGGTCCTTAGTCAGTGTGGGTAGGGGAATGTCGCTAAAAAAGTCATCCATTTTACCCTTGTTACTCTGCTCTGAGCTACTATATAATGTAGGGTAGAATCTGGTAAACTCTCCTACAATGGTTTCCGGATTTTGGGTTGAACGACCATTGTTTAGTCTAAGTTTAGGTAGGGCCGGCGTATAGGGGCGAGGGACTAGTTTTCTCGCTAATAAGGTGGTAGGTTTATCAACCAACGTGTAATATCTGTGACGTGACCATCGTAGTCATTTTTCAGCCTGTGTGGTGAGACTCAAGTTTGATGATAATCTGGCCGTATCGATTTTGTGCCTGATATCTATCTGCGGCGATGCCCTTTGCTCCGCTATAAGTGTATTCAGTTCCGTCTCCAGTTGTGTAATCGTGCTTTCGCGGGATTGCTTTATTATTGCTGCTATCTGTATTAATTTACCACAGATGGTGGCCTTATGTGCTGCCCAGTTATTAATAGGGGACGTGGCCGATGGCGAGTTTTCACGGAAAAACGTGCGCAACTCCGTCTCTATCTCGTTCAGTACTATTGGGTCATTCAACAGGGATGCATTAAGATGCCACGGGGAGGGGCATGGTTTCTTCCACAGGTCTGAGAGGGATAACCGAACCGGGGCATGATCCGACCATGGAGTAGCTAGAATTTTAACCAAGGTCACATATGGTATCAACAAGGATGCTATAAAAATGTGAGCAATCCGGGAATATGTCCCGTGTACGTGTGAATAATGGGTGTAGTCTCGCGTAGAGGGATTGTCTTCGCGCCAGGCATAGATTAGGTTGTTGCTATGTAGTAGTCGAGCCAGTTTACTACTATTTCTGGGTACATGCTTTAATAGGGGTTTGTTGGGAGATGCCCAAGTTTAAATTTTACCTTCGTTAGGACGTTCGGCGCTTCCGTTCCTCCTTCCTCCGCACACAGAACGTAGGTACGACACATGCGTGTTAGCTTTATATACACTGCACATGCGTGAAACTCCGCACACAGAACGTAGGTACGACACATGCGTGTTTGCTTTATATACACTGCGCATGCGTGAAACTCTGCATACGTGGTCCGCCCCTGACGTTCTTTCTAGTATATTCCCTGCCCCTTCTCTTTTGGCGCGCAGTGGGAGGGACATGGCGGAGACACAGCAGGTGAGTAATTCCAGTAACGAGGAGGAAAGCCCGGAGCCAGAAACGTCACGATCTAGGAGGAGATATAAGGCCTTAAATATGTCCTTTGTAGAGATGGTGGACATCACGAAGAGGACCGAATATGATGGGAAGCATGGACCGTACTCCAACCCTAATGTGAGAAAGGCCAAGATCATGTCTAAAGTTGTGAGAAGTCTGCACAGGAATTTTGGGGTACGATGATCAGAGGAGCAATTGAGGAAACGCTGGTCAGACCTGAAATTGAGGGAGCATGATCAGTACAGAAGGATCAAGAAAATGCTTCAAAAAAGTAAGTATTTGTCCTGTGTCCCTATTATTATTACTTGCATGTTGCTCCATGTGCTTTTCTTTACTGTTGCAGAGTTTAAAATGGCAACTTTCAGGTTTGTGGGCACAGTAATCGGTCGTAGTAAACATTGTTCGTTCGCCCACTAAATACAATGTTTTTGGCAGATACAGGGTTAACTACATTTGGTCATGCCTAATTGTATTAAAATAAGTTTAGTACATTGTTGTCTAGATGTGTTTGTAACTAGAATGAAATGCAACCTTGATTCAGTGTAAAGGATAGGACACTCAGCAGCTGTTTACACATCTGGCCTCAGGAGCACTAGTGTGGAACACCAGAACAACCTTTTTAGGGTGTCCCACACAGGTGCTCCAGTGGATACTTGGGGTGTCTCCATGTGTGAAACTTGGCCTCATCTTTGGTAAGGTGAAAAATCATGTCTTCAGCCAAACACACAATTGTACCACACTTCCAAGCAATGTTTCATATTCCTATTTCTGGCCTCAAATATCTGTGTGCTAAGTATACCTATTGTTTCATTCTCATAGGGGAGAAAAGACTCGGGACATCTGAGGACACCAGGAACCCCACACCTCAGAAAGAAGGGGAACTCAGCACACCACGACCTGAGGATGTGGAGGAAGGAGAGGTGGAGGAAGTGGTTGAAATTGTCACCACAACAGGTCAGTGTCTGAGACCACAGATTCAGGTAATATATGTAGGCCTGCATATTTATAATACATGCTTTTTAGAAAAAATGTAGGTGATGTGCTGGTTGTGGAAGAACAATCTCCTAATTTCACAAGTGCTAGTGCACAAATCCTAATCCAGGACATCATGGTGTGGAATCGGGAAATAGACATCATAAGGAATAAACTCAATGATCTTGAACAAGAAATTATGAACATGATTGATGTATTGGGGAGAATCTAAATATCATACAAAATGCCACCATTTAAAATTTTTGGGGACTAAGCCCTCGTACACACGGCCGAGATTCTCGTTGACAAAAACATGTTGTTTTTTTCGACGAGATTCTTGGACAAGAAACTTGTCCCGGCCGAGTGTACACACGCTCGTTTCAAAGAACCCGTGGTTCTTTGAATGGAGCGTACGCGGTGACGTCATCGACTACGACGAGCATGCGCTCGTCACATTCGATGCCGTCGCCGCCATCTTGGTATACCCTTGGTATACCCTACGTATGCCTAGGAAGCTACCGCGCATGCGTCAAATTCATTTCGAACATGCGCGGGCTTCCGGGAGGACAGGTAAGTGTACACACACTCACTTTTCTCGTCGAGAAACATGCCGAGGAGAATCTCGACGAGAAAATAGAGAGCAGGTTCTCTATTTTCTCGTCGACGTTTCTTGTCAGTTTTCTCGACGAGAAACCCGATAGCCGCGTACACACGACCGATTTACTCGGCAAGACCTCTCTGCCAGCAAGTTTCTTGCCGTGTGTACGAGGCCTTAATGTAATTTTTTTTAGGACATTTTAAAAGCCAAATTTTGAAGATGCACACAGTGTGTCAACATGTGCTATCTCCCATCACGGTATATCAATGTACGTGTTTTCTGGGTGCAACCCCTTCCTCGCAACTCAAGTAGGTGAGAGGAAGGGGTTGCATCCCCAAAACACGTCCATTGATCCCCCATGATGGGAGATAGCAAATGTTGACATTAGGCATGGGATCAGGAGGGAAATCCACATTTTGAATCCTAGTTTTAGTGCATCTTCAAAATATGGCTTTTACAGGGGGGACATCACCCCATCTGATGAAGGCAAGATCAAAACAGTTTTGACACACTATAATGTCTGATATTGCCTTCATTTTTTCAAGGTTGAACATTGTAAGTTCCAGAGTTGTGTATGTTATGTTTTGAAACATGCCTGTTTATGCAAAAAATTAAAAAATTTAAATTGTAAAACTTTAGAAAAAAAAGATGTTTTAATTTACCCAAAAATTTTATAACGCACATGTGAATATGCACAGAGTAAAAAAAATTCTACTCAACAATGTGTGACTTCTTCTTTCAATGCTCAATAATACCAGTTTTTGAATTAAGTTGGTGTTTACAGTGACAATGGGGGTTATTTACTAAAGGAAAATCCACTTGGCTCTACAAGTGCACTAGGAGAACCTAGGAGACAGCTAAAAGAAACACAAGCAATAAATAAAATCAAGATTTTATCAGATAAAATTTTTGTTTTATTTTATAAAATATTCATAAATTGTCTGGCATAGTAATGACCCCTCTACCCGTAAAAAATTGACATATTTTTGGCGCACATCACGGGCGCTTTGGGGGGCCAAGCCAGGACGGCCAGCTTCCAGGCCCGTCAGGGGATTCCCAGGAAGTCCGGCCTCAGGCCCAACTGTGGCAACATAATTTGGTGCATTTTGTCTTAAAAAGTTGTGCAGTATGCAGCATGATAAAACGATGTGGTTCATTTTGTAGTCCGCCATATGCATTGCTGTCAGAAATAAGCGGAACCGGCTGGCCATTATCCCAAAGGCATTCTCAACGACTCTTCTGGCTCTGGCCAGCCGGTAGTTAAAAACCTTTCTCTCCGGGGTGAGGGTCCTCTGTGGGAATGGCCTCATAAGATGATAACCCAGACCAAATGCTTCATCTGCGACTAACACAAATGGGAGTCCTTCCACGTTGTCTTCAGCAGGTGGCAATCCCAAGCCACCACTCTGGAGACGTCGGGCAAACTCCGTCTGGGCGAAGACTCCACCATCCGACATCCGGCCATTCTTCCCCACATCCACATATAGAAACTCATATTGTGCCGACACCACTGCCATCAACACGATACTATGAAACCCCTTATAGTTGAAATAGTATGACCCCGAATGGGGTGGTGGCACGATGTGTACGTGTTTCCCATCTATTGCCCCTCCGCAGTTAGGAAAGTCCCACCGCTCGGCAAAATGGAGTGCCACAGTCTGCCATTCCTGTGGTGTTATAGGAAATTCTGGAGTCAAACCAGAAAAAATAATATTAGTACTTTTGCACATAACATTGCAAGCAGATTATACAAAAACATTCTTGGCCAACATCAGTATAACATTTATTTTAAGGAGTATTTAAAGACAAAAATCTAAGGTCCACTTATCATATTCCTCACCCCCTCTGATGGCCCATTGTAAACATTTTAGGGGGGGGGTGAGTTTGGGACCACAAAAAAAAAAGCCTCTGCCACTCTGCCTGATTTTAATGAGAACAGAAACATTGGTACACATTTTAGGGGGGGGGGTTCTTGATGAGTTTGGGACCACAAAAAAAGCCTCTGCCACTCTGCCTGAATTTAATGAGAACAAAAACATTTGTACACATTTCAGGGGGGGGGGGTTCTAGATGAGTTTGGGACCACAAAAAAAGCCTTTGCCACTCTGCCTAAATTTAATGAGAACAAAAACATTTGTACACATTTTAGGGGGGAGGGTTCTAGATGAGTTTGGGACCACAAAAAAAGCCTCTGCCACTCTGCCTGAATTTAATGAGAACAAAAACATTTGTACACATTTTAAGGGGGAGGGTTCTAGATGAGTTTGGGACTACAAAAAAAAGCCTCTGCCACTCTGCCTGAATTTAATGAGAACAAAAACATTTGTACACATTTTAGGGGATGTTTAGGGTAAAGCACTACAATGGAGCTGACAAAATATATTAAGTGACTAGGCTAGGTGTGTATGGGCCCAGGATAGCATGCTGGAGAGGTTAGTGAAGGCAAATATGCATGTAGGCCAAAAAAGGAGCATTAAAAGCTTACAGCATGCATGGGGACAAAGGGGACATTCACAGCATATTACAATCATGGTAATTAGGGAATGATGAAAGAAACACAATACATTAGCAAACATTAAATACATAGAATGTGATGTTAAAGGAGAACACTTACCTTAATATAGTCCTTCTGCAGGACTTGTATGATGGCAGAACAGATCTCTGGGATAATAATCCCCAGAGCCTGGGGGGAGATGCCTGTTGAGAACTTGAGGTCCTGCTGATATCTTCCTGTCGCCAAGTATCGCAACTTGGCGACTAGCCTCTGCTTAGGAGTGATGGCTTGCCCCATGCAGGTGTCCTGCTTTGTTATATAAGGGGACAGCAAAGCCAACAGATGGTGAAAAACAGGGTCCGTCATCCGGAGATAATTCCTGAAATCATCAGGATTATTCTCCTGGATCTCCCGCAGCAAAGGCATATGAGAGAATTGGTCACGCTGGAGCAACCAATTCTTTGTCCATGAACTCCTCCCCACCCTGTTCATGGACTGAGCTTGGGTCAAAGCAAGAACCCCAACACCAAGCCCATGCACAGAACGAACTCTACAACGAGTACGTACCCTCAACATGGCTAGAAAACAGTCGGCTGGTCAGAATGAACTAACAGAGCGCACTGAAGAACAGAAAGGCCTATGAAGAATAAGCTGAAAATCAGAAACGAGCGGACAAGAACGCACTGAAAAACAGATACGAACCCACAAGCACCAACTAAACAGCAGAGAACGATCTGAAAAGCATAAAGGCTGAAAAACGCAAATCGTCTCTCACCAAACTTTTACTAACACGAGATTAGCAAAAGCAGCCCAAAGGGTGGCGCCGTTGGAATGGAATTTCCGTTTTATAGTGCCATCGTACGTGTTGTACATCACTGCGTTCTTGATGGTTGGAATTTGGTGTGATCGTGTGTATGCAAGCCAAGTTTGAGTGGCATTCCGTCGGAAAAAACATCCAAGTTTTTTCTCTGACGGAAAATCCATTGGTGTGTACGTGGCATAACAGATACAACCAGCACTTTGAGGGCAACCATATTGCTGAAACAGCATGCAATGAAACTGAGTTTGACACCCCTGTTTTAGATTTTTCTTGGATGAAGGCTTCTGGACAGACTGAAAGCATTTCTGAAAAATTGTAAAGTAAGTCTGCCACAATAGAACGGCTTAGGATAGGTTAAGTTTCCTTCAATTAACATACAATGCAGAAGTAAAGCTCCTAAATCTATAAGTCTTCATTGGGACAGATCATGTCCAAATCTTCTTTACAACTCATAATGAGATTTGCCAGCATGGAGCAGACAGGATTAAACACAGCTCTCCAACCCCCTCATAAACAAAGAGAGCTAAGTAAATTTTTTAGTCCTGGGGGTTATCAGAAAAGAGCATCTAAAAGTGCTGTATCGCAAAAAATGGCCTGGTCAGGTAGTGGGTAAATCCTTCCGGGGCTGAAGTGTTTTTTAATAACAACTGAACACTGTTCCCTATATATAAATTACATATAATAATAACTGTAGCGCCCACTTCCTTTTTTTTTGTATGTGCTAAATGGTGTTTTTGTTATTTTTTGTACTGTCAGTGCAGGTAAATTTAGTCAGGCCTTGCATTAAGCTAGGCCTGATTGTTTTGATCTGGGACTGGGAGTGTCAGAGTAGCAGTGGGTGTGGCCACCTGTGCTCAGACTCTGGACCTACTCCCCTGCTTCTGGAAGGAATGCTCTAGAAGGGGGTGGAACTGGAAGCTTTGAGTGACAGGCAGTTTGTATAGTAGCTCTGCCAATCCCCAACTAGGATTGGCAGGGGGCGGGACTGCTATATAAGCTGAGGTAACATGCCACTGGGAGGAGTCGTGAGAGGAAAGAGAATGGAGCAGTAGTGTCTGTGTGACAAGGCCCCGGTCTGAGGGCCTGGGGCCTACCAGGTGCTGAAGAGGACCACCTTTCTTTAACACCGCAGAGGAACAACTAACATCTAGTATCCTGGAACTGTTACTGCTGGACTGTGCGGTGGAACCATGTCCCTTCCATGGACCGGGGACCATGGAACAGGTCAGTGGGTACATTACAGTAAGTGATGGGACCAGAGGAGTCTGTTCAAGGAGCTTGGGAATATCTGCTGTTGCCCCTAGTAACGGAACGACACAAGGGGGTGTCTTTGACGGGATGTTGCACGGTCAGTCCTACACAGCAGGATATTACAAGGAGTGACTCTAATCTTGTTTAAAACCCAATATAGAAGGCTGTGGCCGGGGAACTCAACTTCCATATCACTGGACTATTTGGGCCTAGTAGTCCCTCAGTTAGGCCCCTTTCACACTGGGGCGTTTTTCATGCGGTTTAGCGGTAATATTAGCGCTATTATACCGCATGAAAAATTTGTGGCTGTAGCCTTCAATGTGAAAGCCCGAAGGCTTTCACACTGAAGCGGTGCGCTAGCAGGACCGCTCCAAAAGTCCTGCTAGCCGCTTCTTTACAGCGGTGAAGGAGCGGTGTGTTCACTACTCCTTTACCGCGGCTGCCCATTGAAATCAATGGGACAGCGCGGTAATACCGCCCGCAAACCGCTGCAATAGCCACGGTTTGCGGGCGGTATTAACCCTTTTTCGGCCGCTAGCGGGCGTTAAATTCACCCCCCCTAGCGGCCGCATACTGCGGTAAGAACGACGGTATAGCAGCGCTGAAAATCGCGCTGCTATACCGCCACCGCACCTGCCCGCCCCAGTGTGAAAGGGGCCTTACCATTTGCAGATAGATAGACTGTGGTGTCGGAGGGGGGTGTCTGTGTGAATGAGCTCCGGACACAGGGCCAGCATTTTGATGACTGATTAAATTACCTCAGAAAGTCATTCAGAGTGACTATTCAATACTCTGCAGGAATCAGTACAGCATACAAGGGAGCAATAGTCTGCAGTGACACAGCTCACCTATCTTCAATCTGTGTTGTGCCTTATCCTCAGAATCTAATCTACTAAAGTACTATTATCTATGGGCATCCCATGTCACTACACCTTTACCCAACTCTACCCAAGAAACCTTTTATAATAAAAATACCGCAAGGTAACGCAAGTGATTCTTCATTGTGTCTAAAGGAGGGAGAGTGAGACAAATGGATGAATGGAGGGTCAGACAACAAGGTGATGTGTGAATCTGTTGAACTTGTGCCCAGGATGCACCGCTACATAACAATAATATACATATTAGGGATCAGTGAACCTGGTCGGGTTTAGTTTAAGACGGCTCACTGAACCCAGTGGGAATTGCATGAAATGTGAATTTAGTGTCAAACCATACTGAAGTCTATGGGGGCTGAATCTTGCTATTTTCTTTTACCCGTTTTCAAGGTCAATAAGCAGGCTTCAATAAACTTTTAGATTTCTTCCTCAGAAAGCAGAATGTACAGGGCTATGTAAATTGATATGCCCCGTACACACGACCGGTTTTCCAGACGAGAAAACTGCCATTTTTTAGATTGGTCAGGAAAAACGGTTGTGTGTATGCTCCATAGCAGTTTTTCTGACGAGAAAACTGCCCTCAAAAAAATTAGAATCTGCTCTATTTTTTCCCGTCGTGTTTCCCGTCAGTCTTTTTCTCATCGCGAAAACCGCTCGTGTGTATGCTTTTCCGAGGGGAAAAAAACGCGCATGCTCAGAATCAAGTATGAGACGGGAGCGCTCGTTCTGGTAAAACTAGCGCTGGTAATGAAGATAGCACATTCATCACGCTGTAACGGACTGAAAAGCACAAAGAATGAAAAGCGCAAATCATCTCTCACCAAACTTTTACTAACACGAGGATCAGCAAAAGTAGCCCAAAGGCATTTGAATGGAACTTCCCCTTTATAGTGCTGACGTACGTGTTGGACATACTGGCGCTTTGTTCGAGCGTTTTTTTGCCTAAACGTGTGTATGCAAGGCAGGCTTGAGAGTAATCACGTTGGGAAAAACGTCGGTTTGGGTAATTCAGGAAAACCATTTGTGTGTACAAGGCATGAGAGAATAAAAACTATGCACACATAGGTTGAACTGGATGATCCTGTATCTTTTTTCAGCCGTATGAACTTATAAACTATGTAAAGCTTTAAAAAGTGTAAAAAAAGTGACACCCAAAAACTTAAAATGATAAAACTACAAAACGATAACATTCCAACCAACATGCTTCATAGTTGATATGTATGCACTAAATATGTCTACTGTTACTGTGGCCAAACAACTTGATTCAGCAGTCCACAGCACATTGTTCCAAAAGACCTGGTCTTTGTCTATATATTTAATGGCAAACTGTTGACTTGATCTAAGGGCCCTTTCACACTGATACATTTTTCCTGCATTTTTACCATGCAAGAAAAAATGTTTCCCTTTAAATCCTATGGGACACTTCACACCACTGTGGTGCGGTGCATTTGGAAAAGTCCTGCATGCTGCATCTTTGGTACGGTTTAGAAAACTACACAAAAAATGCAGCTCTCCATTAAAATAAATAGAAAGCATAGTAAAATTGTAGTAAAACCGTGTTTTGCATTTTTGTGAGTTTTTGAGTCAAATGCATATTTTTCACAGGTGCAGGTAACCCAAAAATGCACCAGAAACGCACCGGAAATGCACCTGAAACACAGCAAAATCGAGGTAAAATCACATGCGTTTTTACCGTGATTTTTCTACAGGGTAGTGTGAAGGGGCCCTAATGTTCTTTTTGGATATCAGAGGTTTTTTCTTGGTACACCTCCTCAGAGGCTTATGCCTTGTACACACGATCGGATTTCCGATGAAACAAGTCCATCGGATTTTATTCTATCGGAAATTCTGATCGTGTGTGGGTCTCATCAGACTTTTTTCCATCAGAGTAAAAAAATAGAACATGTTTTAAATTTTTCCGATGGGAAATTCTGATCGTCTGTGTGGAATTCCATCGGAGAAAAATCCACGCATGCTCAGAATCAAGTCGACACATGCTCGGAAGCATTGAACTTCATTTTTCTTGGCTCGTCGTAGTGTTTTACGTCACCACGTTTGGGACGGTCGGAATTTAGTCTGACAGTGTGTATGCAAGACTGATGGAAGTCAGCTTCATCGGAATTCAGACGGAAAATTCCATCTGATTTTATCCCATCGGAAATCCGATCGTGTGTACAAGGCATAACTGGTGCAATGTCCTTTTGATTGAAGATAAATGCATCTTGACAAAAACTGTTGCAAGAGTTACCTGCAGACCCTGTGATGAAATTTTGGGGTTCTACCTGCATACTAAA
Organism: Rana muscosa; assembly: GCA_029206835.1. NCBI lineage: Eukaryota > Metazoa > Chordata > Amphibia > Anura > Ranidae > Rana > Rana muscosa. The sequence goes on from CM055118.1 coordinate 739,421,516, forward strand.
AATATTATAATCATTGATTTATAATCTAGAACACCTTATGCCCCGTACACACGATCGTTTTTACTGTCATCTTTTAAACCAACGTTTTTCTCCTCGTTTTTTTCATGTTTCCTCTCAAGCCTGCCTTGCGTACACACCATCATTAAAAAAAACGATCAAGCAAAGCGCAGTGACGTTCAACACGTACGACGGCACTATAAAGGGGAAGTTCCGTTCGAATGGCGCCACCCTTCATGTTAGTAAAGTTTGTTGAGCGACGATTCGCGCTTTTCAGTCCGTTACTGTGTAATGAATGTGCTATCTCCATTACGAACGCTAGTTTTACCAGAAAGAGCGCTCCCGTCTCATACTTGATTCTGAGCATGCGCGTTTTTTTTCACGTCGTGAAAGCATACACACTATCGTTTTTCACGTCGTTAAAAAAAACGACATGAAAAACGACGTGAAAAAAGAGAGCATGTCCGGAATTTTTAATGCCCGTTTTTCACGTCGTTAAAAATGCTCTGGAGCATACACACGATCATTTTTAATGGCCATTTTTTAAAATGGCATTTTTAACGGCATGAAAAACGATCGTGTGTATGGGGCATTATTCTAATTTCATGGTTTTTAAATGGTGGTAAATATTGGGGTGCAGACTACAAATCGGATTTTTTTTACATTTAGAATATGAGAACAAATGTACCATGTTAGATTTGTTTGTCAATGTTCAAGTAGATCACTGTTATATGTAGGCATTGTTTGAATACAGATCTAATGTTTATCTGTTTGAATATGTTGAAAAAGTTAACATTTTCTATGGTGTATACCAACTATATACAATGTTGTGTGTATATATATGTGTATGTGTATATATATATATATATATATATATATATACACACACAGTGCCTTGAAAAAGTGTTTACTCCCCTTGAAATTTTCCACATTTTGTCATGTTACAACCAAAAACGTAAATGTATTTTTATTGAGAGTTTATGTGAAAGACCAACACAAAGTGGCACATCATTGTGAAGTGGAAGGAAAATTATAAATGGTTTTCAAAATATCTGAAACATGTGGCGTGCATTTGTATTCAGCACCCTTTACCCTGATACCTGTAAATAAAATAGAGTGGAACCAATTGCCTTCAGAAGACACTTAATTGACAAAAAAAGAGTCCATCTATGTGTAATTTAATCTCAGTATAAATACAGCTGTTCTGTGAAGCCCTCAGATGTTTTTTAGTGATCCTTAGTGAACAATAAGCATCATGAAGGACTAGGAACACACCAGACAAGTCAGGGATACAGTTGTGGAGATGTTTAAAGCAGGGTTAGGTTACAAAAAAAATATCCCAAGCTTTAAACATCTCACGGAGCACTGTTCAATCCATCATCTGAAAATGGAAAGAGTATGGCACAACTGCAAACCTATCAAGACAAGGCCGTCCACCTAAACTGACAGTAGTCAGAGTATTAATCAGAGAAGCAGCCATGAGGCCCATGGTAACTGGAGGAGCTGAAATGATCCACAGCTCCTTTGGGAGAATCTGTCCACAAGAAAACTTCTAGTTGTGCACTCCACAAATCTGGCCTTTATGAAAGAGTGGCAAGAAGAAAGCCATTGTTAAAAGAAAGCCATGAAAAGTCCTGTTTACAGTTAGCGAGAAGCCATGTGGGGGACACAGCAAACATGTGGAAGAAGGTGCTCTGGTCAGATGAGACCAAAATTTTACTTTTTGGCCTAAAAGCAAAATGTTATGTGTGTCAGAAAACAAATGCTGCACATTACCCTGAACACATCATCCCCACTGAGAAACATGGTGGTGGCAGCATCCTGTTGTGGGGATGCTTTTCTTCAGCAGGGACAGGGGAGCTGATCAGAGTTGATGGGAAGATGGATGGAGCCATATACAGGGTAATCTTAGAAGAAAACCTGTCAGAGTCTGCAAAAGACTTTAGACTGGGGCGGAGGTTCACAATACAAATACAAATGCACGCAACACTTTTCATATACGTATTTGTAAAAAAAATTAAAAAACATTTATCATTTTCCTTCCACTTCACAATTATGTGCCACTTTTGTGTTGGTCTATCACATAAAATAACAACAAAATACATTTATGTGTAGCGGCCTCACCCCATCTCCTTTTTCTAGGGGTATGTCACGTGACAGGGTGAGATGCGCTACGGCCCATGTCCTCCCCATAGCTGTGGGTGAGGTGAAGGCCAGTATCAGTACATTCCTCGGGCCAATGTGTGTTAGTTATGAAGCTCAATCCTGCTATGCTGAAACCTCCCTTGCTCCCATTAACCAGAGTCCTTACACCGATGCAGGGTCCAACACTTGTTTATTATACTTCCACAACAAACAGTTCTTTCACAGCCGATTAGTTGCGACCCATAACATAATGCAAACGGTGGGATGAGCAGGCCGAGGCACTATCCTGATTTCAATCTAAACCCCTGTAGTTTCACCAGGGGTTATAGCAGCTTTGCTTAGCACAGAACATAGAACTTGTGAGTCTCTACCAGCAACTCCATAGAACACAGATGGCAGTACCTTCGCTGCGTTGCGGCCCCTATCAGGGGAAGATGTCCCTCTAAGGGAGTTACCAGAGGCCCATCCGTCACCGGGTTGATGCTGCTCCGGAATCTCCGGACGGGTTACCTCCCCGGCCTCCTCACCTCAGAATCGGGTCCCCTCGCAAGGCGGCACCCTCGGATCACTTCGCCCTCGCGGGACCCAGTCGAAGTTACTGGGCCCCAGGCCTACGATATAGTACCTCACCCCAGGCTGAAGGTGCCTGGGATGGACCCCAACTTCATTCCGGTCAGGCCTAGGGCGCCTGGGCCGGAACCTTTAACCGCCCGCACCCAGGCCTAAGGTGCCTGGGTGCGTGAAGAGAAAATCCTCGAAGACCTCGTGGCGAGGGCGTCTCCCCCTTTTATCTCCTCCCTTCAACACCACGGCGGGTTCCCCGCCCCAGCCGTACCATCTCCGGAAAGGGACAAAAAGGGTAGCACTGCGGCAGTGATTCTACCTTGAGCCTGTAGGTACCCCGCCACCCACAGGCCAAGGAGAATAATACACCACCCAATCCTCCACGAATTACAAAAAGGGGTCCAGAACCTTCACAATTACACACCTGGGTCACACTACCCCCAGGTGTACCCCAACTAAATTTAAAGACCCCGCTACATATGTTTTTGGTAGTAGATGACAAAATGTGGAAAATGTCAAGGGGTATGAATACTTTTCAAGGTATATATATATATATATATATATACATATTTGTTTATTTATTTCATAGGCAAAGAAAGGTGCTATCAGCAATCAATCCAAAATAAATACCTTGGTGCTCAACACCAAAAACACGATGTAGCAGCAGGTATTGTAAGCAATCAAGGGGCCTCCACAGGTGATCAAGAAGGATGATAAAATAGCTTTATATACTATACTACTAACAGGAAAAATAAATTAAAAAAAGCAAATCCAACGTAAAGTAAAATTTTCAGTTACTACTAAAATTTACTGAGACATTTAGCGGGTGCACATCCATAGCTTCTACCTTTGCTGCTCATACATGTAAAGCCTATTATATGCCTGAAGCTTTCCTATATGTTGGTAGACCTCTAAAGACAACTGATGTCACTGGATGGCTTTCCTAGCAAAGGAATACATATAAGGGCCCCTATTGCCTTTACAGTGCAATCAAAACTAATACCAGTGCATATTTGTACAGTACATTAACAGTAAAGTTTATAGCGGTACAAACATACCAGTTTTGCAATACCTTGTCATTGATAGACCAGATAGTACAATTCAAAGTAGATGATAATTAAACTGTGAGGTAGTCAGGCTGCAAGTAATTAATGATAATGCCCTTTGTATTTTATAATGCCTGCAACACAAACTTGAAAATGAGTGTCTTGATAATAATTTACAGACAAGAAGTTCTTAATGAAAAAACATTTCAAATCTATGTGGAGTTGAATGCTGATGATCTTATTAACGGTGTATGACTTTTGATTTTCACAGTCTGAAATTAAATGAACGGTTTCCTTACATTTTATGAGCAGTTTCATGCTTTTAACCTATTAGTCTGTGATTTTAAATTGTCCCCTGAGGATTCTTAAGGGAGAATTTGTTACATAAATGGCAGAAGGAACATATTGTTTTTTTGCATTATTCCATATCACAGAAACATTTCTTTTCACCTTGAAAAACTTTAATTAAACATAGCCATGCAAGTTATACAGCACCTCACTGACTACTGGATGAAGCTAAAACGTTTTAGGAGGTGAGGAGAATGGAGAAAATGCATCACTGAATACAGTAATATTGTTAATTGCCGATTGTAATGACAATTGTTTGTCAAATGTTTGCACAATGTACAAAAAATGTAGCGCTATGCGTGAAAATACAAATAACAATGACACCCAAGTGTAGTGCTCTAAATGACTTAAATCACAAAATACTGAAAATAAGTCCAACTGTGAAAAAATGGTAATATATTAAGGAAAGTCTCTGACGACCGAACCATGGATGTTGCTGAAACTTCCAAAACAAAATGGTGACTTTCAAAGGACAATGACTTGTGACGTGACCACCACCACATAGAGGGGAGGCTTACCAGATGAAATGGACCCCAATAGACATACGTCCATAGGGTCAAACAGGCTTGATATATGTATATCCGTACATATGGGATCCTAATTGGCACTGCACACAATCTGTATCCAAATCCGGAATGAGTGATGACACCCGATATCCAAGCTCAATGGGTAGTAAAATAGCTCACATGGGAGTCCTTCCTTCCCATGTGTTCATCTTAGGGTTTGCACAAACCTGAGAAGTTCTAAGTATCCATGTGATGACTTCCAGTTTAAATTGCCCTCTGCAGTTTACTTTGATGTTACTGTATACTCTATTTTATCCCAATGAGCACGTGCCAGGAATTGCTAAATGTATTATTTTTTCTGCATATTATTTTTGGAAGTTTATTCAAAGACCAATCCAAAATTGGCAGAACCAACAGCCACTTAATATGTACATAGAATAACTGCTTTTAGTTTCTATGATTAACAAATTCGACTAAAATAGCTATTAATGTAGACCTTCCATGGCAAATGGAAGGTCTGCTTTTTTGCCAGCTACTTGTCCCACAACACAAATGGCTTTAAAAGTTTTAAATGCCTTGAGAATGCACTCCAGCCCATTGCAAGTCAAGTTTGGATTGATTTGGGGTGATATCATTCATGACATTTGTGTTGGGGTAGGAGGCAGGGGAAAGACAAACAAAATGGACCTTCCATTTGCCATATAAGGTCCACTCCACAGTAGACCTTGTAGTAAACAGCAAGTTCCGCCTAACATATCACGCCCCTCCCCCATATTAAATGGGCTTTAAATACATTTAAATAAAAACTGTGTGGTAAAAGGTTTCCACATATATTTGTCTGCAGAGTGTGATACCGATTTCCTTCCAGTGAGATCTTTGAAAATGCTTGTACAAAAATGTCTTAACCACTTGCCGACCGCCGCACGCAGATGTACGTCGACAGAATGGCACGGGCAGGCAGATGGGCGTATCTGTACGTCCGTTTAAATTTGCCGCCCAGCGGGCGTGCCCGCAGCCGGGGGCGCTCGCCCGCCGCGTGCCTCGTGAGCGTGTTCGTGGGTCCCGCCAACTTAATGTTCCCAGACGGCCCGCGATTGCGGTCGGCAAAGACAGAACAGGGGTATGCCTTTGTAAACAAGGCATTCCCCTATTCTGCCTAGTGACATGTCACTGATGGCTGTTCCCCGTTTTCGGGAACGGTCATCAGTGACTTGTCACGTGTAGCCACGCCCTCTTACAATAAGAATCACTCCCTAGTACTGACTTAACCCCTACAGTGCCACCCAGTGGTTAACCCCTTCACTGCCAGTGTCATTTTCATAGCACTGAAAGCTGTAAAAATGACAATGGTCCCAAAAATGTGTCAAAAGTGTCCGATGTGTCCGCCATAATGTCGCAGTCATGATAAAAATCGCTGATCGCTGCCATTACTAGTAAAAAAAGAAAATTATAAAAATGCCATAAAACGATCCCCTATTTTGTAGACGCTATAACTTTTGCGCAAACCGATCAATAAATGCTTATTGCGATTTTTTTTACCAAAAATATGTAGAAGAATACGTATCCGCCTAAACTGAGGAAAAAAATGTTTTTTATATCCTTTTTGGGGATATTTATTTAGGCAAAAAGTTAAAAATATTGCATTTTTTTCAAAATTGTCGCTCTATTTTTGTTTATAGCGCAAACAATAAAAACCGCAGAGGTGATCAAATACCACCAAAAGAAAGCTCTATTTGTGGGAAAAAAAGGACGTCAATTTTGTTTGAGAACCACGTCACACGACAGCGCAATTGTCAGTTAAAGCGTCGCACTGCCAAATCGCAAAAAGTGGCCTGGTCTTTGACCAGCGAAATGGGCTTAAGTGGTTAAGGCATAAGGCTCGATCGATTTCCTTCATGCAACTGTGCAAAAAACAAGACTTTTAGAGTGTAGGCACACAAATTGGTTATTTTTAAAAAGTTGCAAAAAAAATCTCTAAAAATAACACTATCCATGTTCATTTTTATGACACTATATAGTGTTATAAATAATTTTAACAGCTATTTAGAGAGGCCAAATAAGATTAACAATTACTGAGTATAATAATTTTGTTGATGTGATTTCTGGCCAATCTGAGCAACAACTACAAGTGAAATATGAAACAGAAAGTTTCATACAGAAAGTATATTTTATCTAAAGCAAGGCAATAACACGTTACACATATAAACACATCAAAACTTCCAGATTTAGAATTTATGTTACTCCATGCAGATGTAGTATTAATCAAGACAGTGTTAAAATATCGTAATTGTACAACATCTTAGACGGAGACAAGAACATCAAATGACATATACACCCCAATTCATTTATATGTATGAATTTCTTTATGACAACTATTTTTCTATAAGCTAAATAATGGGGAAAACAGTTAAATTTAGAATAGCACATAAAGTATGCGCATATGAAATTGGCACAATCTTGATTTGTGTGTTGTTCACCAAAGCACATTTCACATCTGTTAAATCAGACAAACGAGTTGTGTGCGGAACAAAATAAAAAAGTCAGTGTTTAATATAAAGGATACAATAAACAATGCATTGGTTCACAGAGTAGTTTCTGTAAAAAAAAAAAGTATGCATTGTGTTGACAATGACTTTCAGCAAACAGGTAACTGAATACAACAAATAATGATCATTTCTAAAATGGAAACATTACAGAATGCATTTACCAATCATTGTAGCGTGCCATTGAACTAGGCCCTATCACCAACAGCTCATTATGCAGATGTCTAAACAGAAAGAGCACAAACATATGCCCACAGACATTACAGTTTTCATGCTAGATGCTTGCGATTTTGGCATATTCAGGTGACAAGTGGACAACTGTAGAAGACGCTATCAACTGAAGCAGACTGCCTCAGAGTATTTCCATAGGGGAAGCAGTCTCTTGGATGACTTGTGAATTTGCATGTAATAAACTATTGTTTCACAAAGTGAGAGTAATAAAAAAAAAAGTGCTGCAGCTCCCAGTCTTCATATGCATATGATATCTAATGTCTATGGTCAACCTAATACCTACTGAACTTGGTTAACTGATAATGTGAAGCCTGTCACGTAAAACAGGGTTAACACGGCATCCTTTCTTTTTGCAGGATTCTGTATTCTTATGCAAATTACATCACACATATGAGAAAACCCTACTCAAATATAACATTTATTTTTATGAATTATTACCTTTGACCACCTAAAGATATCTATGCTGTATGTTCAGAAGCATATGTCCTACACTCTCTTCCCTCTTGTGCTGGCTCCTTGTAGTATAATACCAGGCTCCTGTTGCATATACACATAAACACACACATACACACAGAGACACACAAACTCTTAGAAATAAATGTACACAAACATTTTAAAATGTATTGAAACATGGATGGTTTCACTAGGGCAGTTGATGGCGTCAGTAGATCAGTGGACGTGTCAGTAGGACAGAGGTTGGTGTCAATAGGACAGTGGATTTTGTCAGTCGATAGAACAGTGGACAGTGTCAGTAGGGCACTGGACGGTGTAAGTAGGGCAGTGGACGTGTCAGTAAAGCAGAGATTGGTGCCAGTGGGGCAGTGGACAGTGTCAGTAGGACAGAGGTTGGTGTCAATAGGACAGTGGATTTTGTCAGTCGATAGAACAGTGGACAGTGTCAGTAGGGCAGTGGACGTGTCAGTAAAGCAGAGATTGGTGCCAGTGGGGCAGTGGACAGTGTCAGTAGTTTTTCATTGTCCTTTGTTGAATTATCAGTGGTCTAAACAGACCCCTGAAGTCTCACTTTTGAGACAGAGAAAGGGACTGGGCAGTGAATGAATGAGAAGTGCTCTGTGCCGAGCGGCTTTTTGTTCATTCACAAACTGAAGCATAGTAAACACAGTTTACTATGTTGTAGGTATGAATGAGCACAGTGAGTGCATGGTACTGATCACTCAATGTGTTCATTCATAAAACAAAGAGGCCGGTAAATTATATATTTACCTGCCCCTTCCCCCACTCCCCATCCTGAAAAATCCCCCTGTGTGCCCACAGTAGCAGCCGGCAGCGCTGTGGGGGGACATGGGGGGGATCTGGACAGCAGGGAGAATCTGCACCGCACTGGGTGATTAAGGTGTGCCTAGGCACAACTGGCAAAGCCCATGTGCACACCTATGTCAATACACCTATAATACCACAGGAGCACTGGCATAAAGTCTTTACTACTTTTTTTACTTGCTTGTAGAAAATAGGAGTAAGTAATTACCATTTGGGAGTATCTCACCAAAAATTGCTGAACCAATTACACAAGCAGGAAAATGTATTTCAGGGGAAGTTCTGTACACCAACTGTGTACAGAAGTCCTCCAGGTTGCCATATTGTATTTCATTTTACAGAAAATGTCAGTGGATGCAGATTGAAAAGGAAAGGTTATTTTCAATAACAATAAATAACAGTATGGCTTGTGTAGCTTTTGTATATGCTATATTACATTATTTATTTATTTTGCTATATTTTTGAGTTACCCTTTAAGGCTGCTGGATTTGTTACCTTTAAGGAGTCAGATTCACTGTGTGTTACATCTGTATGGTTCAATATATATTCATCTTTTCAAATGTGCAAGGTGGTGTCCACATCCAGTTTTTACTAGTGGCCCATCACTCTTATAGGTGACCTTACATATATAAAACCACGGTATAAGAATAAAACAGTTCAGTCTCTGTGATATTAAAATACACAAAAACTGTAAATTGTATCATACTTACCAGTAATTTTCCTTTCCTGGTGCCTATCCATGGCAGCATACCTGTGATAGAGCTCCGCCTCGACTCCTCCTTCAGGATTAGTGAATAGCATAAATTAAAGGCATAGTCCCTCCCCCAACATTCTCTGTAATATAGAATACCGAGGGTGGGAGCGTATGCTGCCATGGATAGGCACCAGGAAAGGAAAATTACTGGTAAGTATGATACAATTTTCCGTTTTCCTGGTGCCTCCATGGCAGCATACCTGTGATAAATAACTAGCTGACATGGGTGGGATAATTGCTTAACAATAAATGTTTAATTAGACGAGGACATAGCAGCCTGAACTGCCCTCCTTCCAAACTCAACAGTCGTGAGCGCTCCTGGATCAATATGGTAGTGTCTGAGGAATGTATGGTGAGAAGACCAGGTGGCAGCCCTGCAAACCGTCTCCAACGAAACATTAGCCCTTGCTGCCCAGGAAGCTGAGACTGCTCTTGTAGAATGAGCATTCACTCGGGATGGAGGCTCCATATTCTTCACCCTGTAGACCTTCTGGATTAACTTTACAGCCCAAGATGCCAGAGTTCTGATGGAAGCTTCTTTGCCCCTGTATTTACCGAACGGTACGATGAAAAGTCTTTCAGAATTTCTGAAGGGGCCGGTGGCTTCTAGGTAGGCCCTGAGCACTCTGGATACATCCAGTTCGTGACAAGACTCTGAATCTGTGTCTGTAAACACTGGTAGCGCCCAGGGTTCCAACAGGTGGCTTGGAGTAGTGACCTTTGGTGTGAACCCCAGAAGGGGGCGAAGTTCCACTCTGTCGGGGAAGAAGGAGATGTGGTCGTCACCTATCCCTAAAGAGTGAAGTTCCAAGATCCTTTTGCCAGATGTAATGGCTAGCAGGAAAGCCGTCTTTAGTGTCAGGTTCCATATTGTTACTTGTTCCACTGGAGCAAAGGGATGGTCAGATAGAACTTCCAGGACTAGGGACAGATCCCACTTAGGAAATGATCGTCTGACAGGAGGGTGAATCTTCAATACACCTCTGAGGTAAGTGACTACTAAAGGATCCTCCGTCCCATCTCTTATTTGTTACGGCAGAGATTGCTGCTACCTGCACTTTGAGGGAGCTCAGACCAAGTCCCAGATCAAGTCCTGTCTGAAGGAATCCTAGAACATGGGAAGTAGAGGGAAGGATTGGATCAAATCCATTTCTGGAAGCAAATAACAAGAACTTGTCCCAGATTTTTGAATATATGGCATTAGTTGCAGGCTTCCTGGTTTTTAGAAGGGTTGTTATGACTCCTGGGGAACACCCTAGGGATTCGAACCTTCGCCTCTCAACCTCCAGATTCGAAGATTCAACTTCTGAGGGTTTAGATGAACTAGACTGCCCTGCGACAGAAGTTGAGGGAAAGGAGGGATCTTGATTGGAGAGCCCACACTGAGGCGCAATACGGAAGTACTGTCACCACCTGGACTGGCTCTCTGAGGAGCCTCAGGAGGAATTTGAATATTATTGGCCTGGGAGGAAAGGCATATGCCGTGGTGAACCTCCAGGGACATGACAGGGCATCCACTGCCTCGGCTTGTGGGTGCGGCAGCCGAGAGAAGAACCTATCCAGCTTGGCGTTCTTCGGGGAGGCGAACAGATCTACCTGAGGGGGATCCGATATGTTGGCAATCTGAAGGAAGACATGAGGGTGGAGAGCCCACTCGTTGTTGTCCAGGAAGTTTCTGGATAACGTGTCTGTTTCCGTGTTCAACCTGCCTGGCAGATACATTGCTCTGAGGTCCAGGAGGTTTTGCTCCGCCCAGAGCATGATTGGCTCTACCTCCTTGAGGAGTGACCTGCTAAGAGTGCCTCCCTGCTTCTGCAGATAAGCGACAGCTGCCCTGTTGTCTAGGCGTAGGAGTATTCTCTGGCCTCTGATTTGGGGTTCCAAAGAGGTCAGTGCCAAGAAGGCTGCCCTCATCTCCAAAGATGTTGGATACCACTCTCTGGGTGGTGTATGACCATCTCCCCTGTATTCTGGTTTGCCCGCAATGGGCTCCCCAGCCCTGTCTGCTTGCAAGCGGACGCAATTGTGATCCAAGGAAGGGAGCCCAGGTGATGAGGCTTGGAGAGGTTTTCCAGAACTGTCCACCAGTGAAGGCTCCTGCGCATTTTTCCCGTCAGCAGGATCGTCTGAGATAGTCGTTTCTTCTACTGCGCCAAGAAACCAGTCTGGAAATACCTCAAGTGCCAATGTGCTGAAGGAACCATGGGTATACAGGAAGACATTGTGCCAATGAGGCTCAGGCATTGTGAAGCCGTCAGATACGGGCTCCGGATGACTTTGATCATTCTCTGGATGACAATCCTTGCCTTAGGCGGTGGTAATTACACTGTCCCCTCCTGAGTGTAGAACGTTGCGCATAGATTATCTGCTGTGTTGGCGTTAGTTGACTCTTGTCGGAATTCACCAGCCACCCTAGCTATTTTAGGGTCTGTAGAAGAATTTCCCGGTGACGTACCAACTGATCCGGATTGCTTGCTAGGAGGAGGATGTCGTCCAGGTATTGGTATATCCTCAAGCCCCTCTCCCCCAGGGGAACCAAAGCAGATTAGTATCCTGGTGAACACCCTGGGAGAGGTGCACAGACCTAAAGGCAGGGCTTGAAACTGTAGGTGGGTCCGTCCCACTGCAAAGCTCAGATATTTTTGAAATGCAGGTAGAATTGGCACGTGTAGGTACGCATCCTGCAGATCAACCGAAATCATCCAATCTGATGGCTGGACTGCCTGAATAATCGTCTGCAGGGACTCCATTTTGAAGCTTTCAGGGCAGATATACCGGCTTAACCTCTTTAGGTCTATCACAGGCCTCCACCCACCTGTCCTCTTTGGGACCAGAAATAGGGTGGAGTAGAAGCCTGCCAAGCGCTCTGCCAAGGGAACCGGAACAGCCGCCCCCTGAAGCTGGAGTGACGTTAGGACGTTTTTTTAGAGCTTGAGCTTTCAGTGGAGAGGATGGAATCTCTGTTCCTTTGAAAGAGTTCTGAGGTGGGGGGGGTAAGAGAAATTCCAAAAGTGCCCCCATTGAATCGGTGACAGAACCCAGGGGTCGTGGCAGCAGGTGGCCCAGACTGGGACAAAAGACTTTAGCCTGGCTCCCACCGGGAGTGCCTGGGTTCCTCTGGCGTCAAAAAGACTGCTTCTGCTCCTGTGGAGCCGGAAGGGCTTTCATCTTCCTATACAAAAAGGATCCATGAGTACCTTTCCAAGGTCTTTTGTTGTCCCTGGGCTGTCTCGACTGCCTAAAATCCCTTGGGTTTGACTGGCGGAACCTAGAGGAGCCACCTCTGAATCTTCGCATCCTTCTGTCCTGTGGAAGCATACCAGACTTCCCTCCTGACAGCCTGGAGATAGCTTTATCCATTTTGTCTCCGAATAGGGCTTTACCATCGAACGGGATTTTGCACTAATTTTGTTTGGAAGATAAATCAGCCGTCCAGGGTTTCAGCCACAAGGCCCTCTTCGCCATTACTGAATGCAACATGGATCTTGCCGAGCACCTGATCGTGTCAATGGCCGCTACACCGACAAAGTCTGCCAACAATCTAAGCTCTTCCAAGGCTTTAATTATATCCTCCATGGGGACATCCTGACGCAATGCCGTCTCAATGTTATCTGTCCAAGATCTTATGGCATTTTATACTGATGTGAGGGCAATAGCTGGCTTACACGCTGCTCCCGCGGCCAAGTAGCTCCTCTTCAGCTCCAGGTCGATTCGCCTATCTAGAAGGTCTTTGAAGGAAGCGGAATCCTCCATTGGCAAAGTTATATTTTTGCGAGTCGCACCACCAACGCGTCTACCACTGGCATGGAGTTTATTGACTGCGTTCCCGACTCTGGTAAGGGGTTTATAGTTTATTGAACCGACCCAAAAAAAAAATTTTTTATTTATCAGTCTTTGCCCATTCCTTCTGAATGACTTGACTAATCTTGCCCATCAACGGGAAAAGAACCTGCTTTCTTTTGAGGAATGGGAAGTAGCTTGTAGACTCTTGGGGAGGCTAATCTGCGTCTTTCCAGGCGATTGCGGCTTTGACTGCCTGGATGAATGGCTTTACCAAGGAGAGACTGAAGCCAGAAGTTTCTGACTCTTCTCAAGAGTCCCCTGAAGAGTCTTCAGGTGGTGAATCTCTAGCTGGTCGGCCTGACGGTGGCAGAGGTGTACTGACTGCTGACGGACCAGGGAGATTAGGTTCTATATCCTGAACCTGGGATATCTGCTGAAGTGGTTGAGCGGGGACCAAAGTCAAAAGCTCAGAGAAGGAGTCCTTCATTGTTCGCTTGAGCAGATCTACAGCGTGCTGATTTTCTAGCTCGCGGTTGGACGCATAGTCCGTAAAACAGTCCTTACAGACCACTCTCCTAGGAGAGGGGGACCGATCATGTCCTCTGGATCTTGACCTCTCTGATCTACGATGTGAAGAATGGGACCTACGCCCTGATGAGCGGGACCCCTTGGAGTGGGTAGGGCTACGATGTAAGGAACTCACGCTAGACCAGTGAGCGCACTTTTTTTTTTTTTTTTTTTCATACTCACGTATAGTTGGTCACATACCTAATAGAAGAGTGAGGATCTTTTCTGTGAGATGAATGACTCATTGCGGAGTTGGGCACAAGGATCAGCTCCGGAAATATAGTAAGAAAGGGAAAAGAATCAGGAGTTTTTGGCGTCACTTTTTTTTTTAAACATTTTTATATCGTCATCTTTTTTATTTTATTTTTTAAACATAAACATTTTTGACCGGCAACATTTTTTTTTTGAGAAAATAAAAAGTACCTACCACAAAGCAGCATCAGAGAGACCTAGCAGGGCACAGCTGAGGAGACTGACAGCAATCCCTGAATCTGAACCTAAATAGGCTCAAGGTGTGTGGGCTAATCTCATAAACCACTATTTGGAATGGATCGAAAAAAAGGGCAAATCTAGCCTTCTTTCCAGAATCCAAGATGGCCGACACTGAACCAAGCGACCCTGCATGTGCACGCGCAGAAGGTCCAGCGTCGCCCAGTACAGAGAGCCGAGAAACTACGGCTCTGTATCACTCCTGAATCGCGCATGCGCAGACGGCGGCAAGGACACCGCGCCGTGACACTCTCCTACCTGGTGGGACGTACAGAGCACCTGTAGCCCCCCCTGAACCCGGAAATAAGCACCACAATGTTGTTGCACAGAGAGACACCTGCCCTATCCAGTTGCACAGTTTTAAAGGAACAAAAAAGTAAGACAATAATCATTTTAAAGGCGCCTAACAAGCAAAGAAAAGGGGAGGGGAGGGGAAGAGAGGAAAAGAACGGGGAAAAACACAAATGCCTGTAATAAAAAATGGAAACCACCAGCCTGGGAAGATGGAGCTGATCCTTTTGCGACTTTCACTGCATTCATCATGGATGTGATAGCAGACTGCGTTCCTGTGAGGAAACTCTGCGAAATGACCCCAACAGATCCACAGAGGGGTTCCCAGTCTTATCAGCGCTGTGAGCGGCCCAAGAACAGGGACTGCGCACGGAAAAGGCTAAACCCGGCGGACGCTGCCGACTGCAGAGGTATGGACGTACTGCTACTCTTCACCAGCACAAGAAGGTATGAGGAAAAAAAGGAGAATGTTGGGGGAGGGACTATGCCTTTAATTTATGCTATTCACTAGTCCTGAAGGAGAAGTCGAGGCGGAGCTCTATCACAGGTATGCTGCCATGGAGGCATCAGGAAACAGCGCTTAAAAATCAATAATGATAGACTCGTGGAAAAACCACTGAGTATAGAAAGTCTTAGATGTAGTCAAGGTGATGTAAACAATCTAAAGTGCTGAATGGTGTCTTAGTAGTAATCCTAGCGTGCACCTTCCACCAGGGAGAAACAATAATCTCAACCCACCGCGTGATGCACTCTCCCCAAGGGGGTTAAACTCACCAGAAGATTAAAAAATCAGAGCCTTAAGCAGATACACCAGCCACTTTTCCATGGACCATCACCAGGGGGCAGGGACAGCAGGCACAGGAGCTCCACACAAGGTCATAAAAACAAGGAACAGCAATATAGTGTAATCCTGTTTAATATTCCCAAGTAGCCCATACACTGAAAGCCCCCTTAAACCTATCTACGTACATCAAATCACCAAAAATGAGCATAAAAGTGACCCCAGAGGGCGCTATCACCAGATCCGGCCGTCCATGGAGAGCAGGCAAATCCTTGCAGACACCACAGCAGCTTCCTAGTAGGAGAGCGAAGTGTGTGAAGCGCACACGTCACTTCCGGGTTAGCGGGGATGTCGTGGGACACGCTCTGACGTGGCGTTTCGTCAAACGACTTCAACAGAGAGCGACCTTACATATATACTTACTTAACGGAATACTAGAAAGCCCTAAAATTGGGGCATATAAAGAGGTTTAAAGATGCATGCAAGTTTCACTGTGGGCCTGAATTGTATCTGTTTGCATATCTAGTTATATAGCTTTTACAAAGAGTTGATTTTGCTTTAAAATATAAGGAATGAGCAATACTAACAATTATTATTTTCCCCAATGGATCATCTCAGCTCATAACCTCATTTCTAACATGTTATCCAAGTGAATTTCAATACATCTGGATAACCTCATAACGTTTACAGATTATAATCGTGGCAGAAGAAAAGTTTCATCTAATTGTATCTTCTGGGACCAACAAGAGTGAGAAAGTCTTTCTTGAAGTCATGTTTTAATTGTTCACAACACACGGTAATGAACATGGGAGTAGAGTAAGAGCAAGAGAGGCAAATTCATATACATGTGTTGATGTGACTTGTGCTTTATTAAAAATGTTGGCTAGATTTCAGTTTTTTTACCAAGTTTGTTATTTACAGGCTTGTTTTGAACATTGGAGAATCATGAGATTTTCTTTAAAGGCTATAGACAGTGAAGATTGACAGATTAAAAGGACAAGGTTCTCATAGATATACTTGCCCAGGAGAAATTGAGACTTCCTAAAGTTCATAATTTCCTTTATAAGATGTGAGTCTAACTCAGTGATAGAGGTCTCTCACTACACACTATTTACTGAAAATAGATAAAATCAGCTGTTTGTTATTTTCTCTCTTGTCTCATGTGGATAGGCAACAATCAAAACTTATTTATTCAAACAAGTTATTTTCTGACTATAAAATGTTTGAACTAACTTTCCTCCAGAAAACGTAATCAGTGTTGAAGCTTCTGAGTATTTTTAAAATATGAAAGAAAGAGGTTTATGTGTTTATAATCAGGAAAACTAGTAAAATGTAACAGCTGGCAACAAAGCCACCTGCCCCGAGTGCAGCTAGGTCTAAGGAGGAGAGAGAAGGGGCAGAATAAAATTGGCATCATTACCAAAGTTGCCCACACTGAAATTTAATGTAGCTCTGTGACAGCAGTTCTGTTTTGTTGGTCTGTGGTCTCTCCCTCTTTATAATACATGTTGGAAGTGGCTGTTAGAAAATATATCTATCCCTCAAGACTTCAACACACAGTTTAAATCGTCTACTAAAATATTAGCTTCTCAGGTTCATGCAAGGCCAGTATTTCACTTGGCATTTTTTATAGAATAGCAAACACAATGAATGAACCATATTGGAATAAGCTCTCCAGCAAACAGCTAAACACACAGTTAATGGGGAAATATAATGGCTTTTGGTCAGTTTTTTATTGATTCATTACTTATATAAAATATTTGCTTTCTGAATAATCATTTAATACAGGGTGCTTTCATGCCATTCAGTCTCCAGAGTCTGCCGGGCTTTCTGATAAGATAGATCTGCACCGCAGTTTTGCCTTGCTAACAAAAAACGAATAAAGCTTATAGGGGCTGATTTACTAAAGGCAAACAGTCTGTACACCTTGCAGGGGAATATTCCCTTAGCTTTGCGAATGTGGTTAAAATTCACTTTGCAAATAATTTTTGTATAGAGAGAGAGAGAGACAGGCATCAACAGTTCACTTCCTATCCTTTATTTTTCCATTCTATCTTTAATTTTCCAATCATGCTTGGTCTGGCAGAGAATAACAGAATGAGCAAAGACAATCTGTTGAACATTTGCCAAGCAAGAATAATCAAAATGCTGAGAGCGAGGCTGCACAGAGAGAAGCAGCCCATTGGTACAAGCTAGAGATGGCTACGCTCCAGCAACAGTGACAATATCAGACCCCCAATTCCCATGAGCACAAGGGAAGCACCTTTTGCTGTGAGCAATATTGCCAAACGTCCAGTCATGGAGAGGGACATTGAATTTTTTGCTATCCTTTGATAAAACATGCCATCAGTACCACAAGTAGCAGACACAATGGGCCTGGTATCTGATGCCAGAGCTGAGAGGCAAAGACTAGACTTGTGCACAATGGAAAAATTTGTTTAGTTTCGGTTCGTTTCTTTTCGGTCCTGTTGATTCGTAATCGTTCGTAATTTTGCTAGACGGGATTTTTCGTGTTCGGACTAATTCGTACTTTCAGTAGAGTACATTGTTTTTCGTTGATTCGGGACACAACTCCTACTTTCGCAACTTTTTTTGGGTTAGTTGATTCGTAATTTTCCGTGTCTCTCTCACAACGACGCTGCCTATTATGCCTAATGTGCTTCGAATGGATTTGTACTTTTCTAAATACATAGCGGTTATTTGTAATGATTCAAAATCTCGTATTTTACTTAAGTTTTTTACATGCGGCTATAGCCTCCGCCCCTGTACACCATTTTGAGAGGGAGTTCAGCACGGTGAGGGAGAAGCAGAGAGCAGAGCAGAGTGTTATTGTGCTTCAAATGGATTCGTACATTCGTAACTTTTTTCATAACGAATTATGCCGAAGACATTCGGGCATTCGCTATTTGCGATATAATTTATTTCGGACTCGGTCTTATTCATAATTGCTTTGTTTGGAAAGTCGAATGCTTCCGAATGTCCGTAAGTTGCTAAATTCAGACAAATTTTGATTCGTTACGAAATGAATTGCACAAGCCTAGCAAAGACCTCAAGGCTTATGTGGAATTGCCAATCTAGTAAAATGGTAATCATTAGGTCATAAAAGATGCAATAATTACAAAGTATCAATTGACATTACAAGTTTACCAAAATAAATTCAGTTCAATAAAGAAATTACCTTTTACTTGGATGTAGTAAGCCACCCATGTAACGCATTCCAAGAGTGGACTAAAGGACTGTAAAAAGACCCATATAAGTCTCTGGAAAACTTGATTATCTAGACTCAACTCCTACATGTCTGTCTTGCAGAAGTTCAACCGTTTAAGTTGTAGTACAAGTCTGTGTTTGCCAAGGTGACAGCTGAATTAGGTGATGCCTACATGAACACTTAGGTACCTGACCACCACATGGCTCTCCCTAGGAGCTTGAAAGTTGGTAAATTATTAACAGAAACACTTGCTACACCTATGAGCCAAGTCTCACCATAACCAGAATCTCAAGCTTCTGGTAGCAAGCTGACATAAGCTTAAACTGACAGTGCAACACTTGTGGCAAGCCGGACACCTCAGAAGAAGAGATGAGTTCCTGGTTTGGTTTGAACCCAGGTTTGAACCGAATTTTGCTTGTACAGCTATGTATCCAAAAAAAAAAAAAAAACTTTTAGCCCATTTAGCAAGAGCTGAACATCATATATAATAATGTTTTTTCCTACCACTACTATTTATGACAGCTTCCCCCCTTCCTCTGTCAATAGTTGTTAGGGATTAAGGGGATGATGGCACCAGCCGCTTCCTTAGCAACCAGTAATGTCACTGAGCCCCATTCATTTGTTGGCCTGGAAACCCCAGGAATGTAAACAAAGGGGCAAGGATAATGGCTGACTTTATTGCTTAAAAATGGCCATGAGGCCATTTTTGGGCAATGACATTATTAAAATAGGGCCATGGCCATATATAGTCAATGTAGTCATCCACTATCCTTGCCCCTTTTGATTGCAAATAACATGACAACTTGCAGAGCTATCATTAGCTTATAACAGTTGGGGGGTGTGGACTGGTTGGCATGTTTTTGGTTTTGGTAGGTCAGCAGACATTGTTCATCATGATGTAATTGAAGATTGATTGACAATGAGGGACTTTAAAAAAAATAAGGGACTTTTCTTTATGTGTCTCTATTAACTATTTACAATTTATTTAGTGAAAGAGTGGGGGGTATCTAGGGCCCTTATTATTTTTTAAGGGGCTTCCAAGTTCTAATAAGCACCTCTGACCACAGGAGGGAGGCAGTGGGACAGGTGGGGGGTAGTGTCACAGGAGGGGCAGTGCCACAGGAGGGGGGCAGTGGGACAGGTGGGGGCAGTGCCACGTGGGGGGACAGTGGGACAGGTGGGGAGCAGCCGGATAGGTGGGGGGAATTTCATGGGAGGGGGGCAGTGGGACAGGTGGGGGAAGTGTCACAGGAGGGGCAGTGGGACAGGTGGAGAGCAGCAGGACAGGTGTTGGGCACTGTTAAAGGAGGGGGCAGTGGGACAGGTGGGGGCAGTGTCACAGGAGGGAGGCAGTGAGACAGATGTGGGCAGTGTCACAGGAGGGTGGAGGCAGAGGGACAGGTGGGGAGCAGCGAGACAGGTGAGGGACAGATGGGTACAGTGGGACAGGTGAGGCACAGTGTCACAGATGGGGCAGTAGGACAGGTGTGGGGGAAACAGGACATGTGTGGGGCAGTGTCACAGGAGGGGGCAGTGGGACAGGTGGGGGCAGCATCATAGGAGGGAGGCAGTGGGACAGGTGGGGGCAGCGGGACAGGCGAGGTAGTGTCACGGGGGTAGTGGGACAGGTGGGGGGTACTGGGACAGGTGGGAGGCAGTGGGACAGGTGGGGGGCAGCGGGACAGGTGGGAGGCAGTGTCTGGTGCCAGGAGGGGAATGTCCAGATGTCCCATCTCCACCAGGATCTCCGGCGGCAGCTGTAAAAAAGAGCAGGGGGCCTCCTCCACCCTGACCTCTTCTGTCTACTACTCCATGGGGCCCTCTGCTGGCAACTGGCCTCACCCACACCGCACAGCCTGGCGCACACTGCTGTTCCAGATGAGAGCCTGTAGCGGGTCTCACCTGCTCACTGCACAAACGTGGGATTCGCCCACCACTCCACCCTCCTCTGCATCCTGGCAGCCGGTCTTCTCTGACAGCAGCTGCCCTGTGTTAAAGACTGCTTGGGTTGGGGCCCCCTACTTGTGTTGGGCTGTCCCCAACTGATGGCTGCCCTGGCTCTCTGCTCATGGAACACTAACAACTGAGTGATCAGCAGTGTTTGATTAATTGGTTCTCAGTCTTATAGCCAGCGGAGGACAAATGCAGTACCGGAGCAATGTTGCGTATGATTCTTTAAAAAAATTCACAAACTTCTATTATAATTAGAGGGAGACTATTCCTCCTTAAAGGAGTAGGGATACATTAGAAGCCCAGCATGATCACAATGCCAGCTGAAGGCATCCTATGTTTCCCAATGTGTCCCCATGCCAAATCTAGCAAACAAGCTATAAAAGAATGGCAACTATCTCATTCAGGGGTGGCTGGTAAGTGTGCTGAGAAATCTTTTGTTTGTTTGTGTCATGCAATGTCCTACCATTTGAATTTGGTGTGAGGACACACTGGATGCTTTCAGCTGCCAACATTTGAAATTAAATTATTCCAAAATATTTATGAAATTTAATAAATGGTTTTATGTCTACTTTAATCAAACGTTTGGAGTGAGAGCCATGTGACAGTCATGATATGTAAATGTCATTGAGTCAAAGAAAGCAGATTTGAAGTTAACAGTACCGTAACCTTAGTATGAGAGCTTTTGGCTGCTTTGGTTATTATAATGTGAGAATTGGATAAATTTACTCATTTAGTGTGCTATGAAAGCTAGATCATTTTAGCCATTATTTATAATTTGTTTATGATCTCACAAGCATAATTTTAATTGGATATTTTTATTTTATACTCATAATTCCTTCAATATTAAGAAACTATATTGCAATACCACACATTTTTATAACCAATTAACTGGTAAAGGTCCATATTTTCATATTAATTATTTCCTGTTTTTATTCTATAGCTGGAAATTATTTCGTATTTTGTTTAGATACATGAAATGTTTTATATTATTATCATCATCATCACTCCTGTTGTGGATATGGTCTTAGCATATATATATATATATATATATATATATGTATTATCTGTGTATTAATTTTAGCCCTGATGAAGGGGGCAATTTTAATATCCTTGTGTTGGCTACATCTACATATCCTGTGTTAATGCTTTATATGAAAAATACAACCCTTGGACTTTAGTTTATTGGTGTGGTGCTTCAGCTGTTCATTTATCCTTTGACTAGTTATCCTGCTTGGAAACATCAGGAGGTATTAACTGTAGGTATTTAGAATGATATTTGAATACAACAATGACATTTGTCGTTTCACATATTTCTAATTTATTTTCTACCTTGTCCTAGATCATTATTTTTGTACAACTTTACATAAACAGCTCTTCCACAAACTTTTAACATAGCCTCTAGTTGACCAGTGTATCATATTGGTCCATCATCTTTCGTACAAGATTATACAGAAAATGTGAATGTTTCGATTTCATTGTGATTTGTGGCAAAAACAATTAGTCTATTTCTTAGGAAATAGTGAAAGTGGAATTTAGAGCACAGCATGGCGTCTGTAAAATTGCAAAACGTATCATTTGTCAATATCATTTTCTTGTTAATGACTTCTCACTATCCTTTATCAGCCTGAGGCAGAAGTAGCAGTTATGGTAATTATGTGCCCTCCTGGTGTCAGGTTGCCTACCCTTTCCACACTATAATTTTTAATTAGAATTTTACACTAGGACCCAAGAATTGTTCTATTTTGATTTACTTTTTTTTTCACCTTGCTAACTTTTTCAGAATAGTTTGAATGCTGGGCTTTTATAGTATGTGAATTCAAATATACAAAATGTAATTTAAAAACAATTCTTCTTGTCTTTACACCAGTGGTTCTCAACCTTTTTAATGCCGTGACCCCTTGATAAAATTTCCCAAGTTGTAGGGACCCCTAACAGTAAACTTAATTTCGTAGTCAGCACCCAAGGCAAGACAAGTAATTTGCGCCCCTAACCCATGGACATTTAGCGCTCCCAGAGTCCGTTCCACTCGTACAATATTAAAACGTCTTATGGTACATTGTTGGATGTACCACTCTCTCCTTGTTCTCCTTTCTTTCCCTTTTATCTCTCTCTATCCTATTTTTTTTTCACTTCACTCTCGCTAGCCGTCTTTCTTGTTCTTTCTCTTATTCTTTCTCTCCCTTTTCCTCCCCCCCCACTCTTTTCTTCTCCTTTCCATTTATTCTCTATTTGTATTCCTTCTCTTACTCCTTGGGGGTGGATGGGGGGAATGGGATGAGTGCCAGTGCTGGCGGGAAGTTGGGATGAGTGGCAGTGCTGGGGGGATTTCTGATCAGCCAACTTGGGTGCTCTTGATCAAGGTCATCTGCGATCTGAGAACTGTAGTGGGGACTTTTAATGTCAACTCTAATCACAGGTAGTGTTACTCACTGTGTCTCCGGCTTCACTGTGTCTCCAGCTTTGTGGTGTCTCGCAGCAGTGACACCTATGCCAAAATCGGGAGGTGGGGTCTCCTCCAGCCCCTCCCACTTCACATTCCTCACCAGTCAGCTGACCTCTAGCCTCTGCCCTCCACCCATGCCGTGAACTGAATTGGCGGCTGGCAAAGAGGCTGAGTGGGCGCCCGTGGGCTCCAGGAATAGCCCAGCTGGGCGGCCGCAAAAAGGCTGGAAGAGTAGTGCGGGCTTTAGGAACATCCCAGGATTCGGTGACCCCTGGAAAATTGTCATTTGACCCCCGAGGGGGTCCCGACCCCCAGGTTGAGAACCACTGCTTTACACAGTCTGCTACTTCATCTCTATATTTTAATACATAAATACAAGGCAGGGGTCATGGGACTTTAAATTAGGTAGGTTACCAAATAATGCAACTTGATTACAATTAATAATTTTTTGCTAGTTCCATAATAAACAAAAATGCATTAACATATTTTGAAATAATAATACAAACATATGCAGTGAAATTGTCCTAGGGAATCCATATAAGATGAAATACCACATATAAAATTTAGTGCATGAAATTGGGCAATGAAATGCACAATTGATCTATGAATAAACATATACCGCTATATCTTGGCATCTATGAAGCTCAATGCATTTCTTGGATCCTAGTAAGGTCCATTTATCAGGAGTTTGATGCGATGAGGTGTCTATAATTGTAAATAAAAGTAAAAATAATCTCATATAAGTTTGTAAAAGAGGGAAAATAATATATGTGGTTCTCCACAATTAAAAAGGGAGAATGTCAGATGAATAACCTTCCTACTTACATGTCGGCTCAAAGAATGGGCCCAGCGTCTGAGAAGGGAAATGGAAGTGCTGAAACAAGCGTCTATCCCGGGGTTAAGGCGGGAATAAACCGCCCAAATTCAGCCAAAATGGGGGGGGGGGGGACAGCCAAGGAGCGACTCTGGACAACAAGAGCCAATTTGTGGAGTGTATTTTTTTATGATTTAATAGTATTGCATGTTATTTCTGTTGGTTAAGTAACTCTGGAATTAGTGAAACAGAAAAAAATAATATATAAAAAAAAGCAACCTGTAACATTGCATTATTAATCCTAGGTGTAAAGATGAGTTTAGGGTTCACACAAATACCCAAACATTTGCCTGTTCAGATGGAGCTAAACCTCATGTATAATTGCAGTATTACTGCAGAGATAATGCATGACAGCTTTCCACTGTCAGTGGTTGTTAGGGATGCTGGCAGGTACAGGTACCACTGAGTCCTTAACAACCAGTAATATCATCAGCTCTATTAACTTACATGGAATGGAAACCCCATACATGTATGCAAGGGAGCCTGAAATAGTTTATATAAAAGAGAGAGAAAAAAAGACCCTCCCTGCAAAAAATCTGAGCATTCAATCTGGCTGGCCAGAAAAGGGGGTGGGTGTTTGGGGGCTCTCCTCCTGAAACCATTGAACCATACCAAGCCATGAGCCCTCACACTCTTCAGAATGCGCTGGATGTCTGAGTCTACTTGTTGTGTTATGTGGTTCCACACCTGCAACTATATCCCTAGTTTTTTTCTTTCAGAGCTGCCTTTTTGTTTTTTCAGATTAATAAACATTTATAATATGCATATAGCAGAATGTTAACGTGGGATTCAGGCACACAGATAAATACACAAATAGAATGTTGAAACATACATTTATGTTTTCTGTTATACCTGCTACTGAATTTACTTGACGTAATTGTAGCCGTATTAGTGCAATTGTGACAGAGAAAATTAAGTACTGTCCGTGATACTTTTTTTATTTGCACTAACATAGAAACCCCGAAAGCTTGTCCTGAAAAATTCTATGTTAGTGCAAATAAAAAAAGTATCACGGACAGCACTGAATTTACTCAAAGACAGAAGGAGAGCAGCGCCATCTAAGTGCAGAATTATTAAGACATTTTATTCTATAAAAGACAATTAGTAACTCCCAAGATGTATGAGATGTCAGCGCATGTGCGATTATTAATGTGGTTCACCCGCTTGTGGGAAAGACGATCTTCTCACTGGTGAAGCGGCAACTGATGGGTCCAGGTACGCTGGTGGTCCCCAGCGCTTCCAGACACTCAGGACGGCTCACAGACAGCGGTGTACGTCACTTCCGGTTGGAGAGAGAGTGGGGAGGCACACACATTCGGAGCATGCATGCTCCTTCATCAGGCTATCTGGATTTGCTCACCTCTGCTACACTGCACAAATCACACTACTAATACTTGGTTTAGCAATACTGCTGGATCACTTCCCCTTAATTGTACAGCAGTGATGATGCTGATTCTCTATGCAGTGAGCAGACTAACCCAAAAGATGGGGTACAATTCGTATGACTGACACCATTGATAGGGCACTATTACTCTCACTGCCACCAATGATGGGCACAATTCCTTACACTAACACTAAGGATGGGGCACCATTATTCCTACTGAAACCTACAAGGGAGGCACTGTTCCTTTCAGTGACACCAAGGATGAAGCATTATTCTTCCCTCATTCACCACAGACTCTAGTCATATTTTACCTGCATTAACCACCAACCCTGGGCCATTTTTTACTCCCGCATACCACTGTGCCTTATAGAGGAAGTAAACACAGGTTTTTTTTCCTTTTCTTATTTCTTACCTGCAAAGTAAATGCATAATGTGCTAGTATGCATCGCATACTAGCACATTATATTAAACTTACCTGCAAACGAGGCCCTCGCTATCCCCGCTGGAGGCCGCATCCATCTTCGCCATCTTCCTTCCGGGCCCACAGACTCCGTCTGTGTGACTGACTGGAGCCGCATGATGTCACTCTCGCACATGCGTGCGGGATCCACCAGTCACTGCAAAGGCTTCTGAAGAACGACACAGGCAGTTGTTCCTTCAGAGCGCATGCGCCGTTGACTTAATCGGCTGCATATACAGTGAATATTTCCTAGACGGTGCATGTTTAGGAGATATTTACAGTACCTACAGGTAAGCTTACCTATAGGCTTACCTATAATTACAAATTATGCGTGACGGTTTACTTCCTCATTAAGGATTGTTTATTCTCACTGACACCAGGGCATTTTCTACTTCCACTTGTCTCCCTAAATACTGGAGGACAGAGAACTGCCCTTTTTTTACCCGCCTCCTAATGCACTTATGGTGCTTGTGTGCACCCTGGGGGCTGCACGGCAGTGTGATCTGTGTTGCCCAGACACAGCGAATCACAGACCAGTGTACTGGGCTGCTGGAATTGACCCTGGTAGTATGTGATTGCTGTGATCAATCACATGAAAAATAGTAAACAATGGCTGTCATTCATAACGCCATTGCTTACTACTGAGATCTATCTGATTGATCACAGTGAACACATGGCTCAGGACAAATCACAGCAATGTCAATAGTAAATAATGACATCATGAATGAACACCAAACAGATAGAAATCATTGCTTATACAGTGATCATCCAAAGCAGTACAGTGTCACTATGATAACATTGCACTATAAAAAAAAAAAAAATTAACTTTTTTTTTTTAAATGTCACCAGAGCAAGTGCAGTGTCACTATGGTAATGGAAAGTGAAAGGATAATACTGCGCTGGAAATAATGTGAAACGAAGCTGCCAACACTGCTGGTACAAAAAGCTAGTAATAATCGAACATTAAAAGTGTAGCGCTATCTAAATAAATATGTATAAATGTGAAAATATACACAAAAAACTGAATATGATAATATAGTGATAAACATGTGTATCACCCAAAATAACGTGCTGGGTGACTCCAGTGATAAAGTCCTCAAATTATATTAACACAATTATGCAAATATATACAAATTAATGTCCATTATAGGCAAATGAATGTCCATTAGAAATGGAATCCATAAAACGAAGGTGATGAAGATCAGTCCAGAGAGAACGTGATGAATCAAAACGTGAAATTGTAATCAACAGTCTTCTGTGTGCGGGAGAAAGTAGCCACCACCAAAGTGGTAAGCCTTCCTCTATTCACTTTGGTGGTGGCTACTTTCTCTCGCACACAGAAGACTGTTGATTACAATTTCACGTTTTGATTCATCACGTTCTCTCTGGACTGATCTTCATCACCTTCGTTTTATGGATTCCATTTCTAATGGACATTCATTTGCCTATAATGGACATTAATTTGCATATATTTGCATAATTGTGTTAATATAATTTGAGGACTTTATCACTGGAGTCACCCAGCACGTTATTTTGGGTGATACACGTGTTTATCACTATATTATCATATTCAGTTTTTTGTGTATATTTTCACATTTATACATATTTATTTAGATAGCGCTACATTTCCAGTGTCACTATGGTGACATTGTACTACTGTGGCAGTGATCGTGTACAATGGCTGGCTGCTCTGATATCACTGTCAGTGCAGCCAGCCATTTTCTCTGATTATAACCACAGCAGTACAATGTCATCAGACCAGTACTTCCAGTCAGTATCCCTAATCAATAGAGTTGAGCGGACACCTGGATGTTCGGGTTCGACGGGTTCGGCCGAACTTCGGAAAAAAGTTTGGGTTCGGGACCGAACTTTAACCCGAACCCGGACCCGAACCCGAACCCCATTGAAGTCAATGGGGACCCGGACTTCTAAGGACTAAAAAGGCTCTAAAAAGGTAATGGAAAGGGCTAGAGGGCTGCAATGGCAGCAAAATGTTGTTAAGAGCATGTCAAGTGCTCTGCAAACAAATGTGGATAGGGAAATAACTTAAAATAACATAAAAAAAATAAAAAAAAATAAAAAATAATCTTGACCTAGGAGGACGAGGTCCATATGGAGTAGGAGGTTGAAGTGGCGGTGGATGTGGCTGTGTAGGTGGAAGCGGCGGTGGAGGAGGACGAGGTAGCCAACACTGATTCAAAAATACAACAATGGCTGTGTAATGCCGGTGATGTGTCGAATTCTGTCCCCCGTCAAATAATGTCCACCCTGTACTGCGCTTGATCAGTATGTAGGACAAGGGGATTTCGAAAATCTCTCAAGACGAACGGCGCCTGCGTGGTGAGTTCAGGTGAAGGCCACACCATCCGTGGTTCAAGACGAGCCAAGTGAGGCCGTGCCCGAAGCGTGGCGATCGAACCAGGCCCGTGAGGGGCCCTGTTATTATGTGCTACCGTATGTCCACTTGGATGGTGGGGCTTGAACCTGCACTCACAGCGCAGGTGCCGTTCATCTTCGGAGATTTTGTGAATCTCCTTGTCCTCTGTACTGCGCAAGCGCTGCGCCTTCGCAGTATGGGCCGGACACAATCCGATGGCCGGACAGTTTTTGTCACAACACCGGTATACATGTCTATTCTGCACAAGGTACGGACAAGTCCTGTGGGATCCATGCCTGGTTCATTTTAATGAACGTGAGCTTGTCCACATTGGCTCTGGACAGGCGGCTGCACTTGTCTGTGATAACGCCCCCTGCCGTGCTAAATACACGTTCAGATAATACACTGGCTGCAGGGCAGGCCAGCACCTCCAAGGCATAAAGGGCAAGCTCAGGCCATGTGCCCAATTTGGAGACCCAGAAGTTAAAGGGGGCAGACCCATCATCCAGTACGTGTAGGCCTGTGGACACATACTGCTCAACCATGTTGGTGAAATGCTGCCTCCTGCTAAGACGTTCCATCTCAGCTGGTGGTGCTGGTTGTTGTGGCGTGCTGACAATGCTTTTCCACATTTCAGCCATGCTAACCCTGCCTTCTGAGGTGCTGCCGGTGCCCCGGCTGCGTTGGCGACCTCTTCCTCCTCCTCTGCCTTCGCCTTGTGCTTCCACCGTACGCCCGCTGTCAGGTGGGAATGCCACCAGCAGCGCGTCTACCAGCGTGCGCTTGTACTCGCGCATCTTACGATCCCGCTCCAGTGAGGGAATTAAGGACGGTACGTTGTCCTTGTAACGGGGATCCAGCAGGGTGGCCACCCAGTAATCAGCACCAGTTAAAATGTGGGCAACTCGGCGGTCATTGCGGAAACACTGCAGCATGTAATCGCTCATGTGTGCCAGGCTGCCCAGAGGCAAAGAAAAGCTGTCCTCTGTGGGAGGTGTATCGTCTGTGTCCTCTGTATCCCCCCAGCCACGCACCAGTGATGGCCACGAGCTGGTCTGGGTGCCACCCTGCTGTGAAAATGCCTCCTCCTCCTCCTCCTCCTCCATCTCCTCCTCCACCTCGTCATCCTCCAGAACTGTTCCCTTTCCGCCGGACAATTGTGTACCTGGCGTTTGTTGGTGCAGGAACCCACCCTCATAGCCACTTGTGAAAGACTGCCCTGAAAGCCTTTGAAATGATCCCGCTTCCTCCTCCTCCTCCTCATCCTCCTGTGCCACATCCTCTTCTATCATCGCCCGAAGCGTTTTTTCAAGGAGGCATAGAACTGGGATAGTAACGCTAAGAACGGCATCATTGGCACTGGACATGTTGGTGGAGTACTCGAAACAGCGCAACAAGGCACACAGGTCTCGCATGGAGGCCCAGTTATTGGTGGTGAAGTGGTGCTGTTCCGCAGAGCGACTCACGCGTGATTGCTGCAGCTGAAACTCCACTATTGCCTGCTGCTGCTCGCACAGTCTGGCCAGCATGTGCAAGGTGGAGTTCCACCTTGTGGGCACGTCACATATGAGGCGGTGAGCGGGAAGGCCGAAGTTACGCTGCAGCGCTGACAGGCGAGCAGCAGCAGGATGAGAATGCCGAAAGTGCGCACACACAGCCCACACTTTCTGCAGCAGCTCTGGCATGTTGGGGTAATTTTTAAGGAACCTCTGGACCACCAAGTTCAGCACATGCGCCAGGCAAGGGATGTGCGTCAAACCGGCTAGGCCCAGAGCTGCTACGAGATTTCGCCCATTATCGCACACCACCAGGCCGGGCTTGAGGCTCACTGACAGCAACCACTCATTGGTCTGTTGTTCCATGTCCCTCCACAACTCCTGCGTGGTGTGGGGTTTTTCCCCCAAACAGGAAAGTTTTAAAACTGCCTGCTGTCGTTTACCCCTGGCTGTGCTGAAGTTGGTGGTGAAGGTGTTACGCTGACCGGATGAGGAGGCGGTAGAGGATGAGGAAGCGGAGTAGGAGGAGTTAGCAACAGGAGGCAAACTGAAGCGCCCTGCAATCCTCGGTGGTGGAAGGACATGCGCCAAACTGCTATCTGCCTCAGGCCCAGCCGCCACTGCATTTACCCAGTGTGCTGTTAGGGAGATATAACGTCCCTGACCGTGCTTACTGGTCCACGCATCCGTAGTTAGGTGGACCTTGCCACAGATGGCGTTGCGCAGTGCACACCTGATTTTGTCCCCCACTTGGTTGTGCAGGGAAGGGATGGCTCGCCTGGAAAAATAGTGGTGGCTGGGCACGACGTACTGTGGGACAGCCAATGCCATCAGGCTTTTAAAACTCTGCGTCTCCACCAGACGGAATGACAGCATTTCAAAGGCCAGGAGTTTTGAAATGCTGGCATTCAGGGTCAGGGATCGCGGGTGGCTAGGGGGGTACTTCCTCTTCCGCTCCAATGTTTGGGAGATAGAGAGCTGAACGCTTCCATGGGACATTGTGGAGATGGTTGGTGACCCAGGTGGTAGTGTTGCTGGCAGATGCTCTGTTTGCGGGGTGGCAGGTGCCACTGTCACTACAGAGGTGGATGAAGAGGCCGAGACTGCACCAGAAGAGGAAGCAGGAGGAGCCAGAGACCTTTCTTGGTTTTTGAGGTGTCTACTCCACTGCAGCTCGTGCTTTGAACTTAGATGCCTGGTCATGCAGGTTGTGCTCAGGTTGAGAACGTTTATGCCTCGCTTCAGGCTCTGATTGCACAGCGTGCAAACCACTCGTGTCTTGTCATCAGCACATTGTGTGAAGAACTGCCACGCTGGGGAACTCCTTGGACCTGGCTTTGGTGTGCTCGGTCCCTTGCTGCGTTGGGCAGTAGCAGACATACTGTCTAGCTGACAGACGCTCCGCTTTTGCACCTTGCTCCCTCTTCTGCTGTGCTGGTGGCTCTGTGCGACCACCGCCTCTTCCTCCAAACTACACTGGTCACCTGCATAATGTTGATTCCATGTGGGGTCGAGGACCTCATCGTCCTCCACATCATCTTCCACCCAGTCTTCACCCCTGCCCTCCTTGTCTGTCTGCACAATTGCGAAAGCAGCAGCAGTTGGCACCTGTGTTTCGTCATCATCCGAGACGTACTGCGATGGTCCTCCCATGTACTCATCATGAAACATAAGTGGTTGGGCATCGGTGCACTCAATCTCTTCCACTTCTGGGGCAGGGCTAGGTGGATGGCCCTGGGAAACCCTGCTAACAGAGTCATCGAAAAGCAGAAGAGACTGCTGCATGATTTGGGGCTCAGACTGCTTGGCTGATTTGCAAGGGGGTGAGGTGAAAGACTGATGGACATGGGTTTCAGGTGCCAACTCTGTTCTTTCATCAGAAGAGTGGGTGGGAGACAATGTGAAGGAACCCGAGGCACTGTCAGCAACCCAATCTACTATCGCATGTACTTGTCCTGGCCTAAACATTCGTACAGCCTCATTAGGCGCGACAAAATACCGCCGCAGGCTCGGTCGCCTACTCGCACCTGAGGAAGGTGTTTCACTTGTGCGTGTATCTGGCACAGATCCACCACGTCCTCTCCCTGCAACAGGAGCTCCACCAGCAGCACCACGACCGGGGCCACCACGTCCCTTTGACCTTCTCCTCATATTTTCAAAATTTAGGATCTTGCCCTAAATGGGTGTTTTTGGAAGCGCAGAACACACCCACAGTACATAACCGCTGAATCGCACAGCTACAGAACTGCAGAAAATGCTATTAAAAAAAAATGTTTTTTTTTTAGTATAGCACAGTAGGAGAAAACTATATAGAAATTGTTTATTTCACACACCTCCAAATATGTATAACACACTGCAAACTATTTTTTGTGCCCCTAAACGGCGTTTTTTGGAAGAGCAGAACACACCCACAGTACGTAACCGCTGAATCGCACAGCTACAGAACTGCAGAAAATGCTATTAAAAAAAATGTTGTTTTTTTAGTATAGCAACGTAGGAGAAAACTATAAAGAAATTGTTTATTTCAAACACCTCAAAATATGTATAACACACTGCAAACTTTTTTTGGTGCCACTAAACGGCGTTTTTTGGAAGAGCAGAACACACCCACAGTACGTAACCGCTGAATCGCACAGCTACAGAACTGCAGAAAATGCTATTCAAAAAAAATGTTGTTTTTTTTAGTATAGCACAGTAGGAGAAAACTATATAGAAATTGTTTATTTCACACACCTCAAAATATGTATAACACACTGCAAACTTTTTTTTGTGCCCCTAAACGGCGTTTTTTTGCAAGCGTACATTAAAGTGCAATTTTTTTTTTTTTTTGCCCTAAACGGGTCTTTTTTTGCAAGAGCAAAATAAAATGCTCTTTTTTTTTTTTTTTTTTTTGCCCTATGGGTCTTTTGGAAGAGAGAACAATAAAGTGCCTTTTTTTCCCCCTAAAAGTTAGATTTTCTCTGACACTGGGCTCATGGCAGTGTAAAAAGACTGCACTGCAACACAAATAGGTAGACCTATGCAGATCGCTGATTTTAATCTCTGAATCTGGACTCCTATATAATATTCTCTCTCCCTGAAAGCACCAACACAGGAACCTGGCCCTACACTACACTATCTCTCTATCTTTTCCCTCAGATTGTAGAATCAGGACTACCTCTTCTATCTTTCTATCTCTCCCTAAAAGCAGCAGCAGGAGACTAGATCCTCTCCCTATCTATTCTGAAGCAGAGTGTCATGTGTGCTGTGTGCCTCTAGCTTATATAGAAGCTGGGTCACATGTTGCACTGACCAATCACAGCCATGCCATTAGTAGGCATGGCTATGATGGCTTCTAAGGGCACACGAGCTAATCAAAAGGTGATTGGCAGGCCCCTGAAGCATTTCTAAATGCGTTATTAGATTCCCGAACCCGGACTTTTGGGCAAAGTCCGGGTTCGGGTTCGGGAAAAAGCTAAAGTTCGGTACGGACCCGAACTTTACAGTTCGGGTTCGCTCAACACTACTAATCAACACAGCACCAATCAGTGTCACTAATCACCACCACCCCCTCACAGAGTCCTATATCTCCACCGCACCAGTCACAGTGTCCCTGACCACCGCCACACCAGTTTGTTTCCTAATCACCACCGAAAGAAAGACTGTTCATTTTTATCTTTTTTTTTGTTTTTTGGCTGGGTTTTTTTTTTCATATATAACCCAGATGTCTTCATTTTTCAGGGTTCTGTAATAGGGGACCCATCACAAATCACTATTGTCTATGCTGAAGGCTGTTCTGGAGGAAGTACAGAAATAGAGCATAAGTTTATTTAAATAAAAAGTCACTCTCACTTCACATTTTACCTGCCTAGTAGTTAAAATATTATCCACATAAGAGGCTTCTTCATCCTGCATCAGTCTTCTCTGCTTAGCTAGACCCTGTCCTAGGGAAAAAACAAGGAGTATGGGCTCCTTTGACCTTCAGCTTTCATCTAGATACTGATTAATACCTAAATTGATTAGAAATGTTAAAGGATAACATCACCTATACATGAGAAATAATAAATGCACATATTTTTGCATTAAAAAAATGAGGATTTATTGATTTGTCCTGCAGGAACCTCAAAAGCATTGCACCCATGATCAGTAGATTACAAGTGCAATGTGGGCTCCTGCAGACATGTCCTCTGGCTTTCTGCCCCTACCTCTGTACGGGGTTTCTTTTTGAATGTCATGTCATTGGATTACGAGAACGCTCATTAGCACCCCACAGCCCATTGAAACTACAAGTCTGTCTACCAAGGTGGCAGACATTACTTGTATAATTTTGTTTATTCACTGGAATTTGTGAATGAATGGTGCAGCTGTGTGAGCTGATCTCCGCACAGCCGCGCTGCTTTTAAAAAGTGACAGAGGGTGCACGGGGGCAGGAGCTGTAACATTTTGCATGTTCCACTCTAAATACAGGTGGAACATGTAACATGTAACTTAGCTTTTAAACAAGCCTTGTTTCCAGATCATTCATTCCAACAACCATTGTTAAAAAAGGTCATGTGTGAGTTTAACGTATTTTATGCATGTTACTTAATTATAAAAGCCTCCCTTGTGTAGACATAAAAACACCCTCAGACATGGCAAGCAGAAGCTAAAACTTCACTATCTGTTACCTACAAAGAAAAAATATATAAGACCTTAATGCTTTGGTATAGGAGTCCTGATATGCTGCATAATGTCAACCCACAGGTGTCAAAGCTCTGCTAGAGGTGCAGCGCTCTCATATTCAGCCTTTCTGGCAGTCCGTGATGCAGCTGCTGAAACATGTTTTGAACGTTATACTTCCTCTAGATCCTGTTAGCATGCTTGTGGTACTGTGGTACTCTGAGCGGAAACCTGCAGATTTAGTCTCCACCAGCAGGTGTCTGCCAGCAGCCAGCAGGTTCCAGCGATCAGCTCCACCTGGACACACCTGCTGGGAAGGTACTTAACCACTTCAATACCATGCACTTATACACCTTCCTGCCCAAGCCAATTTTGAGCTTTCAGCGCTGTCGCAATTTGAATGACAATTGCGCGGTCATGCAACACTGTACCCAAACAATTTTTTTATCATTTTGTTCCCACAAATAGAGCTCTCTTTTGGTGGTACTTGATCGCCTCTGCGATTTTTATTTTTTGCATAACAAATAAAAAAGAGTGAAAATTTTGAAAAAAAATAAGTTTTTCTTTGTTTCTGTTATTTTTTTTTGTAAATAAGTACCTTTTCTACTTCAATGATGGGCACTGATAAGGCGGCACTAACGGGCACTGATAAGGCGACACTGATGGGCACCGATGAGGTGGCACCAATGAGGTGGCACCGATGAGGTGGCACTGATGATGGGCACTGATAGGCGGCACTGATGGGCACTGATATGTGGCACTGGTATGCGGCACTGATGGGCACTCATAGGCGGCACTGATGGGCACTCATAGGCGGCACTGATGGATACTTATGGGTGGCACTGATAGGTGGCACAGACGGGCACTGATAGGTGGGCACTTATGGGCACAGATGGGCATGGATGGGCACTGATAGGTGGCACTGATGGACACTGGTAGGTGGCACTGATGAGTGGTGGCTGGCATTGCTGGGCATCATGCATTTTTTGTTGTGCCATTATGGTGCCAATCAGTGCCCATTTGTGGGCACTGATTGGCATATATTTTTTATCTATTTGTGCATGTGAATGGCCATGGGGGACTTACCTGGCCATCTACATGCTTGGGGCTTCCCTGGTGGTCCTGGGGGGCTTCCCTGGTGGTCCAGTGTGGGTATCCGAGGGGGGGCTGCGCTGATAAACAATCAGCGCGAACCCCCCCCTGTCAGGAGAGCCGCCGATCGGCTCTCCTCTACTCGCGTCTGTCAGACGCGAGTGAGGAAGAGCCGATCAACGGCTCTTCCTGTTTACATCCTGATCAGCCGTGATTGGACACGGCTGATCACGTGGTAAAAAGCCTCCGTCTGAGGCTTTTTACCGAGATCAGTGTAGCGGTGTGTCAGACTGACATACCGCCCCACCGATCGCCGCGATGCGCGCCCCCCCGGGCGCGCGGCGGCTGTTATCCTGCAGGACGTCATGTGACGTCCAGTGTGGATAACTGAACCACTTCCCGGACGTCAATATGCTATTGACTGGGCGGGAAGTGGTTAAAGTGATTGTAAACCTTTGTTTTTTATTTTTTTGAAATAACAAATATATCATACCTACCTCCACTGTGCAGTTCGTTTTGCACAGTGTGGCCCCAAACCTCGTCTTCTGGGCTCCCCCTGCGGTGCTCGCGGCTTCTCTTCGCATTGGTAAACCTCCTGGGATAAATGCTCTCCCTGGGGGTTTCCTTGCGGGCACGCTCCCGAGTCCAGCATTTGCGTGCATAGACACAGAATGCTGGACGCAGTCCTGTCCCCCGGCGCCCGTGTCATTGGATTTGATTGACAGCAGCGGGAGCCAATGGCCAAACAAATGAACTCGCTGCTCCAGGATAGACAGGAAGCCTGATGATCTCACGGGTGCCCACATCGGCTCGCCTCCACATACAACCAGAAATGGCTGCACTCCAAGATCGATCAAAATTCCTTTATTCAGAACATCCCAAGTTTTACAAACAGAAAAGCTGGTAGACGCGTTTCACACACAGGTGTGCTTAATCATTACACCAGGTGCCAGCTTTTCTGTTTGTAACACTTTGGATGTTCTGAATAAAGGAATTTTGATCGATCTCAGAGTGCAGCCATTTCTTCTATTGTTGGGAGCCAATGGCTGCGCTGCTATCAATCTATTCAATCAAGAGCCGTGAACTCCGGGCAGAGAGGAAGAGCGCTTCTCCACCAAGGGAACAAACGGGCTCAGGTAAGTAAAACGGGGGGCTGGGGGGCGGTCAGTGTCAGAAGTTTTTTCATCTTAATGCATAGCATACATTAAGGTGAAAAAACACGAGGGTTTACAACCCCTTTAAGTTCCACCTTTGCTGCTGCTCCTTGCCTCAGTGTATTGGCTGGTTCTGCTAATACCCTGTTTGTTGTGCTGCTCTCTGACTGTAGCCATTTTCTCTTGATCTTGATTTTGCCCTGTATCTAGAATCCTGCTGCCTTGTTCCTATCCCAGTTTTTTTTAACCCCTTTCCATCTGATCCCTGCTCTCCCCTGCCTGTTTCTCATTTGTACATGTGTATATATTTAGTCAAGTGTGGTTAGAATTTTTGGTTAGCGATTTTTTATTTTATTTTGCTTTTAATGTGTTCTTATGTTTATTGTTTGCTGGTGTGTGATTATCTATCATTCACTGTAAATAAATCTCACTTTAAAGATATACATACATGGTCTGGTCCCAGTTTTCTTGGTGTAGCTGTGAAGGAATGTGATGAGCATAATGTTAAACTAGAAAATGTCTATTCTCTATGCATCTTTACTATACTATAAAATCTGTATTGCTTTTTCATGTACACCACTGCTGTAATTCTTCCTTACTCAAATCATGCTCTAATAACAACCCCTCCCACCGAAAAGACTGGAGAAGACATAAAATGGCGGATACCCCCTTCTCCCACACATCTTTGGAATGCGGATATGAATATAGGACCAGACGACAGCCCAGCTTAATCATAATGTTTCTGTACTCTTTTTGTATTGCAGCCAATCAGATGTGGTTTGCAGTCTTACATTAACATAATAGTGACGTATCATGCTGTGTGTAAAAAGTTTAGTACTGCCTGGAATAAATCATTAGATACGGAAGTAACGGACCTGAACGGATGTGTCAAGTCTTACTTTCAGCATGCATGCAATGTTATCTAAACTTTGCAATTTGGAACAGTAGTAGAATCCATATTAACCCCTTTGTGGTTAAACGACCATTACAAATGACACCCAACGTAGGGGCTCCAGGTTTTTGACCGAAGGAAGTCCGCAACCTCAGGGCTGAGTGGCCCATCGGGACTGACCGAATACAGGGACTTGTGCACCCCTGGGTACGGTAGGTACTTATATACTTACCACTGTACAAATTCGTTCTGTCTGGGTTGGCAGCTGGCTTTGTCGGCTTCTAGAGGCAAACTAAGAGGCAGGTAATTTTTATATCTCGCCTGGGGCTGTTTTAACGAACCTGCTATTGGATCTCTACTGACTGTATTTGTTTGGTGTTTGTATTTGTTCAGTGTCTGTTGTCCTAGGCATGGTGGCTTCTTGTGGTAGACTGAAAGGTTGTTGCAATTAGTACCCTGACTGAGGTAGAGCTGTCTGCCCCTGAGAAGACGGGACGTGTCCAGAGGTGACCTGTCTGCCCCTCTAAAAGGACGGTGTAGGTTTGCAACAAAGGTCACTCAGGGGTTATGGTGTACCATGTTCTGGTTCAGGTGAGCTGTCTGCCCCTGCAGAAATGGGTAACCTGAGGGCATGGTTCAGCTGCTAAGGTTTTGCAGTGCCAGAGGCTGCAGGTGTGGTGTGATGTCCTGTTCTCAGTGTGTTTGTGGATTACTGTTTGGCATAAATCAACAGGGTTGGGGACTGGTGAAAGTAAAAGAAGGCGGCTACCTGAAGGAACAATTGGGTCACAAGCCGCTGTTCCCCTTCACCCCAGATGTGTTCGTTTTGAGATTAAGCGTTCATTACCCAGTGAAAGAGGGGATAGGAAAAAAGCTTGTTAGTATCCCCACGCAACGATACGAGCCCCCACCCTCGCGTTCTTGTTTTAGAAAGAGAAAGGGAGGGGGAGGATGGGTTAGGATATCTCATGGACAGATTCCTGTTTGTTTAATAAATGTTAACCCTTGACTAGATATGAAATCACTAGTGTAGCATGTGATGAGATGTAAGGAATCAGCAAGGAAATGGTTAAAGAACTTGAAAGTGAAATGCACTAGAAGCGGACAGAAGATTTGAAATATTAACAAGGTTTGTTGGATGTGAAACAAGAACATTGTGAAGAGGACAGAAGTTACTCAAGCGTTGTTGTAGCGAAAGTTTGTGAATTGGAAGACTGCCAGATAAGTGGCGCATGTTGATAAGACGGAACAGAAAGTAATTCTATGTGATAAAAGCTTATTGCAAGTGTCAGAATCTTGGTTTCGTGCTGCTAAAACATTGCATGAAGAAGCGAAGAAAGATGGCGATTGTATTGTATATGTGTACTACAGAACTGATAATGTGTGTGTCCAAAACCCCCCCTTACGGGATTTGGAACAAAGGAGGGGAGGGACATTCCTGCCCTTCCCGGCTCGAGAACAACCCACTCTGCACTTCCTCCCGGCAGCCATCTTAGTGCACCCACATCCTCACTTCCTGCCCAGCCCAGTACACTTCCTGCAAGTGGCCATCTTGGTACACTCGGAAGGCCCAACCAAGGCCTCTACCCAGTTCTCCCTGTTTTAAACCAGAATGGCTTCCACCACACTCCTGTCTTCCCCAATACGGAAGTTCCACCTTCACAGGCCGGATATATTAATGATGAAGAAGCGTCCGAGTGGGAACACAACCAGCAAGCAGCAAGGCCCCCTGCTGATGTAACCCCCAATCCAGCTCCAGACTCACAGTTCCAAATGAATCTCGAACGTATGCTGGCAACCATAAAGAACAGTGCCCCTTGTCAGCCCCCGCCCCAACAACAATCTCTGTTGTCAGAAGGGGCACCGGTGATGTATGTCGCTTTTACCCCATCACAAGCAGCTGCCATAGTGACAAGTCTGCCTGACCCAGAGAAACAACCAATGCCCTTCTACCGCAGGATGGTGCAGATACAAGAAACTTACTCAGCTGCTTGGGGAGATTTGATCAGCTTATGCCAAATTAAAGCAGGACATGTCTTTTGGCCGGTCCTGCAGGCAGCCTTCAATGATGCCTGCTTGACAAGTGCCACGTCCTATTCCTCGGGTGTGGAGTTCTGCGCCCAACTCCACGAATGGGCAAAGGAGAAACTGGTGGATCAGACTACCACAATCCAAGATATTATCCAAGATAAAGGGGAGTCTGTGGAGAAGTATCATGCCAGACTCACCCAGGCCTTTGAGGATCTGGGCTTCTCTCACTATGAAAAGGCACACACTCATATGTTATCAACTGCTTTTGTCTCAGGGCTCAGAGAAGATATCAGAAAAGGCCTGATGGTGGCTCGCCCCGAATACTGCTCTATGAAAATGTCCGATCTACTGCTGGTGGCCAGGGGTTTAGAAAACCAAAAAGTGAAAAAACCTGTGTCATCCCTTATGGCAGTGTCCTCTACATGTCCCATGAATTTGCTTGAAGCTGATGTACTGTCCAGACTACAGGCCTCAATCATTTTCACACCTGAAGGAAGAGTGAAGCTACATGCTCCCCTATCCTTGGAAGACTCATCTGCTTTGTGTTCTCTGCCTCTCATGATGATACTTCATGAAGCGATAACTCCAAGTTACATTCCACAGGAAGTACTTGACAGAATTCCTGCATGCCTATGGTCCACGGGACCAGAAGACATCGGTCACCTGAAAGTGCCACCAGTTTTAGTCAAGCTCAAAGAGGGAGCATCATTACCCCAGAAACCACAATACCCCTTGAAGCCTGCTCAATCCGCAGCCATCTCAAGACAGGTCGAGACACTTGTGTCCACTGGAGCTCTGATACCCTGTACTTTGGAATGCAATACACCCTTGTTCCCAGTGAAGAAACGGACCCCAAGAGGAGAACCAGAAAATTACAGAATGGTCCAAGACCTCCGAGCAGTTAACGAAGCCACAGTGTTGGACACCCCAATTGTGCCAAATCCACCTACCTTATTATCAGGTATACCTCCAACGGCTGAGTACTTCACTGTAGTGGACCTGGCTTACTGCACGCGTGGATCCCTGATACATCGATCCTGATGCAACTGCTCTATGATGCTCTCAAGTCTGTGCCATTTACCCTGTCAAGCGAGGCCCTGGACAATTTCTTTCTGCTGAAGCAAGCAATAACCACAGCTCCTGCTTTGGGCCTCCCAGATTATGGAATACTCTTTAAACTGTTTGTGTCGGAAAGAAATGGCCACGCCACAGGGGTCCTAGCTCAATCACATGGAGGCCGAACTAGACCCATTGGGTACTATTCATGCCGTTTAGACCTCGTGGCTAGGGGTGGCCCTTCCTGATTAAGAGCTGTCTTTGCTGCCCAAGCACTGCTGGACAAAACTTCTGACCTCGTTCTAGCACACCCCCTGCTTGTTTTGGCACCACATGACATTGCTGTCATCCTGAATCAGGTGCAACCCCGCCACTTGTCCACCGCCAGACATCTTCGGTTACATATCTCCCTCCTCCTTCCAGACAATGTGACCCTCCAAAGGTGTCTCACTCTCAACCCGGCCACTCTTCTGCCGTTTTTCGAGGGGGGACAAGAGGAAGAAGGAGATGGTGAGGAAAAAGACCCCTGTACTGCTCCACATGACTGCCTTGAAATGATGCGCATGGAAACCACACACTTACCTACAGTGAGTGAAACTCCTCTGGAAAACCCTGACTACACACTTTTTGTGGATGGCTCCAGATATGCAGATGAAGGAGGCAAGTACCACACAGGTTATGCTGTGACCTCTGAATTTGAACTTCTTCAAGCAGGAGCATTACCACCAACTGTATCTGCTCAGGAAGCGGAGATCCAAGCCCTCACTACAGCACGTAAGATAGCAGAAGCTAAAAGAGCCAACATTTACACAGACTCAAGGTACGCCCTGGGAGTGGCTCATGACTTTGGTGTCATCTGGAGAGCTAGAGGATTTCTGACAGCGGCCAGAACGCCAGTGAAACACGGTCCAGCTATCAAGGAGTTAATGGGTGCACTACTCCTGCCTGACAAAGTGGCTGTCTTGAAGGTTAAAGCACATGGCGAACTGAATTCTCAAAAAGCCAGAGGGAACCACCTGGCGGATATAGCTGCCAAACAAGCAGCGAAAGACCAACGGAAAATGCCTGAAGTGGCCGAAGAGGAGAGTGAATCTTTGGCACAGATGCCTGTGGTGGTCCATGTGCCATCTGACAGGATATACCTAGACTCTATGCAAAATGCAGCTCACTCAGAAGAACATTTGGAATGGATCGATAAAGGAGCAGAATAAGATGGAGATCTATATCTGATGAGAGGGAAAACCTGTTTACCAAAATATATGTATCCAGCAGTCGTCCAATGGGCACATGGACCTGCACATCTCTCTAAGAACTTAATGAATTCACTGATCAGCAAGTATTACTGGACCCAGGGATACCCACCCTAACCAGAAATGACTGCGCCTCATGTGCAGTATGTGCAAAATGCAACCCGGGAAGAACAGAGAAGACACCGCAGAAGCATTTGGCGAAACCCTTCCATCCATTCCAGAGGATACAGATTGATCATATACAGATGCCAAAAAGTGGCCGATATGAATATGCCCTATTGATGGTGGACATGTTCTCCGGCTGGCCAGAAGCCTATGCTGTTACAAACATGACAGCCAAGACCACGGCTAAGAAACTACTGAGCGAGCTAGTATGTAGATTTGGGGTTCCAGAGGTGATAGAGAGCGATCAGGGCCCAGCCTTCACAGCAACCCTTACAAAAGATATTTGGGCAGCACTGGGAGTTCAGTTAGCTCTACACACCCCATACCACCCTCAAAGCAGCAGGAAGGTAGAAAGGATGAATGGGACTCTAAAGAATAGGATGTTAAAGATGGCCCAGGAGACTAACATGAGTTGGCCAGACAGTTTGCCCATTGCCCTGTTCAGTGTCAGACACACCCCTTGGGGGAAACATGCTCTGTCCCCTTATGAAATTTTGTTTGGTTCAGGCCCCAGACCTGGCTGTTAGTTCCCACAGTAGTTGTAGTTCCAAACTGATGTGTTAACTAGCTATGTCACACATTTGTCTAGGGCATTAACTAATATCCATTCTCGAGTGTTTTCTTCCATTCCAGATCCTAAAGTAGATACAGGAACACACCAACTACTGCCAGGAGATTGGGTGCTAGTAAAGAAATTTGTGAGGAAGCACTGCCTTGAGCCAAGATATGATGGTCCATTTCAAGTTTTGCTGACCACAGCTACATCAGTAAAGCTAGAAGGGAAAAGCACCTGGATACACGCCTCCCACTGCAAGAAAGCTCCATCTCCTGAAGACAAGATCCTGACAACACCACAATAATGGTGTTGTATATCCTTTTCCTGTTGGGGTTAGTGGGGGCTAAGCAGGTAGCCATTACACAAAATGACAAGTTATTCACCACATTCTAGTATAACTCTTCAAACACACATGTGGCCACCTTTATCTTTGATTACTGTACCATAGTCTCCTGTCCTCCAGTTCCCTGGCAATGTAACTTATACAGTGACACACCCAGTCAAAGGAGGAAGCGAGCAGCTCCCTCCGGAAGCTTTGACCCTCATGTGTACATAGATGCCATAGGGGTCCCAAGGGGGGTCC
Organism: Rana muscosa; assembly: GCA_029206835.1. NCBI lineage: Eukaryota > Metazoa > Chordata > Amphibia > Anura > Ranidae > Rana > Rana muscosa. Next base: position 739,464,448 of record CM055118.1, read on the forward strand.
CTGATCAATTCAAGGCCAGGGACCAGGTAAAAGCTGGTTTTGAGTCTTTGATCCCCATAATAACTGTCAACAAGAATGTAGATTGGATTAATAACATATACTACAACCAACAGAGATTTGTAAATTACACCAGAGATGCCCTCCAGGGAATTGCTGACCAGTTAGCCCCCACTTCCTATATGACATTTGAGAACCAGATGGCCTTAGACATGGTGTTGGCTGAGAAAGGAGGTGTCTGTAAAATGATAAAGAAAACGGGAGCCTGTTGCACATACATTCCTGACAATACTGGCCCAAATGGTAAGGTTACTCTAGCTATAAAGAAATTAGAAGATCTGTCATTGGAGTTGAAGAAGAACTCAGGTATTACAGACCCGTGGGATCAATATTTCAGCAGGATGGGTGGGTGGCAAAAGATGCTCGCCCAGATAGGGGTTACAGTATTAATAATTCTAGTTCTTTTAGCATTGGTTGTATGCTGTATTCTGCCCTTTGTAGAGAAGTTAATGAGCAAGGCTGTAGATAACAGTACACCTACATTTCTCCACCAAGAAGAAGAGGATCCACTTATGAAGGAAGAGGATAAACCTTTCACTCCTTTACAGTCACTCTCCGTCCATAATCTCACAGTCCTATAGGGATATAGGGATAGGATAGGGAACCGCCTGACTGTCCTTCCCGGCTTCGTCAAGGGGGGTAGTGAACTAGTTACTGCCCTTCTCTATACTTAGCCTGAAAAAAGGTCCTGGGGAATGGTCCAGGTGGAGGTCAGGTCCTTTAGTTTGAGGGACAGATAGAAAATAGCCATTTTAGGGGGGTCTGTGAAGAAATGTGATGAGCATAATGTTAAACTAGAAAATGTCTATTCTCTATGCATCTTTACTATAATATAAAGTCTGTTTTGCTTTTTCATGTACACCACTGCTGTAATTCTTCCTTACTCAAATCATGCTCTAATAACTACCCCTCCAACTGAAAAGACTGGAGAAGACATAAAATGGCGGATACCCCCTTCTCCCACACATCTTTGGAATGCGGATATGAAGATAGGACCAGAGGACAGCCCAGCTTAATCATAACGTTTCTGTACTCTTTTTGTATTGCAGCCAATCAGATGTGGTTTGCAGTCTTACATTAACATAATAGTGACGTATCATGCTGTGTGTAAAAAGTTTAGTACTGCCTGGAATAAATCATTAGATATGGAAGTAACGGACCTGAACGGATGTGTCGAGTCTTACTTTCAGCATGCATGCAATGTTATCTAAACTTTACAGTTCGGAACAGTATTAGAATCCATATTAACCCCTTTGTGTTTAAACGACCATTACATAGCTACATATATCTGGTCTCCCAGCTGCTGTATCATGACAGATCCTCTCCATTAAGTTTTGGGGCTTCATCTTTCTGGTGTCCCCAAGACTTCTAAAAAATTGGTTAACCATATTTTGACGGCTGCCTGAAGATTGATCTCCTCCCATTGAAGACCTTCCCCCTCCCCCCTGCTAAGACACAACTTCGGAATACTATATTGGCTATACAGAGAATAGAATCACTTACAGCCAAGATTCATGACAGGTTGCAAATTCATTATTTAAGTGATGCAGAATAAAAGAAGTAGACATATATACAGGCCACCATTATACAAGGAAAGAGAAATTTGTTCTACACATGGAGAAGGAATAATGCCAGAGATTATGGCCTTAGCCATACACTCACTGAAATTCTAAATAAAGATGTGGATATGAGGAAAGGTTACTCGACAAAGCAGAGAAAGGCAAAGAGAAGGAAAAACCTATGAGGCTGCACTGTAATCTCTGTTTCCATTTGTCAACGTTCTAAAAGGATGAAAGTTTCCAATGCAAAAACAGGGGTCAAATAGACCAGGACTCTGCATTCAACCAGTTTATACTTAAGAAAGAAGGAGAAAAGCAGTAGAAAGAAGAGAGCAGGAGGGGAGAAGAAAAAAAAAGGAGGAAGAGAGTTAAATAGTGACAATAGCAAGAACAGATGAAATCGGATGGAAAACTCACTCTAGGAGAGCCTTACCCTCCTCATAATAAACAAACAAATTCCAGTGAAGCTAGGTTTTGGAGAATAGCTTGGGTTTGTTTGGGCCGGAGAGCACAAGATCTTCCATCTGATTCAGCTCATTCACTCTACAAAGCCAGAGCTGAATGGAAGGAGGTTGCGGGTCTTTCCATTTAAGAGAGATAGATGCAGGACTTGGTGGTGTTAAGAAGATGGGGTAGTAGGTTGGAATCTTTTAATCAAATTTGGCACCTGTGGGATTGTTGTTCTTATGGTATCTCCATAACTTCTTCATATTCCTTTGATGTTACTAATCAGTCTAATTTTATATAATTATGTTAATTACCCTTTGCCTGATGTGCTCCCCTTCCCATGTTTTCTTTTCTTTTTTTCTTTGGACATAAGTAGTATATTTTATTGTGAAATGTATTCAGCTGTGTATTTCATTTATGTATCATTTTGTTTCTGAGTAACTTACTTCATTATGGCTTGTGTATAGCTAATGTTCACTGTCTTCTTATTTGTTTTTTCTAATGAAAAACGTTTTTTTTTTTCATTTTAAATGACAATAAAAAATCTAACTGTTGCTGTAGGGTGCTGCCATATTGGATGTGATATCAGCAGCTCCAGCAGACTAATTTTCTTCACCCCTAGCTTCTATATAAAAGGTTATATAATGAGGTTAAGGAAGGGGCAGAGGAATTGGGCCAGCACAGATCCAGAAGTCAAGAGTACCATGAAATGCAAGGAGTGAGAGGGCTGTTCTAGGGAATTGACTCCTTCTGGAGTGTCAATTCTCCCGCAAGTTCTGGATCCCATTGCGTGTGAATACGATTTTTTTTATGAAAAACATACGCGCGTAATCATTTAAAATATTGGATTTTGCTGTGCTTTTACCTGCATTTTTTTACGTTTGCTAATTGCATTGTTCACGCTTTTATAAAACTTTATAATAATCATCAGGGTTAATAAATATAAATAGTGCCATTTATTATGAAAATATAAAATGATATAGCATTATAAAAGATCAGCGGGATAGTGACACATCTAGACAAAATACCAACAAGTGCTGTTAAATGGCAAATTACCCTGTATATACATTAAATGGAATGCAACTGGGCAAAATATAGATGGAGAAGGACTTAAAGTGGAACTAAACCTCCCCCACTGCTCTTCAGCTTGGCCTTTTTGGAAAAACCCAAGCGTATGTAGATGCTGGTTTCTTCCAGGAATTTGAGAGCTAAAAGAGACCAGTGTCACCTTTGCACAGATGCAGCAGATTTCCGCACATGAGCACAAATGCCACCAATTTCTGGCTGCTGGGCCATATAGCTCCCAATGCCATATACAGGAACCGACTGCTCATTCGTACATGCTTTGCAAAGTATTATTAGCATTTGTGTAGGGGGGAGGGGATAGTTGTTTGAGTGCTTTTTGTCTAAATTAAGAATGATGTTTAACGAGGAGTGTTTTTATGAAGCAGTTATAATGACACTTACCAAACATTCACTGCAGTTGTATCATCCTGGTACATGTGTTTTAAATTACAGTGATTGATTTGCCTCCACTAGACACACTAGACACGTGCAAAACGAAAAAAATAGTTTTGTTTAGTTTTGTTTTGTTATTTACATAAATTTGTTTAGTAAATTTGTTTAATCCGTTTAATTTGTTTTGTTTATTGGTATTCGAATCGATTAGAATTTTCTAATTCAAATAGTTTTCGAATTTGAAAAGTTTTCCAATTTCCAAAGAGAATAAAAGAGTATAGAAAATAAAGGAATAGAATAGAAAAAATAGAATAGAATAGAAAAGAATATAACAGAAAATAAAATAATGGAATAAGGGATTGGGTGTCAGCCTGTCAGTGCTCAGACCAAACATCGCACAATGCATCAAATTGGTCTGCATGGCTGTCATCCCAGAAGGAAGCCTCTTATAAAGATGACGCACAAGAAAGCCCGCACACAGTTTGCTGAAGACAAGCAGACTAAGCACATGGATTACTGGAACCATGTCCTGTGGTCTGATGAGACCAAGATAAACTTATTTGGTTCAGATGGTGTCAAGCATGTGTGGTGGCAACCAGGTGAGGAGTACAAGGACAAGTATATCTTGCCTACAGTCAAGCATGGTGGTGGGAATGTCTTGGTCTGGAGTAGGGATGAGCTTCTTGTTCGAGTCGAACATACGTTCGACTCGAACATCGGCTGTTCGATCGTTCGACGAAGATCGAACGATTTGGGCCGTTCGCGCCAAATTCAAGTGACGCGAACGGCCCACAATGCACTACGCCATCGCAGTGTCATCCAGGCGCTGTGATTGGCCAAGCATGCACTGTGACCCCGCATGCTTGGCCAATCACAGCGCCGGCAGCGAGGAGAGCAATGATTGGCCACAGGCAGGATGCCTGTGGCCAATTATTGCTGAGGGTGTTTAGTACACGCCCCACACTATAAAAGGCTGCCAGCACGGCGGCCTAGTGTAGTGTGTTCCGGAGCAGGGAAAGAGAAGCATAGGCAGGGACAGTGACATTTATTTTTTCTTGCTTAACCTGGATTCCTTTAGTTTAGGGAAAGAGAAGGATAGGTAGGGAGAGTGTCAGTGTGTTTTACTGTGTGAATCCTTGTTTCTAGGGACAGGGAAGGACAGTGAGGGAATTCTCCTTGTGCTATAGTGTGCTTTAAAAAAAAAAAATTTCTAGGGACAGAAAACTATAGGTAGGGAGAGTGTCAGTGTGTTTTACTGTGCGAATCCTTGTTTCTAGGGACAGGGAAGGACAGTGAGGGAAATTCTCCTTGTGCTATAGTGTGCTTTAAAAAAACATTTTTTCTAGGGACAGAAAACTATAGGTAGGGAGAGTGTCAGTGTGTTTTACTGTGCGAATCCTTGTTTCTAGGGACAGGGAAGGACAGTGAGGGAAATTCTCCTTGTGCTATAGTGTGCTTTAAAAAAACATTTTTTCTAGGGACAGAAAACTATAGGTAGGGAGAGTGTCAGTGTGTTTTACTGTGCGAATCCTTGTTTCTAGGGACAGGGAAGGACAGTGAGGGAAATTCTCCTTGTGCTATAGTGTGCTTTAAAAAAACATTTTTTCTAGGGACAGAAAACTATAGGTAGGGAGAGTGTCAGTGTGTTTTACTGTGCGAATCCTTGTTTCTAGGGACAGGGAAGGACAGTGAGGGAAATTCTCCTTGTGCTATAGTGTGCTTTAAAAAAACATTTTTTCTAGGGACAGAAAACTATAGGTAGGAAGAGTGTCAGTTTCTTTCACTGTGATAATCCTTGTTTCTAGGGACAGGGAAGGAAAGTGAGGGAAATTCTCCTTGTGCTATAGTGTGCTTTAAAAAAACATTTTTTCTAGGGACAGAAAACTATAGGTAGGAAGAGTGTCAGTTTCTTTCACTGTGATAATCCTTGTTTCTAGGGACAGGGAAGGACAGTGAGGGAAATTCTCCTTGTGCTATAGTGTGCTTTAAAAAAACATTTTTTCTAGGGACAGAAAACTATAGGTAGGAAGAGTGTCAGTTTCTTTCACTGTGATAATCCTTGTTTCTAGGGACAGGGAAGGACAGTGAGGGAAATTCTCCTTGTGCTATAGTGTGCTTTAAAAAAACATTTTTTCTAGGGACAGAAAACTATAGGTAGGAAGAGTGTCAGTTTCTTTCACTGTGATAATCCTTGTTTCTAGGGACAGGGAAGGAAAGTGAGGGAAATTCTCCTTGTGCTATAGTGTGCTTTAAAAAAACATTTTTTCTAGGGACAGAAAACTATAGGTAGGAAGAGTGTCAGTTTCTTTCACTGTGATAATCCTTGTTTCTAGGGACAGGGAAGGACAGTGAGGGAAATTCTCCTTGTGCTATAGTGTGCTTTAAAAAAACATTTTTTCTAGGGACAGAAAACTATAGGTAGGAAGAGTGTCAGTTTCTTTCACTGTGATAATCCTTGTTTCTAGGGACAGGGAAGGACAGTGAGGGAAATTCTCCTTGTGCTATAGTGTGCTTTAAAAAAACATTTTTTCTAGGGACAGAAAACTATAGGTAGGGAGAGTGTCAGTGTGTTTTACTGTGCGAATCCTTGTTTCTAGGGACAGGGAAGGACAGTGAGGGAAATTCTCCTTGTGCTATAGTGTGCTTTAAAAAAACATTTTTTCTAGGGACAGAAAACTATAGGTAGGAAGAGTGTTAGTTTCTTTCACTGTGATAATCCTTGTTTCTAGGGACAGGGAAGGAAAGTGAGGGAAATTCTCCTTGTGCTATAGTGTGCTTTAAAAAAACATTTTTTCTAGGGACAGAAAACTATAGGTAGGGAGAGTGTCAGTGTGTTTTACTGTGCGAATCCTTGTTTCTAGGGACAGGGAAGGACAGTGAGGGAAATTCTCCTTGTGCTATAGTGTGCTTTAAAAAAACATTTTTTCTAGGGACAGAAAACTATAGGTAGGAAGAGTGTCAGTTTCTTTCACTGTGATAATCCTTGTTTCTAGGGACAGGGAAGGAAAGTGAGGGAAATTCTCCTTGTGCTATAGTGTGCTTTAAAAAAACATTTTTTCTAGGGACAGAAAACTATAGGTAGGAAGAGTGTCAGTTTCTTTCACTGTGATAATCCTTGTTTCTAGGGACAGGGAAGGACAGTGAGGGAAATTCTCCTTGTGCTATAGTGTGCTTTAAAAAAACATTTTTTCTAGGGACAGAAAACTATAGGTAGGAAGAGTGTCAGTTTCTTTCACTGTGATAATCCTTGTTTCTAGGGACAGGGAAGGACAGTGAGGGAAATTCTCCTTGTGCTATAGTGTGCTTTAAAAAAACTTTTTTTCTAGGGACAGAAAACTATAGGTAGGAAGAGTGTCAGTTTCTTTCACTGTGATAATCCTTGTTTCTAGGGACAGGGAAGGACAGTGAGGGAAATTCTCCTTGTGCTATAGTGTGCTTTAAAAAAAAACATTTTTTCTAGGGACAGAAAACTATAGGTAGGAAGAGTGTCAGTTTCTTTCACTGTGATAATCCTTGTTTCTAGGGACAGGGAAGGACAGTGAGGGAAATTCTCCTTGTGCTATAGTGTGCTTTAAAAAAACATTTTTTCTAGGGACAGAAAACTATAGGTAGGAAGAGTGTCAGTTTCTTTCACTGTGATAATCCTTGTTTCTAGGGACAGGGAAGGACAGTGAGGGAAATTCTCCTTGTGCTATAGTGTGCTTTAAAAAAACATTTTTTCTAGGGACAGAAAACTATAGGTAGGAAGAGTGTCAGTTTCTTTCACTGTGATAATCCTTGTTTCTAGGGACAGGGAAGGACAGTGAGGGAAATTCTCCTTGTGCTATAGTGTGCTTTAAAAAAACATTTTTTCTAGGGACAGAAAACTATAGGTAGGAAGAGTGTCAGTTTCTTTCACTGTGATAATCCTTGTTTCTAGGGACAGGGAAGGAAAGTGAGGGAAATTCTCCTTGTGCTATAGTGTGCTTTAAAAAAACATTTTTTCTAGGGACAGAAAACTATAGGTAGGAAGAGTGTCAGTTTCTTTCACTGTGATAATCCTTGTTTCTAGGGACAGGGAAGGACAGTGAGGGAAATTCTCCTTGTGCTATAGTGTGCTTTAAAAAAACATTTTTTCTAGGGACAGAAAACTATAGGTAGGAAGAGTGTCAGTTTCTTTCACTGTGCGAATCCTTGTTTCTAGGGACAGGGAAGGACAGTGAGGGAATTCTCCTTGTGCTATAGTGTGCTTTAAAAAAACATTTTTTCTAGGGACAGAAAACTATAGGTAGGGAGAGTGTCAGTGTGTTTTACTGTGCGAATCCTTGTTTCTAGGGACAGGGAAGGACAGTGAGGGAAATTCTCCTTGTGCTATAGTGTGCTTTAAAAAAAAAATTTTCTAGGGACAGAAAACTATAGGTAGGAAGAGTGTCAGTTTCTTTCACTGTGATCATCCTTGTTTCTAGGGACAGGGAAGGACAGTGAGGGAAATTCTCCTTGTGCTATAGTGTGCTTTAAAAAAACATTTTTTCTAGGGACAGAAAACTATAGGTAGGAAGAGTGTCAGTTTCTTTCACTGTGATAATCCTTGTTTCTAGGGACAGGGAAGGACAGTGAGGGAAATTCTCCGTGTGCTATAGTGTGCTAAAGCATTCCTCATCAACCATCTTTGAAATCCTTGTTTTTTGGACAGTCAGGGAAATTGTCGTTGTGCTATTCTGTGCAAAAGCAATCATCCTCAACCATATTTAGAAATCCTTAAGTAAAGGGACAGAGAAGGACACCTGAAGGTAGCCCTTATTGCTTTTTTCCCATCTCCCTGCAGGCCATCTATTAGAATGTCTGGAAGGCAAACAAGGAGAGGCAGACAGTCAGGAGGCAATAAAAGAGGGCAAGCAGGCTCTGTGTCTGGGGGCAACAGTGCTGGTCGTGGACGCGGTGCATTGTCATCAGCACATGGCCATGGGACACGCTTGTCCTTCTTTTCGGCAGCTGGACATGTTGAGCCACATCATGCCGAAGACTTGGTAGAGTGGATGACCAAGCCCTCCTCCTCCTCCTCATCCTCTCTCACCCAGGCTCAGGGTACTGGCAAAGCAGCTGCCAAAGCGTCCTCTTCCCTGGTATCAATGTCAGACTCATCATCAGTCACTCCTTCTCTAGACCCACCATGTCCTCCTCCTGAGGAGTCCCCCGAACTGTTTGAGCACAGTGTTGGGTACATGCTCCAGGAGGATGCCCAGCGTTTCGAAGGGTCTGATGATGAAACCCAGCTACAGGAAGGCAGTAGCGTGAGAGCAGACAGAGGGGATGCTCAAGAAGGACACCAATCTGGCAGTCATGTTCCAGCAGCTGCAGCATACTGCCAGATTGGCTCCAGTGATGAGGAGGGAGGGGATGATGAGGTCACTGACTCCACGTGGGTGCCTAATAGGAGAGAGGAGGAGGAGGAGGATGAGGAGGAGGCACATCTCCAACGAGGCAGGATGCCCTTTGGTGGCCAGCGTAAGGGCAGTACACCGACGGAATCACACCGCAGAGCTCCGCCTGTGCAGGGCGCTGCCTCTGCCCGTCATTCAAAAAGTTCTTTGGTGTGGGCCTTTTTTGAGGCTAGTGCATCAGATCGCACAGCTGCTGTTTGCAACATATGTCTCAAGCGTATATCGCGTGGCCAAAACATCAGCCGCTTGGGTACCACATGCCTGACCAGACATATGTTGACCTGCCATGCAGCTCGTTGGCAAGTCTACCTCAAAGACCCACACCAAAGAACAAAGCGGACCTCTCCTTGCACCGCATCAGCTGGGATCTCCAACCCCACTATAACTTCAGTCCTCTCTGAAACATGCACTGAGAGGAATGAAGGTGTAGAATTAGGTGTGTCACAGCCAAGTACTTGCGGCCACTCTGCTGGCAGTACACCGACGTCCGATTCTAGCAGGCAAATTTCCCTGCCCCAGCTGCTGGACCGTCGAAAGAAGTTCACTCCCAGCCATCCACATGCCCAGCGGTTGAATGCTAGCTTGGCTAAATTGCTAGCGCTTCAACTGCTGCCTTTTCAGTTGGTAGACTCGGCCCCCTTCCGTGAGTTTGTGCAATGTGCGGTTCCTCAGTGGCAGGTTCCCAAACGCCACTTTTTCTCACGGAAGTCTATTCCGGCTCTCTACCGGCATGTGGAAGGCAATGTCTTGGCCTCGCTGGACAGGGCGGTCAGCGGTAAGGTGCATATTACCGCTGACTCATGGTCCAGCAGGCATGGACAGGGACGTTACCTTTCTTTCACGGCCCATTGGGTCACTCTTTTGTCAGCTGGGAAGGATGCAGGACAAGGTGCAGTAGTGTTGGAGGTTGTTCCCCCGCCACGCCTCCAAAATGCTACTACTGGTTGTGACACACCTCTCTCCTCCACCCCCTCCTCTTCTTCTTCCTCCATGGCCTCTTCCTGTGGTTTGTCCTATGAACCAGCGGTGCTCCGTAGCCGTTCAAGGGGCTACGCAAGTACGCAGGCAAAAAGATGCCATGCCGTGCTTGCGCTGGTGTGTTTGGGGGACAGAAGCCTCACTGGGGCAGAGGTCCTGTCTGCTCTGCAGGGCCAGGCCGAGAGGTGGTTGACGCCACGCCAGCTTAAGCCAGGAATGGTGGTTTGCAACAATGGCACCAACCTCCTCTCCGCCCTCCGACAGGGACAACTGACCCATGTGCCCTGTGTGGCTCACGTCCTTAACCTGGTGGTGCAGCGGTTCTTGGGCAGGTGCCCGGGCTTACAGGATGTCCTGAGGCAGGCCAGGAAAGTCTGTGTGCATTTCCGCAGATCTTATAATGCCAGTGCTCGCCTGGCTGAGCTGCAAAAGGAGTTGAACCTGCCCAAGAACCGCCTTATATGTGACATGCCCACCAGGTGGAACTCAACGTTGGCCATGCTGCAGCGGCTGCACATGCAGCAGAGGGCCATCAATGAGTACATGTGCGACTACGGCACCAGGACAGGGTCAGGGGAGCTTGGTTTTTTTTCTCCACGCCAGTGGGGCATGATCAGGGATGCATGCACTGTCCTGGCACCATTTGAGGAGGCCACGAGGATGGTGAGCAGTGACAGTGCATGCATCAGTGACACTGTACCTCTTGTCCACCTGTTGGATCACACGCTGCGTGGAATAATGGACAGGGCACTTGAGGCAGAACAGAGGCAGGAAGAGGAGGACTTCCTTGCCTCTCAAAGCCCCCTTTACCCAGACAGTGTTCCTTCTGTCCCACCCATCACACAGGAAGAGGACGAGGAGGAGGAGGAGGAGGATTGTGTCAGCATGGAGGTGGAGGCTGGCACTCAGCATCATCAGCAGCAGTCTTTTAGGGATGATTTACAGTCCCAAGAAACCAGTGGACTTGTACGTGGCTGGGAGGAGGTGGCTGCGGATCATGTCGTCCTTAGTGACCCAGAGGACTCCGGAGCGAATGCCTCAGCAAACCTACGCTGCATGGCCTCCCTGATCCTGCAAAGTCTGCGGAAGGATCCTCGTATTCTTCGGATCAAGGAGAGGGACCATTACTGGCTGGCCACTCTCCTTGATCCACGGTACAAGGGTAAGGTTGCGGACCTTATGTTACCGTCGCAGAGGGAGCAGAGGATGAGACAACTCCGGGAGGCCTTGCAGAAAGGTCTGTGCAACGCGTTCCCAGAGACTGGGAGGTTACAAACTCCTGGTCCTGGACAACGAGTTGCTGAGGCTTCGGCCAGTCAAAGAAGGAGCGGTGGGGAAGGTGGCCGTCTGACCGATGCGTTCAGACAATTCTTTAGTCCGCAGCCCCAAAGTATGATCGGTTCCAGCAACCATCGCCAGCGTCTGATAAACATGGTGCAGGAATATCTAGGGGCAAGGTCAGACTTGGACACCTTCCCCACCGAAAATCCTCTGGCTTACTGGGTCTTGAGGATGGATCACTGGCCAGAGCTTGCACAGTATGCAATTGAGCTACTGGCCTGTCCTGCATCCAGCGTTCTTTCGGAACGCACATTCAGTGCTGCTGGAGGATTTGTCACGGATCACAGGGTGCGCCTGTCCACCGACTCGGTTGATCGACTGACTTTCATCAAGATGAACCAGTCTTGGATCACCACCAGCTACCACACACCTGATGCTGATATAACAGACTAATTGATTTTAACATGTCACATCCCTTCAAGACTGATGCTGATGCTGAGTGCCTGTGCTGTTATGTTGACTGGCTATCCTCCTCCTCCGAGTCCTCAATGATATGATTGATGATGATAGCTTGGAAGATCATTTTTGTTTATGGGTGCCGCCACCAGTGGCTAAGGCCCCATTTTTCAGCCCCTGTTTTACAGGGGCGTGTAATTACAATTTTTTTAGCAATAATTTGCCATAGGGCTCATTGCTGTGCTCCAAGTACAGTATCTGTGAGGGGTTGGAGTGTTGTGGCACCAGTGCCTAAGGCCCAATTTTTCAAGCCCCTGTTTAACAGGGGCGTGTCATTACAATTTTTGAAGCAATACTTTGCAACAGGGCTCATTGCTGTGCTCCAAGTACAGTATCTGTGAGGGGTTGTAGTGTTGTGCCACCAGTGCCTAAGGCCCAATTTTTCAGCCCCTGTTCAACAGGGGCATGTAATTACAATTCTTGATCTAATAATTCACAGCAGGGCCCATTGCTGCACCCACCAAGAGTAACTCTGAGGGCTTACAGTGTTGTGGCAACGCCACCACCACCACCACCACGAAAGGCCCAATTTTTCAGCCCCTGTTCAAAAGGGGCATGTAATTACAATTCTTGATCTAATAATTCACAGCAGGGCCCATTCCTGCACCCACCAAGAGTAACTCTGAGGGCTTACAGTGTTGTGGCAACGCCACCACCACCACCACCACCACCACCACGAAAGGCCCAATTTTTCAGCCCCTGTTCAAAAGGGGCATGAAATTACAATTCTTGATCTAATAATTCACAGCAGGGCCCATTCCTGCACCCACCAAGAGTAACTCTGAGGGCTTACAGTGTTGTGGCAACACCACCACCACCACCACCACGAAAGGCCCAATTTTTCAGCCCCTGTTCAACAGGGGCATGTAATTACAATTCTTGATCTAATAATTCACAGCAGGGCCCATTGCTGCACCCACCAAGAGTAACTCTGAGGGCTTACAGTGTTGTGGCAACGCCACCACCACCACCACCACGAAAGGCCCAATTTTTCAGCCCCTGTTCAAAAGGGGCATGTAATTACAATTCTTGATCTAATAATTCACAGCAGGGCCCATTCCTGCACCCACCAAGAGTAACTCTGAGGGCTTACAGTGTTGTGGCAACACCACCACCACCACCACCACCACGAAAGGCCCAATTTTTCAGCCCCTGTTCAACAGGGGCATGCAATTACAATTCTTGATCTAATAATTCACAGCAGGGCCCATTGCTGCACCCACCAAGAGTAACTGTCAGGGCTTACAGTGTTGTGGCACCAGCACCACCATCAAAGGCCCAATTTTTACTACCACTGTTCAACAATTATATGTAATTAAAATTCCTGATATAATAGTTGACAGCAGGGCGTTCCAGCACCAACCAAGAGTAACTGTGAGTGCTTACAGTGTTGTGCCAACACCAACAACTAAGGGGCCTATTTCTGCAGAGTATATACGGCAGGTCCCTACTTTCAAACATCCAACTTACAAACGACTCCTACTTGCAAACGCAAGAAGACAACAGGAAGTGAGAGGAAATCTACCCCTTGGAAGGAAAATTCTCTCCTGTAAGAATTAATATGGGAGAAAGGTGTCTCCTCTGTACTGATGCTTTATCAGCAATCCTTGTTTCAAGAAAAACACCACATTTCAAAAACAGTTGTCATTGGGACGGAAAGTGAGGTGAAATGTTCTGAACAGGGGCACAGACAGCAAAACAAATGTTACAGGGGTGATAACCCTTACCTATGTTTTCCAAAAAGTTTAAAAATAGATTTTTGGGCTGGAGCTACACTTAAACAATGTACCTGTTCAAAATTACAAACAGATTCTACATAAGAACAAACCTACAGTCCCTGTCTTGTATGCACCGCCTGTATACGGCTGTTCAGAGTATATAGGGCCTTTTTTATTTTATGTGCGGGGTTCCCCTTAATATCCATACAAGACCCAAAGGGGCTGGTGATGGGCTGGGGTAGGGGGGGGGGTCATGGGGTAGCTATGCCATTTTTCTTAAAGATTTTCATCCATATTACCGGGACCAGACATTACATTAAAGCCGCAAGCAGTTTTAAATGGCTTTTTTTTCCTTTAGAAGTGTCATTTTGTGCAGGGACAGTTCTAAACACGGGAAACACGTGGCACTTCACAGGCATACTTTAGACACCCCCCAGGTACGATATTTAAAGGAATATTTGACTTTTTTTTTTTCACTTTATGCATCATTAAAATGACTGCTCCCGAAAAACGACCGTTTTTAAAACTTCTTTTTGCATTGATACATGTCCCCTGGTGCACAACCCGGGTTCCCAAACCCTTTTTAGGACAATAACATGCATAATAGTTGTTATAATTAGCACTTTAGAATTCGAACGTTCGCATCCATTGTATTTAATAGGGTTCTAATGTTCGTACGAACTTTCGGTCCGTTCGCGGGTTCTGGTGCGAACCGAACCCGGGGGTGTTCGGCTCATCACTAGTCTGGAGCTGCATGGGTGCTGCTGGCACTGGGGAGCTACAGTTCATTGAGGGAACCATGAATGCCAACATATACTGTGACATACTGAAGCAGAGCATGATCCCCTCCCTTCGGAGACTGGGCTGCAGAGCAGTATTCCAACATGATAACAACCCCAGACACACCTCCAAGATGACCACTGCCTTTGCTAAAGAAGCTGAGGGTAAAGGTGATAGACTGGCCAAGCATGTCTCCAGACCTAAACCCCATTGAGCATCTGTGGGGCATCCTCAAACAGAAGGTGGAGAAGTGCAAGGTCTCTAACATCCACCAGCTTCGTGATGTTGTCATAGAGGAGTGGAAGAGGACTCCAGTGGCAACCTGTGAAGCTCTGGTGAACTCCATGCCCAAGAGGGTTAAGGCACTGCTGGAAAATAATGGTGAACACACAAAATATTGACACTTTGGGTCCAATTTGGACATTTTCACTTAGGGGTGTACTAAGTTTTGTTGCCAGCGGTTTAGACATTAATGGCTGTGTTGAGTTATTTTGAGGGGACAGCAAATTTACACTGTTATACAAGCTGTATACTCACTACTTTACATTGTAAGCAAAGTGTAATTTCTTCAGTGTTGTCACATGAAAAAATATAATAAAATATTTTTTTTAAATGTGAGGGTGTACTCACTTTTGTGAGATACTGTAACCATTTTCCAAAACTTAAATAGAATCAATTTGAATTTGAATAGAATAGAAAAGAATAGAGTTGAATAGAATAGAAAAAAATAGAATAGAATAGAATAGAAAATAACACAATAGTATAGAAAAAAACAACAGAATAGAATGAATATAACCATCTTCCTATTCTAATCTATTCTTTTCTATGCTATTCAAATTCAAATTGATTCTATTTGAATGTTGGAAAATGATTATATTCTTTCTATTCTATTCTATTCTATTTTTTTATTATATTATTTTTCTATTTGTTTATTCTATTCTATTTTTTTCTATTATATTCTATTATATTTAAATTCAAATTTATTCTATTCGAAAATTAGAATTTCGGAAGATGGTTATATTTTTTCTATTCTATTCTATTCTAGTCTTTTTTTCTTCTATACTAATTATTTTGTTATTTTCTATTCTATTTTAATCTATTATTTTCTATTCTATTCAAATTCAAATTGATTCTACTTGAATTTTGGCAAATGGTTATATTATTTCTATTATATTCTATTCTGTTCTATAGTTTTTTTAATTACTTTATTCTCTTTGGAAATTGGAAAATTATTTGAATTCGAAAACTTTTCAAATCGAATTTGAAAACTATTTGAATTTGAAAACTTTTCAAATTCGAATTTGAAAACTTTTCAAATGCGAATTTAAAAACTTTTCAAATGCGAAATTGAAAGCTTTCCGAATTCGAATTTGAAAAAATTTCGAATTCGAAAAGTATTCGAAAACAATTCAAAAATTATTCAAATTTCGCCTGAATTTTTTTTTGTTATTTCGGATTCGTTTAAATTTAGTATTATTGTAAAGCTAAATTTTTTCTGAATTTCAATTTGAAACAAAACGAACCGCACATGTCTATCCTTTACTGAATTTTCGATGAATAGCTCATTCACTGCTGTATAAATATATCCATTTATAGTTAGAGTGTTATTCTCCTCAGCATTCTCCTTGAAGAACAGGGTGGTCACAGGCCTTTGCAAAGGTTTTCTTGTACAAATAAACATTTGTTACAAGGTTGTTGGGAAACACAACATTTCTTGAGGTCAGACATTTCTAGATTGTTCCATGAACGCTGTCTCTGAAGAAGCGTAATGTGTGCCATTCAGGCACAAAGCAACAAATGTTGGAAGTCAGCATGTTTTTATAATCAGGTATATTTGGACTGTTGAGCTCAGGTCATATGGAAGACATCTGGATACAGCTGGGAGTAGCCTAGAATGCCAGCAGAGCAAGATTACCCAGCAGGGTCTTTGTAACAAGGAGTAATAAATGGGAATTCATCTCCTGAAGGATGTTCTTGCATAGGCCTCCTGATGTGATGTATGGGGGGTAAAGGAGCATCAGCTCAGACCTCCTGATGAGGTGCAAATAAAAATGACTTATTTCCTGACTTACAACATCAAAGGAACAGATGTATACTGAAAGTTGACCCGGGTCAAAAAAGGTGTATACAGACTAATGCTGCCTCCTTGTGGAAGACAGTAACTTACTTCCTGGAGGATGTTCAGGGGAATAACATATTTCCTGGTGATTAGAAAAAACAGCCCCTTATAGCTTCTAATTGGACAGAGAACTACAAAGGCGGGCAGAGGGTGTTTGTGTGGGTTGTGTCTGAGTGCGCTTTAAAAGATGAGGGCAAATAATGAGGACCCTCTTTCTCACTGAGCCCAGCTGAGAGACACCGAACACTGAGGACGAACTTATCAATGTAACGTATCATCTATGCTCTTTTATTTTATATGCTCTGTATTATTCTTTTAGTGTTCTATGTTAGTATTTCTACTTTCTTTGTAAATAAACAAGACCTTTGCTTCTTTGAGCATTGTGTTTATTTTATAGCTTATATTATTATATCATTAACATTATTGTTATCAGAGCTTTGATAGACTAGCTAATTATAGGAACAGGCAAAATAATACATAGTTATACATTAGAACCCACCAGAACACCCCCCCCCCTTATTTATTTTATGCTGTATAAATATACCTCTTATATATAATTCTAACAATAAGGGGTACGTATAGTATATACCCTACTCTCTAGTCTACAGCATTCACCTTAAAGAAGTCAAAAATGTATTTGCTTGCCCAATCTGGAATTGGGCTTTAAAACTATATTGGTCTATTTTAAGGCTCCATTCACACCTTGGCATTCCGTTTTGTGGGTGGAATCGCCGCGGTTCTGCCCGTGATTCGGAAACGCGGTAAAAACGCGCAAGCGTAATCGTGGGACACCCGACGCCCAAACAAAGTACAAGAATTTATTTTGTTGGTTGGGCATTCCGCAATTTTGCTTGCATGTTTTTACCGCAATTTTACCGCGATTCGTCGGGCGAAAATCGTGTCAAAATAGTGCCGCGATTTGGTGTCATTCAAATAAGCGGGGATCGCAAGGGCATCCTGCGATTTGCTGTGTTTCTGAATCACGGGCAGAATCGCAACGATTCCGCCAGCAAAATGGAACGCCAAGGAGCCTTAAAGTTTACTTGTTTTTATCTATTTTATCATGTATCCTAAGTTTTTATTGTACAAAT
Organism: Rana muscosa; assembly: GCA_029206835.1. Lineage (NCBI taxonomy): Eukaryota > Metazoa > Chordata > Amphibia > Anura > Ranidae > Rana > Rana muscosa. The sequence goes on from CM055118.1 coordinate 739,481,872, forward strand.
AAACATTTATTACAAGGTACACCCCTTAAGAGAGGCATTTTTAACCACTTCAGCCCCGGAAGATATTTACCCCCTTCCTGACCAGAGCACTTTTTACAATTTGGCACTGCGTCGCTTTAACTGACAATTGCGCGCTTGTGCAAATTTGTACCCAAACTAAATTTGCGCCATTTTTTCCCCACAAATAGAGCTTTATTTTGATGATATTTGATCACCTCTACGGTTTTTATTTTTTGCGCTATAAAAAAAAAGACAATTTTGAAAAAAAATACATTTTTTTTTTACTTTTTGCTATAATAAATATCCCCCCAATTTTTTTTTTTAATAATTTCTTCATCAGTTTAGGCCGATATATATTTTTCTACATATTTTTGGTAAAAAAATCGCAATAAGCTTATATTGATTGTTTTGTGCAAAGGTTATAGCATCTACAAACTATGGGAAAGATTTATGAAATTTTTATGGCATTTTTATAATTTTTTTTTTTACTAGTAATAGCGGTGATCTGCAATTTTTTGTGGTACTGTGACATTGCGATGGACAGATCGGACACTTTTGACACTTTTTTGGGACCATTGACAATTATACAGCGATCAGTGCTATAAAAGTTGCAGTGATTACTGTGTAAATGTCACTGGCAGGGAAGGGGTTAACACTAGGGGGCGATCAAGGGGTTAACTGTGTGTTACCCCAGTGTGTTATAACTGTGTGGGGATGGGAATGACTAGGAGAGGAGACATATCGTTTTTCCTACTTAGTAGGAACAAACAATATGTTTCTTCTTCCCTGTAGAAGGTGGAACTCACTGTAGTAAGCACCATTACTATAGTGCAGGGATATGCAATTAGCGGACCTCCAGCTGTTGCAAAACTACAAGTCCCATCATGCCTCTGCCTCTGGGTGTCATGCTGTCTGAGTCTCGCTATGCCTCATGGGACTTGTAGTTTGGCAACAGCTGGAGGTCCGCTAATTGCATATCCCTGCTATAGTGGCTGCTGCTAGTTTCTGGGTCCAGTGCCAAGTGGCTGCTCCGCTGCCTAATGTTCTCTGATTGGATGGGGTAGAGATAATGATGTCACCACCCTGCCTTTCTACTTCCTCCAATCAGAGAATTTCTGCCTTCACTGACAGATTGCAAAGTGTTCCTTAAATGGTGCCTGTGCCAAGTGAGCAACCTCTTGTGCTCACAATGCAGCAGGGAAGTCACTGCATGGAACCTGGAAGCCAGTGGAGATCACTGTAGTAGCAGAACCTACCACAATGATTTCCAGCTTCCACAGGTATGGCAAACACACATACTTACATTGGTCCAGGCTGGTACTAATGTAACTATGTAAAAATTGTTATACCTAGACTTCAACTGTAAAGAGAAAACACATACAGTATCTCACAAAAGTAAGTACACCCCCTCACATTTTTGAAAATATTTTATTATATCTTTTCATGTGACAATACTAAAGAAATTAAACTCTGCTACAATGTAAAGTAGTACGTTTGTGTAATGGTGTAAATTTGCTGTCCCCTCAAAATAACTGGCAACAAAAGTGAGTACACAAAAAGTGAGAACACAAAAACGTCCATCTCCAATAGCTTATATAGAACTAATAAACAATAAACTTTTTATGTACTTTTCTGAACATATAAATAAAAAGAAAGTTCTTACATTATTTTGCACATCTTAAAAGGAGTTTCTTCCATAACTATATCAATCACAGATAAACCATGAAAATTACTCTTGCCGTCTTGTGTGCTCACAGCAATTCAGTAACTCTTTCCTTGTAGTTGATACCGGAGGGACTTTTCTTTACACACATATACCGTATATCATGTTCTGTACTGTGGGAACATGTGGTAATTGCATATCAGCTACTGTTAAAACTTAATGAACATTAGGTTCATGAGGAATGTAGCTCTAAGTTTTAAAAGCCCTTCATTAAATTATACTAATTAAATATTCATTATTTTTTCCATCGTTAGTTCACATTATGCATACTTTTTCTTCATTAAAATGGCCCAGGGTAATAACTTCTTTACCACTTATTCAAGGAGTTTTGTGGCAGAAATTAGCATTTTCCTAACACTACTATACATTACTCTGGACTTATGGCAGATTTCTTTCTTATTATGATGTGCCTGCTGTGGGATATATAGGAATAGATCTTTTTTACCCTTTAGAATGATGTTGTACTTGTATTTTATGAGTATATTAGAAACAGGAACATGACACGTTGGTCATTTTACCTGGATGTAGAGGCAGCAGCTGTGCTAAGCCACAGAATGAAGATCATTTCTGAACTGTACTGACATTTATCTATTCTATATGGAGGAATCTTCTGGTGTAAAGAAATTATGGGTTATTGTAAAATAATATATAACTGGATAAAAAAAAAAAAAAGCATTTTGTCATGGATGGTAGGGGGGTCTATAGACGGAAAAAAAAAAGAAAGAAAATGTTCCTGAAAATGTACCAGTATGCCAATCAATAATGAGAAAATACAAATTCCCAGGAATTAAAAAAAGAATACACATGCTGTCACAACTCACAAATGATGGGCTTGTGTGAGTCTCCTGGTGCTTCTAGTCAGTGCTCTCCAGCAGGAAATAAACTAGTATGCAGGCTTATGCATAACACGCAATGATTTTCCAGACATTAGAAGATTTACATAAAGACTTAGTGCAAATATACAGCAGACTCATGTCCTTTTTCACATTCATGCATACTTGACTGCAATATCAAAATGTCAAATTTATTTTTATGTTATATATCTCAAAAGGCAGGCAGTGCATACATGCAGACATTACAAAAATCTACTAAAAGCAAACACACGTGGAAAAAAGTTACCTAGCCTCTTCAGCACACACACCTTACACCCCCTATGGACCAGAGCAATTTTTACATTTCTGCTATGAGCAGGCTTTTACTTAAAGCAGAGTTTCAGACAAATTTTTATGTTATTTTTTTTTGTTAAAAATACCCCAAGTATAGTCAGGGCTCATGCATTTATCCTGCAAACTGTCCCCTGCTTTGTGTGCAGCATGTATAACTTACTTTATACTGGTCCTGTACAGCGTGGCCATCTGTAGTCAAAAGCCGCAGTGTCCTTCTTCTGGGATTCCATACATGCTAGCTACCCAGCATGCACCTCCCGATCTCGCACAGTGCGTTGGAAGCGAGTCCCACAGCGATGCTTGCTATGAGCCGATGCTCCGTCAGAATAGGTGACCTATGAGATTAAGTAACGGAAGTGATGTTCTGACAGCTTTGGTTTGAAGAAGAAGCGCCCACTCTGATGTCACTTCCGGTTGCCTGGATTCCATGCTGGTCCTGACAGAACGGCTCTCCATCTTGGATCAGAGACACAGTATTTCCCATCGATGGTCGGCTGGAACCTCCACCTGCAGCTGTCTTTACTCCCAGGAGGCATCCCGCTGGACGTTAAGGATTCATTGATATGCCTGTTTTTCACTTCCATCTTGTACGTTTTTTTAACCCTTCTTTGTCATTAACCACTTGCCGACCTGCCGACGTCATTATACTGAGGCAGGTCAGCACGATCCTGCGAACAGTCGTAGCTGTACGTCGGTTCGTTTAAGCGGGATAGTGGGCGGGGGTGCCGATGCTCGTGACCGGCGGACGCGATGACCGCTGGCCACGAGTGATTGCGGGCACAAGAGTCAGAACACACACATCCCTGTTCTGTTCTGTTCTGAGAGGAGATGCAGATCATCAGTTCCTATAAGCTGGGAACCACAATCTGTCGAATCCTATAGTGAGTCCCACCCCCCTACAGTTAGAACACACAATAGGGAACACAATTAACCCCTTTATCACCCCCTAGTGTTAACCCCTTCCCTGCCAGTGACATTGACATTTACACAGTAATCAGTGCATTTTTATGGCACTAATCGCTGTATAAATGGCAATGGTCCCAAAAATGTGTCAAAAGTGTCCGATGTGTCCGCTATAATGTCGCAGTACCGATAAAAATTGCAGATCGCCACCATTACTAGTAAAAAAAATATTAATAAAAATGCCATAAATCTATCCCCTATTTTGTAGATGCTATAACTTTTGCGCAAAACCAATCAATATACGCTTATTGCGATTTTTATTATCAAAAATATGTATAAGAATACATATTGGCCTAAACTGAGAAAAAATTAGCTTTTTTGTAAAAAAAAATAGGGATATTTATTATAGTAAAAAGTACAAAATCTTTCGTTTTTTTCAAAATAGTCGCTCTTTTTTTGTTTATAGTGCAAAAAATAAAAACTGCAAAGATTATCAAATACCACCAAAAGAAATCTCTATTTGTGGGAAAAAAAGGATGCCAATTTTGGTTGGATACAACGTCGCACGACCGCGCAATTGTCAGTTAAATCGACGCAGTGCCGTATCGCAAAAAATGGCCCGGTCATTGAGCAGCCAAATCTTCCAGGGCTGAAGTGGTTATAAGTGTTTTATTAATGCACTTAGTTAGCCTTCTTCTCTGATTTATGTTCCATCAGCTGAATACCTACTGCGCATGCGTAGCAGGTTTGCTAATGTGACCGAACACCTGCAGTCAGAAGGCGGCAGCGGACATGTTACTACACCCAGCTACGTCTTGAATTTCATTGTCATTTTTGCAATAAACTGAGTGGAGATAAATAATTATAGTATATTGACATCTGTGATGCTGTTTTGAATGTTACATTTTGAAAGAAAATGGATGCCAGCAGTAGGAAGGTGGCGGAGGCCATCTTGGTACACCCTACACTGGTCAGCGCTAAACCTTTATGCTTTGAAAATGTAACATGAAAACAGCATGACAGATCTCAATATACTATATTGATTTAAATACGCTCACTTTATTCAATAAATGACTGTGAAATTCAAGACAAAGCTGGGTGTAGTAAGATGTCCGCTGGTGCCTTATGACTGCAGGTGTTCTGTCAGATTAGCAAACCTGCGCATGTGCAGTAAGTATCCAGCTGACAGAATGTCCCTTCCGTTACCTAATCTGATGGCTCGCCTATTCTGACAGAACACCGGTGATGCCCATTGACTCCTGGGATTGAAGACACTCATCTCCCAGGAGCCAATGCAAAGCCGGAAATGACGTATGTCGCCATGGCGACATAATGAGGAAGATAACAGATATTTCAACATAAATAAGGTAAAGGAACTGACCAAAAAAAAAAATGCCAATTTGTTTTTAGCATGCACACAAGTGCTGCATGGTGGCAAGTCTAAAATATGGGTGGAACTCCACTTTAAAGAGGATAAATAAAAGTCAGCATCTACAAATACTGTACCTGCTGAATTTTAATAAACACATGCTTACCAGTCCAGGGATCCAGTGTTGTCCTCTCCCGGGCCTTTTTTTGCATCCCTGGCACCACCATCTTCAATGTGAGAAGCCATCTGTGACTTCCTGTAGTTTCACAACTGGCTCCCCACTGTGCATGCACAAGTTGTGCTGTACTTGACGTGTTCCAGGCACCTGGCACCTTTCAGGGGGAGGGGGTGCAGATACCTGTCTAAGACAGGTATTTGCACCCACTTCCGGGCATAGACTCCTGTGGGAGTCTACGCCACTTCCCATCCCCCCCCCCCCCGCAGTCTCCTGGGAAACACACTGTTCCCAGGAGAGAGCGGGGACCAGTGACGGCGCGTCGCGCTACTCGCGCATCCGCAGTAGGGAACCGGGCAGTGAAGCCGAAAGGCTTCACTTCCTGATTCCCTCACCGAGCATGGCGGCGGCAGCATTCGAGGACCGAGCAATTGCTCAGCCTCGCCTGCCGACATCGCGGGCGTGCTGGACAGGTAAGTGTCCATTTTATAAAAGTCAGCAGCTGTAGTATTTGTAGTTGCTGGCTTTAAAAATGGCCCCCAATATTAGAAGAAAACAAAGACAGCAAAGGGGTAGATTTTCAAAAGGGAAAAACTTCCCCCTTTGCAGTTTGTAAGCTTCCCCTGAACAGCTTCCAGTTCACTGACACTATGGCTGCTCTGTGCCCCCTCTTTTATAAGAGACTAGCTTAACCAAAAGCCACATTATTGGCCCTTCTAAGACTGCTATAGTTCAAAGGCCATGCAGTGCATTATAGTTAAAAAAAAAAAAATCTGGGGTGAATCTGCACAAAACTTTTCTAGGACAATTAATCTCGAAGCAATAGGATTTGACTCAACCTATTATAGCGGTTAAACCTACCAGCCCCCAAGTCCATTTAGTGATATGTGAATAATTGTATCCTAAAATATTTCCCCAAAAATAATGTTTAAATTATCATAATTGCATAAGTTTAGGAGATACAAAAATGTCAAATCAGGATTAGTAATATTGGTATTAAATGATCTGAGACCAGTATTGAAATTATTAGACATGTGCACTGCTGAAAGATGTGTTCATTTTCATTTTCGTTTCATTGGTTTTTTTGTTTTGTTTTTTTTTGTTTTTTCGGGTCACTTGTTGTGATCGAAATTTGTTATTTGGAATAAATTCGTAACCTTCCTTTTTCTAAATTTGAATCTGTTATGTTCCATTTGTTTAGATGCAGTATTCGCAAATTTGAAAATTTGAAAATTCGTAAATTCGATAATTCAGAAATTCGTAAAATTCGTAAATTTGGAAATTTGAAAATCCAAAAATTAGAAAATCCAAAATAATAACTAACTAACTCATAATAACTATTAAATTATAGGTATTGGAGTTTCCTTTCAAATTTGTCTGTTTATGAACATAACAAAAATACGAATGTATCCGAAGTTACGAATTATCCGAAATAATGAATGCCTCATCCAAATGAATAGAATGTAACAAATTACTTTAATCAATAATAATAATTTTAAAAAATCATGAATTATGAATTACGTTATACTAGTTTAGATGCGGCATTCGTTATTTCGAATAATTCATAATTTTGGATGAATTCGTATTCGTTACGTTCACTAACAGACAAATTTGAAAGGAAATTCCAATACCTATAATTTAATAGTTAGTAATAGCTATTATTATTAGTTAGTTAGGTATTATTTTGGATTTTCGAATTTTCAGGTGTTCAAATTTTCGGATTTTCGTTTATATTTTCAGATTTTTGTTCTTTGGAATTTTCGTAATTTCATTCTTATTTTCAGATTTAAAATTTTTCTATTTTTCAAATTTACAAATTTTTGGATTTTTCATCTTCGGAAAAATTTGTTTAAACAGGTTTTCATTAATTTTAATATTTCCGAATTAACGAATTTGTCGAATTTCGACGAAAAATGTATTTTAAACAAATTGCACATGTCTGTTTCAGGAAGCAGACCCAGCATTTTTAGGCTCAGCTCCAGGAAGTAAAGAGAGATGGATTAATCTACTCTAGGTGAAAAAAGTCCCCATGAGAAGAATGGGGAGGAAAATAAATATAGGATGAGCAAGAATAAAACACTTGTAATTATTGTAGTATGTATCTGTAGATTTCCACTACTAAACATATCTAAAGTGAATTTTTTGTAATTTGTAAGCTATGGATGAAGTTAATCTTTAAGCAAATCATTAAAAATAAACTGCCTTCTATTTTTTTGTAACAAACACGGTGCCATCCTAGCCTCTATTTAAATGTGCAGTTGCAGTTTTGAAGCACATGTGATTAGCAAATGACTCTAGCCATTTGAAGGCTTGGAAAGTTTTATTTATAGCTGACATAAGCACACTGACAACTGTGACATTGGTCATCAGAGGCATGCTTTGAACTTAGTGTAGTTGGGAAACAGTTACATTGGTGCATTTAATTCCATTTTAAGGTTCTAAATTAAATAGAAATTGGGTTAGACAGAAAAATATAAAACTTAACCTAAAAATAAGATACACTTAATCACCCGTGTCTTTAACCACTTTGCCTCTCTGCATGTACTAAGTACATCCAGAGACTAGGGATGAGCCGAACACCCCTTGGTTCGGGTCGCATCCATTATCTGTATTGCCGGGACCCGACAATTTTCCTTCAAAAATGACATTTTGTGCAGAGAACCAAATTTTTTTCAAAAAATGCGTGGGGGTCCCCCCAAAATTCCATTACCAGGCCCTTCAGGTCTGGTATGGATATTAAGGGGGACCCCACGTCATTTTTTTAAAAAGAGAATGGCATGGGGGTCCCCTCAAAAACCCTGCACCAAATTTAAAAAAATGGCGTGGGGTTCCCCCAAAAATCCATACCAGACCCTTATAGGAGCACGCAACCTGGCAGGCCCCAGGAAAAGAGGGGTGACGAGAGAGCGCCCCCCCCTCCTGAACCGCACCAGGCCACATACCCTCAACATGGGAAGGATGCTTTGGGCGTCTGACATTTCTTTTATAAACGAGGGTGGGGCCACCCGTGACGTGGATGAGTGACCCTGCCCAGTTCTGACGTAACGGGGTTTCCGGCGGCTTCCCCGTGGTATCACGGGTGACCCCGCCCCCCTCTGGCACGTCACGGGAAAATAAATTACGGTAATTCTCTATGATCGGCGGCGGGCGGAGGACTGTGCCGCCTGTGACAATGTCCTGACTAAATCAAATGGAGGAAGATAAGAAGACATCCCCTGTGCTCTGATCTTCAGTGCCAGACTGGCAGTGATCTGTCTGTGTTTCCCACCAAGCTTGCTCACCGTCATGTTGTCTGTCACCACCAGTCTCCTGATACAGCCAGCTCTGCCTCTCTGCCCATTGCCGCACGGTCCCCCCCAAGGCCGCTCTCCCTCCTGGCCTTGTCTGTCCTCCTGAACAATGGCAGGCATCAGTGGAGTCTCTGGCGGCAGTCCAGGTGACAGATGGAGCCTGCCAAGACTCGAGGCGGGTAGCATTTAAAATAGTTTGTTCCTCGCACTGGCAGCGGCAGGGTCACGTCGTCGGATGCAGAGAGACTAGTATACAGCTGCAGAGGTGAGCCCCAGTCACCTGGTAAGTAAACATTTTCACTGTTACTGAAATTGCATAATGATTGTAAAGTGTATATACAGATTTAGTGTATAATCTGCCAATCACTGATTTGTGTGTACCGAGGGGTCCCCGCCCCACCTTCCTTGGTGAGGTTGCATTTGATTGATGCTGGTGAGGTTGCATTTGATCGCTGCTGGTGAGGCTCCATTTGATCGCTGCTGGTGAGGCTGCATTTGATCGCTGCTGGTGAGGTTGCATTTGATCGCTGCTGGTGAGGTTGCATTTGATTGCTGCTGGTGAGGGGTTGCATTTGATCGCTGCTGGTGAGGCTGAATTTGATCGGTGCTGGTGAGGTTGCATTTGATCGGTGCTGTTGAGGTTGCATTGGATGGGCACTGTTACTAGGAGTCAGTGAGGCTGAGGCATGCAGATGGGCACAGTGAGGCTGAGGCATGCAGATAGGCACAGTGAGGCTGAGGCATGCAGATGGACACAGTGAAGCTGCAGATAGACATTGTCGACCCTCTTTTCCACTTACAGTAGCTGCTGCCTTTCTCACCCTAGGCTTATACTCGAGTCAATAAGTTTTCCCAGTTTTTTGTGGTAAAATTAGGTGCTTATATTTGGGTAGGCTTATACTTGAGTATATACGGTATATATATATATATATATATATATATATATATATATATATATATATATATGTAGCGGGTATGTACTTTCCCGGGTGTAAATTTGAACTTGACAAAGACATTAGTGATGTGTAATTCCCTGCAGCCCAGCAGGTGGCGCTGTCACCCTGGGCTGGGGTTGAATCATTGCTGTGTGTTGTGCCTCCTTTTTGTCCTCCCTCGGCAGCAGTATGGTGGGGCGGGGAACCCGCCGTGCTTGCTGGGAGAGGGTATAAAGGAGGTCGGCCATCTTTGTCACAGGGTCGAAGTCCAGGGCACCTTCAGCCTGTGGACGGTGGTTCGTGTTGGTTCTCTAGGCGGGCCTAGGCCTAGAGGACAATCGGAGGTCGTGTTCCATCCCAGGCACCTTTAGCCTGGGGTGAGGTACTCAGATGGAGGTCCGGAGCTCAGTGCCCAACAATGAGTTCCGCGAGGGAAGGAGATCCTAGGGAACCCCGGGAGTGGGTACCCGAATCCGGGAAGCGTAATGGACCGGGGAGAGCTCCTCATTCGAAGACCTGGTGCAGCAGATTGCCAGTGACGGATGAGTCTCTCACCGGAGACCGCTTGGAAGGAAATCCCCCCCTCGTTCGGAGACTGCAACCCACTTTCCGGAAGGAAAGTGGAGAACACATTGTGTCTGGGCCTATTCGCATCCACACCTCCTTTTCTGTTCTGTTTCTATCAAGGGAGTTCAACTGATTGTGTTCATTCGAGAAGAATAAAGGAGTGTTGAACTTTAATGGTGTGGGGCTCATTTCCTGACAGACATTGTTCAAGGTAACTCTCGGTGGAGGCTCCAGGTGCACAGCACTGACCCGAAGGTAAAAGAACTTTGCTTGTATCACACTGACACCTGTGATAAAGGCCTGGTGTAGTGTCCCCGCTCCCTTCCCCTCTAAAAGATACCCCTAGACAAGAGACAGACGAGCTGAAGAAAGAGAGGAGAGTGAGGAGGCCGCTACACGTGGGGGCTCGGGTTCGGTATAGTGTTTGTGCACCACAGTATTGAACGTGTCTGCTGGAAGAGTTACGCGAATAGGCAGGCCTTCATTGGCCGAAGTGCATCCCTGCTCAAAGTCGTGGACATGACCCAATGAAGGGAAAGGCCCGCGCAGAAGAGTGGAAAGAGGGGGAAGTTCAGCCGTGTGAAGTAGTACACGTGGGGGCTTCTATTGCACTGCGCCACCAGGCACACCCCCATCGCTTAGTTCGTGGGCGTGACTCAGAAACAGAAAAGAAGAAAAGCCCGCGAACTGGAGCAACGGGGAGGAGTCCAATACGTGTGAAGGACTACACGTGGGACATTGGCGCAAAAACTCTGCAGTGTGCAATGGATCAGCAACAGGTCGCCATGTTCGGACATACGTTGTGGATTCCAGTTCACCTTTCCACCATGACATTGACTGCTGCTGCTCCGGTAACAGATACAGGGATCCGGCTAAAGCCAAGGGGTCGATTCGCCCTGTATTCGTGCATGGACGTTGAGGCCCTGGGTGTGATTTGTCCCGGCTGTTCGGGACTGGTGTGCCAGCTGAAGCCATTCGGGCGATGTGAGGCCTGTGGGGAGTTCCTGTTCAAAGTGGATCCGGTGGTTGAGAAGCCGAGAACCATCTACCCCGGCCGTGCTGCGGGCAACACCACTCAGAGAGGAGGAATCACTGCTGTGACAGCCATCCCTGCGCACACTGCAGTGACCGCGGAGGAGGTCATAAAACTTCAACGGGAGAAATCCGAGGATGCTGACTCGGTCACCACGAACTCGTAGCGTCCACCACCGAAGAGAAAGACCGGCATGGTAGCCCCGACCAGCGGTTGTGGTGGACCGTCTCGCCTGCTTACGCCCGGTCAGGATGGATCCGTCGACAAGAATTCCGGACGTCCCGGTTCAAGTAAAGGCCGAGGTAAGCCTGGCGGAGAGATTTGGTGTGTGGGAGGAGGTGAAAGCTCGGTCTCCACTACAGGGTACCTGCCTGCGGAGGAGTGTGACACCTCTGACCTAGAGTCGCTCTCGGACATGGGAGACGACGTTGCTATAGACTAACTGTTTGCAGAGAAGGGCTGGAACAAAGTACCTCTCGCTTCATTCCGGAGGACCAGGGATCCACCCATGTCTACAAGGGAAAGTACACCCCGGGTGGAGGCACCAGCGCCTGAAGAGAGGTCCCATCCCCAGCCTGCTTCTACATCCCCGGTGCCATCTGTACCGAAGACCGGGGAAAAGAGACTGTTACTGCGGGCACCAATGCCCAGATCAGATGTGATCAAGGTCCCTCGCCACCCGGACTCGATAGTGTTGCCTGGCGAAGGGGACAGAGCTACCATGCCTCCTTTGGCGAGACTACAACGGCTATTTGGCCAGAAGGTTGCTGCAGACTACGGATGGGAGTATCCGTACTTGTCGAAGGAACTGCTCTATGAGGTGGAAGTGTGCCGGGAGCGCTGGTACAATGACTTTGTGTGGACCCACCTTCAGGTTCCCCACGCCCGCAGGTACCTGGCATGCTCTCCAAAGGCCTCTCAATGTTTTAAAGTCTGCAAGGCAGAATGGATGTTGGGACGACACATCCATGCAGATAAAGTGTTGATCCGGCGCAAAGAAGAAGATGTGGAGTATCATCTGGAAACAATGGATCAGCACTTGAAGCCACTTGTTCTGCCGCATCCCCGGTTTTACCTGTAGGAGAAAAGAGACTCCGTTCTTATCATGCTGCTGAACTTTCTGGGGCCCGTTGCTTCTGTGCCTTAAAGAAGTGAAGGACTGTTCCTGTTATTTTTTTCACTTTTATGCAAGAGATCATAGACTCTGGGTAGATAGGGCCAAAGAGAAGAGAAAAGTTCTACGAGTGCAGTTACCGCAGTGCTGTGACTAGGTGGCAGTGTTGCGCAACATTAAGACACTTTTCATGCACCCACTCTTGGAGAAAAGGGATTTCTTTCCGGAGAAGTTTATTTTCCATTACACGAATACAGGTGTCAGGGTTATATGTGTTAATCCTTTCTTTTCCCTCTGCAGGAGAGCATCCCATCAAGTCCACTGAGGATGGGGTGGGTCTTAGTCAGGATGGGGGGGAAGTCAAATGTGAATATGTGATTCAAAGTTATGAGTCAATGCTATTGTTTCTCTTTTGTCTTTTATTCCCTTTCTTTACAGGGCTCAGACACAATGTTTTAGTTGGAGAATTTTCGAAAGTTTTATATTTTGTACAGTTGTTAGTCGGTTTCTGGATTGGATTATGTCAGCCGTTGAGGGCATGATTTACTCCAGACACTGGGGACCAGTGTCAAACCACCAGGGGGAGAGTGTAGCGGGTATGTACTTTCCCGGGTGTAAATTTGAACTTGACAAAGACATTAGTAATGTGTAATTCCCTGCAGCCCAGCAGGTGGCGCTGTCGCCCTGGGCTGGGGTTGAATCATTGCTGTGTGTTGTGCCTCCTTTTTGTCCTCCCTCTGCAGCGGTATGGTGGGGCGGGGAACCCGCTGTGCTTGCTGGGAGAGGGTATAAAGGGCTGACCATCTTTGTCACGGGGTCGAAGTCCAGGGCACCTTCAGCCTGTGGTAGGTGGTTCGTGTTGGTTCTCTAGGCAGGCCTAGGCCTAGAGGACAATCGGAGGTCGTTTTCCATCCCAGGCACCTTTAGCCTGGGGTGAGGTACTCAGATGGAGGTCCGGAGCTCAGTGCCCAACACTGAGTTCCGCGAGGGAAGGAGATCCTAGGGAACCCCGGGAGTGGGTACCCGAATCCGGGAAGCGTAATGGACCGGGGAGAGCTCCTCATTCGAAGACCTGGTGCAGCAGATTGCCAGTGACGGGTGAGTCTCTCACCGGAGACCGCTTGGAAGGAAATTCCCCCCCTCGTTTGGAGACTGCAACCCACTTTCAGGAAGGAAAGTGGAGAACACATTGTGTCTGGGCCTATTCGCATCCACACCTCCTTTTCTGTTCTGTTTCTATCAAGGGAGTTCAACTGATTGTGTTCATTCGAGAAGAATAAAGGAGTGTTGAACTTTAATGGTGTGGGGCTCATTTCCTGACAGACATTGTTCAAGGTAACTCTCGGTGGAGGCTCCAGGTGCACAGCACTGACCCGAAGGTAAAAGAACTTTGCTTGTACCACACGGACACCTGTGATAAAGGCCTGGCGTAGTGTCCCCGCTCCCTTCCCCTATAAAAGATACCCCTAAACAAGAGACAGACGAGCTGAAGAAAGAGAGGGAAGTGAGGAGGCCGCTACATATATATATATATATATATATATATATATATATATATATATATATATATATTTACAGCGCTCTATATACACAAGCCATAAAAATTTAAAAATAAAGTGCCAAAATAAATACCAGTTAAATATACATATCAGATAAATATACCGTAGATACTCGAGTATAAGCCGAGATTTTCAGCCCTTTTTTTTTGGGCTGAAAGTCCTCCCCCTTGGCTTAAACTCGAGTCAGTGAAATGTAACATTGTAAATTGTACCTGAAGGCTGCGACGTCCATCGTTTAAAACTCGCGGTCTCTTCCTGGTCCCTTCCGTTATAGGCGGAACTGTGTCTGCTGAGAATCGCCTATCACGAACGTTCTCTCATCCTCAGTTTCCCAGCAGACGTCCGTGATTGGTGGAAACTGAACACAGTGTCTGCTGGGATGGGTGAAGATGAGAGAACGTTCATGATAGGCGATTCTCAGCAGACACAGTTCCGCCTATCACGGAAGAGACCAGGAAGAGACCGCGAGTTTTAAACGATGGACGCCGCAGCCTTCAGGTACAATTTACAATGTTTAATTTTAATTCTAGGGAAACAGTGAGGATGGGCACAGTGAGGATGGGCACAGTGAGGATGGGCACAGTGAGGACAGGAACATGTGAGGACAGGAACATGTGAGGACAGGAACATGTGAGGACGGGAACATGTGAGGACGGGAACATGTGAGGACGGGAACATGTGAGGATGGGAACATGTGAGGATGGGAACAGTAAGGTGGCAATGGGCTTAGTGAAGTTGCAATGGGTGGGCATTGTTGACCCTCGGCTTATACTCGAGTCAGTACGTTTTCCCAGGTTTTTGTGGTAACATTAGGTACCTCGGCTTATACTCGGGTCGGCTTATACTCAAGTATATACGGTACATATAAACAGGCTTCACAAAAGCAAAATCAGTCTGTATATGCAGTAAAGCATGCTTGTTATACTGTGGAACCTAAGGGGTTAATCCTCTGCATTGTGTAAAAAGGCTGCTTGATCCTCCCCTTCTTTTACTGTCCCCAATCCATCTGTTGATAGTACAGAGCCTAGGAGGCACTGTGCACATGCTCAGTTTGGTGTGTATTGCCAGAGAGTGTTTTTGTTTGTTTTTTGGGAGGGTGCATGTGATATGGGACTGTGAGAACTCTGGGACCCATTTAGCCCCAACATAATTTAAAGTATTTTTGTCCTTTAAAGCAGTATCAAACCCAAAAACAAAAATGTATTACAAGTTCTTTGATGTGGTGGCTGCATTAGTTTCCTTTTTTTTTTTGGCTTTTTTTCCCTTTAATTTGCCCTGTTGAACCAGCCAGTAAATATGTTTTTTTTTAATTTGCCTTAATAGATAATGCCTGCAAATATGGCAGTTAGATGGTTGAGATTAGGGATGAGTCGAACACCCCCCGGTTCGGTTCGCAGCAGAACATACGAACAGGCAAAAAATTTGTTCGAACACGCGAACACCGTTACAGTCTACGGGACACGAACATGAAAAATCAAAAGTGCTAATTTTAACCACTTCAATACCATGCACTTATACAGCTTCCTGCCCAAGCCAATTTTGAGCTTTCAGCGCTGTCGCAATTTGAATGACAATTGCGCGGTCATGCTACACTGTACCCAAACAAATTTTTTATCATTTTGTTCCCACAAATAGAGCTCTCT
This sequence comes from Rana muscosa, assembly GCA_029206835.1. Lineage (NCBI taxonomy): Eukaryota > Metazoa > Chordata > Amphibia > Anura > Ranidae > Rana > Rana muscosa. The sequence goes on from CM055118.1 coordinate 739,497,349, forward strand.
TTCGGTGGTATTTGATCGCCTCTGCGATTTTAATTTTTTGCGCAACAAATAAAAAAAAGAGGGAAAATTTTGAAAAAAAATACGTTTTTCTTTGTTTCTGTTAATTTTTTTTTGTAAATAAGTACCTTTTCTACTTCAATGACAGGCACTGATAAGGTGGCACTGAAGGGCACTGATAAGGCGACACTGATGGGCACCGATGAGGTGGCACCAATGAGGTGGCACTGATGAGGTGGCACTGATGGGCACTGATAGGCGGCACTGATGGGCACTGATATGTGGCACTGGTATGCGGCACTGATGGGCACTCATAGGTGGCACTGATTGGCACTCATAGGTGGCACTGATTGGCACTCATAGGCGGCACTGATTGGCACTCATAGGCGACACTGATGGGCACTTATAGGCGGCACTGATGGGCACTTATGGGTGGCACTGATAGGTGACACGGACGGGTACTGATAGGTGGGCACTTATGGGCACAGGTGGGCACGGATGGGCACTGATAGGTGGCACTGATGGACACTAGTAGGTGGCACTGGTGACACTGATGCCCAGCAATGCCAGCCACCACACATTGTGGTTGTGCCATGATAGTGCAAGTCAGTGCCCATTTGTAGGCACTGATTGGCATATTTTTTTGTTTTTTTTATATTTTTTTATTGTTTAGTACATGTGGATGGCCATGGGGGCCATCCACATGCTTGGGGCTTCCTGGGGCGTCCTGGGGGGCTTCCCTGGTGGTCCAGTGTGGGTATCCGAGGGGGGGCTGCGCTGATAAACAATCAGCGCAAACCCCCCCTGTCAGGAGAGCCGCCGATCGGCTCTCCTCTACTCGCGTCTGTCAGAAGCGAGTGAGGAAGAGCCGATCAACGGCTCTTCCTGTTTACATCCTGATCAGCCGTGATTGGACACGGCTGATCACGAGGCTTTTTACCGAGATCAGTGTAGCGGTGTGTCAGACTGACACACCGCTCCACCGATCGCCGCGATGCGCGCCCCCCCCGGGCGCGCGGCGGCTGTTATCCTGCAGGACGTCATATGACGTCCAGTGTGGATAACAGAACCACTTCCCGGACGTCAATTTGCTATTGACTGGGTGGGAAGTGGTTAAAGGTTAATATGCAAGTTATTGTCATAAAAAGTGTTTGGGGACCTGGGTCCTGCCCTAGGGGCATGTATCAATGCAAAAAAAAGTTTTAAAAACTGCAGTTTTTCCAGGAGCAGCGATTTTAATAATGCTTAAAGTAAAACAATAAAAGTGAAATATTCCTTTAAATTTCGTACCTGGGGGGTGTCTATAGTATGCCTGTAAAGTAGCGCATGTTTCCCGTGTTTATAACAGTCCCTGCACAAAATGTAATTTCTAAAGGAAAAAAAGTAATTTAAAACTACTTGCGGCTATAATGAATTTTTGGGTCCCAGCAATACAGATAAAAATCATTGAAAAAAACGACATGGGTTCCCCACCAGTCCATTACCAGGCCCTTTGGGACTGGTATGAATACTAAGGGGAACTCCAAACCAAAATTTAAAAAAAATGTGTCGGGGTCCCCCCCAAATTCCATATCAGGCCCTTCAGGTCTGGTATGGATATTAAAGGGAACCCTGCGCCAATTTTTTTTTTTTAAATGGCGTAGGGGTCCCCCTCAAAATCCATACCAGACCCTTCAGGTCTGGTATGGATTTTAAGGGGAACCCCGCGCCAAAATACAAAAAATGGCATGGGGCTCCCCCCAAAAATCCATACCAGACCCTTATCCGAGCACACAACCTGGCAGGCCGCCGGAAAAGAAGGGGGGACGAGAGAGCACCCCCCCTCCTGAACTGTACCAGGCCACATGCCCTCAACATGGGGAGGATGTCCCCATGTTGATGGGGACAAGGGCCTCATCCCCACAACCCTTGCCTGGTGGTTGTGGGGGTCTGCGGGCGGGGACTCCCAGATCCCGCCCCCCCATGTGAATTGGTAAGAGGTACATTGTACCCCTACCGTTTCAAAAAATAAGTGTCAAAAATGTTAAAAACCACAGTACACAGCTTGGGACAAGTCCTTTATTAAAAATAAAAGATAAAATAATAATTCCAGCGATGTAATCCAGTCTCGATCTCCAGCGATGTAATCCAGTCTCGATCTCCAGCGATGTAATCCAGTCTCGATCTCCAGCGAGGATATGACGCCGATGCGATCCTGCCTCCACGGGAGTTACCCGACGAATGATGCACTACAGCCTGACAGCTCTTATATAGCTGAGGGCAGAGGTGCATTGCCGCGGTGTCCCATTGCTTTTAATGGGCAGGAGCGGTGGAAGAGCGGTATACTCTCCGCTTCTTCACCGCTCCAAAGATGCGGCTAGCAGGACTTTTTTTACCGTCCTGCTAGCGCACAGCTCCAGTGTGAAAACCCTCGGGCTTTCACACTGGAGAAACAGCAGCCGCTAGGGTCGGTTTGCAGGCGCTATTTTTAGCACCATAGCGCCTGAAAACCGCTCCAGTGTGAAAGGGGTCTAGTGCACCACTCTCCCCCAAGCTTGACAATTTTTCTATTCAAAAGTATCTTTGTTGCTTCTCCATCCAGAGTGGAAACACCTTAATATAGGAAGTGTGTTACTGACCAGATCATCAGGAGAAAATAAAAGAAAAAAAGCCTTAAAAAGAAACGATTGCAGCCACCACATTTAAAGGTTGCCAAGTTGCAATATACAATTTTTGTTTTTAGATTTTATACTGCTTTAACTTTAAGCGGTGCTTGCTAACAAAGAAGTGAGCTGCACTGCTTGTGTTGCTTCTACCCAGAACAAAATTGATTCTAATGTGGCTTACTGCATGTGCACCTAATTTTAATGTGTTGTTAATAAACTAGCTACAATAAATATTTACAAAAATGTAAACTTTGAAGTTGAATCAATAGGTTGTCAAGATGATTTTTTTATTAGCACATGTATAAAGCAAATAAATATATTTTTGAAATAGTGCATGCTTTTTTTAAAAGGAGATGTTACGTTTACATTTTTTTAAAGGTTTTTGTGTTATCGTAACTCCCAAAGTTCAGTTTCTAACACTGTCCAACGAATGTAAAAAAAACAGCACAAGTACATGTTGATAAATTACCGAAGCATGATGGCTCAGTTAAAGACATAAAACGCAAGGGTGTAATTTATTCATATCGCATGTATTGCCACCTGTAATGTTTTGATTGGAATTCCATGTGGATAAGATGTGAAGTAGGGCCTATCGTGGATGATGAAATGTATTAATGTCACTGATCTGCTTTTTACTGGCCAAGAAATCAAAATGCCAAATTACATCTTAGTGAATAAATGCTTCAGTCACATCCAGCTGTGAACATTTGCTCAGCCTCAGTATATGACCATAGGATCCGTCTCCCTTTTACTCATATTTGAAATTCATGTGCATCTGCGTATTTGTTCATGCCCTGCTCACAGAGCTCTCCTGCTAACCTCCTACTGCGAGGCATCTCCGTGTCAAGCATTTCACTTGGAGAGCGAATCTATAGATTGCCTTTTGCATGATAATTAAGTCATATCTGGCTATTACTTTATGATTCCTTTTCTGGGTGCACTGAACTGTAACTAGGATGGGAAGAAAATGTGAACTGTTTGGTCCCGTATATTCTATAAGGATAACAAATCATATCTTATATTCATCAGGTGGTGTAGAAAAATTGGGGCAGTCTGATGTGGGCAGCATCTTTGAATCTTATTTAGAAGTAAAGCAAAGATCTAAAATGGCTTGAATGGGTTTAGCTTTTCTTCTTCATAGGGAAACTGTATACAATACTTGTAAAGGTTAAAAAGGTGCTCCAGCCATTTTTTTGTTTATTAAAAGTCAGCAACTACAAAAACTGACTTTTAATAAACAGACACTCAACTGTCCCTGGATCCAGCAATGTCCTTGGCACCAAGATCTCAACTGTGGGCAGCCGACTGACAGCTTGCGGCTTCACAGCTGGGTGTCCACTGAGCATGCGCAAGCCACACTGTGCATTGTGAATGGTCCAGCAGTCTTCTGGGACCTGTGACATGTCCCAGATTACTGTGGGGAGGCAGGGAAGAATTTTCGGCGGAAGTGGGAGCGCATACCTGTCATAACTAGAACCTCCCCCAAAAGAAAAGTGCCATTTGGGGAAGAGGAGGGGAGGAGAAGACCTTAAAGTTGAACTTCCCCTTTTGGGTGGAGCGCCACTTTAAAACATCAGCTTGTGCCTATACAATAATTGTCAACTAGCGAGTTAGGAATGTGGATGTGACTGCAGAGTTTTTTAACATTTCTATATTTTCTTCTCTTTACACTCACAGGCATGCATTTAATTCAGTTTATAAGCAGAACTAAAGTACCTTTTTAATGCAAGTTTAAAGTATGCATGCATGCAAACTTTCAGATTTATGTTACATTTAGCATTATCAATATTTCCTATTATTCATGTGCCATCATACTTAGTATGTTCAACAGCACTAGTGGGGGTAAATGAAGATGATGGTACCATCTGAGAGACGAGCTGTAATCAACCCCTCACTGGAAGTTCTCTGTAGGAGTCAGTTAGTAGTAGTTAGTCACATTATGCTGTATTTGTTCTGCAGTTTTTAAATTCACATAGATAGTCCAGACACATAAATCCAATCATTCAATAACCATGGAAAGGCAGTTTTTTATTATTCAAGAACAGGATAGGAGATGTAAAAGATGTAGAACGACCCTGTTCTAGTTACAAAATTCCCACCTCTGGTGTCAGGAGGGCTTAATGGGTGTTAATCTTTTGATTTACATTGCTAAAGATATGAAATGTTGTAAAACACGAGTGTATAGATGTTAAAACGGCATTATTTGTAGAGTTGCATATAATAAGGCTAATGCAGCCCAAGGGGACCTATGAATATTTTTTTAAGGGAGAACTTTTTTCATTAAGGATAAAGTAAGGGAGAGTTATAACCCCTGTAAGGTTAATATTTGCATCCCATTGGGGACACAAGTTTAAACCTTACAGGTTAATATTTGCGTCCCATTAGGGAGATTTCCCTTCACATCTTGTCAAACAGAATGTAAGAGAAAATCTCTCTAAAGTGCAGAAATCCCTGGTTGTCACCAGAGCTAGTGCCCCCATTGGAAGATTTCCCCTCTATTATGCCGCGTACACACGACCGTTTTTAATGTCATTGAAAAAAACTGCATTTTTCTCGACGTGATTTTTCGTGTTTCCTCTCAAGCCTGCCTTGCCTACACACTATCGTGGAAAAAAAATGTTTGAGTAAAGCGCGGTGACGTACGACACATACAACGGCACTATAAAGGGGAAGTTCCATTCGGATGGCACCACCCTTTATGTTAGTAAAGTTTGTTGAGTGACGATTCGCGCTTTTCAGCCTCGTGCTTTTCAGTCCGTTACAGCGTGACAAATGTGCTATCTCCATTCCGAACGCTAGTTTTACCAGAACGAGCGCTCCCGTCTCATACTTGATTCTGAGCATGCGCATTTTTTTTCACGTCGTTAAAGCCCACACATGGCCATTTTTCATGACGAAAAAAACGACGATGTAAAAAACGACGTGAAAAATTAGAGCATGTTCCAATTTTTTCATAGCCGTTTTTCACGTCGTGAAAAATGCTCTGAAGCCCACACACCATTTTAAAAAAAATTAATTTTTCTCGTCATTAAAAACGGTCGTGTGTACACAGCATTACTGTTCTAGGGACAATCCAGAATTTAGGATTTTCTTTTACTTTCACTTTTGTTGATAGTGGTAACAAGACTAATGGGGAGGATGAATCTTCCTAACAGGGGCACAGACAGTATTAAATACCTGACAGGTATTCTAAAGCCCTGTACGCACGATCAGATTTCCTATGGATTCTAATCCGATGGATTTTTCCATCGGAAATCCGATGAAGCTGACTTCCATCAGTCTTGCCTACACACCATCAGTCCAAAATCCGACCGTCCCAAACGTAAAACACTCTGACGAGCCGAGAAAAATTAAGTTCAATGCTTCTGAGCATGCGTCGACTTGATTCTAAGCATGTGTGGGCTTTTTCACCGATGGAGTTCCACACAGACGATCGGAATTTGCTATAGGTTTTTTTCCCATTGGATAAATTTAAAACATGTTCTATTTTTTCTCACCGATGGAAAAAAGACCGATGGGGCCCATACACGATCGGTTTGTCCGATGAGAAAAGTCCATCGGACTGTTTTCATTGGTAAAACCGATCATGTGTACACGGCATAAAATGCCTCTCCACTCTATGCAATACAAAAAAAAAAAAAGTTTTGCCTTAAGTTATACTTTAATCTATATAGCTGCCCAAAATAAGGATAAGATGGAAGGACTGTCCAGTTGGTTTACATATGAGATTTTGCACCATCAATGTTTTTAAATTTGTGTCCTTTTTGAAAGATTTCCAGAACCTATACTTACCATGAGCATTTCTTGAAAGCCCATGTAATCTTTTTCATCAGAATTGAGAGAGGTATTTTAATTTATTTTTACACATGCAAAAACATCAAAATGAGCATTCCAAAAAACAATTGTCAGGGTTATTCAAAAGTAAGTTCTCTTCTATTTAATGTTTAATATATGTTATATATTAATATAAAATATTTAAAGGAGAGGTACAGCCACAACTCGTTTGGCTGTACTTCTCCTGTGGATCACAGGAGTACAGTTCGTTATGCACTTCTGTGAGCCGTTTTCAGCTGACTTCACAGAGCCGGTCCAGGATGGGAAAAGATAAGGATCATATGGTTCGGATCCATCCAGGAGCCTGGACCCACACCTGGGTCAGCCTCTCAGCGAGCCACTAAGAGCCTGAGACAGCTACTCTCCTACCCCTTCCACAGCCCAGCACTCCAGTGAGCGTGGAGTGAGGGGGCAGAGCAGACATCGGTGACTGACAGTCACCAGCTCTCTGCTAATAAAGCACTGACAACTGAGCGATCAGCCGTGTTTGATCACTCGATTCTTAATCTTAGAGCCAACGGGGGACAGATGCAGCATTGGCTTGATGCTGCATCCACCTAGGTAAGTATGATTTCTAAAAATATATTTTAGAAAAAACTTCTCTTTTTCTCTTTTAAAGCAAAATCATTTCTTCCATTTACTGTACTTCAGGTAAAGTAGCTGCAAACAAAGTGAAAAATAGCTTAGCAATTAAGATTAATATACTGCAAAAATTATCAAAGTCTAACCCTGCAAATAGCAGCACTTCATGACACAACCATTTTAATCTACAATTATTATCTATCTGCAATGTTTACTCAGCTTGAGGCTAAACAGAGGGTGGTTAACAAACCTAGCAAATACTTTGTGTGGCAATAACACTTGTTTTGTTAAATGCTTTTACTAGAATTAGTTATGACGATTCCAAGCCATCTCTTTTTTTAACCTCCCTGGCGGTATGATTCTGTCAGATTTTAGGTGCTGAAAGCGGTACCATTATTCTGCATGGAAATTTGGCGTTTTATATTGTAGGCCTGTAATTCTTAGAAATAACTCACTTAAATCTGTCCAAACCAGAGTCTAGTAGACATCCCGGGTATGATAAAGTTCAAAAAACAAAATCATAAATTATAATATAATAAATAACTATAAAATAATTATAACAAATAATAATATAATAATAATAAAAGTGTTTTTCAGTGTTTGATGACAAATTTCCCCACAAATTACTATAGCTCAATTCTGCAAGTGATTCTAATTTATTATCGCTGTTTTCTAGCTGGTCTAAAACCACTTTTGACATAAAGGGACACTTTTTGGTTGCTATGGACAATCTCCAGTTTCCAGGCAGAAAGAACAGTTTTTATTATATAAAAGTGCATGCAGGACACTGGGCAGACCACTAGGGACAATGGGAGTATGTTATTATTTGATACAGTACTGTAATCTGTAAGATTACAGTATACTGTATGTGTATTGTGTGTTTCACTTTTTTAATTTGTCGTCGAACTCCGCCTCCGTGCGCCGCAACGTCGCAGGAAACGGAGCTCGGCGGCACTCGGCAGTGTGGATCGAGCGAGATGACGGCTCGCTCACACAGTGGGGACACATCGCAGGATCCAGGGACAAGATAAGTAACTTCCCCTGTATCCTCCCCTGTATCCTGCAATGCGATCCCGAGTCTGGCTCGGGGTTACCCCTTTAGGTACTGAAATCTTACCCCGAGCCAGAATCGGGAATACCGCCAGGGAGGTTAAAATAATATTTTGGGAATTGCAAAATGTTATGTTAAATTGAAACCTTTATTGATAGAAATATAGATGCAGCTATTGCTAACCTCCTAAAAAATGTGAATACAGGCATACCCCACTTTTAAGTACACAATGGGGTTTATTTACTAAAGCTGGAAAGTGCAAAATCAGGCTCACTTCTGCATAGAATCCAATGAGCTTCCAGGTTTTATTACCAAAGCTTTATTGAGCAAGCTGGGGTTAGAAGCTGATTGGTTTCTATGCAGTGAGCCTGATTTTGCACTTTCCAGCTTTAGTAAATAAACCCCATCGTGTACTTGAAAGTGGGGTATGCCTGTAATGAGTGACCTTGCGCCAATATGTAAATTCTAAACGAAATAGCTGCTCCCCCAGGGCTGTAGATATTCTACCGTGCAGTAATGTGTATGTGGGTAGGGGGCGCTGTGAATAGTTTTAAATTATACTCCCATAAAAATATTAACAATAGAAGTGACGTACTGTATATAGTGGTACACAAAATGATAACAATATTTGAATTATAGTGAAAAGTCCATATTCTTCAGTGAAGTGTCCAAACAGACGTGATTAGATTGATCAATAAGTGTAGAAATCCTTCACTGCCTAAATGATATCCAGATCACACCCAAAGTGCTCAAGCAAATAGACCTGCTCACCAGACAGCCATCACTTCTTTAAGAAAAAGAAGTCCAGGACTTCCGGTGATGTCAGAAGGAGAGACTGATGACAGAAAAAACGATGAGAGGGAGGAGGAGGTGAAGTGAGAGCTGAAGACAGAGAGAGAAGGAGGCAGCCCGGTACTAAGCAGCAGCAGCCGCAGTGGAATGGATGCCGCTTCCAGCGTGAGCAGGGTAGATTGCGGCTTCCATCTGGCCCCCAGGTAAAATCTCCTAGTGCCGGGAAACAGGCACAAATTAATGTAAGCAAGCATTTTATTGGTTTTATTTGTTAAATAAAAAGCAGAATTACGCAATTGGTCCTTCCTTGTCTTCTCATTCCATATGGTATTGTGTTGGAGAGTGCATTATTTTAAATTTTTCAATATTAAACCTCATTTGCCACGTAATTGCCCACTTCATTATTTTATTGAGGTCTTTTTCTAAAGTTTCTATTACCTGCTGTGAAGTTATGGACCTACTTTTTTTGTTTCGTCAGCAAACACTGAGATTGAGCTATTTATCCCATCCTCTATATCAGGGCTATCAAACACAATTTCATTGTGGGCCGCATCAGCATAATGATTGCCCTCAAAAGGGCCAGTTGTATCTGTAAGATTAGATGTCCAGCGCATTACCTCCCCTTACATTAGATGTCAAGAGTCAACCCAACATCAGAAGTTGAGTCCCCCACTCTCCCTTACATCACAGTGCACCCCCATTTCCTTATGCTGCTGCTGGGAAGAAGCTGGATGCATTGCTTGAAAGCAGAAAGTAAGGGTCTGGAGGAGGACCAGAGGAGGGCTGGAGCTCACCTGCAGGTACAGGAGAGGTGTGAGGGCCACATGAAATGGCCTGGAGGGCCGGATTTGGCCCACGGGCCTTGGGTTTGACACCTGTGCTCTATATCATTAATGAATAAATTAAACAGAATTGGTCCCAGGACAGAGCCTTGGGGTACCTCACTTATCACTCCAGGCCAGTCTGAGTACATGTTATTTATTACCACCCTTTGGACATGCCCCTGTAACCAGTTTTCTATCCAAGAACAAACCCCATGGTCCATGCCTACAGACCTCAGTTTGTAGATCAAGCATCTAGGGGGGACTGTATCAAATGCTTTTGCAAAATCCAGATATACCACATCCACAGGCCTACCCTTATCTAGATGGCAGCTCACTTCCTTGTAGAATGTTAACAGATTGGTTTGGCAAGAATTACCTTTCATAAACCCATGCTGATTACTACTAATGATACTGTTTCCATCAGCAAACTCTTGGATATAGTCCCTTATCATCCCCTCCGATAGTTTACATACTATCGATGTTAGACTGACAGGCCTGTAGTTTCCAGGAATATATCTCTGCCCTTTTTTGAATATTGGTACTACGGTGGCGCTTCAGTTGGTACAATTCCTGTCAGTTGTGATGCCCAAACATCGTGATTGCAGGGGATTTGTCCAAAAACCCATGGTAACAGCGTACCCGAATCTCATTCCTATTCCCCACCCCCAGAGCACCTGCTCTGTGTTTACAATGAGGATTAGAAGTTTGCCAAGTCCCTGGTGGGACTTGGCAGTCTGATATTATGGTGTTCACTATTCACATTTTTACATTGACTGTGTAAATTAGTTTAACCACTTCAGCCCCGAACCATTTTGGCTGGTTAAAGACCAGGCCCCTTTTTGCGATTCGGCACTGTGCCGCTTTAACTGAAAATTGCGCGGTCGTGCGACGTGGCTTCCAAACAAAATTGACGTCCTTTTTTCCCCACAAATAGAGCTTTCTTTTGGTGGTATTTGATCACCTCTGCGGTTTTTATTTTTTGCGCTATAAACAAAAATAGAGCGACAATTTTGAACAAAATGAAATATTTTTTACTTTTTGCCATAATAAATATCCCCATATCAGTTTAGGCCGATACGTATTCTTCCACATTTTTTTGGTAAAAAAATCGCAATAAGCGTTTATTGATTGGTTTTGGTAGCGTTTACGAAATAGGGGATAGTTTTATGGCATTTTTATTCATTATTTTTTTTTTTACTAGTAATGGCGGCGATCAGTGATTTTTTTCCTGACTGCGACATTGTGGCAGACACATCGGACACTTTTGACACATTTTTGGGACCATTGTCATTTTCACAGCGATCAGTGCTATAAAAATGCACTGTTTACTGTGAAAATGACACTGGCAGTGAAGGGGTTAACCACTAGGTGGCGCTGTAGGGGTTAAGTGCTCCCTGCCTAGTGTTTCTTACTGTAGGGGGGATGGGCTCTGTGTCACATGACACTGATCTCCACTCCGAGTACACGAAGCCAAAATCAGTGTCATTGTCACTAGTCAGAGCGGGGAGATGCTTGTTTACACAAGCATCTCCCCGCTCTATACCTCCGTGAGACGATGGCAGGAATCCCCGCGGCGATCGAGTCCGCGGGACCTGCGGTCCGACTCACGGGGATGGCGGCAGGGTCGCGAGTGCACCGCCGGTGGCGCGCGCGCGACCACACGGACAGGCATTTAAAGGGGACGTACAGGTACGTTGATATGCCTGTCCGTGGCATTCTGCCAACGTATAAGTACAGGAGGCGGTCGGCGAGCGGTCAAAGAAGATATTCTATGTCAGTGGGAGAACAACGGTGTGCAATAACATGTCAGCAGACTTATACATTTTTGTTCACGAGGGCAGACTCCGACAATTTTTTGTTACACGTGAGCAGTCTCTGATAGGCTTTTGTTATACAGGAACATTCTCTGACAGGATTTTGTAACATTCAAGCAGTCTCTGATTGTCCATTGTTATACAGTATGTGAGCAGCATTTAATTTGAGATAAAGGCCTCTACAGGGCTGTGTCTTTGCTTTAAACCAGTGCTGCCAAAGGCATAGTTGGCCAAGGGGTGAAAAGAATGTTTTCTATGGCTATACCCACTATCCTAACTAAAGGAATAAGCCTATTATTTTTTGTATTTGTGATGAAAACAGGGTTTTCCCTGTTCAAGAAGTATCTGCTGTGCTAGATTCACAGTACAGTATTAAAACAAATGGTATTCCCAGCCTGATAAACTGAAAAATAATAATACATGTCATATAAAATGCAGCATTACTTAAAAGAAATCAGGTGTTCATGTACGTTTTTTTCATGCCTTTTAATAAAACTTCCATTCAGTTTTGTAGTGCACTTTAGCTGTATACATTGTTTTCTACTAGTATCCCTTTCATTTAATCTATTCACTGACTGCATATCAACACCTAACTATATGACCTACTAACGTGATATTCATTCAGACATTTGCATAGTACATCAGACATTTCAACAGCTTCTTTTTATGTATTTATTTCTCCTGCTTGCCGTAAACGATATTGTTATTGTCTCACCAGCAGGGCTACAAATAAACCCAATTTATCCTGACTGTCAGAGGATGATGAAAGCAATGCAAAACAGACTTATACTTGGAGGATCAGGCAATTTCACTTCTTTTCACAATTTTGCATTATACAGAAAGCCGTCGAGGAGGTTTGAATATTAATGATACATCTAATTTCTCTTAAATCATTTTTGGAAGAATGCTTCTTTTATGGCATGCAGGAAAAGATGTAGCATTAGTAGCACATATGAATTATTGCTAGAAGCAAAATTTGTGTAAAGTGTATGCTAATAAAGAAAGAATATTACAGAACTTCGCTTAATGCAATGTAAATTTCCAAATTATGATATAACATGAGGTTAACAAACTATATGAGTATCGTTAGCACTGCAAAACAGATTAAAACAAGTCTAATAAAAATGTTACTATACAAAAAGAATAGCAAAAAAAAAAAAAAAATGTGCGCACTTGGGACATACTTTCAGCAACACCAAGGCTATTTCCCATTGTACTACTGCAGAATCAGTCCAGTATATCAGTTCTGCTATAGACTGAGCACCGAGTGTAAAGCACTTGGTGGCGGTGCTCAAACTATAGTACCCTGGATGATGCATAGCTTAGGTCACACCATCCAGGGAGCATTCCATAAGTCCTAGAATATGAAAGTGGTAGAAACATGGTCTGAAAGCACATTGTTTTTCAAAAGTCATATCTATAGTGGTTGAACACCTCTGAAATTAAACATTAACAAAGCACATTCTTCAAACTATGGCCCTCCAGGTGTTCAGGAACTACAAATCCCATCATGCCTAGTCATGTCTGTGAATGTCAGAGTTTTGCAATGCCTCATGGGATTTGTAGTTCCGCAACAGCTGGAGGGCCGTAGTTCGAGGATCCCTGCTCTATAGTGTGCACCTGCCTCAGTCCAAAGCACCTAGTGTGATTTCTATCTGATTTCTCCTCCCTCTGCTATTTGCATGAGCCACTTCTGGCAGGTTATCGACACCACCACGGCCACACCCCCCAGCCCACAGAAGGTGATTGACAGCCTCAGCTTTGCATGTTTCACATGCTTTCCAATCCACTCAGGTCTCAGATTACACTGATCTTTCCTGTCTATGCTGTGCAGTGTAAGATATCGGATCCCCAGCCCCTGCCTTCAGAAGCTGAGAAAAAAGATTTTGATCTGTGTGTTTTAGAAGGGTGTAGAAAAGAGAGTGCTGCAAATAAACAGGTGAACCATATATTGGATTTTTTTCATCTTGGTTGTTTTACCTGATGCTAGTCACTTCAGTAGGTACATATAAGGGTTTACACTCAATCACTTTAACCACTTAAACCCCCTTCTTACCCAGACCAATTTTCAGCTTTCGGTGCTCTCACACTTTGAATGACAATTACTCAGTCATGCAACACTGTACCCAAATAAAATTTGCGTCCTTTTTTTCACACAAATAGAGCTTTCTTTTGGTGGTATTTAATCACTAGTGGGTTTTTTATTTTTTGTGCTATAAATAAAAAAAGACCGTAAATTTTGTGAAAATTTGCCTTTTTCTTAGTTTCTGTCATAAAAGCTAGCAAATTAGTAATTTTTCTTCATAAATTTTGGTCAAAATTTATACTGCTACATATCTTTGGTAAAAATAACCCAAATTAGTGTATATTATTTGGACTTTGTGAAAGTTATAGAGTCTACTAACTATGGTGCCAATCCCTGAAAATTGATCAATCTGATCACACCTGAAGTACTGACGGCCTATTTCATTTCTTGAGATACTAACAAGTCATAAAAGTACAAATACCCCCCAAATGACCCCTTTTTAGAAAGTAGACATTCCAAGATATTAATTAAGTAGCATGGTGAGTTTTTTTAAGTTGTATTTTTTTCCCACAATTCTTTGCAAAATGAAGAATTTTTTTTTTTTTTTTTTTTTTTTACAAAATTGTCATATTAACTGATTATTTCTCTCACAGAGCATATGCATACAACAAATTACACCCCAAAATACATTCTGCTACTCCTCCTGAGTATGGGGATACCACATGTGTGGGACTTTTACACAGCCTGGCCACATACAAAGGCCCAACATTGAAGTAGCACCATCAAGCGATCTACGAGCATAAATTACACATCTCATTTCTCAACCACCTATTACATTTTTGAAGGCCCTGGAGCACCAGGACAATGGAATTGCCCACAAAATGACCCCATTTTGGAAAGCTAACACCCCAACGTATAATCTATGAGGCATAATGAGTCTTTTGAACGGTTATTTTTTTTCCAGAAGTTTTTGGAAAATGTAGAAAAAAAATGAAAACGCATTTTTTTTACACAAAGTTGTCCATTTATAAGATATTTCCAACACATAGCAAATACATAGCAAAAATGACACCCCAAAATACATTCTACTACTACTCCTGAGTATGGGGATACCACATGTGTGGGACTTTTACACAGCCTGGCCACATACAAAGGCCCAACATTGAAGTAGCACCATCAGGCAATCTACGAGCATAAATTGCACATCTCATTTCTCAACCACCTATTACATTTTTGAAGGCCCTGGAGCACCAGGACAATGGAATTGCCCACAAAATGACCCCATTTTGGAAAGCTAACACCCCAACGTATAATCTATGAGGCATAATGAGTCTTTTGAACGGTTATTTTTTTTCCAGAAGTTTTTGGAAAATGTAGAAAAAAAATGAAAACGCATTTTTTTTACACAAAGTTGTCCATTTATAAGATATTTCCAACACATAGCAAATACATAGCAAAAATGACACCCCAAAATACATTCTACTACTACTCCTGAGTATGGGGATACCACATGTGTGGGACTTTTACACAGCCTGGCCACATACAAAGGCCCAACATTGAAGTAGCACCATCAGGCAATCTACGAGCATAAATTGCACATCTCATTTCTCAACCACCTATTACACTTTTGAAGGCCCTGGAGCACCAGGACAATGGAATTGCCCACAAAATGACCCCATTTTGGAAACCTAACACCCCAACGTATAATCTATGAGGCATAATGAGTCTTTTGAACGGTTATTTTTTTCCCAGAAGTTTTTGGAAAATGTGGGAAAAAAATGAAAACGCATTTTATTTACACAAAGTTGTCCATTTATAAGATATTTCCAACACATAGCAAATACATAGCAAAAATGACACCCCAAAATACATTCTGCTACTCCTTCTGAGTATGGGGATACCACATGTGTGGGACTTTTACACAGCCTGGCCACATACAAAGGCCCAACATTGAAGTAGCACCATCAGGCGATCTACGAGCATAAATTACACATCTAATTTCTCAACCACCTATTACATTTTTGAAGGCCCTGGAGCACCAGGACAATGGAATTGCCCACAAAATGACCCCATTTTGGAAAGCTAACACCCCAACGTATAATCTATGAGGCATAATGAGTCTTTTGAACGGTTATTTTTTTTCCAGAAGTTTTTGGAAAATGTGGAAAAAAAATGAAAACGCATTTTTTTTACACAAAGTTGTCCATTTATAAGATATTTCCAACACATAGCAAATACATAGCAAAAATGACACCCCAAAATACATTCTACTACTACTCCTGAGTATGGGGATACCACATGTGTGGGACTTTTACACAGCCTGGCCACATACAAAGGCCCAACATTGAAGTAGCACCATCAGGCGATCTACGAGCATAAATTACACATCTAATTTCTCAACCACCTATTACATTTTTGAAGGCCCTGGAGCACCAGGACAATGGAATTGCCCACAAAATGACCCCATTTTGGAAAGCTAACACCCCAACGTATAATCTATGAGGCATAATGAGTCTTTTGAACGGTTATTTTTTTTCCAGAAGTTTTTGGAAAATGTGGAAAAAAAATGAAAACGCATTTTTTTTACACAAAGTTGTCCATTTATAAGATATTTCCAACACATAGCAAATACATAGCAAAAATGACACCCCAAAATACATTCTACTACTACTCCTGAGTATGGGGATACCACATGTGTGGGACTTTTACACAGCCTGGCCACATACAAAGGCCCAACATTGAAGTAGCACCATCAGGCAATCTACGAGCATAAATTGCACATCTCATTTCTCAACCACCTATTACATTTTTGAAGGCCCTGGAGCACCAGGACAATGGAATTGCCCACAAAATGACCCAATTTTGGAAAGCTAACACCCCAACGTATAATCTATGAGGCATAATGAGTCTTTTGAACGGTTATTTTTTTCCCAGAAGTTTTTGGAAAATGTGGAAATAAAATGAAAACGCATTTTATTTACACAAAGTTGTCCATTTATAAGATATTTCCAACACATAGCAAATACATAGCAAAAATGACACCCCAAAATACATTCTGCTACTCCTTCTGAGTATGGGGATACCACATGTGTGGGACTTTTACACAGCCTGGCCACATACAAAGGCCCAACATTGAAGTAGCACCATCAGGCGATCTACGAGCATAAATTGCACATCTCATTCCTCAACCACCTATTACACTTTTGAAGGCCCTGGAGCACCAGGACAATGGAATTGCCCACAAAATGACCCCATTTTGGAAAGCTAACACCCCAACGTATAATCTATGAGGCATAATGAGTCTTTTGAACGGTTATTTTTTTTCCAGAAGTTTTTGGAAAATGTGGAAAAAAATGAAAACGCATTTTATTTACACAAAGTTGTCCATTTATAAGATATTTCCAACACATAGCAAATACATAGCAAAAATGACACCCCAAAATACATTCTGCTACTCCTTCTGAGTATGGGGATACCACATGTGTGGGACTTTTACACAGCCTGGCCACATACAGAGGCCCAACATTGAAGTAGCACCATCAGGCGTTCTAGGAGCATACATTACATATATAATTTCCTGGCAACCTATTATTTTTGAAGGCCCTTCATATTTCTAACACATAGCATGTACATACCAAGAATTACAATCCAAAATAAATTCTATTGCGTAAAAAAAAAGTATTACCTGTGCTTTTAGTAGTGTCCACAGAAGAGAGCACTGGTCCAGGCAGCAGTCGGGCATGTGCTTAGCGACAGCAATAGTAATTATCCATGCAGCAGGCAGGAATATTGTCTATGGTCAGCACAAGGATATTTTCAGCACAGCCAAAGCATTTGTCCATAGAAATTGTCCAGGCAGAGACAGCCAGCACAGCCATATTATTGGTCCTGGTTCACCGTTACCTGCAGACACTCATTATTGTACCGCTCTCCAGCCCTTCATAAACATACTGCCTCTTGCCACAGCTAATTATTTGCATAGTCCAGGTAGCAGGCAGTTGTGTGGTCCATTCATGCGGCAGGCAAAGGCATGATGGCAGTAAGTCAGCAGCAGGCTGAGGGCGGCAATCGGGTAAGACCTGTGCACAGGGGCACAGGGGTAGAGGCTTCGACCCACCCAAATCTCTGTTTTCTCCATCCGGAAAAACAATTCTGGAGCCCCTCACATATGTGAGACCCCTGTGTACTACAGTAGCAGGGCAACAGATCAGTCCAAGTGGTAGGCAAAAGCATAGTCCATAAAACAGGCCAGGGTCAGTACACGTGGAAGCAGTCCAAACGGTAGGCAGAGGCATAATCACAAAACAGGCCAGGGTCAATACACGTGGAAGCAGTCCAAACGGTAGGCAGAGGCATAATCACAAAATAGGCCAGGGTCAGTTCACGTGGAAGCAGTCCAAACAGTAGCCAGAGGCATAGTCAAAAAGCAGGCCAGGGTCAGTTCACGTGGAAGGCAGTGGCATGGTTATTTAGGGAAGCATGGAAAATGGTCAGCACAGATTATGAAAATGGGGAGGAAATGGTTAAAAATATGGGCTAATATTTTACGGATGTGTGATAAAATTCGAAGCATTCACCAATGCAAAGGCCAGGTTGGGAGGGACACCGGGGACAATGGTAGCTGGTATCTTTTCGAATTCCTCCTTTGCTGCACACACGACATCTTTTTTGCCGTCTTCGGCCTGCTTCGGATTGTGGGATGCTGTACGGGAAGTGCCATCCATGAAGTCTGCTAACAGCATCAGAGCGAAGGTTTTCTTCGGGGGGTCTTTGTTGATAGATGAGGGATGTGACTACTTCTTCTGAGAATAGTAGGAGGGGGACTGGGTTGTCTGTTGATTTGGTGTAAACTACGTAGGAATTATACATGGCCAAATGGATGAGATAAATTGCTACCTTCTTGTACCAGAATCGGGACCTCCTAATGGACAAATAGGGCTGAATCATTTGATCATTGAAATCAACCCCCCCCATGTAGAGATTATAGTCCTGGACACAAGTCGGCTTTTCGATGGGACCTCGTCTTCGCTGAACTACAACTGCAGTGTCATCATGAATGGTGGACATCATGTGCACGTCCCTGTTATCCTTCCACCTCAAGGCCAGCACTTCGTCGCACCTCAGTGTTGCTCTTTCCCCCTTTTGCAGCTTTTTGTTCACAATTGATTGTGGGAAGCCCTTCCTATTTTTCCTGGTGGTTCCGCAGGCCAGAGTTTTTTCGAGGTACAAGTGTCTGAAAAGGGGCAGGCTGGTATAAAAGTTGTCCAGGTATAAATGATAGCCTTGTTTTAGAAGTGGGTAAACCAGATCCCATACAATTTTTCCAGCTGTGCCCATGTAGGCCGGGCACTCAGGGGGCTGGAGCTGGGAATCTTTTCCTTCATATATGCGGAACGCAGAAAGATATCCCGTGGCTCTCTCACAGAGCTTGTAAAATTTTACACCGGATTTGGCCTTTTTGCTAGGAATATATTGTTTTATTCCTAGCTGGCCTGAAAAGGGTACCAGGGACTCATCCACACATATATGTTTCTCGGGGACATAGAGTTCTGCAAATCGATTGGAAAGGAAATTTATCAGTGGGTGAAGTTTATACAGCTTATCGGAATCTGGATGGTTGCGGGGAGGGCACTGGGTGTTGTCATTAAAATGCAAGAATCTCATTATCATCTCATATCGGGTCCTGGGAATTACGTAAGAATACATGGGCATGTGGTAGATGGGTTTTATGGACCAATAGGCATGTCCTTGATTTTTTTTTGTAAGCCCCATGTTTATGGTGAGGCCCAAAAACATTTTGAACTCCTCCAAATCCAAATCTCTCCACTCAAATGGACGGGCATAAGATGATTGGGGGTTGTCGGCAATATACTGCTGGGCATATAAGTTAGTCTGCTCCACAATGAACTGCAGAATAGTGTCGGGCAAAAAAAGTTGAAAATAATCAAGCTCTCTGAAATTCTGGGTGTTGGCCTGCACACCTGGCTGTGCTGTGAAAGGGGGAATAATTGGTGCTCCCGAGTCGGAAGGCAGCCATGTTGGGTTGGCAAGACCATCTGGCATGTATGTAGAACTGGCTCTTGGGGGACATGACATTCCAGTAGTTGGGGGAGTTAAATTTCCTGTGCTGGTACTCGGGTGTGATGTGGCAGCTCCGGTACTGGCCCTGGCCATTTGTTCGTGGGGCCTTTCGCTGGTGGCAGCACTGGTACTGGGCCTTTGTTCCTGGGGTCTTTGGCTGGTGGCAGCATCGGTACTGGGCCTTTGTTCCTGGGGCCTTTTGCTGGCGGAGGCGCTGGTACTGGGCCTTTTGCTGGCGGCAGCGCTGGTACTAGGCCTTTGTTCCCGGGGCCTATTGGTGGTGGCAGCGCTGGTACTGGGCCTGGGAATATAATCCTGGTTGCTGGCGGCTGCCTGGTTTCCAGAGTGCCGTGCCCTTTTAGGAGGGACCCATTCTTCATCCGAATCGTTACTGTATTCGATCGGTTCAAATTCCGAATTTGATTCGGAATCAGAATTGGAATCTGCTGAGAACTCCCCGGTGCTCTCATCAGTCATGGAGAGGATCTGGAATGCCTCCTCACTGGTATAGAGTCTTTTGGACATGGCTGTGTGGCGGGTAGCTGTGCGACAGGTGACAGATGGGTAGCAGGTGACGATCACTGATGGGCTGTGCGATGGGTGGCAGGTGACGTTCACTGATAGGTGATGATGGTGTGACGGGAGATGGTCACTGATGGGTGACAGGCCACGGTCACTGATGGATGATGGGTGCACCGCTGATGGTCACTAATGGGTGACGGGTGACAGGGCAGGTCACTGATGGGTGACGGGTGATGGGTGACAGGGCATGGTCACTGATGGGTGACGGTTGCACCGCTGATGATCACTGATGGCAGTCTCTTATGTGGCAGGTGATATGTGACAGGGTATGGTCACTGATGGGTGACGGGTGACAGGGCACGGTTACTGGGTGACAGGGCACTGTCACTGATGGGTGACGGGTGAAAGGGCACGGTCACTGATGGGTGACGGGTGACAGGGCACGGTCACTGATGGGTGACGGGTGACAGGGCTGATGGTCACTGATGGCAGTCTCTTATGTGACAGGGCAAGGTCACTGATGGGTGACGGGTGATGGGGCACGGTCACTGACGGGTGACGGGGCACGGTCACTGATGGGTGACAGGGCACGTCACTGATGGGTGACGGGTGACAGGGCACGTCACTGATGGGTGACGGTTGCACCGCTGATGGTCACTGATGGCAGTCTCTGATGTGACAGGTGCACTTATGGGGTGACTGTTGGGTGACAGATGACAATTGGGGGGGGCGATGGGACAGGTGTGGTGTTGGTGCAGACACTACTGACATAGATCTGTAACTCACTGCTCCTGGCTCTTCTCTCCTCACACTGGAAACGGTGTGTGAGGAGAGAAGAGCTGGCAACAGTTAGATACAAATCTTTGTTTACATTTAGTGATCAGGCTGTGAATGGATCACAGCCGATCACATGGCACACAGCCCTGGCCAATGGCTGTGTACCATCGTCGGTGACGAGTAGTGTTCTCGGGAACACACTGTCACCGACGGACACGCGCAGCGTGCTCCCGATCTTGCACCTGCAGCGTGTAACACAAGCAGGAAGAATCTGTGATCAGCCGTGACTTTATCACGGCCGATCACGGGGTTAACCGCACTTGCTGGCGGCTATTCACCCCTGTCAGTGACGAGCGGTGTCTCATTGACACGCCGCCACGGATGCGCGCCCGCGATCGCGCGCAATCCCTGTTCAAAGGGAGGACGTCATATGACGTCCTCCCAGAACGAGAGCGTCCTCCGCCCGCCGTCAATACACAGTGGGCGGTGGACAAGTGGTTAAAACCAGGCCTTTTCTGACACTTTTTGACTACAAGTAAAAATCAGCATTTTTTTGCTAGCAAGAACACCCAAACACCCAAACATTTTATATATATATATATATATATATATATATATATATATATATATATATATATACACATATACAGTGCCCTGAAAAAGTACTCATACCCTTTAAAATTTTCCACATTTTGTCATGTTACAAAAGTAAAAACGTAAATGTATTTTATTGAGATTTTATGTGATAGACCAACACAAAGTGGCACATAATTGTGAAATGGAAGGAAAATGATAAATGGTTTTCAAAATGTTTTACAAATAAATATGTGAAAAGTGTGGCGTACATTTGTATCCAGTCAATACTTTGCAGAACCCCCATTCTGGGTATGTCTCTACCAGCTTTGCACATCCAGAGAATGACATTTTTGCCCATTCTTCTTTGCAAAATAGCTCAGGCTCTGACGGATTGGATAGAGAGCGTTTGTGAACAGCAGTCTTGCCAGAGTCTCAATTGGATTTAGGTCTGGATTTGACTGGGCCATTCTAACACATGAATACCCATTGATATAAACAATTCCATTGTAGTGCTGGCTGTATGTTTAAGGTCATTGTCCTGCTGGAAGGTGAACCTCTGCGCCATTCTCAAGTCTTTTTGCAGACACTTAAGCAGTGTACACACGATCGGTTTTACGGATGAAAACAGTCCAATGGACTTTTCTCATCGGGCAAACCGATCGTGTATGGGCCCCATTGGTCTTTTTTCCATCGGTGAGAAAAACATGTTTTAAATTTATCTGATGGGAAAAAAAACAATAGCAAATTCCGATCGTCTGTGTGGAACTCCATCGGACAAAAATCCCACACATGCTCAGAATCAAGTCGACGCATGCTTAGAAGCATTGAACTTAATTTTTCTCAGCTTGTCGGAGTGTTTTACGTCACGGGGTTTGGGACGGTCGGATGTTTGACTGATGGTGTGTAGGCAAGACTGATGGAAGTCAGCTTCATTGGATTTCCGATGGAAAAATCCATCGGATTAGAATCCATAGGAAATACAATCGTGTGTACAGGGCTTAACAGGTTTTTTTCTAAGATTGCCCTGTATTTGGCTTCATCCATCTTACCATCAACTCTGACCAGCTTCCCTGTCACTGCTGAATAAAAGCATCCCCGCAATATGATGTTGCCATCATCATGTTTCACGGTGGGGATGGTGTGTTCAGGGTAATGTGCAGTGTTAGTTTTCCGCCACACATAGCACTTTGCTTTTAGGCCAAAAATTCAAATTTTGGTCCCATCTGAACAGAGTACCTTCTTCCACATGTTTGCTCTGCCCCCCACATGGCTTCTTGCAAACTGCAAACAGGACTTCTTATGGCTTTCATTCAACAATGGCTTTCTTCTTGGCACCTTTCCATAAAGGCCAGATTTGTGGAGAGCACGACTAATAGTTGTCCTGTAGACAGATTCTCCCACCTGAGCTGTGGATCTCTACAGCTCCTCCAGAGTTACCATGGGCCTCTTGGCTGCTTCTCTGATTAGGGCGCTCCTTGCCCGGCCTGTCAGTTTAGGTGGACGGCCATGTCTTGGTAGTGCCAGTTGTGCCATACTCTTTCCATTTTCGGATGATGGATTGAACAGTGCTCCGTGAGATGTTCGAAGTTTGGGATTTTTTTTTATAACCTTACCCTGCTTTAAACTTCTCCACAACTTTATCCCTGATATGTCTGGTGTGTTCCTTGGTCTTCTTGATGCTGTTTGTTCACTAAGGTTCTCTAACAAACCTCTGAGGGCTTCACAGAATAGCTGTATTTATACTGAGAATAAATTACACACAGGAGGACTCTATTTACTAATTAAGTGACTTCTGAAGGCAATTGGATCCACTAGATTTTAGTTAGGGGTATCAGAGTAAAGGGGGCTGAATAAAAATGCACGCCACATTTTTCAGATATTTATTTGTAAAAAAAAATTGAAAACCATTTATAATTTTAATTCCACTTCACAATTATGTGCCACTTTGTGTTGGTCTATTACATAAAATCCCAACAAAATACATTTACGTTTTTGTTTGTAACATGACAAAATGTGGAAAATTCCAAGGGGTATGAATTTTTTCAAGGCATTGTGTACATATATAAATATATATATATATATATATATATATATATATATATATATATATATATATAAATATACTGTATATATATATATATATATATATATATATATATATATATATTATATATATATACACATGTGAATTAATTGGAGGTTGTTGCAATTTTTTATGTCAACATGGTATTTGCGCAGCGGTTTTTCAAATGCTATTTTTTTCGAAATAATACACTTTAATTAATATAACCCAATATTTTGGTAAATAGATACCTCACATGTCATGCTTTAAAATTGCGCATGCTCGTGCAATGATGACAAATTACAATACTTAAAAATTTCCATGGGTGATGCTTTAAATTTTTTACAAGTTAGAATTATTGCTCTCACTAAAATGTTTACCCCGATACCTCACATGTGTGGTGCAAACACCATTTACATATGCGTGCACAACCTACAGATGCATTCACTTCTGTGTGCGAGCACGGGGCAACAGGGAGCTTTAAGGAAAGTGTTTTATTAATATTTATTACTTTTATTCACAAGAAATACAAACATCCCTTGTGATAGAAAAAAAGCATGATAGGTCCACTTTATGGAGACATCTGGGGTCAAAAAAAGGCAGTGTTTACATTTGCCCTAACCGGAAGTGACGTCATGATGTTGCTTCCGGCCACCTAGACCATAGATTTGGCCAGGAACCTTCCGGTCCTCAGCCAGCTCTATGATAACCCGGCAGCACCGCTGGGTCAGATACTGGGCTCCCCGATTGCGTGGGAGAGCCCCAAGAGGCACCTGTGGGTGGAAGGAGGGGGTTGTCCCCTTCCACCGCCTGTAATAAGCCACTAGGATTGCTTTTAGATGAAATAGCATCGCTGGCTAAAAAGAAAATATCCCGGGCTATGGCATACAGTTGCATAACCCCGAAATAACCACTTGAACACAATCATGTACATGTATGTGATTGTGCAGCAAGTGGTTAAAGCTAACCTAAAGTTAAAGACAGATTTTTGTTTAGCTTACTACCATGCTGCTTGCTATTTTCCATGGATCCGTGCTATTTCTCCACACCACGGCTGAAGGTAGGTTCTGTGTGATGCAGAGTTAATGAGTGAGGTAAAGCTCTGCTGACTACCATCATGCAGTTATGTACAAGCCAAAATACTTTTTTTTTTCCATCTTACCGTATTTTTTGGACTATAAGAAGCACCTTTTCCCCCCAGAGATAAGGGGGAAAATGTCCCTGCGTCTTATGGTACGAATATATGACAGGCACCGCCCCCCGCTGCCACTGGAACTGCCCCCTTCCACCGCTCGCACCGCCTCCCACTGCCACCACTGGAAGAGAGGCAGGAGAGCGGGGGACAGACTTCCAAACCCCCGTGGGCACTGGGCGATCTTCCGGCTGGTTCCTGAGACAGAAAACAGCATTCGGCCGCTCGGGCTGCTCTGTCTTCTGTTAGGCGGAAGGGATAACACCAGGAAAGGCTGCATTTGTGGCAACGTTTACTCTGCATTTCTATGGCAACGGTCACTCTGCATTTCCTATGGCAATGGTCACTCTGCATTTTCTATGGCAATGGTCACTCTGCATTTTCTATGGCAATGGTCACTCTGCATTTTCTATGGCAATGGTCAGGCTACATTTCTTTGGCAATGGTCAGGCTGCATTTCATGGGCACTGGAAAATATTTTAGTACACCATTTGGTTCAGAATATATTTTTTCTTGTTTTTCTCCTCTAAAACCTAGGTGCGTCTTATGGTCAGGCGCACCAATTTCCCCAGAAGTCTGCCTAAGATGCAAGTCAGAATTCAGGCATACCCTGGAAAAAAAAAAATCATTTTTGGCGAGATACCCCCAACACATCTAAAGGGATGCAGGCCCAGCAGATTTCCTCATTAGTGCTCTGTAGGTGCCACAGTTGATTAATAATTATGAAACCACTACCATTAGATTCATTTTCCCACATGGGCACAGAGAAACACACAGGGATTTTTTCAGAACAACAAAAAGGTAGGAATCTGCAACAAAGGTTGTTATAATCCCTGCAATGTACATAGATCACCCAGAGGGGAATGATTTTTAATAATGACAGAGAACACTGGTTCCCAAATTCAACCCTAGGCCTTTTCTCTTTGCACTAAGATGTTATTGCTTGTTATCAAGCCTTTATCCCAAGCCAGGGCAGAATTTATTATTATTTTTTTGGCCCTGTGATCTAGAACAGTGCAACCACCTGCACAGCCCCATCTCTCATGCACAGCAATTTTACATTTACAGAACATTTAGTGGGAATCAGGGCCGGGACAAAGGATGAGCAGGAGGGGAAACTGCCCTGGGGACTGTGGTATCATGTGCAATTTGCCATGTTTTAACTGGGCTCTAGCCACTTAACGACCGCTCACTGTATATATATGTCGGCAGAATGGCACCGACAGGCACAATCACGTAGAGCATACGTGATCGCCTTTGTACAGTTGGGGGGTCCGATCGGACCCCCCTCCTATACAGTGAGCGGCCTTTAATCGTTGGGGAGCATTCGGAGATGAGGGGGTGACCATTCGATTTCGGCCACCCCCTCGCGATCGCTCCCGGCCAATGAAAATGCTTCCTCTGCCATGTGATGTAAACACAGGCAGGAGGAAGTGATGTCATCTCCCTCGCGGCGGTCTTTTCGATTCCGGCGCCGAGGAGAGAGGAAGCAGGTTAGTGCACCAACAGTCCACTGACACGTAGGTACACATAGGCACACATTTCACCCCCCAGTCACCCCCAGATCACCCCCCAGGTCACCCCCCAGCCCCCAATCACAGTGTCACTGATTGCAGTGAACATTTATTTTACTGATCACTGCTTTTAGTGTCATCTGTGATAGTAAAAAGTTGCAGGGCAGTTAGGATTAGGCCCCTTTAGGTCCAGGGTAGCCCCCTAACCCCCCCTAATAAAGGTTTAACCCCTTGATCGCCCCCCAGGTAACCCTTTCACCCCCTAACGCCAGCGTCGTATTTTCGATCGCTGTATTTAGTGCCGGTGGTGCCCTAGATAGCCAGTTAATTATTTTTAGGTTTGCCGCAGGTTTTTATTAGCGTCAGATACCCCCATATATTATTTTAACCCCCTGATTGCCCCTAGAGTTAACCCTTTCACCAGTGATCACCGTATAAGCGTCACTGGTGACACTGGTTACCCAGTTAGTTATTTAGTTATTTAGGTAACCCGTCAGGTTTTTATATAGCGTCGGTTACCCCCATATTTAACCTAATAAAGGTTTTAACCCCCTGATTGCCCCTAGTTAACCCTTTCACCAGTGATCACCATATAAAGGTTACGGGTGACGCTGGTTGGTTAGTTTGCTTTTTATAGCATCAGGGCACCCGCCGTATATAACCCAATAAAGGTTTAACCCCCTGATCGCCCGGCGGGTGAGATCAATTAGGTTTTAGCCCCAGAGAGGGTCTGCGTCGCCCCAGGCAGCGTTAGGTTAGTGCCAGTAACGCTAACACCCACGCGCAAAGCATACACCTCCCTTAGTGGTATAGTATCTGATCAGATCTATACTAGCGTCCCCAGCGGTTTAGGGTTCCCAAAAACGCAGTGTTAGCAGGATCAGCCCAGATACCTGCTAGCACCTGCGTTTAGCCCCTCCGCCCAGCCCAGCCCACCCAAGTGCAGTATCGATCGATCAATGTCACTTACCAAACACAAAACACATAACTGCAGCGTTCGCAGAGACAGTCCTGATCCCTGCGACAGCTAACAGTTTTTTTTGTAGCGTTTGATATATTTGCTGACGACAGTCGGGTGCTTTTTTTTCCTGTGAATCTTACTAGTGTACCCCTAAATTTAGAGCCCAAAATGGCAAGTCGAAGGTACACTAGTAAAGAGGCCTACGAGATTCTGAGCATGACAGATAGTGAAGAGGAGGTCACGTATCTGTCAGATTCAGGCTCAGAATATCTTCCCGTAGAAGACAGTGACGTCAGCGGCCCCACGTCAGATAGCTCTGATGACGAAGTTGAGGTCCCTGCTAAGGTCAGGCGTACCCGATCCCGATCTTCTGAGGTTGTTGAGGAGCAAGAACCGCAGGGCTCTCGTATCATGGAGCAGAGGAGTACTAGCGCCGCTATTCCTTCTGGTGAATTGGCAAGCACCAGCGGCCTAGTACAGCCTGGGCGTACATCCAGCACTGCAGTATCACGTGGTGACGTGGTGAGTCCCATAAGTGCAGTTCAAGCTGGCGAGGTGGCAAGCACAAGTAGTGTCCCGCTGCCACCAATAAGAAGACAAAGGCAGGCCCGTCGTGCCCATAGTAAGCTTCCTGCAGAATTCGCCTATCCTGATTGGGTCCCCACCACTTCTGCAGAACCCGTACTTCCCCCATTCACTGCCCAACCCGGTATTCAGGTGGAAACAGCTGATTTTATGCCAATCGATTATTATTCGCTGTTTTTCACGGAAGATCTCTATAGATCTATTGTGGACCAGAGTAATTTATATGCTGGTCAATTCATCGCCGCTAATCCCCAGTTGCCTTCCATTGCCAAAGATTGGAAACCAATTACGGTTTCCGAATTTAAGACCTTTCTGGGCCTTTCCCTCAACATGGGCACACATAAATTCCCGTCATTGCGTGCTTATTGGTCCACGCACCCAATTGACCACATGCCCGTGTTCTCTGCCTCCATGCCCAGGAAACGATACGAGCAGATTTTGCGGTTCATGCACTTCAACGACAATGAACTTTGTCGTCCACGTGGGGACCCTGAATACGACCGGCTCTATAAAATTCGGCCCCTCATAAACCACTTCAACGAACATTTTGCAGCCTTGTTTATTCCCGATCAAGTTGTCTGCGTTGATGAGTCCCTGATTAAATTTTCTGGCCGCTTGGCTTTCAAGCAGTACCTTCCCAGCAAGCGTGCCAGATACGGGGTCAAGCTCTATAAGTGCTGTGACAGGGCAACAGGCTATGTATGGAGCTTTATGGTTTATGAGGGAAAAGACAGTCAGGTTGAGCCGGTCAACTGCCCGGATTACATAGGGAGCGCTGGCAAGATAGTGTGGAACTTGGTGTCACCCTTATTCGGAAAGGGGTACCACTTGTATGTGGACAATTATTACACGAGCGTGCCACTGTTTAGTCACTTGTTTGATCATCAGATTGGAGCATGTGGCACCGTGCGACCTAATCGCCGGGGCTTTCCCCAGCGGCTTGTAGATGCCCGTCTTAGGCTGGGGGAGAGAGCCTGCGTAAAGTGTAATAACTTGCTCGCTATCAAGTGGAGGGACAATAAGAATGTTTTCCTTCTTACCTCCCTTCATGCAGACACGACAGTCCAAATTCGTACGGCGACTGGTGTTGTGGAGAAACCCCTCTGTGTCCACGAATATAACAAAAATATGGGAGGGGTGGACCTCAACGACCAGTTGATGGCGCCGTATCTAATTGACCGTAAGGCGAGACGCTGGTACAAAAAAGTGTCTCTATCCTTATTTCAATTGGCTTTGCTGAACGCTCATGTGCTATACAGAGCTTCAGGCGGGACTTTATCTCTTCTAAAATTCCAGAATGAGATAGTCACAGAACTCCTGTATCCAGGCGGTTCTGCACCTCACCATCCCCTACCAAATGCAGTAAGCCGGCTGCATGAGAGGCATTATACGCATCTCCTCCCGAGTACCCCTACCCAACGAACCCCCCAAAAAAGATGTCGTGTCTGTAGCAAGCGCGGATTTAGGCGTGACACCCGTTATTATTGTCCACTCTGTCCTGACAAACCTGGTCTTTGCGTTGGTGAATGTTTTGAACGCTACCACTCAAAAGTGAAGTTTTAGCGTAGGGTACAGCATTTCACAGACTAGGACACACTTACACAGGGTCTCCCAAGATGCCATTACATTTTGAGAGACCCGAACCATTACAGTTGTTAAAGTTTAAAAAAAAAGTGTAAAAAAGAAAAAAAAAACTTAAAAAACAAAAACACAAAAAAAATATAAAAGAAAAAAAACTAAAATAGTTGTAGTTTTATTGTTCTCTCTCTCTCTCTCTCTCTCTCTATTTTCTCTCTATTGTTCTGCTCTTTTTTACTGTATTCCATTCTGCAATGTTTTATCATGATTGCTTTTCAGGTATGTAATTTTTTGTTTTCAGGTGCGCCATTCAACTGCAGCGCGGAATTATTTATCTTGACAGCAACAGCGTTTGCTCCCACGATACATAAAGCCGTGACTCCAGTGCTGTAGGAGGTGATTTCACCACCACAGTTAAAAAAAAAGAGCATATATGCCGAAGCATGGGGGCAGCAGGGGCGGAGGAGCGATTTTGCTCCTAATGCCGCGTATATACGGTCGAAATTCTGACGGAGGCTTGCCCGTGGAAAAGTTTGACCGTGTGTACGCGGCATAACTTTTTTGCGGGAGGATGCCCCCATGCTTCGGCATATATATATTTTAGGCACAGGTTGCGTTAAAAAAATGTTTTATTTTTTACTAGGTTTTGTTTTGGTATTTGCTTTGCAGGTATGGTATGGTAAGGTCTTACTGTTGTACTGTAATGTTACTTTGTTTTAATGTTAACCATCATTTGCTTAGCAGGTACGCCATTCAGTTGCATCGCGGATTTATTTATCTTGACAGCAACAGCGTTTGCTCCCACGATACATAAAGCCGTGACTCCAACGCTGTAGGAGGTGATTTCACCACCACAGTTAAAAAAAGAGCATATATGCCGAAGCATGTGGGCAGCAGGGGCGGAGGAGCGATTTTGCTCCTAATGCCGCGTATATACGGTCGAAATTCCGACGGAGGCTTGCCCGTGGAAAAGTTCGACCGTGTGTACGCGGCATAACCTTTTATGCCGCGTACATACGGTCGAAATTTCGACAAAGGCTTGCCCGTGGAAAAGTCCGACCGTGTGTACGCGGCATAACTTTTTTGCGGGAGGATGCCCCCATGCTTCGGCATATATATATTTTAAGCACAGGTTGCGTTAAAAAAATGTTTTATTTTTTACTAGGTTTTGTTTTGGTATTTGCTTTGCAGGTATGGTATGGTAAGGTCTTACTGTTGTACTGTAATGTTACTTTGTTTTAATGTTAACCATCATTTGCTTAGCAGGTACGCCATTCAGTTGCATCGCGGATTTATTTATCTTGACAGCAACAGCGTTTGCTCCCACGATACATAAAGCCGTGACTCCAACGCTGTAGGAGGTGATTTCACCACCACAGTTAAAAAAAGAGCATATATGCCGAAGCATGGGGGCAGCAGGGGCGGAGGAGCAATTTTGCTCCTAATGCCGCGTATATACGGTCGAAATTCCGACGGAGGCTTGCCCGTGGAAAAGTTCGACCGTGTGTACGCGGCATAAGCTTTTATGCCGCGTACATACGGTCGAAATTCCGACGAAGGCTTGCCCGTGGAAAAGTCCGACCGTGTGTACGCGGCATAACTTTTTTGCGGGAGGATGCCCCCATGCTTCGGCATATATGCCCATCATTAGAAGTGGGTGGATGAAGGGAGGTATTCTAATGGTGGGCATACCCACCGATCAATCTCTTTTTTTCGTTCAGCCAACAGGCTGCATGAAAAAAAATATTACAATACATGTCCAACAAGGACCAGCAACGTACTGGTATGTTGCTGGACTTTGAATGGTTATACCAGATTGATGCCTGCGGGTATCATTCTTTTCAGCCAGCGGCCGGCTTTCATGTAAAAGCAATCCTAGTGGCTAATTAGCCTCTGGACTGCTTTTATAAGCAGTGGGAGGGAATGACCCCCCGGATATAAACAGCGCCATTGGGAAATTGGGAAAGCATTTTATCACACCGATCTTGGTGTGGTCAGATGCTTTGAGGGCAGAGGAAAGATCTAGGGTCTAACCCCCCATTTTTTTTCAAAAAAAGAGTTTCTGTCACTACTTATTGCTATCATAGGGGATATTTACATTCCCTGAGATAACAATAAAAATGATAAAAAAATAAAAAATATGGAAGGAACAATTTAAAAATAAAATAAAAAAGCAAAATAAATAATAATAAAAAAAAAAAGCACCGCTGTCCCCCCCTGCTCTTGCGCAAAGGCGAACGCAAGCGTCGGTCTAGCGTCATATGTAAATAGCAATTGCATCATGCATGTGAGGTATCACCGCGAAGGTCAGATCGAGGGCAGTAATTTTAGCAGTAGACCTCCTCTGTAAATCCAACGTGGTAACCTGTAAAGGCTTTTAAATGCTTTTAAAAATGAATGTAGTTTCTCGCCGCTGCGCGTTTGTGCGCAATTTTAAAGCATGTCGTGTTTGGTTTCCATGTACTCGGCCTAAGATCATCTTTTTTATTTCATCAAACATTTGGGCAATATAGTGTTTTTTAGTGCATTAAAAATAAAAAAAGTGTGTTTTTCCCCCAAAAAATGCGTTTGAAAAATCGCTGCGCAAATACTGTGTGGAAAAAAAAATGCAACACCCACTATTTTAATCTGTAGGGCCTTTGCTTTAAAAATATATATAATGTTTGGGGGTTCAACATAATTTTCTTGCAAAAAAAAAATGTTTTCATGTAAACAAAAAGTGTCAGAAAGGGCTTTGTCTTCAAGTGGTTAGAAGAGTGGATGATGTGTGACATAAGCTTCCTAATGTTGTGCATAAAATGCCAGGACAGTTCAAAACCCCCCAAATGACCCCATTTTGGAAAGTAGACACCTCAAGCTATTTGCTGAGAGGCATGTTGAGCCCATTGAATATTTTTTTTTTGTCCCAAGTGATTGAATAATGACAAAAATAAAAAAAAATACAAAATTTACAAAAAGTTGTCACTAAATTATATATTGCTCAAACATGCCATGGTTATATGTGGAATTGCACCCCAAAATACATTGTGTTGCTTCTCCTGAGTACGGGGATACCACATGTGTGAGACATTTTGGGAGCCTAGCCGCGTACAGGACCCCGAAAACCAAGCACCGCCTTCAGGATTTCTATGGGTGTAAATTTTTGATTTTACTCCTCACTGCCTATCACAGTTTCGGAGGATATAGAATGCCCAGATGGCACAAAACCCCCCCAAATGACCCCATTTTGGAAAGTAGACACCCCAAGCTATTTGCTGAGAGGTATGTTGAGTATTTTGCAGATCTCGCTTTTTGTCACAAAGTTTTAAAAATTGAAAAAAGAAAAAAAAAAAAAAAAATATGTCTTTCTTAATTTTCAAAAACAAATGAGAGCTGTAAAATACTCACCATGCCTCTCGGCAAATAGCTTGGGGTGTCTACTTTCCAAAATGGGGTCATTTGTGGGGGTTTTGGGCTATCTTGGCATTTTATGGCCTTCAAAACTGTGATAGGTAGTGAGGAGTGAAATCAAAAATTTGTGCCCTTAGAAATCCTGAAGGCGGTGCTTGGTTTTCGGGGGCCCGTACGCGGCTAGGCTCTCAAAAAGTCCCACACATGTGGTATCCCCGTACTCAGGAGAAGCAACCAAATGTATTTTGGGGTGCAATTCAGCATATAACCATGGCATGTTTGAGCAATATATCATTTAGCGACAACTTTTTGTACTTTTTTTTTTCTTTTTGTCATTATTCAATCACTTGGGACAAAAAAAAAATATTCAATGGGCTCAACATGCCTCTCAGCAATTTCCTTGGGGTGTCTACTTTCCAAAATGGGGTCATTTTGGGGGGTTTTGTGCTATCTTGGCATTTTATGGCCTTCAAAACTGTGATAGGTAGTGAGGAGTGAAATCAAAAATGTATGCCCTTAGAAACCTTGAAGGCTGTGCTTGGTTTTTGGGGTCCCGTACGCGGCTAGGCTCCCAAAAAGTCCCACACATGTGGTATCCCCGTACTCAGGAGAAGCAGCAGAATGTATTTTGGGGTGCAATTCCACATATAACCATGGCATGTGTGAGCAATATATCATTTAGTGACAACTTTGTGCAAAAGAAACAAAGTTTGTCATATTCCCGCAACTTGTGGCAAAATATAAAATATTCCATGGACTGAACATGCCTCTCAGTAAATAGCTTGGGGTGTCTACTTTCCAAAATGGGGTCATTTGGGGGGATTTTGTGCTATTTTGGCATTTTATGGCCTTCGAAACTGTGATAGGTAGTGAGGAGTGAAATCAAAAATTTACGCCCTTAGAAAGCCTGAAGGCGGTGCTTGGTTTTTGGGGCCCCGTACCCGGCTAGGCTCCCAAAAAGTCCCACACATGTGGTATCCCTGTACTCAGGAGAAGCAGCAGAATGTATTTTGGGGTGCAATTCCACATATAACCATGGCATGTGTGAGCAATATATCATTTAGTGACAACTTTTTGTACATTTTTTCTTTATTTTTTCTTTTTGTCATTATTCAATCATTTGGGACAAAAAAAAATATTCAATGGGCTCAACATGCCTCTAAGCAAATAGCTTGGGGTGTCTACTTTCCAAAATGGGGTCATTTGGGGGGGTTTTGTGCCATCTTGGCATTTTATGGCCTTCGAAACTGTGATAGGTAGTGAGGAGTGAAATCAAAAATGTATGCCCTTAGAAACCTTGAAGGCGGTGCTTGGTTTTTGGGGTCCCGTACGCGACTAGGCTCCCAAAAAGTCCCACACATGTGGTATCCCCATACTCAGGAGAAGCAGCAGAATGTATTTTGGGGTGTAATTTCACATATGCCCATGGCATGTGTGAGCAATATATCATTTAGTGACAACTTTGTGCAAAAAAAATAAAGTTTGTCATATTCCTGCAACTTGTGGCAAAATATAAAATATTCCATGGACTAATCATGCCTCTCAGTAAATAGCTTGGGGTGTCTACTTTCCAAAATGGGGTCATTTAGGGGGGTTTTGTGCTATTTTGGCATTTTATGGCCTTCGAAACTGTGATAGGTAGTGAGGAGTGAAATCAAAAATTTACGCCCTTAGAAAGCCTGAAGGCGGTGCTTGGTTTTTGGGGCCCCGTACCCGGCTAGGCTCCCAAAAAGTCCCACACATGTGGTATCCCCGTACTCAGGAGAAGCAACCAAATGTATTTTGGGGTGCAATTCAGCATATAACCATGGCATGTTTGAGCAATATATCATTTAGCGACAACTTTTTGTACATTTTTTTTTCTTTTTGTCATTATTCAATCACTTGGGACAAAAAAAAAATATTCAATGGGCTCAACATGCCTCTCAGCAATTTCCTTGGGGTGTCTACTTTCCAAAATGGGGTCATTTTGGGGGGTTTTGTGCTATCTTGGCATTTTATGGCCTTCAAAACTGTGATAGGTAGTGAGGAGTGAAATCAAAAATGTATGCCCTTAGAAACCTTGATGGCTGTGCTTGGTTTTTGGGGTCCCGTACGCGGCTAGGCTCCCAAAAAGTCCCACACATGTGGTATCCCCGTACTCAGGAGAAGCAGTAGAATGTATTTTGGGGTGCAATTCCACATATAACCATGGCATGTGTGAGCAATATATCATTTAGTGACAACTTTGTGCAAAAAAAACAAAGTTTGTCATATTCCCGCAACTTGTGGCAAAATATAAAATATTCCATGGACTGAACATGCCTCTCAGTAAATAGCTTGGGGTGTCTACTTTCCAAAATGGGGTCATTTGGGGGGATTTTGTGCTATTTTGGCATTTTATGGCCTTCGAAACTGTGATAGGTAGTGAGGAGTGAAATCAAAAATTTACGCCCTTAGAAAGCCTGAAGGCGGTGCTTGGTTTTTGGGGCCCCGTACCCGGCTAGGCTCCCAAAAAGTCCCACACATGTGGTATCCCTGTACTCAGGAGAAGCAGCAGAATGTATTTTGGGGTGCAATTCCACATATAACCATGGCATGTGTGAGCAATATATCATTTAGTGACAACTTTTTGTACATTTTTTCTTTATTTTTTCTTTTTGTCATTATTCAATCATTTGGGACAAAAAAAAAATTCAATGGGCTCAACATGCCTCTAAGCAAATAGCTTGGGGTGTCTACTTTCCAAAATGGGGTCATTTGGGGGGGTTTTGTGCCATCTTGGCATTTTATGGCCTTCGAAACTGTGATAGGTAGTGAGGAGTGAAATCAAAAATTTATGCCCTTAGAAACCTTGAAGGCGGTGCTTGGTTTTTGGGGTCCCGTACGCGACTAGGCTCCCAAAAAGTCCCACACATGTGGTATCCCCATACTCAGGAGAAGCAGCAGAATGTATTTTGGGGTGTAATTTCACATATGCCCATGGCATGTGTGAGCAATATATCATTTAGTGACAACTTTGTGCAAAAAAAATAAAGTTTGTCATGTTCCTGCAACTTGTGGCAAAATATAAAATATTCCATGGACTAATCATGCCTCTCAGTAAATAGCTTGGGGTGTCTACTTTCCAAAATGGGGTCATTTAGGTGGGTTTTGTGCTATTTTGGCATTTTATGGCCTTCAAAACTGTGATAGGTAATGAGGAGTGAAATCAAAAATTTGCGCCCTTAGAAATCCTGAAGGCGGTGCTTGGTTTTCGGGGGCCCGTATGCGGCTAGGCTCCCAAAAAGTCCCATACATGTGGTATCCCCGTACTCAGGAGAAGCAGCAGAATGTATTTTGGGGTGCAACTCCACATATAACCATGGCATGTGTGAGCAATATATCATTTAGTGACAACTTTTTGTAATTTTTTTTTTATTTATTTTTTGTCATTATTCAATCACTTGGGACAAAAAAAAATATTCAATGGGCTCAACAGGCCTCTCAGCAATTTCCTTGGGGTGTCTACTTTCCAAAATGGGGTCATTTGGGGGGGTTTTGTACTGCCCTGCCATTTTAGCACCTCAAGAAATGAGATAGGCAGTCATAAATTAAAAGCTGTGTAAATTCCAGAAAATGTACCCTAGTTTGTAGACGCTATAACTTTTGCGCAAACCAATAAATATACGCTTATTGACATTTTTTTTACTAAAGACATGTGGCTGAATACATTTTGGCCTAAATGTATGACTACAATTGAGTTTATTCGATTTTTCTTATAACAAAATTTTTTCGGTCTTTTTCCGTTTATCTCGCAAAAAATAAAAATCGCAGAGGCAATCAAATACCATTAAAAGAAAGCTCTATTTGTGGGAAGAAAAGGACGCAAATTTCGTTTCAGTACAACATTGCATGTCCGCACAATTTACAGTTAAAGCAGCGCAGTGCAAAATTCTGAATTCACCTCTGGTCCTTTAGCTACCAAATGGTCCGGGGCTTAAGTGGCTAGATTACCTTGTCCAAGCACTGATGGGAATAACTGAGTGGGCAAACCATGGAGATAAAAATTTTAGGAAAAACACTAGTCCAGCTGCATTACAGTGCCTTGAAAAAGTATTCACACCCCTTGAAATTTCCCACATTTTGTCACGTTGCAACCAAAAACGTAAATGTATTTTATTGGGATTTCATGTGATAGACCAACACAAAGTGGCACATAATTGTGAAGTGGAAGGAAAACGATAACTGGTTTTCAATTTTTTTTAGAAATAAATACGTGAAACGTGTGGCATGTATTTGCATTCAGCCTCCTTTACTCTTATACCACTAACTAAAATCTAGTGGAACCAATTGCCTTCAGAAGTCACCTAATTAGTAAATAGAGTCCACCTCTGTGTAATTTAATCTCACTATAAATTCAGCTGTCTTGTGAAGCCCTCAGAGGTTAGTTAGAGAACCTTAATGAGCAAACAGCACCCTGGAGGCCAAGGAACACACCAGACAGGTCAGGAATAAAGTTGTGGAGAAGTTTAAAGCAGGGTTAGGTTATAAAATAATATCCCAAGCTTTGAACATCTCACAGAGCACTGTTCAATCCATCATCCGAAAATGGAAAGAGTATGGCACAACTGGCACTACCAAGACATGGCCGTCCACCTAAATTGACAGGCCTGGCAAGGAGCGCCCTAATCAGAGAAGCAGCCAAGAGGCCCATGGTAACTCTGGAGGAGCTGTAGAGATCCACAGCTCAGGTGGGAGAATCTGTCTACA
The DNA here is from genome assembly GCA_029206835.1 of Rana muscosa. Lineage (NCBI taxonomy): Eukaryota > Metazoa > Chordata > Amphibia > Anura > Ranidae > Rana > Rana muscosa. The sequence goes on from CM055118.1 coordinate 739,534,883, forward strand.
GGACAACTATTATGCCCCATACACACGATTGTTTTTAATGTCATTTTTTAAACCAACGTTTTTCTCCTCGTTTTTTTTCATGTTTCCTCTCAAGCCTGCCTTGCGTACACACCATCATTTAAAAAAACGATCAAGCAAAGCGCAGTGACGTTCAACACGTACGACGGCACTATAAAGGGGAAGTTCCGCTCGAATGGCTCCACCCTTCATGTTAGTAAAGTTTTTTGGGCGACGATTCGCGCTTTTCAGTCCGTTACTGTGTAATGAATGTGCTATCTCCATTACGAACGCTAGTTTTACCAGAATGAGCGCTCCCGTCTCATACTTGATTCTGAGCATGCGCGTTTTTTTCACGTCGTTAAAGCATACACACTATCGTTTTTCACGTCGTTAAAAAAACGACATGAAAAACGACGTGAAAAAAGAGAGCATGTCCGGAATTTTTAATGGCCGTTTTTCACGTCGTTAAAAATGCTCTGGAGCATACACACGATCATTTTTCAGGGCCATTTTTTAAAATGGCAGTATTAACGGCATGAAAAACGATCGTGTGTACGGGGCATTAGTCGTGCACTCCACAAATCTGGCCTTTATGGATGAGTGCCAAGAAGAAAGCCATTGTTGAAAGAAAGCCATAAGAAGTCCTGTTTGCAGTTTGCAAGAAGCCATGTGGGGGGCACAGCAAACATGTGGAAGAAGGTGCTCTGGTCAGATGAGGCCAAAATTGAACTTTTTGGCCTAAAAGCAAAACGCTATGTGTGACGGAAAACTAACACTGCACATCTCCCTGAACACACCATCCCCACTGTGAAACATAGTGGTGGCAGCATCATGTTGTGGGGATGCTTTTCTTCAGCAGGGACAGGGAAGCTGGTCAGAGTTGATGGGAAGATGGATGAAGCCAAATACAGGGCAATCTTAGAAAAAACCTGTTAAGCCCTGTACACACGATTGGAGGGGCAATCTTAGAAGAAAACCTGATAGAGTCTGAAAAATACTTGAGAATGGCGCAGAGGTTCACCTTCCAGCAGGACAGGACATATTCATGTGTTAGAATGGCCCGGTCAAAGTCCAGACCTAAATCCAATTGAAACTCTGTGGCAAGACTTGAAAATTACTGTTCACAGAAGCTCTCTATCCAATCTGACAGAGCTTGAGCTATTTTTCAAAGAAGAATGGGCACAAATTTCACTCTCTGGATGTGCAAAGCTGGTAGAGACATCCCCAAAAAGACTTGCAGCTGTAATTGCAGCGACAGGTGGTTTTACAAAATATTGACTCAACACACTTTTCACATATTTATTTGTAAAAAAATGTTGAAACCCATTCATCATTTTCCTTCCACTTCACAATGATGTGCCAATTTGTGTTGGTCTATCACATAAAATCCCAATAAAAGACATTAAGTTTTTGGTTGTAACATGATAAAATAGGGAAAATATCAAGGGGTATGAATACTTTTTCAAGGCACTGTCTATAGCATTTTCCATGTGGCTGATGTTTAGTCATTAAAAAGCCAAATCCTGCCCTGTTTGTTTTTTCAATGTGCTATCTATAAAGTTTATAAGCTGGGAAATATATATTCTCAAAAGAGTGTCCAGTTAAAAAATATTTCAGTATTATTAGATAGTATACTATAATCATTTATGTGCACTCCTCAAAATAAGAATACAATGTAATAGTTTGGTATCTATCAAATGCAATGCAATCCATTTCAACTGTACCAATATTTTGTATCTTTTAAAACCACATAATTATTTTCTGATTCTTTACGGTAGAATGGAATGTCCTTAAACAGCTTGACATTTTTTATTTAAGCCATAACTTCAAAAGAATTAAATCTTTGAACTTTTCTCTGCATGCCCACACAGTTTCCTCTACAAAGTCTGCATTTTCAGATAAGATTTGTAGTGTGTGGACAAGCAGAAGACAGGACAACAATGAACACCAAGATAAGGAGGACATAGCAGCTATAGAGCCTCCTATCATACCACTGTTCCGCAGAGAACTTCACACTGCATCAAATTAAAGCACTACATTTTTCCTCTATTCCTGGTGATTAAAAAAAAAGAAAAGAAAAATGAAAAAAAAATGTGGTTTCATCAGTTTTGTAGTTAACTTGTTCAATAACACTTAAAAAGGAACTGAACTCTGAAAGCTTTGCCCAAAAAAGGAGGCAAAAGGCAAATAACTAATCACCAGTATTGTCGGTGGTCTCCCTGCAGCTGATCCCCATTGTGGAGGAGGAGGAGCCCATCTTGGTTGAAGCAGGACTTGAAGCAGGACCTTAGTTTCCTCATGTAAGAACCTCCAGCAAGAATAATAGTAAGCAGCATCTTAGTTATATCATCAAAATCTGACTTTAAACCTCATGAGGCTACCAGCCAGAGGCAGTAAATCTCACATTGCATATCTACAGCTAAGAGGCGGGAGGAGGAGTGCCTGATACCCTTTTCTGAGTACTATTCAAAATTCTCTCTATTACATTTTGAATTTAGTTACATTTATCTAAATTTAAATAAGCATAAGTACTTCAATAAAGGTAGATACCAGCCAAAATGCATTATTAAAGGAGATATATGGCCATAGAATACACTTTCATTTTATAACATCAGCATTGCAATAACAATGAAAGCAAAAATTATTTATGACAATATAAGCTTACTTGAACAATTTCCTTTTATGTTGTGAGTGCTGCCTGTCTGCTGGTCATCTCTTTCCACAACTTCCTGGACTCCCTGCATGCTTTTCATCTTCTCCTCTGCTGTTTACTTTCAATTTCTAAGGACTTGGTATCCAATGGAACCTTGCTGCCTGCAAGCAGTGATTCCTGTATTGACTCCATCTTCTGAAACTCCTCCACTCATTACCGTTGTAGTTTAGAAGTGTCAGGGCTGCGTTCAGCCCTTCCTTCTCTGTGCTGGCAGCTCAGCTGTCAGCTAATTGCCAGCTTCCATCTCTCCAGTGATCCACCTGTTGATGATCCGCTCATCAGCTGCCTACTTAAGGACTTCCAGTTCATTTGCTCTTCGCCTTCGCCTGTGTTAACATCACTACAGACTTTCTCCTGCTGTTGAAGACCTGCTTGACTACATTCCCTCTGGCTACAGATCCTGCTTGCTGGACTCTATCTTAATCCCTGGTTCTTGGACATTGGCTTGGCTGACTACCCGATCCGGTTACCGAACCCTGGCTTGTTTTACTACGCTTACTCTGTTTGCCTTTTTATTTTTTATTATTAAACAAGTGTGATTTAACTGTACTTCTGTCTCAGTCTGATTCATGGTTCCTGACAGTAGGTGAAGGCCATGACTTCTGAAGTTGCAGCCAATCCACTTGTTGATAATATTTTTTCCAGATTGGATGACCTGGATCACCGCATGGATCAGGTTGCCATGGCGATAAGGACTCTCCTAAGTCGCACGTCTCATCTAGAGTCTCCTACTGTGGCGGCTCCGGTAGTCCCTGTGCAGGCAGACCCTGCTGCTGCTCCAGCCTCTGTGCAGGCACCCGCCTCGAGTATTTCCTCTTTAAGAGGTATGTCTGGTTCCGCTCTGCTTCCCCAGCGATTTGGGGGCGATCCAGTCCAATGCAGAGGTTTTCTCAACCAGGTTGAGATATATTTTGAGATGCTGCCCCAGGCGTTTCCCATGGACAGAAGCAAAGTAGGTTTCATGATATCTTTGCTTTCTGAGAGAGCCTTGGCCTGGGCAAACCCTTGGTCCTGAGTTATCCAGAATTTGTGGCTTCCTTCAAAAGGGTATTTGACGTTCCCGCACGCTCCGCTTCTGCTGCCAAGTGCCTCATGTCCATCAATCAGAGTATGAGGACGGTTGCCGATTACGCCATTGAATTCCGTACTCTGGCAGCAGAGGTTGCATGGAACAATGAGGCCCTCGTGGCTGCGTTTTCTCATGGTCTCTCGGATAACATCAAAGATGAGATAGCAGCCCGAGCTATATCCACCGAGCTGGAGAGGTTGATCATGTTTGTCATCCTCATTGACTCCAGACTCAGAGAGAGACTCTCTCTTAAGGAGCGCTTGCGGAAGCCTCCTGTACGTTTGTCTCCGAGCTTTGCAGTCCCTCCCTTGCCTCCCTCATCTCCCATGTCTCCTGGTACCGAGTCGGTCTGTGAAGATGAACCCATGCACTTGGGCTTCACGTGTCTCTCTGCAGATGAGAGAGCCCTTAGGAGGAGGGAGAAATTGTGCCTTTATTGTGGCCAGGCCGGTAACTTTTTGAAGTCTTGTCCTACCCATCCTGGGAACGCCCGAACCTTGAGGTCCTGTCATGGACAGACCTTAGGTGGCGTTGTTTAGTCTCCAGTTGCCCAGAAGGATAAGCCCCTGGTTTCATTTACCCTGTCGTGGGCTGAGTCGTCCGTCAAGATACAGTCTCTAATCGCCTCCGGGGCTGCAGGCCTGTTCATTGATGCTGCCTTTGTGTCTAAGCACTCGATTCCGCTGCGTGACACTCCACTTGCCATTGAGGCTCTTGACGGGAGACCTCTACAGCCTGCCCATGTGACCCATGAGACGGTTCCATTGTCCATGGCCGTAGGGGCTCTTCACCATGAGATAATCCAATTCCAAGTTATTTCCTCACCTAAGTTTCTGCTGGGTATTGGTTATCCTTGGTTACAGAGGCATAACCCATCTTTTGATTGGCTCCGTGCTGAGGTTCTGTCCTGCTCGCCACAGTGCAGTGAGAGATGCTTCCAGAAGGTAGCCAGGGCTCTGTGCACCTCTTCACTCTCCTCCCTGCTGGAGGAGTATCGCGATTTTAGCAATGTCTATGACAAAGCTCAAGCTGGTACGTTACCTCCACATCGGTGAAAGGTGTGTACCACTCCAAGCTGTGAAGCTCCAAGGAATGCTCCCACCCTGATACTGGAATAGGTGCTGGCTCTGCACTAATGCATGGGAAAGAAAAAAGCCCTCGACTGTTGCACTCTGTATAAACGATTTATTTTCAAAATTCCAAAATTAAAATCCAAAGTTAATCCATAGATTCAAAAGTCCAAAAACAGACAAAAACAGAAAACTGACATGCAGGGGTGGATAGCTGACGCGTTTCACATCAAAGATAGATGCTTACTCATACCTCCACATCGGTCTTATGATTGCGCAATTGACCTTCAACCTGGTGCCATACCCCCTCGTGGCCGGGTTTACCCTTTGTCGGTCTTGGAGGATAGAGCCATGGAGGAGTATGTTGCAGACGCACTTTCTCGAGGTTTCATCTGCAAATCCTCATCTCCTGCCGGTGCTGGTTTCTTTTTTGTAAAAAGAAGAGTGGTGAACTGAGACCTTGTATCGATTATAGGGGTCTCAATCGTTTCACCATTAAGAATGCCTATCCGAGGGGGCGTGGCGACCGGACTCCAAGATGGACACTTAGCTCTGGAGCTCTGCTTGTCAGCCTGAGATAATCACAGCCACCAGAGCCTACCGGCGTTACCGAGAGCCCTGCAAACCACTATCAGATCCCTGAACAGCCGAGGACTGGTCCGGAGATGGCCAGGAACCAAAAGAAGCCGATGCAGCCCCAGAAACTGGACAGCTTCTTTGGAGCAGCGACGAGGGGGATACAGCAAAATGGCAGTGGCGCACGAAACCCACAGCCCTCATCGCAGCCAGGAGAGCAGTACACAGGCAGCGGCCCTCCATCCAACGCCATCCGCTCGGCTACTGCACACAGCATATCCTCCTCTGGGACATCCAGCCCCACAATGCGGAGCCCGGCCAAATCGAGACCACGGAGAGATTCCCCAGCTAGGCCGGATCCCAGCATGGAGGTAAGCGTGCCGCAATCTGCCAGCACAAGCCAGCAAAGGCAGGGGGGGATCCAATATCAGACTTCCCCACTGCAGACAGACCTGTGTCTGACACCATGCTGAAGGACATGCTCCTCTCCCTGAGAACCTCCCTGCAGTCAGACATATACAGTGGGATCAATGCATGCCAGAAAGAAATACAGGCCATGGGACAAAGCGCTCAACTAATTGAATCCAAAGTAGAAGAGCACACTTCTGCATACAACATGATGGTGGAGGCCCATAAAGCGCAAGGGGAGGATATAGAATGGCTCAAAGACAAAATGGCGGACCTTGAGGACAGGTCCAGGAGGAACAACCTTAAACTGAGGGAGTCTCTGAAACTGTGCCCCCTGCGCAGCTCCTTCAATATACCCAGACTCTGTTCTCTACACTGTTACCAGAGGCGACAGCACAGGATCTCCTCATTGACAGAATCCACAGGGTCCCCAAACCCTCGTTCCTCCCCGATGATGTTCCCAGGGATGTGCTGATGAGGGTAAATTTTTACCATATCAAAGACCGTATATTACAAGCATCACGTGCTCCAGGGAACATTCCGCAACAATATGCCAACATCAGGATGCTGCCTGACTTGTCTAGACACACTTTACAACGCCGACGCAACCTGCTGACTATAACCAAAGCTTTGAGGAATCATAACATACCGCACAAGTAGAAATACCCAGCCACTCTTGTCATCACCCACAATGGGGTTAATGTCTTTGTATCCAAGCTGGAAGAAGGGTTGAATGCCCTACGCCAATGGGGCATTCTCCCGGATCAGGTTCCTCAACCTTATCATTCAGCGGGCCTGCAACCAATGCAGAATGAATGGCAGGTAGTGTCCCACAAGAAATCTGGTAAGAAAAAAAACGGCGAAGCTCACTAACTGTTTAAAGACACAGCTCACGTTTATCTCAGGTGTACAGGTACCACCGTGGGGTACCCCTTTTGCACCCTCCTATCTGCACTAGCAGCTACGACTGCTCGAGGATCAGTTTTTAGATCCATTTCTTATGAAGGAAGAGTTAAATCTACGCTTTTATTTTCTTATCTACATTACTGTTTTTTTCTGTTTTCCCTGTTACCCTTTTTGATATACGCAGATACACTCAAAGTATACTGACAACTGTAGCTGGAGAAACCGAACGTTGAATGACACCATCTCGCCAGGCTGGAACATGTCGGCCACCACTACTCTGGAAAAGTAAGTGCATGCCCAGTTTCATCATACATACTATCACCCATCTAATACAATGACAATTAAACTATTATCCATTAACGCCCGGGGTCTAAATCACCCAGCAAAACGTTTCTCCATGTGGAAGGAGGCCTGCACACAGGGAGCTGACATTCTCTGTGTGCAGGAAACACATTTTCAACGGGACAGAGCCCCAAAATGCTCACACAAAGACTATCCTTTCATCTACATGGCTTGCACGCCTAACAACAAAAAAGGGGGAGTCCTAATGGCCATCAAAAACTCTCTCTCATTCCAACCTAAGGATACTGTTATTGACGAAGGAGGCAGATACATAATTCTTACAGGAGATATCAACTCCAAACCATACACGATTTTCTCGGTGTATGCCCCAAACTCTCATCAACTCCGTTTCCTAAGGAAAATCTTTACCAAAGCACAAGCCATGAAATATGGTAACCTCCTGGTTTGCGGAGACTTTAACATAACGTCAGACCCGTTATTGGATACATCTTCAGGCAAAACCAGAAGCTACCTGTCTCTTCAACCCGTGTTACACAAGATGGAACTATATGACGCGTGGAGATGCCTCCACGCTAATGAACGTGACTATACCTTTTCTCGAATAGGCACAGCTCATATTCTCGCATAGACATGTTCTTGACAGACAAATGGTTACTACAAAACATAGAAAAATCGAATATACATGATATCACATGGTCAGACCATGCTGACCATGTCTATTGCAGAAAAGGGTGTTTCCCCTTCTAACCCCATCTGGCGTTGTAACACTAGAATTCTACAAGAACCACATCTTCAAAAATTTATAGCCCAACACATAACAAATTACTTTGCAGAAAATGTTGACTCTGTGGCTGACCCAAACGTTCTATGGAATGCACACAAAGCCTTTATTAGAGGGATACTAATCCAAATTGGTCTTAGAGAAAGAAGAAAGCGGACACACTTACTAAACACAACTATTGCTGACATACACAACCTAGAATCCCTGAATAATAAATCACCGTCAGTGCCCTTAACTAGCAAGTTGAATACCCTTAGAGAAAAAACTTGGAGAACTCCTATCACACCAATATGATAAACATCTCAGACGCCTAAAGCTAACACACTATGCCAACGCCGACAGAGCAGGCAAATATTTAGCAAATAGACTCAAGGCAATACGCTCCAAAACTAGAATACAATACTTGAGACACCCCTCCACATCACAAAAAATTATCAACCCCCAAGATATAGCCAATCAATTTGCTGACTACTACAGCTCACTCTACGACCTCCATAGGGACCTTAATACCCCCCAACCGACAGCGGAAAAGATGCAAACATTCCTGCATAAAATAGAACTCCCATCCCTATCCCAGACAAAACTAGAGGACCTAAATAGACCGATAACAGCTCTAGAAGTGGGAAAAATAACTAACTTTTTACCGAACGGGAAATCTCCAGGCCTCGATGGCTTTTCCAATGAATACTTCAAAACATTTAAACACATACAGTCGCACCACATGTCCAAAGTCTTCACCAAAGCCACTGAATCTGCGACACTTCCGCAGGAAATGCTAAGAGCACACATAGTCACATTAGATAAACCAGGAAAGGAACCCAACACACCGGCTAACTTCAGACCCATCTCACTCCTGAATACTGACACCAGAATTTATGCAAAACTACTAGCTAAAAGACTTACACATATAATACCATTATTCATCAAACAAGATAAGATGGGCTTTGTGAAGGGGAGACAGACCTCTGACGCTACTAGGAGAATTATCAATGTGATACATCATGCTGAAAAGTCTCGAACGCCTTCTCTGCTGCTTTCTATTGACGCAGAGAAGGCATTCGACAGGGTCCATTGGACCTACATGGAAATGGTTCTGGAAAAGTTTGGCTTTAAAGGATCGATATTGAAGGCTATCTTATCCCTATATTCTTGCCCATCTGCCCAAGTATACTCGGCAGGCCTCCTGTCTAAGCCTTTTGATATTTCAAATGGGACTAGACAGGGTTGTCCCCTGTCTCCAACTATTTTTAACTTAATGATAGAACCACTAGCTGAAGCAATCAGATCTCAACCCTCGATCTCGGGCTATCAGTTTGGCGCCAATATGCACACCATTAATCTCTTTGCGGATGATGTAATCCTGCTCCTGACCAACCCACTACAGTCCTTAAAAGGGGCGCATACAATTCTAACAGCATTTGGGGATATCTCTTATTATAAGGTCTACTTCACAAAATCCCTTATTCTAGACCTAGGAGTACAGCCTCACACTAAACGATTCCTACAAGAAAAATTACCTTATACCTGGAACACAGGTAGCCTCACCTATTTGGGCATCTCGCTCACTAGCAAAATATCCACCCTTGCCAAAAACAACATGGCCCCATTGGTGGCCAGACTGGAAGCCCAGCTCAGGGATATTTCAAAAACTGAAATCTCATGGATAGGTAGTATATCCGCATATAAAATGTTGATATTACCGCAAATCTTATATGTGTTCCGCACCCTACCAATACATATTCCTCTTCATTTCCTCAACAGCCTCACGAGTATAGGTTGGAAATACATATGGAAGGGGAAAAAAGCTAGGTGCTCAAGAAATAACTTGACATCTCACAGAAAAGCAGGGGGGCGGGACTAGCAGACATTTATGATTACCTATGGGCGGTACGCCTAGACCAGATTAAATTCTGGAATCTGAAATCCGACTTACCCCTCTGGGTTGATATTGAAACCAACTTATCTCCAACGAAAGACCTTACCCAACTACTCATAGGAGACAGGTGGGCTCCCTGGAACATTACTACTCTTTCGCCCCCAATGCAGGCCTCATTGAGAGCCTGGAGACTCCTTTTAGATAAGTCCCACCAGGACGTACAGACTATAGACTTCGAACTTCCCTTGACTCTATTGGAGTCCAAGATTCCAATGCTAGACGTCACAGACATCACCAATAAGGGCATCTCCCACATATCGGACCTCTATGAAGGTCCACGACTCAAAACTGTAGATCAAATCATGGTACAATACGCTCCAGAAATTCATCCACTGCCATCCGGACCGCTAAAACCCCTATTCGGGTCCTAAATTCACACCGGCCTGCTCACCTTGCCCCACTAAAGGGTCCTGGACCATTGTTCCGGTGCGAATCGATCGGGGGACGCCCGAGATCCGACGTCTTCAGCGTCTGCAGTCGCCACCATCTTCTCGGCCTAAAGCCTCCCGGAAGATCCAGACCCCAGCAGTCTTGGAGGTAAGGGACCACCATCCGTCCCCACCCGCCACCCATCCTCTTACCTTAAACTACCTGGAGGCAGAGCTGAATCCCGGAACCATCTGTGGTGGCCGTTACTCCACGCGGCCTAGTGAGGCCTTGAATCCCCAGTCTCTCCTACGGCTGTACCCCCGCGAGAGCGTAGTGCGGCCGGCCCGATCCGACTCTGAGGGCCGGGATCTCCACTCGACACCCGGCCGGACCCCCATCCTGGGCCCTGTCTTCAGCTGAGGGAGCCTATAGGAACCTTCTGGACTGCTCCCATCCACGAGGGCTCCGCCGCCATCTTGAGGCCTGCGGGGACTCCGAATCCCCGGCGCTCGAGTACCGCGACCGCGAGACGAGCGGTGAACACCCCAGGATACACCCGAATAAGCCTCCCTGGACTAGCGGGACAGACCTGGGGAGGTCTGAAGGCCGGCAGAGGCATCCTGTGGTGGACGGCACGCTGAGCATAGAGGTGAGCGGCGGCCATCTTGCTACACCCTGGGCACACTAGTAGCCTCTCCATCCCCCATAATCTACAACCAAGCCCCAAATTAACATCCGGACCGCAAGGGGGAGACCCAGGCTGCTGGGTGGGAGAACTTGCCTAACCCCAGTGATCACCAAGTCCCTGTCCCCATAGACACCTAAATCGGCCATCTTGATACACCCAACAGCAGTGTAACTGGGGCTCCCCGTATTCTTTTAAATCACACTTCAGAGGCTCCTGAACTACCCAGCAGATTGGTCTACATCTGCATCACTATACTCCTAGGAGTGGCCATCTTGCTACACCCTATTAACCTGTTCTCCCGGGTTCCTAATTGTTTAACTCTTACCCTGATGGTCCCGCACCCCCCTCATCAGGAAGTACATATCATTATTGCAGTCCTGTAATGAGTCTTTAACCTACGATACACGAGACAGGATGTACTAAAAGACATAGTAAAGGGGGCGCATACGCAGCTCGTAGGATGGCGAACGAACTTGACTAGAGCTCCGGCCTCACCTCCTGCATCCGAAGCTCCCGCTCCGCTACACTAAAGACTTTTGCTCCGGGAGCCACCTCCACTGAACCGGGAACCCCTCAGCTACCTGCCGAACGTTGTATGGGTAAGATCGGTGACCAGAGGCGCATATACCAGACACGATCCTCACAGGCCGCATCGCAACCCGCGTGCCACATGGAAAAATACCTGCTTAGGCCGCAGTCCCCGGCCTCAATTTCTACGGCAGACGCCGCAGATCAGCCAGACGCACTCCCGCTGGTCGATCCCTCATTGTTTATAGATAACCCCCCTGCCTTCTCACACAACAGCTCCTCGCAGCAACCTCCAATGACGTCCCTGGTAACAGTAGATGTCCTGGACCTGAAACTGCAGACATTGCTCCAGAGTATCACTCACAACGTTGCAAAGGATGTTAATAAACTAGCTCACGAACTGAGAGGGGAGATTGACCAGCTGGGGGAAAGAACAGACACCCTTGAAACAAAACTAGATGAGGTGGTGAATTATGTGCAAGCCTTAGAAGAGGAGAATGCTAACCTAAAGAATGCAGTACTGCAACTGCAGTTGCAGCAAGAAGACCTCGAGAACAGAGAACGTAGGCAAAACCTCTGCATACGAGGAGTCCCTGAGTCTGTTGCTGACAAGGACATTAGGCCATACTTGCTAGCCCTGTGTTAACTCCCTGGCTCCCGATATCCCGGACATTGATCTGCGCCTTGACAGAGCACACAGATCACTGGCCCCTAAACCCCCTCAGGGTGCTAATCCCAGGGACATCATAGTCCGCTTTCATTTTTATGAAAGCAAAGAGGCCCTGACAATCGCCACAAGAAACAAACCTAGAGTGGACTTTAAGGGGGCAAAGATACAAATCTTCAGCGACCTATCGCCAATAACGCTAAATAAAAGACGCAACCTTCGCCCTATTACTGCCCACTTGCAACACCACCTCGTACCCTATAGATGGGGCTTCCCCTTTCGTCTGACGGTGACCAAGGATGGCGCGCAACACACCATGAGGGACCTCCAGGAAGGTGAGTCCTTTGTCAGGAGCCTGGGACTCCCCCCTGTTCCTGAGGAGGATCTGCAAGCCCAATTCCCACCCTCTAGACCTCTGTCAACACCCGGGAAGATGTGGACCCCGGTTCGTCACAGATCCAGAAAAACCATGTTCACACCACAAAGGAACACATCTTCTAAAGGCCCCACCTGAAATATCCACGGACCCTCACGTCTGGTGTGTAATCCTTTTTCTCCTTTCCCCCGATCTACTTAGGTCGAAGAGGCCCTGATGTTGGGCCTATGCAATCCCTTTGAAAAGTCTCTGGGCTCAGAGACCGGTGTTCTCCCCCCTTCTACTTGTTCATCCATGGACGACTGCCCTCAGGGACAACTACAGTTCTACCGTTCCCACTTAACCCTAACTTTAACTTTTTCTACATTTGCTTTTTCGGATCAGGCTGAGACCGGTTAGCTTGGCCATGCGAGCTGCTGTGTTTCCCCACTATGGTCGTGTTTTTTGACCATAATCCCTTGGAGATGAGTTTCTCCTCGGGCACTCTACCTACACGGTATGTCGTTTTTGTTTTACTTTTTCTTTTTCTTTTTGTTCTCCCATGTTTTTTAGGGATCCCTTTTGATCCCATATTTACCTACGTTAGAATCCTCTATTCACGAATGTATGTTATATTACATGTTTTCATATTATTAGGGTTGCACGGAGGTCTATTTTTTGAACTACTCAGAAAATGTTTCTATGTTTTTATTCCCATGTTCTTCCTATATGGGTTTAAACATACAATTGTACGAAGTCTTTTGTCCACAACATGGTATACGCTTAATGCATTTTACACGAATGTAATGTCAGATTTTTCCCCATTCTGCACCTATGGCAGTTAGTGTCTTCTCATGTAACGTTAAAGGTCTAAATTCCATTTGGAAGAGATGGCTTGCCCTTAAGGAGTTCAAAGCATCTAATGCTGAGGTGATCATGGTCCAGGAGACACATTTTAGGGCGTGGGGGCTCTTTCAAATTTGCTTCTAGGCACTATCCCACAACTTTTGTGGCCTCTTCTCCCTCTGGAAAAGCTGGAGTGGTGATTCTCCTTAAACGCTCATCCACCATAAAGGTGAAATCCTCATATTTGGACCCCCAAGGTCGCTTTATCCTCCTGGACTGTGGTCACCAAAATACTTATTTTACTTTAGCGAATGTATATGTTCCCAACACAGGCCAAATTGGTTTTCTTGACACTTTCTTTGACAAACTACACAAATATGCCCAACCCTTTCAGATTATTGGGGGAGATTTTAACTTGTGCATGTCTCCAATTAGGGATAGGGCCGCCCTTTTTCAAGACAAACCTCCACTACAGGCACATAAATCTTCCTCCTCGTTCCGCAAAACAATTAGAACAAATAGACTGTTTGATTCTTGGAGGGTAAAACACCCGACAACCAAACAGTTCACCTTCTTCTCTCCACCCCACAAGCTGTACACGAGAATTGACTATTTTTTCATCTCTGCACCCCTATTGCCATACCTGGTTGACGCCAACATTCTCCCAATTACATGGTCTGACCATGCCCCCATCACTATTGACCTCCTATTGTCTTCACCCACGCCTAGGAAATGTCATTGGCGCCTTAACGAGTCACTCCTAAACTCACCTAAGACCCATCTACCACTACAAGACAAACTGAACGCATATTTTCAGATAAATAAAGACTCGGTGTCGGAGATCTCCGTTCTGTGGGAGGCACATAAGGCGTTCTTCAGAGGTGAATGCATCGCAACTGGATCTCGCCTTAAAAAAGACCGTGTTTTGCAGAGATCGACTTTACTGACTCAGTTATTAGAAGCTGAACAAAAACTTCTCAGACGCCCCACGATGGAGGGTCTCAGAGCCGTAACAGCACTAAGAAATCGTATCAAAACACTAGATTCGGCAAGAATCACTAAATCCATGCTCTGGGCAAAGCAAAAATTTTATGAATTCGCCAATAGACCCCATAGGATGCTTGTCCAAATTCTGAAACCACGCCCCCATTCATCTTTACCCGACTTCTTAACACAACAAGACGGTAAGCCCACATATTGCCCTAGAATTATGGCTAATGTATTCGGAGACTTCTATAAGAAACTATATAACTGCCTATCCACAGACCCAACCACTCAATTCACACAAGACAAGTTTAACAATTTTATGGACTCTTTTAAGCTTCCCACTCTGTCCTCAGACGATCGCTCAAGACTAAACGCACACGTGTCAGTTGAAGAGATCACTGCAGTTATTAAACAGCTACCGACTAATAAAACCCCAGGGCCGGATGGTCTTCCCTACTCCTACTATAAAAAATTCCTCCCCACCATTTTACCCTACATGGAAAAACTTTATGCCTCTTTAATGAACGGAAAAATCCCCCACGCTCAATTCCTACATGCGTTTGTCACGGTGATCCCCAAACCAGGGAAAGACCCATCCCTACCTGACAACTACCGCCCCATAGCTCTCCTAAATTCTGACTATAAAATTTTTACAAAAATACTTGCCAACAGACTGTCCCTGCTCCTCCCCAAACTAATCCACAGAGACCAGGTCGGTTTTGTGCCATCCAGATATGCTGGGGACAATACTAGACGAACCATAGATTTAATAGACCTCCTGACCAAAACCAAGCGACCGGCTATAATTCTCAGTTTAGACGCACAAAAAGCGTTTGACCGCCTGAATTGGTCATTTTTGTTCGCTACACTTTCAAGATTTGGATTCTCGGGTCCATTTATACAAGCATTAAAGGCACTATACTCTACTCCTACGTCTCAGGTACAGCTGGCCTCCCACGCCTCGGCGTCATTCCCCCTTAGCAACGGTACTAGGCAAGGTTGCCCACTATCGTCCCTGCTCTTTATTTTAAGCCTTGAGCCCTTGGCAGCAGCCATACGCGTCCATCCGGACATTGGGGGAGTGATGTTGAGGCGTCTGGAATACAAGTTATCTCTTTTTGCAGATGATGTGCTGCTGACAATTACCCACCCACACATTTCTCTCCCCTCTCTCCATTCAACCTTACAAACTTTTGGCCATATCTCCGGATTCAAAATTAACCCGACTAAAACTGAAGCTTTACCCATTAATATTCCGGCTGACCTTCTTCTAACCCTGCAAACCAACTTCAAGTATAGATGGTGCATGCAGTCCCTTCAGTATCTCGGTGTACGCCTATCCCGATCGTACTCCACTCTCTACCAAGAAAATTTCCCTCCCCTTTTCTCAGACATCAACAAGCTACTTAAAAAATGGACAACACTCCCTATCTCTCTCATTGGTAGAATCAACGTTTTGAAGATGTCTATTCTCCCCAAGCTGCTGTATATTTTCGAAACACTCCCTGTAGCAATCCCATTGACCCAACTTAAATTACTTCATAGAAACTTTCTGAATTTTATATGGAATAACAAGTCCCACAGGATTGCCAGTTCGGTTCTCCTGGCCCCCCGCTCACGTGGGGGTCTGGGGGCACCGGATGTAATCAAATATTAGTATGCTACTCACCTTAGAGTCATTTCCTCGTGGACATCTCGCTATGCATCAAACAGATGGTCAGAAATCAAGATAAATATTACTTCCCCTGCACATCCATGTAGTCTACTTTGGCCCTCTTCAGATAAATATACATCTCAAATACGGAAGATCTGCCTGAACCCTATGATATTCACACTCTCAATCTGGAAACGCTGCTCAAGTAAATATGCTCTATCTTCCCAATGCCCCCCACTGATAAACATTTTATTTAACCCAGAAATTCCCGACAGCTTATCCTATGACTCCATGATGCCATGGACCCAGGCAGGCATATTTCAACTGCGACATCTGGTGCATCCAGTAACACGCACTTTACTCCCTTTTTCGGACCTGCAAACCAAACATAACTTACCGAACACACTACTCTTTTCTTACTTACAGGTAAAACATTATTTTGTTTCTAGATCACCCCAATTGACCCTGGTTGTTCCTACAGAATTTGAAAAGCTATGCTCATATGGCCCACATGAACCTCAACAAATTTCTTGCATCTACAAGATCCTCCAGAGCACTGATCCCATCTCTGAACAGACCCACTCATATATGAGGAAATGGGCCCAGGTCCTTCATAGTCCTATCTCTATAGCTCAGTGGGGGACGATATGGGATGCTACCTCTAAAGTCTCCAGATGCGTGGCCCAGAGGGAAACGGCGTACAAAATCTTAATGTTTTGGTACAGGACCCCTGAATTTCTAGCAACTCATAAACTAGCTCCATTTAGTCACTGTTGGAGGTGTGGCTCCTCTGTGGGCTCGCACTTTCACATATTTTGGGAATGCCCTATTTTGGTCCCCTTTTGGACCAATGTTCATGCCTTGCTGGAAAAGATATTGGAGATCCAGATCCCTTTCCAACCCATACACCTGCTATTAGGCTTACCTCTTCGGAATACCACCAAAACTATTAACAAACTACTGACATTCATCTTACTAGCAGCTAAACGAGTAATCCCGCAACATTGGCGTTCCACTGTTCCACCTACCTTTACGCAATTCCTTTCTGCGGTCACTGATATTCGTAAAATGGAACATATCACGGCAATCATAGAGGATGCACTACCAAAATTTGAGGTCATTTGGGAAAAATGGGATACATCGGAATATAATAATTTGGAATACCAGACCCTCACACCGAGATAAGGAAATGGTCTTTCTGGGTATCTCACTGTCTGTTCAGGAAATGTTAGCTCCAGTTCCCATCACTGATTACCTTCGTGCTAACATGATACCTTGATATGCTATTAATAACACACTACCTCCCCTCTACGTGACCCTTACACTGTCTAACGGTTCACTCAAACAACTTGTTTTCTCCCCTTGTTATATAACTTTATGTCTGCACATGCAAATTGTACAATGTTCATATTTGCTGATTGTGATATATACTTGTAATTCCTCATGAAAAATTTACATAAATAAACAATTAAACAAAAAAATCATGGTACAATACCGTATCCCCACAACCGGCATTTTCAAATGCCTCAGAATCACACACTTCTTAAAATGTCATACTCCCCCAATAGTTACAGTGCCGAATAAAATTTGGCAGTTCTACTCCACAGCAAAACCAGATACGAAGGGCATTTCCTTTTTCTATAACCTAATGCACGACAGAATGACGTTCAATAAGACAGCAGCAATGCAAAAATGGGAGGTAGACATGGGTAACACCTTCACGAATGCACAATGGCACCGCACCTTCATAGAAATACACAGATCTTCCCACTGTGTAAAACATTGGGAATTAATGATCAAAATTGCAAACAGATCGCACTATACTCCCTTTCGACTTGCCACGTACTTTCCAGGTACGTCACCGAACTGCTGGTGGGAGTGCGGGCAGTTAGGTAACTTACTTCATATGTTCTGGCACTGCCCTAGCATAAGAAGTCTTTGGAACCAGGTTTTCCAACTGATCTCTTCCATAACTGGAATACTATCACCGCCCGACCCGGCCTTAGCGCTACTGCACCTAAATATAGACAAATACCCGCAAGCCTTTACACCAGTCATAACGCACATACTATTAGAGACGCGTCTGTTGATATTGCGCAATTGGAAATCCAATAAAGCTACGAACATTTCTGAAGTCACGGCAGCAGTTCATAGAAATTATACCTTTGAACGGCTCATAGCAATTAATTCTCTAACATGTAAGAAGTTTGATGATTACAGGGCTATTTGGCCCAAGATCCTGTGATAAACTGTTTAGAAACCCTAAATGTATGATAATCCGATACTACTGAAAATTACCAATGTGTATTACTTATAGTGTATATCCCCCTCTCTGTACCTTCCTGTCTTATATTTTCTCCTTTATTCCTTTCTGTTTTTTGTTAACTGCAAAAATTCTTTAATAAGAATTTATTGAACTAAAAAAAGAAAAAAAAGAATGCCTATCCGATCCCATTGATTACAAAGTTATTTGACCGCCTCAAGGGAGCAACGGTCTTCACGAAGCTTGATTTGAGAGGGGCATACAATTTTGTCACGATCAAGCAGGGCGACGAGTGGAAAACTGCGTTTAATACAAGAACAGGTCATTATGAGTACCTCGTAATGCCTTTTGGCCTCTGTAATGCTCCGGCAGTTTTCCAAGAGTTTATTAACGATGTCCTCCGAGATTTGTTGCAGTTATGTGTGGTGGTCTATCTCAATGATATCCTCATATTTTCCAAGTCCCTGGAGAGCCACCACACAGATGTCTGTCGAGTGCTACAAAAACTAAGAGAGAACAATCTCTATTGTAAGCTGGAGAAGTGTGAATTCCATCGGGAACAGGTCAAATTCCTGGGTTATGTCATTTCCACGGCTGGTTTTTCGATGGACCCAGAGAAACTTTCTGCTGTCCTACAGTGGCCTTGACCCGTGGGTTTACATCCTCTGCAGCGTTTTCTTGGCTTTGCCAACTATTATCGGAAGTTTATTCGTAACTTCTCGTCTCTGGTCAAGCCCCTGACTTATATGACCAGAAAGGACGGTAACCCACAGATTTGGTCTCCAGAGTCCATCAAGGCTTTTGAGAGTCTTAAAACTACCTTTATTTCTGCTCCTGTGTTGGCACATCCTGATTCTACGTTGCCCTTTATCCTTGAGGTTGATGCTTCTGAGACTGGAGTTGGCACTCTTCTGTCTCAATGACCTAGCTCTGACAGCGCTATGCATCCGTGTGGCTACTTTTCCAAGAAATTGTCACCTGCGGAGTGCAATTACGAGATTGGTGACAGGGAGCTTTTGGCGATCATTTTAGCCCTGAAAGAATGAAGACATCTCCTGGAAGGTACCACTGTACCGGTTCTCATTCTTACTGACCATAAGAATCTCACATTCTTGTCTGAGGCTAAGCGCCTCTCTCCCAGAAGGGCACGGTGGGCTCTTTTCTTGCCGAGTTTCAATTACATTGTCTCATTCTTACCCGGTACTAAGAATGTAAGGGCTGACGCCTTGTCACGACAATTTTCCTCCACTTCCAAGATGGAGTTGGTTCCGGTTCCTGTGATTTCTCCTGATCGTATTCTGGCTACGGTTTGCACCAGTCTCACTTCTCTTTTGGGAGACAAAATTCTGGCTGCTCGGGTCGATGCTCCTCCTGAGAAACCTTGTGATCGCTGCTTTGTACCCGAGAGTCTTCGTACTGCCGTGCTCCAGCCTTACCATTCTCCCAAGGCTGCTGGCCACCCTGGGAAGAATTAACTCTGTTGGGCTATTTCCCAACAATTCTGGTGGCCTAGTCTACGTGCTGATGTAACCGCCTTTGTAGCTGCCTGTTCCGTGTGTGCTCAGAGTAAGACTCCATGACATCTTCCAGTGGGCCTCCTACAACCCATACCCATTGGCCCTGGACCACCTGTCTATGGATTTCATTGTGGAGTTACCCAACTCCCAGGGCAATACAGTTATCCTTATGGTGGTAGACCGGTTCTCGAAAATGTCCCACTGTATTCCACTTAAAAAGTTGCCTACGTCTAAAGAACTGGCCTCCATTTTTGCTCGGGAGATCTTTCGCTTACATGGCCTACCCAAGGTCATAGTCTCTGACAGGGGAAGTCAGTTTGTGTTCCGGTTCTGGCGAGCCTTTTGTGCACAGTTGGGAAATCAGCTTGCTTTCTCCTCTGCGTATCACCCGCAGTCTAATGGGGCCGCAGAATGAGCCAATCAGTCCTTGGAGCAATTCCTGCGTTGCTATATTTCTGACCATCACAACAACTGGTCAGACCTCTTACCATGGGCGGAGTTTGCTCACAATAGCGCTCTGAATTCTGCTTCCCATTTGTCCCCGTTTATGGCGAATTATGGTTTCCAGCCTTCCATGTTGCCTGACTCGTTTGTTCCTCAGAGTATTCCTGCATTAGAGGAACATCTCCGTGGTCTTCGTTCTACTTAGGTACAAGTCCAGGAGGCTTTGCGACAGGCTAACGAGAGGTACAGACTCCATGCTGACCGCAGATGCCTGCCTGCGCCTCCCTACCAGGTCCGGGACAGGGTCTGGCTGTCATCTCGCAACCTGCGACTTCGTGTTCCTTCCTGAAGTTTGCACCTTGGTTTATTGGGCCTTTCCGTATCCTTCGCAGGATAAATCCAGTGGCTTACGCTTTGGACCTTCCTTCCAGTATGCGCATATCTGATGTGTTTCATGTCTCCCTATTGAAACCTTTGGTCTGCAACCGCTTTAACCACCTCGGTGTCATGTCCTCACCCTATACAGGTTGAGAACCATGAGGAGTATGAAGTACAGTCCATTGTTGACTCCTGTAGGTTCCGTGGGCGCATACAGTACCTGCTGCATTGGAGGGGTTATGGTCCCGAGGAACGCTCTTGGGTCCCATCCTCGGACATACATGCCCCTGTCCTCCTCCGTAATTTCCATAGACATTTTCCCCTCAAGCCTGGTGGTCCTCCGAGGGGGAGGGGTCATTGAGGAGGGGGTACTGTCAGGGCTGCGTTCAGCCCTTCCTTCTCTGTGCTGGCAGGTCAGCTGTCAGCTAATTGCCAGCTTCCAACTCTCCAGTGAACCAACTGTTGATGATCCACTCGTCAGCTGTCTACCTAAGGACTTCCAGTTAATTTGCTCTTCGCCTTCGCCTGTGTTAACATCACTACAGACTTTCTCCTGCTGTTGAAGACCTGCTTGACTACGTTCCCTCTGGCTACAGATCCTGCTTGCTGGACTCTATCTTTATCCCTGGTTCTTGGACATTGGCTTGGCTGACTACCCGATCCGGTTACTGAACCCTGGTTTGTTTTACTACGCTTACTCTGTTTGCCTTTTTATTTTTATTATTAAACAAGTGTGATTTAACTGTACTTCTGTCTCAGTCTGATTCATGGTTCCTGACAAGAAGACAGGATCTGTGAATTGTGTGCCACAGCAGTGTCTACTCACTGGGTACAGTGAATACATGTCCCAGAATTCAAGGATATAAATGTGTGAGGATCTTCCCAAAGTCAGTTTTTAAACATTAACATTGTTTAGATTAACAGAGCTAGGCTAGAAATAATTGAAATACAATGTGAAAATGAGTACATGATTTTACATTTTGACAACAGATATGCTTTACACTGCCTTAAATATTTTGGGCTTTATTTCATAAATAGTTTTGTCATGCTTTGTAAAAGAAACATAATTTTAGTGTTACTATAAATGGGAAACATATACAATTAAAGAATAATGTATGATCCTTTTATCTAAAGTATAAATTAATTGATTGCATAAAAAAAAATTGAATGGCAATATTAACAAGGGAAAGCCGTGTTTGTAAAAAAAAAAAAAATATATGTATATCCAGACAAGGGAAATCCAACAAACTGGGATATGGAGTCCACACTCCTTCCGCATACAGGTTCCAGATAGAACATGGAAAAAGGCCAATCAAGGTTTATTTGAAATAAAATGTCATATATAAAAATGACAATCGGCATGAGATAAAAGTGATCACAAAAGAGTCTAAAAGCAATGCGGGGTGCAGTAATGCTAGCCCGACGCATTTAGACTTAAACAGTCATCAACAGGGGCATTACTGCACCCCACATTGCTTTTAGACTCTTTTGTGATCACTTTTATCTCATGCAGATTGTCATTTTTATATATGACATTTTATTTCAAATAAACCTTGATTGGTTTCACATTGACCTGCACTATTGGGAGCATTTCCTTTTTTACCTTTTTCCACGTTCTATCTGGAACCTGTATGCGGAAGGAGTGTGGACTCCACATCCCAGTTCGTTGGATTTCCCTTGTCTGGATCGATTTGGGGGGGGGAGAGAAGAGGAGGGGAAAGGGGGGGGAAGAGGGAGGGGAGGGGAAGGGAAAAAGGAAGAAGAAAGAAAAGAGAGGGGAGGGAAAAGGGGGGGGGGAATAATGATTTTTTTTATTATAAAACTACATGTCTCGATTCCCTCCAAAAGACCTCCCTTCTGCATAGGAGGGAAAATCTTTCATTGATGTTTAGTGTTCCCTTGGGAATTGATTCAATCACAAATACCTCTAGGCATTTAAAGTCCCTATTATGTAGACGGTCAAAATGCCAGGGTACACTGTGATCATTGAAACCCTTCTTGATGAGTCGGCGATGATCTCCGACTCTTGCGCGAAGTGCGCGTGTGGTACGCCCTACGTAAAATAAACCGCAGGGGCACCGCAAGACATAGATGACAAAATCAGTGGAACAGGTAATAAATTGTTTAATCTTAAATTCTTTCCTTGGATTCACCCTGATTTTGTCAGTTCAATGATCAATGTTTAATGTTTTTATTATTCATGCCATCTATCCTCCCTCTTCTCCCCCTGTTTTTATTGCGACATTGTGTGTGTGTGTTGTTGTTTTGTCTTGTGTGTGTTTTTGTTGTCTGCTGTTTTCGTTTTTGTTTTTCGATATGGATAAATTTGATCATGCTGATAGGGCCAATAGACTTCAAGCAATTTTTGACAACATCAGCAAAAATAGTAATAATGTTCCTATAGAACATATAGAAGCAGTTACTTCCAGCAATCTGCCTCATACAGAAATATTCGAAATACGAATGAGAAAAGCCTTTTTTCAACTACAGGATGCGAAACAATACGAACAAACACAATGGTGGGACTTAGCCTTCCTTAAAAAATATCTAGAGTTAGGGATTACCCCACGAGGCCTTCAAATCAAAAAACAATGTAGTTTTTTGGATGAAAACCTTGGCAAAGAATGGAGATCGGTAGCAGAATTTTGTACCATTAAATGGATAAAGATTCTAATTGTTCAGAGAGAAAGGAAATTGTAAATAGCACAACAACAGGCTATAGTAAAAGAGGCCATTACTAAAGACTACAGCAAATCTTGCTTGTATCAAAAATGGCTAGAAGTGCTGAATAAAAATGTGAAAAAAGATGAAGAGAATCTTATTCTTAAGAAAACCAAAAAATTAGAACAGGACCTATTTGACTATAGCAATGGCCAAATTTTCGATTGGAAACGTCCAAAACTAAAAAATATTGGTCCATTAATGCAAAAGGAATATGGTAGTAAAGCCAAGAAAGTTAAAACCCAGGGTAAAAAACCTATGAAATATAAACAGAATGAACATAAATTTCCACATCCACCTCCACAGAGAACTACCACTATTCCCTCTTTTAGAACCTCACAATTGCTGAGGGACTCTCAGATTCCCATATCCGTTGATGTTGCATCTAGAGTTACTCCAGATAGTATTGTCTTAGATACTACTATATCTCTCACTTCTTCTCCCCCTCATTTACATACTGAATTCCCTATTGTGCCCTATTCCACTTTACCTCCGGTCCCTCCGTTGGCAGTGTACAGTATACCAACTCACAATAGTTATAGCCCTCTATCCCGAGATTTAGAACAATATATTGCGTTAGGAGCTAGACCAAAGTCCCTTGAAAACATTTTAAATGGATTGCCTTTACAGGAAACTATTAATGTACCCACATCGCCCAACAGTCAGAATTTTCATCCCCTACCTCCAAAGGGAGTGCAACAAGAGAAAAGAAAACTTGACGAGGACAAAGAGGAGGAACCTATAAAAAGGAACAACAAGAAAGACAGGACAGAACTAATAGAATAGCAAGTACCATCAAAATGTATAACTTTTCGTCCCACACTCTCACTAATTCAGAGAATGAAGTGCTCCAAAAAGGTTTAAGCTTTTCCCCTTTGACCTGTCCCAATAAATTCAGGTTATTTAAGGACCTACATCAGTTTATACGTCTACTCACGCTGAAACGCCATTTTACCCCTAATCCTTATGCTAATCATAAAAATATTGATGGAAAGACACTTGAGTCTGCTCCGGTGACAGAACCAACACCTGTGACCATATTGGATGAAGAGGCTCTACAGATTTTAGAGGATCTATGGCTAGAGGGTCAGATGGACGGATATACACCGACTGCTCAGTTAGAGCCCTCCATATTATATACCTCCTTTAAGCCGAAATCAACCTTTTTTCCAAGAAAATCCAAAGGACTGTTCATTGAGACCTATTATCAGGCAGTATACAAGGATCTATTAGCCCTCTGTGATATGCCAAAAAACTTTAGACAGTTTAACCACTTCCCGCCCGCCCTATAGCGGATTGACGGCGGCAAAGTGGTTTCAAAATCCTGACTGGACGTCATATAACGTCCTCAGGATTTTGAGCCGCTGCGCGCCCCCGGGGGGCACGCATCGCGGCGATCGTTGTTGCAGGGTGACAGTCTGACACCCTGCAACACCGATCTAGGTAAAGAGTCTCCGACGGAGACTCTTTACCACGTGATCAGCCGTGTCCAATCACGGCTGATCACGATGTAAACAGGAAAAGCGGGTCATCAGCTTTTCCTCACTCGCGTCTGTCAGACGCGAGTAGAGGAGAGCCGATCGGCTGCTCCTCTGACAGGGGGGTTTGTGCTGATCGATTATCAGCGCAGCCCCCCCGAGGATGCCCACACTGGACCACCAGGGATACCACCAGGTATGCCTCCCTAGACCACCAGGGACGCCATTCTGTGCCCCTTATGGATGCCAATCAGTGCCCACAATGGATGCCAATCAGTGGCCACAATGGGCATCACTGATTGGCAGGCATTATTGTTTGGCACTGATTGGCATCCATTAGTAACACATTACAGTACAGTGCCACCTATCAGTGCCCATCAATGCCACCTATCAGTGCCCATCCATGCCCATCTGTGCCACCTATCAGTGCCCATCCATGCCGCCTATCAGTGCCCATCCATGCCGCCTATCGGTGCCCATCCGTGCCGCCCATCTGTGCCCATCCGTGCCGCCTACCGGTGCCCATCCGTGACGCCTACCGGTGCCTATCCATCCCGCTTACCGGTGCCCATCCGTGCCGCCTACCGGTACCCATCCGTGCCGCCTATCGGTGCCCATCCGTGCTGCCTATCGGTGCCCATCCGTGCCGCCTCATCGATGCCCATCAGTGCCGCCTTATCAGTGCCCGTCAGTGCAGCCCCATCAATGCCCATCAGTGAAGGAGAAAACGTAATTATTTACAACGTTTTGTAACTGAAACAAAAAAAATATGTTTTTTTTTCAAAATTTTCGGTCTTTTTTTTTTTTTTAGCAGAAAAAAAAATCGCAGAGGTGATCAAATACCACCAAAAGAAAGCTCTATTTGTGGGAACAAAATGATAAAAATTTAGTTTGGGTACAGTGTAGCATAACCGCGCAATTGTCATTCAAAGTGCAACAGCGCAGAAAGCTGAAAATTGGTCTGGGCAGGAAGCTGTATAAGTGCCCAGTATGAAAGTGGTTAATTTAACTAAGGAGGAAAACCAGGCGTTGAATGATCTAAAAACTAATTTCCATATCACTATCAGACAAGCCGATAAAGGAGGCAGTGTGGTTATACAGAATAGGGTTGACTATATCAAAGAAGCAAGTTGTTTATTAGCGGATACAGACACCTATCTTAGGTTATACAGTGACCCGCTATTGGAGTACCAAGTGGAGCTTAAATCCCTAGTTTATGCAGCATGGGAGAAAGGAGTTATTACGAAGAAAGAGAGACAATTTATATTACCATCTGAATGTAGCACTCGCCATTTTTATCATCTCCCTGAAATTCATAAATCCCTAACCGATCCCCCTAGACGACCTATTGTAGCAAGTACCAATAGTTTTATCAATGGCTTGTCTATGTATATTGATTTCATTTTACAACCCTTGGTTAGGGATGAGCTCGGTGTTCGAGTCGAACGCATGTTCGACTCGAACATCGCCTGTTCGCCTATTCGGCGAAACCAGAACTTTGTGGGCCGTTCGTGCCAAATCCGTGTGGCGCGAACGGCCCACAATGCACTGCGCCATCGCACTGCGCTGCCCACGCTGTGATTGGCCAAGCATGCACTGTGACCCCGCATGCTTGGCCAATCACAGCGCCGGCAGCGAGGAGAGCCATAATTGGCCACAGGCAGGATGCCTGTGGCCAATTATAGCTCAGGGTGTTTAGTACACACTATATAAGCCTGCCAGCGCGGCGGCTTTGTGTAGTGTGTTCCTGCGTGCAGGGAAAGAGCTAGATAGGCAGGGACAGTGTGTTCTACAGTGTGTTCTTTTCTCAGGCATCTGCAGGAGTTAGTGGGTGTTGTGTGCCTCCAGTACAGTATACACCTGTATCTACCCTTTTTTTTGCTGTTCTCTAAGCTAGATAGGCAAGGACAGTGTGTTCTTTTCTCAGGCATCTGCAGGAGTTAGTGGGTGTTGTGTGCCTCCAGCACAGTATACACCTGTATCTACCCTTTAATGCTGTTCTCTAAGCTAGATAGGCAGGAACAGTGTGTTCTTTTCTCAGGCATCTGCAGGAGTTAGTGGGTGTTGTGTGCCCCAGCACAGTATACACCTGTATCTACAATTTATTGCTGTTCTGTAATACAGGCATCTGCGGGAGTTAGTGGGTGTTGTGTGCCCCAGCACAGTATACACCTGTATATACCCATTATTGCTGTTCTCTAATGCAGGCATCTGCAGGAGTTAGTGGGTGTTGTGTGCCCCAGCACAGTATACACCTGTATATACCCGTTATTGCTGTTCTCTAATACAGGCATCTGCAGGAGTTAGTGGGTGTTGTTTGCCCCAGCACAGTATACACCTGTATATACCCGTTATTGCTGTTCTCTAATACAGGCATCTGCAGGAGTTAGTGGGTGTTGTGTGCCCCAGCACAGTATACACCTGTATCTACACTTTATTGCTGTTCTCTAATACAGGCATCTGCAGGAGTTAGTGGGTGTTGTGTGCCCCAGCACATTATACACCTGTATCTACACTTTATTGCTGTTCTCTAATACAGGCATCTGCAGGAGTTAGTGGGTGTTGTGTGCCCCAGCACAGTATACACATGTATCTACACTTTATTGCTGTTCTCTAATACAGGCATCTGCAGGAGTTAGTGGGTGTTGTATGCCCCAGCACAGTATACACCTGTATCTAACGTTTATTGCTGTTCTCTAATACAGGCATCTGCAGGAGTTAGTGGGTGTTGTGTGCATCAAGCACAGTATACACCTGTATCTACCCTTTTTTGCTGGTGTTGTCTAATAAAGGCATCTGCAGGAGTTAGTGGGTGTTGTGTGCCTCCAGCACAGCACAGTATAAACCTGTATCTACCCTTTTTTGCTGGTGTTCTCTAATAATGGCACCTGCAGGAGTTAGTGGGTGTTGTGCGCCCCAGCACAGTATAAACCTGTATATACCCATTATTACTGTTCTCTAATACAGGCATCTGCAGGAGTTAGTGGGTGTTGTGTGCCCCAGCACAGTATACACCTGTATCTACACTTTATTGCTGTTCTCTAATACAGGCATCTGCAGGAGTTAGTGGGTGTTGTGTGCCCCAGCACAGTATACACCTGTATCTACACTTTATTGCTCTTCTCTAATACAGGCATCTGCAGGAGTTAGTGGGTGTTGTGTGCCCCAGCACAGTATACACCTGTATATACCCGTTATTGCTGTTCTCTAATACAGGCATCTGCAGGAGTTAGTGGGTGTTATGTGCCCCAGCACAGTATTCACCTGTATCTACACTTGATTGGTGTTCTCTAATACAGGCATCTGCAAGAGTTAGTGGGTGTTGTGTGCCCCAGCACAGTATACACCTGTATATACCCGTTATTGCTGTTCTCTAATACAGGCATCTGCAGGAGTTAGTGGGTGTTTTGTGCCCCAGCACAGTATACACCTGTATCTACACGTTATTGCTGTTCTCTAATAAAGGCATCTGCAGGAGTTAGTGGGTGTTGTGTGCCCCAGCACAGTATACACCTGTAAATACCCGTTATTGCTGTTCTCTAATACAGGCATCTGCAGGAGTTAGTGGGCGTTGTGTGCCCCAGCACAGTATACACCTGTATATACCCGTTATTGCTGTTCTCTAATAAAGGCATCTGCAGGAGTTAGTGGGTGTTGTGCGCCCCAGCACAGTATACACCTGTATATACACTTTATTGCTGTTCTCTAATACAGGCATCTGCAGGAGTTAGTGGGTGTTGTGTGCCCCAGCACAGTATACACCTGTATATACCCGTTATTGCTATTATCTAATACGGGCATCTGCAGGAGTTAGTAGGTGTTGTGTGCCCCAGCACAGTATACACCTGTATATACCCGTTATTGCTGTTCTCTAATACAGGCATCTGCAGGAGTTAGTGGGTGTTTTGTGCCCCAGCACAGTATACACCTGTATCTACACGTTATTGCTGTTCTCTAATAAAGGCATCTGCAGGAGTTAGTGGGTGTTGTGTGCCCCAGCACAGTATACACCTGTATCTACACTTTATTGCTCTTCTCTAATACAGGCATCTGCAGGAGTTAGTGGGTGTTGTGTGCCCCAGCACAGTAAACACCTGTAAACACCCGTTATTTCTGTTCTCTAATACAGGCATCTGCAGGAGTTAGTGGGTGTTGTGTGCCCCAGCACAGTATTCACCTGTATATACCCATTATTGCTGTTCTCTAATACAGGCATCTGCAGGAGTAAGTGGGTGTTGTGTGCCCCAGCACAGTATACACCTGTATCTACACTTTATTGCCGTTCTCTAATAAAGGCATCTGCAGGAGTTAGTGGGTGTTGTGTGCCCCAGCACAGTATGCACCTGTATGTACCCGTCATTGCTGTTCTCTAATACAGGCATCTGCAGGAGTTAGTGGGTGTTGTTTGCCCCAGCACAGTATACACCTGTATATACCCGTTATTGCTGTTCTCTAATACAGGCATCTGCAGGAGTTAGTGGGTGTTGTGTGCCCCAGCACAGTATACACCTGTATCTACACTTTATTGATGTTCTCTAATACATGCATCTGCAGGAGTTAGTGGGTGTTGTGTGCCTCAGCACAGTATACACCTGTATATACCCGTTATTGCTGTTCTCTAATACAGGCATCTGCAGGAGTTAGTGGGTGTTGTGTGCCCCAGCACAGTATACACCTGTATATACCCGTTATTGCTGTTCTCTAATACAGGCATCTGCAGAAGTTAGTGGGTGTTGTGTGCCCCAGCACAGTATACACCTGTATCTACACTTTATTGCTGTTCTCTAATACAGGCATCTGCAGGAGTTAGTGAGGGTTGTGTGCCCCAGCACAGTATACACCTGTATATACCCGTTATTGCTGTTCTCTAATACAGGCATCTGCAGGAGTTAGTGGGTGTTGTGTGCCCCAGCACAGTATACACCTGTATCTACACTTTATTGCTGTTCTCTAATACAGGCATCTGCAGGAGTTAGTGGGTGTTGTGTGCCTCAGCACAGTATACACCTGTATATACCCGTTATTGCTGTTCTCTAATACAGGCATCTGCAGGAGTTAGTGGGTGTTGTGTGCCCCAGCACAGTATACACCTGTATCTACACTTTATTGCTGTTTTCTAATACAGGCATCTGCAGGAGTTAGTGGGTGTTGTGTGCCCCAGCACATTATACACCTGTATCTACACTTTATTGCTGTTCTCTAATACAGGCATCTGCAGGAGTTAGTGGGTGTTGTGTGCCCCAGCACAGTATACACCTGTATCTACACTTTATTGCTGTTCTCTAATACAGGCATCTGCAGGAGTTAGTGGGTGTTGTGTGCCCCAGCACAGTATACACCTGTATCTACACTTTATTGCTGTTCTCTAATACAGGCATCTGCAGGAGTTAGTGGGTGTTGTGTGCATCCAGCACAGTATACATCTGTATCTACCCTTTTTTGCTGGTGTTCTCTAATAAAGGCATCTGCAGGAGTTAGTGGGTGTTGTGTGCCCCAGCACAGTATACACCTGTATCTACACTTTATTGCCATTCTCTAATACAGGCATCTGCAGGAGTTAGTGGGTGTTGTGTGCCCCAGCACAGTATACACCTGTATATACCCGTCATTGCTGCTCTCTAATACAGGCATCTGCAGGAGTTAGTGGGTGTTGTGTGCCCCAGCACAGTATACACCTGTATATACCCGTTATTGCTGTTCTCTAATACAGGCATCTGCAGGAGTTAGTGGGTGTTGTGTGCACCAGCACAGTATACACCTGTATCTACACTTTATTGCTGTTCTCTAATACAAGCCTATGCACGAGTTAGTGGGTGTTGTGTGCCCCAGAACAGTATACACCTGTATCTACACTTTATTGCTGTTCTCTAATACAGGCATCTGCAGGAGTTAGTGGGTGTTATGTGCCCCAGCACAGTATACACCTGTATATACCCGTTATTGCTGTTCTCTAATACAGGCATCTGCAGGAGTTAGTGGGTGTTGTGTGCCCCAGCACAGTATACACCTGTATCTACACTTTATTGCTGTTCTCTAATACAGGCATCTGCAGGAGTTAGTGGGTGTTGTGTGCATCCAGCACAGTATACACCTGTATCTACCTTTTTTTGCTGGTGTTCTCTAATAAAGGCATATGCAGGAGTTAGTGGGTGTTGTGTGCCTCCAGCACAGCACAGTATACACCTGTATCTACACTTTATTGCTGTTCTCTAATACAGGCATCGGCAGGAGTTAGTGGGTGTTGTGTGCCCTAGCACAGTATACACCTGTATCTACACTTTATTGCTGTTCTCTAATACAGGCATCTGCAGGAGTTAGTGGGTGTTGTGTGCCCCAGCACAGTATACACCTGTATCTACACTTTATTGCTGTTCTCTAATACAGGCATCTGCAGGAGTTAGTGGGTGTTGTGTGCCCCAGCACAGTATACACCTGTATCTACACTTTATTGCTGTTCTCTAATACAGGCATCTGCAGGAGTTAGTGGGTGTTGTGTGCATCCAGCACAGTATACATCTGTATCTACCCTTTTTTGCTGGTGTTCTCTAATAAAGGCATCTGCAGGAGTTAGTGGGTGTTGTGTGTCTCCAGCACAGCACAGTAGACACCTGTATCTACCCTTTTTTGCTGGTGTTCTCTAATAATGGCATCTGCAGGAGTTAGTGGGTGTTGTGCGCCCCAGCACAGTATACACCTGTATATACCCATTATTGCTGTTCTCTAATACAGGCATCTGCAGGAGTTAGTGGGTGTTGTGTGCCCCAGCACAGTATACACCTGTATCTACACTTTATTGCTGTTCTCTAATACAGGCATCTGCAGGAGTTAGTGGGTGTTGTGTGCCCCAGCACAGTATACACCTGTATATACCCATTATTGTTGTTCTCTAATACAGGCATCTGCAGGAGTTAGTGGGTGTTGTGTGCCCCAGCACAGTATACACCTGTATCTACACTTTATTGCTGTTCTCTAATACAGGCATCTGCAGGAGTTAGTGGGTGTTGTGTGCCCCAGCACAGTATACACCTGTATCTACATTTTTTGCTGTTCTCTAATTCAGGCATCTGCAGGAGTTAGTGGGTGTTGTGTGCCCCAGCACAGTATACACCTGTATCTACACTTTATTGCCATTCTCTAATACAGGCATCTGCAGGAGTTAGTGGGTGTTGTGTGCCCCAGCACAGTAAACACCTGTAAACACCCGTTATTTCTGTTCTCTAATACAGGCATCTGCAGGAGTTAGTGGGTGTTGTGTGCCCCAGCACAGTATTCACCTGTATATACCCATTATTGCTGTTCTCTAATACAGGCATCTGCAGGAGTAAGTGGGTGTTGTGTGCCCCAGCACAGTATACACCTGTATCTACACTTTATTGCCGTTCTCTAATAAAGGCATCTGCAGGAGTTAGTGGGTGTTGTGTGCCCCAGCACAGTATGCACCTGTATGTACCCGTCATTGCTGTTCTCTAATACAGGCATCTGCAGGAGTTAGTGGGTGTTGTTTGCCCCAGCACAGTATACACCTGTATATACCCGTTATTGCTGTTCTCTAATACAGGCATCTGCAGGAGTTAGTGGGTGTTGTGTGCCCCAGCACAGTATACACCTGTATCTACACTTTATTGATGTTCTCTAATACATGCATCTGCAGGAGTTAGTGGGTGTTGTGTGCCTCAGCACAGTATACACCTGTATATACCCGTTATTGCTGTTCTCTAATACAGGCATCTGCAGGAGTTAGTGGGTGTTGTGTGCCCCAGCACAGTATACACCTGTATATACCCGTTATTGCTGTTCTCTAATACAGGCATCTGCAGAAGTTAGTGGGTGTTGTGTGCCCCAGCACAGTATACACCTGTATCTACACTTTATTGCTGTTCTCTAATACAGGCATCTGCAGGAGTTAGTGAGGGTTGTGTGCCCCAGCACAGTATACACCTGTATATACCCGTTATTGCTGTTCTCTAATACAGGCATCTGCAGGAGTTAGTGGGTGTTGTGTGCCCCAGCACAGTATACACCTGTATCTACACTTTATTGCTGTTCTCTAATACAGGCATCTGCAGGAGTTAGTGGGTGTTGTGTGCCTCAGCACAGTATACACCTGTATATACCCGTTATTGCTGTTCTCTAATACAGGCATCTGCAGGAGTTAGTGGGTGTTGTGTGCCCCAGCACAGTATACACCTGTATCTACACTTTATTGCTGTTTTCTAATACAGGCATCTGCAGGAGTTAGTGGGTGTTGTGTGCCCCAGCACATTATACACCTGTATCTACACTTTATTGCTGTTCTCTAATACAGGCATCTGCAGGAGTTAGTGGGTGTTGTGTGCCCCAGCACAGTATACACCTGTATCTACACTTTATTGCTGTTCTCTAATACAGGCATCTGCAGGAGTTAGTGGGTGTTGTGTGCCCCAGCACAGTATACACCTGTATCTACACTTTATTGCTGTTCTCTAATACAGGCATCTGCAGGA
The DNA here is from genome assembly GCA_029206835.1 of Rana muscosa. Classification (NCBI taxonomy): domain Eukaryota; kingdom Metazoa; phylum Chordata; class Amphibia; order Anura; family Ranidae; genus Rana; species Rana muscosa. Next base: position 739,568,023 of record CM055118.1, read on the forward strand.
GTTAGTGGGTGTTGTGTGCATCCAGCACAGTATACATCTGTATCTACCCTTTTTTGCTGGTGTTCTCTAATAAAGGCATCTGCAGGAGTTAGTGGGTGTTGTGTGCCCCAGCACAGTATACACCTGTATCTACACTTTATTGCCATTCTCTAATACAGGCATCTGCAGGAGTTAGTGGGTGTTGTGTGCCCCAGCACAGTATACACCTGTATATACCCGTCATTGCTGCTCTCTAATACAGGCATCTGCAGGAGTTAGTGGGTGTTGTGTGCCCCAGCACAGTATACACCTGTATATACCCGTTATTGCTGTTCTCTAATACAGGCATCTGCAGGAGTTAGTGGGTGTTGTGTGCACCAGCACAGTATACACCTGTATCTACACTTTATTGCTGTTCTCTAATACAAGCCTATGCACGAGTTAGTGGGTGTTGTGTGCCCCAGAACAGTATACACCTGTATCTACACTTTATTGCTGTTCTCTAATACAGGCATCTGCAGGAGTTAGTGGGTGTTATGTGCCCCAGCACAGTATACACCTGTATATACCCGTTATTGCTGTTCTCTAATACAGGCATCTGCAGGAGTTAGTGGGTGTTGTGTGCCCCAGCACAGTATACACCTGTATCTACACTTTATTGCTGTTCTCTAATACAGGCATCTGCAGGAGTTAGTGGGTGTTGTGTGCATCCAGCACAGTATACACCTGTATCTACCTTTTTTTGCTGGTGTTCTCTAATAAAGGCATATGCAGGAGTTAGTGGGTGTTGTGTGCCTCCAGCACAGCACAGTATACACCTGTATCTACACTTTATTGCTGTTCTCTAATACAGGCATCGGCAGGAGTTAGTGGGTGTTGTGTGCCCTAGCACAGTATACACCTGTATCTACACTTTATTGCTGTTCTCTAATACAGGCATCTGCAGGAGTTAGTGGGTGTTGTGTGCCCCAGCACAGTATACACCTGTATCTACACTTTATTGCTGTTCTCTAATACAGGCATCTGCAGGAGTTAGTGGGTGTTGTGTGCCCCAGCACAGTATACACCTGTATCTACACTTTATTGCTGTTCTCTAATACAGGCATCTGCAGGAGTTAGTGGGTGTTGTGTGCATCCAGCACAGTATACATCTGTATCTACCCTTTTTTGCTGGTGTTCTCTAATAAAGGCATCTGCAGGAGTTAGTGGGTGTTGTGTGTCTCCAGCACAGCACAGTAGACACCTGTATCTACCCTTTTTTGCTGGTGTTCTCTAATAATGGCATCTGCAGGAGTTAGTGGGTGTTGTGCGCCCCAGCACAGTATACACCTGTATATACCCATTATTGCTGTTCTCTAATACAGGCATCTGCAGGAGTTAGTGGGTGTTGTGTGCCCCAGCACAGTATACACCTGTATCTACACTTTATTGCTGTTCTCTAATACAGGCATCTGCAGGAGTTAGTGGGTGTTGTGTGCCCCAGCACAGTATACACCTGTATATACCCATTATTGTTGTTCTCTAATACAGGCATCTGCAGGAGTTAGTGGGTGTTGTGTGCCCCAGCACAGTATACACCTGTATCTACACTTTATTGCTGTTCTCTAATACAGGCATCTGCAGGAGTTAGTGGGTGTTGTGTGCCCCAGCACAGTATACACCTGTATCTACATTTTTTGCTGTTCTCTAATTCAGGCATCTGCAGGAGTTAGTGGGTGTTGTGTGCCCCAGCACAGTATACACCTGTATCTACACTTTATTGCCATTCTCTAATACAGGCATCTGCAGGAGTTAGTGGGTGTTGTGTGCCCCAGCACAGTATACACCTGTATATACCCGTCATTGCTGTTCTCTAATACAGGCATCTGCAGGAGTTAGTGGGTGTTGTGTGCCCCAGCACAGTATACACCTGTATATACCCGTTATTGCTGTTCTCTAATACAGGCATATGCAGGAGTTAGTGGGTGTTGTGTGCACCAGCACAGTATACACCTGTATCTACACTTTATTGCTGTTCTCTAATACAGGCCTATGCACGAGTTAGTGGGTGTTGTGTGCCCCAGAACAGTATACACCTGTATCTACACTTTATTGCTGTTCTCTAATACAGGCATCTGCAGGAGTTAGTGGGTGTTGTGTGCCCCAGCACAGTATACATCTGTATCTACACTTTATTGCTGTTCTCTAATACAGGCATCTGCAGGAGTTAGTGGGTGTTATGTGCCCCAGCACAGTATACACCTGTATATACCCGTTATTGCTGTTCTCTAATACAGGCATCTGCAGGAGTTAGTGGGTGTTGTGTGCCCCAGCACAGTATACACCTGTATCTACACTTTATTGCTGTTCTCTAATACAGGCATCTGCAGGAGTTAGTGGGTGTTGTGTGCATCCAGCACAGTATACACCTGTATCTACCTTTTTTGCTGGTGTTCTCTAATAAAGGCATATGCAGGAGTTAGTGGGTGTTGTGTGCCTCCAGCACAGCACAGTATACACCTGTTTCTACACTTTATTGCTGTTCTCTAATACAGGCATCTGCAGGAGTTAGTGGGTGTTGTGTGCCCTAGCACAGTATACACCTGTATCTACACTTTATTGCTGTTCTCTAATACAGGCATCTGCAGGAGTTAGTGGGTGTTGTGTGCCCCAGCACAGTATACACCTGTATATACCTGTTATTGCTGTTCTCTAATACAGGCATCTGCAGGAGTTAGTGGGTGTTGTGTGCCCCAGCACAGTATACACCTGTATCTACACTTTATTGCTGTTCTCTAATACAGGCATCTGCAGGAGTTAGTGGGTGTTGTGTGCCACAGCACAGTATACACCTGTATATACCCGTTATTGCTGTTCTCTAATACAGGCATCTGCAGGAGTTAGTGGGTGTTGTGTGCCCTAGCACAGTATACACCTGTATCTACCCTTTTTTGCTGGTGTTCTCTAATAAAGGCTTCTGCAGGAGTTAGTGGGTGTTGTGTGCCTCCAGCACAGCACACTATACACCTGTATCTACCCTTTTTTGCTAAAAATCTGAGGAAAACGCTTGGACAACCGCACTCCAAAAAAGGTCCTTTTATTTAAAACAAAAGCACAAATAACATGCCACAGCAAAAAAACAGCAAGTATGAGCTGACGTTTCACACTGCGATTCAGTGCTTAATCCAAGCGTTTTCCTCAGATTTTTTGCATTGTCATATGCATTGCCTGCACCCACGGCTCTGGATCTTGTGAATGAGTCACCAGTCACATCTGAGCGGTAACTCTCTCCTACCCTTTTTTGCTGGTGTTCTCTAATAAAGGCATCTGCAGGAGTTAGTGGGTGTTGTGTGCCTTCAGCACAGCACAGTATACACCTGTATCTACCCTTTATTGCTGGTGTTCTCTAATATAGGCATCTGCAGGAGTTAGTGGGTGTTGTGTGCCTCCAGCACAGCACAGTATACACCTGTATCTACCCTTTATTGCTGGTGTTCTCTAATACAGGCATCTGCAGAATTTATTGAGTGTTGTGTGCCCCAGCACAGTATACACCTGTATCTACCCTTTTTTGCTGGTGTTCTCTAATAAAGGCATCTGCACGAGTTAGTGGGTGTTGTGTGCCACCAGCACAGCACAGTATACACCTGTATCTACCCTTTATTGCTGGTGTTCTCTAATACAGGCATCTGCAGGAGTTAGTGGGTGTTGTGTGCCTCCAGCATAATATACACTACCCAATTGCTGGTTTTCCCATCTCCCTGCATGCCATTACTATGTCTGGGAGGCCAACAAGGAGAGGCAGACAGTCACGAGCCAATAAAAGAGGGCAAGCAGGCTCTGTGTCTAGAGACAACAGTGCTGGTCGTGGACGCGGTGCATCGTCATCAGCACGTGGCCATGGGACACACTTGTTCTTATTTGCGGCAGCTGGACGTGTTGAGCCGCATCATGCCGAAGACTTGGTAGAGTGGATGACCAAGCCCTCCTCATCCTCCTCATCCTCTCTCACCCAGGCTCAGGGTACTGGCAAAGCAGCTGCCAAAGCGTCCTCTTCCCTCGTATCAATGTCATCATCAGTCACTCCTTCCCTAGACCCACCATGTCCTCCTGAGGAGTCCCCCGAACTGTTTGAGCACAGTGTTGGGTACATGCTCCAGGAGGATGCACAGCGTTTTGAAGGGTCTGATGATGATACCCAGCTAGAAGAAGGCAGTAGCATGAGCGCAGAGAGAGGGGATGCTCAAGAAGGACAGCAATCTGGCAGTCATGTTCCAGCAGCTGCAGCATACTGCCAGATTGGCTCCAGTGATGAGGAGGGAGGGGATGATGAGTTCACTGACTCCACGTGGGTGCCTGATAGGAGAGAGGAGGAGGAGGAGGATGAGGAGGAGGCACATCTCCAACGAGGCAGGATGCCCTCCGGGGGCCAGCGTAAGGGCAGCACACCGACTGAATCACACCGCAGAGCTCCGCCTGTGCAGGGTGCTGCCTCTGCCCGTTATTCCAAAAGTTCTTTGGTGTGGGCCTTTTTTGAGTCGAGTGCATCAGATCGCACCACTGCTATTTGCAACATATGTCTCAAGCGTATCTCGCGTGGCCAAAACATCAGCCGCTTGGGCACCACATGCTTGACCAGACATATGTTGACCTACCATGCAGCTCATTGGCAAGCGTACCTTAAAGACCCACACCAAAGAACAAAGTGGACTTCTCCTTGCTCCTCATCAGCTGGGATCTCCAACCCCACTATACCTTCAGTCCTCTCTGAAACCTGCACTGAGAGGAATAAGGGTGTAGAATTACGTGTGTCACAGCCAAGTACTTGTGGGCATTCTGCTGCGCAGTACACCGACGTCCGATTGTAGCAGGTAAATTTCCCTGCCCCAGCTGCTGGACCGTCGAAAGAAGTTCACTCCCAGCCATCCACATGCCCAGCGGTTGAATGCTAGCTTGGCTAAATTGCTAGCACTTCAACTGCTGCCTTTTCAGTTGGTAGACTCTGCCCCCTTCCGTGAGTTTGTGCAATGTGCGGTTCCTCAGTGGCAGGTTCCCAAACGCCACTTTTTCTCAGGGAAGGCAATTCCAGCTCTCTACCGGCATATGGAAGGCAATGTCCATGCCTCGCTGGACAGGGCGGTCAGTGGGAATGTGCATATTACCGCTGACTCATGGTCCAGCAGGCATGGACAGGGACGTTACCTTTCTTTCTTTCTTTCTTTCACGGCCCATTGGGTCACTCTTTTGGCAGCTGGGAAGGATGCAGGACAAGGTGCAGTAGTGTTGGAGGTTGTTCCGCCGCCATGCCTCCAAAATGCTACTACTGGTTGTGACACATCTCTCTCCTCCACCCCCTCCTCTTCTTCTTCCTCCATGGCCTCTTTCTGTAATTGTCCTCGGAACCAGCGGTGCTCCGTAGGTGTTCAAGGGCCTACGCAAGTACGCAGGCAAAAAGATGCCATGCCGTGCTTGCGCTGGTGTGTTTGGGGGACAGGAGCCACACTGGGGCAGAGGTTCTGTCAGCTCTGCAGGGGCAGGCCGAGAGGTGGTTGACGCCACGCCAGCTTAAGCCAGGAATGGTGGTTTGCGACAATGGCACCAACCTCCTCTCCGCCCTCCGACAGGGACAACTGACCCATGTGCCCTGTGTGGCTCACGTCCTTAACCTGGTGGTGCAGTGGTTCTTGGGCAGGTACCCGGGCTTACAGGATGTCCTGAGGCAGGCCAGGAAAGTCTGTGTGCATTTCCGCAGATCATATAATGCCAGTGCTCGGCTGGCTGAGCTGCAAAAGGAGTTGAACCTGCCCAAGAACCGCCTTATATGTGACATGCCCACCAGATGGAACTCAACGTTGGCCATGCTGCAGCGGCTGCACACGCAGCAGAGGGCCATCAATGAGTACCTGTGCGACTGCGGCACCAGGACAGGGTCAGGGGAGCTCGTTTTTGTTTTCGCCAGGAATGGTGGTTTGCGACAATGGCACCAACCTCCTCTCCGCCCTCCGACAGGGACAACTGACCCATGTGCCCTGTGTGGCTCACGTCCTTAACCTGGTGGTGCAGTGGTTCTTGGGCAGGTACCCGGGCTTACAGGATGTCCTGAGGCAGGCCAGGAAAGTCTGTATGCATTTCCGCAGATCATATAATGCCAGTGCTCGGCTGGCTGAGCTGCAAAAGGAGTTGAACCTGCCCAAGAACCGCCTTATATGTGACATGCCCACCAGGTGGAACTCAACGTTGGCCATGCTGCAGCGGCTGCACACGCAGCAGAGGGCCATCAATGAGTACCTGTGCGACTACGGCACCAGGACAGGGTCAGGGGAGCTCGTTTTTGTTTTCACCACGCCAGTGGGGCATGATCAGGGATGCATGCACTGTCCTGGCACCATTTGAGGAGGCCACAAGGATGGTGAGCAGTGACAGTGCATGCATCAGTGACACTGTACCTCTTGTCCACCTGTTGGAGCATACGCTGCGTGGAATAATGGACAGGGCACTTGAGGCAGAACAGAGGCAGGAAGAGGAGGACTTCCTTGCCTCTCAAGGCCCCCTTTACCCAGACAGTGTTCCTTCTGTCCCACCCATCACACAGGAAGAGGACGAGGAGGAGGAGGAGGATTGTGTCAGCATGGAGGTGGAGCATGGCACTCAGCATCAACAGCAGCAGTCTTTTAGGGATGATTTACAGTCCCAAGAAACCCGTGGACTTGTACGTGGCTGGGAGAAGGTGGCTGCGGATCATGTCGTCCTTAGTGACCCAGAGGACTCCGGACCGAATGCCTCAGCTAACCTACGCTGCATGGCCTCCCTGATTCTACAAAGTCTGCGGAAGGATCCTCGTATTCTTCGGATCAAGGAGAGGGACCATTACTGGCTGGCCACTCTCCTTGATCCACGGTACAAGGGTAAGGTTGCGGACCTTATCTTGCCGTCGCAGAGGGAGCAGAGGATGAGACATCTCCGGGAGGCCTTGCAGACGGGTCTGTGCAACGCGTTCCCAGAGGCTGAGAGGTTACAAACTCCTGGTCCTGGACAGCGAGTTGCTGAGGCTTCGGTCAGTAGCAGAAGGAGCGGTGGAGAAGGTGGCTGTCTGACCGATGCGTTCAGACAATTTTTTAGTCCGCAGCCCCAAGGTATGATCGGTTCCAGCAACCATCGCCAGCGTCTGATATACATGGTGCAGGAATACCTAGGGGCAAGGTCAGACTTGGACACCTTTCCCACCGAATATCCTCTGGCTTACTGGGTCTTGAGGATGGATCACTGGCCAGAGCTTGCACAGTATGCAATTGAGCTACTGGCCTGTCCTGCATCCAGCGTTCTTTCGGAACGCACATTCAGTGCTGCTGGAGGCTTTGTCATGGATCATAAGGTGCGCCTGTCCACCGACTCGGTTGATCGACTGACCTTCATAAAGATGAACCAGTCTTGGATCACCACCAGCTACCAAGCACCTGAAGCTGATGTAACAGAATAATTTATTTTGAAATGTCACATCCCTTCAAGACTGCCTATGCTGATGCTGAGTGACTGTCCTGTTATGTTGACTGACTATCCTCTTCCTCCTCAATGATCTGATTCCTGATGATAGCTTGGAAGAACATTTTTATTTCTGGGTGCCGCCACCAGTGGCTAAGGCCCAACTTTTAAGCCCCTGTTTAACAGGGGCATGTAATTACAGTTTTTTATGCAATGCTTTGCAGCAGTGCTCATTCCTGCACTCCAACTAGAGTATCTGGGAGAGGTTGCAGTGTCGTGGCACCAGCACCAGTGCCTAAGGCCCAATTTTTCAGCTCCTGTTTAACAGGGGCGTGTAATTACAATTTTTGATGCAATACTTTGCAACAGGGCTCATTGCTGTGCTCCAAGTACAGTATCTGTGAGGGGTTGCAGTGTTGTGGCACCAGTGCCTAAGGCCCAATTTTTCAGCCCCTGTTTAACAGGGGCATGTAATTACAATTTTTGATGCAATACTTTGCAACAGGGCTCATTGCTGTGCTCCAAGTACAGTATCTGTGAGGGGTTGCAGTGTTGTGGCACCAGTGCCTAAGGCCCAATTTTTCTGCCCCTGTTCAACAGGTGTTGTGGAAAAATGTATTAATGTATGTTGTCAGTTGTCCCCCGAATGTCAGTTTTGCTGTAATGCGCTCATCTTAGCGTATTTGCACATACAGACGTTGGTGGAAGATCGGTGGCGGGAAAATCTTCCTATGGAAACAGCGATGTTTGCTCCATTTAGAGATGTTGTTTTGCGCCCCGTTGGGGGACTGGCCACCTCCTGACGGGGGGCGTTAAATGACTCCGAGCGCACAGATCTGTGTCCACAAGAACAGTAGCACAACTATAAAACAGTTGTGGTCCATTGAGGCATAATTGTCATATAGTTTCCATCATTGGTAGCAGTGAGTTGGTTTGCACACGGCTCTGTACAAAGCCATGCTTTCTACTGTTCCTTTGTCTCACAGAAAGCATGACCCCTGTACACAGCCGTTTGCACACGTCACTGCTGGGATTATATTTGAATTTAAACATGTCTGTGATTGGTTCTTTTGAAAATATACAAAATGTCTGAATGGCTGTTCTGTGAAGCCACACCTTCTTTTGTTGCCCATGTTTACTATAAATAAACAGAGCTGGCTATCCCAGGGGACACTCTGCTCTGAGATGACTTGACGATAAGATCTGTGTTGGTGCTTTCCTTGAATGAATGATGGAATGAACGGTGAGTGGAATTTAGCAACCTTAGTTAGCTAAAGACAACATTATTGCAAAAAGATGAAAACTGAAGTGTGCTTAGATAGCACAGGAATTATAGGCTGTGTGCTCTGTAAACAACAGCCTAGAAATTCCACAACAGTTTATGGTGGGCCAGGACCTTTGGGAATAGATGGAGTCCCTTTGGACATCGGATCGAGATGGGGGGGAGAGTGGATCTACGTTCCGATGTGTGGGGGCTCTACTCTGTAAAAGAACAAATTTTTTGTCTTTTTGAAATAATGCTGTATGTCTGAGAGGTGTGTGTGTGTGTGTGTGTGTGTGTCTGTGAATCCGATCGTATGCTTGTGAATTTGATTGTGCGTGCATGTGTGGGTATGCCTGTATGTGCCTGGGTGTGATTAGATTGTATGCCTGTGAATCCAAACGTATGCCTGTGAATTTGATTGTGTGTGCCTGTGTGGGTATGCCTGCATGTGCCTGTGTGTGATTAGACTGTTTGTGCGATGTATTGAGCAGTTTGCAGCCAGCCATTGCTGCTGCATGGTTAGTCTGGTCCCTGTGTGAGATGAGGTTTAGCGGGAGTGGGGCAGGCAGCATGGTCATCAGTTACAGTGGTGAGAGTTGGTGACTCTCTGTGGGTGGCATGCAGGAGTTTTGTGCTGGAAGGGCCCTGAGGGATGATGATCTGATGTTACAAGCAACAATATACTGTATGTGTGTAGTGTTTGTGATTTCTATGAAAAATAGAAATGGATAGATTGTGATTTTTGTAGGGGACAAAGGCACATGTCTCCATAAGTGTAAAAATATTTTAACGAAAGTGTTTGGTTTTTGAGTTGCAAGTTCCCGCCGCATATCCAAGTGGCCAGGCATTGCTAGAAGCCAGACAATAGTATGTCTGTACGATGGCTTGTTATGGAAGCTGAGGTCACTGTGTGTGTGAACTTTAGGTAGAGAAAAGTGGTGAATATCTCAGAGTATATTAACTTAGAGAAATGAATATGTTTTTAATATTGTCATGTAACTTACATTTATTTAAATGTGCTGTTTAGTGGCCAAAGGGTTTTAAAATGTTTTAGTGGTCATGTGGTGTCTCAGGTGTGTGGCTTTGTGGAGATGGCATGAGTCTTGTGGAGTGTAGGTGACTCAAGACACACATTTTTCAGTGGATTTTGATGATAATTTAGAAAAATCTCAATTGTGTAGTCTGTCTTTATGGAGAAAAACATTTTTGATTTTCTTTTAAAGAGATGCTGGTTTTGGCGGGAAAGAAATACATGCGTTAATGGCCTCATTCTTGGCTTTTGATTAGCCTTGCAGGTTTGTCAGCCATTTTGAGGCACAGTTTTTCCTTAGCCTGTGGGTATCCTATAAGGGAAGGTGCAGCCACCTTTCCTTTGGGTGTGATATCATGTGACCGTGCTGTGGCATTCGTCGGCTGTCTTGCTGGTGGAATTTCTCAGCTTTTGGGGCAGATTTTGATGTTTGGTGCGAATTGGGTAGTGCGGTCTTTTCTGCGTTGGAACCTGGTGGAGGCCATTTGTGTTTTTCTTTGTGTGGGGGAACCCATGTGGTGTTCATTGTGACGTCCCATGCTGGTTTTGGCGGGAAAAATTGTTGTCCATGAGGCTTGCGATGGTTCATCCACCATTCATGGGCTTGCCTCTGGTAAGCTGTTACCTTACCTTTGTTTGCTGATGTCACTGGGTGTTGCATAATCATCTACTGATCTCAGCTTGTGATTTTGCAGGATTTATGACTTTGCAATGGGACTATTAATCCATCATTTTTAGTTCTATAATTCAGTATTGTGGTTTAATTTTTTGGGGTTTTATTGCATCATCTGGGCATTCATCTGGACTTTTATCATTAAATGTTTTCAAATGATTGGACATTATTTTTTGGTGTCTAGTGGCTAGTGCCTTTGCTGAGTGTGCACTGCTTTTTGCACATCAGCCCCTGGATGCTATATTAACATTTGTTGATTGGCGCAGTTTTCTTCTGTTCTATGCGTTTACAGTATGACCTGTGCACTGCTGGGGAGAGTAGTGAGACACCAGGGTGACATACTGAGAGGCTCTTTTTGTTTAATGTTAAATTTGCTAGATTAAATAGTTTTTCTAAGCATCGCCTTTTGAGTTGAGTAGAGTGGTATCTTGAGATAGCGCGGTCTTACCCCGAGGGGCCACAACATGCTTGCGGACACACGCACATGCTGGGGCCTATTTATGGATGGGATCTGGCTGACCTACCAGCATCTGGAGTGTGGGAGGAGGCCAACGCAGACACAGGGAGGACATGCAAACTCCATGCAGATGGTGTTAGGATGGTGATTTCTCTGTTTTCATTTAAGTGAATGTAAGCTATTGCAGGGTCAGCTGACTTTGCAGTATATGAGTGGCGGTTTTTGTATTGGATTTCGTTTTTAAGTAAAAACTCCACTTCACATTGAATTTTGATAGATTGTAAGACTAACAGAGTTTTTTGTACAGTGGTGTGTTTTTATGTTTAAATATTTGGGAGTTTCCCAGAAGGCAATTCATATTGTTTTTGGAACTTGTACTTTATAGCCATCTTTTGGCAGGAGTTTGTATTTTGAGTCCCAACTTATGGTTTGACTTCCAGGGAATGTGGGTCAGGGGGGATTCCCTCCCATTTGCAAAGGGGGGTTTATTCCATCATTTCCTAGACAAGGCGATTAGGGCTAGGCCTCCCCTCCCCCTCCCTCTTCCTGAACAATTGATATGTAAATAAACCAGTTTGGTTTTTTTGAGAGCTGAGCATAACCGGAAGTTTCTTTTCAGCATTTTATATATCAGAGGGAAGTTGGTGGGAGGAGCTTGGGGTTGTCTGAAAGGTTGGGCAGTGAGATTTGTGTTTGGAAGGAAGATGGAAAGCATTTTGGCGTTTAAAAGTGTTTTTATATTTTGTTCCAGTTTTGTAAAGTTTTATACTGAAATACAGTTTTGGGTAGAGAGCAAACGGGGGCATCACCATTATTGAAACATCTAGATGCAGGTAGAAAGAAGCCATAATATTGTTTTGAATAGTGGAGGATTTCATGATGCTTTGAAGGTTGTCTGACAAACATGTTTACAGGGCTGCCGATAATCGGTTGAAGAGCATGTAAACGTGAGGAGTAGATTCTAGCATACCGGGAGGCCGTGTAAAATAATCGGAATAAGCCGGGTGCCAGTACTGTAAAAATGGTCACTAAGCAGTACTGCTCCGAAAACTAGTGCAAGGGTGTCCTGGACGCGGGACACTTCATAAGCGATTCGAATCGTCATGGGTAATGTGCCGTCCATGCGTTGGAGGAAAAAAATTAGGCTCCACACCAGTCAGACAACTGCACCGCACATGAGGTCTGGGTTTGGGGCTCCGGACATGAGACCCCTTAAAGGATGACATATCTGGTCAGAGGGTACAGTGAGGTGTACTCCTTTGGAAGATACTTTTGATGTCTGGAGGTACGAGACCTCAGAATAAAGGTACCTTGGATGTAGTTGAACTGTGGCTTCAGAAATCTGTAATGATGAGTGTTGATGGAGGTGTAGTCTCATGCCCGTTTGTTTGAACTTTGTATGGCTGGTCCATGTAAGGTTCTCGAGCTGCTCTCGTGTTTTTCCCATTGTATTTTTTTCTATTGCGGAAAGAGTAAAGGGAGAATTCTGGCTGTTTTTGTTTTTTCATTTGTGGTTTTGGAAACTGGGAAGTATTTCCCCCACGTTTGTATCGGAATGTTTGTATGTAGTAACGTGAATTTGTTCGAACTTACCGCGGCGATCCTTCGATGCGTCGCGGCTGTTGTATTTTTGTAGGAACGGGAAAAGTAAGGGTTACAGAGGGTTTTGTTTGAATCAGTTTTGAAAGAATGTCATTGACAATTTACCAATGTACAGGAATGTCATTATTGTTTTACCATTCTTTGCAGGTTAAATATGAAGGATAGAGTAATGATTTTGCTTATAAGTATTTTTCAGGTCCAAGGAGTTTGTACATAGAGAACAGGTGTATGTAGACAGCTGTACATATGGATAAATATGAGTCTAAGGAGGTAAAAGTATCATAGGCTATTTCATTGTTTCTTTTTTCCTGCACCACGCATTTCTTCCTTCAGTCTGTAATGAGGAAGAAAAGGGGGGAGAATGATAAATGTAAGAGTGACAGTTTTTTTTCAAACTAATAATAACCTCTGTAATTCTAACCAAGTTTGTGCCAAGACTGTCTTTCTTTGATAGAATTTGAATCGGCAAGCAGCAGTCTGGTGAAGTAGGTTCCCATCCCAGAGGCTAAGAACCTTTTGTCAATGGTTCCAGGTATTGTAAGCCACGCACAGGTTATGCAGTGACCACAGTCCCGATGTCTGGGTTATTGTCATATGAGGGTTGTTTGGAGGTCAATCAAAACCAGAGTCGTACTTTCCTCATTAGCTGTCACTTATATTCTCGGCTGATGGGGGAGGGGCGATCGTTGTGACATGAACTTCAAAATGTCCACCACAGGGTTCACGAGTCCCTCCTGGACCCTGACTCAATAATCAGTTTACATTCTTTCCAACCAGGTGACTGGGTCATTGTAAAGAAGCTTGAGGGATGAGACCACGCCAGCCACTGCAAGAAGCTGCTCAACCACACCAAAGAATGAGGAGTATCTTTGTTTATTTATATTTTTGTTGTTTAGTAAATTTTAGCAAGGGTAATGATGAAAAGCATCCCAAGTTATTATTTAAAGTGTATTTCCTGACTAGCTCAGAAAGCGAACAGGACCGATTGCTGGGTCTGTTCTGAGTCTTCACCAAGTTTTAGTCCCCAGCGATGACGGCGGTACATGCCATTTATGATGTTATTATGGGTATGAGGAGTTTTGACAAACTAGTGAAGACTCCAAACAGACACTTGTCAATGGAATCTAATGATGTATTTTTAGAGGATAAAATTGGTTAGTTTTAATAGCTCTGTCTCTTGTCGGTTTGGGTATCTAGGTAGGCCACAAGTGTGTTTGAACTTTAGTTTGGTGCTTCTGTGGATCTGCAGCTTATAAAGGTAATCCCCCCAAAGCAAGAGGTTCATGCGTGATGGTGAAGCTGTCCCAGCATCTTTTCTCGTGGCCAATCGCGAGGATCTGATGGCGCAGGAAATTAAGAATGGCAGGGACAGCTAGAAGGGAATTGTTCACCAACCCCGACCAGGTCTGGGCATGGGGTCCTGCATCTACAAGGTGGAGGGGGCTCGAGCCTGGGATACGATTGGACAATTCTCATCCGTTAAGGATAGGGTTCTTCATGTAACTGTTGAAGCCAGAGCTTTAGCTAAGTGAAGGTTGGGAGTCCTTTTAAGGGTCTGGAAATCTTTGGGGATCTAATTTTTATTTTACAGCGGATCGTGGTTAAAGGAAGTGGGAATATATATACTCATGTCGTTTTTATTTCTATTCTTTCTATGTCGTGACGAGGTGCTCCTGTTGCCTGATTTGACGTGTGATCAGAGTTTCCTTGATGAGACGCCCCAGAGCCGGACCCACATGCAAGACACAGAGGATCACAGACGGATCAGCGATTACTACAGCTCATTATTTCATGTCCTCCTTTATAAGTCATGCCCCTGAAGAGTAGAGTCTACATGTCAAGCCGTGTTTTCCTTTTTATGGACTAAGGACTGATTCATTTCCAGGTGTAAGAAGCAGATCAAGTTTCATCGATGGGCATGGGGTGCATATGACAAAAAAGGGAGGACTGTTGTGTAAAAATGTATTAATGTATGTTGTCAGATGTCCCCCCAATGTCAGATTTGCTGTAATGCGCTCATCTGAGCGTATTTGCACAGACAGACGTTGGTGGAAGATCGGTGGCGGGAAAATCTTCCTATGGAAACAGCGATGTTTGCTCCATTTAGAGATGTTGTTTTGTGCCCCGTTGGGGGACTGGCCACCTCCTGACGGGGGGCGTTAAATGACTCCGAGCGCACAGATCTGTGTCCACAAGAACAGTAGCACAACTATAAAACAGTTGTGGTCCATTGAGGCATAATTGTCATATAGTTTCCGTCATTGGTAGCAGTGAGTTGGTTTGCACACGGCTCTGTACAAAGCCATGCTTTCTACTGTTCCTTTGTCTCACAGAAAGCATGACCCCTGTACACAGCCGTTTGCACACGTCACTGCTGGGATTATATTTGAATTTAAACATGTCTGTGATTGGTTCTTTTGAAAATATACAAAATGTCTGAATGGCTGTTCTGTGAAGCCACACCTTCTTTTGTTGCCCATGTTTACTATAAATAAACAGAGCTGGCTATCCCAGGGGACACTCTGCTCTGAGATGACTTGACGATAAGATCTGTGTTGGTGCTTTCCTTGAATGAATGATGGAATGAACGGTGAGTGGAATTTAGCAACCTTAGTTAGCTAAAGACAACATTATTGCAAAAAAGATGAAAACTGAAGTGTACTTAGATAGCACAGGAATTATAGGCTGTGTGCTCTGTAAACAACAGCCTAGAAATTCCACAACACAGGGGCATGTAATTACAATTCTTGATCTAATAATTCACAGCAGGGCCCATTCCTGCACCCACCAAGAGTAACTGTGAGGGCTTACAGTGTTGTGGCAACACCACCACCACCACCACCACCAAAGGCCCAATTTTTCTGCCCCTGTTCAACAGGGGCATGTAATTACAATTCTTGATCTAATAATTCACAGCAGGGCCCATTCCTGCGCCCACCAAGAATAACTGTGAGGGCTTACAGTGTTGTGGCAACACCACCAAAGGCCCAATTTTTCTGCCCCTCTTCAACAGGGGCATGCAATTACAATTCTTGATCTAATAATTTACAGCAGGGCCCATTCATGCGCCCACCAAGAGTAACTGTGAGGGCTGACAGTGTTGTAGCACCAGCACCACCACCAAAGGCCCAATTTTTCCTACCACTGTTCAACAATGGCATGTAATTACAATTCCTGATATAATAGTTCACAGCAGGGTGTTCCAGCGCCCACCAAGAGTAACTGTGAGGGTTCACAGTGTTATGGCAACACCAACATCTAAGGGGCAAATTTCAGCAGAGTATATATGGCAGGCCCCTACTTTCAAACATCCAACTTACAAACGACTCCTACTTGCAAACGGAAGGAGACAACAGGAAGTGAGAGGAAATCTACCCCTAGGAAGGGAAATTCTCTCCTGTAAGAGTTAATATGGGAAAAAGGTGTCTCCTTTCTACTGATGCTTTATCACCAATCATTGTTTCAATAAAAACCCCACTTTTCCAAAAACATTTGTCATTGGGACGGAGAGTGAGGTGAAATGTTCTGAACAGGTGCACAGACAGCAAAACAAATGTTACAGGGGTGATAACCCTTCTCTATGTTTTCCAAAAAGCTTAAAAATATATTTTTTGGCTGGAGCTACACTTAAACAATGTACCTGTTCAAAATTACAAACAGATTCTACTTAAGAACAAACCTACAGTCCCTGTCTTGTTTGCACCGCCTGTATACTGCTGTTCAGAGTATATACCCAAAGGGGCTGGTAATGGACTGGGGTGGGGGGGGGGGGGGTGATGCGGTACCCATGCCATTTTTCTCAAAGATTTTCATCCATATTGCCAGGACAAGACATGACATTAAAGCCGCAAGCAGTTTTAAATGGCTTTTTTTCCTTTAGAAATTTCATTTTGTGCAGGGACAGTTCTAAACACGGCAAACACATGCCACTTCACAGGCATACTTTAGACACCCCCCAGGTACGATATTTAAAGGAATATTTCACATTTTTTTCACTTTATGCATCATTAAAATGACTGCTCCCGAAAAAACGGCAGTTTTTAAAACTTCTTTTTGCATTGATACATGTCCAGTGGGGCAGAACCCGGGTCCCCAAACCCTTTTTAGGACAATAACATGCATATTAGCCGTTATAATTAGCACTTTAGATTTTGAACGTTCGCGTCTATTGTATTTAATAGGGTTCTAACGTTCGCGCAAACTTTCGGTCCGTTCGCAGGTTCTGGTGCGAACCGAACTGGGGGGTGTTCGGCTCATCCCTACCCTTGGTTTTACAACTACCTTCTTACATCAAAGACTCTAAAGAAGTGATTGAAGCTCTCCAGTATTATTCTTGGGAGCAGGGTTATTTGTGGGCCTCTCTGGATGTAGCCTCATTGTATACTTCAATACCCCATGAGATAGGCCTTCGAGCTGTACAACCTTTTTAATCCAAGAGTGGAGACTTTAATTCACTCCAGTCCCAATTTTTGGTTGAATCCATAGAATTCAGCTTGAAACACAACTATTTTACTTTTTGTGAGCAGTTTTATGTCCAACGCAGAGGCACAGCCATGGGAGCGAATTTTGCTCCAGTATACGCCAACCTGACCATGGGTCACTGGGAGGAGGAGTGCATCTGGGCTAACAACCCGTTTGCTGAGCACATAGTGTTTTACAGTTGCTACATTGACGACATTGTGCTCATCTGGAGTGGGAGCCCAGATGTTTTCTCCTCTTTCGTGGCCCACTGTAATGCCAACACATTTGGTTTAACATTCACATACGTGATGGATTCACAAGAATTGTTTTTTTTGGATTTGGTTTTAACTAGTGACTTTGGTAAGATTATTACTAAAAATCACATGAAACCTACCAGTGGCAACTCTTATCTCCACTATAAGAGATGTCATTACCCTACCTGGAAACACAATATTCCGAAGGGGCAATTTAACAGACTTAGAAGGAATTGCACTAGAAATTAAGACTATGTGGAACAAAGTAGTCTAATGTCTAAAAAAATTGAGGATAAGGGTTATCCCTGTGAGCTAATCAAGGAAGCCTTTTTGTCTTTTGCGGGTCCCAAACCGATAAAGAAAGTACAGAAAGACTCAAGTCACAATACTAAAACTGTAAGATTTGTATCCACTTATAACGATAAATATAAGTCAGTATCCAGGATAATCAAGAAACATTTCAATATGCTGCATTTGGATCAGAGATTAGCTCTGGTACTACCACCAGTACCACAAATAACTTTTCGTAGGGCGAGAACCATTAAAAACATACTGGCCCCTAGTAAAGTGCAGGCAAAATCTACTAGGTCTCCATTGGACATTAGGTCCTATTTTAATGACAGAAAGGGCATTTTTCAATGTAAGAAAAGAGCATGCCTGACTTGTCAGTTCATTGTGCATGGAACTGACAAAATCATGGTGAATCCAGTGAAAGAATTTAAGATTAAACAATTTATTACCTGTTCCACTGATTTTGTCATCTATGTCTTGCGGCGCCTGCGGTTTATTTTACGTAGGGCGTACCATATGCGCACTTCGCGCAAGAGTCGGAGATCATCGCCGACTCATCAAGAAGGGTTGCAATGATCACAGTGTACCCCGGCATTTTGACCGTGTACATAATAGGGACTTTAAATGCCTAGAGGTATTTGTGATCGAATCAATTCCCAAGGGAACACTAACCATCAATGAAAGATTTTCCCTCCTATGCAGAAGGGAGGTCTTTTGGATTTTTATGTTTGATTCATTGGCCCCTAAAGGGTTAAACAAGGGAATCGAGACATGTAGTTTTATATAAAAAAACCATTATTCCCCCCCCCCCTTTTTCCCTCCCCTCCCTTTTCTTTCTTCTTCCTTTTTCCCTCCCCCCTCCCCTCCCTCTCCCCTCCCCCTTTCCCCTCCTGTTCTCTCCCCCCTCCTCACCTCTCCCCCCCCCCGTTTCCCCCTCCCCCTCCCCTTCTTTTCCTTGTGCAGGTATTTAACATTTTAAAAATACAATTTAAAAAAAAAATCCTAAATGATCAATTGTTATTTCTTAATCACTTTTTTCTTTTCTCAGTGCATTTTTATTGTCATTGTTATTTTTTCAGATTTTTCATTTCATTTTTTATTTTTATTTTCATTCTCTTTATTTTGGTGTACATGATATGTCTATATCTGGCGAGCAAGGCAGGGGTTAAAGATATCATTCTTTGTTACATCCCCTTTGCCCTTCCTTTGTTAGCTTTACAATCCCCTCCCCCGTTCCTATTTAATTACCGTGGGTGCCTCATTGCCTTGACTTTGATAAAGCGCACAGGGAGCGCAAAACGTTAGTCGAGGCCAAATACTCCCCCTCCTTTTTTCTCCCCCCTTCAAGATATTATACATCTCTCATACATCCCTTATGACTTGATCCGTTTAGGAACTTTTCAGAAACCTATTCATTGGGTCCATTAACTGGTCTTAATATTTATCATTTACTTCCTGAAGTGGTCATTCTCCAATATCTCCACAAGGGAGCACTGACATTGTTCTTTCCATAGGAGAGGAGCGTGCTGGACGGCATCACTCGTCCCACAACATTGTCTGCATCCTGACACACAAGCCAGCGTCACGGCTGGGTGACGTCATCGATCTGGAGGAACGAAGTGTGTGATTCCTCCTGTCCCAGCAGTGATACGAGCCTGGTTTCTGCGTTCCTCGTGCTGAAGGGCCCTCCACATGTTGGTCTGCTTGTCCCTACCATCTAAGGTACTGTGCCCACACTGTGTTCATGTCACAGGCTATGTTCTGACTTTCTTAACCCCTTGCTCCACGGATATCACTGCAAGCTAAAGATTATTACTACCTGCGGCTAGAGAGTCAAGATTTATCTGGATCCTTTTTTATACTTTTTTAATATACTTTTTTTATTGCGATCAATAAATGGATTAAGTTCTTTTACTTTTACCAAGAGTCTTCATGTGTTATTACGAACAATCCATGAGCGCTGGATTATAGTGTTTGTATGTTGTGTATTTTGTACTTCCGGGTACAAATTTTTTCCTGCAGCTCTAGATCTTGGTCCTCTCCTTGTTTTTGATTCTTTGCACTTCCCATAACATTTGGGTTATTTTTACTTACTACCCACCAATTTAGCGCTTGTGACTGTTGTTGTTATCTCACACGTACAGATATGCATAAAATGCACCAAAAAAAATAATTTTTTGCCCTAAATTATTCTTTTTTTGAAGAGCAGAATAGGAGAACAGTATCTAAAGTGTGTATCTCACATGTACAGATATGCAGAAAATGCACCAAAATAATTTTTTATGGCAGAAAACGCACCAAATTTTTTTTTTTTGCCCTAAATCATTATTTTTTTGAAGAGCAGAATAGGAGAACAGTATCTAAAATGTGCATCTCACACGTACAGATATGCAGAAAATGCAGCAAAATAAACTTTTATGGCAGAAAATGCACCCAAAAATTTTTTTTTTGCCCTAAATTATTCTTTTTTGACTAGCAGAATAGGAGAACAGTATCTAAAGTGTGTATCTCACAGTAACATATGCAGTGCTGGTGCATTGAGCTTGCATAAAATGCCAGCCAAAGCCAACCTAACTAACAGACGGATAAAAGCTATCTTTTCTCTGGCACTGGGCTAAGGGCAGGATAAAAAGATTGTGCACTGCACCCACACAACAAAAGCGAGGTAGATCGCTGAGTAATTTGATTTCTGAATCAGGACTCCTATCTAATTCTCTCCCTCAAAGCAGCAGCAGCACATCACTCCCTACACTAACTGAAGCAGAGTGATGTGCTGTGCTATGTGCCTCTAGCTTATATAGAGGCTAGGTCACATGCTGAACTGGCCAATCACAGCCATGCCATTAGTAGGCATGGCTGTGATGGCTTCTAAGGGCACACGAGTTTAACGAATGTTGATTGGCTGCCCTGCAGCTTTTTAAAATGCGCCATTACATTGCCAAACACCAAACCCGAACCCGAACATACAGTACATTTTACAGTTCGGGTTCGCTCAACCATATTCACATAGCATAAAATCCTTAAAAAACGTTATTCCACAAACCATAAAATGCACTTACATCAGATAAGTCCAATATTCACCCTAAAATCAGTTATGCTGGCCTGGAAAAAAAGCAAACACCCGTCAGATCCGGGACTCGAGAGTCGCGGTGACACCAGAATGTTGCTCCTACCTACAAGTTTCGTCATATGTTGACATCATCAGGGTGGCGTGTTGTGTCACCGCTTAAATAACTAACATTATAGCCTTGATCTGAGCCTTGGGAGGACAATCAAAGTGGAGAATCAAAGCTCTGCCTACTCCCAACTAAATAGTGACAATAGACATTGCAAAAATGCAGGGATTTATATAAACAAATTAATTTGATTAGTTTACACAGCTAGAGCCCATCAGTGGGTCCGGACCCGATGTCCATTGGGACATGCTAAACAGAGGGGAAGATGGAGAACTTGTGTTTCTGCTAAGCAGTAACATGGATCTCTGTCTTCCCCCAGTTAAAGCATCCCCCCCCCACACACACACACAGTTAGCAAGCACTCCAAGGGAACACATTTAACCCTTTGATTGCCCATTCTCTGCCAGTGTCATTAGTGACATTAGTGCATTTTTTTTTTAGCACTGATCACTGTATTGGTGTCACTAGTCCCCTAAAAGTGTCACTTAGTGTCAGATTTGTCCGCTGCAATGTCGCAGTCCTGCTAAAAATCACATATCACCACCATTACTAGTAAAAAAAAACAAAACATAAATATATCCCATAGTTTGTAGACGATATAACTTTTGCGCAAACCAATCAATATACGCTTATTGGGGTTTGTTTTACCAAAAATATGTAGCAGAATACATATAGGTCTAAATTTATGAAGAAATAAAAATTTTTACATTTTTTTATTGGGTATGTTTTATAGCAGAAAGTTAAAAATATTGGTGTTTTTTTTTTCAAAATTGTTGGTCTTTTTTGTTTATAGCGCAAAAAATAAAACTTCAGAGTTTGGGTGCAGCATCGCAAAACCGCGCATTTATCAGTTAAAGTGCCGCATCGCAATAAAAATGGCCTGGTCATGAAGGGGGTAAACCTTCCGGAGCCAAAGTGGTTAAACTAAAAACAAACAAAGTGACATCCAGTGGGCAATATCGATATAGCTTAAAAAAGTGCCTTAAATGAAAAGACTTTATAACCCTTTATAATTTATCAACTAAAAAAATGGCAAACAGGAAGTGTCAAAAATTTCTTGCATGGGGTCACATTACTAAAGTCAACAAGACTGATATCTGGTGGATAAAATAAATTAAACATCAAAAATATATATTAAACAAACTTGTTATTGAATTGTAAAGCCAATAAACCATTTAAAAACTGAAAATTAACTTAAATTGAAGGGCCAAAAAAACAGACCCCACCAAATTTGCCCACCCATGAATAGCCTGCCTGAGATTCAAAACACAGGTAACAAATGTATAATCACTTTTTTTTATTTTATTTATTAAAGTAAATTAAGCGTTATCAATGAATGCATTCACATTGATGTCCACATTTAAACCATGAGGGACATATGATCTCACCTTATGTATCCATAACATTTCCAACTTTAAAATATCCCTGACTAAAGGGCTACCTCTCCAATGGGGACTATGCCTATTTATTCCCAGAAACAAGGTATTTGAAGGGTCTCTACTATGCACCGCTGTGTAATGCTTGGACGCAGAATGGTTCTTAAAACCTTTTCTGATGTTGGCAATATGCAAATTCAGTCTTACCTGAAGAACACGTTTGGACCTGCCCACATAAGGCATTGGATCAAGAGTACCCCCCCCCAGTAGTAGAACATGTGATAAATGGCTCCATCTCAAAGGCCCGAGAAGAGGTAAAGCCATTCGTTCTCCTATTCCTACATCCATTATTGGTACACACCTGGCATTTTCTACACTGATAATATCCTGTAAGACTTTAAAAAAAACTTACATTATTAACTGGGGGGTTGTGGACATTTGGAGAAATTTTGTCTCTTAACAAAGGGGCACCCCTGAAAACCACCCAAGGCTTACTGGGTAAGATAGTGCTCAATATTCTGTCATTGCCCAATATATGCCAATGCTTCTGTATTAGACGTTTGACACTTTGGTGCTGAATAGAAAATGTCATAATAAATGGCAAGGAAGGCAAATTGTTATCATTCTTATTATCTTTTTGGTCTCTTCCTCAACAAAACAGCCCTGTCCATCTCTTGGACCTAGCCCATAATATCCTGGAGTGACTCAGGTTTATACCCTTTCTTTATGAATCTATTAGAACAGTTGCCTGTGTTTTGAAGTCACTCATTTCTGTGCAGTTACGCCTTAAACGCATGTATTGGCTTTTAGGTACTGATCTAACCCAAGATTCATGTGGCAACTGTCTAAAAGGGATATAAAAATTCCTGTCTATGGGTTTAAAAAAGTTGAGGTGACAAATCTATCCTCATTTATTGTGATCTTCAGATCCAAAAACCGAATCTCCTCTGACTCGCTTCATAATTCAAATAAATCCCTCTATCACTACTGTTCAAGGATTTAATACATTTCTGTAATTCAGAGCCACTTCCATCCCATAGGAGGAAGACATCATCTATGTACCTAGCCCACATAACTAGTTGAGGTCTCTGTTGGGTATAGATGACATCCCCCTCCCATTTAGCCATGAACAGATTCACCAAACTGGGGGCATACTTAGCTCCCATGGCTGCGCCTCTGTCCTGGCGATAAAACTAGTTGTCAAACCAGAAATAGTTATGCGTTGCCGCAAATTCCATGCTGCACAGAGCAGGAAGATATAACATGTTTGTAATTTTTTTTAAAAAGCCTTTAATATCACACCATGTCCACCGTGCTTGAACGTTTTGTTCACTATTTATTCTGGAGTACATAAAAAGTGTGTATTGCTGTGCTGCGAACATAGAGAAGATATAGATGATAAAACGTCAACAGAGCTTATTTGACTTGATGTTGTTTGTGGAAGTGGTTTGGAGATTGTTACTCATTTATTATATTTAAGATTTAATATCTCAAAGATATGATGTGGGTTAAATGAGAGTTCTTTGACCAAGAGTGAAAGCTTTAACACAATAACAACATTTATTGGTGAGTAGTTGAAAGTCTATCTAATACACAACCATCTATCTATAGTCTACACCAAGGAATAAAATATTAGGTTAAAATAAAAGAATTACATGAAGGAATACAGAGTATATTCCTTGAAACATTAATCTACAAACATGTTTAGTTACAAGTAAAGGGCAGACCTTTCCCATAATTACCCTTTGCACCAAGGTTCCATTCTGATGGCTGCTTTCCCATAAAAGTGTGTGTTTCCCTCCCATCTAGTCTGTGTATATCATTACAGGCTGATGCCTCATTGGTTGGCATAGCGTGGCTCTGATTGGAGGGCTACCCTATTACTGGTTAAGGACTGGCTACATCTCCAATCCCTATACTTTGCATAAATCAGCCCACTTTAATGCAAATCCTTGTGACTATTATGAGCAGGAGATTAACTTGAATTTTCCCGGAAAGTTAGGTATTGATTACGGGTTGGCCTCCCTTCATTGCGTATCCCAGCATGGGACCTGTTATAGTGAGCATGTGTAAAACAATGAGGTTTGGATCCCATTGTTTGTATACATAAGCTTAGGCACCGAGTTGTCTGCTTAATCCTAGACTTCTTGTTACATAGATACAAAGCTAACTAAAATATGTTCATAATTACAATATTTTACAGCTATTAATGGAGATTTCCCATAAACTCATAAGGCAACAGAGATGGAGTGGGGGAATCTATTCCTCAGGGGTCTTTGCCATTTATAGGCATGCCCCATGTTGTATACTAGCATATCTCATGCCAGTTTTTTATTCCTGTTTAGAATAATCTTTTTTGTGGTATGGTTCTATAAATTCATTCAGAGTTTTCTGCCTCTCCTCATACTGTGATAGAGTCATTACTGTGATTTTTTTGCGATAATAATGATTGCATTTGTTCATTCAGATTTGTAGTTTTCTTACTGTAATAATCCTTTAAAAACTCCATCATCTTGATGGAACAATTTTGAAGATTGTTTCCCCAAATCTCTTTCATCTTTGTGCTAACATGAGGGATAGTAGGAAAACCAAAAGGAATAGATTGCCATTGAATATAATTTTCTAAATATTTAATGTGCCAAAACATATTAGATTTTCTACAAGTATTGCTTCAAGTGATTTTAAAGGCTCACGTTTTATTTTTTTTAAATAACAAACAAAAAAAATGTCATTGCTCTGGTTTTGCACAGTGCAGCACCTATACTCCTCTTTTTTGGGTCGGCCGTCGACGCTTCTGTCTCCCCTCAACCAAGTGCCCCCATAGCAAGCTGTTTTCTATGGGGACACTCCTGCATGTTCACTCCCTAGCCGGCTTTGTGTGTCCATATAATACATGGAGCGCGGCTCAGCCCAGTCTCCTGCTCCCTCTTCACTGGCTGCGATTGAAAGAAGTGGGAGCTAATGGCATTAAGGTTAAAAACCTTCTGCCTTTGGAACCACTTTCAATTTAAGACAAAAGGTGTTAAGGTCCTGACTCATATTTTCAGGACCAGCCATTTCTTGTGGAATTCTAGCTGTAAAACCTTTAAATTCTTGTCCCCAAAAATGTGCTCTCCTTACAAATTGCAAGAAAAACAAGTGTAGAGAGAATAAAAAGAAGAAATAAAAAATTAAAATAAAAAAATCACATAAAAATTCACAATCACATAAATGTAATCCTCATAGGTAACCAAACCCTAGCGGAAGACTCCAACCCTTCCTGAGGATATAAACAAACAAATGGAAACCACCCAAACCTATAACTGGCCATTACAGAAAAGAGCACATGGAAGGGTGACGCATGTCAAAAAACAACAAACAAAAATCTCCAGCTCACTTACCAGCCAGCCTACAACAAACCAAATTGACCTTGCCTAGCAGTTCACGTTAAAACCAAAGGCTTTAGTCTGCACACATTTGCAAATATATGCGTAAGCTGCAGCAGCCATGGCCATATTTGGTCATTAATGTCACTGCTATTCCCACCCCTTCCCTTATATATCTGATGACAGCTTAGGAAGCCATCATTTGGCAAGCAGTACCATTGAGATCAGACATGTGCATCCGCTCCATTGGGTTTTTAAATTCAGCAAGTGTGCTGGTGGTGGGCATATTGATTGACAGTGGATTTACAATAAGGGACTTTGTACAAGATTTTTTAAATAAAGGACCTGACAAACATTTGGATGTCGTTATTTCAAGGGTTTTTTTTTTATGAAAAACAAAATTGCCAGGGCTCAAGATTAGTAAAAACTTCGTAACATTTATTAATAAAATATATTCACACTTACATGTAAACAGAAAAAAATGCAGTTTGAACAACAGGGGGAGATATTGGGTTTCATTTACTAAAACTGACTTGATAAAGGGGACAGGTCCCCTGAAACGCAAAGTGCCCGCCCACTCCCAGCTCCTGGTGTTGGCCTTGAACATGGAGGACATTTAAGGTGCACTTCAAGGCAGCACTTCTGGACTTCTTCTGTTTACATGTAAGTGTGGAAATGTTCTATTAATAAAACTTACAAAGTTTTTACTAATCCTGCGCTCTGGCAATGTTGTTTCTCCTGTACAATGCTGTGGATCCTTCCTTGATCGGATTTGCCAAGGAGCTGTGGATTCTTACCACCTCCAATTGAGGTTTCCTTGAACTATCTATCCATCCCACAGCCATATCATCACTTGTGCCCAATGGACATCCCAAGGAGTCTGTTCTACAAAGTACTGTGAGCAATAAGACTTTTACTTTGGCTTTTTGTCTTTACAGCAGATCCCCTGTTTTCTTTAAGCTACCACTTCACTAATATAATGTGGACACTTATCACATATAGTGTGAGCACTGGGTTAGGTTTGTTGCTGTACCACCTTACTCATTCACATGTGGCAGTGGTGTCTGGTTTTCCCCTAGTGTAGTTCCAATAAGCCCCCACCTGCAGACCCCCACAACAACTGGTTAAGAGAATATCAAAATGGTAACAAGACACTCCTATGTTGAGGGCATATATCCTGGTATGGTTCAGAAGGGGGCTTCACACTCGACCCCCCTTTTCTGGCTAGCTAGGCTGCATACTTAGAATAAGGGTCTGGTATGTAGGTTTAGGGGGACCTCATATGGTTTTTTTTGCATGAGGATCACCCCGGAGGAGCTCACACTTTTGGCGTTTGTGTGTGAGGCACCCTCTTAAAAAACATAACAGATTCAAAGGGCCTTGTATGCATTTTAGGGGATTCTATGAATTATTTTTTTTATTCTTGCTGTAGAATGTACTACAGCAAAAATGATATTTACAAAGAAAAAAAATACAGTTTAAATTGCCAACAAAAAATATTTAATTGCCAACTTATTACTTTGTTAAAACAACACACAGACCCTTCCAAAAGTCCTCATAATACTTTGGGGAACCTTTGGAGGGGCCTGTGTGCCATTGTTTTTTAAATAGAAGCACAAAGGGAAATGTACTTTGCTGGCTATTGAAAACCATTTTCCTTCCTAAATGTCAGTGCTTAAAAAAAAATCATGTCTCTTAGCTAAATGGAATTTACAAAAAAATCTGCACTGGAATCCTAGGGCAGTCCCCCAACACATACACACAAACACGCACACCCCATGTGCTATTTTTTGAGAACACAGTGGGGTTGATTTACTAAAACTGGAGAGTGCAAAATCTGGTGCAGCTCTGCATAGAAACCAATCAGTTTCTAACTTCAGCTTGTTCAATTAAAGCGTTTGTTACCCCAACACTTCATATTCCTGATGTGTGCCTGCTGTACCATTTACTTGTAAGAGAAAGTATCCTATTCTCTTTGTATTGCTTCCTGTATGTGAAATCTCTGGCGTTCCTGCTAGTCTTCTTGCTTTCCTATTAAAAACTGACCACACTAAGCAGGAGAGCACAACGTGGTCAGTTCTCTAGCTGTGCTGGGAACTCAGCCTTCTCTCTTCCAATGATCAGACTTGTCCTTTTGCAGCTGAGAACAAAGGGTGTGATCATTTATAAAAAGGTGAAAAGGGTATATATATATATATATATATATATATATATATATATATATATATATATACACGTCTATATTATATAGGTAAAACAGGGGGGAAAAAGGGAAAAATATACTCACACACAAATTTTGTTGAAGTAAAGATGAACACAATAATGTGGACACACAGAAAATAATTATTAGCACCAGTCTCAATACTGTGGACAAGATACCACAGAAAAGGATTTCAACCGGGAGCTGATGATGATAGATGGGCACATTTTTTTTTTTATCCCATTTTTTGCCCATTGCATGAGCCCCGCTTTTCTCCCTTCTCTCCAAGGGTATCATATTTCCTGACTTCTTCTATGTGCCTGGCCCTGGGTCCATCTACCATCATCAGCTTCCAGTTGGAAGCCTATTCTGTGGTATATTGTCCACGGTATTGAGACTCTGGTGCTCATAATTATTTTCTGTGTGTCCTCATCATTGTGTTCATCTTCACTCCAACAAACATTTTGTGTAAGTATATTTAAAAAAATAAAAAATGTAACTACATAATGTAGACGCACATATATATATATATATATATATATATATATATATATATATTTATTTTTTTACTATAAATGTATAAATCTTTTTCGTTATTATTATTATTTGGCAATGACATGGTCTCTCCACACATACACGCAAAATTGATTTTTTTTCAATTGTGACTAAACTTAGGTTTTAAATTTGCCTTGTCTCTCTGACTGCAGTATAGATTTAGGAATTTTGGTTCTAGAATAACTCATTTGTGCTGAAACAATAGTCAAATTCTAATCTGGAGTGAACATGGTTAACAGAGAACCGTTCTGCAAGTGAAATAATAGAACATTAGTGAAGATGTTTTTTGTAACAATAATTCAATGATACGGGTCTAAAAGCTCCCATATTCTTAGAATAACATGCGCCTAGAATAGCTACCGTTATCCTTTGCCCATTATACTCTTAATAAAATAGGAAGCAGCCAATCATTTATGTTTTCACAATGGTTCACTGATTAATGCCATCTATGGTTCCACTTAAAGCTGAAGACACAACTCCTGATAATTCTTTCTATTTTTGCATTCCCAATAAATTATATTTTGCTATAAAGCTATCTATATATTTCAGCAGTCTTATGCATTTTAATCAGAAAAATAGGATTTGTCACTCAAATTTATAATATATATATATATATATATATATATATATATATATATATATATATTTATGGTTGAAGCCCTATGGCCGATACGGATATGAACAAGATAGACTTACCATAAGACTTACAACATGAAATGGGCCTGAAGTGTGCCCTGGTCTGATGGACGGTATGAAGGGCTTTTTTTCTCAGTGAAAAGGTGCAGGTACTCCCCCCTTTTAAATCACCCCTTTGTCTCCGCCCCCTACCAACTTTCCCTTGGTTGCACCCCCTACCTACTGCCCAATACTGCCCCTTTTATAGAATACACTACAGCCAACAACAATAGATCTCCCAAAAACAATAGAACCCCCACAACAATATACCCTCAAGCAACTGTAGATCCACCACAGCAACAAAAGATCTTACCAGCAACAATAGATCTCCCAGCAGCCAGCATTAATAGACCCTCCAGAACACCCTAGCACCCCTTTCCATTACATACATTTAGTGCTGGAGGTGCCGGAACTGCGTTCCCCTGCGTTCCCACTGAAAAAAAGCCCTGACGGTATGCCTAAATAAGGGAGCATACCTAAGATTAGAAATGAATATTTTGTGGAGAGAAATGAATTTGAGAAATGCCCTAAAAAGGTGATGGGAGGGTGGGTATGGCTCACAGGAAACCGACGAAGACCACAGGTGAGCGGGCTGGTTAAATACCCCCCGGGCTCCTCCCATAAAGTCAGGCCAGCATACTGGCCTTCTTACTTATGGTTGAAGCTCTATGGCTGATACGGATATGAACAAGATAGACTTACCACAAGACTTACAACATGAAATGGACCTGAAGTGTGCCCTGGTCTTATGGACGGTATGCCAAAATAAGGGGGCAAAAACATTCAGGTAGGGGTGTAGTTTTATTAGTTTTAGCTTTACTCATTGAACAAGTTTGGTGAATGCTTGTGCCATTTCCACCTTAGGATTGGAGATTGGCTTCCATCTGCCTAGTTTTTTAATTGACATGATCTGGGGCCCCATGCCAGGATGTGGCCGAGGCCGCTCCAATACGGAAAGAGCGACTGGAGCACTGACTGGGGTTGAGGTGTAGGTTGCGTGGAAGAATTCTCACGTGTTTGACGAACTGGCAGGCACTCAAGGGTTTGATCGGGAAAGGTAGTAGGGGACTAGAGTTTGACTGTTCCGGTAGGAGTGACAGAAGGCGATCGAGTATGGTTACTGGACACCAGACATTGTTTGTTTTATAGAGGTGGATGTCTACCCCAGAGCCTGATTGCTGGGTTTTAGGTACTGCAAGGTGGAGGATGAAATGGTCTTAGTAGCGAGCCAAGTGAGGTCTACGCAGAACTTGGCCAGCGGGGTTGCTGCAGGTGAACTCGCTAGGCCGCAAGAACCCGTGGTAGGCCAAGTAGATGACTGCTTGAATGACCAGGCTGGGGAGAAGGCCAGATGGGGAACTAGCAAGGATAGTGGAAATTAAACTGGTGCTGTAGGGATAGTTGTACGGGCCTGCGTAGGAAGGACATAACTTGGACTTGCCTTTTGTTAATAATATCGGCCGTGGCCTGTTTGTCGGTGGTGAAGGCCACAGTTTGTCCTGTCCAGATATGACCCCAGAGCTGAGTGGCTGCCACGATCGGGTATTGTTCGAACAGGGAGGAAGTCCGGGTAAATCCTGGGATTAACAGTATCTCTGGAGGCCATGGTCCTGCAAACCAATGGTGGCTGCGGTATCTGTCACTACCTGTGGCGATAGGGGGGATATTGATGGTATAAGATTGATATACCATTCCACGTAGTAAGGAACTCCTCCCACATTGACTGGTCTGCTACTGCTGCGGTGTCTAAGTTAAGGATCTGATCGTGGTCCTGTGTCTGGGAGAGGAAGACCAGCAAGCGTGATACAAAAGATTGACCCTGGGGAATTACTCTCACTGCAAATTGAGCATTCCCGGGAGAGATTGAAGCTGCTTCTTAGTACACCCCCGTGTACGGGTGAAGTCTTGGAGAACTGTCCTGATGCGGGTCAGCTTGAAGGAATGACAGGCATAGTGAAAGCTAGTTTGCGTGCGAGCGCGACAGAGAATAGGTGAGCAGCCGAGTTGCTACTGGAGATGATGAGTGACCGATTTAAGCCACTTGCAGAAATGCTTGCAGCGATTGC
This sequence comes from Rana muscosa, assembly GCA_029206835.1. Lineage (NCBI taxonomy): Eukaryota > Metazoa > Chordata > Amphibia > Anura > Ranidae > Rana > Rana muscosa. The sequence continues at coordinate 739,598,905 of CM055118.1, forward strand.
AATTAAGCAGCTTTATTAGAAAGATGAAAACAAAGTTAGCGGAAATTTCGAATGTGTAGGAATGACCGTGCGCAACATTGTACATACAGATGGAGTGAGATGTAAATGTTTATGCTTGATAACAAACGTAAGACCAGGGATCTGAATTATAAGTACCACTGTATTCGTATCACTGATGCGAATAGTTCGAATCGGAGGTGTGAGCACCGGTGGGGTTTGTTTTGTGAAGAATCTGAAACGTTGACCCGGCGCTGCGACTGGACTTGGATCGGTCGGTGAAGTTTGTATTGCCGAGGATCCGAATCCTTGAGCCGATGCTGCGACTGGACTCGAATCGGTCGGTGAAGTTTGTATTGCCGAGGATCCGAATCGTTACGCCGATGATGCGACTAGATTCGGATCGGCTGTAGATGTAAGGTGATGAGGGGGCTCGTGTGCCGGATCCGAGTTGTTGCACCGATGATATGACTAGACTCAGATCGGCTGATGGTGTTAGTGGTTGAAGGGATTTGTGATTGCTGAGGATCCGAATCATAGGGCCGACGTTGCGACTAGATTCAGATCAGCTGTTGGTAAGTGCTTGGTATTATTTTATTTTTATTTATTTTTTTCAGTAGAAGGTGTAGGGGGTCAGTTAGGTAAAGTGAGTGTTCCGTAGGAGGTGTAGGGAGTCAGTAGGGTAACTTTGTAGAGCGTTTGTGGGACTGTAAGGGGAAGAGGCGGTGAGGCGAATGTTTTAACGGATGAATCGAGACCAGCACGAAGGACTCAATGTGAAGTGAGTACCGGACCTAAGGAGAAATTACAGGCAATACGCAAACCACACCTGTAAGGCTGAAGAGATGGGTGCGAATCAGTGCTTTGTTGGTTCGAGTGGGTTTGACTTGAAGCGACAGGTGCGTGAAATGAAATGAGTGAAATGTTATGCCCTGATAGAGGCATGAATTGGTGTGCCGCGACAACCAACGAGTCGGACTGTGGAGCACAGAATGAAATGAGGCCATGTACTGAAATGAGGCCGAAAAACAACTGGGGCATGCCGAGACGAATCGGTGCATGAGGATGCGACTGGATTCGAATCGGAACGTTATACGTGACAGTGAAATGAGTGAAATGATTTGGCATGACAGAGACACGGATCGGTCGTGCCATCGTGCGACTGACAACAACCAGACTCTGGAGCATGTACTGAAATTAGGCCAAACGACTGGGGCACACTAGGACGAATCGGTGCATCACGGATGCGACTAGATTCGAATAGGAGCGTGGTACGTGACAGTGAAATGAGTGAAATGATTTGGCATGACAGAGGCATGAATCGGTGTGCCACGAGTGCGACTGACAACGACCGTACTCTGGAGCATGTACTGAAATGAGGCCAAACAACTGGGGAACACTGGGACGAATCGGTGCATCACGGATGTGACTAGATTAGAATCGGAGCGTGGTACGTGACAGTGAAATGAGTGAAATGATTTAGCCATGACATTTTTTATTTTTTTTGACAGGTACATGAAATGAAACAAGTGAAATGATTTGCCATGACAGAGGCACGAATCGGTGTGCCGTGATTGCAACTGATGACAAACCGGCCAGTGGAGCATGGAGTGAAGTGAGATGAAATGATTATAACGATCCTGTACGAATCGGTGCGTCGCAGGTGCAACTGGATTCGAATCGGTTTGAAGGGTAAGTGAAATGAACGACTGAAATGTTTAACCATGACAGTGGCACAAACGGGTGTGCCGCAATTTACGACTGATAACGGACCTGACTGTGGAGCGTGAAATGCATGAGCCAGAATGACTAGCACGAGTTGACACGAATCAATGTATCGCGAACACGACTGGATTCGAATTGGAGTGAAGGGTATGTGAAATGTGACAAATGAAATTACGATCAGTGAATGAGATGACAAAACTAGCGGGGACGAACTGATGAGTTGCTGATGCGACTAGATTCGACCGGAGGGTAATGCAAAGTAAAATAACTGAAATGATAGACAGTGCATTTCTAAGTGACATGGGCCTACTACATGGCGTGAAACGACAAGGTACGAAAATGCATGAAACAAAACTGATGAAAACAGCTCTGTGTTTGTGCTCATGAACTGCACGACAAGTAGTGATGAGCCGAACACCCCCGGGTTCGGTTCGCACCAGAACCCGCGAACGGACCGAAAGTTTGCACGAACTTTAGAACCCTATTAAATACAATGGATGCGAACGTTTGAAATCTAAAGTGCTAATTATAACGACTATTATGCATGTTATTGTCCTAAAAAGGGTTTGGGAACCAGGGTTCTGCACCAGGGGACATGTATCAATGCAAAAAGAAGTTTTAAAAACAGCCGTTTTTCGGGAGCAGTCATTTTAATGATGCATAAAGTGAAAAAAAAAAGTCAAATATTCCTTTAAATATCGTACCTGGGGGGTGTCTAAAGTATGCCTGTGAAGTGCCACGTGTTTCCCGTGTTTAGAACTGTCCCTTTACAAAATTACATTTCTAAAGGAAAAAAAGCCATTTAAAACTGCTTGCGGCTTTAATGTAATGTCTGGTCCCGGTAATATGGATGAAAATCTTTAAGAAAAATGGCATAGCTACCCCATCACACCCCCCCCCCTACCCCAGCCCATTACCAGCCCCTTTGGGTCTTGTATGGATATTAAGGGGAACCCCGCACACAAAAGAAAAAAGGCCCTATATACTCTGAACAGCCGTATACAGGCGGCGCATACAAGACAGGGACTGTAGGTTTGTTCTTATGTAGAATCTGTTTGTAATTTTGAACAGGTACATTGTTTAAGTGTAGCTCCAGCCAAAAAATCTATTTTTAAGCTTTTTGGAAAACATAGGGAAGGGTTATCACCCCTGTAACATTTGTTTTGCTGTCTGTGCAGTGTGCACCTGTTCAGAACAGTTCACCTCACTTCCGTCCTAATGACAAATGTTTTTTGAAAATTTGGGGTTTTTATTGAAACAAGAATTGGTGATAAAGCATCAGTGGAGAGGAGACACTTTTTTTCCCATATTAACTCTTATAGGAGAGAATTTGCCTTCCTAGGGGCAGATTTCCTCTCACTTCCTGTTGTTTCCTTCCGTTTGCAAGGAGGAGTCGTTTGTAAGTTGGATGTTTGAAAGTAGGGGCCTGCCGTATATACTCAGCTGAAATTTGCCCCTTACATGTTGGTGTTGCCACAACACTGTGAGCCTTGGAGCACAGCAATGAGCCCTGTTGCAAAGTATTGCATCAAAAATTGTAATTACACGCCCCTGTTAAACAGGGGCTGAAAAATTGGGCCTTAGCCACTGGTGCTGGTGCCACGACACTGTAACCTCTCCCAGATACTCTAGTTGGAGTGCAGGAATGAGCCCTGCTGCAAAGCATTGCATAAAAAATTGTAATAACACGCCCCTGTTAAACAGGGGCTGAAAAATTGGGCCTTAGCCACTGGTGGCGGCACCCAGAAACAAAAATGTTCTTCCAAGCTATCATCATCAATCGGATCATTGAGGAGGAGGAGGATAGTCAGTCAACATAACAGGACAGTCTCTCAGCATCAGCATCAGTCTTGAAGGGATGTGACATTTGAAAATAAATTAGTCTGTTATATCAGCTTCAGGTGTTTGGGTAGCTGGTGGTGATCCAAGACTGGTTCATCTTTATGAAGGTCAGTCGATCAACCGAGTCGGTGGACTGGCGCACCCTGTGATCCGTGACAAATCCTCCAGCAGCACTGAATGTGCGTTCTGAAAGAACGCTGGATACAGGAGAGGCCAGTAGCTCAATTGCATACTGTGCAAGCTCTGGCCAGTGATCCATCCTCAAGACCCAGTAAGCCAGAGGATTTTCCGTGGGGAAGGTGTCCAAGTCTGACCTTGCCCCTAGGTATTCCTGCACCATGTATATCAGACGCTGGCGATGGTTGCTGGAACCGATCATACCTTGGGGCTGCGGACTAAAGAATTGTCTGAACACATCGGTCAGACGGCCACCTTCCCCACTGCTCCTTCTTTGACTGACCGAAGCCTCAGCAACTTGTTGTCCAGGACCAGGAGTTTGTAACCTTCCAGTCTCTGGGAACGCGTTGCACAGACCTTTCTGCAAGGCCTCCCGGAGTTGTCTCATCCTCTGCTCCCTCTGCGACGGTAAGATAAGGTCCGCAACCTTACCCTTGTACCGTGGATCAAGGAGAGTGGCCAGCCAGTAATGGTCCCTCTCCTTGATCCGAAGAATACGAGGATCCTTCCGCAGACTTTGCAGGATCAGGGAGGCCATGCAGCGTAGGTTAGCTGAGGCATTCGGTCCGGAGTCCTCTGGGTCACTAAGGACGACATGATCCGCAGCCACCTCCTCCCAGCCACGTACAAGTCCACTGGTTTCTTGGGACTGTAAATCATCCCTAAAAGACTGCTGCTGATGATGCTGAGTGCAAGGCTCCACCTCCATGCTAAAACAATCCTCCTCCTCCTCCTCTTCCTGTGCGATGGGTGGGACAGAAGGAACACTGTCTGGGTAAAGGGGGCCTTGAGAGGCAAGGAAGTCCTCCTCTTCCTGCCTCTGTTCTGCCTCAAGTGCCCTGTCCATTATTCCATGCAGCGTATGTTCCAACAGGTGGACAAGAGGTACAGTGTCACTGATGCATGCACTGTCACTGCTCACCATCCTCGTGGCCTCCTCAAATGGTGCCAGGACAGTGCATGCAACCCTGATCATGGCCACTGGCGTGGTGAAAAAAAAACCGAGCTCCCCTGACCCTGTCCTGGTGCCGTAGTCGCACAGGTACTCATTGATGGTCCTCTGCTGCGTGTGCAGCCGCTGCAGCATGGTCAACGTTGAGTTCCACCTGGTGGGCATGTCACATATAAGGCGGTTCTTGGGCAGGTTCAACTCCTTTTGCAGCTCAGCCAGGCGAGCACTGGCATTATAGGATCTGCGGAAATGCACACAGACGGCCACCTTCCCCACCGCTCCTTCTTTGACTGACCGAAGCCTCAGCAACTCGTTGTCCAGGACCAGGAGTTTGTAACCTCCCAGTCTCTGGGAACGCGTTGCACAGACCTTTCTGCAAGGCCTCCCGGAGTTGTCTCATCCTCTGCTCCCTCTGCGACGGTAAGATAAGGTCCGCAACCTTACCCTTGTACCATGGATCAAGGAGAGTGGCCAGCCAGTAATGGTCCCTCTCCTTGATCCGAAGAATACGAGGATCCTTCCGCAGACTTTGCAGGATCAGGGAGGCCATGCAGCGTAGGTTAGCTGAGGCATTCGGTCCGGAGTCCTCTGGGTCACTAAGGACGACATGATCCGCAGCCACCTCCTCCCAGCCACGTACAAGTCCACTGGATTCTTGGGACTGTAAATCATCCCTAAAAGACTGCTGCTGTTGATGCTGAGTGCCATGCTCCACCTCCATGCTGACACAATCCTCCTCCTCCTCCTCCTCTTCCTGTGCGATGGGTGGGACAGAAGGAACACTGTCTGGGTAAAGGGGGCCTTGAGAGGCAAGGAAGTCCTCCTCTTCCTGCCTCTGTTCTGCCTCAAGTGCCCTGTCCATTATTCCACGCAGCGTATGTTCCAACAGGTGGACAAGAGGTACAGTGTCACTGATGCATGCACTGTCACTGCTCACCATCCTCGTGGCCTCCTCAAATGGTGCCAGGACAGTGCATGCATCCCTGATCATGCCCCACTGGCGTGGTGAAAAAAAAAAAAAAACGAGCTCCCCTGACCCTGTCCTGGTGCCGTAGTCGCACAGGTACTCATTGATGGCCCTCTGCTGCGTGTGCAGCCACTGCAGCATGGCCAACGTTGAGTTCCACCTGGTGGGCATGTCACATATAAGGCGGTTCTTGGGCAGGTTCAACTCCTTTTGCAGCTCAGCCAGGCGAGCACTGGCATTATAAGATCTGCGGAAATGCACACAGACTTTCCTGGCCTGCCTCAGGACATCCTGTAAGCCCGGGTACCTGCCCAAGAACCGCTGCACCACCAGGTTAAGGACGTGAGCCACACAGGGCACATGGGTCAGTTGCCCCTGTCGGAGGGCGGAGAGAAGGTTGGTGCCATTGTCGCAAACCACCATTCCTGGCTTAAGCTGGCGTAGCGTCAACCACCTCTTGGCCTGCCTCTGCAGAGCAGACAGAACCTCTGCCCCAGTGTGGCTCCTGTCCCCCAAACACACCAGCGCAAGCACGGCATGGCATCTTTTTGCCTGCGTACTTGCGTAGCCCCTTGAACGCCTACGGAGCACCGCTGGTTTCGAGGACAAAGCACAGGAAGAGGCCATGGAGGAAGAAGAGGAGGAGGGGGTGGAGGAGAGAGGTGTGTCACAACCAGTAGTAGCATTTTGGAGGCGTGGCGGCAGAACAACCTCCAACACTACTGAACCTTGTCCTGCATCCTTCCCAGGTGCCAAAAGAGTGACCCAATGGGCCGTGAAAGAAAGGTAACGTCCCTGTCCATGCCTGCTGAACCATGAGTCAGCGGTAATATGCACCTTACCGCTGACCGCCCTGTCCAGCGAGGCCAAGACATTGCCTTCCACATGCCGGTAGAGAGCCAAAATCGCCTTCCGTGAGAAAAAGTGGCGTTTGGGAACCTGCCACTGAGGAACCGCACATTGCACAAACTCACGGAAGGGGGCCGAGTCTACCAACTGAAAAGGCAGCAGTTGAAGCGCTAGCAATTTAGCCAAGCTAGTATTCAACCGCTGGGCATGTGGATGGCTGGGAGTGAACTTCTTTCGACGGTCCAGCAGCTGGGGCAGGGAAATTTGCCTGCTAGAATCGGACGTCGGTGTACTGCTAGCAGAGTGCCCGCAAGTACTTGGCTGTGACACACCTAATTCTACACCTTCATTCCTCTCAGTGCATGTTTCAGAGAGGACTGAAGCTATAGTGGGGTTGGAGATCCCAGCTGATGTGGTGCAAGGAGAGGTCCGCTTTGTTCTTTGGTGTGGGTCTTTAAGGTAGGCTTCCCAACGAGCTGCATGGCAGGTCAACATATGTCTGGTCAAGCATGTGGTGCCCAAGCGGGTGATGTTTTGGCCACGCGATATACGCTTGAGACATATGTTGCAAACAGTAGCTGTGCGATCTGATGCACCCGACTCAAAAAAGGCCCACACCAAAGAACTTTTTGAATAACGGGCAGAGGCAGCGCCCTGCACAGGCGGAGCTCTGCGGTGTGATTCCGTCGGTGTGCTGCCCTTACGCTGGCCCCCCGAGGGCATCCTGCCTCGTTGGAGATGTGCCTCCTCCTCATCCTCCTCCTCCTCCTCCTCTCTCCTATTAGGCACCCACGTGGAGTCAGTGACCTCATCATCCCCTCCCTCCTCATCACTGGAGCCAATCTGGCAGTATGCTGCAGCTGCTGGAACATGACTGCCAGATTGTTGTCCTTCTTGAGCATCCCCTCTCTCTGCTCTCACGCTACTGCCTTCCTCTAGCTGGGTATCATCATAAGACCCTTCGAAACGCTGGGCATCCTCCTGGAGCATGTACCCAACACTGTGCTCAAACAGTTCGGGGGACTCCTCAGGAGGACATGGTTGGTCTAGGGAAGGAGTGACTGATGATGACATTGATACTAGGGAAGAGGACGCTTTGGCAGCTGCTTTGCCAGTACCCTGAGTCTGGGTGAGAGAGGATGAGGAGGATGAGGAGGGCTTGGTCATCCACTCTACCAAGTCTTCGTCATGATGCGGCTCAACACGTCCAGCTGCCGAAAAGAAGGACAAGCGTGTCCCATGGCCACGTGCTAATGGCGATGCACCGCGTCCACGACCAGCACTGTTGTCTCTAGACACAGAGCCTGCTTGCCCTCTTTTATTGGCTCCTGACTGTCTGCCTCTCCTTTTTTGCCTTCCAGACATTCTAATGGCCTGCAGGGAGATGGGAAAACCAGCAATAAGGCCTAGCTTCAGGAGTATATTTTGCAGGAATCACACTACGCCTGCTGTAAGTACTGCAAATGCCTGTTGGTGTAACACACCAGGAAAACACAGCAATACAGGTTAACTTCAGGTGTATAATGTGCAGGAGGCACACTCCGCCCGCTGTAAATTTTTGTTTATTTTAAAAACTACTGCCAGTATATATACAAAGAGAAATAACATATACATTAAAGAAACCCTAACACATCAAACTAACACATATTACCAAAACTCACCACCACCACCCTTACCCACTTTCCGACCACCCACACGTGGGTTTCTCATTATATATATCCGAAATCCTGAAATACAAGGAAAAACACATCACCTACTAATCTTACGAACTCCTAATACTAACACACATCAAACCTAACACTAACACCAAACCTAAACGCTAACACCAACCACCCACCGGCTACTTACAGGCGAGAACGCAAACGAGGTCTAGAATGCCTGCAAGCCCTACTTGTTAAGAAAAAAGAAACTCAAAATCTAAGGGGGGTGAAAAGGACAGGAAGAACCACCCCCCGAAAGAAAAAGGCCCGGAGCCTCAAGGAGGCCGGAAGGAGAAACCCCTCCACAGCCGGGCACTCCTATTGGCCCCAACCCTTTCCCTCTCAAGACTCCTCACCTTCACCAACTCCCGGAAGATATCACCCACCACCTCATGCGTGGACAGGACTTTGTCCCTAGTGGACACCAAACACCGAGCGTGCCATGTGTAATAGAGAGCCACTAAGCTAGCTAAATAAAGTGACAATAACTCAAACCCTCTGTGAACCCTAAAGTCGCCGTACACCACCTCAGAGTAAGTCAAGGACGAGAGTCGGGGATAACCAATGGCTTCCCCTGCCCCCTCGCGAACCTCAATGTTGAAGGGGCATTCGGCCAAAAAGTGGTCCATGGTCTCCAATGCCCCCCCACATTCTGCACGAGGACAACCTCTGTCCCCTAGGTTCCTAAACTTTAGGTTTCCACGGACATAGAGGCGTCCGTGGAAAGCCCTCCACGCAAGATCCCAAAACTTGCTTGGGACTCTTGGGGAATTCAGAAGGGCTAGTCCCTTCTCAAGGACTCTCTCCGGGCAATCCCTTAAAGACAGTGGCCTCAAAATGTCCGAGGCCATGACTCTTGAGTACAGCTCACGCCGACCCGAAGAGCCCACCTCAAGGACAGTTATCCGCCACTGCCTCAGTACCTTCAAAGCTTGGGGGACATAAGACGGGAGATACCCGTGTGATCTACGAAGATCACCGGGCCGACCCCCATCCTCCCACCTACTCAGGAACAGCAAGAGCCAGTTCTTGCATGAACGCTCCCACAGAGTAGGCAGGTCCACAAAGATGGACTGCAGGTTGAATTTCACAAATAAGGTGATGAAAAACACCACCGGATTGATCATATCCAACCCACCATGCCTCCTCTGCCGGTACGTGACTTCCCTCTTGATCAGATTTAGCCTGTTTCCCCACAACAGCAGGAAAAACAGGCCAGAGATCCGGGCATAGAGAGATGCAGGCAAAATACAAACGTAGCTGACATAGAGGAACTCTGGCAGTAGGTATGTTTTGACCAGGCTTACCCTTTCCCTCAACAACAGCTTCCAACCCTTCCAGGCATTCACCTTCCGAGATGCACCGACCAGTCTGCGCTCCCAATTTAGCTTGGGGTAATCACCCGGGCTGAATAGGATGCCAAGAATTTTAACTTCTGGCTGGGGCTGGGGAAACACGTCCGGAAGAGCGAACTGCTCGCCTTCCTCCCCCAACCAGAGAATTTCGCTCTTGCCCCAATTGACCAACGAACCAGATGCCTCGGAGTAGCTCCCAATTTGTGTTTCCACAAATAGGGCCTCCTCGCGGCTGGACACCACTACCGAGACATCGTCCGCGTAGGCCACTACCCTCACTGCCGGATCCAGACCAATGCAAGGCTCCACCATAACCCCCCTCAAACGCTCACAGTCGAGCCTTCTCACAAAGGGATCGACGGCAAAAACGTAGAGAAGAGGGCTCAACGGGCAACCCTGCCTGTCCCCAGAGTCCACAGCAAAGGCAGGACCCACCCAACCATTGACAAGAGGGAAGCTCACCGCCCCCCTGTACAATACTTTCAGCCAATTTACAAATTGCTCAGGCAAACCGTACTTTCTCAGAAGGCCAGGTACTTGGATGTCGCCCGGTACCTAGAGATCCTGCGGAAAAAGCCCTCCGACCTCTTCTTCACCACTTCCCACCATTCCTGGCAGGAGCAGCTGCTCTCAAGGAGTGAGGCCTGATCCGCAAGGAAGATCTCATAGGCCTCCCTAACCTCGAGGTCCTCGAGCAGCGATCCATTAAGATGCCAGAAACCTCGACCCTTCTGAGGAGTGTCGGCCACATTCAGAGTCACAGAAACCATACAGTGATTGGAGAACTCCACCGCCTGCAGCACAGGTGCCGCAAAGGTAGAGCTCCCCTTTAAAAAAAAACGATCTAACCTACTCCTACTATTACCTCGGGCATAGGTGAACCCAGTGTGGTTGGGGAGGCACTGAACATGTGCATCCACCAACCCGGCTTCCCTTACTATTCTATTCAAGAAGATGCTATCATATCCCAGGGGGCCTGAGGCGCCTGCCCGATCCTTTGATCTGGTGACCATGTTATAATCACCACCAAAGACCACCTGCTGGGACGTAAACAAGTAGGGCTTGACCATCGTGAGGAGGCTCCTCCTGTCCCTCTTGGTCTGAGGGCCATAGAAGTTGATCAGCCTTAGGAATTGCCCCCTCATGACGGCGTCCACCACCAGGCACCTACCGACCTCTACCTCAATCACTCGTCGGCAAGCCACCGGACCAGTCTTAAAAAGGACTGCAACTCCACTGCAGGGCTCGGCCGCAAGAGACCAGAGGGAGGGCCCGCACCTCCACTCCCTCTTTGCTAGATGCATCTCTGCCACCGATGCCAGCCAGGTCTCTTGCAAAAACAAAATGTCAGCTTCAACTCGGCTGAGAAAATCGAAGGCCATAAAACGAGTCGCCGCAGAACGCACACTTGCGACATTAATAGTCGCAACGCGTATTGGAGAGGGTACCGCCATCCTTAGTGATTTTGGCCTGCATTCTCCTCTGCGTTTTCGCCTACACCCCGGGGTCCTCCTCCGAATCAGAGAGGACCCCGTACATATTCCCTAGGATCACTGGGGGGGCCCCCCAGGATCCCCACCAGGGACAACCCGGGGTCCCACAACCTCCTCCCCAGGATCCCTCTTCTTCTTCCTCTTCCTCACCTTCCTCTGCAGCCAGCCCGCCTGGGTCTGGCCGCCCACCTCGTCGCCGGAGTGCCCGCTAGAGGCCCCCATAGGCCTCTTGTGCAGGCCCCTCGACGACTCGGCCACCTCCATCTCCCCCCCCGAATCCTGGAAAACCACAAGGGGATCCAGGATGGGACGGGAGGGGGAAGGGGGCGAAGAGGAAGGGGGAAGGGAAGAAGGAGAATAGGGGGAAGGAGGGAGAGGAGGGGGGAAAGGGGGAGGAGGGGGAGGAGGAGGGAAAGAAGGGGGGGAAGGGTAGTAGAGGGGGAGGGAAAGAGAGGGGGTAGAAGGGGAAGATACACAAAAAAAAGGGGGAGGGGGAGGCCCCTAACAGAGGGCCCCTCACCCCCTCGGCCCCTCACCCCTACTGGGCCCGATGCTGGCGCACCCGGCCCCCCAGAAACAAGTCCCGAGGGACCAGGCACATTCCCAGCAGGGGCCCCAACTCCGCCACGCCTACGCCCGGGCCTCTGTCTCTGCGGCAAAGGCCCCTCTGGGCCACCTACCCCAGGCCCATCACCTGGGCCTGCCTGAGGCGCTTGAGGTGGGAGACCCACCCCCTCCGGTACGTCTTCTGGGCCTGGCCCATCCCCATCAGCCGCATGCCCCCTAAAAGCCTTAGGGCAGCGGCTGAATGGGTGGCCGGACACCCCACAGAGGTTGCAGACAATTAGTCTGCAAGTCTCCGAGGAGTGCCCAGGCCTGTTGCACCTGACGCACCGGGGCGTTGTGCAATCCGCACTCAAATGGGTGGGACTCCCACACTTAAAGCAGAGACGGGGCTGACCGGGGTAAAAGACCAGGATCCTATCTCTCCCAATAAACGCACTTCCGGGGACATGGGTCACACTAGTCCCCTGGCGCTTGAGACGGATCCTGGTCAACCACGCCCCGGTCCAGACCCCGCGCTCATCCAGGTTTTTGCGGAGGGGAGACTGCAGCTGCCCATACCTCCCCAACCAGGTGGCAATGTCCTCAGGTGGGAGGGATTCGTTCCTGACCAAAATGGTCAGGGACTTTATTTCTTCCTGCCTGGACAGGGGGACCACCCTAAACAACTGCCAAGGCTCCGACCTCTTCAGGAGCTCATAGACGGTGAGAAAAAGCTCCATTAGCACCAAGGAGGAAAAACTAACATCAAACTCCTTGGTGCCCGTGGGAGGGATCACCGCAAAGAGGTCGGCTACCTTGAAGTTGGCCCCCTTCAGTAGAAGATCCACTACCTGCCCCCTGCTGGGGCACTGTCCAGGTCTCTCCCACCGCAGCTGCACGATATTGCGCCTGTGCCTCTCCGGACCCCCTGTACCCCTCGACCACGGGTTCGCCCCCTGGAGCTGGTCTGCGGGGGGAACCCGGAAGTTTTGGGCGCCAAACTGGCCGTACAGGGGGGCCAAAGGGACGCTGGTCCCTGCCACCCGGGCAAAAGACCTGGTCTCCCTCAGCGCCTCAAGCAGCTCTGCCTCCTGGGCCTGCCCCAAAACACCCCCAGCCTGAGCGCCAGAAGTGCCCTCCGCCGCATCACCAGGGCCACCCTCGGAGGGCACCCCAGCACCCATGGCTGACACACCACCCGGGGGAACCCCCCGGCCTAATCCTGCCGGGGGGAGGGTCCCTCCCATCCACCACCCCCCCGGAGCAAGCCACACCCACAACACCCCTCCTCCTAACACTGGGAGGAGGGTCTACCACTGGGGCCCACTGGAGCAGCAGGCATGAGCCCCAGATGGCTCCCCCCCTGCTCCTGTGGCTGCTCCTTCCCCTTCATGCATAACTGTCCCTCCTGGGATTCAATACCCCTGATAAAAGCCAAGGCTGGGTGATCCCCGGACAGATCCCCCGCCTCGGCATCACTCCACCTACCCACTCTCTGAGCAGCACTCAGGTCCCCAGATGACTCCATAAAATCAATTAAATCACCTCCTGCCAACCCTCCACATGCTTCAGACATTACCTGGTCATTCAGGCCGTCAGAGGCTGCCAACTGGATGTGCTCCTGGCCATCCCCGACCACTTCCTGTACAGACCCTACTTCCGGGTCAGCCTGCCCGCCCACTTCCGGGTCAGGCCGACCAGAGAAACCGGTAGTGGTCATAGAAACACCACCCGACCTTCCCAGCTCCGCCCCCCGCCCGGACTCCCGCCCAGACTCCTCCCCCCGACCACCCAGCCTGCCAGAGTCACGCCCCACAGCCCCGCCCCCACTGTCAGCAAAGGCAGTTCCTTTTTTTGGTGCCAATACACCCTTTGTTTGTGCAGCAGTTTGTTGCTTACTGCACTCACCCTTAGGCAATGGCGCCCCCCCCTCCTCCCCACCAACAGCCTCCAACCTTTTACCACCATCTTTAACAGTTATTCCTGCTTGAGTTTGTCCATGTTTGCCAAACCCCTCCCCCTCCTCCACAGCATGAGCAGTAGTGGCAGGATCCACCATTAGCAGTGGCCTGCCTTGCACCTGGCTACATGCGGGAATCACTGGGGTCATTGGGGCCCCAGCAACAGCAACATGCTTGGAAGTGTCTCCTGCTTCTGCCTCTGGCCTGATCCCTGGGAGCGGTGTAAGGACCACCACTGGGGTGCGCCCCAGCTTTCCCCTCCCCACTGCATTCCCCACGGCGTTCCCCTCCTGATTTCCCCTGGCTGTATCCTCAGATACCCTACCCGGGCCAGCCTGAATGCTGGTAGCTTTCTCTGATCCTAGCACCGCATGGTCCCGGGGACGCTCCACAGCCAGGCTGTCAGGGACTGCGCCTCCCGGGGAGGGGGGGGGAGGGAGGAAGAATCCTCACCAGATCTGCTTCCTGCTCCATCAGCCAAACCACCTGAGCCTGATGTTTCCATGGCTCTTTCTTCAGACTGGGGCTGTGCCTGCTGGCTCCGCTGGTTGCTGCGCCTGACAGCCTGGCATCCTTCTTTGCTGGCCCTTTTCAGCTCATCCCTGATTTCCAAAAGGAAGTCGGTCTCACCTCGACCCCTCTCACAGAGGCCACTCAGCAGGCCCCAGAGTTCCCCACACTGGCCTTTCAGGGAGTCAATGGCCATACTGAACTCCCCCCTCCTGAAGCTGCTGGTCCGGTCCCTGCGATTCCGGAGGTCGGTCAGCACTGCAGACTTCCCACAGAAGGCCCGGCTGGCCTTCTGGACTAGATCCTTGATCCTTGTGATCCTTCGCTGCACCTTAGCCGGGCCTTCCCCAGGCTGGGCCAGAGTCCAGTCCAGCAATTCGTGCTGGGTCTTCAGAAATAGCATCTCCTCCCTGGACAGGTCTTTAATCCCCAGGGAGGAGGCAGCAACATCAGGCCGGGAAAGCCGCCCTGGTCCCGGGCTGGAAGAGGCCATCACACCCCCTCCTCCTGGAGCTCCAGGAGCTCCCTACAGGCACGTCCTCTCAGTCCAAAATCCTGCAGCAACTGAAACACCACACCCGCTGTAAGTGCTGCAAATGCCTGTTGGTGTAACACACCAGGAAAACACAGCAATACAGGCTAACTTCAGGTGTATAATGTGCAGGAGGCACACTCCGCCCGCTGTAAGTGATGCAAATGCCTGTTGGTGTAACACACCAGGAAAACACAGCAATACAGGCTAACTTCAGGTGTATAATGTGCAGGAGGCACACTCCGCCCGCTGTAAGTGCTGCAAATGCCTGTTGGTGTAACACACCAGGAAAACACAGCAATACGGGCTAACTTCAGGTGTAATATGATCAGGAGGCACACTCCGCCCGCTGTAAGTGCTGCAAATGCCTGTTGGTGTAACACCAGGAAAACACAGCAATACAGGCTAACTTCAGGTGTATAATGTGCAGGAGGCACACTCCGCCCGCTGTAAGTGCTGCAAATGCATGTTGGTGTAACACACCAGGAAAACACAGCAATACGGGCTAACTTCAGGTGTATAATGTGCAGGAGGCACACTCCGCCCGCTGTAAGTGCTGCAAATGCCTGTTGGTGTAACACACCAGGAAAACACAGCAATACGGGCTAACTTCAGGTGTAATATGATCAGGAGGCACACTCCGCCCGCTGTAAGTGCTGCAAATGCCTGTTGGTGTAACACCAGGAAAACACAGCAATACAGGCTAACTTCAGGTGTATAATGTGCAGGAGGCACACTCCGCCCCCTGTAAGTGCTGCAAATGCCTGTTGGTGTAACACACCAGGAAAACACAGCAATATGGGCTAACTTCAGGTGTATAATGTGCAGGAGGCACACTCCGCCCGCTGTAAGTGCTGCAAATGCCTGTTGGTGTAACACACCAGGAAAACACAGCAATACGGGCTAACTTCAGGTGTAATATGATCAGGAGGCACACTCCGCCCGCTGTAAGTGCTGCAAATGCCTGTTGGTGTAACACACCAGGAAAACACAGCAATACAGGCTAACTTCAGGTGTATAATGTGCAGGAGGCACACTCCGCCCGCTGTAAGTGCTGCAAATGGCTGTTGGTGTAACATACCAGGAAAACACAGCAATACGGGCTAACTTCAGGTGTAATATGATCAGGAGGCACACTCCGCCCGCTGTAAGTGCTGCAAATGCCTGTTGGTGTAACACACCAGGAAAACGCAGCAATACAGGCTAACTTCAGGTGTATAATGTGCAGGAGGCACACTCCGCCCGCTGTAAGTGCTGCAAATGCCTGTTGGTGTAACACACCAGGAAAACACAGCAATACGGGCTAACTTCAGGTGTATAATGTGCAGGAGGCACACTCCGCCCGCTGTAAGTGCTGCAAATGCCTGTTGGTGTAACACACCAGGAAAACACAGCAATACGGGCTAACTTCAGGTGTATAATGTGCAGGAGGCTTAGCAACAATGCCACTGACACTGTCCCCTGCCTATCCTTCTCTCTCCCTGCACACAAGGTTTATCAAAGAATATGACACTGACACTCTCCCTGCCTATCCTTCTCTCTCCCTGCACACAAGTTTTAGCAAAGAATGTGACACTGACACTGTTCCCTGTCTATCCTTCTCTCTCCCTGCACACAAGGTTTATCAAAGAATATGACACTGACACTCTCCCTGCCTATCCTTCTCTCTCCCTGCACACAAGGTTTAGCAAAGAATGTGACACTGACACTGTCCCCTGCCTATCCTTCTCTCTCCCTGCACACAAGGTTTAGCAAAGAATGTGACACTGACACTGTCCCCTGCCTATCCTTCTCTCTCCCTGCACACAAGGTTTAGCAAAGAATATGACACTGACACTCTCCCTGCCTATCCTTCTCTCTCCCTGCACACAAGAATAGCACAAAGAATATCACACTGTCCCTGCCTATCCTTCTCTTTCCCTGCGCCGGAACACACTACACAAGGCCGCCGCGCTGGCGGCCTTTTATAGTGTGGGGCGTGTGCTAAACCCCCTGAGCTATAATTGGCCACAGGCAACCTGCCTGTGGCCAATTATGGCTCTCCTAGCTGCCGGCGCTGTGATTGGCCAAGCATGCAGGGTCACAGTGCATGCTTGGCCAACCACAGCGCCGGGATTGCACTGCGATGGCGCAGTGTATTGTGGGCCGTTCGCGTCACTCGAATTTGGCGCGATCGGCCCAAATTGTTTGATGTTCGCCGAACGGTCGAACAGCCGATGTTCGAGTCGAACTTATGTTCGACTCGAACACCGAGCTCATCCCTAATGACAAGACCGTGGTCTTGCACGAGGCTCAAATAAGGCTGCATATGGAGACTTGATGAATGACTCGCAAGTTCCACAGTGGTGTTTTGATGACACGGGGTATCTGGCAAACAACGGTGCGTGAAACAAAGAAATTATACAAATCCCACCTGCGACAGTTTGAAAAAGACTCGATCTACGAAAAAGCACGAACGGAGTACCGAAATATTAATAATAAATCAAAAATTCATAAAATATGAGCAGTACTTATTACCAGTTATATCTACCTAAATAAAAGGTATAGAATAAGTTTACCTTTCATACATGTGACATGTTACACCCGTATTCAAGATATAACATGTCACATGTTATGAAAGGACCAGCCCCCGCTCCCCCCGCTGTGACAGCTAGTGGGGATCTTCTCTCCCTGCTAGCTGTCTAAATTTAAAGAAATCTCACTCATTCACAGTCCTCTGTAAATGGAAAGCTACAAATCCTGACATCCCTAGCGGCTGTCAGCTTGTAGTTCTCAATGAACTACCACAGCCCTGTGAGCATTGTGGTAGTTCATTGATTCCTCCTGTCAAAGTGTATCGGCTTCCTCATACGAGGTGCAAGCAAGCAGATACACTGACAGATCTGCTGGAGACCTGCATGGCATCAGTGATCAGCTGGTGCAGTGTTTCACAAAAACAAAAAATAATAAATGTACATTTTTTTTACCTGCAAAGAATATGCATTTATTATTTTTGTCAAAAGCTAAACTTATCATTCAAAGCAGTATTTGGATGTGTGTGTGTGTATACTGTATATATATGTAAGAAGGCCAGTATGCTGGCCTGAATTTATAGGAGGAGCCCAGGGGGTATTTAACCAGCCCGCTCACCTGTGGTCTTCGTCGGTTTCCTGTGAGCGATACTATACGTCACTGGGCCGACTCTTCCCAGCTCACCTCATGTTTGTGAGTCCTGGCATTTGGATCGCAGGTGCATTTCAGCTTTTTCGTTTGTGGTCTTCGTCGGTGGTTCCTGCTCACTGTTGCAGGTAGTTGCAGGTAGTTTTCAAACCTTTTCGTATCATGTGCAATCTTGCGATTCATTATGCTTCCTGTCCTGCATCCTCTTCCTAAAAAGCCTGCCTCTGAGTTGTTGTCAGTCGTGTCCCAACATTATTCAGCACAGGCGTAGTACGTTCGTAAGTTCCTTCTGCCAAACATACGATTCATTTGTAATTCCAAGCCTCCGAGTCACTGTCGGTCGTTGTCCGATATCACTCGCCATAGGTTTCACTGGTTATAAGATTCACTGTTCATGGGGTTGCCGTCTCTTCCATTTGGAGATGAGCATGTATTGTTTGTTTGGGTTTCTGTGGCTGACTGAGGTGGTAATTATACCCACCTGGTGCATTCTCTGCACTTGGTTAGCCTTAGCGGAGGGGTGGTTGGCAGGTGTTCAGTTTCAGAGTAAGGGCCCTTTCACACGGACGTGTCCGTGTGCGTGTGCGGGCTCGGCTTTGCTCAGCGGAGATGGCTCCGTCGATCCCCGCTGAGCAGGCAGATGACAGGCCTGTCTCTGCACACTGTGCAGGGACCGACCTGTCAGAGCGCCGCTCTCCCCTATAGGGGATTGGATGACGACGGACCGTAGTGTCTGTTGTCATCCGATCCGCCAGACGGATGGAAAATAGGGTTTTCCTCCGTCACACTTTGGCGGATCGGAGCGGGTCAGATGTCAGCGGACATGTCACCGCTGACATCCGTGGCTCCATATAAGTGCACGGAGCGTCTGTTCAGGTCCGCCTAAAAAACTGACAGGCGGACCTGAAAGGCGGACCTAAACGGTCCGCCCGTGTGAAAGGGGCCTTAGGGGTAGCATACACTCTACAACCAATTCATATCAGATCAATTAATACTCCTCACTACCGATTCGTATCGGAATTAATTTCATATATTTACAAACTGATTCGTATCAGATACATTGTATATTTTCTACAGTTGCCATTCGTTGTTTTTCCCCATGCCGTGTGTTTTAGTTCCCGCAGCGGAACTTACGAATCATTTGTACACGTTTCTTCTCTCGTTTGTTAAACAAACCAAAGTCATTTTCCGTGCGTCATGCACGGCGCAACACCACGCTCTTCGGATGTGTTGCACACCCGCCCCAGTCCATGCGAACCCAGTCGCATGACTCTTCCAAATCACTCAGTGTCCAAACTTTTCACATGCTTTCGGTACTCCGTTCGTGCTTTTTCGTAGATCGAGTCTTTTTCAAACTGTCGTAGGTAGGATTCGTATAATTTCTTTGTTTCACGCACCGTTGTTTGCCAGATACCCCGTGTCATCAAAATACCACTGTGGAACTTGCGAGTCATTCGTCAAGTCTCCATATGCAGCCTTATTTGAGCCTCGTGCAAGACCACGGTCTTGTTATGCAGTTCATGAGCACAAACACAGAGCTGTTTTCATCAGTTTCGTTTCATGCATTTTCGTACCTTGTCATTTCACGCCATGTAGTAGGCCCATGTCACTTAGAAATGCACTGTCTATCATTTCAGTTATTTTACTTTGCATTACCCTCCGGTCGAATCTAGTCGCATCAGCAACTCACCAGTTCGTCCCCGCTAGTTTTGTCATCTCATTCACTGATCGTAATTTCATTTGTCACATTTCACATACCCTTCACTCGAATCCAGTCGTGTTCGCGATACATTGATTCGTGTCAACTCGTGCTAGTCATTCTGGCTCATGCATTTCACGCTCCACAGTCAGGTCCGTTATCAGTCGTAAATTGCGGCACACCCGTTCGTGCCACTGTCATGGCAAACATTGCAGTCGTTCATTTCACTTACCCTTCAAACCGATTCGAATCCAGTTGCACCTGCGACGCACCGATTCGTACAGGATCGTTCTAGTCATTTCATCTCACTTCACTCCATGCTCCACTGGCTGGTTCGTCATCAGTTGCAATCACGGCACACCGATTCGTGCCTCTGTCATGGCAAATCATTTCATATTAATATTATTGTGATTAATACTGGTTTGTTCTAGCCAAATTGTTGTAAATCTGGCTATCTTCTATGTATGCTCAATGTGTCTCTTTAAATATTTCATATATTTTTGTGTTTGCGGCATCATGGAGCTTCTGAGCAGGCTTACTTCTTTGTTTTATAGTCAGTTGTTGCTGTGCATTGATCAGCGAAGCTTGTTCTGTTGCTAAAACTTTTTTTGGTATCAGTGGAATGGTTTGTGTGTTCCTCTGATTAAATGTTAGTATTATGATTATCTTATGATTATCTTTGCCTGTGAAACTTTGTCTCCATTTAAACACAGTGAAACCTAGTTGTCAGTATTTCATCTTGTAGATTTGTTGTAGCTGCAATTGCTTTTATGTTGAGGTACAAAGTTATTATCAATCCAAAACAATGCATTTCCTAAGTGTCAGCTTAAAGTGTAACTAAAGTAAAAAAAAAAAAAAAAACATATATATGCTTTAAGTTTAAATTCTCAATTTTTTTCACCCTGTTTCTTTAAAAATCTACATTTAGTCTCTATAATTACCTTAGAAAAATTACAGAGATCCCCAGCTGCATCCATTCCTCTTATTCCTGTTGCTGCAATTCATTCTGTTCCTTTAATATCTCTATTTGCAGCCACTCATTCAGATGCACTGAGAGCATAAAGTGTGAGGAATGACGAGTGATGAGCCTAAGTGAAAAAATACATCCCTGACAACCCTTTAGACAAGCATGTGCCTCCCTGCTGGCCACTGGATGGCACAGACTTTAGCTGTTCTGGTTAGTTGCTTGACTACTATTCCAGAAGCAGATATGAGAATCCATTCAAGCAGCTGATGGGCAGACTGCTAAGTCTACACCAGGGATTAGCGGACCTCCAACTGTTGCAAAACTACAAGTCCCATCATGCCTCTGCCTCTGAGGCCTCGTACACACGACCGATTTTCTCGTCGTAAAAAACACGTCGTTTTTTTCGACGAGATTCTTGTTAAGCTTGTCGATTTTCTCGTCAAGCTTTCTATGCGTACACACTGTCATTTTCCAATTTCCTCGTGGTTCTCTGCGCTCACGTCCAGCACGTACGACGGCACTATAAAGGGGAAGATCTTTTTTCTTGGCGCCACCCCTTGGGCTGCTTTTGCTGATCTCGTGTTACCGCGTGTGAAGTAAAAGTTTGGGAAGAGACGATTCGCGCTTTTCAGTCTTCGTACTTTTCAGATCGTTTTCTGCGGTTCAGTTTGTGCTTGTGGGTTCGTATCTTGACTTTCAGGGCGTCTAGGCAGGTCGTATCTGTTTTACAGTGCGTTATTGCCTGTTCGTTTCTGAATTTCAGTTCGTTATTCATAGGCCTTGCTGTTCTAAAGTGCGTTCTGTTCTGTACGTTCTGATTAGACGACCGTTTCCTAGCCATGTCGCCTGGACGTTCTCGTCGTCGAGTTCGTGCTGTGCGTGCGCTTGGTGTTGGTCTGCTTGTTTTGGACCAAGACCAGTCCATGAATGGTGTGAGGAGGAGTTCATGGACCAAGAATTGGTTGCTCCAGCGGGACCAATTCTGCCACATGCCTCTGCTGCGGGAGATCGTCGAGAATAATCCTGAGGACTACAGGAATTTTCTGAGGATGTCTGACCCCGTTTTTCAGGAACTGTTGGCTTTGGTGTCCCCCTATATTACCAGGAAGGACACCGTTATGCGGGAAGCCATCAGTGCTGAGCAGAGGCTCATCGCCACGTTGCGTTACCTGGCGACAGGGAGAAGTCTTCAGGACTTGAAGTTCACCACAGGCATCTCCCCCCATGCTCTGGGCCTCATAATCCCAGACACCTGTTCTGCTATTATACAAGTCCTGCAGGAGGACTATATTAGGGTAAGTTTTCTCCCTTAACATCACATTTTATGTATTACATGTATGCTAATGTATTGTATTTCTTTCATCCTTCCCTAATTACCATGATTGTAATATGCTGAGAATGTCCCCTTTGTCCCCATGCATGTTGGAAGCTTTAGATTGCCCCTTTTTTATCCTCCCTAAATATTTCCCCTCACTAACTTTTCCAGCAGGGGCGCCTGTTGCTCCAAATGTTGGGGGGTTCCAACCCCAATTTCGGAAATAAACTTCCTCCTTTTTTGCTCTGTTGCCTAATAAACGCCCCCAGTTGTCCCCTCCAATGCAGCCATTTAGTCCCCTCTAATGCAGCCAGTTTCCCCCCAGCCCTGCACTTACCTTCTTGTGGTCAGCGCCATCCTTCTTCTGTCCTTGATGTCTTCTCCTTCCCTTCATGTTGCATCAGCCAATCATGTTACCATTAAACAGACTTGGTGAACATGATTGCCAGAGCAGCCTGTCAGTGTTTACACAAGGAATGCCCCCTCCTTGCGTCCCCGATTTTTCTTTGAGGAAGCCAATTACATCCCTCAGGTTGTAATTTGCAAGACTTTTTTAATACCTGTTTCTGCTCTGCAATTTTAACCCCCTAAATGACGCAATTATTCATATGTCGGTCGCTTTACAAGAGGCCATCCACCTGAATAGTGTGCGGCATAGACAATACATAGGTTCATGCAACGCATGAACCTATGTATTGTTCTGAGTGATGGGCACAGGAGAGAGGGGACAGTGCTCCAGCGCCCACTCTGGACGCACCGCCACTGCAATGCTATCCTGTGGCCAAACACATCTCCCCCCCCCCCAAAATAATTTAGTAATGGCCCATCAGAGGTGGTGATGAATATGATAAATGAGCCTTCCATTATACTTTTTTTACACACCTTAATAAACGTATAATTAGATTGATGTTGGTCTCTAATTTTTTGGTTTAGAATTTGCTTGTAATGTATGCCTTTGTTTTTCTAATATTATTTCATCTTGTTTCACTCCACAGCTTCCTTCCACGCCACAGGAATGGCAGACTGTGGCATCGGAGTTTGCCACGCGGTGGGACTTCCCCAACTGCGGTGGTGCCATAGACGGGAAGCACGTCCGCATCGTGCCGCCACCCCGTTCTGGGTCCTACTACTACAACTACAAGGGGTTTCATAGCATTGTGCTGATGGCGGTGGTGTCAGCACGGTATGAATTCCTCTATGTTGATGTAGGGAAGAATGGCCGGATGTCCGATGGGGGATCCTTCATCCAGACGGAGTTTGCCCTCCGTCTCCAGAGTGACGACCTTGCATTGCCACCGGATGCAGGGAATATTGAAGGACTCCCCTTTGTTTTCTTGGCTGATGAAGCCTTCGGACTCGGACGGCATCTTATGAGGCCATTTCCACAGAGGACCCTGACCCCAGAGAAGAGTGTGTTCAATTACCGGCTGGCCAGGGCCCGAAGAGTCGTTGAAAATGCCTTCGGCATAATGGCCAGCCGGTTCCGCCTTTTTATGACTTCCATCCACTTGGCGGACTACAAAATAAACTATGTAGTGTTATGCTGCTGTGTGCTACACAACTTTCTGAGCCAAAAATCTAATTCGTATATGGCCTCAGTTTTGCCAGAGGCTGGACTTTCCCCTGCAAATCCCCTTCCGGGCCTGGAATCTGCCCGTCTTGGCTTGCCCCCCCAAAATGCCCGTGTGGTTCGGGACAAATACATGGAGTATTTCACGGGTAGGGGGGCAATTCCTATGCCAGCCTATGTCTAAGTATCCCAATAAAAATCTTGTTTAAACCTTTAATTATTTGTTCTTTCCTGTCTCCTAGTTTGTCTTTGTGCATTTGTAGTGGCAAGTGTATTTTACTTTAGTAAATAACAACCAATTTCACTATGTTACCTTACAAAAGAACCAAATAAGCTTAGAGAGTATTATAAAAAGAAGCTACACGTTGTTTGTGGTCAAATATTTTACTCTCTGCACTTTTTTTTTTTTTTTTACTTTGGGGTTGGCCTGGCCACAACCCGGCAAATTTTGGCTTATGAAAATACAAAAATACCACTTGCATTTCTAAAATGACAACATTGGATACCTCTGAGCAATCTGAGACATTCAGTTACACAAACTATGTCTCTATGTGCCCGTCCTAATATGGGGTCCTGCCACCCCTTGCCCAGCCAAAAATTCAATATGCACACATTTTTAATTTTTTGCAAATAGGAAGTTTACAATCCTGATCCCTATTGTCAACATGTGCTATCTGCCATCAGGGGTGATCAATGGACGTGTTTTGGGGGTGCATCCCCTTCCTCAGTTCACCGACTTTTGATACGAGGAAGGGGTTGCACCCACAAAAGACGTACATGGATATCCCCTGATGGCAGATAGCACATGTTCACACACTGTGTGCATATTCAATTTTTGGCTGCTTTGTTACTCAAAAAATTAGTAAAAATATAAAAACAAACATGTAAAAACAAATGTGTTTGGATGGCTTATTGAATTCTCCCCAAAACATCGAGAATGTCTTTAAATGTTTGTTCCATCACATGGATTCTTTGTTTAATTAGGTCCAGTTCCGTGCTACATTCCATCACTTGCTGGATGAGGCGGAGGGCACTGTCAGCAGAGAACGGTGTGCTATCCTTCACAACATTTCCATCCCCTAAAAACCATAAAAAAAAATTAATAAAACTCTGCAGGCCTACCTCGCTTACCTTAAGCTGTGGTGTCAGATACTGACCTGTTGTGGTGACCAGATCCACAACGTCATCCACCTCTCCTTCCTGCACTTCTCCTTCCTCCACCTCAACTTCCTGCACATCTTTCGGTTGTGGATCTTTGGGAGTTTGGGGTTGCTTGGAAGTTGTGGGGTGCATGTGCTCCCTGGAGTGTCCTCCTCCCAGTCTTCTCTCCCCTATGAGAATAAAACCAAAGGTCTATTTATCACACTGTAAAAATCTCATTTTTAAACTTAAAACAGGCTAAATTGTTTGGAAGTGGGGTACAAGTGTGTGTTTGTGCGGAATTTAAAGAAAAATGCATTATTTATGACCCCAAATATGTTTAGTATTCACATTTGGATGTAATTTTTTGGACATGGAGGCACCACAAATAAACTCTGATGCACCTGTGTGGGACACCCAAAAAAGGCGGGTCTGGTGGCCCACACTATAGTGCTCCAAAGTACAGATGTGGAAGCAGCTGCTGAGTGTCCTCTCCTTTACACTGATTAAAGTTTGCATTTCATTCTCCTTACAAACACATCATCTAGACTTAAAAATTAGCCACAATACTTGATCAAAAATGGCAGATGTCTAATTACTTTTGGGGGTCTTAAATAAGCCAAAACCGCGGATAGTGGCCGAACGAAGTGTCGGTAATGTAACGAACGATTACTGTGCCCAACCTAGTTCAAAATATTACATTTTGGAAGGGAGTCCAATATGAAAAAAAAAAAAAAAGGTCAGTTTCTAAAAAGATTAATAGCAGAAAGGTCGTCATTTTACTTACTTTTAGCGAGCATCCTCTTTATGCTCCTCAACTGGTCTGGCTCCCTCAGTTTGAGGTCTGACCACCTCTTTCTGAGCTGCTCATTTGAGCGTTTCACCCCGAACTTCGCCCTCAGACTCTTCACAACTTTAGTGAGGATTTTGGCCTTCCTTCTATTTGGTTTGCTATACGGCCCATGCTTGGCATCATAATCAGCCTTGACCAAGATGTCCACCATCTCCGCCATCTCCGCCAAAGACATATTCGATGCCTTGAATCTCCTCCTTGATCGTGACGTGTCCTCGGTCTCCGGGCTTGTCTCCTCGCTAGTTGCGGAATTATCAGACACCTGCTGTAACTCCGCCATATCTGTCTGCGCGCCGAAAGAGAAGGGGCGGGGAAAAGATGTTAGTTAGAACGTCATGGGCGGGCGACGTGTGCGGAGCGACGTGTTCGAATTTGGACGCATGCGTGGTGTGTATATAGCAAACACACATGTGACTATAGTACGTTCGGTGTGCGGAGAGAGGAGTTCAAGTGACGGACGTGCGAACGAAGGTATGTGATTTTGTGAGACTTGTAAAAATTGTGGGCCTATACTGTCTTGAGATTGGTGGAGGATATATATGGTGACTAGGATGTGAAGGAGGTTAGACTGTTTGCCTCACATTATTTAAATATAAATTATTTTACTTGCAGATACAATATGAATGTCTTTATTAGCGACAAAGAGTTCCTGGCGGAATTTATTGACCGGGTAAGGGAGCTGCCGGCTCTGTGGGAGACCAAAAACCCCATCCATAAAAAAAAAGGGGTGAGAAAAGCAGCGCTGGAGAAGCTGCTCCCATTTGTGCATACCAAGGTGCCCACAGCCACAGCAAAACAAGTGGACACTAAAATTGGGAGCTTGAGAGGTACCTACAGGACTGAACGCTCTAAGGTGCTGGCTTCTCAGAGGTCAGGAGCAGCAGCAGATGATGTTTATGTCCCGGTTTTGTGGTACTACAGCAGGATGTCCTTCCTGGATGACCACATTGAGCCAAGGCCATCACTCTCCACTCTTCCCCCCAGACTTCCCTGCAGCCAACCTGAGCCTTCTCTGGAGCAAGAGGAGGCAGCCATCCTGGATGATCCTGATTTGTCCATCTGGAGCCAGGTATAGTATTAACTGAAAATGTAGTGGGATAAAATTAATGTTTCCCAAATATGTCAGGATGAGAAACATACATTATTTTGTATTCCACAAGTGAAATCATGATCTGTAGACATTATTCTGCACTTAATTGTGTGGTAAATAGTCAAGCTGATGTAGTGGTAAATTTAAAGCAAGGATTTATGCATTTACATTCTAATTGCTTCCATCAGGATTACAAAGTTTGAGGCAAAGATTAAACCAACATATTAAACTATGTTTCTTTTTCATACACAGGATGAAATCAGCCAGGAGGAGGGTCTGGAAACTGTCAGGCAGGAGGAGGAAGGGCCCAGTGGCAGCCAGGAGGTGGCAGGGCCCAGTACCAGCCAGGAGGTGGCAGGGCCCAGTGGCAGCCAGGAGGTGGCAGGGCCCAGTACCAGCCAGGAGGTGGCAGGGCCCAGTGGCAGCCAGGAGGTGGCAGGGCCCAGTGGCAGACAGGAGGTGGCAGGGCAAAGGAGAAGCACCAGATCCCAGGTGCCTCCCATCAGGCTTCACAAAAGAGGCAGGAGGGACAGGACCACCAGTGACGCAGCAATGGCCCTTATTAAAGAGGCCCATGCCACCCTCAAGGAGCCCACATCCCCTGAAGAGGCCATTGCCGGCCTAGTGGAGGCTAAGTTCAAGGTGATGAGCATGGAGCAACGCCTCCTATGCGAACCCCTGCTCATCACCTTGCTCAACAAGGGGGTGATGGAGCAAATTACCCCCAATACCGCCATATGTGAGGTGGCCCAACTGACCCAACCTCAACCTCCACCTCCACCTTCCTCTTCTGCCCCACCCCCTTCTGCTACCCCTCCACCTTCTGCCCCACTCCCTTCTGCTACACCTCCACCTTCTGCCCCACCCCCTTCTGCTACACCTCCACCTTCTGCCCCACCCCCTTCTGCTACACCTCCACCTTCTGCCCCACCCCCTTCTGCTACACCTCCACCTTCTGCCCCACCCCCTTCTGCTACACCTCCACCTTCTGCCCCACCCCCTTCTGCTACACCTCCACCTTCTTCTGCCCCACCCCCTTCTGCTACACCTCCACCTCCTCCTCCTGACAGGAGTACCCCTCCAGTGGGCCAGCCTCCAGCTAAACGAAGAAGGAAGGCTGCAGGAAAGGCTGCAGGAAAGGCTTCAGGAAAGGCTTCAGGAAAGGCTGCAGGGAAGGTTGCCAGGAAGAAGAGGAAGTGATGGCCTTGCTTCATTGTGGTCGCACTGGTCGGACAGAAGGCAGCCTGTTGTAGTACCACACACTTGGGACATATATCTCACCTGCTGCTGTTCCTGACCTCTGGGAGGCCAGCATCAGATTGTGTTCTGAAATGTGGGCCTTCTCAAGCTCCCAATTTTAGTGTCCACACAGGGTTGGTGTGTGCTCTGGGGTCCCTGGGATGCACAAATGGCAGCAGCTTCTCCAGCGCTGCCTTCTCTTTATTTAATTTATAAACATGAATAAATGTGTTTTTTGTTTAAGTTCATACTTGACTATGTGTATTTTTAAATAAAAAAAAAAAAGCTTTGGAGTAAGCAGATACATTTGACTGACAATAAAAGGCACAGATATCACCCCCCCAAAAGAATAACTAAATCTGATTAGCTCAAAAACATGGTGTGAAATTTTAAAAATATAGATTAGAAAATTAAATGTGAGATCGCTATCAAAACATTGAGAAATTATAATTAACATCATTTTGAAAAATCTAACCATTTAAATTATTCCTAAAAACTTGCACGATATAATACACATAAATCTTATAAAGAGCAGCATGAAAAAGGTTAAAAATAAGGCAGAACTCTGTGTGAATATCAGCAGCAAAAGAAGGTCTCTCGTTTTGATTAATGTAACATTCTAACGAAGAATTCAATGCAGAACATTTAAACGATGAAATATTTATGAGCGTGACGAATGTGCTCTCTCCATTATGAAGGCTTGTTTTACCAGAAGATGCGCTCCCGTCTCATAGTTGCTTGTGAGCATGCGCGCTTTTGGAAGAGTCGTAAAAGCATACACACGAACCATTTTCTCGTCACAAAACAGGCCGACGAGAAACACGACGAGGAAATCTGGAATCCTGACGAGAAAATAGAGAGCAGGTTCTCTATTTTCTCGTCGAGATTCTCGTCAAGTTTCTCGTCGTAAAACCATACACACGAACGTTTTTCTAGACAAAAAAACTCTCGCGGCACTTTTCTTGACTGTTTACGACGAGAAAATCGGTCGTGTGTACGAGGCCTGAGTGTCATGCTTGTGGCTGTCAGTCTTGCTATGCCTCATGGGAATTGTAGCTCTGCAACAGCTGGAAGTCCACTAATTGCATATCCCTGGTCTACACCATGCAGTATCCACCTTCGTCAATGGAACATGCACATTTAAAAGGTGCCTGGGGACGTGTTTTTTCATTTTTGCAGTCAGCAGGAAGTCATTTTTGCTGCAGGCTGTCATGATCAAAAAAATAGCTGCAGCTACAGGGATGGACTGAAGATATGCACACAAGTAAGATTTTTTTTTGCAATAACACTAATACAAAATTTTGTGTCAGTGATCCTCCTTATTAATACTTAACGTAATGAATGTGACTTTAGTACTCCTTTAGGCAAGAATACAAACCCAACTATTTTAAAGTAATACTGGACTGGTCATTATGAGGTTGATTTACTAAAACTGGAGAGCGCAAAATCTGGTGCAGCTCTGCATAGAAACCAAGCAGCTTCCAGGTTTTTTGTCAAATATTAATTGATCAAGCTGAAGTTTAGAAGCTGATTCGCTACCATGCACAAATGCACCAGATTTTGCCCTCTCCAGTTTTAGTAAATCAACCTCTATATGTTCTATTACACATCTCTAGGCAGACACTGAATTACATGCAGGGGAGCTGTTTTACCTGTCAATTTACTGGTCATTTTGTTTATAACATATGTCAAGAAAAATATTTTTAAAAAGCCATGCAGTACAGCACATGCACATTTCCCCATATTATATGCATTTAACCTGGACTCTAAATTTAACCTCAGATGGCCAGACCATTTTTGCAATGTTTCCCTTTTTTATTTTTCTCTTACAGCTTTCAGAATTTGTAAATGATCATCCCCACACACACACACACTATACATTTTCTGTACAGGACTGGTAGAGTAAAGTTTTGTAGGCCGCTGTTTATCAGAACAATATTTTTGGTAAAAATACAATAAAATCATTAAACAGCGCACACAAAGAAATCATATTTTACAAAATTCCTACTAAATCTAAAATATAAAACTGTATTGAGTTAACAAAAATAAATACTTGTAAATTTAAAATTGTGCATTTTTGTGAAAATGTGAAAATTAAAGGTACACAAAATTGTAAAAAAGCTACTTCACGTTGGTAATGCCCGATCCACAGTGCTGTGTGTGAATTATGTTGGTGGGCCTTGCGATTAAATGATGCAGGCACACAACGCAGCATATTGCCATATATGGCAACATGCTGTAAGTATTAAAAATTAAAAATATATAAATAAATAAAAGAAAATAACCACTGCGATCTGTTGTAACTACACACTGAAGTGCATGTTGATAACACACACTAATACATGTGTAGCGGCCTCACCCCCTTCCTCTTCTTTATCGGTTACTCTGGCTCTGATCTAGGGGTACCTTGGAGGGGGAAGTGAGATGCGCTACAGCCCATGTCCTCTAGATTGCAGGGTGTAGAGGTGAAGGCCAGTACCAGTTTACCCTCGGGCTGTGTTTGAACACTCAGAGCCAAGTCTGTTCTGCTGATAACCCCCTTTGCTCCCAGTAACTGGAGTACCACACACTGAAAAGGTCCAACACTTATTTATTCCATAACGGCAAACAAATAGTCCTTTGCGAGCAGACAGTTTGAGACCCATAGAACAGTTCAGTATTGGTGGGGAGTAGGTCAAGGCACAATCCTTAAAGAAATCTAAACCGTTGAGGTTTCACCAACGGTTGCTAAGCACGGTGGCTGCAAAAATGTACTTTTAGCTTCAGAGTCTCTTCCAGCGACGCTAACGGACAGGAACTGGAGTTACCTTCGCTACGTTGCAGCCCCTGTCAGGGGGAAGACATCCCTCCAAGAGAGTTACCAGAGGCCCCACCGTCACCGGCTTAATGCTGCACCAGACCATTCGGCAGGGTTACGCTCCCTGGCCTCCTCGCCTCAGATACGGGTCCCAACACCTTAGGGCCCCTCGGACTCCTCCACCCTTGCGGAACCAAGTCGAAGTTACTGGGGTCCAGGCCTCAGCTGTAGTACCTCACCCCAGGCTAAAGGTGCCTGAGATGGACTCCATCTCTCGCTCCGGCCAGGTCAAGGACACCTGGGCCCGGAACTCCGGAACGCCAGCACCCAGGCGGAAGGTGCCTGGGTGCGGCCGCGTCCTCCAACTCTGAACTCTGAACCCCGTGGTAAGGGCGTCTGCCCCCTTTATCCCCTCTCCCTTTGCGTCACAGCGGGTTCCCCGCCCCGCTGTACCAGCTCCAGGGGAGGACAAAAAGGCACAGTCTTGCGGTGTGAGTTCACCCCCGGCCCCCGGCAACAATGCCACCTGTAGGCCGCAGGGAACCTCACACCACCAGAGTCCTCCAAGAACCATAAAAGGGTCTCAGATTCCCTAGCAATCAGTGCATCTGGGTTACACTACCACCCAGATGCTTCCCCTAAATTCAAATACCCACTACACTCTCCCCCTGGTGATTTGACACTGGTCCCCAGTGTCTGGTGCAAACTCATGTCTCCCAAAAAGTGGCAACATAAGTTTGACCCAGAGACCAACTACACAATTTAGCCCTGAATTGTGCCAAGACCTAAAATGGGAAAAGGGAAAATAGAAATGCAAAACAATAAAACTTTCAATAAAATACTCTTAACATTTACACATGTACAATTCCCCCCCCCCCCCCGATCTAAGGACCACCCCATTCTCAGCAGCCTTGATAGACGAGTCTCCTGCAGAGGGGAAAAAAAACACAACACATATCCTAACATCATATATGTGTTTTGATTGGAATGAATGGGTCTGTCCGAGAAGAAACCCATTCACTCCAATGAGTGTTGCATAATGTTAAAAAATAAAAATAAACAATCGTTGCGCAACACTGCCACCTGATGACAATGCCGCGGTAAAGACACCTATCACTTCCAGATGAACTTTTCTCTCTTGATCTTTTCTCTGTGACCCTACACTGACTAAAAAAAAACAAGGTCAATGATTTCTCTGAAGTGCAAGGAAAGTAGGGAGAACAAAACAGTAACAGCTCCCATTTCTCCAAAGAGTAGAACGCCCAAATACAAAAAAAACTAGGGCACAGTCCTTGTGTTCCGGCAAATGCACTCCGGAAAGTTCAGCAATGAGCAGCAAGCAAGAACACACAGGAGTCTTTTTTCCTAAAGGTAAAACTTCGGGTGCGGCAGGAACAGGGGCTTCAAGTGCTTATCAAAAGTCTCCACATTGTACTCAATGTCCTCTCCATCTTTTCGGCAAATAAGCACCCTGTCCGCATGGATGTGCCTACCCAACATCCACTCCGCTTTACAGTCTTTGAGCTTCTTAGACACGGAGGATGAGCATGAAAGGTATCGGCGAGCATGGGGCACTTTGAGCTTTTCCCAGATGAACTCATCGTACCATCGCTGCCGCAGGACCTCCACTTCGAAAAGCAAGTCACGGGGTAGGTATGGGTACTCCCACCCATATTCACGGGCAACTCTTTAGAAAAAGAGCAGCTGCAGCCTGGCCAAAGGTGGTATGGTGGCCCGCTCTCCTTCTCCAGGCGGGATGATGGACTCAGGATGCCAAGGTACTTTAACTACCTCCATAGACTTGGGCTTAGGAGCCCGCAATGATGAACGTTGCGCTCCTGCAACCGGAACGGATGAAACAGCAGGTGATCCGAAAGGTGGAAGGGCAGGCAGGGGACCAGATCTCTCCTCAGGCTCCGGGGCCTCCACCCGGGGTGTGCTATCCCCTGTAGACATAAGCGGATCCCTTGGCGCACGTAGCGCGAGTAAAGGCCTATTGTCCCAGTCCTTGCGGTGAAAGATCTCATCGATCTCGCCATCATCTCCAGCATCGGATAGCGATTCCAGGTCTTAGGTGTCGTACATCTCTGCGGGCAGGCAATTCCCAGTTAGACACGGAATCACCCTCCCTTGCGGGCTCCATCGACTGTGGACTCCCGACACCTCCAACCACACACACAGTCCCAACCCCTTGCTCACCTGGGCCTTCAGAAGAACAGGGATGTCCAAGGCTGTTTCCTCCGGATCCATCCAGGCCAGGCAAGCGGCGGGGCGAAGCTCTTCCACGACCATAGGATGCCTGTACCAGGCCGACTTTCCTCTTCGGAGGTGGGAGCAGGGAGCTTGTGGTGACCGAAGCAGCATACTCTGATTTTTCTCTCTCAGTCTCTGTTTGGGCACTCTCTTTGCCCTGGTCAGTGCACACAGAAATCTCCGCAAAGGCTCTGATCTCCCCTTCCGGAGTGGCGGTACCTGTGAGGTAGTTGAGGTGGAAGGCGCGAGGCCTTTCTGTGGATGGCTCCACCTCAAAAAGAAATTCCTTGCAGGCCTCACATCGCCCGAACGGCTTCAAGTTGACCACCAGTCCCGAGCAGCGGGACAGATCACACCGAGGGCCTCTATGTCTCTGCATGTATACAGAGCCAAACGTCCTCGGGGCCTAAGTCTTATTCCTGTATCTGTTATGGAAGCAGCAAAGGAAGTCATTTTCATGGGGTAAGAAACTGGAATCCACAGGGTACTTGAGGTCATCCCGACTGTCTGCTGCTCCATGGCGCACTGACCAATTTGCGCCGGAATCTCCACGTGTGTACGTCCACATGGCCAGACTCCTCCCATACTCTGCACTTGTTCGCGGGCTTTCCCTTCGCCCCGCCCACGAACTGCGCAGCTATGGTGTGCCTCATAGCGCGCTTGCCAACATGGCCGACCTACTCTGAACTCCTCCGGGCAGCAAAGTTCAAATGCAGACGTTCTCAGCTCCATACGTGAAACACACATCCCGGACTCGCGAGCCCCCACGTGTAGCGGCCTCACCCCCTTCCTCTTCTTTATCGGTTACTCTGGCTCTGATCTAGGGGTACCTTGGAGGGGGAAGTGAGATGCGCTAAGGCCCATGTCCTCAAGATTGCAGGGTGTAGAGGTGAAGGCCAGTACCAGTTTACCCTCGGGCTGTGTTTGAACACTCAGAGCCAAGTCTGTTCTGCTGATAACCCCCTTTGCTCCCAGTAACTGGAGTACCACACACTGAAAAGGTCCAACACTTATTTATTCCATAACGGCAAACAAATAGTCCTTTGCGAGCAGACAGTTTGAGACCCATAGAACAGTTCAGTATTGGTGGGGAGTAGGTCAAGGCACAATCCTCAAAGAAATCTAAACCGTTGAGGTATCACCAACGGTTGCTAAGCACGGTGGCTGCAAAAATGTACTTTTAGCTTCAGAGTCTCTTCCAGCGACTCTAACGGACAGGAACTGGAGTTACCTTCGCTACGTTGCAGCCCCTGTCAGGGGGAAGACATCCCTCCAAGAGAGTTACCAGAGGCCCCACCGTCACCGGCTTAATGCTGCACCAGACCATTTGGCAGGGTTACGCTCCCTGGCCTCCTCGTCTCAGATACGGGTCCCAACACCTTAGGGCCCCTCGGACTCCTCCACCCTTGCGGAACCAAGTCGAAGTTACTGGGGTCCAGGCCTCGGCCGTAGTACCTCACCCCAGGCTAAAGGTGTCTGAGATGGACTCCATCTCTCGCTCCGGCCAGGTCAAGGACACCTGGGCCCGGAACTCCGGAACGCCAGCACCCAGGCGGAAGGTGCCTGGGTGCGGCCGCGTCCTCCAACTCTGAACTCTGAACCCTGTGGTAAGGGCGTCTGCCCCCTTTATCCCCTCTCCCTTTGCGTCACAGCGGGTTCCCCGCCCCGCTGTACCAGCTCCAGGGGAGGACAAAAAGGCACAGTCTTGCGGTGTGAGTTCACCCCCGGCAACAACGCCACCTGTAGGCCGCAGGGAACCTCACACCACCAGAGTCCTCCAAGAACCATAAAAGGGTCTCAGATTCCCTAGCAATCTGTGCATCTGGGTTACACTACCACCCAGATGCTTCCCCTAAATTCAAATACACACTACACTCTCCCCCTGGTGATTTGACACTGGTCCCCAGTGTCTGGTGCAAACCCATGTCTCCCAAAAAGTGGCAACATAAGTTTGACCCAGAGACCAACTACACAATTTAGCCCTGAATTGTGCCAAGACCTAAAATGGGAAAAGGGAAAATAGAAATGCAAAACAATAAAACTTTCAATAAAATACTCTTAACATTTACACATGTACAATTCCCCCCCCCCCCCGATCTAAGGACCACCCCATTTTCAGCAGCCTTGATAGACGAGTCTCCTGCAGAGGGGGAAAAAAAAAACACAATACATATCCTAACATCATATATGTGTTTTGATTGGAATGAATGGGTCCGTCCGAGAAGAAACCCATTCACTCCAATGAGTGTTGCATAATGTTAAAAAATAAAAATAAACAATCGTTGCGCAACACTGCCACCTGATGACAATGCTGCGGTAAAGACACCTATCACTTCCAGATTAACTTTTCTCTCTTAATCTTTTCTCTGTGACCCTACACTGACTAAAAAACCCCAAAGTCAATGATTTCTCTGAAGTGCAAGGAGAAGTAGGGAGAACAAAACAGTAACAGCTCCCATTTCTCCAAAGAGTAGAACGCCCAAATACAAAAAAAACTAGGGCACAGTCCTTGTGTTCCGGCAAATGCACTCCGGAAAGTTCAGCAATGAGCAGCAAGCAAGAACACACAGGAGTCTTTTTTCCTAAAGGTAAAACTTCGGGTGCGGCAGGAACAGGGGCTTCAAGTGCTTATCAAAAGTCTCCACATTGTACTCAATGTCCTCTCCATCTTTTCGGCAAATAAGCACCCTGTCCGCATGGATGTGCCTACCCAACATCCACTCCGCTTTACAGTCTTTGAGCTTCTTAGACACGGAGGATGAGCATGAAAGGTATCGGCGAGCATGGGGCACTTTGAGCTTTTCCCAGATGAACTCATCGTACCATCGCTGCCGCAGGATCTCCACTTCGAAAAGCAAGTCACGGGGTAGGTATGGGTACTCCCACCCATATTCACGGGCAACTCTTTGGCAAAAGAGCAGCTGCAGCCTGGCCAAAGGTGGTATGGTGGCCCGCTCTCCTTCTCCAGGCGGGATGATGGACTCAGGATGCCAAGGTACTTTAACTACCTCCATAGACTTGGGCTTAGGAGCCCGCAATGATGAACGTTGCGCTCCTGCAACCGGAACGGATGAAACAGCAGGTGATCCGAAAGGTGGAAGGGCAGGCAGGGGACCAGATCTCTCCTCAGGCTCGGGGGCCTCCACCCGGGGTGTACTATACCCTGTAGACATAGGCGGATCCCTTGGCGCAAGTAGCGCGAGTAAAGGCCTATTGTCCCAGCCCTTGCGGTGAAAGATCTCATCGATCTCGCCATCATCTCCAGCATCGGATAGCGATTCCAGGTCTTAGGTGTCGTACATCTCTGCGGGCAGGTAATTCCCAGTTAGACACGGAATCACCCTCCCTTGCGGGCTCCACCGACTGTGGACTCCCGACACCTCCAACCACACACACAGTCCCAACCCCTTGCTCACCTGGGCCTTCAGAAGAACAGGGATGTCCAGGGCTGTTTCCTCCGGATCCATCCAGGCCAGGCAAGCGGCGGGGCGAAGCTCTTCCACGACCATAGGATGCCTGTACCAGGCCGACTTTCCTCTTCGGAGGTGGGAGCAGGGAGCTTGTGGTGACCGAAGCAGCATCCTCTGATTTTTCTCTCTCAGTCTCTGTTTGGGCACTCTCTTTGCCCTGGTCAGTGCGCACAGAAATCTCCGCAAAGGCTCTGATCTCCCCTTCCGGAGTGGCGGTACCTGTGAGGTAGTTGAGGTGGAAGGCGCGAGGCCTTTCTGTGGATGGCTCCACCTCAAAAAGAAATTCCTTGCAGGCCTCACATCGTCCGAACGGCTTCAAGTTGACCACCAGTCCCGAGCAGCGGGACAGATCACACCGAGGGCCTCTATGTCTCTGCATGTATACAGAGCCAAACGTCCTCGGGGCCTAAGTCTTATTCCTGTATCTGTTATGGAAGCAGCAAAGGAAGTCATTTTCATGGGGTAAGAAACTGGAATCCACAGGGTACTTGAGGTCATCCCGACTGTCTGCTGCTCCATGGTGCACTGACCAATTTGCACCGGAATCTCCACGTGTGTACGTCCACATGGCCAGACTCCTCCTATACTCTGCACTTGTTCGCGGGCTTTCCCTTCGCCCCCGCCCACGAACTGCGCAGCTATGGTGTGCCTCATAGCGCGCTTGCCAACATGGCCGACCTACTCTGAACTCCTCCGGGCAGCAAAGTTCAAATGCAGACGTTCTCAGCTCCATACGTGAAACACACATCCCGGACTCGCGAGCCCCCACGTGTAGCGGCCTCACCCCCTTCCTCTTCTTTATCGGTTACTCTGGCTCTGATCTAGGGGTACCTTGGAGGGGGAAGTGAGATGCGCTAAGGCCCATGTCCTCAAGATTGCAGGGTGTAGAGGTGAAAGCCAGTACCAGTTTACCCTCGGGCTGTGTTTGAACACTCAGAGCCAAGTCTGTTCTGCTGATAACCCCCTTTGCTCCCAGTAACTGGAGTACCACACACTGAAAAGGTCCAACACTTATTTATTCCATAACGGCAAACAAATAGTCCTTTGCGAGCAGACAGTTTGAGACCCATAGAACAGTTCAGTATTGGTGGGGAGTAGGTCAAGGCACAATCCTCAAAGAAATCTAAACCGTTGAGGTATCACCAACGGTTTCAAAGCACGGTGGCTGTAAAAATGTACTTTTAGCTTCAGAGTCTCTTCCAGCGACTCTAACGGACAGGAACTGGAGTTACCTTCGCTACATTGCAGCCCCTGTCAGGGGGAAGACATCCCTCCAAGAGAGTTACCAGAGGTCCCACCGTCACCGGCTTAAAGCTGCACCAGACCATTTGGCAGGGTTACGCTCCCTGGCCTCCTCGCCTCAGATACGGGTCCCAACACCTTAGGGCCCCTCGGACTCCTCCACCCTTGCAGAACCCAGTCGAAGTTACTGGGCTCCAGACCTCGGCCGTAGTACCTCACCCTAGGCTAAAGGTGCCTGAGATGGACTCCATCTCTCGTTCCGGCCAGGTCAAGGACTCCTGGGCCCGGAACTCTGGAATGCCAGCACCCAGGCCGAAGGTGCCTGGGTGCGGCCGCGTCCTCCAACTCTGAACCCCATGGTAAGGGCGTCCGCCCCCTTTATCCCCTCTCCCTTTGCGTCACAGCGGATTCCCCGCCCCACTGTACCAGCTCCAGGGGAGGACAAAAAGGCACAGTCTTGCGGTGTGAGTTCACCCCCGGCCCCCGGCAACAACGCTACCTGTAGGCCGCAGGGAACCTCACACCACCAGAGTCCTCCAAGAAACATAAAAGGGTCTCAGATTCCCTAGCAATCAGTCCATCTGGGTTACACTACCACCCAGATGCTTCCCCTAAATTCAAATACCCGCTACACATGCATTATGCATATCATAACGTGTGCCTGCTGGCACACGAATAAGTGTGTTGATGCAGTGCAGAAAAATAACACACATAATGTGGATTACCACAATGTGAACGCATATGCGTGTTGAGGGAGTTAATTGTTTTTAAAGAAATAAATATATATATATATATATATATATATATATATATATATATAATTTTTTTTATTCATATTTTTAAGGGCCTTATGGGAATCTATCATCTTCTCCTCCGCAGCCCTGGACTCTGTA
Organism: Rana muscosa; assembly: GCA_029206835.1. Taxonomy (NCBI): domain Eukaryota; kingdom Metazoa; phylum Chordata; class Amphibia; order Anura; family Ranidae; genus Rana; species Rana muscosa. The sequence goes on from CM055118.1 coordinate 739,637,198, forward strand.
ATAACCATTGGAATTTCCAAGTACAGAGCACTTTGGGTTTATTCACAAGCATGACATATAGTAAACACATGACTGGTCTTTACTATGTCTTCCCTTATGAATGAACACAGGAGTGCTCAATACTGAACATTCTACTATTCAATCTTCTGTTCTTTCAGGGGGTGGATAAACATGAGAAACACCCTCTGCTGGCCTACCTTGGATGTATGTTTTTCATCCTACAAGTATAAAAAAAATGCCTACTAACCTCTTGGAATTCGCTCAGCTTTAAACCCTTTCACTGTCTGAGCTGTTTTTGCATTTTTTGCACACATCTTTAAAAAACTATTTTAGACCTAAATATTACATAACACTCCCAAAACTTTATATATTTTCTGAAAGCAGGCACCCTAGAAAATAAAATAATATGTCACATGATATTAGTGCAATGGTTTATAAAAAAAACTAAATGTTACTAAAAAATACACCAAAGTTATTTTAGGGCACACACACTATACCTTTTTGGTAAAATATAAAAGATGAGGTTTTGCCGAGTAAATAGATACTCAACACGTCAAAGCTTAAATTGCATCTGCCCGTGAAATGGTGACAAACTTCGATATTGTATATTTTTCAGATTCGATGCTTTAAAAAAGTGTATGCTTATAATCATAATCAACGTTTTCATTTGTATTTTTAAATTTTTACACTTTTTATTTATTTTTCATCACATAGGGGACACAAAGTCCCCAATGTGATGATTGTTTTGGTAACAGGTTTTCTTTAATGAGACATCACGGGTTCTAAAACACCCTGATGTCTCACCTGCCTTCCTATGACCTCCGGCCATACTGGCTGAGGAAAGTGATACCAGGACCCAGAAGTGACATTTTACTTGTCATGTTGAAGTAGAATAATAAAGTATCGAACCAGGCAGGACTTCATCAAAGCAGGTTTATTAACAGCTGGTAACATACAGGTTTATGTTCAAAGTATTACAAGATACAGGTCTAATTTATACAGTTTCTTACAATGCAAGGATATTAGATATAGGTATTCTTATCCTCTAACCAAATTGAAACAATAGTGAATTGTTCTCACCTTGAACCAGAATGGGTCTTTTCTGCCAATTCTTGGGAACCCGTCACCTGATGGGGACCAGTCGGTCGACCGACCTCTGTTAACAGACGGAGGACTTTGGAATAAGGAGTCCCGTGTGTTCTGAGATTCCCTCGTATGGTAACGGTCACCAGTGGTCTAGTCCCTTCACAAGGTTTTGGGTTCCGGCTCGACCAAGTTTGTGAGGGAAATTCACCTGAGACCACATTCTGGAACAAGTTAAGAAGTTTTCTCTATTTGACTCGTACGAGGAGACAAGTTACAACAAAAGGACAGATATTTGCCTATTGGTTCTGACTGCCTGCCACCCGTGCAATAGGGCTGCATAGACAAACAGTCAGCCTGATAGACGCCTATCTGAACAGATAATTGCCCACTGGTTCTGATCTCTATGACCCGTGCAATAGGGCAGCATACATAGAGTTCAGCCTTATGGGCTCCTATCTGACTTGTCTGTCTAACAATTGTAAAACTTGCATTTATATACCTTTACAAGCCTTATCTTAGCCATCTCTCCTAGATATGATTGGTTGCTAAGATCTACATCAATGTAACACCTGTCCTACAACCAGACAAACTTAATTATTCCTAGAATTCCTATATGTTCATTAAAGTGATTTAGAACTGGTTTTGGCCAAATAAAAACACCTGTGTAGAGACAGTATGGCACCCAGCTGTGTTAGATCAAACCCTCCTCGTCCTGATAAGACTCCAGCAACTTAAGGATAACAGATTTATGACTTTGGGAGAATGAACTTGCAATGACCCCACCTTATATGTTATGTTTTAACATTTTTAATGAGGGCAGACCTTTGTTTGACCCTGTCAAACTTAATTAATGTACTGTACGTATCTTTCCCATATTCCACATAATTGATTTAAACCACCTGTTATAAGAAGTGTTATCACTTATCCTTGAAGACTATCTTAGTTGATCAGGCTATAATTTAAGACCCCTTTCACACTGGGGCGTTTTTCAGGCGCTTTAGCGTTAAAAAGCCTGAAAGAAGCTGCATCTGCAATCCCAATGTGAAAGCCCGAGTGCTTTCACACTAAAGCACCTGAAAGACGCATCAGTGTGAAAGGGGTCTTAGCGTTAAAAAAAGCGCCTGTAAAACGCCTGAAAGAAGCTGCATCTGCAATCCCAATGTGAAAGCCCGAGTGCTTTCACACTGAGGCGCTGCGCTGGCAGGGCGTCAAAAAAAGTCCTGCAAGCAGCTTCTTTGCAGCACTTTAGGAGCATTGAATACACCGCTCCTAAAGCGCTCCTTCCCATTGAGACATTTTTTTTAATGCCAAAGTGCCTGAAAAACGCCCCAGTGTGAAAGGGGTCTTAGCGGAGCTTTACCAGCGTTTTTCGGGCGCTGGCAGTGTGAAAGGGCTCTGAAAGCACTCAGGCTTTCACATTGGGATTGCAGATGAGGCTTCTTTCATGCATTTTACATGCGCTTTTTTTAACACCAAATCGCCTGAAAAACGCCCGAAAAACGCCCAAAAAATGCCCCAGTGTGAAAGGGGCCTTTCTGCTGTCAAAATGTTTCTTCTCTAATTAGTGAACTTAAAATGAACTATCCAATACACTTTCACCCAGTAAACTTGTGACTGTCTTATAAAAAATACCAGCATGAAGCAGAGAGGTCATCTAAAGTTCAGCATTTAAAAAATTAAGGCTTTCTCTATATTTATACATTAATAAAGATTAATAACTATTGCTTTACTATTTAATAATAGTATTGATAAGACCACTACTATATAATAATAATAATAATTATTTATATTATCAATAAAACATATACAAATCAATATGAATAATATGAAATACATTGGCTAATATGAGATTCTACAACAATGTCCAGGTAATTAATAGGAAGGCAAGATCAGCGAATGGACGTTCACAGATCTCCATACCCTCTACCCAGCGGTACCTGCCATGCTGGTCCTGGGTTCCGCCACAGCAGCTGCTGTGAGTTTGTGTAAAACCATAAGGCTTACAGCGGTGGTGGTAAAAGGGTTTTTCCACTCTTGCAGGCAAATTTGAGAAAGCCCCACTGTATATTTGTTAGACTTTTTTTGAATAATGTAAAAATGAATCTGTCCCAAGGTCTGTCCTCATTAACAATTTTTTTTACTTTTAACCTTTTGTTAGGACAGACAGTGTTCGGTTCTAGTTAAAACTGATAACAAAGATCTGCCTGCACAGTAAAAACAGGGTTGTGGAACTTTACCCTTAACATCTTGATGAAAATAAATATTCTTTAGCAAGGAGCATACATTCCCTATTATTAATTATGCTACCAAAATGAGTGTGTGCTGTAAATTGTCTCCAGCATTGTTTCTATTTCTTCTTGCTGGAGGCTGCCAATTTGCTGAGGACCTGAGCCCCTGAACAACAGTAAATCTTTAGGCTGTCAGCAGATAGGGCTCTACATTTTCATAAAGGGTGCCTAATTATTGAGAGCACTTCAGCCCCGGACCATTTGGCTGTCCAAAGACCAGAGCACTTTTTGCGATTCGGCACTGCGTCGCTTTAACTGACAATTGCGCAGTCGTGCGATGTGGTTTCCAAACAAAATTCATGTCTTTTTTTTTCCCCACAAATAGAGCTTTCTTTTGGTGGTATTTGATCACCTCTGCGGTTTTAATTTTTTGCGCTATAAACAAAAAAAGAGCGACAATTTTGAAAAAAAAGCAATATTTTTTACTTTTTGCTATAATAAATATCCCCCAAAAAATATATAAAAAAACATATTTTTTTACTCAGTTTAGGCCAATACGTATTCTTCTACATATTTTTGGTAAAAAAATCGCAATAAGCGTTTATTAATTGGTTTGCGCAAAAGTTATAGCGTCTACAAAATAGGGGAAAGTTTTATGGCATTTTTATTAATATTTTTTTTTTACTAGTAATGGCGGCGATCAGCGATTTTTATAATGACTGCAACATTATGGCGGACACATCGAACACTTTTGGTGCTATTTTGGGACCATTCACATTTATACAGCGATCAGTGCTATAAACATGCACTGATTACTGTGTAAATGTGACTGGTAGTGAATGGGTTAACCAGTAGGGGGCACTGAAGGGGTTAAGTGTGTCCTAGGGATGTGTTCTAACTGTGTGGGGGCTGGGCTACGTGTGACACGACACTGATCACTGCTCCCGATCACAGGGAGCAGTGATCAGTGTCCTGTCACTAGGCAGAATGGGGAAACGCTTGTTTACATCAGCATTTCCCCGTTCTTCCTCTCCGTGAGACGATAGTGGGACTCCCGGCGGACATCGAGTCCGCGGGACCCATGGTCACACTCACAGAGCCCGTGGCAGGCGCGTGCCACTGGCCGCGCACACGCGCCCACAATGCCACGTCTTAAAGGGGACATACCCATACAACCATATGCCCAGCCGTGCCATTCTGCCTATGTATATCATTGTGCAGCGGTCGGCAAGTGGTTAAACAGTATAGGCACTTATTTTTTATGTTTTACATAGAGCTTACATATAGCTATACCTGGGAAAGGGGCCAGCCTAAAGAAATCTAGCAGCATTTTCTGACTAAAGTTCCACTTTAATTATGGCAAAGATTATAAGTAGGAAGTTACATAGTTACATAGTCAGGTTGAAAAAAGACACAAGTCCATCCAGTTCAACCATAAATCCATCCAGTTCATCCATAAAGTGGACCTGAGAGTTACCAAAAGTGAATATGCAGTGCCTAAACCCAAAGTACCACAATGGGGGGGGTCTTCACAATACCCAGACACTAGTGTGTATAATGTTTATATATTTTCTTTATGAATAAATTAATAGCGGTAGCCATAGGCAAGTGCCTATTTTTGGTCGAATTAGGACCAAAAATAGGAAATTACACATGTTTATGGCTACCGCTATTAATTTATTCATAAAGAAAATATGAAAACATTATACACACTAGTCTCTGAATAGGCTATCCATATCATATTTTCTATATGAATAAATAAATATCGGCAGCCATAAGCAGGTGCCATTTCCTGTTTTCGGTCTATTTAGTGAGTTAATTATGGCAAACACACTTGCCCAGTCTACTCACAAACAAAGATAAATTACCTTGTAGTTTTTCTTGCTGGAGGGTCCAGAATAGAGCATCTAAATAAGGTAAGCTGCAATTTAAAAAATAAATAAAAAATTATTTCTACTTCTGATATATGATACATGTAACAAATATATAAGTAGGTTTCATCCCCATTTGGCTGAAAAAGGGGAAATGTGCTTTAGCCCAGGTTCGCACTGGGCTGCTGGAATGAACTCGCACGATTTCACTCCCGCTTGTCAGTCCCGATTTCAGCCGCGATTACAGAGACATCTGTGCAGTTTCTGCACAGATGTCAATGTAAATTTCGGACTGAAATTGCAAAAAGTAGTACAGAAACGTATTTTTGAAATCGGTGCAGCGCCGCAGATGCGGCGTTGCACCGATTAGTACGGTGCCATTGCCGGCAAATGCCGTCGATTTGACATGCGATTTGACATGTCAAATCGCACCAGTGTGAACCAGGGCTTAAAGGGGTTGTAAAGGTTTGTTTTTTATTTTCTAAAAAGGGTTCCTTTAAGCTAGTGCATTGTTGGTTGGGGGTTAGTCAGCGTGCTCGCCCCCTCCCTTGGGACTACATCCCTGCGGGGAGACGCTATGCTCACAGGGAGGGGGCAAGCACGCTGACTAACCCCCAGCCAGAATGACTCGGATGAAGGGGGCAAGCTTACTGAGGAGGAACAGGAAGTGAGAGATTCAGGCAAAGAAAAAATAGGATTTTTTACTCACCGTAAAATCCTTTTCTCTGAGTCCATGGACCGACACAGCTTCTCTATTGAAAAAGTGGGTATTATCCATTAATTAGGAGTGACTAGGCAGAAAACTTGTAAAAAGTGTTGCATCACACCTTCTACAGTACCGCCCAGGGGGCGGACCCTCTGGGTATATCCCCTCAGTCTGCATCTCGCAGATCAGTTCGTCAAAAAGCAGTACAAACTTAAAAGGAGGGGTGGGTGCTGTGTCGGTCCATGGACTCAGAGAAAAGGATTTTACGGTGAGTAAAAAATCCTATTTACTCTTTCGTCCATGGACCGACACAGCTGCTCTATTGACAAAGTGGGACGTCCCAAAGCAGTGTCAGAGAAAAAACGAGGGGTGGTAACAGCATAAAAATAAACTTCACCCCAAACACAAAACAGCACTCCTCCAACGGAGGAGTTGCAACTCTAAACAGCCGCCTGCAAAACTTTGCGGCCGAAAGAGGCATCCGAAGATGCACCTACATCAACTTTGTAGAATTTGGTGAAAGTGTGAGCGGACGACCAAGTCGCCGCTTTACATAATTGGGAAACAGACGCTTGATGTCGGAAAGCCCAAGAGGCACCTATTGCCCTTGTCGAATGCGCCATGACCGGAAAGGGGGGCGCTTGACTCCTTAGGATTCGACAGATAAGGACACAAGGATGGAAGTACAATGTCTTCATTGAGATGAAAAGCCGAAACGACTTTCGGAAGAAAGGAAGGCTGCGGCCGCAGCACCACCTTATCCTTGTGGAAAATCAAATAAGGAGCCTTGCAGGACAAGGCTGCCAGCTCAGAGACTCGTCTAACTGACGTAACAGCCACCAAAAAGACCACCTTCTGAGAAAGTGTCAACAGGGGAATATCTCTAATATTCTCAAACGGTGCCTTCTGAAGCACCGAGAGGACCAGGTTCAAGTCCCACGGAGGTAGCGGGGGACGGACCGGAGGGGCCACATGTCGAACCCCCTGCACAAATGTACTCACGAGAGAGTGAGTCGCCTGGGGTCGCTGAAAAAAGACAGCCAGGGCAGATATCTGTCCCTTAATCGTACTTAAGGCAAGCCTTTGGTCCACCCCACGCTGTAAAAACAGCAGGATTCTGGAAACCAAATAAGTACACGCATGCCATTTCATTTCCTCACACATGGAGATGTAGGCCTTCCAAGTGTGGTGATAAACCTTCCTAGAGGACGGTTTCCGAGCACTTCTCATAGTAGAGATTACTGAATCTGATAGGCCCCGGTCTCTCAGTACCTGGCTCTCAATAGCCACGCCGTTAAAGCCAGTGACCGTAAAGCAGGATGGAGTATGGGACCTTGCGATAGCAGGTCCTTCCGTAGTGGTAGGCGCCAGGGGACGTCTGCTACCAGACGTACTAGATCGGTGTACCAAGGACGCTGAGGCCAATCTGGAGCGATTAGGATCATTGGAATTCCCTCTGCCTCCACTCTGTGGAGCAGAAGAGGAAGAAGCCTTATGGGAGGGAAGGCATAGATTAGCCGATACTGACCCCACAATGCCACCAACGCGTCCGTTGCGTCTGCCCATGGGTCTCTTGACCGGGCCACAAACCTCAATACCTTCCGATTGAGTCGGGAAGCCAGAAGATCTATGTCTGGTGTGCCCCATCTTTGGCAGAGGAGTTGGAACACCTCCGGGTGTAAGGACCATTCTCCCTGGTCCAGCATCTGGCGGCTCAAGTAGTCCGCCTGCCAGGTTTCCTCACCCGGAATGTACACGGCCGACAGTGCCGGTACGCTCCTCTCTACCCACTTCAGGATGCAAGCGACCTCCGATGCTGCAGCTGAGCTTCTTGTTCCTCCTTGATGATTGACATATGCCACTGCTGTGGCGTTGTCTGACTGGATCCTGACTGGACGCCCTTGCAGCCTCTGAGACCATTTGAAGAGGCACAGCCTGATCACCCGGATTTCCAGGATATTGATCGGCAGGAGGGCTTCCTCTGGGGTCCAGTGACCTTGCGCCGACTGAACACCCCAGACTCCCCCCCAACCTGTAGGGCTGGCGTCCGTCGTGATCACTATCCATTAAACCAGAAGAAATTACTTCCCGGCCATTAGAGCCGGTGCTGTCAGCCACCATACCAGGGATCTCCTGACTAGGTGGCTCACTCGGATTTGATAATCCAGAGATGATGGGCATCTGTTCCATCTGGACAGAACTTCCTTCTGTAACACTCGAGTGTGGTATTGAGCATATGGGACCGCCTCGAAGGAGGCTACCATGAGGCCCAACACTTGCATGCAAAAACGGAGTGACGACCAATTCCTGGAAGTCAGCTGCTGTACTGCAGCCCGGAGGGTCTGAAACTTCTCCACAGGGAGGAATACCTTTGTCTCTGAGGAATCCAGAATCAACCCCAGATACACTAGGCGTTGAGTGGGCACCAATACTGACTTTTGCGTGTTTAGTATCCAACCACAGTCTCGAAGAGTCTGACAGGTAATAGACACACTTACCTCTAATTCTGAGCTTGAAGGGGCCTTCAGTAGAAGGTTGTCCAAGAAGCCCATGATAGCGATACCCCGCTGTCTTAGAAGTGCCAGAATCGGAGCGAGCACCTTGGTGAACGTCCTGGGTGCTGAGGCAAGGCCAAACGGGAGGGCCACAAACTGGTAGTGGTTCTTCCCAATAGCAAATCACAGAAACCTCTGGTGTCTGGAGTATATGGGGACATGCAGGTATGCGTCCTTGATGTCCAAGGAGGCCAGAAAGTCCCCCGGATGGAGAGCCGTGACTACAGATCGAACCGACTCTATCCGAAATCTTTGTACCTTCACAAAGCAATTGAGGGCTCTGGGATCCAAGATTGGACGAACCCCCTCCTTCTTCGGCACAATGAACAGATTTGAGTAAAAACCCTGACCTTGTTCCTGTTCTGGAACTGGAATAACTACCCCGCGTTCCAGTAGACCCTGGACCGCCCCATACAGGGCCTCCCGACGGGTCGGTAGTAGCTGGAGATTGGAGGTGACGAATCTGTCCGGTGGACAAGAGAGAAATTCTATCTTGTAGCCTGAGGAGATTACTTTGCAAACTCACCTGTCGGAGACTAGAGCTGTCCACTGAGTCACGAATTTGCGAAGACGTCCCCCCACCCGAGAGCTGGGTGGGGGCGGACCTAATGCGGATGCAGATTTGTCCGCAGGCTTGTTGGGTCTGCGGGACCAAGGACGCTTTTGTCCTTGGGCAGGCGCCTTGTCGGCCTGGGGTCTTTTCCCTGACGCCCTAAGGGGACGAAAAAAACGCTTGCATGTAGTAAAGGAGGGCCCTTGCACTTGGCGTGGCCCCTTATCCTTGCTAGTTTGGGGAAGCAAAGTGCTTTTACCTCCTGTGGCATCCTTGATGATGTCATCCAGAGAAGCCCCAAAAAGTCTGTCGCCATTAAAAGGCAGATCCAACAGGGCTTTCTTGGAAGTTTGGTCTGCAGACCAGCCCTTTAGCCAGATCAGGCGGTGTATTGCTACTGCATAAACCAAAGCTTTTGACAGCAGGGGAATAGTATCCATGTCTGACTCACAGACAAACTTAAGGCCCTGGACCAACTGGTCGGCCAAAGTTATCTCATTACGAGGAGCATCTCGCTCCTTTAACCCCTGGAGTAGCAATTTTGCCCATTCAGTAAGTGTCTGAGACACTAGGGCCCCCGCCAATGCCGGGCGTACTGCCGAGCCTACCACTGAGTATAGGTAGCGAGCGAGTGCTTCAGCCTTCTTATCCACAGGGTCCTTGAAAACAGGAGCCCCTTCTACTGGAATAGTGGTAGCTCTATTAAGTCTGGACACCGGAGGGTCCACTATAGGGGGAGAGGTCCATTTCTTCAGAAAACTCTCCTCAAAAGGGGTACCGTACCGCAATCCTCTTTGGGGCTGTAAAGACTCTCAGTGAGTTCTCCCATTCCTTGTATAAGAGTTTATCAAAATAAGACACACAAGGGAACACCTTAGCAGTGCGGGCAGGTTTACGAAACCCAAAGGGGACCGGAGTCTCTGCTGCTTCTGCAGTATTTTCCAACTTTAGCGTATCCCGCACTGCAGTAATGAGGTCAGATACCAAAGCCGTCTCGCGTACTGACCTGGACTTGGAGTCATCCTCACTGTCTGAACGGTCACGGTCTGCAGTCTCTGATGCGTCAGAATCTGGGCCATGAGCCGTAGCTGGACCTGGTTCTGTCTCAGAAATATCCCCAGAAGATTGCAGGGGACGGGGGCGTTTACTACCCCCTGTATTCCCGTGTGCTGCTTCCACCCTGGCAGCAAACGCCTCTAGGATTGCCGACATAGCGTCCATAGACACCTCAGGGGCACCAGCTGCCAAATCTGGTGTTTCAGGGGAGAAGACATCTGGCTCAGATGCCATGCTGACCACACGCTGACACCCACAGGGCTCCAGGCAAGATATCAATAGGCCACCCTCCGTTGCTGCAGAGATGCTGGATCACCCAGAGGACTCACCACCCTGGACCGGTACTGCTATGCTGCCGTGTGCTGCGCCTGTGATGCTGTCCCACTGCTGCTGTGTCAGTCTGCTTCTTTTATCAGCGCTTCCTGTGTGAATTTTTTGCGCCAGTGTAATGCACCCTAGAGGCCGGAGACTCTCGCAAAATGGCCGCCAAAGTGTCTGTATGGAAGATAATGTGGGCTCTAAGAAAATGGCCGCCGAGCCGACAATAGAGGCCAAAGCAGCCGTAGACCACCAAAAGATGGCCGCCGAACGGCAATATATACATACAGCGTGGATCATAACAAACATGGCCGCCGATCAGTCAAAAGAGGCCAGTGGGTGTGGAACTACAAAAAAATGGTGCCGAAACCACGGGAAGATGGCCGCCGGGCAGTCACTAGAGGCCGAACCCGGCATGGACCACCGCAAAATGGCCGCCGACAGCATGGAGGAGGAAGCACACACAGGTAAGCAGAAATTACATTTCTTTTAAATGTTAGTTACAGCCAGCCCCGCTCCAGTGGAACCCCTTAGGTGACCTCCAGCACCCAGCAACCTTTAGCTAGAAGCCCAGGGAGGAGGGAAAGGCAGGGAGAGAGGGAAGAAAGGGGCCACAACCACTTACTTGATCTCTCCAGGAATGTCCAGCCAAATCACCCAGCCGAGGCAGGGGAGTTTACTTACCTATCCTGCATGTATCATGCTGGAAGACATTCCAAACAGATCATCGTCCGCGCACAGAAGGTGACTGTTGGCCAGGCATGCTGTGATTGGACCCAAGGGGACGATCATATGTATGCCCTGGAGCGCGACGCTCACCGGACAGGCTGCTGCGACTTGGTTGTAAGGTCAGCCGAAGCTGAGCGGTCCGATGCAAGCCTTGGAGCGTAAGCTCACCGGCCAGGCTGCTGCGACTCAGCCGTAAGGTCAGCCGAAGCTGAGCGGTCCGATGCAGGCCCTGGAGCGTAGGCTCACCGGCCACCCGTGGAGCGATGGGCATGTCGTGGAAAACCCAGCGCGTAGCTAGGGTCGGCACACGCTCGATGCCCGCAACTTGGGAGACTACAAGGATTGAGGATACAGCCTGTCACCCAGTCGGCAGTTGATCGAAGATCGCAGGAAACAAAAAAATAAATAAAATGTAGCAAAAAATATATATATTTTTCCCCCGGACCAATGGGCCCAAAGGGAGCCATGTCCTACTCCTTGCTAGACAGAAAAAAACTGATCTGCGAGATGCAGACTGAGGGGATATACCCAGAGGGTCCGCCCCCTGGGCGGTACTGTAGAAGGTATGATGCAACACTTTTAACAAGTTTTCTGCCTAGTCACTCCTAATTAACGGATAATACCCACTTTGTCAATAGAGAAGCTGTGTCGGTCCATGGACGAAAGAGTAAAAACATTTAGAAGGAAAATCGAAGGAAAGGGTAAGTGAACCAACAATGCACTAGCTTAAAGGAACCTATTTAGAAAATAAAAAACAAACCTTTACAACCCCTTTAAGCCCTTTTATGGGCTGCCAACACACAGCTTTTTTGTGGACTGAGTGTTATTAGCTGTGCTCATTGTCTTGCTAAACTACACAACCACTCCTACTCTTATATCTTCACAACATAGGGGCTATTAATTCTTTAGTCCAAGATAAAAACTGTGATGGGTCTTTGAGGTACTACAGGATGTGTACAGAGGACCGCAGAACAGCTTTACATTTCTAAAAGTTTAACAGGGTTTTTTTTGCACTTATCAAAAAGAACTAGCAAAATGCTTCCAATGGTGTATTTAACAGAACAAAAAAGAGCAAATAGGTGAAGTTCATTGTTAGGGTTTACATGCAATTTAAATAATCGTCAAAGCAAGATTAGTATACTGATCTATCCATGTTGACTAAGTACAGTATTATGAATAATGTTTTTGGAGGAAAACACAGCTAGTAAGTTCATATTTAATATGAGATGTATAATCTTTTTCTAATGATGCTCAAATTGGCAGCTTGTATATGCACTACATACATCCTAGTGGTAGAATCTCCCACAAATCAGAATTGATCTGTGTGATGCATGTCATAAATTACTACCAGTCCATTACCAGGTAAAATTTCCATCCAGAACGTGTGCATTATCTTTTAGAAAACATGATTTATCAAGTCATTTATTTGTCAGAACTGATGTTAAGGCACATCATAGATAAGCATACCGTAAGCAATTATCTAAAGGCATGTTTGACATTGTAGTTAAGTAATCACAAACACATAAGGTCAAAAGATAAATATATCATAAGCAAAGCACTTAATGTTTGGATGAGCAAAAATTATGTCCACTATTAGAGAAATGACAAAACCAACTGTTAGTGCTAATGTGGTGGGTATAAAGCAGGAGCAAACTGAGCAATCATAATAAATAACCAGTAGATGGCTTTTACCTTGACAGATATAATTCATAAATTCTCTTAAGTTCATTCTCATTTCCTGGTCTTTGGAAGTAATGGTATAGCAATTTTACATTGATTAATAAAGTGATACTCATTGTTTTTCGATGCATTGTATGGTTACTTATATTTCCATCATATTTATATCAACAACCAAAAAGCATAAAAGGAATTATTGTACAGTAACTAAAAAATGAGTATAACCTAAATTATTTTACTAATTCATGTTCATGTGTACAATTGTATTAGATTTTAGTGATTTAAATAGAAAAAAAACACTTATGACCAACATGCACAAAAGTGGTTACAGTCTAAAGCAGTGTTTCTTAACTCCAGTCCTCAAGGCGCCCCAACAGGTCATGTTTTCAGCATTTCCCACAGATGAAATGGCTGTGGTAATTATATAGCGTCGTCCCGGAAGCAGTCCCTCACCTCCACACACGTGTATATGCCGCAGCCTTGCGAGGTCCATTTACAGGGCACATCTAAGGTAACCACTTTGGGATTCAAACATATAGGACTTTGTACTACTTTACTCACCTTTGATGTTCCTGGTTAATCTCAATGGACCTACTTATCTATTTTAGATAACCATCCACTACTCTGACCATTTGGCTACACTGTGGAGATGGCGGTCTGCAGCTGCTTGCATTTTGGGAGTGATGCAGTGCGTCTCAGCTATTGCTGTAGTTTTTGCTACCTCAGCTCCTGGGATGGATACCTCTTGAGGCCCAGTTTCTACTCACATTGTTACCCGGTTAAATTTAAGTACCCAGAATTGACACTTCGTGTCTGCTGGTTGCACATCATTCAATTTTTATATTTTTATACTCTGTTATTTCAGATGTCCTTTAACATCCGCCCCTGATGAAGTAATACTCAAAGAAACGCGTCGGACAGCTTGGATGTAGCTACTTGCTAATAGGACTTTATTCATTTGTATGACTTGTATCAATTTTTTATCTATTCATATCCATACCCAGTTGCCATGTGTTGTCCAGTCTATACAATGCCAATTGTTATAATCCAATTTGCCAAGTTTTGTAATTTGACTGTTATGTACACTAATTTGTAGGTTACGTCATGCGCACATGCCCATGTTACCTCATTACATTGTGATACATCAGTACTTTGTATATGTAATAAACTTGACTTAGTTTTTATTCAACCCCTGCCTGTCAACTGTCTCATTCAAAGTCCCACCACTCCCCCTCCTTATTGCCCTATCGGGATGGAGGCACTTTCCCCAGGTGCTTCATATAAAGTCCCAACTTTCTCTTTTTTATTCTCAAATTAGGGATGGAGTCAGTTGACAGTTAGCTGGCAGTTATCCCCTGCCAGCTTTGTATGTGGTTGATTCATGAGCTTGTACCCACTATCTGCAACAATAGGTTGCGGATTACTGGGAGTTCTGGACGCATCTTAGTTTGGTGACCAGTGATGCAGTTTCTGAGCTTTGTTTTGATCCAAACCCAGGAGCTCTGATGCGCTCTGCGTGTCCTCCCTATCTCCTCCGCTTCCGCCCTCTGGGCGGGGATGCTAGAGGGGCGGGGCTGGGGTGCCCACAGCGCATCAGCGCCACGCACCGCCCCCTCATCTCGTCATGGATAGGCGCTGTGAGGTTGTTGCGGCATCTCCATCTTAGCCGACTCAGCTGGACATGGCGGCATGAACTATGGGCGGGTTTATATACCGCCCTGGCCATGTCCCCGCCCCATGCAGGGTTTGGCCAGCCTGACGTTGGTGGTGATCATCAGTACGTGCGAGACGCATATATAGCGTCGTCCCGGAAGCAGTCCCTCACCTCCACACACGTGTATACGCCGCAGCCTTGCGAGGTCCATTTACAGGGCACATCTAAGGTAACCACTTTGGGATTCAAACATATAGGACTTTGTACTCCTTTACTCACCTTTGATGTTCCTGGTTAATCTTAATGGACCTACTTATCTATTTTCGATAACCATCCAATACTCTGACCATTTGGCTACACTGTGGAGATGGCGGTCTGCAGCTGCTTGCATTTTGGGAGTTATGCTGTTGCGTCTCAGCTATTGCTGTGGTTTTTGCTACCTCAGCTCCTGGGATGGATACCTCTTGAGGCCCAGTTTCTACTCACATTGTTACCCGGTATAATGTAAGTATACAGAATTGACACTTCGTGTCTGCTGGTTGCACATCATTCAATTTTTATATTTTATACTCTGTTATTTCAGATGTCCTTTAACATCCGCCCCTGATGAAGTGATACTAACAGAAACGCGTCGGGCACCTTGGATGTAGCTACTTGCTAATAGGACTTTATTCATTTCTATGACTTGTATCAATTTTTTATCTATTCATATCCATACCCAGTTGCCATGTGTTGTCCAGTCTATACAATGCCAATTGCTATAATCCAATTTGCCAAGTTTTGTCATTTGACTGTTATGTACACTAATTTGCAGGTTACGTCATGCGCACATGCCCATGTTACCTCGTTACATTGTGATACATCAGTACTTTGTATATGTAATAAACTTGACTTAGTTTTTATTCAACCCCTGCCTGTCAGCTGTCTCATTCAAAGTCCCACCACTCCCCCTCCTTATTGCCCTATCGGGATGGAGGCACTTTCCCCAGGTGCTTCATATAAAGTCCCAACTTTCTCTTTTTTATGTGGTAATTACTAAGGCCCCTTTCACACTGGGGCGGTGGGTGCATCGGCGGTAAATTTACTGTCAATTTTGTGGCGCTATTCGGCCACTAGGGGGACGCTTTTACCCCCCGCTAGCGGCCGAGAAAGGGTTAAAACCACCGCAAAGCACCTCTGCCGGCGGTATAGCCGCAGTGCCGATTGCTTTCAATGGGCAGGAGCGGTGGAGGAGTGGTAAACACACCGCTCCTTCACCGCTACAAAGATGCTGCTAGCAGGACTTTTTTTACCAACCTGATAGCGCACTGCTCCAGTGTGAAAACCCTGAGGGCTTTCACACTGGAGAGACAGCAGCAGCTGTTTCAGGGCACTTTTCAGGCGCTATCTTTAGCGTTATAGCGCCTGCAAAGCGCCCCAGTGTGAAAGGGGTCTAAGGCAGTGAAACTGATCAAATCAACTGTGCAAAATAATGGTAAGCCTGAAAACATGACCTGTTGGGGCGCCTTGAGGACTGGAGTTGAGAAACACTGGTCTAAAGCAAGTGGAATTACTCCAATATACTGTGAAAAACATTTTAAAGTGGTAGTAAAGTCATTGTCATTGGGCCCATCTGCAGGTTTAAGTCATAATGTACTAGTATGCACTGCACTGCATACCAGTACATTGTGACAAACTTACCTACAAATGGAACCCTCCAGAGCAGCGCTGTCACAGCTCCCCAGCGCTTCCATCTTCACCTTGTCTTCCTTCCGGGTCTCCTATCTAAGGCTCTTTGAATGTCACTCAGCACATGCACATGAGAGTCACATCACAGCAGCACACAGAGTGGGCCATAAATGTGGTCTTAGATGTGCATGTGCATCTCAGATCACATTATCCACTGACAGTCCAGACAGGGGGGACAATTATTACAGGAGGTTTTATGAAAGCAAATTTTGCAGTTCTTTAGTTTACTACCACTTTAAGAAAACATGTCATAAACCCGGGCAATTCAAACTGAGCAGAGGTCATGTTCAGACATGTCAAAGAAATCAGTAGTTCTAAAGTACCGTATATACTCGAGTATAAGCCGACCCGAGTATAAGCCGAGGACCTAATTTTACCACAAAAAACTGGGAAAGATGTATGACTCCAGTATAAGCTGAGGGTGGGAAATGCAGCAGCTACTGTAAGCCGAAAATACCATCATAACTTGAAAAATAACTAGTGCAAGTTTTCCTAAAAATCATACAAATAAAAATTTTGGCCAATGTAAAAATGTATTCTCTGCCACTGTCCTTTACAGACTTACCACTCCAAGATTGACTGCCAGTCTTTGTCTGTGTCTTTGCTGAATGATGTCCAATTTCTTCAAGTGCACATTTGTTCTGGGCCTGACCCCTGGGAAGTGTCACCGCAGAGAAAATGAAGTCCATTGCCGCCTGACCTCACCGTGCCCATTGCAGAATCCGATCCGTGTACCCGAGTCCATAACATATAAGGATGGCGGCCGTGCAGTGTTAAAAACTCGCGCTCCTCCTTGTGCTGTTCCATGATTGGCGGAACACTCGGCTTCCCAGCAAACACTGTGTTCAGTGTTCCGCCTATCAGGGACGCCCTCTCGTCCTCTTGTCTATCACGGACGAGAGGGCATCCCTGATAGGCGGAACACTGAACACAGTGTTTGCTGGGAAGCCAAGTGTTCCGCCTATCACGGAACAGCACAAGGAGGAGCGCAAGTTTTTAACACTGCACGGCCGCCATCCTTATATGTTATGGACTCCGGTACACGGATCGGATTCTGCAATGGGCACGGTGAGGTCGGATTCTGCAATGGACTCAGGTACTGACTCGAGTATAAGCCGAGGGGGTCACTTTCAGTCCAAAAAAAAGGGCTGAAAAACTCGGCTTATACTCGAGTATATACGGTAGCTTTAAATGCAGCTGAAGTTATATGCATATCTCAACCTTTCCCGAAACAACAGTCTTGGAAAGCATACCTCATTTTATTTATTTCAGTTTTAGATCAATAGCAAGTTCTAGAAAATGTCTAATCTATAAGGTTTTCTTTAACCATTTCAATTCTTTAAAACCTTATGTAGCAATTTTTATATTTTCACTATGGGCCTGTTTATTCCACAAAAACTTTCTCTTTATTTAAAGGATAAGTTCACCTTTTGGAGCATGTTACATGTTTCATCCATATTTAGGGAGTAGTGTGTTAACATGCTCCAGCACAAGTCTTCATCACCCCTTCTCAATTCTCTTCCCTGTGACAGCTGGTGGGGGACCCTTTCCCCACACCGGCTGTCACATTGTAAAAACAGTGCTGCTGTGAGGGGCTACACTCGCACAGCCTCATCAGGAATCTGTGAATGAGAGAGCTACAAGTCCCATTTTCCACCACGGAAGACACCTTGTAGTTCTCAATGAACTGTGAGGGTGCTGATGAGCGTGCTCATAGTTCATTCACAAGCCCCACAGCTTTCAAACTGACAGCCTGTACAGGGATACGGGCTGAAAACTGTAGGGCTTGTCTGCAGGAGCCTGACATTAAAGTGGTTGTAAACCTAGTTACACCACTTGTACCTACAGGTAAGCCTATAATAAGGCTTACCTGTATGTACTGAAAATATCTCCTAAACCTTCACAGTTTAGGAGATAATTACCATATAAGCTTGTTGCTCGCTCGTTGCGTTTCTTCAGCAGCCGTGTCGTGACCTGTGGCTCCCATGCACATGCGCGGGAGTAACGTCATCACGGCTAATCACAGTGTCGGAGCCCGCGAACCCGGAAATAACTCCGGGAGACATGTCACCGGTCACAGCAGTGTACAGGTCCGCGGCAACAGTGTTGATCTGTATACATGCATACTAGCTCATAATGCCTTTGTTTTACAGGGTTTGTTTTTTATTTATTTTTTCTTCGGGTTTACAACCACTTTAAGGGGAGAAGGACACAGTGTCTCTAAGGCCCCTTTCAGACATGCAGATCCCGTAGGGATCTGTTCCTTAAACATCCGCTTGCTCAGCGGGGATCGCTTTGTTGATCCCCGCTGAGCCGGCAGATGACAGGGTGGTCCCTGCACACTGTGCAGGGACCGCCCTGTCAGATCTCCGCTCTCCTCTATGGGGGGATCAGATGAACACGGACCGTCTGTCCGTGTTGTAGCGTTCGGGGAACCAGCTAGATCGCAGGACACAGGCTTTTCAAACAAAAGGACGTTTATTAAACTTAAATGGCTTCACAGCAGCAAAACAAAAAGAAATAACAGTCTCACCGACTTGTAGAGCTTATAACTGCTGTTACAGTTAAACAGTCCTTACTTGGTGTTGCAGGTAAGTTTCCCAGCTAGCAGGCTTCCATGCAGGCCACTACCATGTACATTCACAGCTTTCCAGAGCTTTTCACAGCCTCCACAGCTTTTGCAGTGTCCACCATTCACCATGCAGACATCACTACACTCCTTCCTCTCACCTAAAACTTCCTGTCTCTCTTAAACCACTTCCTTGGACAGGTGTGTTAACCCTTTCTGTTCCCTTAAAGGAACCATAGCCCAAACAGAGGGGAAATATAGCGTCCTTCCCGGACCCAGCCACGGCATCCTGTACATATCCCCCCCCTGTGCCCCAACGCCAAGGAGGTGGAGGCAACAGTGGAGCTAAAACAATGGACTCGGGAGAGGGCATCTGCATTTTGATGCAGTCTCCCGGGCCTATGCTCCACTACAAATTTAAATTCCTGGAGCGCCAGGAACCAACGTGTAATCCTGGCATTAGTCCCTTTACCTTGCCTCATCCATGTTAAAGGGGCATGGTCAGAAATCAACCTAAACTTCCTTCCCAAGAGGTAATATCTGAGGGATTCCAGAGCCCACTTAATGGCCAGACATTCTCGTTCAACTATAGCATAGTTTTTTTCCGCTGGTGTCAACTTCCTACTGAGGAAGACTACTGGGTGCTCCTCCCCATGAACAACCTGTGACAACACAGCTCCCAATCCTACATCGGAAGCATCAGTCTGGACAACGAACTCATTTGAAAAATTGGGTGCTATCAGGACAGGGTGTTGGCACAGTGCTGACTTGAGCTCCAAAAAAGCCTTTTCAGCATCTGCATTCCATTCCACCATGACCGATTTCCGACCCTTAGTCAGATCGGTCAATGGAGCCGCCAATGTGGCACAGTTGGGTACGAATCTCCTGTAGTATCCCACCATGCCCAGGAATGCACGTACCTGCTTTTTTGTGAGGGGGCGGGGCCAATTCTGTATAGCCTCTACCTTGCTAACCTGAGGTTTCACCACCCCTCTACCCACAATATAGCCCAGGTATTTCACCTCCTCCATTCCCAAAGCACATTTTTCAGGGTTTATTGTAAACCCCTCCTTCCAAAGAGAGTCCAGTACTGCCTGGACTTTGGGCAAGTGTGATTCCCAGTCTCTGCTAAAAATGACTATGTCATCCAAGTACACTGAGGTATACTCCCGGTGAGGTCGTAAAATCCTATCCATTGCTCGCTGGAAAGTGGCTGGAGCAGTTTGCAGTCCAAAAGGCATTCGTTTGTACTGAAAACTCCCCTCTGGGGTAGAAAAAGCAGTTTTCTCTCTAGCAGCCTTATTCAACGGGATTTGCCAATACCCCTTGGTAAGGTCTAATGTTGTGATATACCTGGCTGGACCCAGTCTCTCAATAAGCTCATCTACCCGGGGCATGGGGTAGGCATCAAACCGTGAAAGCTCATTAAGTTTCCGGAAATCATTGCAGAATCGCAGAGTCCCGTTGGGCTTTGGTACCAACACAATCGGGCTCGACCACTCACTCTGCGATTCTTCAATGATCCCCAGGTCTAGCATCTTCTTCACTTCCTCTGAAACGGCCTTCCTTTGAGCCTCTGGGATGCGGTAGGGCCGGACAAAAACTTTGACTCCAGGTTCCGTGATAATATCATGTTCTATAACACTAGTTAGCCCTGGCAAGTCTGAAAACTTTTCTTTATTTCTCTGCAAGAACTCCTTTGCCTGCTGACTTTGGATTTTAGACAGGGTACTTGCTACTTGGACACTCTCCACCCCAACCTGAGGCTCAAGTCTTGCACTAGCCAGGGAGGTCACCGGTTCCCTGTCGGTCCAGGGCTTTAACAAGTTGACATGATATATCTGATACGGTTTCCTCTTGCCTGGCTGGTGGACTCGATAATTTACCTCTCCCACTTTTTCCACAACTTCAAAGGGACCTTGCCATTTGGCCAAGAATTTACTTTCCACAGTGGGAATTAGCACCGCTACTCGATCCCCCACTTGGAAGTGCCTTATTTTAGCAGCCCTGTTATAGACCCGTCGTTGAGCCTCCTGGGCTTTTTGCAAATGCTCCTTGACTAGTGGCATCACAGTTTGGATCCTTTCCTGCATTTGGGAGACATATTCAAGAACACTCTTATGCTGAACAGGTTCACTTTCCCATTCCTCTTTAACAAAGTCAAGTAGTCCGCGAGGTCTCCGCCCATATACCAACTCAAAGGGCGAAAATCCCGTGGAGGCCTGGGGCACTTCCCTGATAGCAAACAGGAGAGCTGGTAACAGGCAGTCCCAGTCTTTCCCATCCCTTTGTACCACTCTCTTGAGCATAGACTTAAGGGTCTTATTAAAGCGTTCCACTAACCCGTCCGTTTGGGGATGGTAGACCGATGTGCGCAGCTGTTTAATCCCGAACAGCTTGCACACATCGGCCATAACTCTTGACATAAACGGGGTGCCCTGGTCTGTGAGTATTTCCTTGGGAAAACCAGTCCGTGTAAACAACTGGAACAATTCCCGGGCAATAGCCTTAGAGGAGGTATTCCGAAGGGGAAGCGCCTCAGGATATCGGGTGGCATAGTCAAGAATCACCAATATGTAGGAGTAACCTCGAGCTGACTTTACCAAGGGACCCACTATATCCATGGCTATCCTCTCGAACGGGACCTCAATTATGGGCAGAGGGATCAAAGGGCTCCGGAAGTGGGTCACCGGAGCGGTCAACTGACAGGTGGGACAAGAGGTACAGTATTTCTTTACCTCTGCTTTCAGACCTGGCCAGTAAAACCGGTCGGTGATCCGTGCCTCCGTCTTCTCAACTCCCAGGTGTCCCCCTAACACATCGTCATGGGCCAGGTCCAGAACCTTTCGTCTATATTGTTGGGGTACCAACAATTGTTCTACCACATTTTCTCTCACCTTGGTAACCCGATACAATAACTCATTATATATTGCGAAGTGTGGCCACCGCTCATTCGCACCTGGCTCTTGGGGAACCCCATTTACTACTACAACTTGTTCCCGTGCATGGGCCAAAGTGGGGTCCTGCATCTGAGCAGTACCAAACGCCCCCTGGGGAACACCCAAATCTGGCAGGGCAGGGGTAGAGGCCACTTCCTCGTCCTCTTCCCCCAGCATTACCTGAAGTGGGGAAGGTCCTCCCCCCTCAGTATTTTGGTAGGTCTGTGGACCACATATCTTGACATTCTCAACAGTATCAGCTCTACTTTCATCACCATTAGCAATTTCATCATTTGGATCCACATTAAGAACATTTGGCAGTTCAGGGTTATTCCTCTCAGCAGCAGGAACAGGGAGGCTAGTTTCTCCCCAATCTCTGAACTGTTCTCCTTGTTCCCACAGTTTTGTAAACAACGGACAGTCTCGTCCTATTATAACATCATGTACCAAGTTCTTTACCCCCCTCACCTCTTGAGTACCAGTGCCACATGCTGAGGAGATGGTCACCGAGATGAGAGGGTACTCTCTAGTGTCCCCGTGAATGCACACCACCCGTAAGGTTTTTCTTACCGGACCGATCTTCCCAATTACTCTAGGATGAACCAGGGTTACCATGCTTCCGAAGTCCAACAAAGGAGTCCGGGCAGGGAGATGGTTCACTTGGACTTCACACTCAAATTTTTCCTCACCCAGGTCGAGCTGTGTGGTGCATACTTTATGGGCATAAAAAGACCCCCTCCGAAGAACCCCGCATTCCATGGGCTCCTCTTGCAGTGGGCAGTGTGCCCGGGTATGACCCCAGGAATGACATCGCCAACATTGTACATCCCCTCCTCTCCGAACAGGAACCGAACGCTGAGGAGGTACCGGGAGTGACTCTTGACCTTCCGGGGTGTTTGCTCCAGGACTCCTTGGAACATCCTTTCGAAGGGCAGCAGTTGGTCGAACAGGCCGTGGTAGACTGGGGCCTATGCTCTTGGTAGGTCCGAGCAGGTCCTCCACCACTGTATATCGTTCCACCATCTCGACAAGGAGGTTTGCTGTTTTGGGGTCTCCATGGCTGACCCACCGTTGAAGGTCGTCTGGCAGGGATCTCAGGTATCGGTCCAGCACAACTCGTTCCACGATTTGGGGCCCCGACAACACCTCAGGCTGCAGCCATTTTATTACCAGTTGCACCAGGTCATGCATTTGAGACCGAGGTGGCTGATCTGGACGATACTTCCATTGGTGTACTCGGCCGTAGTCACCCCCAGACGAGCCAGAATTTCTGCCTTTAACTTTTGATAGTCTTTAGCATCATCGGGTGGCAGGTCAAAGTAGGCTTTTTGAGGATCTCCGGTGAGAAAAGGGGCAATGAGGCCGGCCCACTGGTCCTGAGGCCACCCTTCTCTCTCTGCCATCCTCTCAAATGTAGCAAGAAATGCCTCTACATCATCGCTCAGGGACAATTTCTGCAAAAAATGGCTTGCCCTCACCGTCACCTGGTTGCCAGGGGCAACAGCCGCTTGCTCCCGAACCTGAGATAGCTGCTGCACTGCTTCCTTTAAGACAGCCACCTGAGCCTGCATAACCTCTTGTTGGGCTGCTTGCTGGGCTGCCAACTGGGTCACCAACAGGCGAGTATTTTCTTGCTGCAGCTGATTTGCTTCCTCATGGCGAGTTTGCGCTTGCATATTAGCCAGGGACAGCTGTTTAATTAGCTCCTCCATTGCTTCAGCTTTCAACGTTTGTGCAGCTTTAACCCAGGACATATATCCAATGTACTGTCCCTTTTAAATGTCAAGTTCAATGCAAAGATAAAAAAAAAAAAAAAATTTTTTTTTCTTCTTATGCCTGTTATTCTGTCCTGCCCGCATTCTCCACCAGTGTAGCGTTCGGGGAACCAGCTAGATCGCAGGACACAGGCTTTTCAAACAAAAGGACATTTATTAAACTTAAATGGCTTCACAGCAGCAAAACAAAAAGAAATAACAGTCTCACCGACTTGTAGAGCTTATAACTGCTGTTGCAGTTAAACAGTCCTTACTTGGTGTTGCAGGTAAGTTTCCCAGCTAGCAGGCTTCCATGCAGGCCACTGCCATGTACATTCACAGCTTTCCAGAGCTTTTCACAGCCTCCACAGCTTTTGCAGTGTCCACCATTCACCATGCAGACATCACTACACACCTTCCTCTCACCTAAAACTTCCTGTCTCTCTTAAACCACTTCCTTGGACAGGTGTGTTAACCCTTTCTGTTCCCTTAAAGGAACCATAGCCCAAACAGAGGGGAAATATAGCGTCCTTCCCGGATCCAGCCACGGCGTCCTGTACATAGTTCATCCAATCTGCTCTGCAGACGGATGGAAAAATAGGATTTTCCTCCGTCTGCAAAATCGGACCATAGCAGGATGATATCGGGTGTCAGCGGATGTTCATCCGCTGACACCTGCTATCCCATAGGGATACATGGATGTCCGTATTTCATCCGAAAATGGATGGATGAAATACAGTCATGTGGTCCACATGTGTGAAAGGGGCCTAAGTGTAGAAGTATGGAAACAATTGAATACAAGGAAGGAAAGGTACTTACAAAGGAATAAAAAACAGCACTTTGTATCACATGGTGATCCCGCTCAGTGTTCTTGTGGATGGTCCAGCTCTGAGTATGTCTCCTAGTATCAGTTCAGCAGCTGATGCAGGTGGCGTCCCACACTGGCTGCCTGGTGTGAGCATGATGAGCGATGGAGGCTCGGGAGATGGTGTTACTTCCGGGTCAGGAGTGGGGGATGGAGCTTTGTGTTCAGAGCATGCATGCTCCTCCTTCAGGCCCTACCAAATGCCATTTTTGAAGAGGTTTATGTATGTCGGGACATGGACATCCATGCCCATACATCTGCTCAGTTTAAAGAGGCACCCTGACTATTATGTAAAATGTGCACTGTGTGTTATGTAGAGACAATGGGGTATGTGTATACACAATAGAATATATTGGTGTGCATACTATGTATCTACTGAGAAGTGGAGTATTGTTCAGAGGGGAATGTAAAAAAGTAAAGTGCACTAAAGTGCACTAACGATATAACAAAACCCTTGTAATATCCAATCTTTGGTTTTATCATATCAAACATGCCCCATTAATGTTCCCCTATACCTACAAACAGAAAGGCAAATCTCACTCCTCTATAGCATGATATGATAAATTCATGACCACTCACATTTTATAGTCTTAAGTTCTGCAAGTGCTCTCAATGGTCAGTACAGCTTGGAATAGTTCTTGGTGTCCACATGATTACACACAGAAGCCTCATACACACGGCTGACAATCTCGTCGCAAAAAAAATTTTGTTTTTCTCGACGGGTTTCTTGTCAAGCTTGACGAGATTCTTGTCAAGCTTTCCTTGCATACACACTGCCAATCCAAAATCTCGTTGTTGTAAAGCACGTTCACGTACAACACGTACGACGGCAGTATAAAGGGGAAGTTCTATTTCAATGGCGCCACCTATTGGGTTGTTTTTGCTGATCTCGTGTTACTGCGTGTTAGTAAAAGTTTAGTGAGAGACGATTCACGCTTTTCAGTCTTCGTGCTTTCAGTACGTTACAGCGTGACGAATGTGCTATCTCCATTACGAATGCTAGTTTTACAAGAAGGTGCGCTCCCATCTCATACTTGATTCTGACCATGCGCGGTTTTTGAAGATTCGGAAAAGCATACACACGAACGGTTTTCTCGTCCAAATACAGTCTGATGAGAATCACGACGAGAAAACTGAGACTCCCGACGAGAAAAAAGAAAGCAGGTCTTCTTTTTTTCTCGTCGAGATTCTGGGCAGTTTTCTTGACGAGAAACCTGAAAGCCTCGTACACACGCACGGTTTTCTCGGCAAGAAACGACAAGAAAACTGTTGGGAGAGCTTTCTTGCCGAGAAAACCGTGCGTGTGTACTCATTATTTAGTTTCTGGTGGTCCACCAGACTGCATGCATCAGAGTCACTAGTCTGTCAGAGACCAGCAAGGCCATCGCCTCCACTAATAACACATGCCTGTCCCTTGTCCTGTAACAGTGGACAAATCACAGCCAGGTGTCTAATAGATGGACATTGTCAGCACACTCTATGTCCTGACACATCTGGCTTGTGCAAAAGCACAAGCCGAACACCCCCCACGGTTCGCGCAAACTTTCTAACCCCATTAAAGTCTATGGGACTCGAACGTGAGAAATCAAAAGTGCGAATTTTAAAGGCTAATATGCAAGTTATTGTCCTAAAAAGGGTTTAGGGACCCGGGTCCTGCCCCAGGTTACATGTATCAATGCAAAAAAAAGTTGTAAAAAGGCCTTTTTTCGGGAGCAGTGATTTTAATGATGCTTAAAGTGAAAAAATAAAAGTGAAATATTCCTTTAAATATCGTACCTGGGGGGTGTCTATAGTATGCCTGTGAAGTGGCAAGTGTTTCCCGTGTTTAGAACAGTCCCTGCACAAAATGACATTTCTAAAGGAATAAAAGTAATTTAAAACTGCATGGGTACCCCCCCCCCCAGTCCATTAACAGCCCCTTTGGGTCTTGTATGGATATTAAGGGGAACCCCGCACCCAAATTAAAAAAAGGAAAGGTGTGGTGCCCCCAGGCCCTATATACTCTGAACAGCAGTATACAGGCTGTGCAAGCAAGACAGGGACTGTAGGTTTGTTCTTAAGTAGAATCTGTTTGTAATTTTGAACTGGTACATTTTAAAAGTGAAAACTTAGGGAAGGGTTATCACCCCTGTAACATTTGTTTTGCTGTCTGTGCACCTGTTCAGAAGATTTCTCCTCACTTTCTGTCCAAATGACAATTGGATTTTGAAAATTTGTTTTTTTTTAGGGAAACAAGGATTTGTGATAAAGCATCATTGGAGAGGAGACACATTTTTCCCATATGAACTCTTACAGGAGAGAATTTCCCTTCCTAGGGGTAGATTTCCTCTCACTTCCTGTTGTCTCCCTCTGTTTGTAAGTAGGAGTCGTTTGAAACTCGGATGTTTGAAAGTAGGGGCCTGCCCTATGTACTCTGCAGAAATTTGGTCCTTAGGTGTTGGTGTTGACACTGTAAGCCCTCACAGTTACTCTTGGTGGGCGCTGGAACGCCCTGCTGTGAACTATTATATCAAGAATTGTAATTACATGCCATTGTTGAACAGTGGCAGAAAAATTGGGCCTTTGGTGGTGGTGGTGCTGGTGCCACAACACTGTAAGTCCTCATAGCTAGAGATGGCCTTGCGGTTCGCCCCGCGGTCAGTTCGCAGCGAATTTTGCGCATTCGCGGTTCGCGAAACTGGCGGACATATGGCACTATTCACGGCCGGTTCGCGGCCGCCATATTCTTTTACATTGTGGAACTGTGACCTATGGCACATCCATCATGTGGTACAGGGCAGCCAATTGAGACATTTCAGCAGATGGACATACACCCTACCTTATAAATAGACCTGTTCTGGCTGCCATTTTACATTCTGTTATTTGTCAGCGCAGGGACAGGTTGCTGTGTGGAGCAGGGACAGACTGTAATCCTAGCTATTAGGTCCACAAAAGTCCTTTTAAGGGGTGTAATACACTTTTAGTTCATTTCAATTGTGCAGCATTGGGACTGCAGTGCTGAGCGGTTCTGCAGCTGTCTTTAGTCAGTGTAGGAAGGTTGCTGTGTGTGTACTAGCAGGGACAGACTCTACTAAAACAAAAATCCTTCTAAGGACTGGTATAGGTGTACAGTCCACAAAAGTCCTTTTAAGGACTGGTATAGGTGTACTATTTTGTGTGCAGTAAATAGGGGTGTACTACACGCATAAAACACTCTAGGAAGAATAGTATAGTGCATTTCTACTGTGCAGCTTCTGAGCGGTTCTGCAGCTCTTTTCTCGGTTTAGGTAGAAGTTGCCGCTGTGTGTCGCAGGCACAGACCAGCGACTAAAATCGCTAACCAATAAAGCTCCACAAAAGTTAATGTTAAGGACTGGTATAGGTGTACTATTTGGTGTGCAGTATATAGGGGTCTAATACACGCATAAAAAACTTTCAAACATACTATATAATATATACTATATACTATACTATATAATATATAGTGCATTTCAACTGTGCAGCATTTCTACTTCGCAGCTTCTGAGCGGTTCTGCTGCAGCTCTTTTCTCGGTTTAGGTAGAAGTTGCTGCTGTGTGTCGCAGGCACAGACTAGTGACTAAAATCGCTAACCAATAAAGCTCCACAAAAGTTAATTTAAGGACTGGTATAGGTGTACTATTTTGTGTGCAGTAAATAGGGGTGTACTACACGCATAAAATTCTTTCACATATAGGAAGAATAGTATAGTGTATTTCAACTGTGCAGCATTGTGACTGCTGAGAGGTTCTGCAGCGATACTACAAAGAGTGACAAACGCAATTAGAAAAAAGTATTATAACTGCTGTGATAGACCAGTGGCCCCCGTCCCTGTCTTCTTGGGTAAATACAGAGGCATAAAAGGCCTTTTGTGTCCGTTGAATGCCTAATTTTTGGGGCCACAGAATACAAAGTTCTTTGCTGTCAGATGAATGCCTGTTGGCTAATTTTTGGGGCCTGTACTGGCCGACACTTACTTCTTTATCCAGGCTGTGAATGCCTAATTTTTCAGACTGGAATTGAAAATCAATTCCGCTAAATTGTGGAACGGATGTGGACCCATTTTACAGACGTGTGAATGGACCCTATATGTATTTGACATGTATTTACCAGCTGCTGTCAGTTCTGGCTGATTTAGGCCGAGCTATTACAATAAAACCGAGCAATATTACAAAAAACGAAATAAATGTTATAACTGTATAAACGATTTATATAACTTATAAAAAAAAAAACATTTATGGCAACTTTTCCAATAGCAGGATCATCTCCTGCACCCCCTTCATAGCCTGGCCTTGCGTCTCTTCCATGGCCTTCATGCGCTCCTGAATTGACAACATTTTTCAGATAAGAAAAGAATGCTTGTCGTTGTCGATCACAAATTTGCTTAATACTTCTGTTATGTCATTGTCCATGTTGTGGGACTATGTGTGCACAGCTAGTAATTATTTTGTGGCTGCATATATGACCTGGAGGTTTTTAATGTTCGCCTCCCATTGAAATGAATGGGGCCTGCCGGCGAACCCGCGGTTCGCGAACATTTACCCGCGTTCGCGCGATCACGTTCGCGAGCCGTCCCGGGAGATGTTCGTCCATCCCTACTCATAGCTACTCTTGGTGGGCGCTGGAACAGGTCCTGCTGTGAAATATTATATCAATAATTGTAATTACATGCACCTGTTGAACAGGGGCAGAAAAATTGGGCCTTTGGTGGTGGTGGTCGTGGTGCTGGTGTTGCCACAACACTGTATGCCCTCATAGTTACTCTTGGTGGGCGCAGGGATGGGCCCTGCTGTGAAATATTAGATCAAGAATTGTAATTACATGGCCCTGTTGAACAGGGGCAGAAAAATTGGGCCTTAGGCACTGGTGCCATAACACTGCAACCCCTCACAGATACTCTAGTTGGAGCGCATGAATGAGCCCTGCTGCAAAGTATTACAGCAAAAATTTTAATTACACG
This sequence comes from Rana muscosa, assembly GCA_029206835.1. NCBI lineage: Eukaryota > Metazoa > Chordata > Amphibia > Anura > Ranidae > Rana > Rana muscosa. The sequence goes on from CM055118.1 coordinate 739,666,443, forward strand.
CCCCTGTTAAACAGGGGCAGAAAAATTGGGCCTTAGCCACTGGTGGCGGTGCCACAACACTGCAACCCCTCACAGAAACTCTAGTTGGAGCGCAGGAATGAGTCCTGATGCAAATTATTGCATCAAACATTTTAATTACACGCCCCTGTTAAACAGGGGCAGAAAAATTGGGCCTTAGCCACTGGTGGCGGTGCCCAGAACCAAAAATGTTCTTACAAGCTATCAGCATGATCATTGAGGAGGAAGAGGATAGTCACTCAGCATCAGCATAGGCAGTCTTGAAGGGATCTGACATTCCAAAAAAATTATTCGGTTATATCAGCATCAGGTGCTTGGTAGCTGGTGGTTATCCAAGACTGATTCATTTTTATGAAGGTCAGCCGATCGACCGAGTTAGTGGACAGGCGCACCCTGTGATCGGTTACAAAGCCTCCAGCAGCACTGAATGTGCGTTCCGAAAGAACGCTGGATGCAGGACAGGCCAGTAGCTCAATTGCATACTGTGCAAGCTCTGTCCAGTGATCCATCCCCAAGACCCAGTAACCTAGAGGATTTTTGGTGGGAAAGGTGTCCAAGTCTGATCTTGTCCCTAGGTTTTCCTGCACCATGTAAAACAGACGCTGGCGATGGTTGCTGGAACCCGAATCTTCTCCACCGCTTCTTCTGTGACTGACCGAAGCCTCTGCAACACGTTATCCAGGACCAGGAATTTGTAACCTCCCAGGCTCTGGGAACGCGTTGCACAAACCTTTCTGCAAAGGCTCCCGAAGATGTTTCATCTTCTGTTCCCTCTGCAAAAGCAAGAGAAGGTCCGCAACCTTACCCTTACCCCAGCCAGTAATGATCCCTCTCCTTGATACCATGAATACGAGGATCCTTACGCAGGCTTTGCAGGATCAGGGAGGCCATGCAGCGTAGGTTTGCTGAGGCATTCGGTCCGGAGTCCTCTGGGTCACGAAGGACGACATGATCCGCAGCCACCTCCTCCCAGCCAAGTACAAGTACATAGGTTTCTTGGGACTTTAATTGATCCCTTGAAGACTGCTGCTGATGCTGAGTGCTAGGCTCCACCTCCATGTTGACACAATCCTCCTCCTCCTCCTCTTCCTGTGTGATAGGCGGGCCAGCAGGAACACTGTCTGGATAAAAGGAGCCTTGAGAGGTAAGGAAGTCCTCCACTTCCTCCCTCTGTTCTGCCTCAAGTGCCCTGTCCATTATTCCACGCAGTATGTGCTCCAACAGGTGGACAAGAGGGACAGTGTCACTGATGCATGCACTGTCACTGCTCACCATCCTCGTGGCCTTCTCAAATGGTGACAGGACAGTGCATGCATCCCTGATCATGACCCACTGGCATGGCAAAAAAAACAAGCTCCCCTGACCCTGTTCTCGTGCCATATTGGCACAGATACTCATTGATGGCCCTCTGCTGCGTGTGCAGCCGCTGCAGCATGGCCAACGTTGAGTTCCACCTGGTGGGCATGTCACAGATTAGGCAGTTCTTGGGCAGGTTGTATTCCTTTTGGAGGTCAGCCAGCTGAGCACAGGCATTATATAACCGGCGGAAATGCACACAGAGTTTCCTAGCCTGCCTCAGGACATCCAGTAAGCCTGGGTACCTGCCCAAGAACCGCTGCACCACCAAATTAAGGACGTGAGCCAAACAGGGCACATGGGTCAGTTGTCCCTGTCGGAGGGCGGAGAGGAGGTTGGTGCCATTGTCGCAAACCACCATTCCTGGCTTAAGCAGATCTGACAGAATCTCTGCCCCAGTGTGGCTCCTGTCCCCCAACCTCATCAGCTGGGATCTCCAACCCCACTGTACCTTCAGTCCTCTCTGAAACCTGCACTGAGAGGAATGAAGGTGTAGAATTAGGTGTGTCACAGCCAAGTACTTGCGGGCACTCTGCTAGCAGTACACCGACGTCCGATTATAGCAGGCAAATTTCCCTGCCCCAGCTCCTGGACCGTCGAAAGAAGTTCACTCCCAGCCATCCACATGCCCAGCGGTTGAATGCTAGCTTGGCTAAATTGCTAGCACTTCAACTGCTGCCTTTTCAGTTGGTAGACTTGGCCCCCTTCCATGAGTTTGTGCAATGTGTGGTTCCTCAGTGGCAGGTTCCAAAACGCCACTTTTTCTCACGGAAGGCGATTCCGGCTCTCTACCGGCATGTGGAAGGCAATGTCCATGCCTAGCTGGACAGGGCGGTCAGCGGTAAGGTACATATTACCGCTGACTCATGGTCTAGCAGGCATGGACAGGGACGTTACCTTTCTTTCACGGCCCATTGGGTCACTCTTTTGGCAGCTGGGAAGGATGCAGGACAAGGTGCAGTAGTGTTGGAGGTTGTTTCGCCGCCACGCCTTAAAAATGCTACTACTGGTTGTGACACACCTCTCTCCTCCACCTCCTCCTCTTCTTCTTCCTCCATGGCCTCTTCCTGTGCTTTGTCCTCGGAACCAGCGGTGCTCCGTAGGCGTTCAAGGGGCTACGCAAGTACGCAGGCAAAAATATGCCATACCGTGCTTGCGCTGGTGTGTTTGGGGGACAGGAGCCACACTGGGGCAGAGGTTCTGTCAGCTCTGCAGGGGCAGGCCGAGAGGTGGTTGACGCCACGCCAGCTTAAGCCAGGAATGGTGGTTTGCGACAATGGTACCAACCTCCTCTCCACCCTCCGACAGGGACAACTGACCCATGTGCCCTGTGTGGCTCACGTCCTTAACCTGGTGGTGCAGCGGTTCTTGGGCAGGTACCCGGGCTTACAGGATGTCCTGAGGCAGGCCAGGAAAGTCTGTGTGCATTTCTGCAGATCATATAATGCCAGTGCTCGGCTGGCTGAGCTGCAAAAGGAGTTGAACCTGCCCAAGAACCGCCTTATATGTGACATGCCCACCAGGTGGAACTCAACGTTGGCCATGCTGCAGCGGCTGCACACGCAGCAGAGGGCCATCAATGAGTACCTGTGCGACTACGGCACCAGGACAGGGTCAGGGGAGCTTGGGTTTTTTTCACCACGCCAGTGGGGCATGATCAGGGATGCATGCACTGTCCTGGCACCATTTGAGGAGGCCACGAGGATGGTGAGCAGTGACAGTGCATGCATCAGTGACACTGTACCTCTTGTCCACCTGTTGGAGCATACGCTGGGTGGAATAATGGACAGGGCACTTGAGGCAGAACAGAGGCAGGAAGAGGAGGACTTCCTTGCCTCTCAAGGCCCCCTTTACCCAGACAGTGTTCCTTCTGTCCCACCCATCACACAGGAAAAGGACGAGGAGGAGGAGGATTGTGTCAGCATGCAGGTGGAGCATGGCACTCAGCATCAACAGCAGAACTCTTTTAGGGATGATTTACAGTCCCAACAAACCCGTGGACTTGTACGTGGCTGGGAGGAGGTGGCTGCGGATCATGTCGTCCTTAGTGACCCAGAGGACTCCGGACCGAATGCGTCAGCTAACCTACGCTGCATGGCCTCCCTGATCCTGCAAAGTCTGCGGAAGGATCCTCGTATTCTTCGGATCAAGGAGAGGGACCATTACTGGCTGGCCTCTCTCCTTGATCCACGGTACAAGGATAAGGTTGCGGACCTTATCTTGCCGTCGCAGAGGGATCAGAGGATGAGAAAACTCCGGGAGGCCTTGCAGAAAGGTCTGTGCAACGCATTCCCAGAGACTGGGAGGTTACAAACTCCTGGTCCTGGACATCGAGTTGCTGAGGCTTCGGCCAGTAGCAGAAGGAGCGGTGGAGAAGGTGGCCGTCTGTCTGATGCGTTCAGACAATCTTTTAGTCCGCAGCTTCAAGGTATGATCGGTTTCAGCAACCATCGCCAGCGTCTGATATACATGGTGCAGGAATACCTAGGGGCAAGGTCAGACTTGGACACCTTTCCCACTGAAAATCCTCTGGCTTACTGGGTCTTGAGGATGGATCACTAGCCAGAGCTTGCACAGTATGCAATTGAGCTACTGGCCTGTCCTGCATCCAGCTTTCTTTCGGAACGCACATTCAGTGCTGCTGGAGGCTTTGTAACCGATCACAGGGTGTGCCTGTCCACCGACTCCTTCGATCGGCTGACCTTCATAAAAATGAATCAGTCTTGGATAACCACCAGCTACCAAGCACCTGATGCTGATGTAACCGAATAATTTTTTTTGAATGTCAGATCCTTTCAAGACTGCCTATGCTGATGCTGAGTGACTATCCTCTTCCTCCTCAATGATCATGCTGATAGCTTGTAAGAACATTTTTGTCATGGATCACAGGGTTATTTTGAAATGTCACATCCCTTCAAGACTGCCTATGCTGATGCTGAGTGACTGTCCTGTTATGTTGACTGACAATCCTCCTCCTCCTCAATGATCCGATTCATGAGGATAGCCTGGAAGAACATTTTTGTTTCTGGGTGCCGCCACCAGTGGCTAAGGCACAATTTTTCAGCCCCTGTTTAACAGGGGCATGTAATTACAATTTTTTATGCAATGCTTTGCAGCAGGGCTCATTCCTGCACTCCAACTAGAGTATCTGGGAGAGGTTGCAGTGTCGTGGCACCAGCACCAGTGCCTAAGGCCCAATTTTTCAGCCCCTGTTTAACAGGGGCGTGTAATTACAATTTTTGATGCAATACTTTGCAACAGGGCTCATTGCTGTGCTCCAAGTACAGTATCTGTGAGGAGTTGCAGTGTTGTGGCACCAGTGCCTAAGGCCCAATTTTTCAGCCCCTGTTTAACAGGGGCGTGTAATTACAATTTTTGATGCAATACTTTGCAACAGGGCTCATTGCTGTGCTCCAAGTACAGTATCTGTGAGGGGTTGCAGTGTTGTGGCACCAGTGCCTAAGGCCCAATTTTTCAGCCCCTGTTTAACAGGGGCGTGTAATTACAATTTTTGATGCAATACTTTGCAACAGGGCTCATTGCTGTGCTCCAAGTACAGTACCTGTGAGGGGTTGCAGTGTTGTGGCACCAGTGCCCAAGGCCCAATTTTTCTGCCCCTGTTCAACAGGGGCATGTAATTACAATTCCTGATATAATAGTTCACAGCAGGGCGTTCCAGCGCCCATCAAGAGTAACTGTGAGGGCTCACAGTGTTGTGGCAACACCAACATGTAAGGGGCAAATTTCAGCAGAGTATATACGGCAGGCCCCTACTTTCAAACATCCAACTTACAAACGACTCCTACTTGCAAAAGGAAGGAGACGACAGGAAGTGAGAGGAAATCTACCCCTAGGAAGGGAAATTCTCTCCTGTAAGAGTTAATATGGGAAAAAGATGTCTACTCTCTACTGATGCTTTATCACCAATCCTTGTTTCAATAAAAAACCCACTTTTCAAAAACATTTGTCATTGGGACGGAAAGTGAGGTGAAATGTTCTGAACAGGTGCACAGACAGCAAAACAAATGTTACAGGGGTGATAACCCTTCCCTATGTTTTCCAAAAAGCTTAAAAATTGATTTTTTTGTCTGGAGCTACACTTAAACAATGTACCTGTTCAAAATTACAAACAGATTCTACTTAAGAACAAACCTACAATCCCTGTCTTGTTTGCACCACCTGTATACTGCTGTTCAGAGTATATAGGGCCTTTTTTTATTTTAGGTGCGGGGTTCTCCTTAATATCCATACAAGCCCCAAGGGGGCTGGTAATGGGCTGGGGTAGGGGGGGTGATGGGGTAGCCATGCCATTTTTCTCAAAGATTTTCATCCATATTACCGGGACCAGACATTACATTAAAGCCGCAAGCAGTTTTAAATGGCTTTTTTTCCATGCAAATCGAAGTTTTAAAAACGTCAGTTTTTTCGGCAGCGGTCATTTTAATGATGCATAAAGTGAAAAAAAAAGTGAAATATTCCTTTAAATGTCGTACCTGGGAGGTGTTTATAGTATGACTGTGAAGTGGCATGTGTTTCCTGTGTTTAGAACAGTCCCTGCACAAAATGACATTTCTAAAAGAAAAAAAAGTACAGTAATTTAAAACTGCTTTAATGTAATGTCTGGTCCCCGCAATATGGATGCAAATCATTGAGAAAAATGACATGGGTACCCCCCCCCAGCCCATTAACAGCCCCTTTGGGTCTTGTATGGATATTAAGGGGAACCCTGCACCCAAATTAAAAAAAGGAAAGGCGTGGGACCCCCAGGCCCTATATACTCTGAACAGCAGTATACAGGCGGTGCAAACAAGACAGTGACTGTAGGTTTGTTGTTACGTAGAATCTGTTTGTAATTTTGAACTGGTACATTTTTAAAGTGTAGCTCCAGCCAAAAAATCTATTTTTAAGCTTTTTGGAGAACATAGGGAAGGGTTATCACCCCTGTAACAGTTGTTTTGCTGTCTGTGCACCTCTTCAGAAGATTTCACCTCACTTTCTGTCCCAATGACAATTGGTTTTTGAAAATGTTTGGTTTTTAGGTGCACACTGTGCAAAGGACACAGTATACTAACTGAAAATACTGCAGGTCCCTGCCTGTGGTATTAGTATGAGAACACCAGCAATTGTATTCAGGTTAGCTTTAGGTGCACACTGTGCAAAGGACACAAAAGCAAAATACTGCAGCTCCCTGCCTGTATTTGTATCAGAACACCACCAATTGTATTGAGGTAAGCTTTAGGTGCACACTGTGCAAAGGACACTAAAGAAAAATACTGCAGCTCCCTGCCTGTATTTGTATCAGAACACCAGCAATTGTATTGAGGTAAGATTTAGGTGCACACTGTGCAAAGGACACTAAAGGAAAATACTGCAGCTCCCTGCTTGTATTTGTATCAGAACACCAGCAATTGTATTGAGGTAAGCTTTAGGTGCACACTGTGCAAAGGACACTAAAGCAAAATACTGCAGCTCCCTGCCTGTATTTGTATCAGAACACCAGCAATTGTATTGAGGTAAGCTTTAGGTGCACACTGTGCAAAGGACACTAAAAAAAAATACTGCAGCTCCCTGCCTGTATTTGTATCAGAACACAGGCAATTGTATTGCGGTAAGCTTTAGGTGCACACTGTGCAAAGGACACTAAAACAAAATGCTGCATCTCCCTGCCTGTATTTGTATGAGAACACCAGCAATTGTATTGAGGTAAGCTTTAGGTGCACACTGTGCAAAGGACACTAAAGCAAAATACTGCAGCTCCCTGCCTGTATTTGTATCAGAACACCAGCAATTGTATTGAGGTAAGCTTTAGGTGCACACTGTGCAAAGGACACTAAAGCAAAATACCTGCCTGTATTTGTATCAGAACACAGGCAATTGTATTGCGGTAAGCTTTAGATGCACACTGTACAAAGGACACTAAAGCAAAATACTGCATCTCCCTGCCTGTATTTGTATGAGAACACCAGCAATTGTATTGAGGTAAGCTTTAGGTGCACACTATGCAAAGGACACTAAATCAAAATACTGCAGCTCCGTGCCTGTATTTGTATCAGAACACCAGCAATTGTATTGAGGTAAGATTTAGGTGCACACTGTGCAAAGGACACTTAAGCAAAATACTGCAGCTCCCTGCCTGTATTTGTATCAGAACACCAGCAATTGTATTTAGGTAAGCTTTAGGTGCACACTGTGCAAAGAACACTAAATCAAAATACTGCAGCTCCGTGCCTGTATTTGTATCAGAACACCAGCAATTGTATTCAGGTAAGCTTTAGGTGCACACTGTGGAAAGGACACAGTACACTAAGTGAAAATACTGCAGCTAGCACAATCACCTGCCTGCCTGTCAGTATAGAAAATAACAGGAACGGATCTAGCTAAACTGAATACAGTGTGTAAATATATATACAACACCTAGGATGTATATATGTCCTCTACACACTGTAACTGAAGCTAACTGACTCGCCTGCCTGCTCTATCTAACTTAAATAAATGACACTATCTCTCTCTCTCTGTCTCTAACCACCGCTGCAACACACTACACAAGGCCGCCACGCAGGTGGCCTTCTATAGTGTGGGGCGTGTACTAAACCCCTGAGACATAATTGGCCAAAGCCACCCTGGCTTTGGCCAATTATGGCTCTCCGTTTTTTCCGCGCTGTGATTGGCCAAAGCATGCGGGTCATAGTGGCCAATCATCAGCCAGCAATGCACTGCGATGCCGCAGTGAATTATGGGCCGTGACGCGCCACTCGAATTTGGCGCGAACGGCCCATAATGTTCGAAATTCGGCGAACGGCCGAACAGACGATGTTCGGGTCGAGCATGGGTTTGACTCGAACTCAAAGCTCATCCCTACCGAACAGCCAATGTTCGAGTCGAACATGGGTTTGACTCGAACACGAAGCTCATCCCTAATCCTCACTGGCATTGCACCTGGATCTCATTAGAGACATGTTTCCCCTGCTTGGAACCAGGAATGCTCTTATCCTGAACAGTCGTCTTTTGCCTCCTGAAGGTTTGACTTTTGAAACCCACATCTTGCAGAAAGTCCTCAGGGGTCAGATAGTACTCCACCAGGGCCACCAGATGATTTGCTTCCTTTGGGTTAGCTTTCTTTGCAAATCCCTGTATGTGAGTTAGAAGGGCGTGCATTAATCAGTTTCTATCAACTTTATTGATAACCTGGGTTCGTGTGGAGATCTCTGGCTGCAAACACTTTTAGATAACATGCATGAGGTCGTACATTTGTATGACTCAAGTCAAAATATGCTTTCTGGGGCTCCCCTGTCAGAAAGGGGGCAAAAAACTCATTGAGCCTTGGGTAGGCTTTCATGCTCATCCACTCTCAAATATGCATATGCAAGGAAGGCCTTCACATTGTCCTTAGTAGTCATCTTTTGCAGCATTGCTTGTTCTTGCTTGCACTCAGAAGCCTTCTACCTGCAGTGCCCTTTCAGCCAAGGCTTGGATCTGCCTCTGCAACTGCAGGTTAATAACGTTCTGCTCTCTTATTGCAGAATGGGTAGAATCCACAAGTATTTTATTTTTTTTGTGTTTTTGCTTGTTCCTGCTGAGTGGGATTAGCTTGTTGCAGACTAGTATTAATGTGATCTTGGTTGGCATTGGTAACCTGCCGGTGTGCTTTCACCTGCACAAGCTATTTAATCACCTTTCATGCTAGTTTCTACGAAAATCGAACTTATAACTGACATAATAATAATAATTCAGTAATTCTAAAATTACATACCGTATATTCTCGAGTATAAGCCGACTTTTCCAGCACATGTTTTGTGTGCTGAAAATGCCCCCTCGGCTTATACTCGAGTCACCTTTTTGCGCCTGATCTCCTGGACTTTGGGGACCAGGTACCGGCTGGCCGTAAGTCCCCTGGACCCCAACCTTGGCACACATGTAGCCCTACTCTTCCTCTACAAGTGTGCAGGGGTTGTCCAGGGGACCTACGGCCGGGGAGCACCTATTTTTCAAACCGGGCACCCCTTCCATAGACTCCCATGTTAAACGGTTATTTCTCCGGTGACTTTGGGGACGCGGTACCGGCTGGTCGTAGGTCCCCTGGACCAGAGCCCCATTTCTCCTCTATAAGTGTGCAAAGTTTTTTGTCTAGGGGACCTACGACCGGGGAGCACTGATTTTTCAAAGCCGGGCACCCCTTCCATAGACTCCCATGTTAAACGTCAGTCTAGACATGGACACAGTGAGGCATGGGCACAGTGAGGCATGGACACAGTGAGGCATGGACAAAGTGAGGCATGGACAAAGTGAGGCATGCACATGGACACAGTGAGGCAAAGTGAGGCACAGTGAGGCATGCAGATGGACACCCTAGGCTTATACTTGAGTCAATATGTTTTCCCAGTTTTTTTGTGGTAAAATTAGGTGCCTCGGCTTATATTCGGGTCTGCTTATACTCGAGTATATACGGGTAATTCTCAAAATAATTATATGAATTTTCTGCATTTTAAAAATAGTTTTTAATCTTTATTAAAAACAAGCAATTCATCCAAGTGGTTAAAAAAACAAGATACAAAAATACTGCTGGACTGGTTGATACAGTATCTCACAAAAGTGCGTACACCCCTCACATTTTTGTAAATATTTTATTATATCTTTTCATGTGACAACACTGAAGAAATTACACTTTGCTACAATGAAAAGTAGTGTGTGTACAGCTTGTATAACAGTGTCAATTTGCTGTCCCCTCAAAATAACTCAACACACAGTCATTAATGTCTAAACCCTAAGTGAAAATGTCCAAATTGGGCCCAAAGTGTCAATATTTTGTGTGGCCACCATTATTTTCCAGCACTGCCTTAACCCTCTTGGGCATGGAGTTCACCAGAGCTTCACAGGTTGCCACTGGAGTCCTCTTCCACTCCTCCATGATGACATCAGGGAGCTAGTGGATGTTAGAGACCTTTCGCTCCTCCATCTTCCGTTTAAGGATACCCCACAGATGCTCAATAGGGTTTAGGTCTGGAGACATGCTTGGCCAGTCCATCACCTTTACCCTCAGCTTCTTTAGCAAGGCGGGGTTCGTTTTGGAGGTGTGTTTGGGGTTGTTATCATGTTGGAATACTGCCCTGTGGCCCAGTCTCTGAAGGGAGGTGATCATGCTCTGCTTCAGTATGTCACAGTACATGTTGGCATTCATGGTTCCCTCAATGAACTGTAGCTCCCCAGTGCCGGCAACACTCATGCAGCCCCAGACCATGACACTCCCACCACCATGCTTGAATGTAGACAAGACACACTTGTCTTTGTACTCCTCACCTGGTTGCCACCACACACGCTTGACACCACCTGAACCAAATAGGTTTATCTTGGTCTCATCAGACCACAGGACATGGTTCCAGTAATCCATGTCCTTAGTCTGCTTGTCTTCAGCAAACTGTTTGCGGGATTTCTTGTGCATCATCTTTAGAAGAGGCTTCCTTCTGGGACAACAGCCATGCAGACAAATTTGATGCAGTGTGTGGCGTATAGTCTGAGCACTGACAGGCTGACCTCCCACCCCTTCAACCTCTGCAGCAATGCTGGCAGCACTCATATGTCTATTTCCCAAAGACAATCTCTGGATATGATGCTGAGCACGTGCACTCAACTTCTTTGCTCGACTTTTCTTTGGTTGAGGCCTGTTCTGAGTGGAACCTGTCCTGTTAAACCACTGTATGGTCTTGGCCACCATGCTGCAGCTCAGTTTTAGGGTCTTGGCAATCTTCTTATAGCCTAGGCCATCTTTATGTAGAACAACAATTATTTTTTTCAGATCCTCAGAGAGTTCTTTGCCATGAGGTGCCATGTTTAACTTCCAGTGACCAGTATGAGAGAGTGAGAGCGATAACACCAAATTTAACACATCTTCTCCCCATTCATACCTGAGGCCTTGTAACACTAACGAGTCACATGACACTGGGGATGAAAAATGGCGAATTGGACCCAATATGGACATTTTCACTTAGGGGTGTACTCACTTTTGTTGCCAGTGGTTTAAACATTAATGGTATGTGGAGTTATTTTGAGGGGACAGCAAATTTACACTGTTATACATTCACTACTTTACATTGTAGCAACGTGTAATTTCAGCGTTGTCACATGAAATGATATAAGAAAATATTTACAAAAATGTGAGGGGTGTACTCACTCTTGTGAGATACTGTATGTTACCTATCAAAAAAAGTTGTTATGTCTAATGAAACGAAGCATTAGAATATTAGTCGCTATAATGTGGTCACACATGTTTTTTCAATAACATGGTTTTCAAGGGAACTCTTTTAAAATGTTAAATCTCAGAAAGGGAAAACATATTAAGCTCAAAGATGCATTCAAGGGTATGCCCTGGTTTAACATTCTAGAGAGAAAATTAGGATAATTAAAAAGGTAAAAGGAAGCAATAGAGAATTCTATGTGATAAAAAGGGGAAAATGCAACATAAAGAAAGTAAAATGAGTGGTATAAAATGTAGTTATAATAATGGTAGATATAATCATTCTACCTATAAAAGAGAAGAATGTAAGTAAAAGTGTGCTAATGTAGCAGTGGCTAACCTTTTTTCAACTTTTTTGTACTAAACAATTTTCAAAATCCCATGCACTATTTCAAGCCACTTTAAGCAAAATTCACAGCAGGAACATTTTTTTTATTGTCAAGATATAATCCTGAAATGAAAACACACAATCATCTTTCAGTTTCTGAAAAACAGAGAAAGGAATACAAAAAATGGAGGGATTAAAAACTGTACCACAAAAGCCTGCAGAAAAGATAGGTGGCCCAAGAATGACAACATAATAGAAGAGGTACAGAAGATAAAAATATACCACTGTGCCACTATATCTAACAGTGGCAGTGCCAACATTTTCAAAACATTTCCAATACCCCACAACACACTTTATGGTGTTCTAGTTCGATAATAAGGTAAATGCTACAATAAAAAAGATATACGGAGAACAAGTCTTCAGAAGCCATCAGAAGCTTTTAATATTCTTACTAATAATTACACTCATTTATTAGGATCACACTAGACATGTGCACTGCAAAATTCGGAATTCGGAAATTCGGAAATTCGAAGATTCGGAAATTCGAAGATTCGGAAATTCTGAAATTTTCTAATCCTGTTTTTTCGAATTTCCAATTGTCTAATTTTCTAATTTCCGATTTTCGAATTTCCGAATTTTCTAATTTTCAAATTCTGAATTTTCGAATTTCCGATTTTCGAATTTCCGAATTCAGAATTTTCGAAGTTCGAATTTTCGATTTTTGAATTTTCAAATTTCCGATTTTAAAATTTTCGAATTTCCGATTTTCGAAATTTTCGAATTTTCGAATTTTCAAATTCAGAATTTTCGAATTTCCGATTTTCACATTTCCGATTTTCGAATTATCATAATTCTGAATTTTTAAATTTCAAATTTTTGAATTTTCAAAACTTCTAAATTTTTACATTTCGGAATTTCTAAATTTCGCAAATTCTTAATTTTGGAAATTCGAAATTTCGAAAATTCGGAATTCGAAAATTCGGAAGTTCGAAAATTCAGAATTCCGATAATCCGAAAATTCGGAAATTAAAAAATTCGGAAATTTCGGAATCAACGAATTTGTCAAAATTCGTTAGAAAACGAATTCGGAACTAAACTAATTGCACATGTCTAGATCACACACCTAGGCAAATCAAACAAAGCACACAATGTGAATATGTAATATATTTTGTGAATGAATGTGCCTATCAATCAATAATTAGATCCAGAGACAGGTGGAATAATGTGCATTTCTAGATTTCTTCTTTAGAAGTCACACTTGGCATTATCCTGCTTATACCTTGAAAGTTTTATAAAGTAGGAGGGGTAGGGTTAGGCTTATCTCCTTTACAGGAAAAGTCACAAATCTGTCTATATGACTGGATCTATTGGTTGTTCTGTTTCAAATGCTACTCTATGTACTGGCATGCCTCCATAGTCCTAGTCTGTCTGGACATTATAGTCACCTGTTGATTTGGCTCCATTCACAGGCAGCTTAACTATTCAATAAGACACATAAGTTGAATCCAACACAAAGTTTCTACAGATAACTGCAGTACAGAAGAAGTTTTTCAAGTTTTCCTTTTCAAGTGTAAGAAGACAATAAGGTTGATTTACTAAGACCCCCTGCACACTGGGGTGTTTTTCAGGTGCTTTAGCGCTAAAAATAGCGATTGTAAAGCACCTGAAAAATGCCTCATCTGCAGTCCCAGTGTGAAAGCCTGAGTGCTTTCGCACTGGGGCAGTGCGTTTGTAGGACATTAGAAAAAGTCCTGCAAGCAGCATCTTTGGGGCGGTTTGTGAGCGGTGTATGCACCTCTCCTAAACCACCCCTGCCCATTGGAATGCATGGGCAGCGCTGCCTAAGCGCCTGCAAAGCGATTCGGCACCGGCGCTACACGGGCACTTTTAACCCCTTCTAGGGGGTTAAAAGCGCCGCGCTCCTGCCCAAATAGCGCCAAAGCAGCGCTTTACCACTACCACCCCAGTGTGAAAGGGGTCTTAAGGCAAATCAACTGTGTTCTCATTTTCACTAGAGCTTAGTGAATGTGGTGAAGCCCTGCTGATTTCCATCATCTTAACATGTGAAAGCAATGCTGTTGATTTTTTTCCTTGCCTTTAGGTCCCTTTCACACTGGGGCAGGAGGTGCGGTGGCGGTAAAGCGCCGCTATTTTTAGCGCCACTATACCATCAGAATTGCGGCGTATTCGGCCGCTAGTGGAGCGGTTTTAACCCTCCGCTTGCGGATGAAAAAGGGTTAATACCGCCGGCAATGCGCCTCTGCAGAGGCGCATTGCCGGCGGTATAGCCGCGGTTTCCCATTGCTTTCAATAGTAAGGAGCAGTGGAGGAGCGGTAAACACACCGCTCCTCTCACCACTCCAAAGATGCTGCTAGCAGGACTTTTGGAGCGGTCCTGCTAGCGCACCGCTCCAGTGTGAAAGCCTGAGGGCTTTCACACTGGAGAAACAGCAGCCGCTGTTTAGGGTCGGTTTGCAGGCGCTATTTTTAGCGCAATAGCACCTGCAAACCGCTCCAGTGTGAAAGGGGTCTTAGTAAATCAGCCTCAATGAGTTTCCAAAGCCCTGTCTCTAACACTGACCAAGGGAACTTGGAGGAAACAGGGACAGTCTAGCTAGAACTGTTACATAGAGGTGAGGGGGTATGGTTGTGAGGGCATGGGCCATCATCCCTAATAGAAATACGCAAGAAAATTCCCCCAATATAATGGGATTATAGCGGCCCAAAGAAAAAAGGAGAGTCATATATAAACAGAAATATATATATAAAAAATATTACAAATTTATTTTAACCACTTCAGACGTGGGAGAATTGGCTTCCCAATGACTGGGCCATTTTTTGAGATTCGGCACTTCGTCGCTTTAACTGACAATTGTGTGGTTGTGCAACGTTGCACCCAAACAAAATTTACGTCCTTTTTTTCCCACAAATAGAGATTTCTTTTGGTGGTATTTGATCACCTCTGCGGTTTTTATTTTTTGCGCTATAAACAAAAAAAGAGCGACAATTTTGAAAAAAAAACATTCTTCTTACCTTTTTGCTATACTAAATATCCCCAAAAAATAAATAAAAAAACATTTTTTTTCCTCAGTTTAGGCCGATATGTATTCTTCTACATATTTTTGGTGAAAAAAAACGCAATGAGCATATATTGACTGGTTTGCGCAAAAGTTATAGCGTCTACAAAATAGGGGATAGTTTTATGGCATTTTTATTATTATTTTTTTTTACTAGTAATGGCTGCGATCAGCGATTTTTATCGTGACTGCGATATTGCGGCGGACACATTGGACACTTTTTACACTATTTTGGGACCATTGTCATTTATACAGCGATCAGTGCTATAAAAATGCACTGATTACTGTGTAAATGACACTGGCAGGGAAGGGGTTAACCACTAGGGGGCGAGGAAGGGGTTAAGTGTGTCCTAGGGAGTGATTCTAATTGTGTGGGGGCTGGGCTACAAGTGACACGACGCGCCCGCTAGGCTGCAGTTTCAAAGTAACGTACACGTACGTTGCTTTGCCTGCCCGTGCAATTCTGCCGACGTAAATGTACGTTAGGCAGTCGGCAAGTGGTCAAAAAACTGACATACAACAAGAAAAGATTAGTGTGCAATTAAAAAGAACCATAAGTACAAAACAAAGATGCACATATATTAGCATGATGGTATAGGCATATTACAGCTGGATGAAAACAGCTGCAAATCGTGAAACCCCAACGCTTTTCAAAATAAAGATTCCTTCTTCGGGGGAGTTGATAGAAAGAAGCAGGATATTTGTTTTATAAACAAGCAAAAATATATAATAATTTAAATCTTTAAAAATAGTATAAATATATGTTGTAAACATGTCTTTAGAATTTTATATTGCAATATCTATGCACACAGTATACTTTCTAGAACTGTACCATCTAGCACTGAAAATAAAGTTAGAAACAGAGGGATGTACCAAATCACAAATAAACAAGTCATATTGGCCATAAACCACCACTAGATGTCAGCATATATCAGAAAAATAATAACCAGATACAATTCAATGCAATAACAGAAATATATGCATACAACACTTGTCATTTTAACATGCAGTTTTCACTAATATTAACCTGATCCTAACTGTTTATGGCAATATTAGACTGGCAAATAAATGTAGAACTATAGGCAAAACTAGTATAGAGAAAGGGATGGTCACAACCAGTGACAATCAGTTCATTTTTTGCCATCTGTGTAGCCATTGGGAAGATTTCCCTTCACTTTCTGTCCCATAGCCAAAATAGAAAGTGAGAGAAAATCCCTGAAAACTGAGGGAATCCCTTGGGGACCCCTGGGTTGCCAGAACTAGTGTCTTCTTATGCCTCGTACACAAGACCGGTTTTCCTGACATGCCAAAAACCGAAGTTTTTCCCGACGTGATTCCTTTCAAGCTTGCCTTGCATACACACGTTCAGGCAAAAAAACGCTCGACCAAAGCGCGGTGACGTACAACACGTACGACGGCACTATAAAGGGGAAGTTCCATTCAAATGGCGCCACCCTTTGGGCTACATTTGCTGATCCTCGTGTTAGTAAAAGTTTGGTGAGAGCCGATTCGCGCTTTTCAGCCTCGTGCCTTTCAGTTCGTTACAGCATGATGAATGTGCTATCTCCATTACGAACGCTAGTTTTACCAGAACGAGCGCTCCCGTCTCATACTTGACTCTGAGCATGCGTGGTTTTTTTCCCCTCGGAAAAGCATATACACGACCGTTTTTCGGGATGAGAAAAAGACTGACAGGAAACACGACGAGAAAAAAGAGAGCTGGTTTTAATTTTTTTGCAGCCAGTTTTTTCATTGAGAAAACTGCTAGGGAGCATACACACGACCGGTTTTCACGACCAATATAAAAAATGGCAGTTTTCTCGTCGGGAAAACCGGTCATGTGTACAAGGCATTAGGAAGATTTCCCCTCTATTACTTTTCCGGTGACAATCCAAAATTTGGGGTTTTCTTTTACTTTTACTTTTAATGACACTGGTAAACAAGACAAACAGAGAGGGTGAATCTCCCTAACGGGTGCACAGACAGCAATAAAAATTGACAAGTGTTCTAATCCATCTGCACTCTGTCCAAAACTAAAAAAAAAGTTATGCCTTTAGTTGTACTTTAACTTTCAATATTTTTTATTATTCAAATGACAAGACGATGTCTCAAAGAATACATTCAATTATCAACAATGTTTGCAGATGAGAAATTTAGCATAAGCAGCTGAATGTCCTTCCATCAGGGTAAACAGAAATACAACATCTCAACACAATAAATTGAGAAATGTCAATATAAAATACCTTTGGTGGAAATATTGGTGAGATTGACAGAATGAAGTAACATAGAAGGTTAACAGCCATTAATGGCCAGATCATGAAGCATGCTTCAGATTTGTTAGGGACTAACCACGTAGAGTCCCAATGAGTCATTTAGGCCTGCAATACTAGGAAGGGATATAGCACAGGGAAAAGGTATAGTATAGGAAGCAAAGGAAGGAAATGGGGAGTGGGAAGGGAATGGGGAGTGGAAAGGGAATGGGGAGGGATTAAAAATAAAAAAAAAGGGGGGGGGTTCTCTTGTGCACCTTCTCTCGAGTATCAGCAACCTGGAAGTATATGTACTATTAAGACATCTTGTATCTACAAAAATATCCGATAAGCAGTAAATATTAAAGAGAGGAGAAAGGAAAAGGAGAAAAAAGAAGAAAAGAGAGAAGGAGAAGAGAAGAAAGGAAAAAAAAAAGGGGAAGAATAGAAGGTCAGCCAGAGGTGTATTAGGATGGAGATATGTATCGTATCCAGGGATCCCATATCAAATCAAATTTCTTAGTAGTGTTGCGGAGGATGCAGGTGAGTCTATCATTAACCATGATCCAGTTGAGCTTATTCTTCACAGAATCAAGAGGAACCATCGACTGCTTCCAATATTTAGCAATGGTTATTCTGGCAGCTAAAAATATGTATATAATTAGCTTCATCGATTTTTTAGGGACCTCCTCAGGAAGCCTTTGGAAAAGCGCCACTTCTGGGGATCTACGGATATTAATTCCTGTCAGGGAGTACACCAGGTTGAATATCCGAATCCAAAATCTAGTGATATTGGGACACTTCCACCAAACGTGATACATTGTACCCATCTGGCCACACCTTGTAAAGCAGGTGGGGGATGCAGATGGATGCATCCTAGCGACCCTGGTTGGAACCAAATACCAGCGAAGGAGAGTTTTATAATTAGCTTCAATTAATGTCATATTAATAGATATTTTAGATAGCGCATAAGCAATATCCTGCCAGTCAGCCAAATCAAAAGTGGTATTTAAATCCCGTTCCCATTGAATCATGTAAGGGAGTTTAGTATTCGGGTCAGTAAGGGTAGCATATACCGCAGATACCCATCCCCGTAGGAGGCCCTTTGTTTGGCAAGATAATTCAAAATTTGTAAGTGTAAAAGGTCTATTTGTACTTTAACTTTAGATTGAAAAAATAGTTAATCTAAATCAATCTACCGTATTTATCGGCGTATAACACGCACCGGCGTATAACACGCACCCCAAGTTTAGGAGGGAATTTTAGGGAAAAAAACTTTTAGGAGGGAAGTTTAAGGAAAAAAAAAAACTTACATTTAAATGCAGCCTTACCAGTGTCCGTTGCAGCCTTGTCAGCAGTGTCCATTGCAGCCTTTGCCCAGTGTCCAGTGCAGCCTTTGCCCAGTGCAGCTTTGCTCAGTGTCCAGTGCAGCTTTGTCCAGTGCAGCCTTTGCCCAGTGTCCAGTGCAGCTTTGCCCAGTGTCCAGTGCAGCCTTTGCCCAGTGCAGCCTTTGCCCAGTGTCCAGTGCAGCTTTGTCCAGTGCAGCCTTTGCCCAGTGTAGCTTTGCCCAGTGTCCAGTGCAGCCTTTGCTAAGTGCAGCCTTGCCCCAGTTTTCAAAATTGGCGCCGCCGAGATCGCCGCAGAGACTAGGCGGAGCGGGGCGAACGCCGCCGAGAACGCAGGGACGCAGAGACGCAGGGACTGGGCGGAGCCGCCGCCGAGATACACATAGCCGAGTGTACTCGGCTTTTCTCAGCTCCGCTCACAGTCACGCCGAGTCCCGCCCTATGATGGACATATCACAGGTCCAATGGCGGGACTGGGCGTGACTGTGAGCAGAGCCGAGAAAAGCCGAGTATAGCCGAGTACACTCGGCTATGTGTATCTCGGCGGCGATCGCTGCGCTCCGCTCAGTCAGCGGAGATCGCCGGGATCAGTGGGTATCGGCGTATAACACGCACCCAGGATTTTCCCCTGATTTTAAGGGGGAAAAAGTGCGTGTTATACGCCGATAAATACGGTAATCAAAATAGCAATCAAAATGCAGGGCACCAGTCAACCCAATAATTAGTAGAAGATGATCCAATTCCATACATGCACTTAAATATAATAAAAATTATTGATGCTCCATAAAAGATCTTTCTGATGCACCAGTCAACCCAAGCTCCATCTGTTAGTAATCTGGTCCTACTTGTAAAACTGGAACACCAATTGCAGGCTTTTCAACCACATAAAACCTGGGCCTCCCTAATTACAATCACCTGGGCAAATAGTCTTTTAAAGGCATTCTACCTGCACCTTGTGTTTTCACCTGCATAAGACGGACATTGATCATGTAGTTTCATGGCATCATTTGTTGCTTTGTACACACAGCCTAAAGGAAAGTAGATGTTCACATTCCGGTGTCAGCATGGCTCCCGTCTGTAGTTTAAGAACTGACAATTCCTGTGAAGAAACAAGATATGCCACAATTCCTGGGTCTCTCAATCTAGTGGTCTGCAGGTGCAGCAATTTAATATGACTGCATTTGGCATTCGCAGAAACACAGGGATTGGTTTACTAAAACTGGAGAGTGCAAAATGTGGTGTTGGTCTGCATAGACACCAATCAGCTTACAGTTTTTTTTTTTTTGTCAAAGCTTAATTGAACAAGCTAAAGTTAGAAGCTGGTTGGCTACCATGCACTGCTGTACCAGATTTTACACTCTCCAGTTTTAGTAAATTAACCCCACAGAGAGCTTACCATGCACTCCCTATGTGGTTGGTATCGTATCTCAACCATTGTTTAAAAAAAAAACGCGTTGATACAAGATACCATTAATTACCTTTCAAAAAATGCAAGGTCACTGGTTGTCATACTGTTTTAATGGCTTAAACACTTTAAGGTTACTAAGCCTGAACAAGTATGCAAAGCAGAATTTCTGACTTTCTGTTCTGCATAACCATTCCAGGTAAGTGATTTATAAAGTATTGAAGCCAAAGACCATCAGGCCCTTAGTATTATTAGAGGAAGAACAGCAATGGCAGCCTCCATGTTTCCCCCCAGTACAGGTTTGTTTTAAATGAAGAACAGAGTAGTTATTTTATGGAACGAAGATCCCTCTCTGGCAACTACAAGTATCTACAGTAATTTTAACATAATAACAAAAATATGGAAAAACAAACAAAAATGTGAGTCATATGAAAATGATTTTCCTGAGGGACACATGGGGTTGCCTATTGCCAAATCAAGTCTGAGGATACTAGCCTTTTGGCTTATGCACTCACCAACTGGGCTCAGCTTGCCTGTCTCTCTACCTCTATTGATGGCAGCCTACCAGGGTTCCTAAGGAAAGGTTACAAACTCAAAGTATGCACACACTGAAATAATTCCATACTTCTTTCCCTTCAAGTACATTGAGTGAACTATTTGATTTTAGCAGAGTTGCTGCGATTACTGGACAGCATTAGTACATCAGGGAATGTGTCACTTGTGTCACTTATTTCATTAAACTTTTCTTTAAAGTGATTGGTAAAAAAAAAAAAATCATAAAAATAACAAACATGTTACACTTACTTGCTTACTATGGGAGTTTTTTTTTTACCTTAATGCAGACAATGCCATGGTGCTCATGTGAATGCTACCAGAGTACCATTATATGATATTGGTTTAATTACTTGACATCTTTCCCCATTGGAAACTAATTCATATTACGTGTCTTCAATAATACATATTGTGCAGATATCTTCAAGGTATGTTAGGGTTCATTAAACAATGGTGACATGTATTCCTACACTTATCTGACTCTTCATTAATGTTCAGAGATGAGCCTCAGGCTGCTCATGTAGAGATTGTATGACATGCATAGTTTATATTTTTATCATAATCTTTTTATGGATGGATTACCTCAGGGCTTGACAAATTTGTTTGGAATCTAGGAGCCAGCTAAAAAAGTTAGGAGCCAGGAACGCGCCCCGTCCCGCCGAGCTCGCGCGCTGAAGCGAACGCATACGTGAGTAGCGCCCGCATATGAAAGCGGTGTTCAAACCACACGTGAGGTATCGGCGCGATCGGTAGATCGAGAGCAATAATTCTAGCCCTAGACCTCCTCTGTAACTCAAAACATGCAACCTGTAGAATTTTTTAAACATCACCTATGGAGATTTTAAAGGGTAAAAGTTAGTCGCCATTCCACGAACGGACGCAATTTTGAAGCGTGACATGTTGGGTATCAATTTACTCAGCGTAACATTATCTTTCACAATATTAAAAAAAATTGGGCTAACTTTACTGTTGTCTTATTTTTTTATTAAAAAAAAAGTGTATTTTTTCCCAAAAAAGTGCGCTTGTAAGACCGCTGTACAAATACGGTGTGACAAAAAGTATTGCAACGACCGCCATTTTATTCTCTAGGGTGTTAGAATAAAAAATATATATAATGTTTGGGGGTTCTAATTAGAGGGAAGGAGATGGCAGGGAAAACAGACAGGGAAACTCCATTAGCATTGCCGTTTGTCTTGTCATACCAACGGCCACCACAAGATGGCGCTAGATCACAGAAGGAAGCATAGGCCTGCAGAAGGCCGCAAAGCCGCGGCCTCAATTACCCGCCGGCGCGGCCCGACGCGATCCTGCGGTGCGGAGGGGGGGGCACGGAGAGACAGGATTCCCCAGCTGTGCTGCCCCAGGCGCCAGGTCGCTAATTCTAGTCGCAATGGTGACCTGGCGCCCGGGGTTTGTCGAGCCCTGGATTACCTATCAAAAGACCACCATATTATGACCTTGGGCCGACTTGTAAGAATACAGTGTTGGGAGTCAAGTGTTAATAATTTTCCCTAGGTACTTAAATGAAACCAATGAATCACATGTGTCACCGAGAGATCAAGGAAAATCTACTGTTCACTCTATACTTTTTACTTAAGCAGGAATATAAAAATAGGTGACTTCCGGTTTTCATGACAGCCTTGTGAACTTGTAGAACCCTATTATTTCCATCATCATGAATTTGCAAAACAGACCACAAATGTTTCATGTATTCAGTCAATGTAATAAAAAACAGGCCTTAATTATTTAAAATAAAAGTAATCCTCCAAGCCCTACCCATGGATCTGCTTTTCTCCCTCATTGTTATCATAAATACTGTATTTATTGGCATATAACACTCACTTTTTTACCCTGAAAATAGAGGGTAAACTGTGCCTGTGTGTTATACGCAGGGGGCTGTGGAAAGTTTTTTTCCTGAAACTTCCCTCTTAAAGTTAGGGTGCGTGTTATACGCCGATAAATACGGTAGTTGCTTGTGTTAGTCAGTCAGTTTAAATTTCATGACATAAGAAGCCAGAGACTATGTTTATTCAACAATACTGTGTTCTCTTGTTTGGCCATTATTTTCTTGGTGCAGCACCTTAGAAAGTTAAAATCTCTATACTGTAGACTTAATTTGCATGCAGTATTGTTTTATTGGCTGTTATGATAAAAACAATGTAAAAGTTAATTCACAAAGATTATCATTCAGATTTTCACTCCTTAACCCCCTCAGCTCATGTACCTTTGTACCCCTCATGGACCAGAGCAATTTATACGTCTCCACTACGGGACTCTTCATTCAGTGATAACTTTGTCATTGCATAGAATGACAAAGCAATACATACATTTCTTGGGGGGGACAAAGCAGGCTTTGTTGTCTTGCAAAAAAATGTTTTTATTTTATACAAAATAAGTACAAGTATTTTTAAATGAAAAATATAAATTTTATTTCAGGGCTCGACAAACCAACAGCAACGGGGGTCGCCAGTCGGGTAGGCCGGAAGGCAGGTGTCACTGTGCCGTATGTATGAGGCCGGGGGTGGGGAGGGGCGGTACTGTGAGGGCGGTTTTAAGGAGGACAGGGGTGGGATTATGAAGAGTGGGTTAGGGGATATCCGGGGATGTGAGAAGTAGGAGGAGTGGGTCAGGGGAGGAGCGGAGTTGATGGGGTGAAGCGGAGCCCCTGGCAGGAAGTGTCCCCTGTGAGGCTCTCAGTGACACCATGGTGGTATAAACTCGAGCTCCAGGCTCAGGGAGCTCCTCCTACAAGATCACTGGGTTTGGGTCCAGACCGAGCTGTCCAGGGAGACTCTCAGCCTCACCCCAGACCAGAAACTGGCGGCACTAAACTGGCTCAGCAATGGCCCCGAGCTGGACAGCCCAGAGCTAGTGCAGCCACCTACCAGTAGCCATCAGTGCCGCCTATCAGTGTCCATTAGTGCAGCCTCATCAGTGCCCATCAGTGCAGTCTATTAAGTGCCTATCAGTGCAGCCTCATCAATGTCTATCAGTGCAGCCTCATCAGTGCCCATTAATGCAGCCCCATCAGTGCCAATCAGTGTAGCCTCATCAGTGCCCATCAGTGCTGCCTATCAGTGCCACCTCATCAGAGCCCATCAGTGCAGCCCCATCAGTTCAGCCTCATCATTGTCCTTCACTTCAGCCTCATCAGTGTCCATCAGTGCAGCCTATCAGTGCAGCCTCATTAGTGCACCCTCATCAATGCAGCCTCATTAGTGCCCATCACTGCAGTCTCACCAGTGCCTAACAGTGCAGCCCCATCAGTGCCATCAGTGCAGCCTCATCAGTGCAACCTCATCCGTGCAGCACCATCATTGCAGCCCCATCATTGCAGCCCCATCAGTGTCCATCAGTGCAGTCCCATCAGTGCAGCCTCATCACCTCACATAAGTGAAGAAACATTACTTATTTGCAAGATTTCATAACAGAAATTAAGAAAGGTTTTTTTTTTTGTTTCTTAATGTATTTAGCAATAAAAATGCAAAACCTGCGGTGATTAAGTACCACCAAAAGAAAGCTCTACCTGTGTGGAAAAAAAATGATACAAATTTTATATGGGTAAGGTGTTGCATGACTGCTCAATTATCTTTCAAAATGTGACAGCGCTGAATTTTGGCCTGGGCAGGAAGGGGGTGAAAGTAACCAGTAGGCAAGCAGTTAAAAAAAAAACTGTCTCCTAACTTTATTAGCTGGCTCCTAGATTCAAAGCAAATTTGTCAAGCCATGTTTTATGTTGTTTTTCCTGTTTAATGTGACGCTAAAATGATGTTCCTGGTACAAGGCATTGCAACGTTATTTGCAAATCTGAAAAAAAAAAAAAATTCAAACCAATATAGATAAAAAAAGAAAAAAAAATATTTAAATGATTAAAGTGATTCTAATGGTTTTTAGTTTTTTTAAAAAAAATAATGAACATGTCATACTTACCTGCTCTTTTGGGGCCCACAGGTGGCCCTCCTGGCTCCACTTCTCCTTTGCGTGCACCCATAGCAAGCCGCCTCATGTGGGCATGATCCTGAACCAGGATTTGTGCATCTATTGACACACACTGCGACTCAGCCCTGCCCCCTGTTCCCTCCTTATTGGATTTGGGAGGGCCAAGTTTTATCTTGTTTCTGTTGACCTGATACAGGAGGGTGGGTGAGTGTTGTCCTAGAGGTGCAGTGTCTTTCCTGCACCAGTTGAAAATAAAGGAAAAAAAGGACTTACATTCTTGTATTCCTCGCAAAATACTAGGCAGCAAAAAAACAGTGTTCGACATCTTAGGTGAACTTAAGGTAGAAGTGTAGGCTAAACTTTTTTTTGCATTTTGAATAGAGTAAGGGAGGATTACAACCCCTGTCAGATTCTTTTTTTCTCTGTCCCATTGCTGAGATTTCCCTTCAATTCCTGTACCATAGCCAAACAGGAAGTAAGAGGAAATCCTTAGAAATTAAGGGAATTTCTTGGGGACCCCCAGATTACCAGAACTAGTATCCCAAGCTAGGGACCCAGCAAAGAGTTGGGAGTGACGGATGAGGAAGATACTACTGTGAAGATTGGAGGAGCTCAAGGGATTCAGTGGCAGTGAATCATCTAGTCTAGTGTGAGAGAGACTGGGAGCTCAATGGGCTGAAGAACTACAATTAGCAATTGTAGTGGAAGCAAAGGAACTGTTACACTTTGTGTTAGGAACTGTAAAAGACTGTGCCATAGGAGACAGCACTCCTACACATGCAGATGTGGTGTCTTGATGGATGCCTTTCACTGCATGGCTGTCCTTCTGTTAAAGTCTCGGAGTCGGCCAATTAATCTTGCAACTACCTAAGGGTGTCCTGGCCCTAACCCTCTCTCCCAAAGTTCTGTTAAGAGAAATAAAATCTCTTTTGCATTTAAGTAGTGTTTGGCAAGTGGCAACCCACCATATACAGAAGGATGACAGCTATCTCTGGCCCTGGAGGTTCTCAATAGACTGAAGGAGGCCTGGGACCTTGCTACATGAGCAAACAACTAATTTCTGTTAGCCAGAGCTGCATTTCTGCAAATGATCATGCGCGAATGTGTGTGTGCGCTAGATTGGCACACACCTTTGCTGTACTAGGGACCTTGCCTTATGGTCTACAACGTTCTGCCACTTGTTACCTGTTCCTGTGCTATATCTCCTGTTGCCGTTCTGCTATTCATCTGACCACGCTTGAACTCTGCCTGAACCGACCCCTGGCTTGCTCTTTGACCATGTCCATGTCTGATCCTTCTGCCTATCTGCTTACTGTTGCCAACTGCAGCCTGAACCTGACTATTCTTCTGCCTGCTGCACTGTTCCTGACGTGCCTGCTAGTTACTGACCTGCTTGCTCGATTCTGCTCTGCGTCCAGCCCTTGAAGGCCATGCCTACCCCTGCAGCCTGCCAAGTCACCTGCTGTCTAGGGCCTGCCAAACGCCAAGTGCCTGCTGACTGTCTTCCAGCCTTCAGCGCCTGCTGCCCTGCATCCTGCCCTGCCCTGGATCCAGCCTGAATCCAAGTGCATACAGACCTCTCATCTGCAACTGCCTTCACCAGAACTGCCAGGCTCTCATGCCACTCCAGGCTCTTGTACCTCCTGTTACCTTATCAGGGGTACCAAGCCGAAGGGTGTAAGAGATTGACTTCCTCTCCACATCAGCCCCATCACCAGGTACGTGAGAATATGTAATGACTACTATCTGTTCATTGTGTCAGTGTATTTCTCCATTCAAGTGTGGCTTTCTAAAAATATATCCGCCTTCATTTTTTATGAGTGTTTTTACTGCCTGCACAGTAGCTTTAGACAAATTGCGATATGAGGATGACATGCATTGAAAATGTCACTTTCTATAAAACATCATGATCTCTGAGCTAACAAATTGTGGCCCATTATCTATGATAACAAGTCAAGTATTCCATATCGGCTAGAATGTACCTTGCAGTGCTCCACAATGGTTCTTAAAGTGGTGTCAGAAAGTGCATCTACCTCCAGAAGTCCAAACTGTAAGTAATCCTATCCTGGCAAGGAAGATAAGTCTGTTCCCACTTTACTTGAGGGTAGAGTGGGTAATGTGTGTGTTGTAAGTGGTTCCTTTATTGCCTCAATCTGTTTGAAGCCATCTGTCACCAGGATAGCACATCTTTGGCCTTGTAAAGGCATGTAGGCCTTAGTGACTTAAATGAATGTCTGCTATTATTTCTTGGCATATTTGGCTATTATGACACTGTATCCTTTTTAGAGAATTCCATCCTTTATACTCATTTCATTTCTGAAGACTTAAGATTCTCTTACAGAAATGGGTACCTTTTCATTTGGTCAGGCCATCCACATAGAACAGCTTTTGTTACAACTGAAAGACTTTATTTCATTCAGTATGTTTTTTATTTGTTGGAGACAACAAATCAAATATTTCCAAAAATTAATTTGCTCTCTCTTATTCCAGCATTGCTGGAAGACCCCAAAGATGCAGCAGCAGAGATGGTGGCTGTATGGGATGCAGGGGATGCAACAGTTAGACCCCTTTCAAACTGAGGAGTTTTTCAGGCGTTTTAGAGCCAAAAATA
The DNA here is from genome assembly GCA_029206835.1 of Rana muscosa. NCBI lineage: Eukaryota > Metazoa > Chordata > Amphibia > Anura > Ranidae > Rana > Rana muscosa. The sequence continues at coordinate 739,693,552 of CM055118.1, forward strand.
GCGCCTAAATAGCGCATGAAAACTGCCTCCCATGTATCTCAATGTAACCTTTTACACTGAGACGTTGCGCTGGCTGTGCGTCGACAAAACTCCTGCAAGCAGCATCTTTGGAGCATGTTTTGGGCGCTTTAAATAGCGCTATACAAACGAATATCTCTATTAGGGATGAGCTTTGGGTTCGAGTTGAAATCATGTTCGACTCGAACATTGCCTGTTCGCCCGTTCGCCGAACAGCGAACAATTTGGTGTTCGTGGCAAATTAGAAAAGCCGCAGAATACCCTGTAAAAGTCTATGGGAGAAATCTAAAGTGCTAATGTTAAAGGCTTATATGCAAGTTATTGTCATAAAAAGTGTTTGGGGACCTGGGTCCTGCCCCAGGGGACATGTATCAATGCAAAAAATCGTTTTAAAAACTGCCATTTTTTCGGGAGCAGTGATTTTATTAATGCTTAATGTGAAACAACAAAAGTGAAATATTCCTTTAAATTTCGTACCTGGGGGGTGTGTATAGTATGCCTGTAAAGTAGCGCTTGTTTCCCGTGCTTAGAACTGTCCCTGCACAAAATTTTATTTCTGAAGGAAAAAAAGTCATTTGAAAGTACTCGCAGCTGTAAAGAATTGTCGGCTCCCGGCAATACAGAGAAAAGTCATTGATAAAAAAAAAATGCATGGGGGTCCCCCCAAATTCAATTACCAGGCACTTCATGTCTGGTATGTATTTTATCGGGAACTCCGCCCCCCAAAAAAAAAAAATGGCGTGTAGTTCCCCCAAAAATCCATACCAGACCCTTATCCGAGCACGCAGCCTGGCAGGCCGTAGGAAAAGAGGGGGGGACGAGAGAGCGCCCCCCCTCCTGAACCGTACCAGGCCACATGCCCTCAACATGGGGAGGATGCTTTGGGGTCTGGAACCCAAAGCACCATGTTCCCATGTTGATGGGTACAAGGGCCTCATCCCCACAACCCTTGCCCGGTGGTTGTGGGGGTCTGCGGGCGGGGGGCTTATCGGAATCTGGAAGATCCCTTTAACAAAGGGGACACCCAGATCCCACCCCCTATGTGAATTGGTAAGGGGTACATTGTACCCCTACCATTTCACAGAGAAAGTGTAAAAAATTGTAAAAAAAATACACAGACACAGTTGGGATAAGTCCTTTATTAAAAAAAAAAAAAAAAGAAGATTCCAGCGGTGGTAATCCACTCTCGATCTCCACTCCAGAGATGTTGGTATCCAGCGACGGATCTGGGGTGGGATCTGGGGGTCCCCTTTGTTAAAGAGGTCTTCCAGATTCCGATAAGCCCCCCGCACGCAGACCCCCACAACCACCGGGCAAGGGTTGTGGGGATGAGGCCCTTGACCCCATCAACATGGGGACATGGTGCTTTGGGGTCCAGACCCCAAAGCATCCTCCCCATGTTGAGGGCATGTGGCCTGGTACGATTCAGGAGGGGGGGTGCTCTCTTGTCCCCCCTCTTTTCCTGCGGCCTGCCAGGTTGCGTGCTCGAGAAGAGAGAACAATTCACATAGTCCTGGGCAGTGTATTGCTGTAGCCTGTGCAGTGCAAATGACTCTTTCTCTCTGATTTCTGTATCACTGATCACATTCAAACTCCCAAGGTATTGCAGACAGGGGTTCTTAGATCACCAGCTTATCATTAAAAACAAGTGGGGTGAACTGGTGCACTGCTGCTATGTCTGGCTGAAACACTGAAATAATCAGTAGGTTTGCTATGTTCCCTGTCTGCATTTCAAAATATGATTTTACATTTTGAATAAAGTGTACCGATAAGAAATGTCATATATATATATTTTTTTTTTTTTTCACAGATACTCAGTGCATTTCAACTATAATTGGTTATGTCAAAAAGGCATATTAACCTTTATAATGAATAGCATGAGCTGAATAACCATCAGAGTTAGATACCGTATTTATCGGCGTATAACACACACTTTTGTCCCCTTAAAATCAGGGGAAAATCGTAGATGCGTGTTATACGCCGATCCCCCCCAGAAACAAGCGAGAGGAGCCGAGATACACAAAGCCGAAGTACACTCGGCTTTACTCGGCTCCTCTCGCAGTCCCGCCCACCTCCACTGATTGCGCCGCTGACATACAGAAAGCCGAGTGTACTTCGGCTAGTCTCATCTCCTCTCGTAGTCCCGCCCCTTACTGTGAGAAGAGCCGAGTCTAGCAGAAGTACACTCGGCTTTCTGTATGTCAGCGGCGCAATCAGTGGAGATGGGCGGGACTGCGAGAGGAGCCGATTCTAGCCGAAGTACACTCAGCTCCGCTCGCTCCTCTCCACAGCGGAAATCGGCGCCAAATTTAAATATTGCAGAGACTGGCAAGGCTGCAAAGGCACTGGGCAAGGCAAGGCTGCAAAGGCACTGGGCAAGGCAAGGCTGCAAAGGCACTGGGCATGGCTGCAGATGGACACTGGGCAAGGCTGCAAAGGCACTGGGCAAGGCTGCAGATGGACACTGGGCAAGGCTGCAAAGGCACTGGGCAAGGCTGCAGATGGACACTGGGCAAGGCTGCAATGATAGACACCGTGCAAGGCTGCAGATGGACACCGGGCAAGGCTGCAGATGGACACCGGGCAAGGCTGCAGATGGACACCGGGCAAGGCTGCAGATGGACACCGGGCAAGGCTGCAGGTGGACACTGGGCAAGGCTGCAGTGATGGACAATGCTGCATTTAAATGTACGTTTTTTTCCTTCAACTTCCCTCCTAAAAGTTTTTCCTTAAAATTCCCTCCTAAACTTGGGGTGCATGTTATACGCCGATAAATACGGTATTTATTTTGTTTAAATTTTGTATTTACTTTTAATATGTAAGTACTTTACCTGAAAGCTATTGCTTGCAGTTTGATTCCGAAAAGAAAATATCATAAAAAGCACAACATTATGCTACACAGAAAAAAACATGGTTTACTCTGTGCTACCATCCGTAGTATAATGATAACTTTGTATTGGGACAAAAGGTAGTGTAATAATGTTTGACAAACATCTTTACTGTATTCCCGCAAGTCCATGCTATCTTCTATTACAAAAGGCTTGGCATTTTAACAATATTTTTAAGATGAGTAAGAAAATATATTCACTGACCTTTAAAAAGTGTGTAACACAGGAAGTGCACCAAAACTGATAATTCCAGATTGCTGAAACATATACACCAGCTGCTTACATTCCTGCAGGGCTCCAGTAACAAGATCTATTGTCTGGAACTCCAAGGTTGTCTTGCCCACCAACGTCTCCATCTATTCCTATAGAGGATTCAGTAAGGTGGGGTTTGGTGACTTGATTACAGTTTATGGCCTAAAATTGTGCTTTAGCAAGCCAAAGTCCTCCCAACACTGCCTCTAACTATATAATGACATGAGTGGACAGATGTGCATGTACTTTGCTGAATTCCAATGACCCAAAGTAATAAGCCTTATGCCTTGTACACACGATCGGAATTTCCGATGGAAAAAGTCAGACGGAATTTTTTCATTGGATATTCTGACCATGTGTGTGCCACATCCATCTTTTTTCCGTCGGAATTTAGAAAGAGAACATGTTCTCTTTTTTTCCAATGGAAAAAATTCCTATCGGAAATTACGTTCGTCTGTATGGAACTCCGTTGTAGAAAAAAACACGCATGCTCACAATCAAGTCGACGCATGCTCAGAAGCATTGAACTTAATTTTTCTCGGTTCGTCGTAGTGTTGTACGTCACCGCATTCTTGACGGTCGGAATTTGGAGTGACAGTGTGTATGCAAGACAGCTTGAACGGAATTCCGTCAGAAAAATCCGTCTGAGTTTATCCCGACGGAAAATCTGATCGTGTGTACAAGGCTTAAGAACAGAGTCCGAACTAAGTCGTATGTGTTGTGGGAATGTAGAAATTGGAATATCATGACACAAAAAGAAAGTAGGAAAAGATCATAACTTATAGACATTAAAATCAAACAATAAAAAAATCAAAGAAAACAATATAAAACCTATAGTCACAGTCTCTGCAATATTTTTTATACAATAGTTTCCGTGAGTGTAAAGCATATACAGGGGGTCCTTGAGTTACGAACATCCGAGTTGCGAACGACTCCTACTTACGAACGGGGTACTGCACTCCATTCTTAGCCATCCGTGCACATAAACACTTAAAAACAACCTAATTACACATGTAGCGGTCCCACCTGCTCTCTCCCTTCTTCTTCTTGGCTGGTTTACTCGTCTAGGGGGACCAGGGGAGTGGTGAGGTGCTGCCACCAGCTCGCCCCTCTTATGTGTGCAGAGGTTTGAGCGAAGATCTTTACCTTCGGGTCTGTGTCCCTGTCCAGAGATTCCACTTCAAAAATGACAAGTAGATAGGTGAATGTAGAACACTTTGCTCCCAGAAAAGTAAGCCCACACCAGGTGACAGTACAACATCTATATTTATTTCCGCAGAGATAAATATGCCTCTTTGCAAGCAAACAGGTTGATACAAACACAAACTTGGTGGGGTGAGGGTTCAGGCACAATCCTTTCGGATCAGAGAAGCTGTTAGGAGCTTACAACAACTTTTGGCGCACGGTCGCTGCCACCGACCGTGAGATTGGTCTCTGCCACAGACCTTAGAATAGGCCTCTGCCACCGACCTGATGTAGCTGGGTCTCTGCAAAGACCATAGAACATGAACTACCTTCTAATGGCGACCCCTGTTAGGGAGATGATACATCCCAGACGGTCCCCAGAGGCCTGCACTGTCACCAGCCAATGCTGCGCTGGGTCTTCAGGCCAGGTCACCTCCCTGGTTCTCCTCGCCCGAGACTCGGGTCCCCTCACTCGGTGGGCCCCCTAGGTATCTTCTCCCATGCGGGACCCAGTCGAAGGTACTGGGCCCCAGGCCTTGGCTAGTACCTCACCCCAGGCTTAAGGTGCCTGGGATGGAACTCAAACTCCCTCGCACCCAGGCCAAGGGCACCTGGGCGCGGACGACAGAACAACAGCCCCCAGGCTGAAGGTGCCTGGGGCTCGGACCTCGTGTGCAAGATGTCCGCCCCCTTTATACTCTCTCCCAGCAGGCACAGCGGGTTCCCCGCCCCGCCGTACTACTGCCGCGAGAGGACACAAAGGGCACGGCCCTACAATGATGGTTCAACCCCAGCCCAAGGCGACAGCGCCACTCAGGGGCCGTAGGGAACTGAACACCATTATCCTCCACGAATCAAATTGGTCATAGATCACTAACAATTAGTGTATCTGGGCCATGCTACCACCCAGATACTCCCCCTAAATGTTAACCCCCGCTACACATGCCTACCTGTTCCTCTTCATACCCTGCTGTGTCCTGTGCCTGCATTGCGGTCGTGGCCTGGTCCGGCCTAGTGTGGCCTAGTAAAGCCTGCAGATCCCCGGTCTTTCCTGCGCTGCTGCCCCGCGGAGGTGCACCGCGGCCGGCCTGGCCTGGACTCGGATGTGCGGACACTGCTGCTCTCATCTGCCTCACCAGCCATCCATCTCCCTGCTGTGATCTGGTGAGCTGCCTAGCGGAGACTGCCTGTGTGGGCTGGTTGAGGTGTCCTTGAGCCCAGCATCTTTACATCCCTCTGTCTGTCTTGCAGCACTCTCGGCCTTCCCTGCCTGGTACTCCCAGCCAGCCACCCTCACTGGACTGCAGATGTTCTCCACGCCCCACATACAGTACAGGACTGCATCAGAAGGGCCCTGAAAGCTGGTGAGATTACATACTGTACTGTTCTGTGCAGGGGCGGATCCAGAGTTTAATCTCGGGAGGGGCATATTTGCGGGCAATTTGTAGGGTGGATGCAGCCAGATGAAGGGGAGGACAGGGTGGGAGCAGCCAGATGGAGGGGAGGACAGGGTGGGAGAAGCCAGGTGGAGGGGAAGACAGGGTGGGAGAAGCCAGGTGGAGGGAAGGAAAGGGTGGGAGCAGCCAGGTGGAGGGGAGAACAAGGTGGGAGAAGCCAGGTTGAGGGGCGGACAGGATGGGAGCAGCCAGGTGGAGGGGAGGATAGAGTGGGAGCAGCCAGGTGGAGAGGAGGACAGGGTGGGAGCAGCCAGGTAGAGGGGAGGACAGAGTGGGAGCAGCCAGGTGGAGAGGAGGACAGAGTGGGAGCAGCCAGGTGGAGGGGAGAACAGGGTGGGAGCAGCCAGGTGGAGGGGAGAACAGGGTGGGGGCAGCCATGTGGAGGGGAGAACAGGGTGGGAGCAGCCAGGTGGAGGGGAGAACAGGGTGGGAGCAGCCAGGTGGAGGGGAGGACAGGGTGGATGCAGCCAGGTGGAGGGGAGGACAGGGTGGATGCAGCCAGGTGGAGGGGAGGACAGGGTGGATGCAGCCAGGTGGAGGGGAGGACGGGGTAGGAGCAGCCAGGTGGAGGGGAGGACGGGGTAGGAGCAGCCAGGTGGAGAGGAGGACAGAGTGGGAGCAGCAAGGTGGAGGGGAGGACAGGGTGGGAGCAGCCAGATGGAGGGGAGGACAGGGTGGGAGCAGCCAGATGGAGGGGAGGACAGGGTGGGAGCAGCCAGATGGAGGGGAGGACAGGGTGGGAGCAGCCAGATGGAGGGGAGGACAGGGTGGGAGCAGCCAGGTGGAGAGGAGGACAGGGTGGGAGAAGCCAGGTGGAGAGGAGAACAGGGTGGGAGCAGCCAGGTGGAGGGGAGAACAGGGTGGGAGCAGCCAGGTGGAGAGGAGAACAGGGTGGGAGCAGCCAGGTGGAGGGGAGAACAGGGTGGGAGCAGCCAGGTGGAGGGGAGGACAGGGTGGATGCAGCCAGGTGGAGAGGAGGACAGGGTGGATGCAGCCAGGTGGAGGGGAGGACAGGGTGGATGCAGCCAGGTGGAGGGGAGGACAGGGTGGGGGCAGCCATGTGGAGGGGAGAACAGGGTGGGGGCAGCCAGGTGGAGGGGAGGACAGGGTGGGGGCAGCCAGGTGGAGGGGAGGACAGGGTGGGAGCAGCCAGGTGGAGGGGAGGACAGGGTGGATGCAGCCAGGTGGAGGGGAGGACAGGGTGGATGCAGCCAGGTGGAGGGGAGGACAGGGTGGATGCAGCCAGGTGGAGGGGAGGACAGGGAGGATGCAGCCAGGTGGAGGGGAGGACAGGGTAGGAGCAGCCAGGTGGAGAGGAGGATAGAGTGGGAGCAGCCAGATGGAGGGGAGGACAGAGTGGGAGCAGCCAGATGGAGGGGAGGACAGGGTGGGAGCAGCCAGATGGAGGGGAGGACAGGGTGGGAGCAGCCAGATGGAGGGGAGGACAGGGTGGGAGCAGCCAGATGGAGGGGAGGACAGGTTGGGATCAGCCAGGTGGAGAGGAGGACAGGGTGGGAGAAGCCAGGTGGAGAGGAGAACAGGGTGGGAGCAGCCAGGTGGAGGGGAGAACAGGGTGGGAGAAGCCAGGTGGAGAGGAGAACAGGGTGGGAGCAGCCAGGTGGAGGGGAGAACAGGGTGGGAGCAGCCAGGTGGAGGGGAGGACAGGGTGGGAGCATCCAGGTGGAGGGGAGGACAGGGTGGATGCAGCCAGGTGATGGGGAGGACAGGGTGGGAGCAGCCAGGTGGAGGGGAGAACAGGGTGGGAGCAGCCAGGTGGAGGGGAGAACAGGGTGGGGGCAGCCATGTGGAGGGGAGAACAGGGTGGGAGCAGCCAGGTGGAGGGGAGAACAGGGTGGGAGCAGCCAGGTGGAGGGGAGGACAGGGTGGATGCAGCCAGGTGGAGGGGAGGACAGGGTGGATGCAGCCAGGTGGAGGGGAGGACAGGGTGGATGCAGCCAGGTGGAGGGGAGGACGGGGTAGGAGCAGCCAGGTGGAGGGGAGGACGGGGTAGGAGCAGCCAGGTGGAGAGGAGGACAGAGTGGGAGCAGCAAGGTGGAGGGGAGGACAGGGTGGGAGCAGCCAGATGGAGGGGAGGACAGGGTGGGAGCAGCCAGATGGAGGGGAGGACAGGGTGGGAGCAGCCAGATGGAGGGGAGGACAGGGTGGGAGCAGCCAGATGGAGGGGAGGACAGGGTGGGAGCAGCCAGGTGGAGAGGAGGACAGGGTGGGAGAAGCCAGGTGGAGAGGAGAACAGGGTGGGAGCAGCCAGGTGGAGGGGAGAACAGGGTGGGAGCAGCCAGGTGGAGAGGAGAACAGGGTGGGAGCAGCCAGGTGGAGGGGAGAACAGGGTGGGAGCAGCCAGGTGGAGGGGAGGACAGGGTGGATGCAGCCAGGTGGAGAGGAGGACAGGGTGGATGCAGCCAGGTGGAGGGGAGGACAGGGTGGATGCAGCCAGGTGGAGGGGAGGACAGGGTGGGGGCAGCCATGTGGAGGGGAGAACAGGGTGGGGGCAGCCAGGTGGAGGGGAGGACAGGGTGGGGGCAGCCAGGTGGAGGGGAGGACAGGGTGGGAGCAGCCAGGTGGAGGGGAGGACAGGGTGGATGCAGCCAGGTGGAGGGGAGGACAGGGTGGATGCAGCCAGGTGGAGGGGAGGACAGGGAGGATGCAGCCAGGTGGAGGGGAGGACAGGGTAGGAGCAGCCAGGTGGAGAGGAGGATAGAGTGGGAGCAGCCAGATGGAGGGGAGGACAGAGTGGGAGCAGCCAGATGGAGGGGAGGACAGGGTGGGAGCAGCCAGATGGAGGGGAGGACAGGGTGGGAGCAGCCAGATGGAGGGGAGGACAGGGTGGGAGCAGCCAGATGGAGGGGAGGACAGGTTGGGATCAGCCAGGTGGAGAGGAGGACAGGGTGGGAGAAGCCAGGTGGAGAGGAGAACAGGGTGGGAGCAGCCAGGTGGAGGGGAGAACAGGGTGGGAGAAGCCAGGTGGAGAGGAGAACAGGGTGGGAGCAGCCAGGTGGAGGGGAGAACAGGGTGGGAGCAGCCAGGTGGAGGGGAGGACAGGGTGGGAGCATCCAGGTGGAGGGGAGGACAGGGTGGATGCAGCCAGGTGATGGGGAGGACAGGGTGGGAGCAGCCAGGTGGAGGGGAGGACAGGGTGGGAGCATCCAGGTGGAGGGGAGGACAGGGTGGATGCAGCCAGGTGATGGGGAGAACAGGGTGGGAGCAGCCAGGTGGAGGGGAGGACAGGGTGGGAGCAGCCAGGTGGAGGGGAGGACAGGGTGAGAGCAGCCAGGTGGAGGGGAGGACAGGGTGGGAGCAGCCAGGTGGAGGGGAGAACAGGGTGGGAGCAGCCAGGTGGAGGGGAGGACAGGGTGGGAGCAGCCAGGTGGAGGGGAGAACAGGGTGGGAGCAGCCAGGTGGAGGGGAGGACAGGGTGGCAGAAGCCAGGTGGAGGGGAGATAAGTTCTTACCTTGGAGGATAATAATATTATTTCTGGCTCCTTCCACCCGACAGCCCCATGGTTCCTCTTCTCCTCTCTTCCTCTTCCCCCTCCTGCTCGGCATGCTGGGGGCTGCAGTCCTCTCAGGGAATCATCCTGGGCCTGCTGGTATCCTAGACTATATGTCCCATAATGCTCTAGCTTCTAGTTTCCCAGCCATTGGCTCTGAATGTAGCCAATAGGAGCAGGCATTGGCAGGCGAATGCTCGAGTCGGCTCAAGGAGGAGAAGGAGGGGTGGAAATCCCCCGCAGTTGCTGCTCTGCCTGTGTCCCTTCACAGAGCCTGTCAGTTTTGGCACCGCTGCCCAGTCCTGATGGGAGGTAGGCATCAGCACAGCCTGCTCACTAGTTTTTCGGGGGGCAATTGACCCGTTGCCCCCCTGGATCCGCCCCTGGTTCTGTGCCCACTACTACTGTATATGCCCTGTACAGTACTGTACTTGTACCACACACGATTGAATGAGAGCTCCACATAGGCAGATGATATGAGCTCATGCTGGAACACAGGGATAGAATGTACAGTACATTCTATCCCTGCGTCCCAGTATGAGCTCATGTCATCTGTCTATGTGGAGCACTTAAAAAAGGTACTGTCCCAACTTACAAACAAATTCGACTTAAGAACAAACCTACAATCCCTATCTTGTTCGTAACACGGGGACCCCTTGTACAAGATGAAGTTTAACAACTACAGTATATTCATTACAGTATGTCTTTTACTGGAGAACTTTTTAACACATTCAAATAAATTTGCCATTCTTATTTTTCTCTTCCAAATTCCAAGAATTTAAGTTCTTGTATTATAAAGGCCAAAGGAAACAAGTGTGGGAATACTTTATCCTGGAGCCAAGCTATGGGAGACACTTGGGGATGAAATGGTGAACGTTAAGAAGATGTAAAAAAAGAAAGAAAAATAATAAAAGAGGGAGAATTAAAAATAGGAGGCCAAAGACAGACAAAATCTGTGCTCAGGATTGGCTAACCCTGCTTATTAATGGAGTTTTAAATGGAAATTTTAAACTTTGCTTTCTAGAAGGGCATTATATTTCTAACAACAACAACAAGGCCTGGGGAATACCCAGGGAAAAACCAAGCCTACTTACCGACCAGCTCGCTGACAACCAAATAACCTGTCTAACAGTATGCGGTAAAAACAGGGGTTTGTCCGCACGCATTTGCAAACGCATGCGTGAGCCACAGAGCCACGCCAAGGCCCCCTGGAATCTGTGGTCCTACACTAACTATGGGTGTCCCCACAATGGAGGCACATGCATTCTGATGGTTAGATGAGGGCAGGTGGACTGAAGGGGAGCCACCCCTCCTTAAAGGTACAGGAGCACACCAAACACCCAGCATGTAGCACAATGGCTGCAAAGGTGTTGGTATGCTGCTGGACCAATACAAGCACCATAGGTGAAAACAAAAACATGTCCACCGCCCCCATCTATAGCTGGCTATCGCAGTAAGTAGCATTGGAAGGCTAAAACAGGCAACAACAAGGCCTGGGGAATGCCCAGGGAAAAACCAAGCCTACTTACCGACCAGCTCGCTGACAACCAAATAACCTGTCTAACAGTATGCGTTAAAAACAGGGGTTTGTCCCAATGCATTTGCTAACGCATGCGTGAGCCACAGAGCCACGCCAAGGCCCCCTGGAATCTGTGGTCCTACACTAACTAACCAACTAAAATTATATTTCTAAAACTGATTGTAAAACTTTCATTTTTTAATAAAATAATAAACATTTCACACCTACCTGATCTGTGCAATGGTCTCTTCTCAGGTCCTCCGCCGAAACTTCTGGCTCCTCCTCTTCAGCGAGTGCCCCCATAGAAAGCCCCTTTCTATGGGGGTACTCCTGCAGGCTCACTCACGAGCCGCCCTATCTGCATCTAATGATACAGACAGTGTGGCTTAGCCCTGCCTCGTGATCCCTCGTCACAGAATCTATCCAGTGAGTACAGAGAGTACGGAGAGAGCCCCTGCACAGCTCAGGATCAAGACTGGGCTCATGTAAGTATAAGCGGGGTGAGGGGAGGATTCTGTGACACAGATGATTTTTTGTACCTTAATGCATAAAATGCATTAAGTTAAAAAAAAAAAAAAAACCTTTAGGCTTTAGAACCACTTTAATGTTCATAAAGAGAGGGTGGCAGTCAAAATGGTATAGTATATTTAATCTTCTCCAATTTTTTTCGAAATTTAGATTCAGTTTCTTCTATAGGGATGAGCCAAACACCCCCCGGTTCGGTTCGCACCAGAACCTGCGAACAGACCTAAAGTTTGCGCAAACTTTAGAACCCTATTAAATACAATGGACTTGAACATTCTAAATCAAACATGCTAATTATCAAGGCTAATATGCAAGTTATTGTCCTAAAAAGTGTTTGGGGACCTAGGTCCTGCCCCAGGGGACATGTATCAATGCAAAAAAAAGTTTTAAAAACTGCATTTTTTTCGAGAGCAGTGATTTTAATAATGCTTAAAGTGAAACAATAAAAGTGAAATATTCCTTTAAATTTCATACCTAGGGGGTGTGTATAGTATGCCTGTAAAGCAGCGCTTGTTTCCCGTGCTTAGAACTGTACCTGTACAAAGTGTAATTTCTGAAGGAAAAAAAGTAATTTAAAAGCACTCGCGCTTATAATGAATTGTCGGCTCCCGGCAATACAGAGAAAAGTCATTGATAAAAAATAAATAAAAAAATGCATGGGGGTCCCCTCAAATTCAATTACCAGGCCCTTCAAGTCTGGTATGGATATTAAGGGGAACCCTGCGCCAAATAAAAAAAAATGACGTGGGGTTCCCTCCAAATATCCATACCAGACCCTTCAGGGACCCTTCACGAGAGAGCGCCAACCCCTCCTGAACCGTACCCGGTCACATGCCCTCAAAATGGGGAGGATGCTTTGGGGTTCTGTGACCTCTCAAAGCACCATGTCCCCATGTTGATGGGGACAAGGGCCTCATCCCCACAACCCTTGCCCGGTGGTTGTGGGGGTCTGCGGGCGGGGGGGGCTTATCGGAATCTGGAAGACCCCTTTAACAAAGGGGACCCCCAGATCCCACCCCCCATGTGAATTGGTAAGGGGTACATTGTACCCCTACCATTTCACAAAGAAAGTGTAAAAATTAAAAAAAAAAACCACACAGACACAGTTGGGAAAGTCCTTTATTAAAAATAATAAACTTACGTCTACGCCTACGTCATTGGCCCCAAAGCATCCTCCCCATGTTGAGGGCATGTGGCCTGGTGCGGTTCAGGAGGGGGGTGCTCTCTCGTCCCCCCTCTTTTCCTGTGGCCTGCCAGGTTGCGTGCTCAGATAAAGGGTCTGGTATGGATATTTGGGGGAACCCCACGTAATTTTTTTTTTATTTGACGCAGGGTTCCCCTTAATAGCCATACCAGACCTGAAAGGCCTGGTAATTGAATTTGAAGGGACCGCCACGCGTTTTTTTTTATCAATGACTTTCAATGACTGTTCTCTGTATTGCCGGGAGCCAACAATTCATTATAGCCGCGAGTGCTTTTAAATTACTTTTTTTCCTTCAGAAATTACACTTTGTGCAGGGACAGTTCTAAGCACGGGAAACCAGGGTTGCCAACTTTCAGTAAATTTACAAACAGTTTGTAAAATCCATAATTGTTGCATTTGTCCATGAATGTCAGTTATGGACATGCAGCCTACATGTCTGTAATGGACATTCAAGGACAGATGCAAAAAGTATGGATTTTACAAACTGTTTGTAAATTTACTGAAAGTTGGCAACCCTGTGCGCTACTTTACAGGCATACTATACACACACCCTAGGAACGAAATTTAAAGGAATATTTCACTTTTATTGTTTCACTTTAAGCATTATTAAAATCACTGCTCCCTGAAAAAACTGAAGTTTTTAAAACGTTTTTTTGCATTGATACATGTCCCCTGGGGCAGGACCCGGGTCCCCAAACACTTTTTATGACAATAACTTGCATATAAGCCTTTAAAATTAGCACTTTATATTTCTCCCATAGACTTTTACAGGGTGTTCCGCGGCTTTTCGAATTTGCCGCAAACACCCCAAATTGTTCGCTGTTCGGCGAACGGGCAATGTTCGAGTCGAACATGAGTTCGAATTGAACTTGAAGCTCATCCCTATTCTTCTACACTTTAGCAGTTGTTTACTTGGATGCTGACTTCTGCAATATTTTGAAGTCTTATAAGTTTAGATCTAAGGTAATAACCTAGTACATGTATGGACACCCTGGGTGATAGCACCTAAAAATTTAGCTCCCTGTAAAAAAGAATGGAGTGGTTAAAAGGGCAAGGGCTCATGTCACCAATAAGGATGAGCTCCGGCATGTTCGCAAAGCCCATGTGCAGAGCCCGCCAGGAAGTGGGCACTGTGCTGCGCTAATCACAGGCAGTGAGACATGGTCCCGATGCGCGGCTGCAGAGATCGGGAAATGTCTCACTGCCTGTGATTAGTGAAGCGCAGTGCCGACTTCCTGGCGGGCTCTGCACATGGACTTTGCGAACACGCCGGAGCTCATCCTTAGTCACCAACAGCCACCATATTACCAACAAAAGGAAATTGGCTGGACTGATGCACCTGCATGTAGAACTGAAGTATTGTGCAAGTAAGTTATACTGCCTTTATACAACTGACAGTTTAGTTTGACTAAAGTATACCTATAAAGAGACACTGGGATTGAAATACTAAAAACTGGAGAGTGCATAATCTGGTGCAGCTGTGCATGGTAGCCAATCAATTTCCAGTTTTTTTTCGTCAAAGCTTAACTGAACAAGTTCAAGTTAGAAGCTGATTGGCTGCCATGCACAGCTGCACCAGATTTTGCACTCTCCAGTTTTAGTAAAGCAACCCCACTGTCACCAACCCCTTGTATATATTGATGATCATGTTAGGTAAATGTACTCGCATAGCTCAGTCTCCACATTTTGTGTAATTTACTATGTTGTTATGTTTGAATCGAACATATCTTCTGAATCACCTCCAATGCTTACAGGTGTATCAGGCTTTGTGTGCCAGCAGATGCAACTGTTCCCCTGCTCTGACCTCTCTCATACTATTGGCAATTGCGAAGAAAGCAATCTACATAAACTATCCTACACAAAAACGAAGCCTGAGTACTATTTTACTATATATTAAAGGAAAGGAATGGTGACAGGGTCTGTTTTAGTAAACGCTTGAAAATTTGAATACAGTTGCATTCAAAAATTTTGTTGAGCTTTTCAACTATATAAGAATTTAAATATATAACCGCTTTTACAAATATCTGTTGAAATCTAACATAACTATCTTACACGTTTTTCTCTGAAGTTTCTCATCTTCTACTGTAAAAAATATTTTCTTTTAACTGTATAAAGCAGTCTCTAGGTGGTTATTATTCCTCATTTGGTATTTCTAACCATGACCCAGTAGTGTATTTAGGTTTTGTGCTGCCCTAATTTAAATATGACCCACCCCTCCCTGTCAAGGCCACACCCCTTTCTGTTGAAGACCTGCCCTGAAATTTTTGAGTGGGGACACTAATTCTGAGGGCCTGGGGGGGGGAGGGCAATGGATTCCCTTAATTTACATAGATTTCCTCTCACTTCCTGTTTGGCTATGGGGCAGGAAGTGAAGGGAAATCTCTGCAATGGGACAGGGATAATAAAAAATAAACTGACTCTATCCCTTACTCTATCCAAAATGGAAAAAAGGTGTTGCCTATAGTTCTACTTTAAGCACAAATTTCTGATAATTTTATGGAGACAACTAAGAAGATATAACCATATAGCACAGTGAGGAATGTTTGTGGTCCAGGATGATAGGACAGTCAAAATTAGAAGCACCCCCCCCCCTCACAGTTGCAGAATGCCGGCCGCCCGCATACTGGAAGCAGTGTGGACGCTT
Source organism: Rana muscosa (assembly GCA_029206835.1). Classification (NCBI taxonomy): domain Eukaryota; kingdom Metazoa; phylum Chordata; class Amphibia; order Anura; family Ranidae; genus Rana; species Rana muscosa. The sequence goes on from CM055118.1 coordinate 739,708,753, forward strand.
TATAGGGGCGCTAGACTAATTTGCCCCTTAGCCCAGTCCGCCCAATAAGACTGGCGCTACACTAACAGTGTAGCGCAAGCCGGCGGGGACTCTTTCCGTGCAAAGTGCTGCCCTAGGCCTGGGACTTGTTGGCCTAGGCCAGGATACAGCGTTGCCATGACCATGTATCTTCTTGCACAGATAACCAAGAGATGGTAAGGACAGAAGATTAATTTTAACAAAAGATACAAAAATGTATCCGCTAGAATAAAAAAAAAAAAAATGCACATAGAGAGTATATATATGAAGAATTTTATTATATGTGGTTTATTTTACCAGTGCCAAGTCCTGAGTAATTGAGACCTACGCTCAGTAAATAAAAAAATTATCCTACGCTGATTTGAAATTAGTAAGGTCTGTATTAAGGGTGAAAATCTCAGAAAAGCATCCCGAGAAGTCATTTCATAGTGATCAGGCCAATGATTAAAGGACAGAGCCAGAGGAAAATGGCAATTGCACATTGGAAAGCCTTCATATTTCATGCTGCCAAACAGCAAGCTGAGAGCTTGTGTGTAACTCACTGCCTGACTTGGTGGGATAGAGTATTTCTACTGATGCCTGCCCTCACAGGGTGCAAAGATTGAGTTCTCTGAAATACAGCACACAACAAATGTTCCTTTAATAATCCTGTGGAGGGACTAGCTATCTGTGCTCTGTATGTGAGCATCCTGGCCTATGCTGATAATATAAAAAAGTATTCACTGCTTTTTTTTTTCTTGTTATAATCCATATTGCTATAGCACAGTAGTATGGGATGTTTGCATCAGCTAAAATATTATCTTGAAGCATGACATATCACAATAATACATGAATATAATACCACAAAATATGTATGGAAGGGTTCTGCTTACAGTAAAAATATCTCCATGTAAAAGTAACAGTAGAATTGCTAATATAACAAAAATAATAATATACCTGATTGGGAAATGATGGGTGTCCTCAAAATGGTTTCAAAATCCCCACCCCTAAAACAAAATTTAATGAAACTAATTTAAAAATAGATTATATACTCCTAGAAAAAAACATTCCACAACATTGTGACTTTAAATCAGTGGTTCTCAACCTTCTAGTACCGGGACCCCTTGATAAAATTTCCCAAGTTGTAGGGACCCCTAACAGTAAAAATTCTTTTTGTAGCGTGGGTTGTCAGCACCCAAGGCAAGATAAGTAATTTGCGCCCCTAACCCACGGATATTTAGCGCTCCCCGAGTCCCTTCCACTCGTAAAACCCCTTATGGTACATTTTAGGATGTATCACTCTCTCTCGTTGTTCTCCTTTTCTTTCCCTTTTATCTCTCTCTATCCTAATTTCTTTTTTTTTTTCCCCACTCCTCTCTCTAGCCATCTTTCTTGTTCTTTCTCTTATTCTTTTCCTCCCTTTTTATTTGTTCCTCCCCCTCTTTTCCTCTCCCTTCCATGTATTCTCAATTTTTATTCCTTCTCTTACTCCTTGGTGGGGGGGAATGGGATGAGTGGCATTGCTGGGGGGCATTCTGATCAGCCAACTTAAGTGCTCTTGATAAAGGTCATCTGCTGATTTGAGAACTGTAGTGGGGACTTTTAATGGCAACTATAATCACAGGTAGTGTTACCCACTGTGTCTCCGACTTTGTGGTGTCTTGTAGCAGTGACCCCTATGCCGAAATCAGGAGATAGGGTCTCCTCCAGCCCCTCCCATTCCTCACTAGTCAGCTGACCTGTAGTCTCTGCCCCCCCCCCAGCCATGCCGTGAACTGAATGGGTGGCTGTGAAGAGGCTGAGTGGGTGGCCGCAGGCTCCAGGATCAGCCCACCTGGGCAGCCGCAAAAAGGCTGGGAGAGCGGTGCGGGCTTCAGTAACAGCCCAGGATTCAGTGACCCCTGGCAAATCATCATTCGACCCCCGAGGAGGTCCCGACCCCCAGGTTGAGAACCACTGCTTTAAATGGAATGCATTTGGAGGGGCAGTTCCTAAAACTGGAGCATGCAGAATCTGGAAAACAAGGGCTTAATTAAGCGCACTCTGGATACGGGTGTATAAAACGACTGTTATATAGAGGGGGAGAGGAGAGGGATTGGAATGGGTGTTCAGAGGGAAAGATTGTACATAGTTACATAGTTAGTCAGGTTGAAAAAAGACACAAGTCCATCCAGTTCAACCGTAAAAAATAAAAATAAAAAAATAAAAATAAACATATATCGTACAATCCCATATACCCAATTCTATACCCACAGTTGATCCAGAGGAAGGCAAAAAAACCCAGAAGAGCATTATCCAATTTGCTACAGCAGGGGAAAAAATTCCTTCCTGATCCCCCGAGAGGCAATCGGATATTCCCTGGATCAACTTTACCTATAAATGTCAGTACCCAGTTATATTATGTACATTTAAGAAAGAATCCAGGCCCTTCTTAAAGCAATCTACTGAGCTGGCCAGAACCACCTCTGCAGGGAGTCTATTCCACATTTTCACAGCTCTTACTGTGAAAAAACCTTTCCGTATTTGGAGGTGAAATCTCTTTTCCTCTAGACGCAAAGAGTGCCCCCTTGTCCTTTGTGTTGACCGTAAAGTGAATAACTGAACACCAAGTTCACTATATGGACCCCTTATATATTTGTACATGTTGATCATATCCCCCCTTAATCTCCTCTTCTCAAGAGAGAATAAATTCAGTTCCTCTAATCTCTCCTCATAGCTGAGCTCCTCCATGCCTCTTATCAGTTTGGTTGCCCTTCTCTGCACTTTCTCCAGTTCCCCAATATCCTTTTTGAGAACTGGGGCCCAAAACTGAACTGCATATTCCAGATGAGGTCTTACTAATGATTTGAACAGGGGCAAAATGATATCTCTCTCTCTGGAGACCATACCTCTCTTAATACAAGAAAGGACTTTGCTCGCTTTGGAAACCGCAGCTTGGCATTGCATGCCATTATTGAGCTTATGATCTACCAAAACCCCCAGATCCTTCTCCACTACGGATCCCCCCAGTTGTACTCCCCCTAGTATGTATGATGCATTCATATTATTAGCCCCCAAGTGCATAACTTTACATTTATCAACATTAAACCTCATCTGCCACATAGTCGCCCAATTAGACAGAGCATTGAGGTCGGCTTGTAAATTGGCGACATCCTGTAAGGACGTTATTCCACTGCATAGCTTGGTGTCATCTGCAAAGACAGAAATGTTACTTTTGATCTCAGACCCAATATCATTTATAAACATATTAAAAAGTAAGGGTCCCAGCACTGAACCTTGGGGTACACCACTGATAACCTTGGACCATTCAGAGTAAGAATCATTAACCACTACTCTCTGAATTCTGTCTTTTAGCCAGTTTTCTATCCATTTACAAACTGATATTTCCAATCCTGTAGACTTTACCTTACACATGAGCCGTGTGTGGGGAACTGTATCGAACGCTTTTGCAAAATCCAAGTATACCACGTCCACTGCCACCCCTCTGTCCAAGGTCTTACTTACCTCTTCATAAAAAGAAATCAGGTTTGTTTGACAACTTCTGTCTTTCATGAATCCATGCTGTCTGTTGCTTAAATAGTTTTTTTCCAGCAAGAACTCATCTATGTGGTCTTTTATTAATCTCTCCAGTATTTTCCCAACTATAGAAGTTAAACTAACAGGTCTATAGTTACTTGGTAAACACTTAATTCCCTTTTTAAATATAGGCACCACATTGGCCCTGCGCCAATCCAGTGGTACTATTCCTGTCATTAATGAGTCCCTAAAAATTAAATACAATGGCTTTGAAATTACAGAGCTCAATTCTTTTAGGATCCGTGGGTGTATGCCATCTGGTCCAGGTGCTTTATCCACCTTTATTCCATCTAAATATTTCTGGACCATATCACTTTTGAGCCATTGTGGATTTGGGGCTGTGTCACTACCACCCCCATTTTGGACATGAGCTCCCCCATGCTCCTTTGTATACACAGAACTGAAGAAAGTATTTCATAAATTAGCCTTCTCTTTGTCCCCAGTCACCCACTCTAGATTATTTTGTAAAGGGCCTACATGCTCAGACTTGACCTTTTTACTATTAATATATTTGAAGAATTTTTTGGGGTTTGTCCTACTATCTTTTGCAATCTGTCGTTCATTTTGAATTTTTGCATCCTTGATTTCCTTTTTACATATCCTGTTATATTCTTTGTAACATTTAAATGACACTAGTGTTCCCTCATTTTTATATTTTTTAAAAGCTCTTTTCTTATAGTTTATAGCTTTTTTAACTTTGTCAGTGAGCCACATAGGTTTTATTTTTAGCCTTTTAAACTTATTGCCCATGGGAATATACTTTGCAGTGAGTTCCCAAACAGTCTTTTTGAAGAATTCCCATTTCTGTTCTGTGCCCATTGATGCCAATATTCCTTCCCAGTCTAAGTCCTGGAGAGCAGCACTCATCCTTGGAAAATTTGCTCTCTTGAAATTAAGTGTTTTTATCTTTCCTGTATGTGATTTTTGCTTACAACTAACATCAAATGAAATCATGTTATGGTCACTGCTACCCAGGTGTTCCTTTATCTGAACATTAGTAATACGCTCTGCATGGTTTGAGATTACCAGGTCCAACAGAGCATCATTCCTAGTTGGGGCCTCAATAAACTGGACCATAAAATTGTCCTGCAATAGGTTTATAAATTTTTGCCCTTTAACTGTCCCAGCAGTTCCATTACTCCAGTCAATTTCTGGGTAGTTAAAATCCCCCATTATTATCACCGTCCCAGCCCTTGCAGCCCTTTCCATCTGTGCAAGGAGCTGAGTCTCTAACTCCTCATTAACATTGGGTGGTCTATAACAAACTCCAATGATTAGCTTTGAACTACGCACATCTGTATGCAGTCCTACCCATAATGCTTCAGACTCATCACACTCTCCATCCACCAGGTCCTCTTTCACACTCGCTTTGAGATCACTTCTCACATAGAGACAGACCCCTCCACCCTTCCTTTTTACCCTGTCTTTCCGAAAGAGTGCATAGCCAGGAATATTAATAGCCCAGTCGTGTGAGGAATGAAGCCAAGTTTCAGCAATACCGATTACATCATAGCTCTCCTCATGCACCAGAGCTTCCAACTCACCTATTTTGCTTGGCAGACTTCTGGCGTTGGTGAACAGACACTTTAATGCATTAATATTATTTGACCGGTCACATACTATCCTCTTGGGTGTTCCCAGATTGCAACTAGGACTTGCTACTATACTTACCTTGGGTTTATGTTCTTTGGTTACCCTACCACTAATGCCCCTAATACTACCCTTTAGAATATGTTCCCCGCTGACTCTCACTATCTCTGGACCCTCCCCCCTGTCACCTAGTTTAAAAACCCCTCTAACTTTTTGGCCATCCTTATTCCCAGCTGATCTGCACCCTCCTCATTTAGGTGCAGTCCGTCCCTTCTATAGTACTGGTTATCGACTGAGAAGTCGGCCCAGTCCTCCAGGAACCCAAACCCCTCCTTACTACACCAGCTCTTCAGCCACTTGTTCACTTCCCTAATCTCCCTCTGCCTTTCTGGTGTGGCTCGATGTACCGGTAGTATTCCCGAGAATACTACCTTGGAGGTCCTTTTCCTCAATTTAGCTCCCAAGTCCCTAAAATCGTTCTTTAGGACACTCCATCTGCCTCTGACTTTGTCATTGGTGCCAACGTGCACCATGACAGCTGGGTCTTCCCCAGCCCCTCCCAGTAATCTGTCCACCAGATCCGTGATGTGCCGAACCCGAGCGCCCGGTAGACAACATACAGTTCGGCGCTTCAGGTCTTTGTTACAGATTGCCCTCTCTGTCCTTCTAAGAATTGAGTCCCCTACCACCAGAATCTGTCTTTCCTTTCCCTTCGCTTCCCCCCCACTCTCACTGGAGGAGTTCTTCCCCTGGCAGCTAGGAGAGTCCCTCAGCTCCAGCAGTGCTGGTCCCGGACTGGTTTCACCAATGTCACTCAATGGAGCATACTTATTGGGATGCTCCAGCCCTGGATCGGCCTCCCTGGCACTTCGCCCTCTACCCTTCCTGACTGTCACCCATCTACTATTTTCTAGTGCCTGCACCTCTTTGACTCCACCCACCTCTGTGCTGGCCCCTGCCATCACCTGCCGGGTACGTATCCAGCTCTCCTTTAGTGTGGAGGGACTTCCCAGTGCTGACAGTTGCTTCCCTAGATTCAGAACCTGGGCTTCCAGGGAAACAATGTGCTTACATTTTGCACAGCAGTAATCGCCCTCGATCAGATGATCAAGGAACGCATACATGCTGCAAGATGTACACCGAGTCGCCTCGCCACACCCGCTGGGCATCGTACCTATTAATTTAATGAGGATTCGAGATTATACCCTGTCCAAATTACCTAACACTAGCTTCCTGACCCAACTATTCAACAAGACAATACACAGGTACTCAACAAGACAATACACAGGTACTCAACAAGACATTACACAGGTACTCAACAAGACATTACACAGGTACTCAACAAGACAATACACAGGTACTCAACAAGACAATACACAGGTACTCAACAAGACAATACACAGGTACTCAACAAGACAATACACAGGTACTCAACAAGACAATACACAGGTACCACGCAGACCCACGTGCACCCACAGACCAACGGACCCGCGTGCACTCGCAGACCAGCGTGCACTCGCAGACCAACGGACCTGCGTGCACTCGCGGACCCGCGTGCACTCGCAGACCAACGGACCCGCGTGCACTCGCAGACCAGCGTGCACTCGCAGACCAACAGACCCGCGTGCACTCGCAGACCAACGGACCCGCGTGCACTCGCAGGCCAACGGACCCGCGTGCACTCGCAGACCAACGGACCCGCGTGCACTCGCAGACCAACGGACCCGCGTACACTCGCAGACCAACGGACCCGCGTGCACTCGCAGACCAACGGACCCACGTGCACTCGCAGACCAACGGACCCACGTGCACTCGCAGACCAACGGACCCACGTGCACTCGCAGACCAACGGACCCACGTGCACTCGCAGACCAACGGACCCACGTGCACTCGCAGACCAGCGTGCACTCGCAGACCAATGGACCCGCGTGCACTCGCAGACCAGCGTGCACTCGCAGACCAACGGACCCACGTGCACTCGCAGACCAACGGACCCACGTGCACTCGCAGACCAGCGTGCACTCGCAGACCAACGGACCCGCGTGCACTCGCAGACCAGCGTGCACTCGCAGACCAACGGACCCGCGTGCACTCGCAGACCTACGTGCACCCGCAGACCAACGGACCCGCGTGCACTCGCAGACCAGCGTGCACTCGCAGACCAACGGACCCGCGTGCACTCGCAGACCAGCGTGCACTCGCAGACCAACGGACCCGCGTGCACTCGCAGACCTACGTGCACCCGCAGACCAACGGACCCGCGTGCACTCGCAGACCAGCGTGCACTCGCAGACCAACGGACCCGCGTGCACTCGCAGACCAGCGTGCACTCGCAGACCCACCTGCACTCGCAGACCAACGGACCCGCGTGCACTCGCAGACCTACGTGCACCCGCAGACCAACGGACCCGCGTGCACTCGCAGACCAGCGTGCACTCGCAGACCCACCTGCACTCGCAGACCCACGGACCCGCGTGCACTCGCAGACCAGCGTGCACCTACGATACACAAGTACTAACGATCCACACACACTACTCAGACAACACCCAGGTACTCACACTACACATCTACTATGACCCCTGTTTTAACCTCCTGTTTTCAACTCTTGATTTTAACTCACCACTTAGTCCAGTTCCACTTGGACAGAGTTCCAGCAACTCAAAATGAGCAGGCTCTAAATGAGCTCTACAGAAATTTATATAGGCCTCAAGCACCTGTGACCAATTAACCACTCCCCTTAATTAGTAGGCTGAAGGAAAAAAAGAGAAAAAAAAGGCTGTTTAAAATGTGCCAGAAAAAGGTGTTAAAAAGCTGCAAGGAAAAAGAGCCAAAAATAACCAAAAATGCAACCCAGCAGTCAAAAGCAGAAACTTCTTCACTCTCCACGCAAGGTCTCCTCCACTGTCTACCCTCCAACCAACAAGACTGGCTACTATATTGTAGTTATATATATTTTAGTCCCCGCTGACCCTACACCCGGAAGTGACGACATCTGGGGCTGTGTTCCAGGGAATACTGTCTTCCGTCCCCGCTTGCCGTGAGCGCTGGGTTCCACCACCACTGCCGACATTGGAGAGGACATACAGAGATCCCGTTCTCCAACATCAGGACACCAGCAGCCTCCGGGAATGAGCGGATGATGAATGTATCAGAAAAGCCCTATATTATTGCTCGTTTGTGAGTGCATTTCCTATTTTTTATGTAATTTTTAAATAAAACATTTTCACTGCTACGCTCAGAAGGCGCTGCTTTTTCCCTTCTGCAGAATCTGGTACAGCTCTGCATAGTAACCAATCAGCTTCCAGGTTTTATTATCAAAGCTTAATTGAAAAAGCTGAATTTAGAAGCTGATTGCTTACGGTGCACAGCTACATACACTAGATTCTGTGTGCTCCACTTTTAGTAAGTCTCCCCCATTGTCATACACCTGAAGATACCACAATGACAAACTAACCTTCTTAAAACGAGGAAGGACCTATAGCCACTATATGCAGAAAATTTGAGCTAAGCACTCATGAATGAGTTCTCTTGTGCTGTCTGTGACGTTAGTTCGCCATAAAACGATCAACATAGGGTTAGCACAACATGGCTTTATAGTGTACAGCACCATCCAATGAAGAGTGTCTGCTCTCTATTTACATACGCTTTACTTGAAGTGTTTTAGAATGGCACATAGGTATAAAATATGAACTGATAAACAAGTCATATCAAAATCAAATTCTATTCAAGCCGTGCACACAGGTTGTATCAGGTGTGCCTGGGCACATCCTAATCACCCTATGTGGTGCAGATTCCACCTGTTTAGACCCCTGATCACCAAACTTAAAAGGGCACCTAAACAAATTGGATTTTTTTTTGTAATAAAATAAATACAGTTGTAAAAAATATATTTATATATTAATAAAAACTACTGACACTGTCTACTGCCTTACTGACACCAATCTCTGCTCTACTGTCACTGTCAATATGTATTCACATGCACACACACTCATGTGTGTTTGAGCTTTGGGGTGCACACCCTAATGCAATAGGCTGGGCACACCTATGATAACAATAGTCATGGGCGTAGCATAAGGGGTTGCAAGGGTTACAAATGCAACCCCGCCCCTAGCTCCAGGGGGCCCCTGCAGCCTCTGTGTCATATTATCATATCCTCCACAAAGTCCAGCTCTGATCTGCCCTAGAGCCCCACAGCCATGCTCCAGTACTAGGCTTCCACTTTACCTTCCACAGTCCACACCCCTCTGTTCTCATTGGCTGGGGAGGAGCTGTGAGCCTTTTCCTGAATGGAGAAAAGCATGGGGTAAGAACAGCCCAGGATGGGGAATTGTCTGTGCTCTGTGCTGGTATCATGGAATAGTAACCGAGCTCAGCGAGTTAAGAGGAGGAGATTGCCGTCCTGTAGCCACTATGGGACCAATGTCACTGGTGAGGTAAGACACCGCTCAGTGTCTCCTAGTCACCAGCTGGGATTCTCTGTACCCCCCACCTGGGGATGTCCGCTTACCCCACTTCCCTGACAACTGGGGAAAAGGGACACACTTCCGGGAGGTGACCTTCCCCCAACATCTGCCAACACTGACAGAGAAACCTTCAGAAATTGCTAAAACAAATCCATTAACACCTCCCGAGGGGCCCCTGAGGGGCTGCAGGCTCCAGATTTTGTGTCACATGGCTTTTTCCCCCCAGATCTAAGTTGCGCCCCCTGACCACACCCTCCACCCTGGATGGTATGCCCGGCTGCTGAGCTCCTTTCCCATTACAGCACTCTATACTGCTCCTCCTCCACAGGGCTAAAATCACATTCCTTTATAACACAGCCAGTCAGTCACGATCTGCACAGGGTGTATCTTCCTACTGCAACTACACTGCCGTCCCGACCAGAGAATTTAACAGGTCAGAACGGCAACATAAAAGCCAGATACACCCAGTGACTTCTGACAGACTGTGTGTAAAGGAATGTGATTTGTAGTGTAGTGTGGGGGGGGGGGCTGTATACAGTGCTGGGATGGGAAAGGAGCTCTGCCAAGTGACCTACCAGGGGTCCCTGTCCTCTGATTCTCCAGTGGTGATCCCTGTCCTCTGATTCTCCAGCGGTGATCCCTGTCCTCTGATTCTCCAGCGGTGATCCCTGCCTTCTGATTCTCCAGTGGTGATCCCTGTCCTCTGATTCTCCAGCGGTGATCCCTGCCTTCTGATTCTCCAGCGGTGATCCCTGTCCTCTGATTCTCCAGCGGTGATCCCTGTCCTCTGATTCTCCAGCGGTGATCCCTGTCCTCTGATTCTCCAGCGGTGATCCCTGTCCTCTGATTCTCCAGCGGTGATCCCTGTCCTCTGATTCTCCAGCGGTGAGCCCTGTCCTCTGATGTAAGGAGGAACTTTGGGAACGCAAAACTCTTTAGCCACTTTCAGTATCTTGCCGTGTGGTGGGTGTATCTGCACGTGCAGTGAAAGTGGTGGGTGGAAGTGGAGGGGGGGGGGCCAGGTCAACGTTTGCATCGGGGGCCCACAAGCTTTAGGCTACGGCTCTGACAATAGTGTACCATTTATTGGAGTTTCCCCAAAAAAGTGGTCTTCCAATATAACTACACAGTTAGAAGCCTTATGGAATATAGCACAGTTCTCCTATTCATTAGGTATGTCCTTTCTCCATGCACTTTTAATTCACTTCAAGTGCGACAAAATGGCACATAAGTATGCAATGTACACTATTGTGTATACAAGCCATATCCAAAAAAGTTTGCAGTACTTCATTGCTTCTTGGCAATTAAATATAATTTTGTGGCTCTGAACAGCCTCACATCCTCATCTCATCAAAGAAAGGGCCCATATGACCAGTCTTGCTGTATACTATATAGGTAGGTGAACAAAAATGAAGCACTCACATTCCCCATTATACAAATAACTGCATTTGTCATGTGTATTTTTTAGTGTAATAATTTTTTTATGAAACCCAGGTTTTGGTATTGTCCCTGTTCAGAGATACTATATTGTACATACTGTAGGTGGTAGAATTGTCCTTTAACTTTGCAAATAGATAATGGTTTACACTTAGTTTGGTTATTTTTCATAAAAACTTTCCAGTCCCCAATTTTTTACTTCTCCTTTATTGAAAACATACAGCCTAAGCAGACTAAGCCTCAAGGTATTGATATGTAAATGTGTATTTATCAAAAGTCAATGGCTAAGCCTTCATCTCGATCCCTATCCTCTCCTGCTGGTCACTAACCTTCATAGGAAAAGCAGATGAGTGTTTGTCATGCGAGCTGTGATTGACACTTTGGCTTTACCTTCCCCTTGATGTGCATTAGGCAAGTGTCACGATCTGGAGTCAGGCTCAGAGGCCAGTAGCTATAGCAGAAGAGCAGGTATTCACACAGGTCACCCTGGCTGATGACACGGGTTCACCTGAGGTGCGGGGTCTAAGCACTGACCGGTATTCACCAGGGCTCCTAATGGTGGCGATGGGCTTCGCTGCGTGTCAGTGCCAGGTCGCGGTCCTCAGGTTAGCCCCACCAGGAGGTGAGCAAGCCGGGGTCTGGAAGCAGATAATACAGGTAGGGATCAAGCAGAAGCATAGTCGGGGACGAGCCAAAAGTCGGTAACAGATAATTGCAGGTTGGGATTCAGCAGAAGCGTAGTCGGGGACGAGCCAAAAGTTGGTAGTGAGTGGTAGCAAAGATGCGGTCGGCAGCAGGAGACAGGAGCAAGATATTGGCTGGTGAAGACACAATATTCTGGCAACCAGGAAGTGCAGGGACATGGCTTAAATCAGGAAGTTCATGGGAGGAGCAAAGGGTTCAAGGTTCAAGGCGAACAAACAAAAATGACCGCGCAAGGAGTGGATACAGAAATACCAAAATGTAAAGGGTAAGAGATGATACAGTAATATATCACTGTAGTAAACATTATAGAAAAGGGCAAAATACAAATGATGAATAATAAACACAAGTAAATATAGGTAATGAAGTCCCAATAATATAAGTCCATATAATAGTAATGGTACTGGAGCTGGTTAAGAATGTATTCTATTACATAAGCACTGTTGGCAGCATCTTTAAGAGTGAAGTAGGCTCTGTGGATAAGAAATGAAAAGAAAAAGTGCGCCTACTAAGTGCAGTATGTAAAACTCAGTTTTAATGGTACATAAAAATCAGCCAAATGGCTACTCACAAGATGGTAGTTAAAATCATCGCATGAAAGTGGTGATGGTTGTTTGCAGGGGATATCTCCTTGGTCTGCAGAGGTCCCGTGGCACGGTGTAGCTCTGGTAATCAGTCCTGGTATTGTTGATCCGGAGGGAGATGGTGTAGGTGTCCGGCAGTCAGGAAATCACTGCGCCGCAGCGTGCGGGTCAAGCCGGAGCGCAAACAGCTACGGCGACAGGAAGTGACGTCAGAGCAGGCTCAGATGGATGACGCGTTTCAATGCTTCCGCATTTTCTTCAGATCTAATTGGTGGGGGAAGCTGCCAGTCTTATATGTGTTCCCGTTTTATAAATCCTATGGGCTTCCAACTGATTTGTTTTTTAAGGTGGATGCAGATCTCAGATTTATAATACTGATGGATGGAGTTCATCCAGTATATGAATTTTGTATCAATAGGTCATAAAATCCTTAATGCAGTGGACTGCACTCGACCTAATGGTGCAAAGCTCCCCACAGATGTTGCTGTAATGATGAGTGACTTTGCTGGAGGTGCGTCTGGATTTCCAATGACATTCAGTGGTGGAAAGTTTACAGGTAGGTCAAAAAATCTGTGACTCTTGCCAAAATTCATATACTGGATGAACTCCATCCATCAGTATCATAAATTTGAGATCTGCATCCACCTTAAAAAACTTAGTAGGCGCACTTTTTCTTTTCATTTCAAGGTTCAAGGCAAACAAGATTCAGGACAAGATCATTCAAGGAATTGTCCAAGGAGCTGTCCAGCATTCCAGGTGGCTCAGCAAATAGAGACACCAAACACACCAGAGGTCCCAGGTTCAAGCCCAGGTCCTAACAGTACTCCCCTCCTCCCATGATGTCCCCTGGACGTCTTAGGGCCAGGTTTCTGAGGAACCCCTGGTGGAATTCCCTTGTTAATCTAGGGGCATGAACATTCTTTTCAGACTCCAAAGAATTTTCTTCTGGCCCATATCCTTCCCATTGAACCAAATATTGCAATTTGTTCTTAAAGATCCTGGTGGAGGAGGAGGATGAATTCTTCCAGAAAAGGTATTTTCATTAAATGCTTTGAGTAGCGATACATGAAAAACAGGGTGAATCTTCATATTGTCGGGAAGTTTTAGACGAAAGGTGACCGGGTTGATTTGAGCAGAAATCTCAAAAGGTCCCATAAACTTTAGACCCAACTTAGCACATGGAACCTGAACCTTTAAATTTTTGGTAGATAACCAAACTTTGTCACCTACCTGAAAGGTGGGAATAGACCTACGGTGTCTGTCAGCGGCCTTCTTGTAATATTCCTGCGCCTCCTTCAATGTATCAGTCAATTTCTCCTGGACCTCACGTAATGAAGTTAGTCTGTTGGTAACAGCAGGAATTGAAGTTGAGATAGGGAGATCAGGAATAAAAACTGGATGATACCCGTGCTTAAGAAAAAAGGGCTTTGGGAAGTGGAGCTATGTTTAGAGTTATTATAAGCAAATTCTGCCGTAGGAGTTTGATTGGTCCTCTCGGTCTGACCATTAGACTGTGGATGAAAAGCTGAGGACAGATTAATTGTTACACCCAAAGCTGAGCAAAAACTTCTCCAAAATTTTGAGGTAAACTGTACCCCTCTGTCAGACACCACATCATCAGGAATTCCATGAAGTTTAAAAACTTCTCTAATCATTACCTCAGCAGTATGTTCGGCGGACGTTACCCCCTTAACTGGAATAAAATGAGCCATCTTAGTGAGACGGTCAACGACTACCAGAATGGTGGTCATCCCTTTTGAAAGAGGAAGGTCAACCACAAAGTCCATAGAAATTGACCCCCATGGCCTAGATGGAACAGGCAGTGGTAGAAGTAACCCCAGAGGAGAAGATCAGGGTGTCTTATTGCGAGCACAGGTTAGACATGAAGCCACATATCTCTTTACATCTTTTTTGTACCCAGGCCACCAAAAGGAACGTGATAAGAGTTCTTCTGTCTTGGAAACCCCAAAGTAACCAGCAAGTTCAGAGTTGTGTACCAACCTGAGGGCTTCTACCCGAACTGATTCAGATACATAGAGGCAATGCGCTTGAGTCCAAAAACCATTGTTGTACTTGAGGTTTATGTCTTTAGGAGGATTATTAAGAAGTGGGTCCTTCTCATACCCCTCCTTGAGGAGATTAAGAAATGTCTTCAAACTCGTGGCCCGTAGAAAGTTCTTTTGAGGCAGGATTGTACATTCAGAGTTGCTTTCCTGGAGAGGCCCAGGCAACATCCGTGATAGGGCATCAGCCTTACCATTCCTTGACCCAGGGCGGTATGAGATAATAAAATTTAACCTGGAGAAGAAAAGAGTCCAGCGTACTTGTCTAGATAACAACCTTTTAGCAGACCTAAAAAAAAAACTAAATTTCTATGATCGGTGAGAACAGTTACAGGGTGCTTAGCCCCTTCCAGCAGATGCCTCCACTCAGAAATGCTTCCTTAATTGCCAGCAGCTCCTTGTTTCCAATGTCATAATTCTTCTCGGCTGAAGACATCAGTCGAGAGAAATAAGCGCAAGGATGAAGCTGCATCTTTTCTCCAATTCGCTGAGAAAGGATAGCTTCCACAGCAGAATTAGAAGCATCAACCTCTACGATGAAAGGTAGTTCTGGATCTGGATGTACCAGTATTGGTGCAGAAGTGAAAAGAGTTTTCAGTCTACTAAAAGCAGCCTGTGCCTCAGGTGACCGCAAGAAGGGCATCCCTTTTTTGTCAGCTGTGCAATTGGAGCAATTACCTTGGAGAAATTCCTTATAAATCTTCTGTAAAAGTTGGCAAATCCAACAAATCGCTGTATCTCCTTAACTGGAGAAAAAAGTTTTATGTGGTTGGTGTGTCCTCTGAAAGATACGGCACCTCATCCCTGGTAAATTAAGTGAAAGAAGGTAGTAGGGACTATGGGATTATAACGGTGCCACAAAGAATTTGAAAAACTTTTAGTAAAAAAATATAAGGGTATTTTTATTATATTATGTTACACAGACAATAGAAAAGCATTTTTTTACACAATTATACAAATAAAGAAATATATAGGCAAAACATACTGTACATACATCAGCAAAATCACATAATTAACCCTACATGTTTCGCCAATCCATTGGCTTCATCGGGGGTAAGAAGTTTGTACAGAGTGATTTAAATAGATCTATGAAACAAAATTAAGACAAGAAATCAATATTTATAGCACAAAGCAGCAGGGAAAAGACATTTGGATGACCCAAAAAAAGATGTAAAATATGAATGAATGTGGGCTGCCATACCCGCCAGTCCGTACAGAGGGCACGTCACGCTTCCGCGAAGGTCCCCAAAGGAGCCCGACCCAAATTGTGCCTACAGGTAGCTATTTAAGGGAAAAGAAAGGAATTTTATGAATATATAATAATTCAGAGATGGCTATTGCAGCAAATTACTTGCTGCAAATAATAGACAACCCCATAAGGGACTAACCTAGTCTCCTGACCTACCAAAAAATTGTTAAAACCAACAGAGAATTAATTTGGGGCGCTGAATAAAGTGTTCGGACTAATGTCCAATCACCGGAATTGAATCTGCGCTGTTCTGAAACAGAAAGTAAGTATGATGTTAATAATTAAATGACTGTGTTATCTCAGTGAAAAAAGCCCATTTTGATATAATGAGATAGAGTTTGAAAAAAGGTATATAATTACGCTAATTTATAATGTAGTGACAAGTAAAAGAGAATGAAAAAGAAAAAGGAGAAAAGAAAAATAGATCACTCATAAATAACTATATGAATGTAAACAATCACCTGATGTATATTAGCAACAAAGAAGCACCAACCCTATCGAGGCAATAAATCCAATAATGAATCTGTATTCAAAAGAATGTCTCAATGCAGAGAGACATAAATTAAAGCCTAAAAGACAATCAAACAAAGAAAAAAACAATCAGATATGTCAGACCATTGAAAATAACACAGACCCAGATGACCAGCTAGAAAGCCGGTCAATCGAAAAATTTGACTCAGTTTACCTGTTAGAGTGAAAGACAGGACAGCAGCGCCCCACAGCCATCGACAGCTAGGACAAACTGTCAATGGCAGTTTAAATAGGCCACCCAGCCATTCGACGTAAGATGCCGTCGAACGGCAGCGGACGTAGGGTGACCAGTGCGCCTGCGCCGCATCGCCAAGGGCCTACAATACCCATAATGCAGTGCAAATATACGTCATATGACGTAATTGCAGCATGCGTGTCCGAATGAACGGATAGGATGGAAAAACGGGGAATGGAGGATGCCTCGGCGGCACTTCACAGAGGCATGGCCACAGTGCGGGCAAGGTGTAATGAACACCGGCCCTTGGGTGTCCATGCAGGCACAGGTCGCGGATCACATGGAAGCCTAAACGCCGAAGCGGAGGTAGACGGCCCCCTGCAGGCAGGACAGACATAGAGCAGAGGGTTGATGTCCTTCTCAATACCTGTAAAGATAAAGAGGAGGCAAACAATTCAATTCATTCAAGGGTCATCCAACGCACCAAACCACAATGCGCAGTACACTAAAGTTTATCATATAATCATGATTAATATTGAGAATAAATGAAATAATGGTGAAAGAAAAATATTTAATTTAATTGATGAATTATATATCATATTTTATATTCAGGACGATCAATATGTTTTAATAATGATAAAAGAAATTAAACAACATTATTAAATTGCTTTATGAGATATATATATCATACAAAAAGGAGAAATATATGAAATGGATAAATGAAATAAGAATAAAAAAAAAAAAAAAAACTTCAGTGGTTCCCTGGATGTAAAAGGGAGAACAATATCAATGATCAAAAGAAGGGGGGGAGAGTACTAAAGGGGAAGCAAAGGAAGAAATCATAAGTCAAGAAAAAAACCGAATATTTACAAAAAGGATTTGTAGCTAATATATTCATTAAGTCCCGGAAATTTGACAGCATCAAGAGTATGTATCCATCGAGTTTCTAATTGCAACAATGCTACATCTATGTTACCTCCACGAATATGTGGAGGCACATGCTCGAGGGCATAAAACGTGACCACGTGAGCATCATAGCCATGTTGATATCCTATATGGCGATTCAACGCCGTAGTGGTTAATTTCTTGTATGTCGGCAATACATGGTCCCTTATTCGCTTGAAGAAGGGCCTTTTTGTCTTGCCGACATAGAAACACCCACATTGTATCTCCTTAACATTCCTAGGGACAGGCCAATCCACCACTGCTTTGATCTTATCAGGATCCATGCTTATCCCTTCAAAAGAAATTATGTATCCCAAGAACTGGATCTGAGTCTGTTCAAACTTGCATTTCTCTAGTTTGATGTAAAGTTGATTCCGCCTTAGTCTCTCGAAAACAATACAGACATGCTTGCGGTGTTCTTCCAAAGTATCATAGAAAATGAGAATGTCATCTAAATATGCTATTACAAACTGATCAAGCAAATCTCGAAAAGCATCAATAATAAAATGTTGAAAAGTTGCAGGAGCATTGCAGAGCCCAAAGGGCATGACCAAAGACTCAAAATGTTCATATCTGGTTCTGAAAGCAGTTTTCCATTCATCTCCGGGACGAATGCGGACAAGGTTGTATGCCCCCCGTAAATCTATTTGGTAAAGAGCTTGGCGGATCGGAGTCTCTCAAGCATTTCTGGAATCAGTGAGAGTGGATAGCGATTCTTAATTGTGATCTTATTTAAATCTCTGTAGTCAATACACGGACGCAGGGTGGAGTCCTTTTTCACCACGAAGAATAAGGCTGCCCCAGCAGGAGAGGTTGAGTGTCTGATAAAAACCCTTCTCAAGATTCTCATTAATCCACTCTCTGAGCACCTTAAGTTCAGGTTCTGATAAAGAATAAAGGCGCCCAAATGGTATTTCTGCCCCTGGAAGCAATTCAATGGGACAATCATAAGAGCAATGAGGAGGCAGCTGATCTGCGTTCTTTTTATCACAAACGTCCCGAAACTCAAGATATTGTGGAGGTAGCTTTTCGTATGGCTTGGTAGTTGCCAAAACTGCTTGTAAATCTTGGGTTGGTGGAGGGCTTATTTGATAAGATTCTTTGCAATGTCTTTTGTAATGGTCAGATGTAAAGCTTAAAGAACGTGTTTCCCAGTCGATGGAGGGATTATGGATAGAGAACAGGGATGAGCCAAACACCCCCCTGTTCGGTTCGCACCAGAACCTGCGAACAGACAGAATGTTGGCGTGAACTTTAGAACCCTATTAAATACAATGGACTCGAATGTCCGAAATCTAAAGTGCTAATTATAAAGGCTTATATGCAAGTTATTGTCCTAAAAAGGGATTGGGGACCCGGGTCCTGCTCCAGGGGACATGTATCAATGCAAAAAGAAGTTTTAAAAACGGCCGTTTTTTCGGTAACAGTGATTTTAATAATGCTTAAAATGAAAAAATATAAGTGAAATATTCCTTTAAATTTCGTACCTAGGGGGTGTGTATACTATGCATGTAAAGTGGCGCATGTTTCCCGTGCTTAGAACTGTCCCTGCATAAAATTTCATTTTTGAAGGAAAACAAGTAATTTAAAACTCACTCGCGGCTATTAATGAATTGTCGGATCCCGGCAATACATAGAAAAGTCATTGATAAAAAATAAAAAAAAAGCGTGGGGGTCCCCCCAAATTCAATTTCCAGGCCCTTCAGGTCTGGTATAGATATTAAGGGGATCCCCGCCGCAAATTAAAAAAATAAAATGCGTGCGGTTCCCCCAAATATCCATACCAGGCCCTTCAGATCTGGTATGGATTTTAAGGGGAACTCCACCCCAAATTTTAAAAAAATGGCGTGACGTCCCCCCAAAAATCCATACCAGACCCTTATCCGAGCACGCAAACTGGCAGGCCACAGGAAAAGAGGGGGGACGAGAGAGCGCCCCCCCCTCCTGAACCGTACCAGGCCACATGCCCTCAACATGGGGACAAAAATAAAATTTAAAAAAAAAACATTCCAGCGGTGAAATCCAGTGTCCCGCAGCGATCCGATGTCCAGCGGTATGTCAGACCGCGCCTACGTCGGGAGCCGACAATTCATTAATAGCCGCGAGTGAGTTTTAAATTACTTTTTTTCCTTCAAAAATGACATTTTATGCAGGGACAGTTCTAAGCACGGGAAACATGTGCCACTTTACATGCATATCATACACACCCCCCAGGTACGAAATTTAAAGGAATATTTCACTTTTATTGTTTCACTTTTAGCATTATTAAAATCACTGCTCCCAAAAAAACTGCAGGTTCAAAACTTTTTTTTGCATTGATACATGTCCCCTGGGGCAGGACCCGGGTCCCCAAACACTTTTTATGACAATAACTTGCATATAAGCCTTTAAAATTAGCACTTTAGATTTCTCCCATAGACTTTTCAAATTTGCCGCGAACACCACAATTTGTTCGCTGTTCGGCGAATGGGCGAACAGGCAATGTTCGAGTCGAACATGAGTTTGACTCGAACTCGAAGCTCATCCCTAATAGAGAACCAAGGAATGCCCAGGATAATAGGGAACTTGGGTGATGTGATCAGCTCAAAGCTGATAGTCTCCTGATGGTCAGTCTCGATTAGGAGTTTAAGCGGGATGGTCTCGTGGGTTACTGGACCTGAAGAAAAAGGTGAGCCATCCACAGTTTCCATATCAATAAGGGCAAGCTTATTTCTTATTTGAAGGTTATT
Source organism: Rana muscosa (assembly GCA_029206835.1). Taxonomy (NCBI): domain Eukaryota; kingdom Metazoa; phylum Chordata; class Amphibia; order Anura; family Ranidae; genus Rana; species Rana muscosa. The sequence goes on from CM055118.1 coordinate 739,728,794, forward strand.
ACTTTGGGCAAATTCGATGTCCATGAAGTCTCCCCCGGCCCCTGAGTCCAGCATAGCAGCGCAAGATATTTCATTGCTTTCCACAATAAGCCTTATTGGGATGACAAAGTGAGTTGATAAAGAATTAACTTTATTTGCTTCCTGAATCAATGGAGAGACGGACTGAGAAATTGAGTTTATTTGTTCAGATACTGTAACATCCGTTGCTGCAACTGTTCTTTTAAATTTATTGGGACAATTAACTGCATAATGTCCGGAATCTCCACAATAAAGGCATAAGTTCTCTGAACGTCGTCTTTCTTTCTCATGAGTAGTAATAGATATTTTAATAGCATCCACCTGCATAGGTTCAGAAGTATCAGAATCAGGAAAAACTCTTGGACCCCTAAGAGGATACTGAGTAGTAGAAAAACGCATGCCAGCATTACTGCCTAGGATTCCCAGTCTCTCCTTTCTCCTTTCAATAAGTCTCTGATCAATTCGAATTTTACTTGTCCTGAGAGTCCTTGACGGAACTGGCTCTTTTGTGCTGCCGGATTCCAATTGGTATCCAACGTCGGAATTCAGTTGTGTACTCTGCAACGGAGCATCTACCCTGCCGTAAATTGTGCAATCTTGCCTCAGCGGTAGCTCAGCGTTTAGGATCATCGAAAACTTTGTTCATCGCAGCCACAAAAGGAATCAAAATCATCCAGGACGACATCATCTTTCTCAACATAAGGGGAGGCCCAGGCTAAAGCTTCCTCAGTCAGGAGGTTGATAACAGTACCTTTTTCCTGTCAGAAATAAACGCAGCAGGTTGCATCTGAAAGTATATACGACATTGATTAAGGAACCCTCTATAATGGGTATAAACTTAAGTGGCAGGGGCATTCGTGCATTAGTATCTACGGCAGCAGTATCTCGGGCACGAAAGTCCCGCAATAGTTTATCCAGATCATGGATTTCATCTTGTAGTGCTTTCACTTCAATTTGTAACTCCTGGTAATCAAAACCAAACGTCTGCAACTCAGCGATTTGCACCCTGAGAGGAGCTATTGCAGCTGCTATAGCGGCCTCCATGTTTTGGGCCAGAATATTCTGTCACGAACTGGAGTCAGGCTCAGAGGCCAGTAGCTATAGCAGCAGAGCAGGTATTCCCACAGGTCACCCTGGCTGATGACACAGGTTCACCTGAGGTGCGGGGTCTAAGCACTGACCGGTATTCACCGGGGCTCCTAATGGTGGAGATGGGCTTCGCTGCGTGTCAGTGCGAGGTTGCGGTCCTCAGGTTAGCCCCACCAGGAGATGAGCAAGCCGGGGTCCAGAAGCAGATAATACAGGTAGGGATCAAGTAGAGTTGCCCCTTCATCCCTTTAAACCCGAACACATCTGAATTACACAGGTTCTGAGGCTAATTAAAGGCAGATAAGGCACCAAGTGAGTTTAATTACCACCTTAATCAGCCACATAACCTGTGTAATTAATATGTGTTCGGGTTTAAAGGGATGAGGTGGCAACCCTAGGATCAAGCAGAAGCGTAGTCGGGGATGAGCCAAAAGTCGGTAACAGATAGTTGCAGGTTGGGATTCAGCAGAAGCGTAGTCGGGGACGAGCCAAAAGTGAGTGGTAGCAAAGATGCGGTCGGCAGCAGGAGACAGGAGCAAGATATTGGCTGGTGAAGACACAATATTCTGGCAACCAGGAAGTGCAGGGACATGGCTTAAATCAGGAAGTTCATGGGAGGAGCAAAGGGTTCAAGGTTCAAGGCAAACAAGATTCAGGACAAGATCATTCAAGGAATTGTCCAACGAGCTATCCAGCATTCCAGGTGGCTCAGCAAGTAGAGACACCACCAAACACACCAGAGGTCCCAGGTTCAAGCCCAGGTACTAACAGCAAGATGGCAGCCCTAAGGGGGGAATGCCTGGATCTTTGGGGACAGATTGGAGCAGAGTTTTTATTTTTATTTTATAACATTAATGTACCTCTGTTGCAGAAAAGAAATTGCTTTCTCTGTCTTTTAGGACAAGCCTTACCTCAGCCTCCAGTCTCCTGTAGAAAACTCCTCCATTACTTGTCCTGAAATTTGGTATTTGGGACAGAAAAATCACAAGAAAGTTGTTCACCAGCTGACCTCATTAACACACCCTGCACCTGCCCTCCCTCTCCAGGAGATTGCTTCTGCCCACCACACCAGTTACATGCTAATCCAATGCAGACATTGTCAGTGAGCTTCACTCTTCATACACTGCCATTGATAGTTTTGTATCTTCATCTTGCATAGATCGCTTATTTGGTACCGTGTGCAGGAGCTGAGCAATCACATAACAGCCTATATGGAGCAGAGCAGTAGTATTGAAAACAGGAGATGTGTGTCCCTGGAAGTCTGTAAAGCTCACCATACACTATACAATTGAATTGTACAATCTCTTTCAGATCTACCATCAACTATGTAGTGTGGGCCTGCCTGATTGGATACAGAGTGATAGGGTAGATAGGTGTGTCCTCCTATTACAAAGTTTTGTTCAATCTAAAGGAGATTGTAGAGAAATTGTATTGTGTATGGCCACCTTTATACCCCTAAAATGAACTAGTTATGCTTTCAGTGCCATTAATTGTTAACGGCACACCAAATACACATTTTGACATGTGAAAAACAAGCAACACACGGAGCAATACGCACAGTAAAAATTGTGCAAACCACAACACATCAATATGTCCCTTGAGCTACTTTGCCACAAGTAGGGCAGCCCATTGAAATCAATGGGCAGCCCCATGCGTGTCGATGAAAGAACGAGACAAAAAGGGTGCGCTCTTAATACTCTAGATGTGAACGGGTCCTTAAAGTGAAATTGGTGTGTCTACACAATAACAATGAGGCTCCATTCACATCTGTGTGTTTCCAAAGGCATGGAAAATCACACAGAAAATGCACATCTTAGAAATGCGCTGCAAACTTGCATCATACTTGCGTTTCTATTAAATGTTAATGGCACCCCAAGCACAGGTAGGAGGCACACTTCTGCCGTGCAAAAAATGTGGTGAAAGTGCACCCAAAAGATGCAGTAAAAACGAGAACACACTCCGCTCTAAAAAAAAGTTCTGGAGCTTATTTGGGGCATTTATCGTACGTAGGGCAGCCCATTGAAATGCTCCAAAATTACCAAAACGAACCATCTGTGGAAACACAGCCTGAGTGTCTCCATCCACTCCCTCCAATGTACTTGTATAAATATTGCCATACACTATACAATCTCCTTTAGATTTACCAAAACTTTGGAATAGGTGGACCCACCTGAATAATCTATTCAATTTGTATCAAATCAGACAGCCCATTGCACTACACAGCTGATGGGAGATCTAAAGTAGATTGTACAATTAAATTGTAATCTGTATGGTCAACTTAAGGGGAGAATTAGGAAAGTGGGTGGAAATAAGACAAGAGACAGAACAGTAATGAGGGAGGCATGGTCCAGAGTGGTAATACACACCCCATTCTATGAAGCCTAAGGCAGTGCATGATGGGATATGAACTACAGGAACTGATGGAAGGTGAAAATTCAAAGCTTCTGTGAATGAGACAAGTGAGAGATAAGCACACTGGGATGGCTTGGGCAGAAAAGACATGAGAAAATGCTTCTATTTTTAATGAGAAGTGAAATTCTGCTTGAAAAGGGGAACTTAGTCTTTAACTAAAATCAAAGTTTATCGCTTTGGTATTTATACATTTTATAACATGCCATTGTCCATGCAAACAGATAAATGCACAGTTATAATATGATTTCTTGTTTTGTTCATCCAGTCTTGTGACTTGCACACATCTACCACACTGCACAGCCAAAAGGGAGGCATACGCCCTTTTTCAGCAATGTAACTTCCTATGTAATTTCTCTCACTTCAGTGATCCTATTGGATAATGAATCAGCATAATGTCCTCTGTCTAAAGCCCCATACACACGGTCAGACTTCCATCTGACTTTTCCGTGGATTTTTGTCCGAACGGAGTTGGTCGTGAACAACCATAGCATACGCACGCTCTGACTTTTCTGCAAACTTTCCCAAAACTTTTTGCAACATAACGTGTTTTTTCTGCTCTTTTCTGCTCTTTACCGCCACCCTTTCGTCAACTTCTGCTATTGTTGGTTGATTTTAACATTAGTTGTTTTGTCCATCGGACAAAAGTCCGATGGTTTTCCCTACACACGGTCGGACTTTGCTCCATCGGACTTTTGTTGGGCAAAAGTTTGTCCGTTTGCAGACCCAACTTTTGTCCGATGAAAACAAGAAAAAAGCAAAAAAAGTTTGTCCGATGAAGCGTACACACGGTCGGATTGTTGGTCCAACTTGCTCAAAATGAAGTTTGTTGGCCAAAAGTCTGACCGTCTGTACGGGGCTTAAGGCTTTATTAGGATGGATGTTTGGAGGCGCAGACAGAGTCTGGTGTAAAATTTCTGTTGTAAAGCTGAACTAGGTAATAGTAGTTTGATCATTATTGAAGTGGAGAAGGGGTGTATATCACAAAAATGGCTAAACAAAATGACAAATTACAGATTCTCTGGCAGGCCAACTCTGTATTTAGGTGCTTTCATTGACCTTCATTTTAAAGCCCAAGTCCAGCTTGGGAAACAAATACTAAATGGCAGCTCCTAGTAGCTACATCTGCAATACTCACCATATCTCTGTCTCTGTCCCTGGAAGACTCATCCACTTACCAATCTAGTGTTCCTCATGACTCCCAGTGTCCCTCAACTCATTTTCTTTGAGCCCAAGGAGTCAAGGCTCCACCCTGGATTCACAGGAGAATGCTACAGAGAGCAACACCACATAATGAGAGTGACAATCTCTACAGCTTTAAGGAGTGCACACCACATAAGGAAGAAAAGTGTGAAGACAACCTGTGATATCATGTGACTAGATTGAAGACACCTAAAAACAAATATGAATACCAATTTTTTTTTAAAGGGTTGGGGTGCTTCGGTGGAGAGAGGAGCAAATGAGAGGTATCATTGGCCTGGATTGGGGCTTTAAACAATAAAAACTGAATATAGAAGTCTAAGAATTTTACTATTTACTAATACACACTTACTGCTGACAGTTTTGATGAACCCAAGCAGTACTGTATGTTGCTGAACAGACAAATATGTATGTTGCTGAACAAAAAGACAAATAAGACAAAACAGTCTATTTCTGTAGTGTTTTCAGTTTTTGAATTGGCTACTTAGAATGACTACGATTTAGAATTTTTTTTTGTTGGTAAAAATTATGATGAAAAACTGATATCTACGGTATAAGGATGTTTCTAAATAATACATATTTATAGAGTGCACATTCATTACAAAGCAACTGGGGGGATCTGTAGTGGAGAAGGATCTGGGGGTTTTGGTAGATCATAAGCTCAATAATGGCATGAGCTGCGGTTTCCAAAGCGAACAAAGTCCTTTCTTGTATTAAGAGAGGTATGGACTCCAGAGAGAGAGATATAATTTTGCCCCTGTCCAAATCATTAGTAAGACCTCATCTGGAATATGCAGTTCAGTTTTGGGCACCAGTTCTTAAAAAGGATATCGGGGAACTGGAGAAAGTGCAGAGAAGGTCAACCAAACTGATAAGAGGCATGGAGGAGCTCAGCTATGAGGAAAGATTAGAGGAACTGAATTTATTCACTCTTGAGAAGAGGAGAATAAGGGGGGATATAATTAACATGTACAAATATATAAGGGGTCCATATAGTGAACTTGGTGTTGAGTTATTCACTTTACGGTCAACACAAAAGACAAGGGGGCACTCTTTACGTCTAGAGGAAAAAAGATTTCCAAATACGGAAAGGTTTCTTCACAGTAAAGCCCTGTACACACGATCGGATTTCCTATGGTTTTTAAACCGATGGATTTTTCCATCGGAAAACCAATGAAGCTGACTTCCATCAGTCTTCCCTACACACCATCAGTCAAAAAACCGACCGTTCCAAATGCGGTGGCGTAAAACACTCCGATGAGCCAAGAAAAATGAAGTTCAATGCTTCTGAGCATGCGTCGACTTGATTCTGAGCATGCGTGGGTTTTTTATCCGATGGAGTTCCCCACAGACTATAGTAATTTGCTATCAGTTTTTTAACCATCGGATAAATTTAAAACATGTTCTATTTTTAAAGACCGATGGAAAAAAGACCGATGGGGCCCATACACGATCGATTTGTCCGATGAAAAAAGTCCATCGAACCGTTTTCATCGGTAAAACCTATCGTGTGTACACGGCTTAAGAGCTGTGAAAATGTGGAATAGACTCCCTCCAGAGGTGGTTCTGGCCAGCTCAGTAGATTGCTTTAAGAAAGGCCTGGATTCTTTCCTAAATGTACATAATATAACTGAGTACTAACATTTATAGGTAAAGTTGATCCAGGGTAAATCCGATTGCCTCTCTGGGGATCAGGAAGGAATTTATTCCCCTGCTGTAGCAAATTGGATCATGCTCTGCTGGGGTTTTTTGCCTTCCTCTGGATCAACTGTGGGTATAGAATTGGGTATATGGGATTGTAAGATATATATTTTTTTTTTTTTTATGGTTGAACTGGATGGACTTTGTGTCTTTTTTCAACCTGACTAACTATGTAACTATGTAATTAGTCTGTGTCAGGTAAACTGGTACGTGTGCCAAGGTATGCATCAAGGACTGTATGACTATTTTATCATAGGTCCAATACAGAGAAATAAAAAATTATATTGTTAAGATCAATTGACTGTTAAAACAACAAAACACCAATGCATATTATACAAGTCTGACAATGGTTGATTATCTGCTCAACAATATCTTCAGCTACAGAGGTCAGTGGGCACTTGCTTTGAAGCTTGTTTACTGCTTGTTTAGGCTGGGTTTACACCTATGCAAATTGGATGTGGGTTTCTCCGCATCCATTTCACATGGTAGGAGATTGTGACCGGCTCTCTATGGAGCCGGTTCACATACCTCCACTGCGGCTCCCGTGCGAATTTGCACAGGGAACCTGTGCGTTTTTTGGTCCATTTCAGGTCTGAATTCAGCCCCAAAAATCGCGCTGAAATTGGACCTGAAACGGTGAACGGGGACTCACCGGACCCCTGCTGTGAGCCACATGCGGCAATAGTGTGAACCCAGCCTTAAAGCGGAGGTGCTGTGGAAAAAAAAATATTAAAAGCCAGCAGCTGCAAATACAGCAGCTGCTGACTTTATATATATGGACACTTACCTGTCCTGGAGTCCAGCGTCGTCCGCAGCAGAGGACGAGCAATCGCTCGTCACTCTGCTGCCCCCACCGCCATCCTCGGTGAGGGAACCAGGAAGTGAAGCCTTGCGGCTTCATGCCCGGTTCCCTGTGGTGCATGCGCGAGTCGCGCTGCGCCGTTTTGAATGGTCCTCCTGTGTTCTGGGAGCCGAGTGTCTCCCAGAACACAACGGGGAATCTGCGGGAAGTGACGTGCTTCCCGCAGATTTCCCGCAGAGTGGACTCCCGGAAGTGGGTGCAAATACCTGTCTTAGACAGGTATCTGCACCCCCCTCCCCCCTGAAAGGTGTCAATTGTGACACCGGAGGGGGGGATGGTTCCGATCAGCGGAAGTTCCACTTTAGGGTGGAGCTCCGCTTTAATTTAGCCTCTGCCTTTTTAAACCAAAAAAACTGTGTGTGTCTGTTTGTGTGTATGTTTCTCTTTGGAACTAGTTTTACTGTCACTGGGTTTACTACAGGCATACCCTACAGTGGCCAGCAAAGTTCCTTTAAGGACGCTCTCATTGGCCAGGGGACCGACAGTTAGCTTAATCCTACACTTAGGGCATTCGTGAAAACTAGGTTCAGAGAGGTGCACAGTCTTTCTGGCTCCAAATGTAGTATTAGTGGGAGCTGTAGTGATTGTGTTTTTTTTTACTTTTAACTGTTTAAAGGAGAGGTATGGCCAAAGCTCTTTTGGTCATACTTCTCCTGTGGGTCACAGAACTGCACTTATGTTCTCCACTACTGTGACCCCACTTCGGCTGGTTCAGGTGCCATTATTTTCATTGGCACCTGCCCGAGATCCCAAAACGTTAAATGTGAATGGAGCCTAAATCTGCTTTTAAACTCCCCTAGACAATAACAAGCAGTTAACCCCTGTAGTCTGGGTGCAGCCCGACTGCAAGGGAGGGTTCTTAGGTTTTCTGGAGTTGTCCTTTTGATTATTTATGTAATGAGATCTACATTTTATATATGTGGGTTTATTATTATTTTTTTCTTTAGAAAACATCCTTTGGGGTAAATAAAAGAAGTACAACTGTACATTGTGGTACTAATGTTGCCTATTTTAAAACATCAATTTGTGGCTGGGAAGAGCTGAACCAACTTTTTTTATTGCTCATACAGATCATGCATCCATGTTTTCATTTATTTTGTGATTTTACATCCTGCTTCATTTGCATATCCCCTTTGTTGCATTGTGCTATAGAATCATAGTTGAGATGCAAAAAAAAAAAAAACTCTCCTTTCCCTACTAACTAACACGTGTAAATGTTGTAAAATCAACAGTGGATTTTCTGCACTGCAAACCATACCCACAGTGCATAGTTTTTAGCAGAAGTGCTTCTCTATGGCCATAATGATTTTTTACCATCATACAAATAGTGTAACAAAAGCCACATGGAATTTAACATGGTAGATCCAAGAAAACAGCATGCTTTACAGATGGCACCATTTCTGAAACAGATGCATGAAAATAAAACCTTTGTATGAACCCTGATTAATGCCTTTCTAGCTACAGACCTGCAACAGTCTTATTGTTAGCTCTCACTAATGTCTGAAATCTCAATAACTGTAATTATATAAGGAGTTGACATTTAGCTTAACCATTTTTGGATGTGAGACTACAGAAAACCAAAACATTCACAATAAAAGAGTAATGTGCTTCTCAACACTTTTACTACACACACATATACAGTAAATCGATATATATATGTATATATAATTTGGATTTATTTATAAAAAATAAAAAAAATAGAAGGTGGTCTTTTATTTTGTAAAAAATATAGCTTTATATGTAAAGCTGTAACACTTTTCTTGCTGTTCTCCCTTTAATGTTTTGCATTCATTACAGTAATATCATAAGTGATAAATCTACAATGATCAAATTTTAGGACCCTCTATGCCAGGCATCACTAAATGGCGGACCGCGGTCCCGTCTGGCCCCAGTAGCCATCCTACCCGGACCACAGCCTCGCCAAATAGTTGCCTGTGTGTCCTCTCCCCGCCGCCGGCTCGCCTGCCTGCCTGCAGCTGCTATGTTCACAACATGGCAGGCACGCACGGGTCTGTCCCTTTGATAAGATCGCTGCACTGCCCCTTCCCCACACTGCCTGTCTTATTCACACAAGATGTGAAGCAAGGATGCTCTGGACAAAGGACGGGACTTTTTAAGTAAAGAAGGGGTGATTGGTTGCTATGCAGCGGGGCGGTTTCAGCAATCAATCACTTACCTTTGACGTAAAAAATCCCACTGCTGTGCTTTCTGTCTTGTGTGAATAAGGTAGGGCTCTGTGGGAAAAGGGGAGTGCTGTGCAGGACAGGACTATCGATGGGGGTCTGTGATGGGGGGGTCTGTGGGGGGTCTATGATGGGTCAGTCTGTGAGGGGGGCCTGTGATGGATCAGTCTGTGATGGGTCAGTCTGTGAGGGGGGTCTGTGATGGATCAGTCTGTGATGGGTCAGTCTGTGAGGGGGGTCTGTGATGGATCAGTCTGTGATGGGAGGCCTGTGATGGGTCAGTCTGTGATGGGGGGCCTGTGATGGGTTAGACTGTGATGGGGGGGCCTGTTATGGGTAAGTCTGTGATGGGGGGCTTTTGATGGGTCAGTATGTGATGGGGGGGCCTGTGATAGGTAAGTCTGAGATGGGGGCCTGTGACGTGCATGGCAGGCTGAGATGTGGAGGATTTCATGTGGAGTCTTATCACCAATATGACACTCGGACAGATTTTAATTCACTACCCCTGCTCTACGCCATCTAATTTTAGGACACAGGCATCAATATGTTAAAGTCTAGGAAGCATTAGGTCTTTACTAGTGTACAGCAAACCCATATGGAATTAGCTCACAGGCTCTTCTTTTTTATGATTACAGACCCCCAATGGATTGCCCAATATGTTCCTATACCCCCTTTGTCAAATTATTACCTTTACCAGTCCTATGTCAACTGCTTGCTTTCACTTTACAGATGGATAGCTAGAAACAGAACAGCAAAAATAAAATAATACTTGTTTTAAAAAACACAAATATACAAAATATCTAGCTAGTGACTTTTTTGCAGTTGTTTTTGCACAATCAAACATGGATTGGAGGTACAGTTACTGATGAGGTTACTTGAATGTCACCTAACATATCAAGTCAATTTCTCCAGTTTGATTTCAGTTCAGTAATCCAGAGAATACTATTTCATTTTTTTAACTATTCAATGATCCAACCCTAAACCCACATCATTTAGTTCCCATACCCTCAAGGAGCATGGAAATCCTTAATTAGCTGCATGACATACTGGGCTGCAGTCCCAAAGTTGTGTCCATTGGCACTAAATTGTACTCTATTTAAAGATAAACTCTGGGACTTCTTAAAAATATACCCCTGCAGTAGCCTCCAGGGTAGAAGGAATAAGCTGCATTACTTACCCTATCCTTGAGCTTGGCATTGACTGATCGCATGGTTAAAGGGAGCCTGCCAGAGCCCGGGATAAGTTAAGTATTACATCTTTTGCCTGCACCCCAAGACTAAATAAGCTAGGGGAAGGCTCTTTAGTTCAGCTTTATTAATGTGAACTTGTACAGGACTCCATTGATTGTTCCTGGAAAGTAGCTATGCCTCACCTCTGTTAATACAATGTGTTCTGAGGTCTATGGTAGGGTTAACTGGAGCAAACCCTGGAGAGTGTGGTAATTAAGCAGGTGGGAGCTGTTTGAACACTCAGAACTTCTAAAAAATGTGAATGGTGCTACCAAAGAGATGGAAAGAGATGTGGGGACCTTTTGACTCTTTCCTGGCTGGTTGCTGTGTGTATGTAATGGATAAGCTGGACATTGACCCTTGAGAATGGGCTTCTAAATATGTTGAAGTGATGGACTTTTTTCTAAATTGAAGACCTTTTTATGCTAAAGTAAAGCCTTTTTATGTTAAAGCATTGTTTGTGCTGACAGGAAGAATTGTCATGTTGTGAAACATACAAAAACTATTTCTAATGCTGTTTCATTGTTTGCTAAGACAAGAAAAAACATTTGTAAAACTGAACTTTGTAAATCACAAGGTTCTATTTGCTTTTGAATAAAGTTTCATCTTCATTGTTTTTCTATTGACCTGCATGGATTTAAATGCGTATAATAAGCTCTGTTCGATTTTGTCTTCTCTGCTAAAAACATAAAGAAAGTGTAGCTTACTAATAAGGGATGTCTCAAAATGTATTGCCAAACCTTCCTACCTTTAGGCTGGGTTCACACTGCTGCACGAAGTGGCTCACAGCAGGGGTTCATTGTGTCCCTTTTTACCGTTTCAGCTCCGATTTCAGTCAGAATTTTTGGCTAAATTCAGACCTGAAATGGACCAGAAGAAGCACAGGACCTCTGTGCAATTCGCACCAGAGCCGCTCCGGACATGTGTGAACCATCTCCATTGAGAGCCAATCACAATCTCCTGACATGCGAATTGGATGCTGTTAAACCCGCATCCAAATTCGCAATAGTGTGAACCCAGCCTTATGCCGCGTACACACGTTTTTCATGACGAGAAAAATGAAATTTTTTAGATTGGTCATGAAAAATGGTCGTGAGTATGCTCCATAGCATTTTTCGCGACGAGAAAACTGCCCGATTTTTTTTTAGAACCTGCTCTATTTTTTCTCGTAGTTTTTCACGTCGTTCTTTTTCACGTCATGAAAAACGGTCATGTGTACGCTTTTCCGAGGGGAAAAATACGCGCATGCTCAGAATCAAGTATGAGACGGAAGCGCTCGTTCTGGTAAAATTAGCGTTCAAAATGGAGATAGCACATTCGTCACGCTGTAACGGACTGAAAAGCACGAGGCTGAAAAGCGTGAATCGTCTCTCACCAAACTTTACCAACACAAGGATCAGCAAATGCAGCCCAAAGGGTGGCGCCATTCGAATGGAACTTCCCCTTTATAGTGCCGTCGTACGTGTTGTACGTCACAGCGCCTTACTCTAGCGTTTTTTTTTTCATGAACATGTGAATGCAAGGCAGGCTTGAGAGGAATCAAGACGAGAAAAACATCGTTTTTTTGCATGACATGAATAACGGCCGTGTGTACGCGGCATTAGCGGTTTGTAATGAGAATCAATAGTGCTGTTATATGACTGGCTTGAATACATATGCCAGGACTCAAAATATTAAAATATCCCAGATCTGACATCAGCAGTGTGAGTATGTACTCTCAGAAAATCCAAACAATAAAAAAAATATATTGTATGCCTCAAGGTCTTTAAAGTTAAATGCAGGATTACAAAAAACAAACGTACATACTCACCTAGATGGCTGCAGCATTGATCCGATGCTGCAGCTGTCCCCTGTTGGCTCTACACCAAGAACTGGGTGATCAAAAACTGCTGATCGCTCAGTTCTCAGTCTTCATTGAGCAATGAGCCAGTGACTAGTCACCAGCTCTCTGCTCTGCCCCTTCAGTGCTCACTGGAGCTCTGGGCTGTGGAAGGGGGGGCAGCAGAGGGCTCAGACATGCTGAGAGGCTGAGCCAGCTGCTGGTCAGACATCTGGGTGGATACATACATTGTTGTTGAGATCCCTGCAGAGCCTAAACCGGCTTTAGTCATTTAGCCCGCTGTCAGCTAAATCTGGGACATAGGAGTGCACTAGTGCTTTCCTGTGATCAAAAAGGCTTTGGCCATACTTTCCCATTAAGCTGTATTTTTGCAACCTATTCATATTTACCTTTGAAGTTTTTTATACAGATTTATTATTTTGCAACCTGTTTTTTATTTAATAATAATGTTTATTAATAATAACATTGCCAATGTTTTCTCTTCATTCTTAATACAGTTATACAGTGTTAAACCAGATGCTTTCCCTATCAAAAAAAAAAAACGTAGTCACTTCGGAATTCCAAGAATTGGAAGTTGGTGAGTTGGTGAGCTGTGTATGAAAAGTAGCTTTTCTGTAGGTCAAACTGGTGGCATAGGTACACTGAGAATGCTACCAGTCAGAAATAAACTGACTTTAACTCACAGGAGGTAAAAAATGTATTCCCTCAGAAACCCAGAAAGTGTTGTTTTAACTCTTTATTCTAAGCCAGATAGATAATCCTACAATTATCACAGTTATGTTTTTTTTTTTTTTTGTAAGATCTGTTAAAAAGGAGAGAATACTCATGACATAAATAGAACAGGGCCTCTGGGTAAGTTTATAGATTTTGCAATTGGAGATCACCAAAGTGTTGCCATAATCTATAAACTGCGTAATTAAACTAAGAGCATTTTTCAGTTTTATAACTCCTCAATAACACAGTACATCATCAGAATATAAAGTCTAAACTATATCTTCAACATTGATTTTGTCTTCACAGAGAACCTTGTCACTGTTTAACATTTCTACAATCTTATTCTGCATTGAGTTCTTTACAATCTGTGCATAAAAGTCACAAATGGTGATTGTATGTGCAAAGTACTCCAGAAACTTTGCGTCAGGGGAGGTCTATTGCATCCAATGAAATCAAGTAATTTTATCAAGAAAGACGTGAGGCACCACAGACCACCAATGCAAAAGGGGCTATTATTAGGTGCATCAAAAGGGCGCCAGTGACTACCCATATGAAAAGACAATTATCAGGGATGCAGTTTAGGCTGCTGGCCATCAATTCAAAATGCTAGGTACTAACGAGAGAGATCATTGTAGAGAGTGGGGAGACAAGGGGCAGTTAATACTTTATTATAGGGCCTTATGATATGCAATTACACACCTTTAGATATAATTTATCTTTTAAAATAGGTAGTATAATGGTACATACTAGCTAATGCATGTGGTTTTTTAAAAGAATGTTTAGAATGTTAATTTATTTTCTTTGTGCAGTGAACCCTTGCAAAGGAGTTCAGCCTTGGTGTTCTGTTCTGGTAAAATCCACTTTGTGAACTGTTCTGTAAAGGCTTTAGTCCTTTTTTGTGAAATAAGAAACTGAAGTCCTGAGTTGGCTTGCTACTGTGTTTTGGGGTGACCCACTATATGAACTTCTCTGGAATGATGATAAATTATTCTAGTAGGACAATATGATCACAGTTCTCAACTATTACCTGCACTAATGATGGCCCTATGGATTGTTGGGCCTGTAGACTGGACCCCTCCCCCCCCCAAAAAAAGGTCTACTTTTGCTGGGTCAAAGATGTAACATGTTCCACAATATAGCTGCCTTAGATGCAAGTTCTATAAGAAGTGTACATTAGATTTGGTTTTTAAATTTATGGTATAGCTTAACGTGAATAAATGATTCAGAATAGTTGTGGCACTGGGGTTTGTGGACCCTGGCATATGAAAAATGTTTTCAGGTTGCCAGATAAATTTAATTAATCATTATGTTTAGAATTTTTTCCAAAGAGTTATTTCTAGATACTGGACATTGTCACTCATGGAAACATCTAGCCCCAAAAGCTCAGTAGAGAAAAGTGTTAATTACCGTAATTATCGGCGTATAACACGCACCAGCGTATAACACGCACCCCAAGTTTAGGAGGGAATTTTAAGGAAAAAAACTTTTAGGAGGGAAGATTACACCCTGTTCCAAATGATTATGCAAATTCTATTTTAGTGTCACAAAGATTAAATATTTTGTTTTTCAGTTTAACTCATGGATGTTATTGTGTCTCAGGGCTCTTTTAATCACTGAAAACAATCTCGGACACCTGTGATAATTAGATTGCCAGGTGAGCCCAATTAAAGGAAAAACTACTAAAGGAGGGTGTTCCACATTATTAAGCAGAGCACCATTTTCAAACAATATGGGGAAGAAAAATGATCTCTCTGCTGCCGAAAAGAGTGAAATAATTCAATGCCTTGGACGAGGTATGAAAACATTAGATATTTCACGAAAACGTAAGCGTGATCATCGCACTATTAAGAGATTTGTGGTCGATTCAGAGCACAGATGGGTTTCGTGCAGATAAAGGCACAATGAGGAAGATTTCTGCCAGATCCATGCATCGAATCAAGAGAGCAGCTGCTAAAACACCATTACATAGCAGCAAACAGATATTTGAAGCTGCTGGTGCCTCTGGAGTCCCACGGACATCAAGGTGTAGAGTCCTCCAGAGTCTTGCAACTGTGCATAAACCTTCCATTTGGCCACCACTAACCAATGCTCACTAACAGAAATGGCTGCATTGGACAAAAAAATACATGAAGACTCATTTTCAAACAGTCCTGTTCACTGATGAGTGCTGTGCAACCATGGATGGTCCAGATGGATGGAGTAGTGGATGGTTGGTGGACGGTCACCCAGTTCCAACAAGGCTGCGATGTCAGCAATGCGGTGGTGGAGTCATGTTTTGGGCCGGAATCATGGGAAGAGAGCTGGTCAGCCCCTTTAGGGTCCCCGAAGGTGTAAAGATGACCTCTGCAAAGTATGTGGAGTTCCTGACTGACCACTTCCTTCCCTGGTACAGAAGGAAGAACTATGCTTTCTGTAATAAAATCATCTTCATGCATGACAATAAAAGGAGAGAAAGTCATGGTGTGGCCTCCATCCTCCCCTGACCTCAATCCTATTGAGAACCTTTGGAGCATCCTCAAGCAAAATATCTATGAGGGTGGGAGGCAGTTTACATTCAAACAGCAGCTCTAAGAGGCTATTCTGACATCTTGCAAACAAATTCAAGCAGAAACTGTCCAAAAACTCACAAGTTCAATGGATGCAAGACTTGTGAAGCTGCTATCAAATAAGGGGTCCTATGTTAAAATGTAACGTGACCTGTTAAAATGTTTAAAAAGTTAAAATGTTTAAAAAGTTTGATTGAAATAGCTTTTGATTTCAGTAAATATGCTGCAAACACAACAAATGACAATTTTCAGTTCTTTACAACCTATAAAGTGTTTTGAAACTTACTGTGCGTAATAATTTGGAACAGTGCATTGTACGTTTTTTATTTTAAAAAAACAAACTGTTATCGTTAGGAGGTTTGTTCAATAAAATTTGAATTGTACACTTAATAGTTGATAACATGAGAATTATGCTGACTGTTGTTTACATAAATTATTTAGGTAAATGATAAAAATATCATTGGCATAATAATTTGGAACAGGGTGTAAGGATAAAAACTTACATTTAAATGCCCATCAATGCAGCCTTATCAGTGTCCATCTGCAGTCTTGTCCATCATTGCAGAATGATCAGTGTCCATCTGCAGCCTTGCCCAGTGTCCATCTGTAGCCTTGCCCAGTGTCCTTGCAGCCTTGCCCAGTGTCCTTGCAGCCTTGACCAGTGTCCTTGCAGCATGATCGCTTAAATTTTACCGCCGCGGTGCCGAGATATACAGAGCCGGATGTCCTGTGTACTCGGCTGTACTCGGCTCCTCTCGTCTGCTCTCGCAGTCCCGCCCAGTCCCGCCCCTTGGCCAGGCTCCAATGATGGACAAAACACAGGTCCAATGGCGGGACTGGGCGTGACTGCGAGCGGAGCCGAGCTTAGCCGAGTACACAGTACACTCGGCTATGTGTATATCGGCGGCGCTTGCTCCTCTCTTCCCCTCACAGACAGCGGGGATCAGCGTATAACACACACCCATGATTTTCCCCTGATTTAAGGGGGAAAAAAGTGCGTGTTATAGGCCGATAAATACGGTAATATTTTATGATGAACTGGCAAAGCCTCTTTGACAATATCACGAAAATTCTCCAATGGTCTGTATACAATCTATTTATACTACAATAAATAAATTGAATGTGATTCAAGAGAAACCAAGAAGTAAAAAATAAAAGGGTTTACAACCGGGCTAATTATAGTTATTTTTCTAACCCCAGTTTACAAAAACATTAATTGTAATTTATCACAATTTAACATACAAAAGGTGTGCTTGGACTCAAATTTTAGGGATTTAGGTTCAAGTTATATAAATGAATAACAATTTGGGATTGATTTACTAAAGGCAAATAAGCCGTTCACTTTGCCAGGGACGATACAATTTGCCCCAGCACTTAGTGAATGAGGTGAAGCTCTGCAAATTTTAATTGTTCTATCAAGGGCAAGCAAAAATTAATTTTTTTCCCTTGCATATCATTAGGTAACTTCCCTACACTCACTATGCTCTGGGCAAATTCTCTTGCAAACTGAACAGCCTATTTGTTTTTAGTAAATCAACCTCTTTTTTATTTTTCACTTATAGCTTTCAGAATTTGTTAAAGTGCCCCTAAACCATATATTTTCTGAAAGCACGTGTTCAGTAGAATAAAAAGAAGGTGCTACTGATTTTTTAGACCCCACGGTATTTGCGCAAATGTTTATCAAACCAATATATTTGCAAAAAATACACTAAAACCATTATTAGCAGATAAAAACACAGCAAATTTTACAAAATTCCTACAAAAAAAAATCTTAAATTGCGCCTTTTTGCGAAATGGTGAAAATTGAACAGACGCAAAAGTGTAAATATATAAATTTCATTTTTCCCTTACAGCTTTCAAAATTTGTGAAACACCCCCAAAACCATATATTTTCTGAAAGCATATGACCTTTAGAATAAAAAGAAGGTGCTACTGATTTTTTAGACCCCTTGGTATTTGCGCAAATGTTTATCGAACCAATATATTGGCAAAAAATACACTAAAACCTTTATTAGCAGATTAAAGCACAACTAATTTTACAACATTCCTGCTAAATCCCTACTAAATATAAAAGGTTAACCTGTATGGAGTTAATAAATAACAAAAAGTAAACATTTTTACATTGCGCCTTTTTTCAAAATGGTGAAAATCGAACATATGCAAAAATGTAAATATCCAAATTTCTCAAAAATTCGGAAGGTTTTAATTTTTCCCTTACAGCTTTCAGAATTTGTGAAAGACCCCCAAAACCATACATTTTCTGAAAGCATATGACCTCTAGAATTAAAAAAAGGTGCTACTGATTTTTTAGACCCTGCGGTATTTGTGAAATGTTTATCAAACCAATATAATCGCAAAAAAATACACTAAAATCATTATAAGCAGATAAAAACACAGTTAATTTGACAAAATTCCTGCTAGCTCACTACTAAATATAAAAGCTTGACCTGTATGGAGTTAATGAAATTACAAATATTTGTAAATTTTAAATTGCGCCCTTTTTGCAAAATGGTGAAAATCGAATGTACCCTAAAATTTCTCCAAAAATCTGTAGGTTTTCATTTTTCACTTACAGCTTTCAGAATTTGAAAAGACCCCTCAAACTAGACATTTTCTAAAAGCACATGACCTGTAGAATAAAAAAAAGTGCTACTGATTTTTTGGGCCCCGCAATAATTGCGTAAATGTCCATAATTTCGCTATTTTCACAAAAAATACACAAAAATCATTAATATTGCTGATAAACACAACGTAACTTACAAAATTCCTTGATCGGGCCTATGTGAAGCATAAAGAATCTGTGCAACATATGGCGTATGAACATGGAAATAAGTGTAGTAAAGCACTTGCTCGTTCAATCTCCAAGAAACAATCCAGAACCTATATCCCAAGGGTGCAGTGCCCTCAGCGTGGTCTGGTATGCGCCACAGAACAAATCGCATCTACTTTTCATGAGTATTATTCTTCATTATATAATTTAAAGGATTCTAGTCTATCAATACCAGATAGGCTTAGTCAAGCGCAATTCTGTGACTACATACAGAGCACTGGCTTGCCAAGGGTGCCGAAGGAGAGTTTGGAGTGTCTTTTGATTCCATTTACACTAGCAGAAGTCATTCAGGCTAGTAAATCATTGAAACCAGGTAAGAGTCCGGGGCCTGATGGATTTCTCAGAATATTCTATAAACAGTTTGGAGAACTTCTTAACCCAGTCCTGTGTAACTTCTTTAATGACATTAAAGCAGAGTGCCCATTCACTAAACAGACCCAGGAGGCGCATATTACTCTTATAGCGAAGCCCGAAAAAGATCCTACTCAGTGTTCTAGCTTTAGGTCCACCTCCCTGATAAATGTTGATTTAAAAATGTATGCTAAAATGTTGGCTCTACACCTACAATCAGTGATACCCTCTTTAATAGGATTGGATCAGGTGGGATTTGTACCAAAGAGGGAAGCTCAGGATAATATTCTGAAGACCAGCCTTTAGATACATCATGCCCGGAGATTTAAGAGTTCGCTCTGTCTGTTAGCCTTAGACGCTGAGAAAGCGTTTGATCGTTTAGATTGGAAGTTTATGGTAGCATCATTGGATCAAATAGGACTCCCAGGAGAGTTTATACAAAAAATAATGTCTCCGTCAGCAAGAATAAAAGTTAATGGGACATTATCTTTACCTGTGAAAATCTCGAATGGGACATGGGTTGTCCGTTGTCATCATATTTGTATATCTTGGCCATGGAACATCTGGCGGTTGCCCTCCGGTCAAATCCCTCTATTCAGGGGGTTGAGGTGGGCAATAACTCATATAAACTGAGTATTTTTGCTGACAATCTACTTCTATATGTATCCAACCCAATAATAGCTTTCCCGAATATTCTCTATGAACTAGAACAATTTGGTCTTTATAGCAACTTTAAGGTAAATGTCGCAAAATCACGCTGCTTAACCACTTAACGACCGCCCACTGTAAATATACGTCAGCAGAATGGCACCGACAGGCAGAATCACGTACATATACGTGATTGCCTTTGTATAGTTGGGGGGTCCGATCGGACCCCCCTTCCATACAGTGGGTGGTCGTTTTACCTTCGGGAGCGATCCGGCATGAGGGGACGGCCGTTCGATTCCGGCCACCCCCTCTCGATCGCTCCCGGCGAATGAGAGAGCTTCCCCTGCCTGCCAGGAAGGAGGAAGTGATGTCATCTCTCCTGGGGCGCTCACATATACCGAGCGCCGTACAGGAGAAGATGCAGGTTAGTACACAAAACAGCACACTGACACCAGGACACATAGGCACATAAATCGCCCCCCCAGGCCCCCCCAGACACCCCCAGATCACCCCCCAGCCCCCAGTCACAGTGTCACTGATTGCAGTGACCATTTATTTAGTGATCACTGCAATCAGTGACATTTGTGACTGTAAAAGTGTCACTACATTTAGTTTTAGGTCCAGTGTAGCCCCCTAACCCCCCCTAATAAAGGTTTAACCCCCTGATCACCCCCCAGATAACCCTTTCACCCCCTATCACCACTGTCACTAAGCAATCATTTTTCTGATCGATGTCTTAGCGTCGGTGATGCTGATCGGTAGCCAGTAATTTTTTTTAGGTTCGCCGCAGGTTTTTATAGCGTCGGGTACCCCCATATATTACCTAATGAAGGTTTAACCCCCTTGATCGCCCCCCAGGTAACCCTTTCACCCCTATCACCACTGTCACTAAGTTATAATTTTTCTGATCGATGTCTTAGCGTCAGCGATGCTGATCGGTAGCCAGTAATTTTTTTTAGGTTCGCCGCAGGTTTTTATAGCGTCGGGTACCCCCATATATTACCTAATAAAGGTTTAACCCCCTTGATCACCCCCCAGGTAACCCTTTCACCCCCTAGCACCACCGTGGCTATGCGATCATTTTTCTGATCGATGTCTTAGCGTCGGTGATGCTGATCGGTAGCCAGTAATTTTTTTTAGGTTCGCCGCAGGTTTTTATAGCGTCGGGTACCCCCATATATTACCTAATAAAGGTTTAACACCCTTGATCGCCCCCCCAGGTAACCCTTTCACCCCCTATCACCACTGTCACTAAGCGATAATTTTTCTGATCGATGTCTTAGCGTCGGCGATGCTGATCGGTAGCCAGTAATTTTTTTTAGGTTCGCCGCAGGTTTTTATAGCGTCGGGTACCCCCATATATTACCTAATAAAGGTGTAACCCCCTTGATCACCCCCCAGGTAACCCTTTCACCCCCTAGCACCGCCGTCACTATGCGATCATTTTTCTGATCGATGTCTTAGCGTCGGTGATGCTGATCGGTAGCCAGTATTTTTTTTTAGGTTCGCCGCAGGTTTTTATAGCGTCAGGTACCCCCATATATTATCTAATAAAGGTTTAACCCCCTGATCGCCCCCCAGGTAACCCTTTCACCCCCTATCACCACTGTCGCTAAGCAATCGTTTTTATGATCGTTGTCTTAGTGTCGGTGATGCCGATAGGTAGCCAGTAATTTTTTTTTAGGTTCGCCGTCAGGTTTTTATATAGCGTCAGGTACCCCCATATATTACCTAATAAAGGTTTTAACCCCCTAATTGCCCCTAGTTAACCCTTTCACCAGTGATCATCATATAAGTGTTACGGGTGACGCTGGTTAGTTAGTTTGCTTTTTATAGTGTCAGGGCACCCGCCGTATATAACCCAATAAAGGTTTAACCCCCTGATCGCCCGGCGGGTGATATCAGTTAGGTTTTCACACCCCAGGCAGCGTCAGGTTAGTGCCAGTAGCGCTAACACCCACACGTGAAGCATACACCCCCCTTAGTGGTATAGTATCTGATCAGCTCAATATCTGATCTGATCAGATCTATACTAGCGTCCCCAGCAGTTTAGGGTTCCCAAAAACGCAGTGTTAGCGGGATCAGCCCAGATACCTGCTAGCACCTGCGTTTTGCCCCTCCGTCCAGCCCAGGCCACCGAAGTGCAGTATCGATCGATCACTGTCACTTGCAAAACACAACACACATAACTGCAGCGTTCGCAGAGACAGGCCTGATCCCTGCGACTCCAGTGCTGTAGGAGGTAATTTCACCACCACAGTTAAAAAAAAAAAAGCATATATGCCGAAGCATTGGGGCAGCAGGGGCGGAGGAGCGGAGGAGCGATTTTGCTCCTAATGCCGCGTATATACGGTCGAAATTCCGACGGAGGCTTGCCCGTGGAAAAGTCTGACCATGTGTACGCGGCATAACTTTTGCGAGAAGATGCCCCCATGCTTCGGCATATATAAATGGTGCATGTATGCCCATCATTAGAAGTGGGTGGATGAAGGGCGGTATTCTAATGGTGGGCATACCCACCGATCAATCTTTTTTTTTCGTTCAGCCAACAGGCTGCATGAAAAAAAAGATTACAATACATGTCCAACAAGGACCAGCAACGTACTGGTATGTTGCTGGACTTTGAATGTTTATACCAGAATGATGCCTGCGGGTTTAGGTATCATCTTGGTATCATTCTTTTCAGCCAGCGGCCGGCTTTCATGTAAAAGCAATCCTAGTGGCTAATTAGCCTCTGGACTGCTTTTACAAGCAGTGGGAGGGAATGTCCCCCCCCGGATATAAAAAGCGCCATTGGGAAATTGGGAAAGCATTTTATCACACCGATCTTGGTGTGGTCAGATGCTTTGAGGGCAGAGGAAAGATCTAGGGTCCAATAGACCCCAGTTTTTTCAAAAAAGAGTACCTGTCATTACCTATTGCTATCATAGGGGATATTTACATTCCCTGAGATAACAATAAAAGTGATAAAAATAAATAAATATGGAAGCAACAGTTTAAAAATAAAATAAAAAAGCAAAATTAATAATAAAAAAAAAAAAAAAAGCACCCCTGTCCTGCCCTGCTCTTGCCCAATGGCGAACGCAAGCGTCGGTCTGGCGTCATATGTAAACAGCAATTGCACCATGCATGTGAGGTATCACCGCGAAGGTCAGATCGAGGGCAGTAATTTTAGCAGTAGACCTCCTCTGTAAATCTAACGGGGTAACCTGTAAATGCTTTTAAAGGCTTTTAAAAATGTATGTAGTTTGTCGCCAATGCGCGTTTGTGCGAAATTTTAAAGCATGTCGTGTTTGGTATCTATGTACTCGGCCTAAGATCATCTTTTTTATTTCATCAAACATTTGGGCAATATAGTGTGTTTTAGTGCATTAAAATTAAAAAAAGTGTATTTTTTCCCCAAAAAATGCGTTTGAAAAATCGCTGCGCAAATACTGTGTAGAAAAAAAATGCAACACCCACCATTTTATTCTGTAGGGCCTTTGCTTTAAAAATATATATAATGTTTGGGGGTTCAACATAATTTTCTTGCAAAAAAAATATGTTTTCATGTAAACAAAAAGTGTCAAAAAGGGCTTTGTCTTCAAGTGGTTAGAAGAGTGGATGTAAGCTTCCTAATGTTGTGTATAAAATGCCCCCCCAAATGACCCCATTTTGGAAAGTAGACACCCCAAGCTATATACTGAGAGGCATGTCGAGTCCATGGAATATTTTATATGTTGACACAAGTTGCGGAAAAAATACAATTTTTTTTTTTTTGCACTAAATGATATATTGCTCAAACATGCCATGGGCATATGTGGAATTACACCCCAAAATACATTCTGTTGCTTCTCCTGAGTACGGGGATACCACATGTGTGAGACTTTTTGGGAGCCTAGCCGCGTACGGGACCCCAAAAACCAAGCACCGCCTTCAGGCTTTCTAAGGGTGTAAATTTTTGATTTCACTTCTCACTGCCTATCACAGTTTCGGAGGCCATGGAATGCCCAGATGGCACAAAACCCCCCCAAATGACCCCATTTTGGAAAGTAGACACCCCAAGCTATTTGCTGAGAGGTATTGTGAGTATTTTGCAGATCTCGCTTTTTGTCACAAAGTTTTGAAAATTGAAAAAAAAAAAAAAAAAAAAAAAATAATGTTCTTTCTTCATTTTCAAAAACAAATGAGAGCTGTAAAATACTCACCATGCCTCTCAGCAAACAGCTTGGGGTGTCTACTTTCCAAAATGGGGTCATTTGGGGGGGTTTTGTGCTATTTTGGCATTTTATGGCCTTCAAAACTGTGATAGGTAGTGAGGAGTGAAATCAAAAATTTGCGCCCTTAGAAATCCTGGAGGCGGTGCTTGGTTTCCGGGGTCCCATACGTGGCTAGGCTCCTAAAAAGTCCCACACATGTGGTATCCCCGTACTCAGGAGAAGCAGCAGAATGTATTTTGGGGTGCAATTCCACATATAACCATGGCATGTGTGAGCAATATATCATTTAGTGACAACTTTTTGTAATTTTATTTTTATTTGTCATTATTCAATCACTTGGGACAAAAAAAAAATATTCAATGGGCTCAACAGGCCTCTCAGCAATTTCCTTGGGGTGTCTACTTTCTAAAATGGGGTCATTTGGGGGGGTTTTGTGCTATTTTGGCATTTTATGGCCTTCAAAACTGTGATAGGTAGTGAGGAGTGAAATCAAAAATTTGCGCCCTTAGAAATCCTGAAGGCGGTGCTTGGTTTCCGGGGTCCCGTACGTGGCTAGGCTCCTAAAAAGTCCCACACATGTGGTATCCCCGTACTCAGGAGAAGCAGCAGAATGTATTTTGGGGTGCAATTCCACATATAACCATGGCATGTGTGAGCAATATATCATTTAGTGACAACTTTTTGTAATTTTTATTTTTTTTTGTCATTATTCAATCACTTGGGACAAAAAAAAAAATATTCAATGGGCTCAACATGCCTCTCAGCAATTTCCTTGGGGTGTCTACTTTCTAAAATGGGGTCATTTGGGGGGGTTTTGTACTGCCCTGTCATTTTAGCACCTCAAGAAATGAGATAGGCAGTCATAAATTAAAAGCTGTGTAAATTCCAGAAAATGTACCCTAGTTTGTAAACGCTATAACTCTTGCGCAAACCGATAAATATACGCTTATTGACATTTTTTTTACTAAAGACATGTGGCTGAATACATTTTGGCCTAAATGTATGACTAAAATTGAGTTTATTCGATTTTTCTTATAACAAAAAGTAGAAAATATCATTTTTTTTCAAAATTTTCGGTCTTTTTCCGTTTATATCGCAAAAAATAAAAATCGCAGAGGCAATCAAATACCATTAAAAGAAATCTCTATTTGTGGGAAGAAAAGGACGCAAATTTCGTTTGGGTACAACATTGCATGTCCGCACAATTTACAGTTAAAGCAGCGCAGTGCAAAATTCTGAATTCACCTCTGGTCCTTTAGCTACCAAATGGTCTGGGGCTTAAGTGGTTAAATATCACATTATCAGTAACATATAAAGAAATGCTAGAAAATAACTTTCCCTTTCAATGGGAATCACAAGCTCTTAAATATTTAGTAGTGAATATTACTTCTCAAGAGGAAAAACTGTATGAGTTCAATTATCTCCCCCTACTCAATTTCACAATTAAAAGATTGCAGTCTTTGGCTACTGGGAAGCACTCATGGTTAGGGAGAATAGCAATATACAAGATGGATATTTTACTGCGTTTTCTATATCTATATCAAACAGTACCCTGCCCCGGACCTTTTTTCGAAAACTAAGATCAAGTTTACTTCGTTATCTCTGGCGGAATTCATCGGCTAGATTGCGATATGATATTTTTGTAAAGCGGAAGACTGAGGGGGGAGCTGGATTACCGCAGATGGAACTATATTATACAGCCACAGTATTGGCTAGAATAATGGACTGGATCCACTCTGGGGGCACAAAACAACGGGTAACCATAGAACAGCGAATAATAGAGTCTCTGTTGGTCTCTTATCCATGGACCATACCCAAACTCCCAAACTATGTTTATTGGGACAAGCACTCCCACCTTTGACCCAGGCCTTATTAAAAGTTTGCGATAGGATGGTAAGAAGATGGGGTGTTTCTTCAATACCAGGTCCACTCACCCCAATAATGGGTAACCCAGAATTTCCACCGAGTATGTTACCAGATATGGGAAGGAGGATATACCGCGCTTAAATGGATAAAGAGAAATAAAAAATGATTGAATGAATAGATTGATGAACCCTAAAAATGCAGCAAACTCACACGTGTAGACCAAACACCAATATGCAGAAAAAAAGGAAAAAAGAGCTGCGCAAACCTGTATACAGTGAATATACAATCTAACAATAATCTGGAAATATTGTGCAATAACTATAACTTAATATAGTGACAAAAAAATATAGTGACAAAAATATAATAATGTATGGTATGATATGATAAACCGACACATTAATCGAGTTTGACCCCAAAGGAATAACGGTTAATCATATAAATGTCCATATAAGAGTACATATAAATTCTGAACATAAACGTTACCAGATAGGT
Organism: Rana muscosa; assembly: GCA_029206835.1. Classification (NCBI taxonomy): domain Eukaryota; kingdom Metazoa; phylum Chordata; class Amphibia; order Anura; family Ranidae; genus Rana; species Rana muscosa. Next base: position 739,754,971 of record CM055118.1, read on the forward strand.
TTCTAAGATGGAAAAGGCAGACCCCCTCTCCGATTATACAAGCCCTATCATCCGAAGGACTCCTGCCACTCAATACGATAATGAACAAGGAATGCAAATATGCAGGTCAGTGGTTCCATTATCTCCAGCTTCAACACTATCACAGACATCTTTCCAAAATGACTCTACTACATAGGGACCTAACACCGTTTGAGTCCCTGTGTGGTAGTGGGGATACAGGATGTTCTAGTACTATTTCTACGATAGATAATATACTTTTATCTTGCGCTTCCCCATCCAACTTGTATTACGTTAGAGACTGGGAGAGAGAATTGGGTTACTCAATGTCTGTAGAAGATTGGAAGAAAGCTTTTTTGTTAACCTTTAAATCGAGTTCTGCGACTTTCATACAAGAAAATAATTATAAAATACTAACTAGATGGTATAGATGTCCAGCAAGGTTACATAGAATTTGGCAAATCTATCCTGGGGAATGCTGGCAATGTGGAGGAGATAGATAGTGGTACAATGATCCACATTTGGTGGACTTGTCCTCAGATTAAAGAATTTTGGGATTCTGTATTCCAAATCTGTTCTTGCGTTACGGGTGTATCCTATCATAAATCTCCAGAAATAGCTTTATTATCCATGTATCCAGGGTCACTGTGAGAGGTCACAAAAGGACTGGTCCCGCATTTAATCTCTGCAGCGCAAATAACTATACCTAGACATTGGAATACAACAGTTGCTGCCACTATACAAGAGTAGGTAGCTGAAATAACCAAATAAATAGAATGGAGGAAATAACGGCAAATAATCAGGGATACTATCATAAGTTTATGGAAGTGTGGCTACACTGGATCGATGGCATGGTGTGGGGGGGGGCGTCCCAGAGGAATATGTAGGTCTGGTTAAGTGTGTGTGTGTATGTCTGTAGATGTGTTTATTTATTTATTTTATGTTATTTTTTATTTTTATTTTTATTTATTTTTTCTCTTTGTTTTTGTCTCTTTTTTTTTTCTTTTCTTTTCTCTGTCTCAATCTCTCTGTTTGTTGTGCTTAGGTAGAAGTGTATCAGGAACACTCGATAATAGTAAGAAATTAATATGGAAGAATGGGTAAAAATTCCTAGTAGTTAGGATTTTGCTTCTCTTAACGGTCTTCTCTCTCTTTGTTTAGAATTTTTGTCTATATAGATATACAGCGGTCATGTATTAGAGAGTAAGACCCTGAGTCATGCGTGGGGAACAATCCTCATCTAGAATGGCTATGCATGTCTAGGTTACTTTTATATGCTATGAGTGGAACCTGTGTGTAAAAACAATATCTAATAAAATGTGATTAAACAAAAAAAAAAAAACGTACAAAATTCCTGCTAAATTAGTACTAAAGTATCGTTCACATGTGGCATACTAAAGTGTACACCCATGGAGGGCCATGTTTACCCACACAGAGATGCACAGGTGTTCCATGCATCCCCATACAGGCAGTGCCATTTATGTAAATTGGGATGCAACAGCTGCAGAGGCATAGCTGCTGTCCCCAAACAGGACCCCGAACGCAGACAGTGTGAGCTCAGGGACATGCATGCGGACCTACATGGATGTAAAATTGGGAGCAACGGCTCTGTTCATGCAGGTGCTACATCCCAAAATACATCAATGGGACTGCCTGCACAGAGATGCACGGAACACCTGTGCGTCCCCGTAAATGTACACTGTGTATGTCCTGTGTGAACAAGGCCTTAGGCCCCTTTCACACAAGCACACCGATCGAGTCTGCCTGTCCGTTTTTCAGGCAGGCCCAATCAGACCACCCATTGTTCTCTATGGAAGTGGTCATCAACCCTGTCCTCAGGGCCCACTAACAGGCCAGGTTTGCAAGATAACTGAAATACATCACAGATGATATAATTTGCTGCTCAGTGATTGCAATATTGTAGTCTGCATCTCCCCAAAGTAATACATTAAACCTGGCCTGTTAGTGGGCCCTGACGATAGGGTTGATGACCACTGCTCTATGGAGAGACTGATGTAAATGGACATGTGTCCATTTACACCCGCCTGTATCCGATCCAGTCTGCTAAAAATAGACAGATGGGGATTCCAATACCCATCCATCTAGCAGAACGGATCGGATGGCATCCGATGGAAATGGATAGGCAGTCTGTTTCCATCCAACCGTCCCATAGAGAATAGCAAGCTGTGTCCGTGTCCGCTCTGCATCAGTGCTGTCAGACCTGTCATCCACCTGCTTAGTGGGGATCAGCAGACAGATCCCCACTGAGCAGGCATACTCATATGTTTGTATGAGTTTGTTTTTTTTCAAGCCACATGATTGGTGCCTGAGGCTCTAATTGTCTTTAAAAAAGGTTGGGCTCGGGGTGCAGAGCATTGCATCCCGAACCCACCCACTTGTGAAAATATCGAATTAATATTCGCTATCGTCTTCCGGCTTCTCCTCCTGGCAAATCAGGACAGATCGGGTTGACTGGGAAGAGAAGCTGAGATATCTGTGGAGGGGTGAGTGCAGGGGGGACTGTTACCGTGGAGGGGTGAGTGCGGGCAGACCTGGGGGGGTCTTACTATGTTTTTTTTTATTTTTTTACAGTAATTCTTTAAATTTTTTTGGGGGGGGGGCTCTTTGGTGAGATATCGGAGGTCTAAACAGACCCCCATATCTCTTTTTTTGAGACAGAGAAAGAGACTGAAGATAGTCCCTTTTCTCTGCAGCACTTTACTTGAATGAATGAGGAATCTGTATAGAGATTCCATTCATTCATAAAATGACAGTCTGATACATTGTAACACTCGTGGATACAATATATCAGCTGTCAGTGTCAGTGGGCACATAGCAGTGATCAGTAGTGATCGCTGCATGTGCCCTCTCTACTACACACATGTTTACTAAGCCCCCAATCCCCTACTTTCCCCCCACTTGCCACGCTCCCCTTCCCCCCGCCGCGTTCCCCAGCCTCACATATCGGGAGATCAGTGCAGGGACAAGCTGCAGGCAGCGGGAGGGGAAGGAGAGATGCGGCCATAGATTGGGGTGCGGGGGAAGTTGGGGGGATGATCTAACTGGTGGGGGGGACATATCTGGATCCCCCCAAGCCCCATGCAGTACCTGAAGCCAGCGGGAGTGGAAGAGGAAGGATGCCGGCTAATGATGGTGGCTGCGGGCAACGGGTTTGCAGGGGGGTCGGATCGGGTGGAGGGGGGGTAATCAGTGCTGGGGGTGAAGAAGGGGGGTTAAGGGGATAGAGGAGAATGGGGGGCAGTTTTAGATGGAAGGGTGCAGCAGGGGTGGAGAGGCAGGGGACATGGAAGCGGCAGCATGGGTGGGGGGGGGTGCGGTCACATTAGGAGTTAATAACTCTGATCAGCGGGTTGTAATCCACTGATCAGAGTTATAGAATTGTTCAGCAGAGTCTGCTGAATAATTCTAATATAAGCTTATGGTCATTGAATTGACCATAAGCTTATAGGAGAGGGAGAAATGAGGTCCAATTGCTGTACTGACGTGGCCACCTGCAGGCACTTCTGTAGGTCCGTACAGCGTACGGACTTGGCAGTGAAAGGGTTATGAATTAGGTTAACTCTAATCTCCTACATGCCAAATTATGATCTATGAGTAGAGTTTTACCTCTCTGTTGTAATGACGATTAACCACTTCAGCCCTGGAAGGATTTACCCCCTTAATGACCACACCATTTTTTGCAATACGGCACTGCGTCAAAAACAGGCCTCCCCCGAAAGGTGCCAAATGTGGCACTGGAGGGGGGAGGAAGCAAACAAGCGCAGCTTCCCCTTTTGGCTGGAGCTCCGCTTTAACCATTTCAGCCCTGGAAGATTTGGCTGCTCAATGACCAGGCAATTTTTTGCGATACAGCACTGTGTCGCTTTACCCAAACAAAATTGACGTCCTTTTTTTCCCACAAATAGAGCTTTCTTTTGGTGGTATTTGATTATCTCTGCGTTTTTTTTTTTTTTTTGCGCTATAAACAAAAAAAGAGCGACAATTTTGAAAAAACACAATATTTTGTACTTTTTGCTATAATAAATATCCCCAATTTTTTTTAAAAAAGCAAATTTTTTTCTCAGTTTAGGCCGATATGTATTCTTCCACATATTTTTGGTAATAAAAATCGCAATAAGCGTATATTGATTGGTTTGCGCAAAAGTTATAGCGTCTACAAAATAGGGGATAGATTTATGGCATTTTTATTATTATTATTATTTTTACTAGTAATGGCGTTGACTGCGACATTATGGCGGACACATCGGAAACTTTTGACACACTTTTGGGACCATTGGCATTTATACAAGCGATCAGTGCGTTAAAAATGCACTTATTACTGTGTAAATGTCACTGGCAGGGAAGGGGTTAACACTAGAGGTGATCAAGCTGTTAACTGTGTTCTCTAGTGTATGTTCTAACTGTAGGGGGAGGAGACTGACTATAGGAGATGACAGATCGTGGTTCCTAGCTATTACTATGAGCCGACGTACAGCTACGACGGCTGGTGGGATCGTGCCGACCTGCCGCAGTATAATAACGGCAGCTGGTCGGCAAGTGGTTAAGGAGGACTTCATAAAGGGAGCACACAAATATAAAGCTAGGATGCAGACTCCAAACAAACAGAAAGGGTAACTATAGTACATCACAATTTCAGCAGGGACTCGTGAAAATTGACAGCATATAGACACAGCACAGTCAAGGAGTTTCACATTTTGTCATGTGGAACATTCTGAAGCAGGCAATAGGACAATGCTTACAAGACTTTATTCTAACTAAACCAACTTCCATCAATAAATTTACTATGAGAAATACAGATATTTTAAAGCCAAAGCTTCTTTCAAAGCCCTTGCAAAGCCAGCTATTGTATGGTACATATTAGTGTACTAAATATGATTATCTAATTTCAGTGGGTAAGTAGATCAGTAAAAAAGCCAAGGGATTCAATATTTTGTTGCATAGTATGTATAAATAAGGGAAAGCAGATTGAATTTGCCAGGTTGATATCCCCTCTCCCACATCCCACCCTCCTCGTATTGTTCCCAATCAATAACAGTTATTTTTGTTGTAACAAAGTACATTATCACACTTATTGCAGGTTACATTAAAAGTTACCTTCTCCAGTGGTTTAAATCTAACGTTGCAAACTTTTTATAGATTTTTCATAAAAGAAAGTTTCTAACACAAGCTCCCTAAGGAAGAATTCTGACTGTGAACTTGTGAGCCTTTGAACATTTTGCCGCAAGGCTCTTATCTTTCAAGCTCTAGGGATATGTAAGGAAAGGGAGAGTAATATCACTAAGCAGGTAATGCTGCATTATTTCTCTCTTCCATGAAGGTGCAACTTAACCTTCATTTGACCTAAACAGTTTCACAGCAGTTACATCTCGTACAAGCCAACATCTTAACTGTTTGTAATTAAACAACACTCATGTTTTAAAGCATACATTTCCTCATCACAAAGACAGTTACAAAGTTTGACATGTCATTGTTGCCGTACTTGTATGAAGTAGGACATATTTTACTGAAAAGTGTATATTTTACCCCAGCTCACAAAACCTTTGCTTTAAACACACAGTCTAAATATAAGACATCCTGGTTGTACCATAATTTATTTATTATTTCTAATATTACCTTGGATTTGTCAAGCTGGTATTATAGTGATATTTATTATCTGAACTGAATAATTAAAGCACAAAATATACACCTTCTATTAATGTTGATTTTTTTTAAGAAAAGCACACAGTGACTTGTTGATTAACTGTCAAGATAATAATGCTAACCTGTTGTCTTATGATACCAGATATGCGACTACATTACAGAAAGCAAATTACTGCTTTAGAGTCAAGTAAAGGCAGTTTACTGTGCTTTACTTCTTTACCTTTATGGTTGTGTTCTATGTTCACCCTACGGGCATTATTTGTATCTATTTTGTAAAACTTAATTAAAAACTATTGAAAGGAAGACAGTTTATTGTGAAATACAGATACAAGAACTAAAAACACAGATTACAACAACCAATAAACACACGTGGGGAAAACGCACGTGGAAGATGAAAAACTAACTAACTTGGATACAACAATAGCAACAGAAAGATGGGGGTAAATGGTAACAAGGCAGAGTGAGATCCAGAGGTGGAGGGAACAGGGTAGCAGAGGGTAATATGTCAGAAGTGGAACAGACCAGGTAGGTCAAAGATAGGACAGCTCAGCATACATATTAAGTTCAGGGACAAAGGCAAAATGCATTGTGTAAACTGTAAGGTGGGACTAAATAGCCTTCCAACAGCCAGTATCAGGTGGTGACTAATTTTTCATTTAATATGTTTTATATTATGTTTCGGTAAACACAAAAACCAGGAGGTGACTAGTTGCTAGACTTTGGCTGCTGGGAGCCATCTGCTGGTGGATAGCAATATAAGAACATTCAAATTCAGGAAACACAGTGCCACAAGCAGGTAGTCCAGGAAACCTGCAGGTTCCTGACAATAGCACTCTAACTTTAACACATGACTGTCCATTTACATTAACCAAAGAGAGAGAATATTAGCCACTTCCATACAGGGCACTTATACACCTTCCTGCCCAGACCAATTTTCAGCTTTCTGCGCTGTTGCACTTTGAATCACAATTGCATGGTCATGCTACACTGTACCCAAACTAAATTTTTATCATTTTGTTCCCACAAATAGAGCTTTCTTTTGGTGGTATTTGATCACCTCTGCGATTTTTATTTTCTGCAATTTTTTTTTTAAAAAGACAGAAAATTTAGAAAAAAAAACTATTTTTTTTGTTTCAGTTACAAAACTTTGTAAATAAGTAAGTTTTCTCCTTCACTGATGGGCACTGATGGGGCTGCACTGACGGGCACTGATAAGGCGGCACTGATGGCCACCGATGAGGTGGCACTGATGGGCACCGATAGGCGGCACGGATGGGCACTGATAGGCGGCATGGATGGGCACTGATAGGTGGCACGGATGGGCACTGGTAGGCAGCATGGATGGGCACAGATAGGCGGCATGGATGGGCACAGATAGGCAGCATGGATGGGCACAGATAGGCGGCATGGATGGGCACAGATAGGCAGCACGGATGGGCACAGATAGGCAGCACGGATGGGCACAGATAGGCGCCATGGATAGGCGATACGGATGGGCACTGATAGGCGGCATGGATGGGCACTGATAGGTGGCATGGATGGGCATGGATGGGCACTGATAGGTGGCATGGATGGGCGCTGATAGGTGGCACTGTACTGTAATGTGTTGTACTATTGGATGCCAATCAGTGCCAAACAATAATGGCTGCCAATCAGTGGTGCCCATTGTGGGCACTGATTGGCATCCATTGTGGGCACTGATTGGCATCCATTAGGCATTTCTAATTGGCATCCCTGGTGGTCTAGGGTGGCATACCTTATGGTGGGCATCCCTGGTGGTCCAGTGTGGGCATCCTCGGGGGGGGCTGCGCTGATAATCAATCAGCACAAACCCCCCCTGTCAGAGGAGCAGTCGATCGGCTCTCCTCTACTCGCGTCTGACAGACGCGAGTGAGGAAAAGCCGGTGGACACGGCTGATCACGTGGTAAAGAGTCTCCGTCGGAGACTCTTTACCTAGATCGGTGTTGCGGGGTGTCAGACTGACATCCCGCAACAACGATCACCGCGATGCGCGCCCCCGGGGGCGAGCAGCGGCTCAATATCCTGAAGACGTCATATGACGTCCAGTCAGGATATTGAAACCACTTTGCCGCCGTCCTTTTGCAATAGGGCGAGCGGCAAGTGGTTAATTTATTTTTCTTTACGGGCAATGGAGAACTTTTTATGACACTGATCTGTTGATAAGATATGTTACTTAGCTTGTATTGCATTCTGACACAATTAAAGTGTTATATAAAGCTTCCCAAAATGCACTAACCCATAACAAGCAATTGTAGTAATCACTTGTAGGCTGAAGGCTGAAAAATAAAAGCCTCAGTTTTGCAGATGAGCACTGTCACCTTCAGGCTGCAGTGGCATCTACTGTGCCATCCATTTATTGCTGTAATTGTCAGATTAAGATTAATCTGTCAGATTCGATTTTGTCAGCCTATATTAAATTAAAAACCGAACAGGAGTGTATGAAAATTGTGAACTAAAAAAACAAAACATTATATATCCTAAATTATATAAAAAAAAATATTTAGGTATACAAATTTGTCATAGAGTTATTGTCAAGTTATCGATGCATGCAGACACTGCTGCATTGGGAATCAAGACATTAATGAGCTCTAGAGAGGAAAAGGTTAAGCAAGCATGTTTGTGCCTTTTTATGTCTCCCCTAGTAATGACTCTTTGTTGAGGACAGCAATAAATCCCATTTTTAAAGCAAAGTGAAGGAAGATTGGAATTTTTGTTAGGTGTCTACACATCGGCTATTGCTGTCTATACACCGGTAATAAGATTTCCTCTGTGATGGTAGCAAGTGTCACTGGACAGAAAGTAAACAGTAGACAGAGGGAAATATTACCAATGGGACAAAGGCAGCAATAAAAGATGACCATAACACAGGATTCCTACCAAAGTTTGTAAATATTTCTAGCAACTGCATCATCAAAATTATTCTGTATGATATCAACATCCAAAACAGTGCAGCGTATATATATAGTTAACTGTGCCCTTAAATAATATGCAAAAGGAATTAAATTAATTGTGACAAAATAATGGTGAACAATAGTGATAAATACATTCAGTAGTGTCCATAAATAGTTCAAAGTAAAAATCGTGAGAAACTATTATAAATACCTAGAAAGAAAAAATGAAATAAATAAAGTCCCGAACTCCATGTTGAAGATGGAAAAGGCTTCAGGGATAGCCAAGGTGACACCAAATACACCCTTACCAAAAAGGCTTACCAGAATGCCAGCGGCCCCCTATCCAGGAAGGACAATATGCTCTCAACTAGACAGTAAAGATGGGCTTCATGGCAGGAGATGGAATTGAATACCAGCACAGATCCTTTTTGCCAATCTATAGGGACTCATCAAATAGCCAGCTTAAACAAGCTCACAATGGATCACGGAATATGTAAAATAAAAGAGCTCCACATAGTGTAATTTTGTAAAAACATCCGTGATTTAATAAGAGAGATTGCACTTAAAACTCAGCAAGTAGTAAACAGCATGTAAAAAAAAGTGCCATGAAGGGAAACAAGTCTTCCTTCAATAACAAAGATGGCCGACACTCGGCTGCGCATGTATGGTAGTGTGTTTGCGTAGCTTCGCCTTATGCATTTTGTCATATATGACATCATCAGGAGCACGCACACACACCAGAACCGCACACTTATATGCAAAGCCAAATTGAGGAGGATCCCCGTGATTGGATAAAATGTTAGGTCTGAAATATTAAAATGTTAGGACTGAAACACATTTCACACTCCACATTTAAACCTAGAGGGTTATAGGTTCTAAGTCGGTAAATCCAGCTAGTTTCTGCCCTGGACATACACCTATTCTGTATGATACCATACTAATATAATATAGAGTAATTTTCAGCCCAACTGTAAGTAATCCACATTAAATATTCTGTTTTTGGCTATATTTCTTGTACGCTTTTAAGGGCCGTTGTGCTAAAACCACTTATTTTGACCTACACTTTTTTTTTTCTTTAACCATTTTATCTACATTGCAACACTGAAACATGTTACATGTGTGTGTGTATAGTAACAATAAAAGGATTTACAGTGTTTTATATAATATAATATTTTCTCCAAAAAATATTCAACTAGTCTGTTGCTTCCAGTGCGATGTATTTTGTGCTCAGATCTCTCAAGTTGGTTACATGAACCGAAAAAAAAATACACAATCATATATAAATAAAATGTCATAGTTAATATTCTTACGTTGTCAATAAAGATTTCTGTATTAGGTTATTAATATATAGAAACAAACTCAAGCCGAAATGCTGGACATGAGTGTATTCTGCATTGTATCAAAAATATTGTACAGATAAATTTATTATCAAAAGTCATAAAAGAATTGAGACATCAAACTGATAAATCCTGCAAAATGTAATTACACTGGTTGTCAAAGCATGTCTATATATTTATTCAAAATACAGTTTTGTCTAGGATAGAAATCATTCCTGTAATTTCTTATTGCTATTTCTGCCAATATTGTGTAGCAGCTACAAAAATGGAAAAGAAGTATGTTTTGGTCTTCTTTGCGATTTAGGCACAATGAAAGAAATGTACATTAATAGCTGTTTTCCTTTTTCAATTATTATGTAGCTTTGGGTTGTTCAAAGCCTAATAGCACAGAGCAGTCATGGATGTAATAATGTATAATTTATTGAGTACTTTGTATATCAGAAATATTTTTTGTATCTTTTATCTTGCCTTCATCATTCTTAAAATTAACACTTACTTAATCAACATATAAGCCACAAACCATGTAAGCCTGTGCAGGTATTGTTATTATTATTCATTATTTATTTTATTATCATCAGTTGTGGCAGTGTTGTTTTATTTATAACTCATTTATCCAAAGGTATATGAAAATGTAACAGATTGTTGTCATTATGGAAACACATTTTTTATATACACTGTATATATATATATATATATATATACAGAAAGTATTCAGACCCCCTTAAATTTTTCACTCTTTGTTATATTGCAGCCATTTGCTAAAATCATTTAAGTTCATTTTTTTCCTCATTAATGTATACACAGCACCCCACATTGACAGAAACACACAGAATTGTTGACATTTTTTCAGATTTATTAAAAAAGAAAAAATGAAATATAAAGTGGTCCTAAGTATTCAGACCCTTTGCTGTGACACTCATATATGTAACTCAGGTGCTGTCCATTTCTTCTGATCATCCTTGAGATGGTTCTACACCTTCATTTGAGTCCAGCTGTGATTGATTATACTGATTGGACTTGATTAGGAAAGCCACAAACCTGTCTATATAAGACCTTACAGCTCACAGTGCATGTCAGAGTAAATGAGAATCATGAGGTCAAAGGAACTGCCTGAAGAGCTCAGAGACAGAATTGTGGCAAGGCACAGATCTGGCCAAGGTTACAAAAACATTTCTGCTTCACTTAAGGTTCCTAAGAGCACAGTGGCCTCCATAATCCTTAAATGGAAGACGTTTGGGATGACCAGAACCCTTCCTAGAGCTGGCCGTCCGGCCAAACTGAGCTATCGGGGGAGAAGAGCCTTGGTGAGAGAGGTAAAGAAGAACCCAAAGATTACTGTGGCTGAGCTCCAGAGATGCAGTGGGGAGATGGGAGAAAGTTGTAGAAAGTCAACCATCACTGCAGCCCTCCACCAGTCAGAGCTTTATGGCAGAGTGGCCCGACGAAAGCCTCTCCTCAGTGCAAGACACATGAAAGCCTGCATGGAGTTTGCTAAAAAAACACCTGAAGGACTCCAAGATGGTGAGAAGTAAGATTCTATGGTCTGATGAGACCAAGATAGAACTTTTTGCCCTTAATTCTAAGTGGTATATGTGGAGGAAACCAGGCACTGCTCATCACCTGTCCAATACAGTCCCAACAGTGAAGCATGGTGGTGGCAGCATCATGCTGTGCAGGTCTTTCTCAGCTGCAGGGACAGGACGACTGGTTTCAATCGAGGGAAAGATTAATGCGACCAAGTACAGGGATATCCTGGACGAAAACCTTCTCCAGAGTGCTCAGGACCTCAGACTGGGCCGAAGGTTTACCTTCCAACAAGACAATGACCATAAGGACACAGCTAAAATAATGAAGGAGTGGCTTCACAACAACTCTGTGACTGTTCTTGATTGGCCCAGCCAGAGCCCTGACTTAAACCCAATTGAGCATCTCTGGAGAGACCTACAAATGGCTGTCCACCAACGTTTACCATCCAACCTGACAGAACTGGAGAGGATCTGCAAGGAGGAATGTCAGAGGATCCCCAAATCCAGGCGTGAAAAACTTGTTGCATCTTTCCCAAAAAGACTCATGGCTGTATTACATCAAAAGGGTGCTTCTACTAAATACTGAGCAAAGGGTCTGAATACTTAGGACCATGTGATATTTTCTTTTTTCTTTTTTAATAAATCTGCAAAAATGGCAACAATTCTGTGTTTTTCTGTCAATATGGGGTACTGGGTGTACATTAATGAGGAAAAAAATGGCCTTAAATTATTTTAGCAAATGGCTGCAATATAACAAAAAGGTGAAAAATTTAAGGGGGTCTGAATACTTTCCGTACCCACTGTATATGTCTGAAAACATGATTTTAGAAATGTCTGTGATTTTATTAAAAAGGAAAAACTGAATTATCACATTGGCATAAGTTTTCAAACCCTGTGCTACAATGCCTGAAATTTAGCTCAGGTTCCTCTCATTTCTCCTGTTTTTACACCTTCATTGGAGTCCATCTGTGGTAAATTAAATTGATTGGACATGATTTGGAAAGGCACACACCTCTCTCTAAAATGCCTCAAAGCTAACAATGCGTACTGTATCAGAGCAAAAGCCCTGAGGTCAAAAGAAACTGCCTGCAGAGCTCAGAGACAGGATTAATGCAAGGCACAGATCTGGGGAAGTATACAAAAGAGCACAATGCAGTGGCAGCCCGTCCATAGGGGGCGCCTGGGCGCCGCCCCCCCTCCTGTAGTCACCCAAAAAAAATGGCCCTTTAAGAGTTTTTTTATTTTTTAAATGTCCTTTGTGGTGGTGCGTCCACTGGTTGGCCTTTAGAAGTGCCTATCAGAGCCAACGGCAATTCTGCCTGAAATTTTAAAGTGTGCTGTTAAAATGTTAAATCGCACATTAGCCTGTTCAGGTGCCATTCATTTAAATGACACCTAAAAATGCGGTGCCATTATCGCGTGACAGATTGCACTTCAATAGCGTGTCACCCAAAAGATTGCAGCGCAATTTGCAATCTTCACATTCATTGTCCTTAATTATTTATTCATTTGCACAATGGAAGGACTATCATGCTACTCTTTTTTTAGTTTGCCATTTTTGTTTTTCTGGAACTGCATATTTACATTATCAAATGAGAATTTGAAATGCCTACTCACTAGTGTACATTTTTAGCAGTGGCTGTACTTTTCCTGGACTGACTGCACTGGTTCATCCTTGCAAAGAATGACATTGGTACTTGTGCTGGATGGTGATCAGGACACTGGTTGTAGCATTATTAGTGCGTGCACAGTGTAGGGCTTGTGTGCACAAGCACTGACCCTCAAAGATGAACATCCATCTGTCCATTCCATTACAACAAGCAGAGAGCAAGCAGTTAATAAATATTGTTACTTTTTGCCTGTAGTTGCTCTTAAATAATATTCTGAACTTCATTTTTATTGTATTTGTGTTGCTTCTTTGTAGCTTTAATAATTACAGTATGTGTAGACTGTAGAATGCATATCAGTGCTCCATCTCATGAAATTACCATTTGCTCAATCCACATAGTTTTCCTTTAAAAGACTCCACTATTGTGTTAAAACGATGACCTTATATCCTGATAAAAGTTCAAGAACTTCATTTTACTGAATATTCTATCTTAGTAGAATGCATTATAGTTGTTCTTACATTTGTGAAAGAGATTACATATCGATTTTATTTTTGTGCACAGTAGATGAGAGTAAATGTCAAAAGAAGGGTTGAGGAAATATTAACTGTCCATTTCATAATATCAGGGTAAATATTTCCAGAAGCACTTTAATATTAGCTACAATGTTTTCTGATGTGCTCAAGTTCCTTCAAGGTAAATCAATAGCTTTTTTTTTTTCAACCAGGGAAATGCATCTGCTTTTTAATAAAAGCTAAAGCCCTTCTTGGAAGCTGAAGATTTAACACTTGCTTTATAGAACAGAGAGCGACGTTTTACTAGCTTGTGCACAATTTGCAGGAAGGATCCTTAGAGGTAAATGTGTCTTACTGTGCAGTAGGTAAATGTGGCAATATTATACGTTGTAAAATAATTACAATGCATACACATTGCAATTATGAAATCAAAGCTATACAGCATGAACCTTAAAAATATACACATTCTTTCAGGGCATCACATAAATGCACAGTTTTATTAAGGAGAGAATATGACGTTTTCCAAACATTCACAGGTGGTTAGTAATTTCCTGTAATTTAAAACACATGTACCAGAACAAGTTAAGAATAAACCCAACTGGATTATGATTAATGATAAGCTCACTCACACTCTTCACAACAATGCAGAGATGTTCAACAAGATCTGGGATCCATGGATCGAGTATATCTCCACTTAATGAGGAACTCCGGGTGACCCTCTCTCTCTCTCCCTTCCCTCTTTTCTCTTTCTCTTTTCTGCTCCTTTCCTCTCTCCTTTGTTCTCCCTTTCTTTCTATTTTTGGTCATACACCTTTTTGTATAACTTGGTTATCGATATACCATGATAGAACGTTACTATAAGGCAGGAAACCTTATAGTAGGGACCCATGGCTAACCCCGAAATTTTAAATCGGGGTAAAACTGAAGCCCTGGACCCTTCCTATCCCTCCCCCTAGTACTGGTATATCCTAACGCTACTGGTCTGGGTATTTGCACACATACTATGCCCTACCTGAGGGCTTGAATAGCTTATATGAAGATGTTATGCATATGCCTTCTACCTCCTGACAGGTATTAGGCGGGGTAGAAATATATTGTCAAAACGTTTAAATGTTTGGTCGAATGTAATCTGGTTCTTTGTTCTTTTTTTCTTGTTTTGTATTTACCTCAATAAAAATATTGCAATATAAATGTCACATTCATTTCTCAATAAATATGCCTGAAAAATGTATGTAAAACTAAAATATAATTATTTTTTAGTTTTAGATGAATTGCTGAAGAATGAAACTCTGTGGCAGGTTTTTAGTACTGCATGTTTACCCTTACTCTTGGTCCTGGTGACCTTTATTCTCAGTACAGAAAGTGATGGGAAATCAAATAATGTTGAGTTTTTAGAGGAAATGATGCAGTAGGCAAACCTGTTCTGGTGGCTTTTGAATTGTCTTAGAGGAAACTTACCCTAATTTTGCATAGATCTACTCTTAATTCCTGTTGTGTCGTTCTAATGAGACTAGGGTTGCCACCTCATTCCTTTAAACCTGAACACATATGAATTACTCAGGTTCTGAGGCTGATTTAATGCAGATAAGGCACCAAGTAAGTTTAATTACCTCCTTAATCAGCCACAGAACCTGTGTAATTCATATATGTTCGGGTTTAAAGGGATGCAGTGGCAACCCTAGTCTCATCAGGGTGACACAACAGGAATTAAGAGTAGATCTATGCAAAATTTTGGATGAGATATAGATGACACATAAAGGGAAATCTCTCCAACAGTACACAGACAAAAAAAAAAACTTGCTGTAATTGTCTAAGTGTATAGCCCCGTACAGACCTGTGTATAGCCCTGTACTCCTAGTGTTCTCAAACGTATTAAATACTAACTATATATAAAAAGTGTCTAAACCATCAAACAACAATTGAAATTATACATCAACAATGTCGTGAAATGATAACAAAATCTAAAAATATGTTTAAAAGGTTTCCAATGACTCCTCTGTGTCTTCGACCAATTCCATGAATTGCATGCTCACCATGGTGCACACCCTAAGGGAAAAGCACTCACCAGATGGTGTTGACCACTTAGCTCTATTTCTCAAAATTCACGTTTTAGCTGGATCCACTCTCTCTTTACTCCTTTTTTCTCCTCCAATGTTCAGGTTCACCTTAAAATAAGGCAGAAGAGGCTCGCATAGCATAACCCAAAGAGGATGTGAA
This sequence comes from Rana muscosa, assembly GCA_029206835.1. Lineage (NCBI taxonomy): Eukaryota > Metazoa > Chordata > Amphibia > Anura > Ranidae > Rana > Rana muscosa. The sequence continues at coordinate 739,770,744 of CM055118.1, forward strand.
GAAGGTAGGAAGGCCCAAAAGAACAAAGAGTGGTAGGAGGGGTTCTTTGATTTTGGGTATATTATTGAATGGTCTAGTGCAAAATAATAATATGTGATTACATCAAAGACCTGTCTTAAGGGCCCATTCACACCTATGAGTTGTCATAATACAGAATCAGAAAAATTGGTTATCATTTTACAATAGAAATCAAACAATGAAATGCAGATGCAGCCTCCTCATAACAAAAGATATCACATACCTCACATAAAAAACACTATCTTCATAAAACAACACATACATTGCATATTAAATACATGCTGCATATTTAATTTATCTCTAAAAAGCCTCTAGCATTCAAAAACCGTATGGACTGCAGAAAGATGCTGTTTTGCAGCCTGGTTGTTTGAGAGGAAATACTCCTAAATTGCCTGCCAGAGGGCAACACTGTAAACTGGAGTGCATTCTATTCTTGAAATATACAGTCAGGTCCATAAATATTGGGACATCGACACAATTCTAATCTTTTTGGCTCTATACACCACCACAATGGATTTGAAATGAAACTAACAAGATGTGCTTTAACTGTAGACTTTCAGATTTATTTGAGGGTATTTACATCCAAATCAGGTGAACGGTGTAGGAATTACAACAGTTTGGATATGTGTCTCCCACTTTTTAAGGGACCAAAAGAAATGGGACAATTGGCTTCTCAGCTGTTCCATGGCCAGGTGTGTGTTATTCCCTCATTATCCCATTTACAAGGAGCAGATAAAAGGTCCAGATCCATGTCAAGTGTGCTATTTGCATTTGGAATCTGTTGCTCTCAACATGAGATCCAAAGAGCTGTCACTATCAGTGAAGCAAGCCATCATTAGGCTGAAAAAACAAAACAAATCCATCAGAGAGATAGCAAAAACATTAGGTGTGGCCAAATCAACTGTTTGGAACATCCTTAAAAAGAAAGAACGCACCGGTGAGCTCAGCAACACCAAAAGACCCAGAAGACCATGGAAAACAACTGTGGTGGATGACCAAAGAATTCTTTACCTGTTGAAGAAAACACTCTTCACAACAGTTGGCCAGATCAAGAACACTCTCCAGGAGGTAGGTGTATGTGTGTCATAGTCAACAATAAAGAGAAGACTTCACCAGAGTGAATACAGAGGGTTCACCACAAGATGTAAACCATTGGTGAGCCTCAAAAACAGGAAGGCCAGATTAGAGTTTGCCAAACCACATCTAAAAAAGCCTTCACAGTTCTGGAACAACATCCTATGGACAGATGAGACCAAGATCAACTTGTACCATAGTGATGGGAAGAGAAGAGTATGGAGAAGGAAAGGAACTGCTCATGATCCAAAGCATACCATACCACCTCATCAGTGAAGCATGGTGGTGGTAGTGTCATGGCGTGGGCATGTATGGCTGCCAATGGAACTGGTTCTCTTGTATTTATTGATGATGTGACTGCTGACAAAAGCAGCAGGATGAATTCTGAAGTGTTTCGGGCAATCATATCTGCTCATATTCAGCCAAATACTTCAGAACTCATTGGACGGCGCTTCACAGTGCAGATGGACAATGACCCGAAGCATACTGCGAAAGCAACCAAAGAGTTTTCTAAGGGAAAGAAGTGGAATGTTATGCAATGGCAAAGTCAATCACCTGACCTGAATCCGATAGAGTATTAATTTCACTTGCTGAAGACAAAACTGAAGGGAAAATGCCCCAAGAACAAGCAGGAACTGAATACAGCTGCAGTAGAGGCCTGGCAGGGCATCACCGTGGATGAAACCCAGCGTCTGGTGATGTCTATGCGTTCCAGACTTCAGGCTGTAATTGACTGCAAAGGATTTGCACCAAGTATTAAAAAGTGAAAGTTTGATTTATGATTGTTAATCTGTCCCATTACTTTTGGTCCCTTAAATAGTGGGAGGCACATATACAAACTGTTGTAATTTCTACACCGTTCAGCTGATTTTGATGTAAATACCCTCAAATTAAAGCTGAAAGTCTGCAGTTAAAGCGGAGTTCCACCCAAATTTGGAACTTTCGCTTTATCCACTCCTCGCCCCCTTACATGCCACATTTGGCATGTAATTTTTTTTGGGGGGGAGTGGGGGCTTCAGTAGGAGTGAGACTTCCTGTCCCACTTCCTCCTTCCGCCCTGGGCTCGCCTAGGCGATACGTCATATCGCCTGGTGACGGCCCCTCCCTGTAGGCGATCACCTGGGACGTAACAGGTCCCAGGCGATCGCCTGTCCATTCAGAGAGCGCTGTGCCGTTCGCGCATGCGCAGTGAGTGCCCGGCCATGAAGCCGAAAGCTGTCACGGCTGGGTGCCCACACAATAAATGGAGGCGCTGGCGGAGAAGGGGGGAGAGGAGAGGAGCGGAGCTACAGGCGGCGCGGCGCTGGACAGTGGAACAGGTAAGTGTATGTTTATTAAAAGCCAGCAGCTACACTTTTTGTAGCTGCTGACTTTTAATAAACATAAAAAAGGGTGGAACTCCCCTTTAAAGCACATCTTGTTCGTCTCATTTCAAATCCATTGTGGTGGTGTATAGAGCCAAAAAGATTAGAATTGTGTCGATGTCCCAATATTTATGGACTTGACTATATATATATTCCGATGAAGCTGACTTCCATCAGTCTTGCCTACACACCATCAGTCAAAAATCCGACCGTCCCAAACGCCGTGACGTAAAGCACTCCGACGAGCCGAGGAAAATTAAGTTCAATGCTTCTGAGCACGCGTGGGTTTTTTCTCCGATGGAGTTCCACACAGACGATCGGGATTTGCTATCGTTTTTTTTTCCTTCGAATAAATTTAAAACATGTTCTATTTTTTATCACCGATGGAAAAAAGACAGATGAGGCCCATACACGATCGGTTTGTCCGATGAAAAATGTCCATCGGACTGTTTTCATCAGTAAAACCAATCGTGTGTACAGGACATAAGAGATACCAAACTCCAGCTTAAAGAGGAAGTAAACTTCCCCCTCCAATGCTGCTTTTTAAGCCAGTAGCTAAAGGTATTCAAATACATTCTGCATCATATTTCAGCCCAAATTGCATATTCCTTACTTTATTCCAGCTCTTTACAAGATTGTGCTTCCCGTGATAAGACAGGGCCATCTTAACTGCTGTCTTCCGAGTCCTTAGTGTAATATTCTTTTTTTATTTTTTTATATAATTTTTATTGAGTATAGCAAAATCATTAATACAGAAATAAGGATAAGCACAATAAAGTAAAGTATATAAGCGCGGACGCAGCCACTAACAAAGGTGTTCATGACAAATAGCATTAACGTGGAAGAACAAGTCATACAATGCACATTGTGGTATTAATGTTCAGTAGTTAGTGCCTTGTAAACCAACAGACATAATAGGTGAAAATGTGGTTATCAAAGAACCGTAACCACGGTATAGCAGATATATGAGTCTGCGACATATAAATCTAACGGTAAAATGAGACCTGGTGTGTCATAAGATATGAATCTAAACAAGTATCGATGGAGGTAGGGGAGAGAGGAGGGAAGCAGAGGTAGGCAGGAGGGCACAAGAAACTGAGGGGGTATAGGGAAAAAATATATACTTTTGCCCTTTTAGCTGCAATCTCGTGCATGGTCATGGGGTGTATGAGGAGAGTATGAATGAGACTGTAGTCTCGAGATAGCTCGGCGCAGTGCCGCAGGGAGCTGATATGACAGACAAGGTGTTCTAACGGCACACTTTTTAATAGAAGAAGCGTGCCGTGATTCGTGGGGAGAGATGCGCATGCGCGGCTGACGTCACTACAAAGAATAATACAGATTACATGCCAACAGAGCAAGTAAAGTGATATTTAGATACAGCGGCAAGCAGTGCTTTTAATGATGATTTTGATGTGCAAACGTTATGGGAGAGGGTTTACAACCACTTTAAAGTGATTGTAAAGTCTCATTTTTTTTCCTATAAAAATAGCAAAAATGTTATACTTACCTGCTCTGTTGCAGTGGATTTGCACAGAGCAGTATGGATCCCCCTTTTCTGGGGTCCCTCACCGGTGCTCCTGACCCCTCCCTCCTGTTGAGTGCCCCTACAGCAAGCAGCTTGCTATGGGGTCACCCGAGCCTAGTCACAGCTCCCTGTGTCCATTTAGGCACGGACCCCCGACCCAGCCCGCCCCCTCTCTCCCCTGATTGGCTAGCTGACTTTGATTGACAGCAGCAGCAGACAATGGCGCCACTGCTGTGTCTCAGCCAATCAGGAGGGAGAATCTCGGACAGCTGAGACACTTGTGGACATGGCTGGACAGAGAGGGACCTCAGGTAAGTATTAGGGGGGCTGAAGGGGGCTGATGCATACAGAATGTTTTTTTTATCTTAATGCATAGAATGCATTAAGATAAAAAAACCTTCTGACTTTACAATCCCTTTAAGTGCAAGTAGGAAGATTTAGTAAAAAGTACCCTCCAGCTAAACAGGACAGGAAATGAGGGACAATTGCCCCAAGGGGCACATACACAGCAATGAAAAACCCAAATAGATTTAAAAACATCTCCAATCTAACAATATAAATGCTTTTCTATTGCTAATTATGTTTCTGTTGATGAGATTTACCTTAATTTTCTTCTTTAGTGATAGGGGACGAGAAGTGAGGAGAAATCTTACCCATAAGGGTAACAGTTATTACTAAAAACATGACAAATGTTCTAATCCTTTCCCACTCAATCAAAAACGTACAATATAAAGCTCTAGCCAGATTTGGTATTTCAAAAAGAGTCTTAGTGAGATATACATTGCTTTGTAAAACATAAGTACAAATTACACAGGAGTATTTTTTTTTTTTTTTCATTTTTACACATTGTTGTAGAGTTAAAACCAGAAATGGATTTAATAGGGATCTTATGTTAAATATATAAACAAAAAATCACATAATGCTTAAATTAAAAATACAGATTTACATATTCAATGTATTCACAAACTGGAAACGTATTCCCTTTCTATGTTGTAAACCCTTTAAATATAATCTGATGCAAGCAATTTAAATCAGAAGTCTTTTAATAAGTTAAATGGGGTATGCCTGTATGCAAATATTTTGTCACAAGATCTAGGGATAAAAAATATCTAAGAATAAATACAACTATTTTTAGAAGGGCCTAGATATTGTTAGATGACTTATCTAAATAAGCAGCAGCAAGAACATCAAGAAATTATTAAAATAAATCTAGGATAATGTTCTAAATAAGCACAAATCAGGATGATGGTGAAAAAAGACTTACAATGTTTACATCTTAAAAAGCAGCAATACATCCGTTATTAAATAGTGGGAAAAATGGGCAAAACCATAAAACTGCCTAAAGAAGCCTGTCCAAAAAGGCTCAGTGATAGAATGAAGGGGGGCATTAGTCAGAGAAGCAACCGAGGGACAAATGGTATCTCTTAAAATCTGCAGAGATTGACCACTGAGATGGGAATGGCCATTTACAGTATATGACAGCTATAACCAAGACCCTCCTCAAAGCTTTATAAGATAACGCGATTGTTAAGATAAAAAATACTTAATCTGGTTTGGAACTTGCCAAAAGGCATGTGAGAGACCCAGCAAAAATAAAAGTGCGCAGAATGCCAACACCACTCATCGCCTTGAGAGAACCATGCTCACAGTGAAGTAAGGAGGTGGTATAATTTTTGTGGCAAACAATTTAAACAGCAGGCACTAGAAAGCTATTAACCACTTCAGCCCCGGAAGAATTGGCTGCTGAATGACCAGGCCATTTTTTGCGATTCGGCACTGCGTCGCTTTAACTGACAATTGCGCGGTCGTGCGACGTGGTACCTAAACAAAATTTACGTCCTTTTTTTCCCACAAATAGAGCTTTCTTTTGGTGGTATTTGATCACCTCTGCGGTTTTAATTTGTTGTGCTATAAACAGCTATATTTTTAACTTTTTGCTATAATAAATATCCCCAAAAAAAATTTTCCCTCAGTTTAGGCCGATATGTATTCTTTAACATATTTTTGGTAAAAAAAAATGCAATAAGCATATATTTATTGGTTTGCGCAAAAGTTATAGCATCTACAAATAGGGGATAGTTTTATGGCATTTTTATTATTATTATTTTTTTACTAGTAATGTCGTCGATCAGCGATTTTTATTGTGACTGCAATATTGCGGCGGACACATCGGACACTTTTGACGCTATTTTGGGACCACTGTCATTTATACAGCGATCAGTGCTATAAAAACGCACTGATTACTGTGTAAATGACACTGGCAGTGAAGGGGCTAACCAGTAGGGGGTGAGGAAGGGGTTAAGTGTGTCCTAGGGAGTGATTCTTACTGTGAGGGGGCTGGGCTACCAGTGACACGACATTGATCACTGCTCCCAATTACAGGGAGCAGTAGATCAGTGTGTTGTCACTAGGCAGAACAGGGAAATGCCTTGTTTACAAAGGCATCCCCCGTTCTGCCTCTCCGTGACACGATCGCGGGACACCGGCGGATATCGAGTGCACGGGTCCCGTGGGCACAGTCACGGAGACCGCGGCGGGCACACGCTCGCTAAGCGGCAGATTCAAAGCAAGGTACCTGTACGTTGCTTTGCATTCCTGTGACATTCTGCCGACGTAAATGTACGTTAGGCAGTCGGCAAGAGGGTAAAGGATATGAATGAACCCAAATATAATACAGTTCTAGTGGAAAACCTGTTTCAAGAGAAAGGACCTGATTCTAAAGCAAATGTTCACCCTATGGCATAACAGTGAATTTAAACTTACAGCCAAACCTACTTTGCAGCCATTTACAACCAAGAATGTCTTTGAAAACCCCGTCAAAGCCATCACCTCACTCCACCAAGAATAGAGCTTAATATTTATTTGTCCAAGAAGAATGGGCCTAAATAGTAGAAACCAGCTGTATAAAGCTGTCAGATACTTACCCTAAAAGCCTCACAACTGTATGTATACTATAGGTGATTCTACCAAGCACTGACTTAGAGAGGGACAGAATAAAATGCAACTAACAAATTACTGCTTTTTTGTTTAACTAACATAAAATAACAATAAAAACATTTAGTATCTTCAAAGTGTTAGAACACATCTAAACCCAAAAACAAAAATGTAATACATTGTAGCTTGCCAAACCTTTGGTGGTCTTTTTATTTTTTTTGTCACCTGGTAACAGGCTTCCTGTCCTAGGTTGATAATGCTGAAGTACCATACTACTTCTATGAAGGAGCAGCATTGTCATTCTAGGACAGGAAGTGCGCAAGGACTACAGAACACCGTTACCATTCCACTTCTCCATAACATGGGGAAGGTGTTCTCTTGGCCACATATATAATGCTAACTGATGACAGCAGAGGCTGAAAGCCCAGAAAGTTATAAGCTCACAAAATTTCTGGCAAAATCAATCAGTCATTTTTTGCAAATATTGGACATAAATAACAAAACACTTGTTATTCTGTATTTAACAGAGCAAAAGGGGGCAAATTGTATTGTTATTTTTAGGGTTTACATTCACTTTAGGCATTTTGTACAGTAAGAATCATAATAAACCTGTTATAATTATATCTAGAAACATGCAGATAATTCTTAAATATAAAGATACAACTATTTCATAGCATTTTCAAAACTCTGTGTGTCAGTACTGCTTTGACCTAAAGAAATATTGCATCTCTTAAAGGCTTTTCCTGAAAAATGAGCTGATATTGCAAATTAGAAAGCATCATTATCATACTCAACTGAATCATTATGCGTACTATAATCCAGCTATTCTAGTTTACCAATTTTGTCCAGAATACCTAAATTTGCCAACACTTTTTTTGTTATTTAAAAAAAAAAATTAACCATATTAACCCTGTTAACCCGCACTAGGTTTTTGCCTGTTTTTTTCTTCCTTTAGATTGACATTGATTATATACCGGTATATATTTTTTTAAATTTTGCACCACTAAAAAACATGAAATAGCAGGATAAGCTATATATATATATATATAGACATTTAGATATAGATATATCTATATATCTATATATATTTGTATTTGTTACTTTCAAATATAATATCTCCACATACTGTATTATTTCCCAGTACAGTAGCAGTAGTTTACTTAGATCCAGGGCACTTCAACCTGTGCTTCTGGGATACTTCACTGTATTATTATTAAAAAGGCATTCTGTTGGATTTTGGAAATCCGAGTTGAAAAAGAGCTTTCATTGGATTTATTGATTTTCAGGTGGATTTAGAAAATCTGCTATGAAGTATTTCAAGCTTTGAATAAGATCTCCCTGGTATTTAAATTGAAATGAACTTTTTCTGTACCATAGAAAAATGGATTTGCATCTGACTAAAGAGCAACCTAGCAAAGCAAAACTGGAGCTTGAGATTTACTGTTCCAGTTCTATCCATCATTGAACCTTAAATGTTATGAAAAACATACTTTTCATTCAATGAAATTTCTATAATTCATCTGCTATAAGCATTTTTTTATCTATCTCATAGATCCGGCAAATAGGTTGGAGTATGGTGACTAGAGATAAGCAAAATTTTAAATATCAACTCCTGAGTAGGGATGAGCGATCCAGCCTGGGTTCGGTTCATGGACTTTTTGTTGAACCTATTGTAAACATTGCAAACTTTTATCCAAAACCCACGTGGCGAATCTTGAAAATCATTTTTGACCAATATTAAGTCTAGGCAAGGGATTATCAAACTAAGGGCATGTGGAGCTAGGCACTGCAATAGGGAACATGTACTAATGCAAAGAAATACTGTCCAGAGAAGAAAGGGCGCTCCTTTTTATGTGGCTTTGAGGGCAACATGAGAAAAACACCATTCCTTTCTATTACATACTTGGTAGATACCTTTAAAATGTATTTGGTGTTATGGAACGGACCAATTTTTTGAACAGCATCAGCAACACCATATTCTGGTACGACATATGTAGCATATGTAATTAATTTTTTTAAACTTTACTATTAGCTTTACTTAATTACAGCAGCAGCATCCCAATCTGATTCTGACATGTACCTGACTGTGGAGTCCGGGATGATAAGGGTGGCCTTTTGCACAATTTCTGTCCAAGCGTCCCTGGTAGTGGAGACAGGGACTGCTAGAGCAGTGGAAGGGCACAGGTGCCTGGAAGCTGTAGGAGTGAGCTGTAGCTTGGAGACAGAGGAGTCCTTCCAGTGGTGGTGTGGAGTCCGGTCACAAGCCTTGTTCAGCGGGAGCCAGACAGACAGGTGCAGAATCAGGATCAGGTTCAAGGTCGGGGACAGGCAGAAGTCGGTAACGTGCTTTCAGCAGGGTACCAAATCAGGAAGCAGAGACGTAGTCATAAATCCAAGCCGGGTCGGTAGCATAAGGAAAAAAAGCAGATCTAGCAGGCAAGGGTGATCCAATAGAGGTGTCAGACATAGTCGAGTCAGTAACAAGGTTAGCAGACATGGACTAGAATCAGGAACAAAAGCTGAAGACAATCCAGCACTGAAGCCAGGCACACTGAAGAATAAGCATCTGCTGAACGGGAATGAGCATCTGCTGCATGGGAATGACCACCTGCTGCACGAGATCCCTGACATTTTCATTTCAACTTCAAAAAGGCTTAGTTTTTGCTGCAACACCTGATTTTTTTTATCTAGTAGTAATAGGCCTGAATTGACCAGTGAAAGTAGCAGCCATGTTAGATCTAAATGCTATAGGAAAGCTAAATTGGAAAAAAAAATGCCCTCAACTGAGTGTGTTTAACCACTTCAGCCCCGGACCATTTGACTGCCAAATGACCGGGCCACTTTTTGCGATTCGGCACTGCGTCACTTTAACTGATTATTGCGCGGTCGTGCAACATGGCTCCCGAACAAAATTGACATAATTTTTTTCCCACAAATAGAGCTTTCTTTTGGTGGTATTTGATCACCTCTGCGTTTTTTATTTTTTGCGCTATAAACAAAAATAGAGCAAATTTTTTCTCAGTTTAGGCCGATACATATTCTTCTACATATTTTTGGTAAAATCGCAATAAGCGTTTATTGATTGGTTTGCGCAAAAGTTATAGCGTCTACAAAATAGGGGGTAGTTTTATGGCAATTTTATTATATATTTTTTTTACTTGTTATGGCGGCGATCTGCGATTTTTATCGTAACTGTGACATTATGGCGGACACATCGGACACTTGTGATGCTATTTTGGGACCATTCACATTTATCCAGCGATCAGTGCTATAAAAAAACACTGATTACTGTATAAATGTGACTGGCAGTGAAGGGGTTAACCAGTAGGGCGGGGAAGGGGTTGAGTGTGTCCTAGGGAGTGGTTCTAATTGTTAGGGGGCGTGGCTATGAGTAACACATCACTGATCGCTGCTCCCGATGAGAGGGAGCAGACAATCAGTGCTGTGTCACTAGGCAGAACAGGGAGATGCCTTGTTTACAAAGGCATCCCACCATTCTGCTGTTCCGTGACCCGATCGCGGGACACGGGAGGACATTGAGTCCACGGGTCCTGCGCGCGCCCACTAGGGGGCAGGTTCAAAGCAACGTATATATACTGTGCTTTGCCTGCCCGTGCCATTCTGCCAATGTAAATGTGCGCGAGGCGGTCGGCAAGCGGTTAAATTTGTACAACTTGGCCAAAAAAATTTAGTATAGTTTGAGATCTATTTTTTTTAATACCACATTGTATTGTATTAAAAGTAGTCAAAAGAGACAAGACAAAAACACTTCAAAACCGCAACCCTACATTCCAAAGATGAGAAAGCCTGAGATAAAAGACACAGCTACACATAGTACAGTGGCTGGAAAGTATATAAGCAGCTTGATTGAGCTGTAAAGTAAGAGGGAGAAACAAGACAAGAGTGCATTATTTCAAAGACAATATCCAGAAATATTGTATAGATTTATGTACATAATGTAAGCAGTTTAACTAGGCCTCAAGGAAAGAGGGATAAACAATTTAATTCTGAAATAATATTTAGAGTGTAGTTTTTTTAGACAGAATTCAGAAATGTTGTGCAGACTCCCTATACTCTATGCAAGCTTTTTTACTTGGCTTCAATTTCATAGGCAGAAACTGGGCAGATTTTATGATGTGATGTGTGAGTGTATTATTTCAGAAACCACATCTGGAAATATTGTTCAGACTCCATGCACACTATGTCAGCCTTATTAACAGGCTGCATATAAAGAGACAGAGATTCAGCAGGTTTTAACAAAAAATAAAAAACTTATACCTCGTACACATGACCGTTTTTTTCGACGGGAAAACTGCTATGAGAGCTTTTCATCGGGAATCCTGGCCGTGTGTATGCTCCATCGCAGTTTTTCTGATGGAAAAACTGCCGGACAAAAAAAAAGAGATCAGGATCTCTTTTTTCCCTATCAGGCCAAAAATCAGAGGGGAAATCCGTTCGTCTGTATGCTTTTCCGACGGGCAGAAAACCGCACATGCTCAGAATCAAGTATGAGACGGGAGCGCTTGTTCTTCGTTCGTAATGGAGATAGCACATTCGTCACGCTTTAACGGACTGAAAAGCATGAGGCTGAAAAGTGCGAATCGTCTCTCACCAAACTTTTACTAACATGAGGATCAGCAAAAGCAGCCCAAAGGGTGGCGCCGTTGGAATAGAACTTACCCTTTATAGTGCCGTCGTACGTGTTGTACGTCACCGTGCTTTGGACGGGCGGACTTTTGTCTGAGCGTGTGCATGCAACGCAGGCTGAGGGGAATTCTGTCGGGAAAACCGTTGTATTTTTATCCGTCGGAAAAAACGGTCGTGTGTACTATGCAATAGAGTGTTTTATTTCATAAATGTTGTACAGACGCTATGCACAGTATGTAAGCAGTCTCAGTAGGCCACAGTTTAAGCTATAGACATCAGACAGCTTTCAAGAAATTAAACTTGGAGTGTACTATTTCACTGAAATACTGTACAGACTCAATGCACAGCACAATTATGAGGCTGCAGTTTGACAAGAAGACACCAGGCAGCTTGTATTTTAAAAAAAACTGACATTAGAGTGTAATAAATTCAAGCAATCAATCACAGAAAAAAACAGAAAGCTTTTGTACTGACCTAACAAAGAGTGTTTAAACACATTTGCTAGACTGCATTTTGAAAAGTAGAGACACCAGGCAGCTTGTAATCTATAAATCAACATTACAGCTTATTATTTTACAGAAAAAAAAAAGACAGCAAAATATTGTACTGACTTCATGAACAGTATGTAAGCACTTGTACTAGGCCACATTCTGAAAAGCAGATGCAACAGTCAGCTTGTAATTAAAAAAATCAACATTAAAGCATTATATTTCACATAAAAAAATCCAGCAAAATATTGTATTGACTATACATAGTATAAAGCACTTTTACTAGGCTTAATTTTGACAAAGAAATGTCAGGGAAATATTAGTCAGCTTTTAATCAATAAATCAATAGTAGAGTGTATTTTTTCACAGAAAAAAAGCCAGCAAAATATTGTATAGACTTCATGAACACAATTTGAATACATTTACAACAATGCATTTTAAACCAGGAAATTGTCAGTACACTTTTAGTCAAGAAATTAACATCAGTGGTTGTAAACTTCTAATATGAAATATGAACAAAGCATATTCCTCGAGTCATTTCTCATAGGCTTTCCTGACGCCAAGAGAAAACTAGTGACAGGGGAGGAACCTCCAGATGATTGACAGCCTCAGCTCTGAACTCTCAGACAAGCTGTATAAATTCTGGATTTTAAACAGCTGCAGAGAACAGAAGACTGCAGAATAACAGGTAAAAGTTAGTGTAGGAGGACTTATTTAATCTCTGTGTATCACCTGAGGCAAGTCGCTTCACTGAGTATATGTAAAGGTTTACAACCACTTTAAAATGGTACTCAAATGACTGGTGAATTTACTGGTACATGATTGATATGCTGTAGACAGAGATTGCAAACCAATATCGTGCTGTCAATAGCAGATGTGTTAAAAATGGCCCAGACTGCTGATCTATGTGGAACACCCTGAGAGTAGCAGTGGCCTGCACCCACATGACAATGCCATCTGGTGGAATGAGATGACTGCTCCCTCCACACTTCTGCAAGTTGCTCCTTCCTGCCGATGGATGAAATCTTGTCTTGCTGCTGTTCTGCCTTTCCCTTAATCTGCTCCTCTACAATCCGGGACCAAAATAAAGTCTGCCATTTCATCATCTCCACCCTCCTTATGGCTCAAGCCTACTTGGCAGTACATTGCAGGAACATCAGGGGCAATTGCTGCCCCCCCCCACCTTGTTATCCCTTCTCAAAGTGTCCCTAGCACTCCCATTCTCAATGTCTGATACCCAGAATTCTTGAGCACTCTACTTCATCAAGTTACTCATGTTATTCTAAACTAATTCTGCCAAGTCCCCCATGCCAGTTTGCAGCAAAATGGTGGTATTGACTTTAGAAGTGGAGGAGGAAGAGCTGCTGCTGAAGGAAAATGCATTGTTCTGCCCCTGAGAAAAGGATTGGTTAGTCACTAATATTTTACGTGAAGGGCATGGAGGGCTGGAGGGCATCTGGGGTGTGTTATTTAACATACGTTAATTACATGCTAAAGTGGCAAAAATGCATGTTAACATTAGTCATTTTAGCCTAAGGAACAAGTTAAGACTGCTGACCCCAACATAAAAAACCCTAGGGAGATATATTAAAAAAGTATATCATAAAATAAACCCTAAAACAGTAAAACCTAAACCTAGAACACTATACATATATAGATCTTTGTATATATATTTTTTGCTTTCTTTTTTTTTTTTAAACCAAACTGAAATTAATAAAAGAAATAAGAAAGTAAAAGAAAAGAAAAGAAAAAAAATCAAAAAAACCGCCAACAAAGGTAGAGGGGCAACTAAACAGCAACCAAAGTTATTGCTGACACACACAAAAAGGTAGTTCTAAAAATGACTGTTCTGTCTATGGACTGTGAATGCAAGGGTTGGCAGACATCAATATGTAGCCCAACATATTGCAATTCAGAGTAATTTAGCGCAATACAGCACAATATATATGACACTGTATATCAATGTGTAGCAGAAACTATCCATCCTTGAAAAAAACTGTCAGCTCTCCTCACCTACTCCTAGTCTAGACACACTGACAAAATGCTACTGGGGACTCTAACATTTAAAGGGAGGGGTCTGGTACATTAGAATACTCCCATTATTGGCCCGTCTAAGACACCTGACCGCAGACCAGGAAGTGTATTATTGGTAATTTATTGAAACAATGGCAAACAGATGCATTACTTTGCCATTTTCCTGAACCTGCAGCTCACATTTACTCCTGGGAGTCAGCCATCATGTTATCTTGAAGTCATGAGGGCTGCACCCCCTACCCCAATATGATTGAGCTTTTATGGCTGCCAGACCATGTTGAAGTCACTATTATCTATAGGTAGCTCAGCAGAATTGGCAGAAAAGTGGATACCGAACTAGAGGGGGACTGCATGGCTACGTAGTCTCTTAGGCTGGTACAGTATCTCACAAAGTGAGTACACCCCTCATATTTTTGTATATATTATACCTTTTCATGTGACAACACTAAAGAAATTACACTTTGCTACAATGTAAAGTAGTGAGTGTACAGCTTGTATAACAGTGTAAATTTGCTGTCCCCTCAAAATAACTCAACACACAGCCATTAATGTCTAAACCACTGGCGACAAAAGTGAGTACACCCCTAAGTGAAAAATGTCCAAATTGGGCAAAAAGTGTCAATATTTTGTGTAGCCACAATTATTTTCCAGCACTGCCTTAACCCTCTTGGGCATGGAGTTCACCAGAGCTTCACAGGTTGCCACTGGAGTCCTCCTCCATTCCTCTATGACGACATCACGGAGCTGGTGGATGTTAGAGACCTTGCGCTCCTCCACCTTCTGTTTGAGGATGCCCCACAGTTGCTCAATAGGGTTCTGGAGAAATGCTTGGCCAGTCCATCACCTTTACCCTCAGCTTCTTTAGCAAGGCAGTGGTCATCTTGGAGATGTGTTTGGGGTCGTTATCATTTTGAAATACTGCCCAGCGGCCCAGTCTCTGAAGGGAGGGGATTATACTCTGCTTCAGTATGTCACAGTACATGTTGGCGTTCATGGTTCCCTCAATGAACTGTAGCTCCAAAGTACCGGCAGAACTCATTCAGCCCCAGACCATGACACTCCCACCACCATGCTTGTCTTGTAGGCAAGACACACTTGTTTTTGTACTCCTCACCTGGTTGCCGCCACACACGCTTGACACCATCTGAACCAAATAAATGTATCTTGGTCTCATCAGACCACAGGACATGGTTCCAGTAATCCATGTCCTTAGTCTGCTTGTCTTCAGCAAACTGTTTGCTGGCTTACTTGTGCATTATCTTTAGAAAAGGCTGCCTTCTGGGACGACAGCCATGCAGACCAATTTTATGCAGTGTGCGGCGTATGGTCTGAGCACTGACAGGCTGACCCCACCCCTTCAACCTCTGCAGAAATGCTGGCATCACTCATACGTCTATTTCCCAAAGACAACCTCTTGATATGATGTTGAGCATGTGCACTCAACTTCTTGGCGAGGCCTGTTCTGAGTGGAACCTGTCCTGTTAAACCACTGTATGGTCTTAGCCACCATGCTGCAGCTCAGTTTCAGGGTCTTGGCAATCTTCCTTAAGCCTATGCCATCTTTATGTAGAGCAACAATTCTTTTTTTCAGATCCTCAGAGAGTTCTTTGCCATGGGGTGCCATGTTGAACTTCCAGTGACCAGTATGAGAGAGTGAGAGCGATAACACCAAATTTAACACACCTGCTCCCCATTCACACCTGAGACCTTGTAACACTAAATGGCTAATTGGGGCCAATTTGAATATTTTCACTTAGGGTGTACTCACTTTTGTTGCCAGCGGTTTAGACATTAATGGCTGTGTGTTGAGTTATTTTGAGGGGACAGCAAATTGACATTGTTATACAAGCTGTACACTCACTACTTTACATTGTAGCAAAGTGTAATTTCTTCTGTGTTGTCACATGAAAAGCTATAATAAAATATTTACAAAAATGTGAGGGGTGTACTCACTTTTGTGAGATACTGTATATGAGAGTTTTCATTAAGACTTCCCTTATTGGACTCTATCCATGTCTGGGGATTGGTCATGGCATTGTAGATCGCACTGTACTAGTGTGCGTGTTACAGCTCGATGCTATGCCTCTGTTTGTACTCTATCTTTGCATATTCCTGTGACTGAAAAGAAAACAAGCGTGCATCCACTCTGAGTGAAAATAATTATGTGAAAAAATATATCAAAAACATGACCAAATAGGTCTCACATGTACAATAATTCAACAAAATAATACCAATGTGAAAAACAGTTAAGAAGACTGATCAAATTATATATAAAATAATAAAAGATATAAAAGAGTGACTGTGTATATTAAGAACAGACAAATAGAAACTCCATATAAGTAAAGTGGCTACAGTATGGAACCCTGTAAATCTTCCAATATTCTTATACTCTGAAGCCAGGAGAATAATATCAATGCCGCTTACCATATCTGTAGGATCTCAAATTATAGAGATCAAAGACACCTCTGCATCAGCCTGCTGGCAAGAATATGATCCTCCTGTGATTCAATTCAGGAATAGTACTCCTTCGGTTGCAGCGGGATATTCAGTTTTTAAAAAAGACTTCAAAACAGGAATCATCCTAGATTCCAGACAGTCCTGGAATCTACTTTCATTCTAATTCTCATTCTCATTCTCATTCTCATTCACATGATATTATCATGTGGATGAGAATGAGACCATCCAGGACTGTCTGGAACCTAGGATGATTCCTGTTTTGGAAGTCTTTTTTAAAAACTTAAAAACCAATAGTGTGCTACATAGTTAGTCTGGTTGAAATAAGATACAAGTCCATCTAGTTCAACCAATAAAAGGGGAAAAAAAATATCCAATCCTATATACATAATCCTACACCCACAGTTGGGTAAATGTTAGTATCCAGTTATATTACCGTATATACTCGAGTATAAGCCGAGTTTTTAAGCACAATTTTTTGTGCTGAAAATGCCCGAGGGGGGCTTATACTCGAGTCACCTTTTTGCGCCTGATCTCCTGGATTTTGGGGAGCCGGTACCGGCCGGCCATAGGTCCCCTGGACCCCACACATATAGCCCCACTCTTCCTCTACAAGTGTGCAAAGTTTCTGGTCCGGGGGACCTACGGCCGGGGAGCAACGATTTTTCAAACCCGGGCACCCCTTCCAAAGACTCCCATGTTAAACGGTAATTTCTCTGGTGACTTTGGGGACCCGGTACCGGCCGGTCGTAGGTCCTCTGGACCCCAAACTTGGCACACATGTAGCCCCACTCTTCCTCTACAAGTTTGCAAAGTTTCTTGTCCGGTGGGACTTACGGCCGGGGAGCACCGATTTTTCAAAGCCGGGCACCCCTTCCATAGACTCCCATGTTAAACGTCAGTCTAGTCATGGACACAGTGAGGCATGGACACAGTGAGGCAAAGTGAGGCACACCCTAGGCTTATACTCGAGTCCATAAGTTTTCCCAGTTTTTGTGGTAAAATTAGGTCCCTCGGCTTATATTCGGGTCGGCTTATACTCGAGTATATGCGGTATGTACATTTAGGAAAGAATCCAGGCCTTTTTTAAAGCAATCGACATAGCTAGACAGAACCAGCTCTTGAGGGAGTCTATTTCACATTTTCACACCTCATATTGTGAAGAAATCTTTCTGAATTTGGGGATTAAATCCTTTTCCTCCAGAAGTAAAGGGCTTCCCCTTGTCCTCTGTGATGACCTTAAAATAAAAAACTCAACACCAAGTTCACTATATGGACCATTTATGTATTTATACATGTTGATCATATCCCCCTTAATCTCCTCTTCTCAAGAGAGAATAAATTCAGTTCCTCTAATCTTTCCTCATAGCTGAGCTCCTCCATGCCTCTTATCAGTTTGGTTGCTCTCCTCTGCACTTTCTCCAGTTCCCCAATATCCTTTTTGTGAACTGGTGCCCAAAACTAAACTGCATATTCCAAAAGAGATCTTACTAATGATTTGCATGGGAGTAAAGTTCTCTCTCCCTCTCTCTCTCGTCCACAGCAGTGCATGCCATTATTAAGCTTATGATCTATCAGAACACCCAGATCCTTCTCCACAACTGATTTCCCCAGTTGTACTACCCCTAGTATGTATGATGCATGCATATTCTTAGCCCTAAGTGCATAACTTTACAATCATCAACATTAAACCTAATTTCCACATAGTTGCCCAATTAAACAATTTATTGAGGTCAGCTTGTGAGTTGGAGACATGCTGTAAGGATGGTATTTCACTGCGTAGCTTGGTGTCATCTGCAAAGACTGAAATGGTACTTTTAATCCCAGACTGAATATAATTTATAAATATATGAAATATACATGTGCAGAATGGAAAGATTTGTTTTGTTATTAATTTTGTTTCGTTGATTCGTTTCTGACTTCATTCTGTTTCATTTCATTTTGTTTTGTTTATGAATTTTTGAATGAATTCCAAAATTTTGGAACAATTCGAATTTGGATTGGTCGAAAAATGATCGAATGCCAGCAATGATAAAATTCAGAGAAAAAAACTGTGTGGGGTCCCCCCAAAATTCATGCCAGACCCTTACCCAAGCATGCAGCCTGGAAGGCAGGAGGGGGGGATGAGTGAGAGCCTCCCCCCAGACAAGAGCCTCTTCCCCACAACCCTGGCCAGTGGTTGTGGGGGTCTGCAGGTTGGGGGCTTATCAGAATCTGGAATCTGAATCCCCAGATCACAGTCCTCCCCATGTGCATGAGTATGGGGTACATAGTAGTCCTACCCATTCACCAAAAAAGCTTAAAAAGTGAGTAAAGACACAACACAAGTTTTTGACAAAAAACAATAATGGGGAGGACATTCTGATGTCACGGCGTGCATGATACACGAGGATTGTAGTAAAACATATCATGGTTGATTGTTACTTTTGGCCTAAGGCTTTGATTTTATGCTGTATACAGTCTGGTGCACTCACAGCACCATGCAGATGTGGGTGTTCTGGCCATTAGTTATTATTTAAATAAAGACTGATTAATTTTAAAAAGGATAAGCACTATGTACAGTATAGTTTTTTCTTTTGGTGATGTGGATGAGTGAAAGTCTGACCCCAAGGAGAGGAGTACATTACCACAAAGGTACCCATAGGAGTAGAACAACTTAATGGAGTAGAACACCATTATGGATCCATGTCATGGATATGCATTAATGTCTGTCTGCCATCTTACCTTTCCTCCTCATGTGTTCATCTTAGAGACCAGACCCCCTTCACCTGGCTTCCTTTATAATCTCCTCCCAGCCAGACTCCACCCCAGGCCCTATCACAGAACACTATATTAACCTGTGCACTGCAAGCCTGCTTTGCTGATCAACGTGTTTGTTAGGCATTGTATGTTTGGGTTCCTGCCTGCCGTGTGCTACGTCAGTCTCTCTGTTACATATTTGGCTTGTCCCCGACTATCCCTGTCTGCTCGTGACCCTTTACCTTCGGCTTGTCCTTCGTTATTCTTGTCTGCTTGTGGCCCTTGACCTTCAGCCTGTTATTCGTTACTCTTATATCTTGTGCTGCTGCTTCCCCTCTTTTCCCCTTATCCTACGGGGCGTGAGCTAGGAGACTCTAGGGGCCGCGACCTGGACCCAGCCTGCAGCATACCATCCTCACCACTAGAGGCTCTGGAGAAGACCTGCTGGGTCTTAGACTCCACGCCCTAGGGAATCTTGGCTCTAGCCTCCTATAGGATCCCGGTTGTGCTCCTCTGGTCCCGCTTTCCACAACCACCCAGTTTCCTATCCGCAGCAGTCAGCCATAGGGTTCACTACCTTGCGGTGCACTCCTGTCCCCCTACGGTGTTCATCTGTCACCTGGCCATAGGTGACCTGACAGTTTGATCAGCCAGGGACCCGGCTGACAGGCCGCTCCCCGCAGATGATCCATTACAGGGCATAGTCCGTAGACTTGAGACCCAGGAATCAGATCAGACTCAGGTGATGCGATTCCTCCAGGATCTGGCTTCTCACTTCGAGCAGCTTCAGACCTCCTTGGGAACCCCAAATCTGCAACCTCAAGTACAACCAGCGGCTGCGCCTTTCGCATCAGTCGCAGCCACACACTCACTAGAACTGCCAGCTCCGTTCTGTTTCTCTGGGGACTCCAAGGCCTGCAGGGGGTTTCTCAGCCAATGTATGATTCATTTTGAGCTTCAGCCTCAAAACTTCCTGTCTGATCGGGCTAAGGTAGCCTATATCATCTCCCTCCTCTCCGGTGAAGCTTTAGCCTGGGCTGCCCCCCTGTGGGAAAGGAATGATTCAGTGGTTTCCATCCTGTCCGACTTCTTGGAGCTCTTTCGGAACATCTTTGAGGAGCCAGCTCGGGCTTCTTCAGCGGCTAGTGCTGTCTTACGTCTTCATCAAGAATCTAGTTCAGTGGGACAGTACGCTCTTCAGTTCCGTATCCACACAGCTGAATTGAGCTGGAATAATGAGGCCCTGGTCGCTACCTTTTTACATGGCCTCTCTGACCGAGTGAAAGACGAATTAGCGGGAAGAGCCATTCCCGTCGGTCTGGACGATGTAATTTCTTTGTGCAACCAGATCGACATTCGTTTTCAGGAGAGGTCGCTAGAAAAAAGACGCCAGCACTCTCTGGGTCCTAGCCAGTCTGAGCTCCCCTCCCTTCGTCCCGTGGAGCATCTTCTGCCTGCTGAGGGACCTATGCAGCTGGGCCGGACCAGACTAACCCCCGAAGAACGTGCTAGGCGCAGAACTCTAGGCTTGTGCCTCTATTGTGGGCGCAAGGGTCATTTTCGTGACTTTTGCTCGCTTCTGTCCGGGGAACGCTCGGGCTTAATACATTTGGAAGGTGGAGTATTGGACCCTGAAACATCACCTTCTCGCCTTCTCCTGCCGGTGTTCCTTCATGTAGGCACTTCTCCTCAATCAACCCTTGCATATCTGGATTCAGGGGCAGCCGGCAATTTTATGGATTGGGGAACTGCTTCTTCTATGAGGCTTACCCTTTCACCTCTCGCTACCCCATTGGTAGTCTCGGCAATTGATGGCACTGTTTTCCCAGGGGGCCCTATTCGCTTCCAGACGCTACCCATTAGGATGTCGGTAGGGATTCTCCACCAGGAGTGGATACCCTTTCTCATTCTACCCAAGGCCTCTACCCCCATTGTAGTGGGCCTTCCTTGGCTGCAGCTCCACTCTCCACATGTGGACTGGGCCTCTGGGCAGGTCCTGGCTTTGGGTCCCTCATGTTTCTCGTCATGTCTTCTCAAGGTGGCCCCCAAAGAGAGACTTCCGGTTGCTACCACTTCTGTTTCTTCTGATCTTCCTGCTGCATACAGCGATTACCGGGATGTGTTCTGTAAGAAATCAGCTGAGGTGCTTCCTCCACACAGGTCTTTTGACTGTGCTATTGATCTTGTCCCCGGAGCAACTCTGCCCAGGGATCGTACCTACCCTCTGTCCATCCCGGAGACCCAGGCCATGTCTGAGTATGTTGCAGAGAATCTGGAGAGAGGTTTCATCCGGAAATCCGCATCACCTGCAGGGGCAGGGTTCTTTTTCATTGCCAAAAAGGATGGTACCCTAAGACCCTGTATCGACTATCGAGGTTTAAACGCGGTTACTATTAAAAATCGATACCCCTTACCCTTAATATCTGAACTATTCGATAGGTTGAAGGGTGCCTCCATTTTCACCAAGTTGGATCTCAGAGGCGCGTACAATCTCATTCGAATACGGGAGGGTGACGAATGGAAGACTGCATTCAACACTAGAGACGGGCATTACGAATACCTGGTGATGCCTTTTGGTTTGTGTAATGCCCCAGCTGTGTTTCAAAACTTCGTCAATGAAATCTTCAGAGATCTGCTGTACCAGTTTGTTGTCATCTATCTGGATGACATTCTGATCTTTTCTGAAAATCTGTTCGTCCACAGAAACCATGTCCGCACTGTACTTCAGCGTCTTAGAGAGAACAATCTCTATGCCAAGCTGGAGAAATGTTCCTTTGAATGTTCTGAGGTCCTGTTTTTGGGGTGCTTTGTCTCATGTTCGGGTCTTCGTATGGATCCTGCGAAGGTCTTGGCCATTACCAACTGGCCTCTTCCTGCTAGCCTCAAGGCCACACAGCACTTTCTTGGCTTCACAAATTATTATAGGCACTT
Organism: Rana muscosa; assembly: GCA_029206835.1. Taxonomy (NCBI): domain Eukaryota; kingdom Metazoa; phylum Chordata; class Amphibia; order Anura; family Ranidae; genus Rana; species Rana muscosa. The sequence continues at coordinate 739,792,955 of CM055118.1, forward strand.
CATAAGGAATTACTCTTCCATTGCCGCGCCTATTATCGCTTTAACCAAGAAGGGTGCGAATGCCAAAGACTGGCCTCCCGAAGCTGTCTCTGCATTTCACGACCTGAAACAGGCCTTTGTTTCTGGACCTCTCTTGAGGAGACCAAATCCTGGGGATGCATTTTTTATTGAAGTGGACGCTTCCTCAATGGGGGTGGGAGCTGTGCTTCTTCAATTCTTTGAGAAGAGACGTCAACCATGTGCGTTCTTCTCCAAAAAAAATTATCAGGCAGAGAGGAATTATGCCATCGGTGATCGGGAACTTCTCACGATTAAATTGGCGTTAGAGGAGTGGCGTCATCTCTTGGAGGGTTCCCCTCACTCCATAACGATCTTTACTGACCACAAGAATTTACAGTATCTACAGAATGCTAAACGTCTGAATCCTAGACAGGCCAGGTGGAGTCTCTTCTTTGCCCGTTTTAATTTCACGATTACTTACAAACCTGGTTCCTGCAACGGTCGGGCTGATGCGCTCTCTAGGTCATTTGACACTTTTGACGAGGAGACCGCCCCTGAACCTGAGCCGATCATTCCAACCTCGTGCATTGCTGCCCACTCTACCACCCAGAAGTCAAAGATTCCGCCTGGTAAGACCTTTGTCCCCACTGAGCTAAGAGCTAAGATCCTTAGTTGGGGACATGATTCCAAGGTGGCAGGTCATTCTGGATTCCTCCGATCCTTCTTACTCATTAGTCGTCACTACTGGTGGCCTAATCTCCGCTCAGATGTCAAAGACTATGTTAAGGCTTGTCATGTCTGTGCTCAGTCTAAATCCTCCACACAAGCTCCTGCTGGTCTCCTCATGCCCTTGCCCATCCCTAAGGAGCCCTGGGCTCATATTGCCATGGATTTTATCACCGACCTCCCACTGTCTGAGAATAATACAGTCATTTGGGTGGTAATCGATCGGTTCTCCAAGATGGCTCATTTTGTTCCTCTTCCTGGTCTTCCTTCTGCTCCTGCCTTGGTTCCCATTTTTATTCGAGAAATTTTCCGCCTCCATGGGGTTCCTTCTCATATTGTTTCCGACAGGGGAGTCCAATTTACGTCTCGTTTTTGGAGAGCCTTTTGCAAATCCCTCAATATTGTCTTGGATTTTTCCTCTTCCTACCACCCTCAATCCAATGGACAGACTGAGAGGGTTAATCAGGAGTTAGAGGTCTTTCTTCGCACCTTTGTGTCTTCTCATCATGACGATTGGTCCTCGCTACTTCCGTGGGCAGAATTCTCCCATAACAATCATGTGAATCCCAGCTCGCAGAAGACACCCTTTTTCACTGTTTATGGAAAACACCCTCAACTTCCTCTTCCCATGACCTGTTCTCCAGATATTCCAGCTTTCGCTTCGGTTCAGGAGTCTCTCAATTCTGTTTGGGGTGACATTCATGATTCCCTCCGGGCAGCTGCTGAAAAATTCAAAGGCTTTGCCGACCGCCGCAGGCGTAAACCGCCTTCTCTTCAGCCAGGGGACAAAGTCTGGCTCTCCACCAGGAACATCAAGCTCCGAGTTCCTTCTCTGAAGTTTGCTTCACGATTCATTGGTCCATACACTGTAACTGCTAAACTGAATCCAGTTTGTTTCAAACTCCAGATTCCTAAGAGCCTTAAAATAACTAACTCCTTCCATGTTGCCCTTCTGAAGCCTTTAGTCCTCAATAAATTCTCTCGTTCTCTCCCTACCGTGGCGCCTGTCTCTGAGGATAATCAGGAGTACGAGGTCAGTCAAATTCTGGACTCCCGACTTTGTAAAGGCATTCTTCAGTACCTTGTTCATTGGAAGGGGTTTGGTCCTGAGGAGAGGTCTTGGATCGCTGCATCTGAGGTCTTTGCACCTCGTCTGTTAAAGGAGTTTCATCTGAAGTTTCCCTCCAAACCTGGGCCCAGGCGGGGAAGTGGGAAGCCTCGTAAGAGGGAGGGTACTGTCATGGATATGCATTAATGTCTGTCTGCCATCTTACCTTTCCTCCTCATGTGTTCATCTTAGAGACCAGACCCCCTTCACCTGGCTTCCTTTATAATCTCCTCCCAGCCAGACTCCACCCCAGGCCCTATCACAGAACACTATATTAACCTGTGCACTGCAAGCCTGCTTTGCTGATCAACGTGTTTGTTAGGCATTGTGTGTTTGGGTTCCTGCCTGCCGTGTGCTACGTCTGTCTCTCTGTTACATATTTGGCTTGTCCCCGACTATCCCTGTCTGCTCGTGACCCTTGACCTTCGGCTTGTCCTTCGTTATTCTTGTCTGCTTGTGGCCCTTGACCTTCAGCCTGTTATTCGTTACTCTTATATCTTGTGCTGCTGCTTCCCCTCTTTTCCCCTTATCCTACGGGGCGTGAGCTAGGAGACTCTAGGGGCCGCGACCTGGACCCAGCCTGCAGCATAACATCCTCACCACTAGAGGCTCTGGAGAAGACCTGCTGGGCCTTAGACTCCGCGCCCTGGGGAATCTTGGCTCTAGCCTCCTATAGGATCCCGGTTGTGCTCCTCTGGTCCCGCTTTCCACAACCACCCAGTTTCCTATCCGCAGCAGTCAGCCATAGGGTTCACTACCTTGCGGTGCACTCCTGTCCCCCTACGGTATGCATCTGTCACCTGGCCATAGGTGACCTGACAATCCACCAGTGGGAAAAAGGCACATATAGACCATATTTTGGTCTTATCCCGCATACTTTTTACACCCTTTGAAGAATGAATGACTAGGTGTTCTATGTATCCCAAATTTACCTAGGGGGACAGGAATCTGGGGCCTCCTTGTTAAAGAATTGCGTGGGGTCCCTCCCCACAATCCATACCAGACCCTTATCTGAGCATGCAGCCTGGAAGGCCAGGAAGGGGGGGACAAGAGAGCGTCCCCCATCCTGAACTATACCAGGCCACATGTTCTCAACATGGGGGGGTGGTTTGGGGCAGGGGGCTCTGCCCTCCCCCACCCCAAAGCACCTTGTCCCCATGTTGATGGCGACAAGGGCCTCTTCCCCACAACCCTGGCTGGTGGTTGTGGGGGTGTCACGATCAGGCGTCGGGCTTGAAGACCAGTTGCTATAGCAGTTGCAGGACAGGTATACAGGTAGTCACTTCTGGCAGATGACACAGGCTCACCTGAGGTGCGGAGTCTAAGTACTAGCTGGTTTTCCCCAGAGCTCCTGATGGTGGAGATGGATTTAGCTGCAAGCTAGTACCAGGTCACGGTCTTCAAGTTTGCCCCACCAGGGTGTGAGCAAGCGGGGGTCCAATAGCGGATAAACAGACAAGGATGAAACAGCAGCGTGGTCAGAAAACAAGCCAATAAATCAATCACGAGTGGCTGCAGGTTGGGATCAAGCAGTAGAGTGGTCAAAGAACAGGCCGAGGGTCAAAGACGGGTGGTTGCAGATTGGGATCAGGCAGTAGAGAAGTCCAGGAACAAGCCAAGGGTCAATCACGAGTGGTTGTAGGTACAGATGGCAGCAGGAAAGACAGCAGCAAGGCACTGGCAGGGAAGACACAATAACCTGGCAAAGAGGAAGTGCTGAGACAAGGCTTTTATAGGAAGTTCATGGGAGGAGCAAGGAGTTCAAGGTTCAACAGTAATCAAGACTCAAGGCAGGGTTGTCCATTGGATCAGATTTGTCCAGCAGATCAGGCAGGGAGCTGTCCAGCATCCCAGAGAGCTCAGTGGGAAGAGTCAACGCCAGACACCGACGAGGTCCCAGATTCAAGCCCAGGTCCTGACAGGGGGATCTGTGGGTGGGGTCTTATCAGAATCTTTACAAGGGGGCCCCAGGTCCTGGCCCCTCCTCTATGAGTATGGAGTACATAGTACACTCCCAGGCTAACAACTTGTGGTTCTTGGAACCTGCTGGCTGCTTAGGCCCACAGGGCTATGTCTCATTCCTGAATAACACTCATCACTGCTCAGTAGAATGGGCAAAACCACCACCATACACTTTTTTAAAAACAATTCCTGTCTGGAGTGGCAGCATCCCCATGACTCCTGCGCTGACATTTTTGCACTAATGAAGGGTGCAGTCATTATTGGAAGCATTACAGCACTTGATCCATGAGATGTAGAATAATCATGCTCAGGATTATAAAATTGAAAGACATGTCCTTATATAAAGTTCTTGTGCTTTCATGAGGTCAGCAATGGCTGCCTCCATGGCAGCTTTCTGTTATGCAAAATAACAAGGTTACATACATACATGCAGTGGCACCTTTGTGCACATTTATCATACCCATGTATAAAAATTTGAGGTTACAATTTCAGAATGAGCTGCATTTGGCGAGGAAAGAGGGGTTGAATCCTTCAAACAAAAGCAACTATAAACAGTAACATGGGGAAAACAGACAGTAACAGGAACTGGTTGGGAACAATGGAAAGGATGACACAGATAGGCAATTCTATACTCTGAAATGTTATTTGAAAAATTTGTTTTGGGTAAATACATGTGATGTGTGTGTAGATCATTGTGTTTGAGTACTGTGCCACTTGCTCTGACTGCTAATAGAATGTGAGTAGTACGTTTTTTTCGTTTCATTTATATTATTAATAAAATTATATCTCTCTTCTATCACATAATACATCACATAATATAACAGCATGCGAAGACTGATATACACCTTTTTTATACTTGCTCTAGATATGTCATGGCCTAGTTCTGTCTGAGCTGTGTTAGGATTCCCTTGTGGTTAAAAAAGTAACTGATAGTGAATCATTTATTTTGTGCAGTATCAGCTAAGTGACATCTTAATTTATTAGCTATCTGTGGCCACCACACTATATTTACCTTTCTGAGATTATAGCACCTTAAAGAATAAGGCACCATTGGTTACACAGTCTGGATTCTATCCACCTCAACTGCATTAGCTTTGTAAATGGAAATGCTACCTTAAATGTGTTTAATCTGTAATCTTTCACTGTGTCAGGCTCCATTACTCCTAGCAATTATTTGCAATTTGACCCTCTGAGAATAATGCCTGTCCCATGAGCAAGCAGCAGATTGCAAAGCGTCCCTGGAACCTGCAACACTGTTGAGACATTATGTATTCTAGTCATAAACTAATGTTGTATGTATGCTGTGTGACAGCAGGAAGGTAAAGTCACCTGGTTGCATCCAGGGGGGTAGATATATTTCTCCCAGATTCAGGCTTTATGCCGACTTATACAACTAGGGAGTTGATGAAGCCCAGCTGAGGCTAGTGGGCTCATGAATGACTCATACCTCTAGGGAGAGTGCTGGGCGTCGTGAGGCAGGGAGTTGATGAGACCAGCTGAAGCTTGTCAGCTCATTTAGGCCTCTATAAGAACTCCCAGATTCATTAGGTGTTAGCTCATGCCTGGAACCAGACCTGTGTGGACTGTCTAGGGAGAGTGAACCCCTGTGCGGTGAGGCAAAGCCTGTGTGGCTATTTGTTTGGACTTTTACTAAACCAGGGACTTAGGGACTAGGACAGCACCAGGCTGATCCCAGTTGTTAGTTTAGGAAACCTGCATGTTTAGTCAGAGGTCAAACTGACCAGGATTTATTTTGTTTATGTTTCTTTTTGGCTTTGCTGTGTTTTGTCACTGTACATAGAGAAATAAACCGCACCTTTTGATTTTGAAAACCACAACCTCCGTCTGCTGGCCCTGTTTTTGTGTGGGGAGCCCAACCAGGGGGTCACACACACCCGCTACCGAGTTAACCCCCTCACAGTTGGTGGAGAATGCGGGCAGTTTTTTTTAAGCCAGCATGGAGGAGATACTGAAACAGCTGGCTCTAGCAAATGCCAATCAACAGCAGACAAATGCAGGTTTGCAAAGGAGCCTTGCAGCCCAGCAGCAAGCTCATCAACAAGCCCAGCAGCAATCTGAGGCCCGCTTCATAGACCTGTTACAGAAGCAAGAGCAGAGACTACAACAAATGGAAGCAGTAATGCAGCAACGTCCGCAGACCAGTGAGGAAAGCCGTCCCACTAATACCGCGTCCTTTGGGGTGAGTCGTTTATTGACAAAAATGACTGGAGAGGATGATCCAGAGGTATTTTTGACCACATTTGAAAGGACTGCTGAAAGAGAAAAGTGGCCTGAGGAGCAGTGGGCTGGACTGGTGGCTCCTCTGTTAACTGGTGAATCGCAGAAGGCTTACTATGACCTAGAGCCTGACCAAGCAAAAGACTATGTGATGCTAAAAGCTGAAATATTGGCAAGGCTGGGTGTCACCCTGGCTGTCCGGGCTCAGCGTGTGCATAACTGGACTTTCCAGCTTGGAAAACCCCCCAGGTCTCAAATGTATGATCTCATTCACCTGAGCAGGAAGTGGCTACAGCCAGAGACTTTGTCCGCACCAGAGATTGTGGAACGTGTTGTAATGGATCGGTTTTTGAGAGCTCTTCCTACTGCCATCCAAAAGTGGGTAAGCCATGGAGACCCAGAGACGGCCGGTGGTCTTGTGGATCGTGTAGAGAAATACTTGGCTACAGAGAACCTGACGGCCTCTTCCAGAGACTCTCGGACTTTCCACCCTAAGACCAGACCATCCCCAGGGGCGGATAAGAGGATTCCAAGGGGTGAGGGTGGAGAGAGTGAGAGGGTGGGAGCTCTACCCAAAGTTTGGCGAGAACAGCCTGGGAAGTCAGGGGCTCAAGAGGCAGCCAAATGGATTGTTTGCTACCGCTGCCGGCAAGCGGGACATATTGCAGCAAATTGCCCGGTTGTGGAGGAACCCATGCAATGTGACTTTCTGATGGACAGACATCAGTCGCTGTGTGCGACAGTCGCATGCACTGCCATTCGGGGAACTGAGAAACATTTATGCAAAATGTGTATTAATGGTAGAAATGTTGTGGTATTACTGGATTCAGGTAGCCTTGTGACCCTGATAAAGGCTGAATTAGTTAAAACAGAGGTCTCTGGGAATAGCAAGGTAGCTGTTATTTGTGTGCATGGGGACACCCGAGAGTATCCAGTGACTACAGTGTGTTTCGAGACCCCCAAAGGTACCCTCTCTCATCCAGTGGGGTTAGTATCTCAATTACCGCATGATGCCATTGTGGGAAGGGATTTTCCGAAGTTCTGGGAACTGTGGGATGATCCTGAGCCCCCCACTGGTGCCCCTATGTACCAGGAATGTGATAGCCAGAACTCCTCTGAGAGTGGTGAGGACTCTCCAGAATTTCCCTTGTCAGTATTGGCAGGAGAGACTCAAGAAACTGGAGAGGAGCCCACCTCCTCAGACGAAAACCTACCGTCTGTGGAGTTTTCTGATCTGGAGGTTCACAGGGAAAATTTTGCCACAGAACAGTTAAAAGACCCCGCCCTAATAAAGGCACGGGAAAACGTAGTGGAAATAGATGGCGAGTTAGTGAACCCAGATAATACCTGCACTTACCCATACTTCAGCGTAGAGAAGGACCTACTGTATCGGGTGGCAAAAAGGGCAGAAGAAACCGTTGAGCAGCTTGTGGTGCCCAAACCTTACAGGAAGTTGGTGTTGGAGTTGGCCCATGGGCACATTTTTGGAGGTCATCTGGGGACAGAGAAAACCCGAGAGAGGGTATTACAGAGATTCTATTGGCCTGGGGTGATGAAGGACATAGAAAATTATTGTTCCTCCTGCCCTGTGTGTCAGAGGTCGGCCCCGATGCCACATTTCCGTAGCCCGCTGGTCCCTCTACCCATCATTGAGGTCCCGTTTGAGAGAATCGCAATGGATTTGGTAGGTCCTATAATCAAGTCCGCTAGGGGGCACCAGTACATATTGGTTATAATGGACTATGCCACCCGTTATCCAGAAGCGATCCCTCTCAGAAATACCTCGGCCAAAACCATAGCCAAAGAGCTATCTCTTGTTTTTAGCCGGGTGGGTATTTGTAAAGAACTGCTTACGGACCAAGGTACACCCTTTATGTCCCGGGTTATGAAAGAGCTGTGTAAATTGCTCAAAGTGACGCAATTGCGTACATCTGTGTATCACCCCCAAACCGATGGGCTGGTTGAAAGATTCAACAAAACCCTAAAACAAATGTTGAAGAAAGTGGTGGATAGAGATGGAAAGGATTGGGACTGTCTACTTCCTTATTTGATGTTTGCTATTAGGGAGGTGCCCCAATCCTCTACGGGATTCTCCCCCTTTGAGTTACTGTATGGGAGACACCCAAGAGGGCTGTTGGATATTGCCAAGGAAACTTGGGAAAGTGAGAGTTCTCCCCACAGGAGTGTGATTGAGCATGTCGCCCTGATGCAAGATCGAATTGCACAGGTAATGCCCATCGTGAAGGAACATTTGGCCCAAGCGCAGTTGGCACAGCAGAGAGTGTACAACCGTGGAGCAAAGACCCGTACCTTTTCCCCGGGGGATAGGATATTGGTACTTGTCCCTACGGTTGAAAGTAAATTCCTTGCCAAATGGCAAGGCCCCTACGAGATAATGGAAAAAGTGAGCGAAGTGAATTACAAGGTCAGACAACCAGGAAGGCGAAAGCCCGAACAGATATATCACGTTAATCTGTTGAAAGCCTGGAGGGATAGAGAGTCCCTAGTCGCAGAAACTTGGTCACCAGCTCAAACTGGTTGCGTGATTCCGGAGGTTGGAATAGCAGCCACCTTGTCACAACCCCAACAACAGGAGGTTAAGGAGTTTGTGCTTCGCAACAAGGAGGTGTTCTCTGAGCTGCCGGGACAAACATCTGGGGTAGAGCATGATATTATTACCCCGCCCGGTGAAAGGGTGAAGTTAAAACCCTATCGGATCCCAGAGGCCCGACGGGAGGCAATACGGGAGGAAGTACAGAAAATGCTGAACTTAGGGGTGATAGAGGAGTCCCAAAGTGATTGGTCTAGTCCCATTGTGTTGGTGCCTAAACCGGATGGGAGCTGGCGATTTTGTAACGATTTTCGTCAGTTGAACAAAGTTACAAAATTTGACACCTACCCCATGCCACGTATAGATGAGTTGATCGACCGGCTGGGAACAGCCCGATACATGACGACTCTTGACCTCACAAAAGGGTATTGGCAAATTCCCCTGGCCAAGTCGGCCAAAGAGAAAACCGCATTTGTAACCCCAGACGGGGCGTTCCAATATAAGAGAATGCCGTTCGGGTTACAGAATGCGCCGGCCACATTCCAGCGGAAAATGGACCAGATACTGAGGCCCCATCGGAAGTATGCTGCGGCTTACCTGGATGACGTAATTGTCCATAGCACAGATTGGGCCTCACATCTGCCAAAAGTGCAAGCAGTCCTAGACTCTATCCGGGAAGCGGGGTTTACGGCTAACCCCAAGAAGTGTACCATTGGGCAGGAGGAGGCCAAATATCTTGGGTACACCATTGGCAGGGGAGTAATAAAACCCCAACTCAACAAAGTCGAGGCCATCCAGAGTTGGCCACGTCCCAACAGCAAGAAGCAGGTACGAGCCTTTCTGGGAATCGCGGGTTATTATCGGCGCTTCATTCCCCACTTTGCTTCTAAGGCTGTGCCCCTAACCAACCTGACGAAAGGGAAAGGGTCGGTCATGATTAAATGGACCCCCGAGGCGGAGGCAGCATTCCAATTCTTGAAACAAGCCTTATGTAGCCAGCCAGTGTTGTACTCACCCGACTTCTCTAAAGACTTTGTCGTACAAAGTGATGCGTCAGATGTGGGGTTAGGAGCAGTATTGTCCCAGGTCTGGAACGGGGAAGAGCACCCAGTCATTTACCTCAGCAGGAAGTTGAAGTCCCATGAGGTAAATTACGCCACGGTTGAAAAGGAGTGTTTAGCGGTGAAGTGGGCTCTAGATTCCCTTCGGTACTATCTGCTAGGTAGGCACTTTGACATGGTTACGGATCACGCTCCGTTAAAGTGGATGGCTCAAAACAAGGAGACAAATAGAAGAGTGAATAGGTGGTTCCTGGCCCTACAGGAATTCAACTTCACAGTAAAGCATCGCCCTGGCGTTCAAATGGGGAATGTGGATGCTTTGTCTCGAGTACATGAATGCCTGATTGCTGGTGTTCCAACCCCAAGGTTAAAACAAGAGGGGGGGGTATGTGACAGCAGGAAGGTAAAGTCACCTGGTTGCATCCAGGGGGGTAGATATATTTCTCCCAGATTCAGGCTTTATGCCGACTTATACAACTAGGGAGTTGATGAAGCCCAGCTGAGGCTAGTGGGCTCATGAATGACTCATACCTCTAGGGAGAGTGCTGGGCGTCGTGAGGCAGGGAGTTGATGAGACCAGCTGAAGCTTGTCAGCTCATTTAGGCCTCTATAAGAACTCCCAGATTCATTAGGTGTTAGCTCATGCCTGGAACCAGACCTGTGTGGACTGTCTAGGGAGAGTGAACCCCTGTGCGGTGAGGCAAAGCCTGTGTGGCTATTTGTTTGGACTTTTACTAAACCAGGGACTTAGGGACTAGGACAGCACCAGGCTGATCCCAGTTGTTAGTTTAGGAAACCTGCATGTTTAGTCAGAGGTCAAACTGACCAGGATTTATTTTGTTTATGTTTCTTTTTGGCTTTGCTGTGTTTTGTCACTGTACATAGAGAAATAAACCGCACCTTTTGATTTTGAAAACCACAACCTCTGTCTGCTGGCCCTGTTTTTGTGTGGGGAGCCCAACCAGGGGGTCACACACACCCGCTACCGAGTTAACCCCCTCACAGCTGTTATATATTCTAGTCATACATGAATTAGTTATATTACATTATGAATAGAATACACAGTGGCGTCGCTAGTGGGGGCAGGGGGTGGGGTCCGCACCTGGGTGACACCAGCCAGAGGGCTGACACCTGGGGGCAGTGGCACCGCTAACACCGCACAGTCCGCACCCTTACAATGATCTGCGTCTAGACGGCTGTGTCCCTCAGCGGAACGGACCAAAGCTGCCTCCCCCTCCTCTCTGTTTACATCTACACAGAAGGAGAGAGTCAGAGGGACACACACACCACTGTTCTGAGGTCTGTACAGTCTATTGTAACGTAGATGGACATGTGGAGGGGAGAGGGGGTCTATGCTGAAGGAGGGGGGTCTGCACTGAGGGAATCTGCACCGAGGGGGCTGCACTTGAGGGGGTCTGCACTGAGGGGGTCTGCACTGGAAGGGGTCTGCAATGGAGGGGTCTGCAATGGAGGGGGTCTGCACTGAGGGGGTCTGCACTGGAGTGGATCTGCAATGGAGGGGGGTCTGCACTGAGGGGGTCTGCACTGAGGGCATCTAAACTGGAGGCATCTGCACTGGAGAGGGGTCTGCACTGATAGAGGGGGGTCTGCACTGAAGAGTCTGTACTGAGGGTGTCTGCACTGGAGGGGGGTCTGTACTGAGGGGGTCTGCACTGGAGGGGGTCTGCACTCTAGGGGGGTCTGCACTGGAGGGGGTCTGCACTGAGGGGGTTTGCACTGGAGGGGGATCTGCACTGAAGAGGGTCTATATCTGCACTGACGGGGTGTCTGTACTGAGGGAGGGGGTCTGTACTGAGGGAGGGGGGTCTATACTGTGGGAGGGGGATCTGTACTTAGTGGGGGGTCTGTACTGAGGGATGGGGATCCATGCTGCGGGAGGGGGGTCTGTACTTAGTGGGGGGGTCTATACTGAGAGAGGGAAGTCTGTAGTTAGTGGAGGGAGTCTGTACTGAGGTGGGACTATAGTTGGTGGAGGGGGGTGACACCAACCCTAGTGACGCCACTGAGAATACATAACAACTGTTATATGAGTTAATAAACCCAATTCAAGCAAATGATCTCTAAATACCAAACACATTTAGCCCCAACCCAAAACCCATGTTCACCATGTTTTCACAAAGTAATTTGCCATTATAACAGCCTCTATATACAGTATAATGTATGTTAGCAAGCATTACAGGTGCAAGACCAACCTAGCACAAAAAAACTGCCACTCCCCAAACAATAGCAGTCTTCTAAGACTGCTTTCAAGCTATGCTGTATTTTACTAAATTCTAATAATCATTATAGAGTACTACTGTGTTTTAAAAGAAACTTTAGTACAGCTGAAAGTAACAAGGGTAAGAACTAAGATCATGCAGTTCTGCTTGTAAACTTTTCTAAAAATCCCTTTTGTTTTCTCTTTCTCGTGATTTTTACATGTTGACCAGAAGGAGATATTTTCTGTATATCATGCAATGAAAGAGAGATGAAATATTCAGAAAAGAATAAAACAAATGTACAGTAGTCTGTTAACAAGTTCTATTGCTAAATGTAATTTAGTAGTTTTACTGAACCCTACAGGCTTAATAAGTCAAATGCCCATGCACTCCCACCTCTTTAGTTGGACCCTCTGGCAAAATAGACAGTTGGCTCCTGCAGACTCTCCTAAAACGCATTCTTCTGGGTATTAGCCCTGCAGTTTTCAACTGCAAAGAAGCCCATGCTGCAGGCACTTCATGGAAATAACAAATAAAGACACATTTTTAGGCAAAAAGCAAAATAATAGGCATGAAAAGAGTAATAGGTACCAACAAGAGTCATTGTCATGGTATATGAACAGTATCAAACAGGATTCATTAGCATAAAGCTGCAGGATGGAAAAAAGGCAACTGCAGAAGATAAATATACCAGAAAATAAAAGCAGCTCTGAAAATGTAACAAATTATTGTTATGAACAAAGTACTTAGATCCATCCCTGGGGGAAAAACGAACCCTGAAACTTTAGTACAATGTCATGTTAAGTGTTGCTGAGGACTGGTAAATGAGAAAAGTCAAATGAAGTCACCACTTTTTTTTTTTTAGATGTGTCTTTAAGTGTGCAAAAGAATAAGTCTAACAAGGTGAGGACATAATGTACTTTGATATTCTAGACAGTAGAAGGAAAGGTCTTATATTTCCCATTTTTGACATAGTCACAATCCCTGGGGACACAGAGCTGTGTACTGTATCTCTAAATGTATTTATCAGGTTTACCAATTGTAGCGGGGGTCCTAAATTGAGGTTATGTTATGCCAAGTTTAGGTGTGACTTGAGTGATAGTTGGCTCAAGTCTTTCAATTACTGGACTCTGCCTTGCTGCTGCTTCACCTGGCTTGCAGTTCCCCTGGGTAGTATGGGTGGCGCTGTCACTTGTACTCGGGGTTGAACCACAGGTGTTGGAGTTGCGATTTGGTGTCCTCTCTCGGCAGCCGTGCGGTGGGTGGAGTCGGCCTGCTGTGCATGCTGGGAGAGGATACAAAAGGGGCGGACGTTATTGTTGTAGGGAGAGTGATCCGGGGACCTGTACCCGAGGGAACCTGCGGGTTCGGGAGTCGAGTGCATGGCCTTCCAGGCCATGGGGCCACGTACGCCTCAGTCCCAGGCACCTTTAGTCCTGGGACTGCAACTTCAGCCCTGGGCCCAGCACCTTTAGCTGGAGCCCGCTTCGGAAGGAAGAATCTCAGGGTGCTGCCTTGCGAGGAGACCCGTTTCTGGATGAGGAGGCTGGGGGAGGACCGTTCCGAAGGACTGGTGAGCCATCACAGTGAAGGAAGGGGCCCAGTAACTCTCCAGGGGGATGTCATCCATCCGGGAACCCAGGGGCCTAACAATCTGGACCATCAGGAGGTTTGGGACACTATAGATCCTGTGGTAGAGGATCTCCTAGATGCATCTATTAGGGATCTAGATTGACTGTTCGAGCTGCACGCCGGCTGCTAGCACCATTGGTGGCTATCTGGGTGAGCTATACCCACTCGGGACCGAGTGGCGATGAAGCCAGAAGTGCCTGAATGCTGTCTATCCTTCTAACACCTTTTTCTCTTTCTGCAAAGAAAATAAAGCTCTACATTGGAGTGATATACTTGCGTGGACCTTGGAGTTACTTGGTGTATAGTGTGAGGGGGTTAGCTCGGCAGCGGGTGTGTGTGACCCCCGGGATGGGCTCCCCACCCAAAAACAGGCCCAGCAGACGGAGGTTGTGGTTTTCAAAATCAAAAAGGTGCGGTTTATTTTCTATTTACAGTGACAAAAACACAGCAAGGCAAAAAAAAACATAAACAAAATAAATCCTGGTCAACTTGACCTCTGACTAAACATACAGGTTTCCTAACTAACAACTGGGATCAGCCTAGTGCTGTCCTAGTCCCTAAGTCCCTGGTTTTAAATGTCCAAGCAAATATATAGCCACACAGGCTTTCTCTCACCGCACAGGGGTTCACTCTCCCTAGACAGTCCACACAGGTCTGCTTCCAGGCATGAGCTAACATCTAATGAATCTGGGAGTTTCTTATAGAGGCCTAAATGAGCTGACAAGGTTCAGCTGGTCTCATCAACTCCCTGTCTGCACGACGCCCAGCCCTCTCCCTAGAGGTATGAGTCATCCATGAGCCCACTAGTCTCAGCTGGGCTTATACAACTCTCCACCTAGCTGTATAAGTCGGCGTAAAGCCTGAATCTGGGCGAAATATATCTACCCCCCTGGATGCAACCAGGTGACTTTACCTTCCTGCTGTCACATACCCCCCCCTCTTGTTTTAACCTCGGGGTTGGAACACCAGCAATCAGGCATTCATGTACTCGAGACAAAGCATCCACATTCCCCATTTGAACGCCAGGGCGATGCTTTACTGTGAAGTTGAATTCCTGGAGGGCCAGGAACCACCTATTCACTCTTCTATTTGTTTCCTTGTTTTGAGCCATCCACTTTAACGGAGCGTGATCCGTAACCATGTCAAAGTGCCTACCTAGCAGGTAGTACCGAAGGGAATCTAGAGCCCACTTCACCGCTAAACACTCCTTTTCAACGGTGGCGTAATTTACCTCATGGGACTTCAACTTCCTGCTGAGGTAAATGACTGGGTGCTCTTCCCCGTTCCAGACCTGGGACAATACTGCTCCTAACCCCACATCTGACGCATCACTTTGTACGACAAAGTCTCTAGAGAAGTCGGGTGAGTACAACACTGGCTGGCTACATAAGGCTTGTTTCAAGAATTGGAATGCTGCCTCAGCCTCGGGGGTCCATTTAATCATGACCGACCCTTTCCCCTTCGTCAGGTTGGTTAGGGGCACAGCCTTAGAAGCAAAGTGGGGAATGAATCGCCGATAATACCCAGCGATTCCCAGAAAGGCTCGTACCTGCTTCTTGCTGTTGGGACGTGGCCAACTCTGGATGGCCTCGACTTTGTTGAGTTGGGGTTTTATTACTCCCCTCCCAATGGTGTACCCAAGATATTTGGCCTCCTCCTGCCCAATGGTACACTTCTTGGGGTTAGCCGTAAACCCTGCTTCCCGAACAGAGTCCAGGACTGCTTGCACTTTTGGCAGATGTGAGGCCCAATCTGTGCTATGGACAATTATGTCATCCAGGTAAGCCGCAGCATACTTCCGATGGGGCCTCAGCATCTGGTCCATTTTCCGCTGGAATGTGGCCGGCGCATTCTGTAACCCGAACGGCATTCTTTTATATTGGAACGCCCCGTCTGGGGTTACAAATGCGGTTTTCTCTTTGGCCGACTTGGCCAGGGGGATTTGCCAATACCCTTTTGTGAGGTCAAGAGTCGTCATGTATCGGGCTGTTCCCAGCCGGTCGATCAACTCATCTATACGTGGCATGGGGTAGGTGTCAAATTTTGTAACTTTGTTCAACTGACGAAAATCGTTACAAAATCGCCAGCTCCCATCCGGTTTAGGCACCAACACAATGGGACTAGACCAATCACTTTGGGACTCCTCTATCACCCCTAAGTTCAGCATTTTCTGTACTTCCTCCCGTATTGCCTCCCGTCGGGCCTCTGGGATCCGATAGGGTTTTAACTTCACCCTTTCACCGGGCGGGGTAATAATGTCATGCTCTACCCCAGATGTTTGTCCCGGCAGCTCAGAGAATACCTCCTTGTTGCGAAGCACAAACTCCTTAACCTCCTGTTGTTGGGGTTGTGACAAGGTGGCTGCGATTCCAACCTCAGGAATCACGCAACCAGTTTGAGCTGGTGACCAAGTGTCTGCGACTAGGGACTCTCTATCCCTCCAGGCTTTCAACAGATTAACGTGATAGATCTGTTCGGGCTTTCGCCTTCCTGGTTGTCTGACCTTGTAATTCACTTCGCTCACTTTTTCCATTATCTCGTAGGGGCCTTGCCATTTGGCAAGGAATTTACTTTCAACCGTAGGGACAAGTACCAATATCCTATCCCCCGGGGAAAAGGTACGGGTCTTGGCTCCACGGTTGTACACTCTCTGCTGTGCCAACTGCGCTTGGGCCAAATGTTCCTTCACGATGGGCATTACCTGTGCAATTCGATCTTGCATCAGGGCGACATGCTCAATCACACTCCTGTGGGGAGAACTCTCACTTTCCCAAGTTTCCTTGGCAATATCCAACAGCCCTCTTGGGTGTCTCCCATACAGTAACTCAAAGGGGGAGAATCCCGTAGAGGATTGGGGCACCTCCCTAATAGCAAACATCAAATAAGGAAGTAGACAGTCCCAATCCCTTCCATCTCTATCCACCACTTTCTTCAACATTTGTTTTAGGGTTTTGTTGAATCTTTCAACCAGCCCATCGGTTTGGGGGTGATACACAGATGTACGCAATTGCGTCACTTTGAACAATTTACACAGCTCTTTCATAACCCGGGACATAAAGGGTGTACCTTGGTCCGTAAGCAGTTCTTTACAAATACCCACCCGGCTAAAAACAAGAGATAGCTCTTTGGCTATGGTTTTGGCCGAGGTATTTCTGAGAGGGATCTCAATGATGGGTAGAGGGACCAGCGGGCTACGGAAATGTGGCATCGGGGCCGACCTCTGACACACAGGGCAGGAGGAACAATAATTTTCTATGTCCTTCATCACCCCAGGCCAATAGAATCTCTGTAATACCCTCTCTCGGGTTTTCTCTGTCCCCAGATGACCTCCAAGAATGTGCCCATGGGCCAACTCCAACACCAACTTCCTGTAAGGTTTGGGCACCACAAGCTGCTCAACGGTTTCTTCTGCCCTTTTTGCCACCCGATACAGTAGGTCCTTCTCTACGCTGAAGTATGGGTAAGTGCCGGTATTATCTGGGTTCACTAACTCGCCATCTATTTTCACTACGTTTTCCCGTGCCTTTATTAGGGCGGGGTCTTTCAACTGTTCTGTGGCAAAGTTTTCCCTGTGAACCTCAAGATCAGAAAACTCCACAGACGGTAGGTTTTCGTCTGAGGAGGTGGGCTCCTCTCCAGTTTCTTGAGTCTCCCCTGCCAATACTGACAAGGGAAATTCCGGAGAGTCCTCACCACTCTCAGGGGAGTTCTGGCTATCACATTCCTGGTACATAGGGGCACCAGTGGGGGGCTCAGGATCATCCCACAGTTCCCAGAACTTCGGAAAATCCCTTCCCACAATGGCGTCATGCGGTAACTGAGATACTAAGCCCACTGGATGAGAGAGGGTACCTCTGGGGGTCTCGAAACACACTGTAGTCACTGGATACTCTCGGGTGTCCCCATGCACACAAATAACGGCTACCTTGCTATTCCCAGAGACCTCTGTTTTAACTAACTCAGCCTTTATCAGGGTCACAAGGCTACCTGAATCCAGCAATACCACAACATTTCTACCATTAATACACATTTTGCATAAATGTTTCTCAGTTCCCCGAATGGCAGTGCATGCGACTGTCGCACACAGCGACTGACGTCTGCCCGTCAGAAAGTCACACTGCATGGGTTCCTCCACAACCGGGCAATTTGCTGCAATATGTCCCGCTTGCCGGCAGCGGTAGCAAACGATCCTTCTTGCGGCCTCTTGAGCCGCTGATTTCCCAGGCTGTTCTCGCCAAACTTGGGGTAGAGCTCCCACCCTCTCACTCTCTCCACCCTCACCCCTTGGAATCCTCTTATCCGCCCCTGGGGATGGTCTGGTCTTAGGGTGGAAAGTCCGAGTGTCTCTGGAAGAGGCCGTCAGGTTCTCTGTAGCCAAGTATTTCTCCACACGATCCACAAGACCATCGGCCGTCTCTGGGTCTCCATGGCTTACCCACTTTTGGATGGCAGTAGGAAGAGCTCTCAAAAACCGATCCATTACAACACGTTCCACAATCTTTGGTGCGGACAAAGTCTCTGGCTGTAGCCACTTTCTGCTCAGGTGAATGAGATCATACATTTGAGACCTGGGGGGTTTTCCAAGCTGGAAAGTCCAGTTATGCACACGCTGAGCCCGGACAGCCAGGGTGACACCCAGCCTTGCCAATATTTCAGCTTTTAGCATCACATAGTCTTTTGCTTGGTTAGGCTCTAGGTCATAGTAAGCTTTCTGCGATTCACCAGTTAACAGAGGAGCCACTAGTCCAGCCCACTGCTCCTCAGGCCACTTTTCTCTTTCAGCGGTCCTTTCAAATGTGGTCAAAAATACCTCTGGATCATCCTCTCCAGTCATTTTTGTCAATAAACGACTCACCCCAAAGGACGCGGTATTAGTGGGACGGCTTTCCTCACTGGTCTGCGGACGTTGCTGCATTACTGCTTCCATCTGTTGTTGTAGTCTCTGCTCTTGCTTCTGCAACAGGTCTATGAAGCGGGCCTCAGATTGCTGATGGGCTTGTTGCTGAGCCTCCAGACTCTGTTGTAAAGTTGCAAGGCTCTGTTGATGAGCTTGCTGCTGGGCTGCAAGGCTCCTTTGCAAACCTGCATTTGTCTGCTGTTGATTGGCATTTGCTAGAGCCAGCTGTTTCAGTATCTCCTCCATGCTGGCTTAAAAAAAAACTGCCACTGGTTCTCCACCAACTGTGAGGGGGTTAGCTCGGCAGCGGGTGTGTGTGACCCCCGGGATGGGCTCCCCACCCAAAAACAGGCCCAGCAGACGGAGGTTGTGGTTTTCAAAATCAAAAAGGTGCGGTTTATTTTCTATTTACAGTGACAAAAACACAGCAAGGCAAAAAAAAACATAAACAAAATAAATCCTGGTCAACTTGACCTCTGACTAAACATACAGGTTTCCTAACTAACAACTGGGATCAGCCTAGTGCTGTCCTAGTCCCTAAGTCCCTGGTTTTAAATGTCCAAGCAAATATATAGCCACACAGGCTTTCTCTCACCGCACAGGGGTTCACTCTCCCTAGACAGTCCACACAGGTCTGCTTCCAGGCATGAGCTAACATCTAATGAATCTGGGAGTTTCTTATAGAGGCCTAAATGAGCTGACAAGGTTCAGCTGGTCTCATCAACTCCCTGTCTGCACGACGCCCAGCCCTCTCCCTAGAGGTATGAGTCATCCATGAGCCCACTAGTCTCAGCTGGGCTTATACAACTCTCCACCTAGCTGTATAAGTCGGCGTAAAGCCTGAATCTGGGCGAAATATATCTACCCCCCTGGATGCAACCAGGTGACTTTACCTTCCTGCTGTCACAATAGAGACTCTGTCCTTGCACACTGAGGACAGAAACCAACTTTGAGGAGAACTTCGCTGCAGGACCCGTAGGTGAAACAAGTGTGCTTAACCTCTGCAAACCAGAGGGTACGGGCATGGTGGCACCTTGCGCCTTTTCCTCTCATGAGTGAGCCAAAGAGACGGGAGGAAAAGGGTGAGGTCGCTACACAATAATGATTGATTCACTTGTTTTTATTGCACCACAGAATTCAAGCAATTGTAGTTAAGGTACAGTGCTGTAGTAATTGTAGGCTTTTAAAAGAAATAAGGCTATAACACATAACTTCTTGATACGCCTCCAACACTTGGACAGTGTGCCAAGGAATATTTTGTGCTCATTTTATAAATTGACCTTTGATTTCTAACTAATATTGAGGCTTTACAATAAACTGAAGATTTTAACTTTTTTAAACATTTTGATAGAAAGTAGACAAGTGTATGGATTATGATGGTTGAGCATTAAAGCAGAACTGTAGCTTTGGTGAGTGGCAGTAGCTCTATCCACACTGTGCAAGGATATATAGCATACCTGCACATTATAGAAGAATTACATCTAGGGTACCTCTAGGTTTGCCCTACACCCACGCTATCAGCTCCTTAATCCTTGCTCTGTGGTCACTGGCATCATGTCACTCCACATACAAAGTCTACTCTCTTTAGGCTTTGGGTGACCACTGATGATGTTACTACTGTGCATGTGCACTAGAGTTACCTTGCCCCAGCACCTGACTTATAGCATCTTACTGTGCACAGGTAGTACATACTAAAAAAAAAATGCCAGGAAGAGAGTGGCATGCAAACTCTTTTTTTACCAAAATGCTCTCCCTCCTAGGCTTTTTTTACGGTTTGGTTCTAATTTAAATAATTGTTCACTGCTGTAAAAAAAAAAACAATATTATAATTTAAGCAGGCAACACAATTTGATGTTCTGAACATCACTTTATGTTGTTTATTTTGTCCATAATACAGGTATTATATTTGTACCCAAAACTATACATACACACAGATTTCATCTGTGGAGGTTAATCATCTACTTTGAAAAAGCTTTTTTGTTCATCCTGGGTAAAGGCACTGATATTAACCTGCACAGTTTATTCACCCATCTATCTGTTCAGCATAATATTGGCACCAGGGTTATTTCTTGTCTAGATGCTGAAAAGATATTTGACTCTGTGGAGTGCCCATACCCCTGGGTGAGCCTAACACAGTCGATTTGGCCCTGCCCAATTTGTATTTTTACTACCTGGCATCAATTTTAGTTACCCTGCACTGGTGATTTATGCTTCCTAATGGGAACCCTGCTTGAGACTTGGAGGAAACTATAGTTGGCTCCCCTCAACTACTCCAATCCTTGGCATTTAGAGGACCTCACTCCACCCTGGTTATAACTCAAATGATAAAAACAATAATAAATGTTTGGCTGACAATAGTTAAATGGTCACATAGTCTCGAGATCTGGTCCCCTAATACCCTTCTTTGGGACAACCCTATGCTCTCTCACCTGAATAATAATCCTGACCCTGTTGTCTGGAGGAGAGTGGGCATTCAGACTCCTAATCATAGTTTTCTGGCAGGAGACTTTTGTCCCTTTGATTCATTGAAAGGGGAAAAAAAATCTCTAACTGATATTTCTTTAGATATCTCCAACTTAGGCATGCCTTTAGGGCCCAATTCCCACAGGCACTTACCCCTCAACAATATCCCTTCCATTCTACAGTTTGTTGAGATCACCTGTTCTTACCAAACCCCTCTCCACTGTTTATGCTCACCTTATAATGTATTATGGCCCCAAGACTTCTTCTCTGTTCCATAAATGGAGAAATGATTTTCCTACCCTTTCAGAGGAAGCGTTAGAGGATATGATAACTCAATACATCAAACTCATTTCTGCCAAGGACAAATTTGTCCAACTGAAACTTTTACATAGGCTTTATTACACATCTCAGGCTACATTGCATTAATGCAACACTCTTCTCACTTTGGGGTTTATTTACTAAAGCTAGAGAGTGCAAAATCAGTCACATTTCTGCATAGAAACCAATTAGCTTCCAGGTTTTATTGCCAAAGCTTAATTGAACAAGCTGAGGTTAGAAGCTGATTGGTTTCTCTGCAGAAGAGTTACTAATTTTGCGCTCTCCAGCTTTGGTAAATAAACCCCTGTGTAACAAATCTCACTGGCAACTTCTTTCACACGGTGTGGAGTTGCCCCACGGTTTTTAATTACTGAAATTAAATCTTGACCAGACTGTCCAAAACACCTAATCTACCTGTAACACTGGATCTTCTTGTACTATTATTGGGTATTTATGGCATTCTTCTTACTCTAAAACATGCTAAATTACTGCTCTTTTATGCATCTTACAATTCTAGTAGAGTAATTATGCTCCTTCCGACCATCCTATAATGACTGGTGCCTGCCTGCTACATCAGCATTTTCTATGTACCGGTTGACATACATGAGCTGAGACTGCTCAGCCAAATATGATAACATTTTGTTCGCATGGCAAGATTTTGCTAGTTCACGCCCTCTACTCCCCTCCCCCCTTTCTCCCTCCCTCTTCTTTTTCTTCAGGGAATAAAAATATCTGGAATGCTTTTGATACTTGTTATGTTAGTATTGGTTTCTGTAATGTCCCGAGCTATGGTTTCTGTAAGATTTATACAGATATTATGTATTTCTGCATGATATTTTCTGTATGCTGTATGTGACCTGTGGTACAAACCTTTGTTACATTGTAGGAAGGAATCGGAGAAAAGACTGGATGGCCAGTCTAAGCACCCATAGTGGTGTGAAACATGTCAGCTTTTCATTGATCTTGTGCCTCTGATGTCTTTGTACCAGAAGAATTTTTAAACCGTCTTTAATAAAGGTGTCAACAGAGTGCGTCCGTCCAGTTTTTTCTTCAATTATTCTTACATGCAGAGCCAGGACCTGTTTCCATCAGCAGGTGGGGTGCATTATGAGATGTCTGCCAAGAGCGGTGTTCTTTTGTTGTTTGTTACATTGTAATTTAAAAAAAGCTTTCTTATAATCTAATTGAGTTCTTTCCAAGATACCTTTTAGGGCTGATTTACTAAAAAATTACAGCTTATCTTAATTAATATGATCAAGTTATGTGCACTTGGAAATCCCAATGTTTTTGGCCAGCCAGGGAGCACAGACACAAATGCAGTGTCAATCCCCACTGTCAGCAGCCTGTCAAAATTTATGACAGGCTGAAATATGCAGTGGCAAAACATGACCAGACACTGTACTGGTAAATTCAGGGGGGTATACCCAAGGATTCAGGAATGTCTCTGAATGCAGACAGCCCTAAATGTGGGTACTGTTAGGTATAGCAGGGCTAGATGCTCTATGCCAGGGGTGCTCAACCTGTGTCCCTCCAGCTGTTGCCAAACTACAATTCCCAACATGCCTCTGCCTTGGGGAGTCATGCTTGTAATTATCAGCCTTGCAATGCCACTTTGGACTTGTAGTTCTGCAACAGCTGGAAGGCCACAGCTTGAGCACCAATGCTCTAGCCCAGGGGTCTCAAATTGGCGGCCCTCCAGGTGTTGAGAAACTACATGTCCCATCATGCCTCTACCTGTGGGGGTCATACTTGTAACTGTCAGGCTTGCAATGCCTCATGGGACTTGTAGTTTTGCAACAGCTGGAGGGCCGCCAGTTTGAGACTCCTGCTCTAGCCCAACTGCCTGTGTATATGTAGCCTAAAAAGTCAGTGATTCACTATTTAGTCATATGAAGATCTTAAAGACAGCCCAGTGCCTGCACCTCTACAAACAGGTTAGCAGTGGCAGCTCCCATACTTCTACTTCTTTCACTGCACCCAATTCACATGACAGGAGACTGTGACCGGCTTTCAATGGAGCCGGTTCACACATCTCCGGGGCAGCCGTGGTCCACGCTGGAAAAAAGTCCTGTGCATCTTTGGCTCTATTTCAGGTCCGAATTCTGACCTGATTCGCACCCAAAATGGAGAATGGGGACGCACCGGACCCCCTGTTGTGAGCCGCGGCTGCATCTAGTGTGAACCTGGCCTCAATGTACCCATTAGAAAGTTTTCAGTTACATGTCATGAATAACCAAACCTTGAAACAAGGTAACCAACTGTGCTACACCTATCTCTGCCCTTACAGAAGAAAACATTTTGTTTGAAGCAAGCAAAACATTTTTTAACATTCTGAATATTTTTTTTTTTCCCCAGTGTAGGTAACTTGAAATCATCTGATATTACTGTGCGTACCTAACAGAGGATCTCAGTGTTACACAAATATGTCAAAGTAGTTAGGACTGCTCAAGAGTCATAATTCATGTATGAACACCTAAACTTTCAATGAGTATCTCTCACCTTCCTATTCACTTGTCATTAGGCAGACATATTATGATGCTTCTTTGAAAAAGCTGACAATGAAACAATGCCTTAAACTAAAAAGGAGTAATGAACCATGATGTAATTCGAATGTTGTATTTTTTCTGTTATGCTACAGGCACCTTAAACCACATTACGGTTCATTTTACGTTTGTCAGTAAACCTCAGTAATATTACCTAGTTTTACAATGTTGCCAGATAGATACTGATACTTAGGGAGGACTAGGCTTATTCATTTGGTGCAATTAAACCTGAGTTTCATGCAATATTTAAACTAGGTTATAGGCACAGTTTCACTATTATACATATTTCATAGTGAGCTCTGCTAATAGCAATATAGCACCATATGCAATTTCTGTCTACTACATACAGTATTAAAAAAGATTTAGCAGTCTAAGGAACCACAGAAGTGGTTTGCAATGCAGGCACTGTGCTGCCACTCTCCAGCATCCTTTCCCAAAGTGTAATTACTATAACTTTATCTCCAAGCATGCCAGACTGTCACCCACAAGCATTGCAAATTTGACGTCTAACAAAATGAATGAGACTTCTGCCACCCATCCCTGATGCCACAGTATAGGTACCTTATCATTGCCATCATTGTCAACAGTCTAATCAACTTTAGCTGCTGACAAAGTAAGGGACTCCATTACCATCATCACTGCTGTCAACACTGATAGCTGCCTTATTACCTATTCACCATTCCTGTGTCATCTTTCCACACTTTACCCCTATTTTCATCTCCATTCTTCATCTTTGTCTAGGCACATTTCCAATAACAAAGAGGGTAAAAAAAACATTGGCAGATGGAAACAGAGCCTATGTTAGCATCCCTCCATACACAAATAAACCCCTGAAAATTACATAATTAATTTCCTGAAATATCTACATGAAGAGTGCCAATTCACTGGCAAAACAGATTTTGGGTGTAGGTAAACATGTTAAAAATTGTAGGGGATAGGTACTCAATTTACATCCTGCAATAGCGATATATGTCAAACATTGTATTTTTTATGCATTTTGTTTGGAAGGAAAGTAGTTGAAAGGGGCATTGTACCAGAGGACTGTGTGATGTTAGTAGCAGCTAAAATTTGGAAATGTGGCAAAACCTGTAAACGTCAAGTACTGGAAGATATCTGCATTTTACTGTGCCTTTTACTGAGTACATTCTAGAAACATCAGGAGCAGAATTTTTATTAAAGTGGCATTATGACGCTGATTTCTTTTGAGAGTCCCAGAGAGCAAATAGCCTATTTCAGACATCAACACAAGTCCAGGCTAGAAATAACTATGCGTAAAATGGCTCCCACCTACCCTCTAACTCCTGTACTAATGACCCTGTAGAAGGAAGATGCATATACTTATCTATTCGCTGAAAGAATTGGAATACCCGGGTGGTAAAGTCACCTATAGGCTTATTATGGGGCATCCATTGTCACCTGTTCCTCCTCGCCCCTGAACCTGAAGCCGGACGCTGAGGACCAATCATGTAACCAGACCAGAGCACCCTGAGACAAGTAGTATAAGCATCTTTCTTCTACAGGGTAGTTAGCAAAGGTGTTAGAAGGTGGGCAGAAACAGTTTTAAACTTAGCAGATTCTAGCACAGACTTCTACTTTCTTGAATGGATCTAGTGCTTATTATAAGCCTTCTCTAAAGCTAACCTGAAGGACCAAGAAATCGAAATGCTGTCTAATAGGTAGAAAAATATTTATTTTTTTCGTAATCAATAGCATTTTTCAAGAAATACAGGGCTTATATAGGTACAATTTAATAATTATGTATATTAAACTCTGCTATTAAAGTAGAATGCAAATGAGTTTGCATTTACTGATATGCAATGTAGTGATACACCAAAAATGGTTCTGTGAAAATCTGAAAATTAACTGTCAAGTTTCCATAAATCAAACTGAGGACACCACGCATTGTTTCATTTTGCTATGGTAGAGAGGTGGATAATATCCTGCAGGAAATGAGCAGTCACTGGTGATGAGACTACAACCCACAATCTCTATTGTATGTCATTCTACAAAGAATGCACTTTTACATTTGGATAGCAAGAGTCATCAGATATTCCACCGATAACAAAATAATGTGACACGATAAAGAAATAAATGGAGATAATAAAAGAGAAACCAAAATGTGTTATACAGATTACCTTTCATAACACAAGGATAACCAGAAATTACTTAAATAATGCAGACTAGGCAAACAATGGTATCTTATCGTGGTGGTCCATCAAGACATAATGTTGGGACTTATGAATTTGTAAAAAAAAAATAAAGGCTTGCTAAATGTGGCGACGAATTTGATTTTCCCTTTTATTCTCATAACATATAATATTCTTGGAAGTGACAATGAAATTGGCAATGAGGTATGAAGAAGATGATTCTCATATGCACGCTAGGTAAGTATTTTTATATAAATTCCCTGTGCATTTTCTCTTTTTAGGTTCAAACAATATTAACTAAAAAGAAGATACAGGGAAAACAACAAAGAAACTAAGATTCTAAATTTGGATGAACAAGAATAGATGGTAACAATGATTCAGTTTAATGAATCATAACATTGCTGAAATAATTTTGTATGCCATTTGACAGTACAATCCAGTTCTACTGTATTCCTAAATAGAAAGCAAGAGAGCTAGGCAGCAAGGTGGCCAAATGGTTAACACTCTACGCTAGTACTAGGGACCTGAAGTTTTCTGCACCAGACACTATCTGCATGAATATTTTTTTGTCTCCATGCAGTTATTTTTCTGATTTCTTAAACAATATACTGATAAGTTAATGCTTTTCCACTGAATCTGACCTATTGTGTGTACCTGTATTGCTGTGGAAAGGTTGTTTGACTGTAAACAGGGATTGTGCATTCTATAAAACTCTGTAGAAGTAGGTACTAATGCAACAAAACAGAACACAAAGAAAAGAAGGTCTGGTTCACACTAGTGCCATTTCTGAAGCAACTTAGGTCACACACAATCACATGACAATGGAAATCACATTATTCTCTGCGGTGCCCATTCACATCAATGCAACACAGCACAGCAATTTTCTGGTGCTGGTTCTGGTGCTGCTGATTCACAATTTTGGTCCTATGCCCTGGCCACAAATGTCTGAACCCATGGCCACTCATCTGTCCCTAGACACATGTCACCGATCAATGTGCGGTTGGCTACATGCGAACAGCTGACTCCTTGCCAGCCTGTCCTTTATTGTACAGTCTTCCTCGCCGCTGCTGATTGCAAATACCTGTGATCCCAGCTGCAGAAATACAATGATTATTAGCAGCGTACAGTCTTATGCCTGGTACACATGATGAGATTAACAAATGATCATCCGTTTTTTTTTGTTTTTTTTTTGCATGCTAATCTCAAATCGAAAATAAAGAGGTTACTAGAGTAATGAAAATTCTTGTGCGACAGAATAAAAATTTGGAAGTCATGTCATGTACAGTGCCTTGAAAAAGTATTCACACCCCTTGAAATTTTGCACATTTTGTCATGTTACAACCAAAAACGTAAATGTATTTTATTGGGATTTTATGTGATAGACCAACACAAAGTGGCACATAATTGTTAAGTGGAATAAAAATGATAAATGGTTTTCAATTTTTTTTACAAATTAATATGTGAAAAGTGTGGCTTTTGTATGTATTCAGCCCCCTTTACTCTGATACCCCTAACTAAAATCTAGTGGAACCAATTTTCTTCAGAAGTCACCTAATTAGTAAATAGAGTATACCTGTGTGTAATTTAATCTCAGTATAAATATAGCTGTTCTGTGAAGCCCTCATAGGTTTGTTAGAGAACCTTGGTGAACAAACAGCATCATGAAGGCCAGGGAACACACCAGACAGGTCAGGGATAAAGTTGTGGAGAAGTTTAAAGCAGGGTTAGGTTATAAAAAATATCCTGGGCTTTGAACATCTAACGGAGCACTGTTCAATCCATCAACAGAACATGGAAAGAGTATGGCAAAACTGCAAATGGCAGTCCACCTAAACTGACAGGCCAGACAAGGAGAGCATTAATCAGAAAAGCAGCCAAGAGGCCCATGGTAACTCTGGAGGAGCTGCAGAGATCCACAGCTCAGGAGGGAGAATCTGTCCACAGGACAACTATTAGTCGTGCACTCCACAAATCTGATCTTTATGGAAGAGTGTTTTAGAAGAAAGCCATTGTTGAAAATAATCCATAAGAAGTCCTATTTGCAGTTTGCGAGAAGCCATATGGGGGACACAGCAAACATGTGGAAGAAGGTGCTCTGGTCAGATGAGACCAAAAATTTACTTTTTGGCCTAAAAGCAAAACGCTATGTGTGGCGGAAAACTAACACTGAACATCACCCTGAACACACCATGTGATGCTTTTCTTCAGCAGGGACAGGGAAGCTGGTCAGAGTTGATGGGAAGATGGATGGAGCCAAATACAGTGCAATCTTAGAACAAAAACAGTCAAGCCGTGTACACATGATAGGTTTTACCTGATGAAAACAGTCCGATGGACTGTTTTCATCGGACAAACCGATCGTGTATGGGCCCCAACGGTCTTTTTTCCATCGGTGTTTAAAAATAGAACATATTTTAAATTTATCCGATGGTTAAAAAACCGATAGCAAATTACTATCGTCTGTGGGGAACTCCATCGGATAAAAAACCCACGCATGCTCAGAATCAAGTCGACGCATGCTCAGAAGCATTGAACTTAATTTTTCTCGGCTCATCGGAGTGTTTTACGTCACCGCGTTTGAAACGGTCGGTTTTTTGACTGATGGTGTGTGGGCAAGACTGATGGAAGACAGTTTCATCGGATTTCTGATGGAAAAAAACATCGGATTAGAATCCATAGGATATCCGATCGTGTCTACAGGGCTTTAGAGTCTGCAAAAGGCTTGAGACAGGGGCGGAGTTTCACCTTCCAGCAGGACAACAACCCTAAACATGCAACCAGAGCTACAATGATATGGTTTAGATCAAAGCATATTCATGTGTTAGAATGACCCAGTGAAAGTCCAGAGCTAAAGCCAATTGAGAATCTGTGGCAAGACTTGAAAATTGCTGTTCACAGACACTCTCCATCCAATCTGACAGAGCTTGAGCTATTTTGCAAAGAAGAATGGGCAAAATTTTAATTCTCTAGATGTGCAAAGCTGGTAGAGACAAACCCAAAAAGATTTGCAGCTGTAATTGCAGGGAAAGGTGGTTCTACAATGTATTGACCCAGGGGGACTGAATACAAATGCATGCCACACTTTTCACATACCGTATATACTCGACTATAAGCCGACTTGAGTATAAGCCGAGGTACCTAATGTTGCCCAAAAAACTGGGAAACCTCACTGACCCGAGTATAAGCCGATGCCCCACTGTTCCCTAGCTCGCTGTTCCCTGTAAATAGAAATTTTTACATTGTAATTATTACCTGTAAAGAAGTTGCGGCTGCGGCGTCCATCGTTCAAATTCCGCGGCGTCCATCGTTCAAATTCCGCGGTCTCTTCCTGTTCCTTACTTGATAGGCGAGTTTCAGCAGACACTCTCCGCCTATCACGATCATTCTCTCATCCTTAGTTTTCCCAGCAGACACTGTGTTGGGTATTCCGCCAATCACAGACGTCTGCTGGAAAACTGAGGATGAGAGAACGTTCGTGATAGGCGGAGAGTGTCTGCTGAGACTCGCCTATCAAGGAAGGAACAGGAAGAGACCGCGGAATTTTGAACGATGGACGCCGCGGAATTCGAACGATGGACGCCGCAGCCACAACTTCTTTACAGGTAATATTTACAATGTAAAATTTATATGACTCGAGTATAAGCCGAGGGGGGGACTTTCAGCCCCAAAAAAAGGGCTGAAAATCTTGGCTTATACTCGAGTATATACGGTATTTATTTGTCAAAAATGTTGAAAACCATTTATCATTTTCCTTCTACTTCACAATCATGTGCCACTTTGTGTTGGTCTATCAAATAAAATCCCAATAAAATAAATTTATGTTTATGATTGTAACATGCCAAAATGTGGAAAATTTTATGCTGTATGAATACTTTTTCAAGGCACTGTATTGTATTTGTATTGTATTTTGGGACTGCAACTGTACTGCTTAAACGAAAATCGTACAATCTGGAATCGTACAAGAAACATTTTTGTGCTTGTTCTGGTGACCATTTAATTAAGACCGAAAGTGATGGGAACTCCAACATTTTACAAATGTCACTGTAACAGGGATAGAGGGGAAATCTTCCTATGGGGACACTTGTCTGAATGACAACTATCTAAGAGGGGAATTCCTCTCATTTTGGACAAATACTCTCTCACTTCCTGTTGTATCCCCAGGACAGAGAGTGAAGAGAAGTCTTCTCTAGGAGTCAGACAGAGTAAAAATACAGACATAGGGTTATCCATTCTCTACAGTACATATATATATGCAAACCCTAGAGATATGATAGTGATGTGAATGAAATAAGTGATCCATTGTATGTTAATGTAATCATGTAATGTGACAGCTGCATTTGGTTTCATGGTCATTGAGCAAACATGCAACTTAAATAAGATAAATACATTTTGGTTCAAAATTCACCTAAAGTACTGCCCTATTAAATGTTGTCTTTATGAACAGAATATGATACAAAATAGTTGTGTGGACATTTAGGCACCATGAATACACATAGCGCATATATTTTAACATATATTAGTTACAGCTACACAGCTTCTTGAAATGTAGACGTCTTTTGCAAGTTATAGTCTGTTAAATGAGCCTGAGAAGATTATTTTTATTGTAATGGTAAGCAGGATGCATTTGTGCTCATGGAGAAGGAGTGGTACATTTAATAAAAGTGCTAAGTCAGCACATAATAAAACTGAGTACCAATCTTGCTGCTAATTTGTACATAACAATTGCTGCTGGTGAATGTCCATTAGGAATGTGCATACTGCTTAAATGTTCACAGAATTATAGCATGTTGCATAATTAAAGAGAATTGTGGGGGCACAAATATATTCTCAGTGGAACTGCATATTGCTTTTGTCTGGATTTCATCATAATATGGAGGTGTTGGAAAAGAACAATGAAATTTGCAGACTTTTCCTATTTCAAACATTCAAAAATGTATATACATTATGTGTGGTTGTATATATATATATATATATATATATATATATATATATATATAAAAATATATATATATATATATATATATATATACACATACATCAGTTTTATTTGCTAGGTATTAAATCATATTGTCAGTTTATTAAATCTAAATCTTTAGCTGTAGAGATTATCTTTCTTAAATCAGCTAATTCTCCTAATTGTGCTGCATAGCAAATTATTAGCCATAAAAGTTACTTTTATACCAACTAGGCAGTAGTGATGAGTGAACCATATCAAGTAGGACTTTAAATGTACCACAAAGAAGGGACCGAATATAGAGCTAAAACATATTTTATTACTGGTTTAAATTCACAGTATTATTAAAAAACACATGCACTTAGAATTCCAGATTGACATACCGTATTTATCGGCGTATAACACATGCCAAATTTAGGAGGGAAGCTTAAGGAAAAAAACTTACATTTAAATGCCCATCAATGCAGCCTTATCAGTGTCCATCTGAAGGCTTGTCCATCAATGCAGAATGATCAGTGTCCATCTGCAGCCTTGCCCATCATTGCAGAATGACCGGGTCCATCTGCAGCCTTGTCCATCATTGCAGAATGATCAGTGTCCATCTGCAGCCTTGCCCAGTGTCATTTGCAGCCTTGCCCAGTGTCATTTGCAGCCTTGCCCAGTGTCATTTGCAGCCTTGCCCAGTGTAATTGATTGCAGCATGATCGTTTAAAATTACCGCCGCCGAGATAGACAAAGCCGGATATCCTGTGTACTTGGCTCCTCTCGGCTCCTCTCGCAGTCCCACCCAGTCCCGCCCCTTGGCCAGGCTCCTATGATGGACATAACACAGGTCCAATGGCGGGACTGGGCGGGACTGCGAGTGGAGCCGAGCGGAGCCAAGCCTAGCCGAGTACACAGTACACTCGGCTATGTGTATATCGGCGGCGCTCGCTCCTCTTCTCCTCACAGACAGCGGGGATCGGCGTATAACACGCACCCACGATTTTCCCCTGATTTTAAGGGTAATCATTAAAATAGCACTTGGGATCTACGCATTTTGTAATAGGTGATAGCTGATTTGGATATTACTACAATATATCCAATCTGGAAAACAGTATCATCTGCTATATACAAATAAAAATTATGAAAAATAATAATATATGGAATATATGGTATATATTGAAGGGAAGAAAAAAATGCATCCCCAGTTAGGGGCAGTTTATTATTTTTTGTACCTTTGTAAATTTGTTAATAATAGATTCATGTGTATAGTGACAGTACATGTTTTGATCACTTGCAGATAATATTGATTTTCCAAATGGGATAAATTGTATTAAATCATATTTTCAGCCTCAACTCCCCCTTTTTTTTTAACCTATCCTACCTGGTTGAGGTCCCTGCACATTTTAAGTACTTACCTGCCCAGTGGATCCAGCATTGTCCAGTTAAGAATCCCATGCCACCATCTTCTTCAGTGTTGGTTCTTTCCTGGTACAGCTGGGAATGGGAGGGTGGATGATGCAGGGTGTATGCTAATACGATCAGCTGGTCAACTCCTTCCTGTGTCAAAACCTACAGTCTGTAAGGACATAAGACAGAAGCAATAGATATGTTTTGAATCATAGATGTAGGACAGTAAGGTACGTGTCTGTAGATTTTATGGAAAGCTTTGATATTTTAGCAAAGAAAGTACATGAATGCTATATTGGTGCATAGGGAAGCTGGAATTTAGGGGGGGGGGGAAGGTGAACTTAGCTTCTAAAATCCATACCAAATCTGAAAGGCCTTTTTTTACACTATATCTGTTGTTTTTTACACCTTTAACAGCTATATTTGCCAAGAAGGGAAGAGTCAATGGTTGCTAGAATGCTGGCAGGTGCCAGCTCCCTTACAAACAGGAGACCTGAGCAGAAAGCTCTCACATTTATCCATGATAATAATGCCTTTCATTTGGCTATTTGCACAGGAATCTCTAAAGACTGTACACAGTGCAGGGGTCTCCCTCATATTATTTGCCTTGTGCCAGAATGTTCTTAGCCTATGGTTTTAGACTTTTTACTCTATTGGTGAATGTACTTTAACACTCAAAGTGACTGTAAAGTGTTACCTTGCAAAACAACCCATGCAGTTTAAAATAGAAATGAAATGCAAAACATTTTTTAAATATATTTAAAAAAATACATTATAAATACCTTCTTTCCCTTTTATTATAAGTGATCATGTTCCCTCTGTTCTCAGCTGCATAAGAGCTGGGGGAGGAGAAGCAGAATCACACTGAGCTTCCCATTGAATGGCTGTGCATAGGGGGCATGTCAGAACAAGTCTCAGTATGCTGGAGGAGAGCATACTGAGTTCCCAGCATTGCTAGAGAACTGACCACGCTGTGCTCTCCGGCTTAGTGTGGTCAGTTTTTTTAAATAGCACAGGGACTAGCACGAACACCAGTGATTTTACACAAATGGAGCAATACAAAGAGAACAGGATACTTTATCATACGAGTACATGGTACAGCAGGAACATATTAGGAGTATGAAGTGTTGGGGTAACAAACCCTTTAACCACTTGACGACCGCCGCACGCCGATGTATGCTCGCGACCCGGTCCTCTTCTCCGTGACCGTCCCCGCGGGAACAGCGGACCCTATCGCCACTGGTGTCCGCGATCAGCTCACAGAGAGGAAGAACAGGGAGAGGTAAGTGTAAACAAATCTCTCCCCGTGCTTCCTTGTGAGCCTGTCACTGAACGTCTGTTCCCTGTCACAGGGAACGACGATCAGTGACATCACACGCTAAGCCACGCCCCCCCCCCACAGTACGTAAAACACATCAGGGCACACTTAACCCCTACAGTGCCCCCTCCTGGTTAACCCCTTCACTGCCAGTGTCATTTTCACAGTAACCTGTGCATTTTTATAGCACTGATCGCTGTGAAAATTACAATGGTCCCAAAAATGTGTCAAAAGTGTCTGATATGTCCGCCATAATGTCGCAGTCACAAAAAAAATCACTGATCGTCCGCCATTACTAGTAAAAAAAAAATTTATAAAAATGCCATAAAACTATCCCCTATTTTGTAAACACTATAACTTTTGCACAAAACAATCAATAAACGCGTATTGCGATTTTTTTTTACCAAAAATATGTGGAAGAATACGTATCGGCCTAAACTGAGGAAAAAAGATTTTTTCAATATATTTTTGGGGGATATTTATTATAGCAAAAAGTAAAAAATATTGAATTTTTTTCAAAATTGTTGCTCTATATAGTGCAAAAAATAAAAACCGCAGAGGTGATCAAATACCACCAAAAGAAAGCTCTATTTGTGGGGAAAAAAGGACGCCAATTTTGTTTGTGAGCCACGTCGTACGACCGCGCAATTGTCAGTTAAAGCGACGCAGTGCCGAATCGCAAAAAGTGGCCAGGTCTTTAAGCTGCACAATGGTCCGGGTCTTAAAGTGGTTGTAAACCCACTTTTTAAACAAAGACCTACAGGTAAGCCTAGATTAAGGCTTACCTGTAAGTGCATGAAATATCTCCTTAACCTACACGGTTAAGGAGATATTTGTATGTAAATGCGGCGATGCTGACGTCACCCCATTCACAAATTCAGCTAGGTCGCAACATTCGACGACGTAGCCGAATTCGACAGCTCACGCGCGCATGCGCGGAGTCACGTCTTTGCCGCTCCGGCCAATCACAGCGCCGGAGCGGCGCTGTGATTGGCTGCAGCGGCGATACCCGGAAGTAACATTCCGGCTATCGCCGCAGCGATGGATGCGGCTAGAGGAGGGACACGGACGACTTTGGGGGCCCCGATCGAAGGTAAGTGGTACATAATGAGCTAGTATGCTAGTCATACTAGCTCATTATAGCTTTGTCTTGCAGGTTAGTAAAAAAAAAAAAAAAAAAAGATAAAGGGTTTACAACCACTTTAAGTGGTTAAGGTCAGATTATTTTATGACTATTTTTTCTTAGGATTGAATGTTAGTAAATAATACTTTCACCCAGCCAGAGGCAAAATACAGAAACTGACATTATACAGATATTGCAAACATTACAAGTATTATTAAAGTGGAGTTTCACCCAAATACCCCCGCAGTACCTTATCCCGGAAGAATACACTAGTGGGCTTCACATGCCCACAGTTAAGATGGGAACACGCTGACAATCGAATATAAAGGTTTGTTTAGCAAAAAAAAAACTGCAATACTACAGCGACTTTGCATAGAATTACCATTTATAAAAGTTAGTAATAAGAACATGACGAGTGTCTTTTAAATTAAGGGATATTGCCTCAGTATTGCCAGCACACTGCGACCCTTTCCATATTGTGATCAGTTAGCGGCACCCCCCACTTGTAACGGGAGGCCACTATCTGGATATGTGCAATGCTATTTGTTCACCCCATGGCTCTGAAGTTTAGCCATGGACTAACCGTCCATGTCTTGTCTTGCCTCTATTATAGATCATTTGAACTAGCCATTTACACCAAGACACTAGTGTAAATTCATCTGTTTTCACCATCTGTGCTGGCTTCCGAAATTTCTTTATCCTTCATTTTGGGTTGAATCTGAGTCTGTATTTGATTCCCGGTTGTCACATTAATTCATAGGTTTTATTGGGTGGGTTATCCTCCATTTAATTATTTGCACACATTAGATCCCTCACCATCCCATCCCACACAATAGTCCTGCAGCTCCTCTTGGTTTCTGGTAATTCTCCTCTCCCCCCTTTTCCACCCCCCCCCCCCCGTTCCCCCCTCCTTCTCCCCTCACTTCTCGTGTCTTCCCCTTTCCTTCTTCTCCTCACACTTTCCCCTTGCCTCCCCTTTTTTCCCGTCTCCCTTCCCTTTCTCCTCCCCTTTTCCTTTCCCTCGCCTTCCCCCCTCCCCCCCTTAATCTTACCTCCCTTTCTCTGTCTCATGCCCCCCCTGTCTTTTTTCTCTCTTTCTCGTTCTCTCCCCTTTTCCCATTCTCCCCCCTTATTTTTCCTTTTGTTCCCTTTCCTTTGTTCACTCATCATTCTCCCTGTTCCCTTCCCCCCTCATTATTTTTCTTCCCCTTTCCTGCCCTCTCGTTCTCTGGTTTTCTTCTCCCCACCGCCCCCCCCTCACCTTCTCCCTTTTATCCTGCACCAGTGTGCTTGTTCTATGTTTGGACCCACAATTACAAATTGATTACAATTATATTCTAGTCTGTCTAAAACAGCCTCCTGTGTCCGCTTCCGGGGGGATCACCCGTTTAGGGTGTCTCAGTTGATGCCGTCTGATACCCAATTGGCTAATGAGTTACGCTGGCTTTTTAATACTCCAAAATAAATTGTTTCATTGGTAGCTTGCTACAATATTGTTTCCAAATGTCTTTTGATATTGTAATTATGAGACTGTATATCTTTATAGATATTCTTGGTCGACACCTCCTGAAGAAGCGACTGTTGTCACGAAACATGTAGAGGACCGTGTTCGATCCTACATCTTTATGTCTCCACATATCTGTGGGGTTCCCATGTTCTTTAGGTGTGAACTTAATGGAATCATTTATCATATTCTGTTTTTGTTGTAATTTGTGTTTCTCTTCTTCCATGGACGGACACAGCTCCTTAATTCATGACCGTTGGGTTATGTTCCTGTTCATAGGAGAGGACTAGGCAGAACATGTTTGTTATCTTAAAACATGTAACTTTAACAGAGTTGAACAGCCCCGCCCAGGGGGCCATCCCTCCGTACATAACCCTCCTACCTGCAGTCAGCAGCCTCAGTTTTTTTCTGCCTAGCAGAGGAGAGGATGTGGCTCCCTTCGGGCCCAGTATCCTGAAGAGATTTTTACTTTTATTATTTTATTTTTGAGAATCTTCTATCAACTGCCGGCTGGGCATGACAGGCAGGATATTATAGATCCTTTTAGTCCCCCCAGTCCTGCCATCGAGCGTGTTACCATCCCCTCGCAAAGAAGCGTGGGGTCTGTCACGACATACCCCATAGCTCCAGGGGTGGCTGGTGAGCTATATGCTCCAGGGTTCACATATGACCGAGCGGCTTGCTGTCTCAGTCACGGTGGACCGGGCCGACAGCTACTCCGTACTGCTCGGTTGTAGGTCTGTCAGGAACGCACCAGCAGGTCCTCGCAGGGACGGGTAAGTACAGTTCCTCCTGCTTTGGTGGGGTGGAACAGCTGGGCATTCCTAAGGGGGTCGTTAGGTTCTCCTACCTTCCCCTCTCTCCCTTTGTCACCCTTTTTCCTCCTCCCCTCGCGGGGCTACTGCGACCGGGGAATACCTTTAGGGGGGCTCCAGGTACCGGCAGGGGGCTGTCAGGGTGTCCAGGCCCGCTGTCTGTGTGGGGAGTGGTGTTTTTTTGGGAGCCTCCGCTGCTGGCCTTCTCGTCCACCTCGCTTGCTGGGCGCCAATTTTTGAAGCGCTGGCGCCATTTTTCTGGGGCCTATGAATTGCATTAAATTTCCCATTGGCGACCATTTTGCTGTAGCCGCACCATGCTGCAGGCAGGCGGCCATTTTCTTGTGGTCCGTGTGCTTTTTCTGGGCATCTGCCGGCCATTTTGGAATGGGTTTTGGCCTTTAGTGCTGCACTGACTTCCTGAGAACGGCGCGAATGGCGCCATTCACCCTACGCAGCTTCTCAGTCACTCGCGGTGTGAGGATGGAGAGCGGGCAGCGGCGCTCGGCGGTCCCTGGCTGGCGATGAGTCCCCTGGGTATTCCCTCCCCTCTGTCAGTGCAGCTAGGATGGTGGACAAAGTTATGTGTCAGGTAACTGACTAGGACCCTAAGGGTGGTCAATGGGCGTTCTGGAGCCAGAGTCTGGTGTTTTTTCCCTCAGACATTCCAGCGGCAGCATCCGGTGCTCTGCACCTGCACTTCCCATGGGCACTGTTTAGGCAGTCCTGGAGTCCTTGCTGCCAAGGTGGAAGAGGCGTGCGAGTGTAGGGAGAGGGTTGCTATGTGCTCCCTCCCCCGCCATCGCCTGGGAAATTCCTGTAACTCAGACTCGGCCTGGCTGCGGCTGGTCCCTGGTTCTGAGATGTCAGAAGCGGCGGACAAGGACCTTCCCTGTGTGGCGGACCCCTCATCTGGGCCACCTCAAGACAGCACAAACCGACCAGCTCTGTTTAAGGTTTTCCTTACATAGCTACAGACCGGTCGCAGAGGCCTCTTGCGGTCCCTCAGCACACCCCAGTCTCTCGGTTATAATAAGTAACCTCCATCCCGGGGGAGGGGACCAATATGGAGTCAGTATCTGTAAGGCAACAGCAGAACCCCTGCACCTGTGGTTTCCCGCCATTTCCTGGGGAATGCTCTGACTCTGACAGGACCACTGGTCTGAGGTGTCAGAGGTTGCTTTTTACCTGCAGTTTGGTGCTTGCTTCGGCAGCACATATACACAGATTGGAACGATACAGAGAAGATTAAGCGCCCTCGGCGCAATAGTTTAAACATACACAATATGTTTAGACACGACACTAAATACATTCACAGTATATGTATGTATTATTACTCTCTGTGTCTGCGTGGGTTTCCTCCGGGTACTCCGGTTTCCTCCGACGCTCCAATGGTATGCGCGCCTTCGGTGCTATGTACAGCATAAACATGTTCAATATGTTTATTCACACATACTAAAATACCTACACGGTATGTGTATGCAGTCTGCGTGGGTTTCCTCCGGGTACTCCGGTTTCCTTCCACGCCCCAATGGTGTGCGCGCCTTCGGTGCTTGCACAGTATAAACATGTTCAATATGTTTATTCACATACTAGTATACATACACCGTATGTCTATGTACTATGCTCTCGGTGGCTGAATGGGTTTCCTCCCATGCTCCAATTGCGCGTTTTGGCGCAATACACAGTATAAACCATGTGTTTGGACAATCAGCACTTATCAATGAAGTAGCTGCTGGAAGGTGTCAGTCCCTTTTTTGGGTCCCTTTTTCGACCCACTCTATATTGAAGAAGCGTGCCGACTCTTCTTAGATGGGGACTGGGTTTGTCGCAGAGGTCTTTTTTGGTCCCTCAACGCACGTTATTCCTTGTAGAGCATTGTCATAAGGATATGTGTTTTTGCCTATGAAGTTGACCCCTGGTATCAGGGTTACCACTTTCCCGGCAGGGGGGTCACCTGCCTTTCGGAGGTGATCAGAAGCGATGGCCTGGACTGTGTTCGCCATGCTGAGGTCAGCGTTACGCCCGTTAGTGGCTGCGTCTCTGGTGTCTCTGACACTCAATGACTGGGCAGTGGAGGAGCATCAGCTTCCTCTATCAGTCGACCAGCAGGTGCACTGCAACTGCTTTAGCCTCTAGGGACTCTGTGTCCGGGGTGGTTTTGCGCCACCTGAAAAGGCTGATATACTGGTCCGCTGGTCCGCTGACCGAGTTTCTAGGGAAGCGCTGACAGATTTGCCTTTCTTTGGCTAACAGTAGAGGCGCCCCGTAAGCTGGGACCTTCCTTCTCCAATATCTTGAGGTGTTTCTTTGGGGTTGTCATACCCATACCGCTGCAGGACAGATTCAGATCTGTTCATGGCTCTTAGGCCTCAGGGTCCTTAATGCCCTTGTGTAGCCGTCCGGTTTTTCAGACCACGGAGTTTGTGAAGTGGTCGCTTCATAAAAGATCGATGTTTTCTTTCTTATTCACTGGATAGTTTCTTTGTCCTACAGTCTTGTTGGACTGCCCTGAAGGGGCAGTTCAAGACTGGATGGGGATTTGGAAATTCAGAATGGAGTCATCTCGCTCCATCCAGGGACGTCCCTGGACTTTAGGGCCGCAAGCTGGCATGTCCCCAGATGCGACAGGCACCAGAGGTTCCTGTGATTAGCGCTCAGGGAGAACCACTATTAATTTAGGACTCTCCTTTTTGAGCTAGCGGCACCGGGAGTTTTCACCAGGGTGCTCGCTTCATTTTAGCCTTGCTGAGTCAACATGGCATTGTCATCATTGGTCTCTGCATGGTCTCCTTTTATAACCTGTTTTCAGTTTAGAATTAAAGGAAGACGTGTCTATAGTCAGTCACAATCCTGGGGCTGGTTCTGTGCTCATCAGAGGCGAGAATTTTTCAGAAAGGTTGCGGATGCTCCAGGGGGCAGTGAAATGGGTCTTGGCCTCCTTCGAGGCAGCACCGTTTGTCCAGCGGGGTATGGTCATTACATCCGGGTTTTTTTTTAAACTCCTTTGTCAGAGATGGGACACGCCAGACGTGGATCTCCTGATCTCTCAACGCAATCGCAATTGTCGAGGTTTGTGGCCAGGTCCAGAGATCCCTGGGCAGTCGCGTCAGACGCATTGGTGGCCCTGTGGGGTCAGCTCGGCTAATTTATGCCTTTCAACCACTGAGGTTGCTTCCTCGTCTACTCCGCAGAGTAGAGTCAGAAGGAATTCCGGTGATTTTAGTCACCCCAGATTGGCCCAGGCGTCCCTGGTTCGCCGACCTCATGTCTCTGGTGGCGGATATGCCTTGGCATCGGGACATTCTCTCGCATGGTCCCATTCTTCATTCTGCTTTGCAGTCACTGGCTTTAGCGGCATGGCTATTGGAAGCCAGGTACTGAGGGACCGAGACCTTGTTGGTTTTGGTCATTTCAACCATGTTGAGAGCACAGAAATCTTCTTATAGGAAGATCTACTATCGCACATGGAGAGCCTACTTCTCTGTGGGAGGTGATGGATTGGCATCCACGGACTTATTCGGTTTCCAGGATCCTGCTGTTTTTTTATTTATTTTTTACAGCGTGGAGAGGATCAGAAACTTGTCTTAAGCACCATTCGGGGCAGTTTACAGCCTTGGCTGTTTTCTTTCTGCGACGCCTGGTGTCTCTTTAACAAGTAAGTACGTTTGCGCAAGGGGTTCGACAGGTGGCTCCTCTGGTGCGACCGCCACTACCTCCGTGGGTTTTGAATCCGGTGCTCTGGGCGCTACAGAAACCTCCCTTTAAGGACGTTAGGGAAATTCCTCTTTTGTCTCTTTCTCAGAAGGTGGCCTTCCGGGTAGCCATCACAGCTGTCAGGAGGATTTCTGACTTGGCAGCCTTGTATTGCAAGTCCCCATATTTGGTCCTCCAATGGGACAAAGCGGTGCTATGACCGCAGCCTTCTTTTCTTCAGAAGGTGGTTTCGGCCTTTCACCTGAATGAGGACATGGTACTTCCACGTTGTGTCCTCGGCCATCGCATTCCAAGGAGATTGCGCTACTTTCTTTAGATGTGGTACGTGCCCTGCGGGTGTACCTGTCTGTATCGGCTCCGTTCCGGAGGTCTGACTCCCTGTTTCTGTTGGTGTCTGGTCCGCAGTAGGGCCTGTCGGTCTCGTCGGCCACCATTGTTTGGTGGGTCAGGTGGACCGTCATCCAGGCTTATGCCCTTGAAGGGCAGGCGCCTCTTTTTCCCGTTAAGGGGCATTCGACCTGGTTTTTTGGTGCCTCTTGGGCTTTCCGACATCAAGCATCTGTATCACAGGTGTGTAAGGCGGCGACCTGGTCGTCCGTTCACATTTCTT
This sequence comes from Rana muscosa, assembly GCA_029206835.1. Lineage (NCBI taxonomy): Eukaryota > Metazoa > Chordata > Amphibia > Anura > Ranidae > Rana > Rana muscosa. The sequence goes on from CM055118.1 coordinate 739,834,253, forward strand.
TCACATTATTCAAGGTTGATTTGCATGCATCTTTGGATGCTAGTTTTCGGCCGCAAAGTTTTGCAGTCGGCTGTTTGAGGTTGCACCTCCTCCGTTGAGGAGCTCTGCTTCTTTGGGGTGAAAATGTTTTTTGTTTGCTGTGCCCACCCCTCATTTTTTTGACACTGCTTTGGGATGTCCCAATGGTCATGAATTAAGGAGCTGTGTCCGTCCATGGACGAAGAAGAGAAAATAGGATTTTTGAAAACACCCTAAAATGCTTTTCTCGATTCGTCCATGGACAGGCACAGCACCCACCCCTCCTTTTTTAGTTTGTACTGCTTTACTACGAACTGAGGCTGCTGACTGCAGGTAGGAGGGTTATGTACGGAGGGGCCGCCCCCTGGGCGGGGCTGTTCAACTCTGTTAAAGTTACATGTTTTAAGATAACTAACATGTTCTGCCTAGTCCTCTCCTCTGAACAGGAACATAACCCAACAGTCATAAATTAAGGAGCTGTGTCCATCCATGGACGAATCGAGAAAAGGATTTTACGGTGAGTACAAAAATCCTATTATTTTATGTATTTTTTCTAAATAAATGTATATTTTTTTATAATTACCTTGCCTAATTTCTGGATACCGAGATAGTCCTCAACACTATTGGCGTCTCAGGGCAACACTTTGGAGTAGCCCTTGACAATTTCTGTCTTCCTTTTCATTGTCTTTTAAAGAAAAAAAATTATATTACGACTGGAACACCACTTTAACTACTTTTGCACGATTGCTGTTACTTTTGCACTGCAAAATTATTTTATGAATAGCTTTCTTAAGTACTATGAAAGTATTGGCTTTCTAAAACAAAATAATTTTTTCTCCTTTTCATAAACATGTACACCTACCATTTGTAATAAAATCAGTTGAACATCATTGTTGTTCCAACCGTGATTTGGTAAGCTAAAACCCATAGCAATTGAAATGTATATAACTGGCAACAAAGACGCATTCAGATAAACCATAGATCTTTAGTTACCTTATTGAATTGTATAAAGTAAAAAACTGCTTATCTTCCTTAGCAGGAGACTGTTGTTCTTGTTCTTTGGAGTAAAAGAAGGTTTTTTTTATTAAATAAAAGGCTTACAGTCTATTTCTTAAAACATGGCCCTAAAGGTTTTTTTCCCTGCTCCTGGCTTTATTGTAAGATGATAAAGCTTGGTGTAAAACAATGAAATAATCACTATCAATTATTGTCTGCATGTTGTAGTTTCATGCATAATTAAAGATGGACAAAGGCAGCTGTAGACAGCAGTGAGAAGCCTAAGTGAGAGACCAGAAGCCTGGCGTTGATAAACAGGATTTCTAAACATCTCATAAACATTTATCGTTCCGTTTTTCAATTAAAGGATTTACTGGTGTGTGTTCTCGCCATCCACCAACAATTGCTTACAATAAATGCTGCTTTAGGACATAAATGAATGAGCATTAAAAGTCAAAATGCTTGGTGAAATTCAGATAAATGGGGTTAAGGGATGTTTACTAAAAATAAAAATGATTCATAATAATATTTGTCTAAAGATGCCACAATCAATCAAGTGTGGTTTTATGCAAACACATCTGCTTTGAAATTGTTCTTTTTCAAGTGTGGGCAGGAAATTTTATAAAGCAGAAGAGTACTTTTTTTTTATATATAAAACCTGTATCCTAAACATCTTTGTAAATTGCATTTGTGGTTCTGTGAAAGTTTTTTTATGCACTTGAATAGATCCCTACAGATTTGTTGAGACTTGTAGAGAAGCCTAAAATGTATGGATCACAACTGCCTGAAATTCTGAATAGCAATCTGCAATTAATTCCTAATTAAAGCGGAGTTTCACCCAAAAGTGGAAGTTTAAGGACTCCTCACCCTTTTTTTTGGGGGGGGGGGTACCTAGTTTTGACAGGTACCTGCTCCAACTTCCGCTAGGGCCACCTAGGTGACTCGAGCAGAAGTTCTCCTCTCCTTCCCTGCAAGCTTCTGGGACACGTCACAGGTCCCAGAAGATTGCCCGGCCATTAAGGTGGCCCAGCGCAAACTTGCGCATGCGAAGTGCACATACAGACTGTGAAGCCGCAAGCTGTCACAGCCAGGTGCCCACCCTTGTGATGCTGGCGCTGGGGAGAGGCGAGAGAGAGGACCGAGGGTTCGGGCGGCCGCATCGCTGGATCGTGGGACAGGTGAGTGTGTGTTTATTAATAGTCAGCAGCTACACTTTTTGTAGCTGCTGACTTTTAATAAACACAAAAAACATCTGGAACTCCGCTTTAGAATGTTGCTAAACCTACAACAGTAAAATCAATCTATATACTAAAAAGACATATATATTTTACCACCCGTCAGTGACAAACAATTGTCTAATGCAGCGCTCTTATTAATATTAAAATCAATAAGGATCCCTATTGTCCTGAAAATAATAGTGAGAAATCCAGAGCACCCGATAAGGCGAGTAAATCCTGATAGATACAGTTCAATATATCACATCACAGTATTCCTTAGATATTTTCCAATCAACTATGCATCCTCCTCACACGTTACTCCAGAAAGACGTATCACAAGCTCCCCATAGGGATTGCACTCACCAGATCACGGCGGGTAATAAGCCTCCAAAGAAATCCAAACACAGGCTGCAGTGGAGGGATGATTTCTCAAGATATCCGCGGGTCTCGGCTGGTGATAAGCCTCATACGAAATCCCAGTGCAGGATGCAATAGACAAATGATACCTTCTCTGGATATCCTCAGCTTCTACCCGTTGCTTTTGTTATTGTTTTGCCGGCAAAACAATAACAAAAGCAACGGGTAGAAGCTGAGGATATCCAGAGAAGGTATCATTTGTCTATTGCATCCTGCATTGGGATTTCGTATGAGGCTTATCACCAGCCGAGACCCGCGGATATCTTGAGAAATCATCCCTCCACTGCAGCCTGTGTTTGGATTTCTTTGGAGGCTTATTACCCACCGTGATCTGGTGAGTGCAATCCCTATGGGGAGCTTGTGATACGTCTTTCTGGAGTAACGTGTGAGGAGGATGCATAGTTGATTGGAAAATATCTAAGGAATACTGTGATGTGATATATTGAACTGTATCTATCAGGATTTACTCGCCTTATCGGGTGCTCTGGATTTCTCACTATTATTTTCAGGACAATAGGGATCCTTATTGATTTTAATATTAATAAGAGCGCTGCATTAGACAATTGTTTGTCACTGACGGGTGGTAAAATATATATGTCTTTTTAGTATATGTGTTTATATAATTTTGAATGTAGCTGCTTAGTATAAAAATAGTGACATAGATGAACTTGTCTGTGTCATTATAAGGAGATCTAAGGTGTGTTCAGAATTGGAATAAGGTCCATAGCGCTGGGTATAAAGAGAACTAGGTTGCGCATTAGTAAGTTTTCTTTGTCTGTGTTTAAGTAAAATCAATCTATATATGCACTAAAGCATGCTTGTTATACTCACTGTGGAACCTAAGGGGTTAATCCTCTGCATTGTATAAAAAGGCTGTTTGATCCTGTCTTCTCTGTACCTCCCCTTCTTCCACAGTCCCGTGTCCTTATTGAACAGAGGCTATGGGACAAGCTGCACAGGCTCAGTTTGGTGTGTATCGCTAGGGAGTTTTTTTTTCTTGGGAGAGTGAATGTGATCAGCACAGGCCCAATCAGCACTGTCCAGACAGGGTTAGGGGTCCTTCAGCCTTATAGGACAGTCAGAACAGAATGAAAACTCCTCCTACAAGCTTTAACCAGTCACTAATAGAAGTCACAAGACTGCTCTAACTGCTGATGAGAAAAGGTATTGAGCTGTTTATATTTGCTAATACAATTGCATTTCCATGTTCTGCGAACAGTAGAATACCACATATAGTGAGTACACGGTCCTGGGTTTAGTAACACTTTAATGACCTGCAAATGCTACAGACATTTTTGCATAAAAACAGGGTTTCTTACTTCCCAGTTCCCATATATCATAAAACATGTTCAGATTGGCCAAGTACATCCATCTCTGTCCAGTCCCTATTCTGCTGTGCAGAATCCCAAATATTTACTTCTTTAAAGCACACTTACATGGACGGTTAGTGCCAATATGGGTGAATACAGAGTGGAGGTTTGGGAACCAGAGCCAGGTTTGTAGCTCTCCTACAAATGTGTCAGTTTACCCTATATTGGCACTAATAACCTTTGAAACGTCTATGGTAGTGGTTCACTATGGACCACTGGTAGTCATACACAAGCAACTGAAAATTGAAGGCCCATCATGTGGGGCTTTCTCATTTATGATTTGCCAGGGAGGCCACGGTGCAGTGGGCGCCCAGCTTTAGAACACAGAGTGAACACAGAGTATTCAGCAATGTAACAGGCACTATTGTGTGCAGTGATCTCCTTGCCAATGGTTACATTATAATACAATTCATGACAATACTACTGACCAGTGACTCGGGGGCACTATTCCTTCTACTGACACAGGAGCACCATTACTCCCACTGAACACTGACAGAGGGTCATTTACAGTATTACCGCCACTGACAATAGGGCATTTATTATTACCATTGACACCAGGGCATCTATTACTCCCACTTATCCATTGAGGCATTTTTTTTATTCCCACTGACCACCTAAGTAGGGGCATCTTTTTTTACTTCCACTGACCACTGACACAGGGGCATTTTTTACTTCCACTGGCCACTAACACTGGGACATTTTGTACTCCCAATGACCACTAACATAAAGGCATTTTTACTCCTACTGTCTAGAAGATCATGCTTGTATGCAGAATGACACATCTATGTGGGTATCTATGCACAGGCTGGCTCGTAGCCTCACATCAGGTGTTACCACTAGCAGTGCATATGCCTGCTGTGAATGCTTGTCCCAAAAGGGCTATTTAAACTGGTTAGCTACACATAGTACTGTCATGTCTACAGCATTACCTATGAATCTGTGATCTGTGACTTCTGGCCTGACTACTTGTTATCGATCCTGCTTGCCTTGCTCTTGCTTTCCAACTGTACTGACCCCAGCTTGCACTGGACTACACTTCTTCATGCTCCATCTGTTCCTGACCTGCTCATCAGTTACTGACTCCAGCCTATACCTTAATCTAATTTATGTTAACAATGTTGTACTTGTTCTGATCACAGTTTGCTGACCCAGCTTGTCTGACTTCTTAACAGTTCTGAGTTCCTGTGCCACAGTTAACCACCAGCCTGAAGTGTTTCTAACAACTCTCTTGTCTACACATCTGCTTGAGCACATTTCTGATGCACTAGTCTACCACCTGTCTGCTGATCCTGTGGTTGTCATTAACTGATTTGGTGTTCCTCCTTGATGTTCCTGTGTCCAGTCTCCTGTCTGTCATCTCTTGAGGGGAAGCTACACATTGCTGGCTGGACCAGAAACATTTGTCTTCCTGTATCATCATCTGCTAAGAACTATGAGGAAGTCATGCCATTCCGCACTCTTATACCTCCTGTTTGCTTTAGCAGGGATCCTGGGCTAGTAATGTAACAAGGGGCTTTCCTCATCTTTTCAGGATCTTCTGCCAGGTATGTGGCACTCAGTTACCTCCATTGCTGGGGCATTATGTACTCCTGCTGACCACTGACATAAGGGCATTTTTGCTTTTAATGACCTCGGATGCTGGGGCATTTTTTTTTACTCCTAGTGACCACAGTCTAGCCTCCAAACAGTGTGACAAAAATGACCTGGCCCTTTGTTTTAAAAGTTAGGGGACCCCTGGTCTATGGCCAGCTTTACACTATACACCTGTTTCATTTTTTACTTTGCAGTCATTTTCCTGTGCAATAGAAGCCTCAATATAAATATGAAGTATGTTTTTTTCCTCTTTACATCAAATAGTTAGCATCACTTCACTTCATATAGTCCAATATCTTTTGTTGCTTTAAGGTCAATTTATCACTAATTTAGTAATTTCAATGCATTTAGGAAGGAAGTTAACTGCTTTTGCATTATTCATGCAAGCAAACTGTACTAAATCAATATGACTTTCCAATGACAATTGGAATAAAAAATGTCTGTTTCAAGTATGTATATATTATAAAAGGGAGTCTAGGATGCTCCACTCATGTGATGAGCTGTTTGAGACAGTATGTGGAGAATAAGTAAGTCATAATGAACAGAGCAGGGGTAGGCAACCTGGAGCCCTCCAGCTGTTGTGGAACTACATTTCCCATGAGGCATTGCAAGGCTGACAGTTACAATTACTCCCAGAGGCATGACGGGACTTGTAGTTCTGCAACAGCTGAAGGGCCCCAGGTTGCCTACCCCTGGTATAGAGTATATACATATAACAAGTTATGCGTATATAACACAAAAATACAAGGACATTCTATTTTGATATATATATTTTTGGCAGATTTAAACTTTTTATTTGGTATTAAGACATTGCTATTATCCTTATCAAGTCCTTTTGCACGCTGTTTTTTCTAAACGCTGTCTACGTTCATTATAGTTACATGAGTGATGTTAGTGTTTTAATAAGAAAAGCTGGGGTTGATTTACAAAAACTGGAGAGTGTAAAATCTAATGCAGCTCTGCATAGAAATCAGCTTCCATTTTTCTTTTTTTTTTGTCAAATCTTAAAGTGGATGTAAACCCACTCTCATCCTTTCTAAACTACTGCCATAGTGCTGATCAATAAGGATATACATGCCTCCTGCATGTATCCTTATCTGTCAAATGTCTCCCCTCTGTCTGTTATAAGAACTGAAAAACTGCAGATTCTGTGGGTGGATCTGTTGTCTGTAGCTCGGTGGGTGGAGTCGTGATGTCAGTAGACTCCCCACCCACCTCTACACTCCCCTTGTCAACATGCATTTTCTCCTGTGTATTCCTTCTGCTATGATCACTAACATCCAGTCAAAATCCAGAAAAGTAACCACATGACTTCAGAAAAGGAGTGGGGGTGGGAATTAAAAAATAATGCCTGTCTAAAGCTAGTGCACGAGATATGTAAATAACCTGTCACTCAAAGCAAGGGGGCGGAACGGACAAAGGGTTTTCTCTGTTTGTCTGTTTTATCTCACTGAACAATAAAAGAGGATTGCTCAGAGCTGGATTAACTCTTTGTGGCAAGACCTGGCACAAATGATAGGAAATGTTATACTCTACATTGTGACAACAACAAAAAAAAAAATTCGGGCTTACATCCACTTTAATTGAAAAAGCTGAAGTTAGAAGCTGATTGGCTACAATACATAGCTGCATCAGATTTTGCACTCTCCAGTTTTAGTAAATCTATCCCACTGCAACATCTGCTACCCTTTAGATATACGTAAACTTTTACCTCACCAAATTTGAATCCCCTATTTTAGAGTATGCATGTGATTTAACTTAGTGCAGACATCTGGGAAGAGCAGTATGCCAATCAAACAAGCCGGAAATAAGATTTACAGCATAGCTCTGTACAATTACAGAGAAAATCACAACTGTAGAAGTTAAATGGAAGGAAAATAGCATTATAATATAAATATATAGATGACACCGAAATCAGTAGATTGGAGAAAGGGCAGGAAACACCCAGAATAGTTGTGTATACTGATGAACCAATTTTGAAAATAAAGCATTTTCCCAAAGTATTATGGTGCTGTATTTTCTCTTTGGTGTATGTACATACTGTATGTACAGTTGCAAAAAAAAGTATGTGAACCCTTTTGGAATGATATGGATTTCTGCACAAATTGGTCATAAAATGTGATCTGATCTTCATCTAAGTCACAACAATAGACAATCACAGTCTGCTTAAACTAATAACACACAAAGAATTAAATGTCACCATGTTTTTATTGAACACACCATGTAAACATTCACAGTGCAAGTGGAAAAAGTATGTGAACCCCTAGACTAATGACATCTCCAAGAGCTAATTGGAGTGAGGTGTCAGCCAACTGGAGTCCAATCAATGAGATGAGGTTGGAGGTGTTGGTTACAGCTGCCCTGCCCTATAAAAAACACACACCAGTTCAGGGTTTGCTTTTCACAAGAAGCATTGCCTGATGTGAATGATGCCTCGCACAAAAGAGCTCTCAGAAGACCTACGATTAAGAATTGTTGACTTGCATAAAGCTGGAAAGGGTTATAAAAGTATCTCCAAAAGTCTTGCTGTTCATCAGTCCACAGTAAGACAAATTGTCTATAAATGGAGAAAGTTCAGCACTGCTGCTTCTCTCCCTAGGAGTGGGCGTCCTGTAAAGATGACTGCAAGTGCACAGCGCAGACTGCTCAATGAGGTGAAGAAGAATCCTAGAGTGTCAGCTAAAGACTTACAAAAGTCTCTGGCATATGCTAACATCCCTGTTAGCGAATCTACGATACGTAAAACACTAAACAAGAATGGATTTCATGGGAGGATACCACAGAGGAAGCCACTGCTGTCCAAAAAAACTTTGCTGCACGTTTACAGTTTGCACAAGAGCACCTGGATGTTCCACAGCAGTACTGGCAAAATATTCTGTGGACAGATGAAACCAAAGTTGAGTTGTTTGGAAGAAACACACAACACTATGTGTGGAGAAAAAGAGGCACAGCACACCAACATCAAAACCTCATCCCAACTGTAAAGTATGGTGGTGGGGACATCATGGTTTGGGGCTGCTTTGTTGCGTCAGGGCCTGGACGGATTTCTATCATTGAAGGAAAATGAATTCCCAAGTTTATCAAGACATTTTGCAGGAGAGCTTAAGGCCATCTGTCCACCAGCTGAAGCTCAACAGAAGATGGGTGTTGCAACAGGACAACGACCCAAAGCATAGAAGTAAATCAACAACAGAATGGCTTAAACAGAAGAAAATACGCCTTCTGGAGTGGCCCAGTCAGAGTCCTGACCTCAACCCGATTGAAATGCTGTGGCATGACCTCAAGAAAGCGATTCACACCAGACATCCCAAGAATATTGCTGAACTGAAACAGTTCCGTAAAGAGGAATGGTCAATAATTACTCCACCGTTGTGCACGTCTGATCTGCAACTACAGGAAACGTTTGGTTGAAGTTATTGCTGCCAAAGAAGGTTCAACCAGTTATTAAATCCAAGGGTTCACATACTTTTTCCACCTGCACTGTGAATGTTTACATGGTGTGTCCAATAAAAACATGGTAACATTTAATTCTTTGTGTGTTATTAGTTTAAGCAGACTGTGATTGTCTATTGTTGTGACTTAGATGAAGATCAGATCACATTTTATGACCAATTTGTGCAGAAATCCATATCATTCCAAAAGGATTCACATACTTTTTTTTGCAACTGTACATATTAATGACCAGCTATATACAGGTCCTTCTCAAAAAATTAGCATATTGTGATAAAGTTCATTATTTTCTGTAATGTACTGATAAACATTAGACTTTCATATATTTTAGATTCATTACACACAACTGAAGTAGTTCAAGCCTTTTCTTGTTTTAATATTGATGATTTTGGCATACAGCTCATGAAAACCCAAAAATCCTATCTCAAAAAATTAGCATATCATGAAAAGGTTCTCTAAACGAGCTATTAACCTAATAATCTGAATCAACTAATTAACTCTAAACACCTGCAAAAGATTCCTGAGGCTTTTAAAAACTCCCAGCCTGGTTCATTACTCAAAACCGCAATCATGGGTAAGACTGCCGACCTGACTGCTGTCCAGAAGGCCATCATTGACACCCTCAAGCAAGAGGGTAAGATACAGAAAGAAATTTCTGAACGAATAGGCTGTTCCCAGAGTGCTGTATCAAGGCACCTCAGTGGGAAGTCTGTGGGAAGGAAAAAGTGTGGCAGAAAACGCTGCACAACGAGAAGAGGTGACCGGACCCTGAAGAAGATTGTGGAGAAGGACCGATTCCAGACCTTGGAGGACCTGCGGAAGCAGTGGACTGAGTCTGGAGTAGAAACATCCAGAGCCACCGTGAACAGGCGTGTGCAGGAAATGGGCTACAGGTGCCGCATTCCCCAGGTCAAGCCACCTTTGAACCAGAAACAGCGGCAGAAGCGCCTGACCTGGGCTACAGAGAAGCAGCACTGGACTGTTGCTCAGTGGTCCAAAGTACTTTTTTCGGATGAAAGCAAATGTCATTCGGAAATCAAGGTGCCAGAGTCTGGAGGAAGACTGGGGAGAGGGAAATGCCAAAATGCCTGAAGTCCAGTGTCAAGTACCCACAGTCAGTGATGGTCTGGGGTGCCATGTCAGCTGCTGGTGTTGGTCCACTGTGTTTTATCAAGGGCAGGGTCAATGCAGCTAGCTATCAGGAGATTTTGAAGCACTTCATGCTTCCATCTGCTGAAAAGCTTTATGGAGATGAAGATTTCATTTTTCAGCACGACCTGGCACCTGCTCACAGTGCCAAAACCACTGGTAAATGGTTTACTGACCATGGTATTACTGTGCTCAATTGGCCTGCCAACTCTCCTGACCTGAACCCCATAGAGAATCTGTGGGATATTGGTAAGAGAAAGTTGAGAGACGCAAGACCCAACACTCTGGATGAGCTTAAGGCCGCTATCGAAGCATCCTTGGCCTCCATAACACCTCAGCAGTGCCACAGGCTGGTTGCCTCCATGCCACGCCGCATTGAAGCAGTCATTTCTGCAAAAGGATTCCCGACCAAGTATTGAGTGCATAACTGAACATAATTATTTGAAGGTTGACTTTTTTTGTATTAAAAACACTTTTCTTTCATTGGTCGGATGAAATATGCTAATTTTTTGAGATAGGATTTTTGGGTTTTCATGAGCTGTATGCCAAAATCATCAATATTAAAACAAGAAAAGGCTTGAACTACTTCAGTTGTGTGTAATGAATCTAAAATATATGAAAGTCTAATGTTTATCAGTACATTACAGAAAATAATGAACTTTATCACAATATGCTAATTTTTTGAGAAGGACCTGTATACCCAAAAATAAAAGCCTTTTTTTTCTGTCATAAGGTCAAAATCACATGCCTGTGTATAACAAACACTTACTTTTATCAAAGTATCTAGTGTGCAGTTAAACATTAATATGTAATAATCAGCAAACCGTAAAAGAAGCTATCTAATGCAAATATTTTTGTACTTTTTAGAAAATAATTTGTGTGATTAAGCAACAGTCATTCCTTACGTCTAGAGAAGAAATGGTTAAACACATAGGTGCCACAATGTTTGGTCAGGTTTGACAAGCTGGTTTTTGCCTGTCTCAATACATTTATATGGTCAACCTTGCCAAAAAAAAATGCACTGATATGATTCTTGGAAAGAGCTTGCATGATTGGATAATGAATTTATTTATCATTAGATAAACAGAAATGTTAAGGGTCAGTGACAGTCATCAGGACAATTGTAGGATGTTTTTCAAGACTCCAGCACATAAATCAGATTCAGCTAGGATGAGCTCATAAATATATTGCAGATGCTCAGTAATCCTTTTAATGGATAACCAGATCCCAATTACTGATACTAAAAAAAAAAAAAAATAAATAAAATTATGATAGCTGCCAAATTATGACACATCTACATTTCACTATGCCCATATAAATTAGGTCATCAGTACTGTAATAGGTCAACATATTTTCAAGTGCTAATTCATAAATGTAGTAGCATCCTGTGCTGGTAGTATCGGCAAGGGGCTCCCAGCTTAAAGACTATGTGAAAACTTTAAAGGCTCCTTAAAAAATTACTTCCATCCACCTGAAGTAGTAATTCCACTCCTCCTACTAACTTGGCTGGCCAGCAAATGAAAGCGACTTCCATCCAACCTGGCTCACATTGTCATGGGAACCGCAGCTGTGTACAAAAAAAACATTTATTTATTTTATTACAGGTACTTATATAGCACTGTCAATTTATGCAGCACATCACATATGTATATTTCACATTCACATCAGTCCCTGCCCTCAGGGAGCTTACAATCAAAGTCCCTAACTAGCATTCATACATACACATACTAGGATCAATTTAAACAGGAGCCGATTAACCTACTAGCATGTCTTTGGAGTATGGGAGGAAAGCCACGCAGGCAGAGGGAGGACATGCAAACTCCAGGTAGGTAGTGTCGTGGTTGGGATTCAAACCGGTGACTCTAATGCTGCTAGGCAGAAGTGCTAACCAGTAATTTAGCTTTACAATACTGGCATGTCAATGATTAGGCACAATGTGATAGATAAATGGGCTAGATAAAGTGATAATGCTCAATGAAAGAATCCTCCAGAAAAATCCTCCATCCCATGACATACTGGCAGAGCAGAAGGACTACTTCACGTGGGTGGAACTCATGATGTCTTCAGTTTCTAGAATGCATGCCATTTGTTCTCAGTATATGAAACTGTTCTGTCTCCACACTTATAGATAGATGCCATTTTTCAGACGAAATTCCGTTCAAGCTGTCTTGCATACACACTGTCACACAAAATTCCGACCGTCAAGAACGTGGTGACGTACAACACTACGTTTTCTTCGTCAGAGTTCCATACAGACGAACGGAATTTCCGGTAGAATTTTTTTCTGTTGGAAAAAAAGAGAACATGTTCTCTTTCTAACTCAATCGGAATTTCCGACGGAAAAAGTCAGATGGGGCATACATACGGTCAGAATATCCAATGAAAAAACTCTTTCTGACTTTTTTCCTCGGAAATTCCGACCGTGTGTACGCGGCATAAGGAAACTTGTATGTTGTTTGAGCAAGTCCTTAAATGACACAAGGATAACACATTCAGTCTGGTTCAAACATGAGACACCAGGTAACAGTCTATAGGCATATCACAGTTCTTGTATTGAAAAGAAACGACACCACAGTGACTTCTTAAGCATATGTGAGGCCCACCACCGAATAACAAAGCCGCTTACCAGAAGGCAAGCACAATGGAGCAGTCGGCTTTAGCCCAGCCAGGGCCTTTGATCCCGGGAAGGATGTGTCTCATATGAGACGGAAGCTTACGAACAAGAATTTCTCCACACTCGTGCAAGTAGATCAATATACGCATGTGTAAAGGAAAACAAGGGGAAGGACCATAGCGTAACTCCGTATGGATACATTTATTCAAAGTAGTAATTTATACTTACAGCATAAAACGTTAAAAACTACATATATATAGTGCCGGCCGTTCATTGAGAACGTCTGTTTGATGATGAAACGCGTATGGTTGGACGCGCAGTGACGTCACCACGCTGAACTGAGGAGGAAGGGCTCCTGTTATGCCGGCCGGCACTATATATATGTCGTTTTTAACATTTTATGCTGTAAGTATAACTTACTAATTTTAATACATTTATCCATAATGAGTTACGCTATGGTGCTCCCCCTTGTTTTCCTTTACACATGCATATATTGATCTACTTGCACGAGTGTGAAGAAATTCTTGTTCGTGAGCTTCCGTCTCATATGAGACACATCCTTACCGGGATCAAAGGCCTTGGCTGGGCTATAGCCGACTGCTCCATTGTGCTTGCCTTCTGGTAAGCGGCTTTGTTATTCGGTGGTGGGCCTCACATATGCTTCTGAAGTCACTGTGGTGTCGTTTCTTTGCAATACAAGAACTGTGATATGCCTATAGACTGTTACCTGGTGTCTCATGTTTGAACCAGACTGAAGGTGTTATCCTTGTGTCATTTAAGGACTTGCTCAAACAATTTAATTTCATTTCTACGCTTGGCGCAGCTTTTTTATTTTTGTTCATGCTGTCTGTGTTATCTCACTTATAGCTCCTGCCTATATTTAGTAATTATTTTTCCTGGTTAGCGCAGTTTTCCTCTTTTTATATTGCTATGTAAATGCATCTTTTTGAGTATGATCTAGCATGCCTAATGTATATAAAGGTTAATGCGATCCAGGTGTTGTGATTTTTCTCAACGATAAGGTAAGCATTTATTTGATTTACTTTTGGTTAATTTGTTTGTCACCTTGAAAATTGGGTCCTCTATGGCCCCTTATTCATAAATGTATGATGTTTGCTTTCACTCTTTTTGTTACGGCTTTTGTAATATGACCTCATTTAAACTTTGAAGTCGAATTAAGTAAGTGCTTTTTCTCTTTACAAAGCCAGGGTTCTAACCCTTCACCGCTCTATATATACGCTTTAAGATTATTTCTAAAATGCTTGAGTCTACTATTTTAATAGCTAATTTATTCTATAGAATAATATTTTTAGGTTCCAATAAATTTTGCCCGTACAGGCTTCTTAAATACAGAGAATCAAAAACATTACATAACTTTTTGGGATCAACTGAGACGTTAAAATTACCATCAAATTCTAAATAAGGTAGAAATACTAATGCACAAACCAAAAAATATTATATCAAGAGTGAGTGGCTGCCAACATGAAAGATTGTTCCCACACAATGATAAATTGATAACTAAATAAATGTGTCGCTTACTCAATAACCAATTGCAAGATGACAATCCAAAAAATAAGTGAAAATGATGAATAATTACCATGACGTTTCCTCAAACACAATAAAAAATGTGCAATAAATTTCAAAGTGAAATGCAATAAAATTTTCTGAATAATTAACATGACATACAAACACAATATAAAGTGCAATAGCTTACAAAATGACAATGCAATACAATAAGTGCAAACGATGAATAAAGTAATAAATCCAATAAATGTGCTCAGTCAAAAAATGTATTTAATATAAATAAAATGCTTGTGCAAAAATAAATATAAATAAGTGCAAAAAATCCAGTTCATAAAAATGCTTCCACCATCCGTAGTGCGCTACTAATATGCCCCAGCCTCTAACCTCAGATTTAGACCCCTCCAGGTCTAGTCGCGCCTTTGTTAATAAATGACTCTGATATCCAGAGCAGCAACCGAATTTCACTAGTAATGATAATCTCCTTAGGAACCTTGACTTCCCTCCATTCAAAGCTCACATGTAACATAAAGAAGTCTCCATTGTCCAGTAATCCAATAAAAATATTTTATTAAACAGCAGCTAACTCACATTTAAAGTTGCAGTGATCAGCTTCTCACACATCAGAGACTTCATCCAGCTCCTCCCGATGTGTTGCGTCACAGATCACGTGACTTCATCAAGGGTTTGACCATTAAATTCTGCCTCAACAAACCTGTTTCAGGGAGAAACCCTTCAAGAAATGCTTAAAACCGAAAATATTTCCAGTTATGGCAAAATTAAATAGAAATTCTGCCCTAATAAATGTATCTACAGTGTGTGTATAGTCCTGTTAATCACCCTACAGCCATAGCAGCTAAAGTAGAAGTTATTTTACATATCCTTTACATTAAAAGAAAATAAAGGTTAAAATACCTGTAAAACATCTTGATAAGCATAATCCCAACAAATAAAATGAATCAAATATTTGCTTAATGAGGTAAATGTGTTAAAAGTTACAGTTACAGGATGCTCTGGGTCCTTAAAACTGATATCTAAAGCTATATACTGGCCTGTGTTGAGTAGCTATAGTTATAAGACAAGTCATGTTAAAATGTGTGGGCAGTTTAATTAACTTTGAGAATTTAGAGAAAGCCTTAGGGCCACTTCACACTGTGTTGAAGTAATGAGCTGCAAAATGCTTGATTTTTCACACATTACTGCAATGCACGGTAACAGATACACTGTGCTATATTACAGTGTCATTCATTTTAAATAGCACCCCAGTAAATTGTTACTAGGGATGAGCCGAACACCCCCCCCCCGTTCGGTTCGCACCAGAACCTTCAAACGGACCGAACGTTCGCACGAACTTTAGAACCCTATTAAATACAATGGACACGAACGTTCGAAATCTAAAGTGCTAATTATAACGCCTAATATGCATGTTATTGTCCTAAAAAGGGTTTGGGGACCCGGGTCCTGCCCGAGGGGACATGTATCAATGTAAAAATAATCTTTTAAAAATGTCGTTTTTTCGGGAGCAGTGATTTTAATGATGCATAAAGTGAAAAAAAAAGTGAAATTTTCCTTTAAATATTGTACCTGGGGGGTGTCTAAAGTATGCCGGTGAAGTGGCATGTGTTTCCCTTGTTTAGAACTGTCCCTGCACAAAATTACATTTCTAAAGGGAAAAAAAGCCATTTAAAACTGCTTGCGGCTTTAATGTAATGTTTGGTCCCGGCAATATGGATGAAAATCATTGAGAAAAATGGCATGGCTACCCCATCACCAAGAATTGTAATTGCATGCCCCTGTTGAACAGGGGCTGAAAAATTGGGCCTTAGGCACTGGTGCCACAACACTGTAACCCCTCACAGATAGTGTACTTAGAGCGCAGCAATGAGCCCTGTTGCAAAGTATTGCATCAAAAATGTAGGCTTTAGGTGTATGCTATGCAAAGCACACAGTAGTACACTAAGTGAAACACTGACTGTCTGCAGCTAGCACAATCACCGGCCTGCCTGTCACAGTATAGAGAATAACTGTATCCAGGTGAGCTTTAGGTGATCGCTATGCAAAGGACACAGTAGTACACTAAGGCTCCTTTCACACTGGGGCGGTTTGCAGGCGCTATTGTGCTAAAAATAGCGCCTGCAAACAGAGCCTAAACAGCGGCTGCTGTCTCTCCAATGTGAAAGCCTGAGGGCTTTCTCACTGGAGCGGTGCGCTAACAGGACATGAAAAAAAGTCCTGCTAGCCGCATCTTTGGAGCGGTGAGAGGAGCGATGTGTTTACCGCTCCTACAGCGCTCCTTCCCATTGAAAGCAATGGGAAACCTTGGTAATGACGCCGGCAATGCGCCTCTACAGAGGCGCATTGTGGGCGGTATTAACCCTTTTTCGGCCGCTAGCGGGGGTTAAAACCGCTCCGCTAGTGGCCGAATACCTCCGAGGCTGGTTTCACACTGGGGCGGTGGGTGCAGTGGCGGTATAGCGCCGCTATTTTTAGCGGCACTATACCGTCGGAATTGCGAAGGTATTCGGACGCTAGCGGCCGAAAAAGGGTAGAGGCGCATTGCCGGCGGTATTACTGCGGTTTCCCATTGCTTTCAATGGGAAGGAGCGGTGTAGGAGCGGTAAACACACCGCTCCTCTCACTGCTCCAAAGATGCGGCTAGCAGGACTTTTTTTCACGTCCTGTTAGCGCACCGCTCCAGTGTGAAAGCCCTCGGGCTTTCACATTGGAGAGACAGCAGCCGCTGTTTAGGCTCGGTTTGCAGGCACTATTTTTTGCATAATAGCGCCTGCAAACCGCCCCATTGTGAAAGGGGCCTGACTGTCTGCAGCTAGCACAATCACCTGCCTGCCTGTCACAGTATAGAGACTAACAGGAACGGATCTATCTAAACTCAATACAGTGTATAAATATATATACAACACCTAGGATGCATATATATCCTCTACACACTGTAACAGCAGCTAACTGACTCGCCTGCCTGCTCTATCTAACTCAATATAAATGACACTGTCTATCTCTCTGAAAGTGCCTCTTTCACAAACGCCAACACACTACACAAGGCCGACTTCCAGGCGGCCTTATATAGTGTGGGGCGTGTACTAAACCCCTTGAGCCATAATTGGCCAAAGCCACCCTGGCTTTGGCCAATTACGGCTCTCCGTTTTTTCCGCGCTGTGATTGGCCAAGCATGCGGGTCATAGTGCATGCTTGGCCAATCATCAGCCAGCAATGCACTGCGATGCCGCAGTGAATTATGGGCCGTGTCACGCAACACGAATTTAGCGCGAACGGACCATAAAGTTCGTTCTTCGTCGAACGATCGAGCGGCCGACGCGAACACGAAGATCATCCCTAATTGTTACAGTCAAGCACATCACACCTGCACAACAGCACATCACAAAGCATGCCGTGTGGTGCGCTGTATTAAGTAAAATGGTTACGTCTCATTACAATCCACTGCGAACAGTCATCCTCTCTCTCCCCCTCACCCGCTTGTGAGTTCTATTTGCTTATTTGACTTTATAAATTGTGCTACACTATGCCGGTTTGTTTGTTTTTTCCCTTCCTATTTTACAGATTGTGGATTTCCAGCCCACAAATGAAAGCAGCCTTGCCAGCATCACAGTGTCAGCCATGTTCTACTAATTGACATTTTTATTCCTATACCTCCGGGAATAAATATCTTTCAATACCTTTTTTTTACCTGGTATATGACATTTTATCACTATAGGATGGGCACAGTGTTAGCGTTGTAGTGTTTTTTGGTTATACAGCGCCATACAGTGCCAAAGAAAAGGTGAGTCTTGTCGTATTAAACAAGATCTGCTCTTTTATATTTTAAAAAGTCATTATTTTTTGTTATCTAATTAAGTGGGAGTTGGTTTTAAAAAAAAAAAAACATGATTAAAGTGGCCAAAAACTATTATAATATACCATTAAAAAGGATGCACATACAATACTACAATGAAAAATATATTGCTTTATTTAAGATTTTTTTAGACTCCTTAGTAATACATTTTGGTTGTGATTCTAGATAGGCACAGGCTGCTGAGCGCTAAATAAAAGTGTAGCAATAGAGGCTGCCAGGATGAAAACGTGTTTCACTATCTCTCCTCCTGCTTACAATGGCTTGAATGAATAGTGTGATATCCTTATTTTGGAGAAAAACTAAGGGACAGATTTATCAATTGTAGCACTAATTGCTATTTTAGCCACTGGTCTCATAAATATGCTAATCAGAGCGGCTGTTACATACAGTATGAAGAAGCCAGCAAATGGTGGACTGAATGAAATGGAAATGATTATGCATCTTGGCCTTTTGTGCTACTTTGTGTTGGTATGGTTGCAGAATGTATGCCATCAATTTCCCATTTAAGGGCACTGCTTTCTATTTTTATCCTTCTTAACCTTGTATTTGCCAAAAAAAAGTGCGCGCATGCTTACATGCGTCTAAGATATTACTTGATAATATAATTTAATAAACATATTATAAATAACAGTTTTACAGTTCTTGCTGTGAACCAGCTCTTACAAAAAACCAACCATTTAATACAGTGAAATGCTAGAAAATTAAAATAAATAAATCATACTGAAATGGCTATCCCTGGTGGAGCATAAAATATTGAACTAAAACAGGAAATGCATTAATGTTTCTAAGACCATTCACATTTCTTTATCAGCTGGTTTTTATTCTATTTAATATTACACAAGTATATCACACTGTTTCCAATAATGTTCCCCTACAAAATACTTCTGTCATTTTTTGCGCACAGTAAAAAATCAAAGCCTGTTTTCTATGGCATCTCAAATAACACTATAATAGGGTATATCGTTATTATTGTAAAATCTATATTTCTGCTGAAGTACTCAAGGACAGTCAGATTCACAAGCAAGGCATCGCTAAAATTCAAGGTTAAAATCTGCATTAAAAGGATCGATGAATCAGTTCACACAGAAATCATTACATAAGAGAATTCCCAATTAAATAGCAATGTGCACATTTAGTAAATTCATTTTAATGTTTTAGCAGAATGTGTTTGGTTATAGTTTTTTTTTTTAAATGCATAATGATTTTGTGATTTTTCTTTATTTTACCAACTTATTTTATTTTTACTTTACTTTTGTAGCGCCCTACTCCTGTTGGGTAGACGCTATATGTTAAATTTAGTTGTCAGAGCTGTAGTTCAGCTCAGAAAGAATTATGTAAATGACTGGCTCTGTTTCAGTCTAGCTGGGCTGCGCGTTTTCCACCTGACAGTAGGTGTCACTGTCACCACGGGTCAGGGTTGGAAATGCAGCAGGCTAGGTGTATTGGGTATTCCTTTCCTAGAAGTGGCTCAGGGGGCATGGTCAACCCGCTGTTCATTCTAGGAGGAGGTACTTAAGAGGCAGAGACCGCTCTTTCGGGGTTCGTTGCCGAGGGTCGTTGCCGAATCCTGACCTGAAGGCCCTCCTGGCCTCAAGGATGTGCGAGCCATTTTCGGCCTCTGGGCCTGCTGGCCCGAGGCTCTGCAACTGAGAAGTAGGCCCAGGTGTTGCTGGGGCCTACTAGCCCAGGGATGGTCCTACGCGGTCTTGTCTGCGGGAAGAAGCGGAGCAATTGGGGACTCAATTGAAGGACGCATCCTGGCCAGTTTGCCTCACGGTGCTGCCGGACAGCTGAAAGATTCTGGCACCGTGAGCTGTGTACTTCTGAAGGAACTTTTTGCAAAGTGTCAGTGTGGTTACACGATCTTGTGGCGGAAGGTTGTGGAACAACGCGACGGCACTCATCAAGTCTGTGGCAGAGACTTTGAGCGAGCTTCGCACCGGTTGCTAGGCCAGCGAGAGTAGGCCTATCCAGTGGTTGCCGAATCCAGCGTGGAACTGTTTTATCCTCTGGATCTGAGATTGTGCCCGTGATCTGCAAAATAAAGTACCTGAAACTCCCCTATCCCTCTATCCCTCTGTTGGAACTGGTAAAATAAAGCCTTGAAGAAAACGTATCCAAGTGTTGGTGTGAACATTTATGAAAGCTCTTCAAGAAGGATCCCTGACACGAGTGCGGTGAACAGAAAAGGTAACGGTAGGCCCAAAACTTTAAACCAGCAGCTCCTACGGGGGTAGTGCTACACTTTTATTAACAATTAAATCAAATAAAGATGTTACAAATATTTTTTTTTCTAATGGTAAAATATGAAACAATGCATGTTGATGTGTTAAAGGAGCTGAAAATCTCCTCTCAATACATTTTCTGAATATTCACTTAATTCAGACATGTGCAGTTGAAATAGGAAAACAGGAAACTTCCTTTCACATGATTGGGGAATCAAAGTGAATGTTCACAAAGCCTGTTGTATAAAGGTTCCCAACATCTTTAGTAAACCCTATTTGGGAGATTTTCCATATCTTCCTTTCGGTGAACTCTGTTTAACTGGGAAACAGACAAAAGGGAAATACTTTTTATTGGGGTACCTCTTGCTATGGCTCAGTGCTGTCTGTCTACCTGTTTTGGTGGTTTTCACAAAATCCCCACAGCCCCTTCCTAATTAATTTATTGGCACCACAGGGACAAGAAAAGAGGGAAGACATTAACCCTTATATAAAAATTAAAAAAAATTAGTGGAGTAAGGTTTCAAAGCATAAGCATACCAGTAATTTTATCCTTTAACAAAAATCATTAACCATAAACAAAGATTTGAGTTATTTTACTGTATTTTTCATCCCACCATGCTCAGTATGTTCTTGGAATGGCCCACTTGTTGGTTCACCCAAACTTCATTCCCTTTTTAGTCTTTAATAAAAAAAACTAAAGAAAACAGCAAGCCAACCTAAATGGAAATTGACTATGTGTTGTTCACCTGCATTCCACAGATTGTACAGAAGTTGACAGAAACCAACAGGAACACAGTCTGGAATTTATTCTATCCTTAAAACATAAAATAAAAGACAAAAGAAAGAAAAAGTAATGCTAATGTTCATTTGGACCTATTGGAAAATAAAAGCAATTTTCTTCTAGCATTTATGATAAAAGGACTTTTAAGCAGTGCCATGCTGCTGCAGGTGCCAGAGCCCTTGCCATTGCAGCAGTGTAAAATTAATAAAAACTGTAAGCAAGAAAAGAAAGAGGTTTCATGTAAGAAGACACATACAATAGTCACTTGTGTCATAAACCTGTAAATGCTAACAATTTTGTATACTTTGACTTTAGATCCACTTTAAAAACAGAATGGGCATTTGTACATGACTTGACCAATCTCTTGATTTAATATGATTATTTTTATTATCCGGTACAACCACATAGACTTGCCCAAATGTACCCTTTAGGATGGTTGCTTGTTGTATATATACTTTTGATTTTAATATAAATGCTTTTGATTTTTCATTTATTATTTGTACAAGCCATGCAATATTTTCATGAAAGCATTGTTCATTTATGGATACAGAATTCAGTATATCTGAGACTGGGTTATACTGTCATCTACAGAAGGATCTCAACGCTGGCAGGCAAACAATAAAGCTGTTGTCCAGCCATAACCATACTCACTCCCAGCATGCTTCAGTGCAAGTTTCCTAGGATGGACAACTTTTTTTATTTTGGGATAAGTTTACCCCTTTTTATTAGCCATTTTGTTTGCTTTATTTTTTTAATCAATACTTTTTTTTTCAATTAAGATATCATCTACTTTTTGCTAGGTTGGGATCTGAAGCAGCTATCTGATTTGGGTAATCCTCAGTGATGCCTTTGAAACTCGCTGGATCTAGTATTGTGGAGCCGGTTTAAAATGTGTTTTTTTGCCACTGGTCTCTGCCAGTGTTGACTCCCACACCTTCTGGTACTGTGTTAGTGAGCCTCAGAGTGCTTTACGGGTCCAAAATCATGGCACAGCCTTTGGTTAGTGATGTCGCGAACATAAAATTTTCCGTTCGCAAACGGCGAATTTCCGTAAATGTTCGCGAACGGGCGAACCGGGCGAACCGCCATAGACTTTAATAGGCAGGCGAATTTTAAAACCCACAGGGACTCTTTATGGCCACAATAGTGATGGAAAGGTTGTTTCAAGGGGACTAACACCTGGACTGTGGCATGCCGGAGGGGGATCCATGGCAAAACTCCCATGGAAAATTACATAGTTGACGCAGAGTCGGGTTTTAATCCATAAAGGGCATAAATCACCTAACATTCCTAAATTGTTTGGAATAACGTGCTTTAAAACATCAGGTATGATGTTGTATTGATCAGGTAGTGTAAGGGTTTACGCCCGCTTCACAGTGACAGACCAAACTCTGACAGACCAAACTCCCCGTTTAACGCACTGCAAACAGTCCATTTGCACAACCGCAAGGCTTTAATGATCAACTTAGATGATCACAAAGAAAATTAATGTTTTTTCTATGCAAAATTATCCAGCCGATCGCTTTTGGTCTGTTCACAATGAAGCAACAACCTTATCATCTGGGGTGTGCCAACATTGCCATTGCCAACACACTCACAGAGGTGGTCGCTTTATTGTGATACGCAAGCCCCTTCACCACAACAAGGTAAAGATCACGAAGGGGAATTGACACATGTATGTGCTTTTTTTTTTTGTTTTGTTTTTGCAGCCACAGTGCAGCACCAGAGGCCAGAAAATTTAGGCATGTACACGTGCCTGAAAAATCAGGTATTGTTTCAGCCGCTGCTGTAGCAGCGGCCAGAAAAAATTATGTTTTCCAGGCAGAAAGTGCCCTAAAACATTGCGGCTTGAACCCTAGTAGGTGGCGGATAAGTCACGCAAGTCATCCGGCATGCAGAGATAAAATACAGCAGCGTGTGGACCATTTTTAGCCCAAGGCAGCTCATCTCATCAGGCCTTTTTTAGTCAAATGTATCGCCCACTGTCAGTCCCTTCGGAATCCATGCCTCATTCATCTTAATAAAGGTGAGGTAATCTAGACTTTTTTGACCTAGGCGACTTCCCTTCTCAGTGACAATAACTCCTGCTGCACTGAAGGTCCTTTCTGAAAGGACACTTGAAGCGGGGCAGGCCAGAAGTTCTATCGCAAATTGGGATAGCTCAGGCCACAGGTCAAGCTTGCACACCCAGTAGTCAAGGGGTTCATCGCTCCTCAGAGTGTCGATATCTGCAGTTAAGGTGAGGTAGTCTGCTACCTGTCGGTCGAGTCGTTCTCTGAGGGTGGACCCCAAAGGGCTGTGGCGATGCGTAGGACTTAAAAAGCTCCGCATGTCCTCCATCAACAACACGTCTGTAAAGCGTCCTGTCCTTGCCGGCATGGTTGTGGTAGGAGGAGGATTACTTTCACCTCTTCCCATGTTATATTCCCGTTGTGCTGTGACATCACCCTTATACGCTGTATAAAGCATACTTTTTAATTTATTTTGGAACTGCTGCATCCTTTCCAACTTCCGGTAATTCGGTAACATTTCTGGCACTTTCTGCTGATACCGGGGGTCTAGTAGCGTGGCCACCCACTACAGGTCGTTCTCCTTCAGCCTTTTTATACGAGGGTCCCTCAACAGGCACGACAGCATGAAAGACCCCATTTGCACAAGGTTGGATGCCGAGCTACTCATGTCCCGTTCCTCGTCCTCACTGATCTCACTGAAGGTCTGTTCTTCCCCCCAGCCACGTACAACACCACAGGTACCAGATAGGTGACAACGAGCACCCTGGGATGCCTGCTGTGGTTGGTCTTCCTCCTCCTCCTCAAAGCCACATTCCTCCTCTGACTCCTCTTCCTCAGACTCCTCTTCCAGCATTGCCGCAGGTCCAGCAAGCGATGCTGATAAGGCTGTTTCTGGTGGTGATGGTGATCACAACTCTTCCTCTTCACGCTCATCTACAGCCTGATCCAGCACTCTTCGCAGGGCACGCTCCAGGAAGAAAACAAATGGGATGATGTCGCTGATGGTGCCTTCAGTGCGACTGACTAGGTTTGTCACCTCCTCAAAAGGACGCATGAGCCTACAGGCATTGCGCATGAGCGTCCAGTAACGTGGCAAAAAAATTCCCAGCTGTGCAGAGGCTGTCCTAGCACCCCGGTCATACAAATACTTGTTGGCGGCTTTTTCTTGTTGGAGCAGGTGGTCAAACATTAGGAGTGTTGAATTCCAACGTGTCGGGCTGTCGCAAATCAAGCGCCTCACTGGCATGTTGTTTCGCCGCTGGATATCTGAAACGTGCGCCATGGCCGTGTAGGAACGCCTGAAATGGCCACACACCTTCCTGGCCTGCTTAATGACGTCCTGTAAGTCTGGGTACTTATGCACAAAGCGTTGTACAATCAGATTCAACACATGTGCCATGCACGGCACATGTGTCAACTTGCCCAAATTCAATGCCGCCAACAAATTGCTTCCGTTGTCACACACCACTTTGCCGATCTCCAGTTGGTGCGGAGTCAGCCACTGATCCACCTGTGCATTCAGGGTGGACAGGAGTGCTGGTCCGGTGTGACTCTCTGCTTTCAGGCAAGTCAACCCCAAGACGGCGTGACACTGTCGTATCCGGGATGTGGAATAGCCCCTGGGGAGCTGGGGGTGTGCAGTTGATGTGGAGCAAGACGCAGCAGCAGAAGAGGACTCAGCCGAGGAGGTTATCGAAGAGGATGGAGTAGGAGGAGTAGAGGAGGTGGCAGCAGGCCTGCCTGCAAGTCGTGGCGGTGTCACCACCAACTCCTCTGCAGAGCCACGCATTACATGCTTGGCAGCCGTCAGCAGGTTTACCTAATGCGCAGTGTAGGTGATATACCTGCCCTGACCATGCTTTGTAGACCAGGTATCAGTGGTCAGATGGACCCTTGCCCCAACACTGTGTGCCAGACATGCCATGACTTCCTTTTGCACAATAGTACAGGTTGGGGATTGCTTTTTGTGAAAAAAAAATTTGGCCGGGTACCTTCCACTGCGGTGTCCCAATAGCTAAAAATTTTTTGAAGGCCTCAGACTCCACCAGCTTGTATGGTAAAAGCTGGCGGGCTAAGAGTTCCGACAAGCCAGCTGTCAGACGCCGGGCAAGGGGGTGACTCTGTGACATTGGCTTCTTACGCTCAAACATGTCCTTGACAGACACCTGACTGTGGGCAGACGAGCAGGAACTGCTCAAGGCGAGAGACGGAGTGGCGGATGGTTGAGAGGGGGCAAGGAGGACAGCAGTGGTTGGCGTGGCTGAAGATGCTGGACCAGGAGGAGGATGGTGGCTTTGAGCTTGTGTGCTGCTTGTACTCGTCATCATGTGTTGATCCCATAGGCGTTTGTGATGTGCGATCATGTGCCTTCGCAAAGCAGTTGTACCTAGGTGGGTGTTGGATTTCCCACGACTCCGTTTCTTTTGGCACAGGTTGCAAATGGCATTGCTGTTATCAGAGGCAGACACACAAAAAAAATGCCACACTGCTGAGCTTTGCAATGACGGCATTCTGGTGGTGGCAACAGCATGCGTTGATTGGCGTGCTGTCTGGCTGACCCCGGGTGCCGATACATGCTGTCTGACTGTGCCACTAGCTCCTTGCAATGACCTACCCCTGCTTCCAACTCGTCTCCTCCTCCTCTCTGTCTCCCCATCTGAACTTTCCCCCTGTTCTTCTTCTCTTCGAGCGGGCACCCACGTGACATCCACATCGTCATCATCAACCGCTTCACTTGTATCTGACAACTCAGCAAAGGAAGCAGCAGCGGGTACAACATCATCATCATCACACCGTTCGTCCATGTGTGTAATGCTGCCTGACTGAGACATATCCCTTTTATCTACATCCTCTGGCAATAATGGTTGCGCATCACTCATTTCTTCCAACTCATGTGTAAATAACTCCTCTGACAGATCAAGTGAAGCAGCTGTGGTACTAGTGTTGGTGGTGGTGGCAGGCGAGCGAGTGGTAACTTGAGAGGTGCCCGAAGCTGAGCTGGAGGAGGATGGTGCGTCAAGGTTCCGAGCGGAAGCTGTAGAAAATTGGGTGTCCTGTGTTAGCCAGTCAACTATGTCCTCAGAACTTTTCGAGTTCAGGGTACGTGGCCTCTGAACACTGGGCATTATTCTAGGGCCAAAGGGAATCACAGCACCACGACCACGACGGCCCCTGCGGGGTGGCCTGCCTCTGCCTGTCATTTTTTTATTTTTATTAGTTTAGTTGTACTATGCGTGCAAGCTACTGTGACACCAGATATGAGTGGCACTGTGCACTGGCAGAAGTTGGCAGAGTAGACGCTGTAGGCCTGACACACATGCTGGCAGGCAACTGACTGCTATTCTACTGCAGTGAAAACTGTTGTTTTTTTTTAATGTAAGCTACTGTGACACCAGATATGAGTGGCACTGTGCACTGGCAGAAGTTGGCAGAGTAGACGCTGTAGGCCTGACACACACGCTGGCAGGCAACTGACTGCTATTCTACTGCAGTCAAAACTGTTGTTTTTTTTTTTTATGTAAGCTACTGTGACACCAGATATGAGTGGCACTGTGCACTGGCAGAAGTTGGCAGAGTAGACGCTGTAGGCCTGACACACACGCTGGCAGGCAACTGACTGCTATTCTACTGCAGTCAAAACTGTTGTTTTGTTTTTAAATGTAAGCTACTGTGACACCAGATATGAGTGGCACTGTGCACTGGCAGAAGTTGGCAGAGTAGACGCTGTAGGCCTGACACACACACTGGCAGGCAACTGACTGCTATTCTATTGCAGTCAAAACTTTTGTTGTTTTTTTTTAATGTAAGCTACTGTGCCAGGAAAAAAAAAACCGACTAATGTACTAGCCCTAAAAAGGGCTTTTTGGGGTGCTGTCAGGACGCTGTCCTTACAGCAGAGATCAGATGAGTCTTTCAGGAGTGGAGTGGACACTGAATAAACTGGCCTAGCTATAGATTTCCCTATTAAATCAGCAGCAGCTACACTGTCCCTCCTCTCACTAAGACTGCACCTTGCGAATGAATCTAAAATGGATGCTGTCAAGGAGGTGGGAGGGTCTGGGAGGGAGGGTATGCTGCTGATTGGCTGGAATGTGTCTGCTGACTGTGAGGTACAGGGTCAAAGTTTGCTCAATGATGACAAATAGGGGGCGGACCGAACATCGCATATGTTCGCCCGCGCGGCGAATGCGAACAAGCTATGTTCGCCGGGAACTATTCGCCGGCGAATAGTTCGGAACATCTCTACCTTTGGTGTGACCCAGTTTGTTAGACCCATAATAAGTAGGGATGTTTGGAACATATTTTGCTTTTTTCAGAGGTTGAGTGAATCGCTAACCTAAATGGGTGTTCTGCCAATCCAAAACTACAGCTGTAGTGAGATGTGAAACAATTAGCAGCTGTATGACTAGCACTGATGTAATAACAACCAATGAAGTATCCCCACTATGCCTGCAGCTGTCATTTGGGAATTCCTGGCTGACAGGTGAGTGTAAACAAAGGGACAAGATAGTTTAAAAAATGGCAAAGGTTCCTCATACCTTTTTTCTTGTTAGTTTGTTATTGCGTGGGGGCCCCGTTGACATCCATTCCAAATCTTCATCAAAGAAAAGGGGCGCTATTTTTTGTGTATGTTGACATCTATACCAGACCCTCATCTAGTATAAGGATCTTGTAAAGATGAAGGGAATCCCGGCACTAGCCGGGGATGTAATTTACCAGCAATTGAAACTCCTTTTTTTGGTAAATGTTGCGTTGCGCTGTAGCATGCTGTATACATTGTACAGATGCATCGGTTTGTTATTTTAAAGGAATTTAGAATTTTAACATTGCCTTTAAAAAATTATTAAAATCTCTGCTCCATGCAACATGAAGTTTTTTTTTAATTTTTATTCTTTTTTGCTTCGGCATACAGGGCAAATTCCAGCCTCCATGCCATTTATTTCACAGTCCTTTGCCTATTAGCCTTAAATATGGTCATTAGTGGGTTTTTTTAACATTCAGCTCCCATTCACTTTAATGGGGTTCAGATCAGGCACCCAAATTTGACTATTAATGACTATGCCATTTGGCTGAGCAGTGGGAACTAATATTGTTAATATTGACAGCAACTAGTCCGTTTATTACTGCGGAAAAGGTTAGGATGCTGAGGAATGTTTTGCTGCATCATTAGTGTGTAGCGTGCGAAAACTCCTTGTTCTCTTCTAATTTTTTCCCTTCAGTGCAAAGTAACTTCTTCCAGTCATTAGTAAGGAAAGGCTCTTTCAAAAGAGCTACATCCTAAACATAGCATACTAGAGTCAAAATGTACAGAAGGCAGGACTTTTAAGGCCCACAAACAGTATAACATAATATTTCATAAAATATCACTACTTTATTTATACATAGCTTAAAAACAACTTCAAGGCATAGATTGTACTCTAGATATGGTGGAGATACAACAATTTATCATCAAATTTAAATATGCAGAATGATATATCAAGGCTGATACTGTAACAGTTTGGCTAATCTTAAACTTAACTGAATTTTTCATTAATGTAATTATTTAAGACATACAGTATAGGGATTATTAATGGTTGCTGTCGGATGAGAATGAAGTTTATTGGTTACATTTGTTAGTAGATGTTTTGTTCAAATTATAATTTTTGGTTTCTGTAATATACTTAGAGCCGGTTCACACAGGGGCAATACGACTTTGAGCACGACTTTGCGAGGCAACTTGGACACGACTTGAGAGTGAACCACAGCGCGACTTGGAGTGACTTGAAGTCGCCTCCAGGACAGGCTGTCCCCTGTGTATGGTATGAATCATGAGGGGCAACTCCACTCCAAATTTTAAATAAAAAACCGGCATGGGTTCCCCTCCAAGAGCATACCAGGCCCTTAGGTCTGGTATGGATTTCAAGGGGAACCCCCAACGCCGAAAAAACGATGTGGGGGTCCCCCCAAAATCCATACCAGACCCTTATCCGAGCACGCAGCCCGGCCAGTCAGGAAGGGGGGTGGGGGCGAGCGAGCGCCCCCCTCCTCCTGAACCATACCAGGCCGCATGCCCTCAACATGGGGGGGTGGGTGCTTTGGGGCAGGGGATGCCCTGCGGCCCCCCACCCCAAAGCACCTTGTCCCCATATTGAAGGGGACAAGGGCCTCTTCCCGACAACCCTGGCCATTGGTTCTCGTGGTCTGTGGGCGGGGGGCTTATCGGAATCTGCGAGCCCCTTTTAACCACTTCAATACAGGGCTTTTATACACCCTTCCTTACCAGACCAATTTGTAGCTTTCAGTGCTCTCACACTTTGAATGACAATTACTCAGTCATGCTAGACTGTACCCAAACCAAATTTTTATAATTTTTTTCTCACAAACAGAGCTTTCTATTGATGGTATTTAATCACCGCTGGGTTTTTTATTTTTTGCAATATAAGCGAAAAAATTTAGATTTTTAAAAAAAAAAAAAACTTTTTTTTAGTTTCTATTGTAAAATTTTGCAAATAAGTCATTTTTCTTCATAAAATTGGGCCAAAATGTATACTGCTACATATCTTTAGTAAAAATAACCAAAAAAAGTGTATATTATTTGGTCTCTGTGAAAGTTATAGAGTCTACAAGCTACGGTGCAAATCATTGAAAAATGATCACATCTGATCACACCTGATATACTGAAGGCCTATCTCATTTCTTGAGACCCTAACAAGCCAGGAAAGTACAAATACCCCCCAAATTACCCCTTTTTGTAAAGCAGACATCCCAATGTATTTAGTAAGAGGCATGCTGAGTTTTTTGAAGTTGTAATTTTTTCCCACAATTCTTGGGATTTTTTTGAATTTTTAAAATTTTTATTTTTTTGCACAAAATTGTAATAATAACAAGTTATTTCTCTCACACAGCACATGCATACTTGCAATGACACCCCAAAATATATTATGCTACTCCTCCTGGGTATAGTGATACCACATGTGTGAGACTTTTACACAGCCTGACCACATATAGAGGTCTAACATCCAAGTAGCACCGTCAGGCGTTCTACGAGCATAAATTGCACATCTCATTTGATGACAACCTATCACACTTTTGAAGGCCCTGGAGCACCAGGACAATGGAAACGCCCACAAAATGACCCTATTTTGGAAAGCTAACACCCCAAAGTATAATCTATGAGGCATAATGAGTCTTTTGAACGGTTCATTTTTTTCCAGAAGTTTTTGAAATATGTGGGAAAAAAATGAAAACGCATTTTTTTTATACAAAGTTGTCCATTTATAAGATATTACCAACACATAGCATGTACATAGCATAAATGACACCCCAAAATACATTCTGCTACTCCGCCTGAGTATGGTGATACCAATTGTGTGAGACTTTTACACAGCCTGGCCAAATACAGAGGCCCAACATTGAAATAGCACCTTCAGGCATTCTAGGAGCATAAATTACACATCTCATTTCTCAACCACCCATTACAGTTTTGAAGACCCTGGAGCACCAGGACAATGGAAACGCCCATAAAATGACCCCATTTTGGAAAGCTAACACCCCAACGTAAAATCTATGAGGTATAATGAGTCTTTTGAACGGTTCATTTTTTTCCATAAGTTTTTGGAATATGTGGGAAAAAAATTAAAACGCTTTTTTTTTTTACAAAGTTGTTCATTTATAAGATATTACCAACACATAGCATGTACATAGCAAAAATGACACCCCAAAATACATTCTGCTACTCCTCCTGAGTATGGCGATACCAAATGTGTGAGACTTTTACACAGCCTGGCCAAATACAGAGGCCCAACATTGAAATAGCACCTTCAGGCATTCTAGGAGCATAGTCCATAGGGGGGGGGGGGATTCCGGCGCTCCTAGCGATGTGATGCCTTTAAAATGAATGTAATAGTGGCTCTAATGGCACTTCTAAGTCAATCTGTATATTAAAAAACAAGAGGAGGCAGCCATCCTCAGAGGGTGTCCATGTCCTCTGTCAGCAAGAAGTGTAAAAAAGAAGGGGGTGGAGGTGCCAACTAAATTAATCCTACTGTAATCATTAATGTAAGTATAGTATATATACTTACAGGTTCACTTGAAAATGATGTCCATCGAGGATGGGGGTGTTCTGAGGTCTGTTTGTGCCGCTCTGCTGGCTCTGGCAAAGTTCCCCTCGGCCGTGAGGTGTAGATGTAGATTTTAGCTTGCACGGGCTTCTCTGCGGTGTCACATGACAGGAAGCTCCATGCTCACCAGTCTGGAATGCGGAAGTGATGTCATACAGCAGGGCGGTCCTCCAAACATAGAGTGGAATGTTTCACAGCCAACGAAAATCTACATCTACACCTCACGGCCGAGGGGAACTTTGCCAGAGCCAGCAGAGCGGCACCAACAGACCTCAGAACACCCCCATCCTCGATGGACATCATTTTCAAGTGAACCTGTAAGTATATATACTATACTTACATTAATGATTACAGTAGGATTAATTTAGTTGGCGCCTCCACCCCCTTCTTTTTTACAATTCTAGGAGCATAAATTACACATCTTATTTCTCAACCACCTATTACAGTTTTGAAGACCCTGGAGAACCAGGACAATGGAAACGCCCATAAAATGACCCCATTTTGCAAAGCTAACACCCCAACGTATAATCTATGAGGCATAATGAGTCTTTTGAATGGTTCATTTTTTTACAGAAGTTTTTGGAATATGTGGGAAAACACATTATTATTACCAACACATAGCATATACATAGCAAAAAGGACACCCCAAAATACATTCTGCTACTCGTCCTGAGTATGGCAATACCACATGTGTGAGACTTTTACACAGCCTGGCCACATACAGAGGCCTAACATCTAAGTAGCACTGTCACGTGTTCTAGGAGCATAAATTACACACATAAATTCCTGACAACCTATCACATTGTTGAAGGCCCTTCATATTTCTAACACATAGCATGTACTTTACATACCAATTATAAACCAAAATACATTCTTCTGAGAAAAGGGTAAAGAAAAGATTACCTGCGGTTTTAGTAGTGCAGTGGTCCAAAGAGGAGAGCATCGGTCCAGGCAGCAGGCAGGAACGTGGAAAACGACAGCAAAACAGGCAGCAGGCAGGAATAGTCAGTACAGGTAGAGATGATGTCAGCACAGCCAAAGCATTGGTCCAGATAGCAGGCAGGGATGTGGTCAGCAGCAGCAAAAGGAACAAAGGATCGTCCATGCAGCAGGCAGGAATACTGTCCATAGTTAGTACATGCAGCAGGCAGAGATATGGTCAGCACAGCCAGAGTATTTGTCCAGGGAGCAGGCAGGACCATCAAGCTTAGGGCATCGGTCAGGAAAGAATGGGGACAGGGGTAGAGGCTTCTCCCACCCAAATCGCTTTGAAGCCTCCGGACAACCAGACCCTGTTCTGGGAACACAGAAAACCAAAAACTGTTTTTCTGAACTCAGAACACTATTCTGGAGCCCCTCACATATGTGAGACCCCTGTGTAGCAGGGTGAAAGATCAGTCCAAGGGGGCAGGCAAAAACATGGTCAACAGGCCGAGGTCAGTGCAGGTAAATGGCAGAAATAAACGGTAGGCAGAGGCATAGTCGATACAGTCCAGGGTCAGTTCACGTAAAAGGCAGAAACATGGCGGATAAACAATGCAGACGGTAGGCAGAGGCATAGTCGAGAAACAGGCCAGGGTCAGTTCACATGGAAGACAATGATATGGTTGGTTGAGGCAGGGAAATATTCAGGACAGAAATTGAAAACAGGGAAATGGCAGTATTAGAAATATGGGCTAATAGTTTTCGAGAGTGTGATATCGCTTGAAGCATTGTCCGATGCAAAGGCCAGGTTGGGAGGGACAGTCGGGACAATGGAAGCTGGTGTCTTTCCTAACTCCTCTTTTGGTGCACACCCGACTTTTTTTTGGGCGTCGTCTTCTGAATCGTGATGGTGGAATATGGTCCAGAAAATGGCGCTCATGTAGTCTGCTGACACAATCAGATCCAATGCTTTCTGGGGGGGATGTTTGTTGGTAGATCAGGGCAGTGACAATGTCTTCAATAAACTTTATGAAGGTGGTGGGTCTTTCCGGTGATTTTTAATAGATGATGAAAGAATTTAAAAGGGCCAAATGAAAAAAGTAAATTGCGACTTTTTTATACCAGAAGAGGGATTTTCATGTTGAAAGATAGGGCTGTAACATTTGGTCATTTAAATCCACCCCCCCCCCATGAGTTCCACCGAGGTGTCATCGTGGATGGTGGACATGATGTACACATCTTTCCTATCCCTCTACTTCACAGCCAACACTTCCTCGTTCCTCAAGCTTGCCGATTCCCCCCTTTGAATGGTTGTGGTGACAAGACGCTGTGGGAAGCCTTTTCTGTTTTTTCTTGTTGTACCACAGGCCAGAGTTTTTTTTAGGTAGAGGTGGCGGAAAAGGGGC
Source organism: Rana muscosa (assembly GCA_029206835.1). Taxonomy (NCBI): domain Eukaryota; kingdom Metazoa; phylum Chordata; class Amphibia; order Anura; family Ranidae; genus Rana; species Rana muscosa. Next base: position 739,867,913 of record CM055118.1, read on the forward strand.
AGGCTGGTGTAATAGTTGTCCATGTAAAAATTATACCCCTTTTGGAGGAGTGGGAATGCCAACTCCCAAACAATTTTTCCACTTATTCCCATGTACGATGGACACTCAGGGGGCTGGAGCTGGGAATCTTTGCCTTCGTACACGCGGAATGAGTGCACATAACTGGTGGCGCTTTCACAGAGCTTGTTGAGCTTCAAGCCATACCTCGCCCGCTTACTGAGGATATATTGCTTGATTCCCAGCCGGCCTGTGAAATGCACCAGGGATTCATCCACACAGATGTTCTGGTCAGCGACATAAAGTTCGGCAAATATCTCGGAGAAAAAATCAATTAGTGGGCGAATTTTATATAATTTGTCAAAGTTTGGGGTATTTCGAGGGGGGCACTGCAAGTTATCGTTGAAATGCAAGAAGCGCATTATGATTTCCTATTGGGACCTGGACATAACAGAGGAAAAAATTGGCATATGGTGGATGGGTTTAGTCGACCAATAATTATGCAATTCGTTTTTTTTTTTGTAAGCCCCATATTCAGCGTTAGGCCTAAAAATAATTTAAGCTCCACCACTGTTAGGGGTCGCCATTCAAAAGGGCAGGCATAGCTTGAACTGGGGTTGTTGTCAATAAATTGTTGGGCAAAAAGGTTGGTTTGGTCCACGATGCCTTGAACCAATTCATCAGGGAAAAATAAATTAAAAAAATAAATTTCTGAAAAACCTTCAGTGTTGACCTGCACACCTGGCTGTGCTGTGAAAAGGGGGGATCGTGGCTGACCCAGTGCTAGAAGGCAGCCACAATGGGTTTGCCAAGGCATCTGGTATCTGGATTTGGGCCCTACTTCTTTGGCGTGCAATTCTGGGACTTTCCTCCTGGGGTCTAGCAGCGCTTGTACTGGGCCTCTCCTCCTGGGGTCTAGCGCCGTTGGCACTGCTGGTAGCTGGCTGGTGTTCAGACCGTCGTCTTTTTGGACGGACTGCTTCCTCCTCTGATTCGGATCCTGATGTGCTGCCTTCGGGGGGCTCATATTCCGAACCAGAATCGGAATCAGAACTGTACCTGGGCGGTGAGAGCTCCCCGTTGCTCTCATCGGTCAGACTCAGTATTTGGTATGCCTCTTCTGGCGTGTATAGCTTTCTGGACATGGCTGTATGACGGGTGACACTGATGGGCTGCATGTCAGGGACTAACGGGCTGCACCTTGGTAGTAATAATTGGCTGCAGACAGGTACTCTGATGGGCTCACGGGACAGGTACTCCGATTGGCTCATGGGACAGGTACTCTGACGGGATGGATGGACAGGTACACTGATGAGCTCAGACAGGTACTGATGACAGGTACTATGACAGGTACTCTGACGGGTACTGAAGGCAGGTACTCTGATGGGTATTGATGGCGGGTACTTATGGCAGGTACTCTGATGGGTACTGATGGCAGGTACTCTGAGGGGTAGTGATGGTGGGTACTGATGGCGGGTACTGATGGTGGGTACTGATGGCAGGTACTGATGGTGGGTACTGATGGCAGGTACTGATGGTGGGTACTGATGGCGGGTACTGATGGTGGATACTGATGATGGGTACTGATGGCAGGTACTGATGGCGGGTATTGATGGCAGGTACTGTTGGTGGGTACTCTGACGAGTTCTGATGGCAGGTACTCTGACGGGTACTCTGACGGTACTGATGGCAGGTACTGATGATGGGTACTGATGGCAGGTACTCTGATGGGTACTCTGATGGGTACTGATGGCAGGTACTCTGATGGGTACTGATGGCGGGTACTGATGGCAGGTACTGATGGAGGGTACTGATGGCAGGTACTCTGACGGGTACTGATGGCGGGTACTCTGACGGGTACTGATGGCAGGTACTGATGATGGGTACTGATGGCGGGTACTGATGGCGGGTACTGATGGCAGGTACTCTGACGGGTACTGATGGTGAGTACTCTGACGGGTACTGATGGCGGGTACTGATGGGTACTGATGGCAGGTACTCTGATGGGTACTGATGACAGGTACTCTGATGGGTACTGTTGGCAGGTACTCTGATGGGTACTGTTGGCAGGTACTCTGATGGGTACTGTTGGCAGGTACTCTGATGGGTACTGATGGCAGGTACTCTTTATTGGGGGGCAATATGGGCACAGTAAAATCACAGTAACAGTAGAAACTCACAGTAAGATCGCTCTTCTCCTCACACTGGAACTGTGTGTGAGGAGGAGAGCCCAGCAACAGCGGTTACACCCCGCTGTTTGTTTACATTTGTGACCGGCTATGATTGGACACAGCCAGTCACGTGGTAAAGAGCCATTTCATTGGCTCTTTACCCTGATCGGGGCTGGGCTTTGTCACAGGAAAAAGCATCAACCCCGATAGCCGCGGGTCACTATGCACGCCGCTCTGCATAGTGACCGGCTGTGATTGGATACAGCCGGTCACGCTGCCACTGGACTCCGCCACCCAGTAATTTGCCTCATCGGGGAACTGCTGTGTCCCGAGGGACATGCCAGATCCCCGATCGCTGCGCTGTTGGCCCCCGGGGGACCGCAGTAGCGGCGGGAAGACGAGGACGTCATATGATGCCCGCCCAGGATGGGAGACCACACCCCATGCCTATATAACTCGTTGCGCGCCGTGCACGTGGCATTACAGCGGGAGACCTCGTTGTTTCAACATCTCAAGAAGAGAAGAGGGAAGAAGACAACAATGAAGACTGGGCCACCGCTAGCAAAAGAGCTGGCAGAAAATAGCGGAGGTGCCCGGCAGAAGGCAGAAAGCACCGGAGAGCGGGAGAAGAACCGGAGAGTGCTGAGAAGGCACCGGAGAGCGGGAGAAGAGACCCCCGAAGTCGGAAGAAGACCCCCGAAGTCAGTAGAAGACCCCAAAGTCGGAAGAAGACCCCCGAAGTCGGTAGAAGACCCCTGGAGCTGCCTAATAAATTACTTTAAAAAGCTGTCTAGTGTGTTTTTTTATTGACACTTTTCCCCCAGGTGAATGGGTAGGGGTACGATGTACCCCATACTCATTCACATAGGGTGGGGGGCCGGGATCTAGGGGCCCCCTTATTAAAAGAGGCTTGCAGATTCCGATAAGCCCCCCGCCCGCAGACCCCGACAACCAACGGCCAGGGTTGTCAGGAAGAGGCCCTTGTCTCCATCAACATGGGGACAAGGTGCTTTGGGGTGGGGGGGCCGCAGGGTGCCCCCTGCCCCAAAGCACCCACCCCTCATGTTGAGGGCATGTGGCCTGGTACTGTTCAGGAGGGGGGGCGCTCGCTCGCCCCCACCCCCCTTCCTGACCGGCCGGGCTGCGTACTCGGATAAAGGTCTGGTATGGATTTTGGGGGGACCCCATGCCGTTTTTTTAGCGTAGGGGGTTCCCCTTGAAATCCATACCAGACCTAAGGGCCTGGTATGCTCTTGGAGGGGAACCCATGCCGGTTTTTAATTTAAAATTTGGCGTGGAGTTCCCCTCATGATTCATACCAAATATCAGCTCTGTGGGAGGGAGGGAGGGAGGGGTTTGCCTTAGAGTCGGTTCATACAGGGGCGACTTCCTGTAAGGTTGCCTCACTATGAACGGGGATCCGACTTGGAGGCTACTTCCATTGAAATCAATGGGTACAAGTCGCCTAGAAGTCGGATTGAAGTCATACAGGAACCTTTTCTGAAGTCAGAGCGACTGCAGTAGTGTATATTAACACGGCTTCATTCACTTCCATTACTTTTCTAAACCGGGCGACTTGGGGAGACTTGGAGCGACTTGAAGTCGGATCCCAGGACGCCCCTGTGTGAACCGGCTCTTAGTACATGTTAATCATTATGTTTATTTTTTTTTCTATTTGTGTTAAAAGAAGTGGTTAAATATCATAATGCAAGAGTAATTGAAATATAAGTGGAAAAAAAAAAAGGCAACACAAATACTATAACATACTTAAATTAAAACTATTTCAGAACACATTAAGAACAAATCAGGACCCCAAACTGTGCATAGTTCTATCACCCACTAGACTGGAGCACTAATATATAAATATAGAGAAAGAGAGGAGAAAAGCAAACACCCCTAATAGTCAACACTTTTACACTCCTATAGTGGTTGTGACAGATATTATCAGCTCAACGTGTTAATTAATTACAACAAATAATGGCAAACATATAATGCATATCTCTCGGCATGTGGTCCCACAACACCCCCCTCACCTAGAACAATATATCCAAGGGTATCAGTACTCATCACAGGTGTAGAAGGAGGTAGATGCAGAGAAGAGAGTGGGGAAAACCATCAACCCAACACCCAGTGCATCACATGCAGGACTCCCAAGAATTACTGTAATCCACGCTTTTTTTAACAGGGGTGTCCTTGGAATTTGAAAAAATTATCAAAAATGCCAATAAATACACACTCATAATATTGAGACTTATACTACACTAAAGTATTCTCTAATTTATATTTATTAAAAGCATTAATCTTATTAGATTAGACGTTAAACACTTTAACAATTCAAGCAAAAACATCCTTCTTGTATATGTATGGTCAAGGGCCTTAAATCAGATCAGCCCAATCCTCAGTAATCAACAATTAAACTGGATCAAAAAGATAGTAAAAAGAAGCATATAGACTATAAATATATGCTTCTGAAAATTAAACACTATGGGGCCATCAGATATCATAAGGGTAAAAAATATACCTCTCTAAGCGAAATGTATGTCACCTGAATAACCAGGTGCAAAGCCCGGGGAGTAACTTTGTGGTGTGCCGTGAGCTGGAATAGGAACCCCCCCTCATCCCCATGAATAAATACCCCCTAAAATGGCCTCACCTGGCTGGATTACCACCACAGTGCTGGAGCAGAGATGACCCAAGATGGCGGCCCTGCGATGCATGGCATCATGTCTCAAGTCACAGCGGCCCTACGCGCTGGAGGAGCGTGCGAGCCACTCCAATAAAGAGCCCCATCACATGCTATAACAACACCAATACAACCAACAAGAATGCACGACGGCTCATATGTGCGCGAGTATGTGCATGCCCATATGCATTAGCCAGTGCCCAAGGGCATTCGTTTCTTCATGCAGCTCTTTGAGTTGTAGACTGCTTGTAAGGGATACCGAATGCTGGTTTTCAGCGGCAGCAGGGATGACCAGTTCAGTGTTGCTGTATTTAGGAAACTGAAATCAGACTGAGTATGATTAAACTAAGATTTATTACAAAACAGCATCCAACAACAGCAAACAGTATACAAGACAAACACGAAAATATACAGTATGTGAACAGTATATGTTTACAAAGCGACAAAAAAACATAACTAAAACACTAACTATACTAAAATATATACAAGCAAAGGGGAAGCACAGATAAACAGGGCATAAACAGGAATAGGATTGGGAACAAGGGGAGCAGAGATGGGGGTAACAGGATACAGGCTAAGGCATGGGTCAGGATCAGGATAATCAGTGAGAAAGTACAGTATGTGTCTGAAGGGCAAAATACAAAACATAAGAAAGGGATTATATACAGTTAGGTCCATATATATTTGGACACAGACACAATTGTAGTTTTTTTTTCAGATATTTACCAAAACATATTCAAGCTATAGTTATATAATGGATATGGGCTGAAAGTGCACACTCTCAGGTTTAATTTGAGTGTTTGTACATCCAACTCAGAGGAAGGGTTTAGGAATTGCAACTCTTAAGAATAGCCACTCCCCCTTTTTCAAGGAACCAAAAGTAATTAGACAATTCAGCCAAAAGCTGTCTTATGTCCAGGTGTGGGCTACTCCTTCGTTATTTCTTCATCAATTAATTAGGTAAAGGGTCTGGAGTTGATTCTAAGTGAGGTATTTGCATTTGGAATCTGATGCTGTGAACCTACATCATGCGTTCAAAGCAGCTGTCCATGCAAGTGAAACAGGCCATTGTAAGGCTTCAAAAACAAAACAAATCCATCAGAGAGATAGCAGCTACGTTGGGAGTGGCCAAATCAATAGTTTGGTACATTCTGAGAAAAGAAGAATGCACTGGTGAGCTCAGCAACATAAAAAGGCCTGGATGTCTACGGAAGACAACAGTGGTGGATGATCGCAGGATACTCTCTATGGTGAAGGAAAACCCATTTACAGCATCCAGACAAGTGAAGGACACTCTCCAGGAGGTGGGTGTATCATTGTCAAAGTCTACAATCAAAATAAGACTTCACAAGCTCAAATACAGAGGGTTCACCACAAGGTGCAAACCATTCATAAGCCAAAGAATTGAAAAGCCAGATTAGACTTTGCCAAAACACATCTAAAAAAGCCAGACCAGTTCTGGAAAACAATTCTTTGGATGAATGAAACTAAGATTTATCTGTACCAGAATGACGGGAAGAAAGAAGTGTGGAGAAGAAGGTTTGGAACAGCTCATGATCCAAAGACCGCAACGTCATCTGTAAAACATGTTGGAGGCAGTGTGATGGCATGGGCATGCATGGATTCCAGTGGCGCTGGGTCCTTGGTGTTTATTGATGATGTGACAGAAGCAGCCGGATGAATTCTGTAGTGTTTAGAGATATACTGTCAGCCCAGATTCAGCCAAATGCAGCAAAGTTGATTGGACAGTGCTTCACAGTACAGATGGACAATGATCCAAAACACACTGCAAAAGCAACCCAGGAGCTTTTGATGGAAAAGAAGTGGAATATTCTGCAATGGCTGAGTCAATCACCTGATCTCAACCCAATTGAGCATGCATTTCACTTGCTGAAGGCAAAACTAAAGGCAGATAGACCCACAAACAAAGAAACACGGAAGACAGCGACAGTTAGAGCCTGGCAAAGCATCAGAAAGAAGGAAACCGAGTTTTTGGTAATGTCCATGGGTTCCAGACTTCAGGCAGTCATTGCCAGTAAAGGATTCTCAACAAAATATAAAAAATTAACGTTTTATTTATGATTATATTAATTTGTCCAATTATATTTGAGCCCCTGAAAATGGGGGGACTGTGTATAAAATGGTTGCAGTTCCTAAAAATTGTACTTAATATTTATGTTCAACCCCTTGAATTAAAGCTGAAAGTCTGCACTTCAAATTCATTTGGATTGTTTCATTTAAATTTTATTCTGGTGGCATACAGAGCCAAAAGTATGAAAATTGTGTCTGTGTCCAAATATATTTGGACCTAACTGTATCTTTCTAACAGCCAGCATTAGGCAGAATCTAATTACTGGGATCTGTTGGCTGCTGGGCGACAACTACTGGTGGCCACAAGAACTGTGCTCTTCAGCTCTGTGAACGACAGTGCCACCAGCAGGTGATCCAGGTCCTGACAATGCTCCCCGTTTTTATTTGTTTGTTATTTGCTGTTAGCCTTTTGTTTTCTGTGCTGCCCAATCCTCATTTAGACTGCTTTTGGATTTCCATTTGTCTCAGATTGACTGGATTCTGAACGAACAAATGAATGAACAATAAAGAAAACTGGTTTATGTACTTACTGTAAAATCTTTTTTTGTACTGCTTTTGTACAAAACTAAAGCATGCTGGGAGTAAAAGGGGTTATACTTGAATGGCCGATTACTTTTTTTGTTCACTAATAGTGTCCAATAAATAAAAAAAATGGTGTTTTGTCATGCAATCCCCACAATAAGGAAAATAATATATACTGAAACATTTACACAGAGGGCTGCATTTGTTGAAAAGGCTAGGCTTGAGCCTAGGGTGACAGAATCTGAGAAGACGATACAATGTATTATAAATCTTTATCTTACCATATTTATTTTCTAGTATAATCCTGTTACACTGGTATAATAAGGATGTCATATTTTATTACATAGAGGTTACACTTATTTTAGTGTATAGCTGCAATGACCTGTGGTAATGGGAACCAACATATTAAACTTGGCCAATTAATGTCCAGTCTGACATCTTGACACTAAACTAATTATCAGTATTTTTCTATATACTTTTTACTTTACAGTATATGGGCCATAAATAAAATATAGGATCAATTTGAGCATGAAAACAAAAGTTATCTTAAATTATCTGATTTACATAGAAAGTGCTATGAAATTATATTATGTAGTTACATCATTACCTAATGAGTAAATATCAGTAAACCATATTATGCTGTTCTCCCAAAAATTACATTAAACAAAGCAAATGCCTTTGATTTTATGGTTGGCAATAAGAAAAGACAAATAACAGATGTCTGTTTGGTTTGATCTGCCATCCAAAAGCAAATGAATTTTGAAAAAATATAAGTACTGCATGAATATTCAGCCATCTTACCTCTGTAATCTTATCTATTTAGGAAAAGCAGGGCAATTTTACTCTCGAAGGTGCTGGGTATTTTCTGTACTGTTGGCAACTGAAAGGAGAAGCATGGACTTGAAGCAAAGGTATGTTCCTTTGGGGGAGACGTTAAAGCAAACCTGCTATCTTGCCTTGTATGTTTGCTTTAAATATGTATATAACACTAATCCCACAGGAGACAATGGATTTGCTTGGGTCTTCCTGCCACTCGCAGCGAACCATCCTGTTCCTGGATCCAACGATCACTGACACACCAGAACATCTGAATGGGCTTTAGTGAAACAGGTAAGAACTCTGGAAGGGAAGTTCGGGTTAGACAGATGATATGCAAAAATAATAGCAGAATATTGGGTAATAAATAACAGCATAAAGACAAAAGACTGTAATGAAGAATGGCCTCTCTACATTTAGTCCCTTACTAAATTACTGACCAATGGAGGATTAAATACAGTCTGCCAGCATTATGACCCTTTAATTCTCAATGGAGTGCTTGCTTTCCAATGTGAGCATTTGTAATCCACAGAGTAAAGTAAACAACAGAACTCCCCACCAAAGAAAATGCGAGCAAACAGCAGCCAATTAAACAGACAGTGTTAGGCCATTGGCCTCTCACAACCCTAATGCTTTGGTGATGTTTCCCTAGGCAAAGTCTGTTTTTCAACAGCCGCTTCTAAAGTCAGGGTGTATGCATATTGCAGTATCTCCCACTGGTTACAGGCCCCTGTGCTGGGAGGTGAGCCAGGAATTAATGTAAGGGAAAGTAAATATAAACCCACAGAATAGTAGGCGACTCCCATAGGTGAGTGCAGAAGCCAAACAACACATGTGAAAGGAATCATGTAAAAACATAAAAATCTTGTAGCAATGGATTTTTTATGGACATATAGAACAACTGAGTACTGTCCGTGATACTTTTTTTATTTGCACTAACATACAATTTTTCAGGACAAGCTTTGGGGGTATGTCCTCTTCTTCAAGGTCCAAGCAGTACTAATTCGCAAAGTTTTAGCAGAATGTAAAAAAAATTAAAAAGTTCTAACGGGAAAAAAAAGCCCAAAAAACACAAACAAATGTATGCAGCAATGGTAATTTAACTAGGATAGTTAGTGAGATAAGCTAAAGAATGGGGGAAGGGGGAAGGGGGTGACAGTCACAGAAGGGGTCGTGAATTGGAGGATAATAAGTCTAAATTTTGGCCGTTATCTTTTGTGTCTAGCAATAAATGTGCCACCCTTTTGCCAGCTACTATAATGGGAAAAAAATTGCTGTTGAAGTGGAGATAGATTAAAACAGGTTTTCTGGAATAACAAAAAGAAAAGCTGTTTTTAAACAGAATCTATCATTTTGAAGTATCTACATTTTCAAACTGACATCATATATTCTTATACTTCAATAAAATCTTGACTGTACAAATACAGTAAACATTTAATACAAAGTAATATCACAAAGCATAGCGGAAACTAGGGATGCACCGATACTAGGCATTTTCACGAGTATTGGTACTCGTGAAAATGCTTCGATACCGCTAACCGATACCGGAAGTGATGTCGTGTGGGCGGGGCCAGATTCCTGACAAGGCCACCAGCGGCCTCAGGCCCGTACTCCTGCGGCGACTTCTCGGCTCTCGCGGCCTCCCCCCCGCACTAACAGCCCCCACTTTGCCTGTGTGGAGGCCGGGAGCGGCAGGCGTGCGATGACTCCTCTGCGCGGCCGGCATCATCTCCCCCAGGCCAGGATCGGGGGGGTCTGTGACGTTACCAACAGCAGCAGCTTAGCAGGTACGACTCTGTCTTGATGATGATGTTGTGCATGTGTGTGCCACTGTGCAGAAAAGCATAGATATTAAATAAAGTGTAATAAAGTGATTTGTGCAACAGGCTGTTGCACAAATCACTTTATTACACTTTATTTATAATATCTATGACTGCTATGCATATTCATAATCCATATTGAGCACTATATTTGATTGGCTGCTTCTGTTTGGCACACACGCACAATCGCACATGATGATGACTTTAAGTCATCATCATCATGTGCGATTGTGCGTGTGTGGCAGGCCCAAGCAGAAGCAAGCAGCCAGTTAAATATAGTGCTAAATATTGATTATATAAATATGCATAGCAGCAGCCATAGATATAAATAAAGTGTAATAACAGCCTGTTGCACAAATCACTTTATTACACTTTATTTATGATATCTATGGCTGCTATGCATATTTATATGGCTGCTTGCTTCTGCTTGGGACTGCCACACACGCACAATCGCACTCGATGATGATGACTTAAAGTCATCATCATGTGCGATTGTGCGTGTGTGCCAAGCAGAAGCAGCCAATCAAATATAGTGCTCAATAACTCTCTTGTACCATGCCTGCAGTCCCTAACTGTCTCCTGTACCATGCCTGCAGTACCTAACTGTCTTCTGTACCATGCCTGCAGTCCCTAACTGTCTCTTGTACCATGCCTGCAGCCCCTGACGGTCTCCTGTACCATGCCTGCAGCCCCTGACGGGTTCCTGTACCATGCCTGCAGCCCCTGACGGTCTCCTGTACCATGCCTGCAGCCCCTGACGGTCTCCTGTACCAAGCCTGCAGTCCCTAACTGTCTCCTGTACCATGCCTGCAGTCCCTAACTGTCTCCTGTATCATGCCTGCAGTCCCTAACTGTCTCCTGTATCATGCCTGCAGTCCCTAACTGTCTCCTGTACCATGCCTGCAGTCCCTAACTGTCTCCTGTACCATGCCTGCAGTCCCTAACTGTCTCCTGTACCATGCCTGCAGTCCCTAACTGTCTCCTGTACCATGACTGCAGTCCCTAACTGTCTCCTGTACCATGCCTGCAGTCCCTAACTGTCTCCTGTACCATGCCTGCAGTCCCTAACTGTCTCCTGTACCATGACTTCAGTCCCTAACTGTCTCCTGTACCATGCCTGCAGTCCCTAACTGTCTCTTGTACCATGCCTGCAGCCCCTGACGGTCTCCTGTAACGTGCCTGCAGTTCCTATAGGTATCGATAATTGGTATCGGTGAGTACATGATGTCAGGTATCAGTACTCGTACTCGGTGTCAAAAAAGTGGCATCGGTGCATCCCTAGCGGAAACTGTTTGCTTTCAATCCAATATGAACAGAACAGATAGGGGTAGATGAGTCACACTTCACTAAAGTAAAGAATGTTTCATAGACGCGGATATTTCATTTAGCTTAGTAATAAAATGAAGCTGTGTTCAATATGTGCATTCATTTGAGCTTAAAATATTGAGATCTATTAACAGGCTTTTTAAATAAAGCAGAGTAGGTTAGCCTAATAAACATCTAAATAGGGGGACAGCACAGTGGCTAGGTGGTTAGGACTTCTACCTAGCAACACTGGGGTTGTCGGTTTGAATCCCAACCGAAGCACAACCTGCCTGGAGTTTGCATGTTCTCCCTGTACCTGCATGGACCTCTGCCCATACTCTAAAGACATGCTGGTAGCCAAATCGGCCCTAGAAGTGAATGCATGAATGTGGGTTAGGGACCTTAGATTATAAGTTCCTTGAGGGTAGGGACTGATGTGTATGTATACACTCACGGCCACTTTATTAGGTACACCTGTTCAATTGCTTAGTAACACAAATTGCTAATCATCCAATTACATGGCAGAAACTCAATGCATTTAGGCATCTAGATGTGGTGAAGATAACTTGCTGAAGTTCAAACCGAGCATCAGAAACATGGCATGGTTGTTGGTGCTAGACTGGCTGGTCTGAGTTTTTCAAAAACTGCTGATCTACTGGGATTTTCACACACAACCATCTCTAGGGTTTACAAAGAATGGTCCGAAAAAGAGAAAATATTCAGTGAGCAGCAGTTGTGTGGATGAAAATGCCATCCCTTTATGACTACAGTGTACCCATCTTCTGATGGCTCCTTCCAGCAGGATAATGCACCAGGTCACAAAGCTCAAATCATCTCACCACTGGTTGCTTTAACATGACAATGAGTTCACTGTGTGTACTCCAATGGCCTTCACAGTCACCAGATCTCAATACAATAGAGCACCTGTGGGATGTGATGGAACAGGAAATTTGCATCATGGATGTGCAGCTGACAAATCTGCAGCAACTGAGTGATGCTATCATGTCAATATGGACCAAAATCTCTGGGGAATGTTTCCAACACCTTGTTGAACCTATGCAATGAAGAATTAAGGCAGTTCTGAAGGCAAAAGGGGTCCAACCCAGTACTAGCAAGGTGTACCTAATAAAGTGGCCGGTGAGTGTTTATGTAAAGCGATGTATACATTGACAGTGCTATATAAGCACCTGTAATAAATAAAGGAGCCTAGCAATGGCTGGAAATATCATCTTAATATTTCATGTTTACATGAAAACAACACATTTTTATTGTTTTAATAAGAAAGAGTATTACATACAAAACAGTATACATTCTCTTTTTATTTAATTATTTATTTATAGTATTTAGGGTGTTTATGTATCATTTAACAACCCGAAGAACAAGGTATATTTTTCCTTTTTTCTTAAACTTGGGTGTACATAAAGAGCTTCAAAAGAATCATTGCTACCTTCCATGTACGGAATTGGGAAAGACAAATGCAGTTTAGAAGATTATTAGAATCCCTGGTGACCAAGATATGAACTATGGTTTTAATTGGTTTGAACCCAAACTGAAAAAACAGCAATGGTAGAAATAACAGGCAATAAAGTTAATCATATGTCTTCTTTCCAGGTTATCAATCAACTATAATATGTTCCAAAGGGAAAAACAGGCATCTTCTTCTTTTTTCTTTTTATTAGCCTTTCCCAGAAAGAAGAGATGTTTAAGACTGAGTAGCGTTAAATCGAAGGAACATGTTTTCTAATATTGTCTGTGCATTAATGATAACAACCTGATTTATGGGCACTTTCCTACCAGACTGCACTTTAAAAGGAAGTCATTTAGAAGAAACAATTACTTACTTAGTGTTTTACATTTATTATGCAAAATACAGCCTGATTACAGGATAACAAGTAAAACATAATGATAAGAATTCAGCCTAACAAAAAATGCAATCATCTTTATGCAATGTGTTGGATGTCACAGCTTTTATTTATTTTTAAATAGATGTATTAGGGAAATACATTCATTTAGAAAGATCAAGCACAGGCTAAAAGCCAAAGGTCTCTGAAGCAAAATAACTTTTTAGATTTCCTTTTGCCTTTAGGCTGCTAGATACAACACATAAATTGACAGCAGTATCTGCTTTCTCTGTATGCTTTAACCACTTAAGCCCCGGACCATTTGGCTGGCCAAGGACCAGAGCACTTTTTGCGATTCGGCACTGCGTCGCTTTAACTGACAATTGCGCAGTCATGTGACGTGGCTCCCAAGCAAAATTGACGTCCTTTTTTCCCCACAAATAGAGCTTTCTTTTAGAGGTATCTGTTCACCTCTGCGGTTTTTATTTTTTGCGCTATAAACGAAGAAAGAGCAACAATTTTGAAAAAAATTCAATATTTTTTACTTTTTGCTATAATAAATATCCCCAAAAAATCTATAAAAAAATATTTTTTCCTCAGTTTAGGATGATACGTATTCTTCTACATATTTTTGGTAAAAAAAATCACAATATGTTTATTGATTGGTTTGCGCAAAAGTTATAGCGTCTACAAAATAGGGGATAGTTTTATGGAATTTTTATTAATAATTATTTTTTTTACTAGTAATGGCGGCGATAAGCAATTTTTATCATGACTGCGACATTAAGGCGGACACATCGAACACTTTTGATGCCATTTTGGGACCATTGTCATTGATACATCGATCAGTGCTATAAAAACGCACAAATTACTGTAAAAATGACACTGGCAGTTAAGGGGTTAACTAGTAAGGGGTACTGAAGGGGTTAAGTGTGTCCTAGGGATGTGTTCTAACTGTGGGGGGGATGGGCTACGTGTGACACGACACTGATCACCGCTCCCGATTACAGGGAGCTGTGATCAGTGTCCTGTCACTAGGAAGAATGGGAAAATGCTTGTTTACATCAGCATTTCCCCGTTCTTCCTCTCCGTGAGACAATCGTGGGTATCCCCGCGGACATCGAGTCCGTGGGACCAGCGGTCGGACTCACGTTGCTCGCGGAGGGCATGCGCACCACCGGCGGTGCGCGTGCACCCACAATGCTGCATCTTAAAGGGGACGTTCCTGTACGCCCATTTGCCCAGCCATGCCATTGTGTCGACGTATATTGTGCGCTGGTCGGCAAGTGGTTGAAGCGGAGTTCCAGCCACAAGAAGTTTTTTTTTTAAAGTCAACAGCTACAAGTACTGTAGCTAATGACTTTTAATAAGGACACTTACCTGTCCAGGGAGCCTGTGATATCTGCTCCCCCCCCAGGCCAATTCATCCACTGGCTCAGGTGCAGGCGCCGCCATTACAACTAAGGGAAACCGGCAGTGGAGCCTTTAGGCTTCACAGCCGGTTTCCTACTGCGCATCCGCGAGTCGTGTGGCGCTTTGAGAACGGCCACCTTGTCTTCTGGGAGACACACAGGTCCCAGAAGGCAGCGGGGAAGAAGGAGGAGAGCTCACAGCAGAAGAGGACACGACATTCTTTGTCGTGGCCAGGCTAGGACGGAAGTACACTTTATACTTCTATAAAGGTAGGAAAGAAAAAATATTTATATATATAAATATCCAAAAATTAGGGGTGGAGGGGTGGTCTTTAGTTTAGGACAACCTTGTAAACGTGGATGAAACTCCGCTTTAAGCTGCACATAGCTTTAGGCAAACAGTGCTCCCTATTTTGTAATTTTAAAGTGGGAGTAAACTCCCATCTCTGACTTTTCTAAAATAAGGCTTACCTATAGGTACTGTAAATATCTCCTAAACATGCACTGTGTAGGAGATATTCACTGTACATGCAGCCAGTGACATCACCCAAGCCGTTCATTCAGAGTCCTGTGCTGTAAACAGCGGAAAGACCAGGTGAAGATGGGAGTGCCTGCAGCGGTGACAGCATGGCGCTGGAATGCCTCGTTTTCAGGTAAGTTTAACACAATGTGCTAATGTACAATGCATACTAGCACATTTTGGTTTTACCTTGCAGAAAAACACCCAGCGGTTTACTATGAAAAGTTATTGCCCTGCTTGTGGGTCTTGCAGAGAGTTCTTTCAATGAACTGCCTAAAGAATATAGCGCTACTCCCATAGGAGCCGTTGAATCGCTTTGTGATTTTACATAAAAGCTGAAGAGGACACATCTCGCTCCCCCAGCACTTACCAACACATCTTAAAGTATTTCAAAGAATGTATTAGGCCATGTATAGCATAAAAGAAGGGAGGATTAGCAAGTGTACTTATATAAACAATTAATAATACAATAAGGATATTCAAGAAAATATGGTTAAACACCTGTAGTATTCTGACTGACAGTAATTACCCAAACTGCAGTTGTGTCCCACGGGTATTGTTGATGACTGATTAAAAAAAAGTTGGCCGACAAAGTTGGGACAATTGAAATAAGCACAACAGTTTGAATCAGACATGATATACTGTATAGGGAGCAGATAGTGGGAAGGCCAAAAGAGACAGTACATCCCAAATGTAGACATACAAATTGATAACTGGAATTATGGGACTTTTTAGGTGCCAAAAATAATCTTCACATATAGAATAATATTAATATACTTTTTTTTACAAAAAAAGTCAGTGGTGATATCCACCATTGTCACTACAAGTGATACAAAACCATATCTCTGATTTACAGATGTCTTCACAAGGTGATACACAAGTAGTGACTTCAATATGTTTCGTTGATGGCTTCATCAGGAAGAAATACTACTGGGCTGCAGGAAGGAAAAACAGACAAACTCTCTTCAGAAGTTTTTATATAAACAAAAATGCGTGCTGGCGTCTATGAGCTCTGGCCCACACATGCACACACTTTTGTTTATTTAAAAAGTTGATGAGTTGGTCTGGCCATTAGTCTCCTATAACATTTTATTAAATTGTCAATATTAGCACTTCCTTTATTTTCCTTCCTGCAGGCCACATTTTGCTCCACTCTGATGGACACGGTAATGGGGGGGACCCCTCTTAAATGGGACTACACAGGTTGTCTGGTTGACCATTGTGAGTGGACATATGTTTTCAAGTAGTATGCCTTCCTAATGAAGCCATCCACACTATTTGTGTATCACCATGTGAAGATATCTGTAATTTAGACTGAGGTCATGTATCACCTGTACTGAATATGATAGATATCATGAGTGACTATTAGGTGTCATAAATACTGGCCATTTGCCCAGCTCTTCTGAACACCTTTTTCTTGGCAGGAGAAAAGCAGTGTTAGAAACGCGCCTAAAGACGTGTTTTTAAAACGCATTTAGGCGGGCCAAGCCTTTCGGCATTCATTCATTTAATTGGGTAGAATATTAAATGATTCTGGGCATTTAAATAAATGAACACTCAAGCACTAAATGTGCCTAGTGTTTAGGCAAGTTTACACGCTCTGGGTGGCAACCTCTGGGTGAGGTTGCCACCATCCCTCCATCTTATACCTAAACATTGAAAAATACTCTAAATGTGACTTTGAAGGCAACTTTACTATCAAATTTAGATTAAAATATCAATATTTATTTTTACACTTAAAAACAATGTGTCAATGAAACATCTTCAAATACAATTGCACAACCGATTTAAAACACATATAAGAATTCCTTCATTTGAAGTTGAAACATGTGTGATACAGATCCAATGGTATCCCCCACAGCTGATTGTTAACCTGCAACCATGCAACTTGATTACTTGATTGTTGGCTCATACAGCTGGGGAGTCCAACGAGTTTCAAAATGTATTTACAAATTATCTTCTTCAGGGACAGGATACCATTCTGGAATATAAATGATATTTTACCATCTATTTCATAAAAATAATTTATGTGAAAATTTAACAATCCGTTACATACAACACTTACATATTCACTTAGTATTGCTTCGTATCTAGAAGAAATGTCCCAGCACACACAGGGTAATCAAATCCTCAAACATTCGGACTGCCATTTTGGCATGTAAGGACCACCATTTCCATATGTCATCAACTGCTATAGTAAAAAACATATGTAGGGTAATAGTACCCTGGAGTCTGTTTTATCAAAATATGTGCATTTGTTGTCTCCATAGCATGGCGATTGTGAGATCCAATTTCAAAAGGCTTATGGGCCTCTTAAATAGGCAAATAATTAGCAGTAAATTGGTGACAGGAAACTCCCCTCCACCCTTGTGCAGTGGGGGGAGGATGCGGGTAGTCATTTCCCACACCACACGGATGGAAAATATGGCACCTGCTCTGTGGTCCCCGGTGGCCCCATAGGCCACGCATGTGCATGAGGTCATAAGCAGTCAAGTCATGTCAGGTCCTGCAATTCCTCATTTTCGGAGACCAGACAGGCACACTGTTGGAGTCTTCATGTTGAAGACACATGCTCTGGTTCAGTTCAACGCTTCAGACAGGAGAAGAGTTCCTGAGATTTCCCTCTTTCAATCCTGCTGAGACAGGAAAATTATAAATGGTTTCAACATTTTTTGCAAATAAATATCTGAAAAGTGTGGCATGAATTTGTATTTAAGTAAATACTTTTTAGAACCGCCTTTCACTGCAATTACAGCTGCAAGTTTTTTTGGATGTGTCTCTACCAGCTTTGCACATCTAGATAGTGACATTTTTTCCCATTCTTCTTTGAAAAATAACTCAAGCTCTGTCAGACTGGATGGAGAGCATCTGTGAACAGCAATTTTCAAGTCTTGACACAGATTCTCAATTGGCTTTAGGTCTGGTCTCTGACTAAGCCATTTTAACACATGAATAATCTTTGATCTAAACCATTGCATTGTAGCTCTGGCTGTATGTTTAGGGTCGTTGTCCTGCTGGAAGGTGAACCTCCGCCCCAGTCTCAAGTCTTTTGCAAACTCTAACAGGTTTTCTTCTAAGATTGCCCTGTATTTGGTTCCATTCATCTTCCTATCAACTCTGACCAGCTTTTCTGTCCCTGCTGAAGAAAAGCATGCCCACAACATGATGCTGCCTCCACCATGTTTCACGGTGGGGATGGTGTGTTCAGGGTGATGTGCAGTGTTAGTTTTCTGCCACACATAGCGTTTTGCTTTTAGGCCAAAAAGTTCAATTTTGGTTTCATCTGACCAGAGCACATTCTTCTACATGTTTGCTGTGTCCCCAACATGGCTTCTCGCAAACTGCAAACGGGACTTCTTATTCTTTCAACAATGGATTCCTTCTTGCCACTCTTCAAAAAAGGCCAGATTTCTGGAGTGCACGACTAATAGTTGTCCTATGGACAGTTACCATGGGCCTCTTGGCTGCTTCTCTGATTAATGCTCTCCTTGCCCAGCCTGTCAGTTTAGGTAGACGGCCATGTCTTGGTAGGTTTGCAGTTGTGCCATACTCTTTCCATTTTCGGATGATGGATTAAACAGTGCTCTGTGTTCAAAGCTTGGGATATTTTTTTATAACCTAACCCTGCTTTAAACTTTTCCACAACTTTATCCCTGACCTGTCTGATGTGTTCCTTAGCCTGCATGATGCTGTTTATTCACTAAGGTTTTCTAACAAACCTCTGAAGGCTTTACAGAACAGCTATATTTATACTGAGATTAAATTACACACAGGTGGACTCTATTTACTAATTAGTTGACTTCTAATGGCAAGTGGTTCCATTAGATTTTAGTTAGGGGTATCCGAGTAAAGGGGGCCAACTTACTTTAAGAAAAGAACAAAAGCAATCAGCTGGGAAAATCCAACGTAGCTTTATGATTCTTCCTCTGGAAAGGCTCAGTCGGGAGATGTCTGCCAAGGTAGTGGAATGCACAGAGACATGGGATCTTTGCCCAGTCTGACCATAAGAAGCTGAATCAGGCTAAATCGGTCATATGTCTGTACCTTTACACTGTTCTTTTAAATATTAACTTTACAAAATACAAAATTATTTACTTTAATATATTATAATCTGATCTGAAACATATAACACTGTATATTAAATACGGACTATTTTCATATAAATGTTTCATTTCCAAAGTACAGTGGTTTAAATTGTGTAACCACTGCATTTTTTTTTCGAACCTTTATGTAAAATCATTTCATGCTGGTTACATACAATGAGAGAACATCTCATTATTGCAACAAAAGCCAACCATGTTTTTGAAAGTATCCCAGGTTTGCATTATGACAAGTATGTTTAGAATGGATGTGTTATCTTAACTAAATAGGATAGGTATTTCTCATGCATGATTAAAGCTTGCAGCATTTCTTTTAGCTTCGTTGAATAATTAGATACCCGGAGAATTAGAATAGGTAACAAATAAGTAGTCATACATCAAAGTGTCACAGCTGCAGGTGCAGACAATGTGATTCAGGTTTATCAAAAGGAATAGCAAGCAATGGAATTTTCTGGAGGATTCTGTGATCACTGATACAATACATGAGTTGTGTACCCCTTCTACCTTACATGCCTACATTATCAAAATGATGTTTTATTATTCAGTGGAGCATAATATTATGAATCTTGGCTTGAACTGTTACTAGAAGTTTGCAGATAACCAGAAAAATATCTATAGCTTATGCAGTTTAGTTTGATGATAAAAAAAAAATGCGTGAAGTAATCCAAAAATTAATTTCTGCACCTTAAATATTCTCAACTCAGATGTCAGCATTATATCTTATCTCCCGGTGCTAAATCTCAGCACTTCATGTTGATTATGTCACAATAGCCCATAGAATCCAATCAGAAATGATATCTTTATGGCTCTAAGTACAGTAAATTGAAATTGATTGGTTTTTAAGGGTTATTACAATTTACACATCATCAGTGTAATTGCCACTGCTTTACTGAATAAGCCTTACTATTTACCTTGACAGCTATTTAACAGTATATTGGTCTATTTGTTTACTTAGCCATCAGAGTGCCTGCAAATACAGTTCAGTTATACTCAAACCCATATACAGTAAAAAGAAGTCATTTTAGAAAGGAATTCTATTGGGTGACTTATAGATAGCATAATTAATTATGCAGTGACATTTAATATAAGTGCTGACATTTAGAAACAGGGATAAGGCACCACATGGAATTGTGCCAAAAGAATAAGTCTCTGTTGATGAAAGCTTACAATACACCAATGTAATTAAACTCGGCTGATCAGCTTTAAGCCTTCTTCTAATCTCAAGGGTAAACCCTAAAAAATGTGCACTACCCTTCCTAACTTTCTATACCTGCCAAATAACACACAGACAACTATGTATCAGAAATAAAACAAAACAATGTATATCTTGGTATGGTTTAGGCACTAATCCAGCAGGTACAGAATTGATAAACGACAGAATAGCCACATACTGTATAGCCAAATGATATGCATAATATAATACAGCCAAGTTATGGAAGCAAATCAGAGAGGATTAAAAAGCTAGCAGGTGTCTGAACCCCAGAGCATTCACTCTTAATTATTCTCATATTTATAACTTATTTTAATCAGTCAGCCTTCTGCCTGGTTTGTAAATCCCTATCTTTTTTTTTTATTATTAGGTATAGGTCCTGATTTCTCAAGCTGAAATATCACCTAACAAATAACTAATGGCAAAACTTTTTTTTTTTGGTTTTGCATACAGTGGAGAGGTATTACAATAATTTCTATTATGACATATTTCTAAGCATTGATGAATTTTCCACACATTTTATGTGCCCTAGGGTATCTTGGGATGGAGTTTAATTTGCTATCATTGCCCATATTTGGACTTAATGATGTCACAGAGAACTCCATCATCAGATTTCCCTGAGCACATAAAACTGAACAAGAAATGTGTCAGTGCTTAAACTAGAGTCGGAACAGAAAGGAAAACGGAAGGGGCGGGGGGGCTTTCTGTCACCTTTCAACACTGGATGGTGGGGAAAAAAATATTAGTTAAATCAGAAAGAATTAAAGAAGAACTCCAGTATTTCCTCCCCAAAACAACAGATGCATTGTGCCTGTAAATGAATCACAACCTCACTGTCAGTTCGTGAGTAACTTACCTCCTTTGTCTGTATACAGCAGGTTTCTGTGTGTATGATGTCACTCCTCCACCAGGCAAATTTCAAAGTTCCCTGACTTCCTGTTTTCTTCCTTTCCCAGTCCTGTTCCATGATCCTTTGAGCCTCTGTAGCTTCAGGGTGGGCTATGCAAGTCACTATGGGTGTTTCTGGGCCTTCATGTAAATGGTGAAAGGTGTAAATGTGTCATACCCCCTCTATTGTCATTCCTGTTATGCAGCATGCCACAGAATAATGGCTTACTACAAGACTACCCTTCATACACCTCCTGTTCTGAAAGCTAGCTGTGCTGCTGCTGGGCAAGAATGAATGGATCACAATTAGAATTCAATTCTGCCCAGTTAAATATGCCGACCAGTGTAAACATGGCGAGTCCCACCCCTCAGATCCTGCCCTCTCAGAGCCCTGCTCTCTGTTAAGTGATTAATTTACATATAAAGGAAACACCTTTATAATAACCTCCCAAACAATAATGGCTTACTGCAAGACTACTCTCCTTGTTCACACTGGTTAGCATATTTAACTGGGCAGGATTGAATTCTAATTGTGATCCATTCCATCCTGCCCAGCAGCAGCACAGATAGATTTCAGAACAGGCTGTGTCTGAAGGGGTTTCCTTCTTGATTAATGCTGTGATCTGTGAGGCAGGAGGTTTGGTCTCCTCCTGTAGGTGTGACGGGGCAGGATTGAATGCTAATTAGGATGTATCCAATCCCATCCACCAGCAGAGCTGTGAAGGACAATACATCATTTTCAGAGTCTAAAAGACTACAAATGGTAGTGTTACAGACTCTAGCTGCTGCAAGAAGTGGCTGTGGAAGGGACAGAGTCTATCAGCAGGATATACAGAGTATCACATGATATAAAGCCACAACTAAACCCAGAACATCAGGGGATCTGCAAACAATAGAACAACATGGTACAGAGGTATGATCTATGCTGGGATTGGCCATTCCATTCAGTTCTACTTAAAAGAATATTGGAATTCAGCTTCAGGCAGGGTTCACACCTATGCGAATTGGATTCGGCTTACGCAGCATCCAATTCGCAGGACATTTTAAAATACGTTCATTTGAATGAGGCTGGTTCTCATATGAGCGTTGCATTCGCACTCCGCATTGCCCAAAAAACGTGTGCGTTTTCTGGGCATTGCGGTGCGAATTGCAAGCACATTATCTTCTATGGGAACGCATCTGATACGCAGATGCATTCCGTTGTGAACAGGCATTCTCTCCCCCTCCTCACTACACCTCCCCCTCTCCCTGCTCAGCTGATCCTCACCAACAACGGAGAGGAACCACTGAACAGCTGTTTTTTCTCTTCGCAGAGAAAACAAAGCTGGAATTCGCACTGCACATGTGAACACAGCCTTAAACTATATTAAACAATGTTTTATTTAATTTCTTGCTTGCACATACAGGTTAACTGGTTAAAGGGACTCCTAAAACCAGTTCACCAAGGATAGGATAACCACCGACTACCTGTTTTTTCACAGTTTCAGAACCACGGAGAGCTCTTGCTGGCAGAATTGCCTACAATCTATCTGAATCATCCCCAATACAATACATGTGAAATTAGATGACTGTTCATCGTCAGCTGCATTCACCTGTTGCACATAAATCCTATGGTAAATAAGGTGAATGTGGCTGTGGAATACAGGGCACATTAAATCTCACTTGGATAAACATTAATGAGTTATTCACTGGGGAAAATGCTCAGTGAATCAATGATAAAAGTACCAAAAATGAAATTCCTGGATTTATTATAACCGTGTATTTAACTGATTCCTTGCAGTTACACTTTAATGCCCTTTAACTTTAAATAAAAGCAAACTTAAAGAGAAGCTCCAGTCTCTGATGTAAAACTTAAAAGTCAGCAGCTACAAAAACTGTAGCTGCTAACTTTTAACCACTTAAGCCCCAGACCATTTTGAAGCTAAAGGACCAGAGGTGTTTTCAGAATTTGGCACTGCGCTGCTTTAACTGGAAATTGTGCGGACATGCAATGTTGTACCCAAACAAAATTTGCGTCCTTTTCTTCCCACAAATAGAGCTTTCTTTTAATGGTATTTGATTGCCTCTGCGATTTTTATTTTTTGCGATATAAACGGAAAAAGACGTAAAATTTGGAAAAAAAATCATATTTTCTACTTTTTGTTATAAGAAAAATCGAATAAACTCAATGTTAGTCGTACATTTAGGCCAAAATGTATTCAGCCACATGTCTTTAGTAAAAAAAATGTCAATAAGCGTATATTTATTGGTTTGCGCAAAAGTTATAGCGTCTACAAACTAGGGTACATTTTCTGGAATTTACACAGCTTTTAATTTATGACTCATTTCTTGAGGTGCTAAAATGGCAGGGCAGTACAAACCCCCCCCAAATGACCCCATTTTGGAAAGTAGACACCCAAAGGAAATTGCTGAGAGGCATGTTGAGCCCATTGAATATTTTTTTTTTGTCTCAAGTGATTAAATAATGACTAAAAAAAATAAAATAAAAAAAATTACAAAAAGTTGTCACTAAATGATATATTGCTCACACATGCCATGGTTATATGTGGAATTGCACCCCAAAATAAATTTTGCTGCTTCTCCTGAGTACGGGGATACCACATGTGTGGGACTTTTTAGGAGCCTAGCTGCGTACGGGCCCCCGAAAACCAAGCACCGCCTTCAGGATTTCTAAGGGCGCAAATTTTTGATTTCACTCCTCACTACCTATCACAGTTTCGAAGGCCATAAAATGCCAAAATAGCATAAAACCCCCCCAAATGACCCCATTTTGGAAAGTAGACACCCCAAACTATTTGCTGAGAGGCATGGTGAGTATTTTACAGCTCTCATTTGTTTTTGAAAATGAAGAAAGAAAATATTTATTTTTTTAATTTTCAAAACTTTGTGACAAAAAGCGAGATCTGAAAAATACTCACAATACCTCTCAGCAAATAGCTTGGGGTGTCTACTTTCCTAAATTGGGTCATTTGGGGGGGTTTTGTGGCATCTGGGCATTCCATGGCCTCCGAAACTGAGATAGGCAGTGAGGAGTGAAATCAAAAATTTACACCCTTAGAAAGCCTGAAGGCGGTGCTTGGTTTTTGGGGTCCCGTAAGCGGCTAGGCTCCCAAAAAGTCTCACACATGTGGTATCCCCGTACTCAGGAGAAGCAACAGAATGTATTTTGGGGTGTAATTCCACATATGCCCATGGCATGTTTGAGCAATATATCATTTAGTGACAACTTTGTGCAAAAAAATAAAAATAAAAAATAAATTGTCTTTTTTCCGCAACTTGTGTCAACATATAAAATATTCAATGGACTCGACATGCCTCTCAGTATTAAGCTTGGGGTGTCTACTTTCCAAAATGGGGTCATTTGGGGGGTTTTGAACTGTTCTGGCATTTTATACACAACATTAGGAAGCTTACATCCACTCTTCTAACCACTTGAAGACAAAGCCCTTTCTGACACTTTTTGTTTACATGAAAACATATTTTTTTTTGCAAGAAAATTATGTTGAACCCCCAAACATTATATATTTTTTTAAAGCAAAGGCCCTACAGATTAAAATGGTGGGTGTTGCATTTTTTTTTCACACAGTATTTGCGCAGCGATTTTTCAAACGCATTTTTGGGGGAAAAAAATACACGTTTTTTAACTTTAATGAACTAAAACACACTATATTGCCCAAATGTTTGATGAAATAAAAAAGATGATCTCAGGCCGAGTACATAGATACCAAACACGACATGCTTTAAAATTTCGCACAAACGCGCATTGGCGACAAACTACATACATTTTTAAAAGCCTTTAAAAGCCTTTACAGGTTACCACGTTAGATTTACAGAGGAGGTCTACTGCTAAAAGGACTGCCCTCGATCTGACCTTCGCGGTGATACCTCACATTCATGGTACAATTGCTGTTTACATATGACGCCAGACCGACGCTTGCGTTCGCCATTGCGCAAGAGCAGGGCAGGACAGGGGTGCTTTTTTTTTATTATTATTAATTTTGCTTTTTTAGTTTATTTTTAAACTGTTCCTTCCATATTTTTTTTATTTTTATCATTTTTATTGTTATCTCAGGGAATGTAAATATCCCCTATGATAGCAATAGGTAGTGACAGGTACTCTTTTTTTGAAAAAACTGGGGTCTATTAGACCCTAGATTTTTCCTCTGCCCTCAAAGCATCTGACCACACCAAGATCGGTGTGATAAAATGCTTTCCCAATTTCCCAATGGCGCTTTTTATATCCGGAGGGGGAACATTCCCTCCCACTGCTTGTAAAAGCAGTCCAGAGGCTAATTAGCCACTAGGATTGCTTTTACATGAAAGCCGGCCGCTGGCTGAAAAGAATGATACCAAGATGATACCTAAACTCGCAGGCATCAATCTGGTATAACCATTCAAAGTCCAGCAACATACCAGTACGTTGCTGGTCCTTGTTGGACATGTATTGTAATCTTTTTTTTCATGCAGCCTGTTGGCTGAACGAAAAAAGAGATTGATCGGTGGGTATGCCCACCATTAGAATACCTCCCTTCATTCACCCACTTCTAATGATGGGCATACATGCATCATTTATATATGCCGAAGCATGGGGGCATCCTCCCGCAAAAGTTATGCCGCACACACATGGTCGGACTTTTCCACGGGCAAGCCTCCGTCGGAATTTTGACCGTATGTGCGCGGCATTAGGAGCAAAATCGCTCCTCCGCCCCTGCTGCCCCAATGCTTCGGCATATATGCTTTTTTTTTAACTGTGGTGGTGAAATCATCTCCTACAGCACTGGAGTCGCAGGGATCAGGCCTGTCTCTGCGAATGCTGCAGTTATGTGTGTTGTGTTTTGTAAGTGACAGTGATCGATCGATACTGCACTTGGGTGGCCTGGGCTGGACGGAGGGGCAAAACGCAGGCGCTAGCAGGTATCTGGGCTGATCCCGCTAACACTGCGTTTTTGGGAACCCTAAACTGCTGGGGACGCTAGTATAGATCTGATCAGATCAGATATTGATCTGTTCAGATACTATATCACGCGTGGGTGTTAGCGTTACTGGCACTAACCTGACTCTGCCTGGGGTGTGACGCAGACCCTCTCTGATGCTAAAACCTAATTGATATCACCTGCCGGGCGATCAGGGGGTTAAACCTTTATTGGGTTATATATACGGCGGGTGCCCTGACACTATAAAAAGCAAACTAACTAACCAGCGTCACCCGTAACACTTATATGGTGATCACTGGTGAAAGGGTTAACTAGGGGCAATTAGGGGGTTAAAACCTTTATTAGATAATATATGGGGGTACCTGACGCTATTTAAAAACCTGACGGGGAGCCTAAATAACAAAATAACTAACTGGCTAACCAGTGTCACCAGTAACACTTATATGGTGATCACTGGTGAAAGGGTTAACTAGGGGCAATTAGGGGTTAAATAATAGTGGAAAAGGTATACTGCGCTGTCCTAGAAATATCTGAAGTGGGTAAATAAATACCTGTGCTGCAACTAAAAAATGTGAGACACCCACAAAATGAATAATATAAAGAACTATAAGCTGCGCAACAATGTGTCTAAAATATATAAATTATTGAAGAACTATATCGATGATCAAAGTATCTAGTCTCAGTGTATTATCGCATACAGCATAAAAACATGAAATGTTATAAGACCATAAACTTCCAATCTCAGTGCATTAGTGTATACAACATGAAAACATGAAATGTAGTGAAAATTGACAAAAATCATATGCTCTCAACACTGACTTTAAATAATATCACCCATTGTCCTGATCAGTGAATAAAAAACTCAAATGACAGTTTTCAAAGAAACACCAAAAACGATCCTCAGAAAAAAAGTGAAGTGAAGAGGTTAAATTTCTCCAAATGATCGTGACTTTAGGCATAAACCATCATAGAAGGGTGCCAGTGTACTAGAAAGGGAATCCACCACCGCAGTATTCACAAGCCGCTTACCAGAAAAACTGATCCCTGAGAGAGATCAGACAAAGCAGTTAGCTGTTATCCCTGCTAGGGTCTCTGATTAGCTTCCTATGTCGTCCTGGTTTCCTCCACATCCGAATCAGTGTTTCCCCAAAGTCTCAGCAAACCATATTAGGGTGAGAAAGAAAGCCCCATAGCGTAATCCAATTTAAAACATTTATTTGAAAGTAAAAAATTGCACTTACAGCATATGAAGAAAAAATTGGCAGTGGTTATATGTAAAGCCGGCCGACTCTCGCTACCCGTTGCTTCCGGGATACGTATGTGGTGACATCAGCACGCCGCTCCTCCCTATGTCGTTTCGACACAAGCTGTCGTCTTCCAGGGGCACAGGCGGCGTGCTGACTCACCACCAATTTATATTGAATGTACACAAACGAGGTCCGCCCAGATCTGAGCTCTCATCATCCACGCTGCGTGTGTCGCCATCTTGGATATGGGCAAACTGCCCTCTTTCCAAGAACGAACATTTCTCTGGTCAGAGAACGAATGTTATTTCGATGTGTAGACACAGAGTAATAGATTAAAAAATCATTCAGCTGTGAGTAGAACTGACTTCATAAGAGACAGTCCCAACCTGCATGTATGCCGCTAACCTATACAAGCATGCATACTGCCAGTTCGTTAAGCTCTTTTATTGTATAAACGAGAAAAAAATTAACATGATAAAATACTAAAAAAATTTATTAAACGCTTCCACACATATACTGCATGTAAGGCACACAATACAATGTCTAAATTATTTTATGACTATACAATTTAAAAAATGACCATCACTTTATCTTGTGATTGAAAAGCAGTGGCCACCTGTGGACAACTTCAGTATTGCAATCACAGACCCTATGTGAGCATCACAGGATGTGGAAAATTGCAGCAGCTGACATATAATAAAATATATTTTTGTAAGAGAAGGAACTATGAGAAAACATTGTGGAGAAAATTACCTCCAGAGAATCACAATGCCTTTCTGGGCAGATTATTAAACAAATATGTGTATACCATACTGTTATGCGGAAAAAATAAAAATAAAAAATATATAAAAAATATATAAAAAAGACGCTTAATAGAAAAAACCAAAAAGGCGAAAATTGTATTTTACCGTTTTTTTATGTATATATTTTTATCTGTAGCTGTTTCAAAAGACAACAGCTATAAGAAGCCCTAAAGTTCAAAAACTCATTTTTATGTGTGTTATTAAAGAAAACATCATGATTAAACACCTATGAAAATAGCATCTAAACTTACTCCAAATTGATTTGGAATAAATGAAAAAAAGAAAAAAAGGGCTAAAGATGTCCCGAGAACTCAGATCTAGTTTACATTAAGATCATACCATGCAGAAATATGCCTCCCTAGCTGTTATCAATAAATGCGTTGACATCGATGTCAACGTTAAGGCCATATGGGGTGTAACAACGGACCCGATGGATCCAGCCCATTTCCATACGCGATATTTCCCTAACAAGAGAACCCCCCCTCCAGTGTGGGCTATATCTATCTATTCCAATAAAGGAGGTACCAGCTGGGTTACGCTGGTGGTATAGATCATAGTGCTTGGAAACCGAATGATATTGAAAACCACTTTTGATATTGGCTATATGCTCTCCAAGTCTTATTTGCATGGTACGCTTGGTTCTCCCTATATACTGCATCCCACAGGGACATTGTAGGAGGTAAACAACGCCTGTGGAGCTGCATGTAACGAAAGTATCAATCTTGTGATTTATTAGAGTGCTACTAGATATGAAAGACTCAGTTTTTTTCGACCTGATTTTATTTAAGGAGCATACCTGACATCGCCGGCATTGATGATATCCAGATAATTTTTGAAAGAAGGAAACTTTCTTAGGTGGTGGGTCAACCACATTAGGTGCTACTCTATCTCTAAGAGAAGGTGCACCCCTAAAAACAATTTGTGGAACCTTTGGAAGGAACTTACTGATAATACGGTCACTCTCCAACAGGTGCCAGTGTTTCCGTATGATTTTTCTTATCATGTAATGCTGAGTAGAGTATGTTGTGATGAATGGTATACATGGTTGTTCCTGTTTCTTTTTAAGACCATTCTTCAACAGAGATGATCTTTCCATATTTCCCACTTCCTTCAGTGTATCCTCCAAGGAATTGTCATCATAGCCCTTTTCAATCAGCCTATCCTTTAAAATATTGGCTTGAAGCCAGTAATCAGATAAATCAGAACAATTCCTCCGCATTCTGATGAATTGGCTCTTTGGCACAGAATTAAGCCAAGAATCTTTATGACAACTATCATTGGGAATGTAGGCATTGCGATCTGTTTGTTTGAAATAAGATATCGTTTTGAAACCGGTTTCTCCCTTAGTGATTGTGAGGTCCAAAAAATTAATTTGAGTCTGGCTTGCCTCATGGACAAAACGTATACCTCTTTCGTTGTTGTTGATGGCCAAATGGGAGGAGGACGTCATCTATAAGGACCGACACCCACACCTCAAATTTTGGGCTAGGTACATTGATGACGTCCTCCTCCTATGGGATGGCACAGCATCTCAGTTGGACGATTTCTTTCTGGACATCAACAACAACGAAAGAGGTATACGTTTTGTCCATGAGGCAAGCCAGACTCAAATTAATTTTTTGGACCTCACAATCACTAAGGGAGAAACCGGTTTCAAAACTATATCTTATTTCAAACAAACAGATCGCAATGCCTACATTCCCAATGATAGTTGTCATAAAGATTCTTGGCTTAATTCTGTGCCAAAGAGCCAATTCATCAGAATGCGGAGGAATTGTTCTGATTTATCTGATTACTGGCTTCAAGCCAATATTTTAAAGGATAGGCTGATTGAAAAGGGCTATGATGACAATTCCTTGGAGGATACACTGAAGGAAGTGGGAAATATGGAAAGATCATCTCTGTTGAAGAATGGTCTTAAAAAGAAACAGGAACAACCATGTATACCATTCATCACAACATACTCTACTCAGCATTACATGATAAGGAAAATCATACGGAAACCCTGGCACCTGTTGGAGAGTGACCGTATTATCAGTAAGTTCCTTCCAAAGGTTCCACAAATTGTTTTTAGGGGTGCACCTTCTCTTAGAGATAGAGTAGCACCTAATGTGGTTGACCCACCACCTAAGAAAGTTTCCTTCTTTCAAAAATTATCTGGATATCATCAATGCCGACGATGTCAGGTATGCTCCTTAAATAAAATCAGGTCGAAAAAAACTGAGTCTTTCATATCTAGTGGCACTCTAATAAATCACAAGATTGATGCTTTCGTTACATGCAGCTCCACGGGCGTTGTTTACCTCCTACAATGTCCCTGTGGGATGCAGTATATAGGGAGAACCAAGCGTACCATGCAAATAAGACTTGGAGAGCATATAGCCAATATCAAAAGTGGTTTTCAATATCATTCGGTTTCCAAGCACTATGATCTATACCACCAGCGTAACCCAGCTGGTACCTCCTTTATTGGAATAGATAGATATAGCCCACACTGGAGGGGGGGTTCTCTTGTTAGGGAAATATCTCGTATGGAAATGGGCTGGATCCATTGGGTCCGTTGTTACACCCCATATGGCCTTAACGTTGACATCGATGTCAATGCATTTATTGATAACAGCTAGGGAGGCATATTTCTGCATGGTATGATCTTAATGTAAACTAGATCTGAGTTCTCGGGACATCTTTAGCCCTTTTTTTCTTTTTTTCATTTATTCCAAATCAATTTGGAGTAAGTTTAGATGCTATTTTCATAGGTGTTTAATCATAATGTTTTCTTTAATAACACACATAAAAATGAGTTTTTGAACTTTAGGGCTTCTTATAGCTGTTGTCTTTTTAAACAGCTACAGATAAAAATATATACATAAAAAAACGGTAAAATACAATTTCGCCTTTTTGTTTTTTTCTATTAAGCGTCTTTTTTATATATTTTTTATATATTTTTTATTTTTATTTTTTCCGCATAACAGTATGGTATACACATATTTGTTTAATAATCTGCCCAGATAGGCATTGTGATTCTCTGGAGGTAATTTTCTCCACAATGATTTCTCATAGTTCCTTCTCTTACAAAAATATATTTTATTATATGTCAGCTGCTGCAATTTTCCACATCCTGTGATGCTCACATAGGGTTTGTGATTGCAATACTGAAGTTGTCCACAGGTGGCCACTGCTTTTCAATCACAAGATAAAGTGATGGTCATTTTTTAAATTGTATAGTCATAAAATAATTTAGACATTGTATTGTGTGCCTTACATGCAGTATATGTGTGGAAGCGTTTAATAAATTTTTTTAGTATTTTATCATGTTAATTTTTTCCTCGTTTATACAATAAAAGAGCTTAACGAACTGGCAGTATGCATGCTTGTATAGGTTAGCGGCATACATGCAGGTTGGGACTGTCTCTTATGAAGTCAGTTCTACTCACAGCTGAATGATTTTTTAATCTATTACTCTGTGTCTACACATCGAAATAACATTCGTTCTCTGACCAGAGAAATGTTCGTTCTTGGAAAGAGGGCAGTTTGCCCATATCCAAGATGGCGACACACGCAGCGTGGATGCTGAGAGCTCAGATCTGGGCGGACCTCGTTTGTGTACATTCAATATAAATTGGTGGTGAGTCAGCACGCCGCCTGTGCCCCTGGAAGACGACAGCTTGTGTCGAAACGACGTAGGGAGGAGCGGCGTGCTGACGTCACCACATACGTATCCCGGAAGCAACGGGTAGCGAGAGCCGGCCGGCTTTACATATAACCACTGCCAATTTTTTCTTCATATGCTGTAAGTGCAATTTTTTACTTTCAAATAAATGTTTTAAATTGGATTACGCTATGGGGCTTTCTTTCTCACCCTAATATGGTTTGCTGAGACTTTGGGGAAACACTGATTCGGATGTGGAGGAAACCAGGACGACATAGGAAGCTAATCAGAGACCCTAGCAGGGATAACAGCTAACTGCTTTGTCTGATCTCTCTCAGGGATCAGTTTTTCTGGTAAGCGGCTTGTGAATACTGCGGTGGTGGATTCCCTTTCTAGTACACTGGCACCCTTCTATGATGGTTTATGCCTAAAGTCACGATCATTTGGAGAAATTTAACCTCTTCACTTCACTTTTTTTCTGAGGATCGTTTTTGGTGTTTCTTTGAAAACTGTCATTTGAGTTTTTTATACACTGATCAGGACAATGGGTGATATTATTTAAAGTCAGTGTTGAGAGCATATGATTTTTGTCAATTTTCACTACATTTCATGTTTTCATGTTGTATACACTAATGCACTGAGATTAGAAGTTTATGGTCTTATAACATTTCATGTTTTTATGCTGTATGCGATAATACACTGAGACTAGATACTTTGATCATCGATATAGTTCTTCAATAATTTATATATTTTAGACACATTGTTGCGCAGCTTATAGTTCTTTATATTATTCGTTTTGTGGGAGTCTCACATTTTTTAGTTGCAGCACAGGTATTTATTTACCCACTTCAGATATTTCTAGGACAGCGCAGTATACCTTTTCCACTATTATTTGTTATTTAGATACACATATATTGCAGCAGTCTGACACTTTAGTGTCATCACAGACACTTTTTGTAATTCAAACACCCATTGGGGTGATACAGACACACTTTTGGGTCAAATACTCAATCACATATGGAATTTTGGGTCACTTTATCCGTATAGAGGGTGTTCTCTATTTTTGTTTTAAACTTTAAATTTCATATTTTCATTGTTTATAACATTAATAGTATTATCACATTTCGGTCAATCATGGATATTTTTGAGTATAGGGCATCGAAGGTGGTCAACACCGACGGTGTTTTTGAGACTTTTAGCACCAAAGATGGTGACTTGGGGGGCCTTTTTGTCAGGTTAAAGAATCTGACTATCTCCGAAGTACACACTCAATGGGATATAGCCTTCTTGGAGACGTACATTAAATTAAGTATGGTCCCAAGGAGCCTAAGATGGGAGGTGTGTCCCCAAAAAGGTGAAATAGAGCTGGAAAGTTGGTTTCGATATTTTAATGATGCTGGGGTCAACTTTTTACGCTTTTTAGTAGGTAGAAAAAACAGCAAATTAACGAGATTGGATGGGGAGATAAAAACCCTTAAATATAGTCTCCTTCCCTATAAAGAAGGGGAAGAATATAAAGAGCGAACAATTAACCTTTTAAAACTATTGGATAAGGAAGAGAAGGAACAAAAAATCAAAAAAAGAAAGAAATATAATAGAGATTATGGGGACTACCAAGCCAATTATGTCTTTGAATGGCAAAAAAAATTGGCCAATGAAGAGCTGAGTAAACAAGAAACCAGAATGGAGGCCATCACTCAAGGACATAATGCTTCCAGTATACCCATAGTGGAAATACAACATTTACCCACTAGGGAGGTTGCACATAAAACTTCTAAAAAAACAAATACCAATAAATTGGGCAAAAAAGGCAGACGAGTGTCATACCAATCTCCCAAACGAACACAGGTTCCTCCAAAAGGGGGACAACCTTCAAAAAATATGGGTTGGAACCATCAGTATGGATCCGGGAGGAAGGATGATCGTGACTATGGCCCACAACAGTACAATAATATCCAATATCAAACTTATAGAGATGCTCCGGGGCCCAGGAGAGTGATGGATAAAGGCCCATACGACAACTATGGTTATGATAGGCCACCCTATCAAGGTCCTCGACAGGAAGAGTGGACCTATCGTGACAGAAGTAGGGAAGAGTGGGAGTTCAACAATAGAGGAGAATCCCAGAACCGTTTTTTTCCCCTGAGGGATAGGGATGGTCCAGCATATCAGAACCAGATGGATTATGACCCTGAGGAACAAGAATTCACATGGTCCACGAGGGATCGATCAAGAAGACCGAGTGGAAAAACACAGGATCAACATCATTGGGGTTTTCCCAAAGCCAATCAGGGCATAAAGAGGCCCATAGAAAACAAAGAGGAACAAGAGGGGGGAGGAGAGCACAATCAAAAAAAATCAAGAGCGTGACAGGGGATGGGATTTTCAACCTAAGTTCCCAAACCCTGACGAAATCTGAAACATCGCTTCTAAATAAGGGTTTAAAATTTGCCCCCCTCCCCCCCGAAAACTCAATAAGTTTGAAACGTATATGGACGTACATAAGTACGTAAGAAAAATTAACATCAAGAGACATTTCGCGAGCATTCCAATACGTCAAGGTGGCTTAGTGTTATCCAAACATCAATATACGGGATTATCCAATGCCTCCACTTTTAATCCTCCGGGAAGTTTGGCACCACCATTGAGGGTTTTTCGCGATGTTGTTCTGCGAGATTTGGAATCTGTGAAAACCATCAATAGGAAGATGGAAAAGGATCTGGAACAGGGCTTGGATACTTTGTGCAACAACAAACAACTAGTTATACGCCCTGCTGACAAGGGTGGAGGGATAGTTGTCCTAGATAGAGATGACTATCTCCGTGAATTATCTAGGATTGTGGGAGATCAGGAAACCTACACCCTCTTAATGGGAAACCCAATCATAAAATACAAAAAGACCTTGGAAGATCTTGTGTCGAGGGGTGCTGAACTGGGAATCTTGAGTGAGAAGGAACAGCTCTTTTTGGTTCCAAAGGCACCAAGGGTTCCCATTTTGTACTGTTTGCCCAAGATCCATAAAAGTCTAACTTGCCCCCCGGGACGTCCTATCATCAGTGGAATTGATTCCATCACGTCCCGGGTGGACAAGTATATAGATTTTTTTCTACAACCGCTTGTAATGAAAATGCCATCCTATTTGAAAGACACCAGACACATTATTAATCTGCTAGCTGATCAAGAAACAAGTGAGCATATGTGGATGGTTACAGCTGACGTGACATCTCTTTATACTATAATCCCACATTCCTTGGGATTATCAGCTGTCAGGTACTATTTAAATCTCCTTTCAACAACCTCCGAGGAACATCAAAATTTCATCATGGAACTTTTAGATTATGCGGCAAAACACAATTATTTTTGGTTTAGTCATAATTTTTACAAGCAGGAACGCGGCTTAGCCATGGGGGCGAAATACGCCCCCAGTTTGGCTAATCTTTTTATGGCCAAATGGGAGGAGGACGTCATCTATAAGGACCGACACCCACACCTCAAATTTTGGGCTAGGTGCATTGATGACGTCCTCCTCCTATGGGATGGCACAGCATCTCAGTTGGACGATTTCTTTCTGGACATCAACAACAACGAAAGAGGTATACGTTTTGTCCATGAGGCAAGCCAGACTCAAATTAATTTTTTGGACCTCACAATCACTAAGGGAGAAACCGGTTTCAAAACTATATCTTATTTCAAACAAACAGATCGCAATGCCTACATTCCCAATGATAGTTGTCATAAAGATTATTGGCTTAATTCTGTGCCAAAGAGCCAATTCATCAGAATGCAGAGGAACTGTTCTGATTTATCTGATTACTGGCTTCAAGCCAATATTTTAAAGGATAGGCTGATTGAAAAGGGCTATGATGACAATTCCTTGGAGGATACACTGAAGGAAGTGGGAAATATGGAAAGATCATCTCTGTTGAAGAATGGTCTTAAAAAGAAACAGGAACAACCATGTATACCATTCATCACAACATACTCTACTCAGCATTACATGATAAGGAAAATCATACGGAAACACTGGCACCTGTTGGAGAGCGACCGTATTATCAGTAAGTTCCTTCCAAAGGTTCCACAAATTGTTTTTAGGGGTGCACCTTCTCTTAGAGATAGAGTAGCACCTAATGTGGTTGACCCACCACCTAAGAAAGTTTCCTTCTTTCAAAAATTATCTGGATATCATCAATGCCGACGATGTCAGGTATGCTCCTTAAATAAAATCAGGTCGAAAAAAACTGAGTCTTTCATATCTAGTAGCACTCTAATAAATCACAAGATTGATACTTTCGTTACATGCAGCTCCACGGGCGTTGTTTACCTCCTACAATGTCCCTGTGGGATGCAGTATATAGGGAGAACCAAGCGTACCATGCAAATAAGACTTGGAGAGCATATAGCCAATATCAAAAGTGGTTTTCAATATCATTTGGTTTCCAAGCACTATGATCTATACCACCAGCGTAACCCAGCTGGTACCTCCTTTATTGGAATAGATAGATATAGCCCACACTGGAGGGGGGGTTCTCTTGTTAGGGAAATATCGCATGTGGAAATGGGCTGGATCCATCGGGTCCGTTGTTACACCCCATATGGCCTTAACGTTGACATCGATGTCAACGCATTTATTGATAACAGCTAGGGAGGCATATTTCTGCATGGTATGATCTTAATGTAAACTAGATCTGAGTTCTCGGGACATCTTTAGCCCTTTTTTTCATTTATTCCAAATCAATTTGGAGTAAGTTTAGATGCTATTTTCATAGGTGTTTAATCATGATGTTTTCTTTAATAACACATAAAAATGAGTTTTTGAACTTTAGGGCTTCTTATAGCTGTTGTCTTTTGAAACAGCTACAGATAAAAATATATACATAAAAAAAACGGTAAAATAAAATTTTCGCCTTTTTGGTTTTTTCTATTAAGCGTCTTTTTTATATATTTTTTATATATTTTTCATTTTTATTTTTTCCACATAACAGTATGGTATACACATATTTGTTTAATAATCTGCCCAGATAGGCATTGTGATTCTCTGGAGGTAATTTTCTCCACAATGTTTCTCATAGTTCCTTCTCTTACAAAAATA
Source organism: Rana muscosa (assembly GCA_029206835.1). Lineage (NCBI taxonomy): Eukaryota > Metazoa > Chordata > Amphibia > Anura > Ranidae > Rana > Rana muscosa. The sequence goes on from CM055118.1 coordinate 739,905,011, forward strand.
TATTTTATTATATGTCAGCTGCTGCAATTTTCCACATCCTGTGATGCTCACATAGGGTCTGTGATTGCAATACTGAAGTTGTCCATAGGTGGCCACTGCTTTTCAATCACAAAATAAAGTGATGGTCATTTTTTAAATTGTATAGTCATAAAATAATTTAGACATTGTATTGTGTGCCTTACATGCAGTATATGTGTGGAAGCGTTTAATTATTTTTTTTTAGTATTTTATCATGTTAATTTTTTTCTTGTTTATACAATAAAAGAGCTTAACGAACTGGCAGTATGCATGCTTGTATAGGTTAGCGGCATACATGCAGGTTGTGTCTACACATCGAAATAACATTCGTTCTCTGACCAGAGAAATGTTCATTCTTGGAAAGAGGGCAGTTTGCCCATATCCAAGATGGCGACACATGCAGCGTGGATGCTGAGAGCTCAGATCTGGGCGGACCTCGTTTGTGTACATTCAATATAAATTGGTGGTGAGTCAGCACGCCGCCTGTGCCCCTGGAAGACGACAGCTTGTGTCGAAACGACGTAGGGAGGAGCGGCGTGCTGACGTCACCACATACGTATCCCGGAAGCAACGGGTAGCGAGAGCCGGCTGGCTTTACATATAACCACTGCCAATTTTTTCTTCATATGCTGTAAGTGCAATTTTTTACTTTCAAATAAACGTTTTAAATTGGATTACGCTATGGGGCTTTCTTTCTCACCCTAATATGGTTTGCTGAGACTTTGGGGAAACACTGATTCAGATGTGGAGGAAACCAGGACGACATAGGAAGCTAATCAGAGACCCTAGCAGGGATAACAGCTAACTGCTTTGTCTGATCTCTCTCAGGGATCAGCTTTTCTGGTAAGCGGCTTGTGAATACTGCGGTGGTGGATTCCCTTTCTAGTACACTGGCACCCTTCTATGATGGTTTATGCCTAAAGTCACGATCATTTGGAGAAATTTAACCTCTTCACTTCACTTTTTTTCTGAGGATCGTTTTTGGTGTTTCTTTGAAAACTGTCATTTGAGTTTTTTATACACTGATCAGGACAATGGGAGGGACGGAGAGGCAATCAGACAGACGGAAGCAAACGAGCTCGCCGCTCGTATAGGAGATAAGTTCATCTTTACGTTATTTTATGTGAGTTTATGTGAGTTTTTTATGCAAGCAATCCACTGCTAGACAAATAAACATACCATTTGGTTTTTTAACGTACTTCACGATCGAGACCCTATTCTTTTTCCTTTTAACCCCGCCATCACTGGGAGGTGAAAGCAATCCCCTGGATACAATATAGGTCCACCTTATATCCGAGGAACCACAGCGGCTGGCATAAGGTCTCTCTACTGATGATAGGACCATAACAGAGGAACTACTGACCCTAATTAAACACATGCGGTTACCTCATTACCGCAAGGTAAGAGGCCATCTATTACCCTAGTGTGTGACACCGGAAGTCAAAATCCACACATCTCTTCACCATAGAATCACTTGTAGACGCAAAGTTCCAGGACCGTCACTTTGAAGAAATCATTTATTAATTTTTCCACTGGCACCACTTGCCACTTCTTCACATATGAACTTTTGGAGTTCAACATCTTTATTTCTGTTCCATTGCTTATTGGACGTTATATATATTTTTTGCAATTCACTTTAGCACTTTATTGCACTTTGCAATTAGCCGTCTCACTTGTGCACAGTTCATTGCACTGCAATTTGCAGATTTCTTAGTTTATGCACTTTTTAGCATATTTGCACAGCAGTGTTCACTGTCATATTTATTGAAGTTTTTATGTATTCTTCATGCACTTTGCACTTTTAATTTATTTATTTGATTGTTTTATGGTTCTAGTACATATTCATTACCTTAATCCACCAATATCATTTTAGATTGTGTATTGATTTTTTTCATATTTTTTTATTATATTGTATTCTATTTATTGGTTCGAGTTAGCCACTGTGCACCTTATATATCTTCACCAATACATATTCATACCAGAAACAGCGCAACACCACCCCCCCTCGTCAATATTTCACTTTTATTGTTTCACTTTAAGCATTATTAAAATCAATGCTCCCACCCAAAAAAACTGCAGTTTTTAAAACTTTTTTTACATTGATACATGACCCCTGGGGCAGGACCCAGGTCCCCAAACACTTTTTATGACAATAACTTACATATTAACCTTTAAAATTAGCACTTTAGATTTCTCCCATAGACTTTTTAAAGGGCGTTCCGCGGCTTTTCGAATTTGTCGCGAACACCCCAAATTGTTTGCTGTTAGCCGAACGGGCGAACAGCCAATGTTCGAGTCAAACTCATGTTCGACTCGAACATAAAGCTCATCCCTAGTGTTCACATAAGCTCTGTTTTCAGTTGCATAGGAGCCTTAAGCCCCGTACACACGATCGGATAACCTATGGATTTTCGTCCGATGGATTTGTCCATCGGAAATCCGATGAAACTGTTTTTCATCAGTCTTGCCCACACACCATCAGTCAAAAAACCGACCGTTCCAAACGCGGTGACGCAAAACACTCCGATGAGCCGAGAAAAATGAAGTTTAATGCTTCTGAGCATGCGTCGACTTGATTCTGAGCATGCGTGGGTTTTTGATCCGATGGACTTGCCCATAGACGATCTGAGTTTTCGATCGGTTTTTTATCCATCGGAAAAATTTAAAACATGTTCTATTTTTTCCAACCGATGGAAAAAAGACCGATGGGTACCATACACGATCGGTTGGTCTGATGAAAACCATCCATCGGACGGTTTTCATCAGTCAAACCGATCGTGTGTACGGGGCTTTAGAGAAGCAGGGATGGAGAAGCAGCATTACAATGATCTTTCCAGTGGATGGCTGTACAGGGGGGCATGTCAGCACAAGTCTTGGCCACTGGAGAACAGATAAGCTGTGCTCCGAGCACAGCCAGAAAACTGACCATGCTGAAATAGATGTGCTTCCATGCCTAGCATGGTTAGTTTGAAATAGGAAAGCAGGAGGACTAGCAGGATCACCAGGTATTCCACACAAAGTAAGCAATACAAAGAGAACAGAATACTTTTTAACCCAAGTGCATTGTACAGCATACACATATCAGGAATGTAAATGTTGGGTTAACATATTCTTTACCTTGAGCTTAGGTTCATTTTAACACATTATATATTTTGCAGTTTATCAGGTCTCTTTCCTATGCAACTAGAGGTATCATCATAGTGACAGTTAAACAACTTAAAACCATAAAAAATTTGAATACATTTTTAATATGCCCTTCCTTATAATATCACCGTTTGCATTTTAATAATTTTATGCAATGATCCTGACAATTTAAAAAAACAATTTTGATATTATAGATATAGAAAAGCATATATTATCTGGAAACTAATTATACCATTTTTCTAATCATCTTTCATCGTTTTAGATGCGTCAAAAAATGTCTGTAAATGTTAATGCAATCAAGTGTTGTCGAATAATTGTAACAAGTCTTTGGCAATTACCATAACCAGTGAATGTCTTTCAATAAACAGATGGAATGTTTCAAATATTCATACAAGAATATACTTTAACTAAACCAAGTATGTTTCCCATTAAAATGCTGAATTTAAATGTATTCTTTGCCTGGTATAGTGGTACAACCAAATGCGAATAACCCTCAATTTCCTTTAAGTTATAATTGTAGTCTAAGATGCATTCCCTGCCTGGTAAATGGGAAATAGAGCTAACTACTACAGTAAGACCCAGAGGTTGAACAGACTGTACGTGTGTGAATAAGAGGATTAGAGATCCATCAGAATATCTTCAATGAGAGATGAACCGGCATAAAATGTTTCAACCACTTTATTAATCAAAAATTCTAAAAAATATATATATATATAAAATACCTCCATAGAGGGTATGTGTGGCATAGGATAAAAAGGTGCAAAATAACAGTTAAATTTGAAGAGCAGGCCATATTGCAGTGGTTAGTGTCTGGAATATAAGATCAGGTCCATAAAACAGGGTACAGGTACACAGGGAGGCAAGGTGAAGTAAATGAATAAGTCAGTATAGCCAAAGGAATTTTGTACCAAAATAGAAGCCAGGATCTAAATTTATTTATCGACTATTAGACAAGATCGGTCCTAAACTTTAATTTTACTTCTTTTCAGCCATTCTATTGAAAACCTTTGTGGTTTAAACCCTTTTCTTGATGCATGACCCAGCTATAATTCAGCCCATGAGTTGATGACTGAATATGTTCCTTTAAAATTTAGAATACAGAGCAGATTTCATGATTCCTTCTTTTTGTTTTGTTTATGTTTTTTTTTGCATTTTTTTTTCTCCAAAAAATGACACAAGTTAAACCTTGTTTTTCTGCTCCCCCCTACCCAGCCTGGGGGGGGGGGCACAGTATTTAACCTTCCTGTATACTGTATAGGAAGAAGATATTTGTAAGTATTGTGTATTAAAGTGTTTATTAACCCTAAAAAATAAATACAAAAATATTGATCCTGTTTCTTTAAAGCATGTTATACAGCACAGTGCTTGTGCTGTGTAATTTGGCCCACTGTAACACCTGTAATACCTATCTGATCCTGCCTGGCTATGCCCTCCCCTCTGTAAACTGACCACGATAATCAGGGCTGCTGAGCCCTGACACCGTGGTCAGAGTTTGTTCCTCCGTCATCCGCAGCCCTGCTCTCCTGTGTCTCCTCTGTCCTCCTCCCCCCTCCCCTCCCTGCCTGTCAGCTCCCTGATCCCCTCCTCCTGCACTAAAAATAACAGTAACTTTATTTTATAGTTCCCTCTGATAAAGAACAGTAAGCTCCCCAGTGGATGTCCTTTATAAAAATATGCGGTATAATAGCTTACTTCAGAGCGCCATTCGCCGTGCTCCTCCTCTCCTCTCCTCATCCCGGCTGACATCAGCGGGGGTTTCCCAGCACCTCCCCCTGCAGCTATTGCATCAGGTCAGGAGACCAGCGGGCAGTCAGCTGAGCGCCGAACAGCACTCTGGAGTAAGCTATTATACAGCATATTTTTATAAAGGGCATCCACTGGGGAGCTTACTGTTCTATATCAGAGGGAACTATAGCAGAAAATGTTTTACCTTCACAAACACTTTAAACTTTGACAATAAAACCTAAAAGTTGATTGGTTTCTATGCAGAGCTTTTTTGCACACTCCAGTTTTATTAAATCTCCTTCATTGTTTTATCATCCCATGGCTTTGTCAGGTGAGCCAGTATGGACTGGGTGGGTAAGGAGGATAGCGCCAAAAGCAGCATGTATAAAAATTCCAGATTTAATTTTATTCAGACTCTTGTGTAATAAAAAGACAAGGGTTTCATGGGTTCACAGGGCCTCTCTTTATAAGGGCTTGGTACTGTTTAATGAAGCATGTAATGGACTGATAAAATTGTCCAAAGATTATCATTCACTCTACACTGCTTGAAGCCTAAGGATTAGTATAACATTTTTTTATAAAAATCAGCACAAGGGACTGTACTTACAATCAATGCCATAATCTTCTAGTGCTGTGGGGGTTAGGTCGAGGGGCCTGTCATATGCTTTTATCAAGAGTGGCAACTATGCCCGCCCTTTCTGTCCCCATTCATAGAAAGCTGTACTATAGCTTCCGTAAATGAAAAATTATATATGAATGGAGGATGACCTTTGTCTGCCCATCCCCCATTCAAAAATAACTTTTCATTCATGAAACTACGGTACATCTTCATAAATGGAGGAGTGAGTGGAAAGAGCGGGCATAGATGGCCCTCTTGACTAGTGCATATGATAGATATTTTGGCTTGTATTAACCCCCACAGCACCGAATGATTATGCCTGGGGGGTAGAGGGGATCAGAGGACAGAGGATTTTAACTAAGACTACAGGCAGCAGCACAAAGGACACTTTGCATTGATTGTACAATTGCTTGTGCTGATTTAAAAAAAAATAAAAAAATTTAAGCTTTAAGACCTGACAGAAAACACTGCTTTAAAATATCCAGCATCCCATACCATAATATGGCATTAAACTCGATCTGTGTGAAGTGTACCTATTACTAAAAAAAAATACCAAACCAACAGAAGTACCGGGTAAATAACAAGACAAGCTGCCTGCAATTAAAGCTCTGTTCACACTGCTGCAATCCGATCTTGATGCAATTTTCAGTGCAATTTTGTAGTGCAACTTTGATGCAACTTTGCATATTCTGTGGTGCAAATTGCACTGTAAATTGCACCAAAGTCGCCCAGGAACCTTTTCCAAAGTTGCTCCGTGCTGAGTTGCATCGATGAGAACGGGCACAATTGAATATGTGTTTTCCCTTGTCATGTGACTTAAGTCGTGTCAGAAGTCGCACTAGTGTGAACCAGCACTAATTCTTACCTTATTACTACAAACTCCAAACGATCATTCCGAGAGAAAAAATGTTACCTTTAGTTGGCCATTCTATACTTTGTTGTTGTTCAGTAGTATAATAGAAGGAACATACTGCAGAAAGCAAATGCAATGTAATCCTGGCTGTTTCCTCCAGAGTTAATATTTTTAAAGCAGAAAATATATTTTATATGAGCACAGGATGTTTGACAAATTTGGCCTTCGGCAATGTTGCACTTTTAAGCATTTAGAAGAAGACCTTTTTAGAAGAAGCGTTGGGGTATTTGTATACGTCCACAGTGTGCACTGTATTACTCTGCCACGGTTAATGATCCGCACTAGAACATATTGCATTTGAATGTTTCAATCTCGCACAAGTAGTACTTGTATCTTACGGGCAATACCCTGTACTCATTAAAGCAATATCATTTATTATTTTGGCAGCAGATTTCGTCATTTATTTTGAAACAAGGAAATATGGTGTCTTGGCATTGTTCATTCCGCTCTTGATTAATTGGCCCTAGGCATGTAATGTCATGTAATACATGTACTCTGGCCTTTTTTACACTCTGCTCTCCAGTGGGTCTAAGCATTAGTCAGCATTAAAAAACAGTCTGTTACTGAACCCAGTATGCCTTTGGGCTTAAAGAACCCCCGACACCTAAGTGCAGTAACGTATAGCAGCAAACTAGCAGCTAAACTCTTAGACGAGTTTAGTACCTATTTAGAATTTGATTGAATTGGATGTTTTGGTATGACATAAAATATTTATTTATCCTTTTTTCTGGCTTCTTTTTTACTACAAATTAGCAAACTGATTCACAATCTGTTTACTGGCAAACTGGTGAACATGAGTGTTGAGTGTATAGATTCTTGTAATTTGCACATATTTAGATATTTTATTTTATTATATTATATTTTATTAAATTTAGAGTAATCAGTGGCTGGAAAAGTTCAGGTTATATGACCTATCATTACTGTATGTGTACAAGCATTTAAAAAAAATTAAGGAACTGCTTGCAAAAATGTAAATGCTGTCTCTAATGGGTTAAAAAAAATAATCTAGCCTAATATGTGAATTGTGCTTAAAAATCTAGTAAAAAGGAATAAACAAATCTGTTTTTCTATATTCGTGATTTTACCCAATTGCACCAATTTAGTCTCAGCATATATCTACAATTTATTGTCAGCATTTACTAAGGACTTTGCGCATTTGTTATGCTTTGATGACATTAAGTGGACTCCCTTTTGCTACCTTGCATTGCCTAACGCCTACTCATTTCACATGTATCAGGGAAGAGTTGTGTCTATAAATACAGCTTACATATAAATATAAATATATAAATGTATTGCAGGAACAAATGTTTGCATTTATCAGTTTTTATTTTTTTCCCGATATCAGCTATTGCAATGCATGTGCTTTCAATATGAGTGCAAAGTGGGAAGTTTTGTCTTTACTATTCTAATGCCATCAGCTAGAGTTGCAAAAAGAAGCATTGCTCACCTGGCATCTCTTTAGATGTGCCCCAACCAAATCATTACCAGCGCAGAAAATCAAGGGCTTCCCTGTATTGTGACCATGAGCTTTGTGCAGAGTTTTGAGAGAGGCAGTGAGCCAATCACAGAGGTCCCTCTCTGTCTAGCGATGTCCACGAGTGTCTCAGCCATCTGATATTCTCCTTCCTGATTGGCTGAGACACAGCAGTAGCTCCATTGGCTCCTGATGCTGTCAATCAAAGTCAGCTAGCCAATCAGGGGATAGAAGGGGTGGGGCCAAGACAGGGCTCTGTGTCCAAATGGACACAGAGAGCTGTGACTCAACTCGGGTGTCTCCATAGCAAGCTGCTTGCTGTGGGGGCACTAAACAGGAGGGAGGGCCTGGAGCACAGAAGAGGGACCAGAGAAGAGGAGGATCCGGGCTGCTCTGTGCAAATCCACTGCAACGGAGCAGGTAAGTATAACATGTTTGTTATTTTTATAGGGAAAAAATTGACTTTTTCAACCACTTTAATGAAGTAAAAATATTGCAAAATACTAGCTAGTTAAAGTAGAATGCCACCCACTACCCATGCTGCTGAGGTCTAGGCTTTATTACTTGCTTTGGTTAGTAGGATGTTGCCACTGGCATGGCCTGATGCTTATTAGCTAGGACCAGGGCTGGCCCAAGGCATTGTGCTGACTGGGTCCAAGAATGAAATGCTGCCCCCACACAAAAAAAATATGCCCACCAAAAGGCCCCCACATCCATTATTTTATATCATTATAATTAAAACTAAAACTAAATTTATCAGTAAGTTAGATTTACATGCAACAGCACCTTGTATAGACAGGCTAAAGTAGTATATATACAGGCTAGGGTAGTATATAGACAGACTGGGGAAGTATAGGGGTGGGCTAGGGTAGTATAGAAGAGAAGGGGAGGTGGCCGTGATTAAATTTGCTGCCCCTTTCAAAGTGCTGCCTGGGTCCAATGGACCCACTAGGACCCATGGTAAGGCCGACCCTGGCTAGGACCAACATGTGGCTTGTCAGAGCTCATTCTGTAGCCTGTTGTTCCAAAGATGTCAGATTAGGTTTGTAGCACAGAAGGCTGCACACTTGGGATGAACTTGGGGTTCAGTTTAAACATGAGCTTGACCTGAACCCAGCCTACAGAGCAAATAGGCGACCAAACTTGACATACCTGGCCAGTTCACCCGCTTGAACTCTTGGCTAATGTTTGCAAGTAATCATCAGCTAGAAATCTGAAATTTTGCGGCAGCATGACCACCACTACAGAATAACAGATCTCTGACCAGCTGGTATTTTTAAACAGAGCAGCCAAAGCTCCTTGGTGTTTTCATTGACCAGATATTACATACCTGGCCAAATTGTTTACTTAAAGCAGCCAGCTGGGGATTTGTAATTTTGCAGCAGGAGTGCCATGGGTTAACATTTTCAGCAGCGGGAATGTCAAGTCAGTGGGTCAACATTGTCAGATCATCATGACTGATGAGGATCTACCTTGCTGGATGACTGGATAGATGGATGAACATCATAGACATCTGTTTATATTCTTTTGTTATTTTTTTATAAAGGACTTAAAAGTTATCAGTGTTTTTATTTATTTTTAAAAAATTTCTGAATGAGTAACAAGAGGTACTATATACCCTGTACTCATTCATCTTTGGGGTGAATACCCGGGGCCCCCTTGTCCTAAAAGGGACTTCAAAGTTCAGAGAAGTCTCCTTCTCCCACAGCCCTTTTGAGGGACAATATGTTGAGACAAGGCCCTTGTCCCCTCAACATTAGGGACAAGGCGCATTGCAAAGTACTCTCAAAATGTTAAAGGCACGTGGTATGTTTTAGGAGGGTTGAGGGGGGGGGGCACAAACACTGCCCTCCTTTTCCTTTCCTGAGGCTGTATGCTTGGATAAGGGTCTGGTATGAATTTTAAAACAGGCTCTATGCCTTTTTATTGTTTTTGTTTATTTTGTGATTAACAGCATACAAAATACTGTATGGTTCCTCTTACATACATACCAGGCTCTTATTCAGGTGTTGGAGAGGTCAGTTTATTGACCTCAGTAGCATCCTTCTTCCCAAATCACTGTGGCCACGATTTTAATCTCTAGTATGTTTTGTCCTATTATTGTGGATGTGACATGCTATGTATTATGTGCTCTAAAAAAAAGCACACGGTTACTCTAAAATCCATACCAGTCCCTGTTAAGACATACATAAACAGGTTGGAGGGGTCAGCACATGGACCTCAATAACGTTTTTCTGCTCAACTCATTGTGGCGACTATCTTTAATCTCTAGTATGTCTTTTTGACCTAATTTTGTGGATGGGACATGCTATGTATTAAATGCTGTAATGTGTACACCAGATCTTATACACTACATTTATGTCCAATATCTATTGCAATCAATTTCTAAGGTTTGTGTTCAGTGCAAACTCTTTTTGAATTGTACTTGTTGTGGGTATGCTGAATTCATTCATATTATATATATTTATAAAGTCATATAGCCTGCGTGGCCAAGCATACAGCCCCCCTGTAAACTAAAGTCACACCCAAGCACTTAAAACCCCACAATTTTTTTTTGAGCCCCTCAACCCCTATATACATGCACAGGTGAACATAAACATACCTGCCAGGGCACCTATTTATGAAAACTTTGGTTGTGCTACATAAGTTACATATCACCATGCATGCTGCAATAATTCATTATTCACTGTTAACTTTAAACTGATTACCTGAATGGGATTTTTTAACAAATTTAGGGTATCAGAGTTTGACACTGTTTCACGAACATATGCAATTTTCAAGGATTAACATGTTGTGTATCTACTGTATTTACTCAGTGCAACCTCATCTTTTATATTTTACCATAAATTGGGTAATAAATTGCATTTGTGTGTCCTAAAATTAACTTAATTTTTTTTGTGTGCAAATATTGGGTGAAATTGCCACTACAATTATTTTATTCAACACGGTTTCTGCTTTTAGAAATATATAATGTTTTGGGGTTTTAGGTAAAATTGAGGCCTAAAATTATTATTATTTTGTACTATGTGGGAAAAAAATCCAAATTGTCTCTGGCAGTGAAAGGATTAACCACTTGACGTCTGCAGCATGAACCTCAAATGCCAGGAGGGCGGCCATGTTCTTGGGACTCGGCTAATCACAGAGCAGGGTAAAGGGCCAATCATAGCAGGCCCTTTACCACGTGATCAGCCGTCAGCTGATCACAGAAGTACACAGAAGTTGGTAACTGGCTTTCTTGAGATGGACATCGGTCCCCTAAGTGCCCACTAGTGCTGCAAATCAGTGCCTTCCACTGCTGCAAATCCATGTTCACCAGTGCCATTTATCAGTGCCCATCAGTACTGCTAATCAGTGCCCACCAGTGCCACCTATAAGTGCCCATCAGTGCCTCATCATCAATGCCTTCTGGTCAGTGTCCACCAGTGCCACCCATCAGTGCCCATTAGTGCCACCTATCAGTGCCTTTCAGTGACACCTATCAGTGTCTATTAGTGCCACCCACAGTGCAGCCTCATCAGTGCCTCCTGATCAATGCCCACCAGTGCCACCTCATCAGTGCCCATCAGTGCCACCTATCAGTGCCCATCAGTGCCTATTAGTGCCACCTATCAGTATCCATCAGTGCCACCCATCAGTGCAGCCTCATCAGTGCCTCCTGATCAGTGCCCACCAATGCCACCTCATCCATGCCCATCAGTGCAACCCATCAGTGCCGCCTATCAGTGCCCATCAGTGCCTGATCATCAGTGCAGCCTATCAGTGCCCATCAATGCCACCTCATCAGTGCCCATCAGTGAAGGGGAAAATTACCTGTTTTCAAAATTTCATAACAAAATATGAAATACGTTTTAGTTTTTCTTTCAAAATTTTCTGTAAGTTTTTTTGTTTGTTTAGCAAAAAAAACAAAAACCCAGTGGTGATTAACCACTTAAGGACCGGGCCTATTTTTCAAACTTTTTTTTGCTAGAAAATTACTTAGAACCCACAAACATTATATATATATATTTTCTAGCACCCTAGAGAATAAAAAGATGCAATATTTTCTGTCATGTCATATTTGCGCAGCAGTCCTAAAAGCACACTTTTTTGGGAAAAAATACACTTTTTTGAATAAAAAAAAAAACAACAGTAAAATTAAACCAATTTTCTTTTTTTATATTGTGAAAGATGATGTTACGCCCAGTAAATTGATACCCAACATGTCACGCTTCAAAATTGCGCCCGCTCATGGAATGGCGACAAACTTTTATCCTTAAAAATCTCCATAGCCGACGTTTAAAAAATTCTACAGGTTGCATGTTTTGAGTTACGGAGGAGTACAGAATTATTTATCTCAATCTAACGATCATGGTGATACCTCACATGTGTGGTTTGAACACCATTTTCATATGCCGGCGCTACTTACATTTGCGCTGGCTTCTGAACGCAAGCTCGACGGGACTGGCGCATTTTTTTTACTTATTTATTTTCCTTTTTATTTTATTTTTTTACACAGTTTTTTTTTTTTTTAAACGCTTGAAATGCCTCTAAACTCAGTGTCTGAACTCATTTTTTTGCTTTCCAAAAAAAGCCTCTAAACTCAACTGCCTAGAAACGACTATAAACGACCCTGTGTACATGTACTGATAAGATAACATAGAGGAGAGTTCAGGAGCAGTTTAAAAAAATGCCCAACTGCTCCTAAGCATCCGTTTACCAGCAGCAGTGTGCATGAGGCCTTAAGGTGTATTTCCACCCCTTTAGCCCAGTTGAGATAACTTTTTATGTACATGTTCCAAATCACATAACCTAAAGTGACATTAAACTCTGGTTAAATATGTAGCACCCTCCTAGTTAGGCTGCTAGGTAAATTTTGTTTTTGGCTCCTTCTGTAACCAGGGGAGAAGTAATTGTTTGGTCTGGTCTGTTCAGGGCTTAACAAGCTAGGAGTTTCCCCTTGCCTCTAGAAGGAGTTCTGGAGAGAGAATTCAAATGACCAGCCTGAATATTGAGCAGGGCTTAATTTCTGGGGGAGTGTACCCAATTGGTTACTGGGGTGCTGTTAAATAGCCTGGATCCCTGAGGAGAGTCCTTTCCTCCCCACCTGGGAAATGGAGCTATGAGCTGAAAGGAGGGGGGTTGGACTGCTCTATAAGAGGCTGCACCTATGGACTGGTCTTGCTCCAGGATTCAGTGAGTAGAGCCTCTTTTACTTGTGCTTAAACCTACTTCATGGTCCCCAGCTATGAAGCTAAAGACTATTCCTGTCAACTTCTACTTGTGCTCCAACCTACTTCATGGTCCCCAGCCATGAATCCATAAACTGTTCCAGTCTACCTCCACTTGTGCTCAAACCTACTTCATGGTCCCCTGTGAACCTATAGACCAGTGGCATCTGGATGGGGGGCTGAGGGGGGCTGGAGCCCCCAGTGGGCCCCCAAAAAGCCCCGGGTCTCAGGCATTCACAACTCTATTATTAGCCCAAGCCCGAGTGGGGACTGATCTGACTCAGAGCGTGGCTGAGTGACATAGCAGGTTCCGCCTTCTGGAGCCTGCAGCACCTATGATGGACGTCCCACTGGTCCAATGCCGGGACATGTGATGTCCAGCATAAGCGCTACAGGCTCCAGAAGGCAGGAATTACAATGCTTCACTATGAGAAGATCCCCACTCGGCGCTCGGGCGGGCGGCTCTCCTCTTCTGGCTCTGGCTACCTGCTGTGTACTGTGATGGGCACGCTGCACACTATGGCTGAGCTTCAGGAGGAGGTAACCTGAAGTCTGGTCAGGTAGGTCAATGCGTGTCAGTGTGGGTCAGGTAGGTCAATGTATGTCAGGTAGGTCAGTGTGTGTCAGGTAGGTTAGTACGTGTCAGGTAGTTTAGTGCATGTTAGGTAGGTCAGTGTGTGTCAGGTAGGTCAGTGTGTGTCAGGTAGGTCAGTGTGTGTCAGGTAGGTCGGCGGGTGTCAGGTAGGTCAGGTAGCTCGGTGTGTGTCAGCGTGCGTCAGGTAGGTCAGTGTGGGTCAGGTAGGTCAGTGTAATGGTCAGTGTGGGTCAGGTAGGTCAGTGGATGTCAGGTAGGTCAGTGTGGGTCAGGTAGGTCAGTGTGTGTCAGGTAGGTCAGTGTAATGGTCAGTGTGGGTCAGGTAGGTCAGTGTGGGTCAGGTAGGTCAGTGTGTGTAAGGTAGGTCAGTGTGGGTCAGGTAGGTCAGTGTGTGTCAGGTAAGTCATTGTAGGTCAGTGTGGGTCCGGTAGGTCAGTGTAATGGTCAGGTAGGTCAGTGTAATGGTCAGGTAGGTCAGTGTAATGGTCAGTGTGGGTCAGGTAGGTCAGTGTAATGGTGAGTGTGGGTCAGGTAGGTCAATGTAATGGTCAGGTAGGTCAGTGTAATGGTCAGTGTAGGTCAGGTAGGTCAGTGTGTGTCAGGTAGGTGAGTTTAGTGGTCAGCATTGATGGGCACTGGTAAGCCATGCAGCAACCAGCAAGTGAGCTTACCCCCCTCCACACAACAACACCCCCCTCCACACAACAACACCCCCTCCTCCACACAACCCCTCCGCCCCGCTGTCGGGCTCGGACTTCGGGCTGAAGCCTCTAGTCTTTTTTCTACCTAGCAATGTCCCTGCTATAGACTGTTTCAGGATACCTCTACATGTACTTAAACCTGCTTCATGTACCCAGCCATGAACCCATAGAATGTTCCAGTCTATTTATACTTGTGCTACTGTTACAGGAGAGGTGTCCTCCACTAACACTACTTAAACATTCTAGAGTATCCCACATCACCCTCCCATTACAAGTTTCTGCAGCAATAAATATAAAAAAAGACATCCTCTAGACTGTTTACTGAACCAGAGTGAATGGACTGCTGCTGTGTGCATGGCTGCTTCTGCACTTCTTTGTGATGGGTGTCCAATGTGTCCCAGTGCCCTAAAGGAGGGTTGGGCTACCTCCAGGCCAACCTGCCCCTTATCTATCCATTAGAATGCATGTGCTTCCATTGGGGGGACTCTCAAAATTAAGAAGGGTTAGGACTGCAAGCAATACACAGGGTGCAGTGAAGAGGCCTTGCAGCTTATGTATGTGTTTGGAAATGTGTGCTAACCAGTGGCGGCTGGTGCTCAAAATTTTTTTGGGGGGCGCAAACAAACTGAAAAAAAAAACATCAATTGCAGCCACTGTGCCCATCAAACGCAGCTACTGTGCCCATCAAACAGAGACACTGTGCCCATAAAATGCAGCCACTGTGCCCATAAAACACAGCCACTGTGCCCATCAAACGCAGCCACTGTGCCCATCAAACGCAGCCACTGTGCCATCAAACGCAGCCACTGTGCCCATCAAACGCAGCCACTGTGTCCATCAGGCGCAGCCACTGTGCCATCAAATACAGCCACTGTGCCATCAAACACAGCTACTGTACCCATCAATTGTTGCCATTGTGTCCATCAATTGCTGCCACTGTGCCCATCAATTGCCTCTACTGTGCCCCATCAATTGCTGCTAGTGTGCCCATCAATTGCTGCCACTGTGCCCATCAATTGGCGCTACTGTGCCCCATCAATTGCCACTACTGTGCTCCATCAATTGCCACTACTGTGCCCCATCAATTGCCGCTACTGTGCCCCATCAATTGCTGACAGTCTGCCCATCAATTGGCGCTACTGTGCCCCATCAATTGGCGCTACTGTGCCCCATCAAATGCTGCCCGAGTGTGCATCCCCCGCCCGGCACTTACCTGTCTTGGGTCACGGCGCTGTCCTCCATGCTCCAAGTCCTCGATGTGTTCTCCCGTCCTCTGCTATGATTGGACGCCTGATAGGCGTCCAATTACAGCGCCTGTCGCTTCAGCCAATCAGGTGACAGGTAACCAAACCCGAGCACCTGATTGGCTGAGAGGCGGGTCAGTGTTAGGAAAGCGATTTATTCGCTTCCCTAACACAACACTAAGTAAACAGCTAACGCACAGCATTGCGCCCGCTGTTTACCATTTTGGAAGCCTATTAGAGCCTATGGCGTCACTCCTCACGTGACTTTATCAAAGGCCCTTGATTAAGTCACGTGAGGAGTGACGCAACGCGTCGGATGAAAGAGCTTAGTGACGCTGACTTCCGGTTTACGGCCGTGACCGGAAGTACTTGTATTTCAATAGTGTTTTTTATACCTGGCGTTTTTACCACTGTTTTAATGCTTTTATTTTAAATAAACACTACCATTTGCTTTCAAAACGTACTTCACCATGGAGTCCCTGTTTTTCTGTTCCTGAGTTGCAGAGTAAGGAGATAATAAACCCTTGGAATACACTGGTGGAAGTGGTCAAAAGATTGCAGTGATCCTGTCCTTCAGAACATCCAAAGGAGCTGGAGATCGTTACCTTTAAAGTTGGAGATCGATTAAGGCTTTGTTTGACCCTTCTGGGTCCATCATTAACCCCCTTGGCGGTATTCCCGCCAGACTCGGGCTGCATTGCAGTATCCAGGGGAAGTTACTTACCTTGTTCCCTGGATCCTGCGATGTCTCCCCGTAGTGTGTGCTAGCCGGGTCTCGCTCGATTCACACTGCCGGGTGCCGAGCTCCGTTCCCTGCGACGTTGCGGAGTTCGGCGCCAAATTCAAAAAGTGAAAAACACACAATACATACAGTATACTGTAATCTTACAGATTACAGTACTGTATCAAATAATAACACACACCCTTTGTCCCTAGTGGTCGGTCCAGTGTCCTGCATGCACTTTTATATTATAAAAACTGTTCTTTCTGCCTGGAAACTGGAGATTGTCCATAGCAACCAAAAAGTGTCCCTTTATGTCAAAAGTGGTTTTAGACCAGCTAGAAAACAACGATAATAAATTAGAATCACTTGCAGAATTGAGCGATAGCAATTTGTGGGGAAATTCGTCATCAAACACTAAATCTAATGACAGCGACAATTCTGCAACTGAGCAAATTTCTGTGTTTTTGATTTGATTACATTATTGAATAATTTTTATTATAATTACATTACTATTTGTTATAATTATTTATAGTTATTTATTATATTATAATTTATGATTTTGTGTTTCAAACTTTATCATACCCAGGATGTCTACTAGACTCTTGTTTGGTCAGGTTTAAGTAAGTAATTACTAAGAATTGCAGGCCTACAATACATAACACCAAATTTCCATGCAAAATAATTGTACCGCTTTTGGTACATAATTCCAGACAGAATCATACCGCCAGGGAGGTGAGAGGCTGGTATCACTGGGGGAGGATTGTGGAAATATATCGTTATGACTGGTTTCCCATTGATATGAACATTTGGACTTCTATGTCTGTTCTTCTCCCTCTCCTCTCTTCTTGCCTGCTAGAAAATCATATCCCGTCTGGGAGACTGTGACCCTTTTGTGGGAATTTTTTACTTTGCATATTTCATTCATTTTTTGGATTACATTATTTCTTTGGACTTTACGTATATATATATTTACTTATCCTTTTTGAATATACCACTTTTATGTATTGCTGTATTTATGATGCACTATATTTTTGATACCTTTTACACAGATTGTTCTTATGGTTTTTTATATGGTTCACTGGACTGTTCGTTAGTATATATTAGTATATATTAGCACTTGCACTTTGACAATTAGCGCTGCTTCATTCTTTTTCTAAAATCAAACCTAGCTTCCCCCTTCTATGTAATGTTATGGAGGGGGTTAGGGAATTGTGTTTGCCATTATTAAAGTGGTATTAAACCCAAAAACAAAATATTACTAAATTGCAAGACACTAATTCTTAGATGTGTTGGCTGCATTTTATTTTTTATTTTTTTGGGTGTTTTCCTTTATTTCCACCTGGTGATCCAGCCAGTAACTTTGTTATTGTTCAACTTTCTTATATAGACCAAATTGTCCCGACAAAGTTGAAGTTAGAGAGTTAAGATAAACCATTTAACACCGACAGGAGTGCTTACAATGGTCAGCTTGTATTAATTTATGGAAAACCTTTATCCCAAAAGAAAAAAAAAACAGCTTGCTGTAACTGCTCATAAAGTGTCCATCTAAGTGACGTAAAACACGTACGACGGCAGTATAAAGGGGAAGTTCCGTTCTAATGACGCCACCCTTTGGGACACTTTTGCTAATTTCGTGTTACCGCGTGTTAGTAAAAGTTTGGTGAGAGACGATTCGCGCTTTTCAGTCTTCGTGTTTTGGAGATCGTTTTCTGGAGTTCAGTTTGTGCCTGTGGGTTCGTATCTGTCTTGCAGTGCTTGTAGTCAGTTCGTATCTGTTTATTCAGTGCGTTCTTGTCTGCTTGTTCCTGTTTTTCAGCTTGTTCTTCATAGGCCTTGCTGTTCTTCCGTTCGTTCTTCTAGTTCGTTCTGAGCAGCCGACCGTTATCTAGCCATGTTGCGGCTACGTACTCGTCGTAGAGTTCGTGCTGTAGTTGGTGCCGGGGTTCATGCTGTATCCCGACTCCAGGCCATGAACAGGGTGAGGAGGAGTTCATGGACCAAGAATTGGTTGCTCCAGCGGCACCAGTTCTGTCACATGCCTTTGTTGCGGGAGATCAGGGAGAATAATCCTGAGGACTACAGGAATTTTCTCAGGATGTCTGACCCCGTATTATAGCATCTGTTGGCTTTGGTGTCCCCCTACATTACAAGGCAGGACACCGTTATGTGTGAAGCCATCAGTGCTGAGCAGAGGCTCATCGCCACGTTGCGATACCTGGCGACTGGGAGAAGCCTGCAGGACCTAAAGTTCTCCTCAGGCATATCCCCCCCAGGCTCTGGGTATCATTATACCAGAGACTTGTTCTGCCATCCTTCAAGTTTTGCAGGAGGACTATATTAAGGTAAGTGTTCTTATTTAAAACATCACATTGTATGCATTTCTTGCTTAATATTTTTTTTTGGTTTTATTATCAGTCCCTAATTCCCATGATTCTTAGCTGCAGGGAATGTCCCCTTTCTCCACATGCCTTTTTTATTTTTAGGATGTTTTTTTTAGGCCTACATTTAAATTTGCCTTACCTAACCTCTCCAGCATGCTATCCTGGGGCCATACCCACCTTGCCTAGTCATTTCCATTTATTTTTTTCTATGCTCCATTGTAGTGCTTTACCCTAAACGCACCCTAAAGATTGCCTAGGA
The DNA here is from genome assembly GCA_029206835.1 of Rana muscosa. NCBI lineage: Eukaryota > Metazoa > Chordata > Amphibia > Anura > Ranidae > Rana > Rana muscosa. The sequence goes on from CM055118.1 coordinate 739,924,015, forward strand.
ATGTTACATTTAGTTAAACTTCATACAGAGTGCTACAGCCTTCATTTGTGATCTCCCCAACTCATCTTCAACCCCCCCCCAGTTTGTTTTTTTTGGTTTGTTTTTGTTTTTTTGTTGCTTACTAATAATGTTTTAATTTGTCTGTTTATCCTAATGTTGGCCATGAATGGTTTTCAAAAATCTGCTTGCAATGTTTCTGTCTCAAAGTATTAATTTATTTTTAATTTAACTCCACAGTTCCCTTCTACGCCACATGAATGGCAGAATGTGGCATCTGAGTTTGCCCAACGATGGAACTTTCCGAATTGTGGAGGGGCCATCGACGGCAAGCATGTTCGGGTCATACCACCACCCCATTCGGGATCCTTTTATTATAATTATAAGGGGTTCCACAGCATCGTCATGATGGCAGTGGTGTCGGCCACCTACGAATTCCTGTATGTGGACGTTGGCAAAAATGGCAGAATGTCAGATGGAGGAGTCTTTGCACAGACCGAGTTTGGGGAACGGCTCCTATTGGATCAGCTGGCCTTGCCACCAGCGGAGCAGAATGTGGAGGGACTCCCATTTGTTTTTGTGGCGGATGAGGCGTTTGGCCTGGGTCCCCATTTGATGAGGCCATTCCCTCAACGCACCCTCACCCCTGAGAGGAGGGTGTTTAACTATCGGCTGGCCAGAGCAAGAAGGGTGGTGGAAAATGCCTTTGGCATCATGGCCAGCCGATTCCGCCTGTTCCTCACCTCCATCCACCTTGCCCCCTATAAATGGAACCATGTAGTAATGACTTGTTGCGTGCTCCATAATTTTTTGAGGGTGCATTCTTCTAATTACCTGACTTTGAGTGGGCCTGAGGCCTCATTAGTTGATACTGAGAATTTAGTGGCCCTGGAAGCTGGCTGTCCAGGCTTGGCCCCCCAAACCAGACGTGATGTCAGACAAAAATATGTTGAATATTTTGTGGGTAGGGGGGCCATTGATATGCATGAGGATGCATAAAATTATTCTTTGGTTAAATAAAGCTTTTTTTTGAGAAAAGATTGGTATTGTGTTTTAGATTTGTATTCTTTTATGTTTCTCGTAGGTTTACCTAGTGCACTTGTAGTGCCATGTGTATTTAGCATTCTTAAATAGCCTTCATTGTCAGTGTAAACACAAAACATTGATTAGTTCACTTTGCACAACATTTACATAATGAAGCCACAAATTCTTGTTAATAAAATACCTTTTTTTATTTTTTTTTAGGAAACTTCCTTGTAAATGTAGATGTATCAAAATTATTTTGGGGGGTAAAACGCATGAACAGCCATGCATAAAAAACAATCTAAAAAACTTGAATGTAAATGTAAACATGTACTATTCATTAAAGCTGAAAAGCAACAAAAACCTGCAAAAAAACAGCAAAACAAGCCCAAGCACAGCCATGATATTTTGTAGCCTTTCCTCCACCCGCTTGGTATTTTGCCTGATCTCTATCAAGTCTCCCTTTATTTTTTCAAGGTCACGACAGCAGACCATTAGGTATTGGATCAGGATCTGGGCACTGTGATGTGTAAACTTTTCGGGGTCTTCGGGCAGAACAGCACCTAAATAAAAAAAAAAACATGTACTATAGAATATGTAGGCCTACATCTATTAAACTGCAACTGTCTGGTTTGACACTGACCTGTTGTGGTGCCACTTTCCACTTCCTCTACTTCACGTTCCTCTACATCATGTGGTTCTGGGGGTCTTGTTGAAGGTGTTGGATTTATAGGCTCATCTGACGTAGCTTTTTGAAGCCCTATGGAGATTGCAAAAAAAGGTTTAGTTTAATTGCTAAATATTAATTATATACCAAAAAATACCCTGAAAGGGAATTTATAAAGCTTATTTGGAAGTGTGGTCCAATTTTAAATATACCCCCAGTGACAACCTGAACACATGATTGGATATATTGCCAAAACAAGAACATCTACTTTATTTAATAAAGTTTGACACATTGAAACACCCCAAAGTATATACACTGGATCACCTGTGTGTGACACCCTCAAAATCTTTTGGTTTTGGGCCACACTTCTACTACTGCTTTCAGATGTTTAATCAGCTGCTGAGCATTCTCTTCCTTTAACCTCCCTAGCGGTAATCCCGAGCGTGACTCGGGGTTGTTTTTTTATGCTAGGATCGGTAACCCCGAGTCACGCTCGGGGTAGACATTGCAGAGCCCGCAGCGGAGTTTCCCTACCTTCTCCTGGCGATCCAGCGATGATGTCCTCTGCTGTGATCGCCAGCGAGATCTCCGGCGAGTGTCGGCACTTTCGACCCCATCTGACTTCCTAGTTCCGTTCCCTGCGAGCCGCAGCGGCGCATGGGAGCGGAACTGGGCGGCAAATTCAAAAAGGTAAACACATAGTATACATACAGTATACTGTAATCTTACTGATTACAGTACTGTATGTAATAATTACACACCCCCTTTGTCTCTAGTGGTCTGTCCAGTGTCCTGCATGCACTTTTATATAATAAAAACTATTCTTTCTGCCTGGAAACTGGAGATTGTCCATAGCAACCAAAAAGTGTCCCTTTATGTCAAAAGTGGTTTTAGACCAGCTAGAAAACAGTGATAATAAAATAGAATCACTCGCAGAATTGAGCGATAGCGATTTGTGGAGAAATTCGTCATCAAACACTAAATCTAATGACAGCGACAATTCTGCAACTGAGCAAATTTCAGTGTTTTTGATTTGATTACATTATTGAATAATTTTTATTATAATTAGATTACTATTTTTTATAATTATTTATAGTTATTTATTATATTATAATTTATAATTTTGTGTTTCAAACTTTATCATACCCGGGATGTCTACTAGACTCTGGTTTGCTCAGGTTTAAGTAAGTAATTACTAAGAATTGCAGGCCTATAATACATAACACCAAATTTCCATGCAAAATAATTGTACCGCTTTTGGTACATAATTCCAGACAGAATCATACCGCCAGGGAGGTTAACATTACAATGCATACTCTTTTAATTATTCAAAAATAAAAGTTATATAAAAAAAAATTCAACTTTTTTCCAAAATTAGCTCCCCAATAAATACTTTGACATTTTGGTGTTCACACTGGATGATCCAAAAACATTGTATTAAGAACTGTACGGAGAAAGAGCTTTACTACGTCCGTTTACTGTGCGGACGAACATGAAAGTTGTTATCTTTCACTGTACTATATCAAAGTCAAAAATACACTACTTAATACAAGTAATAATCTTTAGCAGGGAGAATGTATGAAATTTACTTACCTAAAACTTTCTTGATTCTTTTGTATTGGTCGGGCTCCCGCAACTTCAGATCAGACCATCGTTTTCGGAGCTGTTCCTTCGTTCTGCACACCCTGAATTTTTGGTGAAGAGTTTTGACCACTTTGCCCATAATTTTTGACTTGACAAGATTAGGCCTTTTATACGGCCCATGCTTGGCACCATAATCCTCCCTCCTCAAAATGGCGACCACCTCCACCATTTCCTCGAATGACATGTTGGATGCCTTATATCTCCGGCCTCTGGATTTGGGTTCCTCAGGAATTTCCTCCTCTGTAGAGGTAATCTCAGCCACCTGTGTCTCCGCCATGTTGTTTAGCACTACGACGAGCGAGAAGGTGCGGGGAAAGTCCAATATTGAACGTCAGGGGCGGGAAAAGCGTGCAGAGTTTCACGCATGCGCAGTGTATATAAAGCGAATATCCATCTGGCAAAAATACGTTCATTTGCCGGGAGAGGGAGTTAGCAACGAACGTGTTCACCAAGGTACATAGCATTTTAAGGATTTGGGTTTCTTCAGAGGATGAGATTTGGGGCTTAAATCTGTCTAAAATGATTATTTGATGAATGTTGACTGAAACAAATGTATTTTCTTGGTTCTTGATTTTACAGAGAAAATGAAGAGTTTCAAAAATCCTGAATTTATGGGGGAGTTCATCGATAGATGGAAGGAACTCCCTATCCTGTGACAGACCAAAAGTGAGTCCAATAAAAATAAAGCGGCCAGGACAGCAGCACTGGAGAGCCTGCTTGCATTTGTCCAAACCCAGATACCCACAACAACTATCCAAGATGTTAAAACCAAACTTGCTACCATCAGGGGGACATACAGGACCCAGAGGAATATGGTCTTGAAGTCCCAGAGGTCAGGTGCTGCAGCAGATGATGTTTATAAACCCAGTCTGTGGTACTACAGCAAGTTATCTTTTCTGGATGACCAGCTGGAAGTGAGGGAATCTCTGTCCACCCTTCCCCCCAGTGGTCTATCCAGCCTTCCTTGTAGCCAACCCTCCAGCCTTCCTTGCAGCCAGCCCTCCAGCCTTCCTTGCAACCCTGCTCTGGCTTCCTCTGAGGATCAAGCAGAGGTCCTTGAGGAGGCAGATTTGGATATATGGAGCCAGGTATAGTATTGATATCTACATTTATATGTTACAAAATTGATGATTTAAAATTGATGTTAGTATTGTTATGTATTGAATGTCTGAAAAAATAAGGATTTACAGAGCAATAGACAGTACTGGTCAAATTTGATGGGGACAAGCCAAAAATATCAGGAGTCAGAATCTATGGAAATTAAATCCCTTTTGCCATTCAATCTAAAAATGTCTGGAGGTGAACAATGTGTGTGATTGATGGTGGCAAAAACTAAAGAATGTCCCTTTTTTTTTTCAGCCAGAGCAGAGCCAGGAAGAGTGTGATGTTGGGGACCAGGAGGAGGCAGGGCCCAGTGGCACACAGGAGGAGGCTGGGCCCAGCACAAGAGCCCAGATGCCTCCCCTGAAACTAATCCAATGAGGGCCAAGGAGAGGTAGGCAGGTGGAGGAGGAAACCAGAGCCTTCCTAAGAGAGGCTACTGCGGCCCTCAGAGAGGCACCCTCTGCTGAGGAGGGCTATGCCGCAGTCCTGGCCCATAAATTAAGCCAGATGGACTTAAGGCAACGCCTATACAGCGAGAACCTGATGCTTAAGATCATCAACAGGGGGTTGCTAGGTGAACTGACCCAGTTCACAGACATAACTGAGGTTGTCCCTCCTCCTCCACCTCCTCCTCCTCCTACTACTCCTCCTGCCACAACCTCTCCTCCTGATCCCCAGCCTCCGAGGAAGCAAGCAACAAAGGCTGCAGAGAAGGCTGGAGAGAAGGCTACAAGGAAGAGGAAAAAATAATGACTGTTGTAGTACCACAGACTGGGGACATATCTGACTTATCTGCTGCTGTTCCTGACCTCTGGGAGTTCAAGCCAAGATTGGGCTCCTTTTTTTTTTAGGAATTCAAGAGTTTGGTTTTCACATCTTGGATGGTTGTTGTGGGGTCCAAAGGATGCACAAATGCAAGCAGGCTCTCCAGTGCTGCCTTCCCCTTTGTAATGTACCTAAATAAAGGATTCTTTTGTTTTGCTTAAAATACTTGACTATGTGATTTCTATTTTAAAAGAGAGTTTGCTAGGGAGTAGGCAGGGACATTTCAAATAATATTATTGTTATTAACAAGGGACACAAACCTCCTTGAGGCAAAATTAGACAAATTTAGAAGGTTGGTGTGGTAACTTTACACATAAATAATTATAAAAAAAAATACAATACGAAATCTAAACTAAAAAAATAAGCCTAAATTTATCAAAGAAGCCCCAAAAAAAAAGAGAAATCTAACTTAACCACTTAACGACCGCTCACTGTATATGTACGTCGGCAGAATGGCACCGACAGGCACAATCACGTACAGTGTACGTGATTGCCTTTGTACAGTTGGGGGGTCCGATTGGACCCCCTCCTATACAGTGAGCGGTCGGTATTCGTTGGGGAGCGATCCGACATGAGGGGACGGCTGTTCGATTCCGGCCACCCCCCCGCGATCGCTCCCGGCGAATGGAAATGCTTCCTTTGCTGTGTAATGTAAACACAGGCAGAGGAAGCAGGAGGAAGTGATGTCATCTCTCATGCGGCACTCACATATACCGAGCGCCGTACAAGAGAAGACACACAGGTCAGTGCACTAACACTACACTGACACCAGGACACATAGGCACACAAATCGCCCCCCCAGGCCCCCCCAGATCACCCCCAGATCACCCCCCAGCCCCCAGTCACAGTGTCACTGATTGCAGTGACCATTTATTTACTGATCACTGCAATCAGTGACATTTGTGACTGTAAAAGTGTCACTACATTTAGTTTTAGGTCCAGTGTAGCCCCCTAACCCCCCCAATAAAGGTTTAACCCCCTGATCACCCCCCAGATAACCCTTTCACCCCCTAGCACCGCCGTCGCTAAGCGATCATTTTTCTGATCGCTGCCTTAGCGTCGGTGATGCAGATCGGTAGCCAGTAATTTTTTTTAGGATCGCCGCAGGTTTTTTTAGCGTCGGGTACCCCCATAAATTATCTAATAAAGGTTTAACCCCCTTGATCGCCCCCAGGTAACCCTTTCACCCCCTATCACCACTGTCGCTAAGCGATCATTTTTCTGATCGCTGTCTTGGCGTCGGTGATGCAGATCGGTAGCCAGTAATTTTTTTTAGGTTCGCCGCAGGTTTTTATAGCGTCAGGTACCCCCATAAATTATCTAATAAAGGTTTAACCCCCTTGATCGCCCCCCAGGTAACCCTTTCACCCCCTATCACCACTGTCGCTAAGCGATCGTTTTTCTGATCGCTGTCTTAGTGTCGGTGATGCAGATCGGTAGCCAGTAATTTTTTTTAGGTTCGCCGCAGGTTTTTATAGCGTCAGGTACCCCCATAAATTATCTAATAAAGGTTTAACCCCCTTGATCGCCCCCCAGGTAACCCTTTCACCCCCTATCACCACTGTCGCTAAGCGCTCATTTTTCTGATCGCTGTCTTAGCGTCGGTAATGCAGATCGGTAGCCAGTAATTTTTTTTAGGTTCGCCGCAGGTTTTTATAGCGTCAGGTACCCCCATAAATTATCTAATAAAGGTTTAACCCCCTTGATCGCCCCCCAGGTAACCCTTTCACCCCCTATCACCACTGTCGCTAAGCGATCGTTTTTCTGATCGCTGTCTTAGTGTCGGTGATGCAGATCGGTAGCCAGTAATTTTTTTTAGGTTCGCCGCAGGTTTTTATAGCGTCAGGTACCCCCATAAATTATCTAATAAAGGTTTAACCCCCTTGATCGCCCCCCCAGGTAACCCTTTCACCCCCTATCACCACTGTCGCTAAGCGCTCATTTTTCTGATCGCTGTCTTAGCGTCGGTAATGCAGATCGGTAGCCAGTAATTTTTTTTAGGTTCGCCGCAGGTTTTTATAGCGTCAGGTACCCCCATAAATTTTCTAATACAGGTTTAACCCCCTTGATCACCCCCCAGGTAACCCTTTCACCCCCTATCACCATTGTCGCTAAGCGATCCTTTTTTGATCGCTGTCTTAGTGTCGGTGATGCAGATCGGTAGTCAGTAATTTTTTTTAGGTTCTCCGCAGGTTTTTATAGCGTCAGGTACCCCCATATATTATCTAATTAAGGTTTAACCCCCTTGATCGCCCCCCAGGTAACCCTTTCACCCCCTATCACCACTGTCGCTAAGCGATCATTTTTCTGATCGCTGTCTTAGTGTCGGTGATGCCGATCGGTAGCCAGTAATTTTTTTTAGGTTCGCCGCAGGTTTTTATAGCGTCAGGTACCCCCATATATTATCTAATAAAGGTTTAACCCCCTAATTGCCCCTAGTTAACCCTTTCACCAGAGATCACCATATAAGTGTTACTACGGGTGACGCTGGTTAGTTAGTTTGCTTTTTATAGTGTCAGGGCACCTGCCATATATATAACCCACCGGCGGGTGATATCAATTAGGTTTTAGCATCAGAGAGGGTCTGCGTCACACCCCAGGCAGAGTCAGGTTAGTGCCAGTAACGCCAACACCCACGCGTGAAGCATACACCCCCCCTAGTGGTATAGTATCTGAACAGATCAATATCTGATCTGATCAGATCTATACTAGCGTCCCCAGCAGTTTAGGGTTCCCAAAAACGCAGTGTTAGCGGGATCAGCCCAGATACCTGCTAGCACCTGCGTTTTGCCCCTCCGTCCAGCCCAGGCCACCCAAGTGCAGTATCGATCGATCACTGTCACTTACAAAACACAAGACAAACATACGTCTGAAGGGTCACATCAGGCTATTAGATGTATGTCTCCTCCCAAGCTGATCCTATGCAGGTGAATCCACAGGACAACGCTCTCAGCAATGGTGATAGAGGTGAATGGAAAATAGTGGCTCAAATGGTGGTGAACCAGGATACCGATCAGATAAATATATGGAGGAAAAGAGAAGGGCACATGGCATAATATCGTCTAAAAAATCAAACTTTAATGTAGGTAGATACACTTACACCACCATTTGAGCCACTATTTTCCATTCACCTCTATCACCATTGCTGAGAGCGTTGTCCTGTGGATTCACCTGCATAGGATCAGCTTGGGAGGAGACATACATCTAATAGCCTGATGTGACCCTTCAGACGTATGTTTGTTTGGGTTCACTTGTTCCGGTAAGCCTTCCATATATTGGTGGTGGTTATCTACACGTCTTTTTCAAGATTTCAGATTCTACACACAACTGTTCAAGAATTGTTTCTTTTATTAGAGACTTTTTCATTATTTATATGAACTTTTGTCACCTAATTGGACATTATACTTTATTACACTGGGTGTTTTTTACTTTTCACCCTTGTTTAGCGCTGCATTTTTTGTTTCTTGTCTTGTTTTGCACCTTTGTCTATTGGTTGTGTAGCTGCTTGTGTGCTTTGTTTAGTAGCGCAGAAATCCTTTGTACATTTTTCCACTTACAAAACACAACACACATAACTGCAGCGTTCGCAGAGACAGGCCTGATCCCTGCGACTCCAGTGCTGTAGGAGGTGATTTCACCACCACAGTTAAAAAAAAAAGCATATATGCCGAAGCATTGGGGCATCAGGGGCGGAGGAGCGGAGGAGCGATTTTGCTCCTAATGCCGCGTACATATGGTCGAAATTCCGACGGAGGCTTGCCCGTGGAAAAGTCCGACCATGTGTGTGCGGCATAACTTTTTTGCGGGAGGATGCCCCCATGCTTCGGCATATATAAATGGTGCATGTATGCCCATCATTAGAAGTGGGTGGATGAAGGGCGGTATTCTAATGGTGGGCATACCCACCGATCAATCTCTTTTTTCGTTCAGCCAACTGGCTGCATGAAAAAAAAAGATTACAATACATGTCCAACTAGGACCAGCAACGTACTGGTATGTTGCTGGACTTTGAATGTTTATACCAGAATGATGCCTGCGGGTTTAGGTATCATCTTGGTATCATTCTTTTCAGCCAGCGGCCGGCTTTTATGTAAAAGCAATCCTAGTGGCTAATTAGCCTCTGGACTGTATTTACAAGCAGTGGGAGGGAATGTCCCCCCCCCGGATATAAAAAGCGCCATTGGGAAATTGGGAAAGCATTTTATCACACCGATCTTGGTGTGGTCAGATGCTTTGAGGGCAGAGGAAAGATCTAGGGTCTAGAAGACCCCAGTTTTTTCAAAAAAAAAGTACCTGTCACTACCTATTGCTATCATAGGGGATATTTACATTCCCTGAGATAACAATAAAAATGATAAAAAAAAAAATATGGAAGGAACAATTTAAAAATAAAATAAAAAAGCAAAATTAATAATAAAAAATAAAAAAAAGCACCCCTGTCCTGCCCTGCTCTTGCCCAATGGTGAACGCAAGCGTCGGTCTGGCGTCATATGTAAACAGCAATTGCACCATGCATGTGAGGTTTCACCGCGAAGGTCAAATCGAGGGCAGTAATTTTAGCAGTAGACCTCCTCTGTAAATCTAATGGGGTAACCTGTAAAGGCTTTTAAAGGCTTTTAAAAATGTATGTAGTTTGTCGCCAATGCGCGTTTGTGCGAAATTTTAAAGCATGTCGTGTTTGGTATCTATGTACTCGGCCTAAGATCATCTTTTTTATTTCATCAAAAATTTGGGCAATATAGTGTGTTTTAGTGTATTTTTTCCCCAAAAAATGCATTTGAAAAATCGCTGCGCAAATACTGTGTAGAAAAAAAAATGCAACACCCACCATTTTAATCTGTAGGGCCTTTGCTTTAAAAATATATATAATGTTTGGGTGTTCAGCATAATTTTCTTACAAAAAAAAAAAATGTTTTCATGTAAACAAAAAGTGTCAAAAAGGGCTTTGTCTTCAAGTGGTTAGAAGAGTGGATGTAAGCTTCCTAATGTTGTGTATAAAATGCCAGAACAGTTCAAAACCCCCCCAAATGACCCCATTTTGGAAAGTAGACACCCCAAGCTATATACTGAGAGGCATGTCGAGTCCATGGAATATTTTATATGTTGACACAAGTTGCGGAAAAAATACAATTTTTTTTTTTTTTTGCACAAAGTTGTCACTAAATGATATATTGCTCAAACATGCCATGGGCATATGTGGAATTACACCCCAAAATACATTCTGTTGCTTCTCCTGAGTACGGGGATACCACATGTGTGAGACTTTTTGGGAGCCTAGCCGCGTACGGGACCCCAAAAACCAAGCACCGCCTTCAGGCTTTCTAAGGGTGTAAATTTTTGATTTCACTTCTTACTGCCTATCACAGTTTCGGAGGCCATGGAATGCCCAGATGGCACAAAACCCCCCAAATGACCCCATTTTGGAAAGTAGACACCCCAAGCTATTTGCTGAGAGGTATTGTGAGTATTTTGCAGATATCGCTTTTTGTCACAAAATTTTGAAAATTGAAAAAAAATGTAATAAAAAATATTTTCTTTCTTCATTTTCAAAAACAAATGAGAGCTGTAAAATACTCACCATGCCTCTCAGCAAATAGCTTGGGGTGTCTACTTTCCAAAATGGGGTCATTTGGGGGGGTTTTGTGCTATTTTGGCATTTTATGGCCTTCGAAACTGTGATAGGTAGTGAGGAGTGAAATCAAAAATTTGTGCCTAGAAATCCTGAAGGCGGTGCTTGGTTTTCGGGGTCCCGTACGCAGCTAGGCTCCTAAAAAGTCCCACACATGTGGTATCCCCGTACTCAGGAGAAGCAGCAAAATGTATTTTGGGGTGTAATTCCACATATAACCATGGCATGTGTGAGCAATATATCATTTAGTGACAACTTTTTGTAATTTCTTTTTTTTTTGTCATTATTCAATCACTTGGGACAAAAAAAAAATATTCAATGGGCTCAACAGGCCTCTCTGCAATTTCCTTGGGGTGTTTACTTTCTAAAATGGGGTAATTTGGGGGGGTTTTGTGCTATTTTGGCATTTTATGGCCTTCAAAACTGTGATAGGTAGTGAGGAGTGAAATCAAAAATTTGCGCCCTTAGAAATCCTGAAGGCGGTGCTTGGTTTCCAGGGGCCCGTACGCGGCTAGGCTCCTAAAAAGTCCCACACATGTGGTATCCCCGTACTCAGGAGAAGCAGCAGAATGTATTTTGGGGTGCAATTCCACATATAACCATGGCATGTGTGAGCAATATATCATTTAGTGACAACTTTTTTGTAATTTATTTTATTTTATTTTTTTTAGTCATTATTTAATCACTTGAGACAAAAAAAAAATATTCAATGGGCTCAACATGCCTCTCAGCAATTTCCTTGGGGTGTCTACTTTCCAAAATGGGGTCATTTGGGGGGTTTTGTACTGCCCTGCCATTTTAGCACCTCAAGAAATGAGATAGGCAGTCATAAATTAAAAGCTGTGTAAATTCCAGAAAATGTACCCTAGTTTGTAGACGCTATAACTTTTGCGCAAATCAATAAATATACGCGTATTGACATTTTTTTTACTAAAGACATGTGGCTGAATACATTTTGGCCTGAATGTATGACTAAAATTTAGTTTATTCGATTTTTCTTATAACAAAAAGTAGAAAATATCTTTTTTTTTCGAAATTTTCGGTCTTTTTCCGTTTATATCGCAAAAAATAAAAATCGCAGAGGCAATCAAATACCATTAAAAGAAAGCTCTATTTGTGGGAAGAAAAGGACACAAATATCGTTTGGGTACAACATTGCATGTCCGCACAATTTACAGTTAAAGCAGCGCAGTGCAAAATTCTGAAATCACCTCTGGTCCTTTAGCTACCAAATGGTCCGGGGCTTAAGTGGTTAAATAAAAAAAATACAAAATAAAAAACACAAACACAAAAAAAAAAAATTGGGATCTTTACATTTATTTATGAATTTATGAGGGAGATCTGGCTTAACAAGAATATTTTACAATCCTTAGATCAATTAGGAATTACTTAAGAAACAAGTTTGGCATAACTCTGAATATCATTAGCAAAAGAAGGTAATTATTTAAGCATTATCAAAAGAAGAACGGAATGCGCAGCATTAAAACGATGCTATTATTTCCACCGTGACGAATGTGCCATCTCCATTTCAAATGCTAGCTTTACCAAAACGTGCGCTCCCGTCTCATACTTGATTCTGAGCATGCGCGTTTTTTTTCACCTCGTCAAAGCATACACACTATCGTTTTTCACGTCGTTAAAAAAAACGACATGAAAAACGACGTGAAAAAATAGAGCATGATCGAAATTTTTAATGGCCGTTTTTCACGCCGTTAAAAATGCTCTGGAGCATACACACGATCGGTTTTAATGACAAATTTTTAAAAATTGCATTTTTAACGGCATGAAAAATTATCGTGTGTACACGGCATAAGGATTAGTAAGCTGCAATATATTACATATTGTTCTGGGTTTAATGCTGCTTTAAACCTGTCAATAATTAGCTGGTAAATCTCATTATCATTTGTAAACATTGTCTGTCCTAATAAAGATCTAAAAGCCTATAAAATATGTTCATGTATCCATCCCCTAAATGCATATTGCAAGCTTTTCTAAACAGCTTCAACTTATACAGTTCTGTGTATAAACATGCTTAAAAACAAACAAAAAAGAAAATGTTTTTAAAGCGATTGTGAATTTTATTTTTTTTAAATAACAAACATGTCATTCTTACTTGCTCTGTGCAATGGTTTTGCATAGCACAGCCCATATCCTCCTCTTCTCAGATCTCCTGCTGACACCTCTGGCTCCTCCCCCCTACCGAGTGCTGACTTTTAAAATAAGGACACTTACCTGTCCAGGACGCCCGCAATGTCGGCACCCGAAGACGATCTGTTCCTCGGCTCTCGGGTGGAGGCGCTGCCATCTTCGGTAAGGGAGTCAGGAAGTGAAGCCTTGCGGCTTCACTTCCTGGTTCCCTACTGCGCATACGCGACTCACGCTGCGCGATCCCACTGGTCCCTGCTGTCTTCTGGGACCTGTGTGTCTCCCAGAAGACAGCAGGGGGGACAGAGAAGGTGCCGAAAGTAGTGTAGATACCCACGAGTGGCTCGGGCATCTATGCCCGGAAGTGGGAGCAAAATGCCTGTATTAGACAGGTATCTGCTCCCCCCTCCCCCCTGAAAGGTGCCAAATGTGACACCGGAGGGGATTCCGAAAAGCGGAAGTTCCATTTTTGGGTGGAACTCTGCTTTAATCCCAAGCCGTGCTCTGTATGTCTATTGGCACACAGAGAGCGACTGGCCCCTCCCTCTGCTCTCTGCTCATTGACTGTGATTGACAGTAGCAGAAGCCTATGTAAATAGGACCAAATAATAAGCCTATTGACTACACAATTGGATTTACATTTTAAAAGCAATTCTTGTCTTTTAAACAAAATAAGTCACCATAAATTAATTGCACAAGTACTTTTTTTCTTAATAAAGTAAAACAGCCTGCAACAACTGATATATTCTAATTGTAGTATCATTTCTCTTAATTGTCAAGATAAATTATCTTGTTTCATGGAATTCTAGTTAAAAAAATATGTGTTGAATAACTAAGTTGGTATTACGTTCAAAGCATGTCATGTAATGCTATTTTTTTTAATGATGGTTAATTTTTATAATCAGACTCTGACTAATGTGAATGGAATCAAGTCGCAAACTCACATAAGAAATTGTTCTTGGACCAGCAAATACCTACAAATCACAAAGGAGGACGCCTGGAAGATTTATACCACAGCCTGCATGCTTTACTTATATTAGAATATCAGGATTTATTTTCTTACACATCATTAATAATTTCACTGGATTATTTACCTAGAAATAAATTGCCAGAGCAGAGAGAAATGCAATCTTTTCTTGACAAATCATGTTTTCCTATAAATCAGATAATATAAAAGCATACTTGTATATCCATTCTACAACACTGCACAGAAGTAGAGTGCAAAAAAGCTGTATTTTACAGTGATTTGAAGGAAGAAATACATAGTAGATTCAGTAATTGTAGTTGTTTACTTTAGTGAAACTTTAGAATTTCTCCTTTTCCTTCCGTCTGAACCTGTATAAAGAAATAGTAGAGCAAGTGTTCCATTACTGGAAATGCTAGTTAGCTTGCTGTTCCTGGCTTTATTGCTTTCTACATACAGCAAGAGTGAATGTATTAGAACCATTGGATCAGCAAACTGCCCAAGCCACTATGATTTTCAGGAATGTATTGGTTGTGGGTCAATTTTATTTTAATTGTATTATGTTTTAAATTTTTTTTAAAATAATGTTTATTTTAACCACTTAAGGACCGCTCACTGTATATATACATCGGCAGAATGGCTCGTACAGGCACAATCACGTACCTGTACGTCCCCTTTAACTGCCCGACGTTGGGGTCGCGCGCACGCCACCGCTGGCGCGCTTGCGACCCCCATGCCTTCCTCGTGAGTCGGACCGCGGGTCCCGCGGACTCGATCGCCGTTGGGGATCCCCGCGATCATCTTACGAAGGCATGGAGCGGGGAGATTTGTGTGTAAACACAACATCTCCCCGCTCCCCTACTGACAATGTCAGCGATCTCCGCTCTGTGTAATCAGAGCGGAGATCGGTGACATGTGAGTCGTAGCCACGCCCCCACACAGTAGTAATCACTCCCCTAGGCACACTTAACCCCTCCAGCGCCCCTAGTGGTTAACCCCTTCACTGCCAGTGTAATTTTCACAGTAACCAGTGCATTTTTATAGCACTGATCTCTGTGAAAATGACAATGGTCCCAAAAATGTGTCAAAAGTGTCCAATGTGTCCGCCATTATGTCGCAGTCATGAAAAAAATCGCTGATCGCCGCCATTACTAGTAAAAAAAAAAAATGAATAAAAATGCCATAAAACTACCCCCTATTTTGTAAAGACTATAACTTTTGCGCAAACCAATCAATAAACACCAATTTCGTTTTTTTTTTACCAAAAATATGTAGAAGAATATGTATCGGCCTAAACTGAGGAAAAAATATGTTTTTTTATATATTTTTGGGGGATATTTATTATAGGAAAAAGTTAAAAATATTGCATTTTTTTCAAAATTGTCGCTCTATTTTTGTTTATAGCGCAAAAAATTAAAACCGCAGAGGTGATCAAATACCACCAAAAGAAAGCTCTATTTGTGGGGAAAAAAAAGGACATCAATTTTGTTTGGGAGCCACGTCGCACGACCGCGCAATTGTAAGTTAAAGCGACGCAGTGCCGAATCGCAAAAAGGGGCCTGGTCTTTATGCTACGTATTGGTCCGGGGCTTAAGTGGTTAAAGTGATATGAAAGGCTCACTTAAAAAAAAAAAAATCCCCTGCTCTGTGCTAGGGTTTTGCATAGAACAGCCCTGATCCTCCTCTTCTCGGGTCCCTTGCCGGCGCTCTTGGCCCCTCCCTTCTGCCAAATGCTTGCAGACCAAGCAGCCATGCCCTGTGTGAGTAGTATTCTCTTTTAATAAACTGGTGAAGTTTTATACTACTACACTATGAGTTCCTTCCTTATCTCTATATTCCCCTGAGATTCTTCTGCGGAGTGTTCTGGGAGCCCTTATTCTGTGTCCTGAAGTGTGCCATCCATCCATCCCAGCAGGGATTTCTCCTAAAAAGTGCAGCCAGGCCTCCCTATCTGAGGTCTTACCTGTCGGTAAGCAGTTTGTGAGTTGGGTGCGCACCTGGGTGTGGAGTGGCATATGGCTACACAAGAAGATTGGGGCAATATACACATTTACTTCAAGAATGTTCTTGCACTGTTTACTTTTTATTTGGACTGATTTTGCACCATGCACTTTATTGAATGATAATTTTTGGACACTTTTTGATGAATTGATTTACACATGATGATTTTTATGCAATATCCCTATGCTTATGGGGTGTAGTATTAATGTATTAGCACTTTGTTTGATTGCGCAACAAAACTATTTTGATTATTGTTTTTATCTGTATGGAGGCTTATAACCTGTTCCAGACCCTCTTAATCCCCTGTGTGTGAAGAAGCAAGCTATCGCTTGTGAAACGCGTCTACCATTGCCTGTATAAATATGACATCAAGATAAGTTGGAGTTCCAGTGTGCGACCAATTTCTTGTTTTATTCCTCTTAATCACCTGATGGAGTATAAGCAGAATGCCAATACGCTCCCATCCCTGAAAGGCTTTAAAGCCAAGCATCTACAGGATTATTTCCAACATTTCCCACATCAATAACATATGTGGCCTGCTCCAAAATGGCACCAAACACAAATCTCACCTGTGATGAACCATCTACTTGTCAATGCCAGATCCTGGCAGACTCTCTCATTTTGGACCCTGGAGATTTATTAGAACAAGGACAGTTCTCCCATGAACTGCGTTGTGCTGGCAATGATTTGAACATAAGATCTCTACACTACACTAGAGTGGGCCTTAAGGGGTACGTCTCCAGAATAGAGTCACGCAAACTAGATTTACAGGCGATAAAACAGGACATACTTACCGAACTGAATGACCATCAAACAGCAAATTCGCATCACACAGCCCAATTAAATTAATTGATCCTATTGGTAAATGACCAGGAAAACTGTATGAGGTAGAGTAACATATGATACCTGGTATCCCAGAAAAAGTAGAAGCTCTTGATCTAGCATCCATGATCCATTTGTTTGTTTTTTAACTATTGGAGCACCCAAAAGATGATCCGTTAAAAATAGACAGGATTCACTGAGGCCTTGGTATGAAAAGCATGGATCCCATTTGACCCAGCGACATCATTGATCTAGTGCATTACTATGGAGTAAAAAAGGCCATTGTGAGAGCAGCCAAGAATATGGATGACAATCAGTTCATGGGCAGTTGGGCACTGCTATCCACCTGCTGCCTGACCTATCGAAGTGAACTCTCCAAATTCGAAGATCCCCGAAACCGTTACTAGACCTGTTCTGTGAAAACCAAATAGAATACTGGTGGGGATTCCCTTTTTAAACTACAGCATACAAGGGTGAAATATACATCACTTTTAAATTGTGGGTGACTTTCCCAGTCTTTTGGGAGCCTTTCAGTCTCTTCAAGTACAGCTACCAGGGTGGCCTATCTCTCCCATCCTACTGGGTATCATCATCAGAGGGACCTGAAACACAGTACCTTCCTGGCATAATAGATGCGCCAAAGGATCACAGCTAGAGACATGACTCCCCAGGTAAATAACTCTGAGTTATCATATTTCTTCTTAATTTCATATTCTCTTCCTTATGTAATGTTTCAGTATTTTGTATTTCATGGCTAGAATCACGATTGTGATAGAAGTACATACAGTATCTAACAAAAGTGAGTACACCCCCCTTTGTAAATATTTTATTATATCTTTTCATGTGACAACACTGAAGAAATTACACTTTGCTACAATGTAAAGTAGTGAGTGTACAGCTTGTATAACTGTGTAAATTTGCTGTCCAATCAAAATAACTCAACACAGAGCCATTAGTGTCTAAATCGCTGGCAACAAAAGTGAGTACACCCCTAAGTAAAAAAGTCCAAATTGGGCCCAATTAGCCATTTTCCCTCCAAGGTGTCATGTGACTCATTAGTGTTACAAGGTCTCAGGTGTAAATGGGGAGCAAGTGTGTTAAATTTGGTGTTTCGCTCTCACTCTCTCATACTGGTCACTGGAAGTTCAACATGGCACCTCATGGCAAAGAACTCTCTGATAAAAAGAATTGTTGCTCTACTTAAAGATGGCCTAGGCTATGAGAAGATTGCCAAGACCCTTAAACTGAGCTGTAGCACGGTGGCCAAGACCATACAGCGGTTAAACAGGACAGGTTCCACTCAGAACAGGCCTTGCCATGGTTGACCAAAGAAGTTAAGTGCACGTGCTCAGCGTCATATCCAGAGGTTGTCTTTGAGAAATAGACATATGAGTGCTGCCAGCATTGTTGCAGAGGTTGAAGGGATGGGGGTTCAGCCTGTCAGCGCTCAGACCATACGCCGCACATTGCATCAAATTGGTCTGCATGGCTGTCGTCCCAGAAGGATATATAAACAAATGGTGAAGCAGCTCTAATTGTAAATGTGCAAAGTGCTAATTAATCTCATATAGAGTGCTAATAAATAAGGTAAATCAATATATATGTGCAATCATCTCAAAAAAATATTAAATGTATGTTACGTGTAACCATCCAATTTAAAGTGCAACAAAGATAAATAGACATTCAATAAATATGTCCATTAAGGGTGCTTTCAGAAAAATGTAATAGTTCAAAGAGAGAGTGATGGTCTCCCAGACGGAAAAAATATATTTTCTCAGCAGGCAAACAGAGAAGAGAGGGAGAAGGACAGGTATGGGAGTCCGAATGTTCACATTTATGGGAAACAAATCATACAGATATCTTTTCACAACCCTCCCCGGTGATACCAGCCTCTCACCTTGTGGATGGACACAAAAGGGTCAGAGAATGCCTCAATAGATATCCGGCATCAAGGATGATGATTTCCAGCTCCTTCGTGTGTTCAGAAAAGAGGATCACTGCAGCCTTTTTGCCGATTCCAACTGAGTATTCCTAGGGTCCAATATCTCTTAAATCCACAAACTCAGGGACAAGAAAAAAGGAACTCCATGGTGTAGTACAGGGCTCAAAATTTCAAATCTTGAGCTACTAGCCAGACCTCAAGGGTTTCTCGCCACCAGTTGCCGGGCCCAACCCCTACCATGCCCCGCCCATAATCCCGCCCCTAAACACACCCTCAAATTATCTCATGAAATTACACCTAAATTGTTTATGCAGAATTAAGTAATAAAAATAAATATTAACAACAACTTTATCCATGTCCAAAACTGCAGCCTGCCCGTGTCCGCCAATGCAGTCTGTCCGTGTCCACCAATACAGCCTGTGTCCGCAAGTGCAGCCTGTGACCGCCAATGCAGCCATCTGTCCCCAAATGCAGCCATCTGTCCCCAATGCAGCCTTGTGTCCCCAAATGCATGCCTTGTGTAGCCTTGTGTCCCCAAATGCAGCCTTGTGTAGCCTTGTGTCCCCAAATGCAGCCATGTGTCCCCAAATGCAGCCTTTTGTCTCCAAATGCAGCCTTGTGTCCCCAAGTGTCCCCAAATGCAGCCTTGTGTCCCCAAATGCAGCAATGTGTCCCCAAATGCAGCCTTGTGTCCCCAAATGCAGCCATGTGTCCCTAAATGCAGCCATGTGTCCCCAAATGCAGCCATGTGTCCCTAAATGCAGCCTTGTGTCCCCAAATGCAGCCATGTGTAGGTCCCCAGTGGCCTACCTGTAGGGAAAGAGAGAGCCTCCCTGCCACCGCTGTCTTGTTGATCAGCGCACGGGGAACATAACAGCTTTAATTTCAATAGCTGTGTTCCCCGCCGCGCACGCCGTCATATATAGCCCCTCCCCCTTGTCCAGGCACTTTGATAGAAAGATCACCTGCCCAATCCTGGGGTGGTGATCTGTCTATCAAAGTTCCCGGACAAGGGGGCGGGGCTATATATGAAGACGCGCGTCGGGGAACACAGCTATTGAAATGAAAGCTGTTATGTTCCCCGCGTGCTGATCAATGCGGCAGTGGCGCCGGTGGCGGCAGCAGCAGCTCTCCTCTCCTCTCTCCTGCCCCACGATCGCCCCACCGCTCCCAGGCAGCCCACACTCGCCCAGCCCTCGAAATCCACTCGCAAAATGCGAGCAGGCGAGTGGAATTTTTGAGGGCTGGTGTAGTAGGTATTAAAAAGTATTTATATGCGTTTATTAAAAATTACGGCACAGTTAAAAAATGCCAGACATAAAAAACGCTTCCAAGGGCAGACACTTCCGGTCACGGCCGCAACGGGAAGTCAACGTCACTAAGCTCCTCCTCCCGACGCGTTGCGTCACACCTCACGTGACTTTATCAAGGGCGCACACGAAGTGTCTGCATTACAACAGTTAATTGTATTATTCTTTCTGCTATGTCCAAAGTGTGAATGTAGTTGGCTGCTGTGTGCTTGCTGTTGAAACACAAGAGAGAGTTTTGTTCCAAGGTTATAGTTGCCTTTGCATTACTTTCCTACTCCCATTGCCTTTTGTATATTTGCAATAGCATATCCCAATAGTTTTTATTGTCACCAGTTACTTTTTATTGTTTTACTGTTCCATATTTATGCTACACCTTGTAGGAAGAAGTGTGAGTTCTGTAAGTGCCATGTCACTTTCCCCCTACAATGGCATCTTCAGCCACCTTGTTCTTTTATTAGGGAGGTTATTCCAAACATTAACTCAAGTTATATCTATCCTATAGTTTCTTAGGATATAGCCTCAGATGTTACTACAGGCGGTCCCCTAGTTACAAACATCCGACTTACAAACGACTCCTACTTAGAAACGAAGGGAGACGATAGGAAGTGAGAGGAAATCTCCCCCTAGGAAGGGAAATTAACTCCTATGAGAGTCATTAGGGGAAAAAGGTACCTCCACTGATGCTTTATCACCAATTCTTGTTTCCACAACAACCCAAAATTTTCAAAATCCAATTGTCATTGGGACAGAAAGTGAGGTGAAATCTTCTGAACAGGGGCACAGACAGCAAAACAAATGCTACAGGGGTGTTAACCCTTCCCCATGCTATCCAAAAAGCTTAAAAACGTTTTTTTTTTGGCTGGAGCTACACTCAAAAAATGTACCTGTTCCGACTTACAAACAGATTCAACTTAAGAACAAAGCTACAGACCCCATCTTGTTTGTAACCCGGGGACCGCCTGTACTTGCTATTGATAATGGCAATTGGTGACACTAGCCTTTTCTCACTCCAACATTAATATGATCACTGGGCAGCTCACACCCTTCTCCTATCACTTGGTCATCCTACTTCAAAACTGTTGCCTCTCATCCACCAATCCATACATGTGCAGATGAAATAGGTAAACATGCATTTGCTTTTCACATGACTGGATAACTTAAGTAAATATTCACACAATGTTTTGTGCAAAAATTCTCAGCTGCTTTAGTAAACCATCTTCACTGGCAGAGAACCTTTCAAGCTAATGGTCTTTACCATACACTAGAAGTTAGATTGTCGTCTAAGCGGCTTCTACACAGTTACACTCCCTTTCATAAAAGTTCTGATGAGCTTATATGATGTGCCAAGAAAATGTTACTTTACTTGATATTTTTCGAGTTTGGCTGCAATGCCTGCCTTCGGTATCATAATGGTGACAGGTTACATCTGCAAACCCATCAATGCCTCTTTCACACTCACAAGATTAGTTGGATAATCTGTCAATTATGCGATCAGGTGCTATATATTCAGTGTTTGACAAGCAAGCCATCCAATAACATAAGATACATGACAACATGAGATACAACATTAAATAGAAGTGATTGCTGTCTTTCAATAAATATTCCAAAAAGTATAGAGAAGACTAGCATAGCCTCAGGAAGCTTAACATTTTCTTGTTGTAAATGATGTCTGTGGCAGGAGCGTCCCCTTCACAACTGGGTCTGAAATGTCCAAAAGAAAGACTCCTTAACCCCTCTAATGACAGCATATGATATAAAGCAAATGAGACAATGCAGTAAAATATAACATTAAGCATTGCTTCCATTTCTTAGCTCTTTGGTACTTCTATAGCTTATAGCTTCAAATAACCTAGGGATTGTGTGCCTTTATGAAACATTAAAACTATGGATTTTATTTTTATTTTTTCTGCGCACTCTCAGTCCTGTTACATATTTAGTGAATTTTCATGCGTTTTTTTTTTTTTTTCTTTTAACATCATAGCACCTGTAAACTGCTTCAAAAATTTGACAAGACAAGTTGGATTAAACATATATTAACTATTTTATGTAGAATTGTGATAAAAAGCTTTTAACCCCTAGGAATGTTTATGATTCATAATGATATTATGTCATAATTATTTAGGTTGATGTGATGTCATAATAAATACAATTGTAGCGATACCTCCAACTAAGAAGGCCGCAGATTTAGTTTGGGCCCTGAAGACAGCTCCGCCAACCCCCAGCAATATGCTCTACCCCCTACTGGCACAGCTAGTACTGACAGTAAATTGTATATCTTATACTGTATGAATAACTGAGCATTGAGACAATATTAAATTGAAATAAAGGTAAGATTTTACTTGAGCTATTGGTAAAGAAAAGGGTAACATCAATGACAGTTTACAGAATAATCATTTGTAATGCAGAGCCCAACCACACTAACACACTATAAGGTTAACACATAACAAGTGCGCCACGCGGGCGACCGTTAGCTAAGTGCCCTGTGGCGCAGTAACCAAAACACCTTAGAAATCCCACCAGGCCTGGTTCTGATATCTACAACTTAGTCCTTTTTCTTCACCGGCAGATCTTTAACGGTGGTGCACATTAATAGAGTACAAACTTTGTAATCCAATGGGGTAGGTAAAGATGGAGTAGAAACTTGACTATGTGAACGGTAGGTTCAGTTCTAACAAGGGGTCTTCAATAAGAGCACTAAGAACAACTCATAGGCCACGGCAGTCTATAGGCCTATATGCAGTAACAGTATATCGTTTGGGCATATGCCCTCTCACCCGCCCGGACTACGATCCCAGTCCGGGAACTTCCACCTGTTGTGTCCTCACACACACACTCCGTTTCTTCAGCGATCGGGTCCCCGATCCAACAAGGCTGTAGTCGAGCAAAGTCAGATGCCACCCAGGCTCGCAGAGGGGTGGAAGGCTCTTTGGTGCTGCGCAAGGTCTCAGGCTTCAGGCCCTGCACTCCGACACATCCGCACAGGAGGATCAGTCTGTGAAGTCTCGTGTCCCCAAAGAGGCCGAGCCCAGCCTCGCCTCCTCCTTTTATAACCCCTCCCATGAGTCTCTGCGGCGGAACATTGCCGAATGGGGTTCTGGGTAATGTAGTCTCTCTGCATTAAAGGGGAACACCCCGCTACACACTCCCCCCACTTGAACTCTTTGGTCCCCAAAGATAAACCTTAACAAAGACTATGTACAACTCTAGACAATTCTACAAACGATGTTGGCATAGGGAATTCCCACCAAAACTGAGGAGTAGAATTCCCTTGCCCACAGGTCACATTATCATAGGTGGCCTGCCTAGCTGTGCCAGAGAGTGAGCTGGGGTTGCCCTCCACTAAATGGACAGTGGAGGGATCCGGATTTTCAGCATTCCTCCTAGCGGTAACTACAGAATCCTCTGAGCTATTCCCCATTTGTGGGTAGGTCAGCTTCTTAGGAGGCCGGATGACTCTTCGAGCCCTTTGCTCTCTTGGGATTTCTGGCTCTGGTGCCACAGGCTCCTCTTCCTCTGAGTAACCATCGTGGGCATCTTCCCAGTAATCTGCTGAAGGACTAGAGGGGATGAACTCTGTGGCTTCTGGGTTCAGTGTTTCATCTGTGGTGTTCTCAGTGATTGGAAGGTCTATGTTAGAAGTTCCAGGAGTTGGGGAAGGCCACAGCCAATTAAGTTCTCCATCCTCATTTTCACTAAGTTGAGAGGCCTCTCCATCTTCATCTCGAGAAGCCTGCGACCGAGTGTTCGGCCTAGGAGTATCCAGGATAGAGGCCGGTTCAGTGGAGTCTCCCACGGGAGGTATTCTAACTGCCTCAGCAAGAGGGAGCAGGTGGTTTCGATGCCACGTCTTCAGAGGGCCCACCTTTCCTTCCGGCTTCAACTTGTAGACAGGCAGGCCCGGCAACTTCCTACAGATGACATAAGGTTCAGATCTCCATCTATCTGCAAGTTTGTGCTTCCCAGGGACCCCCAGATTGCGTAACAGTACTCGATCCCCGGGCTGTAGGTCTTGTACCCGGACCTTCAAGTCGAAGTTTCTTTTGTTTCGAGCCCCTCTTTGATCTGAGGCCGCTTGAGCTTGTTCATAGGCTACTTTCAGGCTATGTCTGAGCCTGTCCACATATCCTTTGTGGGATGTGGCTGAGGAATGGTCCAGAGAGGTGCCAAAGGCCAAGTCCACAGGTAGTCTTGCTTCTCTCCCAAACATGAGTCGATATGGGGAGTAGCCTGTAGCATCACTGATGGTGCAGTTGTAAGCATGTACTAGAGCTGCTATATGTTTGCTCCAATGTTGCTTTTTCTCACTTTCCAGAGTCCCCAACATGTTGAGCAAGGTTCGGTTAAACCTTTCCGGCTGAGCATCTCCTTGTGGGTGGTAAGGTGTAGTTCGAGTCTTCTTGATTCCCAACGAATCCAGGAGTTTCCGGATCAGTTTACTCTCAAAGTCCCTTCCTTGAGCTGAATGAAGTCGCTGTGGCAGCCCATAATGGACAAAGTACTTCTCCATGAGTACCTTGGCTACGGTGGAGGCCTTCTGATCTTTGGTTGGGAAAGCTTGGGCATACCGGGTGAAATGGTCGGTTATCACCAGAACATTTCCTAGTCCACTCAGGTCGGGTTCAAGGCAGAGAAAATCAATGCATACCAGATCCATTGGGCCTTGACTTTGTAGATGGCCAATTGGGGCAGCTTGATGGGGTAAAGTCTTCCTCTGGATGCATCGTGCACATGAGTGGCAGTACTCTTCTACCTCTGCCCTCATGCAGGGCCAATAGAACCGACTTCTGACAAGTTGAAAGGTCCTTTCAGCCCCTAGATGGCCATGATTGTCATGCAGGGCAATCAGAACAGTCTCTCGATGTTTCTCTGGGAGGAACAGTTGCCACTTATCTTCTGAGTCATCAGAGGGGCCCCTTCGGTAGACCACTCCCTGATGTACCTGCAACCTGTCCCATTCTTTCCTCAACAGGCGAGCTTCCTTTGAGGGATGACACAGGAGTTTGTTTGGATCCTGATTCTCCAGGGCCTCCAGGACCAATCTCCCCATGGGGTCTTCCAATTGGTCACTCCTCAAATCCTTCTTGGACAATCTCGGCAGGTTGTCTTCGTCCAATTGAGTCACTCCACAGTAGTGTTTTGGGACTCCCACCATGGTAACTCCTATTTCTTCTGCTCTGGAGCCTCCTCTGGCCTGGATATCAGCTCCTTGACAAAGGGCCCGCACCCCGTCCGGTGCCACTTGGGTCCAATCTTCTATATCACTGGTGAGGGCATGAGATCTCCTGGACAGAGCGTCTGCGTCTCTATTCCCAGCCCCTGGCCTATACTTTAGGCTGAAGTTGAATCCAGACAGTGCGGCCAGCCACCTGTGTCTAGTGGCGTCCAGCTTGGCCGTGGTGAAAAGGTAGGTAAGGGGGTTGTTGTCGGTCTTCACAGTGAACTCTGCCCCATACAGGTAGTCTTTGAGCTTGTCTACTACCGCCCACTTGAGGGCCAGGAACTCCAGCTTGTGAGTGGGGTAGTTCTTCTCAGAGGGTGTCAGACTCCTGCTCACATAGGCAACAGGCCGTAGTTGCCCTTCGTGTTCTTGATAAAGTACTCCTCCCAGACCGTCATGACTAGCATCTACGTGTAGTTCATAGGGCTTGGTTGGGTCTGCGTAGGCCAAGACTGGGGCAGTGGTTAGGCTCTCCTTTAATGCCTGGAAGGCCTCTTCACACTTCTGGTTCCACTGATTTCTGACTGACTCTCCCGGCTTCCTGGGCCCTGAGTCGTCCTCTTCCCCCTCAGTCTTGAGCAGTTCATTCAATGGTCTAGCAATTCGGGCGAATCCCTCCACAAACCTCCTATAGTAGGAGCAGAAACCCAAGAAGGATCTGAGTTCTGTTACTGTGGTGGGCCGTGGCCAGGAGGTAACTGCCTCCAATTTCTCAGGGTCTGTGACCACCCCTTCTTCAGACACTATATGCCCCAGATAGTTCACAGAAGACTGGTAGAACTGAAACTTTTCAGGCAAAAGTTTGAGTCCCTCCTCACTGAGTCTCCTCAAAACTTTTTCCAGCCTCTCCTCATGTTCCTCCAGGGTTCTTCCAAAGACTATGACATCGTCCAGGTATACAAGGACTTCAATAAGGTTCATGTCTCCTACAGTCTTCTCCATGAGACGCTGGAAGGTAGCTGGGGCTCCAGACAGACCTTGGGGCATCCGGTCGAATTCAAAGAACCCTACTGGGGTTATGAAGGCTGTCTTCTCCTTGTCTTCTGGGTGCATAGGGATCTGATAGTACCCACTTTTGAGATCCATAACGCTGAACCACTTGGCCCCAGACAAGCTCTGTAGGGCATCCTCTATCCTTGGAGTGGTATACTGGTCGGGTATGGTTCTCCTGTTGAGAGTCCTGTAGTCGATACAGAGCCTCAATGACCCATTCTTCTTCCTGACCACCACTATCGGGGATGCATAGGGGCTTCTAGATTCCTGTATCACTCCAGTCCTTTTGAGTTCTGAGAGTTGTTCCCTTAGATTCCCCAAATCCGCTAGGGGACCCGCCTAACTCTCTCTCTGAAGGGCTTACCTTCCTGGAGGCGGATCCGATGGGTGGCACTCCTTGCACACCCCACATCGAACTCATCTTTAGAGAAGATCTTCTCCCATCTGTTCAGCTGGGCCTTGGCTCTCTCTTTCCAAGCCCTGGGCAGATTCGGGTTTTCCATGGATATCTTCTCCCAAGCATCTCCTCCTTCGCCCACCTCTGACAGGTTGACAGGGGCAGCAGGGCTCACCTGGCCTAGCAGCATCCTGGCTGGGACCTCCATGGGGCCATCCGTATTGTTCCTAACACTCACTTGGACTCTACAATGGGCCTTCTTTAGGGCCTTCAGTGGAATTACTTCTGGTATCACTTCCAGACCGTGGGACCCTTCTCTTGGATCAGATTCCAACATGACAAAGGGTCCCGGCTGCTCCCAAGTAAGCTTCACAGTGCCTCTGAGACAGGTTACTTCGCCGGGCTGCAGCACTATCCCTCCTCTTCCAAGTCTCCACACCTTCCCTATCCCTTCTCCTGGGGTCTTCTGCTCTAAGACTAGCCTTTGGTAAGCTGTCTTCAGCATGGGGTGGATCTTGGTGACCGCTGCCCCTTTCTCTTTCACTAGAGGGGTCAGAAGTCTTCGGACCAGGTCCGTGTTTGTCCCTATTATCAGGGAACTCTTGTTGGCTCCTGGTGGCCGAGGGCACACAACTGCCAGGGTGTCAAACACTTCGGTTTTCCCAGCCACAGATGGATCAAAGGTCATCCTGACAGGCAGATAGCCATCGTAGGGGAAGTTCTGGGTTCCAATCCCACATATCTCTAGTCCCTCTATTTTCCGGATGGGTAGGTGACTCAAGTACTTATCGTAAAAGTCTCTGTATAGCAGGGTTACTTGCGCCCCAGTATCCAAGATTGCTCTGGTGTAGACTCCCTCCACTTGAATGGACACTATAGGAGATGGGCCTACCAGCTTCTCCGGGTAAGGCCCGGCAGGGGTCGCTTTCTTCAGATTTTTTTTCTTTGAACCTCCTCTCGTCCAATCCCCTTTGGACTTCAGTCTTTCTTGAGTCTGGTATGCATTGACTCCCCCCCCTTTACTGGGTGTAGGGACCCGCTGAGGGACGCTATTGTTTTTCCTAGGTGTGCACCCCCTCTGGGGAGTGCTGTGCCTCTTCTGGGGGGTCTTACCCACTTTCTCTGGGGTGTATCTCTGTTTAGGAATGTTGTGTTTCTGCTTTGCTTTCAGCTTGGAGCTCACTGAAGGTGATGGGCACCCGGTTGACTCCTTCACCGGGGCCCTCTGAAGTTTCCCGCCGGCTTGCGGTTGTCTATTTTCTTCTTTTTGGGACTGGAGCATGTAGCCGCAATATGTCCAATTCCTCCACAGTTAAAGCAGACGATATATCCCCATTCTTGTAAAGATGCGGGTGCTGAGGCAACTGGGAATAATTCCTTCCTTGGTACTTCTCTCTTGGGACTCTCTGTGTCTTTTTCCATCAGAGAGGTCAACATCTCTAACACGTTGGACATTTGAGCTTTCAGGGTGTCTATCTCCGAATCTCTTTCAGGGGTCATTACTGGATTGACTATCACCTGTGCGGGTACAACACTTGTCCTAATCAACTGCTGGTCCTGTTGCAGTGCCTCCTCATCTCTGATGATTTTTATCAAGTCAGCATAAGTCAGCAACGTTCCTCCTCCTGAGGTTTTCAGGTGCAACCAGACTGGATCCGAGCGCAGCGCTCCCTTTAAGACTTGCTTCATTCTTGCCGCATCTGTGTCTTGGGGCCTCATCCCCTTCTTCAACACAATCTTGCACAACAAGATGTTCAGTCTTCTAACATACTCGGAAAGTTTCTCCTCCGGTTGTTGGAAAGTGTGTTCAAACTGGTAGACCATCTCAGTCACCTTTTCCAATTGACCACTCTTCTTGCAGCATGGCTAGACAGTCTTGAGCCGTGCAATCTGTGTTCCCAAACCGAAAGCCTTTCACTGCTTCTGCTGCTGTGCCTTTAAGGCTTTTCATCACTCGTTGCCTCTTCTGCGCTTCAGGCACCTCCCATGCCTCTACAGCCTGCAATGCCTGCTCCACCCAGGTGTCAAAGTCTTCTTCCCCTGCGGGGACAGGGAGCTTCCCTGAGAATGTCTTTAGTCTCCGGTAGCTAGTCTCTACATGCACCGTGTTTGCCTTCTGACACTTGGTTAGCAGATCCACTATCGCACCTATCAGTTCTGGTGATATAACAGTGGCAGGTGCAGGCGCCACCGGGGGCGTCGCCCTGTCCCTTTCTTCCGGTGGGGTACGGGCTGCAGCCTGCGGTAATCCCGTTGGTGATGGTTCCTTTTTTTCAGTTACTGCGTGCGCCAACCTATAAGTTCTGTAAGTTCTGTTGTCTGGCGTCCGCACACACTTGTGCTTACAGGCCTCTGGCATCCCGTTCCAGTACTCCACTAATGCATACTGATATGAGATGTCTGGGTCTGACTTTATCTCCGTCACCCACGGTGTGTGATTTGGGGACACTGACTTCATCAATTCCTCTACCGTTTCAGTCGACCATGCCTCCCCTGGGAGGCTGATGACTATCGACTGGTTTGGCTCTGCATTAGAGGCTTTGCACCATTCTTCTACCGCTCGTGGATCCATGGGGTCCATGCCGGCACCTCTGGCGTTCACTTGCTGCATCAGGATCCCGGACGAGAACCCCCACGTGTAGCGATACCTCCAACTAAGAAGGCCGCAGACTTAGTTTGGGCCCTGAAGACAGCTCCGCCAACCCCCGGCAATATGCTCTACCCCCTACTGGCACAGCTAGTACTGACAGTAAATTGTATATCGTATACTGTATGAATAACTGAGCATTGAGACAATATTAAATTGAAATAAAGGTAAGATTTTACTTGAGCTATTGGTAAAGAAAAGGGTAACATCAATGACAGTTTACAGAATAATCATTTGTAATGCAGAGCCCAACCACACTAACACACTATAAGGTTAACACATAACAAGTGCGCCACGCGGGCGACCGTTAGCTAAGTGTCCTGTGGCGCAGTAACCAAAACACCTTCGAAATCCCACCAGGCCTGGTTCTGATATCTACAACTTAGTCCTTTTTCTTCACCGGCAGATCTTTAACGGTGGTGCACATTAATAGAGTACAAACTTTGTAATCCAATGGGGTAGGTAAAGATGTAGTAGAAACTTGACTATGTGAACGGTAGGTTCAGTTCTAACAAGGGGTCTTCAATAAGAGCACTAAGAACAACTCATAGGCCACGGCAGTCTATATGCCTATATGCACTAACAGTATATCGTTTGGGCATATGCCCTCTCACCCGCCCGGACTACGATCCCAGTCCGGGAACTTCCACCTGTTGTGTCCTCACACACACTCCGTCTCTTCAGTGATCGGGTCCCCGATCCAACAAGGCTGTAGTCGAGCAAAGTCAGATGCCACCCAGGCTCGCAGAGGGGTGGAAGGCTCTTTGGTGCTGCGCAAGGTCTCAGGCTTCAGGCCCTGCACTCCGACACATCCGCACAGGAGGATCAGTCTGTGAAGTCTCGTGTCCCCAAAGAGGCCGAGCCCAGCCTCGCCTCCTCCTTTTATAACCACTCCCATGAGTCTCTGCGGCGGAACATTGCCGAATGGGATTCTGGGTAATGTAGTCTCTCTGCATTAAAGGGGAACACCCCGCTACACAATCATAATAAATAAAGGAAGTCTTAAAATTGTGAAAATAATGTATTTAGTCTGATTGTAATTAATTACTTTTAAGTTTATAACTTTTTAAACACTTCAGCCCCGGAAGATTTGGCTGCTCAATGACCGGGCCATTTTTTGCAATACAGCACTACGTTGCTTTAACTGACAATTGCGCGGTCGTGCGACGCTGTACCCAAACAAAATTAACATCCTTTTTTTCCCACAAATAGATATTTATTTTGGTGGTATTTGATCATCTCTGCTGTTTTTATTTTTAGGGAATATGAAAAAAAAACTTGTGTCATGAATGACTACAAAGGCATGTGTCTATTTCTTCCAAATGTTCCTAATCTTTGCCTTCTCCTTGATTGATACATTTGGATAATTAATTGAATGAAAGCTTCAAGGTTACTAGTATGCCGATGAGCTCATCTTTCATTTTTTCTCTTGTGTGCTGCTGCTTTCCAAATGGTATCTGCAATCCAATAGTGAAATCCATCTGTGTATTCAACAACACAGTGTTTACTCTACCACTAACTACTTAAGTATATGTGAACCCTTATCTTGCAAAACAACATATTCAGATAATATAAATGAAAGGCAAAACATTTGTGTACAGTTATAAATACTTTATTTTTATTTTTATTTTTTTATTGTGATCACGTGACCTCTGCTCTCAGCTGAATAAGAGCTAGGGGTGGAGAAAGAGCAGGACACTGATCTCCCCAGTGAATTGCTGTGCAGAGGGGCATCTCGGCACACATCTTGGCCATTGAAGAACAGTCAGGCTGTGCCCCCAGCACAAACAGAAAATTTACCACGCTGGGAAGGATGTGCTTCTATGCCTAGCATGATCAGTTTGAAATAGGAAAGCAGGGGGCTGACAGGATCACCAGGTATTTCACACAAAGGAAGAAATACAGACAGAACAGGGTACTTTTTAACACAAGTACATGGTACAACAAGCACATTTTAGGAATGTTAAATGTTGGGGTAACATTGTTTAACTTTAATGCAGTTACAACAGTTTAGAGATCATCCTGAATTGCACTGTCTTTCTCCACATAGAGGGGGGCCCAAGCTAGGGCTTCCTCAATCAGGAGGTTATTAATAAACATTTCCAATTTTATTTTGGAAATAAATGCTGCAGGAAATGGATATAACATTGGTTAAGGAAACCTCTGTAATGGTAGCAGTCTCTGTTGATATTAGGGGGTAGAGACATATGTGCATTAGAATCAACAGCATCGTCATCTCTGGAATGTAAATCCAGTAGTTGTCTTTGCAAATTTGGTTCTCCTCTTGTTGAGCTTTTCCCATATTTTGAAGTTCAGAAACATTTTCTTGGTTAGTAACACCAAACTTTTTTCAGTTTGCTGCCTGAAAGGGGACATAGCAACTGCTGAATCCATGTTGTGGCCAGATTATTTTTTCTCAATCTGAAATCAGGTTTAGAGTTTAGTAGTTAAAACCGCAAGTTTGTGGTTATTAACAGACCAGGTTTGGTACACAACTAGATACAGCATTATGGGACCAAGCAGAAGCAATGTCAGAGATCAAGCCTAAGTCAGTAGCCAAAGGAATCAGGATTGAAGTGGAGAATTATAATGAGTGGTCATTGGATAGGCAGCCAATGGTTGGCGCAGGAGTAGTGGAAAGCAGTAGGAACAAAAGCTCTCCCGCTCACTTCCTGGTTAGTGCCAGTAGTAAACAGCAACCATGCGATAGCTACTTACCTCTGGTGCTAGGGGACTCTTACAGAGGATTGGTTGTCCTCTTTACTGGGCTCCCAGTGGCCATCTTGGGGGAACCAGTGTTTGGACACTATGTTCTTCTGAGTTTGGGAAGCCATTTTGGACCCAGGGAGGCTCTATATAGCCCCTGCTGGGTCAGTGTAGAGAGTGGTTTGATAGGGATAGTGTACACGCAGGCTAGGGGAAGTTGGGACAAGTGAAGTAAAAGGTTTCTGAAGAGTAGGGACATTGTAAGGACAATCCATATAACCCCTGGGTACTGTTGCCCACTTGGGGAAGGATCCTGTTCCAGCCTGTTGCATTCATTGTATCGCTACCCTATTTCGAGTTTTGAGTTTCCAACCAAGGAGACCTATTTAGGGAGCACTCCTCAAGCACACTCCTGCCTATAAGTTCTGCATACTGATTACCTTGTTGATTAACTAATACAGCTCCTTATTGTATATATAAATACTGGGGATTATTACCACATACTGGCATAAGCACAATAATCTGGCAAACAGGAAGTACAGAGGTATGGCTTAAATAGATAATTCAAGGGAACAGCAAAGAGCTCAGTGAGAAATTGTCTTCAATTTCTCTTTATTAGTTTGTAAACCATGTTTACAATTATACAAAATTCATTACATTATGCATTAATTCCTTCTTATTGTATATTAAAAAGAATCTTGGTAATTATCTGTTATCTTCTATTCTTAAATAACTACTCCATTCACACTCACATATTCCTTTACTCTAACATACCCATTCACCCAATCCAAGGAAAAAAAAGGGGGGGGAAGCATTATGTCCCACTTTATGTCTCCCTATATCCTCTTCTTTCCTTTTTTATTTTTATGTCCCCATAAGGGGTTAATTTGTTATTTTCCATTCATAGATATTCTATCATATTTATCGAGGACCAAAATTCATCCCATTTTTGCCAAATTACTGGCATTTGATTCTTTATAAAACCTTCTTCTCTTATTTGTCTTTCCATATATTCTATTTCGTTCATTTCACATAACCATTCTGTTATAGTGGGGCTTTTCATTTCTCTCCATTTATGTGCTATTATTGTTCTGGCTGCCGTTGTCATGTGGTGAAGAATATCCGTTTTAATCTTTGGTATTGATTCTGTCATCAGGGATAGCAATGAGATCTCCATACTTGGTGTCCTCTCTATTCCTGATACTTTCTTATATATCTCAAATATTTCAATCCAGAAACTATTCACCAGATGACATCCGTACCAGATATGATCCATAGTTCCTCTTCCTGTCATGCATCTCCAACAAATCTCCGTATTACCATTATTTATTTTATTTAATGCCACTGGGCTCCAATACCATCTCATTACTAATTTATAATTTCTCTCTTGATGTTTAGTCGCTATAGATATTTTATGTATTGTTGCAAATATTTTCTCCCATTCTGTCTCTGATATTGGTCTCCCTATTTCCTTTTCCCATTTTTCATTGCTGTTAATTCTCTAAGAGATCTGGAGGGGAGTAATAGTTCATATATCTTAGATAGCTTTTTAGTTGGTTTTTGTTCATCTATTAATATTTGTTCAAATTTAGTTTTGGATCTGTTTATTAAGGATAGGTCTATTTTTGTTTCAATGTATGTATTTAATTGATGATATTGTAACCATTTATGTTTGTGTTCAGATCCTAAATCTTGCATTTTTGGCAGTTTACCATCCACTAGGATCTGAGCCATTCTCACGTTCTCCAATTTATTCCATTTTAAGTATTTTGTGGTTTCTAATGCTGGTGGGTATTCTGGATTGGAGAAAAATGGGGTCATGGGTCCAATCATAGTGGATAGTTTCCCCCTTTTTAATATTGCATCCCATATCTTTAATGTAGCTCTTACAAAGATTGTTAATTTTTTGTTTCCAGGTCTTAAATGGGGTTTTATCCAAGGGAGGGTTTTGAGTTGTACTCCTATAATATCTTCCTCTAATTTAACCCATTGTTTGTCCTCTATGTTATGATGCCAGTCTATAATCCTGGTAAGAGAGGCTGCTTGTAGGTATTTAGAGAAGTCAGGTAGTGCTAAACCTCCATTATTCTTAGTTCTAATTAAGATTTCTCTTTTTATTCTAGGTGTTTTTTGGGCCCAAATAAAGTTACCTATTGCTTTTCTTAATTCATTCATAATTTTTTTGGAGATGACTAAGGGTGCTGTTTGAAAAATATATAGTAATTTTGGCAATATGTCCATTTTCACTATATTGATTCTTCCCATCCATGAATGCGTTATTTTTTCATATTTCTGCAACAGTTTCATTACTTTTCAGGTTGTCGCGTTGTAATTCATATCTTGTAATTGATTTAGGTTACTCAATATATATATTCCCAAATATTTAATTGCTTCTTGTTGGCCTTTAAACAGAAAGTCTTTTTGCAATAATAACTGTATATTTTTTGTTAGTGATACATTTAACATTTCAGATGTAGTTGCCGTATATACTATAAGCCGAGGCACCTAATTTTACCACAAAAAACTGGGAAAACATATTGACTCGAGTATAAGCCTAGAGTGGGAAAATGCAGAATCTACTGGGTAAACAATGCCCATCTGCAGCCTCACTGTGCCCATTTGCAGAGAGCTGAGGACAGGAATCCCCTACTCTGCAACCTCTTCAGTGTGAGATAACCAGAGAACTGAGGTCTTGGTGGATACGTATCAAACAGGGTGGTACCGAAAATGAAAAAGGCTCACTTTTGTTATTCTGAAGAAATCCCTGTGTGTTTCTCTGTGCATTCAGAATAACAAAAGTGAGCCTTTCAAGTTTATTCTCTTGTCTCTCTTCCTGTGGTTTATATCACATGTTATTAATGCACTCACATATGTTATGTTAATTTTTTGATGGCACATATTATTTTTGTATTTGTGTTTTATTGATTCATTTTGTGGGTTAGCGCGGCTACATCCTTTGTACTTATATAAGATGTTCCATTACTATTATATATAATAAGGAGGATAAGGGGCATCCCTGTCGAGTTCCATTTGATATTTCTATATATTCCGATAATATTCCGTTTGTTCTTATTTTGGCCTTTGGATTCGAGTACAACGCGACAATCCTACTAAGCATTTTTGGGCCCATACCTATCTGAACTAATGTTTCTTGTAAGAACTGCCATCCCACCCTATCAAATGCTTTCTCAGCGTCAATAGATAATAAACATGTTGGGATGGCAGTTCTTTGAACATATTCTACCAATGTGCAGGTTTTTATTATATTGTCCCTCGTTTTTCGCCCTTTCGTAAAACCTGTTTGATCTAGATTTATGTACTCTGGTAAAATGGGTGTCAATTTATTAGAAATAATCTTAGAATATAATCTTATATCAATATTTGACAGAGAAATTGGTCGGTAATTATTACATAAGCTCAGTGAGAAATTGTGCATCAATAAAGATCGACTAAGATGTCAGAACAGACACTCTCAAGAGGTTTAGGTGGCTCAGTAGAAAGAGCCACTGCCTGACACAGCAAAGACCACGAGTTTAGATCCAAATACTAACAGGATCTTTATTATACAAATAATGAATGCAGCCATGCCATAGGATTACAGAGCATAATGGTTT
This sequence comes from Rana muscosa, assembly GCA_029206835.1. Lineage (NCBI taxonomy): Eukaryota > Metazoa > Chordata > Amphibia > Anura > Ranidae > Rana > Rana muscosa. The sequence goes on from CM055118.1 coordinate 739,959,663, forward strand.
TCTGGAAAGAGAGCACTGCAGTAGCTGTTTCCTTTCAGACTGTGTCTCTAACTGAAAGTTTGTATAGAGTAGTACAGAGTGGAGGATAACTGGATAAACCACTCTTCTGACTCAATTAGCTGTGTATGTAATGTTAGCCTCAGTTATTGAGCTCTGTAAAATGAGCTTAGTAAACATGCAAAAAAGTGTCCAGAGCTCAATCTGCTAGCTGGAAATTGCAAAGTAAGAATATTAAAAAATATTATAAAGTATTTTATATTCACCTTAATAATGATTAGGAACTATTTTTATTGTTGTCGTTCTAAACAGAGAAATTAAAAACATAACAGACTACAAACAACAATTTACATTGCTGACTTTTTATGGAAAAATGGTCAAAGCAGGCAAGATCATTCACGTGGAAAGTATGGAAATATCTGTGATATTGAGATTGCAAAAATTGGAAAATTGGAGGTATTCCTTTCTATGAATATTTTAGAAAAATTATTTTACTTTCTGAAAAAAAAGCCAAAAAAATGTGTTCCTTACGAAATCCATACCAGACCCTTTTCCTAGATAGCAGTGAATAGCCACCTAGTTTGCATTATAAGAGGGTAGCCAATGCAAAAAAAGCTATAAAATACATGCCACCCCTCAAAATACATACTAGACCCTTATCTAAGAATGCAGGTTGGCTGGCCAAGTAAGGGGGGGCAAGCATGTGCTCTGCCCCCTGACAATACCAGGCAACATGCCCTCACCCTTGGGAAAGTATCTTGCCCAGGGGCACCCCCAGCAAAGCTTCTTGTCTCTATCTTGTTGAGGAGCCTTTTCCCCACAACCCTGACCCAAGTTATAAGAATCTGGAAGCTCCCTCCAAAATAAGCAGGCCTCCAGATATATAGTGCTCCTGGTTACTCTTTAACAAAAAAAATTGCAGTGTGAACAAAAAAAAGTTCTGTGATGTAGATCTACGTCAGTCAAGACAAACAATGCCTATGACACAGCAAAATAAAAGCACACCAACACGTCCAATCTGACAAAGACTCACTGCAAATGACAGCTCCCAGTCAGCAGTAGAATAAGGAGGCAATTTATTCATTGTGATGTAATTGACAAAATAGGGAGTTGATTTGGGGGGTCCCATATTAAAATAAAGAAAATATACTATAGGGCAATGACATTTAGTCGCAAACAGTATTTTTTTTTTTATATGTAAATGTCACTTTAGCTGTGTACACCCTACAGATGTGCCACTTCACACGCAGATTTAAAGCTTCCATAAGCATGTTATTTAAAATAAGTTAGCATTCTCACTTTAAGCATTACTTATAGAGTTGCTAGCCGCTGAACAGATTTTATCAACTTTTGTTTGCAGTGGGCATGTCCCTTTGCCCTTTTTTGAAATTCTCTTGCCTATCAGCTTTGAAAATGTCCAGAATTGGTTTTAAAAGTGTGGTTCCCATTGACTTTATTGGAGCTTGGATTAACATTTGAACATTTGAGAAGCATTTCACTGAACCTTCCAGGGACTGAACCAGGGCACATTCAGCTGATCACTAATCACCAGGACTGAAAGTGAGTCCCTCAATACCAACTCTAGAGGTATTCACCCTAGTTATGAGGCTAGCTGGGAAAAAATAAAATTTTTGGACCTAACTATTTCTGTTGGTGAAGAGGGGTTTATTACATCTACCTTTTTTAAACCCACCGACAGAAATTCCTTCATTCCAAGTGATAGCTGTCATCACGCCTCCTGGCTCAATTCTATGCCGAAAAGCCAGTAAGGTTAAAGCGCAATTGTACTGAGCAGACAACCTTTTTGGCACAGGCACAGGTTCTCACACAAAGATTTGTTCATAAGGGGTATCCCCTCCAGTCACTTATCAGCACTTTAGATCAAGTGAAATGTGTTGATCAAACCGATCTATTAAAAGAGAAAAACAAGGGGGGTGCAAACAATGCATTTCGCAACCCTTTTATCATCAATTTTTCTTGTCAACAATCAAATATTAAGCATATTGTTAAAAAACATTGGCACATCCTTAAGAACAACATAGTACTTAAGGCCATCCTACCGGATAGGCCTCAGGTGGTTTTCAGGGGGGCCCCTCTTTAAAGGGTAAATTAGCTCCTAACATTTTTAATCCCCCCATTGCAAGACCCACCTTTTTTTCGGAACTCACTGGCTATTACCAATGTAGAATTTGTCAAGCTTGTTCTTTGAATGGCTGTAGATCCAGAAGAACCACCAGCTTCAGTTCTAGTTGCACTTCTAAGAACTTTGATATTGAACACTTGATCACTTGTTCTACGGTGGGAGTGGGCTACATGTTTCAATGCCCTTGTGGGCTGCAGTATGTGGGCAGGACCAAATGACCATTACAAGTACGCCTGAACGAACACATAGGGAATATAAGAAGAGGTTTCACTAAACATTCTGTGTCAAAACACTACTTGACCGTGCACAACAGGGACCCATCCAATACTATCTTTTTAGGCATTGATAAGTATAGCCCTCATTGGAGGGGCAGTTGCCTTGTTAAGAGCATCTCCAAGTTAGAGAAGTCGTGGGTACATAGGATTAAATGTTACACCTCATTTGGTTTAAATATAGACGTCGACATCAATTCCTTCATTGACAACTCCTAGTGACCACCATTATTTATTTTTAGTATTTTTCATTTTTTACCTATACTCATGGTTAATTTCATTTTTAAATCAGAGTAGTAATAATATTCATATACTATCTATTTTTCAATTCAGCTAATTGCTTTCAGATGTTGTTTTTTTTTGGATTAAAATTTCTTAGTATGTTTTTTCCATAACTGATTACTATTTCGTATGGATTTCTATGCAGTTGTATTTGGGCATACTATCAATTTTTGTTAACTGGATTTGAGCCTCGGGACACTGTGTTTTTTATCTGTACTCATTTATCCCATGCGTGATATAATCACCCTGGCTTTTATTTAATATTCTGTATTTTACAAATTGGGTTTATTGATATACCAAATTTAGGAGCTGATTCAATCTTTTTTTATATATCATTTTTCATTAAATGTAATTTTTTTTTCCTTAGGTGTAGTATTCTAGGTCTGCTCAAATAGCACATCCACTGTCTTCAATATGGACGCGCTAAGGGTTTGCCCTTTTTTTATTATATCTGTTTCGTTGACACTAGTTGGTCTTTCCCTCTACCAAGATGGTGGCATCTAACAGTGTCCCGGGACTCAGATCGAGGCTTGGTTACTTGTTGCTTGTGTATTTAAGCGGTACATCAGAACGCCGCCCGTATCCCGTGAACACGTCCTAGTGACGAAACGCGTAGGGAGGAGCTACGTTCTGACGTCACCGCGCCCACTCCAATCCCAGAACCATACGGGCTGTTTTTCGAGAGCCGGCAGGCTCGATTTATGCTGTTTTATCTCCATTTTTATGTAAGTGTCCATTCGTCTTATTTATTCATTAAATGTGTAAGGAGATTTACACTATATTAACCTTTGTCTTTTATGGGGACACTTTGATCCTGTAAACCCATATGAGGGTACCATCTTTTAAGCTGAGACGTCCGCCCGCTGCATGCCAGTAAGACCCGAGGCTGGGTATTTAGCCACAGGCGTTCTCGATCCCCTATAATAAGGGATCACAGCATTGCGGTTCTTAGCTTCTTAGGTGGAGGCACTTCTTCTATCATCACTTTTTTCTTGGGTGCTTGTTTTTTGGATTTTGTGTCACTGTGGAGGATTCATCATCATGATTTATGAATTATTGAGTTTTTGTTTTTCGTTCATAGAGATTTTTATGATCATATTTTTAAAGTGTCACCTTTGGAGGTCTATTGTACCTCACTGCATGTGTTTTTTCATTACACCCAGTTGTATGTTTACATATTTTTTCTTTTTCACTGGTTTACCAATCACATTGTCATCCCAGTGTGTGTGGTTATATTTGTTTAGGTGTTCACCTTTGTTTTTCACATCATTTGGTGTAGCGCACTCACATTAGTGCTAGTCACACTAGCACTTCATACATCATTTTTAGCGCAACTTTTTTCTTTTTTATAAAGTGACGCAGTGCCGTATCACAAAAAATGGCCTGGTCATGAAGGGGGGTAAATCTTCGGGAGCTATAGTGGTTAAACCTTAGGTGTGATTTATATTTTTACAATAGAAACATTAGATGCTATTATGCCAAAATGTCATGTGAAAAAAAAGCGTTTAAACCTGTTTAATGTGCCAGTCTAATGGCGCAGTTGAATCTTTATCTAAAATCTTAAACGCTAGCTATTGGTTATTTAAGTTGGGCATATCATTTCAGTTTATAAATTATTTTAGCAAATACTTTAGTAGTTTCAAAGGGTAAAGAAGTAAAAGTACAGAGAAAAACTATAAGTTCATCTATATAAATGTGTCCTTTTAGTTTATGGAATTAGATGTTGTATTATACCCATTGCGTGTGCGTAGTACATCAAATACTGAAGTTATATTAGAGACCAAGAGATGCGGCTCTAATCTAAGCTGGTGTACCAATTTGCCCATGAGGGAACATTTCGAATATTTAGATATCATGGCGTTGTACTCACATTTGTTATGCGCTACCAGAGAGTTTCATTTACCACTGTGCTTTCGAACTACCAAAATGCTTTATAGATATGACAATTCTCTCATTAACATGCAGTATCGGTAGCCTCAGAGATGGAGGATGAACTGAATAAATAAGTCAAAAGTAAGCATTTCTTGAATAAATGGCTGGCATGATATAGGTAGTTTGTGATATACTACTACATTACAAAATGTTAATGGTGACAGGTTCACAAGAAAAACTATGAATCTGAAAAGCTGCTTCTGTAAGGTCAATTGTCTCCAAATGTTCACATGGAGATGTGCCTGTTCAATACCACCCTGCAGACCACATATTTTAAAGAGTCCAAATTATTAACTATCGGTTGTCCACAGTCTTCATCTCTCTACAATCCAATTTGCAGACAGACAATCAGCTGTAGGTAGCGATGAATTCTGAAAAAGGGTCATGTCCTTTTCTTCTAATCAAAATCTATAAAGTTATTCTTCTGGTTTGCTAACCATACAGGGAATCAATATGTAAACCAAAAAAATATTATGATAATTAATATCTTTATCTCAAAGGACATTGAATTTAGAATGAGTGTATTGCTTAGGTGGTAGAAAAAAAAAACTGCTGATTGCATCACATTGAGAAAAAAAAAAAAAATTCTAAGAAGGGTTAAAAATAGATACATTTAAATCAAATTTGATTCAGTTCTTTAGAATCATAGGTCAATTCCCAAAATATTGCAAAACATCAACAACATATGAGCCAATTATCCTGAAATGATAAATAAGTTGCAGAAAGCATACTGAGAGGGGTTTCATAAAGTGTTTTCTTTCCATGCATCTACCAGCCTCAAGAGGATCTCTGAAAATGAATAGGCTTTTAAAGAACACAGGTGGGGATGAGATCTGTAGATATTTTTCTCCGCATGGCTATTATACGCAAATGCACGTTATTTCCTACCATGGTTACACGAGTTCCTACATTCATCCATTACTTTGCTATCTGGAACAGTTTATTTGTGGCAAGGTTAGCTGGAGGTCTGTGGCTTCACATGGTAAAAATTGCTAATTGTGCCATCTTCATGGCCAGTGCTTCCCTTCTTTATTTATATAATTTTGTATTTATTATTTTCTTTAAAGACAGAGCAGTGGGGTTGATTTTTTAAACATGCTGTCGACCGTGTAAGGGAAGTTGCACTTAGTTCCAGAGCTGAATGTGTTTAAATTTCACTTTGCCAAGAGTACCCAAACATGTGCAAGAAAAATAAAAAACAGCAGTTTTTTCTTGCACATTATTGAGTGATTGGAATTAGTAGAGCTGACCTCATTTACTAAGCTCTGGGGATAATACCCTGGCAAAGTGCAACTTCCCTTGCAAAGTAAACAACCTATTTTCCTTTAGTAAATAAAGTTCAGTTACTTTTATATTTTATGTACATGCTTGGTTCAGTTTATGGTAGACTACCTATCATATAGATCAGACATTTCCAAAGTCCGGCCCGTGGGTTTAATGTGGTACCCCTGGTAATTTGGATATATATATATTTTGTGGCCCCCAGGGCCACAAAAGATATATGCTTTATTTATCTGTGCTGCCTCGGAGGGGACTGGGAGGGGGTGGGAAGAGAGCCGTCAGATTACATACAGGAGAATCTCCTGTTTACTCAGCGGCATCTGTAATAGGAAGTCCCATCTCCTGGGCTGCCATTGGATGACTGTTATGTCTATCATAGGGCGTGGGACTTTGTATTAAAGAGGCCATTAAGTAAACAGGAGATTATCCTGTGTGTAATCTGATGGCGCTCGTCCCGCCCCTCTCTGTCCCCTCTGTGCCTGCAGAAGGGCATCGATCAGGCTGCACTGATGGCAATGGTAAGGCTGCATTCATGGCAATGTTAAGGCTGCATTCATGGCAATGGTAAGGCTGCTTTCATGGCAATGGAGAGGCTGCATTCATGGCAATGGAGAGGCTGCATTCATGGCAATGGTAAGGCTGCATTCATGGCAATGGTAAGGCTGCATTCATGGCAATGGTAAGGCTGAATTCATGGCAATGGAGAGGCTGCATTTATGACAATGGTAAGGCTGCATTCATGGCAACGGTAAGGCTGCATTTATGTCAATGGTGAGGCTGCATTCATGGCAATGGTGAGGCTGCAGATTGGGACTGATTAGGCTGCATTGATGGGCACTGACCCTTATTTTGCTTCACTGTTCTTTATTTAAAATGTATTTTTTTTCCTGAAACTGCTGTCTTAAAGTGAAGGTGGGTGTTATACGCCAATAAATCCGGTATATCCAAATAACGCGGCCAAGCTCATCCTTAGTCTTGAGTGGCGCTCGGGGATTAGTTGGAGCCACAAAAGATATATATATCCAAATAACATGCCCGAGCTCATCTCTTTACTCACACACAGCCACAAAGGCAAGATAATTATTGTTGGGCCGTGTATTAGTGCTCGGACGAACACACTTAGACCGAATTTTAATGGTTCAAAGTATGTCAGGCAAAATGGTCGGCCCTCATGCATGTTCACTTCATCAAATCTTTGAAAAAAGTTTGGTCACCACTGATATAGATGAACACATTATAGCCATCACCTTTTTCCTGTTTTTCTTATGTGCCTCTATTTACCAGTGGCCATGCATGTAAAAAGCAAAACTTTAAATTTGATTACTTATTTACTGTATTTAATAAAGCAGTATTGAAGCCAGAAAACACTTTACATGTTGCAGCTTAAAAATTCTTAGATGTGATGGCTGCATTCATTTTTTTTTTTTTTAAGCTTTCTTTCCTTTATTTTTAACTGGTGATCCGACTAGTAAGTCTGTTGTTTTTCAACATAACAGGCTTTCCTGCAAATGCATCAGTTAGAGTGTTTAGATAAACAATTTACCGCTGAAAGGGTGCTTACAATGATTAGTTTTTTTAATTATTTATGTAAAACCTTTATCCCAAAAGAAACAAAACTGTTGCTAGAATTGCTTGTGTAACTGCAATGTGAGCTAGAGTTCAGCTTCAATTTGTTAGTGTATCTAAATCTGCTAGTTCATATAACACTCCCCTCCCCCTAGATTAACAATTCTGCTGTCCAAAGATTCCCCCTGTGCTCCTTCATTCAGAATGGGGGCACTCTAATATAGGAGGTGTGTTACTGGCCAGATCACTAGGTAAAAACAGAGGGGGGGAAAAGCCAAAAAAGAAAGCTAATGCAGATGGCACAACTAAGAATTAGTAAGTTGCAATTTGTTACATTTTGGATTTTTGGTTTAACCACTTAACGACCGCCCACTGTAATTATACGTCGGCAGAATGGCACCGACAGGCAGAATCACGTAGATCTACGTGATCGCCTTTGTATAGTTGGGGGGTCCGATCGGACCCCCCTTCTGTACAGTGAGCGGTGGTTAAGTGTTCGGGAGCGATCCGGCATGAGGGGACGGCCGTTCGATTCCGGCCACCCCCTCTCGATCGCCCCCGACGAATGAGAGAGCTTCCCCTGCCTGTGTAATGTAAACACAGGCAGAGGAAGTGATGTCATCTCTCCTCGTGGCGGTCTTTTCGATCCGGCACGAGGAGACAAGACATCACATAGTAAGTGCACCAACAGCCCACTGACACCAGTACACGTAGGCACACTTACACCCCCCAGTCACCCCCAGATCACCCCCCAGATCACCCCCAGTACCCCCAGTCACCGTTTGCAGTGATCATTTTTTTTACTGATCACTGCAATCAGTGTCATTTGTGACTGTAAAAAGTTGCAGGGCAGTTAGGATTAGGCCCCTTTAGGTCCAAGGTAGCCCCCTAACCCCCCCAATAAAGGTTTAACCCCTTGATCACCCCCCAGGTAACCCTTTCACCCCCTAACGCCAGCGTCACTAAGCGATCGTTTTTCCGATCGCTTTTTTCTTGTCGCTGGTGTCCTAGATAGCCAGTTAATAATTTTTAGGTTCGCCGCAGGTTTTTATTAGCATCAGGTACCCCCATATATTATTTTAACCCCCTGATTGCCCCTAGAGTTAACCCTTTCACCAGTGATCACCGTATAAGCGTCACTGGTGACACTGGTTACCCAGTTAGTTATTTAGTTATTTAGGTAACCCGTCAGGTTTTTATATAGCGTCGGGTACCCCCATATTTAACCTAATAAAGGTTTTAACCCCCTGATTGCCCCTAGTTAACCCTTTCACCAGTGATCACCATATAAAGGTTACAGGTGACGCTGGTTGGTTAGTTTGCTTTTTATAGCATCAGGGCACCCGCCGTATATAACCCAATAAAGGTTTAACCCCCTGATCGCCCGGCGGGTGATATCAATTAGGTTTTAGCGCCAGAGAGGGTCTGCATCGCCCCAGGCAGCTTTAGGTTAGTGCCAGTAACGCTAACACCCACGCGCAAAGAATACACCTCCCTTAGTGGTATAGTATCTGATCAGATCTATACTAGCGTCCCCAGCGGTTTAGGGTTCCCAAAAACGCAGTGTTAGCGGGATCAGCCCAGATACCTGCTAGCACCTGCGTTTAGCCCCTCCGCCCAGCCCAGCCCACCCAAGTGCAGTATCGATCGATCACTGTCACTTACCAAACACAACACACATAACTGCAGCGTTCGCAGAGACAGTCCTGATCCCTGCGATCGCTAACAGTTTTTTTGGTAGCGTTTGATACATTTGGTGACAGTCAGGTGCTTTTTTTACCTGTGAATCTTACTAGTGTACCCTTAAATTTAGAGCCCAAAATGGCAAGACGAAGGTACACTAGTAAAGAGGCCTACGAGATTCTGAGCATGACAGATAGTGAAGAGGAGGTCACGTATCTGTCAGATTCAGGCTCAGAATATCTTCCCGTAGAAGACAGTGACGTCAGCGGCCCCACGTCAGATAGCTCTGATGACGAAGTTGAGGTCCCTGCTAAGGTCAGGCGTACCCGATCCCGATCTTCTGAGGTTGTTGAGGAGCAAGAACCGCAGGGCTCTCGTATCATGGAGCAGAGTAGTACTAGCGCCGCTATTCCTTCTGGTGAATTGGCAAGCACCAGCGGCCTAGTACAGCCTGGGCGTACATCCAGCACTGCAGTATCACGTGGTGATGTGGCGAGTCCCATAAGTGCAGTTCAAGCTGGCGAGGTGGCAAGCACAAGTAGTGTCCCGCTGCCACCAAGAAGACAAAGGCAGGCCCGTCGTGCCCATAGTGCCCTTCCTGAAGAATTTCGCCTATCCTGATTGGGTCCCCACCACTTCTGCAGAACCCGTACTTCCCCCATTCACTGCCCAACCCGGTATTCAGGTGGAAACAGCTGATTTTATTCCAATTGATTTTTATTCGCTGTTTTTCACAGAAGATCTCTATAGATCTATTGTGGACCAGAGTAATTTGTATGCTGGTCAATTCATCGCCGCTAACCCCCAGTTGCCAAAGATTGGAAACCAATTACGGTTTCCGACTTTAAGACCTTTCTGGGCCTTTCCCTGAACATGGGCACACATAAATTTCCGTCATTGCGTGCTTATTGGTCCACGCACCCAATTGACCACATGCCCGTGTTCTCTGCCTCCATGCCCAGGACACGATACGAGCAGATTTTGCGGTTCATGCACTTCAATGACAATGAACTTTGTCGTCCACGTGGGGACCCTGAGTATGACCGGCTCTATAAAATTCGGCCCCTCATAAACCACTTCAACGAACGTTTTGCAGCCTTGTTTATTCCCAATCAAGTTGTCTGCGTTGATGAGTCCCTGATTAAATTTTCTGGCCGCTTGGCTTTCAAGCAGTACCTTCCCAGCAAGCGTGCCAGATACGGGGTCAAGCTCTATAAGTTCTGTGACAGGGCAACAGGCTATGTATGGAGCTTTATGGTTTATGAGGGAAAAGATAGTCAGGTTGAGCCGGTCAACTGCCCGGATTACATAGGGAGCGCTGGCAAGATAGTGTGGAAATTGGTGTCACCCTTATTCGGAAAGGGGTACCACTTGTATGGGGACAATTATTACACGAGCGTGCCACTGTTTAGTCACTTGTTTGATCATCAGATTGGAGCATGTGGCACCGTGCGACCTAATCACCGGGGCTTTCCCCAGCGGCTTGTAGATGCCCATCTTAGGCTGGGGGAGAGAGCCTGCTTGAAGTGTAATAACTTGCTCGCTATGAAGTGGAGGGACAATAAGAATGTTTTCCTTCTTACCTCCCTTCATGCAGACACGACAGTCCAAATTCGTACGGCGACTGGTGTTGTGGAGAAACCCCTCTGTGTCCACGAATATAACCAAAATATGGGAGGGGTGGACCTCAACAACCAGTTGTTGGCGCCGTATCTAATTGACCGCAAGGCGAGACTCTGGTACAAAAAAGTGTCTCTATCCTTATTCCAATTGGCTTTGCTGAACGCTCATGTGCTATACAGAGCTTCAGGCGGGACGTTATCTCTTCTAAAATTCCAGAATGAGATAGTCACAGAACTCCTGTATCCAGGCGGTTCTGCACCTCACCATTCCCAACCAAATGCAGTAAGCCGGCTGCATGAGAGGCATTATCCGTATGCCCTCCCGAGTACCCCTACCCAACGAACCCCCCAAAAAAGATGTCGTGTCTGTAGCAAGCGCGGATTTAAGCGTGACACCCGTGTTTTTTGTCCACTCTGTCCTGACAAACCTGGTCTTTGCCTTGGTGAATGTTTTGAACGCTACCACTCAAAAGTGAAGTTTTAGCGTAGGGTACAGCATTTCACAGACTAGGACACACTTACACAGGGTCTCCCAAGATGCCATTACATTTTGAGAGACCCGAACCATTACAGTTGTTAAAGTTACAAAAAAAAGTGTAAAAAAGAAAAAAAAAACGTAAAAAACAAAACACAAAAAAAATATAAAAGAAAAAAAACAAAAATAGTTGTCGTTTTATTGTTCTCTCTCTCTCTCTCTCTATTTTCTCTCTATTGTTCTGCTCTTTTTTACTGTATTCTATTCTGCAATGTTTTATCATGCTTGCTTTTCAGGTATGTAATTTTTTGTTTTCAGGTACGCCATTCAGTTGCAGCGCAGATCTATTTATCTTGACAGCAACAGCGTTTGCTCCCACGATACATAAAGCCGTGACTCCAACGCTGTAGGAGGTGATTTCACCACCACAGTTAAAAAAAGAACATATATGCCGAAGCATGGGGGCAGCAGGGGCGGAGGAGCAATTTTGCTCCTAATGCCGCGTATATACGGTCGAAATTCCGACGGAGGCTTGCCCGTGGAAAAGTCCGACCGTGTGTACGCGGCATAACTTTTTTGCGGGAGGATGCCCCCATGCTTCGGCATATATATATTTTAGGCACAGGTTGCGTTAAAAATTTTTTTTATTTTTTACTAGGTTTTGTTTTGGTATTTGCTTTGCAGGTATGGTATGGTAAGGTCTTACTGTTGTACTGTAATGTTACTTTGTTTTAATGTTAACCATCATTTGCTTAGCAGGTACGCCATTCAGTTGCATTGCGGATTTATTTATCTTGACAGCAACAGCGTTTGCTCCCACGATACATAAAGCCGTGATTCCAACGCTGTAGGAGGTGATTTCACCACCACAGTTAAAAAAAAGCATATATGCCGAAGCATGTGGGCAGCAGGGGCGGAGGAGCGATTTGGCTCCTAATGCCGCGTATATACGGTCGAAATTCCGACGGAGGCTTGCCCGTGGAAAAGTCCGACCGTGTGTACGCGGCATAACCTTTTATGCCGCGTACATATGGTCGAAATTCCGACGAAGGCTTGCCCGGGGAAAAGTCCGACCGTGTGTACGCAGCATAACTTTTTTGCGGGAGGATGCCCCCATGCTTCGGCATATATGCCCATCATTAGAAGTGGGTGGATGAAGGGAGGTATTCTAATGGTGGGCATACCTACCGATCAATCTCTTTTTTTCGTTCAGCCAACAGGCTGTATGAAAAAAAAGATTACAATACATGTCCAACAAGGACCAGCAACGTACTGGTATGTTGCTGGACTTTGAATGTTTATACCAGAATGATGCCTGCGGGTTTAGGTATCATCTTGGTATCATTCTTTTCAGCCAGTGGCCGGCTTTCATGTAAAAGCAATTCTAGCAGATAATTAGCCTCTAGACTGCTTTTACAAGCAGTGGGAGGGAATGCCCCCCCCCCGGATATAAACAGCGCCATTGGGAAATTGGGAAAGCATTTTATCACACCGATCTTGGTGTGGTCAGATGCTTTGAGGGCAGAGGAAAGATCTAGGGTCTAACCCCCCAATTTTTTTCAAAAAAAGAGTACCTGTCACTACTTATTGCTATCATAGGGGATATTTACATTCCCTGAGATAACAATAAAAATGGTAAAAAAAATAAAAAAAATATGGAAGGAACAGTTTAAAAATAAAATAAAAAAGCAAAATAAATAATTAAAAAAAAGCACCGCTGTCCCCCCCTGCTTTTGCGCAAAGGCGAACGCAAGCGTCGGTCTAGCGTCATATGTAAACAGCAATTGCATCATGCATGTGAGGTATCACTGCGAAGGTCAGCTCGAGTGCAGTAATTTTAGCAGTAGAACTCCTCTGTAAATCTGACGTGGTAACCTGTAAAGGCTTTTAAATGCTTTTAAAAATGAATGTAGTTTGTCGCCGCTGCGCGTTTCTGCGCAATTTTAAAGCATGTCGTGTTTGGTATCCATGTACTCGGCCTAAGATCATCTTTTTTATTTCATCAAACATTTGGGCAATATAGTGTTTTTTAGTGCATTAAAAATAAAAAAAGTGTGTTTTTCCCCCAAAAAATGCGTTTGAAAAATCGCTGCGCAAATACTGTGTGGAAAAAAAATGCAACACCCACTATTTTAATTTGTAGGGCCTTTGCTTTAAAAAAATATATAATGTTTGGGGGTTCAACATAATTTTCTTGCAAAAAAAAAAATGTTTTCATGTAAACAAAAAGTGTCAGAAAGGGCTTTGTCTTCAAGTGGTTAGAAGAGTGGATGATGTGTGACATAAGCTTCCTAATGTTGTGCATAAAATGCCAGGACAGTTCAAAACCCCCCCCCAAATGACCCCATTTTGGAAAGTAGACACCTCAAGCTATTTGCTGAGAGGCATGTTGAGCCCATTGAATATTTATTTTTTTGTCCCAAGTGATTGAATAATGACAAAAAGAAAAAAAAAATGTACAAAAAGTTGTCACTAAATTATATATTGCTCAAACATGCCATGGTTATATGTGGAATTGCACCCCAAAATACATTCTGTTTCTTCTCCTGAGTACGGGGATACCACATGTGTGAGACTTTTTGGGAGCCTAGCCGCGTACAGGACCCCGAAAACCAAGCACCGCCTTCAGGATTTCTATGGGTGTACATTTTTGATTTCACTCCTCACTGCCTATCACAGTTTCGGAGGCCATGGAATGCCCAGATGGCACAAAACCCCCCCAAATGACCCCATTTTGGAAAGTAGACACCCCAAGCTATTTGCTGAGAGGTATGTTGAGTATTTTGCAGATCTCGCTTTTTGTCACAAAGTTTTGAAAATTGAAAAAAGAAAAAAAAAATGTCTTTCTTCATTTTCAAAAACAAATGAGAGCTGTAAAATACTCACCATGCCTCTCAGCAAATAGCTTGGGGTGTCTACTTTCCAAAATGGGGTCATTTGTGGGGGTTTTGGGCTATCTTGGCATTTTATGGCCTTCAAAACTGTGATAGGTAGTGAGGAGTGAAATCAAAAATTTGTGCCCTTAGAAATCCTGAAGGCGGTGCTTGGTTTTCAGGGCCCCGTACGCGGCTAGGCTCTCAAAAAGTCCCACACATGTGGTATCCCCGTACTCAGGAGAAGCAGCAAAATGTATTTTGGGGTGCAATTCCACATATAACCATGGCATGTTTGAGCAATATATCATTTAGTGACAACTTTTTGTACATTTTTTTTTCTTTTTGTCATTATTCAATCATTTGGGACAAAAAAATAAAAAATATTCAATGGGCTCAACATGCCTCTCAGCAAATAGCTTGGGGTGTCTACTTTCCAAAATGGGGTCATTTGGGGGGGTTTTGTGCCATCTTGGCATTTTATGGCCTTCAAAACTGTGATAGGTAGTGATAGGTAGTGAGGAGTGAAATCAAAAATTTATGCCCTTAGAAACCTTGAAGGCGGTGCTTGGTTTTTGGGGTCCCGTATGCGGCTAGGCTCCCAAAAAGTCCCACACATGTCTGTGGTATCCCCGTACTCAGGAGAAGCAGCAGAATGTATTTTGGGGTGTAATTTCACATATGCCCATGGCATGTGTAAGCAATATATCATTTAGTGACAACTTTGTGCAAAAAAAAAAAAGTTTGTCATATTCCCACAACTTGTGGCAAAATATAAAATATTCCATGGACTGAACATGCCTCTCAGTAAATAGCTTGAGGTGTCTACTTTCCAAAATGGGGTCATTTCGGGGGGTTTTGTGCTATTTTGGCATTTTATGGCCTTCAAAACTGTGATAGGTAGTGAGGAGTGAAATCAAAAATGTACGCCCTTAGAAATCCTGAAGGCGGTGCTTGGTTTTTGGGGCCCCGTACGCGGCTAGGCTCCCAAAAAGTCCCACACATGTGGTATCCCCGTACTCAGGAGAAGCAGCAGAATGTATTTTGGGGTGCAATTCCACATATAACCATGGCATGTTTGAGCAATATATCATTTAGTGACAACTTTTTGTACATTTTTAATTTTTTTTTATTTTTGTCATTATTCAATCATTTGGGACAAAAAAAAAAAAAATATTCAATGGGCTCAACATGCCTCTCAGCAAATAGCTTGGGGTGTCTACTTTCCAAAATGGGGTCATTTGGGGGGGTTTTGTGCCATCTTGGCATTTTATGGCCTTCAAAACTGTGATAGGTAGTGATAGGTAGTGAGGAGTGAAATCAAAAATTTATGCCCTTAGAAACCTTGAAGGCGGTGCTTGGTTTTTGGGGTCCCGTACGCGGCTAGGCTCCCAAAAAGTCCCACACATGTGGTATCCCCGTACTCCGGAGAAGCAGCAGAATGTATTTTGGGGTGTAATTTCACATATGCTCATGGCATGTGTGAGCAATATATCATTTAGTGACAACTTTGTGCAAAAAAAAAAAGTTTGTCATATTCCCGCAACTTGTGGCAAAATATAAAATATTCCATGAACCCAACATGCCTCTCAGTAAATAGCTTGGGGTGTCTACTTTCCAAAATGGGGTCATTTGGGGGGGTTTTGTGCTATTTTGGCATTTTATGGCCTTCAAAACTGTGATAGGTAGTGAGGAGTGAAATCAAAAATTTGCGCCCTTAGAAATCCTGAAGGCGGTGCTTGGTTTCCGGGGTCCCGTACGTGGCTAGGCTCCCAAAAAGTCTCACACATGTGGTATCCCCGTACTCAGGAGAAGCAGCAGAATGTATTTTGGGGTGCAATTCCACATATAACCATGGCATGTGTGAGCAATATATCATTTAGTGACAACTTTTTGTATTTTTTTTTTTTTTGTCATTATTCAATCACTTGGGACAAAAAAAAAAGAAATATTCAATGCGCTCAACATGCCTCTCAGCAATTTCCTTGGGGTGTCTACTTTCCAAAATGGGGTCATTTGGGGGGTTTTGTACTGGCCTGCCATTTTAGCACCTCAAGAAATGAGATAGGCAGTCATAAATTTAAAGCTGTGTAAATTCCAGAAAATGTACCCTAGTTTGTAAACGCTATAACTTTTGGGCAAACCAATAAATATACGCTTATTGACATTTTTTTTACTAAAGACATGTGGCTGAATACATTTTGGCCTAAATGTATGACTAAAATTGAGTTTATTCGATTTTTCTTATAACAAAAAGTAGAAAATATCATTTTTTTCAAACTTTTCGGTCTTTTTCCGTTTATATCGCAAAAAATAAAAATCGCAGAGGCAATCAAATACCATTAAAAGAAAGCTCTATTTGTGGGAAGAAAAGGACGCAAATTTCATTTGGGTACAACATTGCATGTCCGCACAATTTACAGTTAAAGCAGCGCAGTGCAAAATTCTGAAATCACCTCTGGTCCTCTAGCTACCAAATGGTCCGGGGCTTAAGTGGTTAATACTGCTTTAAAGAAAACCAGTGTTTTTCTCAATCAGGGAAAAGAACACCTTCACTTACCAGCCAGCCTGCAACAAACCAAATTGACCCTGTCTAACTGTTCACTGTAAAAACAAGGGGTTTAGTTTGCACACATTTGCAAATATATGCGTAAGCTGCAGCGGCCATGAAACGGCAGAAACTCTGAAAATTATAGAGTTAGGACTGCAGGACACTGAGGTGCTGTGAGTGGTGGCTGCAGCTTACGCATATATTTTCAAATGTGTGCAAATAAAACCCCTGGTTTTTAACGTGAACTGTTAGACTGGGTCAATTTGGTTTGTTGCAGGCTGGCTGGTAAGTGAGCTGGAAATTTTTGTTTGTACGTTTTCTGACATGACACCCTTCAATGTGCTCCTTGCTGCAAAAGCCAATTATAGGTTAGGGTGGTTAAAATGTTTATTGCAAAGGAACACGTTCTCTTTAAAGCCCTCCATCCCGGAAACATATACGCATCTTTCAGCTCAGCATCGGGGAGCAAAGAAAAGACTCTCTTTATGTTTCCATTTGAAAGGGCTGGGCCAGATACCAAGCATTAGTGTTGTTACATTCTCATCCATACCTGCAAGTACCAAGTGTGTTTTGTTTTTTTCACTCCCGGTGGGTGAACAGCAAAGAGGGGCAAAGCACATATTTCAATGACTTAGAGCTGGAAATATATTTTTTCAGTTATGGCCATAACAAAGAGGAAAATATGTACAAATTCACTGTACATCCTCCTTACAGGGGTTGTAAAGGTTTGTTTTTTATTTTCTAAATAGGTTCCTTTAAGCTAGTGCATTGTTGGTTCACTTACCTTTTCCTTCGATTTCCCTTCTAAACGTTTTTTTTGTTTTGTTTTCTTTGTCTGAATTTCTCACTTCCTGTTCCTCCTCAGTAAGCTGTTCTGGCTGACTAAACACGGCTCGGATGATGGTGTGAAGTTTAGTGAGGAGAAACAGGAAGTGAGAAATTCAGACAAAGAAAAAAAACATTTAGAATGGAAATCGAAGGAAAAGGTAAGTGAACCAACAATGCACTAGCTTAAAGGAACCTATTTAGAAAATAAAAAACAAACCTTTACAACCCCTTTAAGTTAAGTTTTTCAATATCCAAATAATAACTTTTTGCTATTTAGTATACATCAACCACAAGGAAACAGAACTATTTGTGCTAGTGACAGCTATATAGGAATTGTGTGGTGTATTTTATCATGTTGTTTGTTTCATTCAGCATTTTCGAACATAGTTAAAAATACACCTGGTACGATTTTAGTGAAAGTAACATTTCCCCTAAGTCACTATAGAATCTCCTAGTTTATTTAAACAACAATATAATTGCGCAATCTCCATATTAAAGATGCCCTAACAAGATTATTCGAATGCATATGCCCCTAATGAGATCATTTGCACATAGAGTTCATTATGACCATATTGGAATTTTTAACTACCAGTAAGAAACACATTTTGTTGCAAACTGTAGACATATAAAACAGTTTTCTGCATTGGGATATAATTGTCTCACACTGGAAAACCGAGCCTGATTTTGCAAAGTTAGCAAACAGCTGTATGTTTCTCTAAATGTTCCCACAGAGAAATTAGAATGACTGCTGTGCCAGTCCCTGCCATCTACTTCAGGCACATTCTATACACATGGATACCCACAGTGCTCTGGCTCATTGATAAACAAAAGGAAAATGCCACCACTAAGACACAAAGAATACTAATCCCCACACTATCATTATACTTTTTAAGCCAACTGTCAGAAAAATGTATTTGTGCACAATATAGTCTGACGGTGTACCGTTCTTTTACACTACACCTATTGATGTGTTTTCATCTAATGGAAGCAATGATTTCAAAGTCGATAGTTGTTTGTTCCTGTGTTGCATACTATTACATTTGTACAATGATATTGTGGTGAATACATCATATTTCAAGCAGAGATATTAAATGTAAGGCAAGAGGCATACATACCGGTATCGTTGTATAGCTGATTGCTGTTGTAACTTTTATGCATTTAAATGTAATTTCTGCTTAATGGAAAGCACCATTTTACAGACGGTTTCACTTACAATTAGGCTATTTGCTGTTTTAATTGCCTCTTTCTTGCAACTCAAACAGGTGATTCAGGATCATTATGCCTATATTCTTGAAGATAAACCTAGGAAAATGAATGGCCTTTAAAAATGTTCTATCCCAGTATTCCTCAGATTTTTAAACATTACAGGTGAAACTTGAAAAATTTGAATATCGTGCAAAAGTTCATTTATTTCACTAACGCAACTTAAAAGGTGAAACTAATATATGAGATAGACTCATTACATATAAAGCAAGATAGTTCAAGCTGTGATTTGTCATAATTGTGATGATTATGGCTTACAGCTCATGAAAATCCAACATCCACAATCTCAGAAAATTTGAATATTGCATGCAATCAACAAAACAAGGATTGTACATAGAAAAATATCGGACCTCTGAAAAGTATAAGCATACATATGTACTCAGTACTTGGTTTGAGCCCCTTTTGCAGCAATTACTGCCTCCATGTGGCGTGGCATGGAAGCTATCAGCCTGTGGCACTGCTGAGGTGTTATGGAAGACCAGGATGCTTCAATAGCAGCCTTCAGCTCTTCAGCATTGTTCGGTCTGATGTCTCTCATATTTCACTTGGCAATGCCCCATAGATTCTCTATGGGGGTCAGGTCAGGAGAGTTTGCTGGCCAATCAAGCACAGTAATCCTACAGTCATTGAACCGGGTTTTGGTGCTTCTGGCAGCGTGGGCAGGTGCCAAGTCCTGCTGGAAAATGAAGTTAGCATCCCCATAGAGCTCGTCTGCGGAAGAAAGCATGAAGTGCTCCAAAAGCTCCTGGTAGACGGCTGCGTTGACCCTGGACTTAATGAAGCACAGTGGACCAACACCAGCAGATGACATGGCTCCCCAAATCAACACAGACTGTGGAAACTTCACACTGGACTTCAAGCATCTTGCATTGTGTGCCTCTCCATTCTTCCTCCATACTCTGGGTCCTTGGTTTCCAAATAAGATGCAGAATTTGCTCTGATCAGAAAAGAGGACTTTGAACCACTGAGCAACAGACCAGGTCTGTTTTTCTTTAGCCTAAGTAAGAGGCTTCTGACGTTGTTTGTTGTTCAGGAGTGGCTTGACAAGAGGAATACGACATTTGAAGCCCATGTCCAGGATCCGTCTGTGTGTGGTGGCTCTTGATGCACTGACTCCAGCCTCAGTCCACTCCTTGTGAAAGTCCCCAACACTTTTTAATGGCCTTTTCCTGACAATCCTCTCCAGACTGCGGTCATCCCTGCTGCTTGTGCACCTTTTTCTTCCACACTTTTCCCTTCCACATAACTTTCTATTAATGTGCTTTGGTACAGCACTTTGGGAACATCCAACTTCTTTTGCAATTAGCTTTTGAGGCTTTCCTTCCTTATGGAGGGTGTCAATGATGGTTTTCTACACAACTATCAGGTCAGCAGTCTTTCCCATGATTGTGATTCCTACTGAACCAGAATGAGAGACCATTTAAAGGCTCAGGAACCCTTTGTAGGTGTTATGGCTTAATTAGCTGATTAGAGTGGGACACGTTGAGCCTACAATATTGCACCTTTTCACAATATTCTAATTTTCTGAGATTGTGGATTTGGGGTTTTCATGAGCTTTAAGCCATAATCATCACAATTATGACAAATCACGGCTTTAACTATCTTGCTTTGCATGTAATGAGTCTATCTCATATATTAGTTTCACCCTTTAAGTTGCATTAGTGAAATAAATGAACTTTTGCACAATATTCAAATTTTTGAGTTTCACCTGAATATACAATGTATACAATGTATATAATATCCCCCAATAAATAGATGAATGGGAGTCTGCCACATTGTGAAAATAAATCCAGATCCATCGGTGTCAGTGAAGAAACACATCAACTGCAGTTATCCATGCTGTTCAACCAAAAGTGCTCTGAGTCTTCTCATTCATCAGTGTCCATGCATAAATTTCATCACACAGTGAGCACACCCTCATGTTGTCTCCCTCTGCAGAGTCAGCATTCACCTTTTACAAGTGACCTAAACTAACATGCATTAGGTAGGACAAGCAGGCTTGTTCCCTTTAATGGTAGACCTTTGCAACACCTTTAATGGTACAGACCCTCCGGGGAACATCACAACATAACTCAGGGAATGAAACAAAGTGCACATAAGGTAAAACTTTTACACTTAATAAAAACATAAAGTAAAACTCACAATTACAAGTGAAGTGCACTCATAGCATGTGCACACATAGAACACTCAATCTAAAATCCTCTTGGTCCCCACCGCTGTCTTTGCCTTACACTGAATAAACAGGCAAACCACATAGTCACTTCCAGTTTATGCATCATCAATCTCTGCCCCGCGTGTTACATCACACAGACTTAAAAAAAAGGTTGAAGTCATGCTCCAAGCAAGAGGAAAAGCTCACTTCCTCTGGTCCTCAGATGTGGGAGTCCTAGCACCCAAACTCACTCATCCAGTGGTAGCTATAGCAAGCATTCGGGATGCTGCTTTCCCAACCCAACTTGTGTAAAGTGTTAGATGGCCTCAGCTAGGGCTACTCTACTTACCTCACCCCCTGATATGTTTTGCCTCACCCACCGTGGTTTAGTCATAGAGGTCCTCTTGGACTAAGCCCTGGTGGGTGGGGTGAAGTGTGGAGTAGTGCTGGCTGAGACCACTTAATACTTAAAGCTTTAGTGCATTGGGTTAGATGAAATGACCACCCTCTCATTTTACTTAAGATGATTAATAAGGTAACTTTGTTTGATCATTCACCCCAATGGTAACATACATTGCAGGTATTTTATTTGCAACTAGAATTAAAAATTTGATTCTACAGTCATTTTGCTTAAAGAGAATGTCTTTTATTTCCATTGCAAAAGCAGCCCAAAATGTCAATTATGAGCTTCTTCAGCTTTCATAGTGCTTGATAAAAATTACCATATTGAGTACAATCAGACTGAGAAGCTGCAGTTCAAAGTGCAATCTGCTATCTATGTGTGCATAATGAGACAGGACTGTGAGACAGATAATATTTATACCTAATAAAAGTTGTTGAGCCCAGGAGTAGAAGGGTGGGGATGAGCTGGCATATCAATAAGCACTCAGAAATTGTTACTTTTATAATGCAATTTTTTCTTGTATGTTTCCCTACAATACATTAGGGTTCTAAATGTATAAGCTTTTACAGAGTTTGACTGATTATATGCAAAAGAGAGGAGAAAATTTAGAAATATGCAATAAAATAGTGTTGCACATAAATAAATATTGAGCAAAATGGATGACTTACTTCTTTATGAACTGCTATGCATTTTGGTAAAATATGCATTATAACCTGAAATTAGAAACGGTTGCTGCAAAAATTGCAGATCTCATCCACTCAAGAAGGTAATATATGATTCAAAATTTGTGGAGAATTTTCAGTTTTATCAAAAATATATTTATATATATACTGAAAAGTGTGTTCATGTACAGTATAGTATGCACTTATTACTTGGTCGGGGCTCCTTTTGCATGAATTACTGCATCAATGCGGCGTGGCATGGAGGCGATCAGCCTGTGGTACTACTGAGGTGTTAAAAAATGGGAAATGGGAAATTAAATCAGCATCTCCATAAAGCTGGTCAGCAGAGGGAAGCATGAAGTGCTCTAGAATTTCCTGGTAGAGGGCTGCGCTGACTTTGGACTTGATAAAACACAGTGGACCAACACCAGCAGATGACATGGCTCCCCAAATCATCACTGACTGTGGAAACTTCACACCGGACCTCATGCAACTTGGATTCTGTGCCTCTCAACTCTTCCTCCAGACTCTGGGACCTTGATTTCCAAATGAAATGCAACATTTCTACAGTCCATGATGATTTAAAAATCCTTGTAATATTCAAATTTTCTGAGATACTGAATTTTGGGTTTTCACTAACTGTAAGCCATAATCATCAAAATTAAAAGAAAGAGATGCTTGAAATATATCACCCTGTGTGTAACGCATCTATATAAAATATATAAGTTTCATTTTTTGAATATAATTACTGAAATAAATTAACTTTTTGATGATATTCTAATTTTTTGAGATGCACCTGTATATACAGTCATGCTCGAAATTGTTGGCACCCCAGAAATTTTTCCAGAAAATCAAGTATTTCTCACAGAAGTATTGCAGTAACACATGTTTTGCTATACACATGTTTATTCCCTTTGTGTGTATTGGAACAAATCAAAAAAAGGGAGGAAAAAAAGCAAATTGGACATAATGTCACACAAAACTTAAAAAATGGGCTGCTCAAAATTCTTGGCACCCTTTAAAAATTGTGGATAAATAAGATTGTTTCAAGCATGTGATGCTCCTTTAAACTCACCTGGGGCAAGACACCTCAAAACCCACAGCTCCATATTGGTCCTTTGGTCATTCTGCTTTGACATTAGTGTAACTATTAGCGGTCTATTAACAAAGATTTAATAGTCTGGAAAAATGACTAAACAGGTTATACATGGAGGAAATTTTGGCAGGTTCCTGATGAACCAAACATGCGTGGCCCCATCAGGATTCATCAACCCAATTCAAGGTAGAAAATTGTTAGCCAAACAGCAGCTGCATCCAGTCAGATGGAGTTACTGTTCAGGTCTTCTTCTAACAGCCGCAGATGCCAGTTGTCAGAATAGAATAGTACTGGAGATCCTCCATCCACACTGTTTAGCATGGATGGGGGATTCAATATACAATTTATTCTGTTCATTACATATCTAACATAAATACTACTGATGAGAGGTAGTTTTGATTTGTGTACACTTCTCTTACTAAAGAACTCACAGACACCTGAATACACCCCATGGCAATGCAGACATGTTGTTGTAGACATGCACTGTAGCTCTCTCCAGACTAATTAAATATATTTGCAGGATGTGGAAGGAAGGTTCTGCCGGGAATTAGGATCACAAAGGTCAGAATTCAGACCATATATCTTTCTTCCTAAATGAAAAGAGACTTGCAGACTAGCGTTATCTTCACAGAGCTTCTTCTTATACACATTACCGGATTGTGAACTCTACTCTTGACATCAAACTAAAGAACTGAAAAGCCATAGAAAGTTAACATGAATCAAGCCCAGGAGAGCTGCATTGTCCCCCCTGAGCTTTCCTCGTTGTGTTTGTTTATTATGATGTCTGTGCTCCACAATTCTCATTTATTGAATTCTCTCTCTTCAGTGTTTTCTGCTAATACTGGGCTGTGCAATACAACAGATGAATGGCCTCTTCATCAAATTGCAACTCCTCTTCACATGGGCTTATTCGTTTTGTACAAAATAGGACATGCTGCACATCATTTCATTGCTTGATTTTTTTTTCTAATAGCTAAAATATTTTTTAATTTTCAGTGCTGCAGTGTAACTTACATGTGCAACTTATTTCCAAGTCTTCTTTGCCATTATTACCAAACCACAGTTTCTGTATGTTACTTATTGATCAGATCTATATAAAGAAAACTTTACAAAGTCAGCCTACATACTGCATATCACTTAGGAAGCCATTCTGAAAAGCATCAATCAAACATCCTTCCACAGGGTCATTTTAATTGCTTCCTTCAGAAAGTCAATCGCGTGTATCAATTGCACATGGAGTGTGTTTCTTCAAAGCTTCTGTTATGTGTTCTAATATATTCTTATTGCCAAATGGTACAGTGCTTGAAAACTTTAATCTCAAGCTATATGATTGCAGCATTGTTTTAATTTGTACTATGGCCTGAAAGATTTAACAAGAGACCCTATTTATGAAAAGCACTCACTTGAACATGAACCATGAAAAGGAAGTGTCTACTTCATATGCAGGATTATCAATTTCTTATAATGCAAGTTCATTGTCTGTTATCATTGGTGCTTTCTCTAAAATATGTTTAAAATAGAGAACGATCCTGGACATTGCCACCTACAAAGACCTATAGACCATGTTAAATGACCATCCTCTGGAGTGGAGAACCACCTAGGGAGATTTCTGGAACCTACCACTGAAAGAAAGTACAAAGCAGAGTGTTGGGAACTCAGAATAATTTTGGATGTGAGAAATGGTTGATCTTATTTATTAAAGTCACTGTCTGAGTAAAACCAGCAAAACCGCAGATACTCCCTATACTGTTGAAGTGTTTCCAGCTGCTCAGTATTGAATTCAATGTTTTGGTAGGATCAAGCTTACTGTTCTATTTGAAAACGTCTGCTACTAAGTATTACTGTCTGGATCTGGTATTAAGAGCTTGGTGTGAATTATTGTACATATGATACCTGGGAAGCTGCTTGGCACTGGCACAGCACTGCAACTACTTCTAGGAGTCTGGATGTCAGTACAGCTTTTTTTTATTCAGTGTCCCAGATGCCCCAAATCCCAAAGTGCTCTGTTATGCAAATGTTGACCCAGCTTCCATCATAGAGAGTCTGGCTTCATCTTTTCCGCCTCCTAAATACCAATATTGGCCAATGAGGTCACTCCTTAACGTGATGACAGACAGTTGATGGCATACAACATAGTATTAACCCAGCTTCCATCATAGAGAGTCTGGCTTCATCTTTTCCGCCTCCTAAATACCAATATTGGCCAATGAGGTCACTCCTTAAAGTGATGACAGACAGTTGATGGCATACAACATAGTAGAGCTGCACGATTAATCATTAATAAATCGCGACCTCGATCTCACGATCCTAATCTGGCATTTCAACGATTCATGTAACAAGTGCAGATGTTCTCTGCTCACAGCTGACAGCTGTCAAAAAAAAAGGCAGCCGGCAAAGTTTATCACGACGTTGCTCATCGCTGCGATAAAAAGAAACATTGTACAATTGGTTCTTTTAGATCAAAGGGATGAACTTCGGTCTGCAGATGAGGGCAGTTTAACCACTTAAAGACTGAAGCCTAGTACACACAGCCGAGAATCTCGTCAGGAAAAAAACCTGTCGTTTTTCCTGATGAGATTCTTGACAAGAATCTTGTCCCGGCCGAGTGTACACACGTACACTTCAAAAGAACCGCCGTTCTTTTGAATGGCACAAACGCGGTGACATCATCGACTACGATGAGCAAGCGCTCGTCACATTCAATGCCATCGCCGCCATCTTGCTACACCCTACCTATGCCTAGGAAGCTACCGTGCATGCGTAAAAGTAATTTCGAGCATGCGCGGGTTTCCACGGCGACAGGTCAGGTAAGTATACACACGCTCAGGTTTCTCGTCGGGAAACAGGCCGACAAGAATCCCGACGAGAAAATAGAGAGCAGGTTCTCTATTTTTCTCGTTGAGATTCTGGGCAGTTTTCTTGACGAGAAACCTGAAAGCCTCGTACACACAGCCGGTTTTCTCGGCAAGAAAGCTCTGCCAGCAGTTTTCTTGTCGTTTCTTGATGAGAAAACCGGCCATGTGTACGAGGCCTAAGCCTTTTTCTGTACCGGTGTTTTTTGCTGGAAAAATTACTTAGAACCCCCAAACATTATATATATATATACACACAGGTATATATATATATATATATATATATATATAATTTTTTTTTTTTTTTTTTTTTTTTTGCAGAAACCCTAGAGAATAAATGGCAGTCGTTGCAATATTTTATGTCACATTGTATTTGCGCAGCGGTCTTTCAAAAGCAATTTTTTGGGAAAAAATACACTTCAATGAATAAAAAAAAAAAACAAAGCAGTAAAGTTAGCCCAATTTTTTTGTATAGACAAGTGGTGGCGCACAATATCCACAGAAACATGTATTATCCAAAGTACTCAATATGAAGCAAGAAAAAAAATTACAAAAAAATTAATAAAAAATAAAAAAATATATATAAAATATAAAAATAAGATGAAAAAATACCATACAACATATGTATATATATAGACAGTCTTAAAGGAAGTCCTTAGGAGTCTGTTTACACACTGCGGTGTATATGGGTGGAGCAGGGATAAATGGGATCCACTGTGCACAGGGCGGCCATCATAGATGAACAGAAACCATGTTCAGGGGTAACTGGAAGACAAGGAGAGAGGCGCCTCTAAGTGCAATAGTGTAACAAGTTTTTAATAGTAGATACAAATACACTCACATTTAGGTGAATTAACATAGGCGTTTAAAATGTCAGGATGACAATCATCAGCAGCAGGTCACAGGGGGTTCTCAGCTCTGCGTAGAATGACAGGAGTGTCTCTGAAGATGGAGCGGCCGGCTTCCGGGGACAACGATCCTGTAGTATGTTAAGAGCGAGGCTAGGAGCGCACATGTGGTTAAGCTGCAGAGGGTGACGTCATCAAAAATGGACGCGTTTCGTGAGCGTGCGGACTTGCGGTGAAAAAAAAAAAAAAGAATGGGCAGAAATTGCCGAGTTCTGTACTTCCAAATGGATGATGATACTCATCTCACACAGAACCTCCAGGTTTGAAAAACTTAAAAATGATGCATATACTCTCATAAAGAATATCATCAGTTTCAACACCCCCCTTCCCCTGTCTTGGTTTGAAATACTAAAGAAAAATACCCAAAATGACGAAGACCATCTATTACACATGAAGCTGGGGAAGTTTAGGCGGGACCTAGATGACTTCAACCATGACAATGTCTTCACGTGGAATAAAATAAAGAATATCCATCATCCCGTCCCATCAGCTGTCATACCTCCTATAGAGGTTTTCCCTCATTCATCATCCCAGCTTCCTTCAGTTTCCAGCCCTGACCCCCCCGTCCCCTTATGAGTTTAATAATACCCAGTCCGTTTGGTCCCGGGATATTTCATAGGCCCATGAGGCCTATCCTGGCCCCAAGAATCACTGACCTCACAAAAGGGCAGCCGCCCAAGATCAATAATACAATAGATAAACAGAAAAGACATATCCCTACTTATGGTAATGCCAGTCTTATTCACGCTTTGAATAGATTTTACAACAGATCATCAGTTCAGCCCACAGCTATCATCCCCGGTTTTCCACCTAGTCCTATTGTATCCCATAATAACACACCTTCGACCATCACCATGGACACCATGGAAGTCCCCTCCACTAATACTCATGCTGATCCTTCTGTGGTTTATCCCAATCCATCCATTATCCCTGCCCTTATTGAGTCAAGCTCTGCTATTCCGTCTTCTTTTTTAGTCTCCAGTCCTCCTCTGACAGCACCCAAAAACAACAAAAAAAGAAAACTCACCGGAGAGGCTGTAGAGGGGGACGAAATAGAAAACAACCCCAATGCCATCAAGGTCAGGAAACTATAAAAATATTTAATTTATGCTCCCGTACCTTTCTTCTGCTGATACTTCCCTCCTCAGTAGAGGCCTCAATTTTGCACCACTTAATAAACCCAATCCTTTTTTACTCTTCAAAGATTTAAATAGATATATACGCAATCTCACCCTTAAGAGGCACTACCATATAAAAGAACAAAAGGATCATTTGAATAACACCACTTCCCTTCCCACATCTCCTACCATCACCTCCAATTTATTCTTATATCATTCCAATTTCATCGATGACACGGAAGATCCTTTGGTTGATGAGGAATTGTTTTACTTACTCACCCAACACCCAGCCACTTCTCCTCCAGTTATCCACACTGCTTTTAAACCCAAGTCCATTTTTAACCCCGTACATTCCAAAGGCCCATATATTGAGAGTTTTTATAGGGTAGTGTTTGCAGATTTTCAAAAACTTTGTCAAGCCCCCAAAAAAAACAATAATCTCTCTCCTCTCGAGATTAGAGCCCTCCGATGCCTCACTGAAGCTGGAGATATAGTCATTAAGTTAGCTGATAAAGGTGGAGGAATTGTCATACAGGACTATAATGACTATCTTGGTGAAGCTAGGAGACTACTCTCCGACAGTAACACTTACAAAAAGATCTTTAAAGACCCCACCCCGGACTATGCTATAGAAATTGACTCTCTAGTCACAGCTGCCTGTCTTGACAATGTTCTTAATAAAGTAGAAAAATCCTTCCTTTTAAAGAACTTTTATCATATTCCTTATTTTTACCACCTCCCAAAAGTGCACAAAAGCCTGGACAATCCCCCGGGGAGACCTATAGTGGCCGCGATGGACAGCATCACCACGGGGCTTAGCCTATACGTAGACCAATTTCTTCAGCCCATTGTCCAGCAATTGGATTCATATATCAGAGACGGGAGCCACCTCCTAAAACTGCTCTCAGTGTACAAATGGGAACCTACCTACATTTGGCTCTCACTCGATGTCAATTCCCTTTATACTTCTATCCCCCATGCCTTTGGCCTCCGGGCTTTGGAGTTCTTTCTCTCCCATGATCCTCTTATTAACTCACGACAAGCCTCATTTATCGTAGATGCCACCACTTTTTGCCTTACTCACAATTATTTTAAATTCGATGATGACTTTTACTTACAGTTACAGGGAACCGCTATGGGCGCTAATTTTGCACCCTCTTATGCCAACCTAGCGATGGGATTCTGGGAGAAAGAATACATCTACAACAATAATAATCCATTTTCAGGCAATATCGTTTTTTTTGGTCGTTATATTGACGACATTATTGTTATTTGGGACGGTTCCGTGGATAGTATCCCACCCTTTGTAGACCATTGTAACAACAATTCGTTTGGCCTGTCTTTCACCTCCGTTAGTGATCCTACCACCTTACCCTTCTTGGATTTGGAGTTGGCCTTTGATAAAGAGACCTTAGCCATCATCTCCAAAAATTATGTCAAACCTACAGCCGGCAACTCCTATTTGCATCATAAGAGCTGCCATTTCCCAAAATGGATCTATAATATTCCCAAAGGACAGTTCTGCCGACTTAGGCAGAACTGCACCAGAGACGTAGACTATATAGACCAAAGCAAGCTACTAAAGAAAAAATTCAGCGAGAAAGGATATCCTGATGGCCTCATTGACAAAGCCTTCCAATTTTATCTGAAGGGTAAACCCCCGAAAGGGGCTCGTGAGACAGAGAATCATTCTCTCCGCTTCACTACCACTTTCCATTTTGAATTTAAAAAAATGGAAAGTATCTTGGCCAACCATTGGAAGATCCTCTTGCAGGATCCTGCCCTTAAATCTATTATCCCTGCTCGCCCCAAAGTAACTTACCGCAGAGCACCCAATCTCAAAAGTAAACTGGCTCCCAGTAAGATTCGCACTCGCGATTGTACTCCTACCCCATTAGTCCTCATACCTTTGGTTGGCATGTACAAGTGCAATAAAACCTTATGTAAAACATGCAAATATGTTCACCATGGGCAAAAATCTTTCTCCACGAAAGGTAAAACTTATCAACTCAAAGAGTTCTACAACTGCTCTTCTGAGTTTGTAGTATATGGCCTCAGCTGTCCCTGCGGCCTCATGTATGTGGGCCGCACTATACGAGCTTTGCGAGTCAGGTTTGGGGAACACAGGAGGCTAATTGAAGGTGGCACCGATCCCCACAGTGTCCCCAGACATTTCTGTGTAGCCCACCAAAAATCCACCAGTGGCCTAAAGGTCTGGGTGATTGAACAGATCCCCCGCTCACTTCCAGCAGCAGAGCGGTTCAAAAAGTTATGCGCTAGGGAAACTTTTTGGATTTACACTTTAGACGTTCTCTCGCCTGGTGGTATAAATGAAGGGATTGAGATTTCCACTATTTTATAAATAACATTACCCTACCTCCTCACATTTATGCTCATTTCACCTGTTCTTTTACTATTTATTGTATTATCTTAGAGGCCTGTATGTGCAATTAGAATTTTTGTAGAATTTATATATTTTTAATATTTTAACCTTTTATCTATTGGGTAATACCCTGATTTGATTTTTATTGTCGGAATATATATAACTACCGTTTGTATCATATACTGACATATTGTCCATATATTGCCTATGTTAGTATATTTGATTTAATCCATTTATTCTTATACTACATCCTTACAGTTGATGTAGTTCACGTTATTACTTTGTTTTTTGAAAAATTATCATTCTATTAAGCTCCATGTATGTGATCATCTGTACACTTGTGTAAACTAATATGCATAGATGTATATGTTTTACTGTCATACATATCAGCATGGCATATATTTTCCCCATAGTCACCTTTTTCCCCTTCCTTTTATACCCCCCCCCCCCCTTCCCTTCCCCTCCCCCCACTTTTTTTTTTTCTTCCCAAATCCCCCCCCCCATTCCTGTTTCCCCTTCCCTCTTCCTTTCTTTCATTTGCCCGTTATCCTCCCCCCACTCCCATTCCCCCCCCCCATAATAACATTATGCCCTCCGCTTCCCCTTTTCCCTTTTTTGTATTAATTTCATATTACTTATCAAACTATCATACTAATATTATCAATTGGATATATACAGTTGCCATCATCATCACCTTTTGGAAATTTTCTATATACATGTAACATGTTCCATATATCATATTATTTATAAGGAGACATACTTCGCCATTTGTCTACCTGCCTATTCCTGCAGCATTGCCTGTATTAATGGCACTTATCATTAATATATATTTTCCGTGACCCTTTCTATTCATATTTATTATATTTATTTCGTGACCCGTTATTCTTCTTTATACCCCGTTTATTCCCGCAGCACTGCCTATATTAATGCTATTTTATTATTAGTATATATATATATATATATATATATATATATATTTCTTTCGTGACCCTTAACATTCATATCTATTATTATATATATATTTTTCGCGATCGGCCCCATTCATACTTATACCCATCTAACACCGTCACTATTAATGCCATTTATTATTTATATCTATTTTCCGGTCCATCCATTATCCTTGATCTATCCCCATTTGCTCCTTTTTTTTTTTTTTTTCGGTCATGTGATCAGGTCAGGGTTTTTTTTTTGGTTTTTTTTTCGGTCATGTGATCATGTGATCAGGTCAGGTGTTTTTTTTTTTTTTTTTTCGGTCATGTGATCAGGTCATGTGATCCAGGCCATCCTGATCACATGACCTCTCCACTCCTCCTGTCATTGGACACCACCTTCTCCCAGCCCCACCCCATCCAGCTCACTTCCTCATCCTTGTCCCTATATAAGGCGTCTATCCACTTCTGCCCTTATGTC
Source organism: Rana muscosa (assembly GCA_029206835.1). Classification (NCBI taxonomy): domain Eukaryota; kingdom Metazoa; phylum Chordata; class Amphibia; order Anura; family Ranidae; genus Rana; species Rana muscosa. Next base: position 739,991,415 of record CM055118.1, read on the forward strand.
ATGTTGATAAAGGAGCGCGACTTGCCAGGACACCGCAAGTCCGCACGCTCACGAAACGCGTCCATTTTTGATGATGTCACCCTCTGCAGCTTAACCACATGTGCGCTCCTAGCCTCGCTCTTAACATACTACAGGATCGTTGTCCCCGGAAGCCGGCCGCTCCATCTTCAGAGACACTCCTGTCATTCTACGCAGAGCTGAGAACCCCCTGTGACCTGCTGCTGATGATCGTCATCCTGACATTTTAAACGCCTATGTTAATTCACCTAAATGTGAGTGTATTTGTATCTACTATTAAAAACTTGTTACACTATTGCACTTAGAGGCGCCTCTCTCCTTGTCTTCTAATTTTTTTGTATAATGTGAAAGATGATGTTACGCCGAGAAATGTGAGAAAATTGTGATCTTTATTCTAAGCAAAAAAAATCAAATTTTATCCAAATTTGTGCAGCTCTACAACATAGAGATACCTACAAGATCTGATAGTAAAATAACAAATATGATTGTTATTAAGCTGCTGTGTCAAAGTAATGGTGGGCAACTTAGTGAGTTTAGGGGTCTCAAGTGTGACCCCCGACATGTCAAGAGGGCTACCCAATAGTTTTCATGACTTTGTGTTGCATTAACATGCAATAACCCATATGCCTTACCGTGGGTTACTGCAACACATGGTAATATGTGCACCGATGTACATGTGTTGCAGTGTCATTCATTGACACCCTAAATAACTGTTACAGTAGAAGGTAATTAGATAAAGAACCTACTCCAATCTGTGCAAGGTCTACCAATAGAAGGTCAGCAAGTCAGCATTGTTTCAGTGGGGTTGATTTACTAAAACTGAAAAGCGCTAAATCTGGTGCAGCGGCGTATGGTAGCCAATCAGCTTCTAACTTCAGCTTGTTCAATTAAGCTTTGGCAAAAAGACTTGGAAGCTACCGTATTTATCGGCGTATAACACGCACCGGCGTATAACACGCACCCCAAGTTTAGGAGGGAATTTTAAGGAAAAAAACTTTTAGGAGGGAAATTCAAGGAAAAAAAACTTACATTTAAATGCAGCATGCAGCCTTGCCCAGTGTCCATCTGCAGCCTTGCCCAGTGTCCATCTGTCCATCTGCAGCCGTGCCCAGTGTCCATCTGTCCATCTGCAGCCGTGCCCAGTGTCCATCTGTCCATCTGCAGCCTTGCCCAATGTCCATCTGTCCATCTGCAGCCGTGCCCAGTGTCCATCTGTAGCCTTGCCCAGTGTCCATCTGTCCATCTGCAGCCGTGCCCAGTGTCCATCTGTCCATCTGCAGCCGTGCCCAGTGTCCATCTGTCCATCTGCAGCCGTGCCCAGTGCCTTTGCGATCGTGTCAGTCCCGGCGGTTTTTAAAATTTGGCGCCGATTTCTGTGGAGAGGAGCGAGCGGGGCCGAGTGTACTTCGGCTGGACTCGGCTCCTCTCGCAGTTCCGCCCATCTCCACTGACTGCGCCGCTGACGGAGAAAGCCGAGTGTACTTCGGCTAGACTCGTGTCTGCTCACAGTCACAGGCAGGACTGCGAGAGGAGCCGAGACTAGGTGAAGTACACTCGGCTTTCTCTATGTCAGCGGCGCAGTCAGAGATGGGCGGGACTGCGAGAGGAGCCGAGTAAAGCCGATTGTACTTCGGCTTCGGCTCCGCTCGCTCCTCTCGCTCGTTTTCAGCAGGGGAATTCGACGGAGTATCGGCGTATAACACGCACCCACGATTTTCCCCTGATTTTAATACGCCGATAAATACGGTAATTTGTTTCTAGGCAGAGCTGCACAGGATTTTACACTCTACAGTGGTGTGATTTTAGGATAAAGGTGCAGTGTTTTTTGTTAATTTATTTATTACATGTATTACTATGCTTTTTTAACTTTTTTTAATGGGGAGTAGGGGGGTCTGGATCTCATCAGTAGAGACCTGATCCTGCCCTACAGGCTACCCTGCAGCAACAGATCACTTCTAATAGTGACCTACTGTTGGCTGCAATTAGCCACATCTAGATCATTGAAGCATTGTTCTGCATTAGGTTCATATTATCAGCTACTAATTCTCCCATGAAGTGCTTGGTAGCAGGAGCAGAAGCGTAAGAGCTGATCAAGCCTTATGCTGCGTACACACAACCGTTTTTAATGACGAGAGAAATGCCATTTTTTAAAATAGTCATTAAAAATGATCATGTGTGGGCTTCAGAGCATTTTTCACGATGTGAAAAATGGCCATGAAAATTTTTCTCGTCATTTTTCACCTTGTTGTTTTTCTCGTCATGAAAAATGGCCGTGTGTAGGCTTTAACGACGTGAAAAAAAATGTGCATGCTCAGAATAAAGTATGAGACGGGAACGCTCGTTCTGGTAAAACTAGCAATCGTAATGGAGATAGCACATTCGTCACGCTGTAACAGACTTAAAAGCACGAGGCTGAAAAGCGCGAATCGTCTCTCAACAAACTTTACTAACATGAAGGATGGCGCAATCCGAATGGAACTTCCCCTTTATAGTGCAGCCGTACGTGTTGTACGTCACCGCGCTTTACTCAAGCATTTTTTTCCACGATAGTGTGTAGGCAAGGCAGGCTTGAGAAGAATCACGTCGAGAAAAATGCAGTTTTGTTCAATGACATTAAAAACAGTCGTGTGTACGCGGCATCAGTGCTGAACTGAGGCTATCATTGACAGCTGGTGGTTTCAGGGCTGGTTGCCATCCAGTGCTGCTGCCACTTAGCATGCAGCCCAATGTACTCCAGACCAGATTACAGGTTTGGAGCACAGTGAGCACAGAGTGGGTACAGAGTGTTGGCAGGCCCCATGTGGCTGCCCTGGGTGTTGCAGCCCAACTTTCTGAAATTAAATATATAATGACAACAGTGCAGTTTATTTAATAAACTTACCCCATGTCGCAAACTCAGACTATGTCCCACCAAGCATTGATGTTGCCTTATTGAAATTACTAGCAGACCCTAACTTTGGGCTACCTACCTGATCTCCAAGTTACAGTCTGTCTATTAATGTGTGTTATTGGTTTAGTCTTTATTGGGTGCAGGGGTACATGCAAGTGTGAGCAGTTTTGTGGATTAAAGAAGGTAAAAGAATGCGTTCAACCCTTTCTTCCCCCCTTACCTCCCATTTTAATTTTCTAGTTTGTTTATTGCTCATGTTGCACCTATGAAATATTAGGTTTTTATTAGGACATTAGCTCATTATCATTAGGACATTAGCTGTTTTTTTTTTTTTGCTGTGGCATGTATTTTGTGCTTTTGTTTTAATAAAAGAACCAATTTTTTGGAGTGTGGCTGTCCAAGCATTTTTCCTCATTTTTGCATTATGAAATATTAGGTGTTTGGGATACTGTACTAAGTTTGCAGAAGACAGTGTTAAACTATCATTTTGGAGGTCCTGGACATCTGGTGGGTTGTATTGTGGACACCAGGGCAAACCACCCGTGTGGTGTTCATATTATATGGTCTGCCGATTATCGTCCTGATAGTTACTATGGTCCATAGGTCCCCCCTTTTCCTGCTGGGTGGGCCTCTGACCAAAATTGTTACTTAAGCTATTGCTGACCCCTGGTGCCTATTCCAGGCCAGGTTATGCAGCACTATTGAGTTTGATTCTTATTCTTTCTATGTTTTTTTTATTTTACCTCATACTTTCCTGTGCACCATCAAGATTTACGATGTATGCTATACTACGTGTTTACATACATGACGAACGGTAATTGTCCACGATCACCTGGTTTCTGTTTTTGGATGTTATATACATGTTTGAAACTAAAATAAAGATACGATCACTGATTTACTAACAGACATATCAGCCTGGATGTCACACCACTTTCTCAAACTGAATCTATCTAAAACCAAGCTCTTAATATTTCCTTCCCCAAGTGCCCCTTCCCCTGACATCTCTGTCAAGATCAATGGCACATCTATCAGTCCATCCCCACATATCAGGGTGCTAGGGGTAACCTTAGACTCTGAACTGTCCTTTCAGGCCCACATCCAATCCCTGTCCAAATCATGCCGCCTTAGCCTCCGCAACATTCCTAGAATATGCCCCTTTTTAACTAATGACACCACCAAGCTTCTAATTCACTCCCTGGTTATCTCTCGCCTCGACTACTAGACTATCCCCCCTTCAGTCCATAATGAATGCCGCTGCAAGACTCATCCACTTTACCAAGCATTCAGTGTCCTCCACCCCTCTCTGCCAATCCCTCCACTGGCTTGCTCTCACCCAACTAATAAAATTCTAAGTACTAACAATAATTTACAAAGCCATCCATAACTCTGCCCCCAGCTACATCACTAACCTAGTCTCAAAATACCAACCAAGCAGCTCTCTTCGGTCCTCTCAAGACCTCCTGCTCTCTATCTCCCTTGTCACCTCCTCCCATGCTTAAATCCAGGGTTTCTCCAGAGCCTCTCCTATCCTTTGGAACTCCCTACCCCACTCTGTCTGACTGTCCCATAATCTATCCATCTTTAGACAATCCCTGAAAACCCTTCTCTATAAATAAGCCTATCCTGCTTCTAAGTAATACACTGTTTTACTTTCTCCATCAGCTCATCCCCCAGAGACATGGGCGTCCGCTCCATAGGGCAAGTGAGGGCGTTTGCTCCCCCCCCCTGAAATCCAGTGCCGTGATTCTCGGGGAGGAAAACAGCAGGCAGGAAGTGGGGCGGCGGCACGGAGAATCCAATTAGAGCCTCTCTCTCTCTCTTCTAGCTTCAGCTGACATAAAGGGGGAGGGGGCGATCAGGGGAGATATACAGACAGCCCGCAGCTCTCCTCTCCCTGTCACGGCGCCGCTGCCGAGTTCTATGGTAAATGGAACAGCAGCGCTGTGACAGGGAGAGGAGAGCTGCGGGCTGTCTGTATATCTCCCCCGATCGCCCCTTCCCCCTTTCTGTCAGCTGAAGCTAGAAGAGAGAGAGAGAGAGGCTCTAATTGGATTCTCCGTGCCACCGCCCCACTTCCTGCCTGCTGTTTTCCTCCCCATGATTGGCCACAGCAGAGGGTCAATCAGAAGACTCTGGGGACTGGGGGCATCATGGGAAATGTAGTCCCTGAAGAGTGGCTGCCCCAGCATGTCCACAGACACCATGCTACAGCCCCCAGCATGCAAGCACTCTGCTGGGGGGGGTGTTACAAGAGGAGAAAAGAGAATACTGTGCTGGGGGAAGCCAGAGAGGGAGCCACGCTGTACCCTCCCCACCAGAGAGCCACCCTGTACCCGCACCACCAGAGAGGGAGCCACGCTGTACCCGCACCACCAGAGAGGGAGAAAGACACTGCCAGGGTACAGGCATGCTACACTACTGACTAGAGTCACCCCGGGCAACCCAGAGTGAGCGAACGTCCAGCCAGAGGGATCACTGTTGCGGTTTCACCAGGTCTGGTAAGAGGGCCTGTTGGCCATTATACATTACTGTTCCTAGGGTCTGAGCCATTAGGAAGTGTCTAACCTGATATCCTCCCATCTATGCTGGGGGCAATTATTGCAGAAAATGACACCAAATGCTGGCAGTTTAGAGTGCGGAAACTGACGCCAGTGTTGAGGGTCATTATTATGTACACTGTCTGGTACAGATGCTGAAGTTTTTATTCTAGAAATCTGCACCGATGTGGGGGGGGGTTATTATTGTTGCTACTGACACCAATGCTGGCGATTTTCATTGTGGAAACTGACAGCAAAGCTGGGGATTGTTATTGCAGAAACTGGCACTGATCCTGGGGGTTGTTATTTCCTTGGGGGGGAACTCCATTTTTTACGATATTGTTATTCAAAGTTGCTAGTTGCTTGATAGTTGCATCAGGTTTCTCAAACCTATGCATGCCTGCGCTTTATGTGATAATGACTAAGCCCCTCCCCTTCATGACATTGTCAAAAAGGGACCAAGCATGGATGACCTCAAAATGATGCCCCCCCCCCCTGAAAAAAGTTCAGCGGACGCCCATGCCCAGAGCTATTACCTTTTGTATTAATTGACCCTCCCTTTTAGATTGTAAGCTCTAATGAGCAGGGCCCTATGATTCCTTATTTTGTTAAGCACTGCGCAAACTGTTGGCGCTATATAAAACCTGAATAATAATAATATAAAAAAAAAATAACTTTCTCCATGTGTGTAGATATGGTCTTGAAAAGTGAAACCTGGAAATGTCAGCAGCACTGGAAGTCACTTAGTAATAAATGAACCCCAAACTAGAAAAAAGTGACCCACATAAGTAACTCAGAGGTGAAGCATACACATGTTCTCCATGTGGTCACTTTAAAGATGACACTATAACATAATAAATGTGTGCTGTCACATTGATATATTGTTTTCCCATTGGTGTTGTTTCCACCTGAAATTCTCTTATTTTCCTTATTGTACTGAGCTATTTGGAAAAAAGATCACAGTAAGCAACTTCTCATCTTCTCTACTTCTCTTAACAAAAATATACTGCTAGCTCAGCCTGCAACTTCCAAAAGCATTGTTATATGTGGTGATGCAAGTAGATTGATAATCCTCCATTTCAGACACACTTAAAAAACTTCCAACTGCTCTCCTCAGCAATAATGTACCTACCAACATTGAAAAATATAAAAAAAAAAAAAAAACAGCTGTAACAATTTGTGCCTTGTGTTGCATAGATAAATAACATTTTTAGAAAACAGCTTGATATCACATTTAAAGTAAACCTGTCCAGAAAGAAACATTGAAGTTGTCTTTTCTCACCGCATTCTTTACTCATACTTTCGCTGTGAGAGAGTTACCCCAGTTTTAAATAATGACATGCTGATTCATAAGGCCCAAAGAGGTTTGCCATTTTCAGGCAAAAGTTGAACACTTCTCTACATACTGCTCCTCTCCTGCGGCTGCTTCCGAAAAGTTTTCTAGAGCAGGAGCTCTGATGATCAACTTTTTGACCACTGTTGAGCCTTTTCCACTACTTAAAAGTACACAATTTTTTTCAGCACATTGAAACTTGGCATTGGCTTTTCTGCTCTCCATCACAAAGCAGTGGTAACAATACGGCCTCATGTGCCTGCCAAGTGTAAATTCTGTCTTCATTTGTGGGTGCCCAGGAGGCACAGGTGCAGCATACATCTTGATGCCATCAGCCTGCCAAAACCTATAAAATAATATATGGCAACTGACGTTGTGCCGAGCCGTGCTCATGTTTAGGGCCATATGCTTTAAAGGGCATTTGCCCCTATTGCAGAACAGCCATTGCGTATTTGAGCCTTTCATTGATTTTAACAGGCTGATGACATGGGGCTGTATATTGCACCTATGCCTCCCAGGCACCCAAAATTTTACACTGTATGGGCATAACCTTATTGTAAACAACGAGCTGCGCTGTATAATAAATGTCTCAAATAAAGTTCTCAAATAAAATTCAAATATAAATAAATTCTTAAGTAAAAAATTGTGATGGAAATTCTTCAAACAAACGAAAACGTGACCCGGGAACCGAAGACCCTTACCTCAAAATGCAGACCACCACTACAGGAGTGAGGTGTATGCTTACCATATGGCAAGGAGCTCCTAATTAAAGAAAGGTCAAACAGGCTTTTGGGAATATGAATTGGCATTCAATCAAGCAGCCTTGGGGTGGACATCAGGTACTCCCGCAAAAGACATGCACAGAGAAGAAAGCACTGAATAGTGTAAAACCTTCTAAAAATGCTGGAAATGCGCATATCACCAAACACTCCTGCCAGGTATCAATGGCGTTCTCCATAGCCAACGAATACTCATAGGCCTCGTACACACGGCCGAGTGTACAGAAACTTGTCCCAGCCGAGTGTACAGACACTCGATTCAAAGAACCCGCGGTTCTTTGAATGGAGCGTACGCAGTGACGTCATCGACTACGACGAGCATGCGCTCATCACATTCGATGCCGTCGCCGCCATCTTGGTATACCCTACGTATGCCTAGGAAGCTACCGCGCATGCGTCTAATTCATTTCGAACATGCGCGGGCTTTCGGGAGGACAGGTAAGTGTACACACACTCACTTTTCTCGTCGAGAAACATGCCGACGAGAATCTCGACGAGAAAATAGAGAGCAGGATCTCTATTTTCTCGTCGAGATACTTGTCGCTTTTCTTGACGAGAAACCATACACACGAACGAATTTCTCTGCAAAAAATCTCTGCCAGCAAGTTTCTTGCTGGTTTTTGCCGAGAAACTCGTTCGTGTGTACGAGGCTATAGTCTTAATCTATTAGCAGTTGCTGGTGATCAGGCGAAAGTGTCTTCAGGTATCTTCTTTTGGCTGGTACAGACCTTCCTTGGTGCTAAGGCATTATGGAGCCCTCAAATAGACAGTGCATATGTGTCAGAATATACCATATAGATACCTATCTAATATATAACAGTGATTTCTATCAACATAAACAATGCTTGCAAATTATATATAAAAGTCCCAATAAATTAGTCCACCGTGCTAAACAAAAGGTGACTTCCAAAACCATTGTGATTCGTGATTCACCACCACCATCCAATCTATGCGCTTACCAAAAAGTGGTAACAAAGGAGCCTGTGTAATGCCTTTATCCCTTTGGTTCTCCAAGCAGACTATCAGATAAATATCCACCAGATACAACACTATTCTCTTATGCTTCTCCAATAAGTATGATTCTCAAAAAACAAAACAGCCATCATTGTGCAAAATTCCACATTTAAATTTTTAAAAGATCATTTAAAAAGTTTACACTCACATGAATGTGTGCCTTAGACCATCACTGAGTCTTATCCAGTGTGCCAGTAATGGCCTGTAATGGCCATAGTGTGTACAGGGAGCCTGCATGCTCAGTATTAGTGCAGTTCATTTGGCAGGAAATTACGTCAGCGTCGCACAACTAGCCAGTTGTGCGACGCTGCTGTCATTTCCTGCCGAATGAACCACACTGATACGGAAGCTTGAACCGCACGCCGGCTCCCTGTACACACTACGGACTTGCAAAGTATGCTTTGCCCTTGAATAAGACTTGGAATAATAAAGTCTCAGATCATTTTGTAGATTTTAACCTTAAAAAGGTTGTTAACCCACTCTGCTAACTTTATATATTCCTCTTTGTCTCGTTATGCTAGGTTCTCCTGTCTCTGTGTTTTAATTTTTAAAAATGCAGTTTATACCTGTTTTTGTCCGCCTCTCTGCTCTCCCTGTCTGGCAGCTGCAGCGGGCAGGGCCGAGATTCCCCCACGAACGTCAGTCAAGATGAGAGGGAGGTGGCCGGTCACATGAGCACAGAGGGGATCTCTGAAAACAGGTAAAAACTGTTTGTTTTTTTAAATAAAAGACAGGAGCACCAAGCATAACGAGACACAGAGGATTATACTGTATAAGATTTTCAAAGTTATTCCAGCAGCAGGAGGGGGAGGTGGGCACTGTCACTAGCTGACAGGCAGGGAGGGGAGGGGAGAGATTGGACAGAGGAGAGACAGGAGAGCTGTGGATGACAGAGGCATGTAAACTAACCACAGTGTCAGGGCTCAGCAGCCATGATAAACCGTGGTCAGTTTACATAGGGGAGGGCAGAAACTGTCAGGAACAGCCAAGTATTTCAGGTGATACAGGGGGCCAAATGACACAGCACAAGCACTGTGCTGTATAACATGCTTTAAAGGAACAGGATTTTTTTTTTTTTTGGGGTAACTAACGCTTTAACCACTTCAACACCGGGCTTTTTATACCACCTCAATACTGGGCCTATCTGGCACTTCTCTCCTACATGTACAAATCATCATTCTTTTGCTAGAAAATTACTCAGAACCCCCAAACATTATATATTTTTTTTAGCAGACACCCTAGGGAATAAAATGACGGTCATTGCAATTTTTTTTTCTTCCACGGTATTTGCGCAATAATTTTTCAAACGCCTTTTTTTTTTTTTTTTTAAATGGTTTCATGAATTAAAGAATAACAAGACAGTAAAGTTAGCCCAATTTTTTTGTAAAATATGAAAGATGATGTTACGCTGAGTAAATAGATACCCAACATGTCACGCTTTAAAATTGCGCACACTCATGGAATGGCGCCAAACTTCGGTACTTAAAAATCTCCATAGGCGACGCTTTGAAAATTTTTACAGGTTACCAGGTTAGAGTTACAGAAGAGGTCTAGTGCTAGAATTGTTGCACGCGCTCTAACGCACGTGGCGATACCTCACATATGTGGTTTGAACAGCGTTTACATATGTGGGCGGGACTTACGTGTGCGTTTGCTTCTGAACACGAGCTACCAGGGACAGGGGCGTTTTAAAAAAAAAGGATTATTTATTTTTTTATTTTACTTAATTATTTTTTTTTTTACCCTTTTTTGACTTTTTTTTTTTGATCACTTTTATTCCTATTACAAGGAATGTAAACATCCCTTGCAATAGGAATGTGTGTGACAGGTCCTCTTTATGGAGAGATGCAGGGTCAATAAGACCCCACATCTCTCCTCCAGGCTGGAAAGCATGAGATCGTGAAAAAAAATTCACCAATCTCATGCTTACTAGCCGCGATGGCGGCTTTGTTTACTTCTGAGAACCCGGGCGTGACGTCATCACATCGTGCCCGGGCCACCGACGGTCATAGAGATGACTGGTGACCATCTGGTCACCAGTCATCTCTATGCTTCCTATCCGGCGCCGGACGATTCATTCTCCGGGCCCCCGATGGCACGGGAAAGCCCGGAGAAGCACCGGATGGCGGCGGGCGCCGCCTATAAGAACGATCAAGTGGCGGAACTGCCGCTATGATTGTTCTTATTGTGCACAGAATCACCGGCAGAATAGAAGGATATCTGAATGATGCCTCTAGCTGCAGGCATCATTCAGATATCCCCCCACAAAGCCCAGGACATCATATGACATCCACCCAAGATGGGAGATCCCATCTGTGGACGTCATTTGACTATGGGCGGGTAGGGAAGTGGTTAATGGGTTGAATTTAAGTTGGTACTTTCTTCATGCTCTCTATACTGAATCACAAAAAAGAAAGAAGGCAGAAGATGGAATTAAGGCATTAAAATACCAGCTAGCAGTTGGAAAACATAGGAAAAAGCAACATGATAGAGAGGATATGGCAGATGGGGAGATGCATTATCGCAACCCCAGAAATGTGGAATTTGAAGAAGTAAGGGAGTTTACACAAACTGAACTCCATGAGCTGGCAAAACAATACAAACAGAGGTCCGGGGGACCCCTATTGAGTTAGCTCCTACGTTTGTAGATGAAGGGGTGGACAGTGTTGTTTTATCAGGTAAGGAAGCTCAGATCCACCTATAGTGAGTTCCAACCAGAGGACTTTTAATCCATACATTTTGTTCAAGCATTTTGACAGCTGGTGGTGATGGCTGTCAAAATACATCAGTGACTGCTTAAGGCTGGACATACATGTTTTGAGGATTAGTTTTCTTTTTGTTTAACCAGCAGATTTCTTACAAGAGAGGTGGATGGAGGAATCCCATTAAACCTGCCGAAACATGGTATTCTGACAGCTTCTGTCAAGCGGGAGAGGCCATGTACTGATTGACCAACCAAATTTCAATCAGTTTATGGCCAGTGAGCGAGTGGTGAACCCAGTACACTATCTAGCAGGAAATTTGTAAAATCAGCTGTGCACAGAAAATGTTACCCTCCAAGAAACAATAGCCTTTCTTACATAATAGGACTATCTGATGACAACTGACTATAAAACCCAAAGTTATTACATTACATTACTTTCCTCCGTTTCTACCAGACAAAATTGCTAACGTGTTGTTTAACAACTTGTCTATCAAGGTATGTGTATGAAAGTCACAGGGTAAAAGCAAGCTCATGGCTGCTGCTGTAAATATCATGCAAAATAAAAAAAATGCAACTGCCACCATATTATACTACAGGGCCATTGCTTTCAGAGAAAATAAATAATTGAGGATGTAAAAGTAATTTCTGGATAAAATGCAGATTTTTGTATGTAAAAAATTTAAAAAAATGGCCTGGTGAAAACATGGTTAAAATGCTATGGTATCAAAGTAACTGTGTTGGTGGAAACTAGTTATAATACATGGCATAAAACAGCTATATCTGAGTTGGAGAGTGCATTTTATTTTATAGTATATAATTTGTTTTACGTGAGTTTGGCTGCATTTCATACACCTGCTGTTTAGTCCATACACATTATTAGAATCATTTTTCTGTATTGGCACTGCCAGCTGAATACTGCTGGTTTTCCCCAGTGGGCCATAGTAAATTTGGATTTTCTTTTTGAAAACAGTTGATCAATGCTGAGCAGGTCACAGGAGGCTGATGCAACCTTTATGGCAAATGCCAGAATATTCAGCTTTTAATGGAGCTGATACAGTGGTAATATTGAAAAGCACTATTTTTGTTGCTGATTTATTTTTTCCATCTCTCTTTCTCTTTAATAGTTTTTTTTTTTTCAGTTCAAATACTTAAGAGCCATAGAATGAAACAATAGCATATAACAATAGAGTGGAATTACAGTTTAGATAACGTTTGATACAAATTATAAACACAGAAAAAGCGTAAATGGGAATCAATATATGGATGTCAATCCCACACAATGATGATAAACTGTTGTGCTTAAATTAATAGATGTCAATCCCACACAATGATGATAAACTGTTGTGTTTAAATTATCAATAAACACTAGGTAAGACATGAAAATATCCAATAGTTCTATGAGAGAAATCCAGGAACTTTGTAATGTCAGGGTAGATGACATTGTTATTTTCCAGCAGAAAAATCTACAGTAGTTGCATACACTTACATTAATTAAGGATTCATTTATTTTGAAACCGATCTCCTCATTTAGCAGTCACCTTCACAGTGCTATGGAAAGCATATACGAATAGCCAATGTCCTAACAAATGACATAATATAATAAAAATTAGTGGATAATCAATATGGCTGTTGGTGTGATGCAGAATTATTGGTGTTTTTAAAAGCTTAAACTCCAGGCATAGATAAAATATACTATTTAATTTCGAGTAAGAAATCCTAAAATGTATTACAGAAAATCTTCTGAAAGCCTTCTTTAATTCTCTGTGCAGCAACACTCATACTTAGGAGAGAGGTGGACAGCATTCTAGATCAGTCAGGGTTCTAATGCTCTGCACACTGCTGCTGTTGCTTCTGCTGATGATGATTATCTAGTCCTAATTTAAAGTGTTACCCTTAAAATGATTATAGCACATACAGTATATGTCTTTTAGGCCCCTTTCACACGGACGGATAGAATTCAGCTTTTAAGCTATGGATAGATGAAGTTATCTACCGCACCTATACTCAGACAATGCATTGCTATGGCCCCATGCGTTTAAGGATGGTTTAATTCCATGGGGTTTTGTGCAGTTAACCACTTGCCAACCGGCACACGACAACATATGTCGACAGAATGGCACGGCAGGCAAATGGGCGTACCTGTACGTCCCTTTAAATTTGCCGCCCAGCGGGCGTGACAGTGCCGACGGTGGTGCGCGCCGGCCGCGTGCCTCGCGATGCCTTGCGATTGCGGTCGGCAAAGGCAGAACAGGGGGGATGCCTTTGTAAACAAGGCATTCCCCTGTTCTGCCTAGTGCAGGCATGTCCAAAGTTCGGTCCGCGGGCCAATCGTGGCCCACGTTCCGGTTTTGGACGGCCCGCCTGGTCATTTTGACATGTATATCTTTTGTGGCCCCCAACGAATCCCCGAGCGCTGGGAGCCACAAAAGAAATACATGCTGGCTGCCTTTGAGGAGGCGGGACGGGCATACAGGAGTGTTTTCGGTTGCACGGCGACCTCTGTAAAAGAAAGTCCTGCTGCCATTGGACAACTGTTCTGTCCATCATAGGAGGTGGGACTTTCTATTAAAGAGGCAGCCAATAAAACAGGAGTTTCTCCTGTATCTCTGTCGGCGCTCGTCCCGCCCCCTCCCTGTCTCCTCCAATGCTGCAGATGGGCATGAATCAGGCTGCAATGGTGAGTCTGCATTCATGTCAAGGGGGGTGCTGCATTCAGGGCAAGGGGGGTGCTGCATTCAGGGCAAGGGGGTGCTGCATTCAGAGCAAGGGGGTGCTGCATTCAGGGCAAGGGGGTGCTGCATTCAGGGCAAGGGGGTGCTGCATTCATAGCAAAGAGGTGCTGCATTCAGGACAACGGGGGTCCTGCATTCATGGCAAGGGGGTGCTGCATTCAGGGCAAGGGGGTGCTGCATTCATGGCAGGGGAGGTGCTGCATTCAGGACAACATGGGTGCTGCATTCAGGGCAAGGGGGGTGCTGCATTCAGGGCAAGGGGGTGCTGCATTCAGGGCAAGGGAGGTGCTGCATTCAGGGCAAGGGGGGTGCTGCATTCAGGGAAAGGGAGGTGCTGCATTCAGGGCAAGGGGATTCTGCATTCAGGACAATGGGGGTGCTGCATCCAGGGCAATGGGGGGTGCTGCATTCAGGGAAAGGGGGTGTTGCATTCATGACAACGGGGGTGCTGCATTCAGGGCAAGGGGCTGCTGCATTCAGGGAAAGGGGGGTGCTGCATTCGGGAAAGGGGGGGTGCTGCATTCAGGACAACAGGGGTGCTACATTCATGTCAGGGGGTACTCCATTCAGGGCAAGGGGGTGCTGCATTCAGGGCAAGGGAGGTGCTGCATTCAGGGCAAGGGGGTGCTGCATTCAGGGCAAGGGGGTGCTGCATTCAGGGCAAGGGTGGTGCTGCATTCAGGGCAAGGGGGTGCTGCATTCAGGGCAAGGGGGTGCTGCATTCAGGGCAATGGGGGTGCTGCATTCAGGGCAATGGGGGTGCTGCATTCAGGGCAATGGGGATGTTGCATTCATGACAACAGGGGTGCTGCATTCATGACAACGGGGGTGCTGCATTCAGGGCAAGGGGGGTGCTGCATTCATGACAACGGGGGTGCTGCATTCATGACAACGGAGGTGCTGCATTCAGGGCAATGGAGGTGCTGCATTCAGGGCAATGGGGGTGCTGCATTCAGGGCAACGGGGGTACTGCATTTATGGCACTTGTGAGGCTGCATTGATGGGCAGTGACCCTTATTTTGATTCACAGTTCTTTATTTAAAATTTAAGATTTTTTAAAGTGAAGGTGTGTTTTATACGCTGATAAATACGGTATATCCAAATAACACGCCTGAGCTCATCTCTTCACCACACACAGCCACAAAGGCAAGAGAATTCTTGTTGGGCCGTGTATTAGTGCTCGAACTAACACACTTAGACCAAATTTTAATGGTTCTCAGAATGTCAGGCAAAATGGTCGGCCCTTACACATGTTCACTTCATCAAATCTGGCCCTCTTTGAAAAAAGTTTGGACACCCCTGGCCTAGTGACACATCAGGGATCTACTGTTCACTGTTATTATTATTATTATTATACAGGATTTATATAGCGCCAACAGTTTGCGCAGCGCTTTACAACAGGGAAGATAGTACAGTTACAATACAATTCAATACAGGAGGGATCAGAGGGCCCTGCTCGTTAGAGCTTACAGTCTAGAAGGGAGGGTTAAGTGGAACAAAGGGTAGTAGCCGTGCGGGGATGATCAGATGGACAAAATGAGAATACAGTTGTTAGGTGTGGGAAGGATAGGCTTCTCTGAGGGATCCTCTAAAAGCTAATAGAGAAGGAGATAGACGGATAGATTGGGGTAAGGAGTTCCATAGGCCCGGAGAGGCTCTGGAAACGTCCTGGAGATGAGTATGGGAGGAGGTGATGAGAGAGCTAGAGAGCAGGAGGTCTTGAGAAGAACGAAGAGAACGATTAGGTTGGTATTTAGAGACTAGGCCAGTGATGTAGCTGGGGGCAGAGTTGTGGATGGCTTTGTAGGTAGTTGTTAGTATTTTGAATTAAATTTGTTGGGCGAGCAGAAGCCAGTGGAGGGATTGACAGAGAGGAGTAGCAGAGACAGAGCGGTTGGTAAGGTGGATGAGTCTGGCAGCAGCATTCATGATGGACTGAAGGGGGGATAGAGTATGCCGAGGTAAGCCAATGAGGAGGGAGTTACAGTAATCGAGGTGAGAGATGACCAGGGAGTGAATTAAGAGCTTTGTGGTGTCATTGGTTAGAAAGGGGCATATTTTGGAGATGTTGCGGAGGTTGAGGCGGCAAGATTTGGGCAGTGATTGGACGTGGGGCTTAAAGAAGAGTTCAGAGTCCAGGACTACTCCTAGGACCTTGGCATGTGGGGATGGGCTTATGGTTGTGCCATCAATTTCGACAGAGAGATCAGGGGAAGAGGCACGTGGGGGAGGAAAAATGTTCAGTTTTGGATAGATTGAGTTTGAGGAAGTGGTGTGACATCCAAACTGATACAGTGGGTACGGAAAGTATTCAGACCCCCTTAAATTTTTCACTCTTTGTTATATTGCAGCCATTTGCTAAAATCATTTAAGTTCATTTTTTCTCATTAATGTACACACAGCACCCCATATTGACCGAAAAACACAGAATTGTTGACATTTTTGCAGATTTATTAAAAAAGAAAAACTGAAATATCACATGGTCCTAAGTATTCAGACCCTTTGCTTTGACACTCATATATTTAACTCAGGTGCTGTCCATTTCTTCTGATCATCCTTGAGATGGTTCTACACCTTCATTTAAGTCCAGCTGTGTTTGATTATACTTGATTAGGAAAGCCGCACACCTGTCTATATAAGACCTTACAGCTCACAGTGCATGTCAGAGCAAATGAGAATCATGAGGTCAAAGGAACTGCCTGAAGGGCTCAGAGACAGAATTGTGGCAAGGCACAGATCTGACCAAGGTTACGAAAAAATGTCTGCTGCACTTAAGGTTCCTAAGACGTTTGGGATGACCAGAACACTTCCTAGAGCTTCCTAGAGCTGGCCGTCCGGCCAAACTGAGCTATCGGGGGAGAAGAGCCTTGGTGAGAGAGGTAAAGAAGAACCCAAAGATCACTGTGGCTGCGCTCCAGAAATGCAGTCGGGAGATGGGAGAAAGCTGTAGAAAGTCAACCATCACTGCAGCCCTTCACCAGTTAGGGCTTTATGGCAGAGTGGCCCGACAGAAGCCTTTGCTCATCACCTGTCCCAACAGTGAAGCATGGTGGTGGCAGCATCATGCTGTTGGGGTGTTTTTCAGCTGCAGGGACAGGACGACTGGTTGCAATCAAGGGAAAGATGAATGTGGCCAAGTACAGGGATATCCTGGACAAAAACCTTCTCCAGAGTGCTCAGGACCTCAGACTGGGCCGAAGGTTTACCTTCCAACAAGACAATGACCCTAAGCACACAGCTAAAATAACAAAGGAGTGGCTTCACAACAACTCCGTGACTGTTCTTGAATGGCCCAGCTAGAGCCCTGACTTAAACCCAATTGAGCATCTCTGGAGAGACCTAAAAATGGCTGTCCACCAACGTTTACCATCCAACCTGACAGAACTGGAGAGGATCTGCAAGGAGGAATGGCAGAGGATCCCAAAATCCAGGTGTGAAAAACTTGTTGCATCTTTCCCAAAAAGACTCGTGGCTGTATTAGATCAAAAGGGTGCTTCTACTAAATACTGAGCAAAGGGTCTGAATACTTAGGACCATGTGATATTTCAGTTTTTCTTTTTTAATAAATCTGCAAAAATGTCAACAATTCTGTGTTTTTCTGTCAATATGGGGTGCTGTATGTACATTAATGAGGAAATAAATGAACTGAAATTATTTTAGCAAATGGCTGCAATATAACAAAGAGTGAAAAATTTAAGGGGGTCTGAATACTTAACGTACCCACTGTATATCTGATAGTAAATTAGTGATACGTGAGGAGAATGAAGGAGCAAGTTGAGGGGCAGAGAAATAGATTTGAGTGTCGTCAGCGTAGAGATGGTATTGGAAGCCGTGGGAGGCTATAAGCTGACCCAGGGAGGAGGTGTAGATTGAAAATAGGAGGGGTCCAAGAACAGAACCTTGGGGGACCCCAACAGAGAAAGGAAGAGGAGAGGAGGAAGTAGAATTGTAAGTAACGCTAAAGGTGCGGTTGGATAAGTAGCTAGAGAACCAGCGAAGAGTACAGTCATGGAGACCAAAGGTGTGGAGTTTTTTGAGGAGGAGTGGATGGTCAACCGTATCAAAGGCAGCAGAGAGGTCCAGGAGTAGGAGTACAGAATAGTGTCCCTTAGTTTTGGCCGTTAGTATATCGTTTGTTAGTTTTAGGAGAGCAGTTTCTGTGGAATGTTGAGGACGAAATCCAGACTGAAGGGGATCAAGAAGGTTATTATTGGCAAGGTGGACACTCAGTCGGTTGTAGACTAGACGTTCAAGGAGTTTGGATAAAAAGGGGAGCAAGGAGATGGGGTGTAGGTTGTTAAGATTGGATGGGTCCAGTGTGGGCTTTTTAAGTATGGGGCTGACAAGCGCATATTTCAAAGAGTTAGGGAAGATGCCAGAAGAGAGGGAGAGATTGAAGATGTGGGTTAAGAGTGTAGAATAGAGCCAGAGGGTGAACGTAGCATTTGGGAGGGAACAGGATCCAGAGGGAAGGTGGTAAGATGGACATTAGCAAGTAATTTAGCAACCTTGTCTATAGTGGTGGGGTTGAAAGAGGGAAGTAATGATTGTACCTGTGGGCATGAGGTGTATAGCATGGAGGGTATCTGAACAGTAGAGATCTCCTTGCGAATTGTATCAATCTTCTGTTTGAAGTGATTGGCGATCTCCTGGGCAGTGAGTGAGTTAGTGGGTGGAGGCAGTGGGGGACGAAGGAGAAAGTTGAAGGTAGAGAAGAGTTGATGGGGACGGGATGATAAGTTTTTAATGAGGGTGATGAAATAGGTCTGCTTGGCAGTGAGGAGGCTGGAATTGTATTTTTGGAGGGCAGATTTATACTGGCCGAAATCTTTCTGGGACATTGTCTTACGCCACTGGCTCTCGAGAGCACGGATGTGTTTTTTCAGACTTCTAGTATCATCTGTTTGCCAGGGTTGAAGGGGTCGGGGCCTTATTCTGCATATAGTGAGGGGGGCCAGTCTGTCCAGTAATGCTAGAAGTGAAGTGTTGTAGACAGAAGTGGCTAGGTGGGTGCAGGACAGGGGTGCGATTTTGTCATAGAGGTGGTCAGTCGCAGAGTATAGAAGAGAAGGGCTGATATGGCGAAGGTTTCTACGAGTAACCGTTAGGCGTTTGGAGGGAGAGAAGGCGGAGGAGAGGGAGAGAGTGAAGTTAATAAGGTAGTGATCAGAGAGAGGGTAAGGATAGTTGGAGAGGTTGCATGGAGTGCATAGGTGGGAAAAGACAAGGTCAAGGGTATTGCCTACAGAGTGAGTAGGAGCATGTATCCATTGCTTCAGGTCAAAGGAGGAGGTTAGACTGAGAAGTTTGGAAGTTGCAGGAGTGTTAGCATTAGTACGGATGTTGAAGTCGCCGAGAATGATTGTGGGTATTTCAGAAGAGAGAAAGTAGGGTAGCCAGGCAGAGAAGTCATCAAGAAAGGATGATACTGGACCAGGGGGCCGGTAGATCACAGCTATCCTTAGAGAAACTGGGGAGAAGAGACGAATGCAGTGTGCCTCAAATGAGGAGAGTGCCAGAGAGGGAGGTGGGTGAAGTACTTGAAAGGTGCTATGTGGGGCTAAAAGAATTCCAACACCCCCTCCTTTGCGTCCACTGGGTCTGGGGGAGTGAGTCCAAAGAAGACCACCGTGGGATAGAGCAGCAGAAGACGCAGTATCGGATTCGTGAAGCCAGGTTTCGGTAATGGCGAGTAGATTAAATGAGTTAGCGATAAAGAGATCGTGAAGGGAGGTGAGTTTGTTACAGACAGAGCGAGCGTTCCAAAGGGTGCAAGAGAACGGGAGTCTGGTCTTGGGAAGAAGAGAAATGGGAATTAGATTGTGTGCATTGTGGCTGCAGCCAGAGGGTGTAGGGTAATGTGTGTGTTGAGCACAGGTAGATGAAGGAGGCCCAGGGTTTGGCGATACATCACCAGAAGATAGGAGAAGCAGAAGGGTGAGGGAGGTAATGTGGGAATGTGATTTATATGAAGGGACATTCCCCAGTGGTTTGGAGTATTGGTCGTGTAAATTTAGAGTTAGCCAGAGTTGGTGAGCGCAGTAATAAGGAGAGAGCAGAAGTGAGGGTGATATATACAAGGTGTGGGGTGGAGAAGAGGGATGAAGGAAAGACAGTTTAAGGATTGAAGATGCAGCTGCCAGAAGGAGTGGTAGACAGTGCATTTTAGAAGGGGGAGGAAGAGCAGAAAGTGTGAACAAGGTTACCTGCTTTTTAAATTTCAAGGTGTTTTGTGTTCCTTCGCTTTGTGCATTCGCTGAAGTGCAGAGTCAGAAGTGCTTCCATCCACTTATAGAAATACCCCCACTTGAAGAAAGAACCCCATCTGCAAATGTGTCACCCCTTGGCAAACGTGCCTTTCCCAAGAGATGCTTAGTTATATACTGCTAGGAATGGGGTGGGGGGGGTGTTCTTCTAATTACTAATTAGGGAGGTAATAAAAATGGATGGCTATGCAGAGAAATATTCTCACTTAAGAAACAGACTTACAAGTGGACAGCTAATAGAGATAAGAAAAGGCCATTTTAGAGGTAAGGCATAGGGAGGAAACAAAAACAAAAGCAAGGTATGTGGACAGTCTACAGATTGGAGTTGCATCAGTGCAAACATACCAGCAATTTAGACTAGGGGAAATAAACACTTTTCAGTTTTCAATTCTGGGTGGATGGCAGACAGCTGCAAACATACCAGAAATTTAGACTATGGGAAATAAACACTTTTGAATTTTCAATTCTGGGTGATCGGGAACAGTGATCGCTGACGTGTCACTGGTAGCTCCTCCCCCTAACAGTTAGAATCACTCCCTAGGACACACTTAACCCCTTCAGCGCCCCCTAGTGGTTAACCCCTTTACTGCGAGTGTAATTTTTACAGTAATCAGTGCATTTTTATAGCACTGATCGCTGTAAAAATTACAATGGTCCCAAAAATGTGTCAAAGGTGTCCGATGTGTCCACCATAAAGTCGCAGTCACGATAAAAATCGCAGATCGCCGCCATTACTAGTAAAAAAAAAAATAATATTAAAAAGGCTTAAAACTATCCCCTATTTTGTAGACGCTATAACTTTTGCACAAACCAATCAATAAACGCTTATTGCGATTTTTTTTTACCAAAGATATGTAGAAGAATACATATCTGCCTAAACTGAGGAAAAAATTTGCATTTTAAAAAAAAATTGGGGCTATTTATTATAGCAAAAAGTATAAAATATTGTGGTTTTTTTTCAAAATTGTCGCTCTTTTTTTGTTTATAGCGCAAAAAATAAAAACTGCAGAGATGATCAAATACCACCAAAACAAATCTCTATTTGTGGGAAAAAAGGACGCCAATTTTGTTTGGGTACAGCGTCACACGACCAAAAATATGTAGAAGAATACATATCTGCCTAAACTGAGAAAAAATTTGCTTTTTAAAAAAAAAAATTGGGGATATGTATTAGGGATGCACCGATGCCACTTTTTTTAACACATATGGATAATATGGATGGTTGAACCACTCCGCTTATTGCCCCATTTTTTACTTGTTTTTATGTGATCACTTTTTATGTATTGTTGGTTTTATTCAGTAAACCTTCAATTGATCTACACTATTGGAGCCCTCCCCTCCTTTTTTTTGTCTTTTTCCCATGCCATGGTGAATCGATTGTTTGGAGGTCTGGCTTCTGTGTGTATTCCATGACCCAGACAGGCACCGCTGCATGTGCCAGTTTTCCGGTATCTAAACAAGGACCACTTTGATGGTGTGTCCATTGTGAACTCCTTTTGGATCCAGGACAACTTGAACAAACTTCATCTGCAGGTGTACTTTGGGTCCACGACTTCCATCCAAGATTGCCGACGGTGAGAGTCTTCAGACAAGCCGCAGAGTTTTGCCTTTTGGAATTCCCATGCCCTAACGATCCACTGTTGCTGACATGTGGGTCCATCTGCTCTGGTAAGAGCATTTCACCTATTTCTACCATATGAAGAGTTATGTGATGGTCTACATGGTTCCAAACTCAGTTCCACCACACATCCATA
Source organism: Rana muscosa (assembly GCA_029206835.1). NCBI lineage: Eukaryota > Metazoa > Chordata > Amphibia > Anura > Ranidae > Rana > Rana muscosa. The sequence goes on from CM055118.1 coordinate 740,013,442, forward strand.
TTATTCTGTTATGGACACTGCTTATCACTTATCACGTTTATGTGGACTTTAATATTATCAGTATTTTGTTTGCACATTGTTTATGACCTAAGTTTCCCCTGAGGTCTTTCTGAACACTTAGCGCTTCATTTTCATCACCAATATATTTTGAATTTTAGTCACATTTTTTTGCAGCAGCTTTTTGTGTTTAGTACATTTTAAGACCAGCGCACAATTTTTCCCCTTTTTTCACACTTAAACACATCGGACTTGGTAAACACATGCTACAGTGGATTTCCAACATCTACTCCATACCGACGGCCCAGGTCAAGGCTAATGGAGTCCTTTCTGACCCCTTTCCCATCTCCAATGGTACCAGGCAGGGCTGCCCCTTATCACCCCTCCTCTTCGCCCTAGCACTGGAGCCCTTCTTATGTACGATCCGCCGAAACCCGGATATTTCAGGAATTACCATAGATCAGGCCCAATATAAGATTTCTGCCTATGCAGATAATCTCTTATTTTCCCTGACCAACCCAGTCGTGTCCCTCCCAAACCTAGTTAAAGAATTTCAGAGATATGGGAACATATCTAATCTAAAAATTAACTTTGACAAATCTACAGCCATGGGCATTAACATGACGGCTGACAAATTAACACCCCTGAAATCGAAATTTAGCTTTAAATGGTCCGACAGCCACTTTACTTATCTAGGAACCAGTATACCTAGTGACCTGAGGCGCACATTTGAATTACATTTTCCACCAATGTTGTCCAAAGCAAAAGGGCTGCTCGAAGAGTGGGGCAAAGGCCTCCACTCTTGGTTTGGAAGGTGCAATCTCATTAAGATGTGCATTCTCCCAAAATTCCTATACCTGTTCCAAGCACTGCCAATTAAGATACCTTCCCTATATTTTAAACAAGTACACTCAATACTCACGAAATTCATATGGTCACAGACGAAACCTCGACTAGGCCAACGTTATCTGACGCTACCAAAACATTATGGGGGTTTGGCCCTCCCTGACGTGAAACACTACTACCAAGCGGTACACCTAGGAAGGATTATCGACTGGAACAGACATGAACAAACTAAACTATGGGTCCGAGTAGAACGCACCCAGGTAGGTGTCCAATTAAAGGGAGCAATCTGGTGCTATGATCGACTCACCCCAGACATGACTACACATCCTATCATAGGCGCAGCGCTATATGTAGGCGCGGTAGTAGTAAAGACCACCTCCCTAACCTCCAGACAGTCCCCTCTATTCCCCATTTTAGGCAATATGGCATTTACCCCAGGTCTGGACCACTCGGAGTATGAAACGCTATGGGCAGCAGATAAAGACTGTGCATTACATTACGTAGACGGAGACCATTGGGCCTCGATCCAATCACTGACAAGTGATACTTGGAGTTTTCAGCTACCTTTCTGGAAAGCGATCAGACTGCACCATTTCGTTCACTCAATACCAGACCCGACACAGTTCAAACGTGACCTGATGACCCTGGAAGACTACTGTAGGGATGAAGGTACTCTACCCCAGGTGCTCTCCAAAACATATACTCTGCTCAACACCCCAGCGGAACAACCCGATTTGCTGTTTCTGCAGAAATGGGAAAATGACCTTCAATGTACTTTCACGGCCACCCAAAAACAAAACATTCTTGGATTCTCCCTGAAATCATCCATCTGCACAAAAACGCAAGAGACAAATTATAAAATTCTAACTAGGTGGTATTACACACCTCAGGTGCTACACAGATTTTTCCCTAATACATCAGATAAGTGCTGGCGGTGCCAGACAGACAAAGGGACACGCCTCCATATCTTCTGGTCCTGCTACAACATTTTTGGACAACAATAGCGAAAATCGTTCAGAAATTTACAGATCACACAATTCAGAATTCAGAAAGACCCTGCGTTCTTCCTGCTGCACGCCACCGCAATCCCGGTTATACAAGAAGTCAGTAGTTCGACACTTGCTTAATGCTGCAAAGTCTTGCATTCCAGCTACATGGAAGCAAAATGTGCCCCCCTCCATTGGATTGTGGTTGCGCAGAGTGGAAGATAATAAAAAACTGGAAGACTTAGTGCTCACAGCCCAACACAAACAGGACAAACATTCCAAAACTTGGATGTTATGGAATATGTTCATTTTCTCTGACGAAGGCCAGACCTTACTGAATTCTTGAGGGTCACATTGACATAGACCTACTGCGGGGCGAAGCCCTTGCCGCGTCCATTGCGCTTGTGTTAAACAGATACCCACACCACCACCCTCTTTTTCTCTTCTATTTTCTGTTTGTTTCACCCTCAATTTCTTCAACTGATAGTATAGTTTCCAGTTATTTTGAGGCTGTTTTTTCTTTTTTTTCTTTTTTTCTCTCTCCAGTTTGGTCACAGTCCCAGGGTAGTCGGTAGCCCGGTGTCCACTAACCATTTTTTTATAGCAGTATTAAGTATACGTGTATATGTGGTATGGACTGATTCTCAGGTCAAATGGTACAACTTATACAATGAACCAACAGGTCCGTTTCTTTTGTTTGACATATGGTATGCTACCCTCCCTAGAGACTGAATGTGAATCTATGGTAAACCGCTATAGCTGTTGAACTGTTGGATGTGACCACAGTTGTACTGTACCTTTTCTGTACCCCCCTTTCCTTTGTAACTTTCCATATAAATTTATATTTAAATAAATTGACTGCATCCAGGACCAATGTAGCGTAGCTATCTGTTCATAAATGCGGGTAATAGCAGTGGCGACAAAAGAAATTTAAAAAAAGGTAGCACATCAGAACCACAAGGGATACCTGGGAATGACACAGGAAGTTGACGGGAGGGTACCTTAGAGAGAGGAGCGATGGCGGCCTGTGATATCTCTCATGAGGCCAATTTTATCCTTGTGCACAACCGACCAGAGATATGGGACTCTGAATGGCCAGGATACTCGGACAGAGTCATGAAGAGGTTGAAATGGGAGGAAGTGTACTGATTCATGACTCCAAACTGAGAAAATATGTCTGCAAGTGAACAGGAGAACCAAGGTGAGTGCATAAATTGATGTGTGGGTAGCAGGGGTGCACATACATCAGTCGCCCATAGCAACCATACCTGAAAAATAGCAAATGCAGTTTCCTTGGGTAATTGTTTGCTATGGTCAATGATTGCTCCATCCATTATGTTTGTCATTAATTTTTTTCAATAGAATATATTGCAGGAAAGGAGATTTATACAAGATGGAGGTCCTTACGTGACCGCTACAAGAAATAACTCAACGAAGAGAGGTCTGCATGTCGTAGGCCAAACCTCCATGCAGAGGCTTTTTTGTTTTTGAGGTGCACCATTGTGATGCGTCTGTAAGTATATATATATATTTTTGGTATCCAAGAAGCTGCAGGTATTGTCTAATTTTACCTTTTTTTTGTCTTTGTCTCTGGATAATATTGCCCGCTGCAAAAAATGTCAACTTGCTGCAATGTGAACCAGGGCTAAAGCCCCGTACACACGATCGGTTTGACTGATGAAAACCGTCCGATGGATGGTTTTCATCAGACCAACCGATCATGTATGGTACCCATCGGTCTTTTTTCCATCGGTTGTAAAAAATAGAACTTGTTTTAAAATTTTCCGATGGATAAAAAACCGATGGGAATTTTCGATCGTCTATGGGCAAGTCCATCGGTTAAAAAACCCACGCATACTCAGAATCAAGTCGACGCATGCTCAGAAGCATTAAACGTAATTTTTCTCGGCTCATCGGAGTGTTTTACGTCACTGCGTTTGGAACGGTCGGTTTTTTGACTGATGGTGTGTGGCCAAGACTGATGAAAAACAGTTTCATCGGATTTCCGATGGACAAATCCATCGGACGAAAATCCATAGGTTATCCGATCGTGTGTACGGGGCTTAAGGCTCGGTTCACACTGCCACGACTTGGGATCTGACTTGTGAGACTCCAAGTCGCGTGACATGTGAAATCCCATTTTAGTCAATAAGAGCTGTCTTAATTAGTAGTAATGAAGTCGCTCTGACTTTAGAAAAGGGTCCTGTACTACTTCAAGGTGACTTCTATCTGACTTGTGCTTATAGACTTTAATGGAAGTTGCCCCCAAGTCCGATCCTTATCTTAATTGATGCGATTTGGATCCGACATTACAGGAAGATTACCCAGGCATTCCCTGAAGTTGCTTTGAAGTTGCCTCAAAGCTTCCTGGCAAGTCGTGCTGACTTTGAGGTTGCGGCAGTGTGAACCATCTCTTAAAGTGTGTGCTTCAGGAACAAATAACCAGTGATCCTGTCGGTCCCTCTCATTTACTTCTCAAAACTGACCACACTAAGCATGGAAGCACATCCGTGCTAGTGTCGTCAGTTTGCATCTAACTAGAGATACAGACATGCATTGCACAGGCAAGGCATGCCTGTGTCTCTGCAGTCAGATTTGCAGAGACTCCCCCTGGCCAGCACCGCTGCTACAAGAAGGCAGTGACCCATTAGCTAATCACAGCCTGCCTTATGCTGCCAAAGCCAATAGGGGTGTGGACAGTAGAAGATGTTTACAGACGGGTAAAATAATTCCCCTCTGTGTATGTCACACACAGCCAGAAGCACAGAATACGGAATGCTCCTGGAGTTCAACGTGCACAGCAGGGAAACCATTCCCCGCTGTGTCAGATGTCACTGGCAGCCTGCCCCCCCCCCCTCAAACAAGGACATGTCCCCCCAAAACTCCAGCATATAACTCTGAGGAGGCTTTGCTCGCTGGATTAAATAAATAATACTTATTCATATAAAGAACACATATTTTATGTATTTTTCACAGAGGTGCTTTGCATAAATTGGGTTCTCGGATATTTTATGGTAGTTCCTAGATCAGGCTGTACTGCTTTAAAGCGAAATTACACTCACCTCGGCTTCAGCGAAAGTAGTGTCCCCGAGCTCCCCGTCCGTCCGCTGACATCTTTGGGCGCCAGCTTCTGGGTCTCGATTGACGGCTGCTTTCATTGGCCAGGCAGGGATGACATCAATCCCATGCATGTGTGGGAGTTCAGTCAGATTTAGCAGTGCCAATTTTTACAGTGACCTGTGCGTGTACGGCTGACTGTACAAGGGCGAACAGGCAGGTAAGTAACTTTAACCTCTGTTTTTAACGCAAACCGTTAGACAGGTTAATCTTGTTGGTAGCAGGCAGGCTGGTGGGTTGAGCTGGAAATTTTTTATGGTTTTGTTTTACATGCATCCATGTGCTTCTTACTGCGGAGGCCAGTTATAGGTGGAGGCAGTGGCCATTTGTTTGTAAGGTAAGTAACTTTAATGCAGAAGAGACAGAGTATGTCTCTTCTGCAATAAAATTCCTGCCTGTTCATCCATTTTTAACTTTGGCCTAAAGTTCCTCCTTAAACCGATGTCAAAGCAAAATGAATCTTACATCTCTGCCATACATGCATTTTGTCCTGTGTGTATCTCCTAACCACACTGTAAGTACAGAAAAATAAATGTTGCCCTGCTTACCCCATTTGTGATGCATTGCAAAGAACACGGTCCTCTCCTCATCTTCATTCACAACCACGTTTGTGCACAGGCAGAAATCTCAACACTTAGGAGCTCATAAGATTACTGGAAGTATCAATAGATATTTTAGTTTTTATTGAACAGATGGAACAAAAATCTTTTGATGATATATTTAGCAGACCAAAAGGGAGCAAATAATAGACGTTAATTTATGAGGTTTACATATATTTTAAATACAATGTGTGTTTACAGAAGTCCAGGAAACACAGACTGTAAAAATATCCTGACAAAGATTCTAACGTTCGCTGAAGAAATATACAGTTAGGTCCATATATATTTGGACACAGGCACAATTTTAGATTTTTTCAGGTATTTACCAAAACAAATTCAAGCTATAGTTAAATAATGGATATGGGCTGAAAGTGCCCACTCTCAGGTTTAATTTGAGGGTATGTACATCCAAATCAGAGGAAGGGTTTAGGAATTAAAGCTCTTCAGAATAGCCTCCCCCCCCCCCTTTTCAAGGGACCAAAAGTAATTGGACATTTGAATAAAAAGCTATTTTATGGCCAAGTGTGGGCTACTCTTTCGTAATTTCTTCATCAATTAAGAAGGTAAAAGGTCTGGAGTTGATTCTAAGTGTATTTGCATTTGTAATCTATTGCTGTGATCCTACATCATGCGTTCAAAGGAGCTGTCCATGCAAGTGAAACAGGCCTTTGTAAGGCTTCAAAAATAAAACAAATCCATCAGAGAGATAGCAGCAACATTAGTACTAGCCAAATCAACAGTTACATGTGGTACATTCTGAGGAAAGAAGAACTCACTGGTGAGCTCAGCAACATAAAAAGGCCTGGCCGTCCACGGAAGACAACAGTGGTGGATGATTGCAGGATCCTCTCTATGGTAAAGAAAAACCCATTCACAACATCAAGACAAGCGAAGGACAATCTCCAGGAGGTGGGCGGATCATTGTCAAAGTCTACAATCAAGAGAAGACTTCACGAGAGCAAATACAGAGGGTTCAACACAAGATGGAAACCATTCATAAGCCTGAGGAATATAAAAGCCATATTAGACTTTGCCAAAAAAAATCTAAAAAAGTCAGAGATTTCCAGAGGGAAAAGCTTTCTTTGGATGGATAAAACTAAGATTAATCTCTACCAGAATGACGGGAGGAAAAAGGGTGGAGAAGGCTTGGAACAGCTCATGATCCAAAGCACACAACGTTGTCTGTAAAACATTGTGGAGCTTGCAGTGTGATGGCATGGGCATGCATGGCTTCCAGTGGCACTGGGTCATTGGTGTTTATTGATGACAGGAGACAGAAGACAGAAGCCCCCGGATGAATTCTGCAGTATTTAGAGATATACTGTCAGCCCAGATTCAGACAAATGCAGTAAAGTTGATTGGATGGCGCTTCACAGTACAGATGGACAATGATCCAAAACACACTGCAAGAGCAACCCGGGAGCTTTTGAAGGAAAAGAAGGGGAATATTCTGCAATGGCTGAGTCAATCGCCTGATCTCAACCTAATTGAGCATGCATTTCACTTGCTGCAGGCAAAACTAAAGGCAGAAAGACCCACAATCAAAAAACAACTGAAGACAGCAGCAGTTAGAGCCTGGCAAAGCATCAGAAAGGAGGAAACACAGTCGTTGGTAATGTCCATGGGTTCCAGACTTCAGGCAGTCATTGCCAGTAAAGGACTCTCAACAAAATATTAAAAATGAACATTTTATTTATGATTATATTTATTTGTCCAGTTACATTTGAGCCCCTGAAAATGGGGGGACTGTGTATAAAAATGGTTGCGGTTCCTAAAATTTGTACTTGATACTTATGCTCAACCCCTTGAATTAAAGCTGAAAGTCTGCACTTCAAATTCATTTGGATTGTTTCGTTTTAATTTTATTCTGGTGGCATCCAGAGCCAAAAGTATGAAAATTGTGCCTGTGTCCAAATATTTATGGACCTAACTGTAAATACTGTATGCCTATGCTCAAATCTTATATATATATATATATATATATATATATATATATATATATATATATATATATACTGTATAATAAAACACAAGGGGGAGATTTACTGAAACTGGTGCACACAGAATTTGGTACAGCTGTGCATAGTAACCAATCACCTTCTATGTGTCCCCGGAAGCCGGCTGTTCCATCCTCAGTGACACTCCTGCAATTCACCGCAGAGCCGGGATTTCCTTGTGACCCACTGCTGAGACCGTCATCCTGACTAACTGTTACCCACCTTGCTACGCCTGTAATTTATCCACAAAATGTGAGTTCATTCAGTGTATTTACAATTAAAGCTTATGTCAACACTATTGCACTTAGAGGCGCCTCTCTCCTTGTTTCTCTACAGCAATCCCTGAACATGGTTTCTGTTCACCTATGAAGGCAGCCCTGTGCACTGTGGACTTTTTTAACCCCTGTTTAACCCTCCTTTCACCCTGTGTGTACATACAGACTTTTAAAGACTGTGTCTTTCTACACGGATGATCTTATTAATTCTATTTTAGATGTTACACCATATATATATTAATTTATTAATTGTTCTGCGTACTATACATGTTTTTTTGTTTTTTTTGCGCCGTCACTTGTCGTTTAACCATTTCAGCCCCAGAAGATTTGGCTGCTCAATGACCAGACCATATTTTGCGATACGGCACTGCGTCGCTTTAACTGACAATTGCACTGTCATGCGACGCTGTACCCAAACAAAATTGGTGTCCTTTTTTCCCACAAATAGAGCTTTCTTTTGGTGGTATTTGATCATCTCTGCAGTTTTTATTTTTTGCGCTATAAACAAGAAAAGAGCGACAATTTTGAAAAAAAACACAATATTTTTTGCTATAATAAATAGCCCCAAATTTTTTTTAAAAAGAAAATTTTTTCCTCAGTTTAGACCGATATGTATTCTTCTACATATTTTTGTTAATAAAAATCGCAAAAAGCGTATATTGATTGGTTTGGGCAAAAGTTATAGGGTCTACAATAGATAGATTTATGGCATTTTTATTATTATTTTTTTTTACAAGTAATGGCGGTGATCTGCGTTTTTTATCGGGACTGTGACCTTATGGCGGACATATCGGACACTTTTGACACATTTTTGAGACCATTGACAATCATACAGCGATCAGTGCTATAAAAATGCACTGATAACTGTGTAAATGTCACTGGCCGGGAAGTGGTTAACACTATGGGGCGATCAAGGGGTTAACTGTGTTCCCTAGTGTGTGTTCTAACTGTGGGGGGAGGGGACTGACTATAGGAGATGACAGATCGTGGTTCCTAGCTCGTAGGAACTCACAATCTCTCTCTCCTCTCCTCACAGAACTGGGATGTGTGTGTTTACACACGTCCCTGTTCTGCCTCTCGTGCCCGTGACCGCCGGCCACAAGCATCGGCACTCTCGCTGTGCAGCGGCACGCGCGCGCCTGCTATCCCGCTTAAAAGTGCCGACTTACAGCTACGACGGCTTGCGGGGATCGTGTCGACCTGCCGCAGTATAATGATTTACTAAAACTGGAGAGTTCAAAATCTGGTGCAGCTGTTCATGGTAGCCAATCAGCTTCTAACTTCAGTTCAATTAAGCTTTGACAAAAAAAAATGGTAGCTGATTGGCTTCTATGCCCAGCTGCACCATATTTTGCACTCTCCAGTTTTAGTAAAGGCAAATAGGGTGTTCACTTTGTAAGGGAAGTTGCACTTTGCAAGGGAATGCATCGTATCTTTCTCTCCTTGCAGAGAGAAATAAAAGATGTGTAAAAAAAAAAAAAATGAATAATAATAATTATAAATAAATAAAAATACCTAGATCAAGGTTTGATATAGGTCCGTGCCAAGGTTAGTCTTTTGGTCAAGGTCGGGGTCAAAGGTCAAGGTTAGTATTTTTTTTTGGAAAGGATTTTTTTATTTTATTTGTACCAGTGTCAGTTAATGTCAGGTAGGTAGGATAAAAAATAAAAAAAAAAGCAAAATGTGCACTATTGTTTCTGGGCTGCACTACGGGTACAAACAACAACTAACATACACATATGTGGTATCGCTGTGATCGCCAGGAGCAAGAGAATTTATTTTGGGTTGTTCTTTTGTGGAAGGTTATGGTAGTAGCAAGAAAAATACAGCAAAATTTTGAAAAAAAGGGATTTTTATAACAGCTTACCTGTAAAATCCTTTTCTTGGAGTACATCACGGGACACAGAGCGACTTAGTCATTACTAATGGGTTATATAGATTACCTTCAGGTGCTGGCACTGGCCACTTCCAAACCGGAAGTACCCTCCCCTATATAAGCCCCTCCCATCCGGGAGCACCTCAGTTTTGTAGCAAAGCAATAAGTGTCCCAAAAAGAGGGGTGGGAGCTCTGTGTCCCGTGATGTACTCCAAGAAAAGGATTTTACAGGTAAGCTGTTATAAAAATCCCTTTTTCTTTTTCGTACATCACGGGACACAGAGCGACTTAGTCATTACTAATGGGACGTCCCAAAGCAATGCCAAATGAGGGGAGGGATACATAAGCTGGGCGCCATCAGGCATGAGGCTCTTTTGCGGCCTGCAACACACTGCGCCCAAAGGCGACATCCTCCTGACTTCTGACGTCTACCTGGTAGAATCTAGTAAACGTGTGTACTAAGGACCATGTTGTGGCCTTACAGACTTGAGCCAGGGAGGCCTGGCGATGCACTGCCCATGAAGTTCCAACTGCTCTTGTGGAGTGCGCCCTAACTTTGAACGGAGGCGGTCTCCTTTTCAAGCCATAGGCTTGTATTATGACCTGTCGAATCCACTTGGCTAAAGTAGATTTTTGATGCTGCCTGACCCTTTCTGGGGCCTTCCGGCAGAACAAACAAAGTATCCGTTCTACGAATCTGAGCAGTGGCTTTAAGATAAGCTTTAACTGCTCTTACTGCATCCAAAGAATGCAATAACTTTTCCTCTACCGAACTAGGTTTGGGAAAAAGGAAGGAAGAACCACATCTTGGTTCAAATGGAACCTCAATACCACCATAGGAAGAAGGCTGGATGAGGACGTAATACTACTCTGTCCTTATGGATAACCAGATATGGCTCCTTACAGGACAAGGCGGCTAATTCCGATACTCTTTTAGCCGAACAAATGGCTAATAAGAAAATCAATTTCCTGGTGAAAAGAACCAAGGAAATGTGCCGCAATGGTTCAAATGGTTGTTTCTGTAGAACCGACAGAACCAGGTTTAAGTCCCATGGACATATGGGAATACTAACCGGAGAGCTAATACGCATCACTCCTTGTATGAAAGCTTTGACTAATGAATGCAAAGCCAAGGGCCTTTGAAAAAAATATTGACAAGGCCGTCTGACCCTTGATAGTACTCAAGGCAAGCTTCCTATGTACAGCCCACTGTAGGAAGTCCAGAATCCTACCTATTACGTACTTACGTGGATGCCATTTCCTGGCCTCACACCACGTGATGTACGCCTTCTAGATCCTATAATAGATCTGCCTGGATACCTGCTTCCTGGCATTGATCATGGTAGATACCACAGGATTAGAGAGCCCTCTCTTTTTTAGAATGTGGGCTTCAATAGCCAGGCCGTCAAACCTAGGGCTGGTAAGGAAGGGTAGTATATCGGTCCTTGCGAAAGCAGGTCCGGACGATGTGGGAGGGTCCAAGGACTTCCCACTGACATTTTTACAATCTCCGCGTACCATGCCCTTCGGGGCCACGCTGGAGCCACCAGAATCACTGGTTTCTTTTCTACCCTGATTCTGCGGATTAATCGCGGTGGGAATGCATATATCAGCTTGAACTGATCCCAAGGGAACACTAGGGCATCCGAACCGCAAGCTAGGGGATCCTTTGTGCGAGACACAAATCTGTCCACCTTTGCGTTGAATCTGGATGCTAGCAGATCTACATCCGGTGTTCCCCACCGCTGGCATATTGCCTGTAAAACCTCGGGGTGAAGAGACCATTCCCCGGGCATAATTGCTGGCGACTTAAAAAGTCCGCTCTCCAATTTTCCACTCCTGGGATGAAAACCGCGGATATGGCTGTGACATACCTTTCTGCCTATTCCAGGATGCAATTCGCTTCCCTCTGGGCTGCACGACTCCTGGTGCCACCCTGGTGATTGATATATGCCACTGCTGTGGCATTGTCTGATTGAATTCTGACAGGTGACCCTTGGAGTTTGGATGTCCATGCTACTAGGGCATACCGGGCTGCTCGTATCTCTAAGAGATTGGTGGGCAGGGCCTTCTCTGCTTCTGACCACTTGCCCTGGAGAGACCATTGCTCCAGTGCTGCCCCCCAGCCTATGAGGCTGGCATCTGTAGTGACCACCTTCCAAGAAACCGGACTAAAGGGTTTCTCTTTTTCCAGATTCTGGTACCAACCACCAATGGAGGCTCTTGCGAACGGAAGGGGACAGGGACATTGGTAAGTCTAAAGCCTGAACTTTTTTGTTCCAGGCTGACAGTATGGCCCTCTGCAAGTTCCTTGAATGGAATTGACCGTAGGGTACTGCTTCGAATGAAGCCACCATTTTTCCCAGCAGCCTTATACACAGGCGTATGGATGGTTTTTCTTTTTTGTACCCACTAAGTGGGTCAAATCTTTCAAAGACGACACCTTCTCCGGAGGTAAGAAAATCTTTCTCTGATTTGAATCCAGTCTTAGCCCCCAAGTATTCCAGGCTTTTGACTGGTTTTAGGGCTGACTTGTCTCGGTTGATAATGCAACCGTGAGATTCCAGATACTTGATTATCTTGTGAACGACCACTTCTAGTTTTTTTTTCACTGAGCGGTCTATCAACAACAAGTCGTCTAGATATGCCATTATCGTTACACCTTGTGTTCCTAGTTTGGCCAATCGTAGGGCCAGGATTTTTGTGAACACTCGTGGTGCTGTGGCCAGACCGAAAGGTAAGGCTCTGAACTGAAAATGGCGCCCTTCTACTGCAAGGCGTAGAAATTTCTGGTGGGCCGGACAGATGGGAATATGCAAATAAGCATCCCTTATGTCGATCGAGGCTAACCATTCCTGCCCTTGTAGGGTGGTGGCCACCGATCGGATCGACTCCATCCGAAAAAGTCCTGATATGTAGGAACTTGTTTAGCCCTTTTATATTTAATATGGGCCTCATGTCCCCATTTGGTTTGGGGACTGTGACAAGGTTCGAGTAAAACCCGAACCCGTTTTCTTCCAAGGGAACCTTCATGATTACCCTTGGGGCAATAGTTGCTCTAGTGCCAGAAGGAGGGATCCACTCTTCTGGGGATCGCTTGGCACGTTTGACCTTATAAAATGGGCAGGAGGAATGTCTTTTAACTCCAGCCTGTATCCCAGACTTACTGCGGAGATCAGCCATCTCTGATGGTGTCCCGCCAGGTCTCTGTGAACAACTGAAGTCTTCCCCTCACCCGATTGAGTGGGGGCAACCCTTCATGACTTAGGGGGAGGTTTTGTACCTCTCTTGACCCAGGGTTTCTTGTTACCCTGTGATTGTCCCTGATTTCTGCCCCCTGGATTTGACCGCAGAGGCCGTCGGAACTGTTTCACAGCCGATGTGCCAGGGACTGGAGAAGTAGGCCTCTTAAAAGAAGGACTTCTACCCTTGTTCTTAACCGGCAAGAGTGTACTTTTACCGGCAGAAGTTTTCTGGATATATTTGTCCAGATCATCTCCAGATAAGCGTTCTCCATGAAATGGGAAGCTAATCAGCAATTTCTTACAGGGAGCTTCAGCAGACCAGTTTTTTGAGCCATAGAAGCCTACGCATATGTCTACAGACAGCGTAAAGCGGGATGCCTTTTGGATTGTATCCTTTATGGCGTCCACCGCAACACAAGGCTCTAGGTAGGTCAGCTAGGGCAAGAGCCTGCTGATCTGGTAAGTCCCTTAAGACTTGTTTCAACTGATCTTTCATTGCTTGGCAGACTCCAATCGCTGCTACTGCAGGTTGTGTCACCATGCTTGCTGTAGAGAAAGCAGATTTTAGTAAAGACTCCAATTTTTTATCTATTGGGTCCTTGAACATTGGAACATTATCTACTGGACATGTCAGTGATTTATTTACACAAGAGATGGCTGTGTCCACTGTAGGGACCCTCCATTTTTTTTTTTTTTATGAACTTATCCTCCATGGGATAGATCACTGGAAATCTCTTGGGGGGAGTAAATATTTTACAGGATGCTCCCAATCCTGGTAAATAAACCCTTCCAATAAAGGGTGGATTGGGAAGGAACAGACAGTCTGGAGAGCTTTCAGCGACCCCAGCGAGGAGACAGTAGTGGTTGATGGTTCCGCCAGAGGCATTTAAAATGCTGCTCGGACCATGTTAGTCAGAGACTGAACCCATAATCTTTCAGCCTGAGATGCTGAGAAAGGTTCTTCCACTGTTGATTCCTCTATAACTTTATCAACCTCACCTGATCCCCTTCAGGTAGGTCGATCTCTGGGACTGTTCCTCCACTAACAGGCACTCTGCAGGAGGAGACGGAGATCAGACGCGCTTTTCCTGTGACAGGGAAGCAGCGATCAATGCTGTTAATCTCTCTTCCAATCCTCCCAGAGTTGAGGATAAAACCTCCTCTGTTATATATACAGGAGCAGGTGGACTGGGGACAGCCGCAGTACCAGGTACTCCTGCGGGGTTCCTACGGCTACTGACCTCTGAAATTTCAGGGGAGATTGGCGCAGTACAGCATGCCCAAAATCCTCAGAGCCCGACGGAGACCCCTTTCGCTTCTTGGAAGATCTATTTCCAGAGCGTCTGGACGACATATCCTATAAGCACAAAGCTGAGGTATTCCCGTCGTCATACACCAATTTTGCTGGTAATAGTCTAACACAGTTGCTGCTATATACCAGCTGGTGTCCACTAAAGTGCCTTTCTATGGGGATGCCTGCATCAACCGCCTCTGTGTGCCACTGTTTGTTGCTAGCTCTGTTTGCATCCAGCTGACACTTGTACTGTGTCTTTATACAAGCTGGGACGCCTGCACATGCGCAGAAGCGCCGTGGCGCGCATCGAGCGTCATCCACCCGCCCCGCCCCTTTTTTTTCATAGGAGGCGCGTGCACGCGCCCGCGCCCGTGCGCCATTGGCGCCCTTTTCGAAAATCAAACAGGGACTAGGAGCCAGGGCCCTTTTTGCCGGAGGGCCTGTGCGGTGGATGAGCGCAGCAACAGGGCAGAGGAAGTGGATTCCCACAGAGAAACTTACCAACTGCCTGGATCTTTTGACTTGAGAAAACCAAAGATCCACATGACAAGAAAAATGGACCACAGCGGCCTCTAGTGGTTTAACACAGGTACCGCGGTCCTCTTTTCTTTTTTTTTTTCTTGACTACTATTAAAATTTTACATTTTCAGTAGTTACAGGCATACACAGATATTAGCGGGAATACCGTTAGGTAACAGACAGAAAGACAAATTAGGCTTGGGGGTCCCCCAATAGAACCAAGTTCCTGGGGGCCCCCACTTACCTGTTCCCCGCCGCAGGACTCTGTTTGGTCCACAGAAGCCCAAACTTCACCTATCACGGCAGGCATTGTAATTAAACCTTCAGGGACCGGGTTCCCAAGGATTCCACTCCCCTGGACCTGTATAGCACCCTGCACAGACAACATCTTGGTCGTGGGTATGACCAGAGCTCTGGATCCCAGGGTCCAGCCCTCCTAAGAGAGGCATTACAGGCAAAACCTTGCTCTTCTGCTGCAAGGCCCGGGTACCGACCGTTTAGCTATGAAGCTTTTTTGGTGGGATCCGGAACAGCTTACTAAGGCCCAAAAGAACCTGTACGCAAGCCCAGTGAAAACACATGTTACTCTTTGGCCAACACCTTAGACACTGGCAAAAAACTGAGGTGCTCCCGGATGGGAGGGGCTTATATAGGGGAGGGTACTTCCGGTTTGGAAGTGGCCAGTGCCAGCACCTGAAGGTAATCTATATAACCCATTAGTAATGACTAAGTCGCTCTGTGTCCCGTGATGTACGAAAAAGAAAAACATTTTTTACTATTTTGGGTCAGTTTTCCTTTGATAATAAAAAATAAATAAAAATCAGGAGATATCCATTACCATTAACCACCCAATGAAAACCCATTTTTTCCTTAAAAAAAAACATGGTATAATCCCCCTTGATGCACAAAGTAGTTGATGACATGTAAGGTTTTACTAACACATGTCAAAGTTGCAAAATTGTACTTATGCATTAAGATTTGTTTTACCCTTAGGCGCGAAGGGGTTAAGATCCTACAGGACAATTTATTTTATTGGTGAATATTTGTATATATTTTTGTGTCTATGTTATTAATAATAGTTTTCTGCCAACAGAAAGTGAGGGGAAATCTCCCCACTAAGGATACACACCACAAATAAAATCTGACAGATTGATATACTAAAGGCAAATAGGGTGTTTATTTTGCAAGGGAATTTGTCCCAAAGCTTAGTGAATGAGTTGACTTCCATCATCCAATAATGTCCAAGCAAAAATGGTGCATTTTTTTTCCCATTTTTCTTGCACGTGATTGGGTATTCTTCCTAAATGGAACTTCAACACATTCACTAAGCTCTGGGGCAAAGTCCCAAAGTGACAGTTCAACTTCCCATGTACTTTTGCATTTAGTAAATCAACACCATTGCATCCAAGGCAGAAAAAAAAGAGAAAATAAATTGGCTGGAGTTTTTTTTTTAAGCAGTCCATGTACATAAACCCTTAGAAACACTGCACATTAGGACCATTGTTCACTTGCAATATAATGGGGGTTATTTACGAAAGGCAAATCCACTTTGCACTACAAGTGCACAGTGTATTTGAAATTGCACTGAACGTGCAATTGGAAGTGCAGTTGCTGCAGATCCGAGGGGGACATGCAAGGAAAAGAAAAAACAGCATTTTAGCTTGCACATGATTGGATAATAAAATCAGCAGAGCTTCCCCTCATTTCAGATCTACCCCTCAGATTTACAGCGACTGCACTTCCAAGTGCACTTTCAGTGCAATTTCAAGTGCACTTTGCACTTGTAGTTTGCACTTGTAGTGCAAAGTGGATTTGCCTTTGGTAAATAACCCCCAATGTGATTTAAGGGGAGCCACAGGCAGTTCATAGTAGGTAATGTCTATTCAAAACATATTCAAGGCAATAAAAAGGGCTAATGGACATGTTTTCAGATGCATTTGAGTTATATTTGCCATGTGTTTACTATGTACTGACAGTAAGTTGTATGGAACCCGAGTACTAACCTTAACACTACCTTTTGGCATATCATGCCCTTTTGAGTGGTGCCTGCAATAGTGAAATATTTCAATAATGTCAAGCCCTATAAACTCACAATTTTTTTTCCTATTGTTTGAGATATTAATAAAATAATGCAGCCTAAATGTAAGCTAAGGCTATCAGAAAGTGACATCATCATAGTGATGATGTAGCCTCCAGACTCTCCAGGGTAATAGGAGGCTATGTATATTCAGTTCAGGAACATTCTTTTTCTTGCAGTTTCAGTTAGGAGGAAAGATATTGAAGGTTAGACTTAATGGAATGGAGACTGAGCATCTAAAACCAATTTGCCACCTTTACTTAGCATGTTAAAACAAATCTGTGATTTTGAATATCACATTTAGTGTGTACAGGGACTACCTCTAGAATAATAGATTATAGATAGAATAGATGAGATTGGAAGATAAGTAACTTGATTAATTATATCATGTGATGAAACCAGTCAGATACTTTGTCTTTACATTTCTCGTTTTTAGACATATGACCTTATCAATAAGAACTGGAGGAAAAGAAAGTATTGTATGTGACAAAATCAGTTGGCTTCCCTGTTTTTTACTTTAGAATAACAATAACATTAGGCTTCTTGGTTTTTATGCACATAGCTTTGTACTTTATTTTAGACATGTTTGAATAGATCAGCCAGATTTTACTGCTGGAACCAATTTCAGAGACCTCCTGGTGTCAGTTTCTTGTACAACCATACTAAACAATTATTATTGAAAAGTGTCAGTTTATTTTGTGCAGTTCATTGTACAAGCAGTTGAAAATATTCACCAACTAGGACAGATAAATCATAAATTATCACTCTTGATACATACACGAAGCTTATTGACTCAAAACCTACTGTATTTAAATCTAAACTGGAGTTTCTAGTTATTACTTTATAATGTAACTAAAACAACAAACCTCTATATCAGTGGTTGTCAGCTTATGAGCTAAAGGGGGACTCGTATGTGGCCCTTGACATCACCAAAGAGCCACACATTATATTCAATATATGCAATGCTTGAATGGAACGTGCAGAAACTTCAGACCTAATAGAGGAAATGAGGACCAGGGTGTGGACATGCTACATTTTGGCTGGGGAAATGCTGCAGAAGACAATACAAAACTGGGAACATGTTACATGAGGCTAGTAGAGATCAATGTTATTACCCTAATCAGTGTTCCCACTACAGACTCCTGAGGTCTGAGAGTCACACATCATATTCCAAATGGCCACATGCAAGCCTCGGGCCGCAGGTTGGGCAGGTTGGGCACCAGGGCTCTATATGAATAGATTTACAATCCTACATGACAAAAATACCTATCAAAGACAAAATATACAAGAAGAAACATGCTAGATTTAAATATTTACTTCAATCTACTACCATGGATCTTCACTCACGTCCAGAAAAGATGCATGGAAGTACTGCTTGCTATGGCCTACTCACATAGCAGCAACATTACCAAAAAATAGGCGTTCTTTTGATTGACCCACCAAGTTATTGTCACATCTGCAGCTTTGAATGTCTATTTCCCAAAAATTTGCAGGCATGCTGTTACATGTAGTTCCATGGCTTTAACTCTAAGCAAGGTTCTGCTGTTAACTGTTATCCCACAGGACTTCTGTTCAAGACGGGTTATCCACCTGCTGATTCAATTAGCTACACACCAAGCCCAGTCAGGCCATCTCCCTTTCTTTTTAGGCTGGGCTCATTGCCTAAGCAACAGCTGGTGTTCCTAGCACCAGGTTTCCCAGTGACTTTAAATGTTCAAGAAGTTTCCCAGTGTTCTCCATGTTTCCTAGTAGAGAAGATGCCTGGTGCCCCCCAATGCTTTGTTTGCTTCCTAAAAGTATTCCAAGTGACCCTTTGACTCTTAGTGCCCTTTCTGAGAGGATTCCTAGTAATCCCCAGTGAAGAAGATTCCCAGTGTCCCCCAGTGTTTCCTAATGAAGAAGATTCCAAGTGACCCCCACTGTTCCTTGTGTTCCTGACTTTCTGAGAGGCTTCTAGTGACCCTGAAATCCCCCCTTGTTCCTAGTGACTGTTTGCAAGTGTTTTCTATTGTCTCTTCCAGGGTGACCTCTGTACTCCTATTGTTGTTTATGGACCTTGCTTTGTGCACTGGTGTGTAGTCCTGTTGGAACAGGAAGGGGCCATCTCCAAACTCTTCCCACAAAGTTGGGAGCATGAAATTGTCCAAAATGTCTTGGTATGCTGACGCCTTAAGAGTTCCCTTCACTGGAATTAAGGGGCCAAGTCCAAATCCTGAAAAACAACCCCACACCATAATCCCCCCTCCACCAAATGATTTGGATTAGTGCACAAAGAAAGGTCCATAAAGACATGGATCAAAACAGAAAATTCGCTCTGGGACTTTTAGTGAGGTGAGAACAGTTTAGCCAATAGACATAACAACAGTAAATACAGTATAAATTTTTTTTCAAGAAGAGGTAATACATGCATTAATGTCACCAACAAATGCCAATTCATAAGGGATACATGTGCCAATCTTTATCTGGGGGACTGAGAATGACATATACTCTATATTGCAAAAAGTTTTGGGACGCCTGCCTTTACACGCACATGAACTTTAATAGCATTCCAGTCTTAGTCTGTAGGGTTCAATATGGAGTTTGCCCAACTTTTTCAGCTATAACAGCTTCAATACTTCTGGGAAGGCTGTCCACAAGGTTTAGGAGTGTGTGTATGGGAATGTTTGACCATTCTTCCAGAAGCGCATTTGAGAGGTCAGGCAGTGATGTTGGATGAGAATTGTCTGACATACGTACTCATATTTACAGCCAATATCTTTCATGGACAAAGTAAGACCCCTAGGGATACACAATTTCTATCTGTGCCGTGCTTGCCCTCTGTTTGGCCCTTGGTGGGGTTTTGTCTGGCACCGCCTCCTCGGCTCCCCGGCGAAACATCTGCTGCTGCCCTCTGGGAGCTGCACCCCCACTGTTTTGGTATTGTCTAGTGGGGAGTATGGGGTTCCTTGTATCAAGGTCCCTCTTACCATGTGCCTATACAATTTACATTACGCTATACATCCAATTTGTAACTTTTCATCCTAGGTACATTTTACACACATACACCCCTTAGGAGCGAGCTGGGTCTCGAGAATTGCGTCGGGTACACTAGATGCATGTGTGTTATATGATTGCTATTATATATATGTACCATTATTTCATTTACATGTATCCCTTATGAATTGGCATTTGTTGGCGACATTAATGCCTGTATTACCTCTACTTGACTACATTTTTATATTGTATTTACTGTTGTTACATCTGTAGCGGGCATTTAAATTTGGGGGGGAGCATCTGGGTTATTCAACCCGGATGCACTAATTGTTAGGGAGTCTGAGAACCCCTTTTGTGGTTCTTGGAGGACTCTGGTGGTGCAAGGTTCCCTGCGGTCTGCAGATGGCGTTGTCGCCCTGGGCCGGAGTTGAATCCACACCGCAAGACTGCTCCCTTCCTTTCCTGGTGCTGGTACAGCGGGGCGGGGAACCCGCTGTGACGCAAAAGGAGAGGGGATAAAAGGGGTGGACGCCCTTACCACGAGGTGGTCTGAGGGTTCAGAGTTTGGAGTTGGAGGACGCGGCCGCACCCAGGCACCTTCAGCCTGGGTGCTGGCGTTCCGGAGTTCCGGGCCCAGGTGCCCTTGACCTGGCCGGAGCGAGAGATGGAGTCCATCCCAGGCACCTTAAGCATGGGGTGAGGTACTATGGCCAAGGCCTGGGGCCCAGTAACTTTGACTGGGTTCCGCGAGGGTGGAGGAGTCCGAGGGGCCCTAAGGTGTTGGGACCCTTATCTGAGGTGAGGAGGCCGGGGAGTGTAACCCTTCCGGATAGCCCGATACAGCATTAATCCGGTGACGGCGGGGCCTCTGGTAACTCTCTTGGAGGGATGTCTTCCCCCTGACAGGGGCTGCAGCGTAGCGAAGGTAACTCCAGTTCCTGTTCATTAGAGTCGCTGGAAGAGACTCTGAAGCCAAAAAGTAAGTTTTACAGCCACTGTGCTTAGCAACCGTTGGTGAAACCTCAAAGGTTTAGTTTCTTTGAGGATTGTGCCTTGACCTACTCCCCACCAATACTGAACTGTTCTATGGGTCTCAAACTGTCTGCTCGCAAATGACTATTTGTTTGCCGTTATGGAATAAATAAGTGTTGGACCTTTTCAGTGTGCGGTACTCCAATTACTGGGAGCAAAGGGGGTTATCAGCAGAACAGACTTGGCTCTGAGCGTATACACAGCCCGAAGGTAAGCTGGTGCTGGCCTTCACCTCTATATGCTGTAATCTAGAGGACATGGGCCGTGGCGCACCTCGCTCTCCCCTTCAAGGTACCCCTAGACCGGAGCCAGAGTAACCGCTAAAGAAGAAGAGAGAGGGTGAGGCCGCTACACATCTATTGGCTAAACTGTACTTACCTCACTCAAAGTCCCAGGGCGAATTTTCTGTTTTGTTGTATATTTCAGGGATGGAGGTGTGTCACTGGCGACACCAGACCTTTCTCTTTTATCTATAAAGACATGAATGAGCAAGTTTGGTGGTGGAGGAACACGACTGGTCTGCACAGAGTCCTGACCTCAACCCGATAGATCACCTTTGGGATGAATTAGAGCGGAGACTGCGAGCCAGGCCTTCTCGTCCAACATCAGTGTCTGGCCTCTCAAATGCGCTTCTGGAAGAATGGTCAAACATTCCCATACACACACTCCTAAATCTTGTGGACAGCCTTCCCAGAAGTGTTAAAGCTGTTATAGCTGAAAAAGGTGGGCCAACTCCATATTGAACCCTACAGACTAAGACTGGAATGCTATTAAATTTCATGTGCGTGTAAAGGCAGGCGTCCCAATACTTTTTGCAATATAGATTATATGTCATTCCCAGTCCCCCAGATAAAGATTGGCATACACTGGAACACACTCATGGCCAATCCAAGCACACAGCAGTTTTGTAACCTCTTTTCAATTTCTCTCACTTCTAAATAACCTCTTTAGCCCTACCAAACCTTTTTCATGTGCTGACCCACCAAAATACCCTGGCAAACACCGACACAATTTACTCCCAAAGACTGCTCAACACAAATGACAGCTCCCCGTTCCCATCAAGAAATATCATGTCCTTTTTTTACATTCTTCAGTGAGGACCAGGTGCTGTAATTCGCGGCATGCACTCATCAGGAGCAGATTGTTGGGTTTTTCGTTGGGTTGGATGGTGTTGTTCATTGCAATTGACATGGATTTGCATGGCTAGACGACATGATTGATGATTAATTTACATCATTGGACATTTTGGGTTCTTTCGTTTTCAATTTTTAAAGTCATAACATGTGTGCGTTTATTTACTACTTACATTCTTTTTGTGAATGAGTAGGGAAACCAAGTACTCTATGCTCATTCACATAAGGAGGCAGTATCTGGGGTCTTTCCTTAACATGAGGTGTACCCTCTCCAATTTAAAGACATGTGGCTTAGTATGGTTCAAGAGGGGCCGTACGCTTGCACCCCTCCCCCTTCTTGACAACCAGGCGTCAAGCTCAAATAAGGGACAGGCATGGATTCTGGAGAAACACCATTTTTTCTTTGTTATTAGGATGCTATCAGCCACCAGACCAGTTAACAAAAGATACAGATGTTAAATGTTTCCCCTCCCACTGCAGCTGGAGGTTTGGACATTCACCAAACCTCAGAAAAGCCAAAATTTTACCTGAACCAGGGTTTGGACTAAACAGGCAACTTACACCTATTCTGAAGTTTCAAATTTCTGCCCCAAAAACTGATTTAAATCTTTTTATTGCTTCCTGAATTGTCAATTCCTTCTGTAAATGTATTGGATGCTCTTCAAATCCTCCAAAGTACTATTCAGCTGCTAAGTTTCTCTGTTTACGCAAAAAAAATTGTTGTTCATAAATTTACACAAGATCATGTTCTTAGTACATTACTGTAAATTTGCTTCCCATTTTTCCTGGAAATAAATATACACTTCTTTTATATTTAAAAAAATGTGGTGAAAGCCACCATAGAACAGATCTTTCAATTTATGCAATATTTTACCATGTTCCTTTTTCTAATGCCTTATCCTGCAGTATTCCTTATGCTTATTTTGTATTTTTTCAACATTTCTTCCTAAAACCTTTTAAACCTGTTTTCTCATCCATTCAAATAATTTTCTAATGGAGTCAAAAAGGGGAGGAAGTGAGCCCCAAAATTAACTCAAACTTTTAAACAGAACTGGTGTCACCGGGTTTCACTTTATAAAGTAACTAAAAACAGCACATTTTTATAAATGTCTTATACTACAGAAATCTATAGGCAGCCCCTGAGTTCAATTCATCCGACTCCTACTTACAAACGGAAGCAGGCAACAGGAAGTGAGAGGAAATGTAAGCCTAGGATGGGAAAATCACTACTGTAAAGCCCTGTACACACGATCGGATTTCCTATGGATTCTAATCCGATGGATTTTTCCTTCGGAAATCCGATGAAGCTGACTTCCATCAGTCTTGCCTACACACCATCAGTCAAAAATCTGACCGTTCCAAACGCCGTGACGTAAAACACTCCGACAAGCCAAGAAAAATTAAGTTCAATGCTTCTGAGCATGCGTCGACTTGATTCTGACCATGCGTGGGTTTTTTGTCCGATGGAGTTCCACACAGACGATCGGAATTTGCTATCGTTTTTTTTCCCATCGGATACATTTAAAACATGTTCTATTTTTTCTCATTGATGGAAAAAAGACCGATGGGGCCCATACACGATCGGTTTGTCCGATGAGAAAAGTCCATCGGACTGTTTTCATCGGTAAAACCGATCGTGTGTACACGGCATAAGAGTCATCATTCGAAAAAGGTGTCTCCACCGAAGCTTTATCACCAATCCTTGTTTCACGAAAATCCAAAAGTTTCAAAATCCAATTGTCATTGGGACAGAAAGTGAGGTGAAATCTTTTGAACAGAAGCACAGATTGCAAAACAAACATTACAGGGGTGTTAACCCTTCCCTATGCTGTCCAAAATAATAATAATATTATCTACAGTGTCTGTAGGTATTCTGAATATCTCCTAAACTTTAGGAGATATTTAGAGTGCATGCAGCCGGTCGGTGCCAACACCGGCGCATGCGCTCTGAAGGTCCGGACCTTCAGAGCCCATGCCGTAAACGGTGGCTTCCGCGTGCATGCGCAGAAGTGATGCCACCGCGCCCCCGACCACTCATGTAGCCAGAGCCCACAAACCCAGAAGGAAGACCAGGGGAAGATGTCAGCGGTGACAGCGTGGCGCTGGAGGGCTCCGTTCTAAGGTAAGTTTTTCATAATGTGCTAGTATGCGATGCATACTAGCTTATTATGACATTGCTTTGCAGGAAATGTTTTTATTTTTTAACCAACTGCAGTTTACTACCGCTTTAAGAACAAACCTACAGAACTTGTTTGTAACCTGGGGACTGCCTGTATATGTGACTACCACAGTTCTATACTACAAAATTTTCAAAAATCAAAATATATAAACTAAAATATGCTGAATTAACTAATTTTTACTTTATTATACTACAAAAACATTTAAAACCATTCAAAGCTACCTGCTTATTTTCCTTATAAGCCTCTAAAAACAAAATGGCACAGGAAGTACTGCTTATCTACTTATACAACAGCATTGTTACAAAAAAAAAAAAAAATATGCAATACAAAGCAAGTCTGATATATCATAATCTGTACTCAACTAATTGTAAAGGATAGAAATACTAACTCCCCTTCCACTTTCCAAAATTCAGTCTAGGTTTTACACACAGCATGAACCTAGAGCTCTAAATGAATGCATTAATGAATCACTGAAGTGAAAATAATTTACAATTCAGTAAGCATAGCCCATATAGATTGATATCTCAAGTCTGGCAACCAACTTCTGTATGGCATGACTTTCCACCTGCAGATGGATATATAAGGTGTATTACATGAATATTTCTAGAGTTCTATTTTTAGCAAATCACTTTAACATCTGGATATATTTTTTTTTACATAGATGGAGAGTAGTGATGAGCAAATATGGCCAGATTCAATTCATGGGAATGATCAGGAAACTCATAGTAAGGGTCCATACATACTGGCTTAAAAATCACTGCTTCTACAGGAGTTTTGCATTTTGCCTTTAGAAGGAGCTCAATGTTATCCTATGTGTCCATGAACATTAGGACACTTATGCCGTGTACACACGATCAGTTTTACAGATGAAAACAGTCCGATTGACTTTTCTCATCGGACAAACCGATCGTGTATGGGCCCCATCGGTCTTTTTTCCATCGGTGAGAAAAAATAGAACATGTTTTAAATTTATCCAATGGGGAAAAAAACGTCACGGCATTTAGGACGGTCGGATTTTTGACTGATGGAAGTCAGCTTAATCGGATCCATCAGATTAGTACAGGGCTTTAGAGTCATATTTTAGGCTCAGCGTTTAAAGGCAAAAAAAAACCTTCTGTTTTGCGTTTTTGAGAGCAGTTTTCTGGCAGAAAAAATGCTGAATGCTCCTAAACTCTCCTAAAAGCATCTAAACTCTTTTTTCTGCCAAGGGAACTGGCTTTTTTTTTAATGCAAACCTCATCTAGCAGAGATGCCAGAATTGAGCAGTTGAACTAGTAGACAGAGTAGAACAGATATAAAATCAGAAGGTTTATATGTCAAAGCAAAAAAAAGCTGATCTTCTTTTAGTACTGTCACGGTCAGGGGTCCGACACGGAGTCCAGTAGTTATAGCAGTAGGAAGGCACCCACTGACCAGCTGGATAAGTACAGAATCACTCTGGCAGTTGACATAGACTCACCTGAGATGCGGAGTCTAAGTACTAACCAGTGTTTACCAGAACTCCTGATGTTGGAGATGGGTTTTGCTGCCTGTTAGTACTAGGTCGCAGTCCTCAGGAACAATTTTAAATAGTTTTTTGTAGAAAAATAATGTAAAAATGTGTAAACCATGCATGATACTGTTATTCTTGTTATTATATATTTTTGTAGTATATAGCTGTGGCAGTCACATATAGAGGTTTGTTGGTTTTAGTTACAAACTATCACTGTATTCAAGGAAACGGCAATGTGTTAAGGAAAGATCTGACATTGTAAGCACATAAACATGATGCCAGAAGTCTGCTTCACTATTTCTTAAATAGCAGCTGTAACGGGAAGGCCCGGGGAACCCAGAAGCTCTTAGAAAGTATGAGATACCCTTGCTTCAGCTTCCCCAATGCCTCTTATGTGTAAACCACCCTGTGTCTCACTTGGGGCACAGGGTGCAGTATTGGTTGAGTGTATAAAAAGTTACAGTGTTTCTCAATAAAAGTCAGTCTATCCTGGAAAGATACAGAGTGCGTCTCGTTCTTTCGGAAGGATTAATTCCTATGGGAAGGGGTCATCTGACTGTGGAGGATCGACAGCGAATGTGTGTCCAGGAGAGGGAAGATATCTAAAATGGCGTTAACCCCTTTCATATTTGGGGGTGTCGTTACATTGGTTGGCAGCGGTGGGATTTTCCCTCCAGTTCCTGGGACACTCCAAACCACCACAGTGAATGACCAGCTATGCAGCCTGCAGGAAAGCCACACTGAAAGACCTACTTGAGAGCCGTGGAGGGACCAGTGGGACAAAGAACAAGGCCACCTTTATCAGGGAGCTAGCCGAGATGGACCAGAGGGATGGTGATGCAGGACCCCGGTCAGTTGAAGATTTGTTTCAGCAACGAGTTCGACAGCGCTTGGCACTATATGGTGCTAACCCATCAGAGACCGCCATACAGGAAGCCATTAGAGGCATCCAGCTGCAGGATACGCAACAAAAGAGAGAACTAGAGCAACAGCATGAGCGGAGAATGGCGGAAATACGGCAATCGGAGATCGCCTACAGACAGCTGCTAGAATCTGCTCAGCAGCAGGGTGGTGCGACCTGTGCCTGGGACTATCAGGAAATACCAGTGGACAACTCTGGAATTCTGGCTGAAGAATCGGCAGTGGAAAATCTGAAGATTGCCATCCCTAAAGCCGAAGTGGATGATATGGAGTTCCAGGGAGCTAGCCTGGCTGAAGAATCGGCAGTGGAAAATCTGAAGATTGCCATCCCTAAAGCCGAAGTGGATGATATGGAGTTCCAGGGTGCTAGCCTGGCTGAAGAATCGGCAGTGGAAAATCTAAAGATTGCCATCCCTAAAGCAGAAGTGGATGATATGGAGTTCCAGGGAGCTAGCCTGGCTGAAGAATCGGCAGTGGAAAATCTGAAGACTGCCATCCCTAAAGCCGAAGTGGATGATATGGAGTTCCAGGGAGCTAGGGCAGTTGGCTCATCTCCCCAGCCACAGATTACAGAAGGTATGGACTTAATGAACTGTTCAGAGGATGTTATGGATTATGCATAGCCTGCTCAGGTACTGGCAGCAAGACAGAATACTGCAGACCCCTGCTCTACACCCGTGGCAGTTTTGGAGGCCCGAGGTGAGAAGGTGATGGTTCCTCTTTCCAAGTGGATTTCAGAGATGCAGGGAGGAGAAGCAGCCCTTTTCCCTCCCCAACAGTTAGCCAGAGCAGATGGTGTGGAGTCCCCAGCAGAAGTGCTGGCAACAGGGCAGAGTGCTAGCAACCTCTGCCCAGCACCGGAAACAACTGTGGAGTTTCAGGGAGCCGGGGCAGTTGGCCCCTCTCTCCAGCAACAAGCTGAGGGGGTAAAGCTTTTACCCCCAGCTGAATCACAGGCAGCAGGACAGAATATTACTGGCCTCTGCACACAACTGCAACTTGAGCGGAGATCAGTGGATGGGACTGCGGTCTCCACTCACAGCAACCCAGCAGAAGAGCTGGCAACAGAGCAGAGTGCCGCGGGCCTCTGCTCTCAACTAACAGAAGAGGGAGTTCCTGTGGTACTGGATGGGACTTCGGTCCTCACTGACACAACCCCAGAAAATGGTGTGAAACTGAGACAGGAGGATGTCAGCCTTGCTTTGCAAGCACTGGGGGATTTTCACCTACCACAAGTGGATGGGACTTCAGTCTCCACTTGTATACCTCAGGGATGCTGGGCAGTTGGCCCAGATCCCCAACAGCATGACGGACTGAGCCCAGTCACCCTGTCTTCTCCCCAGCGGTGGGTATGTTCTCTGAGAGAGGCAGAGGTTGGCTGGGTAAGTAATGCTCTGTTTGGAGCAATTTATTTGGGGTACTGTGTGGATACCAGCATTAGAAGAATGGAACTATGGACTAACTTCGGAATCAACCCGTCTGGGGTCGCCTCCTGTGTTAGTCTCCTGCTGAAAAGGGAGAGATGTAACGGGAAGGCCCGGGGAACCCAGAAGCTCTTAGAAAGTATGAGATACCCTTGCTTCAGCTTCCCCAATGCCTCTTATGTGTAAACCACCCTGTGTCTCACTTGGGGCACAGGGTGAATGAGAACCCCACTATGATCTGTGATAATCAGATTCAATGCAGTATATATATTGTATATAGATTGGATATATACTGTGTGTGGGTTGTTTATGTAATACTTGAGGGGGGGGGGGTGATTTACATTCTACTGTCTAGTGTGGCTTGTGGTAATTAAGTCTGTAATTATGGGGGAGCTTGTTATGTTTCTATTGTGTAAAGTCTTTTGATAATGGGAACTAAGCCTATAATTATAGGTTGGGGAACTAGCAGACAGACAGGTTAATTGAAGAAATACTGATGAGTCACCTGCCTGCTTGTGTATGCTACAAATCCTTTCATTATGTGAAGTCGTTTGATAATGTTTTGGGAAAACAAAAGCTAACCTGTTGTCGTCTAAGAGGTGTCAAAATAATGTGTATTGGGCCTTGTTATGTTGTGGGTGGAGCTGGACCATTGTTCATTTAGATTAATGCAGTATTGGTTGAGTGTATAAAAAGTTACAGTGTTTCTCAATAAAAGTCAGTCTATCCTGGAAAGATACAGAGTGCGTCTCGTTCTTTCAGAAGGATTAATTCCTATGGGAAGGGGTCGTCTGACTGTGGAGGATCGACAGCGAATGTGTGTCCCCGAGAGGGAAGATATCTAAAACAGCGTTAACCCCTTTCATATATGGGGGTGTCGTTACAGCAGCTCTGGGTCGTGTCAGGGCACCGACTTGCCTAGGATGCTCTGTGCTCTAACCATTAAAGCTTTTGGCAGGACTTGGAATTATATGAAACTTCAATGTCCATTAAACTGCTATCGATGACATATGTATTGGAAAAAAGTCAGGGTTTAGATATTAAACAAGTTACTTGAAAAGGGTATATTATTGCCCAGTGCTAACGGCAATTAGCTGAAATTATGAGTTTTTCCATAACAGCTTCTATCTTAGGGTGACCATACACAAGTGAAGTTTTTTTAAAATACACTGACAATTTTACTAATGCAAAGGCTAGGATGGACATATGCAGTCAGATTTTCCCTGGTGGCTGCTTCTTTGTTCAGTTACCGTATATACTCGAGGATAAGTTTTTCAGCACATTTTTTTGTGCTAAAAATGCCCCCCTCGGCTTATACTCGAGTCACCTTTTTGCGCCTGATCTCCCGGATTTTGAGGACCCGGTACCGGCCGGTCGTAGGTCTTCTGGACCCCAAACTTGGCACACATGTAGCCCCACTCTACAAGTGTGCAAAGTTTGTTGTCCGGGGGGCCTACGGCCGGGGAACACCAATTTTTCAAAGCCAGGCACCCCTTCTATAGACTCCCATGTTAAACGGTCATTTCTCCGGTGATTTTGGGCACCCGGTACCGGCCGTTCGTAGGTCCCCTGGACCCCAAACTTTTAAAGCTGGGCACCCCTTCCATAGACTCCCATGTTAAACTTCAGTCTAGTCATGGACACAGTGAGGCATGGACACAGTGAGGCATGGGCACAGTGAGGCATGGGCACAGTGAGGCATGCACATGGACACAGTGAGGCAAAGTGAGGCACAGTGAGGCATGCAGATGGACACCCTAGGCTTATACTCGAGTCAATACGTTTTCCCTTTTTTTGTGGTAAAATTAGGTGCCTTGGCTTATATTCGGGTCGGCTTATACTCGAGTATATACGGTACCTATTATATAAACATTACATTTTTTTTACAAAGTTAATGGCCACATTGACATTCCATTTGTTTTCAAATTAACTGTGCTACAAAAATTATCTTTAGTGCATTTTCAAATAGTACATAGAACTGGCTGCCCAAATGGGAATCAGATGTAGTAAAGGACGTCTTATTAACAGTATAAAAGGCATTTTTGTATATGGTTGAATCTTAGGTTGATGAAAGATACCCCATACATTTTGCAAACAAATCATTGTATGCTCCTGTCTTTATAAATCATGCAGTTATACAAAACTCATCTACCAATATTCATAACTCTAACATGGGCATATTTCATGTACTTCCAATAATTTCCTACATAGATCCAAATGGTTCCTTCTCCATGTCCACACTAAAGCCTGGTACACACTGTTATGCCCCATACACACGATCGTTTTTCATGCCGTTAAAAATGCAATTTTTAAAAATGGGCATTAAAACCGATCGTGTGTATGCTCCAGAGCATTTTTAACGACGTGAAAAACGGGCATTCAAAATTTCGAACATGCTCTATTTTTTCACGTCGTTTTTCATGTCATTTTTTTTAACGACGTGAAAAACGATAGTGCGTATGCTTTTACGAGGTGAAAAAAAACGCGCATGCTCAGAATCAAGTATGAGACGGGAGCGCTCGTTCTGGTAAACTAGCGTTCGTAATGGAGATAGCACATTCGTCGCGCTGTAACGGACTGAAAAGCACGAGGCTGAAAAGCGCGAATCGTCGCTCAACAAACTTTACTAACATGAAGGGTGGCGCCATCCGAACGGAACTTCCCCTTTATAGTGCCTTCGTACGTGTTGTACGTCACTGCGCTTTGCTTGAACGTTTTTTTAAATGATCGTGTGTACGCAAGACAGGCTTGAGAGGAAACATGAAAAAAACGACGCGAAAAATGACGGTTTAAAAAATGGCATGAAAAACGATCGTGTGTACGCTGCATTCGTTTTTTTCCGTTCAACCCAGTGGGTTGAACAAAAAAACTGTCAGCTCCGGTCAAAGCCACTATACTAACCATGCTAAGTTAGTATAGTGATCTCCCCTGCTGAGCTAT
This sequence comes from Rana muscosa, assembly GCA_029206835.1. NCBI lineage: Eukaryota > Metazoa > Chordata > Amphibia > Anura > Ranidae > Rana > Rana muscosa. The sequence continues at coordinate 740,044,365 of CM055118.1, forward strand.
TGTGTTCTGACAGGGGGGTGGCCCTCCCGTAAGAACACTCTCATCAGCGCTCTCAGCCATTGGCTGAGAGCGCTGATTAGGCGTCCGTCGGCTGCTGGTTTACTAGCATGCACGTCGGACAAAAGCCGGCCAAATAGCTGGCTTCTGTCAGACAGACCAACATACACACGGACCGACATTCAGCCCGTGTGTACCCGGCTTAACTGTATACCTGAAACCACTTTATTTGTACATTGGTCAATGATTCCTTCTTTTACAATAACTGACATTCATATTCTGCAAAAATTACTGCTCAGCTTTATAAACCCACCCAATCCAGCAAATATGCCTGGATTTGCCTACCCTTAAAAGATATGCCCTATAGCATTTTAGATTTTTCTCTTTTATGAATATACAGAGTGTGTTATTCAAATTGTCAAGGTGGTTTATGTAGCGGCCTCACCTCTCTCCCTTGCTTTATCGGTTATATGGCTGTTGTCTAGGGGTACCTGGGGGAGAGAGATGATACACACCATGGCCCATGTCCTCCCGTAACCAGGAGGTAAAGGCCAAAGATTGGGCGTTTGTGTAGGTGTCCTAGAGCCAAGTCCAGTCCTTCGTCCCTGACTCCTTTGCTTAGTAACCCAAGTTCCACACAGTGAATAGGTACAACTCAGTTTTATTCTTCTTGCCAAGCAATAAAACAGTCTTTCTCCTTTTGAATAATGGGGGGACAGATCGAGGCACAATCCTTTCCCTTCTTGCTGCTGCCCACTGTGCTGTCACCAGTGGTGGATAGTCACTGCCACTGACTAGGTAATTTAGAACGTGAATTTACCTTCTCTCACTCTGCCCCTGTCAGGGGAAGAAATACGTCCAAGGGAGAAATGGAGGCCTCTCCGTCACTAGCGATGCTGCGCTGGACTGTTCTGAGATGTTACTGCGCACCAGTCCTCACGAACTCAGACACGGGCACCCAAGGCGTTAGGGCCCCCTCGGATTCCTCACCCTTGCGGAACTCAGTCTAAGGTACTGAGCCCCAGGCATCCGCCATAGTACCTCACCCCAGGCTAAAGGTGCCTGGAATGGACTCCATCTCTGCTCCACCTAGGCCAAGGGCGCCTAGGCCTGGAATACCGGAACGGCAGCACCCAAGCTGAAGGTGCCTGGGTGCGGCCACGTCCTCCGACTCTCTCCCTAAATCAGGGCCTCCGCCCCTTTTATGACCTCTCCCTTTGCATCACAGCGGGTTCCCCGCCCCGCTGTACCAGCTCCAGGGGAGGACAAAAAGGCACGGTTCACGGTGTATGTTCAGCTCGGGCCCAAGGCAACAGCGCCACCCAGGGACCCCAAGGAACTTCACACCACCAGAGTCCTTACAAATTCAAATACCCGCTACACTCTCCCCCTGGTGATTTGACACTGGTCCCCAGTGTCTGGTACAAACTCACACCCCACGAAAGGTGGTGTCATAAGTTCAGCCCAGAAACCAAACTACACAATTTAACCCTGGATTGTGCCATGACCTGATTGGGAAAGGAATACAACTATAAAAATTTTCAATAAAACACTTTAAATATCTCACACATTTACATTCCTCCCACTGACTATCTGAAGACCACCCACTCTCAGTAGTCTTGACAGACGAATCTCCTGCAGAGGGGAAAAAAAGGACATACATCCTACCAACATGTGTGTTTGCTTGAAATGAATGAGTTTATCCAAGGAGAAACCCATTCACTTCAATAAGTGCTGCATAATGTCAAAAAAACAAACAATCGTTGCGCAACACTGCCACCTAATGGCAGTGCCGCGGTCAAGACACTCATTACTTCCAGATGAACTTTCCGCTTGAACATTTTCTCTGTGACCCTACACTATCTAAAACCCAAAGTCACTGATTCTTGTGAGTGTCAGAAGAAGAAAAGGGAGAACAAACAAAAACAGCTCCCATATCTCCAAAGAGTAGGATTGCCCAAATACAATAAAAACTATGGCACAGTCTCTGTGTTCTGGAAAAGGCACTCTGGAAAGTTCAGCAAGGAATGAAAAGAAACAAACAAGAGTCCTTTTCTCTCTTCTTCTCTTACAGGTAAAACCTTGGATGAGGCAATGATATAGGCTTCAAACGATCATCAAAAGCCTCCACATGGTACTCAACACTCTTTCCTTCTTTGCGACAGATCACCACTTTGTCCGCATGAATGTGTCTTCCCAGCATCCACTTAGCCTTACAGTCCTGAAACTTCTTGGTGACCGTTGGTGAATAGGAAAGGTACCGCCGTGCTTGCTGTACCTTCAGTTTGTCCCAGACAAAGGCATCATACCATCTTTTCCGGAAGACCTCCACCTCATAGAGCAGTTCCCGAGGCAGATACGGGTATTCCCACCCATATTCCTGAGCAACCTTCTGGCCAAAGAGACGTTGCAGCCTTGACAAAGGGGGCATAGTAGCTCGGTCTCCTTCTCCGGGTGGAACAATCGCTTCTGGATGGCGAGGTGCGTTCACCACCTCGGTAGACCTGGGCCTAGGAGCCCGCAGTGATTGACGTTGCACTCCCAAAACAGGAGCGGGCGAAATGGAGGTTGAATCCAGAAGGGGAACTCCAGACAGAGGACTAGATTCCTCCCTCAGCGCCGGGGCCTCCACCCGAGGTGTACTATCTCCAGTAGACATAGGCAGGTCCCTCGTAACACGGGCCAAGGGTAGCTTCATTCTGTCCCATCCCTTCTGTTGGAAGATTTCGTCTATCTCCCCATCATCGCCATTGTCAGACAATGAATCCAGGTCAGAGGTGTCGTAGCACTCTGCGGGCAGATAATTCCCAGTCACGAAACTATCCCCCTTGACGGCCTCTACCGACTATGGGCTTCCGCCACTTTCTACCACACAGACAGTCCCAACCCCTGGCTCACCTGGGCCTTTTGAAGAATAGGGATGTCCAGGACTTTTCCTACGGGAGCCATCCAGGCCAGGCAAGCAGTGGGGCGAAGCTCTTCCACGACCACACAAGGCCATCACTAGGCCGACTTTCCTCTTCGGTGGCCGGAGCAGGGAGCTGCTGGTGACCGAGGCAGCATCCTCGGATTTTTCTCTTTTCACCTCTGTTTGGGCAGTCACTTCGCCCGGATCAGTGCGCATGGGGAACGCACCAGCATCGATCTCTCCCTCCGGAGTGGCAGTCCCTGTGAGGTAGTTGAGGTGGAAAGCCCGAGGCTTTTCTGTGGATGGTTCCACCTCGAAGACGAATTCTTTACAGACCTCACAGTGCCCAAACGGCTTCAGCTGGACCACCAGTCCTGAACAGCTGGGACAGATCACACCGAGGGCCTCCATGTCTCTGCAGGTGTACAGAGCCAATCGCCCCCGGGGCCTTAGTCTTATCCCCGTATCCATGATCGGAGCAGCCAGAGAAGACATATCCGCGAAGGAAGGAACAGAAATCCACGGAGCACTTGAAGCCATCCTCTCTCTTTGCTGCTCAATTGCGCACTGACCCACCTGCGCCGGAATCTCCACGTGCGTACCTCCACGTGGCCAGACTCCTCCCACGTTCTGCACTTGTTTGCAGGCTTTTCCCTTGCCCCGCCCACGAACTCTGCAGTTGTGAGTTGCCTCGTGGCACGTTGGCCAATATGGCCGACCTACTCGGAACTCCTCTGGGCAGCAAAGTTCAAATTCAGACACCATACACATATCCCGGACACGATGCCCCCACATGTAGCGGCCTCACCTCTCTCCCTTGCTTTATCGGTTATATGGCTGTTGTCTAGGGGTACCTGGGAGAGAGAGATGATACACACCACGGCCCGTGTCCTCCCGTAACCAGGAGGTGAAGGCCAAAGATTGGGCGTTTGTGTAGGTGTCCTAGAGCCAAGTCCAGTCCTTCGTCCCTGACTCCTTTGCTTAGTAACCCAAGTTCCACACAGTGAATAGGTACAACTCAGTTTTATTCTTCTTGCCAAGCAATAAAACAGTCTTTCTCCTTTTGAATAATGGGGGGACAGATCGAGGCACAATCCTTTCCCTTCTTGCTGCTGCCCACTGTGCTGTCACCAGTGGTGGATAGTCACTGCCACTGACTAGGTAATTTAGAACGTGAATTTACCTTCTCTCACTCTGCCCCTGTCAGGGGAAGAAATCCATCCAAGGGAGAAATGGAGGCCTCTCCGTCACCAGCGATGCTGCGCCGGACTCTTTGGAGAAGTTACTGCGCACTAGTCCTCACAAACTCAGACACGGGCACCCAAGGCATTAGGGCCCCCTCGGATTCCTCACCCTCGCGGAACTCAGTCTAAGGTACTGAGCCCCAGGCATCAGCCATAGTACCTCACCCCAGGCTAAAGGTGCCTGGAATGGACTCCATCTCTGCTCCACCTAGGCCAAGGGCGCCTAGGCCTGGAACACCGGAACGCCAGCACCCAAGCTGAAGGTGCCTGGGTGCGGCCACGTCCTCCAACTCTCTCCCTAAATCAGGGCCTCCGCCCCTTTTATAACCTCTCCCTTTGCATCACAGCGGGTTCCCCGCCCCGCTGTACCAGCTCCAGGGGAGGACAAAAAGGCACGGTTTGCGGTGTATGTTCAGCTCGGGCCCAAGGCAACAGCGCCACCCAGGGACCCCAGGGAACTTCACACCACCAGAGTCCTTACAAATTCAAATACCCGCTACATTTACAACACTTAAAGTGGTTCTAAAGGCTCAAGGTTTATTTACCTTCATGCATTCCATGCATGAAGTTAAACAACCTTTTGTGTGCAGCATCCTCCAGCCCTCCCTTATACAGTACTTACCTGAGCCCAATAAAGCTCCAGCTATATGCACGAGAGCCTCGACTCTCCCTCCTCATTTGCTAAAACAGCGTCAGGAGCCATTGGTTCCTGCTGCTGTCAATCACAGCCAGTGAGCCAATGAGAAGTGAAAGGGACAAGCCGCAGCTCTGTGCGTGAATGGACACACAGAGAAGCGGCTCAGGATTGAGCCTGCTCGGGTGCCCCCATAGTATGTTGATTGCTCTAGGGGCTCTCGGCAAGAGGGAGGGGCCAGGGGCGCCAGCTGGGGACCCGAGTGGAGGATCGGGGCTGTTCCGTGCAAAAAACACTGCACAGAGCAGGTATGACATGTTTGTTATTAAAAAAAAAACTTACCTTTAATATCGCTTTAAAACTGCAGAGAAATTATGTGGATTTATGAATTTAACACCCTAACATTTAAGTGATTCTAATGTATTTTATAACAGCACATTTAGATAAAATGAAATAATTCCAGGATAGCAAACAGCTATGGATTTGATTCCATAAGGGAATAGAGCAGTGTTTCTTATGCCGTGTACACAAGCGGAATTCCCGTCGGAAAAAAGTTGAATGGTTTTTCCGACGGAATTCCGCTCATGCCTGCCTTGCATACACACGGTCACACAAAAGTTCGGTGAACTTTTGACTGCCAAGAACGCGGTAGTTCTATGCTTCTGAGCATGCGTCGATTTGTTTCCGATCATGCCTCGGAATTTTGCGCGTCGGAATTTGTACACATGATAGGAAATTCCGATCTGATTTTTTCCTGACGGGAAAATAGAGAACCTGCTCTCTATCTTTTTCCAGCAGTTTTTCCGTTGGAAAATGTCTGATGGAGCATACACACGGTCGGGATTCCCGACCAAAAGCTCTCATCTGACTTTTTCCAACGGGAAAACCGATCGTGTGTACGGGGCATCAGCCTTTTTTCAGTCAAGGCGCCCTTTAAAATTATGGACAATCTTGAGGCACACTCCAAAATTTTGGACAGTCTTGAGGCGCCCCATTCTATAATGTAAAAACTATAGTTTTATATGTTGCAGCAGCATCAATACACGTAGGACACCCAACATTAAAGGTGAAACATAATGTCTCTGCGCAAAGGAGGTTGGATCGAGACTTCCGTTTCCGGGGGAGTGGCGGCAGCATGATGGAGTGAGAAGGCTCTAGGAGAGAGCTAAGCAGCAGCGTATGCACCCTCCAGGAGACCGTCATGGATAGGAGAGAAACCCGAACAGTGCGAAGCCCATACAGCCCATGTCGAGACGGGGGAAAAGTACAGGAGTGCCGTATACTCCTACCCATTCGTACACCACTCGTTAACTGACCGGTAGGCGGGACCTTACACAGAACGGGAAAGGCGGTGATAGTGGTGTCCTAATTCGAGAAGCCCTTCTGGAAGTATCCGCACAAGCACCAGTCGTCTCCTCGCCACAGAAAGCTCAGCAGACTGGAGCAATGGAAGCAGAAGCGGAAGCTGGCGCACCAATACAGGTAGTCACCAGCGGAGACACACAGCTATGCCCCTCTAAGACCAGTGTTAAAGACACACAGGTATGCTTGACTAATGTATATAGTACTCAGAAGCAGGAACAGAAGGGAGAGCCAGACATTAGACAGTTCTTTCACCTTATCCAGGCATTACCCACCAGAGAGGAAATACAGAAGCTAATGGTCAATTTAACAGGCACAATAAGAGAGGAGATCGATGAGGTGCGCTCCAAAGTAGTGGCGGTGGATGATAGACTGTCTAACCTGGAGACAAAACAAAGTGTAATAGATCCACGCCTGGAAATTCTGGAAGAAAGAGTACATATACAAAATCAGCAACTAATTACATTACAGTTACAAGCAGAGGAAACTAAGAATAGGAGCAGGAGAAATAATATCCGGATTAAAGGGATCCCGGAAAATATTGAGGGCCCTGCACTAAGAGACACAGTGATGACCATTTTAAATCGGCTATTAAAAAAAAAAAATACCCCAATCTAATTGGATCGAGTGCATAAGGTACCCACCCATAATAAACCGCTCCCAGATTAACCCACGAGATGTGCTCTGTAGGGTACACTTTTATAGGATCAAAGAGGACATACTGAGACATTCACTATCATTAATGTACGCCTTGCTGACCGAAGCAAAAGCCCCACAAGAATTGGGACTTTATACAGGCCTAAGAAAGAGACCTAGGGGTTACATTTTCCAAGACGCAGAGAAATAAGATATTCAGGTTTACACATAAAGCCTCATTGGCAACCAGATACCAAGAAGGGGGGTATAAGATCCTGAGTAGATGGTATAAAACCCCAGTAGTATTAAACCGGATATTTCCACAGGTGTCGAATCTTTGCTGGTGATGCCAAGGAGCAGTGGGTACTTTGTTACACATTTTCTGGGAATGCCCAGGAATAAAAGATTTTTGGATAATGGTATCCAAAACAGTTAAAGAAATTACTGATGGGGGCGTGGCCTGGACATGGAAGGATAGAGACGTGAACTTACAGAGCTCCCGACCGTCTCCCATTCTATCTGATGATCACTGCTAATTCAGCACAATATGTACACCTCGAGAAAGAGATCCACAAAGAGGAATAATAGATCTACTAGATCCGCGGCTCAGACTCCACAGCCGGGTGAGATAGAGAGACTTTTCCAACTCTGCCAACTACACTCGCCGGGAACCAAGATGGCGTCAGCACGAGGGGACACGGAGGGAGACCGAGAAGCCTGCCGCTCGCCAGATTTAAGCATGGAAGCTCCACTCACTAACCAATACTTTGGAGCCCCTCCGGACCTTCACCCCGACACAGAGGACAATCCGAGAACAGCCTCTCAGCCGACTCAGATGGACTCAGAGCTACGCTTGCTACTACAAGCACTTCCCACTAAGGCAGATATTAGAGCCCTTATGGGAATGGTGGAAGCTGCTCACCGCAAAGAACTTGCTGTGGTTAAGACGGAGGTGAAGGAACTTTCCACTAGGCTCACTACAGGTGAAACCTCCCTAACTGCCCTGGAGCGCCGGGTGGAGGCGATGGAGGAGACCCAGGATAATCAGATGGAAGCCCTAATAGAACAGCAGCTGAGGCTTGAAGAAATGGAGGACCGCAGTCGCAGGAATAACCTGCGTATACGGGGACTCCCAGAGGCGACTGGGCCTGAAGACTTAGCGGACACTGCAACGGCTATCTTCCGCAATATAGCGGGGGTTGAATTGCCAACCCGCCTGGAATTTGACAGGACCCACAGAGCGCTGGGGCCAAAATCTACTGATCCAGCCAGACCCAGGGATGTGGTATGTAGGTTGCATCACTACATACACAAAGAGGAAATTATCCGGAAATCTTGGGAAGCGGAAAGCCCAGAATTCGATGGAGTAGCGATTAAAATTCTCCCGGACCTATCTCGCGCCACGCTACAGAGGCGGGCGATACTGAAACCTCTCCTGGAGCTAGCCCGCCGTAGAGGAGCAATGTACCGCTGGGGATACCCGCTGTCCATCACGTTCCGGAGAGACCAACGATCTTTCACGATTTGTAAACCAGAGGCACTGCCAGGTCTTTTTGCTTTCCTCGACACAGAACCTATTGTGGTCCCGGACTGGCTCGCCCTCCTACCTCGAGCCCAGGATCACGGTACTTTGCAAAGATACCGTGGAGACCCACCACCCAGACAGCAACGGAGCCGACGGAGACCTAGAGCACCTTCACAGAAAGATGCACGGGAACCGTGATGGAACTGAAGGACACTGGTAATTATGCCTGACCGACCTGTTGACACCTTTGTCCCCTGCCTGTTCCCCCCTGTCCGTCCCCCGTTGGCGCTGGCTCGGCGTCGATGCCCCCCCCCCGACATATGTGCCAGCGCAAGTTAACTTAGGCTCTCCCTTTTAGTTGAGACAGCTAGAGACCCACCTGGATGGGAAGGAACACTTGTTGCTGTCGATTGCGGGACTAGCCCGGGGCGGACCCTATGCATTATTTGACACTAACAGCCCGGCGAACGACCCCGATATCCAAACCCCCAAGTTTAGGCGTTTGGCCCGGATCCACGGTACACGGACATAGCCCTCACAGAGACTCCTGCATACCAGGCTATATGACAGCCGCTGGCTCCTCTGGGAAGCACTGGAACCTAACCACCCTGCAGCACTCCTGGACTCCCTGAAGCTCATAACTCCCAGAGCAAAGAGATAGAGATACACAGTACCTGCAACCTTATAGTCCTTGCAATAGACTACGTCATCTAAAAAGGACCAGGTATACTGAGCACTTAGATGGGGATGGGGGGGAAAATCTGGGAAAGGTGTGGGAAGTATTTCGGAATTATGACACGGGGCAATACTAGTAAAATTATTGAAATCCTATAGATTATTGATGCACAAGCTCATTATTACTTCAGTCACGGTAGCCCCAGACTTTGAGACACAGATTGCCTGCAATATGTCAGCATTTCGAGAACCAGGGTAAGCAGGCCAACCATTTCTGTAGTGGAGCCTGGAATCTATTTACTTGAATTGCATACGTTAGATCATGCAATCTAGAGCTACAAAGTCACACTGTCCAGATAGGAACATAGAGGGATAGCTTAGCTCTACTTCAGGTGCAAGATCATCTAGACATATTGATGGGAGGGACCCTAGAAAGGTGAAAGTAGGGGGGCGTCGCGGGAGGATGAGGCGGAGAGTAACCCGAAATGATCTAATACATGCCCGAATTACTGGCCGCACATCAAATTCACGACCCTACAAAATTTTGGGAGTGATGTCCGCTCTCGGGTGGTGGGGGGAGAGGGGTCGGGGACTCGGGGTTGGAGATGTGGACTTTAGAGACAGGCATAATTAAGATGTAAGATATTCCTTTAGCTTTACTTTGACTACAGGATTGATACTCGTTATTCTTTATATGTATTCTTTCATGTTATATGTGGTTTTCCCTCGCTCATATTATTTTTTGTTCCTTATGTTACAATGGTTTACTATTGCTGAATGCACGTTACACCAGCAACTTACCGGAATGGGAGACAAGAGGCAGGAACTCGTTCTTCCCCGAACCTTGTCCTACCCACACCCCAAATAGGTTGGTATGTTCTGCTGAGGGGCACATTTTGGCCCCCCAAGCACTATATACAAATAACAAGTTACTAAGAGGACCAAGGGCACTAGGCCCGTCCCTCTACATTTGCTCCTTCACTCTTTATTCTTACTCTCTTCCTTCTTACTTTCTCTTTCACCTACTACCCCCTCTTCCCTGTCCCCCCCGACGCCCCTTACATTACCCCTATCCTTGACCCGCACCCCCCCTCCCCCTCCCTTCTCCACCCCGCCCAAAGTCTTCATCTCCCTCCCTTTACCCCCTACCCAATCATGGCGTTACACCATCTCAAAATACAATCGCTAAATGCGAGAGGCCTTAACAAGCCAGAAAAAAGACGTATACTGCTAGATGACCTGAAAGGATCCCACACGGATGTGGCTCTTATCCAAGAGACACACTTTAAGCACAATAGATTACCGTATCTACGCAATAGACATTACCCTGTGAAATACCATTCTGTTAACCCAACAGCTAAATCGAAAGGAGTCTCCATATTGATCTCTAGCAAAGTCCCATGGCAATGCCAGGACTCACTAATAGATCCCTCTGGAAGGTACATTTTCCTCAAGGGACTCATAGGCAACATACAAGTTACGATAGCAACAATGTATGCCCCCAACGAGCTGCAAGCTACATTCTTGGAGCATACTTTGGAGAAACTCCAGGACTTTAAGGCAGGACAATTACTGATTGGTGGAGACTTTAATGCTCCAATGATCCCTTCGGTAGACACCTCATCAGGCAAATCATCTATGCCAGTGAACCAACTGAAACGAATAGCAAAGGCATTACATAAGTCACAACTTATTGATATCTGGCGACTACAACATACGGGAGAACGTGACTACACGTTTCATTCGCCTGTGCATCAGGTATATAGCAGAATAGATTACTTTCTGATCCCCCTAGCGCAACTACATGCGGTAGAAAGCACATCTATAGGAAACAGGACGTGGTCAGACCATGCACCAATTTTCCTGACTTACAAGCTATCTGACGTATCCTCACCCAGACATAAATTCTGGCGACTCAATGAAAGCCTACTGCAAACCCCAGAGGTGCTCACGGAGATAACCTTGGCTTTGAATCACTATTTCCAAGAAAACGACCAGCCAGAGTGTGACCCGGGGATACTATGGGAAGCACACAAATCAGTCATGAGAGGGATTCTCATTAAACACGGAGCCCGTATTAAACGGGAACGTACTAAACAGCTTACCCAGTTACTGAAAAAATTCAACATTACTGAATCCAGACACAAGCACGCCCCCACACATACCTCTGAGGCGGATTTGACAATTATCAGGAAACAGATCACTGACATCCTACAATACAGAGCCAAGGCAGCCATACAGTCGTGTCGGAGAATGTCGTACGAATCAGGGGATAAATGTGGGAAGCTGCTAGCGAAAACAGTCAGGGAACATAAACTTTCTACATACATTTCCCACATTACCAAGGTGGGAGGTTAGAGAGCAACTTTGCCCAAACAGATTACACAAGAATTCAAAGATTTCTACTCCAAACTATATAATCTCCCAGCAGCTTCGTCATCCCAAGCAGACATGACAAACTACGTCACTTCGTCCAGAATACCCTCACTTACACCAGAAACCCGGGAGGAACTAGAATCCCCGATAACTTTATTAGAACTTCAACAAGCTATCAAGACAATGAAGCCGGGTAGGGCTCCGGGCCCCGACGGGTACACTCTACAATACTATAAGAAACTCTTAGCGATATTGGGGCCGCGCATGCTTGGGTTATTCAACGCTATAGGATCCGGCAAAGTAATTGCCAGGGATAGCTTAAGTGCCCATATCTCTGTAATACATAAGGAAGGGAAAGATCCGGCATCTTGCGGTAGCTATAGACCGATATCTCTTCTAAATGTTGATTTAAAAATTTATACTAAGATCATTGCTACCAGACTTGCAAGACACCTCCACCATCTAATTCACCTAGACCAGGTAGGCTTTATCGCATCCAGGGAGGCAAGGGACAGCACCACTAAGGTGCTGAACTTACTACATATTGTGAGAACCACATAAACCCCGTGCGTACTGCTGAACACTGACTCCGAAAAGGCCTTCGATCGGGTGAACTGGACGTTTATGTTTACAGTTCTTCGACACGTGGGCCTGGGAGAGGTAATGCTAAATAGGATAACCAGAATATATGCCAGCCCGACAGCACAGGTGAAAGCAAATGGGGTACTATCGGACCCCTTCCCAATATTGAATGGGACAAGACAGGGATGCCCTTTGTCCCCCCTCTTGTTTGCCCTCTCATTAGAACCCTTCCTGGCCACAATCAGACGGAACCCCGACATACAAGGAGTGACTGTAGGGCAGACGCAACACAAGATATCGGCATACGCAGATGACTTGCTCTTTTCACTTACCAATCCGGGTGTGTCCCTACCAAATCTGCTTAGGGAATTCGATACATATGGAAAATTATCGAACTTAAAGATAAACTTCTCTAAGTCAGAAGCAATGGCAATATCCATACCTCCGCACATGATCCCTACCGTATGATCAAATTTTCAATTTAAGTGCACATCCTCCTCCCTGACCTATCTAGGGACTAACATCCCGCCCGAACTTTCCGGCATATATGAGCGGAATTTCCCTCCTCTAATAACAAAAGTAAAACTTATTTTAGACTCATGGCACAAAGGAATTCACTCTTGGTTTGGAAGATGTAATTTGCTGAAAATGTGCATACTGCCAAAATTTCTATACCTCTTCCAGGCCCTACCCATTAAAATACCACCCTCATACTTTAGGCAAGTGCAGGCCTTGTTCACCCGCTTTGTCTGGGCACACAATAAAACACGGATCCCACGCACTCAACTATCAATGCCAAAACACTGTGGAGGTTTGGCGTTGCCGGACATAAGGCGGTACTACCAGGCTATACACTTAGGCAGAGTTGTAGATTGGAGCCGCCACCAAGAATTTAAGTTGTGGGCACAAATAGAACAGCATCAGGCTGTCATCCCATTGAAAACAGCGATGTGGTGTAGCGAAGCATTAACATCTGAGACAAAATCACACCCTTTGATAGGCAATACCATTCGCCAAGGCCTACAAGCGGCATTACAAAATGACCTGACAACCAAACTGTCACCATTAACACCGATCCTGGGAAATCCCAAGTTTTCCCCAGGAGTGGTAACCACACAATTTCAGGCGCTACGAGACTCTGGCCGTACCACGGCATCTCAATTTGTGATACGGGATAGATGGCCCTCCATTCCAGAACTGATGGAACCCACTGGCCCATTCCAACTCCCCTTCTGGAATGCGGCTCAACTACACCACTTCCTTCAGACAACCCCAGACCCACAAAATTACTCCAGACCCATGACCACATTCGAGGAATGCTGCTCGGGGACGGAGCCATTACCCCGGGTCCTCTCCAAAATGTATTCACTCCTCAATACACCAACTCAGCAACCACACCTCCCGGGAATTACAAACTGGGAAATAGATCTAAACCGCACCTTCACGGCGCCCCAAATCCAAAACATAATACAATTTTCTCTCAAGTCCTCCCTATGCACGAAAATACAGGAGACAAATTTCAAAATTCTCACGAGGTGGTACTTAACACCCAGCCGCCTACATGTGATTTTCCCAGACACTTCAGAACAATGTTGGCGGTGCCGGGCAGAGAGGGGAACAATGCTACATATATTTTGGTCCTGCCCCAGGCTGGTAGAATTCTGGGCGGGGGTCCAAACTATATCCCAAAAATTTACAGAGTACCAGATCCCGAATGACCCAGCTTTCTTCCTACTACATGTATCGACTCTTTCCCCCAGAACATACAAAAAGTCCCTACTACGTCACCTGACAAATGCAGCCAAGTCTTGCGTCCCCATACTGTGGAAACAACAAAATCCACCGACCGCAGCAATGTGGCTGCGGAAAGTGGAAGACATAAATAAAATGGAAGATCTGATACTGACAGCCCAGGACAGACAAGAAGCTTATAAAAAGACTTGGACTATGTGGAACATGTTTATTTACTCGGAAGAAGGTAAAACCCTTCTCGGAACATGAGTTTCCTTTAAATCGGAATACAGAGTAATGTACCAGAGATGCCACCCCCCCTCCCCCCCATCTTGCTCCATCTTGATTTATTCTTCCAAAGCAAATATATTTTTCCAAACTGGTACTGATGTTTCTCTTCTCCCTCAGTTTTTCTCCATCACTTAGCTAATGAGACGGTGACCCCAAAGCTGATGGAGAGAGGCAGGGGAGGGTCAAACAAGGGTGATATGCAGGCAACTGACATCCTCCTTATTAACAGATGATGTCATTGGTTGTTAGGAGGTTGGCAGCTAGAAGGTTGTAATGGTGTAAAATAAAAACCTGTGGCTTTTTGTAAACTAAAGGGCAGGTTTCATCCACCCACTGGCTTGTATACAATTTTGGGGCAATTTTTTGGCATTTTGCCAAGGCACCCGTGAAGAAACCTTAAGGCACCCTGGTTGAAAAAGGCTGGAATAGAGCATGCTCACTTTGTAATGTGAATTGGCACTTAGCATAGTTAATGTGAAAATTCACTTTGAAAAAAATACCAAATCATGTGCAAGAAAAAAAAAAAACAGGAAACTTGCTTACACATTGAGTTATATAATCAGCACAACTTCTCTTCCTTTTAGAAAATCAACCTTAGCCTGGGTTCACACTCTAGCAATGCGGGAACCAGTGCAGGTTCCTGCACCGCATCTCCCCCCGGAGGCAATTTACACTGCCCTCTGCCAACCACTGCGGGTGTTAATACAAAGTTAATGACACCCCCATATCGGTTCACAGATTACAGTGCGAACTGTGGATTGGGATAGGAATTGGATCACATGGGTGTGAACACCCATGTGATCAGATTCCAGTGCAGGAAAAAAAAAAGTCCCTGCACCTTTTTTGTACGAACCCAATGCGAGTTCAGCCATACAAACTGTAAAGCCTCGTACACACGGACGATTTTCTCGTCGTTAGAAACACGTCGTTTTTTTCGACGAGATTCTTGTTAACCTTGACGATTTTCTCGTCAAGCTTTCCATGCGTACACACTGACATTTCCCAATTTCCTCGTTGTTCTCCGCGGTCACGTCCAGCACGTACGACGGCACTATAAAGGGGAAGATCGATTTCCCTGGCGCCACCCCTTGGGCTGCTTTTGCTGATCTCGTGTTACCGCGTGTGAAGTAAAAGTTTGGGAAGAGACGATTCGCACTTTTCAGTCTTCGTGCTTTTCAGTTCGTTTTCTGAGGTTCAGTTTGTGCTTGTGGGTTTGTATCTTGTCTTTCAGGGCGTCTAGGCAGGTCGTATCTGTTTTACAGTGCGTTCTTGCCCGTTCGTTTCTGATTTTCAGTTCGTTATTCATAGGCCTTGCTGTTCTAAAGTGCGTTCTGTTCTGTACATTCTGATCAGAAGACCGTTTCCTAGCCATGTCGCCTGGACGTTCTCGTCGTCGAGTTCGTGCTGTGCGTGCGCTTGGTGTTGGTCTGCTTGTTTTGGACCAAGACCAGTCCATGAACAGTGTGAGGAGGAGTTCATGGACCAAGAATTGGTTGCTCCAGCGGGACCAATTCTGCCATATGCCTCTGCTGCGGGAGATCGTCGAGAATAATCCTGAGGACTACAGGAATTTTCTGCGGATGTCTGACCCCGTTTTTCAGGAACTGTTGGCTTTGGTGTCCCCCTATATTACCAGGCAGGACACCGTTATGCGGGAAGCCATCAGTGCTGAGCAGAGGCTCATCGCCTCGTTACGTTACCTGGCGACAGGGAGAAGTCTTCAGGACTTGAAGTTCACGACAGGCATCTCCCCCAAGGCTCTGGGCCTCATAATCCCAGACACCTGTTCTGCCATTATACAAGTCCTGCAGGAGGACTATATTAGGGTAAGTTTTCTCCATTAACATCACATTTTATGTATTTCATGTATGATAATGTATTGTATTTCTTTCATTCTTCCCTAATTACCATGATTGTAATATGCTGAGAATGTCCCCTTTGTCCCCATGCATGTTGGAAGCTTTTAAATGCTCCTTTTTTCTCCTCCATGCATATTTCCCTTCACTAAGCTTTCCAGCAGGGGCATCTGTTGCTCCAAATGTTTGGGGGTCCACCCCCAATTTTAGGAACTAAACTTCCTCCTTTTTAGCGACTGTGCCTATTAAACGCCACCAGTTGCCCCTTCCAATGCAGCCATTTTGTCCCCTCCAATGCAGCCAGTTTGCCCCCAGCCCTGCACTTACCTTCTTCTGGTCAGCGCCATCCTTCTTCTGTCCTTGATGTCTTTTCCTGCCCTCGATGTTGCATCAGCCAATCATGTAACCGTAAAACAGACTTGGTGAACATGATTGGCAGAGCAGCCTGTCAGTGTTTACCCAAGGAATGTCCCCCCCCCCCTGCGTCCCCAATTTTACTTTTATCAAGCCAATTACATCCCTCAGGCTGGATTTTGCAAGCCTATTTGCCCCCCTGTTTCTGATATGCAATTTTCACCCCATAAATGCCGCAGTTCTTCATATGTTGGTCGCTTAACAGGGGGCCACCCACCTGAATATTGTGCGGCATTGACAATACATAGGTTACTGCAACGCATGAACCTATGTATTGTTCTGAGTGACGGGCGCAGGATAGAGGGGGCAGTGCTCCAGTGCCCACTCTGGACGCACCGCCACTGCAATGCTATCCTGTGGCCAAACACATCTACCCCCCCCCAAAATATTTTAAGAATGGACCATCAGAGGGGGTGATGAATATGAAACATGAGCCTTCCATTATACTTCTTAAAAACACCTTAAACTGAGATTTTTATTGATGTTGGCCTCTAATGTATTTTCTTATAATCTGCTTGTAATGTTCTATTTTTAAATTCTAATTTTTTTTCATCTTGTTTGATTCCCCAGCTTCCTTCCACGCCACAGGAATGGCAGACTGTGGCATCAGAGTTTGCCACATGGTGGGACTTCCCCAACTGCGGTGGTGCCAGACGGGAAGCACGTCCGCATCGTGCCGCCACCCCGTTCTGGGTCCTACTACTTCAACTACAAGGGGTTTCATAGCATTGTGCTGATGGCGGTGGTGTCAGCACGGTATGAATTCCTCTATGTTGATGTAGGGAAGAATGGCCAGATGCCCGATGGGGGATCCTTCATCCAGACGGAGTTTGCCCTCCGTCTCCAGAGTGACGACCTTGCATTGCCACCGGATGCAGGGAATGTTGAAGGACTCCCCTTTGTTTTTTTGGCTGATGAAGCCTTCGGACTCGGACCGCACCTCATGAGGCCATTTCCACAGAGGACCCTGACCCCAGAGAAGAGGGTGTTCAACTACCGGCTGGCCAGGGCACGAAGAGTCGTTGAAAATGCCTTCGGGATAATGGCCAGCCGGTTCCGCCTTTTTATATGACTCCCATCCACTTGGCGGACTACAAAATAAACGATGTAGTTTTATGCTGCTGTGTGCTCCATAACTTTCTCAGCAGAAAATCAACTTCTTATATGGCCTCAGTATTGCCAGAGGCAGGACTTTCCTCTGGCAATCGGCTGCCGGGCCTCGAATCTGCCCGTCCTGGCTTGCCCCCCCAAAATGCCCGTGAGGTTCGTGAGAAGTATCTGGAATATTTCACGGGTAGGGGGCAATTCCTATGCCAGGCCATGTGTAAAGATGCATGGAGAACGAACTCAATAAAAATGATATAATCTTTTAACTTTTGTTTTTTCATGTCTCCTAGTTTGTCTTAGTGCATTTGTAGTGCCAAGTGTATTTTCCTTTAGTAAATACCAACCATTTCACTATGTAACCCCACAAAAAAAAAAATAAGGTTAGAGCGTATTTGAAAAAGAAGCTACACGTTGTTTGTGTTCAAACATTTTACTCTGTGCACATTCGCACACATGGTAATATTTTTTTTTGGGGGATTTTGGCTGGCCACAAACCGGCAATTTTTTTATTATGAAAATAGAAAACCATCAGTTGCATTGCAAAAAGTACAACATTGGATACCTCTGAGCAATATGAGGCATTCACGTACACAAACTATGTCTCTATGTGCCCGTCCTAATATGGGGTCTTGCCACCCCTTGCCTAGCCAAAAATTGAATATGCACACATTTTGAAGTCATTTCCAATAGGCATTTGAGACTCCTGATCCCTATTGTCAACATGTGCTATCTGCCATCAGGGGTAATCAATGGACGTGTTTTGTGGGTGCAACCCCTTCTTCAGTTCACCTACTTGAGATACGAGGAAGGGGTTGCACCCCCAAAAGCCATACATGGATATCCCCTGATGGCAGATGGCACATGTTGACACACTGTGTGCATATTCAAATTTTGGCTGGATTGATTGTCAAAAAGAGATTAAAAGGGGGAAGAACAAACTGTAACCAAAAATGGGGGTTTTGATGCCTTATTCAATTCTCCCCAAAACATCTAGGATGTCTTTAAAGGTTTGATCCATCACATGAATTTTTTGTTTAATTCTGTCCAGTTCTGTGCTACATTCCATCACTTGCTGTATGATTCGGAGGGCACTGTCAGCAGAGAAACGTGTACTATCCTTCACCACAACATTTACATCCCCTAAAAACAAAATACAAAAGGTATTATAACTCTGCAGGCCTACATCTCTTACCTGAAGCTGTGGTGACAGATACTGACCTGTTGTGGTGACCAGTTCACCCACGTCATCCACCTCTCCTTCCTGCACTTCTCCTTCCTCCACCTCTTCAACTTCCTCAACACCCTCAGGTTGTGGGACTTTGGGAGTTTGGGGTTGTTTCGAAGCTATGGGTTTCATGTGCTCCCTGGAGTGTTCTCCTCCCAGTCTTCTCTCCCCTATGAGAAGCAAACCAAAGGTCTAGTTATCACACTGAAATTCTCTATGAAAAATGAAAACAGGCTAAATTGCTTGAAAGTGGGGTACAAGTGTGTGTTTGTGCGGAATTTAAACATGAATGCATTATATATGTCCAAGAATCGGTTTAGTATTCACCTTTGGCTGTCAATTTTCAGACATGGAGGCAGCACAAAAATTCACTGATGCACCTGTGTGGGACACCCCAAAAAGGCGGTTTTAGTGGCCCACACTATAGTGCTCAAAAGTACAGATGTGGAAGCAGCTGCTGAGTGTCCTCTCCTTTACACTGATTAAAGTTTGTATTTCATTCTCTTTACAAACACATCATCTAGCCAACAATTTAAAGAAATCCGGCAGATGTCTAATTACATTTGAGGCTGAAAAATAACCCAAAAAAGAGGAGAGTGGCCGAACGATGTGTCTGTAACGAACTATTACTGTGCCAAACCAAGTTCAAACTATGACATTTTGGAAGGGAGTACAATAGGAAATAAAAAAAAATGGAGCAACATGGAAGTTGAGAAATAAATTAATAGCATAAAAGTGAAAAATTTACTTACTTTTTGCTAGCATTCTCTTAATGCTCCTTAACTGCTCCTGCTCCCTCAGTTTGAGGTCTGACCACCTCTTTCTGAGCTGCTCATTTGAGCGTTTCACCCCAAAATTCTTCTTCAGACTCTTCACGACTTTCTTCATGATTTTGGCCTTCCTTCTATTTGGTTTGCTATACGGCCCATGCTTTGCGTCATAATCCGACTTTAGCAATATGTCCACCATCTCCGCATAAGACATATTAGATGCCTTGAATCTCCTCCTTGATCGTGACGTTTCCTCAGTCTCCGGGCTTGTCTCCTCCTCGTTATTTGAGGAATTATCAGACACCTGCTGTAAATCCGCCATATCTGTCTGCGCGCCGAAAGAGAAGGGGCGGGGAAAAGATGTTAGTTAGAACGTCATGGGCGGGCGACGTTTGCGGAGCGACGTGTGCGTAGTTTCACGCATGCGTGGTGTATATATAGCAAACACACATGTGACTATACTACGTTCGGTGTGCGGAGAGAGGAGTTCAAGTGACGGACGTACGAACGAAGGTATGTGATTTTGTGACTTTGAACAATTGTTGGCCTATACTGTCTTGAGAATGTTGGAGGATATATATGGTGAATAAGATTTTAAGGAGGTTAGACTGTGTGCCTCACATTAGTTAAATTTATTTTTTTTAACTTGCAGAGACAATATGAATGTCTTTATTAGCGACAAAGAATTCCTGGCGGAATTTATAGACCAGGTAAGGGAGCTGCCCGCTCTGTGGGAGACCAAAAACCCCATCCATAAAAAAAAAGGGGTACGAAAAGCAGCGCTGGAGAGCCTGCTCCCATTTGTGCAGACCAAGGTGCCCACAGCCACAGCAAAACAGGTGGACACTAAAATTGGGAGCTTGAGAGGCACATACAGGACTGAACGCTCTAAGGTCCTGGCTTCTCAGAGGTCAGGAGCAGCAGCAGATGATGTTTATGTCCCGAATTTGTGGCACTACAGCAGGATGTCCTTTCTGGATGACCACATTGAGGCAAGGCCATCACTGTCCACTCTTCCCCCCCCAGACTTCCCTGCAGCCAACCTGAGCCTTCTCTGGAGCAAGAGGAGGCAGCCATCCTGGATGAACCTGATTTGGCCATCTGGAGCCAGGTATAGTATTTATAGAAAATGTATTGTGATAAACCTAATGTTTGACAAATATGTCAAGATGACAAACAAACTATTTTGTGTTCCACACGTAAAATCAAGATCTCTAGACATTAGTCTGGCCTAAATTGGGTGCAAAATAGTCAATCTGATGTAGTTGTAAATTGTTAAAAAAAAAATCTATAATCTAAAATACATTCTAATTGCTTCAAACATGAGCTGAAAGTTGGATGAAAACAATAAAACAAAAAATTAAACTATGTCCCTTTTTCATACACAGGATGAAATCAGCCAGGAGGAGGGTCAGGAAACTGTCAGGCAGGAGGAGGCAGGGCCCAGTGGCAGCCAGGAGGTGGCAGGGCCCAGTGGCAGCCAGGAGGTGGCAAGGCCCAGTGGCAGGCAGGAGGTGGCCGGCCAAAGGAAAAGCACAACATCACAGGTGCCTCCCATCCGACTTCCCAAAAGAAGCAGGAGGGACAGGACCACCAGTGAGGCAGCAATGGCCCTTATTCGAGAGGCCCATGCCACCCTCAAGGAGCCCACATCCCCTGAAGAGGCCATTGCCGGCCTAGTGGAGGCAAAGTTCAAGGTGATGAGCATGGAGCAACACCTTCTATGCGAGCCCCTGCTCATCACCTTGCTGAACAAGGGGGTGATGGAGAAAATTACCCCCAATACCGCAATTTGTGAGGTGGCACAACTCTCACAACCTCAACCTCCTCCTCCACCTCGTTCTTCTGCCCCACCCCGTTCTCCTCCACCTTGTTCTTCTGCCCCACCCCCTTCTCCTCCACCTCCACCTTGTTCTTCTGCGCCACCCCCTTCTCCTCCACCTCCACCTTGTTCTTCTGCCCCACCCCCTTCTCCTCCACCTCCTCCTCCACCTTCTTCTTCTGCACCACCCCCTTCTCCTCCACCTCCTCCTCATCCTGACAGGAGTACCCCTCCAGTGGCCCAGCCTCCAGCCACACGAAGAAGGAAGGCTGCAGGGAAGGCTTCAGGGAAGGCTGCAGGGAAGGCTGCCAAGAAGACGAGGAAGTGATGGCCTTGCTTCATTGTGGTCGGACAGAAGGCAGCCTGTTGTAGTACCACACACTTGGGACATATATATCACCTGCTGCTGTTCCTGACCTCTGGGAGGCCAGGATCAGATTGTGCTCAGAACTGTTGGCCTTCTCAAGCTCCCAATTTTAGTGTCCACACAGGGTTGATGTGTGGTCTGGGGTCCCTGGGATGCACAAATGGCAGCAGGTTCTCCAGCGCTGCCTTCTCTTTATTTTGTTTCAAACATGAATAAATGTTATTTTTGTTTAAGTTCATACTTGACTATGTTTATTTTTAAAAAAATTTAATTTAGCTTTGGAGTAAGCAGATACATTTGACAGCCAAAAAAAGGGACAGATAACAACCCCCAAAAAAAGAATTAAAATATATTTTTGAAAATAGAGGGTGTAAAATTTACCAAAAATATATTAAAATATTCAATGGGAGATCACTATCAAAACATTGGCAAATTACTATTAACATCTGTTTGATAAATATAAAACAGTAAAATATTCAGAAGATCTTGCACAATATAATACACATATATCTTCTGAAGAGCAGCATGAAAAAGGTTAAAAAAAGATAGTCATAACTCTGTGTGAATATCAGCAGCAAAAGAAGTTCATTCGTTTTGATTAATGTAACATTCTAAAGAAGATTTCAATGCACAAAATTTAAACGATGCAATAATTTAGAGCGTGACAAATGTGCTATCTCCATTACGAAGGCTTGATTTAGCAGAAGATGCGCTCCCGTCTCATACTTGCTTCTGAGCATGCGCGCTTTTGGAAGAGTCGTGAAAGCATACACACGAACCATTTTCTCGTCACAAAACAGGCCGACGAGAAACACGACGAGGAAATAGAGAGCAGGTTCTCTATTTTCTCGTCGAGATTCACGGCAGTTTTCTCGTCGTAAAACCATACACACGAACGGTTTTCTCGAGAAAAAAGCTCTCGCGGCACTTTTCTTGCCGGTTTTGGATGAGAAACTCGGTCGTGTGTACGAGGCTTAAGGCTGAACTCGCATTGCACAGACATCGCATGTGATCTGCACCAGCAATGCAGTAAGAATCACATGCGATATCTGTGTTCGCATAAGTGTGATTGTGCTCTACACTCACCTGCTTAATTCCAATCTGGAGACCTTCAGCTGTAATTCTAAGGTCTCATCAAACTTCCACAAACTGCAGAAAGCTTGTTGAAGGTGACAAGTTACCAGCAACAAGGTTATTAACCACTTCCATACTGGGCACTTATACACCTTCCTGCCCAGACCAATTTTCAGCTTTCTGCGCTGTTGCACTTTGAATGACAATTGCGCGGTCATGCTACACTGTACCCAAACTAAATTTTTATAATTTTGTTCCCACAAATAGAGCTTTCTTTTGGTGGCATTTGATCACCTCTGCGATTTTTATTTTCTGCTAAAAAATAAAAAAAAGACAGAAAATTTTGAAAAAAAAAAAGGTTTTTTTTGTTTCAGTTACAAAACTTTGTAAATAAGTTAGTTTTCTCCTTCACTGATGGGCACTGATGGGGCTGCACTGACGGGCATGGATAAGGCGGCACGGATGGGCACCGATGAGGTGGCACGGATGGGCAACGATCGGCGGCACGGATGGGCAACGATCGGTGGCACAGATGGGCACAGATAGGCGGCACGGATGGGCACAGATAGGCGACACGGGTGGGCACAGATAGGTGGCACGGGTGGGCACAGATAGGCGGCACGGGTGGGCACAGATAGGCGGCACGGATGGGAACAGATGGGCACGGATAGGCGGCATGGATGGGCACTGATAGGTGGCACGGATGGGCATGGATGGGCACTGATAGGTGGCATGGATGGGCACTGATAGGTGGCACTGTACTGTACTAATGGATGCCAATCAGTGCCAAACAATAATGCCTGCCAATCAGGGGTGCCCATTGTGGGCACTGATTGGCATCCATTGTGGGCACTGATTGGCATCCATTTAGTATATAATTAGCATCCCTGTTGGTCTAGTGTGCAATACCTATAGGTGGGCTTCCCTGGTGGTCTAGTGGCATCCCTGGTGGTCCAGTGGGCATCCTCGGGGGGGCTGTGCTGATAATGGATCAGCACAAACCCCCCCTGTCAGAGGAGCAGCCGATCGGCTCTCCTCTACTCGCGTCTGACAGACGCGACTGAGGAAAAGCCGATGACCGGCTTTTCCTGTTTACATCGTGATCAGCCGTGATTGGACACGGCTGATCACGTGGTAAAGAGTCTCCGTCGGAGACTCTTTACCTAGATCGGTGTTGCGGTGTGTCAGACTGACATCCCGCAGCAACGATCGCCGCGATGCGCGTCCAGTCAGGATTTTGAAACCACTTTGCCGCCGTCAATCTGTTATAGGGCGGGCGGCAAGTGGTTAAAGGGACTACTTTTCTGCTCCTGCAGTGTCACTCCCTCTCTAGCCAAAATGCTGCAGAATATTACTTACCAGCTAGGGAGCAATGGAGCAATACCTTGCTGTCTCCTTGGCTCTCTAGTTTGGCCAGCAAAGAAATAGTGACATAGCACTCCTATATTGAATTATATTGTAACTGTACTGTCTGCCCTCACGTAGAAAAGTGCTGCACAACTGTTGGCACTTTACAAATCCTGTATAATAATAATAATAATAATAACAATAACAAAAATAGCAGAAACTGAGTATTTTCAACTCCACTAGCTTTCCTGTCCTTGGCTTGTTGCCACCAGGGTCATTAGTGTGACATGTGTCCAACAGGGCTATGCAAAGAAGGCAGAAGCATGCCAGGATACAGACTTTCCAACAGATTTTAAAATAAAGCATGGAGATATATAATATTAGATATAAGGTAGTATTCATTTAGCATAATTAATTTACTCTGTAATTTAAAATTTTGCAAAACATATAGGGTTGCCATCCCTTTTGGAAATTCTAGTTGCCTGGCTCCCACTCTCAAAGATACCGTACTTTGAGCTATTTGCCTTGGACAAACTTGCATCACATAAAGCCAAAGTGAAGCCAAAACAACATGTTTGTTCCCAGCCATTATTTTGAAATGACTGGATCAAGAGGACTAACAGGTGACTATCATATTTAGAAAAAGAAGTAATCAATTGCTGCCTTTATATCTCCCTCAGTGCAAGTTTTCTTTAACACTGTTTTTTTTTATTTTTACTTTTTTTCTTATTGTACTTATCTTCCTATAATGTACCACTGTGTTGCAGACCACTCTCTGTGACATGACACACTAGTTATATTGTATTATTGTGTCATGCGCTGTTGTCCCTGAGGAGGTGCTTGTGTCAGCAAGAAACGGGTCAGGCTTTTTCTATGATACTGCTGTGATCTTCTTTCACTTTGAACTCGTGCTGCACAGCTATCTAGGTCATTACAATGTGTGCTTCTGTGATGAGCGCCCATTCATTTAATTTATATGCATTTGTGGATTGTTTACCTTAATCCTATTTAATAAAAACTGATTTTATCTAAGCTAAGTATTACAAGTTATAATTTTAAATCTTAAATTTACATGAGAACATGGTTACATATTAGATATTCACTGTAAATGTGTAATTGTCTTGCCCTTTATTGAGATAAAACAAAATACTGTTACTTTAATATCAAAACACACTTGTAAATGCTTTTCTGTTGAGCTTACATTGTGGTTTTGATGTTTAATCCATATCTATAGTAATCTAATTAAAATGTCTATCATTTACACATAGATGTAATGAGAAACCATGTATTTTCATAAAAAAAATAACTTTCTTTCCACTCCCCAGACCTAATCTTATGCTTTCAATCCTATAATCCTGACTGTGGTTGCTGTCATCGGTAATCCTTTAACTGTATTACAGTGCTAATCCAACATACTGAGCCATTAATGAGATAACGTGGCCAGCAGTTGTGAATCCTTTTCTTTCATTAATATGATATGAAATTCCTTAATGAGCAGCTTTAATACAGTCAGACTATCAAATCAATTTAAAATCGTATTGTGAAAAAGCTAATGTCCAGAGTGTTTTACATAATTGCTTTAAAGGGACACTAACCTGTTTTAATTTCACATCCTTTTATCAAATTATTTGTAGATTAGTCTTCTACTTAGCATATGCAAAATGTACACCTCTTGCAAATTCAATTTGATGCCAAAGTTAGTTATGTAACGCACTTTGAATTTGTTTGCCAAGTTCCTTCTGTCCTTGTCAATTGAAGTTCATGAACTTGAAGGAATTGTCTTCTAGGAAATATTTGTAATCATAGCAACTATATGAAACCTATTAGGAAAGTCCATATCCTGCAATGTCAGATGAGCCCTACTTAGGTCATATTTTTTAAATACTGTATTTGTTTTACTATGTTTTTTTTATACTTAACATAAAGAATCTGCAACCATAATTTGATGGGATCAATGGGTTACTTGTGAAAAGAGAGGATAGATAAGGAACTTCCAAAGAGCAGCCCCCCGACCCTAAGGGTTGGAGCGGTTCAAACGAGGAGGGTAGAAGAGAACCTCTACCTGTAGGTAAACAGTAGAGATGTACCGAACTATTCGCCGGCGAATAGTTCCCGGCGAACATAGCTTGTTCGCGTTCGCCGCGGTCGGCGAACATATGCGATGTTCGGTCCGCCCCCTATTCGTCATCATTGAGCAAACTTTGACCCTGTACCTCACAGTCAGCAGACACATTCCAGCCAATCAGCAGCATACCCTCCCTCCCAGACCCTCCCACCTCCTGGACAGCATCCATTTTAGATTCATTCTGAAGCTGCAGTCTTAGTGAGAGGAGGGATAGTGTATCTGCTGCTGATTTAATAGGGAAAGCTATAGCTAGGCCAGTGTATTCAGTGTCCACTCCAGTCCTGAAAGACTCATCTGATATCTGCTGTAAGGACAGCGTCCACTCCTGACAGCACCCCAAAAATACCTTTTTAGGGCGAGTACATCAGTCTGCTTTTTTTTTTCCCTCTGTAATTGAATTGCAGTTGCCTGCCGGCGTGTGTGTGCAGTCTTAGTGAGAGGAGGGACTGTGTATCTGCTGCTGATTTAATAGGGAAAGCTATAGCTAGGCCAGTGTATTCAGTGTCCACTCCAGTCCTGAAAGACTCATCTGATATCTGCTGTAAGGACAGCGTCCACTCCTGACAGCACCCCAAAAATACCTTTTTAGGGCTAGTAAATAATTTTTTATTTTTTTTCCCTCTGTAATCTAATTGCAGTTGCCTGCCGGCGTGTGTGTGCAGTCTTAGTGAGAGGAGGGACAGTGTATCTGCTGCTGATTTAATAGGGAAAGCTATAGCTAGGCCAGTGTATTCAGTGTCCACTCCAGTCCTGAAACACTCATCTGATAACTGCTGTAAGGACAGCGTCCACTCCTGACAGCACCCCAAAAATACCTTTTTAGGGCTAGTAAATAATTTTTTATTTTTTTTTCCTCTGTAATCTAATTGCAGTTGCCTGCCGGCGTGTGTGTGCAGTCTTAGTGAGAGGAGGGACAGTGTATCTGCTGCTGATTTAATAGGGAAAGCTATAGCTAGGCCAGTGTATTCAGTGTCCACTCCAGTCCTGAAAGACTCATCTGATCTCTGCTGTAAGGACAGCATCCTGACAGCACCCCAAAAAGCACTTTTTAGGGCTAGTACATCAGTCTGCTTTTTTTTTTTTCCTCTGTAATCTAATTGCAGTTGCCTGCCAGCGTGTGTGTTTCAGGCTCACAGCGTATACTGTGCCCACTTGCCCAGTGCCACCACTCATATATCTTGTGTCACAGTAGATTACATTTAAAAAAAAATAAAAAAATTTGGACTGCAATAGAATAGCAGTCAGTTGCCTGCCAGCGTGTGTGTCAGGCCTACAGCGTCTACTCTGCCAACTTCTGCCAGTGCACAGTGCCACTCATATCTGGTGTCACAGTAGCTTGCACGCATAGTACAACTAAACTAATCTAAAAAAAATGACAGGCAGAGGCAGGCCACCCCGCAGGGGCCGTCGTGGTCATGGTGCTGTGATTCCCTTTGGCCCTAGAATAATGCCCAGTGTTCAGAGGCCACGTACCCTGAACTCGAAAAGTTCTGAGGACATAGTTGACTGACTAACACAGGACACCCAATCTTCTACAGCTTCCGCTCGGAACCTTGACGCACCATCCTCCTCCAGCTCAGCTTCGGGCACCTCTCAAGTTCCCACTCGCCCGCCTGCCACCACCACCAACACTAGCACCACAGCTGCTTCACTTGATCTGTCAGAGGAGTTATTTACACATGAGTTGGAAGAAATGAGTGATGCGCAAACATTATTGCCAGAGGATGTAGATAAAAGGGATATGTCTCAGTCAGGCAGCATTACACACATGGACGTACGGTGTGATGATGATGATGTTGTACCCGCTGCTGCTTCCTTTGCTGAGTTGTCAGATACAAGTGAAGCGGTTGATGATGACGATGTGGATGTCACGTGGGTGCCCGCTCGAAGAGAAGAAGAACAGGGGGAAAGTTCAGATGGGGAGACAGAAAGGAGGAGGAGACGAGTTGGAAGCAGGGGTAGGTCGTCGCAAGGAGCTAGTGGCACAGTCAGACAGCATGTATCGGCACCCGGGGTCAGCCAGACAGCACGCCAATCAACGCATGCTGTTGCCACCACCAGAATGCCGTCATTGCAAAGCTCAGCAGTGTGGCATTTTTTTTGTGTGTCTGCCTCTGATAACAGCGATGCCATTTGCAATCTGTGCCAAAAGAAACTGAGTCGTGGGAAATCCAACACCCACCTAGGTACAACTGCTTTGCGAAGGCACATGATCGCACATCACAAACGCCTATGGGATCAACACATGATGACGAGTACAAGCAGCACACAAGCTCAAAGCCACCATCCTCCTCCTGGTCCAGCATCTTCAGCCACGTCAACCACTGCTGTCCTCCTTGCCCCCTCTCAACCATCCGCCACTACGTCTCTCGCCTTGAGCAGTTCCTGCTCATCTGCCCAGTCAGGTGTCTGTCAAGGACATGTTTGAGCGTAAGAAGCCAATGTCACAGAGTCACCCCCTTACCCGGCGTCTGACAGCTGGCTTGTCGGAACTCTTAGCCCGCCAGCTTTTACCATACAAGCTGGTGGAGTCTGAGGCCTTCAAAAAATTTGTAGCTATTGGGACACCGCAGTGGAAGGTACCCGGCCAAAATTTCTTTTCACAAAAGGCAATCCCCAACCTGTATTCTATTGTGCAAAAGGAAGTCATTGCATGTCTGGCACACAGTGTTGGGGCAAGGGTCCATCTGACCACTGATACCTGGTCTGCAAAGCACGGTCAGGGCAGGTATATCACCTAAACTGTGCATTGGGTAAACCTGCTGACGGTTGCCAAGCATGTAATGCGTGGCTCTGCAGAGGAGTTGGTGGTGACACCGCCACGACTTGCAGGCAGGCCTGCTGCCACCTCCTCTACTCCTCCTACTCCATCCTCTTTGATAACCTCCTCGGCTGAGTCCTCTTCTGCTGCTGCGTCTTGCTCCACATCAACTGCACCCCCCCAGCTCCCCAGAGGCTATTCCACATCCCGGATACGACAGTGTCACGCCGTCTTGGGGTTGACTTGCCTGAAAGCAGAGAGTCACACTGGACCAGCACTCCTGTCCGCCCTGAACGCATAGGTGGATCAGTGGCGGACTCCGCACCAACTGGAGATCGGCAAAGTTGTGTGTGACAACGGAAGCAATTTGTTGGCGGCATTGAATTTGGGCAAGTTGACACATGTGCCGTGCATGGCACATGTGTTAAATCTGATTGTACAACGCTTTGTGCATAAGTACCCAGACTTACAGGACGTCCTCAAGCAGGCCAGGAAGGTGTGTGGCCATTTCAGGGGTTCCTACACGGCCATGGCGCACTTTTCAGATATCCAGCGGCGAAACAACATGCCAGTGAGGCGCTAGATTTGCGACAGC
Organism: Rana muscosa; assembly: GCA_029206835.1. Lineage (NCBI taxonomy): Eukaryota > Metazoa > Chordata > Amphibia > Anura > Ranidae > Rana > Rana muscosa. The sequence goes on from CM055118.1 coordinate 740,073,789, forward strand.
CTGACACGTTGGAATTCAACACTCCTAATGTTCGACCGCCTGCTCCAACAAGAAAAAGCCGTCAACGAGTATTTGTATGACCGGGGTGCTAGGACAGCCTCTGCGCAGCTGGGAATTTTTTGCCACGTTACTGGACGCTCATGCGCAATGCCTGTAGGCTCATGCGTCCTTTTGAGGAGGTGACAAACCTAGTCAGTCGCACTGAAGGCACCATCAGCGACATCATCCCATTTGTTTTCTTCCTGGAGCGTGCCCTGCTGGATCAGGCCATAGATGAGCGTGAAGAGGAAGAGGAAGAGTTGTGGTCACCATCACCACCACCAGAAACAGCCTTATCAGCATCGCTTGCTGGACCTGCGGCAACGTTGGAAGAGGAGTCTGAGGAAGAGGAGTCAGAGGAGGAATGTGGCTTTGAGGAGGAGGAGGAAGACCAACCACAGCAGGCATCCCAGGGTGCTCGTTGTCACCTATCTGGTACCCGTGGTGTTGTACGTGGCTGGGGGGAAGAACAGACCTTCAGTGAGATCAGTGAGGATGAGGAACGGGACATGAGTAGCTCGGCATCCAACCTTGTGCAAATGGGGTCTTTCATGCTGTCGTGCCTGTTGAGGGACCCTCATATAAAAAGGCTGAATGAGAACGACCTGTACTGGGTGGCCACGCTACTAGACCCCCGGTATCAGCAGAAAGTGCCAGAAATGTTACCGAATTACCGGAAGTCGGAAAGGATACAGCAGTTTCAAAATAAATTAAAAAGTATGCTTTACACAGCGTATAAGGGTGATGTCACAGCAGAACGGGAATCTAACAGGGGAAGAGGTGAAAGTAATCCTCCTCCTACCACGACCACGCCGGCAAGGACAGGACGCTTTACAGACGTGTTGTTGATGGAGGACATGCAGAGCTTTTTAAGTCCTACGCATCGCCACAGCCCTTCGGGGTCCACCCTCAGAGAACGACTCGACCGACAGGTAGCAGACTACCTCGCCTTAACTGCAGATATCGACACTCTGAGGAGCGATGAACCCCTTGACTACTGGGTGTGCAGGCTTGACCTGTGGCCTGAGCTATCCCAATTTGCGATAGAATTTCTGGCCTGCCCCGCTTCAAGTGTCCTTTCAGAAAGGACCTTCAGTGCAGCAGGAGGTATTGTCACTGAGAAGAGAAGTCGCCTAGGTCAAAAAAGTCTAGATTACCTCACCTTTATTAAGATGAATGAGTCATGGATACTGAAGGGACTGACAGTGGGCGATACATTTGACTAAAAAAGGCCTGATGAGGTGAGCTGCCTTGGGCTAAAAATGGTCCACACGCTGCTGTATTTTATTTCTGCATGCCGGATGACTTGCGTGACTTATCCGCCACCAACTAGGGTTCAAGCTGCAATGTTTTAGGGCACTTCCTGCCTGGAAAAGATCAATTTTTCTGGCCGCTGCTACAGCAGCGGCTGCAACAATACCTCGTTTTTCAGGCATGTGTACATGCCTAATTTTTCTGGCCTCTGGTGCTGCACTGTGGCTGCAAAAACAAAACAAAAAAAAAGCACATACATGTGTCAATTCCCCTTTGTGATCGTTACCTTGTTGTGGTGAAGGGGCTTGCGTATCACAAATGAAGCGACCACCTCTATGAGTGTGTTGGCAATGGCAATGTTGGCACACCCCAGATGATAAGGTCGTTGCTTCATTGTGAACAGACCAAAAGCGATCGGCTGGATAATTTTGCATAGAAAAAACATTAATTTTCTTTGTGATCATCTAAGGTGATCATTAAAGCCTTGCGGTTGTGCAAATGGACTGTTTGCGGTTGTTTGCGGTGCGTTAAACGGGGAGTTTGGTCTGTCAGAATTTGGTCTGTCACTGTGAAGCGGGCGTAACCCTTACACTACCTGATCGATACAACATCATACCTGATGTTTTAAAGCACGTTATTCCAAACAATTTGGGAATGTTAGGTGATTTATGCCCTTTATGGATTAAAACCCGACTCTGCGTCAACTACGTAATTTTTCATGGGAGTTTTGCCATGGATCCCCCTCCGGCATGCCACAGTCCAGGTGTTAGTCCCCTTGAAACAACTTTTCCATCACTATTGTGGCCAGAAAGAGTCCCTGTGGGTTTTAAAATTCGCCTGCCTATTGAAGTCTATGGCGGTTCGCCCGTTCGCGAACATTTGCGGCAATTCGCGTTCGCCGTTCGCGAACGGAAAATTTTATGTTCGCGACATCACTAGTAAACAGTAGAAAACATATTAAATAACTAGCATCGACAGAGGAGTAGAGGCTTGAGTCCTTGTGTACCTAGAATACCAATGCCGTATTGAAAAGGAGGAAAAGGCCTGGAGGACCCCAGATGAGGGGTAAGAGGATAAGGCACGCAATCAGGAAAGTTACATGAAAATAGAAACTGAAGATTATTGAGGTTGAGCAGAGGTAGGGGTGTATCCAGGAACCAAAATTAGCATAGCAAAGCGTCTCTTTCTATGAAAGGTATTGCAAAGTCCATAGATGCTTGCCATTTGCTTTTGAGCGGTGGAGGGAAGTGGAGTGGAAGAGACAGGGCCGCCATCAGGAATTTACACAGCTTCAGGCATGGGCCCCCTGGAGCAGAGGAGAACCGGGGTGGGGGGTGCTGCCGCCGCAAATTGAGAAGCGGGGGGGTGCCACGATTTGAGAACCTCTAAAAAAAAATTATAAAAAAATTAATAATAATAATTTTTATAAAAATAAAAAAAGGGAGGTTGCCATCCAATAAAAAAAAATTATAAAAAAAAAGGGGGGTTGACATTCGGGGCCCTGGGGACCTCCGGGCCTCTGGGGAACTCTGGGCCCCTTACAAAAATAAAAATAAAATAAATAACATAAATAAATAAAAAAATAAAATAAAAAAAAATAATGATAAAAAAAGGGGGGGTTGACATTCGGGGCCCTGGGGAACTCCGGGCCCCTGGGGACCTCTGGGCCCCTTACTAAAAAAAAAGGGGGGGAATCCGAGCCCCTGGGGACCTCCGGCCCCTTACAGGTGTACTGCCTGTACCCCCTAAAGGCGGCCCTGGGAAGAGATCCAGGACAAGTTTCTCTCTGTAGAGAAGGGTTTTAAGCTCACATTGACATCTGAACAGTGAGTGCCATGGAGGAGATCCATTTTTTCAATATGGCTCTACGGGCCACTAAAAGGCATAAATGACTTCATTGTAAATGGCTTGCCAAGCCCTGTTGATAAACTGAGGTAGGTGGAGCTATTGGGGAGTCAGAGATGAATAATATCAGCAGGGGGACTTTGGGGATAGTGCAATGGTGATAACCTCAGCCACTTGGTCCCAAAAGTATGAAATGTGATGGCAAGACCAGAAGGGATATGTCAAAGAGGGTCTGGGTAGGCTGCAATGAGGACAAATGGCAGATTGAGGGTTGCCTTTAACGGAGAGAAATGGGATAAATGCCCTGTGGAAAAGCTTGTATTGACTAATGTCAATACTTTGTTGTAGCCGCTGACAAGTTTTTTGACTATATCGTCAGTAGGAAAGTACTTGCGCCAGGAAGATAGAGAGGAAGCAGAGAGAGGTTTTGTAAAGTGCAGGTTGAGAGGGGGCGGTATATATCTGAAATGAAATAAGTGTGGCTCTGAAGTAAGCAATCAATCAAAGAGGTCTGGAATCTCTTAGACTTCTCCGAACAACAGGCTTTGGCATATTCTGTACATTGCATGTAGAAGAAGACATGGTTGGCCGGCAGATTGTAGGAGACAGAGATAGATTGGAAAGGTTTTGGGTTCCCCGATGCAGGCTCAAACAGTGATGATATCTGGGTTAGGCCTCTGAGTTTCCAGAGATGATAAGCCTCGTGCTGAAGGCTGTGGGTAAAAATTGGATTGCAATTAATAGGGAAATACCTGGATTTAAATGGAGATAAACCCATTTTTTCCAGGTTTCTCTCCAGGCTATGACCGTGCCTCAGTTCAATACATAATTTTTTGGTTATTTTTTGGTTAAACTAGATGGACTGATAGGAGGCCTGCCATCACCAACTTAGCTGTAGGAGATAAATAGCTGTTTGTGAAATGTAGAAAAGGACCAGTAAAGCCGAATTCGGTTAGAACCAGATAAAGCTATTGGAAACTTATTAAAGGCTTTTTCGGCATTGGTAGGAGTAGCCTTTGCTTGTTCCAGTACTGCAAAATACCTTGCAAATGTTGATGAAAGTGGTCCAACCTTTGACGAAACCAGATTGTGCTTGTTTTATAAGATCCAGTATTATATCTGCGAGATCAATATTTAACCACTTCAGCCCCGGAAGGATTTAACCCCTTAACCACTTGCCGACCGCCTCCAGTAGATATACGTCGGCAGAATGGCACGTACAGGGCACATCAACGTACCTGTACGTCCCCTTTAACTGCCTGACACGGGGGTCGCGTGCGCACCGCCGGCGGCGCGCTCGCGACCCCAATACCTTTCCCGTGAGTCGGACCGCGGGTCCCGCGGACTCGATCGCCGCGGGGATCCCCGTGATCGTCTCACGGAGGCATAGAGCAGGGAGATGATTGTGTATCTCCCTGCTCTGCCTAGTGAAAATGACATGGATCTCGGTTCCGTGTACTCAGAAAGGAGATCGGTGTCATTTCACACAGAGTCCAACCCCCCCCCTCATCAGGACACACTTAACCCCTTTAGTGCCACCTAGTGGTTAACCCCTTCACTGCCATTTTCACAGCGACCAGTGCATTTTTATAGCACTGATCGCTGTGAAAATGACAATGGTCCCAAAAATGTGTCAAAAGTGTCCGATGTGTCCGCCAAAATGTCGCAGTCACGAAAAAAATCACTGATCGCCGCCATTACTAGTAAAAAAAAAATTATTAATAAAAATGCCATAAAACTATCCCCTATTTTGTAAACGCTATAACTTTTGCGCAAACCAATCAATAAACGCTGATTGTGATTTTTTTTTACCAAAAATATGTAGAAGAATACGTATTGGCCTAAACTGAGGAAAAACATTTTTTATATATATATTTTTGGGGGATATTTATTATAGCAAAAAGTTAAAAATATTGCATTTTTTTCAAAATTGTCGCTCTATTTTTGTTTATAGCGCAAAAAATAAAAACCGCAGAGGTGATCAAATACCACCAAAATAAAGCTCTATTTGTGGGAAAAAAAGGACGTCAATTTTGTTTGGGAGCCATGTCGCACGACCGCGCAATTTTTTGTTAAAGCGACGCAGTGCCGAATCGCAAAAAATGGGCCTGGTCATTAACTAGCCAAAATGGTCCGGGGCTTAAGTGGTTAATGACCAGGCCATTTTTTGCGATACGGCACTGTGTCGCTTTAACTGACAATTGCGTGGTCATGTGACGCTGTACCCAAATAAAATTGACGTCCGTTTTTTCCCACAAATACAGCTTTCTTTTGGTGGTATTTGATCACCTCCGCAGTTTTCCTTTTTTGCTAAATAAACAAAAAAATACAATTTTGAAAAAAAAACAATTGTTTTTACTTTCTGCTATAATACATATCCCAAAAATATATATATAAAAAAACTAATTTATTCATCAGTTTAGGCCGATATATATTCTTCTACATATTTTTGGCCCAAAAATTCGCAATAGGCGTATATTGATTGGTTTGCGTAAAAGTTACTGCATCTACAAAACTATGGGATGGATTTAGGGACTTTTATTTTTTTATTGTTTTTACTGGTAACAGCAAAGACCTGCGATTTTTAGTGGGACTGTAACATTGTGACGGACAAATCTGATGCTTTTTGGGGACCAGTAACATTATTGTATTGATCAGTGATATAAAAATGCACTGATCAATGTAAAAATTACACTGGCACGGAAGGGGTTAACACTAGGGGCGATCAAGGGGTTAAGTGTGTTCCCTGGATGTGTTCTAACTGTAGGGGGGGTGGGCTACCAGGGACATGACAGAGATCACTGGGAACAGAAGATCTCTGACGTCATCTGGCAGAACATAGGCAGATCCCTGTTGACCCACAATCGCGGTGTACAGAGGCAGAACCGGGAACTGCTATCTTCCGTGCAAAGACCGACGTGCACCTACAGCGGTTTGCACAGGAGAGCTGACCTGCCGCAGCATAATGACGGTGGCTGGTCAGTAAGCTGTTAAAACAGAGATAGGACGATAGGAGCCCGGGTCTGCTGGATCTTTGGCCTTTTTTGCTGGTAACTTGCAAAAAAGATAGCGCCCACCGGCCCAAATGTTATTATATGCCTTTGACAACGGAGAAAAATATTGGGTCCTGCGCATATAAAGCTGCATAATACGCTTCCATGATTTTAATAATGTCTTGAGGGTGAGATATTAGGGCTCCTGTGCTATCCGTGAGGAGAGCTACAGTGGGTACGGAAAGTATTCAGACCCTCTTAAATTTTTCACTCTTTGTTATGTTGCAGCCATTTGCTAAAATCATTTAAGTTCATTTTTTTCCTCATTAATGTACACACAGCACCCCATTTTGACAGAAAAACACAGAATTGTTTTTACGGATTTATTAAAAAACAAAAACTGAAATATCACATGGTCTTAAGTATTCAGACCCTTTGCTGTGACACTCATATGTTTAACTCAGATGATGTACATTTCTTCTGATCATCCTTGAGATGGTTCTACGCCTTCATTTGAGTCCAGCTGTGTTTGATTATACTGATTGGACTTGATTAGGAAAGCCACACACCTGTCTACATAAGACCTTACAGCTCACAGTGCATGTGAGAGCAAATGAGAATCATGAGGTCAAAGGAACTGCCCGAAGAGCTCAGAGACAGAATTGTGGCAAGGCACAGATCTGGCCAAGGTCACAAAAAAATTCTGCTGCACTTAAGGTTCCTAAGAGCACAGTGGCCTCCATAATCCTTAAATGGAAGAAGTTTGGAACGACCAGAACCCTGTCTAAAGCTGGCCGTCCGGCCCAACTGAGCTATCGGGGGAGAAGAGCCTTGGTGAGAGAGGTAAAGAAGAACCCAAAGATCACTGTGGCTGAGCTCCAGAGATGCAGTCGGGAGATGGGAGAAAGTTGTACAAAGTCAACCATCACTGCAGCCCTCCACCAGTCGGTGCTTTATGGCAGAGTGGCCCGACGGAAGCCTCTCCTCAGTGCAAGACACATGAAAGCCCGCATGGAGTTTTCTAAAAAAAACACCCGAAGGACTCCAAGATGGTGAGAAATAAGATTCTCTGGTCTAATGAGACCAAGATAGAACTTTTTGGCCTTAATTCTAAGCGGTATGTGTGGAGAAAACCAGGCACTGCTCATCACCTGTCCAATACAGTCCCAACAGTGAAGCATGGTGGTGGCAGCATCATGCTGTGGGGGTGTTTTTCAGCTGCAGGGACAGGACAACTGGTTGCAATCGAGGGAAAGATGAATGCACACAGCTAAAATAACGAAGGAGTGGCTTCACAACAACTCCGTGACTGTTCTTGAATGGCTCAGCCGGAGCCCTGACTTAAACCCAATTGAGCATCTCTGGAGAGACCTAAAAATGGCTGTCCACCAACGTTTACCATCCAACCTGACAGAACTGGAGAGGATCTGCAAGAAGGAATGGCAGAGGATCCCCAAATCCAGGTGTGAAAAACTTGTTGCATCTTTCCCAAAAAGACTCATGGCTGTATTAGATCAAAAGGGTGCTTCTACTAAATACTGAGCAAAGGGTCTGAATACTTAGGACCATGTGATATTTCAGTTTTTCTTTTTTAATAAATCTACAAAGATTTCAACAATTCTGTGTTTTTCTGTCAATATGGGGTGCTGTGTGTACATTAATGAGGAAAAAAAATGAACTTAAATGATTTTAGAAAATGGCTGCAATATAACAAAGAGTGAAAAATGTAAGGGGGTCTGAATACTTTCCATACCCACTGTATATGAGTAGGGAGGTGTGGTACCTTACAGAGCCTGGCCAATAGGGATGAGCTCGGTGTTCGAGTCGAACATACGTTCGACTCGAACATCGGCTGTTCGATCGTTCGACGAAGATCGAACTATTTGGGCCGTTCGCGCCAAATTCGAGTGATGCGAACGGCCCACAATACACTGCGCCATCGCAGTGCAATCCCGGCGCTGTGATTGGCCAAGCATGCACTGTGACCCCACATGCTTGGCCAATCACAGCGCCGGCAGCTAGGAGAGCCATAATTGGCCACAGGCAGGTTGCCTGTGGCCAATTATAGCTCAGGGGGTTTAGCACACGCCCCACACTATAAAAGGCCACCAACGCGGCGGCCTTGTGTAGTGTGTTCCGGCACAGGGAAAGAGAAGGATAGGCAGGGACAGTGTCATTGTGCTATTCTTTGTGCTATTCCTGTGTGTAGGGAGAGAGAAGGATAGGCAGGGAGAGTGTCAGTGTCATATTCTTTGCTAAACCTTGTGTGCAGGGAGAGAGAAGGATAGGCAGGGGACAGTGTCAGTGTCATATTCTTTGCTAAACCTTGTGTGCAGGGAGAGAGAAGGATAGGCAGGGAGAGTGTCAGTGTCATATTCTTTGCTAAACCTTGTGCGCAGGGAGAGAGAAGGATAGGCAGGGAGAGTGTCAGTGTCATATTCTTTGCTAAACCTTGTGTGCAGGGAGAGAGAAGGATAGGCAGGGGACAGTGTCAGTGTCATATTCTTTGCAAAACCTTGTGTGCAGGGAGAGAGAAGGATAGGCAGGGAGAGTGTCAGTGTCATATTCTTTGATAAACCTTGTGTGCAGGGAGAGAGAAGGATAGGCAGGGGACAGTGTCAGTGTCATTGTTGCTAAGCCTCTTGCACAGTATACACCTGAAGCTAGCCCTTATTGCTGTGTTTTCCTGGTGTGTTACACTAACGGGCATTTGCAGCACTTACAGTGGGCGAAGTGTGCTTCCTGCTAAATATACACCTGAAGCTAGCCCGTATTGCTGTGTTTTCCTGGTGTGTTACACTAACAGGCATTTGCAGCACTTACAGTGTGCGGAGTGTGCTTCCTGCTAAATATACTCCTGAAGCTATCCCGTATTGCTGTGTTTTCCTAGTGTGTTACACTAACAGGCATTTGCAGCACTTACAGCAGGCGTAGTGTGATTCCTGCAAAATATACACCTGAAGCTAGCCCATATTGCTGTGTTTTCCTGGTGTGTTACACTAACAGGCATTTGCAGCACTTACAGCGGGCGGAGTGTGCCTCCTGCACATTATACACCTGAAGCTAGCCCGTATTGCTGTGTTTTCCTGGTGTGTTACACTAACAGGCATTTGCAGCACTTACAGCAGGCGTAGTGTGATTCCTGCAAAATATACTCCTGAAGCTAGCCCATATTGCTGTGTTTTCCTGGTGTGTTACACTAACAGGCATTTGCAGCACTTACAGCGGGCGGAGTGTGCCTCCTGCACATTATACACCTGAAGCTAGCCCGTATTGCTGTGTTTTCCTGGTGTGTTACACTAACAGGCATTTGCAGCACTTACAGCAGGCGTAGTGTGATTCCTGCAAAATATACTCCTGAAGCTAGCCCGTATTGCTGTGTTTTCCTGGTGTGTTACACTAACAGGCATTTGCAGCACTTTCAGCATTTGCATTTGCAGCCACAAGCAGTTTTAAATGGCTTTTTTTTCCTTTAGAAATGTCATTTTGTGCAGGGACAGTTCTAAACACGGGAAACATGTGGCACTTCACAGGCATACTTTAGACACCCCCCAGGTACGATATTTAAAGGAATATTTGACTTTTTTTTTTTCACTTTATGCATCATTAACCACTTAACCACTTAAGCCCCGGACCATTTCGGGCCATTAGGACCAGGCCTGTTTTTGGGATTCGGCACTGCGCTGCTTTAACTGTAAATTGTGCGGACATGCAATGTTGTACCCAAATGAAATTTGCGTCCTTTTCTTCCCACAAATAGAGCTTTCTTTTAATGGTATTTGATTGCCTCTGCGATTTTTATTTTTTGCGATATAAACAGAAAAAGACCGAAAATTTTGAAAAAAAATTATATTTTCTACTTTTTGTTATAAGAAAAATCGAATAAACTCAATTTTAGTCATACATTTAGGCCAAAATGTATTCAGCCACATGTCTTTAGTAAAAAAAATGTCAATAAGCGTATATTTATTGGTTTGCGCAAAAGTTATAGCGTTTACAAACTAGGGTACATTTTCAGAAATTTACACAGCTTTAAATTTATGACTGCCTATCTCATTTCTTGAGGTGCTAAAATGGCAGGGCAGTACAAAACCCCCCCAAATGACCCCATTTTGGAAAGTAGACACCCCAAGGAAATTGCTGAGAGGCATGTTGAGCCCATTGAATATTTCTTTTTTTTGTCCCAAGTGATTGAATAATGACAAAAAAAAAAAATTACAAAAAGTTGTCACTAAATGATATATTGCTCACACATGCCATGGTTATATGTGGAATTGCACCCCAAAATACATTCTGCTGCTTCTCCTGAGTACGGGGATACCACATGTGTGGGACTTTTTAGGAGCCTAGCCACGTACGGGACCCCGGAAACCAAGCACCGCCTTCAGGATTTCTAAGGGCGCAAATTTTTGATTTCACTCCTCACTACCTATCACAGTTTCGAAGGCCATAAAATGCCAAAATAGCACAAAACCCCCCCAAATGACCCCATTTTGGAAATTAGACACCCCAAGCTATTTACTGAGAGGCATGTTCAGTCCATGGAATATTTTATATTTTGCCACAAGTTGCGGGAATATGACAAACTTTTTTTTTTTTTGCACAAAGTTGTCACTAAATGATATATTGCTCACACATGCCATGGGCATATGTGAAATTACACCCCAAAATACATTCTGCTGCTTCTCCTGAGTACGGGGATACCACATGTGTGGGACTTTTTGGGAGCCTAGCCGCGTACGGGACCCCAAAAACCAAGCACCGCCTTCAAGGTTTCTAAGGGCATAAATTTTTGATTTCACTCCTCACTACCTATCACAGTTTTGAAGGCCATAAAATGCCAAGATGGCACAAAACCCCCCCAAATGACCCCATTTTGGAAAGTAGACACCCCAAGCTATTTGCTGAGAGGCATGTTGACCCCATTGAATATTTTTTTTTTGTCCCAAATGATTGAATAATGACAAAAAGAAAAAAAATGTACAAAAAGTTGTCACTAAATGATATATTGCTCACACATGCCATGGTTATATGTGGAATTGCACCCCAAAATACATTCTGCTGCTTTTCCTGAGTACGGGGATACCACATGTGTGGGACTTTTTGGGAGCCTAGCCGCGTACAGGGCCCCAAAAACCAAGCACCGCCTTCAGGATTTCTAAGGGCGTAAATTTTTGATTTCACTCCTCACTACCTATCACAGTTTCGAAGGCCATAAAATGCCAAAATAGCACAAAACCCCCCCCAAATTACCCCATTTTGGAAAGTAGACACCCCAAGCTATTTGCTGAGAGGCATGTTGAGTCCATGGAATATTTTATATTTTGCCACAGGTTGCGGGAATATGACAAACTTTTTTTTTTTTGCACAAAGTTGTCACTAAATGATATATTGCTCACACATGCCATGGGCATATGTGAAATTACACCCCAAAATACATTCTGCTGCTTCTCCTGAGTACGGGGATACCACATGTGTGGGACTTTTTGGGAGCCTAGCCGCGTACGGGACCCCAAAAACCAAGCACCGCCTTCAAGGTTTCTAAGGGCATAAATTTTTGATTTCACTCCTCACTACCTATCACAGTTTTGAAGGCCATAAAATGCCAAGATGGCACAAAACCCCCCCAAATGACCCCATTTTGGAAAGTAGACACCCCAAGCTATTTGCTGAGAGGCATGTTGACCCCATTGAATATTTTTTTTTTTTGTCCCAAATGATTGAATAATGACAAAAAGAAAAAAAAATGTACAAAAAGTTGTCACTAAATGATATATTGCTCACACATGCCATGGTTATATGTGGAATTGCACCCCAAAATACATTCTGCTGCTTTTCCTGAGTACGGGGATACCACGTGTGGGACTTTTTGGGAGCCTAGCCGCGTACAGGGCCCCAAAAACCAAGCACCGCCTTCAGGATTTCTAAGGGCGTAAATTTTTGATTTCACTCCTCACTACCTATCACAGTTTCGAAGGCCATAAAATGCCAAAATAGCACAAAACCCCCCCAAATTACCCCATTTTGGAAAGTAGACACCCCAAGCTATTTGCTGAGAGGCATGTTGAGTCCATGGAATATTTTATATTTTGCCACAGGTTGCGGGAATATGACAAACTTTTTTTTTTTTGCACAAAGTTGTCACTAAATGATATATTGCTCACACATGCCATGGGCATATGTGAAATTACACCCCAAAATACATTCTGCTTCTTCTCCTGAGTACGGGGATACCACATGTGTGGGACTTTTTGGGAGCCTAGCCGCGTACGGGACCCCAAAAACCAAGCACCGCCTTCAAGGTTTCTAAGGGCATACATTTTTGATTTCGCTCCTCACTACCTATCACAGTTTTGAAGGCCATAAAATGCCAAGATGGCACAAAACCCCCCCAAATGACCCCATTTTGGAAAGTAGACACCCCAAGCTATTTGCTGAGAGGCATGTTGAGCCCATTGAATAATTTTTTTTGTCCCAAATGATTGAATAATGACAAAAAGAAAAAAAAATGTACAAAAAGTTGTCACTGAATGATATATTGCTCACACATGCCATGGTTATATGTGAAATTACACCCCAAAATACATTCTGCTGCTTCTCCTGAGTACGGGGATACCACATGTGTGGGACTTTTTGGGAGCCTAGCCGCGTACGGGACCCCAAAAACCAAGCACCGCCTTCAAGGTTTCTAAGGGCATAAATTTTTGATTTCACTCCTCACTACCTATCAAAGTTTTGAAGGCCATAAAATGTCAAAATAGCCCAAAACCCCCACAAATGACCCCATTTTGGAAAGTAGACACCCCAAGCTATTTGCTGAGAGGCATGGTGAGTATTTTACAGCTCTCATTTGTTTTTGAAAATTAAGAAAGACATTTTTTTTTCTTTTTTTTTTCTTTTTTTACATTTTCAAAACTTTGTGACAAAAAGCGAGATCTGCAAAATACTCAACATACCTCTCAGCAAATAGCTTGGGGTGTCTACTTTCCAAAATGGGGTCATTTGGGGGGGTTTTGTGCCATCTGGGCATTCCATGGCCTCCGAACCTGTGATAGGCAGTGAGGAGTGAAATCAAAAATTTACACCCATAGAAATCCTGAAGGCGGTGCTTGGTTTTTGGGGTCCCGTACGCGACTAGGCTCCCAAAAAGTCCCACACATGTGGTATCCCCGTACTCAGGAGAAGCAACAGAATGTATTTTGGGGTGTAATTCCACATATGTCCATGGCATGTTTGAGCAATATATAATTTAGTGACAACTTTTTGTAAATATTTTTTTTTTTTTTTGGTCATTATTCAATCACTTGGGACAAAAAAAAAATATTCAATGGGCTCAACATGCCTCTCAGCAAATAGCTTGAGGTGTCTACTTTACAAAATGGGGTCATTTGGGGGGGTTTTGAACTGTCCTGGCATTTTATGCACAACATTAGGAAGCTTATGTCACACATCATCCACTCTTTTAACCACTTGAAGACAAAGCCCTTTCTGAGACTTTTTGTTTACATGAAAAAAATTTTTTTTTTGCAAGAAAATTATGTTGAACCCCCAAACATTATATATTTTTTTAAAGCAAAGGCCCTACAGATTAAAATAGTGGGTGTTGCATTTTTTTTTTCCACACAGTATTTGCGCAGCGATTTTTCAAACGCATTTTTTGGGGGAAAACCACACTTTTTTTATTTTTAATGCACTAAAAAACACTATATTGCCCAAATGTTTGATGAAATAAAAAAGATGATCATAGGCCGAGTACATGGATACCAAACACGACATGCTTTAAAATTGCGCACAAACGCGCAGCGGCGACAAACTACATTCATTTTTAAAAGCATTTAAAAGCCTTTACAGGTTACCACGTTAGATTTACAGAGGAGGTCTACTGCTAAAATGACTGCCCTCGATCTGACCTTCGCGGTGATACCTCACATGCATGATGCAATTGCTGTTTACATATGACGCTAGACCGACGCTTGCGTTCGCCTTTGCGCAAGAGCAGGGGGGGGACAGCGGTGCTTTTTTTTTTTTTTTTTTATTTGGCTTTTTTATTTTATTTTTAAACTGTGCCTTCCATATTTTATTTTTTTACCATTTTTATTGTTATCTCAGGGAATGTAAATATCCCCTATGATAGCAATAGGTAGTGACAGGTACTCTTTTTTTGAAAAAAATTGGGGGGTTAGACCCTAGACCCTAGATCTTTCCTCTGCCCTCAAAGCATCTGACCACACCAAGATCGGTGTGATAAAATGCTTTCCCAATTTCCCAATGGCGCTTTTTATATCCGGGGGGGGGACATTCCTTCCCACTGCTTGTAAAAGCAGTCTAGAGGCTAATTATCTGCTAGAATTGCTTTTACATGAAAGCCGGCCGCTGGCTGAAAAGAATGATACCAAGATGATACCTAAACCCGCAGGCATCATAAACATTCAAAGTCCAGCAACATACCAGTACGTTGCTGGTCCTTGTTGGACATGTATTGTAATCTTTTATCACCTATTGGCTGAACGAAAAAAAGAGATTGATTGGTGGGTATGCCCACCATTAGAATACCTCCCTTCATCCACCCACTTCTAATGATGGGCATATATGCTGAAGCATGGGGGCATCCTCCCGCAAAAAAGTTATGCCGCGTACACACGGTCAAGCCTTCGTCGGAATTTCGACCGTATGTACGCGGCATAAAAGGTTATGCCGCGTACACACGGTCGGACTTTTCCACGGGCAAGCCTCCGTTGGAATTTCGACCGTATATACGTGGCATTAGGAGCAAAATCGCTCCTCCGCCCCTGCTGCCCCCATGCTTCGGCATATATGCTCTTTTTTTTAACTGTGGTGGTGAAATCACCTCCTACAGCGTTGGAGTCACGGCTTTATGTATCGTGGGAGCAAACGCTGTTGCTGTCAAGATAAATAGATCCGCGCTGCAACTGAATGGCGTACCTGCTAAGCAAATGGTGGTTAACATTAAAACAAAGTAACATTACAGTACAACAGTAAGACCTTACCATGCCATACCTGCAAAGCAAATACCAAAACAAAACCTAGTAAAAAATAAAAAAATGTTTTAACGCAACCTGTGCCTAAAATATATATATATGCCGAAGCATGGGGGCATCCTCCCGCAAAAAAGTTATGCCGCGTACACACGGTCGGAATTTTCCACGGGCAGGCCTCCGTCGGAATTTCGACCGTATGTACGCGGCATTAGGAGCAAAATCGCTCCTCCGCCCCTGCTGCCCCCATGCTTCGGCATATATGCTCTTTTTTTTAACTGTGGTGGTGAAATCACCTCCTACAGCGTTGGAGTCACGGCTTTATGTATCGTGGGAGCAAACGCTGTTGCTGTCAAGATAAATAGATCCGCGCTGCAACTGAATGGCGTACCTGCTAAGCAAATGGTGGTTAACATTAAAACAAAGTAACATTACAGTACAACAGTAAGACCTTACCATGCCATACCTGCAAAGCAAATACCAAAACAAAACCTAGTAAAAAATAAAAAAATGTTTTAACGCAACCTGTGCCTAAAATATATATATGCCGAAGCATGGGGGCATCCTCCCGCAAAAAAGTTATGCCGCGTACACACGGTCGGAATTTTCCACGGGCAGGCCTCCGTCGGAATTTCGACCGTATGTAAGCGGCATTAGGAGCAAAATCGCTCCTCCGCCCCTGCTGCCCCCATGCTTCGGCATATATGCTCTTTTTTTTAACTGTGGTGGTGAAATCACCTCCTACAGCACTGGAGTCACGGCTTTATGTATCGTGGGAGCAAACGCTGTTGCTGTCAAGATAAATAATTCCGCGCTGCAGTTGAATGGCGCACCTGAAAACAAAAAATTACATACCTGAAAAGCAAGCATGATAAAACATTGCAGAATAGAATACAGTAAAAAAGAGCAGAACAATAGAGAGAAAATAGAGAGAGAGAGAACAATAAAACGACAACTATTTTTGGTTTTTTTATTTTATATTTTTTTTGTGTTTTGTTTTTTAAGTTTTTTTTTTTCTTTTTTACACTTTTTTTGTAACTTTACAACTGTAATGGTTCGGGTCTCTCAAAATGTAATGGCATCTTGGGAGACCCTGTGTAAGTGTGTCCTTGTCTGTGAAATGCTGTACCCTACGCTAAAACTTCACTTTTGAGTGGTAGCGTTCAAAACATTCACCTTGGCAAAGACCAGGCTTGTCAGGACAGAGTGGACAAAAACTACGGGTGTCACGCCTAAATCCGCGCTTGCTACAGACACGACATCTTTTTTGGGGGTGGCTTTGGGTAGGGGTACTCGGGAGGACATAAGAATAATGCCTCTCATGCAGCCGGCTTACTGCATTTGGTTGGGGATGGTGAGGTGCAGAACCGCCTGGATACAGGAGTTCTGTGACTATCTCATTCTGGAATTTTAGAAGAGATAACGTCCCGCCTGAAGCTCTGTATAGCACATGAGCGTTCAGCAAAGCCAATTGGAATAATGATAGAGACACTTTTTTGTACCAGCGTCTCGCCTTACGGTCAATTAGATACGGCGCCATCAACTGGTCGTTGAGGTCCACCCCTCCCATATTTTGGTTATATTCGTGGACACAGAGGGGTTTCTCCACAACACCAGTCGCCGTACGAATTTGGACTGTCGTGTCTGCATGAAGGGAGGTAAGAAGGAAAACATTCTTATTGTCCCTCCACTTCATAGCGAGCAAGTTATTACACTTCAAGCAGGCTCTCTCCCCCAGCCTAAGACGGGCATCTACAAGCCGCTGGGGAAAGCCCCGGCGATTAGGTCGCACGGTGCCACATGCTCCAATCTGATGATCAAACAAGTGACTAAACAGTGGCACGCTCGTGTAATAATTGTCCACATACAAGTGGTACCCCTTTCCGAATAAGGGTGACACCAAGTTCCACACTATCTTGCCAGCGCTCCCTATGTAATCCGGGCAGTTGACCGACTCAATCTGACTGTCTTTTCCCTCATAAACCGTAAAGTTCACTACATAGCCTGTTGCCCTGTCACAGAACTTGTAGAGCTTGACCCCGTATCTGGCACGCTTGCTGGGAAGGTACTGCTTGAAAGACAAGCGGCCAGAAAATTTAATCAGGGACTCATCAACGCAGACAACTTGATCGGGAGTAAACAAGGCTGCAAAACGTTCGTTGAAGTGGTTTATGAGGGGCCGAATTTTATAGAGCCGGTCGTATTCAGGGTCCCCACGTGGACGACAAAGTTCATTGTCGTTGAAGTGCATGAACCGCAAAATCTGCTCGTATCGTGCCCTGGACATGGAGGCAGAGAACACGGGCATGTGGTCAATTGGGTGCGTGGACCAATAAGCACGCAATGACGGAAATTTATGTGTGCCCATGTTGAGGGAAAGGCCCAGAAAGGTCTTAAATTCGGAAACCGTAATTGGTTTCCAATTTCTGGCAATTTTAGGCAACTGGGGGTTAGCGGCGATAAATTGACCAGCATATAAATTACTCTGGTCCACAATAGATCTATAGAGATCTTCCGTGAAAAATAGCGAATAAAAATCAATTGGAATAAAATCAGCTGTTTCCACCTGAATACCGGGTTGGGCAGTGAATGGGGGAAGTACGGGTTCTGCAGAAGTGGTGGGGACCCAATCAGGATAGGCGAATTCTGCAGGAAGGGCACTATGGGCACGACGGGCCTGCCTTTGTCTTCTTGGTGGCAGCGGGACACTACTTGTGCTTGCCACCTCGCCAGCTTGAACTGCACTTATGGGACTCGCCACGTCACCAAGTGTTACTGCAGTGCTGGATGTACGTCCAGGCTGTACTAGGCCGCTGGTGCTTGCCAGTTCACCAGAAGGAATAGCGGCGCTAGTACTACTCTGCTCCATGATACGAGAGACCTGCGGTTCTTGCTCCTCAACAACCTCAGAAGATCGGGATCGGGTACACCTGACCTTAGCAGGGACCTCAACTTCGTCGTCAGAGCTATCTGACGTGGGGCCGCTGACGTCACTGTCTTCTACGGGAAGATATTCTGAGCCTGAATCTGACAGATACGTGACCTCCTCTTCACTATCTGTCATGCTCAGAATCTCGTAGGCCTCTTTACTAGTGTACCTTCGTCTTGCCATTTTGGGCTCTAAATTTAGGGGTACACTAGTAAGATTCACAGGAAAAAAAGCACCTGACTGTCGTCAGCAAATATATCAAACGCTACAAAAAAACTGTTAGCGATCGCAGGGATCAGGCCTGTCTCTGCGAACGCTGCAGTTATGTGTGTTGTGTTTGGTAAGTGACAGTGATCGATCGATACTGCACTTGGGTGGGCTGGGCTGGGCGGAGGGGCTAAACGCAGGCGCTAGCAGGTATCTGGGCTGATCCCGCTAACACTGCGTTTTTGGGAACCCTAAACCGCTGGGGATGCTAGTATAGATCTGATCAGATACTATACCACTAAGGGGGGTGTATGCTTTGCGCGTGGGTGTTAGCGTTACTGGCACTAACCTAACACTGCCTGGGGCGACGCAGACCCTCTCTGGCGCTAAAACCTAATTGATCTCACCCGCCGGGCGATCAGGGGGGTTAAACCTTTATTGGGTTATATACGGCGGGTGCCCTGATGCTATAAAAAGCAAACTAATCAACCAGCGTCACCTGTAACCTTTATATGGTGATCACTGGTGAAAGGGTTAACTAGGGGCAATCAGGGGGTTAAAACCTTTATTAGGTTAAATATGGGGGTACCCGACGCTATATAAAAACCTGACGGGTTACCTAAATAACTAGATAACTTACTGGCTAACCAGTGACACCAGTGACGCTTATACGGCGATCACTGGTGAAAGGGTTAACTCTAGGGGCAATCAGGGGGTTAAAATAATATATGGGGGTACCTGACACTAATAAAAACCTGCGGCGAACCTAAAAAAAAATAACTGCCTATCTAAAACACCAGCGACACGAATACAGCGATCGGAAAAACAATCGCTTAGTGACGCTGAAGTTAGGGGGTGAAAGGGTTACCTGGGGGGTGATCAAGGGGTTAAACCTTTATTAGGGGGGGGTTAGGGGGCTACCCTGGACCTAAAGGGGCCTAATCCTAACTGCCCTGCAACTTTTTACAATCACAGATGACACTAAATGCAGTGATCAGTAAAATAAATGATCACTGCAATCAGTGACACTGTGATTGGGGGCTTTGGGGTGACCTGGGGGGTGATCTGGGGGTGACTGGGGGGTGATTTGTGTGCCTATGTGTACCTACGTGTCAGTGGACTGTTGGAGCACTAACCTCTGTCTTCTCTCCTCGGCGCCGGGAACGAAAAGACCGCGGCGAGGGAGATGACATCACTTCCTCCAGCCTGTGTTTACATCACATGGCGGAGGAAGCATTTTCATTGGCCGGGAGCGATCGCGAGGGGGGGGCGGAATCGAGCGGCCACCCCCTCATGCCTGATCGCTCCCGAACACTTAACGGCCGCTCACTGCAGTGAAGGGGGGTCCGGATGGACCCCCCAACTGCACAAAGGCGATCACGTAGATCTACGTGATTCTGCCTGTCCGTGCCATTCTGCCGACGTAAATCGGCGGTGGGCGGTCGTTAAGTGGTTAAGCCCCGGACCATTTGGTAGCTAAAGGACCAGAGGTGAATTCAGAATTTTGCACTGCGCTGCTTTAACTGTAAATTGTGCGGACATGCAATGTTGTACCCAAACGAAATTTGCGTCCTTTTCTTCCCACAAATAGAGCTTTCTTTTAATGGTATTTGATTGCCTCTGCGATTTTTATTTTTTGCGATATAAACGGAAAAAGACCAAAAATTTTTTAAAAAAATGATATTTTCTACTTTTTGTTATAAGAAAAATCGAATAAACTCAATTTTAGTCATACATTTAGGCCAAAATGTATTCAGCCACATGTCTTTAGTAAAAAAAAATGTCAATAAGCGTATATTTATTGGTTTGCGCAAAAGTTATAGCGTTTACAAACTAGGGTACATTTTCTGGAATTTACACAGCTTTAAATTTATGACTGCCTATCTCATTTCTTGAGGTGCTAAAATGGCAGGGCAGTACAAAACTCCCCCAAATGACCCCATTTTAGAAAGTAGACACCCCAAGGAAATTGCTGAGAGGCATGTTGAGCCCATTGAATTTTTTTTTTTTTTTGTCCCAAGTGATTGAATAATGACAAAAATAAATAAATTACAAAAAGTTGTCACTAAATGATATATTGCTCACACATGCCATGGTTATATGTGGAATTGCACCCCAAAATAAATTTTGCTGCTTCTCCTGAGTATGGGGATACCACATGTGTGGGACTTTTTAGGAGCCTAGCCGCGTACGGGACCCCGAAAACCAATCACCGCCTTCAGGATTTCTAGGCACAAATTTTTGATTTGACTCCTCACTACCTATCACAGTTTCGAAGGCCATAAAATGCCAAAATAGCACAAAACCCCCCCAAATTACCCCATTTTGGAAAGTAGACACCCCAAGCTGTTTGCTGAGAGGCATGGTGAGTATTTTACAGCTCTCATTTGTTTTTGAAAATGAAGAAAGAACATTTTTTTTTTTTTTTTATAATTTTCAAAACTTTGTGACAAAAAGCGAGATCTGCAAAATACTCACAATACCTCTCAGCAAATAGCTTGGGGTGTCTACTTTCCAAAATGGGGTCATTTGGGGGGGGTTTTGTGCCATCTGGGCATTCCATGGCCTCCGAAACTGTGATAGGCAGTGAGAAGTGAAATCAAAAATTTACACCCTTAGAAAGCCTGAAGGCGGTGCTTGGTTTTTGGGGTCCCGTACGCGGCTAGGCTCCCAAAAAGTCTCACACATGTGGTATCCCCGTACTCAGGAGAAGCAACAGAATGTATTTTGGGGTGTAATTCCACATATGCCCATGGCATGTTTGAGCAATATATCATTTAGTGACAACTTTGTGCAAAAAAAAAAATTGTATTTTTTCCGCAACTTGTGTCAACATATAAAATATTCCATGGACTCGACATGCCTCTCAGTATATAGCTTGGGGTGTCTACTTTCCAAAATGGGGTCATTTTGGGGGGTTTTGAACTGTTCTGGCATTTTATACACAACATTAGGAAGCTTACATCCACTCTTCTAACCACTTGAAGACAAAGCCCTTTTTGACACTTTTTGTTTACATGAAAACAATTTTTTTTTTTGCAAGAAAATTATGTTGAACCCCCAAACATTATATATATTTTTAAAGCAAAGGCCCTACAGAATAAAATGGTGGGTGTTGCATTTTTTTTTTCTACACAGTATTTGCGCAGCGATTTTTCAAACGCATTTTTTGGGGAAAAAATACACTTTTTTCATTTTAATGCACTAAAACACACTATATTGGCCAAATGTTTGATGAAATAAAAAAGATGATCTTAGACCGAGTACATAGATACCAAACACGACATGCTTTAAAATTTCGCACAAACGCGCATTGGCGACAAACTACATACATTTTTAAAAGCCTTTAAAAGCCTTTACAGGTTACCCCGTTAGGTTTACAGAGGAGGTCTACTACTAAAATTACTGCCCTCGATCTGACCTTCGCGGTGATACCTCACATGCATGGTGCAATTGCTGTTTACATATGACGCCAGACCGACGCTTGCGTTCGCCATTGGGCAAGAGCAGGGCAGGACAGGGGTGCTTTTTTTTTTTTTTTTTTTTTTTTTTTTTATTATTAATTTTGCTTTTTTATTTTATTTTTAAACTGTTGCTTCCATATATATTTTTTTTTTTTTATCATTTTTATTGTTATCTCAGGGAATGTAAATATCCCCTATGATAGCAATAGGTAGTGACAGGTACTCTTTTTTGAAAAAACTGGGGTCTATTGGACCCTAGATCTTTCCTCTGCCCTCAAAGCATCTGACCACACCAAGATCGGTGTGATAAAATGCTTTCCCAATTTCCCAATGGCGCTTTTTATATCCGGGGGGGGACATTCCCTCCCACTGCTTGTAAAAGCAGTCCAGAGGCTAATTAGCCACTAGGATTTCTTTTACATGAAAGCCGGCCGCTGGCTGAAAAGAATGATACCAAGATGATACCTAAACCCGCAGGCATCATTCTGGTATAAACATTCAAAGTCCAGCAACATACCAGTACGTTGCTGGTCCTTGTTGGACATGTATTGTAATCTTTTTTTTCATGCAGCCTGTTGGCTGAACGAAAAAAAAAAGATTGATCGGTGGGTATGCCCACCATTAGAATACCGCCCTTCATCCACTCACTTCTAATGATGGGCATACATGCACCATTTATATATGCCGAAGCATGGGGGCATCTTCCTGCAAAAGTTATGCCGCGTACACATGGTCAGACTTTTCCACGGGCAAGCCTCCGTCGGAATTTCGACCGTATGTACGCGGCATTAGGAGCAAAATCGCTCCTCCGCCCCTGCTGCCCCAATGCTTCGGCATATATGCTTTTTTTTTTTTTAACTGTGGTGGTGAAATCACCTCCTACAGCACTGGAGTCGCAGGGATCAGGCCTGTCTCTGCGAACGCTGCAGTTATGTGTGTTGTGTTTTGTAAGTGACAGTGATCGATCGATACTGCACTTGGGTGGCCTGGGCTGGACAGAGGGGAAAAATGCAGGTGCTAGCAGGTATCTGGGCTGATCCCGCTAACACTGCGTTTTTGGGAACCCTAAACTGCTGGGGACGCTAGTATAGATCTGATCAGATCAGATATTGATCTGTTCAGATACTATACCACTAAGGGGGTGTATGCTTAACGCGTGGGTGTTAGCGCTACTGGCACTAACCTGACGCTGCCTGGGGTGTGACGCAGACCCTCTCGGACGCTAAAACCTAATTGATATCACCCGCCGGGCGATCAGGGGGTTAAACCTTTATTGGGTTATATATACGGCGGGTGCCCTGACACTATAAAAAGCAAACTAACTAACCAACGTCACCCGTAACACTTATATGATGATCACTGGTGAAAGGGTTAACTAGGGGCAATTAGGGGGTTAAAACCTTTATTAGGTAATATATGGGGGTACCTGACGCTATATAAAAACCTGACGGCGAACCTAAAAAAAAATACTGGCTACCTATCGGCATCACCGACGCTAAGACATCGATCAGAAAAATGATCGCATAGCGACGGCGGTGCTAGGGGGTGAAAGGGTTACCTGGGGGGCGATCAAGGGGGTTAAACCTTTATTAGATAATATATGGGGGTACCTGACGCTATAAAAACCTGCGGCGAACCTATAAAAAATTACTGGCTACCGATCAGCATCACCGATGCTAAGACATCGATCAGAAAAATGATCGCATAGCGACGGCGGTGCTAGGGGGTGAAAGGGTTACCTGGGGGGTGATCAAGGGGGTTAAACCTTTATTAGGTAATATATGGGCGTACCCGACGCTATAAAAACCTGCGGCGAACCTAACAAAAATTACTGGCTACCGATCAGCATCGCCGACGCTAAGACATCGATCAGAAAAATTATCGCTTAGTGACAGTGGTGATAGGGGGTGAAAGGGTTACCTGGGGGGCGATCAAGGGGGTTAAACCTTTATTAGGTAATATATGGGGGTACCCGACGCTATAAAAACCTGCGGCGAACCTAAAAAAAATTACTGGCTACCGATCAGCATCACCGACGCTAAGACATCGATCAGAAAAATGATCGCTTAGCGACGGCGGTGCTAGGGGGTGAAAGGATTATCTGGGGGGTGATCAGGGGGTTAAACCTTTATTAGGGGGGGTTAGGGGGCTACACTGGACCTAAAACTAAATGTAGTGACACTTTTACAGTCACAAATGTCACTGATTGCAGTAATCACTAAATAAATGGTCACTGCAATCAGTGACACTGTGACTGGGGGCTGGGGGGTGATCTGGGGGTGTCTGGGGGGGCCTGGGGGGGCGATTTATGTGCCTATGTGTCCTGGTGTCAGTGTAGTGTTTTGTGTACTAACCTGCATCTTCTCCTGTACGGCGCTCGGTATATGTGAGCGCCGCAGGAGAGATGACATCACTTCCTCCTGCCTGGCAGGCAGGGGAAGCTCTCTCATTCGCCGGGAGCGATCGAGAGGGGGGGGCCGGAATCGAACGGCCGTCCCCTCATGCCGGATCGCTCCCGAAGGTAAAACGACCACCCACTGTAAAGAAGGGGGGTCCGATCGGACCCCCCAACTATACAAAGGCAATCACGTATATGTACGTGATTCTGCCTGTCGGTGCCATTCTGCCGACGTATATTTACAGTGGGCGGTCGTTAAGTGGTTAAAATGACTGCTCCCGAAAAACTGCCGTTTTTAAAACTTCTTTTTGCATTGATACATGTCCCCTGGTGCAGAACCCGGGTTCCCAAACCCTTTTTAGGACAATAACATGCATAATAGTCGTTATAATTAGCACTTTAGATTTCGAACGTTCGCATCCATTGTATTTAATAGGGTTCTAACGTTCGTGCAAACTTTCGGTCCGTTCGCGGGTTCTGGTGCGAACCGAACCCGGGGGTGTTCGGCTCATCCCTACTGGCCAACAATTTACCTGCTTTGTTGCTGTGTTTGCGGAACATCAAATCAGCGTATGAGTGTTTAGACAGTTCTAATTGCTCCTTCCAGAGGTCAAATTGGTGCCTCTTTTCAGAAGTATTATGGAGGAGAAGGGATATAATGGGACAGTACATTTTGTCTGTGAGGTAGTGTAGGATATTATCTTCCCTCTGAGGAAAGCTTTCCCAGCCTCCCCAAAAAAAATTAATTATTTTTATGGCGTAATTAATTTGTTCATATTCAGACCAGGATTGGGTCAAAAAGCGTTGAAAGCCAACATTATTTGATAAGTTGGAGGGAAATCTCCACAACCGTAAATGATTGTGTGGGAGCACAAAACCATCTAATACTATTACTATCGGACCATGAGCCAAAAGCTTCATGGATGTGTTGCATTAATTAACCTGTACCAAAGAAATAACCAATTCTTGCAAATGTGTTATGTGGAACAGAAAAATAAGTGAAATCCCTGTCTGTAGGGTGGAGAAGGTGCCAGACAGCTACCATGTTCAGGGCTGACTAGAGTGGGGGACGACTGTTTTGTATTACAGGGCACTTTCCTCCAGTGAGATCTATCGTCCAAAGAATTAACTACCATGTTGAGGTCACCCCCAAGCAGGTGGGGAATATGGGGAGTGCGCATCAGTGTGGCAGTAATGGTATTAAAAAATGCCTTGGTAGGAGGGTTAGGGGGGAATATGTTAGTTATTTTAAAATTCTGGGAGGCTATCCTAAGCTGGACAGTGATTAAGTGACCCTGCGTGTCTGTTTCCACCCAAATAAGTTCAAAAGCCAAATCAATAAAATAATTCTTCAGATAGGGAGTGGATCTATAAAGCCTGTAAAGCCTCGGGAGACATCGGCTGATTAAAAAAACATGGCCGACATTCAGCCTATGTGTATGCCACCCTGTCTGACAGAAGCCGGTTGTTTGGCCGGCTTCTGTTGGACGAATATGCTGCAAAACCAGCAGCCGACCGTCTCCGGATCAGCGGTCTCCAGCTTTGCATGATCACGCAATTGTCATTCAAAGTGTGACAACGCTAAAAGCTGAACATTGGTCTGGGCAGGAAGGGTGTGAAAGTGCCCAGTATTAAAGAAGTTAAAAAACAAAAAACAAACAATGTATCTTCAATTTCTTTAAAGCGGAGGTTCCGCGGTCCCTCGTTTTTTTTTTTTCTAGGTGCATGTAATGGGGTTACAGATAACATGTTAGTACTCACTTGTCCTGCGATTAGAGACATCCCCCGTCTATTTCCGTTCTAAATAATAACTTTTATAAATAGATCTTGTTCTTTGCCATTTTGCTTGTGGGCACTGTGAAGCCCACAAGCAGAGACTTCCGGGATGCGGTGAATGCATCCCAGCATTCACCGCTGTATCATCAGTGTTGACGGCGAACAGTTCCAGGTTGCCATGACAACGGGTGTCATCATTCAAAGTACACGCCCCGTTGTGACTGGCTTCACAACAATGCAAACATCAGCGACGGCTCCCAGGAGACATTGCGAACACCTCCCAGAAATCAACGGGGCTCCGAGGAAAGAAAGATACGCCCACTCCGGCGGGAGGAATACCCGGAAGTCCACATTAAAACGACTGATTCACGGTAAGTACAACCGCAAGAAAAAAAATCAATAGGCATATGTATATGTATCTGCTAGCAAGATCACTATAAGATAATGTCAGTATTTAGGGTGAACCTCCGCTTTAAATATCTCTCTAAAACTATACATAGCATATGCTATTTCTTTTTATGCTTATTTTTGTTATGCTGCCCTCACTTGAAGGGAAAAAACACTGCTGTCAGACATAAAGTGCAGGCACCTACAGGAACATACCTGCTGAAGCTTCTAAACCATGCTCTTGCACAAAAAGCTAAGCCATTATGAAAGGCAAATTTTTTGTTAGTAGCAGGGAGGCTTTCCCACACAATCAGATAGTTATCTAAATAAAAAAGAATCTTCATGTAAAAATATACTTTGGAAACTGTCATTGGAAAAATGCATGGGCTTCTTCTTCTGACCTTATCTGCATACATGCACCAGGTCAATGACACGTATAATAAGCCAAGACATAATAGCCAAGCAACTATCATTTTCAGATGAAGCTTTTCATAGGAAAGGTTTACTTTAAAAGAGAAGTATGGGAATTGTTTTTTTTTCGGAATCATACTTGCCTAGGTGGATGCAGTATCAGTCCGATGCTGCATCTGTCCCCTGCCGGCTCTAAGGCTGAGAACCGAGCGATCAAACACTGCTGATCGCTCGGTTCTCAGAGCTCTCTGTTCTGCCACCCCACTCTCACTGGAACGCTGGGCTGTGTAGGGGGAAGAAGCAGCAGGCTCTCAGCCTGAGAGGCTGAGCCGGGTGCCGGTCCAGGCATGTGGGCGGATCCCGACCATATGTTTGCGATCTTTCCCATGCCTGGACCAGTTCTGTGATGTCCGCTGACAGCGGCCTCCTAAAAATGGGTCACAGGAGTGCAGAACAAACTGCACTCCTGTAATCCACAGGAGAAGTACACCCAAACAAGCTTTGGCTGTACTTCTTCTTTAAAGCCACAACTTTACATAGTGTAGCAATTTATCTCACTGTTTTTTATGATCTCTTAAAAGCCTGTAAGGTGAAATAGTCCAATATATGATTACAAAATAGATTAAAATCCTTATTTCTTAATATGCTTTAAAATTGCCATATACTGTATGTTTTTAGCAGGTACATCTGCCGCAGCCTGCATCCTTGTAAAATAATTCTCTAACTGTATAATTACAATATCTGCCTCCCAGAAGACTACACTGGAATAATTAATTTCATTGCCATAATCAAAACATGCATTTAATGATTTTTGTTAACATCAACCCTCACCTGGATTAATTGGTTTAGAACACTGAACTGACCTGTCTAGATAGTATTGTTTAAAGAACATATGTTCATTTTAGTAACGAAGTAAGCTACATTTTTGGAGTGAAAACTAGTTCCTGTCTTTAGATGCATAAACTTTACAAATATCAAAAAGTCAGATGGCAAAAACCCTAAGGCCCCTTTCACACGGGCGGACGGTATGTCCGTTTTTCACCCATCCGTTCTCGGATGAAAAACAGACATACATGCATCCCTATGGGATAGCGGATGTCAGCGGATGAACATCCGCTGGCACTCGATCTCACCCGTGTCCGCTATGCTCCGTTTTTCAGGATAGAAAAATTTATATTTTTCTATCC
The DNA here is from genome assembly GCA_029206835.1 of Rana muscosa. Lineage (NCBI taxonomy): Eukaryota > Metazoa > Chordata > Amphibia > Anura > Ranidae > Rana > Rana muscosa. Next base: position 740,101,675 of record CM055118.1, read on the forward strand.
GTCTGCGGAGCGGATCGGATGAACACGGACAGACGGTCCGTGTTCATCCGATCCCCCATAGGGGAGAGCAGAGATCTGACAGGGCGGTCCCTGCACAGTGTACGGGGACCGCCCAGTCATCCACCGGCTCAGCGGGGATCAACGGAGCGATCCCCGCTGAGCAAGCGGAGGTACACGGGGCGGATCATGACTGATCCGTCCCATGTGAAAGGGGCCTAAAAATCTTTTTTTTTTAGGTTCTAAGGGACATGGGTTTTGGTTATTCTGAAACAACTGGCTTATGCTGAAATGAATAAACGGGTATTATGGTAAGTACAAAAGTCCTGTTTTCTTTCACATTTATTACAGTGATAATAAACACACACTGTTTAATTTACATTATCTATTTCTGTATGTGGATGATGGCACTGTAACTTTTTTCCTAATTGATTTAAAGCTGTCACATGAGCTATTTCCTAGCCTGTCTGCAGGGAAACATAGGCAGCAGGACCTTATAGTCCTCTACTGCTGGTCACATGTTCAACAAAAAACAGCCTTTGGAATACAGAGTAAAAATAAATAATTAATATCAAAAAACTGTTTTAAACTATCATAAAAATATATATAAGAAATCAAATCTTTATTATTTTTTAACAATAACATGGTATGGGCGGATTTCTGTCAGTCACAGGCTGTGTTATGCCCCTCCAGTCTGTGTCTTAGAATAACAGGGAGGAGAAGTCTCCATCAATCAAGATGTAATATCCCACCCATATTGTGTTTAGCTGGTTAGTGGGCATAAAGGAGGGAGGGAATGGGCTGTCATTAACCATTGTGTATACTCCCACATGTGTGACTCTATAGACACATGGGCTGCTCAGATGTGATAAAAGGAAATGCTCAGGGTAGAAATACACTGAAAAATGAGCATGTGCAGTAGCTGCCAACACTGCTCTAAAAAATCTCCAACTGCATTGGGGACGTCATCAAAAAGGAGAGGAAGAGAACAGCAGGATCTCCCAGGATTTTTGCAGAAACAGAAAATGAGCCCCATAGTGACTGTGTCAGTATGAGCAGCATGTAATACAGCATTTATTGATAGTTTTTTTTTTTTAATGATGTAGGTTTAGTGACACTTTAAAGGACACAGGGTTCAGTTATTCTGAGACAATTAGGATATCCAAAAGCAGTCCAACTGAGGGGTGGGCAACAGTAAAAAACAATAACAGGCCCATATAACAAAAAAACACAAACAAAAGAACTGGGGCAGCCCATGGCTCAAAGAGAACATGTAAACAGAAGACCAGGTGGCAACCTTGAAAAGAACATGTAAACAGTGGACCAAGTGACAGTCTTGCAAATCTAGGAAACAATTGCCTGATGCTGAAAAGCCAAAGAAGCACTAACAGAAAGTGAGTCTTAAAGCGGAGCTCCACCCTAAAGTGGAACTTCCGCTGATCGGAACCCTCCCCCCCTCCGGTGTCACAATTGACACCTTTCAGGGGGGAGGGGGTGCAGATACCTGTCTAAGACAGGTATTTGCACCCACTTCCGGGAGTCCTCTCTGCGGGAAATCTGCGGGAGCACGTCACTTCCCGCAGAATACCCGTTGTGTTCTGGGAGACACTCGGCTCCCAGAACACAGGGGACTGTTCAGGACGGTGCAGCGCGACTCGCGCATGCGCCGTAGGGAACCGGGCATGAAGCCGCAAGGCTTCACTTTCTGGTACCCTCACCGAGGATGGCGGTGGGGGACAGCAGAGTGACGAGCGATTGCTCGTCCTCTGCTGCGGACGTCGCTGGACCCCAGGACAGGTAAGTGTCCATATATTAAAAGTCAGCAGCTGCTGGCTTTTAATATATTTTTTTCCACGGCACCTCCGCTTTAACAGGTATGGTCAGTGTTTTATTAAGGCAGAATATTGCCAGATCCACAGTATTGATCCATAAAGCATTTGGGAGGAGTGAATCATTTATGAGTTTTCCAGTCACTGTACAGAAAAAGTTCAAGTAAGGTGTGTATCGAAAAAGTTTTGTTAGTCTTGGGGCCTTTCAGGGAACTCAGACTAGTAACAGCACCATTACCAGTTAGTTTCCCTAATTACTGCCGCACTGACCCTGATCCTCACCACACCAGATACTTTGCCCCTGATCACCACCACATCAGCCCCAGTGTCCCTAATCACCACCACACCAGTCACAGTGTCCCTGTTTCCCACCACACCAGTACCAGTGTCCCTGATCACTGCCACACTAGTCATATTGTCCCTAATCATTGCCACATCAGTTACAGTGTCCCTGGTCACCGCTACACCAGTTACATTGGTCCTGATCTCCACCACACCAGTTACAGTGTCCATGCTCACCACCACACCAGTTACAGTGTATTTGATCACTGCCACAGTAGTCATAGTGTCACCATATGGACTTGTTCACATGTGCGATGCTCTATGAAGAGCCATCCATGTTCAGGTCACTCTTCAGAGAGCATTTGACAGATAGTGAGGGGGAATTGCATTGCCTCCTCACCACCTGCTATAAGATTTTGGACCCCACACAAGTACCACTATTCGCTTGAATGGGTCACAGATTGCTTCAAAGCAAAGCATTGTTTCCATGGCATGTGTACACCTTCAGCCACTGCCTCTGCAGCTAAAGGGGGTAGCAGTTGAGGGGCAGTAAAACCAAGGCTTAGCCATGAGGTTTCTGCCTGTTGCTGTCAGGGCTGGGCTCCTGCTTAGCTGACGGTTAATTAATAGCCACTCATTGTTTCCGCAGTACAATGTACCCCTTACCAATTCACATAGGGGGGGCCGGGATCTGGGGGTCCCCTTTGTTAAAGGGGTCTTCCAGATTCCGATAAGCCCCCCGCCCGCAGACCCCCACAACCACCGGGCAAGGGTTGTGGGGATGAGGCCCTTGTCCCCATCAACATGGGGACATCCTCCCCATATTGAGGGCATGTGGCCTGGTACGGTTCAGGAGGGAGGGGGGCCGCTCTCTCGTCCCCCCCTTTTCCCCTGCGGCCGGCCAGGTTGCGTGCTCGGATAAGGGGTCTGGTATGGATTTTTAGGGGGACTCCACGCCATTTTTTTTTAAATTTGGGGTGGAGTTCCCCTTAAAATCCATGCCAGATATGCAGGGCCTGGAATGGATATTTGCGGGAACCCCACGTCAATTTTTTTTTTAATTTGCGGCGGGGTTCCCCTTAATATCCATTCCAGACCTGAAGGGCCTGGTAATTGAATTCTGGGAAACCCCCACGCCTTTTTTTTTTTTTATCAATGACTTGTGTATGTAATAGCCGCGAGTCAGTTTTAAATGACTTTTTTTCTTTCAAAAATGACATTTTTTGCAGGGACAGTTCTAAGCACGGGAAACATGCGCCACTTCACATGCATATCATACACACCCCCCAGGTACGAAATTTAAAGGAATATTTCACTTTTATTTTTTCATTTTAAGCATTATTAAAATCACTGCTCCCGAAAAAATTGCCGTTTTTAAAACTTTTTTTTGCATTGATACATGTCCCCTGGGGCAGGACCCAGGTCCCCAAACACTTTTTAGGACAATAACTTGCATATTAGCCTTTATATTTAACACTTTAGATTTCGAACGTTCAAGTCCATTGTATTTAATAGGGTTCTAAAGTTCACACGAACATTTTGTCTGTTCGCAGGTTCTGGTGCGAACCGAACAGGGGGGTGTTCGGCTCATCCCTGGTTACACACATCCACATGAACTTGGTTTTGTTGATGGACATTACTAGTGGTTTATGGACATTATATATCATCAGGATTATTTTCAGTCACATCTATCACCGTATATCTTACATCATTACAAACTGGTGTGCTTATTGATTTATGTTTATTCACCTCATTCACTATATTATTAATTTGTCACTTATTTAGCGCAACTTTTTTCTTTTTACTACTTGTTTTGGTGTTGTATAACACTTATTGTTGCAGCTTTTTTTATTTTATTCATCAGCGCAGTTTTTTTCTTTACAACTTTGGATTACGAGCATACTCCTGGAACGGATTATGCTCGTAATCCGAGGTTCAACTGTGTATATATATATATTGTGAGGGGGTTAACTCGGTAGCGGGTGTGTGTGACCCCCTGGTTGGGCTCCCCACACAAAAACAGGGCCAGCAGACGGAGGTTGTGGTTTTCAAAATCAAAAGGTGCGGTTTATTTCTCTATGTACAGTGACAAAAACACAGCAAAGCCAAAAAGAAACATAAACAAAATAAATCCTGGTCAGTTTGACCTCTGACTAAACATGCAGGTTTCCTAAACTAACAACTGGGATCAGCCTGGTGCTGTCCTAGTCCCTAAGTCCCTGGTTTAGTAAATGTCCAAACAAATAGCCACACAGGCTTTTTCTCACCGCACAGGGGTTCACTCTCCCTAGACAGTCCACACAGGTCTGGGTCCAGGCATGAGCTGACACCTAATGAATCTGGGAGTTCTTATAGAGGCCTAAATGAGCTGACAAGCTTCAGCTGGTCTCATCAACTCCCTGTCTGCACGACGCCCAGCACTCTCCCTAGAGGTATGAGTCATCCATGAGCCCACTAGCCTTAGCTGGGCTTATACAACTCTCCACCTAGTTGTATAAGTCGGCGTAAAGCCTGAATCTGGGAGAAATATATCTACCCCCCTGGATGCAACCAGGTGACTTTACCTTCCTGCTGTCACATACCCCCCCCTCTTGTTTTAACCTTGGGGTTGGAACACCAGCAATCAGGCATTCATGTACTCGAGACAAAGCATCCACATTCCCCATTTGAACGCCAGGGCGATGCTTTACTGTGAAGTTGAATTCCTGTAGGGCCAGGAACCACCTATTCACTCTTCTATTTGTCTCCTTGTTTTGAGCCATCCACTTTAACGGAGCGTGATCCGTAACCATGTCAAAGTGCCTACCTAGCAGATAGTACCGAAGGGAATCTAGAGCCCACTTCACCGCTAAACACTCCTTTTCAACCGTGGCGTAATTTACCTCATGGGACTTCAACTTCCTGCTGAGGTAAATGACTGGGTGCTCTTCCCCGTTCCAGACCTGGGACAATACTGCTCCTAACCCCACATCTGACGCATCACTTTGTACGACAAAGTCTTTAGAGAAGTCGGGTGAGTACAACACTGGCTGGCTACATAAGGCTTGTTTCAAGAATTGGAATGCTGCCTCAGCCTCGGGGGTCCATTTAATCATGACCGACCCTTTCCCTTTCGTCAGGTTGGTTAGGGGCACAGCCTTAGAAGCAAAGTGGGGAATGAAGCGCCGATAATAACCCGCGATTCCCAGAAAGGCCCGTACCTGCTTCTTGCTGTTGGGACGTGGCCAACTCTGGATGGCCTCGACTTTGTTGAGTTGGGGTTTTATCACTCCCCTGCCAATGGTGTACCCAAGATATTTGGCCTCCTCCTGCCCAATGGTACACTTCTTGGGGTTAGCCGTAAACCCCGCTTCCCGGATAGAGTCTAGGACTGCTTGCACTTTTGGCAGATGTGAGGCCCAATCTGTGCTATGGACAATTACGTCATCCAGGTAAGCCGCAGCATACTTCCGATGGGGCCTCAGTATCTGGTCCATTTTCCGCTGGAATGTGGCCGGCGCATTCTGTAACCCGAACGGCATTCTCTTATATTGGAACGCCCCGTCTGGGGTTACAAATGCGGTTTTCTCTTTGGCCGACTTGGCCAGGGGAATTTGCCAATACCCTTTTGTGAGGTCAAGAGTCGTCATGTATCGGGCTGTTCCCAGCCGGTCGATCAACTCATCTATACGTGGCATGGGGTAGGTGTCAAATTTTGTAACTTTGTTCAACTGACGAAAATCGTTACAAAATCGCCAGCTCCCATCCGGTTTAGGCACCAACACAATGGGACTAGACCAATCACTTTGGGACTCCTCTATCACCCCTAAGTTCAGCATTTTCTGTACTTCCTCCCGTATTGCCTCCCATCGGGCCTCTGGGATCCGATAGGGTTTTAACTTCACCCTTTCACCGGGCGGGGTAATAATATCATGCTCTACCCCAGATGTTTGTCCCGGCAGCTCAGAGAACACCTCCTTGTTGCGAAGCACAAACTCCTTAACCTCCTGTTGTTGGGGTTGTGACAAGGTGGCTGCTATTCCAACCTCCAGAATCACGCAATCAGTTTGAGCTGGTGACCAAGTTTCTGCGACTAGGGACTCTCTATCCCTCCAGGCTTTCAACAGATTAACGTGATATATCTGTTCGGGCTTTCGCCTTCCTGGTTGTCTGACCTTGTAATTCACTTCGCTCACTTTTTCCATTATCTCGTAGGGGCCTTGCCATTTGGCAAGGAATTTACTTTCAACCGTAGGGACAAGTACCAATATCCTATCCCCCGGGGAAAAGGTACGGGTCTTTGCTCCACGGTTGTACACTCTCTGCTGTGCCAACTGCGCTTGGGCCAAATGTTCCTTCACGATGGGCATTACCTGTGCAATTCGATCTTGCATCAGGGCGACATGCTCAATCACACTCCTGTGGGGAGAACTCTCACTTTCCCAAGTTTCCTTGGCAATATCCAACAGCCCTCTTGGGTGTCTCCCATACAGTAACTCAAAGGGGGAGAATCCCGTAGAGGATTGGGGCACCTCCCTAATAGCAAACATCAAATAAGGAAGTAGACAGTCCCAATCCTTTCCATCTCTATCCACCACTTTCTTCAACATTTGTTTTAGGGTTTTGTTGAATCTTTCAACCAGCCCATCGGTTTGGGGGTGATACACAGATGTACGCAATTGCGTCACTTTGAGCAATTTACACAGCTCTTTCATAACCCGGGACATAAAGGGTGTACCTTGGTCCGTAAGCAGTTCTTTACAAATACCCACCCGGCTAAAAACAAGAGATAGCTCTTTGGCTATGGTTTTGGCCGAGGTATTTCTGAGAGGGATCGCTTCTGGATAACGGGTGGCATAGTCCATTATAACCAATATGTACTGGTGCCCCCTAGCGGACTTGATTATAGGACCTACCAAATCCATTGCGATTCTCTCAAACGGGACCTCAATGATGGGTAGAGGGACCAGCGGGCTACGGAAATGTGGCATCGGGGCCGACCTCTGACACACAGGGCAGGAGGAACAATAATTTTCTATGTCCTTCATCACCCCAGGCCAATAGAATCTCTGTAATACCCTCTCTCGGGTTTTCTCTGTCCCCAGATGACCTCCAAGAATGTGCCCATGGGCCAACTCCAACACCAACTTCCTGTAAGGTTTGGGCACCACAAGCTGCTCAACGGTTTCTTCTGCCCTTTTTGCCACCCGATACAGTAGGTCCTTCTCTACGCTGAAGTATGGGTAAGTGCAGGTATTATCTGGGTTCACTAACTCGCCATCTATTTCCACTACGTTTTCCCGTGCCTTTATTAGGGCGGGGTCTTTTAACTGTTCTGTGGCAAAATTTTCCCTGTGAACCTCCAGATCAGAAAACTCCACAGACGGTAGGTTTTCGTCTGAGGAGGTGGGCTCCTCTCCAGTTTCTTGAGTCTCCCCTGCCAATACTGACAAGGGAAATTCTGGAGAGTCCTCACCACTCTCAGAGGAGTTCTGGCTATCACATTCCTGGTACATAGGGGCACCAGTGGGGGGCTCAGGATCATCCCACAGTTCCCAGAACTTCGGAAAATCCCTTCCCACAATGGCATCATGCGGTAATTGAGATACTAACCCCACTGGATGAGAGAGGGTACCTTTGGGGGTCTCGAAACACACTGTAGTCACTGGATACTCTTGGGTGTCCCCATGCACACAAATAACAGCTACCTTGCTATTCCCAGAGACCTCTGTTTTAACTAATTCAGCCTTTATCAGGGTCACAAGGCCACCTGAATCCAGTAATACCACAACATTTCTACCATTAATACACATTTTGCATAAATGTTTCTCAGTTCCCCGAATGGCAGTGCATGCGACTGTCGCACACAGCGACTGACGTCTGTCCATCAGAAAGTCACATTGCATGGGTTCCTCCACAACCGGGCAATTTGCTGCAATATGTCCCGCTTGCCGGCAGCGGTAGCAAACAATCCATTTGGCTGCCTCTTGAGCCCCTGACTTCCCAGGCTGTTCTCGACAAACTTTGGGTAGAGCTCCCACCCTCTCACTCTCTCCACCCTCACCCCTTGGAATCCTCTTATCCGCCCCTGGGGATGGTCTGGTCTTAGGGTGGAAAGTCCGAGAGTCTCTGGAAGAGGCCGTCAGGTTCTCTGTAGCCAAGTATTTCTCTACACGATCCACAAGACCACCGGCCGTCTCTGGGTCTCCATGGCTTACCCACTTTTGGATGGCAGTAGGAAGAGCTCTCAAAAACCGATCCATTACAACACGTTCCACAATCTCTGGTGCGGACAAAGTCTCTGGCTGTAGCCACTTCCTGCTCAGGTGAATGAGATCATACATTTGAGACCTGGGGGGTTTTCCAAGCTGGAAAGTCCAGTTATGCACACGCTGAGCCCGGACAGCCAGGGTGACACCCAGCCTTGCCAATATTTCAGCTTTTAGCATCACATAGTCTTTTGCTTGGTCAGGCTCTAGGTCATAGTAAGCCTTCTGCGATTCACCAGTTAACAGAGGAGCCACCAGTCCAGCCCACTGCTCCTCAGGCCACTTTTCTCTTTCAGCAGTCCTTTCAAATGTGGTCAAAAATACCTCTGGATCATCCTCTCCAGTCATTTTTGTCAATAAACGACTCACCCCAAAGGACGCGGTATTAGTGGGACGGCTTTCCTCACTGGTCTGCGGACGTTGCTGCATTACTGCTTCCATGCTGGCTTAAAAAAAACTGCCACTGGTTCTCCACCAACTGTGAGGGGGTTAACTCGGTAGCGGGTGTGTGTGACCCCCTGGTTGGGCTCCCCACACAAAAACAGGGCCAGCAGACGGAGGTTGTGGTTTTCAAAATCAAAAGGTGCGGTTTATTTCTCTATGTACAGTGACAAAAACACAGCAAAGCCAAAAAGAAACATAAACAAAATAAATCCTGGTCAGTTTGACCTCTGACTAAACATGCAGGTTTCCTAAACTAACAACTGGGATCAGCCTGGTGCTGTCCTAGTCCCTAAGTCCCTGGTTTAGTAAATGTCCAAACAAATAGCCACACAGGCTTTTTCTCACCGCACAGGGGTTCACTCTCCCTAGACAGTCCACACAGGTCTGGGTCCAGGCATGAGCTGACACCTAATGAATCTGGGAGTTCTTATAGAGGCCTAAATGAGCTGACAAGCTTCAGCTGGTCTCATCAACTCCCTGTCTGCACGACGCCCAGCACTCTCCCTAGAGGTATGAGTCATCCATGAGCCCACTAGCCTTAGCTGGGCTTATACAACTCTCCACCTAGTTGTATAAGTCGGCGTAAAGCCTGAATCTGGGAGAAATATATCTACCCCCCTGGATGCAACCAGGTGACTTTACCTTCCTGCTGTCACAATATATATACTCTGCATTCAGTGTAGCCTATATCTACAGTGCATTCAGTGGTGTAAAGTTGCTAATACACTTCAGGCGGTGTATACAGTATCTAATATAGAGTGTACAGTTTCTAGTACACTTCTGCTGGTGTACACAGTATACAATACAGTGCAGCCGTTGTATCTGTGAGGGGTTACAGTGTTGTGGCACCACCCCCACCCAATTTTTCTGCCCCTGTATAATGTATTATACAGGGGACTTTAATTACAATTTTTTACATATTTTCACGCAGGGCCTGTTCCTGAGTAACTGTGAGGGCTTACAGTGTTCTGATACCACCAACACCGTAAGCCCCATACACACTATCAGTTTTCTTGCAGGTTTTTCTCTTCAGGTTTACCAAAACCATCTAATATGAGGTCAAACCTTAAGAGTTTCAATTTGTATGCAATCAGGCAGGCCCTTGCACTACATGGTTTTGGTAAACCTGAAGAGAAAAACCTGCAAGAAAACTGATAGTGTGTATGGGGCTTAAGGCCCAATTTTCTGCAGAGTATATAGGACAGGCCGTTTAGTATATATACTGCTGTTCAGAGTATATAGTGCGTAGGGGCCCACGCCAATTTTTTTAAAGTTTTGGTGCGGGGTTCCTCTAATATCCATACCAGACCTGAAGGACCTGGTATTGATTTTGGGGGGGACATCCACACAATTTTTTTTGCTATTTTTGGTATTTTTATCTATATTGTCAGTATCTGACAACACATTATAGCCGCGAGCAGTTTTGAATTAAATTTTTTCCTTTAGAAATGTCATTTTACTGTGGTACTGTTATAAACATGGGAAAGGTGCGCTACTCTACAGGCATACTAAGGACACCGCCCAGGCACGATATTTAAAGGAATATTTCATTTTTATTGTTTCACTTTTGGGCAAACTCTCTATGGGAGACACAAAAACCCGTCGTCCAGAATTACCCTGAGTTTGTGGCCTCCCTCAAAAGGGTATTTGATATTACCGCTCGCTCCACCTCTGCTGGCAAAAGCCTCATGTCCATTAAACAGAGTACGAGAACTGCTGCCAACTACGCTATTGAATTCCGTACTCTGGCAGCAGAGGTTGGTTGGAATAATGAGGCTTTTGTGGCTGCTTTTTCCAATGGTCTCTCTGATAACATTAAAGATATATACCTAGATGAGATATACCTAGGAATCTTGAGGAGTTGATCTCGTTTGCCAGTTGATCTCATTGATACCAGACTCAGAGAGAGACCTTCGTTTAAGGAGAGTTTGCGGAAGCCTCCTGTACGTATGGCTTTGAGCTTTGCTTTCCCACCTATGCCTCCCTCGACTCCCATACCTCCTCCAGTGAAGTAGAGTCCATGCAGCTGGGATTCGGATGTCTCTCTGCTGAAGAGAGAAAGGAGAGATTTGCCATTACTGCGGCCAGGCAGGTCACTTATTGAAGTCTTGTCCTACCCGTCTAGGAAACGCCTGTTCCTGAGGTCCTGTAGGGGACAGACCTTAGATGGCGTCTTTTCATTCTCAACTATCTTGAAGGATAAGCCTCTAGTTCTGGTTATCCTTTCCTGGTCTGAGTTTTTCATTGATACCCAGGCACTAATCGATTTTGGGGCCATAGGCTTGTTCATAGATAGTGCCTATGCAGAATCATGCCTCTCCACTTGCCATTGAGGCTATTGATGGCAGACCACAACAGCCTGCCCATGTGACCCATGAAACTGCTCCGTTGACCACCATGGCTCTTCACCATGAGATAATCCAATTCTAAGTATTTCCTCTCCTCACTCCCCGGTTAACATTGGTTATCCTTGGTTACAGAGGCACAATCCCTATTTTAATTGGCAGGGTTCTGAGGTTATGTCATGGTCGCCACAATGCACTAATACATGTTTTCAGAAAGTGATTAAGGTCATGTGCACGTCTTCACTCTCTTAATCGACAGGGGAGTACCGTGAACTCAGTGATGTCTTTGATAAAAGTCAGGCCAGTATTTTGCCGCCACATTGGCCTTATGATTTCACAATTGACCTTGAACCTGGTGCCAATCCTCCTGGGTTTACCCATTGCATGTCTCGGAGGATAAGGCTATAGAGGAGTAGGTTGCAGATTTACTTTCCTGGGGGTTCATCTGCAAATCCTCTTCTCCTGCCGGTGTTGGCTTTTTTTTCTTTGTGAAAAACAAGAGTAGTGAACTGAGACCCTGTATCGATTATAGGGGTCTCAATCGTATTACAGTTAAGAATGCTTATCCGATCCCATTGATTACGAAATTATTTGACCACCTCAAGGGAGCAAGGGTCTTCATTAAGCTCAATTTGAGAGGGGCATACAATCTCATGAGGATTAAGGAGAGTGACGAATGAAAAACTGTGTTTAATACTAGGAGCGGACACTATGAATACCTCATAATGTCTTTTGGTTTCTGCAACGCTCCTGCAGTTTTCCAGGAATTTATTAACAATGTCCTCCGAGATATGCTGCAGCAATGTGTGGTGGTTTACTTCGATGATATTCTCATATACCGTATATACTCGAGTATAAGCCAAGTTTTTCAGCACATTTTTTTGTGCTGAAAATGCCCCCCTCGGCTTATACTCGAGTCTGTGTCCATCTTCAAATTTGTGTGCCTGTTCCTGGCCAGCCATAGGTCCCCTGGACCCCAAACATATAGCCCCACTATTCCTCTATAAGTGTGCAAAGTTTTTTGTCCAGGAGACCTACAGCCGGGGAGCACCGATTTTTCAAAGCCGGGCACTCCTTCCATAGACTCCCATGTTAAATGGTAATTTCTCCAGTGATTTTGGGGACCCGGTACTGGCCGGTCCTAGGTCCCTTGGACCTCAAACTTTGCACACATGTAGCCCCACTCTTCATCTACAAATGTGCAAAGCTTGTTGTCCAGAGCAGTGTTTCTCAACTCCAGTCCTCAAGGCGCCCCAACAGGTCATGTTTTCAGGCTTTCCATTATTTTGCACAGGTGATTTGATCAGTTTCACTGCCTTAGTAATTACCACAGCTGTTTCATCTGAGGGAATTCCTGAAAACATGACCTGTTGGGCCCCTTGAGGACTGGAGTTGAGAAACACTGGTCCAGAGGACCCATGGCCGGGGAGCACCGATTTTTAAAAGCCGGGCACCCCTTTCATAGACTCCCATGTTAAACGTCAGTCTAGTCACACAGCGCCGGAGATCAGGTAGGGAGATTGGGCACAGTGAGGCATGGGCACAGTGACAGTGAGGCATGGGCACAGTGAGGAATGGGCACAGTGAGGCATGGGCACAGTAAGGCACAGTGAGGCATGGACACAGTGAGGCATGTACATGGACAAAGTGAGGCAAAGTGAGGCACAGTGAGGCATGCAGATGGACACCCTCGGCTTATACTCGAGCTAATACGTTTTCCCAGTTTTTTGTGGTAAAATTAGGTGCCTCGGCTTATATTCGGGTCGGCTTATACTCAAGTATATACAGTATTCAAGATCCCTAGAGAACCACTACACAGATGTCCCCCGTGTTCTAAAGAGGTTGAGAGAGAACAACCTGTATTGTAAGTTGGAGAAGTGCGAGTTCCATCGTGAACAGGTTACATTTTTGGATTATGTAATTTCTACTGCCGGGTTTTCAAGAAACTATCTGCAGTCTTACAGTGGCCTTGACCCGTAGACATTCGTCCTCTACAATGTTTTCTTGGCTTTGCCAATTGTTATCGGAAATGTATTTGTAATTTCTCTTCTCTGGTCAAATCTCTGACTGATATGACCAGGAAGAATGGCAACCCACATAATTGGTCCCTGGATTCCATTAATACTTTTGAAGGCCCCTTTCGCTACAGCTCCTGTGTGTGCACATCCTGATTCTACATTACCCTTCATCCTTGAAGTTGATGCGTCCGAGACTGGAGTAGGTGCTGTCCTGTCTCAACATCCTTCCTCTGAGAGCTCTGCATCCCTGTGGCTAATTTTCGAAAAAAAATTGTCTCCTGCAGAATGTAATTATGAGATTGGGGACAGAGAATTATTAGCCATAATTTTAGCTCTTAAAGAATGGAGGCATCTCCATTCAAAGAAAAAACGGCATGGATCCCCCCCCCCAGTCCATTAACCAGGCCCTTTGGGTCTGGTATGAATATTAAGGGGAACCCCGAACCAAAATGTAAAAAAAAATTGCGTGGGGGTCCCCCTAAAATCCATACTAGGCCCTTCCGGTCTGGTATGGATATTAAAGGGAGCCCTGCGACAAATAAAAAAAATGGTGTAGGGGTCCCCCCAAAATCCATACCAGACCCTTCAGAATTTTAAGGGGAACCCTGCACCAAAATTTTAAAAAAAGCACCTTGCCCCCATGTTGATGGGGACAAGGGTCTCATTCCCACAACCCTTGCCCGGTGGTTGTGGCGGTCTGCGGGCAGGGGTCTTATTAGAATCTGGAAGCCCCCTTTAACAAGGGGACCCCCAGATCCCGGCCCCCCATGTAAATTGGTAACGGGTACATTGTACCCCTACCAATTCACAAAAAAGTGTAAAAAAGACAAAAGACACTTCGGAACAAGTCCTTTATTAAAAAATAAAAAATAAAACGGGTGACCCCGCCTTCCTCTGACGTCATGTGGCCCCGCCCTCAGCTATATAACAGCTGTCACCGAGAAGAAGCATCACTCGGCGGGAGCCTCCCATGGAGGCGGATCTGATGCGTATTTTATTTTTTTGTTTTTTTCAGTCCGTTCTGGCGGCGTGATAGAAGATAAATGTACATCGCCGACAAAGCCCCCTGCCCACAGACCCCCACAACCACCGGGCAAGGATTGTGGGGATAAGGCCCTTGTCAACATAGGGGCAAGGTGCTTTGGGGTGATGGGGCGCAATGCCCCCCTGCCCCAAAGCACCCATCCCCCCATGTTGAGGGCATGTGGCCTGGTACGGTTTCTTCAGGAGGGGGGGCGCTCTCTCATCCCCCTCCCTCTTTTCCTGTGGCCTGCCAGGTTGTGTGCTCGGATAAGGGTCTGGTATGAATTTGGGGATTTTTATTTATTTTTTTGGTGCAGGGTTCCCCTTAAAATCCATACCAGACCCAAAGGACCTGGTAATGGACTGGGGGGGGAACCCATGCCGTTTTTTAAAATGAGTTTTATCTAGATTGCCGGGCCCTGACAATTCATTACAGCCGCGATCAGTTTTAAATTACTTTTCTTCCTTTAGAAATTTCATTTTGCTGCGGGACTGTTCTAAACATGGGAAAAATGCACCACTTTACAGGCATACTATAGACACCCCACAGGCACGATATTTAAAGGAATATTTCATTTTTATTGTTTCACTTCAAGCATTATTAAAATCCCTGCTCCTAAAAAAACTGCAGCTTTAAAAACTTTTTTTTGCATTGATACATGTCCCCTGGGGCAGGACCAAGGTCCCCAAACACTTTTTGTGACAATACAATGCATATAAACCTTTCAAAATAGCACTTTTGATTTTTCATGTTCGTGTCCCATAGACTTTAAAGGCGTTCAAACTAATTTTTTTCCTGATCGGAAGTTCTTGTGCGAACCGAACCGGGGGGGATGTTCAGCCCATCCTTACTCCTGTGATACCTCCGGACCGCAGTTTGGCCACTATTCGCACTAGTCTCACTTCACCTTTGGGAGAGAGAATTCTGGCCTTTCAGATCTATTCTCCTCCTGAAAAACCTCACGACCACTGCTTTGTCCCCAAGAATCTCCACACTGTTTTGCTCCAGACCTACCATTCTCCTAAAGCAGCTGGGTACCCAGGGAAGAATCAACTCATATGGTCTATGTCTCAACAATTCTGGTGGCCTAGTCTCCGCGCTAATGTAACCGCCTTTGTAGCCACTTGTCCCGCGTGTGCTCAGCATAAAACTCCCCCACACCTTCCAGTGGGCCTCCTACAACCCATACCCAGTGGGGAGAGGCCTTGGACCCACTTGTCTATAGATTTTATTGTGGATTTACCCAACTCTCAGGGCAACACAGTTATTCTTATGGTGGTTGACTTGTTTTTAAAATGTTTCACTGTGATCCGCTAAAGAATTTGCCTACGTCCAAAGAACTGGCATTAGTTTTTGTGTCCAGGTTTTTGTGAGCCTTTTGTGCACAGTTGGGAATTCAGCTTTCCTTCCCCTCAGAATATCACCACCAGTTCAATGGAGCCACAGAACAGGCCAACCAAGCCTTGGAGCAGGTCCTACGTTGCTATAATACTGACCACCATAACAACTGGTTGGACCTGTTACCTTGGGCGGAGTTTGCTTACAATAGCACCATCAATGCCTCGTCCTCCATTTATGGCGAACTATGGGTTCCAGCCATCCATGTTGCCTGACATTTGTTTCCACAGGGTCTTCCTGCATTAGAGGAACATCTTTAGGAACTCCATTCCACTTGGGTGCAGGTCCAAGAATCCTTGCAATGCGCCAGAGAGAGGTATAGACTCCATGCTGACCGCCGATGCTTACCAGCGCCCTCCTACCAAATTGGGGAGAGGGTCTGGCTTTCTTCTGGTAACCTCTGACTTTGTGTTCCCTCACTAAAACTCCTGCGCCTCAGTATATTGGGCCTTTCCGCATACTTCATTTAAGATTAACCCAGGGGCCTACGCATTAGATCTTCCTTCTAACATGCGTATTTCCAACGTATTCCATGTTTTCTTATTAAAACCTTGGTGTGCAACTGCTATACCACCTCAGTACCATGCCCTCACCCGATTCAGGTTGACAACCATGAGGAATATGAGATACAATTTATAATTGACTCCCGTAGATTTTGTGGACATATACAATACCTTGTTCATTGGAGGGGTACAGACCGGAGGAACACTCTTGGATCTCATCCTTGGACGTACATGTTCCTGCCCTTCTTCGTGCTTTCCACAGATGTTTTCCCCTCAAGCCTAGTGCCTCCCGAGGGGGGGGGGGGGGTCATTGAGCAAGGGGTACTGTAAGGGCTGGGCTCCTGCTATTTACTAGAAGCTCTTTTCTTTCAGTGCACAGAGGCTGCTCAGCTGTCATTTAATTACCAGACACTCCTTGTTTCCACAGTGACTCACCTGGTTACCATTACCTGCCTCATTAGTCCCGCCTACAGCCAGCCCCTTTTGGCTATTTAAGCAGCTTTGCTTATTCACTCCGTGCTCTTGCGTGGTCAATACCTCCAGTGTGTTCCTGTTATGACTCGGCCTGGCTGACTTCTCTTCGACAACCTGTTCTTGAGTTTGCTCTTCACTTTGCTGACTCCTGGCTTGTCTGATTACCCACTCTGGCTTCCATACCCTGGCTTCTGTTTTAGACTGCGTTACTGAACTGTGTTATTTTTACTATTTCATTAAAATTTGATTTTTAACTGCATTTTCTGGGTTATGGTTCCTGACAATTGCCTTGATCAATCCATTGCCTATTTGCTATTTGCTGACCATGTCTCTGCCTGCATCTAAAACTGACCCATCTGCATGTCTGACTGACTATGTTCCTGTGAGACACCAGGCCCAGCCACCCCATGCGGACAACTGCACTTCTGGAACACCAGTAACTTTTTTATTCTTCCTTTCTTTAGCCTCCTTTACTTCTTGGCCAGTGAACATGGTACTCCTGGGGGCAGCCATGTAGCAGTAGGCAAGGCTTGCTTTGCTTATAGGAACTGGGACTGCTATAGGTGACTCTACACTTAGCTTTATTCCCTGACCACTCATATAGAGGTGACGATTACAGTACATGTGGATTTGATGGTGGTTTTGATAACTGTATTGGTTGATTTTTGTGATACACAAGATACCAAGTCAGGTATATAATCAGTCTAAAAAGTGAAAAAGTCTCACACATGTGGTATTGCCACACTCGGGTGGAGTAGAAGAAAGTGTTTTGGGGTGTAAGGCTAAGTATGCCTATGCTGTGTGTAAGAATAAATTGTCAACTTTGTGTAGAAAAGCATTTTAATTTTTATTCTGCATTTTTCAAAAACTTGTGGCAAAAAAATAAGTTTTTAAAGGATTCACTATGCCTCTTAGAATTTACCTTGCTTTCCAAATTATGTTCATTTTATGGGTGTTTTCACTGTCCTGGTGCTCCAGGGCCTCCAAAATTGAGATAGTAAGTAAATTAGATGCATGAATTAAGGCCTTAGAAAACCTGAAGGTGCTCCTTGGATTTTGGGCCCCTCTGACTACATTGTGAAAAAGTCTCACACATGTGGTAACCCCATACTCGGGAGGAGTAGCACAATGTGTTTTGGGGTGCAATGCCTATGAAGGGTGTTAATAATATCTTACTAATTGACATTTTGTGTAAAAAATATACAGTATTTTAATTTTCTTTCCTGCATTTTCCTTGTGGCAAAAAATGGCAGGAAATTAGATACTTTACTATTCTTTAAGCAAAAATTCTGCTTTTTGAAAGCCCCAAAGGTGCGCCTTGGATCTAGGCTGTGAAAAAGTCTCACACGTGTGGACAGAGGAAAAACTTGTTAGAATGACAACGTTGTATATTTTCTCCATTTTCCAAAAATTGAGAAATGCGCACGGTATCCAATGTTTATTTTTTATTTTTAATAAGCTTAAAAAAAAAGGGTGGGCTCAGGGCGCAGAGCACTGCACCCAAGCCCACCCAGTTGTGTGACAATAGGAAATGAATATTCCCTATTGTCACACTGATTCTCCACACGGCCAATCAGGAAGCAGGTCCTGAGACCTGTCAACCGATTGACTGAAAGGACAAGCAATCCTTTTGGCCGCCTAGGAGGAGGAGGGAGGAGACACACGGCCGCCGTGAGGAGACGCACGAGAAGCCACCGCCTGTCACCTGGAGGGAAGCACTGCCCACTTGATGGGGTAAGTGCGGGGGCCGACCGATCGACGGGGGGATGGGATTGACCCGACCGGGGGGGTTGGTTGTGGGTGCATTGTTTGCCCTCCCGAAAAAAAACACAGCCACCACTGGTTCAGAGCTATTGGACCACAGCCCCCTCATGTTATGGCGATGAGGAGAGAAAAAGGTGTTCTGGAGTCCTAACACACCTTTTATCCTAGGGTGATAATGCTGCATTATTATACAGTAAAGTGAGTAAACATCGGCCCCTCCAGGTAAGAAGTGTGTTACTGGCAGGATCAGCAGAAGAAATTTAAGCAAAAAGGCATGAAAAAGAAAACTAGTGCAGCCACTAAATTTAAGGACTCTCGAGCTGCAATATATTACATGTTTGTTCTTGGGAATGGATACACTTTGAAGCCTTGTACACACGCATGGTTTTCTCGGCAAGAAAGCTGCTGGGAGAGCTTTTTGCCGTGAAAACCATGCGTGTGTATGCTTTCTCAGCGAGAAAACTGCTGGGAATCCCGATGAGAAAAATAGAGAACCTGCTCTCTATTTTCTGTGTGTATGCTTACTTGTCTCCCCAGGTAAACCCGTGCATGCTCGAAAATACTTTGACGCATACCAGGGTAGTGTAGGGTGTAGCAAGATGGCGGCGACGGCATCGAATGTGACGAGCGCAGGCTCGTCGTAGTCAATGACGTCACCGCGTTCTTGCCATTCAAAAGAACGGCTGTTCTTTTGAATGGCCGTCTGTATGCACGGCTTGGCAAGGAAAGCTTGCCAGGAATCCCGTCAGGAAAACCAACGTTTTTTTCCAGACGGGATTCCCGGCCGTGTGTACAAGGCTTAACACTACTTTATAAAATGAATATGAGGTTAGTTTGCTATTTATTGATTTATTGCTATATTACTGATTTATTACTATATATCTTAGAAGCTTTGTGGATCTGCCAGTGCTTAGTAGCTAACTTACCATAATCTGATATATTAGTAACATCAGTTTTATTAATGTACTGTAAAAATCACTGACATGAATGACATTACTGTAATAAATATCACCTAATCGCATTAGCGTTTCTGTCTCATTAGCAACTTTTTAATAAACTACAGTCTTTGAATGAGAAAACGTCCAATGGCACAGGGCTCAACCCTGTAATACAAATTCAATTAAGGTTGGAGTTGTACTCATCTAGCTAGATAAAACCTTGTAAATGTAAATTAGGCTAATAACTTTGAATATATATAGCTTACAGGTATAGTTACTTGCCAAGAGGCCACATCACGTTCTATCTTAAATGACACTTGCTGTAATTGTTATATAAAACTGTACTGAAACATAGTTAACACAGTTAATTTAGGCTCTGCTGCATACACGTGTAGCGGTACCACCGTAGGGGCTGTTGAGTGTAGTAGTTCGTCTGTCACCCTGCCCAGCCAGGCACACACTTTTAAAGCATCCAGAGACATGAAAGCAGTCCTTGCACTTGTTTTTTTGTATTTAATTGAGGGGAATTTAACTTGGATAGGGATAGGAAACTTATGAGATACCCAAATAATTGACAGTCAAAATTGAGACCAACTATATACACCACGGTATATACAATCTCCTCTTCTCCTGCACTTCCTTGCTTGCAGACTATTACTCCTCACTCCTCCAGCACATCGCTTGCTAACACTTCCTGGACCAACTAGCACTGTGGGCCTGACACTGGCTCAGCCAGGCCTAAATCAGATGCCCTTTGCAGGCAGGGACCACAGGCTCCTATGGTGTAGCAAAAAAGTCCAAGTGCTAGCTGTCCCTGTGGCTACTGCTCCCAGTACCACCCCTTCAGGCACTGCCAGCCCTCCTGGCTGCAGCTGCCCCTTTCCACTGCCCAGGCCACCACAATCCTCCAGACTGGCTTTGCACCCATCCCAGACTGCTCCATCTCAGTCCTTTCAGGCGCGCCTCCCAGTCCTCACGACTGTGTGAACACTCACCAGCCCTCTTGGCTGCCTCGGTGGAACTCCTGGAGACTTGCCCGGCAGTGTTCTCCCGCTGTCTTCTTTTGCTCCTCCGGTGCCTCCTGGTCAGGACATCTCTGTCTCATTGTAAGAGGGTCCCATGTTGTAAGAGGGTCCCATCCGCACCCGAGCCTAGACCCAAGGTCACCCCCCAGACCAGGCAGGGAGCTCCCTCAAATGCCCCGATAGCCTAACACTCCATTTCCATCTTCCACACGATCAGCTCTTCCCCCACCTGGGCTGACCCTGGGTATTTAAGGAGGCCTGCCACCTGCCAATCCAGATTGGGGATTGGTCAGGGCTTCTCAGAGTACCCCAGGTGGCTCCACCTCCCCTTTCCACCTCTCTTTCCAGAAAACACCAGAAGATTCTGGAAAGAAGTGGGAGGTCCTAGTGACACCACCTGTGAGTCAGCCAGCTCTATTCTGAGTGACTCCCTTCTCAGATCAAAAAAACACACCAAATTTACCTACTCTCAACAAAAAGGCACTATCACTCCTAGCACACTAGAGGGTGCTACACACATGTTTTATATGGGAACATGTTAAAAGGAGAAGAGAACCAAAAAAGCATAGTTAATGACTTTTCAGTAGGGATGCATGAAATTGAAAGTTTTTATTTCCAAAAAAATTTGTTGAAAATCTAGACTTTTCCCCAAAATCTCCGCATTTTGGCAAAATACATTTGAGTCAATGGAAAAGCAAAATGATGCTGGTTTTTGGTACTTTTTAAAGAGGAGGTCCAGTCTCCCCCCCCGCCCCCGACCCCCAAAAAATGAAAAGTCAGCAGCTACAAATACCGTAGCTACTGACTTTTAATATAAGGACACTTGCCTGTCCAGGGATCCAGTTTCTTCAATCAGCTTCGGGTGCAGGCGCCGGCATCTCCACTAAGGGAAACCGGCAGTGAAGGCTTCAGGTTTTCACACGTGTAAACAAAGGATGCATTTTGCAGTCAGTGCTTTGTTTCCTCTTCTTCTCACACACCAATCAGTTGTGAGAGAAAACAGACTGTACTGTTATCGCACCAACATTGTTTACACAATACCAATGTCCGCCACAGTGTTCCTGATTGGTAGTCACACCAGTCACATTGTCACCAGCCAAGTGCAGCCTGCAACAGTGTCCATTCTTATTACGTGGAAGTGACGAAACGCGTTTGAATTGAGCAATAGGCAAAAAACTAAAGTGACGCAGGAATACAAGCTCGTCGCTCGTGGATTGTTTTTATGTGAGCTTTTTTAAAAAGTGAGTGTATCAGCTTTATGTTTTACCTCAATAAACCCATTGTTAAATGTTATTACACCATCTGGAATCTTTCTTACACCTCTATCACTGGCACTGAGGTAACCATATAGGAGGCTGTATTCATCATAAGGAACTACTACTAGACCCATTGGAGAGGGACCCCCAGAGGACTCCTGGAGGCTGTCTGGAGCACCTGACCTAGTTACCGTATATGCTGTTACCTTACAGCTAGTGTACACTGAGGTGTCATCACATTGGATTGGCTAGGCATCAGCTGTTTATTCACTGTCCATGGTGAAGAGAATCATCACTTATTCACCAACTATAGATTGATTTATATATTTTCACGTTTTGCTTGTTATTTGTGCCTAGGCTGGCACATTGGACATTTATGCATTTTCACTTTTTGATTGCTATTTGTGCCTAGGCTGGCACATTGGACATTTAACTCATTGCACTGTTCATTATACTGCACTGTTTCAACTATTTGCGTTTTTTGCACATCATGATTTTTATCAATTCACTCTATATTTTATCATGTTTATGATTTCTCTGTTTCATAATTTATTTAGTGTGGATCATTTGCACATTAATGTTATTTGCTCTTGCACATTAAACTGAAGATATTTGTCACTTAGATATTTTCACTAGTCATCTTACAGCACAGCAACACCATTTTTTACACGTCCCTGATTGTTAGCCACACCAGTCACATTGTCACCAGACAAGTGCAGCCGGCAACAGTTCCCTGATCATTAGCCACACCAGTTACAATGTCACCAGTGCCAGTGCAACCAGCTACAGTGTCTCAACTGCTAGCCATACCAGTGCCAGTATCAGACCAGTGCAGCCAGCAACAGTTTTCCTGAGTGCCGCCACACCAGTGTCAATGTCATCAGACCAGTGTAAGCCAGCAACAGTGTTCCTAATTGCAGCCACACCAGTTACAGTGTATCCAGACTAGGGATGAGCTTCGTGTTCTAGTCGAACATACGTTCGACTCGAACATCGGCTGTTCGATCGTTCGACGAAGATCGAACGATTTGGGCCGTTCGCGCCAAATTCGAGTGACGCGAACGGCCCACAATGCACTACGCCATCGCAGTGTCATCCAGGCGCTGTGATTGGCCAAGCATGCACTGTGACCCCGCATGCTTGGCCAATCACAGCGCCGGCAGCGAGGAGAGCAATGATTGGCCACAGGCAGGATGCCTGTGGCCAATTATTGCTGAGGGTGTTTAGTACACGCCCCACACTATAAAAGGCCGCCAGCACGGCGGCCTAGTGTAGTGTGTTCCGGAGCAGGGAAAGACAAGCATAGGCAGGGACAGTGACATTTATTTCTTTCTTGCTTAACCTGGATTCCTTTAGTTTAGGGAAAGAGAAGGATAGGTAGGGAGAGTGTCAGTGTGTTTTACTGTGCGAATCCTTGTTTCTAGGGACAAAGAAGGAAAGTGAGGGGAATTCTCCTTGTGCTATAGTGTGCTTTAAAAAAGCATTTTTTCTAGGGACAGAAAACTCTAGGTAGGGAGAGTGTCAGTTTCTTTCACTGTGCGAGTCCTTGTTTCTAGGGACAAAGAAGGAAAGTGAGGGGAATTCTCCTTGTGCTATAGTGTGCTTTAAAAAAACATTTTTTCTAGGGACAGAAAACTCTAGGTAGGGAGAGTGTCAGTTTCTTTCACTGTGCGATCGTGGACGCGGTGCATTGTCATCAGCACATGGCCATGGGACACGCTTGTCCTTCTTTTCGGCAGCTGGACATGTTGAGCCACATCATGCCGAAGACTTGGTAGAGTGGATGACCAAGCCCTCCTCCTCCTCCTCATCCTCTCTCACCCAGGCTCAGGGTACTGGCAAAGCAGCTGCCAAAGCGTCCTCTTCCCTGGTATCAATGTCAGACTCATCATCAGTCACTCCTTCCCTAGACCCACCATGTCCTCCTCCTGAGGAGTCCCCCGAAATGTTTGAGCACAGTGTTGGGTACATGCTCCAGGAGGATGCCCAGCGTTTCGAAGGGTCTGATGATGAAACCCAGCTACAGGAAGGCAGTAGCGTGAGAGCAGACAGAGGGGATGCTCAAGAAGGACACCAATCTGGCAGTCATGTTCCAGCAGCTGCAGCATACTGCCAGATTGGCTCCAGTGATGAGGAGGGCAGTCATGTTCCAGCAGCTGCAGCATACTGCCAGATTGGCTCCAGTGATGAGGAGGGAGGGGATGATGAGGTCACTGACTCCACGTGGGTGCCTAATAGGATAGAGGAGGAGGAGGAGGATGAGGAGGAGGCACATCTCCAACGAGGCAGGATGCCCTTTGGTGGCCAGCGTAAGGGCAGTACACCGACGGAATCACACCGCAGAGCTCAGCCTGTGCCCGTCATTCAAAAAGTTCCTTGGTGTGGGCCTTTTTTGAGGCTAGTGCATCAGATCGCACAGCTGCTGTTTGCAACATATGTCTCAAGCGTATATCGCGTGGCCAAAACATCAGCCGCTTGGGTACCACATGCCTGACCAGACATATGTTGACCTGCCATGCAGCTCGTTGGCAAGCCTACCTCAAAGACCCACACCAAAGAACAAAGCGGACCTCTCCTTGCACCGCATCAGCTGGGATCTCCAACCCCACTATAACTTCAGTCCTCTCTGAAACATGCACTGAGAGGAATGAAGGTGTAGAATTAGGTGTGTCACAGCCAAGTACTTGCGGCCACTCTGCTAGCAGTACACCGACGTCCGATTCTAGCAGGCAAATTTCCCTGCCCCAGCTGCTGGACCGTCGAAAGAAGTTCACTCCCAGCCATCCACATGCCCAGCGGTTGAATGCTAGCTTGGCTAAATTGCTAGCGCTTCAACTGCTGCCTTTTCAGTTGGTAGACTCGGCCCCCTTCCGTGAGTTTGTGCAATGTGCGGTTCCTCAGTGGCAGGTTCCCAAACGCCACTTTTTCTCACGGAAGGCTATTCCGGCTCTCTACCGGCATGTGGAAGGCAATGTCTTGGCCTCGCTGGACAGGGCGGTCAGCGGTAAGGTGCATATTACCGCTGACTCATGGTCCAGCAGGCATGGACAGGGACGTTACCTTTCTTTCACGGCCCATTGGGTCACTCTTTTGGCAGCTGGGAAGGATGCAGGACAAGGTGCAGTAGTGTTGGAGGTTGTTCCACCGCCACGCCTCCAAAATGCTACTACTGGTTGTGACACACCTCTCTCCTCCACCCCCTCCTCTTCTTCTTCCTCCATGGCCTCTTCCTGTGGTTTGTCCTATGAACCAGCGGTGCTCCGTAGCCGTTCACGGGGCTACGCAAGTACGCAGGCAAAAAGATGCCATGCCGTGCTTGCGCTGGTGTGTTTGGGGGACAGAAGCCACACTGGGGCAGAGGTCCTGTCTGCTCTGCAGGGCCAGGCCGAGAGGTGGTTGACGCCACGCCAGCTTAAGCCAGGAATGGTGGTTTGCGACAATGGCACCAACCTCCTCTCCGCCCTCCGACAGGGACAACTGACCCATGTGCCCTGTGTGGCTCACGCCCTTAACCTGGTGGTGCAGCGGTTCTTGGGCAGGTACCCGGGCTTACAGGATGTCCTGAGGCAGGCCAGGAAAGTCTGTGTGCATTTCCGCAGATCTTATAATGCCAGTGCTCGCCTGGCTGAGCTGCAAAAGGAGTTGAACCTGCCCAAGAACCGCCTTATATGTGACATGCCCACCAGGTGGAACTCAACGTTGGCCATGCTGCAGCGGCTGCACACGCAGCAGAGGGCCATCAATGAGTACCTGTGCGACTACGGCACCAGGACAGGGTCAGGGGAGCTTGGTTTTTTTTCTCCACGCCAGTGGGGCATGATCAGGGATGCATGCACTGTCCTGGCACCATTTGAGGAGGCCACGAGGATGGTGAGCAGTGACAGTGCATGCATCAGTGACACTGTACCTCTTGTCCACCTGTTGGAGCACACGCTGCGTGGAATAATGGACAGGGCACTTGAGGCAGAACAGAGGCAGGAAGAGGAGGACTTCCTTGCCTCTCAAGGCCCCCTTTACCCAGACAGTGTTCCTTCTGTCCCACCCATCGCACAGGAAGAGGAGGAGGAGGAGGAGGAGGATTGTGTCAGCATGGAGGTGGAGGCTGGCACTCAGAATCATCAGCAGCAGTCTTTTAGGGATGATTTACAGTCCCAAGAAACCAGTGGACTTGTACGTGGCTGGGAGGAGGTGGCTGCGGATCATGTCGTCCTTAGTGACCCAGAGGACTCCGGAGCGAATGCCTCAGCAAACCTACGCTGCATGGCCTCCCTGATCCTGCAAAGTCTGCGGAAGGATCCTCGTATTCTTCGGATCAAGGAGAGGGACCATTACTGGCTGGCCACTCTCCTTGACCCACGGTACAAGGGTAAGGTTGCGGACCTTATGTTACCTTCGCAGAGGAAGCAGAGGATGAGACAACTCCGGGAGGCCTTGCAGAAAGGTCTGTGCAACGCGTTCCCAGAGACTGGGAGGTTACAAACTCCTGGTCCTGGACAACGAGTTGCTGAGGCTTCGGCCAGTCAAAGAAGGAGCGGTGGGGAAGGTGGCCGTCTGACCGATGCGTTCAGACAATTCTTTAGTCCGCAGCCCCAAAGTATGATCGGTTCCAGCAACCATCGCCAGCGTCTGATAAACATGGTGCAGGAATATCTAGGGGCAAGGTCAGACTTGGACACCTTCCCCACCGAAAATCCTCTGGCTTACTGGGTCTTGAGGATGGATCACTGGCCAGAGCTTGCACAGTATGCAATTGAGCTACTGGCCTGTCCTGCATCCAGCGTTCTTTCGGAACGCACATTCAGTGCTGCTGGAGGATTTGTCACGGATCACAGGGTGCGCCTGTCCACCGACTCGGTTGATCGACTGACTTTCATCAAGATGAACCAGTCTTGGATCACCACCAGCTACCACACACCTGATGCTGATATAACAGACTAATTGATTTTAACATGTCACATCCCTTCAAGACTGATGCTGAGTGCCTGTGCTGTTATGTTGACTGGCTATCCTCCTCCTCCGAGTCCTCAATGATACGATTGATGATGATAGCTTGGAAGATCATTTTTGTTTATGGGTGCCGCCACCAGTGGCTAAGGCCCAATTTTTCAGCCCCTGTTTTACAGGGGCGTGTAATTACAATTTTTTTAGCAATAATTTGCCATAGGGCTCATTGCTGTGCTCCAAGTACAGTATCTGTGAGGGGTTGGAGTGTTGTGGCACCAGTGCCTAAGGCCCAATTTTTCAGCCCCTGTTTAAAAGGGGCGTGTCATTACAATTTTTGAAGCAATACTTTGCAACAGGGCTCATTGCTGTGCTCCAAGTACAGTATCTGTGAGGGGTTGTAGTGTTGTGCCACCAGTGCCTAAGGCCCAATTTTTCAGCCCCTGTTCAACAGGGGCATGCAATTACAATTCTTGATCTAATAATTCACAGCAGGGCCCATTGCTGCACCCACCAAGAGTAACTCTGAGGGCTTACAGTGTTGTGGCAACGCCACCACCACCACGAAAGGCCCAATTTTTCAGCCCCTGTTCAAAAGGGGCATGTAATTACAATTCTTGATCTAATAATTCACAGCAGGGCCCATTCCTGCACCCACCAAGAGTAACTCTGAGGGCTTACAGTGTTGTGGCAACGCCACCACCACCACGAAAGGCCCAATTTTTCAGCCCCTGTTCAAAAGGGGCATGTAATTACAATTCTTGATCTAATAATTCACAGCAGGGCCCATTCCTGCACCCACCAAGAGTAACTCTGAGGGCTTACAGTGTTGTGGCAACACCACCACCACCACCACCACGAAAGGCCCAATTTTTCAGCCCCTGTTCAACAGGGGCATGCAATTACAATTCTTGATCTAATAATTCACAGCAGGGCCCATTGCTGCACCCACCAAGAGTAACTGTCAGGGCTTACAGTGTTGTGGCACCAGCACCACCATCAAAGGCCCAATTTTTACTACCACTGTTCAACAATTATATGTAATTAAAATTCCTGATATAATAGTTGACAGCAGGGCGTTCCAGCACCAACCAAGAGTAACTGTGAGTGCTTACAGTGTTGTGCCAACACCAACAACTAAGGGGCCTATTTCTGCAGAGTATATACGGCAGGTCCCTACTTTCAAACATCCAACTTACAAACGACTCCTACTTGCAAACGCAAGAAGACAACAGGAAGTGAGAGGAAATCTACCACTAGGAAGGAAAATTCTCTCCTGTAAGAATAAATATGGGAGAAAGGTGTCTCCTCTGTACTGATGCTTTATCAGCAATCCTTGTTTCAAGAAAAACACCACATTTCAAAAACAGTTGTCATTGGGACGGAAAGTGAGGTGAAATGTTCTGAACAGGGGCACAGACAGCAAAACAAATGTTACAGGGGTGATAACCCTTACCTATGTTTTCCAAAAAGTTTAAAAATAGATTTTTGGGCTGGAGCTACACTTCAACAATGTACCTGTTCAAAATTACAAACACATTCTACATAAGAACAAACCTACAGTCCCTGTCTTGTATGCACCGCCTGTATACGGCTGTTCAGAGTATATAGGGCCTTTTTTATTTTATGTGCGGGGTTCCCCTTAATATCCATACAAGACCCAAAGGGGCTGGTAATGGGCTGGGGTAGGGGGGGGGTCATGGGGTAGCTATGCCATTTTTCTTAAAGATTTTCATCCATATTACCGGGACCAGACATTACATTAAAACCGCAAGCAGTTTTAAATGGCTTTTTTTTCCTTTAGAAGTGTCATTTTGTGCAGGGACAGTTCTAAACACGGGAAACACGTGGCACTTCACAGGCATACTTTAGACACCCCCCAGGTACGATATTTAAAGGAATATTTGACTTTTTTTTTTTCACTTTATGCATCATTAAAATGACTGCTCCCGAAAAACGACCGTTTTTAAAACTTCTTTTTGCATTGATACATGTCCCCTGGTGCAGAACCCGGGTTCCCAAACCCTTTTTAGGACAATAACATGCATAATAGTTGTTATAATTAGCACTTTAGAATTCGAACGTTCGCATCCATTGTATTTAATAGGGTTCTAATGTTCGTACGAACTTTCGGTCCGTTCGCGGGTTCTGGTGCGAACCGAACCCGGGGGTGTTCGGCTCATCACTAATCCAGACCAGTCCAACCAGCCATAGTGTCTGGTATTGGTATTGATTGCAACAATACCAGTCCCAGTGTCCCCAGACTAGCAAAGCCACCCATAGTGTCCCCAATTGTTAACCACACAAATTACAGTGTCACCAGAGCCTGTGTAAGCCAGTAACAGTGCTTCTGATTGCTTAAACTTCAGTACCAGTGTTTCCAGATCAGTGCTTCCAGTAACAGTGTTTCTGATTGCTAGCCACACCAATCCCAGTGCCACCAGAGCCTGTGAAACCAGTAACAGTTTTAAGGATTGTTACAACACCAGTGCCAGTGTTTTTAAGACCAGTGCAGCCAGCAATAGTGTTCCTGATTGCTGGCCACACAAGTGCCAGTGTTACTAGAACCACTGCAGCCAGAATCTTTGTTCCTGATCACCACCACACCAGTGCTGGTGTCACCAGATCATGGCAGCCAGCAACAGTGTCCTAATTACTAGCCACACTAGTACAGTGTTGCCAGAGCCAGTATAAGCCAGCATAAGTATATGCCAGCAACAATGTCCTAATCGCTGCCACACCAGTGCAGTGTCACCACAGCCAGTGTAAGCCAGAAACACTGTTCGGATCACTAGTCACAGTGTCACCTGAGCCACTGAAGCCAGACACATTATCTAATTACTGCCACACCAGTGCCAGTGTCCCCGGAGGAAGGACAAACATCAACATTGTTCTGATCACTAGCCACACAAGTGCCAGGGTCAACAAAGCCAGGATAAACCAGCAATATGCCACCACACCAGTACAGTATCACCAGTTCCAGCATAATCCACTATTGTTTGTCAGAATCAGTGTCTGGATCACTAACTAGGAACAGCATCAGTGTCATCAAGTACCAGTACATCCGCTGCCAAAAATGTACACTGTGACCGGGTTTACACTTGTGCGACACGACAGCCATCCTACTTTGGATCCGACTTTGCCCTGTGACTTGAAGCCGACATACGTCTGACTTTCAATGAACGGGGATCCGACTTGGATCCCCGCCAATACCAGGCACTGTGTTTGGTATGATTCTTGAGGGTAAACTCCACGCCAAATTTTAAATAAAAAAACGGCATGGGTTTCCCTCCAGGAGCATACCAGGCCCTTCTTTCTGGTATGGATTTTAAGGGGAACCCCCAAAGCCGAAAAAACTGCGTGGGGTCCCCCTCAAAATCCAAACCAGACCCTTATCCGAGCACGCAACCTGGCAGGCCGCAAGAAAAGAGGAGGGGACAAGAGAGCGCCCCCCCCTCCCTCCTGAACCGTACCAGGCCACATGCCCTCAACATGGGGGGTTTGGTGCTTTAGGGCAGGGGGGCGACCTGTGGCCCCCCCACCCCAAAGCACCCTGCCCCCATGTTGATGGGGACAAGGGCCTCTTCCCGACAACCCTGGCCATTGGTTGTCGGGGTCTGCGGGCAGGGGGCTTATCGGAATCAAGGAGCCCCCTTTAATAAGAGCCCCCAGATCCCGGCCCCCCACCCTATGTGAATGAGTATGGGGTACATCGTACCCCTACCCATTCACCTGGTGGAAAAAAATGTCAATAAAAAACACACACAGGTTTTTAAAGTAATTTATTACACAGCTCCGGGGTCTTCTTCCGACTCCTGGAGTCTCTTCCGACTTTGGGGGTCTTCTCCCGACTCCAGGGGTCTCTTCCGACTTCGGGGGTCTCTTCTTCTGCTCTCCGGTTCTTTCTGCCTTCTGCCGGGCGCCTTCGCTATCTTCTTCCAGCTCTTTTGCTAGCGGGGGCCCAGTCTTCTTCGTCGCCTTCTTCCCTCTTCTCCTCCTCGATGTTCACTCACCGCTTCCTTCCGCTGTAATGCTGGGTGTGCGGTCCGCAACAATTTATATAGGCCTCTCATGACGTCACAGTCACTTACTCCCATGACGTCACAGTCACATGCTCCGGGGCCACCCGGAGCTTGTGACTGACATCATGAGAGGCCTATATAAATCGTTGCGCACCGCACACCCGGCATTACAGCGGGAGAAAGCGACGTGTCAACATCGAAGAGGATAAGAGGGAAGAAGACACCGACGGCGACGGGAAGACCGGGCCCCTCCACTAGCAAAAGAGCTGAAGGGAAGATAGTGGAGCAGCCCGGCAGAAGGACAACGGAGAGCGGGAGGAGACGACGGGGAAGACCGGGCCTCTCCGCTAGCAAAAGAGCTGGAAGAAGTTAGCGGAAAAGCCCGGCAGAAGGAAAAAGGCACCGGAGAGCAGAAGAAGACCCCCGAAGTCGGAAGAAGAGACCCCCGAAGTCGGAAGAGACCCCCGGAGTCGGAAGAGACCCCCGGAGTCGGAAGACGACTTGGTTGCCAGAAGAGCTGTGTAATAAATTACTTTAAAAACCTGTGTAGTGTTTCTTTATTGACATTTTTTTCCACCAGGTGAATGGGTAGGGGTACGATGTACCCCATACTCATTCACATAGGGTGGGGGGCCGGGATCTGGGGGCCCCCTTATTAAAGGGGGCTCCTGGATTCCGATAAGCCCCCCGCCCGCAGACCCCGACAACCAACGGCCAGGGTTGTCGGGAAGAGGCCCTTGTCCCAATCAACATGGGGGCAGGGTGTTTGGGGTGGGGGGCGCAGGTCGCCCCCCTGCCCCAAAGCACCAAACCCCCCATGTTGAGGGCATGTGGCCTGGTATCCTTCAGGAGGGAAAGGGGGCCCTCTCTCGTACCCCCCTCTTTTCCTGCGGCCTGCCAGGTTGCATGCTCGGATAAGGGTTTGGTTTGGATTTTGAGGGGGACCCCCACGCCGTTTTTTCGGCTTAGGGGGTTCCCCTTAAAATCCATACCAGACCGAAGGGCCTGGTATGCTCTTGGAGGGGAACCCATGCCGTTTTTTTATTTAAAATTTGGCGTGGAGTTCCCCCTCAAAATCAGCAGAGCACAAGTCGCATGCCAAAGTCGGATCATGCAAGACGGCGGTCCGACTTTGATCCGACTTCAATTATAGTCAATGGCCTGAAGTAGCATCAAAGTCGGACCAAAGTAGTACAGGGAGCATCTTCAAAGTTTCCATAGGGAAACATTGATTTTCACACGTCATGCGACATGAGCTCCCAATGTCGGAGCATTTGTCACACCAGTGTGAACCTGGCCTCATAAGGAAACATTTAAAATTCTGTGTATGACTGATGAGAGCAGCAGGAAGAACTTACAGCCATATTCAGATATGAAGTAATAACCTGAGGAAAAACGTGGTTCATTATTGACCACCTCTGATTTAGTGGATGACACACAATGCTCCGGCTCTCTGCCCCACTCCCCCTGCACCCTGCAACACACTGCTGCCTTACATAGACACATCATTGGATCTCTCCTTTTACAGCCATGTGCTCAAGCTCTGTGCTCCCTTCCACAATCTGTGATAAGTGCTGCCTTTGGCAGTCCCCTCCTTCTTCACCTCCCACTCTCTGCACTACTCCCGCTGCCTCCCTCTGAGTTCACAAGAGCCAGAACTACAAATAAAGCATTGGATATCAATGTGTGTTGACAGTATTGACTGTCAGTGCGCATTGAGAATAACACTGGAAACAACATTGGGTAGTATACTGTACATCCGCCACAATGTTGATTTGGAGCCGAACCCCTGGGGACCACCAAAATTTTCTCATGAACCATCAGTGGTCCACAGACCACTGGTTGGTGACTATAGAAGGATATGCTTTGTTCATATTTCATGTCTGAGTTTTAAAACTACTTTAAATGCCTAAAGGTACTCCTTGGGCTATATGTGTGTTTATGTGTTTCCATTCACACAGCATACAAAAAAAAGCAATATTTCTTACCACACCCTTGTCCTTATGACACCTTTTATGAATTTCCTTTATAATGTTTTAGTGGTTTATTTGCATTTTCATTTGAGGGAGAAGAAGCAATCAGTTTATGTGCTAACAAAGACCATGATGACAGGGGGAGAAAGCAGAGTAATCGTAATATGAGCTCATTAGTATGCTGTGTCTTCTTCACTGTCCAGTCACAGGCTGGGGAAAAACAAAACCTGTAAAGCCTCGTACACACGATCAAATTTTCCGCGGACAAAGCCTCGGACTTTTGTCCGAAGGGCGCTGGCCATGAACTTGTCTTGCATACAAACGGCACACAATTGTCAGCCAACAAACACAAACGTAGTTACGTACTACGTGATTTTTCAGCTCTTTAGCGCCACCCCCTTGGGCACCTTCTGCTAATGTCGTGTTTGGTGAGCATTGATTCCGAGCATGCGTGTTTGTACTTTGGACTTTTGTCTGATGGACTTGTGTACACACGCTCGGAAAATCCGACAACAGACAATTGTTTGTGGAAAATTTTAAAGCATGCTATCCAACATTTGTCCGTGGAAAATCCGACAACAATTGTCCGATGGAGCATACAAACGTTCGGATTTTCCGCCAACAGCCTGTCATCACACAATTCCCGTTGGAAAATCCGATCGTTTGTAGGAGGCTTAAGTGTTACCTAATTCAGGCAGCAAAGAAAAATCAGGACTCCGTTCCTACTAAGAAGAGCTATGCTTTGTGGAAGGACTGTGCGAATCTCTGTGCGAGTCTCAGAACTGGATGAAAAAAGTACAAAACAGGTCAAACAGCTTCCATAAATGTATTTCATCTGTGTAATGAGCTCTTTGCCAGGAGTTCAGCTTTACTGTAGGTCAGGTAAGGCTTTGGATGTGGTTAGCATATTCTATGGCGCAAAAAAAGCAACTGAAGTTGCATTGATGTGAAGGGACATAATGTGATTTCCCTTTGCCATGTCATCCTGTGCAAAGTCCCACCAGTGTGAATTAGCAGTAAATATGATCTATAGAATACTAATATTATGCAGTCTTCTTTTTAGCCAGCAGGTGGAGCTCTATTTTCCTTTTCACAATTTCATTTACTAGAGCTTTCAACGATTATTTCAGCAGTAACATATCCCAGTAACTTTACAAGGCTCAGAACCAGTTACAATCAAGGTGATAAAAGCTAAGCAATCCCAGTATTCTGGGAACCCTTTGTAATGTAATAAATGTTAATTTGTAAAAAAATATATATATATATATATAATCAGAGGTGTAACTAGAATCTTCAAGGCCCCGGTGAAAGAAACCATTAAGGGTGCTGCTGACCCCCTTCCTTCTATCTGAGCCCTGAGCTTCCAGTTCTGGGAGGGCGTCCATGGACATCCTCCCAGAACCCGTGCCCCCTGGCGCGCATCCAGTGCACTCTGTGATGGCTGTGTTCTTCGGAAAGGGACAATCACAGCGCCCCTTTACCATGTGATCAGAGGGGTCCTTTCCTCCCATGCTGTGTCTGTGTGAGAAAAGGAGAGCCGTTAACCGGCAAGACTGTCAGTACACAAAGGAGGAGAGGGGCAGGAGGAGAAGGAGCAGATCGGCACTCTCCTCTCCCATCTGTGCAAGGGAGGAGGGAGGGGGAACTGTCAGTGCAAACTCTGGGCTGTATGGGAGAGATGCTCTCAGCGCTGCGGCTAGCAACACCACTGGGGCACCCCTACAGTGGCAGAACGCCAGCCCCCCTCCAAGCAAACCCAAAGACTTTGAAACAGATAGGATGTAACAGTAAACTGTTGCATGATATAATGCATTAAACACATCAATTTTATTACTAAAGATTTAAGGCCCCATGAACACAGGGCGTCTATAAAAGCAATAAAATGCGCTTAAAAATGCACTAAAGGGCGCATATTGCAAATGCGATTAAGCGTTAATGCATTCTATTTGCCAGAATATAAATTTATTCTGGTTATTGGAATGCATCAACATTTAAAATGCACTATTAGATGAGTTTTAGCACTTTCTGCATTTTTCTGCTTTTCAGCTCTTCTCCTGAGTGCGCCTTTGGTGGGCAGTTTTTTAATCCTGTAAACGCTCCTCTTCTAATATGCCTGTGTGCATGGACATACAGTATAGGCTTACCTAAAGGTGATTTTACCAACTTAAAAAAAAAAAAAAAAACGCTTAACGCCTGTAAAAACAGCATTTTTTTCAAGCTCAGTGTGCATGAGCCCGTAGTGTTTGCTGAATGCAGACGACTCAATATTTACCGGCAGCTGCAATGCAAAAATCTGTTCATTCATGAGCAGACATCAATGTTATCTGGCAAATCACGTGTATAAAGGACATTTGTTTTACATGACAAAATATTCAGACATCTCTTTTTTGCCATTCAAAAAATCAAAACCACATTTTCTTTGAACATTAGGGTTTATAGAGATAATACAACCTCTTCTACCTAAGGAGGCTTTTACATAAGGAGATAAAGGACTCGATCACTCAGAAGTAGATTAGCCACTATTTCACTTCCTGAACATAGCACTAGGACAACAAAATGAATTTACAAAAAAGGGAATAACAGCACCACCTGCAGATTAAACATCATAGAACTGGAAGAAGTATTTATTTTTGCTGGAGCATTAAAGTTATCTAATTTAAAAAATAAATAAAGATGCATTGCCACTAAATTAGATTTTTCTTCTTTTGATTCGGTTTTTATTTTGAGATAATTTAACTAAATTCTTGTGGCCCTCTGAAAAAAAAAGTTTTTTTGAATAAGAACTTAATCCTGGACAGCTAGGGAGGGGACCTTACCAAACAAGGTATCGGGATCTTATCAAAGATATTTCAAACCTAAAATAGGAAGTTACAAAAAGTAGGCACTGGCAATATCTTATCTATCTACGGTAATTAACTTCATCGTTATCATCAAAATTACAACAAAGACACCCTTAGAAATGTTAAGCAATGGCAGTCTATCAACTTTTAGGTATTTGCAGGTTTTGTACTCTTCGCATATCTTACCTTCCTTTTCCTCCCTGTTCTTCTCACGGTGGCCATTTTTAATATGTTCAGTGTGCAGTACTCATTGCAATGGGTTTGCGGCGTATTTCCAGTGTGCTCTTTGTCGCGTTTGCATTTCAATGCATTTTCAGTGTGTACGTGTGTTTACCAGTGTTCTAGTACCTCTACATGCAAAAAAATACAGTATGCTGTACTTTTTTTTTTAAATGCGCATGAAAGCATCGCAGTGGTGTGAACTAGGCACATTTAAATACATTACGGATTAATTGCGGCAACACCACACTGAGTTTAAGGTGCCATTAAAAATTAACCACTTAAGGACCGAGCCTCTTTCTGAGATTTGTTGTTTACAAGTTAAAAATAAGTTTTTTTGCTAGAAAATTACTTAGAACCCCCAAACATTATATATTTTTTTCTAACACCCTAGAGAATAAAATGGCGGTCGTTGCAATAATTGATGTCACACCGTATTTGCGCAGCGGTCTTACAAGGGCATTTTTGGGGGAAAAAATACACTTTTTTTAATTAAAAAATAAGACAACAGTAAAGTTAGGCCAATTTTTTTTTATATTGTGAAAGACAATGTTACGCCGAGTAAATTGATACCCAACATGTCATGCTTCAAAATTGCACCCGCTCATGGAATGACAACAAACTTTGTGGTCTGAACACCGTTTTCATATGCGGGCGCTGCTCATGTATGCATTCGCTCCTGCGTGCAAGCTTGGCGGGAACGGGGCGCGTTTAAATTTTTTTTATTTTTTTTTATTATTTATTTTACCATTTATTTTTATATTTTACACTGTTCTTTAAAAAAAAAAAGTGTCACTTTTATTCCCGTTGTAAGGAATGTAAACATCCCTTGTAATAGAAAAAAGCATGATAGGTCCTCTTAAATATGAGATCTGGGGTAAAAAAAAAATGGCCCTTTAAGAGCTATGGGCGGAAGTGACGTTTTGACGTTGCATCTGCCTTCCTATGGTATGGAGATGGGTGGGGGCCATCTTCCCCTCACTTGTCTCCATATCCAGCCACAAGAAGGACCCAATCGCTTCCGCCGCTGCCGACGGCTCCGGTAAGTGGCGAGGGTACGGGAGAGCGGCCCCTCTCCCGCCGCCAACGGTGATCTTGCTGCGAATCCGCTGCAGAGACCACCATTATCGGAAACTGGACTGCCGGCTGAAGAAGAGGATACCTGGGTTATAGCAGCTAGCTGCTGCCATAACAGAGATATCCCTCTTCAAACAGCTGACGTATATGGGCGTGCGGCGGTCCGGAAGTGGTTACTGACTCTATTGCAGTAAAATTTGGAATCGCAGTGATTTCATATCAGCATGTAGGGCTGTATGTAGGCAGGTAGCCTACTGTATGTGCAGTTAGCACTCGGTTGCCCAGATCAGGGGGAAGGGGTTATTGTTTTTGCCAAATTTTTCCGGTACGTTTGTGAGCTTTCGCTGGGGTCCAGTCTCCCTCCCTTGGCATATACAATAAAAGGGCAGAGGTCTGGATCCCAGGGGTTGCCGGGGGGAGGGATCCTGAGAACACTTTGAGAAACGCATGAGGAACGCACGTTCAAGACTTGCTGAGACCTATGGTCCGCTCTGGAACTTTGATTTGCCGGAAGAACTCTAGAGCATGGACTTCTCTGTTAGAGAAGAGCCAAGTTTGGACTTTCCTCTAAGAGGCTTCATCTGTGCAGGTAACCTGGGGCAGCCACAGTTAGGTTTAGTTAGGAATGGAATGTTGTTACATGTTATAAATATTTCCAAGTTTACAGTAAATATTTATTCCTTTCCTCAACGATTGGTCTGAAGATATATATATTGTGAGGCCTAGGCACACTATAAAGAACTTGGGTTCTCAACCACAATATGGGGTATATGGAACATCAATACAGCAAAGGTTTATGAGTAGCTACAAGGAGAAACAGCAGTCAGTCATTGGGGGGGGGGGGGTACCTGATAAGTGACGGGTTCTCCGGTAGCAGGGGGATTGGTGCTTGGACTTCCTCCCTAGCTGTCCTTCTCCGGTCACCGAGAATAGACTAGCATTACAGAGATTTATGCCTGTTCACTTGGTATGGAAATAAGAGAATTAAGTGAGAGAACATATGCTTTTTCAATGCTTTGTGCTCGGCAGGACTCTATTCTGTTACTGGGAGTGGGGTAACAGAGGTATGCTGACTGGTGGAGTGAGCAGTGGCTAAGCCTGTCCCTCTGAATGCACATATACATCAGAGCAAGTGTGTAGAACATGGGATGAAGAAGCTTAAGGAGGAACTCTATATCTTGGGTACTGCACACATGTGGCTCATCTTGGAATTAGGAGACCACCTTAATGTTTGACTTTTCACATGACCATGGCTCCTGCCTGGTCTCCAGGCATGGTGAGCATGCCTTCAGGCAAAGTATTACCCCGTGCTATGGTTAGTAACCCCTTTCAATGCCTGTTGTAGCCCAAATAATCTACCTCAAGGGGGAAACTCTCATGTGACCCTTGCTTGGCACCCAACAAGAGAGGGAAACATGGAGGACGTGACGGATTACCAGTCTACCCTTACATGTATGCTGTTATTTTTAGTAAAAAGGGGGAAAGGTCAGCTGGTATTAAGAAAGGCTATTTGTAAAACATTATAACGAGTTAATACATACATAAGGTTGCAAATCATAGGTTGGCGTTGGATGGCCCTAGAATTATTCCACTCGGTCTGACAAGTACAGGGGTACCTAAAATGTGCTGTGCAATCTGCAAAAGCTAGGAACATTAGGACAACAGTGATTATGATACATAAATACTGACATTGAAAATAACCAGAAGGGACACTTTGAGGGGTCTGAGAAGAATAATGTGGAAAAGACACATAGGGCATGGCCAAAAAGTGGGTCTGACCAATTAAATATAAAAGGAATGTTAGAAGGAAGGAAATAAGAAGAATCGTACTTCCCAGGTGGATGCAGAACGATCTGATGTTGCATCTGTCCCCCCGCTGGCTCTAAGACTGAGAGCTAAGCGATCAAACACTGCTGATCTCTCGGTTTTCAGAGCTCCCTGAGCAGAGACTGGGCTGTGGAAGGGGTGGAAGTGGCCAGCTGGGGCTCTCAGTGGCTCGCTGAGAAGCTGGTGCAGGTCCAGGCTTGTGGGCAGATCCCGATCATATGGTCGCGATCTTTCCCGAGCTTGGACCGGCCCTGTGACGTTAGCCGACAGCAGGCTTCAACCCCTTGTCTGCTAAAAATGGGACACAGGAGTGCAGAACAAAGTGTGATTTACAGGAGAAGTACAGCCAAACAAGCTTTGGCTGTACTTCTCCTTTAATCTCCTCCTTGCTCCATATTCAATAATTGAATAATAAAATAATTATATTATTTTACATTATAGCAACATTTACTGTGGTTTAATCTTCTTCATGATTCTTGGTAATGAGAGTTCTATGTCTGCATAGCTAGTATAGCATCTATGCTTTTTTAAATTTCAAAAGATTTTTGTTTTTATTTTTTATTAATTTGTGGATATATGTAAAGCTCTGATCTGTCTCCACGGTGAAGAGGGAGAAGAACAGAGATTTCAAATCCCTGGATTGTTGGACCAGCTGCGTGGGCACTGACAGCTCAGTAGCCCCAGAGATAAAGTTGGTGCACAGGGTGTACTAAAGGGACAGAATAGGCTTCACAGGTTATATTATGTGTACTACTTATTCCGTATATTTTCATTATACTACTTGAGCAGAATATTTCCACAAATGTTCTGTGCGTATGTACACATTTCATTCCTTTTTTTTTTATTATGCTGAGATTAACCTTTATAATAAATAGTGTGAGATGAATTACCATTTTTTTGAAATATGTATTTTATTTATTCTTTTATGATTTTTATTATTAAAAATGCCATATTTGGTTTTTGCAGTTTCTATTAAACAAGCACCATTGTGTTTCTACAGTGAAAGGAATGTCAAAATTATTTTGATATTTCTTACAGAAAAAAAATGTACCCTTTCTTGACAGAAGGCAGTTTGTTTGCCAAAGACCTGAGGAGCGGTACAATGATGATTGTCTGGAGGCAACAGTGAAACATGGTGGAGGCTTCTTGCAGGTTTGGGGCTGCATTTCTGCTAATGGAGTTGGAGATTTAGACCCCCATACACACTACTAGATTTTCTGCCGATTTTTGTCTTCAGATTTACCAAAACCCTGTAGTGCAAGGGCCTGCCTGACTGCATACAAATTGAAACTCGTAAGGTTTGACCTCCATATTATATGGTTTTGGTAAAACTGAAGACAAAAATCTGCAGAAAATCTAATAGTGTGTACGGGGCCTTAGTCAGAATAAATGGTGCTGGTCAATTCTGAATATTACAGGCAGATACAGTACTTATCCATCATGCCATACCAATCAGGTAGGCAGGACAATGGTGCCAAAAATATTGCCAAAGTCATAAAGTACCATCTTCAGTGCAAAGAAGAACAAGGAGTCCTGAAAGAGATGGTTTAGCTCCCACAGGTTCTTGATCTCAACATCTTGGCATCACATGTGGGCATTACCTAGAGAAGTCTGTATGTAAATGCCAACTCCCCTACGTAACACCCACTCCTCCAGACTGACATCCCCCAAGAAAGGCATTTTGATATTTGCATAACTACTCCCAAGATCCAGCCCAGTATTGCATAATGTCTGAATGAATGAATGAATGAATGAATGGAGTGACTTGTATAGCGCTACACATGCGAACTGAATCGCCTCTAGGCGCTTTTTGCAGCCAGTGTCTGCTTGGCTGGTGCGGTCATTTTACCCCGTAGGATCTCGACACGCTTGGGACACACATATATACATATATACTGGGCCAATTTGGACAAGATCCAATTAACCTACCAGCATGTCTTTGGAGTGTGGGAGGAAACCTCTGGTGTCACATTTGGCACCTTTCAGGGGGAGGGGGGAGCAGATACCTGTCTAATCCAGATATTTGCTTACACTCCTGGCGAAAGATCGCCGCAGTATCCGGCGGAACTCCACTTTAAGTGTGTTCCCTGGGTGTGTTTTAACGGAAGGGGGATGGGCATGAACTTTTTTCAGGGGGGGGCATAATTTTAAGGTCATCCATGCTCGGTCCCTTTTTGACAATGTCATGAAGGGGAGGGGCTTAGTCATTATCACATAAAGCGCAGGCATGCAAACGTTTGAGAAACCTGATGCAACTATCAAGCAACTAGCAACTTTGAATAACAATATCATAAAAAAATGGAGTTCCCCCAAGGAAATAACAACCCCCAGGATCAGTGCCAGTTTCTGTAATAACAATCCCCAGCTTTGCTGTCAGTTTCCGCAATAAAAAATCGCCAGCATTGGTGTCAGTAGCAACAATAATAATCCCGCACATCGGTGCAGATTTCTAGAATAAAAACTTCAGCATCTGTACCAGTGTACATAATAATGACCCTCAGCACTGGTGTCAATTTCCACAATAAAAACTCCCAGCATTTGGTGTCATTTCCTGCAATAATTGCCCCCAGCA
Organism: Rana muscosa; assembly: GCA_029206835.1. Classification (NCBI taxonomy): domain Eukaryota; kingdom Metazoa; phylum Chordata; class Amphibia; order Anura; family Ranidae; genus Rana; species Rana muscosa. Next base: position 740,142,691 of record CM055118.1, read on the forward strand.
TAGATGGGAGGATATCAAGTTAGACACTTCCTAATGGCTCAGTCCCTAGGAACAGTAATGAATAATGGACAACAGGCCCTCTTACCAGACCTGGTGAAACCGCAACAGTGATCCCTCTGGCTGAACGTTTGCTCACTCTGGGTTGCCCGGGGTGACTCTAGTCAGTAGTGTAGCAGGCCTGTACCCTGGCAGTGGCTCGGTCTTTCTCCCTCTCTAGTGGTGCGGGTACAGCATGGCTCCCTCTCTGGTGGTGCGGGTACAGCGTGGCTCCCTCTCTGGTGGTGCGGGTATGGCGTGGCTCCCTCTCTGGTGGTGCGGGTATGGCGTGGCTAACTCTCTGGTGGTGTGGGTACAGCGTGGCTCCCTCTCTGGTGGTGCGGTTACAGCGGGGCTCTCTCTCTGGTGGTGCGGTTACAGCGGGGCTCCCTCTCTGGTGGTGCGGGTACAGCGTGGCTCTCTCTCTGGTGGTGCGGGTACAGCGTGGCTCTCTGGTGGTGTGGGTACAGCGTGGCTCTCTGGTGGTGCGGGTACAGCGTGGCTCTCTGGTGGTGCGGGTACAGCGTGGCTCTCTGGTGGTGCGGGTACAGCGTGGCTCTCTGTTGGTGCAGGTACAGCGTGGCTCTCTGTTGGTGCAGGTACAGCGTGGCTCCCTCTCTGGCTTCCCCCAGCACAGTATTCTCTTTTCTCCTCTTGTAACACCCCCCCCCCCAGCAGAGTGCTTGCATGGCATGCTGGGGGCTGTAGCATGGTGTCTGTGGACACACTGGGGCCGCCACTCTTCAGGGACTACATTTCCCATGATGCCCCGGAGTCTTCTGATTGCCCCTCTGCTGTGGCCAATCATGGCAAGGGAAACAGCGGGCAGGAGGCGGGGCGGCAGCGCAGCGAATCCAATTAGAGCCGCTCTCTCTCTCTTCTAGCTTCAGCTGACAGAAAGGGGAGGGGGCGATATACAGTACAGACAGCCCGCCGCTCTCCTCTTCCTGTCACAGCGCCGCTGCCCCATTTACCAGAGAACTCGGCAGCGGCACCATGACAGGGAGAGGAGAGCCGCGGGCTGTCTGTACTGTATATCTCCCCCGATCGCCCCCTCCCCTTTCTGTCAGCCGAAGAGAGAGAGAGAGAGAGTGGCTCTAATTGAATTCGCCACGCCTCCGCCAGCTTCTTTGCCGCCGCCCCCCGGCCCAGGCCAAAAAACACAGCACTGGATTCCAGGAGAGGGGGCAATCGCCCCCCCTTGCCCTATGGAGCGAATGCCCATGGGGATGGGCTACCAGGGACATGACAAGGAACGCTGTTCCTGATCACTGGGAACAGAAGATCTCTGACATGTCATCTGTCAGAACGGGGAATCGCCTTGTTTACATAGGCAGTTTCCCGTTCTGCCTCTGTACACCATGATCGCTAGTCGCCAGCTGACATCGAGTCCGCCGGACCCACGGACACGCCCCTGCGGCACGCCCGCTATCTCCTATGCAAAGACCGACGTACACCTATGGCGGTTTGCGCAGGAGAGCCGACGTGCCGCAGTATAATGATGGCGGCTGGTCGGCAAGCGGTTAAAGCTAAATTCCAGGAATTCAGCAACTTTTCAAAAAATGCAAGCACACTATGAGTTAAGTCCTATTAGGTCCTTGCCACCTCCGAGACATGTCGCTATTACTTATATGTGACAGGTTTATTGCACTCACAATGGAAACACTCCACCTGTGAGAGGAAAGAAGCACACAGAGCAGCTATGCCTGCCCCTCCTCTCTGCTGCCCATTCACAGAAGCCTTTGTATTTTGTGAATGAGTTCACATTATACAAAGGCTTCTGTGAATTGGCATGGGGGGAGGGACAGGCATAGCAGTTCCAGCGACTCTGCTCTTAAAGGAACTGAGACCACAGTGAGCAGCGTCAGAGGCAGAAGTTATCTTCCTGGATCACAATAATCATGTCAAATGTAAATAATAGGTATAAGTCCATGAGGCAGCAGGCACATTATTAGCCTTAACTCATGGTATGCCTGCAGTTTTTACAAAGTAGCTGCATTCCTGGAATTCAGCTTTAAAACATCTATGGAAGTTTAGTTATGGGGTTTAGATCAGTTTTAAAGAAGAGAGACTGGAAAAGCATATGCTCACTGCTGTGACACACTTAAATTTTCATTAAGACAGAACTTGAATGAGCTTGGGTCCTCTCCTTGCACTTCATCATCTTGTAGTATTAAGAATTTCATGCACTGTGTATTTTATACTGTCTTTACAATTCTCGAGGACACACGCAAATGACAAAGCCTCTTCAAATCCTAAAATAAATATGTCTGCACATATTTTTCTGTCAAAGTGCAAATTCCAAAGAAGTAACACATTGATTTTTTTATGAATATTGTGTGAGGAGAAAAGAAAAATGCAACGAAGAGTAAGAAATATTGATTTAAGAGTATTGATTTAGAACTGCGGGCTACTTACTGATTACTTACTTTTCGAACAGCTCTCACAGGTGACTCGCCAACATTTCTCTATCGACTTCCAAAGACATAGAGGATGCCTCAATTGTGTCCAAAGCGCAAAAATGCATTACAGAGGAAAAGGATCATTATTTTTTAGAGGAGATGCTGAAAGTGAAAGAATTTCTGGAGTAAATATCCCAGAGTTATTTTGTTCAAGTTTCAGTAACAGTTTGTTTTTCTAAAGTAAATAAGTAAGTATTCTGAAAAATACATTATGTTTTGTGTTGTGCAAATGTACCAAAAAATTAAGTAATATTATAATAAAGTATAACGCCATAAAAATGGATATATATTCTCTGTTAGAAACAAAAATAGGATTTTTGAACTCACTGTAAAATCCCTTTCTCTGAGTTCATGGACAGACACAGCAGCAATCTTGACTTGTGGGTACTAGCCTTCAATCAGGAGAGGACTAGGCAGAAAACATAATAAAGTGTTTAATCACATCAAAACTGTACAGGACCGCCCAGGGGGCGGTCCGTCTAGGTACAACCCCTCTCCCTGCATCTAGCAGCTCAGTTCGTCAAAAAGCAGTACAAACATATAAAAAGGAGGGGTGGGTGCTGTGTCCGTCCATGAACTCAGAGAAAAGGATATTACGGTGAGTATAAAAATCGTATTTTCTCTTCCGTTAATGGACGGACACAGCAGCAATCTTGACTTGTGGGACGTCCCCAAGCAGTGTCAAAAAACGAGGGGTGGGAACAGCATCAAACAAACTTCACCCCAAACAACCAGAGCTCCTCAACGGAGGAGTTGCAACATTAAACAGGCGCCTGCAAAACCTTGCGGCCGAAGCAAGCATCCGAAGATGCACTCACATCAACCTTGTAGAATTTAGTGAAGGTGTGAACGGACGACCAAGTCGCCGCCTTACACACCTGGGAAACAAACGCTTGGTGTCGGAAGGCCCAAGAGGCACCTATTGCCCTTGTCGAATGCGCCGTGACAGGAAAGGGAGGCGCCCGCCCCTTTTGGGCATAAGCCTGAATCACGATCTGTCTGATCCACCTAGAGATGGTGGCCGACGAGACCGCCAGGCCCCTCTTAGGACCAGCCACCGAAAAAAACAGTGAGTCCGACCTCCAGAATGGAGCCGTAGCAGACAAGTACACTCGCAGAGCTCGGACAACGTCCAAGGAATGCAACGCAGCCTCCTTAGGATGCGACGGACGAGGACACAGACGGAAAGGACAATGTCCTCATTAAGATGAAAGGCCAAAACGACCTTGGGAAGGAAGGAAGGCTGCGGGTGCAGCACCACCTTATCCTTGTGGAAGATCAAATATGGAGCCTTGCATGACAAGGCCGCCAGCTCAGAAACCCGTGTAACTGACATAATGGCCACCAAAAAGGCCACATTCTGAGAAAGCGTCAGTAAGGGAATCTCCCTAATGTTCTCAAAGGGTGGCTTCTGAAGCACCGAGAGGACCAGGTTCAAGTCCCACAAAGGAAGTGGAAGACGGACCAGAGGGGCCACATGCCGAAACCCCCTGCACAAACGTACTTACCAGAGAGTGAGCCGCCAAGGGTCGTTGAAAGAAGACAGCCAAGGCTGAAATCCACCCCTTAATCGTACTTAAGGCAAGCCTTTGGTCCACCCCACGCTGTAAAAACAACAGGACCCTGGAAACCAAATAAGTACGCGGATGCCACCTCACCTCTTCACACATAGAGATGTAGACCTTCCAGGTGCGATGGTAAATCTTCTGACGTGCCCTCAGCATGGTAGAAATCACTGAATCTGACAGGCCCCGGTCTCTTAGCACCTGGCTTTCAATAGCCATGCCGTTAAAGCCAGCGACTGTAAAGCAGGATGAAGTATGGGACCTTGCGACAGAAGGTCCTCTCGCATCGGTAGACGCCAAGGGACGTCTGCTCCAGACGTACCAGGTCGGCGCACCAGGGACGTCGAGGCCAATTCTGAGCAATTAGGATCATTGGAATCCCCGCGGCCTCCACTCTGCGAAGCAGATGGGGAAGAAGCTTTAGGGGAGGGAAGGCATAAAGTAACCGATACCGACCCCACGGCGCCACCAATGCGTCTGTCGCATCTGCCCAGGAGTCTCTTGACCTGGCCACAAACCTCAATACCTTCCGATTGAGTCGAGAAGCCAAGAGGTCCACGTCTGGCGTGCCCCACCTCAGGCAAATGAGCTGAAACACCTCCGGGTGTAGTGACCATTCTCCTTGGTCCAGCATCTGGCAATTTAGGTAGTCTGCTTGCCAGTTTTCCACGCCCGGAATGTATACGGCCGATAGAGCAGGCTCACTCCGCTCTGCCCACCTCAGGATGTGGGCGACCTCCGACGCTGCAGCCGAGCTTCTTATTCCTCCTTGATGGTTGACATATGCCACCACCGTGGCGTTGTCTGACTGGATCCTGACTGGGCGCCCCAGTAGCCTCTGAGACCACGCAGAGAGACAGAGCCTGATCGCCTGAAGTTCCAGGACATTGATCGGCAGGCGGGATTCCTCCGGAGTCCAGCGACCCTGGGCTGACTGAACCCCCCAGACTCCCCCCCAACAGGTAAGGCTGGCGTCCGTCGTGATCACTGTCCAGTGAACAGGAAGGAATGACTTCCCGGACAGAAGTGCCGGTGATGTCAGCCACCAAACCAGGGAGGCCCTGACCAGGTGGCTCACCCGGATCTGACAATCCAGGGACGATGGGCACTTGTCCCATCTGGACAGAATTTCCCTCTGCAACACTCGAGTGTGGAATTGAGCATATGGTACCGCCTCGAAGGAGGTTACCATGAGACCCAGGACTCGCATGCAAAAACGGAGTGACGACCATCTTTGGGATGTCAACTGCCGCACCGCAGTCCAAAGAGTCTGCACCTTTTCCACCGGGAGAAACACTCTCGCCTCCGAGGAGTCCAGCACCAACCCCAGGTATTCCAGGCGTTGAGTCGGTACCAATACTGACTTCTGAGTGTTCAGCACCCAACCAAAGTCTCGGAGGGTTTGACAAGCTATAGACACGCCCTCCTCTAAGTCTGAGCTTGAAGTGGCTCTCAGAAGAAGATCGTCCAAGTAGCCAACGATAGCGATGCCACGCTGTCTCAGCAGAGCCAGAATCGGGGCAAGCACCTTGGTGAACACCCTCGGCGCCGATGCCAGGCCAAAAGGGAGAGCTACAATTTGATAGTGCTCCTCCGAGACCGCAAAGCGCAGATATCTCTGATGCCTGGTGCATATGGGGACATGCAAGTACGCGTCCTTGATGTCCAAGGACGCCAAAAAATCCCCCGGATGGAGTGCAGCGACAACAGAGTGAACTGATTCCATCCTGAATCTTCGTACCTTCATGAAGCAATTGAGGGCCTTGAGATCCAGGATTGGACGGACCCCATCCTTCTTTGGTACCGCAAACAGATTTGAGTAAAACCCCTGAAACCGTTCTTGCAATAGAACAAGGTATGATCACCCCGCGCACCAGCAGATCCTGAAACGCCCCAAATAGGGCTTGCTGACGGGTCGGGGGAAGCTGGAGGTTGGTGGGCAAGAGAGAAACTCTTAACTTGTACCCTGAGGAAACAACATCGCAAACCCACCAGTCGGAAAGCAGAGATGCCCACCGAGCCGCGAATCCGCAAATATGGCCCCCCACCCGTGAGTCGGGCAGAGGCAGACCTTCATGCGGACACAGATTTGTCCGCAGGTTTGTTGGGCTTGCGAAACCAGGGACGCTTCTGTCCCTCAGAAGGCGCCTTGCCGGCCTGGGAACGTTTGGTTGCCGCACCGGGCGGACGAAAAAAATGCTTGTGCGCATTGAAGGAAGGCCCTTGCCTACAGCGTGGCTCCTTACCCTTTTTGGATTGGACCAACACTTTAGCCAGATCAGGCGGCGCAACACCACCGCATAGACCGAAGCTCTGGACAGCAAGGAAACCGTATCCAAGGCTGACAAACTTAAGACCCTGTACCAACTGGTCGGCCAAAGCCACACATTCCGAGGGAGCCTGACGCTCCTTTAACCCTTGGTGCATCATTTTTGCCCATTCAGTAAGTGTCTGAGACACCAGGGCCCCGGCCACAGTAGGACGCACTGCTGAGCCCACCACCGTGTACAAGTAGCGGGCCAATGCCTCAGCCTTTTTGTCCGCAGGGTCCTTAAAAGCAAGAGGCCCCCCCCCCAAACAGTAATTTATGAAATAATAATTGCTGATATACTCGAAAATGGTTGATACTATCCTGGAAGATGTAAAATATAGTCGGGTGGAAGGGAAGTAGGAGCTCCTCAGCCTTCTTAGATCAATCCCCCAATTAGGTTTTCACCCACGAAAGCCATAGTTGAATGGTTCAGTAATGGGTGTTTTCCCTTAGGGGCTTAGTAGGGGAAGAAGGCAAGGTATGGCCTAGGGGAGGGGGGTGGGAGAGGTGTTTTTTTTGTTGGTTTTTTTAGATGGAGGGAATAAAAATTACCTCCCTGAACGCCAAAGGGCTTAACGCCCCAGAAAAAAGAAGGATGTTGTAGAATGACCTGCGGCGTTCAGGGACAGATGTTGCATATGTGCAGGAAACACATTTTAGGGAAGGGGGACTACCATTTCTTCAAAATAGATTTTTTCCATGTACATATCATGCCCCGAACCAACAGGCAAAAACGAAGGGAGTCTCAATATTGATTTCTAACCGAGTCCCCTGGTCCTTAATAGACAAACGTTTGGACTCAAATGGTAGATTTATTTTCCTTAAGGGTTGCATTGGTAGCACCAAAGTAACGTTGGCCACATTATATGCACCAAATGTATATCAAGACTCTTTCTTGAAGAAAGTCCTCTCTGAACTAATAGAATTTGCGGAAGGCAAAGTGATCCTTGGTGGGGACTTGAACATCTCTTTAGACCCTAGAATTGACAACTCCTCAGGAATAACATCAATTCCAAGGAGTGTTAGAAGAAGTATACTGCGGAAGATGCATGAATTACAATTAGTAGATGTTTGGAGGATCTTTCACACAGAAGAAAGGGATTACACTCTTTTCTCTAATCCCCACCAAGTATACTCTTGTATAGATCTATTTTTGATACCCCACTATTTGGTATCATCAGTCTCAGAAACCGGTCTTGGAAATATAACTTGGTCGGATCATGCCCCGGTCACCTTGTGTGTCTCCCTGTCCAGCACGGCTCTCTCACAGGAGAGATGCTGGCGACTAGATGAGAGTCTACTTGAGAACTCCGAAGTGAGGGACGATGTAGCTAAAGAGATGACAGCATATTTTCAGGTAAACGACACTCCAGGGAGCAACCCATGTATGGTTTGGGAGACACACAAGGCAGTGATCAGGGGGATCCTGATCAACCATGGATCAATTTTGAAAAGGAAACAAGGGAAACAGACTAGGGAGTTATTGATGGAAATTCAAGCTTTGGAAGTGCAGCACAAAATGACACAATTATCTTCTGTGGGCAGTGAACTGGGTCATTTGAGAAGACAGCTCACAGACATTTTGCGCTTCAAAGCCAAAGCTATAATACAGCGAGGAAAGAAAGCAAATTATGAATTGGGAGATAAATGCAGTAGATTGGTAGCAGGAAAGATTAAAGAAAAAAATAGGTCAACATATATAGCACAAATAAAAGGGAGGGAGGGACAATTAATATGAACACCAAAAGATATTGCCCAGACATTCGGAAAATATTACTCCTCCCTATATAATTTGACACAAACACCCACTCCATTATCTGTTATAGAAGAGTACCTCTCCTCAGCAGGCCTTACACGAGTCCCATCTCCAACCCGTCAGAGCTTAGAAAATCACATTTCTACTGAGGAATTGATCGGAATATTAAAAACGATTAAACCCGGAAAGGCCTGGGCCCAGACGGTTTCACGTTAAGATATTACAAGGAATTTTTCCCGATTCTAAGTAGTCAGATGGTAAAGGTTTTTAATGCTGTAGGCCTGACCTCTGCACTACCCCCTGATTCACTTATGGCCAACATTACGGTAATTCCAAAAGAGGGGAAGGACCCAGCAGAATGTGGAATCTATAGACCTATTTCACTATTGAACACAGACTTAAAATTCTTCACTAAAATACTAGCTGCCCGTCTTCAACCATGGCTCTCTCACTTAGTAGATCTAGACCAGGTAGGATTTATCCCGACACGGGAAGCAAGAGACAACACGACAAAAATCCTTAACCTGATTCACCAGGTCAATGAGATAAATACGCCTTGTTTGTTTTTGAATACCGATGCTGAAAAAGCATTCGATAGAGTAAACTGGCACTTTCTTTTTGAAGTATTGAAGCAGGTAGGCCTTGGGGAACGCATGATTGGCTGGATTACGAGTGTTTATACTACCCTACATGCAGCCATGAAAGTGAATGGAGTCTTTTCAAAATCTTTTACCATTGCAAATGGTACACACAGGGGTGACCCCTCTAACCTTTACTCTTCGCTCTGTCACTCGACCCATTATTGAACAGAATTAGTCAAAACCCAGACATTCGGGGAGTAAAGGTGGGAGGGCACACCCATAAGGTTTCGACATATGCGGACGACCTGCTGTTTTCCATGTCCTGCCCACACATCTTGCTTCTCAATTTAGTAGAAGAGATTGAGAAGTATGGTACTGTATCCAATCTAAAAATAAACCATACCAAGTCTGAAGCCAGGAGTGTTGCAGTCCCGCCTCTATTACTCTATTACGTAACAATATACAATCTAATTTCGTATTTAAGTGGGGATCTGCACTTAAGTACTTGGGTACTTATATACCATCAAACGTAAAGGATACATTTAAGATAAATTTTCAACCAGTATACACACTAATAAAATCACTTTTAGATAAATGGCAACACGGATTACATTTGTGGTTTGGCCAGGTTAATATAATCAAAATGTGTATCCTTCATAAAATTTTGTATTTGTTCCAGGCGCTACCGATTAGGATTCCAAAGACCTTTCTTCACCAGATACGTACCCTTTTCATGAAATTTATATGGGTGGGGAAACGGCCGGGAATTAAACGGGATGTGTTGATGGTACCCAAGTGCTTCGGGGGGATGGCGGTCCCCGATATAATCAAATATTATCAAGCAGCACACCTATCAAGATTGGTGGATTGGTGTAGACATACCGATCTCAAACGATGGGTAGATATGGAGCAGCAGTTAAGTCCAATTCCTTTAGGCAGAGCACCATGGTGCTATACAGTATTGCCGATCTCTCTTAAGAAACATCCCATAATTGGTACAACTTTGCAAATTACAGCTAGGATATGTCGCAATGAGAAATTCTCATCAAAACAATCACCCTTGTTTCTCATCTTGGGAAATCCTAGCTTTATACCAGGCATGGAAGAAGGAGCCTTTAAAAAATCTTTAAAAAAGAGGCCTAAATCAAGCCTCACATTTTCTGCAGTCTGAAACCTGGCCAACTATTAAATTATTGACACAACAGGGAGGACCCTTTGAAATTAACCTCTGGCAGGCACTCCAAGTAAATCACTTTCTGAGATCTTTGGGACCACCAATAAATTTCCAACGCGACTTAACCACACTCGAGTCATATTGCGATGATAAAGAACCACTCTCTAGGGTAGTTTCTAAGATGTTTGGGCTATTAAATAAACCCTCAGATGACTTTGAGTTGCTGAGTCTCAGCAAGTAGGAAAGAGGTTTGGATAGAACCTTTACCCAAACCCAACGTAAACAGATTATCTATTTAGCCTTAAATTCCTCGGTCTGTACATGGACCCAGGAATCTAATTATAAACTCCTGATGCAATGGTACTATACACCAGTACGACTCCATACATTTTCAATGGAGTCCTCAGATAGCTGTTGGAGATGTTGAGAAGAAAGAGAGACATTGTTACATATATTTTGGTCCAGTAAAAAAGTGAGACAATACTGGGTGGATATTCAGAGAATCATAGTTACTTCGTTAGTCAGGTTGAAAAAAGACAAAGTCCATCCAGTTCAACCATAAAAAAAAAAATATATATCATACAATCCCATGTACCCAATTCTATACCCACAGTTGATCCAGAGGAAGGCAAAAAACCTCAGCAGAGCATGATCCAATTTGCTACAGCAGGGGAAAAAAATCCTTCCTGATCCCCCCGAGAGGCAATCGGATTTACCCTGGATCAACTTTACCTATAAATGTTAGTACTCAGTTATATTATGTACATTTAGGAAAGTATCCAGGCCTTTCTTAAAGCAATCTACTGAGCTGGCCAGAACCACCTCTGGAGGGAGTCTGTTCCACATTTTCACAGCTCTTACTGTGAAGAAACCTTTCCGTATTTGGAGATTAAATCTTTTTTCCTCTAGACGTAAAGAGTGCCCCCTTGTCTTTTGTGTTGACCGTAAAGTGAATAACTCAACACCAAGTTCACTATATGGACCCCTTATATATTTGTACATGTTAATCATATCCCCCATTATTCTCCTCTTCTCAAGAGTGAATAAATTCAGCTCCTCTAATCTTTCCTCATAGCTGAGCTCCTCCATGCCTCTTATCAGTTTGGTTGCCCTTCTCTGCACTTTCTCCAGTTCCCCAATATTCTTTTTGAGAACTGGTGCCCAAAACTGAACTGCATATTCCAGATGAGGAATATGCAGTTTGTGGTTGTCTTGTTTAATCTGGACACAGGGGGGTCCACTATCGGGGGAGAAGTAAATTTTTTCTGGAAACTCTCATGCGGAAGTTTACAGATACCCAGATATCAGATGACCCGGCCTTCTTTCTTCTCCATTGCTCGCAGATTCCGGTTCAGATTTATAAAAGATCGGTACTGTGTCATATGATTAATGCAGCTAAAACAGGGATCACCTTGCATTGGAGAGACCCTAGACCCCCCTCAATTACAGCGTGGCTCCACAGAATAAGAGAGCTAGGGGCTATGGAGGACTTGGTCCTCTCAGCCCAAAATAAGAAAGATCAGTATGACCAAACATGGAGGAGTTGGAACCTGTTTATGCACTCGGAGGAGGGGAAGAGACTATTAGACGGGACCTCAGAAGAATGAGAAATATTGAATAGGAACTTCACTTTTATGAAGGGAAATATACCCCTGCTTATGGGGGGATAGAGAAATTAAATCCCTCCATCTCCTCTAAAAAAAAAATGTTTTTTCTTGTGGTGGCTTGTGAGGGGGGGGAGGGAAGGGGGGGTTGGTTATGGGAGGGAGGGAAAGGGAAGGAAAAGAGGAAAACAAATGAGCGGTCATTAATTAATATTCCTTTAGGATAAAAGTATATGGTAATGTGGAAAGTAAGATATATATAATTAACCGAAATTGAATGTATAGGCATAATCAAGATAGATTGTTAGGGTGATTTAAATGTACTAGGACAGGAAGAAAAAGCAGATGTAAATGGTTTTATAAATAGATGTGATAACATGCCTGTTGATACTTGTTCCTTGACTTTGATAAAATAAAAAAAGATTAAATCTAAAAAAAAAAAAAAGCAGGAGCCCCCTCCACCGGAATCGTGGTTGTCTTGTTTAATCTGGACACAGGGGGGTCCACTATCGGGAGAGAAGTAAATTTTTCCAGGAAACTCTCCTCAAAGGGGTAACGGACCGCCAAACTTTTTGGGGCCGAAAAAAACTTTTGCGGTCTATCCCACTCCTTGTATAAAAGCTTATCCAGATAAGAAACACAAGTAAACACCTTAGCAGTGCGGGTCGGCTTAAGGAATCCGAAAGGGACCGACGTTTCGGTTGCCTCTGCCGCATCCTCCATTTTAAGAGTATCCCGCACTGCGGTGATAAGTGCTCCTACAAGTGCCCTATCACGCACCGACCCGGACACGGAGTCATCCTCACTGTCCGAACGGTCGTGGTCCACATCCTCAGACTCAGAGTCAGGGCCAGGAGACGTAGCAGGGTCCGATTCTGCATCAGAGTTGTCGCCGGAAGATGGCGGGGGAAGGGGGCGCTTTTTACCCCCCCCCCCCCCCCGTTTGTCCACGTGCCGCTTCCACCCTAGCAACAAAAGCCTCCAAGACCGCCGACATAGCGTCCACTGACACAGCAGGTGCAGGGGCACCAGTTGCCAACTCAGGTATTTCTGGGGAAGAGGCGTCAGCTTCTGATGCCATGCTGACCCACGCGCCCTCAGGGACTAAAGGCAAGGTACACAGCCCACCCTCCTAGCTGCCACAGAGAACGAGGAGCCCCCCAAAGGACTCACCAACTGGAGCGGTCACTGCACAGCTGCCGCCCGTCTCTCCCACCTGAGGTGCTTCTCTGCACAGCCGCCTGTGTCACACTGTCTCTCTGCAGCGTGTCCCCACTGTTTGCGCCGTCCTACCAACACTAGAGGTAAAAACCTCTTGCAAAATGGCAGCCGAGCAGCCACACTGTAAAAAGGCACGCGGCCATAAGAAAATGGGCGCTGAGTAAAAGATAGAGCACAAAGCGGCGTCGGGCACCGCCAAAATGGCTGCCGACCGCATGGAAAAAACAAATAAAAAAGCACACACAGCAGGTAACACCCGGGGCCTCCGCACAGAAGACCCCCACAAATATGGCAGCCAAAATAGCACCCCAGGAGAATGGACCCCACAGCGCAGCCCCCGCTACCAGATGGAGCCCCCCCAGGCGGACCACCGCACCCACCAGCCAGCCTAGCTCCCAGAGCATAGGGAGGAGGGAAGGCAGGGTGGAAACCCCCTAATCGACCTCCCTAGGAATGCCCAGCTATGTCATCCTGTCGAAACAGGGGGACTGCTACTTACCCGCCCTGCGTGGACTCGCTGGAAGCATCCCTGACAGACCCATCTCCCGCGCGGTTATGGGGGTGGCTGACGGCCCGGCACACTGTGACTCAGACATATAGTCCGGTCATATGTGTGCCCCGGAGCAAGTAGCTCTCTGGCCACCCCTGGAGCACGTCGTGGACGACCCAGCGCGTAGCTAAAGGTCGGCACACGCTCGATGGCTGAAACTGGGGAGACTACAAGGATCTGATGTCCAGCCTGTCGCCCAGTCGGCAGGTGATAGTAGGTCTCAGGAACCAAAAAATAGAAAAAAAATAGAAAAAAATCTCCAGGACCCATGGGCCCGAAGGGAGCCATGTCCTACTCCTATGCTAGGCAGAAAAAAACTTGGCTGCTAGATGCAGGGAGAGGGGTTGTACCTAGAGGGACCGCCCCCTGGGCTGTACTGTACAGTTTTGATGTGATTAATCAATTTATTATGTTTTCTGCCTAGTCCTCTCCTGATTGAAGGCTAATACCCACAAGTCAAGATTGCTGCTGTGTCCGTCCATGAACGGAAGAGAAATTAAATTTACTGTAAATATTGAGAACCTATAGAAGTCTGAGAAGCTGCTAAAATTCTCCCAAGACAATGGCTATTCTTTAACTTCGGAACCCTTATACTAAATCAAGGGCAGTCAAGCTGAAACTACTCAACTTTACAATGATTGACATGAAGCTGGAGATGATCATGGAAGCACACAAAACCGTTTCTCAGTCAAGTACAGACAGTAATAAGAAATACATTTTAAAGCCCAGCTCCAGCGAAGATATTTTTTTTTTTTTATAGATCGAGTGGGTAAATGTTAGAAGCTCCTATCAAGATTTTATTGTTGCCTGTGGCCATATTGGGGAGGTTTTCTAGCACTTCCTTTCAGGGCAGGAAGTGATGGGAAACCTTCCCAGTGGCATAGACAGAAGTACATTTGTAGCAGTGCTTTCAAGTGGTTGTAAACCCTTACATATACCCAATGACACTTTACTAGCTGCAGATGATTTATAGAGATGAAACAAATCCTCCTACATAAATTGTGCCTGTTTATTTTCAGCCATTTTTTATGTAGAGCCCTGTAAAACACACAGCTCAAAGGATTTTTTTCAGGAGCAAAAAACAGAGGGCGGGGATCTGACATCACATATACTGCTGAGATAGCTATCAGATTACCGGTAGCTCTGTACCCTGAGTGGAGGAAAGGGACACGCCGCCCTACAGAGCAAACATACAGAGCTGAGGCTATGAGTCACCAGCTGTGTGCTGGAAGAGAGGCAGGCTGTCTCCCAGGAGGCTGTTGTATCAGCTTAGAGTTCTATCAATGACTCATGCAGATAGCATAGAAAGGTAAAATCAGAGAGGAACCAGACTCAAGCCTCGTACACACGGCCGAGAATCTCGTCGTTAAAAACATGTCGTTTTTTACGACGAGATCCTTGGACAAGAAACTTGTCCCGGCCGAGTGTACACACGCTCATTTCAAAGAACCCGCGGTTCTTTGAATGGAGCGTACGCGGTGACGTCATCGAATACGACGAGCATGCGCTCGTCACATTCGATGCCGTCGCCGCCATCTTGGTTCACCCTACCTATGCCTAGGAAGCTACCGCGCATGCGTCTAAGTCATTTCGAGCATGCGCGGGCTTCCCGGCGAACAGGTAAGTGTACACACACACAATTTTCTCGTCGAGAAACAGGCTGACGAGAATCTCGACGAGAAAATAGAGAGCAGGTTCTCTATTTTCTCGTCGAGATTCTTGTCGCTTTTCTTGACGAGAAACCATACACACGAACGAATTTCTCGGCAAGAAATCTCTGCCAGCAAGTTTCTTGCTGGTTCTTGCCGAGAAACTCAGTCGTGTGTACGAGGCTTCAGTGCTTTGGACTGAGGCAAGTACACACTATGGGAGGGTGCACTTTGTTAATTTTTCATGTCTGAAGTTTACAACCACATTAACCGGTTCCCGACCGGCTCACGCAGATATACTGCGGCAGAATGGGGAACCCGATGTGCGTGGCTGGCAGGCACGATCGCGCGCACGAGCGGGAGCAGGGGGGTTTGTGTGTGTAAACACACAAATCCCTGTGCTGTCTGAGGAGAGAAGGACAGATCGTGTCTTTCTACAAAGTAGAAAACACGATCTGTCATCTTCTATAGTGAGTCCCCTTCCCCCCACAGTTAGAACACACAATAGGGAACACATTTAACCCCTTTATCGCCCCCTAGTGTTAACTCCTTCCCTGCCAGTGACATTTACATAGTAATCAGTGCATATTTATAGCACTGATCGCTCTGTAAATGTCAATGGTCCCAAAAATGTGTCAAAAGTGTCCGACCTGTCTGCCGCAACATCGCAAAAAACAGATCACCAACATTAATAGTAAAAAATAAATAAAAAATAAATAAAAACGCCATATAAATGCCATTAATCTTTCGCATAGTTTGTAGACGCTATAACTTTTGCGCAAACCAATCAATATACGCTTATTGCAAAAAATTTTAACAAATATATGTAGAAGAATACATATCGGCCTAAACTGAGGAAAACTTATTTTTTTTTAATTGGGATATTTACTATAGCAAAAAGTAAAAGATATTGTATTTTTTTTTCAAAATTGTCGCTCTTTTTTTGTTAATAGCGCAAAAAATAAAAACCACAGAGGTGATCAAATACCACCAAAAGAAAGCTCTATTTGTGGGAAAAAAAGGACCTCAATTTTGTTTGGGTACAACATCGCATGACCGCGCAATTGTCAGTTAAAGCCACGCAGTGTCGTATTGCAAAAAATAGCCCAGTCATTGGGCAGCCAAATCTTTCGGGGCTGAAGTGGTTAAAGTACTGAAGCAAGAGGATCAGCCTATCAGCCAGGTAATTCACATTTTCAGAGCAATCAGCAATGGAAGCTTTTAGTTTTTTTATGCCAGTTTTCTTTTAAATATGTTAAATTAGCATTTACTGACAAGATGCTCCACCAGTCACTGCCTCAGTAAATACTGCACTGAAACCACGTACGTGCTGCGGTAAGCATATGTCGTAAAATATATTTTTTGATAGGTTTTATTGAGCCAGGAATAATTGAAAAAAACTGAGATAAATACTGTATATCTGATTGCATAGTACAGTACCTTGCAAAAGTATCCTTGGCTTTTTACCTATTTTGTTACATTACAGCCTTTAGTTCAATGTTTTTTCATCTGAATTATATGTGATGGATCAGAACACAATAGTCTAAGTTGGTGAAGTAAAATTAGAAAAATACATACATAAAACTATTTTTCAGAAATTAAAAAACTGATAATTGGCATGTGCGTATGTATTCACCCCCTTTGTTATAAAGCCCATAAAAAGCTCTGGTGCAACCAATTACCTTCAGAAGTCACATAATAAGTGAAATGATGTCCACCTGTGTGCAATCTAAGTGTCACATGATCTGTCATTACAAATACACACCTTTTTGAAAGGCCCCAGAGGCTGCAACACCTAAGCAAGAGGCACCCCTAACCAAACACTGCCATGAAGACCAAGGAACTCTCCAAACAAGTAAGGGACAATGTTGTTGAGAAGAACAAGTCAGGGTTAGGTTAAAAAAAAAATCCAAATCATTGATGATCCCCAAGAGCAACATCAAATCTATCATAACCAAATGGAAATAACATGGCACAAGAGCAAACCTACGAAGAGACGGCCGCACATCAAAACTCACAGACCGGGCAAGGAGGACATTAATCAGAGAGGCAGCACAAAGACCTAAGGTAACCCTGGAGGAGCTGCAGAGTTCCACAGCAGAGACTGGAGTATCTGTACATAGGACGACAATAAGCAGTACGCTCCATAGAGTTGGGCTTTATGGCAGAGTGGCCAGAAGAAAGCCATTACTTTCAGCAAAAAACAAAATGGCACGTTTTGAGTTTGTGAAAAGGCATGAGGGAGACTCCCAAAATGTATGGAGAAAGGTGCTCTGGTCTGATGGGACTAAAATTTAACTTTTTGGCCATCAAAGAAAACGCTAGGTCTGGCGCAAACCCAACACATCACATCACCCAAAGAACACTATCCCCACAGTGAAACATGGTGGTGGCAGCATCATGCTGTGGGGATGTTTTTCCGCAGTCGGGACTGGGAAACTGGTTGGAGTTGAGGGAAAGATGGATGGTGCTATATACAGGGATATTCTTGAGACAAACTTGTACCACTCTGTGTGTGATTTGAGGCTAGGAGGGAGGTTCACTTTCCAGCAGGTCAATGACCCCAAACACACTGCTAAAGAAACACTTGAGTGGTTTAAGGGGAAACATGTAAATGTGTTGGAATGGCCTAGTCAAATCCCAGACCTCAATCCAATAGAAAATCTGTGGTTAGACTTAAAGATTGCTGTTCACAAGCGCAAACCATCCAACTTAAAGGAGCAGTTTTGCAAGGGGGAAGGGGCAAAAATCCCAGTGGCAAGGTGTGGCAAGCTCATAGAGACTTATCCAAAGTGAGTTGGAGCTGTGATAACCGCAAAAGGTGGCTCTACAAAGTGGTGAACAGTTATGCACATTGACTTTTTCTGTTACCGGTATTTTGTCCTATTTGTTTGCTTCACAATAAAAAATTAAAAAACATCTTCAAAGTTGTGGGCATGTTCTGTAAATTAAATGATGCAAATCCTCAAAAAATCCATGTTAATTCCAGGTTGTGAGGCAACAAAACATGTAAAATGCCAAGGGGGTGAATACTTTTGATGCAGAAAAATGTGTATATCCAGGGCACTCCAAACATTTGAATCCTGACAGATAAGGTCTGTGTTGGAGAGGGTAGCAAATCTTCACACAGGTCACTGGCTGAAGAAGGAACCAATGAGCTGTTCCGAAACACGTCCCGCCTCTATGACACACTTCCTGTCCACTTCCTGTTTGTGTTCCATGCTGGTTTCTGTCTCGCTTCCTCTGACATCATCCCCAGGCTCCAGAGTTACTGTGTCCTCTGAACATTCACAGCACAATCAGCTGTTATCTCGTGGACTTCCTGGAAGCTTTACCATCACAGACTGGGACTGCCCTGCCACTGGAACATCTCCTGGACGCACTTACCTGCTAAATGCCTGTTCCATCCACTATCTTGTAAGTGTTTTTAACCCTTTTAGGGGATATTAAAAGTTTTATACTTCTGCTCTTAGAGGCGCCTTGTTTGTTTTTCGGTGAATACTTTTGCAAGGCACTGTATTATACACTATGGCATCTCTGGAGCCACATCCTGGAATTCTATACCTTGTGTTTTATTATTATTATTTTTATTCTTCATTTTAGATTATGTATGTATGTATATAATACAGTAGTAGTAGTAGTATTTGTAATATTGGGGGTTATTTACGAAAGGCAAATCCACTTTGCACCACAAGTGAAAACTACAAGTGCAAAGTGCACTTGAAATTGCACTGAAAGTGCACTTGGAAGTGCAGTCGCTGTATATCCGAGGGGGACATGCAAGTAAAATAAAAAACAGCATTTTAGCTTGCACATGATTGGATAAAAAAAAATCAGCAGAGCTTCGCCTCATTTCAGATCTACCCCTCAGATTTACAGCGACTGCACTTCCAAGTGCACTTTCAGTGCAATTTTAAGTGCACTTTGCACTTATAGTTTGCACTTGTAGTGCAAAGTGGATTTGCTTTTCGTAAATAACCCCCATTGTGTCCAGATATACTTCGGTCCCCTTTAAATCAGGCATAGACTTTCCCACACTGACAGTTAATCCCAAGCTTTAGTCAGCCTATTTAAGACTGACATGTGCAGCATTCAATTAGGTCTGATAAAAAAAGCTGAAGCTTTGAAACACGTCATCTGACTTGTCTGTGGACGTCACATCTGGCCAGGCCTCTTGTGCATTCCATGCTGATTACAAGACAGATCGGCCTTCATTCTGCAGTCCAGCTTGGATGCACCCAACTTGGGAGCGGCCAACCCACTGTGGTTCTCTCTGGGATTTTTACATTGACTCCAGACATCACCTATTATTACATGCCTGTTTGTACCCCACCTATGTGAGTAGCCATACAATACATTTCTGCTGTATTAAGCTGCACTTAGTCTGGTGCAACCTGTTCTTTTCTTTTTAGATCTTAGCCATGAAGCCATGGAATGTTTGGATCCAGTTCCAAAATAAACTAAATTAGAGAGTACAAATTAAGCTCTTTTTAGCTAAAACAGAAACAACCAAGCATCTTGTAGTGTCTGATTTAACTCAGGATTTTTAAAAGTTTAAAATGGAATACAGCACTGTAAAGGGGCAACCCCATTCCTATTGATAATTTTTTGGGCATCACCTGGAAGTTGAAACAAAAGCAGGGCCGCCATCAGGGGGGTACAGGCAGTACACCTGTAAGGGGCCCGGATGGCAACCCCCCTTTTTTGATATTATTCACTTTTTTTGTAAGGGGCCCGGAGGTCCCCAGGGCCCTGGATGGAAACCCTCCCTTTTTTTTTTTTTATATAATTTTTTTTTTTTTTATAATTTTTTTATTTCTTTTCTTTTTTTTTGCAAGGGGCCCAGAGGACCCCAGGGCAACGGATGGCAACCCCCCTTTTTTTTTATAATTTTTTTATAATTTATTTATTTATTTTTTGTAAGGGGCCCGGAGTTCCCCAGGGCCCCAGATGGCAACCCCCCTTTTTTTTTGTTCTTTTTCTTCAGCACCCAAAACCCCCCCGACCTCAACAACTCGCGGCGGCAGCACCCCCCCCCCGCCTCTCAATTTGTGACACTCCCCGGCTTCTCAATTCATAGCAGCCCCCCCGCTTCTCAATTTGTGGCGGCAGTGCCCCCCCCCCGGTTCTCCAGGGGGCCCATGCCTGAAGCTGTGTAAGGGGCCCCAAAATTCCTGATGGCGGCCCTGAACAAAAGTATTCAACCAACAGAAAACTGTGTCAACATATTTAGGCAGACTGAACACAAATTCAGCCTGCAGATCAAACTGATGCAGATAAATTTTTTGCCTAGAGTTTTCACAGCTGAGAACTAGGGATGGATAGAGAGATATTTCATGTGAGAGTGAGTAATAATGTGTTTACAACAACCTTTATGTACACGTACAAATAGATAGGCTAGAAAAAGTAAGAGCACTGCTAACTTTAAAGTTATGACACAAAAATACTTGTTCCAGGGCAGCGGTTCACTAAGTAATAAAAGTCCAGATCAAGATGATAGGCCTGTGGTATGCAAATCAGATCCTACATTTCTATCCTGACAGCCTCCTTTTAAGTGTAAAATAATGAATATAAAGTTGAATCTGGTGCAAACCAGAATAGTCAGAAACTGTTTTGACCGCATATACACTATTATAACTGAAACTGAATTTCCAATGTCACTGAATAAAATCTTTAAAGGCTTTTTTTTTTTTTTATAGAGAGAAAACACTCCTATATCTGCAGGTTATACAGAAATAATTTGAGAGCTTTTTGATTTTTATCAAAAGTGCACTTCAAACAAGACCTGGTACTCACATGGGAATATGAAGAGCTCATGCTTTTAAACACTAAGTTTCCAGGCAACGTTAATGTATTTCGGGAATTCAAGACCACCAGCATCTGCTAAATAAAAAGAATAAAAACTATGAACAGTCTGTAGATGGAGAAATAATGTCCCAAAACACAAGAACACAGGAAAAAGCTGTTAGTGCATACAATAAAGGTACCTCTTTCTTAAAGACATCCATCATGACAGAGGAGTTAAGGTTATCCGCACATTCCAGAAAAATCAATATAATACATCAGCGTTGACTTGAAAATATTGCTTTGCTTGTAGCCAACTGTCTTCATTGATATATTGGAAAAACATCTGACTGACTTGTGAGAAAAAAATGAAGAAAATGTGCCATCCCTTTAACTGCAGAAAATACCTTGCTCACAAGCACAGATCTTAAAGTGAAAAACATGCTGGGCTGCAATCTTCTGTGTGTGATTGTAAGCTCAGATTTACTATCCTTACCTGGGGATCCAGAGTACATACACTATATCATTAAATATGTCTGTGCCAGATCATCATGTTGGGAAAACTGAAACTAATACAATCCACACACATCTGAAAGCAGTTTACATATAAATCTGAAAGGAAAACATACTCAGACCATCCTCTGTAGACCAAAACACTCTCTACAGTGAAGGCCTTACATGTATGTTCCACTGCGGTGCCTTCTTCGAATGCTTGTGTATCTTGGTTCAGACTTCGCAAGTTTGAGTTGAGAAGTTTTGTTTCAATGGTTACAAACTCCTTCCTTTAATGGAAATTTTTCCTGAGAACAACTTGGAGGCTACCATGGCTTCATTTTCATTCTGAGAATATACTGTATATGCAATCTCCATGCAGATACAGAATTGTAATTTATTTAAAACAAAGGCCACAACTCCACGTGGCTTTCTGTTGAACATCTCTCTAGGAACAATGGTAAAAACGTACACCTTTTTATCCCTCTTCCATTCTCCTTTCCCCCTCTCTCTCCGAATTTACTTTGAAGTTTAAACATATACAGTAGATAGCACAGCACAGCAAGATTTCAATGCAGGTGAAAAACACACTGCTCCCTTAAAGCTAAAGTTTATTATATTCTTTTTTATTTGTTCCTCCTTTTTTCCTTCATCAATCTGCTCACAAAATGTTTACATGAAACCTTTGCAATTTTATAACACATATTATTTTGAACCCATTGACATCATCACTAGGTCACTATGCAATGCAGACAGATGATGGGTGGGTGGGAGGGAGGAAGGGAGGGACTTGCAGGATGCTGTATTTAATTTCCTGAACAAATCACAGCACTCGACTTCAGCACTCCTCTCAAGAGTCCTTAGCCCTGATGCAAGCAGTGGGCTGGTTCTTGGGAAGATTTACTGTATGTAAATATCAAAATGAGTTGATGTGAGTCTGAAAGAGTGGGTGCTTCTAGACAAGTTGCATTTGCATGAAATTCAGTAAATGAAAGGGGTAAGCCAAGGACAATAATGCTGGGGAAGAAAATTGGTCAACTTGCAGTGGGAATCTGTGCAATTTTGAATGTAAGGATTAAGTTCAGCTTTAAACATAACTATTGTGTGAAAACATTACCTGCATTATGTCCTGGGCCTGGCCATACTCACGCTATGGTGCCATTGTCGACATGGCATGCCAAAACTGAAGCTACCCAATCCCCTCTCTGCCCACAAAACTCTCTTCACAGGCATGTGTGTGTGTGAAGGATCAACAGATTTTGAAGGAAGTGAGAAGACAGATGAAACCAGGTCACAGTCTTTTTTTAATGAAGTCTGAGGGTACCTTTATATTGTAGGGAAATTTGAACAGGTAGTCCCCCCTACCCCCACAGACCAGCTTAAAATAACGCAATTGCCACACCCAAAAGACACGGAGTCAGTACTGAGAGATTCCTTCAAACGCATGAAAAAAGACAAGACAGTATTGCGCTCAAAATAAAATCTGGTTATCTTTTGCAGGGGTGGACATTATATAGTCATTATCATAAACCAGTCACAAAAGAGGGAGGGGAGAGGAAGGGGTGTGGTTAATACAGGGGGTATACATTTTATCATTATACATTCGACGTTTTGCCACTCTCAAGATGGCCAACACTCGTCCTGGCCCTCTCAAGATGGCTGACAGTTTCGTTATTAGTAAGACTCAATCATGAGTCTCACCACAAATGTCTCGCTTCCCTGTACCAATATTTACTAGACATTTTTCCAGACGAAAACACTTTAAAAATAACCTGGCATGTCTGCAATTATGCTGTCATTGCACATTATGCATGCTCTTGCAACACTGTTTTTGTCTCCATACACAATACAAGATACGAGGTCTTAACCCATTTCATAATACTTGAGAAAAGCATACAATACTAGTAAATTTCCTTAACCCGTATGTCCAAGCCAGAATATATGACTCCATCTCACTATAGTGGAGGTCCTTATGCCATGCCAATTACCACAACCCCCTCTTTCAGTCACGACAATCACGGCCGTGACTGATATCTCCGCATTGGGACCTACTCCTGGGCATCATGGTAAGAGCCAAGATACATTCTATTTGCTGCAGCTGGGTCAGGACTGGGGGCCAGAGTACCTCGGGAAATCATACACATAATAAACTTGAAGCAGGCGTATAGGGTTAATGCCAGAAGCAAAATCATTACAATACACATAGCGACATCTTTGAACCAGGAAAAAACTCCACCGAAACCAAACCCTCCCACGTTAGCAAGGGGGTCCCAAGTCTCAGCAAGGTCCCTTGCTTCGACCTGTAACTTGTCGACCTCCTTCCTGTGCTGAGCAATCACATCAAAATAATCAGGCACCTCGATACTGGTAGTGTGTATCCAGGTGCAGCACTCATAATCCCTTGTCACCTCACATAAACCTGTGAGTGCTGCGCTCATACTCTCAATTGCCAGATCATGAAGTTCTAGCTGCTTTCTTATTGCTCTGGCCTCCACATTAAGACTGGTGATGTCAACAGAATTCTTATCTAGTATTTCATCCAAAATCCCAGAGTAGTTATTCAGCCTTTTCATCATGTCAATACCCCATCCAGTTCCTGTGGGGAACCATGCCCAGGCCATGTCCTTTTCCAAGAACAATGATCTGGCATAACGGTGTTCAAGGGGGTATCGAGGATGCGTACCAGCCCTGAGCAAATGACGGCCCTCATTGTCTCCGAGAATTCCCATTATCGGAACCAATGGAGCTAAGTAACACCATCCCTGGGGATCACTCGGAATCCATGGATGGCATGTCCTCCCACAACAAATGTATGTGCTGTTGCCCAAGGCTAGTGGCTGTCCACCAAGGACCCACTGGGTACCTCCAGAGAATCCTGAAAGGGCAAGCTGTGACAGTAGCCTCGCCATCTTAGTATGGGGGTCAGAGGCCTGGGCATACCACAACAACAATCCCACTATGACCCCGACCCTCACCCGGACCACCACACTAAACATTTACCACCACATTGAGCATGTAGAAATGTAAAAACAGAAAACAAACATAATCTCAGCTGCATAGCAATTGTCCATGAAATACAAAGGGGGAACGGGATTGGGCGTGACAGGGGCATGACAGTCCATAAAAGCAAGTGGGAGGGGCATGACAGCCTTTAGGCCAAAAACAAAAAATAGTCCCAATAAAATACATTAAAAAAAGAAAGTCTCTTGTATGGCTTCCGAATGTCCATTAAATTGTAGGAAGGAGGGAAAAGAAAATGCAAAGGAAATGTCCACATTATAATTCTCATTCTCCTCAACCTTTCCCAAAACCTTTGGTTCGGTTCTGTGATCATTCATATGTACAGACATGAACTATCTACCCCAGACACTGCCTCTTTGTAGGGACAGAACTTGATATCCACAGACAAACTGGAACTGATGCATTGGGCTAGACTTGGGTCTTCGGGCTGGCTCATCTGGATCTCTCTTGTGATGCTCACTGGAATTTTGTAGACCTTGGGCGTGCGTCATCTGGCTAGCCCTCAAGGTGTCTTTACCAGGAACGCTTTCCAACAGGAGTCCGCCTGTAGTCATCTGAGCACCTTCCATGGTGCTTGAACAACAAAGATGAACAAAGAAAATTTCCATATAAAAGCTGTAGTCATCTCTTCATCCGGATAGGGTATGGGACAGGGTATGAATGGGGCAGGGGATGAATAGGGTGGGGGATTTCTCCAGGTGCATGGGGCTGTGGGTGGATGCTGGCTGGCTGAGGCGGATACTCCTCGTCCGACATGAACAATCACAGAACCTACCCGATCAATTCGGGCCTCAACCATTGGGGGTATTAAGAATAATATTCTTCATTGACTCAAACATAAGTAAAACATGCAGGAATAAAAAATGTTTCTCAGCAAAGGTCTTCATTATATAGATTCAACATATCTAACTAAACACCTTTTTTAAATCCAGTATTTATAGCAGAACTTCAACAAAACTTAAACACCTTTAGTTTCTTCTATCCCCGAGACTCAAATGGACCCGAGAAACTCAGAATAGAACATTTGACCCAAACCCAAAGGCCTCCCACCTTTGCAAATATATCTGATCATCAGCAACAAACAAAACATTTATGGATAAACAACATTACATAATTAACACTTCACGACTGACACCCTGGAAATTCAAAAGGTAAATATCCAGAATGGTCATTCCGACTGTTATTCAAACAAACTTTCCCATCATATTTCAGTACCTCATGGACTCAATATATACAGCAATGTATCCAGATCCCGGTTACTTTAATTTCAGTAACTCTTCAAACATTTTTCCCAAATTTCACCCTTCTGTTACCAAAATCCCCATTATCAATTTTTAATCTAACCCCAAACTTTTTTAGGGAAAAACATATAACATGGGCCTGAACACAATATGAGACAACCCGTTGTGTACATTCTAAACACACACTTAAAATACTCTACTAATCAAAATAATACCCTGTGCGTGCATTAAAGTGGTTGTAAACCCACTTTTTAAACAAAGACCTACAGGTAAGCCTAGATTAAGGCTTACCTGTAGGTGCATGAAATATCTCCTTAACCTACACGGTTAAGGAGATATTTGTATGTAAATGCGGCGACGCTGACGTCACCCCATTCACAAATTCGGCTAGGTCGCAACATTCGACGACGTAGCCGAATTCGACAGCTCACGCGCGCATGCGCGGAGTCACGTCTTCGCCGCTCCGGCCAATCACAGCGCCGGAGCGGCGCTGTGATTGGCTGCAGCGGCGATACCCGGAAGTAACATTCCGGCTATCGCCGCAGCGATGGATGCGGCTAGAGGAGGGACACGGACGACTTCGGGGGCCCCGATCGAAGGTAAGTGGTACATAATGAGCTAGTATGCTAGTCATACTAGCTCATTATAGCTTTGTCTTGCAGGTAAGTAAAAAAAAAAAAATTTGTCTACAGGGTTTACAACCACTTTAAAAACATAATACAACCATCCTCTCACTCCACATTCAACTGGCCATGCCATTCATCATTTTCCATACTTTCATCTTGAATACCGTTAAAACCTTTTAATTTCAATAATACAAGAACAAACACCTTACACAACTAAAACAGTCCCTAAAACCAGACCTCAAGGCTCCCCGTTCTAACCGGTGTGACCCAACTCGCAGTGATTCCGGAAAAAGGCTCTTGCATCACTCTGTTCCGACCTCAGTGCGACCCATCCCCACACGGTTTTCACTAGTCGCACAAAAGCGCACCGCAAAATTGCCCTGCAAATTGCGCGACCCTGGGACTGCAACAGTGGAAAACAGAGCCCAACTGAAAAAATCAAAAACACCCCATGTATACATTGAAAATGCTTCTCAAAAATTTGTATCTGATCAGATTTCCCCAAAAAAAAAAAAAACGCATTTGGTACCAGCGCATACATGTAATTCACCTGTGACGTGTCACACTCCCCCTTTAATGTTCCCATTTAACTTATGCAGTGGGCATGGGCCTATGTGCCCAACACATTTTATGAATAGACTGACAAATAGTTGCAACATTTTACAAACCACATATATAACATATTTTAAATCTATATAGATAACTTTTCTCAATTAAAATCCTCCTTAAAATCTCCAGTCCAGCAAATCTCTCTGACTTGCTGAATATGGAATACAAATATATGCTCTGCGCAAAAACGTTGGTGAAAACCTGGTTGGTGGTTTTATCCCCTCTTCCACCCGAAGCAAAACAGCAAGTGGACATGTACCTCTGTGTATTGTGCTGAACAATACTTTGGATAGGAGTACCTTGTCCTTGTCCAAATCTGCGAGTCCTTCCTCTTAAAGCACCACACACAGATGAGTACCCTACTCTGTCCCTCTCACCTGCCCACCTTTTTAAAATCCTCCTTGGCAGGATCATAGGACACATATTAACCAACCAACAATCCATCTGTATTCAGAATAAAAAACAACTTATACTCTAAATTGGAATTCCAAGACAAGACAAACATTGACATACACATAAAATTTAAACATTTCTCTCTATTAACGACAACGTTCCCTTACCTAGGTGTCCGTCTATAAAACTACGCCACAGCAACGACCCCAAGGATCGCCAGTCCATGAAGCTGCGATCTCAGTGCTCCACCGGCAATCTGTGTCAGAACTCACACCCCCAGACTCACCAGCTCAGAGGTGGAGAATCAGGGAGCTAAGAGGGAAACCCGGGGGGGGGTCAGAGGGGGAAGGAGGAAGATTCCTTGTGACTTCCCTCCATCCCATCCAGACCCCCCACACCAGTTACCACGTCCCCGTCCCCCCGTCAGCGTACCCAGCAGCGACAATTTTATCACCGCCCAATAAACCGACATCTCAGTATCTCCGTGAATCTCTGGTACCGTAATCTCGCAAAATCTCACGAGACCCCAGCACCAGGGGCCGTTCCCTGCAGGAGGTGGGATGCTAATCTCCCCACCTGTACCAAACCCATTGTAACCTCAAAAACATCAACAAACAACAAAACAAATAAATGGTACGTTTACACAAAAGTCCTTATTTTAACAACATGATAATCCAAACTTTAAATCCTGGCCCATGACACTTTACCTTCCGTTTCTTAAACAAAAACTCTTTCTGCGTTTAACTGCTCAAAACCTCCTATCTCGGCTGTCCCTTAAACTTCCTCAAAGATACCTCATAATCAATAAAATGACAACGAGAATATCTTTGCACTCGCTACAGCAAGTCATGAAAAAAAACACAAATTAATCAAAACAATTGATCAAAAAGTCTAATTGTCCACGCCTGGTAAAGCCGTGCCTCTGCAGACGGTTCCCCTTTAAACAAAAAAAACAAAAGCAAAAAAAAACCTCTTACTGCCGAACTAACTTCCTCTTTTCAAATGTACTTTCCTTCACTTTTTTTTTTCCTTTCTTTGCTTTGTGTCAGTTTCTCCGTGAAAACAAAAAATGCATTGAAAAAAAGACTCCGTAAAAAATGCACACCCTCTTTAACTCAAATCTCTCTTTACCTTCTAAACATCACTTACTTAACCCTCTACAGGTAGAATGTTTTATTTAAAACAGCTTTACCTCTCACTTACTATTCTCATCGCACCATGGGGCATTGTCCGAAGACACTCCATTACTTTACACAACATCCCCCTGCCACCTAAACACATTCGTTATCAAACTTCTTAATCTCCCCTGCCTGTTACTCTCATACGTTACCAAACCAATCTATACATTTCTTCAAGCAAAAATCAAGCATTTAGAATTACACTTCTATAAACAAAATACTGGCAAAGGGGAGACATTATCTCATATTCACATACTATACCATTTTCTCTTCAAAGAAACCTTTAGCAAACTTATAATGAATATGCATAAATACTCACCAAATACCTGGACATTTACTTTACTCTAATTTATTTTGTCCCTTTTCCTGAACAACAAAACACAGTGGAAAGAGGACTGCATCCCACACAACAAATTGTCTTAAACACTGCTAAGCAGAATGCGACAGACAGAAGTGGCAAGATTTAGCAAAAAGTTTTTTTTCCGTTCTCGGTGGCAACTGTCTATTTTAGGTATCTCTGTACCATTGTAGCTACTTTTCAAAACGGCCTTGCCCACGGCAAGCCACAGCAGGCTCCCACAGCCTCTTAAAACAGCCTGGTCTGGGCTTTCCCTTCTTAAACTAAATTTTTTAAAACAACATAAAAAGGTCTCCCATCAACACCGCGGCAACTAAACAATTAGTCAGCATCAGCAGTAATCGATACAGATCCTCCCGTGTTTACCAGTCTGAATCCAGAATCTCAGCGAGTGCCTCCATTAAGGCCCCTTTCACACTGGGGCAGTTTGCAGGCGCTACTTTGCTAAAAACAGCGCCCCTGCAAACCGAGCCTAAACAGCGGCTCCTTTCTCTCCAATGTGAAAGCCCTGAGGGCTTTCACACTGGAGCGGTGCGCTAGCAGGACGGTAAAAAAAGTCCTGCTAGCCGCATCTTTGGAGCGGTGAGAGGAGCGGTGTGTTTACCGCTCCTCCACCGCTCCTTCCCATTGAAATGCATGGGATACCGCGTTAATACCGCCCGCAAACCGCGGCTGTAGCCGCGGTTTGCAGGTGGTACTAACCCTTTATTGGCCGCTAGCGGGGGTTAAAACCGCACCGCTAGCGGCCGAATGGCTCAACAATCCCGATGGTATAGCGCTAAAAATAGCGGCGCTATACCGCCACCGCCCCCACCGCCCCAGTGTGAAACCAGCCCAAAAACATTACCTGCATTATGTCCTGGGCCTGGCCATACTCACGCTATGGTGCCATTGTCGACATGGCATGCCAAAACTGAAGCTACCCAATCCCCTCTCTGCCCACAAAACTCTCTTCATAGGCATGTGTGTGTGTGAAGGATCAACAGATTTTGAAGGAAGTGAGAAGACAGATGAAACCAGGTCACAGTCTTTTTTTAATGAAGTCTGAGGGTACCTTTATATGAACGTGTAGATCCAAGAGCTTAAATCTGTACTCCAGTAGTGACAATGTTCCACACCCTACAAACAAACAACAAACTGCCTAAAGTCGAAATGTTCCACAATTTACAACTTCAGTATTTTGTCGCTTCTATGATCTCTGCTCCTATCAAAGTAGTACTGTAACTTTGGCACCTTTTAAAAATTGCTGTCATCATGATCCACACTTCCCAGGTTTGATCTCCTTTCTGTATTCTCAACTTCTCACTGACTCCTCTCCAGCTGAACATGCTTATATGCATAGATGGGAATCTGATCCTAATATCATCCTGAAATCAGAACAAAAGCAAATCTGGGACACTACTATATTGTGTTCCCAAAGCATTTTGGTGCTAGAAACTAAATACAAGATACTGTGTATTGTTATCTAGTCTCAACTTGAATTACACGTTATACCCCAAGGCACGTAAGGATCTGCTTTCGCAGATATTCAGATCCGGGTACCTGCATGCACATATGGTTGACTTACCCAATTGTCCATACTCTATAGACCCAATTTTTTTTATATGTTGAAAACACTATTAAATGTTGATATTTGGGCGCTTCCTATTGAAGCTCTGCTTAATTTGCAACCAGATGGGCTTTCTATATATCAATTTAAACTAACACATATTTTTACAGCTATCAAGCAAGTTATAGTGTAAGCCTGGCTGTTAGATTCCCTTTCATTAATGTCAGTAAAGAATAAGACACACTGATGCTCACTAACAAGAAACTTACTAACAGCATGCATAAATTTCACAAAATGTGGGACCCGTGGATCTCACATTACCTACCAGATTTCGGCATCTGCTGGACCTATCCTCTGGCATATACAAAGTCAGCTGGTCAGTCTACTGTAATTATTTTGCATTGCATTGACTGAGTCTTTAAATACTGGATAGATTGTGCTACTGAATACTGCACATGTTCATTGTATAGCTTTATGTAAATGTATTTGCCGCCATAAAAATAATTGAATGAAAAAAAAAAAAAAAAAAAAAAAGGAGTAGCGACACCATCTATGTGCTGTACATATCCAGTGCAGAGAGCTGTGGAGGGGACACAGCAGGTCCTTCCACTACAGGGTGCCTGTAGGAAACTACAGGAGAGGGGCGGCTACAAGACTAGTCATCCTGCACATGAAGAAAGAGCAGAAAAGACCTTACGTTTACATTACAATTACAGGAATCTTCTTCACAGCAACAATGTGCAGGAGTGGTTTCATGTCGAATTACTTCAAAGATCTGAATCAAAAACATAAACCACACCAAAAAAAAAAGAAAATGACTGTTTAGGCCAGTGGTTCTCAACCTTCTAGTGCCGTGACCCCTTGATAAAATTTCCCAAGTTGTGGGGACCCCTAACAGTAAAATTATTTTCGTAGCGTGGGTTGTCAGCACCCAAGGCAAGACAAGTAAATTGCGCCCCTAACCCGCAGACATTTAGCGCTCCCCGAGTCCTTTTAATGGCAAATATAACCATAGGTTGTGTTTCTGCGTCTCCAGCTTCACTGTGTCTCAGACTTTGTGGTGTCTCGTAGCAATGACACCTATGCCTAAATCAGGAGATAGGGTCTCCTCCAGCCCCTCCCACTTCACATTTCTCACCAGTCAGCTGACCTCTAGTCTCTGCCCCCCAGCCATGCCGTGAACTGAATGGGCACCTGTGAAGAGGCTAAGTGGGCGGTTGCGGGCTCCTGGAACAGCCCTGCTGGGCGGCGGCAAAAAGGCTGGGAGAGCAGTGCGGGCTTCAGGAACAGCCCAGGATTCGGTCACCCCTGGCAAATCATCATTCGACCCCCGAGGGGGTCCCAACCCCCAGGTTGCGAACCACTGGTTTAGGCAGTCTTTGTTTAGCCAGGATTTCAGCTTTAACCACTTAACGACCGCCCACTGTAATTATACGTCGGCAGAATGGCACCGACAGGCACAATCACGTATATCTACGTGATCGCCTTTGTATAGTTGGGGGGTCCAATCGGACCCCCCTCCTATACAGTGAGCGGTCGTTTTCCGTTGGGGAGCGATCCGAGATGAGGGGACGGCCGTTCGATTCCGGCCACCCCCTCGCGATCGCTCCCGGCGAATGAAAAGCTTCCTCTGCTGTGTAAATGTAAACACAGGCAGAGGAAGTGATGTCATCTCTCCTCGTGTCGGTCTTTTCGATCCGGCTTGAGGAGTGAAGACATCTCACAGTAAGTGCACCAACAGCCCACTGACACCAGTACACGTAGGCACACTTTTCACCCCCCACTCACCCCCAGATCACCCCCAGTCACAGTGCACCGTTTGCAGTGGTCATTTTTTTACTGATCACTGCAATCAGTGTCATTTGTGACAGTAAAAAGTTGCAGGGCAGTTAGGTTTAGGCCCCTTTAGGTCCAGGGTAGCCCCCTAACCCCCCTAATAAAGGTTTAACCCCTTGATCGCCCCCAGGTAACCCTTTCACCCCCTAACGCCAGCGTCACTAAGCGATCGTATTTCCGATCGCTGTATTTAGTGCCGGTGGTGCCCTAGATAGCCAGTTATTTATTTTTAGTTTCGCCGCAGGTTTTTATAGCGTCAGGTACCCCCATATATTATTTTAACCCCCTGATTGCCCCTAGAGTTAACCCTTTCACCAGTGAACACCGTATAAGTTTTACTGGTGACACTGGTTAGCCAGTTGGTTTAGTTATTTAGGTTACCCGTCAGGTTTTTATATAGCGTCTGGTACCCCCATATATAACCTAATAAAGGTTTTAACCCCCTGATTGCCCCTAGTTAACCCTTTCACCAGTGATCACCATATAAGTTTTACGGGTGACGCTGGTTGGTTAGTTTGCTTTTTATAGCATCAGGGCACCCGCCGTATATAACCCAATAAAGGTTTAACCCCCTGATCGCCCGGCGGCTGATATCAATTAGGCTTTAGCGCCAGAGAGGGTCTACGTCGCCCCAGGCAGCGTCAGGTTAGTGCCAGTAACGCTAACACCCACGCGCAAAGCATACACCTCCCTTAGTGGTATAGTATCTGAACAGATCAATATCTGATCAGATCTATACTAGCGTCCCCAGCGGTTTAGGGTTCCCAAAAACGCAGTGTTGGCGGGATCAGCCTAGATACCTGCTAGCACCTGCGTTTAGCCCCTCCGCCCAGCCCAGCCCACCCAAGTGCAGTATTGATCGATCACTGTCACTTACCAAACAGCACACATAACTGCAGCGTTCGCAGAGACAGTCCTGATCCCTGCGATCGCTAACAGTTTTTTTGGTAGCGTTTGATACATTTGCTGACAGTCAGGTGCTTTTTTTACCTGTGAATCTTACTAGTGTACCCCTAAATTTAGAGCCCAAAATGGCAAGACGAAGGTACACTAGTAAATAGGCCTACGAGATTCTGAGCCTGACAGATAGTGAAGAGGAGGTCACGTATCTGTCAGATTCAGGCTCAGAATATCTTCCCGTAGAAGACAGTGAAGTCAGCGGCTCCACGTCAGATAGCTCTGACGACGAAGGTGAGGTCCCTGCTAAGGTCAGGCGTACCCGATCCCGATCTTCTGAGGTTGTTGAGGAGCAAGAACCGCAGGTCTCTCGTATCATGGAGCAGAGTAGTACTAGCGCCGCTATTCCTTCTGGTGAATTGGCAAGCACCAGCGGCCTAGTACAGCCTGGGCGTACATCCAGCACTGCAGAAACACTTGGTGACGTGGCGAGTCCCATAAGTGCAGTTCAAGCTGGCGAGGTGGCAAGCACAAGTAGTGTCCCGCTGCCACCAAGAAGACAAAGGCAGGCCCGTCGTGCCCATAGTGCCCTTCCTGCAGAATTCGCCTATCCTGATTGGGTCCCCACCACTTCTGCAGAACCCGTACTTCCCCCATTCACTGCCCAACCCGTTATTCAGGTGGAAACAGCTGATTTTATGCCAATTGATTTTTATTCGCCGTTTTTCACGGAAGATCTCTATAGATCTATTGTGGACCAGAGTAATTTATATGCTGGTCAATTAATCGCCGCTAACCCCCAGTTGCCTTCCATTGCCAAAGATTGGAAACCAATCACGGTTTCCGAATTTAAGACCTTTCTGGGCCTTTCCCTCAACATGGGCACACATAAATTCCCGTCATTGCGTGCTTATTGGTCCACGCACCCAATTGACCACATGCCTGTGTTCTCTGCCTCCATGCCCAGGAAACGATACGAGCAGATTTTGCGGCTCATGCACTTCAACGACAATGAACTTTGTCGTCCACGTGGAGACCCTGAATACGACCGGCTCTATAAAATTCGGCCCCTCATAAACCACTTCAACGAACGTTTTGCTGCCTTGTTTATTCCTGATCAAGTTGTCTGCGTTGATGAGTCCCTTATTAAATTTTCTGCCCGCTTGTCTTTCAAGCAGTACCTTCCCAGCAAGCGTGCCAGATACGGGGTCAAGCTCTATAAGTTCTGTGACAGGGCAACAGGCTATGTATGGAGCTTTACGGTTTATGAGGGAAAAGACAGTCAGGTTGAGCCGGTCAACTGTCTGGATTACATAGGGAGCGCTGGCAAGATAGTGTGGAACGTGGTGTCACCCTTTTAGGAAAGGGGTACCACTTGTATGTGGACAATTATTACACGAGCGTGCCACTGTTTAGTCACTTGTTTGATCATCAGATTGGAGCATGTGGCACCGTGCGACCTAATCGCCGGGGCTTTCCCCAGCGGCTTGTAGATGCCCGTCTTAGGCTGGGGGAGAGAGCCTGCTTGAAGTGTAATAACTTGCACGCTATGAAGTGGAGGGACAATAAGAATGTTTTCCTTCTTACCTCCCTTCATGCAGACACGACAGTCCAAATTCGTACGGCGACTGGTGTTGTGGAGAAACCCCTCTGTGTCCACGAATATAACAAAAATATGGGAGGGGTGGACCTCAACGACCAGTTGTTGGCGCCGTATCTAATTGACCGTAAGGCGAGACGCTGGTACAAAAAAGTGTCTCTATCCTTATTCCAATTGGCTTTGCTGAACGCTCATGTGCTATACAGAGCTTCAGGCGGGACTTTATCTCTTCTAAAATTCCAGAATGAGATAGTCACAGAACTCCTGTATCCAGGCGGTTCTGCACCTCACCATCCCCTACCAAATGCAGTAAGCCGGCTGCATGAGAGGCATTATCCGTATGCCCTCCCAAGTACCCCTACCCAACGAACCCCCCAAAAAAGATGTGTCTGTAGCAAGCGCGGATTTAGGCGCGACACCCGTGTTTTTTGTCCACTCTGTCCTGACAAACCTGGTCTTTGCCTTGGTGAATGTTTTGAACACTACCACTCAAAAGTGAAGTTTTAGCATAGGGTACAGCATTTCACAGACTAGGACACACTTACACAGGGTCTCCCAAGATGCCATTACATTTTGAGAGACCCGAACCATTACAGTTGTTAAAGTTACAAAAAAAAAGTAAAAAAGTAAAAAAAAAAGTAAAAAACAAAACACGAAAAAAATATAAAATATAAAAACCAAAAATAGTTGTCGTTTTATTGTTCTCTCTCTCTCTATTGTTCTGCTCTTTTTTACTGTATTCTATTCTGCAATGTTTTATCATGCTTGCTTTTCAGGTATGTAATTTTTTGTTTTCAGGTGCGCCATTCAGCTGCAGCGCGGAATTATTTATCTTGACAGCAACAGCGTTTGCTCCCACGATACATAAAGCCGTGACTCCAGTGCTGTAGGAGGTGATTTCACCACCACAGTTAAAAAAAAGAGCATATATGCCGAAGCATGGGGGCAGCAGGGGCGAAGGAGCGATTTTGCTCCTAATGCCGACATACGGTCGAAATTCCGACGGAGGCTTGCCCGTGGAAAAGTCCGACCGTGTGTACGCGGCATAACTTTTTTGCGGGAGGATGCCCCCATGCTTCGGCATATATATATTTTAGGTACAGGTTGCGTTAAAAAAATGTTTTATTTTTTACTAGGTTTTGTTTTGGTATTTGCTTTGCAGGTATGGTATGGTAAGGTCTTACTGTTATACTGTAATGTTACTTTGTTTTAATGTTAACCATCATTTGCTTAGCAGGTACGCCATTCAGTTGCAGCGCGGATGTATTTATCTTGACAGCAACAGCGTTTGCTCCCACGATACATAAAGCCGTGACTCCAGTGCTGTAGGTGGTGATTTCACCACCACAGTTAAAAAAAAGAGCATATATGCCGAAGCATGGGGGCAGCAGGGGCGGAGGAGCGATTTTGCTCCTAATGCCGCGTACATACGGTCAAAATTCCGACGGAGGCTTGCCCGTGGAAAAGTCAGACCGTGTGTACACGGCATAACTTTTTTGCGGGAGGATGTCCCCATGCTTCGGCATATATAAATGGTGCATGTATGCCCATCATTAGAAGTGGGTGGATGAAGGGAGGTATTCCAATGGTGGGCATACCCACCGATCAATCTCTTTTTTTCGTTCAGCCAACAGGCTGCATGAAAAAAAAGATTACAATACATGTCCAACAAGGACCAGCAACGTACTGGTATGTTGCTGGACTTTGAATGTTTATACCAGAATGATGCCTGCAGGTTTAGGTATCATCTTGGTATCATTCTTTTCAGCCAGCGGCCGGCTTTCATGTAAAAGCAATCCTAGCAGATAATTAGCCTCTAGACTGCTTTTACAAGCAGTGGGAGGGAATGTCCCCCCCCCGGATATAAACAGCGCCATTGGGAAATTGGGAAAGCATTTTATCACACCGATCTTGGTGTGGTCAGATGCTTTGAGGGCAGAGGAAAGATCTAGGGTCTAGAAGACCCCAGTTTTTTCAAAAAAAGAATACCTGTCACTACTTATTGCTATCATAGGGGATATTTGCATTCCCTGAGATAACAATAAAAATGGTAAAAAAATTAAAATATGAAAGGAACAGTTTAAAAATAAAATAAAAAAGCAAAATAAATAAAAAAATAAAAAAAAAGCACCGCTGTCCCCCCCTGCTCTTGCGCAAAGGCGAACGCAAGCGTCGGTCTAGCGTCATATGTAAACAGCAATTGCATCATGCATGTGAGGTATCACCGCGAAGGTCAGATCGAGGGCAGTAATTTTAGCAGTAGACCTCCTCTGTAAATCTAACGTGGTAACCTGTAAAGGCTTTTAAATGCATTTAAAAATTAATGTAGTTTGTCGCCGCTGCGCGTTTGTGCGCAATTTTAAAGCATGTTGTGTTTGGTATCCATGTACTCGGCCTAAGATCATCTTTTTTATTTCATCAAACATTTGGGCAATATAGTGTTTTTTAGTGCATTAAAAATAAAAAAAGTGTGTTTTTCCCCAAAAAAAATGCGTTTGAAAAATCGCTGCGCAAATACTGTGTGGAAAAAAAAATGCAACACCCACTATTTTAATCTGTAGGGCCTTTGCTTTAAAAAATATATAATGTTTGGGGGTTCAACATAATTTTCTTGCAAAAAAAAAATGTTTTCATGTAAACAAAAAGTGTCAGAAAGGGCTTTGTCTTCAAGTGGTTAGAAGAGTGGATGATGTGTGACATAAGCTTCCTAATGTTGTGCATAAAATGCCAGGACAGTTCAAAAACCCCCCAAATGACCCCATTTTGGAAAGTAGACACCTCAAGCTATTTGCTGAGAGGCATGTTGAGCCCATTGAATATTTTTTTTTTTTGTCCCAAGTGATTGAATAATGACAAAAAGAAAAAGTTGTCACTAAATGATATATTGCTCAATCATGCCATGGTTATATGTGGAATTATATAAAAGATAAAAACTGCGCTAGCAAACAGTTAAAAAACTTTTGAACATTAGGCAGCAGAAATAGTGTGACAACACCTCAAACAATAAACAAAGAAAAAACTGCGCCACTTTTAACCAAAGTCTATTAGGAATTCGGTGCTTATTTAAATGTATATGGAAAACTATCAGGCATCACACCAAAATAGTCCAATGGTATTTAACCAATCATCTAAATTAGTCCATAGGTCATTAAGGGTAACCACAAACTTCACACCACCGTGATTACTCAAAGCAAGCCGTGAAGAATCCACCACCAGAGAAAGGGGGAGCAGCTTACCAGAAGGCAAGCGATTTAGGGCATTGGACCTTTGACCCAGCTGCAGCCTTTGGTGATGCAAACGTCCCTTCCTTAGCCAATACGTCTCGTTCGGATGGTCCGTATCCACAGTATCCAAATCATACACCAGACACACCGAATGAGAAGCGTCTTCTTCCTCCCTCCAGATGATTGGTTAAATACCATTGGACTATTTTGGTGTGATGCCTGATAGTTTTCCATATACATTTAAATAAGCACCGAATTCCTAATAGACTTTGGTTAAAAGTGGCGCAGTTTTTTCTTTGTTTATTATATGTGGAATTGCACCCCAAAATACATTCTGTTTCTTCTCCTGAGTACGGGGATACCACATGTGTGAGACATTTTGGAAGCCTAGCCGCGTACAGGACCCCGAAAACCAAGCACCGCCTTCAGGATTTCTATGGGTGTAAATTTTTGATTTCACTCCTCACTGCCTATCACAGTTTCGGAGGCCATGGAATGCCCAGATGGCACAAAACCCCCCCAAATGACGCCATTTTGGAAAGTAGACACCCCAAGCTGTTTGCTGAGAGGTATGTTGAGTATTTTGCAGATCTCGCTTTTTGTCACAAAGTTTTGAAAATTAAAAAAAAAAAAAAAAAAGTCTTTCTTCATTTTCAAAAACAAATGAGAGCTGTAAAATACTCACCATGCCTCTCAGCAAATAGCTTGGGGTGTCTACTTTCCAAAATGGGGTCATTTGTGGGGTTTTGGGCTATCTTGGCATTTTATGGCCTTCAAAACTGTGATAGGTAGTGAGGAGTGAAATCAAAAATTTGTGCCCTTAGAAATCCTGAAGGCGGTGCTTGGTTTTCAGGGTCCCGTACGCGGCTAGGCTCTCAAAAAGTCCCACACATGTGGTATCCCCGTACTCAGGAGAAGCAGCAAAATGTATTTTGGGGTGCAATTCCACATATAACCATGGCATGTTTGAGCAATATATCATTTAGTGACAACTTTTTGTACATTTTTTTTTTCTTTTTGTCATTATTCAATCACTTGGGACAAAAAAAAAATATTCAATGGGCTCAACATGCCTCTCAGCAATTTCCTTGGGGTGTCTACTTTCCAAAATGGGGTCATTTTGGGGGGTTTTGTGCTATCTTGGCATTTTATGGCCTTCAAAACTGTGATAGGTAGTGAGGAGTGAAATCAAAAATGTATGCCCTTAGAAACCTTGAAGGCAGTGCTTGGTTTTTGGGGTCCCGTACGCGGCTAGGCTCCCAAAAAGTCCCACACATGTGGTATCCCCGTACTCAGGAGAAGCAGCAGAATGTATTTTGGGGTGCAATTCCACATATAACCATGGCATGTGTGAGCAATATATCATTTAGTGACAACTTTTTGTACATTTTTTTTTTCTTTTTGTCATTATTCAATCATTTGAGACAAAAAAAAAATATTCAATGGGCTCAACATGCCTCTCAGCAAATAGCTTGGGGTGTCTACTTTCCAAAATGGGTTCATTTGGGGGGGGGGGTTTTGTGCCATCTTGGCATTTTATGGCCTTCAAAACTGTGATAGGTAGTGATAGGTAGTGAGGAGTGAAATCAAAAATGTATGCCCTTAGAAACCTTGAAGGCGGTGCTTGGATTTTGGGGTCCCGTACGCGGCTAGGCTCCCAAAAAGTCCCACACATGTGGTATCCCCGTACTCAGGAGAAGCAGCAGAATGTATTTTGGGGTGTAATTTCACATATGCCCATGGCATGTGTGAGCAATATATCATTTAGTGACAACTTTGTGCAAAAAAAAAAAAGTTTGTCATATTCCCGCAACTTGTGGCAAAATATAAAATATTCCATGGACTGAACATGCCTCTCAGTAAATATCTTGGGGTGTCTACTTTCCAAAATGGGGTCATTTGGGTGGGTTTTGTGCTATTTTGGCATTTTATGGCCTTCGAAACTGTGATAGGTAGTGAGGAGTGAAATCAAAAATTTGCGCCCTTAGAAATCCTGAAGGCGGTGCTTGGTTTCCGGGGTCCCGTACGTGGCTAGGCTCCTAAAAAGTCCCACACATGTGGTATCCCCGTACTCAGGAGAAGCAGCAGAATGTATTTTGGGGTGCAATTCCACATATAACCATGGCATGTGTGAGCAATATATCATTTAGTGACAACTTTTTGTAATATTTTTTTTTTTTTTTCATTATTCAATCACTTGGGACAAAAAAAAAAAATATTCAATGGGCTCAACATGCCTCTCAGCAATTTCCTTGGGGTGTCTACTTTCCAAAATGGGGTAATTTGGGGGGGTTTTGTACTGCCCTGCCATTTTAGCACCTCAAGAAATGAGATAGGCAGTCATAAATTTAAAGCTGTGTAAATTCCAGAAAATGTACCTTAGTTTGTAAACGCTATAACTTTTGCGCAAACCAATAAATATACGCTTATTGACATTTTTTTTTACTAAAGACATGTGGCTGAATACATTTTGGCCTAAATGTATGACTAAAATTGAGTTTATTCGATTTTTCTTATAACAAAAAGTAGAAAATATCATTTTTTATCAAAATTTTCGGTCTTTTTCCGTTTATATCGCAAAAAATTTAAATCGCAGAGGCAATCAAATACCATTAAAAGAAAGCTCTATTTGTGGGAAATAAAGGACGCAAATTTCATTTGGGTACAACATTGCATGTTCGCACAATTTCCAGTTAAAGCAGTGCAGTGCAAAATTCTGAAAACACCTCTGGTCTTTTAGCTACCAAATGGTCCGGGGCTTAAGTGGTTAATACCTACTATAACATCAACTTTGAGGGCCATCATCGGCTATTTAAAAAGCCAGTCTTGGTCCACTGATTTGTGGATCTGTGCAGACATGTTTTGACGTATCACGGACACCTCATTAACTTTAACCATTCCGTACTCTATCCACAAAAAAAAAAAAAAAAGATTTGGCTTTATAAAAGGATGTAAACATGACATCAATTTCTCTCCAAAATTCGTTTAAGTCCCTTCCCTTTTAGTCTGTCAACTCAGACATGCCAAGACATCTAAATAACAGGGCAGGGCTTAGTGCTACAAGGGGGCTGAGCTTAAATAAAACCTGTAGTCATTGCAACATGCCCTGCATTAACATTGATCCATCATAGTAGGCAGGTGTTTGTAGGCAGCCATTTGTCTGTCTATCAGCATAGAATATTGGACACCTCAAAAGGTAATTCAAGAGTAAGGGCATCCTGAGTCTACATAAACATTGCAGCACTAGATCACAATCCTACAAATATTATGCAGGGGAAAGTATAAACCAGACAGTGGCACTTTCAAATTTGGTAATTATATTATGTTAAAATAGGACACTGTTTAAATATTGTGTTATTAAATAAAACCCAAAAGTATAATGGGAAGGCCTTTAATGAGTATGAAAGTTCAAAATTACTACAATAATAATAATATTAATGTAAGAGGAAAAGAAATCATAAAAACACAGGAAAGAAATCATAAAAATGTTAAATAAATTATGCACTAGCATTGACTTCTGCCAATCAGCAAGCCTATTGGGTAATCAGGCCTAAACACCTGTGTAAACTGCTGTGTAATGATTATAGCAAGCTGTGGCATTTTATGGTTACCACATATCATTTAGTAGGGACACAAGTGATTATAAAGCCCTCGGGAGGTTGATTTTAGGAGGTATTTAGTGCCTGGAAATTCTGCTATACCATAGAGTCACAGCCTATAACAATGAGATTGCATAATGTTTGATCAATAGACAAAAAAAAGCCCAACTTGAGTGATGGCTGTGTTAACCAATAACAAACTCATAATTAGAGAATCACTGTTCCTTGCAAAATCTTTCATTTTAATGTTTCCTGAATTGGGTGATACCTATAGAGTTGCTGCAAAGAGAAAAACTTGGTATATTATTAGTCAATAAAAAAATTGTATAAGCCAGAACTTGCACATCTGAAACCTACTTAAACAGTTTTATATGATCTGCAGTTCAGTAGCTCTTCTATAAAAGTATTACTTTGAACATATACCCTTATTCTCTCATGTACACCTGTATAGCATCTTAGTATGATCAACTGTGTTTGATACCCACCGATAAGCAGCAAAAAAGAGATGTATTTAGCTCATTGGCTT
The DNA here is from genome assembly GCA_029206835.1 of Rana muscosa. Classification (NCBI taxonomy): domain Eukaryota; kingdom Metazoa; phylum Chordata; class Amphibia; order Anura; family Ranidae; genus Rana; species Rana muscosa. Next base: position 740,184,533 of record CM055118.1, read on the forward strand.
GACATAAACAAGCACTTTATGATTCAGAACTCCAAAAACAGGATATTTTATTACCAGTATACTCCATATCTTGGAGTACCGTACTTGATAATGTAGCTAACTACACCAAGTGCTGAGCCAAGCGCCCAAGCAGGATCCAGTGCCCTAACATTACAAGCGGTCCCTGTGGAGTGGGGTCCAACTCTCAAGGATTTACCAAGGTTGTACTGATCTGGATGCACTGCTTCTTTTGCTATATTAGAAGACAGTGAGGTATTGATTGAACAGTTGATCGAAGAATTGGAAGCATAATAAACTATTTAACCATATCAATACCGAACACTTTCACCCAGGGGTAGGAAACCTCGGCACTCCAGCTGTGGTGAAACTACAAATCCCATCATGCTTCTGCCTCCAGGAGTTATGCCTCCGATTGTCAGGGTCTTGCAATGTCTGGGATTCTGGGACTTGTAGTTTCAAAACAGCTGGAGGGCCAAGGTTGCCTACCCCTGCTTTCACCCCCTTCCTGCCCAGGCCTATTTTCAGATTTCAGCGCTGTCACACTTTGAATGACAATTACTCAGGCATGCAGAAATGTTCCCATATTAAATTTTTAGCATTTTTTGAGACAAATTTAGACAGAGCTTTCTTTTTGTGGTATATATACAGGGGGGAGCTGCACACATAAGGCTTTTTATCTTAATGCATAGAATGTATTAAGATAAAAAACCTTCTACTGTTACAATCACTTTAAAACACAAGACGTCGTTTACCACCTTGTGACGTTTTTGTTAAGATAGCCCACTGCATCTGCCAAGGGCATACCCCACCTTTTTTTTTTTTTCTTTTTAAGATTATAGTTTTTATTTCAAGAAGTTCTCAAGTAAAAAACATAATTTTGCATACCATAAACAATTAAACAGTGCTGTAAAAAAAAAGAATCAAAATAGAATGTACTGCATTCCAAAGTTCAACACTGTATTAAAAAGTTATTAAAGGGACCACATTGCAAAATATAACCTTTACAGTTTACAGTCACTCCCACATTTGAGAGTCCTAATGTTTAATTTAAAAAAAAGAAAGAGTCCTAATGTTTAATTTAAAAAAAAGAAAGAGAAGGAGAGGAAAGAAGGCAGAAGCGAGAGACATGAAAAAAAAGGATGAGAAGCAAATACTGCAGTGGTGCCACTAAAAGACAGGTTTAAGGTAAATTCCTTCATCAAAATACAAAATGAAAGAAAGGAAGAAAACATAAAAAAAAAAACAAAGCAGTGCAGTGACCTAAATAAGTCAAGAGAAGTTTTAGAGAAGATGAGAGCCGTATTCAGACGTTCTCGCCACGGGGACCATGGCTTTTTAATTACTCCTCTATATTATAGAGAGAAGGCATTAGGTCCTCCATTTGCATAATCTCATTAATCCAGGCAAACCACTGGGACAAATTTGGTGAAGCAGTCTGCTTCCAAAGACTAGGAATGGTAGCTCTAGCTGCATTTATCAGATGAATTAACCACTTCAGCCCCAGAAGATTTTACCCCCTTCCTGACCAGAGCACTTTTTACAATTTGGCACTGCTTCGCTTTAACTGACAATTACACGGTCGTTTGACGCTGTACCCAAACAAAACTGACATCATTTTTCCCCACAAATAGAGCTTTCTTTTGGTGGTATTTGATCACCTTTGCGTTTTTTATTTTTTGTGCTATAAACAAAAAAAGAGTGCCAATTTTGGAAAAAAAAAACAATATTTTTAACTTTTTGCTATAATAAAAACCCCCAAAAGTTTAACCACTTCAGCCCCGGACCATTTCGCTGGTCAAAGACTAGGCCACTTTTTGCGATTTGGCACTGCGTTGACAATTGCGCGGTCGTGCGACGTGGCTCCCAAACAAAATTTACTTCCTTTATTTCCCACAAATAGAGATTTATTTTGGTGGTATTTGATCACCTCTGCGGTTTTTATTTTTTGCGCTATAAACAAAAATAGAGCGACAATTTTGAAAAAAATGCAATATTTTTTACTATAATAAATATCCCCAAAAAATCTATAAAAAAAATTTTCCCTCAGTTTAGACCGATACGTATTCTTCTACATATTTTTGGTAAAAAAAAAAAAAAAAAAATCGCAATAAGCTTTTATTGATTGGTTTGCGCAAAAGTTATAGCGTCTACAAAATAGGGGATAGTTTTATGGCATTTTTATTAATAATAATTTTTTTACTAGTAATGGCGGCGATCTGCGATTTTTATCGTGACTGCGACATTATATCGGACACCATTTGGGACCATTGTCATTTTTACAGCGATCAGTGCTATAAAAATGCACTGATTACTGTAAAAATTGCACTGGCAGTGAAGGGTTTAACCACTAGGTGGCGCTGTAGGGGTTAAGTGTGACCTGGTGAGTGATTCGTACTGTAGGGGGGATGGGCTGTGTGTGACATGACACTGATCTCCGCTCCGATTACATGGAGCGGAGATCAGTGTCATTGTCACTAGGCAGGGAGGGGAGATGCTTGTTTACATTAGCATCTACCCGCTCGATCTCTCCGTGAGACGATCGTGGGTATCCCCGCGGCGATCGAGTCCGCGGGACCCACGGTCGGGCTCACAGAGCTTGTGCGTAACCACACGGCGGCATCTTAAAGGGGACGTACCTGTACGCCCATATGCCTGTCCGTGCCATTCTGTCGATGTAAATAGTAGTGCGGGGATCCTTAAGCGGTTAAAAAAAAAAAAACACAGTTTTCCTCAGTTTAGGCCAATATATATTCTTCTACATATTTTTGGTTAAAAAAAAAAAAAAAATCGCAATATGCGTATATTGATTGGTTTGCGCAAAAGTTATAGCGTCTGCAAACTATGGGAAAGATTTTTGGCATTTTTATTTCTTTATTTACTAGTAATGGCAGTGATCTGCGATTTTTAGCAGTGCTGCGACAATGCGACAGACAGATCGGAGACTTTTGACACTTTTTTGGGACCATTGGCATTTATGCAGCGATCAGTGCTATAAAAATGCATAATTTCTCAAATTTCATAGTGGGTTAATTGTAGCAAACGCTGGACAGTTGTGTGGAATTTACCCTCTAGAAGTGAAATGGAAAACACAATGGGGTTGATTTACCAAAATTGGTTTCTATGCAGAGCTGCACCAGATTTTGCACTCTCCAATCAGCTTCCAGGTTTTTTGTCAAAGCCTAATTAATAGAACAAGCTGAAGCTAGAAGCCGATTGGCTACCATGTACAGCTGCACCAGATTTTGCACTCTCCAGTTTTAATAAATCAGTCCCAGTGTATACCAGAATGGATTAAGTTAAGACATTTAGAATCCATGTAACACGGAATAAAGGCCAAGCAGCCCAACATATGAGATAATAGGGCTAGGAGTGAAGAAATCGAAGCAGATTGGAGTATTTTTTGAGCTAGCATCCATGTAGGACCAATCAACAGATGGGGTTAGGGTTCAGTGGAATCTGTGCCGAGCTTCAAGGAAGGCCTCTCTGTAGCAAAGGTGTAAATTGCCCAAGTTGGATCCACGGCTTGTAAGAATAAGAAATGTTCCAATCAATTATTCTAGCCATGTGGAAGGCCTTGTAATATCTTACCGTGTCAGGAAAAAACGAAAGCCTCCCCTTGTGTTTGGAGGAAATGAGAATTTGAACTGAAAGTCTTGCTTTTTCTTGGCCCATAAAATGGCTAGAAATGTAGACCCAAGTCCTTGAGAAAAGAATTGGAGTCTTAATTCATGTTCTTAGGCAAAATTGTGAGTGAGCCCAATCCCTGTACCATTTGCAGAATATCAGTCTGTCCCTGATGTTTTTCCTGGAGAAAAATGGCTTCTTGGCTGCCCTTCTTGACACCAGGCCATTATCCAAAAGGCTTTGCCTCCCTGTGCATGCAGATGCACTCACACCTGCCTGCTGCCATTCCTGAGCAAACTGCACTGATGGTGCCCCGATTCTGTAGCTGAATCAACTGTAGGAGACCATCCTGGGGCATGCCAAATTTTCTTGGGTGGCCTGAAGCCTTTACAAATGCAGTGGAAATGTTTTTTTATGGAATTAAGTTCATTTTCATGGCAAAGAGGGACTTTGCAATTAATTGAAATTCACCTGATCACTCTTTATAACATTCTGGAGCATATGAAAATTGCCATCATAAAAACTCAGGCAGCAGACTTTGTGAACAGGGATGAGCCGAACACCTCCCTGTTCGGTTCGCACCAGAACCTGCGTACAGACAAAATGTTCGTGTAAACTTTAGAACCCTATTAAATACAATGGACTCGAACGTTCGAAATCTAAAGTGTTAATTATAAAGGCTTATATGCAAGTTATTGTCCTAAAAAGTGTTTGGGGACCCGGGTCCTGCCCCAGGGGACATGTATCGATGCAAAAAGAAGTTTTAAAAACGGCAGTTTTTTCGGGAGCAGTGATTTTTATAATGCTTAAAATGAAAAAATAAAAGTGAAATATTCCTTTAAATTTCGTACCTGGGGGGTGTGTATGATATGCCTGTAAAGTGGCGCATGTTTCCCGTGCTTAGAACTGTCCCTGCAAAAAATGTCATTTTTGAAAGAAAAAAATGCATTTAAAACTGACTCGCGGCTATTAATGAATTGTCGGCTCCCGGCAATACATACAAAAGTCATTGATAAAAAAAAAAAAAAAAGCGTGGGGGTTCCCCAGAATTCAATTACCAGGCCCTTCAGGTCTGAAATGGATATTAAGGGGAACCCCGCCGCAAATTTAAAAAAAAATTGACGTGGGGTTCCCCCAAATATCCATTCCAGGCCCTTCAGATCTGGCGTGGATTTTAAGGGGAACTCCACCCCAAATTAAAAAAATTATGGCGTGGAGTCCCCCTAAAAATCCATACCAGACCCCTTATCCGAGCACGCAACCTGACCAGCCGCAGGGGAAAAGGGGGGGACGAGAGAGCGGCCCCCCCTCCCTCCTGAACCGTACCAAGCCACATGCCCTCAACATGGGGAGGATGTCCCCATGTTGATGGGGACAAGGGCCTCATCCCCACAACCCTTGCCCGGTGGTTGTGGGGGTCTGCGGGCGGGGGGCTTATCAGAATCTGGAAGACCCCTTTAACAAAGGGGACCCCCAGATCCCGGCTCCCCCCTATGTGAATTGGTAAGGGGTACATTGTACCCCTACCATTTCACGAAGAAAGCGTAAAAAAATGTTTAAAAAAACACGCAAACAGCTTGAAAAAGTCCTTTATTTAAAAAAAAAAAAAACATTCCAGCAGTGAAACCCAGTGTCCCGCGGCGATCCCGATGTCCAGCGCTGTCCTTCATTGGTTGTGCCTGAGCGGACCTGATGGGGAACTCCCTCTCAGAATTTTAAATGTATAGACCCGCCCCTTCTAAAGTTCCCCATCAGGTCCGCTCAGCGGACGAGATGCGGAACATGAGAAGGGGCGGGTCTATACATGTATTACCACAGTGAGAGCAGTTCCCCATCAGGTCCGCCCCCTCGGTATGTCGGACCCGCCTACGTCATTGGCTTGAGCGGGGAACTTACCCGCCCCTTTTCATGTTCCGCATCTGATCGCTGAGCGGACCTGATAGGGAACTTTAGAAGGGGCGGGTCTATACATTTAAAATACTGAGAGGGAGTTCCCCATCAGGTCCGCTCAGGCACAACCAATGAAGGACAGCGCTGGACATCGGGATCGCCGCGGGACACTGGATTTCACCACTGGAATGTTTTTTTTTTTTTTTTAAATAAAGGACTTTTTCAAGCTGTTTGCGTGTTTTTTTAAACATTTTTTTACGCTTTCTTCGTGAAATGGTAGGGGTACAATGTACCCCTTACCAATTCACATAGGGGGGAGCCGGGATCTGGGGGTCCCCTTTGTTAAAGGGGTCTTCCAGATTCCGATAAGCCCCCCGCCCGCAGACCCCCACAACCACTGGGCAAGGGTTGTGGGGATGAGGCCCTTGTCCCCATCAACATGGGGACATCCTCCCCATGTTGAGGGCATGTGGCCTGGTACGGTTCAGGAGAGAGGGGGGGCCGCTCTCTGGTCCCCCCCTTTTCCCCTGCGGCCGGCCAGGTTGCGTGCTCGGATTAGGGGTCTGGTATGGATTTTTAGGGGGACTCCACGCCATTTTTTTTTTAAATTTGGGGTGGAGTTCCCCTTAAAATCCATGCCAGATCTGAAGGGCCTGGAATGGATATTTGGGGGAACCCCACGTCAATTTTTTTTTTTAATTTGCGGCGGGGTTCCCCTTAATATCCATTCCAGACCTGAAGGGCCTGGTAATTGAATTCTGGGGAACCCCCACGCTTTTTTTTTATTTTTTTATCAATGACTTTTGTATGTATTGCCGGGAGCCGACAATTCATTAATAGCCGCGAGTCAGTTTTAAATGCATTTTTTTCTTTCAAAAATGACATTTTTTGCAGGGACAGTTCTAAGCACGGGAAACATGCGCCACTTCACATGCATATCATACACACCCCCCAGGTACGAAATTTAAAGGAATATTTCACTTTTATTTTTTCATTTTAAGCATTATTAAAATCACTGCTCCCGAAAAAACGGCCGTTTTTAAAACTTCTTTTTGCATTGATACATGTCCCCTGGGGCAGGACCCGGGTCCCCAAACACTTTTTAGGACAATAACTTGCATATAAGCCTTTATAATTAGCACTTTAGATTTCTCCCATAGATTTTTCGAATTTGCCGCGAACACCCCAATTTGTTCGCTATTCGGCGAACAGGCAATGTTCGAGTCGAACATGAGTTTGACTCGAACTCGAAGCTCATCCCTATTTGTGAAAATGAATATTTGTGGCATTCTCAAAACTTTTGGCCATGGCCGTTATTGCAAAAGGATGGGACAATGCTTCATTTACTTTGACTGAGGCCTTAGGTGATGAATAAATAGCCTGTATCCATTTCCTCATATTAGGGCCTAATCCAAAATACAAGAACGTTTCCATAAAAAAAGTGCCAATCTACTCTGTCAAAAGCTTTTTCTGCATTAGTAGACAGGAGTAGAAATGGCACTTTTAATGTGGCCGCATGGTGGATTAAATTCAGCCTCCTAAGGGTATTACCCCAGGCCTTCATTTGTGCTAAAATCCCCCCCCCCCCCAAAAAAAAAAATTGGATTTTTGTACTCACCGTAAAATCCTTTTCTCTGTAGTTCACTGACTGTCACAGCTCCTTTACTTTGACCATCGGGTTGTTACGCCATCTTCAGGAGAGGACTAGGCAGATCATGTTAACATGTACAAAAGACCATTGGGACGTCCCCAAGCAGTGTCAAAACGAGGGGTGGGAAATAGCACAAAAAAACTTCACCCACAAAAACAGAAGTGCTCCCTAACAGGGAAGACACCACCTTATCTAACCGCCTCAGAACTTGCGGTAGCAATGCAACAGTGCATTGACTGAAAAGTAACTGGTTCTTGACAAAAATCAAGTGCAATTGCAAATTACACGGCCGCCTGCAAAACTTTGCGACCAAAACAGGCATCAGCCGATGCACCGACATCTACTTTGTAAAAGTATGAACAGACGACCAAGTCGCCGCTTTACACACTTGAGCGACAGACGCTTGATGTCGGAAAGCCCAAGAGGTTGCAATTGCCCTGGTGGAATGGGCCGTGACCGGAAAGGGGGGCACCTGCCCCTTCAAGGCGTAGAACTGAACCACAGTCTGTCTGATCCACCTGGAAATGGTGGCCGACGAGACCGGCATGCCTTTTTTCGGACCAGCTACCGAAACAAACAGAGTCTGACTTCCGAAAGGGAGCCGTGGCAGACAAACATACCCTTAAAGCTCGGACCACGTCCAGGGAATGGAGGGCTACCTCCTTAGGATGTGTCGGTCTAGGGCACAGAGATGATAATACAATGTCTTCAGTTATGTGGAACGCCAAATTCACCTTTGGCAGAAAAGAAGGTTGCGGACGCAACACCACCTTATCCTTATGGATAACCAGATAAGGTGACTTGCAAGACAAAGCCACCAGTTTCGAAACCCTCCTGGCCGAAGTAATGGCCACAAGAAAGACAACTTTCTGGGAAAGAGTCAACCAGGGAATCTCTCTGATATTCTCAAATGGCGGCTTCTGAAGCGCCGACAACACCAGGTTCAGATCCCACGGGGGTAACCGTGGACACACCGGAGGAACTACATGCCGAACCCCCTGAACAAAAGGTGCTCACTAGAGAGTTAGATGCCAGGGGTCGCTGAAAAAAGACAGCCATGGCCGATATTTGTCCTTTAATGGTGCTTAAAGCCAATTTCTGGTCAACTCCTCGCTGCTGAAAGAGCAAGACCCTAGATACGGAATAGGAAAGCGGACGCCATCCTTTCTCCTCACGCATAGCGATGTAGGCCTTCCAGGTACGATGATATATCTTCCGATAAGAAGATTTCCATGCTCTCAACATAGTTGAAATCACCGAGTCCGATAGGCCCCGGTTCCTTAGCACTTGGCTCTCAACAGCCATGCCGTTAAACCCAGTGATGGTAAAGCAGGATGGAGAATCAGACCTTGAGACAAAAGGTCCTCTCGTAACGGCAGACGCCAGGGGGCGTCCGCCACCAGGCGCAGTAGGTCTGCGTACCAGGGACGCTGAGGCCAATCTGGGGCAATCAGAATTACTGGAATCCCCTCGGCCTCCACTCTGCGGAGCAGACGTGGTAGTAGCTTGAGCGGAGGAAAAGCATAGATCAGTTGGTACTGACCCCACGGAGCCACCAGCGCGTCTGCCCAAGGATCTCTTGTCCTGGACACGAACCTCGGCACCTTCTGATTGAGACGGGAAGCCAGGAGCTCCACATCTGGTGTGCCCCATCACAGGCACAGTAGCCTGAACACATCCGGATGCAGCGCCCATTCTCCTGGATCCAGCATCTGGCGACTAAGGTAGTCTGCCTGCCAGTTCTCCACTCCCTGAATGTAAATAGCCGACAGGGCCGGTACATGTCGCTCTGCCCACCGAAGGATGTGAGCGACCTCCCGTGCGGTGGCCGAGCTTCTTGTTCCTCCTTGATGATTGACATATGCCACTGCTGTGGCATTGTCGGACTGGATCCTGATCGGACGTCCTCGAAGTCTCGTTGACCATGTGGAGAGGCATAGCCTGATCGCACGTAGCTCGATCACATTGATCGGCAACTTGGATTCCTCCTCCGACCAGAGGCCCTGGGACGACTGTACTCCCAGTACTCCACCCCAGCTGGACAGGCTGGCGTCCGTAGTGATCACTGTCCAATGTGAGGTAGGAACGACTTTCCGGACCGAAGTGCCGGGGATCTCAGCCACCAGAGCAGGGAGTCCCTGACCGACTGGCTCACCTGAATCCGCCGATCCAGGGATAACGGAGATTTGTCCCATTTTGTCAAGATCTCCTTCTGCAAGACTCTGGTGTGAAACTGAGCATACGCTACTGCCTTGAAGGAGGCCACCATGAGCCCCAGGACTCGCATGCAGAAGCGTAGCGACGACCACCTGTGGTTCACCAACAGGTTTACCTCGGCTCTGAGAGTCTGTAGCTTGTCCAGAGGGAGAAACTCTCTCGCTTCCACGGAGTCCAGCAGTAAGCCCAGGTACTCCAAACGCTGAGTCGGTAAGAGCACCGACTTTTTTAGGTTCAACAACCACCCAAAATCCTGCAGGGTCTGCATGGTGATCGCCACATCCTCCTTTAATTCTGAGGTGGAAGATGCTCTCAGGAGGAGATCGTCTAGATAGCCTACGATCGCAATCCTGCGTTGTCGCAGCAACGCCAGAACTGGAGCCAATACCTTGGTAAAGACTCGGGGGGCTGATGCCAAGCCAAAAGGGAGAGCCACGAACTGGTAGTGGGCGTCCCCAACTGCAAATCGCAGAAACTTCTGATGCCAAGGGCATATGGGTATGTGCAGGTATGCATCCTGGATTTCCAAGGACGCCGGGAAACCCCCTTGATGGAGTGCAGCGACTACCGAGCGAACTGATTCCATTCTGAACCTCTGTACTTTCACGAAGCAATTGAGGGCTTTTAGGTCCAAGATTGGACGTACCCCTTCCTTTTTGGGAACTACAAACAGATTGGAGTAGAACCCCTGGAATTTTTCCGGCTCCAGAACAGGTACTATCACCCCGTGACTCAGCAAGTCCCTTACCGCCCCCATGAGGGCCGGGTGCACGAGTATGCTGGAGGGGAAGAATCTGTTTGGTGGCCAAGAGAGGAACTCTATCTTGTAGCCAGAGGAAATCAGTTCACAGATCCATTTGTCGGACAGCCGAGAGGTCCACCGAGCTGCAAACTCCCGAAGGCGACCCCCCATCCGTGTGGCGGGCGGGGGCAAACCTTCATGCGGTAGCGCTTTTGCTCGCAGGCTTGCAGGGACGCTTTTGTCCCTCATTGATCGTCCTGTCGGGCTGGGGACGTTTAGCCAAAGCCCCGGAGGAACGAAAAAGTTGTTTGTGAGCAGAAAAAGAGGGCCCTTGCCTACGGCGTGGCTCCTTAGCCTTCCTGGTCTGCGGGAGTAAGGTACTCTTCCCACCGGTGGCATCCTTAATGATGTCATCTAAAGAGCCGTTCGCCAAGGAAGGATAGATCCGTCAAGGCTTTTTTAGATGCCTGGTCCGCAGACCAGCATTTGAGCCAAATCAGGCGCCTCAGCACCACTGCTGACACAGAAGCCCTGGATAACAGAGGGAGGGTATCCAGGGCCGCGTCACAAATGTACTTAAGGCCTTGCACTAATTGGTCTGCTAGTTCACGCAGACAGGAGATGCTTGTTGTTCCCCCAATTCGCTGTGCAAAAGTTTTGCCCACTCGGTCAGTGTCTGTGACACAAGCGCGGAGGCCAGTACTGGTCGCATCGCTGACCCCACAACCGTAAATAAGGAACGGGCCACTACCTCTTCCTTCCTGTCCGTGGGGTCCTTAAAGGCAGGAGTCCCCTCTACCGGGATCGTGGTTACATTATTTAACCTGGATACAGGGGGGTCCACGACCGGAGGAGCCGACCATTTCTTAAGAAGGCTCTCCTCAAAGGGGTAACGCACCGCCATATATTTTGGGGCCGAAAAGGTCCGTTGCGGTCGCCCCCATTCCTTGTATATGAACTTATCGAAATAAGACAGATACGGAAACACCTTAAGTGTACGGGCTGGCTTACGGGACCCAAAAGGGACCACTACTTCAGCAGAGGAATCTGCTGTATCCTGAATCTTCAGGGTATCACGCACAGCTGTGATAAGTGCTCCAACTAGCGCTTTGTCGCGCGCGGACCCGGACGGGGACTCATCCTCACTGTCCGATCGGTCCTGGTTAGCGTCATCTGAAACAACAGAGCAGGGGTCACCAACCTCAGCGGGGCCCGAGTCTGCATCAGAGCTCTCCCCGCTTTTTACCACCTTTGCCCCCACGCACAGCCTCCATCTCGGCAACTAACGAGTTAAGGACCGCCGACAAAGCGTCCAGAGGCACTGCACTGTCTGCAGGCGAATCGGTTGCAATTGCCTGGATTTCAGGAGAAGCACCAGTTTCTGAAGCCATGCTGACCCACCCTGTCTGCCACCTGTTGGTGACTTAGGACAGTGAATGGTCCCACCTACCTAACTGCTGCAGGCTGAGGGGCCCCCACCGCAGGACTCACCAGTTCTGCGCCGTCCAGCTAGGTGTGCCCGTGTCCTGTGTCAGCTCCCAGGTGTCTGAGAGGAAATCGCGACGTTCTGAGCCTCATGGATCAGCGCTGAGCATAAAAAACATGCTAGACTACAACAAAATGGCCGCCGAGCGTCCAGTATAAAGGACATAATCACAGGGAAAATGGCCACCGAACTACAAGAAAATGGTTCCTGACCATGCTTCTCCCTGGGCAAACAACTGTATGCAGAGAAAGAAACAGTGAAAACAGGCAGAGAAAATGGCGGCAGACGCGCTACAGCGATCAGCATAGTAGACCTCCAGACACCCAAGGGAGAGACAACAGACACCCAGGGCACAGCCACCCACCCACCCAAGGTGAGGGCCCCTGTCCATGTGGCACACACACCGCACAGCAGCCCATGCAGCATCCCCCACGGGGGGGGGGGGGGAGGGAAGATGGGGACAGGGAGAGGAGAGGAGAGGGACCTCCGAATCGACCTCCCAGGGAATGCCCAGCTGCTCAGCCCCACCGAGACAGGGAGAGCTGTACTTACCATTCCAGACGAGCTGGGGACATTCCATCACAGACCCACTCTCCGATCAGTACGGGGTGGCTGCTGGCCCGGCACACTGTGACGCAGACATCAGTAGCCCGGGCATATGTGTGCCCCGGAGCATTTTGCTCACCGGCCGCCCCTTGAGCCTGAGGGGGATGTCGTGGCCGACCCAGTGCGGAGGTCTGGTCTGCACACGCTCACTGGCCAGGCTGGGGAGACTACAAGGATAAGGTTATGCAGCCTGTCACCCAGCTGGTTGTTGATAGCAGATCCCAGGATCCTAATCTTGCGCAAAAGGCACATTTCTGCAGAAAAAAATCCACAGACCGATGGGGCCGCAGGGTTCCTAGATCCTTCTCCTTCACCAGGCAGAAAAAAAACTGAGTCTGCAAGGTGCAGGCTGGGGGGTTGTTACTGAAGGGACCGCCCTTGGGCGGAACTAGAAAGTTCTGTTTTTTGTACATGTTAACATGTTCTGCCTAGTCCTCTCCTGAAGGTGGTGTAACAACCCGATGGTCTAAAGTAAAGTAGCTGTGTCAGTCAGTGAACGTAAGAGAAAAACATATTCCTGGTTCACACCTATGCAGGTTGCAGTTTGCATATTCCAGGTGCATTTTGCGTTCTTCAATACACATTTTTGATCAATTGACATCTATGGAACCAAAAACCAGAAAAAAATCCCTGGCCCTTTCTATAAAATGCACAGATGTGAACTACATCCATAAGAAACCATATTAAATGGACTGTAGTGTGTTTCTGCAAAAGTGAAAACGAACTAAAAAATGTATAGGTGTGAACCAGGCCTTAATCAACGTGAATTAACGATGACAAGAATAGCTGGTTGGCCAGTATTTTGGTAAACAGTTTTAAATACAAACTTAACAAGGCTATGGAGCGATAATTACCACAGTTGTTAAGATACTTGCTCTCTTTTGGAATCACAGCTGAAATATGGGCCGATAGTGCGTTTGGGAAGCTGTAGCCCTCCCAAAGTGATTTATATGCTCTTAGAAATACTCAAAGAAAATTTGGTTGAAATGTTTTATAATACATTAACTTATTACTGTCTAGTACAGGGGCTTTAACCAATTCTATGGATTTAGGAGCAGCCCTTGTCTCTTCTTCCGAGATACAGGATTCCAGTTTGGACTCGTCTGTCAGTTTAAGTAGGACTGAAAAGCATTTACATGAGAGGACAGTAAATGTAATTTGGGCAGGTATAAATTATAGAGAGTTTAATAGTAGTTAGAGAAAACATTAACAATCACTTGTGCGTAACTGTGAACCTATCCCTGGGTATCTTTCTTCTGCGAGCTGTACGATTTGAAGGCCAGTTCCTTCAGAGCTTTTGCCTATAATTTGCCCGGCTTGCTGGAATGTTCATAATAAGTCCTACAACACTTGGCAAAGTTCACTGAGACCTTCCCTAAAAAGGAGGCTAGTGAGTTTTTCTTTGGTCAACTACCAACAAACAGGCCAATGCTAGTTTATGACTAATATAACATTGATGTGTTTTCCAAAGAATAAAGTCAAATCTGTATGTGTCTGATCGTTTAGTTGAAAGAACAGATTCAATTCTGTTGTCACCAATGCTTGAGTCTGTGGACTTGGTATAAGCGACTCATTAAGACCCCAGGACATACAGCCACAAGTTGCATCACCTAAATTAACCCCTTTATGCCAACCGCACACATACATGCGGCCTCACAGAAGTGAGCTTTTTTTCCGTGGGGCCGCATACATGCATACTTCACTTTGTGCTGGAAGCACGCCACACAGTGTTCTCCCAGTACAGAGACCAATGTCTCACCAAGAGCCCAGAGTCTGTACTATTTTGGACCAGTTTTCCTTTGATAAAAAATAAAATAAAAATCAGGAGATATCAATTACCATTTACCACCAAAAGAAAGCCCAATCTTTCTGAAAAAGAAAAGAAGGTATAATCCACCTGGATACGCCAAGTAGTTGTGATATGTACAGTTTTACCAACACATCAAAGTTGCAAAGTTGAGCTTAGGTATTTAGAATTGTTTTATCCTAAGGTGTGAAGGGGTTAAGTACAAGAGATAGGCACATGGTCAGAAAAGGTCAGGGAGTCAAAAGCAGCCATGGATCATAGCAATAATATAGGGCAATAATATTTGGAAAATGAAAATGTAGTCAACATGCGAGTAAGATTGATGGATACCGGTCAACTAGATAAATTGATCTCCAAGTGTCAACCAATCTCAAATTATGTAAAATCCCTTTATACACAGTTTCTGATGTGATAAATGAGAGGTTCCCTTAGATCAGTGGTTCTCAACCTGGGGGTCGAATGATGATTTGCCAGGGGTCACCGAATCCTGGGCTGTTCCTGAAGCCCGCACCGCTCTCCCAGTCTTTTTGCAGCCGCCCAGCAAGGCTGTCCCTGGAGCCCGCAGCCACCCACTCAGCCACTTTGCAACCGCCCATTCAGTTCACGGCATGGCTGGGGGGACAGAGACTATAGGTCAGCTGACTGGTGAGGATTGTGGAGTGGGAGGGGCTGGAGGAGACCCTATCCTGATTTCGGCATAGGTGTCACTGCTACGAGACACCACAAAGTCGGAGACACAGTGAGTAACACTACCTGTGATTATAGTTGCCATTAAAAGTCCCCACTACAGTTCTCAGATCAGCAGATGACCTTGGTCAAGAGCACCTAAGTTGGCTGATCAGAACTCCCGCCAGCACTGCTACTGATCCCAACTCCCCGCCAGCACTGCCACTCATCCCAACTCCCCGCCAGCACTGCCACTGATCCCAACTCCCCGCCAGCACTGCCACTGATCCCAACTCCCCGCCAGCACTGCCACTGATCCCAACTCCCCGCCAGCACTGCCACTGATCCCAACTCCCCGCCAGCACTGCCACTGATCCCAACTCCCCGCCAGCACTGCCACTGATCCCAACTCCCCGCCAGCACTGCCACTGATCCCATTCCCCCTCCACCAAGGATCTTCTATCAAAAAATAGAGAATTCATGGGGCGTGGCCTGACATAGCATGGAGTAGGACGTGCATGATTTGAGCTCCGTCCATTACTCCTGTACAGCCCATCCTGATCTTCAGTGTCATCCTGCACCAGCCCAGCGGGACCCCCTGGGGACCCTGAACATCCGTGGCCGCAAATCCACCATCCTCCGCTCGTACGGCGGCCTCCGCAGGGCCGCGATCCCGATCGCGGGTGCCGCATTTAGGAAAGCCCGCGGCTTCGGCCTAGCCCTGGAAGTCGGCGGCCATCTTGCTCCACCCGACCTGCCGCCTGTGCTGCTTCCTGGCCCTCCTGCTCTCAGGTAACAGCCTGCAGGGGCCCACCGAGTCCCCCTGAGGACCCCTCACACCCACAGAGGCAGATACATCAGCCTCTGACTGCGCGGCCGCCGCGTTCAGGAAAGGCCCCGGCTTCGGCCTAGTGCTGGTCGGTGGCCATCTTGCTTCACCCGGCCTGCTGACTAGTGACTCTTCCTGGCCCACCAGCCCTACAGCTCCCTACCATTCGGTATAGACTGAGCTGCCTGCTTTGGAGGGGGGAGGGATCACAGCGGATACCTGCCATGACTCCGCCAAAAACGCCAAAGGCCACCCTGGCGAAATTGGACCAGTACCGCCGCCAGGAGGAGGAAAGAGATGGCGGTGCCGCAGGCGGTGAGCAGGACGCTACGGGAGGCAACACAGCTAAACTGCTCGAGGCGATCACATACTGCCGGACGTCCCTGACGGCGCAAATAGAGGGGGTCAAGGTGGACCTTTCACTCATGCGACAAGACTTCCAGAAACTTCGTGAGCGTGTCACGACTGCCGAAACCCGCATTGGAGAGGTGGAGGACACCGTTACGCCGCTCCAAGTCAGCTCCGATCGAATGCAGCTCCAAATCAATCAGATTCTAAGCAAGCAAGATGATATGGAAAATAGGCTCCGGAGGTGCAACCTCCGTTTCATCGGGCTCCCCGAGGGAGCTGAGGGCAAAGATCCTACCACCTTCTTGGAGAAACTCCTTGTTGACACCTATGGCCGCGAGGCCTTCTCCCCCACCCTGGCGGTGGAGAGGGCTCATCGTATGCCTGCCAGATCTCCTCCTCAGGGGGCTCCCCCCCGCACGTTTATAGCAAAATTCTTGAATTACAAAGATAGAGATGCGGCGCTGCGCATGGCCAGGGAAAAAGGTAACATCCACCTTGGAAACTCCAAGATCGCTATCTTCCCCGACTTTTCTGCCGAGGTGCAGCGCCGCCGCCAAGGCTTCATGGAGGCGAAGAGGAGGCTCCGGATACAACATCTTAAATACTCTATGCTATTTCCAGCTCGTCTTAGAGTCGAAAGGGACGGCCGTGTGTTCTTTTTTGAGGATCCTCAGGAAGTCATTGCCTGGTTGGAGCGTCCGGGGCCCGCCAGAGGGGCGGCGGAGTGACCTGACCGAGCATGTTCATCAGCACTATTGATTGCCTGTCATCATCACCAGCACATTATACGCCGCAGCGGGAGTCTGCAAATCCTGGTATGTTACCCCCCTTTTTTTTGTCTCCCCTTTACTGCCCGCGGCGCATACCCTATTGCTCCTTACCCCTGGGACCCCCTTTTGCCTTCCCCTGCTATAATCCTCTTTCAATTGTAACCTGCAGAGGGGGTCTCCCATACTTAGGGCCCCCACTGACTGGTTGATCCATGTAACTACCCTGGAGACTGTAATTGCGGAGCACAATCAGTCCTACACTCCACATGCCTAACAGCGAATTTTCGCCCCCCAGCAACCGGAACACGCATCTCTTTATTATGTGACTGCAGAACTTTCTATACCACCGACCCCGCACTGTACTTCTGGTTCACAGTACAAGAAGAGCCTGTTGCTCTTTATTTGCGGGCATTGGATCTTCCACACCTCCCATGTGAGGAGATCGCTGCAGATCTTTTACGTAACAGCAAGATATTTTGGTTTTATCTGCTACCGGTTGTTACTTTCTTTTGGTTTTGGGAACATACCCGCATCAGTTGGGGAAGATGCAGGGTGGGGAGGGGGGAGGGGGAGGTTCGTTTTTTCTTGATGGACTGCAATACAACGAAGTGCATGCTAACATTGATACTGCATAGATGGCAAACCTTGTATTCATGTAATGCTACTGTCCCACGATATGTTTTAATGTTTGAATTATGGCATCGATAAAACTGCTCACTTGGAATGTGCGTGGGCTTGGGGACAAGGTAAAGAGATCTGCAGTTTTCTCATTTCTCAAAAAACAACGAGCCGACATTGTGGTGTTAGTGGAGACACACGTTGAGGGTCGGCTCCAGATGGCACTCCGCCGGCCATGGATTGGGTGGGCATATCATTCATCCCACTCGTCCCACGCCCGCGGAGTCTCAGTTTTGATTGCCAAGACGGTACATTTTGAGCTGTGTGATGTTCAGTCTGACCCACAGGGGCGCTATGTCTTTCTCTCGGTTAAATTGTATGGTGAACCTTTCCTACTGATGGCATTCTATGTACCTCCACCATTTAATTCTACTATAGTCACAGAGGGCTTGCTATATATGACTCGTCATCCTTCGATTCAGGCGGTGTGGCTGGGGGATTTTAACGCTACGTTGAACCCTACATTAGACAAACTGTCGCCCTCGCCATTATCTACTACAGCTCCAACCCACACTAGATTCTCCCGACTTATCTCTTCCTTTAATCTCACTGACACCTGGCGTTTTAAATTCCCGCTCACTCGAGCTTACTCCTGTTTCTCAACTACCCATAACACCATGTCCCGTATAGATTTTATATTCATTTCTAGTACCCTTGCCCCAAGATTACTGGGAGCTGAATTTGCCCCCAGATTACTTTCAGACCATAGCCCATATTTCATTAGCCTCTCCATCCCATTAAACAAACCGCCCCGTACGTGGCGCCTGAATCCGTTTTGGCTCACCCTGTTGTCGGAGGATGACGAGCTTGGTAACAGTTGGAGAACTTACTTTTTAGAGAATGACGGATCTGCATCCCCAGACGTAGTATGGGAAGCCTTCAAACTGCATGCACGTCTGACTCTGACCTCCTTTATCAACAGGCTGAAGGCTAATTCATCAGCCATACTGGACGGGGCAATGCGGGATCTGTCCTCCTCTGAACAGGGGTACATGTCGAACCCCTCTCCTGATGGAGCTGCCCGACTCAGGTTACAAACCAGGGTGGTTAATCAGCTACAACACGAGACGGCCAGGAAAAAACTTTTCTTTGCCAGACAAAAATTGTATGAACATGGGGAGAGAGCGGGTAAACTGTTGGCCTACTTGGCACATAGTGAGGATAGACCCCCTACTGTCATTTCCCTCACTGGTCCTAATGGGGAAAAGATTACGGAACCCCAGGCTGTCACTTCTGAATTTAGGGACTTCTTTTCTCAACTATATACGTCCCAGGTTTCTACCACTGACTCTCAATTGGAAGATCTACTGGCGGAAATCATCTTTCCACAGCTAGACGATGCCCAAATGGCTATGCTAGACGCACCTCTTACACTCGACGAAATAACCACAGCGATTGGGAGCTTCGCCAGATCCAAGGCCCCGGGTTCAGATGGGTTGCCCATAGAATTTTACGCCCAATACATCGAGATACTTGCCCCCAAGTTATTGTCCCTCTTCAACCATCTATTTGACAATTTCACCTTACCCCCATCGATGGGCGAGGCGGTAATTATCCTCATACCTAAGCCAGGCAAGGACCCAGGCCTCCCGGAATCTTATAGACCAATATCGCTACTCCAGGTAGACAAAGATTCTGGCTAAAATACTTGCCCTACGCCTTAACCAAGTGATTCTAACCCTGATCCATGCTGACCAAGCTGGATTTATGCCGGGGCGTAACACCTCCTTCAACCTCAGAAAATTGTATATTAACTTACAAGCGACACATACTAATGTTGGGTCCCGGGTGGTGGTGGCTTTGGATACTGCCAAGGCCTTTGACTCAGTGGAGTGGCGGTACCTTTGGGGATGCCTCCGTGGCTTTGGTTTTGGACCTAAATTTATTAAGTGGGTTCAATTATTATATCTGGCACCCAGGGGTAAAGTAGTGGCCAACGGGAGGGCCTCCCAGACATTTGACTTATCCAGGGGCACTAGACAGGGCTGCCCACTGTCTCCGCTCCTCTATGCCTTGGCGGCGGAGCCCCTTGCAATCTCCATTAGAGAGGACCCCGAGATTCAGGGTCTCTGCCTTGGTTCCCTGACTGAAAAAATTAGCTTATACGCAGACGACACGCTACTATACCTGGCCGACTCTGCCACATCGCTTCGGAAGGCGTTGCATACAATTGAACACTTTGGTCAGTTCTCTGGCCTTAAAATTAATTGGGAGAAATCTCAAATACTGCCTATGGATAGTTTCCCCTCTCCCAAGCTACAGGCACAGTTACCACTCCAGCGAGTGAACACTATCAAATATCTTGGAGTATTGGTGAATAGAACACCGGCTGACTATATATCCCTGAACATAGAACCCCTTTTCGATCTCATCAAGTCTAGAACCCAGGTATGGGCGAGACTGCCGCTCGGCGTGTGGGGCCGTATTAACATTGTTAAAATGATATTATTTCCTAAAATATTGTATATACTCTGGCACACACCCGTATACTTACCCTTGAAATTTTTCAAGTCAATGGAGGCCATACTCAAGACATTTATTTGGGGTAACAACAGACACAAGCTGGCCTGGAGAGTCCTTAAGAACCCTACTGACCTAGGTGGAACAGCCCTCCCTGACTTAAATCTTTATTACCTTGCGTCCCAACTGTCTCAACTATACCACATAGATAAAACCGACAGACTCAGATTCCTCACCCTCCTCTGTCCACGGTGGGCACAACTGACCACTGACCCACTCACTGCAATTGCAGTGGGACATAGTGGGAATAACTCCAATAGAGACCGTGGGTCCCTATTATACCAATATAGGCGCGTATGGGACATCACCACTAAAACATTAACGACCCCTAAACACAACAATTATACCCCCTTATGGCACAATAGACTACTCTCAGAGTTTCTCTTGATCCCTGACACATAGATATGGTGCGAATATGGAATATATTATTTGCACCACATAATTTCCGATGGCACACTTAAAAACTTTGAGGACCTCCAAAATGAGTTCCTGCTGCCCAATTCTATGCTTTTTAGATTCTTCCAGGTGCGTCACGCAGCCCAAGCTCAGTTTCCCCAGCCTTTGCCACAATCTACGCCCAATGTTATTATGGCAGTGGTTAAGGGTGTGGACCCGCGAAAGCTGATCTCTGATTTTTATGTCATGCTTCTCACCCCATCATCTACCACGCTAGCTTACAGCCTTAAACCAAGGTGGGAAAGAGAGGTGGGCCCACTGGAGGATGAGGAGTGGAGTGAAGCACTAGACTCGTGCAAGACTGTATCCCCCAAGCTCTCTGACAGGCTGACCCAGTTATACGTGGTGCACCGAGCGTATCTCACCCCCCTAAGAATCGCCCGCTTTAGACGACAGTTTTCTACCTTGTGCACAATGTGTAACCAAACGACGGGCACATTCTTCCATCTACTCTGGGCGTGCCCGGTCCTTCAGGGTTTGTGGAAGCAGATTGTTGACTTCCTCCATGATGACATGGGATCCCCATTGACCCTGGACCCCAAACAATGCTTACTGGGGATATTCCCCGACTCTGAGATGGACAAATTCACTAAAACATTCTTGCATGAAACATTGTTTAATGCTAGAAAAATTATAGCCAGACAGTGGATGAGACCCACTCCCCCCAGTTTCAACGATTGGAAACTAGATATAAATAACACTCTTCCCTACAAAAAGTTCATATACATCAACAGAGGTTGTCCAGATAAGTACTACAAAATCTGGGATCGATGGCTTGAGTCCGCAGACACATGCACTGATGGTCCGTAATACTATACATCCTTCTAGCGTGCAATTCCATGAATAGCGTGGACATAGGGTTTTCCACTTATTGATAGTCACTGAATCCAGTGTTCAATCTGAACAAGTTTTTTGATCTACTGTGCCTATATATGTATAAGCCACATTTCTTGTTTTATGCATTTCTCCAGTATTGCCTTGTAACTTGCAGAATTATGTTCCAAATGTAAATTGTTCAATAAAAAACTTTTTTCTCAAAAAAAAAAAAAATAGAGAATTCATGAAAGGGAGAGAAAAAGAGGGGGAGGAACAAAGAAAGGGAGAGAGAGAGAACAAGAAAGATGGCTAGAGAGAGGGATGGGGAAAATAATAAATACAATTTAGGATAGAGAGAGGTAAAAGGGAACAAAAGAAGAACAAATAGTGGTACATCCTAAAATGTACCATAAGGGGGTTCAATACTGTACGAATGGAAGGGACGCCTGGAGCGCTAAATGTCCGTGGGTTAGGGGCGCAAATTACTTGTCTTGCCTTGGGTGCTGACAACCCACGCTACGAAAACAATTTTACTGATATGCCGTGTACACACGATCGGTTTTGCTGATGAACTTTTTTCATCGGACAAACCGATCGTGTGTGGGCCCCATCGGTCTTTTTTCCGTGTAAAAAAATAGAACCTGTTTTAAATTTTACAGATGGAAAAAAAACGATGGCAAATTACTATCGTCTGTGTGGAACTCCATCGGACAAAAAACCCACGCATGCTCAGAATCAAGTCGACGCATGCTCAGAAGCATTGAACTTAATTTTTCTTGGCTTGTCACAGCTTGTTTACGTCACGGCGTTTTGGACAGTCGGAATTTTGAGTGATGGTGTGTAGGCAAGACTGATTTTATTCCATCGGAAATCCGATCGTGTGTACAGGGAATTAGGGGTCCCCACAACTTGGGAAAATTTATCAAGGGGTCACGGCACTAGAAAGGTTGAGAACCACTGCCTTAGATGTATCAATGAATGTGTCTAGCGCTATGTTAAAATCTTAACCCAGGATCAGCGCTCCTTCAACATGTGGTATAACTTTATATAGTAGTGTTTCTAGAACCTTAACCTGATTGCAATTCCACAAGTATACAGTAGGGAAAATAAGTATTCGATCCCCTGAAGATTTTTTACTTACAAAGAAGGGTCTATAATTTTTAACATAGGTATTTTGAAATGATAGAGACAGAGCATCAACCAAAAATCCAGAACAAGATACAAATGTTATAAACTGAGTTGTAGTTCAGTGAGAAAAATAAGTATTTGATCCCCAAGCAAAACGTGACTTAGTACTTGGCGGAGAAACCCTTGTTGGCAAGCACAGAGGTAAGATGTTTCTTGTAATTGGATGCCAGGTTTGCACACATTTCAGGAGGGATTTTGGTCCACTCTTCTTTACAGATCTCCTCTAAATCCTTAAGGTTTCTTGGCTGTCTCTTGACAACTCAGTTTCAGCTCCCTCCATAAATTTTCAATAGGCTTAAGGTCTGGAGACTGTCTAGACCACTCCATGACCTTAATGTTCTTCTTTTTCCGTCACGCCTTTGTTGCCCTAGCATTATGTTTTGGGTCATTTTCATGCTGGAAGACCTATTCACGAACCCATCTTCACTGTTCTGGCTGAGGGAAGAAGGTGCTTATCCAAGATTTTACAATACATGGCCCCGCCCAAAGGCTTCTCAATGCGGCAAAGTCAGCCTGTACCTTTAGCAGAGAATCAGCCCCAAAGCATCATTTTTGCACCTCTGTGCTTGACTGTAGTGATGGTGTTCTTTGGGTCATAGTCAGCATTTTTTTTTCCTACAAACACGGCGAGTCGAGTTAATGTCAACAAACTAAATTTTGTTTTCATCTGATCACAGCACTTCCTCCGAATCCTTCTCTGAATCATTTAGATGTTCATTGGCAAACTTCGGACAGGCCTGTACATGTTCCTTCTTGAGGAGGGGGACCTTGCGAGCGCTGTAAGATTTCAATCCATGGCGGCAAACTGTTACCAATGGTTTGTTTGGCGACTGTGGTCTCAACTGCCTTGAGATCATTTACAAGCTCCTCCCGTGTAGTTTGAGGCTGATCCCTCACTTTACTCATGATCATCCTTACCCCATGAGGCAAAATCATGCATGGAGCTCTAGACTGAGGGCGATTGATGGTTATTTTGTACTTCTTCCATTTGCAAATAATCGCTCCAACAGTTGTCTCCTTCTCATCAAGCTTTTTGCTGATGGTCTTGTAGCCCCCTCCAGCCTTGTGCGGGTCTACAATCTTGTTCATAATGCCCTTTGACAGCTCTTTGGTCTTGCCCACGATGGTGAGGTTTGAATGGAAGAAAGATTCTTTGGACAGCGGTCATTTATACACATAAGTTGTAGTTAGGAGCACATTTTTAAATTGACAGGACTAATCTGTGTACCACATGAACACATACTGTAGCCAGTCTGTGGGAGGCAGAATTATTGTTGATGGGTAGGGGATCAAATACTTATTTTAATCACTGCACTGCAACTCACTTTTTAACATTTGTATCATGTGCTTTTTCAGGATTTTTGGTTGATATTCTGTTGCTATCATTTAAAATACACCTATGATAACAATTATAGACCCTTAATTTCTTTGGAAGTAGGCAAACTTACAAAATCTGCAGGGGATCAAATAATTATTTTCCCCACAGTAGGTTCACCAGCATAACTTTTTGTTCAAGAAGAGTGTCCTTGATGATTACAAATCTGCCAGCCTCCATATCCAGCACGTCTTTCAACTGCCAGGGAACTTAGAGAGATATCAGAATACTTATCCCCTATATTTCAACATTAACCACTTCAATACAGGGCACTTTCACCCCCTTCCTGCCCAGACCAATTCTCAGCTTTTAGCGCTGACCTGCTGACTCATAAGGAATGAGACCTGAGCTAAAATAGAAAACTAAAGCAGCCAATAGGGCACTTTGCCATGTCAACAGTGCAATGGTTACTGTAGGGGCTTAAGTGACACAGAGGATAGCTGCTGTGCCAAGGAAATGCTATCACTAAAGGCTAGTATGCACAAATGTTGCCCCAGTAATTAGGGAAGTCCTGCGATTCCCTAATGAGTTTCCAAAGGTACCAGCAGGGCTATTAGGAGCACTTAACATAACCTGTCGCAGGACCCCTCCTCCCCATAACAAGGGGGCCCAAACTTCACCCATCACAGCAGACTGTATCCAGAGGGCCTTCAGGGACCCTATTTCCCCATACTGGGGTTCACTGCCCTGGACCTGTACAGCACCCTACAGGAAAAAAAACCTGGTCAATGTCACCGCAATCTTGCAGGCCATCCCTTGGCCGCATTTCTTTGATTCGATGCATTCCCCCCCCCCCCCCCCCCCGCACAGTGGTTTCACCATGGTGGAAGAAACACTAAAGACTGACAGAATGGTGAAAGCAGCTGCATTTAAAGAGGCACTGTCACGGCAGTGTTTCCTGTGAAAGGGTGGAGCTGCGCTCTGTCTAAGGTGCTGTCCTGAAAGGCGAGGTGAGAAAAAGAAAAGAGAAAAAACCCCACAGTAATAAACAAGGTGTTCCCAAAGCACAGCCGGCTTATCAAATCTCTATTGCACACAATATTCTGTATGTTTCACCCATCACAAAAGCTCTACAGGTGGAACTATGGGATACATTTTAAATATATGATGCAGTCTGCAATAACACAAGAGTCTCTGCTCGAGTCCCCCATTAAATTAGCCACTGATCCTGCAGTAGGTTATTTTTCAATTTCCTTAAACAGACTAAGCTGTCCAGCAAAAGTGATAGCTAGTGGGTTGAGACAAACCATTTAACACTGCTGAGTGCTTACAATGGTCAGCATTTTATAATAGTTAAAAATTGTATCTCAAAATAAATAAAAAAAATATGATTTTTTACTCACCGTAAAATCCTTTTCTCTGAGTCCATGGACCGACACAGCTTCTCTATTGACAAAGGGGGTATTATCCGTTAATTAGGAGTGACTAGGCAGAAAACTTGTAAAAAGTGTTGCATCACACCTTATACAGTACCGCCCAGGGGGCGGACCCTCTGGGTATATCCCCTCAGTCTGCATCTCGCAGATCAGTTCGTCAAAAAGCAGTACAAGCTTAAAAAGGAGGGGTGGGTGCTGTGTCGGTCCATGGACTCAACGTAAAATCATTTTCTCTGAGTAAAAAATCCTATTTACTCTTTCGTCCATGGACCGATACAGCTTCTCTATTGACAAAGTGGGACGTCACAAAGCAGTGTCAGAGAAAAAACGAGGGGTGGTAACAGCATAAAAATAAACTTCACCCCAAACACAAAACAGCACTCCAATGGTGGAGTTGCAACTCTAAACAGCCGCCTGCAAAACTTTGCGGCCGAAAGAGGCATCCAAAGATGCACCTACATCAACTTTGTAGTATTTTGTGAAAGTGTGAGCGGACGACCAAGTCGCCGCTTTACATAATTGGGAAACAGACGCTTGATGTCGCAAAGCCCAAGAGGCACCTATTGCCCTGGTCGAATGCGCCATGACCGGGAAGGGAGGCGCTTGACCCTTTAAGGCGTAAGCCTGGATTACTATCTGTCGGATCCAAGAGATGGTGGCCGACGAGACTGCTTGGCCCTTCTTAGGACCAGCCACCGAAACAAACAGTGAGTCTGACTTCCGGAACAGGGAAGTAGCAGATAGGTATACTCTCAAAGCTCAGACAACGTCCAAGGAATGCAACACTGACTCCTTAGGATTCGACGGATGAGGACACAAGGATGGAAGTACAATGTCTTCGTGGAGATGAAAAGCCGAAAAGACTTTCGGAAGAAAGGAAGGCTGCGGCCGCAGCACCACCTTATCCTTGTGGAAAATCAAATAGAGAGCCTTGCAGGACAAGGCTGCCAGCTCAGAGACTCGTCTAACTGACGTAACAGCCACCAAAAAGACCACTTTCTGAGAAAGTGTCAACAGGGGAATATCTCTAATATTCTCAAACGGTGCCTTCTGAAGCACCGAGAGGACCAGGTTCAAGTCCCACGGAGGTAGCGGGGGACAGACCGGAGAGGCCACATGTCGAACCACCTGCACAAATGTACTCGCGAGAGAGTGAGTCGCCAGGGGTCGCTGAAAAAAAGACAGCCAGGGCAGATATCTGTCCCTTAATCGTACTTAGGGCAAGACTTTGGTCCTCCCCATGCTGTAAAAACAGCAGGATTCTGGAAACCAAATAAGTACGCGGATGCCATTTAATTTCCTCACACATGGAGATGTAGGCCTTCCAAGTGTGGTGATAAACCTTTCTAGAGGACGGTTTCCAAGCACTTCTCATAGTAGAGATTACTGAATCTGACAGGCCCCGGTCTCTCAGTACCTGGTTCTCAACAGCCATGCCGTTAATCCATCCTGCTTTACAGTCGCTGGCTTTATGGGACCTTGCGATAGCAGGTCCTGCCGTAGTGGTAGGCGCCAGGGGACGTCTGCTACCAGACGTACTAGATCGGCGTACCAAGGACGCTGAGGCCAATCTGGAGTGATTAGGATCATTAGAATTCCCTCTGCCTCCACTCTGCGGAGCAGAAGAGGAAGAAGCCTTAAGGGAGGGAAGGCATAGATTAGCCGATACTGACCCCACGATGCCACCAACGCGTCCATTGCGTCTGCCCATGGGTCTCTTGACCGGGCCACAAACCTCAATACCTTACGATTGAGTCGGGAAGCCAGAAGATCAAAGTCTGGTGTGCCCCATCTTTGGCAGAGGAGTTGGAACACCTCCGGGTGTAAGGACCATTCTCCCTGGTCCAGCATCTGGCGGCTCAGGTAGTCCGCCTGCCAGTTTTCCACACCCGGAATGTACACGGCCGACAGTGCTGGTACGCTCCTCTCTGCCCACTTCAGGATGCGAGCGACCTCCGATGCTGCAGCTGAGCTTCTTGTTCCTCCTTGATGATTGACCTATGCCACTGCTGTGGCGTTGTCTGACTGTATCATGACTGGACGCCCTTGCAGCCTCTGAGACCATTTGAAGAGGCACAGCCTGATCGCCCGGATTTCCAGGACATTGATCGGCAGGAGGGCTTCCTCTGGGGTCCAGCGACCTTGCGCCGACTGAACACCCCAGACTCCCCCCCCCCACTCGAGTGTGGTATTGAGCATATGGGACCGCCTCGAAGGAGGCTACCATGAGGCCCAACACTCGCATGCAAAAACGGAGTGACGACCAATTCCTGGAAGTCAGCTGCCGTACTGCAGCCCGGAGGGTCTGCAACTTCTCCACAGGGAGGAATACCTTTGCCTCTGAGGAATCCAGAATCAACCCCAGGTACACTAGGCGTTGAGTGGGCATCAATACTGACTTTTGCGTGTTTAGTATACAACCACAGTCTCGAAGAGTCTGACAGGTAATGGACACGCTTACCTCTAATTCTGAGCTTGAAGGGGCCTTTAGTAGAAGGTCGTCCAAGTAGCCCATGATAGCGATACCCCACTGTCTTAGAAGTGCCATAATCGGAGCGAGCACCTTGGTGAACGTCCTGGGTGTTGAGGTAAGGCCAAACGGGAGGGCCACATACTGGTAGTGGTTCTTCCCGATAGCAAATCGCAGAAACCTCTGGTGTCTGGAGAATATGGGGACAAGCAGGTATGTGTCCTTGATGTCCAAGGAGGCCAGAAAGTCCCCCGGATGGAGAGCCATGACTACAGATCGAACCGACTCTATCCAAAATCTTTGTACCTTCACAAAGCAATTGAGGGCTCTGAGATCCAAGATTGGATGAACCCCATCCTTCTCCGGCACAATGAACAGATTTGACTAAAAACCCTGGCCCCGTTCCTGTAATGGAACTGGAATAACTACCCCGCGTTCCAGTAGACCCTGGACCGCCCCAAACAGGGCCTCCCGACGGGTCGGTAGTAGCTGGAGATTGGAGGTGATGAATCTGTCCGGTGGACAAGAGAGAAATTCCATCTTGTAGCCTGAGGAGATTACTTTGCAAACCCACCTGTCGGAGACTAGAGCTGTCCACTGAGTCACGAATTTGCAAAGACGTCCCCCCACCCGAGAGCTGGGTGGGGGTGGACCTTCATGCGGACGCAGATTTGTCCGCAGGCTTGTTGGGTTTGCGGGACCAAGGACGCTTTTGTCCTTGGGCAGGCGCCTTGTTGGCCTGGGTTCTTTTCCCTGTCGCCCTAGGGGGATGAAAAACGCTTGCGTGCAGTAAAGGAGGGCCCTTGCCCTTGGTGTGGCCCCTACCCTTGCTAGTTTGAGGAAGCAAAGTGCTTTTACCTCCTGTGGCATCCTTGATGATGTCATCCATAGAGGCCCCAAAAAGTCTGTCGCCCCTAAAAGGCAGATCCAACAGGGCTTTCTTGGAGGTCTGGTCCGCAGACCAGCCCTTTAGCCAGATCAGGCGGCGTATTGCTACTGCATAAACCGAAGCTTTTGACAGCAGGGAAATAGTATCCATGTCTGACTCGCAGACAAACCTAAGGCCCTGGACCAACTGGTCGGCCAATGTTATCTCATCAGGAGGAGCATCTCGCTAATTAAACCCTGGAGTAGCAATCTTGCCCATTCAGTAAGTGTCTGAGACACTAGGGCCCCCGCCAATGCCGGGCGTACTGCCGAGCCTACCACTGAGTATAGGTAGCGAGCGAGTGCTTTAGCCTTCTTATCCACAGGGTCCTTGAAAACCGGAGCCCCTTCTACTGGAATTGTGGTGGCTCTATTAAGTCTGGACACCGGAGGGTCCACTATAGGGGGAGAGGTCCATTTCTTCAGAAAACTCTCCTCAAAGGGGTACCGTACCGCAAACCTCTTTGGGGCTGTAAAGACCCTCAGTGGGTTCTCCCATTCCTTGTATAAGAGTTTATCAAAATAAGACACACAAGGGAACACCTTAGCAGTGCAGGAAGGTTTATGAAACCCAAAGTGGACCGAAGTCTCTGCTGCTTCTGCAGTATTTTCCAACTTTAGCGTATCCCGCACTGCAGTAATAAGGTCAGATACCAAAGCCGTCTCGCGTACTGACCTGAACTTGGAGTCATCCTCACTGTCCGGTCACGGTCTGCAGTCTCTGATGCGTCAGAATCTGGGCCCTGAGCCGTAGCTAGACCTGGTTCTGCATCAGAATTATCCCCAGAAGTTTGCAGGGGACGTTTACTACCCCCTGTATTCCCGTGTGCTGCTTCCACCCTGGCAGCAAACGCCTCTAGGATTGCCGTCATACCGTTCATAGACACCTCAGGGGCACCAGCTGCTAAATCTGGTGTTTCAGGGGAGAAGACATCTGGCTCAGATGCCATGCTATATATAGTTTGGAAAAACCTGCGCTAAACCGAAAGTATATTTTAAAAAATGGTGAATAAATAAATGATCCAAAAAATGTGGTGCTGCTGCAAGTAAAAAGTTAAAAATACTAAAACTCAAAAGACATGTGTAAAAAGGACAAGTGCGCAACCACTGACATTGATTAAATAAAAAATTATGAATATATTACTAATAACACACTATGTGAAAAAAACCACAAGAGAATATATACTGAATCTCAATAGTGAAAGTGAAATTGTTCTCCAAAGGCAAATATTAATTTAAAAATTAAAATTATAAAAGGTGAGATTGAAAAAAATGTCCACAACACATTTAAATTCCAAAGGTGAAATCCATTTGCTTCATATGGATAACGGATATCCAAAGGGAGCCTTACTCTATAGATGTTCAGTGATAACAGATAATCTTAAAGCCGCTTACCAGATGGACGGGACCTCAGATCATAGAGGTCACAAAGGCGTGTGCATCAGCCTGCCGGCAGCGATGGTATTCACCTGTTCCTTTATCCCAGGTGGCCTGTCCTCACTCCACCAGGTAATCAGATGTCTTGACACACAGTATCCAAAACGAAAAAGGTAGGCGGGAATAGAATCGCTCCAGCTTCCAAGTGTACTCCTAAGAGCTTGTTCAACTCAGCAAGGAAGGATTAAAAAAAGGACTTCATGGTGCAATATTTTCCAAAAATTCAAAAGGATTTATTGTAAAAACACAGCAAAAAAGCCAAAATCAAAAAGTCCACATCCAATCCACAAATAGTAAAATAGACAAAATAGGCAAGGAAACAGCAACGTAACAAGGGTAAAAAAGGTTTCTAATGTTTCCGTATGCTAGTCAGAGAGCAAACATAGACTGCATCAATACATCAATATCCAATACGTGATGACGTTAGGAATCTTGGCTCCACCCGACGTGTTTCCCCAAAAATGGCATCAACTGGGAACGGATGCCATGCTGACCACGCGCTGACACCCACAGGGCTCCAGGCAAGATATCAATAGGCCACCCTCCTGTGCTGCAGAGATGCTGGGTCACCCAGAGGACTCACCACCCTTGGATCAGTACCGCTATGCTGCCGTGCTGCACCTGTGATGCTGTCCCACCGCTGCTGTGTCAGTCTGCTTCTTTTATCAGTGCTTCCTGTGTGAATTTCTCGTGCCAGTGTAATGCACCCTAGAGGCCAGAGACTCTCGCAAATTGGCCGTCAAACGTCTGTATGGAAGATAATGTGGGCTCTAAGGAAATGGCCGCCGGGTCGAAGATAGAGGGCCGCCGAACAGCAATAAATACATACAGCGTGGATCATTACAAACATGGCCGCCGATCAGTCGATAGAGGCCAGAGGGTGTGGAACTACAAGAAAATGGTGCCGAAACCACAGGAAGATGGCCGCCGGGCAGTCACTAGAGGCATGGACCACCGCAAAATGGCCACCGACAGCATGGAGGGGGAAGAAGCACACACACAGGTAAGCAGAAATGACATCTTTTTAAATGTTAGTTACAGCCAGCCCCGCTCCAGTGGAACCCCCTAGGTGACACCCAGCAACCTTAGCTAGAAGCCCAGGGAGGAGGGAAGGGCAAGGAGAGAGAGAAGAAAGGGGCCACAACCACTTACTTGGTCTCTCCAGGAATGTCCAGCCAAATCGCCCAGCCAAGGCAGGGGAGTTTACTTACCTATCCTGCATGTATCATGCTGGAAGACATTCCAAACAGATCGTCTGCGCACGGAAGGTGACTGTTGGCCAGGCATGCTGTGATTGGACCCAAGGGGACGATCATATGTATGCCCTGGAGTGCGACGCTCACCGGACAGGCTGCTGCGACTCGGCCGTAAGGTCAGCCGAAGCTGAGCAGTCCGATGCAAGCCTTGGAGCGTAAGCTCACCGGCCAGGCTGCTGCGACTCGGCCGTAAGGTCAGCCGAAGCTGAGCGTTCCGATGCAGGCCCTGGAGCGTAGGCTCACCGGCCACCCGTGGAGCGACGGGCATGTAGTGGAAAACCCAGCGCGTAGCTAGGGTCGGCACACGCTCGATGGCCGAAACTGGGGAGACTACAAGGATCGAGGATCCAGCCTGTCACCCAGTCGGCAATTGATCGAAGATTGCAGGAAACAAAAAAAATAAAAAAATGTAGCAAAAATATATATTTTTCCCCCGGACCAATGGGCCCGAAGGGAGCCATGTCCTACTCCTTGCTAGACAGAAAAAAAAATTATCTGCGAGATGCAGACTGAGGGGATATACCCAGAGGGTCGGCCCCCTGGGCGGTACTGTAGAAGGTGTGATGCAACACTTTTTACAAGTTTTCTGCCTAGTCACTCCTAATTAACGGATAATACCCACTTTGTCAATAGAGAAGCTGTGTCGGTCCATGGACGAAAGAGTAAATATGTTTTTGTATTGGCTTAAAAAGTGTTAGCTGGATTTAGACTTTAATTTGTCCAACACCTCTTTACAAGTTGATAATGCTGCTGTTCAAGGGTGGATAGTGCTACTCCACAGATAAGCATTACAACCCTAGGACAGGAAGTGTGTTATTGGCCTGATCACCAGATTAAAAAGGGAAAGAAAATAAAAGATTTGAAAAGGAAAATAAATGCACCTGCTACAGTTCCTGGTAAGGACTAGTAAACTGCAATATTTTTATTCAAGTTTAAAATGCTTTAAACAAAAAAATCACCACACAACATAAGCGTTTTTCATGAACATTTAATAAAACAATTGAAAATATATTTCCATTCCAGAAGACCCAGGATAGAATTCAAGAGCTCAACAGTTTTAAAATGATCCAGTAGATAGGAAGACGTGAGAAATGCCATGTTATGTAAAACAGACTTGAAACTACTTGTTAGGGTTGTCCCGATACCACTTTTTTAAGACAGAGTACAAGTACCGATACTTTTTCTCAAGTACTCGCCGATACCGAATACCGAAACTTTTTTTTAATCTCATGTGTCAGTATTTTTTTTTTTTACTATTTTTTTTTACTATTTTTTCTATTTATTTATTTTTTACAATGCTTTTTTTTTAAGGGGGGGGGGGGGGGGTGGACAGTGTCAGTGTGTGTGTTTTCTTTTATTTATTATTTTTTACAATTAATTTTTATTTTATTATTTATTGAATTTTTTTTTTTTTTATCAGCCCTGTTGGGGGGGCTTTGGTGAGATATCAGGGGTCTTAACAGACCTCTGACATCTCCCATTTGAGACAGGGAAAGGGACACAGATTCCCCAGTCTCTTTCTCAGCAGCCTCAGCTGCGCTGAAAATGAATGGAGAGAAGACAGCGGCTCCTCTCCATTCATAAACTGAAACATTGTAAACACAGTTTACGATGTTTCAGTTCTGTGAATGAACAGAGTCAGTGATGACTCTGTACATTCCGACAAGTAAGGAGCCGGATTTACCGGCTCCTACCTCCGCTCTCCATCCTGAGATACCGAGGGGGTGGAGGAGGAGCACAGAGGGGGATGGCAGCACGGAGGGGGACACAGAGGGGGGCGGCAGCATGAAGGGGAACGGCGGCATTGAGGGGGACACGGAGGGGGACAGCAGCATGAAGGGGAACAGCGGCATTGAGGGGGACGGCAGCATGAAGGGGAACGGCAGCATGAAGGTGAAGGGGAACAGCGGCATGGAGGGGAACATGGAGGGAGAGAGACAGCAGCAAAACGGAGGGGGCTGGAAGAGTATACGGGGACAATCAGCGGTGATCGTGTGTGGGGGAGTTACAAGCACCGATCACCGCTGACTTTAAAGCAACTGAGAGAAGCGGAGAAACAGCTGTAAATCTTTTAAATCTATACAGCGGTGATCGGTGCTTGTAACTCCCCCACACACGATCACCGCTGACTGTCCAGGTATCGGATCAGGCATCGGGAACATTTGCCCGAGTACAAGTACTCAGGCAAATGCTCGGTATCGATACCGATACTAGTATCGGGACAACCCTACTACTTGTCCATACAATATGGCTGATATATGAAAAAACAACCAAAAATGTTTGATAGAAAGGACATCTGCATTCACAGTTCTTCACAAAAAGTTAACAATGATTGTCAAAACATATATACAGTACACATGAAAATACATAACATACAAGGCACATAATGTGACAAGACAAAAGTCTATCCTCAGTTAAAATGTAAAAAAAAAAAAAAACTGTGATATCAAATTTTTTAAGAAAAACAGTCAGGACAGAGAATATTTGTTAGATGTGCAAGGTCCTGAGGCTGCACATCACTGTTATAATAAAATAGTAAAATTCGCTATATACCAATACACATGCTGTGCTTGGCCCCTATACTGCTCATCAGTGGAGCTTAAAATCCGATTTACTCAGAGGGGCAGATTTGTGGTCCCAGTTAGGCGCAGAATAAAAGACTAACATACTTTTACTGATGTTTTGTCACCTATTAAACAGCAACCTGAGCTAAAAATGAATCATATGGGTTGTGTGCAGATTAGCAGACTATGTTAAAAAAAAATCCTTAAATTTTTAACAGACCATAAAAATCAGTTTTGAACGATGGGGAAAAAAAGAGAAGGTAAAGGGAAAAAAAAAAAAATCTGAGCTTTTCCAGGAAAAAGGTGAACCCTTTCTAGCTATTTCTAATTTGATAACCAAGAACCTAGAGCTGTGAACACCAAACCTAGCCTGAAGGTGAAACAGTATTTCAGCTGATTTCATAGACAGGCATGAGCCAGCAAGGGCATTCTGAGAAATCATGGACTTAGAGAGTTATAACAACCTCCCAAAGAAATAACAGGTGTTAGTAAAATTTGCTACATTTACATTACAGCAAAAGTTAGACACTGGGTTTGATCCAAGTTTGACATATACAATTTAAACAAGGTAAAACAAAAAACACATTTCCTAACATTCGACATCCTGCAAATGAAAGTTTTAACCTTAAAGTCCTCATCTGCCTTGGCCCTCTCCACCTGTCTCCACGCACAGGGTGAAAGCAACGGGACTAGATTTTCTTGCTCCAATGTAAACCATATCAGAAAAATAGGTGTCATGGATTTATGTAATTTTCCAGTCACATACTATATATTAGGGCTGTGGAAATTAACTATTAATTCCTCGATTAATTGTTTTGATTGATCAAAATTCTTTGGGCTTGCCGTGTCTATCTGAAGGTCTCCTTTGTTGTGCCTTCATATCTGCATGCCGGCGGGACCTTACTATCTGCCACACGCAAGGGCTGTTACACTTCCCTCTATCACTTCCCTCTATCAACCTGGGATTCTACAGCCATCCACTGGGAGTTGTGATAGATCCCTTCACGGGACATCTACATGCCGATGGACTGATGTTAGCCCCTTCTCATCTGGATTCAGCAGTGGTATCGTTGTAGCTAAGTATGATACTGGTATAAAAATGTGTACATGTTTTTATGACTGCTTTTGCTACCGTTTGGTATTACTCGCACCATTTTTACAGTTTATGTAGCTACATTGATTTTATCTCCAGTGCAATATTTATTTTGTTACCTACTTGAAGACTATAAAAGTTTTAATGCTATTCCCATCGAGTGCTGCCTTTGTGTGTTTTTTGTATCCTGCTATCCATTTTTCCAGTTGTTGGTAGCTGCACTGGGAATCGGCCTAAAAGGAGATAAGCTAAAAGTAGTTGGATCTATGTGCGTTATAATTAATCAAAATTAGTCGATTAATCGACTAAAAAAAAAATCGATTAATCGAACACGAAAATTTTAATCAGTAACAGCATATATATATATATATATATATATATATATATATATATATATATATATATTTTACCTGCCCTGTGCAATAGTTTTGCAAAGAGCAGCCTCAATCCGCTTCTTTGGCACTCCTGGCTCCTCTTCATGACCAGTGCACCCAAATGGCAAGCAGCTTGCTATGGGGGCACTGGTGCATGCTCACTCCTGAGCCCCACTCCATTAAGACACCGCCCTCACCCCTCGTTTTCTCATTGGCTTACTGGATGTGATTGAAAGCAGTGGGAGCCGTCTCAGACAATGAGGAGAAAGAGTTCCAGTACAGCCAAGGCTCTCGTACACATCGCTGGATCAAGAGGGGCTCAGGTGAGTATTAGGGGGGCTGTGGAGGGAGCAGCACACAGAAGTTTTTTTTACCTTCGTGGATAGATTGCATGAAGGTAAAAAAACTTCAGCCTTTACCTCTGTACTTATTTATATATGCTGGTGACAATACAGGCTTATTAGGCAAGACATAATTAGTACAATAACGAAGTGCAAAGCGCAGTAACCCACAGCAATGAAATACATTGCTCATAATGTTTAAAACCACAGTTAAATAGATCGAATTGCTGTAGGTTACTGTACTTTGCATAGTCACTGCACTGTATTAAATGAGCCTGTTAATATTTTGATAAGAAACAGAACAGTCTTTAATTGAGAAATGGTAAAAATATAGCATTCAATAGAAAATAAATCAATATTTAGCAGTGGTAACTATAGTTAAAAGAGCAGTATGGTCCATGGTTTATTTTAGCCATACTTCTCACCTGGATCACAAGAGTGCACTTAATTGTGCTCTTCTGTGATCCAGAATCAGCGGACAGTGGGATAAAGCCTGCTGTCATTACAGAGCCGCTAATAATGTCAGGATCACAATAATGTCAAGATCCACCCAGATGCCCGACTGTCGAGCCGCTCCCACCCTCTTCCTAGCCAGGCATGCCAGTGAGCACTGGAGGGGCAGAGCAGAGCTCAGAGGACTGAGAATGAGTGATCAGCGGTCATGTCATCATTCAGTTCTCGTTAGTGTTAGAACCATTGGAGGGCAGCTGCATCTATATGGGCGAGTATGTACCGTATTTTTCGGACCATAAGGCGCACCGGGTTATAAGGCGCAACAACAATGATCGACTGGTAACGGGTTTATGTTCGTACATAAGACGCACCGGGTTATAAGGCGCATTAAATGAAACAAAACTCTGATAAGTCTGATAAGTCAAACTTTATTCAACTCTTTCACAATAACAATAACTCTCAACATTGTTCAGTTATATAAAATACAAAACAATACACTCACTTTTTCAGTTTATTCCTCTACCTCAAATCCATCAAATTCTTCATCTTCGGTGTCTGAGTTTAACAGTTGGGCGATTTCGGCATCAAGCATGCCCGGATCCCTCTCGTCGTTATCATCGTTATCATTATCCGAGTCAGTCTCGTTGCTGTTACCTAGCTGTTCGGTGATGATTCCGACCTTCCTGAAAGCTCGGATGACACTGGAGACTGATACCTTCGCCCAGGCATCCACGATCCACTGGCAGATAGTGGCGTAACTCGCCCGGCGTTGCCTTCCTGTCTTGGTGAATGTGTGTTCGCCTTCTGTCATCCAATGCTCCCACGCAGCTCGCAATTTAACTTTAAACGACCTGTTGACACCAATATCTAGCGGCTGGAGTTCTTTGGTTAATCCACCCGGAATGACGGCAAGCGACGAATTTGTTTTCTTCACTTGGGCTTTGACAGAATCGGTCAGATGGGCGCGCATGGAGTCGTAGATCAATAGGGACGGAGATTGGTGGAAAAAGCCATTCGGTCGCTTGACGTAAACCTCTCTAAGCCACTCACTCATCTTCTCCTCGTCCATCCAGCCCTTTGGGTTAGCCTTAATGATGACGCCAACCGGAAACTTTTCTTTTGGCAAAGTCTTCCTCTTGAAAATGACCATGGGTGGCAGTTTCTGGCCATTAGCCTGGCAACCGAGAACGACAGTGAAGGACGACTTCTCGTTTCCTGTAGTGCGAATAGATACCGTACTGGTCCCTGTTTTCTCAACAGTACGGTTTACAGGGATATCAAACGTGAGGGGGACCTCGTCCATGTTGGTGATGTGTTCTGGCCGAATCTTCTTATCGTTGATCTTGTTCGTGCAGTAGGTGCGGAAAATGGCCAGCTTTTCTTTGTAATCCTTTGGCAGTTGCTGCGAGACAGTAGTTCTTGTGCGGATGGAGAGATTACGCCTTTTCATAAAACGGAAGCACCAAGAAGGACCTCCTCGAAAGTCGTTGATCTTCATGTCGCTTGCTATCGCTGTTGCTTTGAGTCGAATAGAGACAGTAGAGACACTTCTACCTGCGGTTCTCTGTTCAATAACCCACTGTTCGATTTTGTCCTCCAACTGTGGCCACCTCGCTTTGTGCCCTCGGAAACTGTTTGGTCTTCTTTACCTGGCGCAGGGCGTCTTCTTGCTTCCTCCACTTCCATACCATAGATTCATTAATGTTGAATTCTCTCGCAGCTGCTCTATTTCCATGTTGTACTGCGTGACTGACAGCGTTGAGTTTGAAATCCGCTTCGTAAGCATGTCTCTTACCAGGAGCCATTTTTGGGGCAGCGGGTATAGAAAATGAACGAATGAATGTGCACACCTCTACACACACCTCCTGACTACGATGGCCATACCTCCCGACTACGATGGCCGTACCTCCCGACTACGATGGCCGTACCTCCCGACTACGATGGCCGTACCTCCCGACTACGATGGCCGTACCTCCCGACTACGATGGCCGTACCTCCCGACTACGATGGCCGTACCTCCCGACTACGATGGCCGTACCTCCCGACTACGATGGCCGTACCTCCCGACTACGAATCCATCCATACATTAGGCGCACTGGCGATTTTTGAGAAAGTAAAAGGATTTTAAGTGCGCCTTATGGTCCGAAAAATACGGTAGAGGTTTTTTTTTTTTTTTTTTTTAATGTAACCCACCCTTCTTTCATATTCATAAATATTTGTCAGTCAAATGAAGAACTCAAAAGGTTATCCTAGTGTTTAGATATCTATGGGTGCCTAATGCAGTCCCTAACCACAATATATAATGGAGCAATGCAAAAAGCAATAACAGCTGCCAGGGTCCACGAATCTGCTCTCACTTGAATTATGTAAACAAATAAATGAGCATCTGCCACCTATATTTGGGGTGACATGGCGGGGGGGGGGCTGGTATACTAAGAAACAGGTTCTGTAATTCTTCATTAATAAAATACACCAACATTGCCTCAATACAAGTTAAACAGTTAAAAACTACATTTAAAGTTTTACTATATTTATTAAGCATTAATATTTAATGCAACTCTCCTTTATTAAATACGTTTTTTCTTATCAGCATTATCACAGGGCTTTAGTTTGTGAATGTAAGTAGAGCGAGGAGGTGGAAGTACAACACTGGACCAGTTTTAATAGTAGAAACTGTTCCAGTATGGCTGAGAGCTTGAAACATGATTGCTGTTGGCCCTCAGTGTAGCTTAGACATCAGTATTCAAGTAATAAAATGCTTGATTATTAAAAGGGGAACTGTAAAAAAAAAAAAAAAATTCTACAGTGGTTTTAAACCCCTACATATAACTGAAATGACTAGCCTTGAATGATATACAGATCTGAAACAAATCCTCCTACATAAGTTGTACCTGTTCATCTGCAGCGATCTCTTCTCTACAGCCTCCTAAACCACACATTTTACACAGCATCTCTAAGTTCTAGCATGCTGGGGGGGGGGGTGGGGATTTGTAGTCACACACTGCACAACATAGAGCAGGGAGATGACCGTAACCTGAGACTTGAGTGGAGGGAACAGACACACCCCTCTCCACACAAATTCATAGGTAAAAAAAAAAAAAAAAAAGAAGAAGCATAGCTGAGGCTGTCAATTGCAGGCTGTGCGCTGGAGCTCCCCCCATCCCTGTCTTCCTCTTGGACTTGGCATTAGCTGCCAGAAAAACTCATACAGATCGTGGAGCAGGCAGGCAGCAGACAGAAATCACACTCAGGCTCTGTTCACATATGCTGCTATCGCGGCACAGCATGGGGTCCGGTGCGTGTCTTTTCACCAATTCAGGTGCAAACTTTTGCCTGAATTCGCACCTGAAATGAGAAAGCGGACCACTGCCACCCCAGAGCTGTGTGAACCGGCTCCATTGAGAGCAGGTCACTCTCCTGTCATGCGAATTTGATGCAGGGATTCAATTTATCCAGTTTGCATATGTGTGAACCCAGCCCAAGTGCTCTGGATTGAGGTACACTATAAGAGGACATGCTTTGCTGATTTTTCACGTCAGAGGTTTACACCCACTTTAGGGCTTATAAAAATGTAAATCATCAATGTGCCTGGAGATGGGTTTTAAGTCTTCTCATATACTAACAATATCTCCTCCCACATTCATAGTATAGTATTTTTTTCAAAATTTTCTCCAACACCACTAAAATCTATTTTCCAGATTTTCTGGTGGCAAAACATTTGTGGGTATATACCGTGTGTCTCCCTGTTGATTCGTTTAGAAAGGAAATTGAGCTTTATTAAATGGCAGTTATGATGGAACATGAGCAGTATACACAGAAGCCTTTAAAGGACATTATTTGTTCTATTTTCTTCCTTCAGAGCCCATTAAAGTCTCTTTATAAAGGTGGGAGGTGTAATCCTGCCTTCTGTGCAATCCCATGCTACACGTAGCAGAGACGCAGAAACCTGTTTAGTGTGTAAAACCACTACTCTTAAAAACACCCTTCTGATCCTGAGAAGAGATGGAACACAAAATATTATTAGTGGTCCCTGTGGATAGGTCTGGCTAACCGTGTAATAGTAGAAAAATTCACACATTATTGCTGTACAGCAGTAAAATATGGTGTTAAAAAGCTGCAGTTCTGATACAAGTAGAATGTTCTAATATTCTTTCCGTTCCCACAAAAACCATCATTACCTTTTATTTGGCTTGAATACAAGCTACAGGAAATAGTAAAAATTATTTACACTTAAATGTACAACATATCCCGCTATCTGTACTATATTATGAGAACACACAAGGATATGTTGAAAGCTTTTGTTCATTTTGATGGCCTGATACAATGGTTTCCAGTAACAGTGTACACAGCATGTAGTGCTTCCTCTGAACAGAAGCGTATGATTGCTGCCGTTCTGTTCTTTGTGCAATTCCATTTAGTCCACACATAATAGAGCTCTGCCAAAAGCATCACCTTGCATTTGATCTCTGTGCATAAAAGTCGTCAATGCTATTTGTCAGCTGTCTGGTGAACAGTTTGTATATCTTGCCACAGTATGTGTGCACAGTTTTCTGCAATTCCAGTTCTAAAGGATATAATAAAGAGCGGATGAGGTCATCTCCAAAGGAAAACTATGGGGAGAAAAAAATAAATAAAATTACTAACGTGAATCAAATAAAATAACGCACATATGATCATATTTGCATAACCCAAAAGCATTCTGTAACACGGCTATAGATATACTGCATGAATCTACCTTGAGCATTTGGATTCTCTTATGGGATGCAGTATTCGTCAAGAGGACTAGAAAGCAAACTT
Source organism: Rana muscosa (assembly GCA_029206835.1). Taxonomy (NCBI): domain Eukaryota; kingdom Metazoa; phylum Chordata; class Amphibia; order Anura; family Ranidae; genus Rana; species Rana muscosa. The sequence continues at coordinate 740,225,293 of CM055118.1, forward strand.
CTGACAAGCATTCCCTCTCAGTATAATCATTTTTTATATTATCTTTCTATGCTGGCATGCTGAGACAGGAGCTGGTGTCTATCTGAAGAAGCAAGATAATGTGCAAGGTTTACTTAAAAAATATCTTGCAAAACTTGTATATCCTACATACATTAGTACACATGGGAGTTCAAGATATGCTTGTGCATTGCCTTTACTATATCCGTGTCATGAATTCAGCGTGACTGCCACAGCAGAATGGAAGCAAAGCACACAATCTTACCTCACCTTATCACTAAAGTTAACCATGGATGGATCACATTTTGGCAGATTTTTGCCACATCAGCTGAAATTTGAGCTGTTGGTGACCCTGCAAACAACATCCGACTCAACAAAAGTTGATTAGACTGAGTCGGTGGAAGATTCCTGGTAATGATGATGTTGAAGTAGATTGATTCTCGCTTGTGCAACCCACGTGATGAACTAGAGAAGATCGATCTGTGTATGGCTATTTTAACCACTTAAAGACCAGGCCTTTTTCTGATATTTGTTGTTTACAAGAAAAAAATAGGATTTTTATAACAGCTTACCTGTAAAATCCTTTTCTTGGAGTACATCACGGGACACAGAGCGACATAGTCATTACTAATGGGTTATATAGATACCGTCAGGTGCTGGCACTGGCAACTTCCAAAACCGGAAGTACCCTCCCCTATATAAGCCCCTCCCATCCGGGAGCACCTCAGTTTTGTAGCAAAGCAATAAGTGTCCCCAAAGAGGGGCGGGAGCTCTGTGTCCCGTGATGTACTCCAAGAAAAAGATTTTACAGGTAAGCTGTTATAAAAATCCTATTTTCTTTCTCGTACATCACGGGACACAGAGCGACATAGTCATTACTAATGGGATGTCCTAAAGCAATGCCCAATGAGGGGGGGATACACCATATATAAGCTGAGCGCTATCAGACATGAGGATCTTTTGCGGCCTGCAACACACTGCGCCCAAAGGCGACATCCTCCTGACTTCTAACGTCCACCTGGTAGAACCTAGTAAACGTGTGAACTGAAGACCATGTTGCGGCCTTACAGATTTGAGCCAGGGAGGCCTGGTGATGCACTGCCCATGAAGTTCCAACTGCTCTCGTGGAGTGCGCTCTAACTTTGAACGGAGGCGGTCTCCTTCTCAAGCCATAGACTTGTATTATGACCTGTCGAATCCACTTGGCTAAAGTAGATTTTGACGCTGCCTGACCCTTTCTGGGGCCTTCCGGCAGAATAAACAAAGTATCCGTTCTGCGAACCTGAGCAGTGGCTTTTAGATAAGCTTTAACTGCTCTTACTACATCCAAAGAATGCAATTTTTCCTCTACCGAAGTAGGTTTGGGGAAAAAAGAAGGAAGAACCACATCTTGGTTCAAATGAAACCTCGATACCACCTTAGGAAGAAAGGCTGGATGAGGGCGTAACACTACTCTATCCTTATGGATAACCAGATATGGCTCCTTACAGGACATAGCTGCTAATTCCGACACTCTTTTAGCCGAACAAATGGCTACTAGAAAAATCAATTTCCTGGTGAGAAGCACCAAAGAAATATGCTGTAATGGTTCAAATGGTTGTTTCTGTAGAACCGACAGAACCAAGTTTAGATCCCATGGACATATGGGAATATTAACCGGAGGACTAATACGCATCACTCCTTGTATAAAGGCTTTGACTAGTGAATGCGAAGCCAAGGGCCTTTGAAAAAATATTGACAAGGCCGAAATCTGACCCTTGATAGTACTCAAGGCAAGCTTCCTATCTACAGCCCATTGTAGGAAGTCCAGAATCCTACCTATTACGTATTTACGTGGATGCCATTTCTTGGCCTCACACCAGGCGATGTACGCCTTCCAGATTCTATAGTAGATCTGCCTGGATACCGGCTTCCTGGCATTGATCATGGTAGATACCACAGCATTAGAGAGCCCTCTCTTTTTTAGAATGTGGGCTTCAATAGCCAGGCCGTCAAACCTAGGGCTGGTAAGGAAGGGTGGTATATCGGTCCTTGCGAAAGCAGGTCCGGACGATGTGGGAGGGTCCAAGGACTCCCCACAGACATCTTTACAATCTCCGCGTACCATGCTCTTCGGGGCCACGCTGGAGCCACCAGAATCACTGGTTTCTTTTCTACCCTGATTCTGCGGAGTAATCGAGGTAACAATTGTGGCGGTGGGAATGCATATATCAGCTTGAACTGATCCCAAGGGAACACTAGGGCATCCGAGCCGCAAGCTAGGGGATCCCTTGTCCAAGAGACAAACCTGTCCACTTTTGTGTTGAATCTGGATGCTAGCAGATCTACATCCGGTGTTCCCCACCGCTGACATATTGTCCGGAAAACCTCGGGATGAAGGGACCATTCCCCTGGGCATAATTGTTGGCGACTTAGAAAGTCCGCCTTCCAATTCTCCACTCCTGGAATGAATACCGCAGATATGGCTGGGACATATCTTTCTGCCCATCTCAGGATGTAATTTACTTCCCTCTGGGCTGCACGACTCCTGGTGCCCCCCTGATGATTGATATATGCCACTGCTGTGGCATTGTCTGATTGAATTCTGACAGGGGACCCTTGGAGTTTGGATGTCCATGCTACTAGGGCATACCGGGCTGCTCGTATCTCTAAGAGATTGATGGGCAGGGCCTTTTCCGCATCCGACCATCTGCCCTGGAGAGACCATTGTTCCAGTACTGCTCCCCAGCCTATAAGGCTGGCATCTGTAGTGACCACCTTCCAGGAAATCGGACTGAAGGATTTCCCTCTTTCCAGATTCTGGGGAACCAACCACCAGCGGAGGCTCTTGCGAACGGAAGGGGACAAGGACATTGGTAAGTCCAGAGCCTGAACTTTTTTGTTCCAGGCTGACAGTATGGCCCTTTGCAACTTCCTTGAATGGAATTGACCGTAGGGTACTGCTTCGAATGATGCCACCATTTTTCCCAGCAGCCTCATGCACAGGCGTATGGATGGCTGTCTTTTTGAACCCACTAAGTGGATCAAATCTCTCAAAGACGACCCCTTTTCTTGAGGCAAGAAAATTTTTCTCTGGTCTGAATCCAGCCTTAGCCCCAAGTATTCCAGACTTTTGACTGGTTTTAGGGCTGACTTGTCTCGGTTGATAATCCAACCGTGATATTCCAGATACTTGATTGTCTCGTGAACAACCACTTCTAGTTTTTCCACTGAGTGGTCTATCAGCAACAAGTCGTCTAGATATGCCATTATCGTTACACCTCGCGTTCTTAGATTGGCCAATAATGGGGCCAGAATTTTTGTGAACACTCTTGGTGCTGTGGCCAGACCGAAGGGTAAGGCTCTGAACTGAAAATGGCGCCCTTCTACCGCAAAGCGTAGAAATTTTTGGTGGGCTGGAAAGATGGGAATGTGCAAATAAGCATCTTTGATGTCGATCGAGGCTAACCATTCCTCCCCTTGTAGGGCAGTGGCTACCGATCGGATCGACTCCATCCGGAAAGTCCTGATATGTAGGAATTTGTTTAGCCCTTTTAGATTTAATATGGGCCTCACGTCCCCGTTTGGCTTCGGAACTGTAAAGAGGTTTGAGTAAAACCCGAACCCCCATTCTTCCAGGGGAACCTCTATAATTACTGCTTGGAGCAATAATTGTTCCAGTGCCAACAGGAGGGATCCTCTCTTCTGGGGATCCCTTGGCACGTTTGACCTTATAAAGCGGGAAGGAGGGGAGTTTTTTAACTCCAATTTGTATCCCAGATTTACTGCGGAGAGCACCCATCTGTCTCGGATCGTGTCCCGCCAGGTCTCTGTGAACAACTGAAGTCTTCCCCCCACCCGATTGAGTGGGGGCAACCCTTCATGCATTTGACTTTGGGGGAGGTTTTGTACCTCTCCTGCTCCAGGGCTTCTTGTTACCCTGCAACTGTCCCTGATTTTTACCTCCGGGATTTGACCGAGGAGGCCGTCGGAACTGTTTCACAGCCGATGCCCTAGGGACTGGAGAAGCCGGCCTTTTAAAAGAGGGACCTCTAACTCTATTTTTAACCGGCAAAAGTGTACTTTTACCGCTGGAAATTCTCTGGATATACTTGTCCAGGTCTTCCCCAAATAAGCGCTCACCATGAAATGGGAAGCTGACCAGCAATTTTTTACAGGGAGCTTCAGCAGACCAGTTTTTGAGCCATAGAAGCCTGCGCATATGTACTACAGACAGCGTAAGGCGGGAGGCCTGATGGATTGAATCCTTTATGGCGTCCACCGCAAAGCATAAGGCTCTAGGTAGATCAGCTAGGGCAAGAGCCTGCTGATCTGGCAAGTCCCTTAAGACCTGTTTCAACTGATCCTTCACTGCTTGGCAGACCCCAATAGCTGCCACTGCTGGTTGTGTTACCAATCCTGCTGTAGAAAAAGCAGATTTTAATAAGGACTCCAATTTTTTATCTATTGGGTCCTTGAACATTTGGACATTATCCACCGGACATGTCAGTGATTTATTCACACAAGAGATGGCTGCGTCCACTATAGGGACCTTCCATTTTCTGATGAACTTATCCTCCATGGGATAGACCACCGGAAATCTCTTAGGGGGAGTAAATATTTTGTCAGGATGCTCCCAATCCTGGTAAATGAGCCCTTCCAGTAAAGGATGGATCGGAAAGGAACAAACAGTCTGGGGAGCTTTTAGCGACCCCAACGAGGAGACAGAAGTGGATGATGGCTCCGCAAGTGGCATTTTAAATGCTGCTCGGACCATATTAGTCAGGGACTGAACCCATAACCTTTCAGCATGTGATGCTGAGAATGGCTCTTCCACTGTTGACTCCTCTACAACCGAATCGACCTCATCCTGATCCCCTTCAGGTAGGTCGATCCCTGTATGGGACTGTTGCTCTGTTAACAGGCACTCTGAGGGAGGAGACGGAGATCGGGCGCTTTTCTCCTGTGACAGGGAAGCCGCGATCAATGCTGACAATCTCTCTTCCAGCCCTCCCAGAGCTGAGGAAAAAACCTCCTCTGTTACATACACAGGAGCAGGTGAACTGAGGACAGCCACAGTACCAGGTACTCCTGAGGGTGCTCTACGGTCATTAACCTCTGATTCTTCAGGGGAGACTGGTGCAGCCAAAGCATGCCCAAGATCCTCAGAGCCCGATGGAGACCCCCTATTCCTCCTGGAATTTCTAGTCGGAGTTTTTAGACGGCATATTCCTAAGCCACAAAGCTGAGCTATTCCAGCCGAAATACACCAGTTACTGACAATAGTCTAGCATAAATGCTGCTATAAGAAACAGTTGGTGTCTACTAATGTGCCTTTCTAGGGGATGCCTGTATCAACCGCTTGCTGTATGCCCTTTTTTAAATGTTGCCAGCTCTGTCTCTGCACTTCATAGCCAGCTCACCACACAATATTGTGATTTTTATCATGCTGGGACGCCCGCACATGCGCAGAAGCGCTGCGGCGCGCACAGAGCGTCATCCCCCAGGCTCCGCCCCCTTTTCCGGCTCACCTCTATCTATAGAGGCGCGTGCACGCGCACGCGCGCGGCCACGTGCGCCTTTGGCGCTAATTTCGAAAAAATGGAAACTAGGGACAAGAGCCAGGGCCCCTCTTTGCCGCAGGCCGGGGGATGGAAGAGCATTGCAACATGGCAGAGGAAGCAGTTTCCCATGAGAGAACTCACCATCTGCCTGGACTTGCTCTGCTGAGAAGAAACTAGTCCACATGACAAGAAAACATTCCACAGCGGCCTCTAGTGGACAAACACAGGTACCGCAGTCTAATATATTAAATATATATATAAAAAAAAATATTTTTTTTTTTTTTCTTGACCACCATTAAAAATTATTACATTTTTTTAGTAGTTACAGGCATGCACAGAATTTTGCGGGAATACCATTAGGTAACAGACAGAAAGACAAATTAGGCTTGGGGGTCCCCCAATAGAACCAAGTTCCTGGGGGCCCCCACTTACCTGTTCCCCGCCGCAGGACTTTGTTTGGTCCACAAAAGCCCAAACTTCACCTATCACGGCAGGCATTGTAATCAAACCTTCAGGGACCGGGTTCCCAAGGATTCCACTCCCCTGGACCTGTATAGCACCCTGCACAGAAAACATCTTGGTCGTGGGTATGACCAGAGCTCTGGATCCCAGGGTCCAGCTCTCCTAAGAGAAGCATTACAGGCAAAACCTTGCTCTTCTCTGCAAGGCCCGGGTACCGACCGTTTAGCTATGAAGCTTTTTTGGTCGGATCCGGAATAGCTTACTGAGGCCCAAAAGAACCTGTACGCAAGCTCAGTGAAAAACACATGTTTCTTCTTGGCCAACACCTTAGACACTGGCAAAAAACTGAGGTGCTCCCGGATGGGAGGGGCTTATATAGGGGAGGGTACTTCCGGTTTTGGAAGTTGCCAGTGCCAGCACCTGACGGTATCTATGTAACCCATTAGTAATGACTATGTCGCTCTGTGTCCCGTGATGTACGAGAAAGAAATCTGCATTTTTTGCTAGAAAATTACTTGGAACCCCCCAATTATTTTATATATATATATATATATATATATATATATATATATATATATATATATATATATATATATATATACACATACACACACACACACACACACACACACACACATATATACATACACACACACTAGAGCTGCACGATTAATCGTATGAGAATCGCGATCTCGATTCACCCCCCCCCCGCGATCTCGATCCTGGATTACCGCGATTTTTAGTATTGGGCAGATAAGCAGGGACGGATCGGCACACACGTGATCCGCGCCGCGGGACGGCAGAGCGGTAAAACACACATTGAAACTGTCTCTGCTCTGCTCGCACACAGCCCCGCCTCCTCCTAACCCCACGCTGTGATAGACAGAATGCGGGTCCAATGCTGGGATGTGTTCTGTCTATCACAGCGCGGGGTTAGGAGGAGGCGGGGCTGTGTGCGAGCAGAGCGGAGACCTTTTCAACATAAGGGGCGATGAGTTACTAGCAGAAAATGCGTGCTGCCGTCCGTCCTCCCTTCTCCCCCCCCCCACATACCACACTTGGCTGGCTCTGTCTTCGGGACACTCCCCCCCCCCCCTCCTGCCGAGTCTGTCTCCTGTCCCTGCCGCCTATGTTCACAGTGAGAGGGGAGAGCTGTTCTCTTCCCATCTCAGCTGTGACAGGAGTTCTAGCACAGTGCTAGTGCTTGGACTCCTGTTTTTGGAAGTGAGAGGGTCAACAAAGAGAACCTGTCTCCTCCAATTGCTATCACACAGGGAATAGTTTTCTCCTGTGTGATAGCAATTAAGTGAAAAAAAATGATAAAAAAAAATAAAAAATTATTAAATTAATAAAATAAAGTAATTAAAAAGTAAAGAATAAGAAAAATATTAAAAATAAGAAAATTATACAAAAATAAAAAAAAGTAAACGACAAGCGAATAATTTTTTTTTTTTTAATTGACCATTTTAAAGAATCGTGATCTTTGTTTTAAGCAAAAGAATCGTGATTCTCATTTTTCCCAGAATCGTGCAGCTCTAACACACACACACACACACACACACACACATATATATATATTAGGGCCGAAACAACTAATCGATTAATCGACAACTAATCGATTATGAATTTAATTGATTACTATTTTCATAATCGATTAATCGGCCAGTAACATAATGGGGTTAAAAGAAAATGAGCCCTTTACAGTACAAAATGAGCAAATCGCTACTGTAAATATTACTTTCACTGTCCCACAGTAAAAAATGAACCCCTTACAGCGATTATTTGCTCTTTTTGTACTAATTTTTTTATTTTTTTTACACCATTATGTTATTAAACATCTCAGGCCTGGGTCACACCTCTGTTTTTTTGGTGCTTTTTGCAGAAACACACTACAGGTCATTTACATGGTTTCCTATGGGACACGTTCACATCCATGATTTTTTCAGCTGCTGCGTATTTGGAAATGGCAAGTACCGTATATACTCGAGTATAAGCCGAGTTTTTCAGCCCTTTTTTTAGGGCTGAAAGTATACCCCTCGGCTTATACTCGAGTCAGTACCTGAAAATCGTGAAATTCCGCTGCTGGCGTACATTGTTTAAATCTAGCGCCTTTCTCCCTGTCCCTTCCGCGATAGGCGTTTCCAGCAAACACTGTGTTGAGTGTTGCGCCCATCACGGAGGTCCTCTTGTCTGACGTCTGTGATTGGCGGAGCACTGAACACAGTGCCTGCTGGGAAACTGAGTCGGAGAATGAGAGGACCTCCGTGATAGGCGCAAACACTCAACACAGTGTTTGCTGGAAACGCCTATCACGGAAGGGACAGGGAGAACGGCGCGAGATTTGAACAATGGACGCCGGCCGCGGAATTACAAGATTTTCAGGTACGCTGACTAGGGCACAGGGAGGCTGCAATGGACACAGTAAGGGGGCACAGTGAGGTGACAATGGGCAGTGAGGTGGCACAGTGAGGTGGCACAGTGAGATGGCAATGGGCACAGTAAGGGGGCACAGTGAGGTGACAATGGGCAGTGAGGTGGCAATGTGCACAGTGAGGTGGCAGAGTGAGATGGCAATGGGCACATTTCCTCCCCTCGGCTTATACTCGAGTCAATACGTTTTCCCAGTTTTTTGTGGTAAAAGTGGGTACCTCGGCTTATACTCGGGTCGGCTTATACTCGAGTACATACGGTACTTTTTAAAAAAAACTTTTTATTACGAGTTTTACAGGTACAGGGTAAAGGTCGATGACAAAGTTTGCAAAGTACAGCAATTGCAAGTACTTTTAACGCAAAACGGTGCTATTTTGTTTTAATATACTTCAATAGAGAAGCTGCAGAAAAGCATGTAATAATGTGTTTTTGCAGCAATTTGTGTTTTTTAGTCTGCCCAACAAATTGGCTAAAAAAATAAAATGAAAAAATGCAAATCGCAGCAAAATTAGTTTTTTTTTTTTTTTTTTTACGGTTATTAACCGATTAATTGAAACAATAATCGGCCAACTAATCGATTATAAAAATAATCGTTAGTTGCAGCCCTAAATTATATAATTATATATATATATATATATATATATATATATATATATATATATATATATTTTAGCAGAGGCTGGCGACATGGACAGGGGCAGGGGCTGCCGAAATGGACAGGGGCTGCCGACATGGACAGGGGCAGGGGCTGCCGACATGGACAGGGGCAGGGGCTGCCGACATGGACAGGGGCAGGGGCAGCCGACATGGACAGGGGCAGCCGACATGGACAGGGGCAGCCGACATGGACAGGGGCTGCCGACATGGACAGGGGCTGCCGACATGGACAGGGGCTGCCGACATGGACAGGGGCTGCCGACATGGACAGGGGCTGCCGACATGGACAGGGGCTGCCGACATGGACAGGGGCTGCCGACATGGACAGGGGCTGCCGACATGGACAGGGGCTGCCGACATGGACAGGGGCTGCCGACATGGACAGGGGCTGCCGACATGGACAGGGGCAGCCGACATGGACAGGGGCAGCCGACATGGACAGGGGCAGCCGACATGGACAGGGGCAGCCGACATGGACAGGGGCAGCCGACATGGACAGGGGCAGCCGACATGGACAGGGGCAGCCGACATGGACAGGGACAGCCGACATGGACAGGGACAGCCGACATGGACAGGGACAGCCGACATGGACAGGGACAGCCGACATGGACAGGGACAGCCGACATGGACAGGGACAGCCGACATGGACAGGGACAGCCGACATGGACAGGGACAGCCGACATGGACAGGGACAGCCGACATGGACAGGGACAGCCGACATGGACAGGGACAGCCGACATGGACATTCACTTTATGCCACTTTATGGGGGACTCTATTTGTGCGGCCGTCGGAACTCATGGGGGCCTTTTTCGTGCAGGGGGCGGCTTTCTTGCAGTGGCGGGGGGGGATTTACCAGCGGCGGCGGGGGGCAGTGCCGGCAGTGGCGTTGCCTGATGTACGTTCGGACCATAAGACGCAGAGACATTTTCCCCCCATATTTTTTGGGGAAAAAAAGTGTGTCTTATGGTCCGAAAAATACGGTACCTGTTTAGAGTTAGAGGAACGCCCAGCTCTAGAATTATTGCGTGCGTGCATACGTATGTATGCGCGTATGTATAAGGTGAAAAAAGTTACCTGAACCCGATCTTTCCAACGACGAGACTGAGCCCAGCCGCTGTATCGTGTCCTCATTGGAAAGATTGATGGCAACAGCAGACATTGGCTCCCACTGCTGTCAATTAAATCCAATGACATGGGAGTCGGGGCCGAGTCCTGCTGTCTGTGTTAAGAGACGCCACAGCAGAACTCAGGAGTGCGCACACATGGGCACCCCCTTGGAATGCGGGTCACCGAGGGGACACTCAATGCAGAAGAGCCAAGAGCACCGCTGGAGGACCCCAAAAGCAGAGGATCGGGGCCACTCTTGCACAGAGGAGGTAAGTATACCATGTTTGTTATTTACCACATAAGGACCGCCACACATGTCGCAGTCACGATAAAAACTGCTGATCGCCGCCATTACTAGAAAAAAATTTTTTTTTTATAAAAATGCCATAAAACTACCCCCTATTTTGTAGACACTATAACTTTTGCGCAAACCAATGAATAAACGCGTATTGCAATTTTTAACAAAAATATGTAGAAGAATACGTATCGGCCTAAACTGAGGGTAAAAAAAAAAAAAAAATTTATATATTTTTTGGTGATCTTTTTTTATATCAAAAAGTAAAAAATATGTCTTTTTTTTTTCAAAATTGTCGCTCTATTTTTGTTTATAGCGCAAAAACTGAAAACCGCAGAGGTGATCAAATACCACCAAAAGAAAGCTCTATTTGTGGGAAAAAAAGGGGAGTCAATTTTGTTTGGGAGCCACGTCGCACAACTGCTCAATTGTCAGTTAAAGCGACGCAGTGCCGAATCGCAAAAAGGAGCCTGGTCCTTTAGCAACAAAATGGTCCAGGGCCCAAGCGGTTAAAAACAAAAAAAACAAACACAAAGCTTTACAACCCCTTTAACTCCTGTCCTCAGAACCAACAGGCCAGGTTTGCAAGATAACTTAAATACATCACAGGTGATATAATTTGCTGCTTAGTGATTGCAGTATTCTAGTCTGCATCTCCCCAAGGTAATACATAAAATCTAGCCTGTTACTGGGTCCTGAGGACAGGAGAACAATTAAGGTAAAAAGGCTGCCCTATTTTATATAAGCATAGTAACGACAGAGCTTACCTGCAGGCATGAATACAATCACAGGTGCTAATCACATATTCATTTCATGACTGACCAATGGGAGTCAAAAAAGATAATTATTTTCATGTATTCTTTTGATGTAGTTTTCTCCTTGTTTTTATTAAAGCAATGCATTTTACTTGCTTTGTTCTATATGCAACACATTTGGGCAACCTGTGTGGTGTGATTGTGGTATCCATTACACCAAGGGGTTGATTTACTGAAGGCAAACAAGTGAACTTCCCTTAGGTTAGTGAATGTGTAAAAATAGCAAATCACATGCAAGGAAACCAAAAAATTAATAAATTGGATTTTTGTACTCCCCGTAAAATCCTTTTCTCTGAAGTTCATTGACAGACACAGCAACTTAAATCTTGACCTTAGGGTTATATCGCCACCTTCAGTAGAGGACTAGGCACAACATGTTAAAACAGCAAAACTGCACAGTACCACCCAGGGGGCGGTCCTACTGGCTATAACCCCTCACACTGCATCCAGCAGCTCAGTTTGTCAAAAAGCAATACAAACAGAAAAAAGGAGGGGTGGGTGCTGTGTCCGTCAATGAACTTCAGAGAAAAGGATTTTACAGTGAGTACAAAAATCCTATTTTCTCTTTCGTTCATTGACAGACACAGCAACTTAAATCTTGACCTTAGGGACGTCCCCAAGCAGTGTAAAAAAACGAGGGGTGGGAACAGCAAGCAAACAAACTCCACCCATAACAACCAGAGCTCCTCAACGGAGGAGTTGCAACCTTAAACAGCCTCCTGCAAAACCTTGTGGCCGAAGGAAGCATCCGCAGATGCACTCACATCAACCTTGTAAAATTTTGTGAAAGTGTGAACGGATGACCAGGTCTTACACACCTGGGAAACGGACGCTTGAGGTCAGAAAGCCCAGGAGGCACCAATTGCCCTCGTCGAATGTGCCGTGACAGGAAAGGGAGGCGCCTGCCCCTTTAAGGCAAAAGCCTGGATCACGATCTGTCTAATCCACGAGAAATGGTGGCCGACGAGACCGCCAGGCCCTTCTTCAGGCCAGTTACCGACACAAAGAGCGAGTCTGACCTCCGAAATGGAGACATAGCAGACAGATACACCCGCAGAGCCCAGACCATGTCCAAGGAATGCAAAGCAACCTCCTTAGGATGCGACGACCGAGGACACAAGGACGGAAGCACAATGTCCTCATTTAGATGAAATGCCGAAACAACCTTAGGAAGAAATGAAGGCTGCGGGCGTAGCACCGCCTTATCCTTGTGGAGGATCAAGTAGGGAGACTTGCAAGACAAGGCCGCCAACTCAGAAACCCTCCTGGCAGATGTAATAGCCACCAGAAAGGCTACCTTCTGAGAGAGTGTCAATAAGGGGATCTCCCTAATGTTTTCAAACGGCGGTTTCTGAAGAACTCAAATCCCACGGAGGCAGCGGTGGCCGAACCGGAGGGGCCACATGTCGAACCCCTTGCCCAAACGTACTCACCAAAGAATGAACCGCCAAGGGTCGCTGAAAAAAAAAAAAAAAGACAGGCAAGGCTGATATCTGCCCCTTAATGGTGCTTAAGGCAAGTTTCTGATCCACTCCCCGCTGCAAAAACGCATACGTACGCGGACGCCACCCCATCTCCTCACACAGAGATGTAGGGCTTCCATGTGCGATGAAGATGACTTCCGCGCCCTCATCATAGTGGAGATTACCGCGTCCGACAGATCTCGGTTCCTTAGCACCTGACTTTCAACAGCCACGCCGTTAAAGCCAGCGACTGTAAAGCAGGATCAAGTATAGGGCCCTGCGACAGAAGGTCCTCTCGCATCGCAGTCGCCTAGGAACATCCGCCACCATTCACACTAAGTCGGTGTACCAGGGACGCCGAGGCCAATCTGGGGCATTTAGAATCACTGGAATCTCCTCTGTCTCCACTCTGCGAAGCAGACGAGGGAGAAGTTTTAAATCGGGGGGGGAAGGCATAAATCAGCCGATAATGCCCCCATAGAGCCACCAATGCGTCTGCCGTGTCCGCCCATGGGTCCTTGGACCTGGCCACAAACCTCAGTACCTTCCGATTGAGTCGAGAGGCCAGGAGATCCACATCTGGCGTGCCCCATCTCAGGCAAAGGAGTCGAAAGCTCTCTGGATGTAGTGACCATTACCCTTGGTCCAGCATCTGGCGACTCAGATAGTCTGCCTGCCAGTTCTCTATGCCCAGAATGTACACGGCCGAGAGTCGGGCGGGGGCAAACCTTCATGCTGTCGTAGATTTGTTTGCAGGCTTGTTTGGCTTGCGAAACCAGGGACGCTTCTGTCCCTCAGTGGACACCTTGTCGGCCTGGGAACGTTTACCCGATGCCCCGGGCGGACGAAAAAAACCGCTTCTGAGCAGAAAAAGAAGGTCCTGGCCTACGGGGTGGCTCTTTACCTTTTCTGGATTGTGGGAGCAACGTACTCTTACCCCCAGTAACATTTTTTATAATGTCATCCAGTGAGGCTCGAAAAAGCCTCTCTCCCTGGTAGGGCAAATCTGCCAGAGCCTTCTTTAGATGCCTGGTACGCAGACCAGCATTTTAGCCAAATCAGACAATGTAGCACCACAGCAGATACTGAGGCTCTAGAAAGTAAGGGGGCCGTATCTAAGGCCAGAAGGCAGACATACTTAAGGCCATGCACCAACTGAAAAGGCTGCGGGCGTTCCCATTCTTTGTAGATAAATTTATCAAAATAGGTCAGGTAGGGAAACACCTTAGCCGTGCGGGCCAGCTTATGAGACACAAAAGGGACCGACACCTCTGTAGGATGCCCCCGCCGTATCCTCCATTTTTAGGGTATCCTGCACCGATGTGATGAGCGCTCCTGCAAGCGCCCTTTCCTGCACTGACCCGGACACGGAATCATCTTCACTGTCCGAACTGCCCTGGTCCGCATCCTCTGAAAATTCAGAACAGGGGCCGGTTGCCACAGCAAGGCCCGAATCTGAATCAGAGCTTTCCCCAGAAGACGGTGGGAGGAGGGGGCGTTTTTTACCCCCCTGGTGCCCGCACGCCGCTTGCAACAAAAGACACCAGGACCGCCGACAAAGAGTCCATAAGTACCGCAGGTGCAGGGGAACCGGTTGCCACAGCAGGTATGTCTGGGGAAGAAGCGCCAGCTTCTGACGCCATGCTGACCCACACTCGCCTGACAACCATTAGGGACCGAAGGCAAATCACACTAAAAAGTCCACCCTCCTAGCTGCCACAGACTGAGGGGGCCCCCCGTAGGACTCACCACCCAGACCTAGGTACTGCGCTGTGCTGCCGTCCGCTCTCCCAGTCACAAAGGTGCTCTGTGTGATTCGCGCCGTTCTAGAAGAAAATCCACCAGCGCTAGAGGCAAAAACAAGCTGAGACCACCAGCTGCTCCGGCAAAATGGCCGCCGGACTTCCTGACTGAGGCTACAGAAAAATGGCCGCGACCACGCGGCCCCTCCGCGTGGCGGTCTCCTCACAAACTGTCCACCACAAACACCCCACAAGGCCCATATATAGGGAAGAGGCGAGCGGACCCCATACACAGCACAGCCCCCCCCTCTGGACTCGGAGTCCCCCCCCCCCCGGTCATTCACACAGCAGCCCAAGCTTGGGGAGGAGGGAAAAGGACAGGGAGAGAAGAAAGGGTGAGTGAGAGACCCCCTAGTCGACCTCCCAAGGAATGCCCAGCTGCTCCATCCTGCCGGGACAACATACTTACCCGTCCTGTGGGGATTGCTGGACGCATTCCACGGACAGACCCATCACCCGAGCGGTACGGGGTGGCTGTCGGCCCTGGCACACTGACAGCAGTAGCCCGGTCATGCGTGTGCCACGGAGCATATAGCTCACCGGCCACCCCTGGATCAGACGGGGCATGTCGTGGCCGACCCAGCGTGTAGCCAAGGCCTGCTCACGCTCTATGGCAGGGCTAGGGAGACTACCAGGATCTATATTATCCAGCCTGTCACCCAGCCCGGCTGTTGATAGTAGATCACAGGAATCAAAAGAAAAAAATTCTCCAGGACCAATGGTCCCCACCGGGAGCCAGGTCCTTCTCCTACACTAGGACCTGGGCGGTACTGTGCAGTTTTGCCATTTTAACATGTTCTGCCTAGTCCTCTCCTGAAGGTGGCGATATAACCCTCAGGTCAAGATTTACGTTGCTGTGTCCGTCAATGAACGAAAGAGAAAATTGGATTTCTGAGACTACTTTTATGATTGTTAACCGTGCGTGCTGTCTCTTTCAACTTTGTGCGAGTGTTCTATACATTTCAATAAAAATTTAGGCTATGGTTTTACACTATGTGCAGATGCTTGATGTGTTTCTAAATGGGAGACTGATACGTGAAAGCAGGGTGCACCCGTGCCAGGGTCTTCTAGAGGACTTGGATGTATCCATAGAAATGCACAGATGAATTCTAGCCCATGTGATTATGGCAGGGTATTGCAGAGTATGGCAGGGTATTGCAGAGTATGGCAGGGATGGCTGAGCATGGATGGATGGGATCTCTCCCCCTCTCAAACTGTACCGATCGGTACAGAGAGGGGAGAGAGGAACCGGCGTCATGACATGACGCCGGTTTGTTTACAAGTGATCGCTCCGTCATTTGACGGAGCGATCACGTGGTAAATGACCGCAGCTGCCATTTACCGCGATCCGTGATGCTCTGGACCCGACGGACACTCCCGTGTGAGCGCCCAGGGGGCGCACGGGAGCGCGATTCTGGGAGGACATCAATGTACACCCTCCCAGAATTAACAAACTGCCTTGTAGCCGTCATTCGGCTATGGGCGGGTCGTTAAGTGGTTAAAATCACTCCAGCTCTGCTGACTCATTGCCATAGAGTCCATACCTTCCGCTAAGCGTACCTGTGGTGACGGATACCTTCATGGTGGTGGAATTCACTGCATGGACTCAGATTTGGGGGTACACTCAGGTGGCCCCCAATTGGAGACTATTTTTTTAAAGAGTTTTTGGACTTTTGTTGGTTATTATTTGCACTTTATAGCACAATTTACATTGTGTTATTCACTTGTGATTTCAAACGCAGCACTTGAGTTTCTCTCTCTCTCTCTCTATATATATATATATATATATATATATAGAGAATCTATCATCAAAAAATTATCTGAAATGGTATCAAACTGTCTAGCTAGAAGACTGACATGAGAAGGACAGATCTATATATAAAAGAACAATTGGGGGAAAAAAAAAAAAGATTTTATGGGATCAATCTGAGTGAGTGCAGCGCAATCTTACATCCCCAAAAGTCCTCTCTCTCATTTTTACTTCCACATGACAGCCAGTAAAATATAGTATTGATTTTTGAAGGTTATATACAAGTCAGTCTCTTATATTACAATGAGAGCCAGCACATTTTACAGCTCTTCCGTGGGTTTACAAGTAATAAATTGTTTATTAGAAGGCTTATTTGTAGCCTGAAAGAAAGAAAATTAGATCTGCTTGGCTGAAACCATGCATATATTTGATGTAATAACCTCTGGGAAAGTTGAAAATAACCAGGCTAAGCTATGACGATATTCCCAAACTGCAAACCTACATGAAACGACAAAGACATTTTCTCTGGAGAGTCTTAGTACATAGGAACTGGTGCTTATATACATCTAGAGACAGATGGGAAAAGATACACATGCATAATCCCAAGGAGACGGCATCTGTGGGTCAACTGCAATACGAGAATTTCCTTGATCCAGTTGGTGCAGATGCTAAATTCCTAGAGTGAACTATTTATATGGTATAAAGAAATTTAACTTGTCACACAGTAAAACAGTGTTAAACAGAAGCTGGGAGTCGGACTTACTAGGTAATCATAGCTTCATATTAATCAGGGGTGTTGCGGCATCCTAGTTGAGAAAGGCTGTGAAGGCAGAGAAATGCTGAACGGCAGAGTAGGAGCTCGATAAGGGCAATAATGGGCAGCGCCATGGATGGGGAAGTCTGCTTTCTGGATCCTGACTTGTCCCCCTTCTCCTACCAGTACTGTTGTAAACAATTTTGCCTGGCAGTGCAGGTGCCAAATGTGAATTTGAAAGTAAAGGCAGCCTAGCACAGAAGGTGTCTGCGTCAGTCAGGTACAGTAAACTGCAGTTTTTGAAAAGGCTGAGAGTGTGTGTACATATGCATGCGAGTTTATGTGTGTATGTGAATGTACAGTACATGTGTGTGTGTGTTCATGAGTTTATGCATGTATGAATGTGTGTATGTATATTTATACGTTACTGTTAGGCCTTATTCTCACGGGAGTACTTAACCATTTAAGGACCGGACCATGTAGATATCCTTCGGCAGAATGGCATGGACAGGCATATCAACGTACCTGTACATCCCCTTTAAATGTCTGTCCGTGTGGTTGCGCGCGCGCCGGCGCGTTTGCAACCATGCCGCCATCCCCGTGAGTCAGACCGCAGGTCCCGCAGACTCGATCGCCGCGGGGATACCCGCAATCGTCTCACGGAGGTATAGAGCAGGGAGATGCTTGTGTAAACAAGCATCTCCCCGCTCTGACTAGTGACAATGACACTGATCTCGGCTCTGTGTACTCGAAGCGAAGATCAGTGTCATGTGACACACAGCCCATCCCCCCTACAGTAAGAAACACTATGCAGGGAACACTTAACCCCTTCACTGCCAGTGTCATTTTCACAGTAATCAGTGCATTTTTATAGCACTGATCACTGTGAAAATGACAATGGTCCAAAAAATGTGTCAAAAGTGTCCGATGTGTCCACCATAATGTCGCAGTCACGAAAAAAAATCACCGATCGCCGCCATTACTAGTTGAAAAAAAAAAATATTTAATAAGAATGCCTTAAAACTATCCCCTATTTTATAAACACTATAATTTTGCACAAAACAATCAAACGCTTATTGTGTTTTTTTTTACCAAAAATATGTAGAAGAATACGTATCGGCCTAAACTGAGGAAAAAATGTTTTTTTATATATTTTTGGGGGATATTTATTATAGCAAAAAGTTTAAAATATTGCATTTTTTTCAAAATTGTCGCTATTTTTGTTTATAGCGCAAAAAATAAAAAACGCAGAGGTGATCAAATACCACCAAAAGAAAGCTCTATTTGTGGGGAAAAAAGGATGTTAAATTTGTTTGGAAGCCACGTCGCATGACTGCGCAATTGTCAGTTAAAGCGACGCAGTGCCGAATCGCAAAAAGTGGCCTGGTCCTTTAGCTGCAAAATGGTCCGGGGCTTAAGTGGTTAAGCATCCCCGTGCAGGCAGTCCTAGTCATGACAATCGGGATGCAGCGGCTGCATGGATGTAACTATTGCTCCCGACTTGACATCTGTGTGGGTGCTGCCGTGAGTGTCCAAATGCAGACAGTGCGATTTTGAGGACACACTCCCACAGATGACAAATTGGCTGCATGGATACAGTTGACACAATTGACATTAATGGAACTGCCTGCATGGAGATGCACAGAACATGGTCCTCACACAGGCGTACACTTGTGTACAAGGCCTTACTCCTGACTCTTACACCCCTGAACCCTACACTGTACGAACAACTGCTTTTCTAAGCTAGCAGGACTGCTTTTTTTAGACTGGAGTGCCTAGAGACTGAAAATATTTTCAAAGACTGCCATGACTGAAAAAAAGTGACATAATGTAAATAGCGTGTGTGGTAAAGATTTGTGAATGGGCATTGCCATTTCCCTGCAACAGCATCACATAACAGGGCCCTGTAGTTAAAGCTGAAGTTTAGTCAAAAATTATTTTGCTCCTATAGCGGACGTGGGACATGCATTATAGGCAAGTGATGTGACTGCCGCTATAGGAGCAAAATTATCTTTTGGGTAAACTTCAGCTTCAAAATAAGTGTATTTTATCCTGTTATTGCAAGGGCTGACAGACTTAGAGTTCAGAGAGTTTATAGGGCAACAATATCTCAGGGAACCTTTCGCCTAACGCAAACTACCGTAAATACCAGAGTATAAGCCGACCCGAATATAAGCCGAGACACCTAATTTTACCACAAAAAACTGGGAAAACTTATTGACTCGAGTATAAGCCTAGGGTGTCCATCTGCATGCCTCACTTTGCCTGTGTCCATGCCTCACAGTCACTGTGCCCATGCCTCACTGTGCCCAACCTCCCTACCTGATCTCCGGCGCTGTGTGACTAGACTGACGTTTAACATGGGAGTCTATTGAAGGGGTGCCCGGCTTTGAAAAATCGGTGCTCCCCGGCCAACAAACTTTGCACACTTGTAGATTGGAGCTACATGTGTGCCGAGTTTGGGGTCCAGAAGACCTACGGCTGGCCGGGATCAGGCGCAAAAGGTGAAGATGGACACAGACTCGAGTATAAGCCGAGGGGGGCATTTTCAGCACAAAAAAAATGTGCTGAAAAACTTGGCTTATACGCGAGTATATACAGTATGTAAAGCTGAACAAAAAGCGGGAATAAATCTTTCATAAGTAAGCCTGCAGAATTATTTTTACTATTTAAGCCTGTTTAGATTACTCTATAAGCACAACTGTGCCTGGTTCTCTTTAAGTAAACTTGGGAGGCTGGAAATGCGGTAGCGGCCAGTGCCAAGACCCCGTTTTCAAATGCGCAGTGCAACTCTGAAGTGCCTAAACTTCTATTCTGCATTATTGTTTCAGGTCAGAGTCACTAGGTGGTGAAGCCAGAAAAATAAAATCAGTAACGGTAAGCTCCCATATTTCTGTACTCATGGGTTCTCTTGAAGGCCTCATGCACACAATGTAGTTAGGCATTAACTATGCCTAGTGTAAAGACACATTGTTTTCTCATAGCTAGGGAGACACAATTTGGGTGAACAGACGGTCACAGAAGTGAATGGCTGTAGGCTCCTTTATTTGTGTAAACGTGTCTTTGCATTGGCAATTACCCATGCATGAGTATACAACATCATTTCACAAATAAGTTGTATGCATATGTGTGGTTAAACGCTGATGAACAGAAGCATCAGCATTTCTACAAGTACAGGGGTGTACAGAGAATTATTTTTATGGCAGGCAGAGCGCCCCATCTGTGGCTCCCCAGCCAAGGGAAGATGTGTTTTTATACACCAGGCATATTTTGTGCCCAATTATGTTCACGTGCAGGTAGCCTTGGGCTACATTCACATAACTGTTTATCTCTGGCTAAGTTGCCGCATTCAGAGCAGCATCCACTTCTCTAGACGCAACAACACTCAGTGCTATGGCCACATACAAACTTGCCGACTAGCTGTGGCCAGTTTGTGTGTGGCCAAAAATCCAACGAAAAGCTGACCCAGAATGCAAACTGGCTGTGTACAGAGTCACCATAAACGGTTATATGCCAAAAGTGACAGTGCCAGTTTCAGATGTGTACAGGTTACAAATCTGACAGCTGCAGCTGTTCACACAGTTTGTGCAAGCAGCATTTAAAACAGCCAAGAATCTACTGATTGTTGTTGGGGGCCGCCACTGGCACAGAAACTGCCATGCAGATGTAGCCTAAAAAACAACAAATCCCTTACCCAGCCCCCTAAATCGACTAAGCTATCCCCATACCCCATCCCCTCCTTTGACCATGGTTTTGGATTCCTGCATTGTCCTTATCCCAGCCAGCAAAAAGCTAGTACTGGACTGTTGGTGACTGTCTGCTCATGTCCCATAGACTTTAATGTATTGTGGGAGCAATGTTCTCTTCATGTCCCATTTAAGTCTGAGTTGTTAGTATGTAGGAACAGGCAGCACTCGCCACTATATTTTTACAGTCTGCGATGTAGACAACATGGGAGGTTGCCACCATCACAGATGGTAAATAAGTAACCAGCTTAGAAGCTGGTTTGGCTGCTATGGGCAAAAGTTTTAACTTTTAGCAAATTCTTCAAACATCACACCAATGGTTCTGTTGCTATACTATGTGCATGTATGTGTAGGTTTTTAGATTGAATGTCTTTATTATTAAAGATTTCAACTGTAATTTAAAAAGAATTCCACATTGAAATTATGAGTACAACTTGACATTATCAGCACAAATATAAGTGTTTGTTACCCATAAAATAAAATAAAAATAAAAAGAGAAGAAAAAAAAATAGATCCCGTTCCCTTAAAAGCATGTTACACAGCACAGTGCTTGTACTGTGTTATTTGGCCCTCTGCATCACCTAAAGAAAAAAACTGTCTGATCCTGTCAGTTTCTGCCCTCCCCCCTGTAAACTGACCACGGTTTATCAGGGCTGCTGAGTCCTGACACTGTGGTCAGTTTACATGCCTCCGTCATCTGCAGTCCTACCTCCTCTCCCCCTTCCCTCCCTGCCTGTCTGCTCGTGACAGCGTCCGTCACTTCCCCTCCTGCTGCTTTAAAAACTATAATCTATTCAGGTCACCCCCTCTGTTATAGAACAATATGTGTCCCAGTCAACAAATGCAGATTATACCTTATATCAGAGCGTCTCCCGGCGCTCTCGAGACTCCTCGGCTCTACAGTCTTCATCTGGGGAGAGAAGTCACGTGAGCGACAGGAGACGCTCCTATATAAGATATAATCAGCTTTTTTTTTTTTAATATAGATCAGACACTGGGACACATATTGTTCTATAACAGAGGGGATGGCATGGAAAGATTAAAAACCACTTTAAGTACATTAAAAATCAACATCCCAAGACAAACACAAATGTTCTACAAATACGGGGATGTCTTGGGGTAATCACCGAGGAAAAGGATCAAAAGTGTGGGGGACTGCGATACCGCCAAGACACTCACGAGGGTTGAAGGTCAGTGCGGTGTCAAGAGACACTAAATAAATATTAAAAAACAATGTTCATGAGAAGAATAGGAAGAAAGAGAAAAAAAGAAAAAAGGGGAAAGAGCCGCGTAGGTTTTTCTACAGAAATAAAATGAAGCTTGTTTAATGCAGGTAAAAGATGATTAGATATTGTCTCTTACATTACGTAGTGCTTCATACACAGCTCTAAAGGCTGGCTGTTTATCATCATGGTATACTCCTCTGTTCCCATGTAAAATAAAAATACCATCTTCAGCTTCTTTACAATTACTTCCATAGATGCAGTGATCAGGACGATAATTCCACTGGCACGGGAAGACGTAAAGGCTTTCTGAATTAAAAACAAAAACAAGCTGAAAGCAGAATTGGTGCTAAGCTACTGAACAAGCTGATCATTAGAGAATGAGACACATGGATGCAATGCTTCATTAAGCAAAGGCACAACAATGTAATAGGCAGAAGAAAGTCATATTTAATATTTTGCTAATGTAAAGAATATACTATTGCTACCAAAAATATAACTTACAGTGGATATAAAAAGTACACACCGCTGCTAAAATGTCAGGTTTCTGTGATGTAAAAAAATTAAATCGAGATTAATAATTTCAGAACTTTTTCCACCTATAAACTGTACAACTCAATTGAACAACAAACTGAAATATTTTAGGTGGAGGGAAGTAAAAATAAAAATCTAAAATAATATGGTTGCATAAGTGTGCACACCCTTAACCACTTCAGCCCCAGAAGGATTTACACCCCCTTAATGACCAGACCATTTTTTTGTGATACGGCACTGCGTCGTTTTAACTGACAATTGCGCGGTCATGTGACGTTGTACCAAAACAAAATTGACGTCCTTTTTTCCCCACAAAGAGAGCATTCTTTTGGTGGTATTTGATCACCTCTGCGGTTTTAATTTTTTGTGCTATAAACAAAAAAAAGCATACATTTTGAAAAAAAAAATTCAATATTTTTTACTTTTTGCTATAATAAATATCCCACCCCCCAAAAAAATTATAAAATAAGCGTATATTGATTGGTTTGCGTGAAAGTTATATAGCATCTACAAAATAGGGGATATATTTATAGCATTTTTATTATTAATTATTTTTTTCTAGTAATGACAGCGATCTGCAATTTTTATTGGGACTGTGACATTGCGGTGGACAGAGCAAACATTTTTGGGACCAGACATTTATACAGCGATCAGAGCTATAAAATAGCCACTGATTACTGTATAAATGTCATTGGCAGGGAAGGGGTTAACACTAGGGGGTAATCTAGGGGTTAAATATGTGTCCTAGGGGGCGATTCTAACTGTGGGGGGATGGGACTGCCTGAAGAAGGAGACCTATCGCTGTTCATACTTAGTATGAAAAAACAGCTGTCTCCTCACCCGACAGAACGGAGATCTGTCTGTTTACATTGACAAATCTCCGTTATGTGTCTCTCAGGAGCGATCGTGGGTGCCTGGCAAACATCGCCGTCACCGGCTCAGTTGACGCGCGTGCCCCCTAGTGGTTTTAAAGCTGCCAACGTATACCTGTGGCGGCTGATTATCTAGTGGTTAAACTAATACTTTGTTGAAGCACCTTTTGATTTTATTACAGCACTCAGTCATTTTGGGTAAGAGTCTATCTGCATGGCACATCTTGACTTGGCAACATTTGCCCACTCTTCTTTGCAAAAACACTCCAAATCTGTCAGATTGCCAGGGCATCTCCTGTGCACAGTCCTCTTCAAATTACCCCCCCCCCCCCCCGATTTTCAATCGGATTAAGGTCTGGGCTCTGGCTGGGCCATTCCAAAACTTTAATCTTCTTCTGGTGAAGCTATTCCTTTGTCGATTTAGATGTATGCTTTGGGTCATTGTCATGCTGAAAGATGAAGCTCCTCTTCATGTTCAGCTTTCTAGCAGAAGCCTGAAGGTTTTGTGCCAATATCGACTGGTATTTGGAACTGTTCATAATTCCCTCTACCTTGACTAAGGCCCCTGTTCCAGCTGAAGAAAAAACAGCCCCAAAGCATGATGCTGCCACCACCATGCTTCACAGGTGGTATGGTGTTCTTTTGGTGACGTGCAGTGTTATTTTTGTGCCAAACATATATTTTGGACTTAAATGGCCAAAAAGTTCAACCTTGGTTTCACCAGACCAGAACACATTTTGTCACATGCTTTTGGGAGACTTCACTCTACCCCACAGCCCATACATATGAAGAACACGGGAGATTGTTGTCACATGTACCACACAGCCAGTACTTGCCAGATATTCTTGCAGCTCCTATAATGTTGCTATACGCCTCTTAGCAGCCTCCCTGACCAGTTTTCTTCTCGTCTTTTCCTCAATTTTGGAGGGACGTCCAGTTCTTGGTAATGTCACTGTTGTGCCATATTTTCTCTACTTGATGATGACTGTCTTCACTGTGTTCCATGGTATATATAATACCTTGGAAATTCTTTTGTACCCTTTTCCTGACTGATACCTTTTAACAATGAGATCCCTCTGATGCTTTGGAAGCTCTGCAGACCACGGCTTTTGCTGTAGGATGTGACTAAGAAAATGTCAGGAAAAGACCTACTAGAACAGCTGAACTTTATATGGGATTAATCAGAAGCACTTTAAAATGATGGCAGGTGTGTACAGACTCCTATTTACCATGAGTTTGAATGCGATTGCTTAATTCTGAACACAGCTACACAGTCCCAGTTATAAGAGGGTGTGTGTGCACACTTTTGCAACCACCCTATTTTAGTTTTCCTTCCCCCATGCCTAGGTTTCACAGTGCTGGTTCCCACATGACATCTTTTCCGCAGGCAGTTCACTGCCCTCTGCAAACCGCTGCGGGTGTCAAAACAATGTTAACCGGTTCCTGACCAGCTCAAGCACATATACTGCAGCAGAATGGCTCTCCTGGGCGAAATCCCGTACATATACAACTTCACCCAGGAGAGCCACCAGAGGGCGCGCGGTGCACGGCAGGGAACCCGATGCGGGTGGCCGGCGGGCGTGATCGCCACCGGACACACGCGATCGCATTCACGAGCGGCAGCACGGGGGTTAGTGTGTGTAAACACAAAAACAAACAAATCCCCGTCCTATAGTGAGTCCCTTTCCCCCCAGTTAGAACACACATTAGGGAACACAGTTAACTCATTGATTGCCCCCTAGTGTTAACCCCTTCCCTGCCAGTGACATTTACATAGTAATCAGTGCATATTTATAGCACTGATCGCTCTGTGAATGGTCCCAAAAAGGTGTCAAAAGTGTCTGACCTGTCTGCCGCAACACTGCAAAAAAATAGGATTTTTTTGTACGCACCGTAAAATCTTTTTCTCAGCCATCCATGGACAGACACAGCTCCTTAAATCTTGACATGTGGGTTATGTTCCTGTTCATAGGAGAGGACTAGGCAGAACATGTTAGTCATCTTAAAACATGTAACTTTAACAGAGTTGAACAGCCCCGCCCAGGGGGCGGTCCCTCCGGTCATAACCCCTCACCCTGCAGCATGCCGCTCAGTTCGTCAAAAAGCAGTACAAACTTAAAAAGGAGGGGTGGGTGCTGTGTCCGTCCATGGACGACAGAGAAAAGGATTTTATGGCGAGTACAAAAAAATCCTATTTTCCTTAAATCTTGACATGTGGGAGTCCCCCAAGCAGCGTCAGAAAGAATGAGGGGTGGGGACAGCAATCAAAAGACCACTTAAACTTCACCCCAAAAAAAACAGAGCTCCCCAACGGAGGAGTTGCAACCTCAAACAGCCGCCTGCAAAACCTTGCGGCAAAAGGAAGCATCCGAAGATGCACTCACATTAATCTTATAAAACTGCGAGAAAGTGTGAACAGACGACCAGGTCGCTGCCTTACACACCTGTGAGACAGAAACTTGATGTCGGAAAGCCCAGGAAAAACCAACTGCCCTGGTCGAAAGCGCCGTGACAGGAAAGGGAGGCGCCTACCTCTAAAGGGCATAGGCCTGGATGACGGTCTGCCTGATCCACCTAGAAAGGTGGCCGATGAAAACCGCCAGGCCCTACTGTGGACCAGACAACGACACGAACTGTGAGTCAGATCTCCGGAACGGAGCCGTAGCAAACAGGTACACCTGTAGGGCACGTACCCCGTTCAAAGTATGTAGCGCAACCTCCATGGGATGCGAAGACCGAGGACACAAGGATGGAAGTACAATGCCCTAGTTTAGGTGAAAAGCCGAAACTACTTTAGGAAGGATTGAGGTCTGCGGGCGAACCACTGTTTATCCTTATGGAGGACCAAGTAAGGAGACTTGCAAGACAATGTAATGGCAACTAGAAAAACAAATTCCTGAGAAAGCGTTGAGAGTAATACTCCCTGGTGTTCTCAAAGGAAGGTTCCAGAAGTACCGAGAGAACCAGATTCAAGTCCCACAGAGGAAGCAGTGGTACAATCAGGGGAATCATGTGTCGGACCCCTGTACAAAACAAACTTACCAGTGAGTGAGCCGCTAGGGGTCTTTGGAAGACAGCCAAGCTGAAATCTGCCCCTTAATAGTGTTTAAGGCAAGTTTCTGATCTACTCCGCGCTGTGAAAAAAGCAGGATCCGAGAAACCAAATATGCCAGTGGGCGCCAAGACATCTCTCCACACATAGAGATGTATGCTTTCCAGTGTGATGGTAGATCTTCCGGGAAGAAGATTTCCGGGCCCTCAACATGGTAGAGATTACCAAATCTGACAGACCACGGTCCCTCAGTACCTGGCTTTCAATAGTATGCCGTTAAAGCCAGCGACTGTAAAGCAGAATGAAGCATGGGACCTTGAGACAGAAGGTCCTCCCGCATTGGCAGACGCCAGGGAGCATCTGCTACCAGTCTCAGGAGGTCGGCGTACCAGGGACGCTGGGGCCAGCCTGGGGCGATTAGGATCACCGGAATCCCCTCGGCCTCCACTCCGCAGAGCAGACAAGGAAGCATATTCTTTGGGGGAAAGGCATAAATTTGACGATACTGACCCCATGGAGCCACGAACGCGCCTGATGCGTCTGCCCAGGGATCCCTGGACCTGGCCACAAACCTTGACACCTTGCGATTGAGTCGAGAGGCCAGGAGATCCACATCTGGTGTGCCCCGCTTCTGACAAGGATTTGAAACACCTCCGGGTGTAATTACCATTCCCCTTGGTCCAGCATCTGGCGACTCAGATAGTCCGCCTGCCAGTTATTACGCCCGGAATGTAAGCAGCAGATAGAGCCGGGTACGCTCCTTTCGGCCCATCTCAGGATGTGAGCGACCTCCGACGCCGCGGCCGAACTCCTTGTTCCACCCTGATGGTTGACATAAGCCACCTCCATGGCGTTGTCCGACTGGATCCTGATCGGACGCCCTTGAAGCCTCTGTGACCACTTGGAGAGGCACAGTCTAATCGCTCGAAGTTCGAGGACATCGATCGGTAGGAGAGATTCTTCCGGAGTCCAGCAGCCCTGGGCCGACCGAACCCCCCAGACTCACCCCCCCCCCAACCGGTCAGGCTGGCGTCCGCCGTGATCACAGTCCAGTGGAAAGGAAGGAAAGACTTCACGGACTGAAGTGTCAGGGATGTCAGCCACCAAGTCAGAGAGGCTCTGACTAGGCGACTTACCTGATCTGATGATCCAGACACAATGGGGATTTGTTCCATTTGGATAAAATCTCCTTCTGCAGCACCCGAGTATGGGATAGAGCATACGGTACTGCCTCGAAGGAGGCTACCATGAGGCCCAGGACTCTCATGCAGAAACGGAGAGACTACCAATAGCGGGATGTTAACGACCTCACTGCAGCCTGGAGTGTTTGCAAGTTCTCTGGAGGGATTAGACCCTCGCCTCCGAAGAGTCCAGAATCAGCCCCAGGTACTCTAGGCGCTGAATCGGAACACCGACTTCCGGGAGGTTCAGTATCCATCCAAATCCTTGGAGAGTCTGACTGGCTATAGACACGTCCTCCTCTAATTCTGGGCTGGAAGCAGCTCTCAGAAGACGATCGTCTAAGTAACCTACGACGGCAATGCCTCGCTGTCTCAGCAAAGCTAGAATAGGGGCGAGCACCCTGGTGAAAACGCTTGGTGCTGACGCTAGGCCAAAGGGAAGAGCCACAATTGATACTGGTCCTCGCCGATCGCAAAGCGCAGAAAACCTCTGATGCCTGTCGCAAATGGGGACATGCAAGTAGGCGTCCTTGATGTCCAGGGACGCCAGAGAATCCCCCGGAGGATTTCGCACCCTCACAAAGGCATTGAGGGCCATGAGGTCCAAGATTGGACGGATACCCTCATTCTTTGGGACTATAAAAAGATTAGAATAGAATCCCTTAAATCCTTCCTCCAGGGGCACAGGTAAATTACACAGCACCTGAGCAAGTCCCGTACTGCTCCTATCAAAGCAGACCTACGAGCCGGAAGGAGAGGAAGATTCGAGGGAAAGAATCTGTATGGCGGACAAGAGAAAGAACTCCATCTTGTACCCCGAAGTGACCACCTCGCAGACCCCCTGGTCGGAGAGCAGGGAGGACCACCGAGATACAAACTTGCGAGGCCGACCCCCCACCCTGAGTCGGGCGGGGGCAAAACCTCATGTGGTAACAAGCTTATTAGCCATCTTGTTCGGCTTACACACCCAGGGACACCCCTGCCCCCCAACAGGAGCCTGTCAGCCAGGGGGGATCTGATGAAAATACCACCTCTGCGCAGAATCAGAGGGCCCTGCTTACGCCGTGGCTCCTTTCCATAGAGGAGAGTGGGAGAAGTGTGCTCTATCCTCTAGTGATATCTTTAATAATGTCGCCCAGTGAGGTACCAAAAAGCCTCCTACCTTTGAAGGACAATTTTTGGATGCTTGGTCAGTGAACCAGCATGTCACAGGCGGCGCAGTACCACCGCAGATACAGAGGCTCTGGAAATCCAGAGTGGCATCACAGACATACACAAGGCCCTGGACCATTGGTCAGTCAGCCTTACGCACTCTTGAGGAAGCTGATGCTCCTCAGCTGTCAGTTGCAAAATCTTGCCCATTCAGTGAGTGTCTGAGGCACCAAAGCCGCAGCAAATATAGGTCGCAACTCTGATCCCAACATGGCGAACATGAAGCGGGTCAACGTTCCAGACCTCCTACCATTAGGGCCTTTAAAGGCAGGGGTCCCCTCTACCGGGAGAGAGGTTACCTCTTGTAGCCGATAAATCGGGGGGTCCACGACCGGAGGAGAGGCCTATTTCACAAAAGGCCCTCCTCCTCAAAAGGATAACGGACCGTCATGCGCTGAGGGACCACAAATGACCTCTGCGGTCGGGCCCATTCCTTATCTATGATTTATTAAAGTAACATAAGGAAAAACTTTCACAGAGCGGTTAGATTAGCGTGATCAATTAGTGCACACATACGTGAACGAGAACCTGGTCTGCATCCTCTGACATACCAGAACCGGGGTCCTGAGCAGCAGCCAGGCCCGAATCTGAGTCAGAGCAATCAGAAGATGGCGGGGGGAGGGGGCACTTTTTTACCCCCCTTACGCCCGCACACCGCTCTACCCTGGCAACAAATGATTCCAGGACCGCCGACAGCGTATCCATGGAAACGGCAGGGGCACCTTTGCTGCCTCTGCCAATTTAGGGGAAGAAAGGCCAGATACTGACTCCATTATCACCCACTGACAGCCCTCAGGGACTAAGTGAAAAGACACTTAAGAAGTTCACCCACCTTGTTGCGCCAACCTAGGGGGTTACCCAGGGGACTCACCACCAGGATGGAGACCGATCCGCACCGCTGCCCACCTTCCTTGTATACACCGCGTGTTTGTGAGGAAAAAAACTGAGACCAAGCTGTGCGCCATTCAGAAAGTCAGTGCTAGAGGCCAAACCCACTCCAAAATGGCCGCGGACCACAAGAAAATGGCCGCCCGCAATACCGACCTGCGCCACAGCGCGGCCACGGCAAAATGTCCGCCAATGGAATTTTCAATGGAGAAAGGCAGGCACACAAAAAATGGCGTTGGCGCTTTAAAAAATGGCGCCTGAGCACCGCGATGTGGATGAGAAGGCCGTGCAGGGACTTGTGCAGGGACTTCTCTAGGAGACAGACCCCCCCCTCACAGAAGCGGACCCCAGCGCCCCACGGTTCCCCCACAGGGACCCCGAGCCTTCCCACAGGTACACCCCGGTTGCAGCGGGCCCTAGGGCATGAGGGGAAAGGGCGACAGAGAGCAGGGAAAGGGAGGACAGGAGAACCCCTTAGTCCCGGGGATGCCCAGCTGTTCCATCCTGCCGAGGCAGGAGGAACCGTACTTACCCATCCTTGCTGGCGCGTCCCTGACAGACCCACAACCGATGGTACGGAGTAGCTGTTGGCCCGGTCCACTGTGAGTGAAACAACAATAGCCCAGTCATATGTGGACCCCGGAGCATATGCTTACCGGCCACCCCTGGAGTCATGGGGTATGTTGTGGCAGAACCAGCGCGTAGCTAAGGACTGGCACGCTCGATGGCGGGACTGGGAAGACTACAAGGATCTATAATATCCAGCCTGTCGCCCAGCCGGCGGTTGATAGAAGAATCGAAAAATAAAATTTTTAAAATTTCTTCAGGACTCTGGGCCTAAAGAGAGCCACGTCCTTCTCCTCTCCTAGGCAGAAAAAAAACTGAGCTGCATGCTGCAGGGTGAGGGCTTATGACCGGAGGGACCGCCCCCTGGGCGGGGCTGTTCAACTCTGTTAAAGTTACATGTTTTAAGATGACTAACATGTTCTGCCTAGTCCTCTCCTATGAACAGGAACATATCAACACATGTCAAGATTTAAGGAGCTGTGTCCGTCCATGGACGAAAAGAGAAAATAGCAGATCACCGCCATTACTAGTAAAAAAAAATCAAAAATTCAAATAAAAACGCCATTTAAATGCCATTATTTTTCCCATAGTTTGTAGACACTAACTTTTGCGCAAACCAATCAATATACGCTTATTGCAATTTTTTTTACCAAAAATATGTAGAATACATATCGGCCTAAACTGAGGAAAAATTGTTTTTGTTTTTTTTAAATTGGGCTATGTAAAAACGCAGAGGTGATCAAATACCACCAAAAGAAAGCTCTATTTGTGGGGGGGGGGAAAAGGACGTCAATTTCGTATGGGTACAACGTAGCATGACCGCGCAATTGTCAGTTAAAGCGACGCAGAGCCGTATCGCAAAACATAGCCCCGTCATTGGGCGGCCAAATCTTCCGGGGCTGAAGTGGTTAATGACACCCCCAGATCGGTTCACAGATCACTGTGCGAACTATGAACTTGCACAGGAATCTGATCGCATGAGTGAAAACACCCATGCGATCCGATTCCAGTGCGGGGAATAAAAAGTCCCTGCACCTTTTTTTGTGCAAATCCAATACGAGTTCAGCCATACAACTGTATGGCTGAACTTGCATTGCACAGACATCGCATGCGATTGGCCCTGCAGTGTGGGTGCGAAACACATGCAAGGTCTATGTTCACAATAGTGTGAACCTAACCTAAAAGTTTTCAGTTTGTTTTTCAATGGAGTTGTTTAGTTTATATGCCACATTAAAAGGTGAAAAAAGTTCTGAAATTATTTATCTTTGTCTCGTTTTTTTACATCACAGAAACCTGACATTTTAACAGGGGTGTGCAGACTTTTTATATCCACTGTACACAAAGATCAAATACAAAAATATAAGTTTAACCTTTTTAATTTTGCACATAACACCATTTCGTTAATTAGCAGTTTAGACAGAGGAAATAAAGAGAAAGAAGTCACCAATGTTAATTCAAAAAGTTTTACATTTTGCTTGAAATATCTCTCTATTTTCTATAGACTACAAAAGCAGCACACCAAAATGTATGAAATATTGAAGTGTACACTACTGCATAGCAGACACCTTGTTCAATTCATCTGGGTATATATGAGGGTTAACATCCACATTAACCGCTTGCCGACCATCGCAAGATGATATACGTCAGCAGAATGGCACGGACAGGCAGATGGACGTATATATATGTCCCCTTTAACCTCCCTGGCGGTATGATTCTTTCTGGAATTATGTACCAAAAGCGGTACAATTATTTTGCATGAAAATTTGGTGTTATGTATTATAGGCCTGCGATTCTTAGTAATTACTTACTTAAACCTAAGCAAACCAGAGTCTAGTAGACATCCCGGGTATGATAAATATGAAACACAAAATTATAAATTATAATATAATAAATAACTATAAATAATTATAAAAAATAGTAATCTAATTATAATAAAAATTATTCAATAATGTAATCAAATCAAAAACACTGAAATTTGCTCAGTTGCAGAATTGTCGCTGTCATTAGATTTAGTGTTTGATGACGAATTTCCCCACAAATCGCTATCGCTCAATTCTGCGAGTGATTCTAATTTATTATCGCTGCTTTCTAGTTGGTCTAAAACCACTTTTGACATAAAGGGACACTTTTTAGTTGCTATGGACAATCTCCAGTTTCCAGGCAGAAAGAACGATTTTTATTATATAAAAGTGCATGCAGGACACTGGACAGACCACTAGGGACCAAGGGGGTGTGTAATTATTACATACAGTACTGTAATCTGTAAGATTACAGTATACTGTATGTATACTATGTGTTTACCTTTTTGAATTTGGCGCCCAGTTCCGCTCCCTTGCGCCGCTGCGGCTCGCAGGGAACGGAACTAGGAAGTCAGATGGGGACGAAAGTGCCGACACTCGCCGGAGATCTCGCTGGCGATCACAGCAGAGGACATCATCGCTGGATCGCCAGGAGAAGGTAGGGAAACTCCGCTGCGAGCTCTGCAATGTCTACCCCGAGCGTGACTCGGGGTTACCGATCCTAGCATAAAAAAACAACCCCGAGTCACGCTCGGGATTACCGCTAGGGAGGTTAAGAAGCGGCATTGTGGACGCTCGCCCGCCGCAAGCTCCGTGACCCTGACCGCGGGTCCCGCGGACTCGATGTCCACGGGGATACCCGCGATCGTTTCACGGTGAGGAAGAACGGGGAAATGCTGATGTAAAAAAGCATTTCCCCAGTGACAGGACAGCGATCACAGCTTCCTGTAATCGGGAGCGGTGATCAGTGTTGTGTAACACACAGCCCATCCCCCCTACAGTTAGAAGCACTCCATGGGCACACTTAACCCCTTCAGCACCGCCTAGTGGTTAACCCCTTCACTGCCAGTGTAATTTTCACTGTAATTGGTGCATTTTTATAGCACTGATTGCTGTAAAAATGACAATGGTCCCAAAAATGTGTCAAAAGTGTCCGATGTGTCTTCCATAAAGTCGCAGTCACAATAAAAAAAATAAATAAATAAATAAAAAAAAAAAAAAAAAAATCGCAGATCGCCGCCATTACTAGTAAAAAAATGAATTAATAATAAAAATACCCCTATTTGTAGACGCTATAACTTTTGCGCAAACCAATCAATATACGCATATTGCGATTTTATTTTACCAAAAATATGTAGAAGAATACGTATCGGCCTAAACTGTGGAAAAATTTTGTTTAGATTTTTTGGGGGATATTTATTATAGCAAAAAGTAAATATTGTATTTTTTTCAAAATTGTCACTATATTTTTGCTTATAGCTTAAAAAATAAAAACCGCAGAGGTGATCAAATACCACCAAAAGAAAGCTCTATTTGTGGGAAAAAAAGGACGTCAATTTTGTTTGGGAGACATGTCGCACGACCGCGTAATTGTCAGTTAAAGGGACGCAGTGCCGAATCGCAAAATTGCTCTGGTCTTTCGTCAGCGAAATGGTCCGGGGCTTAAGGGGTTAAGAACACTGCGGTCGGCTGCCCGGCCCGCTCTTTAATAACCAGCTGTTCACAGTTTGTTTAAAAAAAAGAACAAAAAAAAAAACACAAATGCAAAACGCATGAAAACTGCATGCAAAAAGGCAAAAGGCACTGCAAAACACGCCAGTAAAAGGCATCAGCCACATAGATGTGAACCTAGGGTAAATCTACATTCAATTGCAGATCCCATCAAAGCAAATTACTTTTTAAAACAAAAAATCTGACTAAATTAGTCTTTGTTAATCAAATCCTAATTCTTGATTTGTGTTGATTTAAACAAAACATCAAATATGTGTATGGTACCAGTAGCAGAAAACGTATTGCAAAAATAAAGAATTGGAGAGCTGAGTAATAAGAATGCATTAGATTTAAACAGGAAATACAAAATTTAAAAATTGATTTTCAGAGGAAAAAAAAAAAAAAAAAAAAGTACCTGGGTTGTGAGAGAAGATAATATTGAGCAGATCCTGATCCCCCCAAGTTATATTTAACTTGTACTTTTTCAGCAATGGCATCAGGATTTCTCCCCAATGCAGATGAACGGTTGTCATGTCATTCTGTAAAAGAAAATTAAAAGATATCTGTATAAAGATTTATTTTTGTATTAGACATTGTCTACAACATGTCAATATATATTTAACTATATAGCGAAGCACATCACAGTTTCCTACAGAAGTTAAGTCTAAACAGTGTCACCTCCTGAAAGGGCTGAACCAGCTTTACTGATCAGCAAAACCAAAATGCGCTTTTCTGTGACTACTGTATGTAGGGGAAAAATAGATACCGTATATACTCGAGTATAAGCCGAGTTTTTCAGCACATTTTTTGTGTGCTGAAAATGCCCCCCCCCTCGGTTTATACGCGAGTCTGTGTCCATCTTCAACTTTGTGCGCCTGATCCTGGCCAGCCGTAGGTCCCCTGGACCCCAACCTTGGCACACATGTAGCCCCACTCTTCTTCTACAAGTGTGCAAAGTTTGTTGTCCAGGGGACCTACGGCCGGGCACCCCTTCTATAGACTCCCATGTTAAACATCAGTCTAGTCACACAGCGCCGGAGATCAGGTAGGGAGATTGGGCACCGTGAGGCATGCAGATGGACACCCTAGGCTTATACTCGAGTCAATAAGTTTTCCCAGTTTTTTGTGGTAAAATTCGGTGCCTCGGCTTATATTCGGGTCGGCTTATACTCGAATATATATGGTACCTTTGTCATTGCCATGCCAAGCAATAGCTGAATGTTATTCCAATGAAACTGACAGACAACTGCACATTTAGGCTCCATGCACACCAAGCTTAAAAAATGCCAGTTCCCTTGACATAAAAAAAAAAAAAAAAACGCTAATCTTCGTACACTTTTAGGCAAGTTTAGAAGTGTTTAGGGTTTTTTTTTTTTTCCAGAAAGCTTCAATCAGAAGGGTTTTTTCCTGCCTCTAAACGCTGAGCTCAAAATATGCCTTTAATCGTCCAAATGTGCATGGACACATTAGGATAACATCGAGCTGCTTCTACAGGCAAAAGTAGCGATTTTCAAGCCAGTGTGCATGGAGCCTTATATAATGAGTAATAGTAAATGTATATTAAGCTACAAGCGCTTCTGTGAACCTACCAGCCCAGTGTGCCTAAGCCCTCCAAAAGGTATCACTATAATAATTTAATGCAGGTAAATAAAAAGGCTGGACTATATTTGTACATAGCAATGTGTTCACTTACAGCTAATGTAATACAACGTTCATCAAGCATATTAGGCCTCTATCTACCAACCTTACATTATTACTATGCTAGTGAAAACAAAACATGCAGGGTTTACAATGGCAGCAAGAACATGAATCATGATATGCTCTCACAGCACCACCTTCTGGACATTCCTATGAACTACACAGTTGAATATTTCATTACAGTTCTTACAACTGCAAGGTGAATCAAAAATCAGTGCCTTTAACAAAACTGAAAGCCTACTCTCAATGAAACACCTAAATTGAGGTGCATCCATGCATTTTATATGTGCTGCATTTATGAAGGAATTGTGCCGACTGCAATGGCAAAACTGCAGTCAAGCGCAAAGCACAGCATGTGAGAATTCCTTCAAATGTAACGTCATGCATCGGTGTGAAAAGATTCTACTGAAAATCATTGGTTTGTATTTTCTTTAAACATTTTGCCTGTGCTGGAAAAGGCAACGAAATGCATGAGAATATGTTGACTAATCAAACATCTCCAGAACTACTGTGAAAAGTGAACTGTGGCAAGAACAGAGATTGTCAAGCACACGAGTATGCAAGATATATATATTTTTTTAATAAAAGGCAGCCCCCATTGTAAACAGAGGTCTACTGCTACAGAAACTACTTTGTCTCTCCTAGTTTCATGGATATCTAGTACATTCCAGTCACAAGTCATTAATTTCATTAAAAGTCACGATATATGCATAATTTTCACACTAGTTGCTGTGATGAGTACTCCAATTATATCCCACAATGCTCCACTGTAGGTCTCTAATCAGCTCTAGGGATGAGCTCCGGCGTGTTCGCATTGAACACATGCAGAGCCCGCCAGGATGTCGGCACCGCGATAATGACAGGCAGGGAGACATTTCCCGATGCTCGGCTGCAGAGATCAGATGTCTCCCTGGCTGTGATTAGCGCAGCGCGGGTGACGACTTCCTGGCGGGCTCTGCACGTGTTCAATGCGAACACACCGGAGCTCATCCCTAATCAGCTCCACCTCTCCACTATGGATGCTGGCACTAAAGTATTGCGTGTCCCCACC
The DNA here is from genome assembly GCA_029206835.1 of Rana muscosa. Classification (NCBI taxonomy): domain Eukaryota; kingdom Metazoa; phylum Chordata; class Amphibia; order Anura; family Ranidae; genus Rana; species Rana muscosa. The sequence continues at coordinate 740,261,902 of CM055118.1, forward strand.
ACTGAAAACATGCATCAAAAAAGAATCAGATAGCCGCACACTGAAGTATTCCATAAAGAATATTATTAGGTAATTGTTCCAACATTATACAGGTGCATCTTAACAAATTTGATCAAAAAGTTTATTTCAGTAATTAAATTCAAAAAGTGAAACTCCTATTTTATCTAGATTCATTACACACAGAGTGATATATTTCAAGCATTTTCCTTTTAATTTTGGCGATTGTGGCTTACAGCTAGTGAAATCTCAAAATTCAGTATCTTAGAAAATTAGAATATTACATAAGACCAATAAAAAAAGGATTTTTAATACAGACATGTTGGCTTACAGAGAAGTGTGTCCATGTACAGAATAGTATGCACTCAATACTTGGTCGGGGGGCTCCCTTTGAATGAATTACTGCATCAATGCGGCGTGGCATGGAGGCGATCAGCCTGAGGCACTGCTGAGGTGTTAGGGAAGCCCAGGTTGCTTTGATAGCGGCCTTCAGCTCATCTACACTGTTGGGTTTGGTGTGTCTCATCTTCTTCTTGACAATACCCCACAGGTTCTCTATGGGGTGAAGGTAAGGCGAGTTTGCTGAAAAATCAAATACAGTGATACCATGATCATTAAACCAGGTATTGGTACTTTTGGCAGTGTGGGCAGGTACCAAGTCCTGCTGGAAAATGAAATCAGCATCTCCAAAAAGCTGGTATGCAGAGGGAAGCATGAAGTGCTCTATAATTTCCTGGTAGAGGGCTGCGCTGACTTTGGACTTGATAAAACACAGTGGACCAACACCAACAGATGACACAGCTCCCCAAATCATCACAGACTGTGGAAACTTCACACTGGACTTCATGCAACTTGGATTCCGTGCCTCTCAACTCTTCCTCCAGACTCTGGGACCTTGATTTCCAAATGCAATGCAAAATTTACTTTCATCCGAAAAGAGAACTTTGGACCATTAAGCAACAGGCCAGTCCTTTTTCTCCTTAGCTCAGATAAGACACTTCTGACATGGTCTCTGTTTCAGGAGTGGCTTGACACAAGGAATGCACAGTTGCAGCCCATGTCCTGGATATGTTGTGTGTGTACTGGCTCTTAATGCACTGACACCAGCCATAGTCCATGCCTTGTGAATCTCCCCCAAAATCTTTTAAATGGCCTTTGCTTCACAATACTCTCAAAGCTGCAGTTATCCCGGTTACTTGTGCAACTTTTTCTACCACACCTTTTCCGCCCACTCAACTTCCCATTAATATGCTTGGATACAGCACTCTGAACAGCCAGCTTCTTTAGCGATAACCTTTTGTGACTTACCCTCCTTGTGGAGGGTGTCCATGACTATTCTGGACAACAGTCAAGTCAGCAGTCTTCCCCATGATTGTTTAACCTTCTGAACCAGACAGAGACCATTTAAAGACTCAGGATACCTCTAATGATGTTTTGAGTTAATTATCCGATTAGAGGGTGACACCATGAGTCTACAATATTAAACTTTTTCACAATATTCAAATTTTCTGAGATAGTGAATTTTGGGTTTTCACTAGCTGTAAGCCATAAGCATCAAAATTAAAAGAAAGAAATGCTTGAAATATATCACTCTGTGTGTAATGAATATCTATATAATATTTGAGTTCAATTCAAAAAGTTTAATTACTGAAATAAAAACTTTTTGACGATATTCAAATTTTTTGAGATGTACTGTATAGCACATCCTACCAAGATATTGCAGACTTAAAAAAAAAAAAAAAAAAAAAAAAAGAGATACGGATATATAGAATTATGAAACTGAAGTGATTTTCTATCTAGTTAAGTCTGCTCTTTCACCGGATACCAAAGAAAAGTTCCTGAAAAAGCTTTACGCAAAATGCTTCGACCTTGTGGATATGGATATGAATATGATATGTGAATGGTGCAATCTTGCATACTATGTAATGTGGTACTAACACGCTTTGAGAAATGCATATTTATAGGGGGGTTTTGCACATATTCCTCCTTTCTTTTTAACATTTTTGCAGTCTTTCATACAAAGTTTGTTAGCTTGAAGTCACATTCTCTCAAAATGCATTTCACCTACAATTTGGCTTTATTGTACATTGCATTTATTGACTCTATGACTAGGCTCAACAGTGGGTGAAGCATTTTAACAGAAGGAGCTCAGAAGAAAGATTTTTTTTTTTTTACTGTTAGAAAAAAAACAAAAAAAAAAAAAACAGAAGACTGACTTGTGACTATGAACTTCTTTTATGATATATACTCAAATTTCATTGTGCTATATCAGAAATGACTGTTAGATTAACAAAATTAAATGTTAACCGCTTACCTACCGGCCACAGTGTAATATGTATGTATGTACGTATGCATGTATGTATGTATATATACACATATACACACACACACTATATATATATATATATACACACACACACACACACACACACACACACACACACACACATATATATATATACATACACACAAAACACATGTATCATGGTTGAGGCTACAACCATGATTCCGGGATCAATTTTTAGGACCGGCAATTCTCTTTCATGTAAAAATAGACACAGCTTCTCTATTGACAAAGTGGGTATTATCCGTTAATTAGGAGTGACTAGGCAGAAAAACTTGTAAAAAGTGTTGCATCACACCTTCTACAGTACCGCCCAGGGGGCGGACCCTCTGGGTATACCCTCTCAGTCTGCACATCGCAGATCAGTTCGTCAAAAAGCAGTACAAACTTAAAAGGAGGGGTGGGTGCTGTGTCGGTCCAGGGACTCAGAGAAAAGGATTTTACGGTGAGTAAAAAATCCTATTTACTCTTTCGTCCATGGACCGACACAGCTTCTCTATTGACAAAGTGGGACGTCCCAAAGCAGTGTCAGAGAAAAAACGAGGGGTGGTAACAGCATAAAAACAAACTTCACCCCAAAACACAAAACAGCACTCCTCCAACGGAGGAGTTGCAACTCTAAAACAGCCGCCTGCATAACCTTGCGGCCGAAAGAGGCATCCGAAGATGCACCTACATCAACTTTGTAGAATTTTGTGAAAGTGTGAGCGGACGACCAAGTCGCCGCTTTACATAGTTGGGAAACAGACGCTTGATGTCTATTGCCCTGGTCGAATGCGCCGTGACAGGAAAGGGGGGCGCCTGACCCTTTAAGGCGTAAGCCTGGATTACTATCTGTCGGATCCACCTAGAGATGGTGGCCGATGAGACTGCTTGGCCCTTCTTGGGACCAGCCACCGAAACAAACAGTTAGTCTGACTTCCGGAACAGGGAAGTAGCAGATATGTATACTCTCAAAGCTCGGACAACGTCCAAGGAATGCAACGCCGACTCCTTAGGATTCGACGGCTGAGGACACAAGGATGGAAGTACAATGTCTTCGTTGAGATGAAAAGCCGAAACGACTTTCGGAAGAAAGGAAGGCTGCGGCCGCAGCACCACCTTATCCTTGTGGAAAATCAAATAGGGAGCCTTGCAGGACAGGGCTGCCAGCTCAGAGACTCGTCTAACTGACGTAACAGCCACCAAAAAGACCACCTTCTGAGAAAGTGTCAACAGGGGAATATCTCTAATATTCTCAAACGGTGCCTTCTGAAGCACCGAGAGGACCAGGTTCAAGTCCCACGGAGGTAACGGGGGGCGGACCGGAGGGGCCACATGTCGAACCCCCTGCACAAATGTACTCACGAGAGAGTGAGTCGCCAGGGGTCGCTGAAAAAAAGACAGCCAGGGCAGATATCTGTCCCTTAATCGTACTTAGGGCAAGCCTTTGGTCTACCCCATGCTGTAAGAACAGCAGGATTCTGGAAACCAAATAGGTACGTGGATGCCATTTCATTTCCTCACACATGGAGATGTAGGCCCTCCAAGTGCGGTGATAGACCTTCCTAGAGGACGGTTTCCGAGCACTTCTCATAGTAGAGATTACTGAGTCTGACAGGCCCCGATCTCTCAGTACCTGGTTCTCAACAGCCATGCCGTTAAAGCCAATGACTGTAAAGCAGGATGGAATATGGGACCTTGCGATAGCAGGTCCTTCCGTAGTGGTAGGCGCCAGGGGACGTCTGCTACCAGACGTACTAGATCGGCGTACCAAGGACGTACCAAGGACGCTGAGGCCAATCTGGAGCGATTAGGATCATTGGAATTCCCTGTGCCTCCACTCTGCGGAGCAGAAGACGAAGAAGCCTTAAGGGAGGGAAGGCATAGATTAGCCGATACTGACCCCACGATGCTACCAACGCGTCCGTTGCGTCTGCCCATGGGTCTCTTGACCGGGCCACAAACCTCAATACCTTCCGATTGAGTCGGGAAGCCAGAAGATCTACGTCTGGTGTGCCCCATCTTTAGCAGAGGAGTTGGAACACCTCCGGGTGTAAGGACCATTCTCCCTGGTCCAGCATCTGGCGGCTCAGGTAGTCCGCCTGCCAGTTTTCCACACCCGGAATGTACACGGCCGACAGTGCGGGTACGCTCCTCTCTGCCCACTTCAGGATGCGAGCGATCTCCGATGCTGCAGCTGAGCTTCTTGTTACTCCTTGATGATTGACATATGCCACTGCTGTGGCGTTGTCTGACTGGATCCTGACTGGACGCCCTTGCAGTCTCTGAGACCATTTGAAGAGGCACAGCTTGATCGCCCGGATCTCCAGGACATTGATCGGCAGGAGGGCTTCCTCTGGGGTCCAGCGACCTTGCGCCGACTGGACACCCCAGACTCCCCCCCAACCTGTAAGGCTGGCGTCCGTCGTGATCACTATCCAGTAAACCGGAAGAAATGACTTCCCGGCCATTAGAGCCGGTGCTGTCAGCCACCATACCAGGGATCTCCTGACTAGGTGGCTCACTCGGATTTGATAATCCAGAGATGAAGGGCATCTGTTCCATCTGGACAGAACTTCCTTCTGTAACACTCGAGTGTGGTATTGAGCATATGGGACCGCCTCGAAGGAGGCTACCATGAGGCCCAACACTCGCATGCAAAAACGGAGTGACGACCAATTCCTGGAAGTCAGCTGCCGTACTGCAGCCCGGAGGGTCTGCAACTTCTCCACAGGGAGGAATACCTTTGCCTCTGAGGAATCCAGAATCAACCCCAGGTACACTAGGCGTTGAGAGGGCACCAATACTGACTTTTGCGTGTTTAGTATCCAACCACAGTCTCGAAGAGTCTGACAGGTAATGGACACGCTTACCTCTAATTCTGAGCTTGAAGGGGCCTTCAGCAGAAGGCCGTCCAAGTAACCTGTGATAGCGATACCCCGCTGTCTTAGAAGTGCCAGAATCGGAGCGAGCACCTTGGTGAACGTCCTGGGTGCTGAGGCAAGGCCAAACGGGAGGGCCACAAACTGGTAGTGGTTCTTACCGATAGCAAAATCGCAGAAACCTCTGGTGTCTGGAGTATATGGGGACATGCAGGTATGCGTCCTTGATGTCCAAGGAGGCCAGAAAGTCCCCCGGATGGAGAGCCGTGACTACGGATCGAACCGACTCCATCTGAAATCTTTGTACCTTCACAAAGCAATTGAGGGCTCTGAGATCCAAGATTGGACGAACTCCCTCCTTCTTTGGCACAATGAACAGATTTGAGTAAAAACCCTGACCCCGTTCTGGAACTGGAATAACTACCCCGCGTTCCAGTAGACCCTGGACCGCCCCATACAGGGCCTCCCGACGGGTCGGTAGTAGCTGGAGATTGGAGGTGATGAATCTGTCTGGTGGACAAGAGAGAAATTCTATCTTGTAGCCTGAGGAGATTACTTCGCAAACCCACCTGTCGGAGCCTAGAGCAGTCCACTGAGTCGCGAATTTGCGAAGACGTCCCCCCACCCGAGAGCTGGGTGGGGGCGGACCTTCATGTGGACGCAGATTTGTCCGCAGGCTTGTTGGGTCTGCGGGACCAAGGACGCTTTTGTCCTTGGGCAGGCGCTTTATCGGCCTGGGGTCTTTTCCCTGTCGCCTTAAGGGGGCGAAAAAAACGCTTACGTGCAGTAAAGGAGGGCCCTTGCCCTTGGCGTGGTCCCTTACCCTTGCTAGTTTGGGGAAGCAAAGTGCTTTTACCTCCTGTGGCATCCTTGATGATGTCATCCAGAGAAGCCCCAAAAAGTCTGTCGCCCTTAAAAGGCAGATCCAATAGGGCTTTCTTGGAAGTCTGGTCCGCAGACCAGCCCTTTAGCCAGATCAGGCGGCGTATTGCTACTGCATAAACCGAAGCTCTTGACAGCAGGGGAATAGTATCCATGTCTGACTCGCAGACAAACTTAAGGCCCTGGACCAACTGGTCGGCCAAAGTTATCTCATTAGGAGGAGCATCTCGCTCCTTTAACCCCTGGAGTAGCAATTTTGCCCATTCAGTAAGTGTCTGAGACACTAGGGCCCCCGCCAATGCCGGGCGTACTGCCGAGCATACCACTGAGTATAGGTAGCGAGCGAGTGCTTCAGCCTTCTTATCCACAGGGTCCCTGAAAACAGGAGCCCCTTCTACTGGAATAGTGGTGGCTCTATTAAGTCTGGACACCGAAGGGTCCACTATAGGGGGAGAGGTCCATATCTTCAGAAAACTCTCCTCAAAGGGGTACCGTACTGCAAACCTCTTTGGGGCTGTAAAGACCCTCAGTGGGTTCTCCCATGCCTTGTATAAGAGTTTATCAAAATAAGACACACAAGGGAACACCTTAGCAGTGCGGGCAGGTTTACGAAACCCAAAAGGGGACTGGAGTATCTGCTACTTCTTCAGTCCTTTCCAACTTTAGTGTATCCCGCACTGCAGTAATAAGGTCAGATACCAAAGCCGTCTCGCGTACTGACCTGGACTTGGAGTCCTCCTCACTGTCCGATCGGTCACGGTCTGCAGTCTCTGATGCATCAGAATCTGGGCCATGAGCCGTAGCTGGACCTGGTTCTGCATCAGAAATATCCCCAGAAGATTGCAGGGGACAGGGGCGTTTATTACCCCCTGTATTCCCGTGTGCTGCTTCCACCCTGGCAGCAAACGCCTCTAGGATTGCCGACATAGCGTCCATAGACACCTCAGGGACACCAGCTGCTAAATCTGGTGTTTCAGGGGAGAAGACATCTGGCTCAGATGCCATGCTGACCACACGCTGACACTCACAGGGCTCCAGGCAAGATATCAATAGGCCATCCTCCTGCGCTGCAGAGATGCTGGGTTACCCAGAGGACTCACCACCCTGGATAGGTACTGCTATGCTGCGCCTGTGATGCTGTCCCCTTGCTGCGGTGTCAGTCTGCTTCTTTTATCAGCACTTCCTGTGTGAATTTTCGCGCCAGTGTAATGCACCCTAGAGGCCGGAGGCTCTCGCAAAATGGTTGCCAAAAACGTCTGTATGAAAGATAATGTGGGCTCTAAGAAAATGGCCGCCGACAGAAGATAGAGGTCAGGCAGCCATAGCCCACAAAAAGATGGCCGCCGAACGGCAATATCTGCATACAGGGTGGACAAACATGGCCGCCGATCACCTGATAGGGGCCAGTGGGTGTGGCCGAACCACAGGAAGATGGCCGCCAGGCAGTTACAAGAGGCCAAACTTGGCATGGACCACCTCAAAATGGCCGCCGACAGCATGGAGACACAGAAACACAGGTAAGCAAAAATGACATTTCTTTTAAATGTTAGTTACAGCCAGCCCCGCTCCAGTGGGACCCCCTAGGTGACCCCCAGCACCCAGCAACCTTTAGCTAGAAGCCCAGGGAGGAGGGAAAGGCAGGGAGAGAGGGAAGAAAGGGGCCACAACCACTTACTTGATCTCTCCAGGAATGTCCAGCTAAAATCACCCAGCCGAGGCAGGGGAGTTTTACTTACCTATCCTGCATGTATTCTGCTGGAAGACATTCCAAACAGATCATCGTCCGCGCACGGAAGGTGACTGTTGGCCAGGCATGCTGTGATTGGACCCAGAAGGGACGATCATATGTATGCCCTGGAGCATGACGCTCACCGGACAGGCTGCTGCGACTCGGCCGTAAGGTCAGCCGAAGCTGAGCGGTCCGATGCAAGCCTTGGAGCGTAAGCTCACCGGCCAGGCTGCTGCGACTCGGCCGTAAGGTCAGCCGAAGCTGAGCGGTCCGATGCAGGCCCTGGAGCGTAGGCTCACCGGCCACCCGTGGAGCGACGGGCATGTCGTGGAAAACCCAGCGCGTAGCTAGGGTCGGCACACGCTCGATGGCCGAAACTGGGGAGACTACAAGGATCGAGGATCCAGCCTGTCACCCAGTCGATCGAAGATCGCAGGAAACAACAAATGTAGCAAATATATATATATATATATATATATATATATATATATATATATATATATATATATATATATCTTTTTTCCCCGGACCAATGGGCCCGAAGGGAGCCATGTCCTACTCCTTGCTAGACAGAAAAAAACTGATCTGCGATGTGCAGACTGAGAGGGTATACCCAGAGGGTCCGCCCCCTGGGCAGTACTGTAGAAGGTGTGATGCAACACTTTTTACAAGTTTTTCTGCCTAGTCACTCCTAATTAACGGATAATACCCACTTTGTCAATAGAGAAGCTGTGTCGGTCCATGGACGAAAGAGTAAAGTACTTTTCCAGGTGGTGGAATCCCGCTGCCGACTTTAGCGGGCTCTCCCGAGCGATCGGGAAGCCCAGCAACGATGCAGCTGGCAGCATCCAGCTCTGGCCTCATCGTGAGAGGAACTGAGGATGCCACTGTGACACGTTCCAATTACGGCTCTTTGTTTACTGGTCACATAGCGGCCTGTAAAGCAGCTGATCAGATAGATCTGTGTCTGATCGGCTGCACTGGAGCCCAATGGAGAGATGGGGGCCTAATAGAACCCCTATCTCGCCATAAAGAGTACCTGTCATTGCTATTGCTGTCAAAAGGGATGTTTACACTGTAAAAAAAAAAAAAAATGTAAAAATGTTTTAAAGCACCCTGTCACCCTGTGCGAACCCACATGTTGGTCCTGCACTTATATGTAAACAGTGATTGCACCACACGTGGGGTATCACCACGACTGTCAGAGAGCAATAATTCTAGCACCAGACCTCCTGTGTAAACCAAAACCGGTAACCTGCAAAGGCTTTTAAAGCATAACCTATGAATAAATTAAAAGTACTGTAGTTTTGTCGCCATTCCATGTGGATGTGCAATTTTAAAGCGTGACGGTACATGTTTGGTATCTTTTTACTCAGTGTAACATCATCATTTATATTTTATCCAAAAATTGGTAATATATTATGTTTGAGGTCACTTAAATTCATTGTGTATTTTTTCCCCCCAAAAAATGCGTTTGAAAAATAGCTGCGCAAAGACTGTGTGACACAAAAAATTGCAACATCCATCATTTTATTCTCTAGGGCCTTTGATAATATAATGTTTGGGGGTTTCCAAGTAGCTTTCTAGCAAAAAAAGTAGATATTTACATGCATGTGAAAAATGTCACAATTGGCCAGATATTGTGATTAAGAACCCTGTCAGTATTCTTTTTTTGCTGTGTCCAGTTGGGAGATTTCATTTCACTTCCTGTTCCAAAAACACAACAGGAAGTGAGAGGAAAAACTCTCCGAAGTGAGGGTAAATTCCCCAAGACAGTAACCAGAACACGTGTCCTCGCAGAAGGGGTTCCAATGGGACCAGATGTTGTGGTCAGGGTCAATGGCAAGTATGAATTTCCCCAGTGGCACACAGACAGCAAATAAGACAGGCGTTTTGGAAAATGCCATACTAAAAAAATCAAAAAAAAAAGTCTTAGCTTTATATACACTTGCCTTTTCTATGCAAACAGTAGGAACACGGAAAAAACACTACACAAATAAATTTCACCTTTCTGAGTGGAAGGAAAAGAGATTAAATCCCCCAACAAGTCTATGCAGTTGTTCAATACTGACAGGAAAAAACTTCCACCTACAATCCAGAATAGATGTTACATGCACAAAACTTTGCCAAAAGCTGTTTTCTGATGGAAAAATTCTATCACTCATTGACTGCTTGTAAATAGCAATTGTCCAAGCAAGAAAAAATAAATTAAAAATCTACCATTTTAACAGGCATTTACAAATGAAACAGATTCAAGAACTGTAAACGGACAGGAAGACTTGTGTGTGCATGCCATTCTTACTGTCTGGATTCTGATGAAATCAGATTTTTTTTGTTATTCATAGAACACCAATGTGTATGAAACTTCCTATACACCTTGTATACACCCTACGTATGCGTCTCCTATTTTATCATTTCCGTGCTTCAAAGCACTTTTTGGTTTTCTATGCGAGTTTCATTTTTTTTTTTTTTTGCTTTAATGAAACTAAGAACAGGATTACTTATTTCAGTTTGGGAGAAATGGCAGAAACAGCATATATACTTGCCTTAAAGTGTTTCATTCGAATACGAGTCATGTTCATTAACATAACTCCAGAGTTAATGCCAGTCTTTCCATAATAAGGATGCCGAGCAAAGCGGTTATACCATCCTATCCGGGGCTCTTCATGTTCAGGAGCCATAGCAGCAATCTGCGTAGAATTAAATTCATTCAAGAAAGACCAAATATCATCCATAGGACGCAAGAACAGTATGTCTGTGTCAACATACAATAACGAATCCACATCCTTTAGTAATAACTGCAATGCAAAAGAAGCACTGTTAACAGAAATGTTTTAAAACCACAACGAAAAGAGTTATCCAAGTAAGAGAGAGAAACCAAACAAAAAAAGAAAACCTTTTCTTAGGCAATTCTGCATCATAATACTTAAAGTATTACATTATTGACTAATAACTACAAAATAAAGTACAACCAAGATTTTTATTTTTGAATACAGTAGGGATGGGCAAACAGTATCAGGGTATTTTGTTGCAGTCTCTGTCCCACTGGGGCTTGGGATATTCTTCAATTTTTTTTTAACCGAACTCTGCTTTAAACTTCTCCACAACTTTATCCCTGACCTGCCTGGTGTGTTCCTTGGCCTTCATGATGCTGTTTTTGCATGAAGGTTCTCTAAAAAACCTCAGAGGTCTTCACAGAACAGCTGTATTTATACAGAGATTAAATTACACACAGGTGGACTTTATTTACTAATTAGGTGACTTCTGAAGGCAGCTGGTTCCACTAGATTTTAGTTAGGGGTATCAGAATAAAGGGGGCTGAATACAAATGCACACCACACTTTTCACATATTTGTAAAAAAATTATAAAAAAATGAAAACCATTTATCATTTTCCTTCCACTTCACAATTACGTGCCACTTTGTGTTGGTCTATCACATAAAATTCATGTATGTTTTAGAGTGCAACATGACAAAATGTGGAAAATCTCAAGGGGTATAAATACTTTTTCAAGGCACTGTGTATGGTCAGCTAAGGAGAACTAAATCAAAACTGGGCAAATCCCAAAAGATACAGGTCATCAATTAACCTTACAAATTTACAGTTTGAATGTTTTTTTTTTTTTTTTTTTTAAATAGCTGTTCTTAAAACCATTTGCTACACAAATAGTCAGTATTAGGCCTCATGCCCACGGACGTTTTTACAGCCGCGTTTTTGAGCGTTTTTTACAGCTTAAAAATGCCTGTCCATATTAGTCTATAGCTTCATTCCCACCTAGGCGCTTTTGAGCAGCAAATAGCATAGGCGTTTTTAAGCTGTAAAAAAAAAAAAAAACATGACCAGTGCGTTCCGCGGCGTCGGGCATAAAAAAACGCGCAAAAACGTTGCAATTGCGTTTTTGAGCTCCGGCGTTTTGTTTTTTTTCCGGAAAATGTATACAATAACATGGACAGGCGTTTTTAAGCTGTAAAAACGTCCGTGGGCATGAGGCCTTATGGTTACCTACATCATTCTATCATAATGGTAAAAAATTACTACTGAACGGTATAATTACGTATGTCAAGTACTGATGGCATCCACACTGTTAGGGGAACCAGACCTTCCCAATGCAGAGTTGATAAAGAATTACTTTTATAGAGAATCGCTTACACAATGACGCCTTGAGACAGCCATTGCTTGCATTTTAGAATTCCAGAATAATTTTCATTAGAATTCTCTTTGTTACACTAAGAGCCCATTCACACAGGGGCAACTTTGGATCCGACTTCAAATCGCCCCAGGTCGCCCCTAGTCGCCTCAAGTCGCGCTGGCTGAAGAAATCAATGTAAGTTAATGGAGCCGTCTTAATGCACACTACTGCAGTCGCTCCGACTTCAAAAAAGGTCCCTGTACTACTTCAATCCGACTTCTAGGCGACTTGTACCCATTGATTTCAATGGGAGTTGCCTCTGAAGTCGTATCACTGTCTTAAGATAAGCAACTTTTCAGGAAGATAACATACATTTCTCAGGCAAACCTCTCCCTCCCACAGAGCTAATTCTTGTTTTATTGGCCACTGGAATGTCTCCTGTCCTGCAGGCAACTTGAAGTTGCCTTGTAAGTTGCCTGGAGTCGTGCTGTGATTCATACTCAAGTCGTGTCTGAGTTGCCTCATAAAATCGGTCTGGAAGTCGTGTTACCCCTGTGTGAATGGAGTCTTAGGCCCCTTTCACACTGGGGCGGGCAGGTGCGGTGGCGGTATAGCAGCGCGATTTTCAGCGCTGCTATACTGTCGTTCTTACCGCGGTATGCGGTCGCTAGGGGGGTTAATTTAACCCCTGCTAGTGGCCGAAACAGGGTCAATACCGCCCGCAAACCGCGGCTATTGCCGCGGTTTGCGGGCGGTATTACCGCACTGTCCCATTGATTTCAATGGGAGACCGCGGTAAAGGAGCGGTGAACACACCGCTCCTTTACCGCTGTAAAGAAGCGGCTAGCAGGACTTTTGGAGCGGTCCTGCTAGCGCACCGCTTCAGTGTGAAAGCCTTCGGGCTTTCACATTGAAGGCACAGGGCAGGATTTTTTCATGCGGTATAACAGCGCTATTATTAGCGCTAAACCGCATGAAAAACGCCCCAGTGTGAAAGGGGCCTTAATAAGGATAAGTCCACCATTTAAAAAAAATAAAAAATAATATTTTTTTTCTTAATAGGAGCCTGCAAAGAATTGCACCAGAAAAACAGGAATCCTGCACACTTCTCAGTGTAGCCGTCTGCTAGTACCTTGTATGGCCGGTCAGATACACACTGACAGGATGTGTTCAAGAGTGCTCTGGTGGTTCATTGAGAACAACAAGCAGACAGCTGCAAAGGATGTCGGCACTTGTAGTTTTCCAGTCACAGAACACTGAGAATGAATGACACGGCCAAGCCCCGCACGGCCACGTTATATTCAAACAGTAATAGCATATGCTCGGAAAAGATGCCCGTGTGCTGTATTTGGGGGGGCTGCAGCTCCTGGAATAGGTTGCATGTTCCACCTTAAATACGGCTGGAACTTGTAACATATTCTAGAAGGTGAACTTATCCTTTAAGTATAACTAAAAGCAAAACTTTTTTTTTTAGTTTTGGGTGGAGAGGGATGATAATGCTTGTCAGTTTGTATTGTAGTCTGTGCTTCCGTAAAGGAGATTCACCCTCTCTATTTGTCCTGTTTAAAATGATCATTTAAAGTAAAAGAAAATACCAGATTTTGTGTTGTCCCCAGAAAAGTAATAGGAGGGGAAATTTCGGACACTAGTTCCGGCGACCAGGGGGTCTCCAATGACATCCCTCAATTTGGAGGGATTTCCTCTCACTTCCCGTTTGGCTATGGGACAGGAAGTGAAGGAAAATCTCTGCAATGGGACACAGGTGGCGAAAAAAAAAATGGACAGGGGTTAGGACTCTCCTATTCTCTATTGAAAAATGATGAAAAAAAGTTTGTCCTACTTTAACTCACTTCTGTTGCTTTAGGGCTGCACGCACAAGCATCTATCCAATTTTTTGGAAACAAACACAATCTCCCTGAAAGCATCTCCCGGCTCATATACTGTATTTGTACATCTATAGTGTGAATTTTTTTTTTCAGTTTTGGATGAGTGGGGATCGGGGAAGGTTTATATTGCTGTATGTTTCATGGGGTATAATCAACGTCTCTATCTTGGTGACCATTATCTGATATTTTATAGTCACTAAACAGGAGGTGTGAAAATCTTCCAATGGGAAAACGTGTTCTGGTGATTTCCCCACACTTCCAGTTATATCCTGTAAGGAAAATTTTGTGGCTTCCGATACACTTTAACTGAATTCTGGATATAGAAATAAACTGGAGATTACCGGCAGGAACAGTCTTTGTGATGCACAGGGCTTAAAGAGTTTTCTCCATTCTGCTGCATTTTCCGGTGGAAAAGATATAGGGTACAAAGTATATTTAAATTTCTTTGCATTCCCCCAGCTGTTTAACTGAAAGACAAAAAGAGAGTATTTGAACTAAAGCAAAATTTATCGGGCTTATTCAACAAATAAGTGCTGATAGCAATGATGTCTGCAAGGCACGGTGACCCATTGCAACTAATCCAATATGAATAAAAAAAATTAAAAAAAACACACAAAACAATGAAATGTATATCCCAGTTAATTACTATGCAAGATGGGGTTTAAGTTTTAACAATAAAGTTCACCTTTCCACAAAAACAAAAAAGTAAAATGCATTTTTGCAGGTAAAAAAACGTTAATTTATAATTTTTTTACACTGCAGCCTGCAAAGCATTGCACCCGCGATCAGCCAGGATCCTTCAGACTCAAATGCCCTGTACACACGATCAGTTTGTTCAACAGGAGAACCGTAGTTTTTTTTCCCTACGGTAAATGGCTCAAACTTGTCTTCCATACACACGGTCACACAAATCTTGTCTGATATTTCGAACGTCAAGAAATATATATATATTTTTTTTCCTCTCTCTTTTTCCTTATTTTGGTCATGGGCAAGGAGTACAAGATATGGCTGGTATTTTGAGAGATGACTACACCATTAAAAATTGTATCATATAACGTGAGGGGACTGTGTTCACAGCATAAAAGGGGCCACCTATGGCATGAATTGCATCATTATGCTGCAGATATAGTGTTGTTACAAGAAACGCATTTCAGGGAGGGGTCTATACCTGTTATGCCTGGACACATGTTCAATCACTGGTACCATGCAACATCGCCTATTGCTAGAGCAAGGGGGGTTACGATTGCTTTCAGGAAAACTTGCCCATGGGTATTGGAGTCTGTACAAGCTGATAGAGAAGGTCGCTTTTTACTTGTGAAAGGTACAATAAATAGTCAGCGATATACATTTGCTGCGATTTATGCACCAAATATAGGGACAATTAATTTTCTTGCAAAAATGTTGAAGATGTTGGAGAAATTTAGGGAAGGCTGTTTGATCTTGGGTGGAGACTTCAATATTGTGTTGGACCCAAGTTTGGACACAACATCAGGAAAAACATCTCTATCCTTTAGAGCCTTAAAGCACTTAAAACAACTTTTGCGCACTCAACACCTGGTTGATAGCTGGCGGGTAATGCACAATGGAGTAAAGGACTATAGTTATTACTCCAAAACACATAAAATGTACTCGCGTATAGATGTATTTATGGTAGATCAATTTTATTTAGAAAAGGTCCGAAAGTGTACTATTGAATCCATAACCCTCTCGGATCATGCCCCAATAACGTTGACACTCTCTCCGATCCAGGCAGGCTATATAGAACGGACCTGGAGATTGAACGAATCAATATTAGATAATAAAAAGATAACTGAGGAACTGTCAGTTAAAATGAGAGAATATTTTGAGAGGAATATACCAGGTGAGGTGTCAGATCAGGCAGTATGGGAGGCCCATAAAACGGTGATAAGAGGAGAACTAATAGCCTATGGGGCCCACATTAAGAAGGAAAGAAGGAAGGAAGTGACAGGTTTATTAGAGAAAATCAATGTACTGGAGATTAAACATAAAAAAGACATTGACCCCTTAGAGACCCAACAATTAGAGAACCTTCGAGCAGAACTCGCACAATGTTTAGACCGAAAAATTAATAATAAATATAGATACTTTGCTCATAGGTTCTATGAGCAAGGGAACAAATGCGGTCGGTTATTGGCTAAACAACTTAAAAAGAAACAAGAATCTAGACATGTCCATAACTTATTAATCCGAAACAAAGAGATAGTGGAAACCCAGGCCATAGCAAAAGAATTTCACAGATTCTATGAAACACTATACAATATTCAGACAACCGAGACTTCACCAAAAGAAGATAGAGAGGATCAAAGAAGGGAGGAGACACGAAATTATATTAGGGAATCATTAATGCCCACCCTATCAAAGACAGCTACAGCAGAAATGGAACATTCAATTACGGTTGAAGAGTTGAGCAGAGCAATAGCAGCCTTGCCGATAGGTAAAAGCCCTGGCCCAGATGGCTTGACAAATACCTACTATAAAAAATTCTCCTCTGAGCTGATAAGGTACTTGCATAACGGTCTTAATACAATTAATGCGACTAATTTGTTGCCTTCAGAAGCCCTGCTGGCGTACATTACTGTACTCCCAAAGGAAGGGAAAGATCCGCAGCACTGCGCTAATTATAGGCCTATTTCTCTGCTCAACTCGGATACTAAACTGCTGGCCAAAATCCTAGCGCTGCGATTGCAAGAATATATCGGGGAACTAGTGCATCCAGACCAGACAGGCTTCATGAAAGGTCGTGAGGCAAGGGATAACACCATTCGGGCACTTCACCTTCTTCATTGGATGAAATATGGCCCAGAGAAAACCCCAAAGATCGTACTATCAATGGATGCTGAAAAAGCTTTCGATAGGGTGAACTGGGGCTTTATGAGCGGAGTACTGAGAGGGGTGGGCCTGGGTGACCGCATGATGGGATGGATAATGGCCCTTTATGTAAACCCAAGAGCAAGGGTTAAAGTAAATGGCACATTATCAGATTATCTTAACATACGAAATGGGACAAGACAGGGTTGTCCACTTTCACCACTGATATTTGCTATAATATTAGAACCATTTCTTTGTAAGATTAGAAGTAATGGGCAGATATCAGGGACATGTATTGGGGATGTGGAACACAAAGTATCAGCTTATGCTGACGAGTTATTATTTTATCTTTCAACACCACAGACATCCTTGACAGCTCTTATGCAGGAATTGGATAGATATGGGTATCTATCTAACCTTAAAATCAATTTTGAAAAATCAATACTTTTACCCAGCCATGTACCTCAAGAGATGGCAAGGATGCTGAAGAGGGTGTACCCCTTTGTATGGAAGAAGGACTCCTTGTTCTACTTGGGGGTACACATCACCTCAGACCAAAAAATATTATATAACCTTAATTATGCATCCCTAATGGCCAGGATAGTGGGGGACTTAAAGAAATGGACAGGACAATACCCAACATGGTTCAGAAGGGTAAGCGCCATTAAAATGGGTATACTACCTAGAATTATCTATAGATTACATACAGTCCCGATTAAATTACCAGAAACCTTTTTTAAACAGATACGGAAGGCTTTCGTAGCATTCGTGTGGAATGACAAACGACCAAGGTTGGCATATGACATCTTGCGCAGAAGTAAGGCAGAGGGAGGAATGGGGTTGCCAGATATATCAGTGTATTATAAGGCTATGTCGCTGGTTCGAATTTTAAACTGGTGTCATGATTCCTCTAATAAAATGTGGGTCCCACTAGAAAAAACAATAGCAGGGAGGAACCTTGCAGGGGCCCCTTGGATCCCGAGTACGTCCAGAGGACTCTCGAAATGGACATCTCCCCTGACCTGGAACTCATTGTCAATTTGGGATAAGTTGAACAAGACGGGGGAGTATTCCCCCCAGGTGTCCCCCCTAGCTCCACTGGAGGGATTCCCGTGGTTCCTGCCGGGGGAGGGGGGGTTCCTGGGAGCATGGGGTCAAGATGGAGATACCACGTGTGGTAAATTCACGCCGCGGGGAACCTTAACAACCTATTCGGAGCTGGTCTCGGCCCTAGGGAATATACCCACATCAGGTTGGAGATACTATCAAATGACAGGCTTCTTTAACAAGATGAAACCCTTACTGAGACCATTAAACTCAACTACGGTGTTTGAGGGCCAGTGTCTGCATTTGAGAGACGCTAGGCATCTGCTGTCTCGGATGTATAGACTGATACTAGGAGCCCAAAAGAGTACAGTCCCATATTTCATCAGGGAATGGGAAAGAGAATTAAATAAAGAATTGTCAGAGGAACAAATTTAAAAAAATGATCAAATCAACTTATTCTACATCTATAAGTTCGTACGTTCAGGAAATGGCTTATAAATTCATGACAAGGTGGTATAGGACACCAGTAAGATTGACTCGGATGTATCCAGAGGCAGATGCCCGGTGTTGGAGAGGATGTGAGCAGAGGGGTACATTTCTCCACCTCTGGTGGGAGTGCCCCAGGATTAAAACATTCTGGGTGTCGATCGCACCATGGATTGAGAGGTTGACCTCTAGACCTATGGAGTTTACACCCCTAGGCTTCCTATTCCACGGAACACCTGACCCCATTAAAGCTTACAGGAAGAGTATTACACCGCACCTATTGAACGCAGCTAAATTACTGATCCCCAGATTTTGGAAACAGGCCACCTGTCCAACACTAGATGACTGGAAAAAGGAGGTCAATCGGATAAAGGAAGCCGAAAGGTGGACTCACGTAGTGAAGGACAGAAAACTGGAATTCGAGAAGACTTAGGCGGGCTGGATACAGTTGGCCCCTGAAATGAGCTGAGGATAGGAGACAAGGAGGGGGAAAGCAAGGGGCATGGCAGACCCATAGGGACCCCCAGTAAAGTTGCTTATGGGCTAGCCATAGAAGTATAAAGTACCGAACTATGAACCCGGACCAAGACTTTAAGGGTTTTTTTTTTTTCTCTTCTTTTCTCCCCTCCCTCCCCCTCTCCTTGACCTCCCTGACAGATTTTGACTGCGTGGATAGTGTGGAGTGAGATGTCTGCCCCTAACTAGGAGAGAAAGAAGGAGTTGAGCCATGTTGAAATAAAGAGGGGAGGGATGGGAGGGGGGTGGGGGGTAAGGAGTAGGGCACACACAGGGGAAGAGGGATTTTAAGTAGTATATAAGATAGAGTTTGTATATGACCACGGTGAGGTATCACAATTTTTTATTTTTCCTATGGGAAATACGGGTTTAAAGTTGGAGGGAAGAATAGGTCAGGAGGATAGCTTGAATGGAAACACGGGTAAGAGATCACAAGGTATAATCACTTATTTTCAAACACCAGGGGCATTAGTGGCCTCTTAAGAGGGCCTGGTAGAGGGGAATAAATAAACACATGGAAGTAGGAGAGGAGACCACTCCCCTATTCCCTTTTTTTTTTTTTTTTTTAAAGTTTGTTTGCTTTTATTCAAGGTGGGAATAAGGCCATGGAGGCCGCTATACACAAGTATGGGTAATCAACACCTAATCACGAGGTACAAATAAAAAAAAAAAAAAAGAGGAATGTATGTGTGTGTGTATATACATATATGTATATGTGTATGTGTGGGTATGTATGTATATGTGTATATATGTTTTTCTTTTCTCTCTTCCTGCCTTCTCTTCTTTCTTCTCTTTTTTTTTTTTTCCTCACACAAAAAGAATAGGCACTATGGCCATTAGAGGCCTCTTTGGAAGTAGGAGGGGGTACGGGATAAGTGATAAATAAGAACACAGTAGGAGAACATGTGACTTAAGTAGAAGGAATGAAGTGAGTGGGGACAGAGCAGACTTAATCCACCGCAGCCGGGGATGGGGGGGGGGGGGAGAGGGGGAGTGGGGGGGGGGGGGGAATGGTCTTATCTTCATGTATTCTTTTTTTTCCCTTTCCCTTGGGGGGGGGGGGGGGATAGATAATATAACTGATACATTTTTTCGATAGGACAATTTTGTACCTAGTTCCTTCTTGCAATGTTGTGTCTTATATAAATGTACAATGCTGAATGGAAATGTTGAAGCTTATGACAAAATAAAAAAAAATTGGATTATAAAAAAAAAACAAAAAAAAAAACGCAGTGACGTACAACACGTACGACGAGCCGAGATCATTGAAGTTCAATAGGCAGTTTGGCTCTTCTGCTTGATTCTGAGCATGCTTGTTTTTTTTGTGTCATAATTGCATACAGACTACCGCGATTCCCAATAGGAGTTTTTCCGGTCACGAAAATAGAGAACCTGCTCTCAATCTTTTCTTGGCAGGAATTCCCACAAAAAAAAGTGTGATGGAGCATACACACGGTCGGAATTCCTGACAAAAAGCTCACATCACACTTTTCTTGTCGGAAAAACTGATCGTGCGTACGAGGCATTAGTCAGCTGTCTGCCCGTACCTCCCGCACGGGCAGACCATTATTGAACTGCAGGAAGAAAAAATTAACAACCACTGTAAATTAACATTTACTTTCTGCTATAAAAACACATCCAATGAAATTTTTTTTTTTTAAATGTCATCATCACTTTAGGCAAATATGTATTCTGCTACATAGTTTTGATTAAAAAAAATCCCAAAGGGATCCTCAAGCTTTAGGCTCCATGTACACAGAAGCTCAAAAACGCTCGTTTTTAAAGCAGCAGAAAAAGCTAGCTTTTATCAGCGTTTTTTTACTAGCTTTTATTAGCGTTTTTCAGTGTAGCATTTTTTTCATTTTAAAAAAATAAAAATAAATTTTTTTCAATGGACCAAAAAACGCTAAAAAATGCTCGCGGCCAGCGTTTGAGCGTTTATCTGCGTTTTTTTCTGCCGAAAAATGCAAATTTCTTGCGTTCTGAAAAAAGCCCATTAACTCCACTGCTCATTAAAGCTAAAAAACGTTATGTGTACATGAACACATAGGCTAACATAGAGTGCAGTTAATGGGCTTTTAAAAAAAAAAACGCCAATAAACTGCAGTTTATCAGCTTCTGTGTACATGGAGACTTAGTGTCTCTTGCACGTAAATAATCAGAGCATGTCAGCAGCACTTTCTCCTGTGTAGCAATAGAGGCAGAGGCTCATCCTCGCTGTCTAAGGAATTAAGAATTTATTTTTTAGGTCCCACAGAAAGTGCAGGGCCCGCTGAGGCGGAGCCTAACTCAGGCACAGAAACATCCGAGGGTAAGGTCAACAGCGGCGGGGGGGGGGGGAATTCTTGCTTGCCTTGAGCCTGAACACAACCTCCACCAAGAAAACAATCAACTCTATGACTACAGATAGCGCGTCTGGCGATTTAAGGTCCCAAAGAACCTGCCCCCTCCATAAAAGGATTAGAAAGGGAAGCATGCACCTAGGACTCTATACTGGAAACCCCAGCAAGGCACCACCCAAGAAAAGACTCTAAGGGGGAACGACAAAAAAAACACTCACCGGCCAACTACAGCAGAGCGTATGTGCTTTCACACTGGGGCAGTGCGCTTGCGGGACGTTATAAAAAGTCAGCATCTTTGGGACGGGGCTTGGGAATGCTGCATACAGCGCTCCCAAAACGCCCCTGCCAATTGCAATAGGCAGCGCTTCCGAAGCGCCGCAACACGGGTGTTTTTAACCCCTCCTTTGGGGTTAAAAGCGCCATGCTAGCATCCGAAAAGCGCCGCTTGTTTTAGCGGCGCTAACGCACGAGCGGCCCCAGTGTGAAGGGTGTTTTAGGTATAAGTAAATTATAACTATTCAGTCCAAATTCAGCAAACACAATTACATTTAGAGCAGGAAAGGTTTAGAACCTCTGTCAAGTTTTAAATGTCATAAAAGTTTCCTCATAGTGGAGATTTCTCTTCTCTTCCTGTTCTGTCCAACGGTTAAGGGGAAAATCCCTCATAGGGACACAGAGCAATACATCTGACAGGTTCTAAACATATAACTCTACTAGTTATTGTGTTTTTATTGCTGCCTGTGTGACCCATTGAGGGGAATTAACGAGAGGTGGATTGACTTTACCTCATTTCTAGATTACTTCTTTACAGGTACATACTATACATTCAAATTAGTCCATTACCTCAAGGAGCTTACAATCTTACGTGCCTACATACACATACTAGGGCCAATTTAAACAGACCCAAATTACCATACCAGCATGTCTTTGGCGTTAATAATGTCTTTGGTTAATTAAAAAGGGAATTAGATACCCATCGTACAAACTAGTGAAAATAAATAAAATTACCAAATGGGGATGCATACAGCAATAAAGAGTTTGCGGAGGGTCCAACTCATCCCCATTACCCAACAGATTTATCATAAGTGTTTCTTATACTCATTTCTTGACAGCTAGATATGTCACTGCATCTTCGACAGCTGTTATGATATGGATGCATTGCTATGTCTGAGCATGGGGGTAGAAGTAATGACTGAACCTCTAAAGCAGTGGTCTCCAAATTGCGGCCCGAGGGCCGGATGCGGCCCTTTGCTAGCCTTTACCCGGCCCTTGGAGCACTATCACTTCCAATGATACAAGACACTATTCTGCCATCTGACACCAACAATGGAGCACCATTTCTCCCACTGACACCACTAATGGGGCACTATTCCTCCCTATGATACCAGCAATGGGGCACTATTCATCCCCCTAATACCAGATGTTTACGCCCACTGATGCCAGGAAAATTTTCACTCCCGCTTGCCAAAGTCCGGCCCTCCAAGAGTCTGAAGGACAATAAACCGGCCCCTTTGTTTAGAATGTTTGGAGACCCCTGCTCTAAAGCATCGTACACACGCTTAGATTTTCAGACGACCGAACGTCCGTTTTTTGTGGCATGCTAGTCTCATGTTGAGTCTCATGTTGAAACTGAAGAGGTTACTCGCAATCCGAAAAATTTTCTACGATGGAATACGTCATAAATGACGTAATGTGTTGAATAGTTTTGTATTCATTCTTTTGTTTCTGAGCATGCGTAGTCTTGCTCTTACGATTTTTTTTTGTACTAATGAAAACGAAAATCGGACGTTGAGTTCACATCTGAATTTTTTTTTATCGTCTGCACATCCAGCATTTGTCTTAATAAAAAGCAAATTGGGCTGTCGAAAGCACCATACTAACGATTTGAATATCGGCAGACAGCTCATCGTACAAATCTTTCCATCCGATTTTCATATCGTGTGTACGGACGGGCCTTTATAGAAAGTTTGTCTCAAAGACAGCTACACTGTTCCTGTTTTGCACTACATTGCTAGGTTGATCAATACATACTCAAATTTTCCATTTGTGATGATCACTTACAATAATAGTGAAGTCACTGTGCAACTGGTCCTCAGCAAAGATGTGAACCTGAATAGGTTTTCTACTAAATAGTAGTGCAGATTTTAGCATCGTAATAGTCTCTTCCAGTCTACTACCACAAGCCACAACTGCCAAGTGCATAGTGTCCAGGCCATGTTTTACAGGAAGAATGTATCTGTAAGACAAAGACAACAAATACCATGTTATAATGTAAGCAGAGTGGAAGAAACCTTTTTAAAACGCAAATGGTCCAACCTTTCTCACCCTTATTACTTTTTCAAGGAAAGAAATCATTTTCAGATCTTGAGGAACCCGTTAAAACCAATTAAATTGAGACTCAGTGGGAAAATGCCCCTCTTACAGACAGCTAAAAAGATTACTGGTGTCAAACAGCTGGCTATGCCAAGTGGTGTTGGCCCCGGATCTATGCAGGCACCATTAAACAGGAAGTAAATCAGCCAAAGCTCAAGGAACCACTGGCAATCTCTGGAGAAAACCTGGTTGAGAATGGCTGAAATAGATAATTACAGTAAAGCCTTTGATTGCGAGCATAATTCGTTCCAGAAACATGCTTGTAATCCAAAGCACTTGTATATCAAAGCAAGTTTCCCCATAAGAAATAATGGAAACTCAGATGATTCGTTCCACAACCATTTATTTACAAGTCCTTCAGTTTATAGTTCGTATACAAAGATTATAGCAATGTGATAGGTTGTGTAACCATAAAATGTCCATCCACAAATGGAAGCCTCCACAAGGGGATTAGAAGCAAAATCCAGCAGGAACTATAGAGTATAAAAGAGAAGAGAGGCGCCTCTAAGTGTAGCAATATAATTACATTTAATGAAGGTACAACATTTACCAACTCACATGGTTGAGGATTAAAATGGGCACATCTAAGTATGAATGCATCCGGGGTAAAGCTGTCCACATAGACCATCCTCCGCACCGCCGGCTCTCACCGCTGTCAGTCTGCAATCGTGACTGGGAGGACTACCCTGCAGTAGAGCGATCTGAAAGGCTTGAAGCGCTTATGGAACGCAGCGTGGAAGGGATGATGTTGATGGCGGTGAGGAGTATGGTCTATGTGGACAGCTTTACCCCGGATGCCTGCATACTTAGATGTGCCCGTTTTAATCATCAACCATGTGAGTTGCTAAATTAAAAAAGGTTGTACCTTCATTAAATGTAACCATATTGCTATACTTAGAGGCGCCTCTCTTCTCTTTTATACTTAGTTGTGACATGGCGCTACTCTTATATCAAGACATCGCTTGTATATCAAGTCAAAATTTATTTAAAAAGTTTGCTTGTCTTGCAAAACGCTCTCAAACCAAGTTACTCTCAATCCAAGGTTTTACTGTATAAGCAATGACCCATGACCTGTACAGACACTAGCGACTGACTTTTAGTCTGTATGGGTGGAAGCCTAGGCACCAAGATCCAGATGTTTAAAAAAAGGACACGATTATCTGCCTATCACATCAAAAAAAGGGTCACGTGATGTCAAGAATTGCTATATCTCTATTGATCACTGATTTTCTAACAAGCAATACAAAAAGTTGGGTTGACCTCTGACCTTCTAAATATGCCCTGCCTTTATTATTTGCATTGTTTCGCCGTTTTTGTTGATTACAAACCAAAACATGCTGGTTATAGCTTAGGGATAGCAGTAGTAAAGACAACAGAAGAGGCAGCATTAAAAGAGAAGTATGGTTTTTTTTTTCCCTATTCATACTTACCTAGGTGGATGCTGCATCTGTCGCCCGACGTCTCTGCACTGAGAACCGAGCAACCGAACATCGCCGATGGCTCGGTTCTCTCACCTCCCCGAGCAGAGAGTTGCTGCCTGTCAATCAGCAGCTCCTGTGCTCTTCTCCTCCACACTCATTGGAACACTGAGCTGTGGAGGGGCAGGGAGCGGCCGTCTCAGCGGCTCGCTGAGAGGCTGAGACTGCCATTAGTCCAGGCAGCTGGCGGATCCAGACTTCCTAAGTCATGATGACGTGGTGCCTAATCTAATTGCAGTGACGTCAGTGGAGAGCAGACTTCAGACTGCTCTCCGCTGAAAACGGGTCACAGGAGTGCAAAACAAATTGCACTCCTGTGACCCATAGGAGAAGCCCAGCCTAAAAAGCTCAGACTGGACTTCTCCTTTAAGCATTACATTGTAGTTTCCAAAAAAAAGGGTCTAAAGAAAATTGACTCCGCTTGAATGGATTCTGTTGATTCAATCCCGAATTCTTAAAATATTCTTAACCACTTCAGCCCTGGAAGATTTTACCCCTTAATGACCAGAGCATTTTTTGCGATAAAGGCACTGTGTCGCTTTAACTGACAATTGCGCAGTCGTGTGACGCTGTAACCAAGCAAAATTGACGTCCTTTTTTTTCCCATAAATAGAGCTTTCATTTGGTTGTATTTGATCACCTCTGCAGTTTTTATTTTTTGTATTCTGCATCTGTGGTGGCAACTCTACACATGCTCAGTTTTCAGTGGGTTTCTATGCTAAGCATTTCCTCCCTATCACATGTGAGCAGCCCATGTCACTATAGAGACACACGTGGGTATATAAACAGTGGTAAATGACAGACCACTTTCTCCCTCCTCCAAGCCCAGCTAAACACAGTGGAGGTAGAAAATTACATGAAGATTAATGGAGGCTTCACCTATCTCTTCTAAGACACAGGCTGAACGGGCTTGACACGTTCTGCGACTGGCCGAAATCAGCCCACACCACGTTATTGACAAAAATTCATTGAGATTTTATTTTATTTATTGTATGACAATTTAAAACCGCTTATTGATATTTATATTTTGAACATGTTACCAGCAGCAGAGGACTAGAAGTTCCTCCTGCTTATGTTTCCCTGCAGACAGGCTAGGAAAGATCTGGGTCATGTGACAGCTATATATCGATTAGGAAAAGGGTACTTGGATATTTATTTTATTAAAATAATTACAGGGCCATCGTCCATATACAGAAATAGAAGGGACAACGTAAATTAAAGTGTGTGCTTAAGATAGATGGGATCAGTGGCAGAGGGATAAGGTGGGATCAGTGGCAGAGGGATAGGTGGGATCAGTGGCAGAGGGATAGTGGAGGGATGGGATCAGTGACACTGGCACTCGCCAGCTCTCAGTGTCAGTCTATTCCCCCTTCTCCATGCTGCTCAGTGTGTTTTCCCCCTTCTGGTGTCTCCAATGAAGTCTCTCCTGATGTCGGGTCTCCTCGAGCTCCTCCCCCCTGCACTGTACTGGCTGTTAGCGCATCAGCTGACTTTCTGCTTCAGTAAAGGGGAGGGGGCTTTATCCACCAGGCAGGCTCTGCCTCTGTGTTTCTCCTGGAGAAGCAGAGTGCGGCAGATGATGTCATCAGAGATCGATTCGGCCGACTCGCATCATCGGTGCAGCATCGTGAATGTCTGAATCGCGATGCATCAATGCTGCGATTATATTAAACACCCCTAGTAGATCCCATCCCACACTACCATCTTTGTTTTCATGTCATTGGCAGCTGGCTGTCTCTTCCTGATCCTTATATGGAAATGTAGTCTGAGCTTGGGTCATGAAACTAAAGCAAAGCTGCCAATACAATATCCTCATAGAAGATAAATACATTATTAAAAGGAACCACGTGGGGCTCGAGAATTAATTAAAATAATGTAGAGCCAGGATGTCCTCTGTATACTTATGTCACAGTTCTCTGCTGATGTGAGGAGTTTAAGCTACGTCCCATCAGTTAACCACTTAAGCCCCGGACCATTTTGTAGCTAAAAGACCAGGCCCCTTTTTGCGATTCGGCACTGCGTTGCTTTAACTGACAATTGCGCGGTTGTGCGACGTGGCACCCAAACAAAATTGGCGTCCTTTTTTTCCCACAAATAGAGCTTTCTTTTGGTGGTATTTGATCACCTCTGCGGTTTTTATTTTTTGCACTATAAACAAAAGTAGAGCGACAATTTTGAAAAAAATTCTATATTTTTTACTTTTTGCTATAATAAATATCCCCAAAAAATATATATAAAAAATTTAGTTAAGGCCGACACGTATTCTTCTCCATATTTTTGGTAAAAAAAAATTGCAATAAGTGTTTATTGGTTTGCGCAAAAGTTATAGCGTCTACAAAATAGGGGATAGTTTTATGGCATTGTTATTAATTTTTTTTTTACTAGTAATGGCGGCGATCAGCGATTTTTATCGTGACTGACATTATGGCGGACACATCGGACACTTGACACCATTTTGGGACCATTGTCATTTTTACAGCAATCAGTGCTATAAATATTACTGTAAAAATGACACTGGCAGTGAAGGGGTTAACCTGTAGGTGGCGCTGTAGGGGTTAAGTGTGACCTAATGTGTGATTCTAACTGAAGAGGGGCACGGCTTGGCGTGTGACACCACTGATCGTTGTTCCCTATGACAGGGAACAGACGATCACTATAGTAAAAAGGAAAGTTGCGCTAAAACTTGATAATGATGATATACCATACAAAATAATGAGTAAATTATATTAGTATACCATTACATGAAAGTGACCAATTCATATATAATATATAAAATTAAAAAAGTGAGTATGAGTGAATCTCAACCAATAATAATGTAATATAATAAAGTTCTTTGTTCCAAGAAAGTCCAAACGGAAAATGAGCAAAGGAAACTGTTGGTGTCAGTGTAAACAAATCCACAGTGCCACACTTGTCCACAATGATTAGGAAACGTGATGACAGTAAAGCACCTCCACCTCTAGCAAACACAACTGCTTACCAGATAAACGTGATCTCTTATTATAGGAGATCAAACTCGCATGGGCTAATGACCCAGCCTGGGGTTCTTTGGGGTGTGCACCTCAGCATACAGCTTCCGGGGATGTAAACTTCAGCCAGTGGTACCGGAGTCACGCCACATGGAATAACGAATAAATGTGCATAGCATAAAATCCTTTTAAAGCTTTTATTCTTAGGCAATTAAAATACACTTACGATTAGGTAGATGGATAAAACATGAAAACAATTGAGCCGGGCGGCTCCTCGATATACAGCCCGTATCTTCCGGGTCTGGTATAAAATGTAACCTCAAAAGGAGAAGTGCTCATAAATTTTTATGGAGCAAAATACATACCGCTTTTTTATCTCGTTGATTGCTAGGTGGTTAAAGCCCACAGACAATGTACTGATAACCTTGAGATTTGGCCCAGCTGTGTCCAGAACCTCCTGATCTATCTTCTCTGACAAGAGGCAGAGCAGACCATGAGCTCCAGCTACCCCTCTCAGCAACTCAGCCCTTGGCACAGGATCATCTGAATCCCACTGTTGGACAGTGTAGTTTTCAGCTTGGGATAAAAGTTTCTGCCCCTCCGGGGGTAGTCTTCTAGTCACAAACCCTGACAGACTATCACTGCCACTGTCCCTTTAGGAAGAACGGGGAAAGGTTTGTTTACACTCACCTCTCCCCGTTCTTCAGCTCTGTGACCCGATCGCAGGAAATCGGCGGCGATCGGGTCCGCGGGTGCAGTCACGGAGCTCAGTACCGGGTCGCGCACGAGCGACCCACGGCTGGGATCTTAAATGGGACGTATCTGTGCGCCCTTGTGCCATTCTGTCGACGTACATCGTCGTGCGGCGGTCCTTAAGTGGTTAAAAAATTTTTTTAATGTACAACATTACTGCCTTTGTGACCACTCTATACATGGGGCTCAGATCTTTCCGGTGAGCTGCCTTATGTACACAGCAGTGATGTGTTTCACAGTCTGTCTACACTACAGGATACATCTTAACGGCACCAGACAATGGATTATTTACACGTTCTGTGTTTGTTTACCAGCACTTCTTTTCCTGGATCCTGCAGTGACCCTATGATGATGCTGAGCCAAATCTTGTGCATGTACAAAGACCTTGCACCTCTTCATTCCCTGCAGGAGCAAGTCTTTTTGGGATTTTGTGGGTGATGGACTATAGCCTTCTGAGGCATTTGACAAATGCATTCCAGGAGACAGCAATAGGGCAAAGGAAAATTGAAGGCAATAATATACTGCTAAATAGCGTTGGACCAATATTGGTGCCAATACTAAGCATTTGCACTTGACCTATCGTCCTCCGGCTCAGCGGAGATCAACGGAGAGATCTCCTGCTTAGCTGGCAGACTCCGCTGAGCGGTTCCGCCTCATGTGAATGAGGCATTACAGACCGAAGTTCATTCCTTTGGTCCAAAAGGACAGTGTTACAATGTTTCTCCTTATCTCCATCTAAGCGATGTTGTCATAAACTTGGCAAGCTGCCTGTTTTTTGTTTGTTTTTTAGACAGCTGTCAGCTGTGAGCAGAGAACTCTGCATAGAATTGGGAAAATGCTTTGTTAAGATCGCGATGGGGAAAGAATCGCGATCCGATTCTTTAACGATTAATCGTGCAGCTCTTGTGTGAACCGTATAAAACAAATGCATCTAAAGGGCAAGTTTTTTTTTAGCAGAGACCACCCTAAAGAATAAAATGGCAATCGTTGCAATTTTTTTATGTCACACAGTATTTGCGCAGCGGTTTTTCAAATGTAGTTTATTGGCAAAAATACACTTTAATGAATAAAAAAAAAAAAAAAACAAACAACACAATATCTACCCTCATTTGTTTTGCAAAACATTGAAGATGACATTATGCCGTGTAGATAGATAGCCAACATGTCACTCTTTATAATTTCGCACACTCCTGGAATGGCGACAAACTATGTTACCCAAAAATATCTAGACACGACACTTTAAACATTTTTACAGGTTACAGCTTAGTGTTACAGAGAAGGTCTAGCACTATAATTATTGCTCTCGCTCGAACATTCGTTACAGTACCTCACATGTGTGGTCCGAACACCGTTTACATATGCGTGCGTGACTTATGTGTACGTCCGCTTCTGTGCACAAGTATGGAGGGATGGGGATGCCTTAAACATATTTATTTTATTTTTACTTTGTTTTTAAATTATTTTTTTAATCACTTTTATTCCCATTACCAGAAATGTAAACATCCCTTGTAATAGAAATAAGGATGACAGATACTAGTTATGGAGAGATCTGGGGTCAAAATTTTTTTAATTACAATTACTTCCACTCTAGACTAAGGATGAGCTCCGGCGCGTTCGCACACCCCATGTGCAGAGCCCGCCAGGAAGTCGGCACTGCGCTGCGCTAATCACAGGCAGTGAGACACTGTCCCGATGCGCGGGTGCAGAGATCGGGAAATGTCTCACTGCCTGTGATTTGCGCAGCGCGGTGCCGACTTTCTGGCGGGCTCTGCATGTGGGGTGTGCGAACACGCCGGAGCTTATCCTCACTCTAGACGTCTCTCCGGTCCTCCAAGACCATAGAGGCAATCAAAGCCGATTTGGTCTCACTTTGCCTCTGACAAATCAGCTGTACCATCTGATTGTTTCTTGGGTGCACCAGTGAAAATGGCAAGAGGGGTGCGAAAACAAACCTCACCACCCGCCACTTCTGAAAGCGGTCCATTGGCTCATGAGCTGCTAAGACTGCTTTTATGAGAAAGACCGCCATAACCCCGGCACACCACTTGCAAACCGCATTGTATATATACGTATTGTGGATGGCAAGAGGTTAAAAAGCAAGGTTGTAACTAGATGATGAAACAAGTGGATCTTCACCCCTTCTCCCTCACCCCATTTTTTTTTAACAACCCTGCATATCCGGTTTTGGGTCCTGCACATAAGGTACTAACCAACCCAATGGATCCAGTGTTGTCCTGCTGATTCTCTTCTGCCCCCCCACTCGGTCCCACGCCGCCATTTTCTAGCATGACATCATCTGGAAACTACTGGCACTTCCGGGTTCAGCTGGCCACTCTCCTGATAACACACCACTAGGCCTGCTTCCCTCCTTTCTCAATGAAAGACTATTGGGGTTATTTACTAAAGGCAAATCCACTTTGCACTACAAGTGCAAATTGCACTGAAAGTGCAGTCGCTGTAGATCCGAGGGGGACATGCAAAGAAAATTAAAAAAAAACAGCATTTTAGCTTGTACATGATTGGATAATAAAATCAACAGAGCTTCCCCTCATTTCAGATCTACCCCTCGGATCTACAGCGACTGCACTTCCAAGTGCACTTTGCACTTGTAGTGCAAAGTAGATTTGCCTTACGTAAATAACCCCCTATGCCTTCTGGGATATGTGAAGTGTGGGCCAGGGTTTTCTTATTTAAAAAATAAATGTAAAAAAACCTAGCTTGCACAGCAGACTGGAGGAGGGGTGGAAAGGAGGAAAAATGATACCGAGGGTGAAGATCCGCTTTAACGCACAACTTTTTTTTTCTACTAAAATTTTTTTTTTTATTGACAGCTATAGATTCTTTAGATAATTTGCTCCTCTGAAAATTAAGTAATTTAACAGCTAGCTTTCCTGTATGCAACAGATCCATTCCATAAAACAAGTCCTACCTAAAAGCAGCTTCCCAAAAGCAGTCCTTTCCACACACACCAGTGGGTAGCATCCAATAGGGATTCCAGAAAGAAACAGAGAAATTCTTACACCTGACAGAATGAAACACAAAAGTTTTCCAGCTATTAGTATGTAGTTCTTTTAGAAGGATAAAAAAAAAAAAAAGAAGAGGATATAAGTCCCACCATGCAAGAAAAAGTGAAGACTAGTCCCCTTCTTTAACCACTTGAGCTCCTGAAAGTTTCATCTCCTCCCAGACCAGGCCAGTTTTTGCTATACCGCACTACACTCATTTAACTGTTGCTTGGTTATGCAACACTGTACCCAAACAAAATGTTATATCATTTATTTTTTACACAAATAGAGCTTTCTTTTGGTGGTATTTGATCACCACTGGGTTTTTTATTTTTTGAGATATAAACGAAAAAGAACAAACATTTTGAAAATAAAACCCAATCATTTTTACTTTCTGCTATAAAACATATCCAATAAAAAATAAATAGAATTTCTTAATTTTGGCCTAAATGTATTGTGCTACATGATTTTGATAAAAAAAAAATACCAATAAGTGTAAATTGATGGTTTATGTGAAAGTTATAGCATCTACAATTTATGGTATATATACACTGGCATTTTTTATACTACTAATGGCAGTAATCAGCGATTTATAATGGGCCTGCGATGTGGCGGTCAATCAAATTACTAAACAGCCACTGACACGAATATAGTGATCAGTGAGATTACTATACACTGTCACTCTACTAAAGACACTGGCTGAAAAGGGGTTAACATCTAGAGCAATCAAGGGGTTAAAGGGGTTGTAAAGGTACATGTTTTTTCACCTTAATGCATCCTATGCATTAGGGTGAAAAAACGTCCGACAATACCGCTCCCCACCCGAGCCCCCGTTTTACTTACCTGACCCCTCGAAAGTCCTGCGCTCGCTTCCGTCATCCTCCGAGTTCCTGAGCCTGGCCGTTGATTGGCTACAGTGGATGGATTGAAAGCAGCGCAGCCATTGCTGTCAATTACATCCAATGACACGGTGTGCCGGGGGGCGGGGCCGAGTGATACAGTCGGTGGCTACGGCTGCCGCTGTATCACGGGAGCGCGCCCGCAATAACTCCACACCATGCAAGCTCGTTCGCATGAAGGTGTGGAGTCCTTGCCGGGAGGAGCTGAGACAGCCGCCAAGGGACCCCAGAAGACCAGGATCAGGGCCACTGTGTGCAAAACTAGCTACACAGTGGAGGTAAGTATAACATGTTTGTTATTTTATTTTTTTTAAACAGGAACCTTTAGTGTTCCTTTAAATGTGTGCCTACCAATGTGTAATGTGTGTATTATGTGCTACTTTTATTAATAGATCTCTTTGTTTTTGGGAAGAGGATAAAGGGATTTTTATAACAGCTTACCTGTAAAATCCTTTTCTTGGAGTACATCACGGGACACAGAGCGACTTAGTCATTACTAATGGGTTATATAGATTACCTTCAGGTGTTGGCACTGGCCAATTCCAAACCGGAAGTACCCTCCCCTATATAAGCCCCTCCCATCCGGGAGCACCTCAGTTTTGTAGCCAAGCAATAAGTGTCCCAAAAAGAGGGGTGGGAGCTCTGTGTCCCGTGATGTACTCCAAGAAAAGGATTTTACAGGTAAGCTGTTATAAAAATCCCTTTTTCTTTTTCGTACATCACGGGACACAGAGCGACTTAGTCATTACTAATGGGACGTCCCAAAGCAATGCCAAATGAGGGGAGGGATACATAAGCTGGGCGCCATCAGGCATGAGGCTCTTTTGCGGCCTGCAACACACTGCGCCCAAAGGCGACATCCTCCTGACTTCTGACGTCTACCTGGTAGAATCTAGTAAACGTGTGTACTAAGGACCATGTTGCGGCCTTACAGACTTGAGCCAGGGAGGCTTGGTGATGCACTGCCCATGAAGTGCCAACTGCTCTTGTGGAGTGCGCCCTAACTTTGAACGGAGGCGGTCTCCTTTTCAAGCCATAGGCTTGTATTATGACCTGTCGAATCCACTTGGCTAAAGTAGATTTTTGATGCTGCCTGACCCTTTCTGGGGCCTTCCGGCAGAACAAACAAAGTATCCGTTCTACGAATCTGAGCAGTGGCTTTAAGATAAGCTTTAACTGCTCTTACTACATCCAAAGAATGCAATAACTTTTCCTCTACCGAACTAGGTTTGGGGAAAAAGGAAGGAAGAACCACATCTTGGTTCAAATGGAACCTCGATACCACCTTAGGAAGAAGGCTGGATGAGGACGTAACACTACTCTGTCCTTATGGATAACCAGATATGGCTCCTTACAGGACAAGGCGGCTAATTCCGATACTCTTTTAGCCGAACAAATGGCTACTAAGAAAATCTATTTCCTGGTGAGAAGAACCAAGAAAATGTGCCGCAATGGTTCAAATGGTTGTTTCTGTAGAACCGACAGAACCAGGTTTAAGTCCCATGGACATATGGGAATACTAACCGGAGGGCTAATACGCATCACTCCTTGTATGAAAGCTTTGACTAATGAATGCAAAGCCAAGGGCCTTTGAAAAAATATTGACAAGGCCGTCTGACCCTTGATAGTACTCAAGGCAAGCTTCCTATGTACAGCCCACTGTAGGAAGTCCAGAATCCTACCTATTACGTACTTACGTGGATGCCATTTCCTGGCCTCACCCCACGTGATGTACGCCTTCTAGATCCTATAATAGATCTGCCTGGATACCGGCTTCCTGGCATTGATCATGGTAGATACCACAGGATTAGAGAGCCCTCTCTTTTTTAGAATGTGGGCTTCTATAGCCAGGCCGTCAAACCTAGGGCTGGTAAGGAAGGGTAGTATATCGGTCCTTGCGAAAGCAGGTCCGGACGATGTGGGAGGGTCCAAGGACTTCCCACTGACATTTTTACAATCTCCGCGTACCATGCCCTTCGGGGCCACGCTGGAGCCACCAGAATCACTGGTTTCTTTTCTACCCTGATTCTGCGGATTAATCGCGGTGGGAATGCATATATCAGCTTGAACTGATCCCAAGGGAACACTAGGGCATCCGAACCGCAAGCTAGGGGATCCTTTGTGCGAGACACAAATCTGTCTACCTTTGCGTTGAATCTGGATGCTAGCAGATCTACATCCGGTGTTCCCCACCGCTGGCATATTGCCTGGAAAACCTCGGGGTGAAGAGACCATTCCCCCGGGCATAATTGCTGGCGACTTAAAAAGTCCGCTCTCCAATTTTCCCCTCCTGGGATGAAAACTGCAGATATGGCTGTGACATACCTTTCTGCCCATTCCAGGATGCAATTCGCTTCCCTCTGGGCTGCACGACTCCTGGTGCCACCCTGGAGATTGATATATGCCACTGCTGTGGCATTGTCTGATTGAATTCTGACAGGTGACCCTTGGAGTTTGGATGTCCATGCTACTAGGGCATACCGGGCTGCTCGTATCTCTAAGAAATTGGTGGGCAGGGCCTTCTCTGCTTCTGACCACTTGCCCTGGAGAGACCATTGCTCCAATACTGCCCCCCAGCCTATGAGGCTGGCAACTGTAGTGACCACCTTCCAAGAAACCGGACTGAAGGGTTTCCCTTCCCAGATTCTGGGGCACCAACCACCAATGGTGCGAACGGAAGGGGACAGGGACATTGGTAAGTCTAAAGCCTGAACTTTTTTGTTCCAGGCTGACAGTATGGCCCTCTGCAAGTTCCTTGAATGGAATTGACCGTAGGGTACCGCTTCGAATGAAGCCACCATTTTTCCCAGCAGCCTTATACACAGGCGTATGGATGGTTTTTCTTTTTTGCACCCACTAAGTGGGTCAAATCTTTCAAAGACGACACCTTCTCTGGAGGTAAGAAAATCTTTCTCTGATTTGAATCCAGTCTTAGCCCCCAAGTATTCCAGGCTTTTGACTGGTTTTAGGGCTGACTTGTCTCGGTTGATAATGCAACCGTGAGATTCCAGATACTTGATTATCTTGTGAACGACCACTTCTAGTTTTTTTCACTGAGTGGTCTATCAGCAACAAGTCGTCTAGATATGCCATTATCGTTACACCTTGTGTTCCTAGTTTGGCCAATCGTAGGGCCAGAATTTTTGTGAACACTTGTGGTGCCGTGGCCAGACCGAAAGGTAAGGCTCTGAACTGAAAATGGCGCCCTTCTACTGCAAAGCGTAGAAATTTCTGGTGGGCCGGACAGATGGGAATATGCAAATAAGCATCCCTTATGTCGATCAAGGCTAACCATTCCTGCCCTTGTAGGGCGGTGGCCACCGATCGGATCGACTCCATCCGAAAAAGTCCTGATATGTAGGAACTTGTTTAGCCCTTTTATATTTAATATGGGCCTCATGTCCCCATTTGGTTTGGGGACTGTGACAAGGTTCGAGTAAAACCCGAACCCGTTTTCTTTCAAGGGAACCTTCATGATTACCCTTGGGGCAATAGTTGCTCTAGTGCCAGAAGGAGGGATCCACGCTTCTGGGGATCGCTTGGCACGTTTGACCTTATAAAATGGGCAGGAGGAATGTCTTTTAACTCCAGCCTGTATCCCAGACTTACTGCGGAGATCAGCCATCTCTGATGGTGTCCCGCCAGGTCTCTGTGAACCACTGAAGTCTTCCCCTCACCCGACTGAGTGGGGGCAACCCTTCATGACTTAGGGGGAGGTTTTGTACCTCTCTTGACCCAGGGTTTCTTGTTACCCTGTGATTGTCTCTGATTTCTGCCCCCTGGATTTGACCGCGGAGGCCGTCGGAACTGTTTCACAGCCGATGTGCCAGGGACTGGAGAAGTAGGCCTCTTAAAAGAAGGACTTCTACCCTTGTTCTTAACCGGTAAGAGTGAACTTTTACCGGCAGAAATTTTCTGGATATATTTGTCCAGATCTTCTCCAAATAAGCGTTCTCCATGAAATGGGAAGCTAACCAGCAGTTTTTTACAGGGAGCTTCAGCAGACCAGTTTTTGAGCCACAGAAGCCTACGCATATGTACTATAGACAGCGTAAAGCGGGAGGCCTGTTGGATTGTATCCTTTATGGCGTCCACCGCAACACAAGGCTCTAGGCAGGTCAGCTAGGGCAAGAGCCTGCTGATCTGGTAAGTCCCTTAAGACTTGTTTCAACTGATCTTTCACTGCTTGGCAGACTCCAATCGCTGCTACCGCAGGTTGTGTCACCATGCTTGCTGTAGAGAAAGCAGATTTTAGTAAAGACTCCAATTTTTTATCTATTGGGTCTTTGAACATTGGAACATTATCTACTGGACATGTCAGTGATTTGTTAACAAAAGAGATGGCTGCGTCCACTGTAGGGACCCTCCATTTTTTTTAATGAACTTATCCTCCATGGGATAGATCACCGGAAATCTCTTGGGGGGAGCAAATATTTTATCAGGATGCTCCCAATCCTGGTAAATAAGCCCTTCTAATAAAGGGTGGATTGGGAAGGAACAGACAGCCTGGGGAGCTTTTAGCGACCCCAGCGAGGAAACCGTAGTGGATGGTGGTTCCGCCAGAGGCATTTTAAATGCTGATCGGACCATATTAGTCAGAGACTGAACCCATAATCTTTCAGCCTGAGATGCTGAGAAAGGTTCTTCCACTGTTGATTCCTCCATAACTGAATCAACCTCATCCTGATCCCCTTCAGGTAGGTCGATCTCTGTGTGGGGCTGTTCCTCCACTAACAGGAAGGAGGAGACGGAGATCGGACGCGCTTTCCCTGTGACAGGGAAGCAGCTTTCAATGCTGTTAATCTCTCTTCCAATCCTCCCAGAGTTGAGGCTAAAACCTCCTCCGTTATATATACAGGAGCAGGTGGACTGGGGACAGCCGCAGCACCAGGCATTCCTGCGGGGTTTCTATGGCTACTGACCTCTGAATTCTCAGGGGAGATTGGTGCAGTACAAGCATGCCCAATATCCTCAGAGCCCGATGGAGACCCCTTTGGCTTCCTGGAAGACCTATTTCCGGAGCGTCTGGACGACATATCCTTTAAGCACAAAGCTGAGGTATTCCCGTCGTCATACACCAATTTTGCTGGTAATAATCTAACACAGTTGCTGCTATATACCAGCTGGTGTCCACTAAAGTGCCTTTCTATAGGGATGCCTGCATCAACCGCCTCTGTGTGCCACTGTTTGTTGCTAGCTCTGTTTGCATCCAGCTGACACTTGTACTGTGTCTTAACCATGCTGGGACGCCTGCACATGCGCAGGAGCGCCGCGGCGCGCATCGAGCGTCATCCACCCGCCCCGCCCCTTTTTTTCATAGGAGGCGCGTGCACGCGCGCGCCCTTTTCGAAATCAAACAGGGACTAGGAGCCAGGGCCCTTTTTGCCGGAGGGCCTGTGCGGTGGATGAGCGCAGCAACAGGGCAGAGGAAGTGGATTCCCACAGAGAAACTTACCAACTGCCTGGATCTTTTGACTTGAGAAAACCAAAGATCCACATGACAAGAAAAATGGACTACAGCGGCCTCTAGTGGTTTAACACAGGTACCGCGGTCCCCCTTTTTTTTTTTTTTTTCTTGACTACTATTAAAATTTTACATTTTCAGTAGTTACAGGCATACACAGATATTAGCGGGAATACCGTTAGGTAACAGACAGAAAGACAAATTAGGCTTGGGGGTCCCCCAATAGAACCAAGTTCCTGGGGGCCCCCACTTACCTGATCCCCGCCGCAGGACTTTGTTTGGTCCACAGAAGTCCAAACTTCACCTATCACGGCAGGCATTGTAATTAAACCTTCAGGGACCGGGTTCCCAAGGATTCCACTCCCCTGGACCTGTATAGCACCCTGCACAGACAACATCTTGGTCGTGGGTATGACCAGAGCTCTGGATCCCAGGGTCCAGCCCTCCTAAGAGAGGCATTACAGGCAAAACCTTGCTCTTCTGCTGCAAGGCCCGGGTACCGACCGTTTAGCTATGAAGCTTTTTTGGTGGGATCCGGAACAGCTTACTAAGGCCCAAAAGAACCTGTACGCAAGCCCAGTGAAAACACATGTTACTCTTTGGCCAACACCTTAGACACTGGCAAAAAACTGAGGTGCTCCCGGATGGGAGGGGCTTATATAGGGGAGGGTACTTCCGGTTTGGAATTGGCCAGTGCCAACACCTGAAGGTAATCTATATAACCCATTAGTAATGACTAAGTCGCTCTGTGTCCCGTGATGTACGAAAAAGAAAGAATGGAGCATGGTCAAGGTAATCATGCACTGTAACGACCTGTTTACACTTGCAGCAGTTTCTGAAAAGCAATTCACTGAGGATGGCATTTCAGAGAGGGGTACAGGAGTGTCTGAATGCCAAGTGTGGACTTTGAGGGGGAAGCCTTCTCCACACTTGGCAGCAGTACTACTTGCCAGGAAGGAAGTTTCCTGCAGCACGCACACACCAGTGCTGTTAAATAAATAAAATAAATAAATAATTTATAATATAATTTTTTTTTAAACATAATAAAAAGGTCTCATGCATTCGGACATACACCACATATACACTCGGACATATGTGAGGGCCCAGTTTGCCCGCAAGGGTATGGACAGGTGCATCCCTGTGCAGGGAGTCCCATTTATGTCAGTTGGGATGCAGAAGCTGCAGACACTGCTGCATCTTCCAATTTGAGGGCCAATACACTGTGACAGACATTTTACTGCATTGTAAAACGTCTACCACTGCAGGGACACACAAGGAAATAATTGTTTCCTATGTGTCTCATTCACACTGCAATGGAGGCTAGTGCTGCATTTTATCACAGTGTACCAGCTCAAATTGCACTGGAATTTGGGGCAGCGCATTGTGCCACCTGACATTGCTGTGAATGAAGTGTACGTTTTGTACACTTCAAATAATGGTAATATGAAACAAACAGTGAATCGCTCCAGCTTCTCTGTGATTTGGCCCTGACAGTCATGCGGGTGCACAGCCCTGAACGCACAGTCTGTCAGACTGTGAGCAGAAGCTATGCAGTCACTGCATCTCAATTGATATGAATGGGATTGCCTGCACGGGGACAATGCAGGCAAACACGGCCCTCACACATGCATGTGCCTGTGTTAACAAGGCTTAAGTGCTCATTCATACAGGTGCTGGTCCATACAGCCTTAATACATGGTTTATGTAGCCAGAATTGCCTGGAGCTCTATGCAGGCAGCCTATGTCAATCTATGGGGATATAGCAACTGTACAAACAAAGCTGCAGATCCCAATTTGACAGGTGTGCAACTGTAGGTGAGCGACACTGAACGCACAACTGTCTCATCATGATGTACAGACCCTAGCACCCTTGTAAATGAGCCCCAAGATCTCATTCACACACAGAGCGCATTTCGGCACCCAGGAGTCACAGGAGTTTGCATACAGCCTGTATGAATCAATGACAGGCTAGCAGAGACGGTAGTTGTACATATCCTTTTGAGATAAACTAGTGACCACTACATACAAACCTTATGGCCGAAGTAATCGGTGCACCATTAAGGGTACCTTCCCATGCTGTGGTTTTGTACAGAGGAACCCTGATTCGCCTCTTTTCGGGTCCCCCCACAGGCGCTTCTGGTTCCTCCTCTTCAGCCAG
This sequence comes from Rana muscosa, assembly GCA_029206835.1. NCBI lineage: Eukaryota > Metazoa > Chordata > Amphibia > Anura > Ranidae > Rana > Rana muscosa. Next base: position 740,302,052 of record CM055118.1, read on the forward strand.
TGCCCCCAATAGCAACACACTTGCACTGGGAACACTGGTCCTCAGAAACCCCGCTCTATGCGTCCATACGAAACACAGAGTCACGGCTAGGCTCCACCCACACACTCTTCTCACTGGCTGTGATTGCCAGTAGCAGGAGCCAATGAGGGATGAGAGACCCGGGAGACACTCAACTTGTGCACATCGCTGGATCGATCAGGTCGCTGGATGGGGCTCGAGTATCAGGGGGGCTGGGGGGGTCCGCTGCACATAGTTTTTTTTTACCTTCATGCATAGAATGCATGAAGGTAAAAAACCTTGAGCCTTTACAACCAATATAAAATGACTGTAAACCTATATATTTTTTTTTATAAAACAAACACATCATACTTGCTCTGTGCAGTGGTTTTGTACGATGCAGCCCTGATCATCCTCTTCTCAGGTCCCCCACTGGCGCTCCTAGCTCCTCCCCCCCTGCTGAGTGTGCCCATATCAAGTCGCAGGCTCGATTCCGAAGTGTGCTGTGTGTGTCCACAGAGCACGGTTCTGCCCCGCCCTCTCCTCACTGGCTGTGATTGACAGCAGCAAGAGCCAATGGCTCCCGCTGCTGTCTCAGAGATACCCCCAGGGACCACAGCACTCAACCTTAGTTGCCCCCAATGCATGTGGCAAGGAAGGAAGGCCTAAGACAAGAATAAAAGTAAAAATAAACCTAAACTATGAACTGCAACAATTTAAACACAAAAAAGAACCACAATGATAAAAGTGGGTAGCCCAAAACGAACAGCCAACTACACAAACTATGTAAGTGAGGATGCTGTGAGTACAGGAAAGAACGTGCTATCTGGTATGGAATCAATGTGAAAAAAAAAACCAGTGCAAACACACTATAGTGCAGTAATAAAAGCATATACATTTATTAAACAATAAAACTGCACTCGCAAAAGATGACTAAGTGCAGGTAGGTACTGTTGACTATGGTGGAACATTAGAGCCAACAGCCTCGCAAAGAAAATCTCTCCGGCCTTGGCGACAGGCAAGTGACAACATAGAAAGCGGGTGCCAATCCCAGTGTGGTGTAGGACCTGAAAGAGTGGGGGCGCTCTAATACAGGATGTGCGTTACTGGTCAGATCACCAGGTGGAAACAGGGGGGAAAAAAACAAATGCAGCCACTGCATACAATTATTTGGTAAGCTGCAAAATCTTCCATTTTTGGTTTTGGGTTTAATATTACTTTAAAGCAGAACGTCATCCAAAAGGGAAAGTTTTGCTCTTCCTCCTCCCACTCCTCCTAAACATTTGGCACGCCACGGCAGTGAGTGGATGTTCGGCCCCCTTTTCTTCCCCCCGCAGCAGCCTTCTGGGACACATCACAGGTCCCAAAAACTGTGGGACCATTCACAAAGAGCAGCTCGCACATTAGCAGTGGGAATCCAACTGTGAAGCTGCAAGGCTTTACTGCTGGTATCACTTAGTTAAAGCGGAGTTCCACCCAAAAATGGAACTTCCGCTTTTCGGATTCCTCCCAGGTATTTGCTCCCACTTCCGGGCATAGATCGCTGCATTATCCGCGGCCATCTACGTCTTGTCCGACACCTCCTCCGCCCCCCCGTCTTTCTGGGAGACACACAGGTCCCAGAAGACAGCAGGGACCAGTGAAATCATGCAGCAGGACTCAGGCAAGCGCAGTAGTGAATCAGGAAGGGAAGCCGCAAGACTTCCCTTCTTGATTCCCTTATTGAAGATGGCGGCGCCTCCACCCGAGAGCCAGATCAGCTTTGGGTGCCGACATTACGGGTTGCCCTGGACAGGCAAGTGTCTATATATTAAAAGTCAGCAGCTGCAGTATTTGTAGCTGCTGACTTTTACTTTTTTTTTTTCGGCGGAACTCCACTTTAAGATACCTGTGCCTGCACCCAAAGCCGACTGAAGAATCAGCCTGGCTGAGGACAGCACTGAATCCGTGGGCAGCTAAGTGTTCTTATATTAAAAGTCAGCAGCTACAGTATTTGTGTCCCCAATTCAGCTAGGGATTGTGAATTGCCAGTAGCAATAAATTTCTATGCTGAGCATTTCCTCCCTATCACATCTGAGCAGCCCATGTGACTATAGAGCGACACGTGAGCATATACGCAGTGGTAAACAGCAGCCCACTACCTTCCCAATGCCCACAAACCAGCTAAAAACTATGGGGGCGGGATAATACATTTAGATTGTTGGAGGCTTCACCTCGCTGTTATTCTAAGCACAGGCTGGCTTTAGTGGCAGAAATCTGGTTACACCATGTTAATGTAAAAATATAATAAAGATTTGATTTAAAAAAAATATATAAACAGTGCGATATTATTTATTTTTACTCTGTATTCCAAAGGCTGTGGGGTTTTTTTTAACAGGTGGCCAGCGCATGGGACTAGAGACTCCTCTAGCTAATATTTCCCCGCAGACAAGCTGGAAAAGATCTGGGTCATGCGACAGCTGTATATCTATTAGGAAAAAGGTACTTAGATTTTAATTTTTTTTATTTAAATACTTACAGTGCCATCATCCACATACAGAAATAGAAGGGATGATGACAATTAAACAGTGTGTGTTTAGTATCACATTAAATGGGGTTGTAAACTTTTTTTTTTAATAACAAACATGTCCTACTTACGGTACCTCCACTGTGCAATTCGTTTTGCACAGAGTAGCCCCAATCCTCCTCTTCTGGGGTCCTTCAGCGGCTCTGGTGGCTCATCCGTACATGGAGTGTCCAGGTGGGAGAAGGCTCTCCTAAGGTCCTGCTTGTGTGTCCATTCACACATAATGCCGGACTCGGCTCCGCCCCCCCGGCGCTGCGTCATTGGATTTGATTGACAGCAGCGGGAGCCAGTGGCTGCGCTGCTATCAATCTATCCAATTAGTACACGAGACACCAGCTAGATCTGGTGTGCTCATTCCTGGCTGGAGGATGACAGTGTTCAGGCAAGTAAAACGGGGGGGGCTGCAGCACTACAGGTTTTTTACCTTAATGCGTAGAATGTATTAAGGTGAAAAACCATGAGGGTTTACAACCCCTTTAAGGCTCGGTTCATATTAGTGCAACACCACAGTTGTGCGACTTTACACTCTCTGGAACTCAAGCCGCATCAAAAGTAGTGCAGGAACCTTTTCTAAGTCACACAGATTGGAACATGTGCCACTGAAATCAATGGGCTGCGACTTATGAGACTTTTAGTGTTCAAAGTCGCAGGACAAGCTGCAGTAGTGTGAAAAGAGCGTACCCGAGGGCAGGCTCGCGTGCGCTCGTACCCGAGGGCAGGCGCTAGCGCGCTCATTACCCGAGGGCAGGCATTAGCGCGCTCGTACCCGAGGCCGGTGACTTTTTCTGGTGAAGATCCTCCACATAATAAATTGCAATGATCTGATGTCAGCGCCACTAAGTCCTCCATCCCCCTCCCTAGGCACTCACCCCTCTCCCTCCCCTCACACACGTCACTGAATGTCTACAACAATGTCTCTGCCAGCAGATTGGAATAGGTCCATGTACCTGGCTCTCTGGGGTTGCTCCAACCGCCAGCGGGGAGGTGAGATAAGCGGCTGCCGGGTCTCGGTGTCTCCGCTCCCCCTCTGTGTGAGGGCGTAGAGTAGTGAGCAGAACCCGCACACCAAGCAGAGCCATACCAGCCGGGACACCGAGCGCCTCATCACACATTCCTTCCTTCCAGGCTGATCCCCGGCATCAGCCCAAAGCCGAGGCGCTTCCTTCCGGGATATCCCAGCATCCACCGCTTCTTTCCGGGAGATCCCAGCATCCACCACTTCCGGGGCAAGAGCGGAGAGAATGACGGGGGCGTGTGCTAGCGTGTTTGAGCGATGTCATGGTGTAGCGCTCTCTTTTCTCGGCTGCCCTCTGGCGATCTTCTGAAGAGCTTCTGTGCTGGAGGGGAACTCTGTATTCCGACAGTGCAATGACCGCAATGCTGCAAATCTGAGAATTCCTTCCAAAGACAACTTCTCTAAAGTGAAACTTAAAAAACAAAGCTTGTGAAGAGGCAGGCTTTTTATTTCAGACGATTCTTTGAGTCTCTCTTCACTAACCTAGAACTAAAAGGTAAAACTTGTATTTATTTTTAATAAAGTAAACTAACCCTTGTCAGTTTTTTTTTTTTTTCACCATTCATGTCCCATTGGGAAGATTTCTCATTTCCTGTCCTGTACAGCCAAAACAGGAAGTGAAAGGGAAATCCCTTCAAAGTGAGAGAAAGCCCTGGATGGATGTCACCAGAACCAGTGCCACATACAGTTGTGCTCATAAGTTGCCATACTCTTGTAGCGACCTCACCCCATCTCTTTCTTCTAGGGGTATCACACACGATAGGGTGAGATGCGCTACGGCCCATGTCCTCCCCATAGCTATGGATGAGGTGAAGGCCAGTATCAGATATTTCCTCGGGCCTGTGTGCTTCTGTAAAGGATTAAGTCCTGCTGTGCCAACACTTCTCTTTGCTCCCATTAACCAGAGTTCCACACACCGATCACAGTCCAACTCTTGTTTTATTGTACATCTTACAATAAACAGTGCTTCAGTAGCCAACTGGTTGCGACTTGATAACATTCTGATATAGGGGATGAGCAGGTCGAGGCACTATCCTAATTATCAGCTAAACCACTGCGATCTCGCCAGCGATTACTATAGCCATAGCTAGAAAGGACTTAGAACTTGAGAGTCTCTACCAGCGACTTAAGAGAACACAGATAGGAGTACCTTCGCTGCATTGCGGCCCCTGTCAGGGGAAGATGTCCCTCCAAAAGAGTTACCAGAGGCCCATCCGTCACCGGGTTGGTGCTGCCCCAGACTCTCCGAATGGGTAACCTCCCCGGCCTCCTCACCTCAGACATGGGCCCCATCCACCTCAGGGACCCTCGGACTTCTCCACCCTCGCGGGACCTAGTCGAAGTCACTGGGCCCCAGGCCTCCTGGTTTAGTACCTCACCCCAGGCTGAAGGTGCCTGGGATGGACTCCAACTCCATTCCAGTCAGGCCTAGGGCACCTGAGCCGGAATCCGGAACCGCCCGCACCCAGGCCTAAGGTGCTTGGGCGCGTGATGAAGAACCTCCAGAAGAGCAAGAACTCGTGACCAGGGCGTCTCCCCCTTTTATCCCCTCCCCTGACGACACGGCAGGTTCCCCGCCTTTGCCGTACCATCTCCGAGAAGGGACAAAAAGGACAGCACTGTGGCAGTGAATCTACCTTGAGCCTTCGGGTACCTGCCACCCACAGGCCAAGGAGATTATTACACCGCCCAATCCTCCACGAATACAAATGGTCATTACTCCCATACCTACACACCTGAACTTCACCCAGGTGTACCCCACCTAAATTTAAAGACCCCGCTACATACTCCCCCCTGTAATTTGACGCTGGTCCCCAGCGTCTGGTGCAAACCCATGTCTCCCAAAAGTGGTGACATGAATCTGACCCCAGAGGCATCCCTAAAAATTTGAACCTCACTCATACCAAGACCTGCTCAAAGGGAAGGGGAACATAAAACAATAAACTTTTTTTTTTTTTTAAATCCTCTAAGCATGTACACATACACAATCCCTCCCCTTTTCTGTCTAAGAACCACCCCATACTCAGTAGTCTTGACAGACGAATCTCCTGCAGAGGGAAAGAAAAAAAAACAACACAAGGAAAAAACACATCCTGACATTCTGTGTAAATTTGGAATGAATGGGTCTATCAGCCGAGAGACCCACTCGCTCCAATAAGTAAAGTGATGCAAATGTACAAGCAACAGCCGTTGCGCAACACCGCCACCTAGTGATGATGACACTTGGTTAAATCTTCAGTCTTCCTGTGTCCCTACTCTGATTCTACCCCCAAAGTCTCTGTCTTTGAACTGTGAAGAAGAGAGAACAAACAAACAGCTCTCGTTCCTCCGAAGAGTAGGAAAAAAAACACAAAACCCAAATAAAAAACTAGGGTACAGTTCAATGCTCCAGCAAAAACACCTCCGGAAATTTGTCACAGGAAACAAGTGAGTCTCTTCTCACAAATAAAACCTTGGGTCAGGCACAAACAAGGGCTTCAGGTGCTTATCGAAAACCTCAATCGAATAGTCAGCGTCCTCTCCATCTTTCCTGCAGATGCGCACCTTGTCTGCCTGGATATGGCGACCCCACATCCAGTCTGCTCTGCAATCTCTAAACTTTTTCGACACGGGTGGCGAACAGGACAAGTACCGCCGGGCATGAGGCACTTTAAGTTTCTCCCAAACGAACTCATCGTACCATCGCTGTCGCAGAACTTCAACCTCAAACAACAAGTCTCTTGGCAAGTACGGATATTCCCATCCATACTCGTGAGCGACCCTCTGAGAAAAGAGTCGTTGCAATCGGGCTAAAGGAGGCATTGTGGCCCGCTCACCTTCTCCTGGTTGAACGATGGCCTCCGGGTGCCGAGGTACTTTCACTACCTCGGATGGCTTCTCTCTCGGTGCCCGCAGTGATGCTCGCGGTTTCCCCGCCAACAAAACAGGCGATACTGTGGAAGAGCAACCAGAGGACTAGGCTTCCTCGTAGACTCCGGGGCTTCCGCCCGGGGCGTGCTGTCTCCTATGGACATAGGCGAATCTTGGGGTGCACATAGCATAGGTAATGGGCGTTTGTCCCAACCCTTCTGGTGAAACAGTTCATCGATCTCACCGTCATCTCCACAATCCGACAGTGACTCTAGGTCGGAGGTGTCATACATCTCCGCGGGAAGGTAGTCTCTGGTAGACGTGGTACTCCCCTCCCTAGCGGGCTCCACCGACTGTGGACTCCCAACACCTCCAACCACCACCACAGTCCCAGCCCCTGGCTCACCTTGACCTTTTGTAGAACTGGGATGTCCAGGACTCTTCCAACCGGATCCATCCAGGCCAGGCAAGCGATGGGGTGAAGCTCTTCCACGACCATAGGAGGCCTGCACCAGGCCGACTTTCCTCTTCGGAGGTGGGAGCAGAGAATCTGTGGTGACCGAAGCAGCATCCTCTGATTTTTCCTTCTCAGTCTCTGATTGGGCAATCACATCGCCCTGGTCAGTGCGTACGGGAACCTCCGCAAAGGCCTGGATCTCCCCTTCCGGAGTAGCGGTACCTGTGAGGCTGTTGAGGCGAAGGGCCCGGGGCCTTACTGTGGATGGCTCCACCTCGAACAAGAACTCTTTGCATGCTTCGCAACGCCCGAATGGCTTCAGGTGAACCACCAGTCCCGAGCATCCGGGACAGATCACACCGAGGGCCTCCGTGTCTCTGCAGGTGTACAGAGTCAACTGTCCTCTGGGCCTGAGTCTTATCCCCGTGTCTGTAAGGGGACCAGCAAAGGTAGTCATCTTCGTGGGGTAGGGAACCGGAATCAACGGGGAGCTTGAGGCCATCCCGACTGTCTGCTGCTCCATCACGCACTGACCACGCGCCGAAGTCTCCACGTGAGTTCCTCCACATGGCCAGACTCCTCCCACGACTTGCACGTTTTTGCGGGCTTCCATCAAGCTCCGCCCACGAACTGTGTAGTCACGGGTTGCCTCATGGCGCAGTGCAGTAAAAGCCCCCACATGTAGTACGTCACACAGCTGGACTTCTCCCTCTTCTCGCTCCTCCGCATGGGCCTTTCCCATCTTGGGGTCATTTCCATGACTTTGAGCAGGGATGCACTTTGGCCGATCACATGGCCGACCTGCTCGGAACTCCTCCGGGCAGCAAAGTCCAGACACAGCCCTTCTTACTTCCAAAGTCAAAACACACATCATCCCGGACTCACGAGCCCCCACGTGTAGCGACCTCACCCCATCTCTTTCTTCTAGGGGTATCACACACGATAGGGTGAGATGCGCTACGGCCCATGTCCTCCCCATAGCTGTGGGTGAGGTGAAGGCCAGCACCAGATATTTCCTCGGGCCTGTGTGCTTCTGTAAAGGATTAAGTCCTGCTGTGCCAATACTTCTCTTTGCTCCCATTAACCAGAGTTCCACACACCGATCACAGTCCAACTCTTGTTTTATTGCATATCTTACAATAAACAGTGCTTCAGTAGCCAACTGGTTGCGACTTGATAACATTCTGATATAGGGGATGAGCAGGTCGAGGCACTATCCTAATTATCAGCTAAACCACTGCGATCTCGCCAGCGGTTACTATAGCCATAGCTAGAAAGGACTTAGAACTTGAGAGTCTCTACCAGCGACTCAAGAGAACATAGATAGGAGTACCTTTGCTGCGTTGCGGCCCCTGTCAGGGGAAGATGTCCCTCTAAGAGAGTTACCAGAGGCCCATCCGTCACTGGGTTGGTGCTGCTCCAGACTCTCCGAATGGGTAACCTCCCCGGCCTCCTCACCTCAGACATGGGCCCCATCCACTTCAGGGACCCTTGGACTTCTCCACCCTTGCGGGACCCAGTCGAAGTCACTGGGCCCCAGGCCTCCTGGTTTAGTACCTCACCCCAGGCTGAAGGTGCCTGGGATGGACTCCAACTCCATCCCGGTCAGGCCTAGGGCACCTGAGCCGGAATCCAGACCCGCCCGCACCCAGGCCTAAGGTGCCTGGGCGCGTGATGAAGAACCTCCAGAAGAGCAAGAACTCGTGACCAGGGTGTCTCCCCCTTTTATCCCCTCCCATGACGACACGGCAGGTTCCCCGTCCTTGCCGTACCATCTCCGAGAAGGGACAAAAAGGACAGCACTGTGGCAGTGAATCTACCTTGAGCCTTCGGGTACCTGCCACCCATAGGCCAAGGAGATTATTACACCGCCCAATCCTCCACGAATACAAATGGTCATTACTCCCATACCTACACACCTGAACTTCACCCAGGTGTACCCCACCTAAATTTAAAGACCCCGCTACACTCTGATAGAATTTATGATTTTCTTGGCCATTTTTCAGAGAATATGAATGATAACACAAAAAAACTTTTCCTGGTGCCTTTATGGCAGCATACTAAGGGCGGAGCCATTAACCCTTAGTATGCTGCCATGGTAGGCACCAGGAAAGGAAAATTACGGAAAAGTATACAATTTTCCGTTTTCCTGGTGCCTTCATGGCAGCATACTAAGGGTTAATGGCTCCGCCCCGATTAACTCACAGGACCATGTAACTCTATAAAAGAAAGAGTTACTCCCCCCTCAGGTATTCTTTTTTCCTGTCCTCATCCAAAACTGCAGGATCACAGATCAGCCCTACCTCACCATCATATGGTGTAACCATTGCAGGTTCATGCTCTCCTGCAGGATGGAGTCCCATCACTTGGATTGCTAAATGCATCACATAAGTATGGGAGCCTGTTTTTCTGTGAATCTTTTTGGGGCCTGTCTAAAACATCCAGGAGCACCTCCTTCTCCTCTGTGGCTTTTGGCTGACTATTCCAGGGCAAGACAGCACAAGGTACCTTTTAGAGCACTTCAGTGGCGTTCTTTTTTTTCCTCATGTGTACCTGACTCTGCATTCATGCGTGACACTGCATTCATGTGCAACTGTCTCCATGTGCACCTAAACACTGCATCTATGTGAACCTAGTGCTGCCTCCATGTGCACCTCACACTGCATATATGTGCACTTGGTGATGCCTCCATGTGCACCTAAAACTGAGTCCATGTGTACTTGATGATGCCTCCATGTGCACCTAACGCTGCACTCATGAATTTATGGCCTAACATTGCATCCATATGTGCCTGGCGCTGCCTCCCATATGTACCTGGCGCTGCCTCCATGTGCACCTTACACTGCCTCCATGTGTACACGGTGCTGTGGCGCTAGACGCTATACTCATAGGCGCTGCCTCCGGGTGCGGTCCTCTCCTGAAGATTCCTTCCATTGGTGGGAGCCGTGAGTGGCCTGATAATACCGCCGGGTGCGCCGCCACTCCCCCCTCTCCCTGTGGGTGCGGGCCCTTCGCGCGCGTCTCCTTGCACAGTCTCATCATCTCGGGGGTGAAGTCACAGCGCATGCGCAGTAGCCTTCTGAGGCCGAGCAGCGGCCATCTTGGTACACCCTGTAGATTGTATGATTTTTGGCTAATTTAAAGCCCGCCAAAGTAAAAATAAGACATCTCCTATTCTCTGCTCCCTCCATTACATTTTCATATAGCCTGACCAGTAATATTAATGGTACGTATGTGTGTGTGTGTATATATGTGTATATATATGTATGTGTATATATGCATGCGCACATGTATATGTGTATATCGATGTGTAGGTATATTGGTAAATAATTAATAGTAGTATTAATTAGTGTCCCCTTCCTATACCTTTACGTATTTAGATTTAATCTTAGCCCTAGCCGCTCTGATATTACAATGCTGCATCAATAAAGATCCTTAACATACCGCTAGGTAAGGGCTGCAACTAACAGGTAAGTTCCTTCATTCAAAGAGCACAGGGCATATGGAAATATTCTCTGTTTATTTCCGCAAGCCCGCACCGAGAGCCACCCGCAGGGGTTCTCTCGAGGAAAATACCTCCCGCAGTGACGGAGGTCACCCCAGCATACCCCAACCAGGCATGACTCCCAGCGCAATTTTGCACGTCCAGGGGAAAAGCCTGTTGAGTTTGTGGGAGCAAGCTCTACTGGGAGAATTGGCATAGGGCCAAGGTCCGTCTAAGGAGGAAAGGGCAATAAAACGCGCTATTTTCTCTCCAGATTGGTTCAGAAGCTGATTCAGAAGGCGAGTCGATTGTAGCCAAAAAGAACATATCAACATTTTAATGTTAGTTTAGTAAAATCGCATCACATTGCTATCATGTTATTGTGTTTAACCACTTCCCGCCCAGTCAATAGTGAATTGACGTCCGGGAAGTGGTTGCAATATCGATACTGGACGTCATATGACGTCCTGCAGGATATTGCCTGGCGCGCAGCGCGGTGATCGGGGACGGCATGTGTCCCTCGGACACAGCGCTTCCCCGATCACGGTAAACAGCCAATTTCATTGGCTGTTTACCATGTGATCGGCTGTGTCAAAGTCACAGCCGATCACCTGTCAAAACAAACTCGGCGGTGCGCGCCGCAACAGGCTTGCAGAGCGGGGATCGGGGAAGGCGAGTGTCCCTTGGACACAGCGCATCCCCGATCAGAGTAAACAGCCAATGAATTGGCTGTTTACCACGTGACCGGCTGTGTCCAATCACAGCCGGTCACAAATGTAAACAAACTGCAGGAGTTACTACCTGATCCCTGCTCTCTCCTCATACACCGATCTGTGAGGAGAGAGAAGAGATCAGTAAGTTAGCTCAGTGTAGTTTGTCTACATAAGTTTACAGTGCACAACACGCCCCCCCCCATAAAGAGGACTTGCCACACAGCCCAGCACATCAATCAGCCCAGCCAATCAGCCCATCTGTCAATCAATCAGCCCATCTGTCAATCAATCAGCCCATCTGTCAATCAGCCGATCTGTCAATCAATCAACCCATCTGTCAATCAATCAATCAGCCCATCTGTCAATCAATCAGCCCATCTGTCAATCAATCAGCCCATCTGTCAATCATCTGTCACAGGCCCACCTCCATCGGTACCGCCACACAGGCTACCAGTACCGCCATCGGTACCAGTACCGCCACCAGGCCCAGCATCTATACTGCCACACAGGCCCGCTACCAGTATCACCACTAGTGCCGCCATCGGTACCACCACCCGTACCACCGTCGGTAGTGCCACCACCACCTGTACCGCCATCGGTACCATCACCACCCGTACCGCCATTGGTACCACCACCACCACCTGTACCGCCATTGGTACCACCACCACCCATACCGCCATCGGTACCACCACACAGGCCCACCACTAATACCTCCATCGGTACTACCACACAGACCACTACCACCAGCAGTACCATTACACAGGCCCACCAATAAGCACTGCCATAATGTCCCAAAGGGTTTACACACCTGAGGAGGCATATGCCATTCTTGCCATGTCGGATGATGAGAGCAGCGGGGAGCTCCCATTATCCGATTCTGGTTCGGAATACGAGCCAGTGGAGGATAGTGGCTCAGAGTCCGAGTCCCCGGAGGAAACCGTCCCTCCCAAAAGAATGCGATCGGCACCAAGATCAGCACCAAGATCAGGAGAACTGCCCACCACCAGCAGCGCCATACCCCAGGAAGAGGAGCCCAGTACAAGCAATGGAAATGCACGCCCAACCCGAAGAATCCAGCCCCAATCCTACCTTCCCGATGCCCTGGCAAACCCCTTATGGTTGCCTGCCAACTCAGGATCCGCTATCATCCCCCCTTTCACCGCACAGCCAGGTGTGCAGCCCGACACTACAAATTTTTCTAAATTTGATTATTTTTGTTTATTTTTCCCACAAGATTTGCTGCAGAATATAGTGGATCAAACGAATCTGTATGCATGCCAATTTATTGCTGCCAACCCCGATTCTTCCTTCGCATGTTCCAGTGGCGGCGTCTAACATTGGAGGAATTTAAATTATTTTTGGGCCTTATGTTCAATATGGGGCTTACAAAAAAGAACGAAGTCCATTCATATTGGTCCAAACGCCCCATCCAACACATGCCCATATATTCCGCTGTCATGTCCAGGAAAAGATACGACATGATTATGCGCTTTCTCCACTTCAATGACAATTCACAGTGCCCTCCCCGAGATCATCCCAACTACGACAAATTGTACAAGATACGCCCCCTAATCAATGCCTTTTCCCAGCGATTTGAAGAAGTTTTCATCCCAGACCAAAAAATTTGTGTGGACGAGTCCCTCGTACATTTCACCGGCCGACTGCAGTTCAAGCAGTACATACCAAGCAAGAGAGCCAGGTATGGGTTAAAATTAAATAAATTATGTGATCGAGCCACTGGATACGTCTGCAAATTCAGGATCTACGAAGGCAAAGACTCCCAGCTCCAGCCCCGTGATTGCCCCACATATATTGGAACCAGTGGGAAAATTGTCTGGGAGTTGGCATACCCCCTGTTCGGAAAAGGTTACCATTTATATGTTGATAATTATTATACCAGCCTGCCCCTTTTTCGCCACCTTTACAGTAAACAAACCCTGGCCTGCGGTACCTTCAAAAAAAACCGGAAGGGATTCCCACAAAATTTATTGACAAAAAAATTGCGACCTGGAGAATCGGCATCCATGAGGAACGAGGAGGTGTTGGCCATGAAGTGGAGGGACAAGAAAGATGTCCACATCCTCTCTACGATCCACAATGACACCATGGTGGAGATCCCAAGAAGACGCGGCTCCATTGTAAAGCCTGAATGTGTCCACGACTACAATTTGTACATGGGGGGGGGGTGGATTTAAACGACCAGATGCTACAGCCCTACTTATCAACCAGAAAGTCCCATTATTGGCACAAAAAAGTTGCGTTTCACCTGTTTCACATGGCCCTTTTTAATTCGTTTGTCTGCTACCAAAAAGCAACTCAAAATCACCGACTCCACTACCTCCAATATATCGAAGATATCATCGATGCCCTCATTTACCAACAAGATCCCGCCCCAGAAAGCATTCGCTCTGATAGTGTGAGTCGGCTTCACGAGCGACACTATCCCTTTAGCATCCCCCCACAGAATCTGGAAGAAGACGCCAAAAGAAATGCCATGTATGCAGCAGAGGAGGAGTAAGAAGAGACACCAGCTATTATTGTCCCGATTGTCCCTCCCAACCTGGCCTGTGCATCGGAAATTGCTTCAAAAATTATCATACATCCATTAGTTCCCCTTATTATTAACAGACTGCCATTTCCCTATTTGCCTGCTACCATGTTACTAACTACCTTCCATGTTAATTAACTGACCCTGGCCTGTTTACCGACGATGCCTCTGCCTGCCGATTTAAACCACGTTTCTGACTTCCACGTGTACCGACCTTGGCCTGTTAATCGACCATGTTTTTGCCTGCCACTTGGACTGATCTTTTGGCCATCTACTTTTAGTACACATGGGTCTCACATATGTGAGGGGCTTCAGAATAGCGTTCTGAGTAGAGAAAACCAGTTTTTCGTTTTCTGTGCTCCAAGAACAGGGTCTGGTTGCCCGGAGGCTTCAAAGCGATTTGGGTGGGAGAAGCCTCTACCCCTGTCCCCCTGGCCCTAAGCTTGATGGTCCTTCCTGCTGCCTGGACCAATAATTTGGCTGTGCTGACCATATTACTGCCTGTAATGACCCATGACATTATGGACCATGTTTCTTCCTGCTGCTTGGACCAATACTTTGGCTGTGTTGACCATATATCTGCCTGCTGCCTCTACTGACTTTGGACAGCATTTCTGCCGGGACACCTCTGCCTGCTACCTGGACCTGTGCTTTGGCTGTGCTCTGGCTGTGCTGACAGTATCTCTGCCTGTGCGAACTATGGACAGTATTCCTGCCTGCTGCCTGGATGATTGCTTTTGCTGTCGCTGACCTCATCCCTGCCTGCTGCCTGGACCGATGCTCTCCTTTGTGGACCACTGCACTTCTAAAACCACAGGTAATCTTTTGTTATTTGGTATGTACCTGCTATGTGTTAGATATATGAAGGGCCTTCAAAAATGTGATCGGTAGTCAGAAAATGATATGTGCAATTAATGCTGCTAGAATGCCTGGAGGTGCTACTTGGATGTTGGGCCTCTGTATGTGGCCAGGCTGTGTAAAAGTCTCAAACATGTGGTATCGCCATACTCAGGAGGAGTAGCAGAATGCATTTTGGGGTGTAATTTTTGCTATGTACATATTATGTGTTAGAAATATCTTATAAATTGACAACTTTGTGTAAAAAAAATGCATTTTAATTTTTTCTCCACATTTTCCAAAACCTTCTGGAAAAAAGTAGGATTTTTAAAACAGCTTACCTGTAAAATCCTTTTCTTGGAGTACATCACGGGACACAGAGCAGCATAGTCATTACTATGTGGGTTATATAGAATTACCTTCAGGTGCTGGCACTGGCAACTTCCAAAACAGGAAGTACCCTCCCCTATATAAGCCCCTCCCATCCGGGAGTACCTCAGTTTTGTAGCAAAGCAATACGTGTCCCCAAAAGAGGGGTGGGAGCTCTGTGTCCCGTGATGTACTCCAAGAAAAGGATTTTACAGGTAAGCTGTTTTAAAAATCCTACTTTCTTGTTCATACATCACGGGACACAGAGCAGCATAGTCATTACTAGGGTTGTCCCGATACCGATACTAGTATCGGTATCGGTACCGATACCGAGCATTTGCCTGAGTACTTGTACTCGGGCAAATGCTTCCGATGCTTCACCCGATACTTGTGATCAGCGGTGATCAGTGCGGTGGGGGAAGTTACCAGCACCGATCACCGCTGTATATATTTAAAAGTAGCCGAGTCCGCTTCTCTCTCTCCCCCCCCCCCCCCTCGCCCGGCTTTCAACTGCTTTAAAATCAGCGGTGATCGATGCTTGTAGCTCCCCCACACACGATCACCGCTGATTGTATCCTCCTCCAGCCCCCCTCCGTTTTACTGCTGTCTCCATGCCGCTCCCTCCGTGTCCCCCTCCGTGTGTCCCTCCGTCCCAATCCATGTCCCCCTCCATGCCGCCGTCCCCCTCCGTGTCCCCCACCGTGCCGCCGTCCCAATCCATGTCCCCCTCCGTGCTGCCATCCCCCTCTGTTCTCCTCCTCCACCCCCTCGATCTGTCAGGATGGAGAGCGGAGGTAGGAGCAGGTAAATCCGGCTCCTTACTTGTCGGAATGGACAGAGTCAGTGATCACTGACTCTGTCCATTCAAAAAACTGAAACATCGTAAACTGTGTTTACAATGTTTCAGTTTATGAATGAAGAGAAGCCGCTGTCTTCTCTCTATTCATTTTCAGCGCAGCTGAGGCTGCTGAGAAAGGGACTGGGGAATCTGTGCCCCTAGTCCCTTTCCCTGTCTCAAAGGGGAGATGTCAGAGGTCTGTTAAGACCCCTGATATCCCACCAAAGCCCCCCAACAGGGCTGATAAAAAAAAAAGAATAAAATAAAAATAAAATAAAAATTAATTGTATAAAATAATAAATAAAAGAAAACGCACACACTGACACTGTCCACCCCCCTCCTTAAAAAAATAAAGCATTGTAAAAAAAAAAAAAAAAAAATTGTAAAAAAAAAAAAAATAATAATTGTAAAAAAAAAATACTGACACGTGAGATTAAAAAAAAGTATCGGTATTGGCGAGTACTTGGAAAAAAGTATCGGTGCTTGTACTCGGTCTTAAAAAAGTGGTATCGGGACAACCCTAGTCATTACTATGTGGGACGTCCCAAAGCAATGCCACATGAGGGGGGGGGATACACCATACATAAGCTGGGCGCCATCAGGCATGAGGATCTTTTGCGGCCTGCAACACACTGCGCCCAAAGGCGACATCCTCCTGACTTCTCACGTCCACCTGGTAGAACCTAGTAAACGTGTGTACTGAGGACCATGTTGCGGCCTTACAAATTTGCGCCAGGGAGGCCTGGTGATGCACTGCCCATGAAGTTCCAACTGCTCTCGTGGAGTGCGCCCTAACTTTGAACGGAGGCGGTCTACTTTTCAAGCCATAGGCTTGTATTATGACCTGTCGAATCCACTTGGCTAAAGTAGATTTTGATGCTGCCTGACCCTTTCTGGGGCCTTCCGGCAGAACAAACAGAGAATCCGTTCTACGAATCTGAGCAGTGGCTTTTAGATAAGCTTTAACTGCTCTTACTACATCCAAAGAATGCAATAACTTTTCCTCTACCGAGCTTGGTTTGGGGAAAAAAGAAGGAAGAACCACATCCTGGTTCAAGTGAAACCTCGATACCACCTTAGGAAGAAAGGCTGGGTGAGGACGTAATACTACTCTGTCCTTATGGATAACCAGATATGGCTCTTTACAGGACATGGCGGCTAATTCCGACACTCTTCTAGCCGAGCATATGGCTACTAAAAATATCAATTTCCTGGTGAGTAGAACCAAGGAAATGTGCCGCAAAGGTTCAAATGGCTGCTTCTGCAGAACCGACAGAACCAAATTTAGATCCCATGGGCATATGGGAGCCTTAATCGGTGGAATAATACGAGTCACACCTTGCATAAAGGATTTGACAAGTGAATGCATAGCCAGGGGCCTTTGAAATAGTATTGACAAGGCCGAAACCTGGCCCTTGATAGTACTTAAGGCAAACTTCCTGTCTACAGCCCACTGCAGGAAGTCCAGAATTCTGCCTATAACGTACTTACGTGGATGCCATTTTCTGGCCTCGCACCAAGTGATGTACGCCTTCCAAACTCTATAGTAGATCTGCCTGGATACAGGCTTCCTGGCATTGATTATAGTTGATACCACAGAGTTAGAGAGACCTCTCTTCTTTAGGATGTGGGACTCAATAGCCAGGCCGTTAAACTTAGAGTTAGTAAGGAAGGGTGGTATATCGGTCCTTGCGAAAGCAGGTCCGGACGACGTGGAAGGGTCCAAGGACTCCCCACAGACATTTTGATGATCTCCACGTACCAGGCCCTTCGGGGCCACGCTGGAGCCACCAGGATCACCGGCTTCTTCTCCAACCTGACTCTGCGAAGGAGTCGAGGCAACAATTGTAGCGGAGGGAATGCATATATCAGTCTGAACTGATCCCAAGGGAACACCAGAGCATCCGAGCCGCAAGCGAGGGGATCCCTTGTCCGGGAGACAAATCTGTCCACCTTTGCGTTGAATCTGGATGCTAGCAGATCTACATCCGGTGTTCCCCACCGCTGACATATTGCTCGGAAGACCTCGGGATGAAGGGACCATTCCCCTGGGCATAACTGTTGGCGACTCAGAAAGTCCGCCTTCCAATTCTCCACCCCTGGAATGAAGACAGCTGATATACATGGGACATGCTTTTCTGCCCATTCCAGGATGTGACTTACTTCCCTCTGGGCTGCACGACTCCTGGTGCCTCCCTGATGATTGATATATGCCACTGCTGTGGCATTGTCTGATTGAATTCTGACAGGGGACCCTTGGAGTCTGGATGTCCAGGCTACTAGGGCGTACCGGGCTGCTCGTATCTCTAAGAGATTGATGGGCAGGGTTTTTACTACATTTGACCATCTGCCCTGGAGAGACCATTGCTCCAGTACTGCCCCCCAGCCTGTAAGGCTGGCATCTGTAGTGACCACCTTCCAAGATATCGGGCTGAAGGGTTTTCCCTTCTGGAGATTCTGGGGGATCAACCACCAGCAGAGACTCTTCCGAACGGAAGGGGACAAAGCCATCGGGAAGTCTAGAGCCTGAACTTTTCCGTTCCAGGCTGACAATATGGCCCTTTGTAAATTCCTTGAGTGGAATTGGGCGTATGGCACAGCTTCGAATGATGCTACCATCTTTCCTAGCAGCCTCATGCACAGGCGTATGGACGGCTGTCTTTTTGCACAAAGCAGACGGACCAAGCCCCTCAAAGAGGATACCTTGTCTAGAGGTAAGAAAATCTTTCTCTGGTCTGAATCCAGCCGTAGCCCTAGATATACCAGGTTTTTCACTGGCTGTAGGGCTGACTTGTCCAGGTTGATGACCCAACCGTGAGATTCTAGATACTTGATTGTATCGACAATTACCACTTCTAGCTTGGCAACTGAGTGGTCCATCAACAACAGGTCGTCTAGGTATGCCATTATCGTTACACCCCGTGTTCTTAGATCGGCCAACAGTGGGGCCAGAATTTTTGTGAACACTCGTGGTGCTGTGGCCAGACCGAATGGTAAGGCTCTGAACTGAAAATGGCGCCCTTCTACTGCAAAGCGTAGGAATTTTTGATGACCTGGAAAGATGGGAACATGCAAGTAAGCATCTTTGATGTCGATCGAGGCTAACCATTCCTCCCCTTGTAGGGCAGCGGTGACCGATCGGATCGACTCCATCCGGAAAGACCGGACGTTTAGAAATTTGTTTAGACTCTTTAGGTCCAATATGGGTCTTATGTCCCCGTTTGGCTTCGGGACTGTGAAAAGGTTTGAGTAGAAACCCAACCCCCACTCTTCCATAGGAACCTCCATAATTACTCCTTGGAGCAATAGTTGTTCTAACGCCAATAGGAGAGACCGTCTTTTCAGAGGGTCTCTTGGCATGCCTGACCACATAAAATGGGACGGAGGAGACTCTTTTAACTCCAACTTGTATCCCAGAGTTACTGCGGAGAGCACCCATCTGTCTTTGATCGTCTCCCGCCAGGTCTCTGCGAACAACTGAAGTCTTCCCCCCACCCGTTTGAGTGGGGGCAGCCCTTCATAGGCTTGACTTGGAGGCTGGTTTAGTACCTCTTCGGATCCAGGGCTTTTTATTACCCTGTGGCTGTCCCTGATTTTTACCTCCTGAGTTTGACCGAGGAGGCCGTCGGAACTGCTTAGTAGCAGACGTCGCAGGGATAGGAGAGGTAGTCCTCTTAAAAGATGGACCCCTAGACCTCTTCTTACTCGGTAAGAGAGTACTTTTACCACTGGAAATCTTCTGGATATACTTATCCAGGTCTTCGCCAAAAAGGCGTTCCCCATGAAATGGGAAGCTAACTAAGAGCTTCTTACAGGGAGCTTCAGCAGACCAGTTTTTGAGCCACAGAAGCCTACGCATATGTACCAAAGACAGCGTGAGGCGGGAGGCCTGATGGATAGAATCCTTGATGGCGTCAACCGCAAAGCATAATGCTCTAGGCAGATCAGCCAGAGCCTGGGCCTGTTGGTCTGGCAAGTCCCTCAGGACCATTTTCATTTGATCCTTTAAAGCTTGGCAGACTCCAATAGCAGATTTTAATAAAGATTCCAATTTTTTATCCACTGGATCTTTGAACATTATCTACTGGACATGTCAGTGATTTGTTCACAGAAGAGATGGCTGCATCCACCGTAGGAACATTCCATCTCTGGGTGAACTTTTCCTCCATGGGATAGATCACCGGAAACCTTTTAGGCGGAACAAATAGTTTATCAGGATGTTCCCAGTCCTGGTATATAAGTCCTTCCAATAATGGATGTATTGGAAAGGAGCAATTAACCTGGGGAGCTTTTAGCGACCCCAATGAGGAGACATCAGTAGTTGATGGTTCAACAAGAGGCATTTTAAATGCAGATCGAACCATGTCAGTTAGGGTCTGGACCCACAATCTTTCAGTCTGTGATGCTGAAAATGGTTCATCTACTGTCGATTCCTCAAAAACAGAGCTAACCTCCTCCTGATCCCCTTCAGGTAGGTCGGTCCCTTCCTGGGACTGTTGCTCTGCCAACAGGCACTCTAATGGAGGTGATGGAGATCTGGCGCGCTTTCTTTCCTGTAGAGAAGAAGCGATCAATGCAGCCAATCTCTGCTCCAATCCCTCCAGGGTTGAGGAAAAAACCTCCTCTGTTATATATGCAGGAGCAGGTGGACTGAGGACAGCCGCAGTACCTGGCACTCCCGGGGGTTCCTTATGGGTATTAACCTCTGATTTCTCAGGGGAGGAGGGTGCAGATGACTGCTCCAGATCCTCAGAGCCCGATGGAGACCCCCTACACTTCCTGAGAGGTATATCTCGGAGTTTTTTAGGCGGCATATTCCTTAGTTCAAAGCTGAGGTATTCCAGCCGCAATACACCCCTTACTGAAATAGTCTAATGCAATTTGCTGCTATGTACATCAGTGGGTGTCTACTAATGCGTCTTTCTGGGGATGCCTGTATCAACCGCCCGCTGTAAGCCCCTATACCATGCTACCAGCTCCTTTTCATGCTCTGTGTCCATAGCAAGCAGCGTGGACTGAGTCCTTTTATCTTGCTGGGACGCCCGCACATGCGCAGAAGCGCTGGGCGCACAGAGCGCGTCATCCGCCAGGCTCCGCCCCCTTTTTTGAAGCTAAACCTTATAAAAAGAAAGCATGTGTGCGCGCACGCGCGTGCACGTGTGCGCTCTTGGCGCCATGTAGGGAGAGGAGCCAGGGTCCCTGTTTCACCAGGACTCGGGGATGGAAGGAAACTACTTGGCAGCATGACAGAGGAATGCAGCTTCCCTGATAGAGAGCTCACTCATCTGCCTGGACTTTCACCATGGAAGGAATAGTCCCAAGAAAAAAGACGTTCCACAGCGGCCTCTAGTGGACAAACACAGGTACCGCACTTTTGTCTTTTTTTTTTTTTTTTTTTTTTAAACCTCCTTTATGAAAAACATTTCCAGGTTTACAGTTTTTTTAAAACTTCCCTTATGAAAAAACATTTCTAGGATTTCTTAGGCATATACAGCTATTAGCGGGTAACAGGCAGAAAGACATATTAGGCTTGGGGGTCCCCTCAATAGAACCAAGTTCCTGAGGGGCCCCCACTTACCTTTTCCCCGCCGCAGGACTTTGTTTGGTCCACAGAAGCCCAAACTTCACCTCTCACGGCAGGCATTGTACTAGACCTTCAGGGACCGGGTTCCCAAGGATTCCACTCCCCTGGACCTGTATAGCACCCTGCACAGATAGCCTCTTGGTTTTGGGTATGACCAGAGCTCTGGATCCCAGGGTCCAGCCCTCCTAAGAGAGGCATTACAGGCAAACCCCTGCTCTTCTCTGCAAGGCCCGGGTACCGACCGTTTAGCTATGAAGCTTTTTTGGTCGGATCCGGAATAGCTTGCTAAGGCCCAGAGAACCTGTACACAAGCCCAGATGAATACATGTTAACCTTGGCCAACACCTTAGACACTGGCAAAAAACTGAGGTACTCCCGGATGGGAGGGGCTTATATAGGGGAGGGTACTTCCTGTTTTGGAAGTTGCCAGTGCCAGCACCTGAAGGTAATTCTATATAACCCACATAGTAATGACTATGCTGCTCTGTGTCCCGTGATGTATGAACAAGAAAATGAACCGTTCAAAAGACTCATAATGCCTCATAGATTATACGTTGGGGTGTGTGCTTTAAAAAATGGGGTCATTTTGTGGAAAATTCTATTGTCCTGGTGCTCCAGGGCCTTCAAAATTGTAATAGGTGGTTGAGAAAGGATATGTGCGATTTATGCTTGTAGAACGCCTGAAAGTGCTACTTCAATGTTGGGCCTCTGTATATGGCCAGGCTGTGAAAGTCTCACACATGTGGTATCGCTACACTCAGGAGGAGTAGCAGAATGTATTTTGGGGTGTAGTTGCAATTATGCATATGCTGTGTGAGAGAAAAAAAACTGTTAATATGACCAGGTTTGTGTAAAAAAAAAAAAAAAAAAAATTTAATTTTCCCAAGAATTGTGGGAAAAAAATACAACTTCAAAAAACTCACCACGCCTCTTAGTAAATACCTTGGACTGTCTACTTTCCAAAAAGGGGTAATTTTGGGGTATTTGTACTTTCCTCGCTTGTTAGTGTCTCAAGAAATGAGATATCCCTTCAGTACATCAGGCGTGATCAGATGTGATAAATTTTCAGTGATTGCCACCATAGTTTGTAGACTCTATAACTTTCACAAAGACCAAATAATATACACTAATTTGGGTTCATTTTACCAAAGATATGTAGCAGTATACATTTTGGCACAAATTTATGAAGAAAAATTACTTATTTGCAAAATTTTACAATAGAAACTAAAAAAAAAGTGTTTTTTTTTTTTAAAAATTGCTGTTTTTTTGCTTATATCGCAAAAAATAAAAAACCCAGTGGCGATTAAATACCACCAAAAGAAAGCTCTATTTGTGAGAAGAAAATGATAAAAATGTTGTTTGGATACAGTGTAGCATGACCAAGTAATTGTCATTCAAAGTGTGAGAGTACTGAAAGCTGAAAATTGGTCTGGGCGGGAAGGTGCATAAGTGCATGGTATTGAAGTGGTTAAAGATGTGATTCAGTGGGAGAAAGATCCGGTATCCTCTGTCCAAACGGGAGTATATATTGTTTTTTCCCCCACCTGACAAAGAAAGCTTTGACCGTTACCTTTACGAGGTCAGGAGAACGAGGGGCGAAAGCACATCACCTACAATCAATGTCTCAGAAGCAGATGCTCAACTCCTTGGTTCAGATCCGACTTTGAGCGCGTCGGTCATGAGGCTAGCCAAGAATGCAGCCATCGATGTCCTGGGGTGCTCCCCCAGAGCCATGCTATACTTCATCACGACCAGAAGGGCATTTCGGCTAAAGCCATGGTCAGTGGACCCATCTGCAATGCAATCCTGATGTTGCATATGATGGAAGGACCAATTCGGCGATATAAAAATATATATATTGTAATCGCAGGCAGGTAAAATCACCAGGTTGCATCCAGGATAGGAGATATATATGTCCTAGATTCAGGCTTTATGCCCATTTATACCACTAGGGGGAGTGCTGGGAGTCTTGCAGGGGAAGAGTTAATGAGCCCAGCTGAAGTAAGTGGGCTCGTTAGGGCCTCTACAAGAACTCCCAGCATGCTAAGGGAGATGCTCCAACCTGGAACCAGATCTGTGTGGATAGTCTGGGGAGTGTGATCTCTGTGCGGTGAGCCAAAGCCTGTGTGGTTATTGCTAAGAACTTTAAAAAGCAGGGAGCTAGGGACTGGGACAGCACAAGGCTGTACCCAGTTGTTAGTTAGGGACACCAACGTGTGTAGTGAGCGGTCAAGTTGACCAGGATTTATTTTCCTGTTTCTTTTTGTTTTTGCTGTATTTTTTTGTCTGTATATAGTTCAAATAAAACCACATCCTTTTGTTTTCTCCTACCACTGTCTGCTGTACCTGTTTTTGTGTGGTGAACCCAACCAGGGGGTCACACACACCCGCTGCTGAGTTAACCCCCTCACAATATATATTTTTTTTCCCCAAGATAGGAAAAGAGATTTCGCCCCACAGTCAGTTACCAAACAAAGATCAAGAGAGAAGAGGCTGGGAATGCTCACGAGCCACCTTTCCCGAATTGGACAATTCTTAAGACCGCATCTTCGTCGGTTGAGAGCCAGAAGTCCTTCTGATCCCCCCTGATCCACAGGTCTGGCAGTAACATCAGGCCTTTCGTCTAGGTTTGAGTGGGAAAACTGCAATGGTCCATACAGCCTCCATGATCCTTCAGGGGCTTATTCTTTTTTGGAAGTTCAATCCATCCTCCACCCCCCTTCTCTCCGACCCTCCAAATTCTGATCTCCAAGGGTGAGAAGGAAGCTCTTTTTCAGTGTATTCAAATACTTCTACACCAACAGGCAGTATTGCCAGTACCAAACTTGGAGAAACACCCAGGGTTCTACGCCCCAGTCCTTTCTTTTAGTTCACAGGAAATCGGGGACTGGAGACTCGTGCTGGATCCAGAGAGGTTGACAGATACGTTCGGGTAGAACATGTCATTCGGTATCCCTAGACACTGTAATTCTCTCAGTACAGCCAGATGTTTGGATGGTCTCTATACGTCTCCAGGATTTCTATCCATCATCTTTACAATCTTTTTCCCGGGTTGAAAGTAGGCGATCTGCGCCTCCACTTCCAATATCTTCCCTTTGGGATTTCATCAATCCCCAAAATCTTCACCAAGGTCTTGGCAACCATCCTGGCTTCCTTCTGGGAAAGGAGGTCAGGGTCATGCATTTCTTTCAATTCGAGTGACTTATCTGCTCAGTCAATTGATGCCTACGGGCGCAGCTGCAAACTTAGTCAACATCCCGGTGAAGGCGGTGTCACTTCCATCAGAGGATCCCTGAATTGGTACAGAAGGTGGAGGAAGTGAACAGTTGGTGTTTACAATCTCTGTTTGGGCTTTCTGGCACAACGAAGAAAGAGGCACCGAAGACAAATGAGAGTTATCGGTGGAAACCAGCCTTGGGGGTGCGCATGGCCTCCCAACCTCCTAGTTCACCGCTCCCTTGACCCATTCTTGCATCTGAAGCAAGTCAACTGGACTGGGGGGGTGACACATCACTAAAAAAAAAACAGTTATTACAAGGAAGATGGTGTTTCAACTTGGAGAGTATGATTTCCGATATCCTAGAGCTAAGCGTGGCATGGACGGCGCATCTAGTCCCTCTTCTTGGGAGCAAGTCCATACTGGTTCAGATAGACGACAAGGCGGCAGTGGCCTATGTTCAAAGCCTAGACGGGATGCACAGCAGGTCTCTGTCCAGCGACGTGGCCCCAATTAGTTCATGGGCGGAGGACAATTTGGTCAATCTTCAGGTGGCCTACATCCCAGTCCCTGAGAATCAGCTAACCGATCGCCTTTCAAGGTCTTTCAACAGCAACAACGAATAGTCACTAGGCCCGTGGATTGTCCGGTGGATATACCAAAAGCGGGCTACTCCCCATTGAGAGCTTTGAGCTTCCCACTCAAAGCGAAACTCCTCTGCTTTTTATGAGATTCCCTCAAGATTACTCTGATACTGAGTTTCCTCCAGCTTCTATTGTCGGAGAAGGTCACTATCCTGGCAACCATGCCATACTGGGAAAGGAGACAATGGTTTCCACTCTAAGTCAAAATGGCTCGGTGCAGCCCACTTCCGATTCCACACACGGTTTCCACTATTAGTCAAATAGCTCAGTACAGCTTCCACACACGGACAACCTCCTATATCAAGACGACTTCTTTCTCCCACGTCCGGGGATCCTGGACTTGAAGCCCTGAAAGCCGAGCAGAGCAGACTGGGTGACCTAGGGTGCTCGCATGGTGTCACCCAAACATTATTACAACCAAAAGAGTCATCCACCTATGCCACCTTATATTAGGTTTCGAAGGGGATTCACAGAACTGGCAGAATCCAACCATTTCAATCCACTAGGCCCCGGGCTCTAAAGATTATACTCTACTAATTGGTCTGGACTTAGGCTGAAGTCTAAAGCACTCTGAAGGTTCAACCTGCAGCCTTGTCAGCTTTGACGGGCGCACGCTGGGCACTGAATTTCCTCGTAGAACGTTTCCTGAAAACAGTCAAAGTCCACGTCCTCCCGGGAAGACTGATACCCCATATGGGTGTCTGACAGATGTCTTTACAGACCCTTCCTTTGCACCCACTAAAGAGTGTGCATTGGGAGACATTACATTGGGAACCTACCTTGCTGATTGCCATCATATCAGGTCGTAAGGCGTCAGAAACACAACCTCTAGGGGCACAGGAACCCTACGTCACCTTTTTCCCCAGGCAGGGTAGCCCTACAGCCTATTCACCAGCATGTCTCAAGTGTCTGCACTCTACATTCTCAGCTGGGTATGGCTTCTCCTGACTTTCGGAGAAGATCCAATCTCCTCAAACTACACGGTTTGGATATAGCCAGATCCCTGAGGCGTTACTTAGAACTAACACAACAGTTTCGCAAAGATCAATGTTCATTCGTTATTGCCAAGGGCGCAAAGAAAGCAATGACGCCCACCAAGCTAGTCCAAGGACGTATCGGGCTAGTGGTCTCTCAGTCCGAAGTGCGCCGAATGCGCACTCATCACGGGGAAGGTCCTCTGCCTCGGCAACGTTTTGGGCTAGGGTCTCTCCGGAGACAATTTGCAGGACGGCTAGTTGGTCATCCTTCATCACCTTCATGTCGCACTATACCCTAGACGCGGCAATCCTTATCTCCCGAGATTTGGGAGGAGGTCTCTTGGAACTATCAGTTCTGTAAACTCATTTAATTGTATTATTGCAGTACCCTCCCTGTAAGCGAGTTAATAACCCTTAGTATGCTGCCATGAAGGCACCAGGAAAACGGAAAATTGTATACTTACCTTTCCGTAATTTTCCTTTCCCGGTGCCTACCATGGCAGCATACACCCTCCCTTCTATAATCCTTAAAGTTCTGAAGACTAGTTACAAGAATACCTGAGGGGGGAGTAACGCTTTCTTTTATAGAGTTACATGGTCCTGTGAGTTAATCGGGGCGGAGCCATTAACCCTTAGTATGCTGCCATGAAGGCACCAGGAAAACGGAAAATTGTATACTTACCTTTCCGTAATTTTCCTTTCCTGGTGCCTACCATGGCAGCATACTAAGGGTTAATGGCTCCGCCCTTAGTATGCTGCCATGGTAGGCACCAGGAAAGGAAAATTACGGAAAGGTAAGTATACAATTTTCAGTTTTCTTTCACTCATGGTTAGTGTTTGGCTGAAGCCATTTATTATCAATCAACTGTGTTTACTCTTTTTAAATCATAATGAGAACAGAAACTACCCAAATGACCCTGATCAAACGTTTACATACCGCAGTTCTTAATACCGAGTATTGCCCCCTTTAACATCAATGACAGCTTGTATAACAATGTACATTTGCTGTCTCCTCAAAATAACTCAACACACAGCCATTAATGTCTAAAACCTAAGTGAAAATGTCCCAATTGGGCCCAAAGTGTCAATATTTTGTGTGGCCACCATTATTTTGCAGCACTGCCTTAACCCTCTTGGGCATGGAGTTCACCAGAGCTTCCAGGTTGCCACTGGAGTCCTCTTCCACCCCTTCATGACGACATCACGGAGCTGGTGGATGTTAGAGATCTTGTACTCCTCCAACCTTCTGTTTGAGGATGTCCCACAGATGCTCAATAGTTCATAGTTCTCTCCATCCCTGGCCAATCTCTACATGGGATGGTGGGAAAGACTGCGCATTTTTGGGCCTCATAGTCCCCGTCGCAAAGATACTTTATTTTTTTGCAGATTTATAGACGATCTCTTGTTTATAGTAAATGACCCATCATGTGACCTAGAAAGATGGCTAGCATACATGAACGATAATACACTCAATCTACGCTTCACTGGTACACTCAACAAAAACACTATTGAATTTCTAGATGTTAGGTTGTCAGGTGAAAACAATGTTATTTTCTCCAGTTTATACAGAAAACCTAATGCAGGGAACACGCTGTTGAGAGCAGATTCCAGTCATCCTACACATACTATCAATAGCATCCCTATTGGACAGTTCCTGAGGCTAAGGAGATTGTGCAGTAGAAACACTGACTTTGAAAATGAAGCCAAAGCTATGTCTAGTAGATTTGAAGAAAGGGGATATCCCACACCTGTTATAGAAAAGGGATTATCCATTGCCAGGAATACATCTCGTGATTCCTTGTTGTCTAAAAAAGCAGATCACGCACATGGAGAGGATAGAAATAAAGACAGAGATAGGATCAGAGAGACCACCAAAAAGAAAAGGAAAAGCAAACATAGATTTAGAAATAAAAAGAAACACAATATCGACAACGGTATCCCCACGTTTTCCACCCCATATAGTGCTGAATTCCAGAAAGTCAAACGTATAGTCATAAAATATTTACCTATACTAACACATGACCCTATATATGATAAAATATTACAGAAGGGCATTCGTACGGTTTCCAGAAGAGCACCATCTCTTGGAAACCTACTATCTCCTAGCCTTTTTTCTAGTAAGAACACCACGAAACACTGGCTATCATTTAAAGGGACATTTAAATGTGGGGGAACACACTGTGTTTATTGTCCATTCATACAGAAAGGTGACACCATTACATCCATGTCGACTGGCAAAATACATAAGATAGATTCTTTCATCAATTGTAACACTAGCTACATCATATATGCCATCACATGTACACAGTGTTCCATACAATACATTGGGAGAACTACCAGACGCCTCAAAGATCGGTTATACGAGCATCTTTACGATATTGATAAGGACCACATGACCAACGTAGCACGACATTGGAACGAGGTTCATCATAAAAACACCTCTAGCCTCACTATACAGGGAGTGGAAAGGATCACCAGACCCGTTAGGGGTGGGGACAAATTTAATACACTATGCAGACAAGAAGTTCGGTGGATCTTCCTACTAGACACTAGACGCCCCACAGGGTTAAATTATGAATGGGATGTATCACATTTTTATTAAATTACCTGTGAAGATGCATCCCATATGGATAGCATATAAGTTATCATGATAACTTGCTTCATTGTTACAATGATCCTCTCATTTAGTGTTGGTTTTTCCTTATACTGCTTGTCTTCACAATTTGAACAAAAAACATTTTTTTCTCATTTATTTCCATAATTTACAACTGCAGTTGCGAAATTATGCATTATTGCATTCATATTTCGCACTTTTCATGGTCCACACATGCACATCTTTGGGCATATAGTTGTTTTTTATTTTATTTTATTTATTTATTTATTTATTTTCTCCAACTCGAAACATGAGCCTGTCTGCACAGTGTCCTGTCCCCTTTTTTTGTAATGAGTACCAGTGTTGGTTATTTTTTTTTTTTTTCTCCCATAACTTGTTTTCAAGACTTTCGCACAGAGGACCCCCTTTTTTGAGATGTATAGCATAATTTGCAAGGATGTGCTTTATTGCATTGGAATTTTGCAAATTTAGTACATATCCTGTCCTTTGGTGCGTTAGACTTGAAACATGAGCCTGTCTGCACAGTGTCCTGTCCCTTTTTCCTAATGAGTATCATTGGTGTTTCTTGTCCTCCAGAGGATTTTTGGAGATCAATCATTGTGAGGCCAAGCATCATTGTATCTGTTCTACCTCTGTTTACATCTACCTTCTCTTTGTGTACACATATTTGTAAACATTTTTTATTTTCATTTTTTCAAACCAATGATAGCCAATTACTCCAATCATTTGTCGCCGTGTTTGTATGGACATAATTCTAATGTAATATATCTATATAGGATAAAAATATCCTTTTGATTTTTTTCAATTTTTGATATTATATTTTTATATATTTTTTTACATTTTTGTTTCTTTATAAATGCCCATACACCACGACGACAATTTTCGAGCTATTATCAACTACCAGTCCTCGGACTAATAGTAATTCCGTTCTTAATACATATTTGAAATTCCGTGATTATGAGCATCGGCTTCCAGTACTTAGGTACCATAGTGTCTATGCACATGCCCGGCCACCATGCACACTTTTATATGTTCATATATTATTTAATTTTTAATTTTTAATTTTGGATAAGTGCGGTGATTGACATGTGCATACACACTATTTTAACAGATTCCCTTGACAATTAAGGTTAATATCATGATTTTATCATTATTTGAATATTGGGTTTACATCTTAAACCGCAGAGATGAGGGTACATCTATGCAAAGATGCATGGTCATCCTGCTAGATAGTATTGTGTGTGGTTCAATACCATTTTCCTATATGGATCTGAACATCTGAATTTCCTTACACACATTTTCATGTACCCCCTTGCATGATTTTATTGTATATTATCGTGCATATCTTTGTACATTCTTATACTCATTTATTACACATTTCTTATTTATGTTTATGTTTAAAGTTGAAAGTCCAAGGTTCATGTGTGCATACAGGAGAGACATGTGTCTCCGGTAAATGCATATATTCACACATGATATTTATTTAAATTTTATTGATTTATCCATGTTTATTTTGTTCTATGGCATATTGTATTATATCCATTGACCCATTACAAGGTGGATTATATTATGTTATATAGCACATTTATAGACATTCATATATGGACATTTCTTTACACTTTATACACACATATATATCTCCTTCATGATCACTTATCATTTATTTATTCACATTTATCATTCTTCACATTTCCCTATGTAATTGTCACACAGTCTGTTTGGCAGTAGCACGCATTGTGCACATTTTGTGCATTTAAATTTTATTATTTATTATTTATTAATTAATTCATCATTATGGTTTTTTGGAGTATTTGTAAATTACTATTATTATTATTTCAATTCACACGAATATCACATAATAATTATTTCACATACATAAATATATTTACATCTATGGCTCACCATCTCCAAAAAACATTTTCACATTTTCACTTTTCATTTATTTTTTCATTTAAAAAGATTTTTTCGTTCATTTTTTGAACTTAATTAATTGACATTCATACTTATCACTGTTATATTCATTCACTTTAAATAATATATAGACACACTTTGGTGTGTCTATGTTTAAGCATTAAGTGTTTAGTTTATAATTTATACACATTTTGTATTTTTGTGAATGGTCTTCAAAAGAGTGCTATTCCCTTCCCCCCTCACCCTTTCTTGGGAGTGTCGGAATCAAACATAAGGTTATCCCAGTCAGCTGTGTTCTTTCAGTACTGATTGGTGTAAAGTTACTTTATTTTTCATTTATACCTCTATTGATTCCCACACACCTTTAGCTATGAGTAAGCGTCAATTTGTGACGTGAAACGCGTTAGCCACCCTTCCCTGCATGCACACTATCTGCATTTGTTGTTTTGGATTCATGGATTTATTTTGAATTTGGATTTTTTACCTGAAATTTTGGAATAAATAACTGTCTATACAGAGTGCGGCAGTCCAAGGTTTCTTTTTCTCCCATGCATCAGTGCAGAGCCAGCACCTGTGTGAGTGACCGGGCGGAAGCAGCTATTTGGTG
Source organism: Rana muscosa (assembly GCA_029206835.1). Classification (NCBI taxonomy): domain Eukaryota; kingdom Metazoa; phylum Chordata; class Amphibia; order Anura; family Ranidae; genus Rana; species Rana muscosa. Next base: position 740,333,280 of record CM055118.1, read on the forward strand.
AATTCTTAAGCTTTTGAGCGGTACGTTTTTCCTTTCTTCAGATGCTCAATAGGGTTTGGTCTGGAGACATGCTTGGCCAGTCCATCACCTTTACCCTCAGCTTCTTTAGCAAGGCAGTGGTCGTCTTGGAGGGGTGTTTGGGGTCATTATGTTGGAATACTGCCCTGTGGCCCAGTCTCCGAAGGGGATCATACTCTGCTTCAGTATGTCACAGTACATGTTGGCATTCATAGTTCCCTCAATGAACTGTAGCTCCCCAGTTCCGGCAGCACACATGCAGCCCCAGACCATGACACTCCCACCACCATGCTTGACTGTAAGCAAGACACACTTGTCTTTGTACTCCTCACCTGGTTGCCGCCACACACGCTGGACACAATCTGAACCAAATATGTTTATAATGGTCTCATCAGACCACAGGACATGGTTCCAGTAATCTATGTCCTTAGTCTGCTTGACTTCAGCAAACTGCAGGTTTTCTTGTGCATCATCTTTAGAAGAGGCTTCCTTCTGAGATGACAGCCATGCAGACCAATGTGATGCAGTGTGTGGCGTATGGTCTGAGCACTGACAGGCTGACACCCCCCCCCCCCAACTTCTGCAGCAATGCACTCATACGTCTATTTTCCAAAGACAACCCGTGGACATAACGCTGAGCACGTGCACTCAACTTCTTTGGTCGACCATGGTGAGGCCTGTTCTGAGTGGAACCTGTCCTGTTAAACCGCTGTATGGTCTTGGCAAACTTCTTATAGCCTACCCTAGAACATCTGTATGTAGAGCAATAATTCTTTTTTTCAGATCCTCAGAGTTCTTTGCCATGAGGTGCCATATTGAACTTCCAGTGACCAGTATGAGAGAGTGAGAGCGATAACACCAAAATTAACACAGATGCTCCCCATTCACACCTGAGACCTTGTAACACTAACGCGTCACATGATACTGGGAAGGGAAAATTGCCAATTGAGCCCAATTTGGACCTTTTCACCTAGGGGTGTACTCACTTTCGTTGCCAGTGGTTTAGACATTAGTGGCTGTGTGTTGAGTTATTTTGAAGGGACAGCAAATTTACAGTTATACAAGCTGTACACTTACTACTTTACATTGTAGCAACGTGTAATTACTTCAGTGTTGTCACATGAAAAGATATAATAAATTATTTACAAAAATGTGAGGGGTCTACTCACTTTTGTGAGATACTGTATACACAACATTCCAGTGTGGTTGTACAGTGAGTTCGATTAGTACAGATCAGACTGGATTTCTCGGTCACCCTGTGCCCCTATTAGAGACACAGGGTGACTTAGACATAGGAGGTGCATGGGGAACTGAAAACAACAAAGGTTTCCCAACCTCCCCAAGGGATTCTGGGTTCCACGGGCCCCCCCCCCGCCCAAAGTGACTCTTGTCACATCTCTCCCCTTTCGGCAGCAGACTAACACAGGAGGAGACCCCAGACGGGTTGACTCTGAAGTTAGTCAGTAGTTCCAGTACCCCAAATTGTCCCAAATATAGCATTACTCACTCAACCAACCTCTGTCAGAGAACATACCCGACGCAGGGGAGAAGTGCGGACTGGCCCTTCTCCCTGAAGTCCTTTCAGCCGCTGGAGAGAAGACAGGGTGGCTGGGCTCACTTCATCATGCTGTTGGGGATCTGGGCCAACTGTCTAGCATCCCTGAGGTATACAGATGGAGACCACATCTTTTGTTAGTTTAGGACACAGGCCAGCAGCACTTAGCCCTGTTGCCAGCCCTTTTGCTGGGTTGCTGGCATCATTCTGGGGTGCCATCTGCTCTTGGGAAGGAAAGCCGGTTGCTTCACCTCCCTTACCCTCATCTGGTTGATGATAGGACATCTCTAAAACAATAAGCTGCGCACATAGCAAAATTAATCTCTATAAAGTATGTACATACAAATGAGGGTGTGACTTCTCTCTATGCAGTGATACGTGAAAAAACGTAAATATTCCAACTCAAAAAAATAATAAAGTGACCTGATCAGTGCTTGTATTCCAAAGTCTCTTTTCAAATATCAGAATAATTAATGGGAAGAATTGAATAAACTTTCTCCCGTCTGATATTGTCACCATATGATTCCAAGTGAAAATACAAGATGAATAATATAATGTCCTTTCCACCCAAATGTCATCGGTGATAATTAGCAAACACCCAGGAAAGAGTGATGATAGTGTGACAGAAGGATCCTCCACCAATGATATGCTGCCGTTTACCAGAAGGTGAGATCTCTTTTTAAGGAGATCGTACACGCTTGGGGCTATTTCCCCAGCCCTGGGTCTCTGCACTCTGGTGCTTAATATGCCGTCAGTAATTTCCAACCGAAGTTTCCGCAGCAGCATCCGTATTCATTTCCATGCAAACAAAAAGGGGGATGCCACCATAGCGTAATTCCATAAAAGCATTTATTCAGAATAAAAAGATTTGCACCTACAATTATGCGGATGGTAATAGGCAGTTTCAATAAAATTAGAGCCGGCCAGCTCTCGATCACAGCCCGTGACTTCCGGGACTGGCAGTACGCGGTGACGTCAGCACGCTGATTTACCCAGTACTGCCAGTCCCGGAAGTCACGGGCTGTGATTGAGAGCCGGCCGGCTCGAATTTTATTGAAACTGCCCATTACCATTCGCATAATTGTAAGTGCAAATCTTTTTATTCTGAATAAATGCTTTTATGGAATTACGCTATGGTGGCATCCCCCTTTTTGTTTGCATGGAAATGAATACGATGCTGCTGCGGAACCTTCGGTTGGAAATTATTGACGGCATATTAAGGACCAGAGTGCAGAGACCCAGGGCTGGGGAAATAGCCCCAAGCGTGTACGATCTCCTTAAAAAGAGATCTCACCTTCTGGTAAGCGGCAGAATATCATTGGTGGAGGATCCTTCTGTCACACTATCATCACTCTTTCCTGGGTGTTTGCTAATTATCACCGATGACATTTGGGTGGAAAGGACATTATATTATTCATCTTGTATTTTCACTTGGAATCATATGGTGACAATATCAGACGGGAGAAAGTTTATTCAATTCTTCCCATTAATTATTCTGATATTTGAAAAGAGACTTTGGAATACAAGCACTTATCAGGTCACTTTATTATTTTTTTGAGTTGGAATGTTTACGTTCTTTCACAATTGGTTTGTTTTCACATATCACTGCATAGAAAGAGGTCACACCCTCATTTGTATGTACATACTTTATAGAGGTATTAATTTTGCTATGTGCGCAGCTTATTGTTTTAGAAATCTGTTATATCGTGTGTGTCTCACATATTAAGTTGCAGCAATATATTGTATACTACAAGGACTAGCGCAGTAATTCACCTTTTACACTGATGAGAGGACATGTCTCTGGTACTGTCTCCAAGGTGCATGGGTCCTTTCCGGGGAGGAAAGACCACCACCTTCTCACCCTGGGCCTCTGGAACTGCTACAAGTGTAGGGCAGAGGTCTTGGACCCTCTGTCCAGTTGTCAGCGCTTCAGCTGCAGAGGTTTCTGGTAACTCCACAGATGCTGCTGGCAGGAAATATCACATCCCTGTCACTGTTGTGGGAGAAAGGCAGACTGTCTCTCCTTTCCGGAGACTGAAGCTGCTGTTGGTGCTGGGCAGAGGTGGGCAGTGCTCTGCCCTGTTGTCAGCACTTCAGCTTTGGCAACGGAAATCTCCGGAGTTTCCACTGTCGATTCTTTGGCATGCTGCTGAACGTGCTCTAGCAGTTTCCTATATGCCCTTTACAGATACTATTCCTTACTTAGCAAATAGTACAGATCAGGTTTAAGCTCTGAGACCCCTGCAAGACAGAGCATAACCTCTCTGTATTCTCATAGGTCCTCAAGGGTAGGTTCCCCTTCATCGCCAAACACAAACCGATTTGTTGCATACCAGCGACCTGGAGGGCTCCAATCCAGAGTCCTACCTGAATCTGTTGCCTGAGCTCCAGGTATTCATCCGCAGATACAGTCCTGGAGTATGCTGAAAGTTTGATCCGCAGCAGCCCCAGGAACTCTGATGCCAGATCAATATCTCCGCTGGGGTGACCAAAGTCTGCTGTCCTGATCTTGGATCCAGGTGGAGGATTGGATGTCCCAGACTGCAGGAAGCGTCCCACTGCTTGCCACCAATGTAACGAAACGTCCCACACGCTTTCGTTACATCCTAATGGGAGCATTCATTGCCACTTTAAACAAGCTGTTAGCAGGTTTCAGAACTTCTTGAAGCTGCTTGAAAACCTGCAAGCAGCTTGCTTTAAGTGGCAATCAACACTCCATTAGGATCTGTGTTCAACTTTTACAAAATTTGAGTTAAATGGTACTTTAAAAGCTTCAACAAAGCTTGCTGCTCACACTGCTCTTATACAAGCCCATGTGAAATAGGCCTAGGAACCCCTCAACAAGGTATTCCTGAGCAAAACATTTGATGGGGGTAAAGATCTTATCAGGATAAGAATAGTCAACATACAGCGAGTGTATAGGATCAAATTTTTCAGAACAGGGTCTCTGTAAGGAACAAATATACCAGTGACCTTTGGCAAGGTCAAGGCAGGTAGTTTCAGCTTTAAACACTTGTGTATTGAGTCCCCAAGGATAGATATACGAGGAGAGGCCAATAAGTTCTTACCCTCACCAGATGTGCTAGGGATCTAAAATTTAGTCCATTGACTCTTCCTTCTCTACAAATCCATCTCCTATGGTTACACACTTCTCACATCTGTGTAACAGACCTTTAATACCAAAATGCGTAGAAGTATGTAGATTTGGAGGAAAAACAGCTATTAACTTCAGTAATGACTGCCTCATCATTGTGGAAATGTCTTCCCCATAAATGTTTCTTCAGATTTAGAAATATGGAGTCCAAAAGGTGTCAGGTCAGGTGAGTAAGGTGGATGGGGCAGAGATTCATAGCCACAATCGCAAACAAAAGTGGTGCAGGTCCAAAATGCTTTGTGCACATTCCATTTGTTGCTGTTTTTGGAAAGGGGTCAGTAACCTGGGAACCCAACGGGTAGCCACTTTGCTCAAATGCAAGATGTTATGTAATATGTTGTAAACTGACCCCCTACTAATGTTCACCTTCCTAGCGAAGGAATTATTAGTGACATCTATCTTCAAGCAATAGCTGCTCAACTTTCGCCACCACACTTGGTTCTGTGGCAGTTGACGGACGACCTTCCCTTGGCTCATCCTGTATATTTGTGCGACTATACTTAAATTCTCTCTGCCATCATTTGACAGTCTCATATAATGGACAACCCCTCTCCATACACAGCTGACATCTCTTCATGGATTATTTGGGCAGATTTCCCTTGATGATGGAGGAACCTAATCACGGCTCGGTATTCAACTTTGTCCGGCATGACACCTACTTCATTTCTCTTGGCTCTAACTATAATTCACCATGACCTACAAAAATTGGCATACTTATTACTAAGATATCTACCTATTAACCTGCAAATTTAAGATCCCTAGCACATTTAGATCATGGTGAGGGTAAGAACTTATTGGCCTCCCCTCGTGGTATCCTTGAGCTTTGAGGAAATACCCATCACCAGGTCCTCTTCTAGTGCCAAGTTCTCAGAACTGGATTGGGCACCATCCTCCTTATCCTTGAAACGGAGCTCAAGGGCAAGCAAGAGGAAGATTAGAGGGAGACTCTGGAGAAGAGGATGAGGGGGCTTATGTACAGAAATATAATTAGGAGAAAGGCTCTCCTGAAGGGGCTGAGGATGGAGGTATAGAAAATCCAGGAAAGGTGCATCAGTCCAGAGTCAGCAGAACTCATCTTAGCTGCTAGCAGAACTAAAACTGGCAGGTCCCCCACCTCCAGTCCCCCTGTTTCCAATTCCCCATCTGTGTGATGGGAATCCCCTTGGGATACTTACTACAAATGCTGCAGTGGGAGCGTGTGCCCGGTAACCTTCGGTTGGGAGGGTGTAGTGCATCCAGAGATTGCTTTATGTTGTGATCTGTGGCTGCAGGGAGCGGAGATCAGTTGGTGGTGTGCAGGAAGCCAGACAAAAAACAGGCATGCATGCACAGAATAGATTACTGGGAGAGACTGTGCAGACACCCCTGCAGTTCCAGGCTGCAGCTTGAGTGCAGAAAATTTACACTAGTAAATAAACTGCTCTCTGCCATTTTGCTGCGAGGCACAGGCAGTACACTGGATTAATTCCTGACAGAGCAGAGTGCAACAGGGTATAAACCCAAACTTTTCTTTTTATTCAAATAATCTTTATTTATCTTTCCCACACAATAAAAACACATACATCCATCTCCTCCATATACAATAATACATATATAAATTAACCCTATAATCCTCTCCTTGTTCCACCTTCACAACCACCCATCCTCCCCGCATACATCAAAGCATTTCCGAACTTCAAGTAAAGAAAAATACATAGAAACAATATGATAAATACTAGAAAAACTCTAAACTCAATGTTCTTATACACACTTTTCTAAGATCTCTGTTTCCCCCTCCTATCCCTGCCCCTCCCCCCTATCTAACCTCCCTTCCTCCCTTCTATCTCTTATTTTCTACTTACCGGTATTTTTCCTCTAGCATCTCAGGTTTTCTGCGTAGCTCCATGTTTGCTTAAATTCTTTCCAGCATTTCCACTTATTTTGAAATCCTATTTATTCTTCCTCCACCCCATATTTCAGTCCCTCCATACTGTATGTTTCTTCCACAGAGTCGATCCACTCCCATACTGATGGACTTTCCACGTCTCGCCATTTTTTTGGGATCAGCCTTTTGGCCACGTTTAACAGATGAGGGATCAGTGACTCTTTATACTGTCTCACTCCTCCCTCTCCTCCGTGTAATAGAACTATCCATGGATCTTTTTTAATCTCCTTCTCGGTAATTACTTTTATCAAGTCCAGGATTTTTTCCCAGTATTTTTTAATTTTGGAGCACTGCCACCACAGGTGAGCCATTGTTCCAGTTTTCCCACATCCTCTCCAGCACTCAGCGTTCTGTCCTACTTGATATTTACTTCGTTTATCTGGTGTAATATACCATACGGTAATACACTTAAAATTCATTTCTGCGGTCCTGCTGTCCATAGCAGACGAGTGGGTCAATTTTATTATTTTATCTATAGTTCTTTTATCCCTTTGTGTTCCCAGTTCCCTTTCCCATTTTTTTATATATGGGGGCACCTCCAGTTCGTCCACTGTCGACAGCAGTTTATAGAGTTTTGATATGATGCCTTTTGTATTCTCAGCTGTGCATAACCGTTCCATCGTCGTGAGCTCCTCCCCCGACCTAATTGGCTGGGGCAGGCTTTGTACGAAGTGGGTCAACTGGTGATACCTCCATTCATCTAATATCATTAAGTGTGTCTTAGTTCCTGAAATGGTGTGATTTTTCCTTTCTTTATTATATCCCTTAACTGTGCTTTATCTTTTTTTATCCAGTTTCCTCCCACTGTTTTTTTCCCCGGTGCAAAGTATTCATTTTCTTTTAATTCTATAAGAGGAGAGTTATAGTCCCTGTCTATTTGTTTATGTAACCTGTCCCATGTTTTAAGTGTGATTCGTGTCATAACGTGAGTGTTTTCACCTAGTGTTCTATGTTGGGGGGGGGGGGGTGACATATTATACTTCCCAATTGTGCCTTTGCCAATGCCTTTTCAATTTTAACCCACTTTTTTTCGTGTCTGTCGTTGGCCCACTCTACTACATGAGACAGCACCACCGCATTGTAATATTATTTTATAACTGGTACAGCCAGCCCTCCATGTTTTTTATCCTGTTTTAGTACCGAGAAGGAGATCCTGTGTTTTTTTTTATTTTTCCATACAAAGTTCATTAACATATTTTTTAACACTCTAAAGTATGGTTGGGGTATTGCCACTGGTAGCATCTAAAATTTGTATAGGATCTTTGGTAAGAGAACCATCTTCAAAATATTGATTCTTCCTAGCCATGATATTGGACGGTTCGTCATCTTTCTGATTTCCAATTTTATTTCATCTAACAGAGGGATATCATTTATCTTATATATTTTCTTTATTGAATTAACGAGTTTTACTCCCAGATACTTGAGTTCCCTCTGCCAGGGAAAATTAAACTCTTTTTTTAACCTCCGTTCTTCTTCCTTTCCAATATTGACATTTAGAATCTCAGTTTTTGCTATATTAATTTTACAATTTGATATCTCACCATATTGTTTGAGAATTTTAAGTAAATTCGGCAATGTGGTTCCAGGGTTACTAACAAAAAACAGGACATCGTCTGCAAAAGCTGATAATTTATGTTCATTTTCTTCTATTCTAATCCCTTTAACATCGGGGTTGTTTCGTACCGTTGCTAATAAGGGTTCCAAGGACAACACAAACAAGAGGGGGGATACGAGTCCTAATGTTGCACGGCTGGGTATATATAAATACACCTAGGTTATGTCCGACAAATGCACTCTATTTTTTTAAGATTGTAGATTTTTCCTTTCAGGGGCGCCAGATCTGGCCAGTACTTTGCTTGCTTACAGGGAGGCTACAGATTTTCTGGGTACTGAATATACCCTTCTGCTTCAGTGAAAGTAAGTTGGTAGCTTGTATTCCCAGTTAGGTTTTAACTCACAGATGTTTGAACTAGGGTTGTCCCGATACCGATTCTAGTATCGGTATCGGGACCGATACCGAGCATTTGCGCGAGTACTTGTACTCGCGCAAATGCTCCCGATGCCTGATCCGATACCTGGGATGGGAGAGAGAGAGGCGGCGTACAACATGAAGTCAGCGGGCGCACAGGTAAAATCACTGACCGTACAGAGATGGCTGCGGTATGCTGAGTGCACTCCTCCTGCACCCGGCATATTCTCTTCCCTGTAAGGCGGAATGAGCTCCGCCGACAGATGCCTTCTAGTGCTGGCCCCGCTGTGACATAATTCAGACGTTCGGGAGGCGGGATAGGAGAGGAGAAGAAAGTGCTGTCGGCGCTGCGGGGGGGACAGTGTGCATGTGAGTAATAACCTGCCAGATGATCTGTTCACACACACACACTGTCTGCATAGTGTGAGGAGCCCAAGAGCAGCTCTGCCCCCCTCCCCCCAGCTCGACTTTCACACTTCCCTCCTTGCAGTGGCTCCCGAGTCCTGCTGGTAATACATAAATGATGTCTTAAAGAGGGCAGGGCCCGCTGTTATAAGGGGGGGGGGCTCTCTGATCTCTGGAAGTCTCAAAGGAAGGGGGGGATTTGAGCTAATAAGGGTCTCTAAGAGGGGGTACTGACTGCTGATTTAATGTGTGGTATCCAACCATTAGCTCACAGCCCCCCTTATATCAATGCCCCCCCTCATCAGTGCCGCCTATCTGTGTCCATCATTGTCGCCTATCAGTGTCACACATCAGTGTAGCCTTATAAGTGCCACTTCATCTGTGCCCATCATTGCCACATATCTGTGCCAGCCATCAGTGCGTGCCACCTATCAGTACCACCCTTCAGTGTGTGCCACCTATCAGTGCGTGCCACCTATCAGTGCCAGCTATCAGTGCGTGCCACCTATCAGTGCCATCTTTCAGTGCATGCCACCTATCAGTGCCATCTTTCAGTGCCAGCCATCCATGCGTGCCACCTATCAGTGCCATCTTTCAATGCCAGCTATCAGTGCGTGCCACCTATCAGTGCATGCCACCTATCAGTGCCCATCCATCAGTGCCACTGCCAGCCATCAGTCCCAGCCATCAGTCAGTGCCACCTTTTTAGTGCCCATCAGCCAGTGCCATCTATCAGTGCGTCACATGACATTAAAAAAAAGTATCGGTAATCGGTATCGGTGAGTACTTGAAAAAAAGTATCGGTACTTGTACTCGGTTTTAAAAAAGTGGTATCGGGACAACCCTAGTTTGAACTGTCTCTACAGTTCGGTCAGTCCTAGCTGTGGGGGCCGGGTGATCTCACGAAAAGTTTAGATAGGTAGGTAGCGGTATAGACATCTGAGTATGCTCCTATTGCAAGCAAATACTTGCACGTTTTGGTCTGCTGACAACTTGCTTGCAGGTAGTCCTCCTCAGCTCCCCCCCTGCTCCTCTTCTCCGCTCCTCTTCTCCCCTTTGTTTCTCTCTAATTCTTTTCTGATACTCGGGTCAGACACCTGCCCGACACCTGTGACTGCTTACGTGTTCCAGAGGGACTGGCTTACTCCTAGGCAGATATATAATTTGGGAGGTAAATCTGCGGCTCATCAATGGAACTGCTCCAGGTTAAAGCCAATTATACTTATGCAGCCTGATAGCCTAACGGCCTGCAATTCGGCAGGTGGGTATCTCATTCAGGGAGAGAACGCAGATAAGAAAAAAAAAGAAAAAAAAAAAGAGGGCATATAATAAATTCACGCTGTATGCAGCCGGGGGGGGGGGGAGATCAGGAAGCTAGCTTTGTACCACAATGTATCACAGTTCAGTTCTCACCAGCATTTCTACTAAGGTCGGCACAGCAAGCCGTTATCTCCTTCAGCTGTCAGCATATCAATGTGTCACAGTTCAGTTCACAACAGCATTCCTACTAAGGACGGCGCAACAAGCCGTTATCTCCATCAGCTGTCTGCATATCAAAATATCATAGTTCAGTTCACAGCAGCGTTACCTTATTTTCTTCTGAGTTGCGCCACCCTTTAATGACCTCTCACCTAGCCTTGACTATGGAGGTTTTCAGCAGTCTGTCCGGACGAGGCTCTCAGACGATATGCGGGGAGAACATGCAGGGCTTGCGGGGGGGGGGGGGGGGGTGACACGGGAATCAATCTTCCAGCGTTTGTCTGCTTCCCATGGTGCGCTGAGCCTTCCGTGTGTCCGTTAGCTGGTTAAGCTGAGAAGCCGCTTGGCTTTCAGTCAGGCCAAAAAGCTGGAAGACAGGGGACATGAGGGCATCATCCGTGGCATTGCAGCCCCTCACGCTGCACTACAGCCGCGGCTCGTCCCGGAGCTCGCCTCACACCCTCCTCGGCAACACTGTCAGGTCCCTCCCTCGGAGCGTGAGCGTCACGTCATCACGCTTCCCTTGCAGCAGAGAACATGACGTGTTTCCACTTATAACCATTTTCCCCATATATTATTACATTTATTTTTATTTCCCCTCTTAGTGTATATAAATTCTTATTTTATTACGGTGTTATCTATCACCCTCCCCCATTCTGTCACTGTAGGGGATTTTTCCGCCTGCCACTTCTGCGCAATAAGTTTCCTTCCCTGAAACAAACATCTTGTTATTGCTGTTCGTAAATCTCCCGAAAGTCCCCTTTCTTCCAGGAGACCCAATACACATAGCCTGACTTCTGGTTGCAGAGATGTCGCAAATACGGTATTTATCTTTTCAACTATTTGCTTCAAATATTGATATAGCTTGGGGACACCTCCAAACCATGTGTATTAGGTCTCCCCTGTCGTCCCCACATCTGACATCTCGAATCCGACTTCATGCCAAACTGGAACATCCTTTGGGGTGTAAAATACACTCTATGTATCAGATAAAGATGGGAGATTATTTGAGATGATGACAGTAACACGTTAGGTCTTATTGCTAATATCCTTTCCCATTGTTCCTGTGAAAGTGGGCCCACTTCTTTCTCCCATTTAATCTTATTTTTATTGACTGGTGTCTCCCTCCAATCGGCCTTTACTAAGGAATTGTACATATCTGAAATTGCCCCTCTAGAGGCCTCTGCATTTACTAAGTCATGGAGAAGGGGCATGTCGCTCCATTCTGGTGGATTCTGTCCAAGCTGTGCGTTCAGCGCATGCCTAATTTGCAAATATCTATAAAAGGATCTGTTTGGAACAGCGTAATCCTCCCTTATTTCTTGAAATGATTTTATTCTTCCTGCCTTTAAAGAGTTGTGCCAATAAATGTATACCCAATTTATCCCACTCCTCTACCTTCCCCATAACTTTAAGTTCCTGCAAGTTGCTGTTATGCCATATGGGAGAGAATTCAGAGAATCCCTTATATCCCAGGATCTTCTTAACCTCTTTCCAACATTTTACCATTAGTTGGGCCGTCATGCATCTGGAACAAAAAGAGTCCGCCTCTACTGCCTCCACTTCTGTATCGTGGCATGTATCATTCAAAATTAGCCCTTTTTCTCTTCCTGCCATTCGGTTACTGCCCCATATATACTGCACCTGAGCGGCTAAAAAATAGTATCTGGGATTCGGAAGGGCCAATCCCCCCTTCTCTTTTGGTTGTTGTAGGACTCGGAGGCTAATCCTTGCTGCTCCATTCCTCCAGATCAATTCCCTTAACACCCCATCTATTTTCTTAAACCACTGTCTTGGGATCCATACTGGGGAATTGTGGAGGATGTATAGAATTTGCGGCATCCATACCATTTTTACCAGGTTACTCCTGACAGCCACTGAAAGAGGGAGCCTGTTCCAGACCCGACATTTTGGTCTGAGCTTTGTCAACAGTGGCACTAAGTTTCCATCTATGTACTGCCCTGGATCCCTTGTTATATTTATTCCTAGATATCTCATTTGGGTTACCACTAGGGATGTCCCGATACCGATACTAGTATCGGTATCGGTACCGATACCAGGCATTTCCCGAGTACTTGTACTCGGGGAAAATGCTCCGATGCTTCAGCCGATACTTGGGCAGTCAGTGATGATCGGTGCGGCGGGGGGAGTTACAAGCACTGATCACCGCTGTATAGATTTCAATACAGCCCGACAGCTTCTCCCGACCCGACCCGCCCCCCTTCTTTTCAGCTGTTTTAGTGAAATCTATACCAGCGGTGATCGGTGCTTGTAACTCCCTCCAAAGCCGCACCGATCACCGCTGACTGTCCCTGTATCCTCCTCCAGTTCCCCCATCCGTGCTGCTCTCCCCCTTCACGCTCCGTGTCCCCCCCCTCCATGCTGCTGATGTCCTTCGTCTTTCTGCTCTCCCCCCCCCCGCGCTCCGCGTCCCTCCTCCATGCTGCTGCTGTCCTCTGTTATTTTGCTCTCCCCCTCCGCGCTGCTGCTGCTGTCCTCAGCTCTGTGCCACCCTCCATATCCTCCTCCGCTTCCCTCTGTCAGGATGGAGAGCGGAGGTAGGAGCCGCTAAACCCGGCTCCTACCTTTTCCGAATGTACAGAGTCAGTGACTGACTCTGTCCATTCATATAACTGAAACATCGTAACCTGTGTTTACGATGCTTCAGTTTATGAATGGAGAGGAGCCGTTGTCTCCTCTCCATTCATTTTCAGTGCAGCTGAGAAAGGGACTGGGGAATCTGTTTCCCTAGTCCCTTTCTCTGTCTCAAAGGGGAGATGTCAGAGGTCTGTTAAGACCCCTGATATCTCACCAAAGCCCCCCCAACAGGGCTAGAAATAAAAAAAAAAATTGCAATAAATAATAAAAAAAAAAATTGTAAAAAATAAAAAATAAATACACTGAGATCATCCCCCCCCCCCCCACCCACTCCAACAAAGCATTGTAAAAAAACATGACAAAGAATTGTAAAAAAAAAAAAAAAATTGTAAAAAAAAAATACTGACACATAAAAAAAAGTTTCGGTATCGGTGAGTACTTGAAAAAAAGTATCGGTACTTGTACTCGGTCTTAAAAAAGTGGTATCGGGACAACCCTAGTTACCACCTTCACTTGAATGATCTGCCCTATCAATGGGTCCATCGGCAAAAGAGCTGACTTCTCCCAATTAATTGTCAACCCCGAAAATTTACAGAATTCCCCTACTGTATCCATTGCCTTCACCAATGAGGCTTGCGTATCCCCTAGAAAGTGCAGAACATTGTCCGCGTACCTTCTCCTTCCTCAGTCTCCTCTTGAAACCCTTTATGCCCGGGGATGCCCTTATAGAAATGTCCAGTGGCTCCATGGCAAGGGCGAAAAGCAGGGGCGACAGCGGACATCCCTGCCTTGTCCCCCTTGCCAACTGGAACCAATCTGAACATTCTCCATTTATCCTTACCTTTGCTCTGGGGCTTTCATACAGTATTTTGATCCATTGAATAAAATTAGGGCCAAACTGAAACTCTACCAGGACTTTCCAAAGGTAATGCCACTCAAGGCTATCAAACGCCTTGGTTGCGTCTAAGGATAAAATTGCTCTTGACCCTTCTACTTCTATTGGCAATTGAGTATTTAGAAATGCTCTTATGTTAGAACTGGTAGATCTACCTGGGATAAATCCCATCTGGTCCGGGTGTACCAGTTTTGAAATTATCTTGTTTAGCCTCATTGCCAATATTTTGGCCAGGATTTTTACATCAGCACACAGTAAAGATATCGGTCTATACGAGGCCGTCTCCAATTACTCTTTCCCTTCTTTCAATAATACTATAATTGTTGCTTCCGTCATGGACGTGGGTAACTTCCCTTCCTTCGGCTGCCCAGTTAAATACCTCCAGGAGTCTTGGAAGCAGCACCTCACTGTACGTTTTGTATATTTCTGTTGGCAAGCCATAAGGCCCTGGAGCCTTTTGATTTGCCATCTCCGTTGTTGCCCTTTGTAACTCTTCCAGTGTGAGTGGTGCCTCCAGACCCTCCCTCCCTGTCTTCCCCTGATAGCCGTGGAATCTGAAAACCTCTATATTACCATGTAATGTACAAGTTCTGATAGTATTTTTTAAAGACCTCTTTTATTTCTGATGTACCTCTCCTAATTTCCCCCTCCTCGTCACGGACCACCGGGATGACAGATAGGGCCACTCTCTCACCCTCCCCATAAAAATTCTGTTTCTGAAATAATTTTTTATTTTCCGCCTTTCTTATTACTATTTTTTTATACTCTTCCTGTGTCTCTGACCACTCCTTATATTTCTCTGTAGTTGGATTTCCTATGTAATTCATCTCTGACCTTTTCACATTTTCCCTTGCTGCAATTTCCTTGGCGCGTAATTGTTTTTTGATAAATGATATTTTTTTAATTTGGACTCCCCCGTAAGAACGCCTTCTGAGTATCCCAAATCACTCCCGTTGAGGCTGATCCATTATTTGTTGTTATAAATTCCTTCAAACTAGTCCTTATTCCTCCCGGGTCCTCTATTACTTCCAGCCAGAATGGGTTTATTTTCCAGTCCCCTTTGCTATATCCTCTATTCATCTTTATTTCGAAATTAACTGGGGAATGGTCTGAGATGCTTCTTGGTTCGTATACCACCCTCCCCCAGTGCATCCTTGAGTGGCAAGAAAATTGCCTCTCCCCCGGGTGCCTCCTCCTCCACACATCCACCAGACCCACCTCCCCACAAAATTGGCAGAGAGGGCTGCCAGCCGTATGTCCCATGGAGCCACCCGCCGGGAATCTGTCCTTTTTTTTATCCATAGTCATGTTAAAATCCCCCGCCACTATTACAGGCACACCCGACCTGTCCATGATGAACTCTAATAACTCCCAAAGGACCACTGTATCAAACGGAGGGGGGATATATACATTCGCCACTACATATTCCTTTGTTTCTATCCAGCAATGAAGAAACACATAGCGTCCCTTGGCATCTATCTTGCTCTGTCTGCAGGAGAACACTACACCGGAATCTATCAAAACACTCACACCCCTTGAATAAGAGGTGTGAGTGGAATGGTATTGTACTTGGTATTTCTTATTTTTTAATATTTCAATGGTTTCCTTATCCAGATGCGTCTCCTGCAGACAAAGCACTTTTATATTGCTTGTTTCTGCTGTTGAAAAGATTGTCTGCCTTTTAGTTGGATCCTTTACCCCTCGCACATTCTATGAACACACCTTTATGCTTTTACCTTGATTTGGGGTTCTTTTCCCATCTTCTCTGTTATCCGTCATCTACCCCCATTTTGGTTCCTTCCTTACAGTATACTTCCCACCTTATCAAACTGTGCATTAATAATATCTGTTCATGAAAACATATTTTTAGTGGATCTCCCTCTTCTAGTGCCCCACACACACATACCTTCCCACCCACTCCTCCCACCCCATCCCCCCCTTCCCTTGCCCTGCTTGGGGACCATATAAAGGGCTTCTAAAGTAACAGTTTCCTACTTTTGAGGTGAGAACTCCCCCTTTCACTCCTATCAATTTGTGCTTTAGTATTTTAAATATTTTAAGTGTATCATTCCCTCTCACACATCTCTTCCAAACATTTTGATAGATCTTTTTCTTCCACCTTTGTGCCACTCTCCGCAAAAAATACAAAAAACACATTTTACCACCCCTTCCCACCCCACTCCCATGTCCAACAATAGAAAAAGTTATTCTTTTATGAAAAAAGACCCCCTTCACCCCAAAAAAAATTAAAATTAAAATAAATACATTTATTTATTTTCCTTTCCTTCCTCCTCTGGGGGATGGAGAGAAAATAAAAGGTGTCTCTAGATTTTGAATGTTTGCTACTCCTTTCCACCCTGCTATGTCTCCCCTTCTTTTGCATTCATCCATAATGTCAATTCTGCAGGCGTGTTTGGAAACATGTTTTCCCCATTTACAGTTATCCGCAAACGTGCCGGATAGAACATTGCATATTTGTTCCTTGTTTGCTGTAATCTATTTATGCACTCAGTAAATTTGGTCCTTTGCCTCTGTAATTCAGGGGAGAAATCCGGATAAATTGAGATTCTTGCACCCTTGACTTGTATGTCTTTCATCTCTCTTGCCTTTTGAAGGATAGTGATTTTATCCGTAAAATGTAAAAGTTTAATAAGGATAGGTCTTGGCTGACCTCCCGCAGCTGGAGCCCTAAAAGGGACTCTGTGGGCCCGCTCAATTGAAAAAAAAATTGATACAGTCCTTGCCAAACACTTCTATTAGCCAGTTTTCTATAAATTCAGTGGGGTGGCTACCTTTTGCTTTTCTCGGAGACCTAGTACCCTTATATTTTTCCTTCGTAATCTGTTTTCCATGTCATCAATTTTATTACGCACATGTTCAGCTGTTCTCTCATTACTTTCATCTCATTTATCATAGGGTTAACGTCATCTTCAACCTGACTAAGTCTCTCCTCCAAAGCCAAGGTCCGCACTCCAATCCCCTGAACATCATGTTTTAGCACTGACATGTCCTCTTTTATCCCCCTCAATTGATCAAATATTTCAGACAGTGAGGATTTACAGTTAATTGCAGAAAGAATCTCTCTCATAGAAGGCTCGTCCTCCGACGTTAACTCTGTCATTGTCCCTGTCAGTTTTTCCTGTACTTTTTCCTTAGGTCCTTGATCGCCTGTCATCTTTCCCGTTGTCCCTGTAGTTGGTATCTGGCCCTGACTCCTCCTCTGAGTGTTCACTTGTTGAGCCCCTTGCCCTTTTGCGGGTGTAATGCCTGCCATTTGTGCTGGTACATGTGCATACTTTTCCAACTTGGCTGCGGCCGCATCCTGACCTGCTTTAGCTCCCCGTGCAGACTGTATCTGTGACTGAGGCTGGGACTGTAGCTGTATTCCTGAACTAGGCCCCTCCTTAGAGGCATTCCTCGTCATCACTGATAGTGTGCCCAGCGTTTTTCCAGTGGGTATGCGGTTATAGGGGATCAATATGATATTGTATGTTATAATTTCCCCCCCCTCCAGCTACTGCACTGAAAATTAATCCGCCACCGGCTCCCGCAACCGAGTGATCCCCCACGTGGGTTTCAAAAAAGTCCAATTTCCCCAGCCTCTACCACCAAACAGATAAGCAGATAAAGCATTTAATCAGCTCACCTCAGGCCCCAATAGTACTGGTCCCAGCGTACCTCAGTGGTGTACCTTTAACAGCCGTGCAGGCAGTAATAACAGGGTAATACCAGGATACCAGAACAGTTGTAGCGGGCTCGTCCCTGCTGTAATAAGGACGGTAGTATTGGCAGGATATTAGCGGGGCGGTGTTAACAGAATAGTGCAGTGTTTCTGGGTAGCTCCATGGGTTCCAAAAATGTCCGGAATCAATGGAGTGCTCGCTGATACTGATGCCACATAGATCAGGACAGGATGTGTTTTTTTTGCTTACAGCTCCACAGTTCAGTTCAGCTCAGTACAGTTCAGTTCTTAATTGCGTGAACTCACCGGTATATCTATCAATCTAGTACCAGCAATTAGCAGAAGGACGGACTCAGGAACAACTCCACTGGCTCAGTTCACAATTCCCATTTCACAGCCCACTGCCCTAATACTCAAACCGTCCAGGTATGTGAGGCAACCTCCACAGCTTCTCCACTCAATAATCTTCAAGCAGTTTTACTTTAGCTAGTGTGGCTGCTGCTGCGCTCTTAATCACAGACTCCCCTCACACATCTATACAGACTTTCTTTTGTCAGTTCACTTTGCTGCACGTACCGAACATTCTGTCGCTTGATGGATCCGGCAGTCAGTGGCAGTCTCGATGTCTTGAGGTCCACTCCACTCCCGCCGTGCAAATAGCCCCGCAGATAGCGTCTATTCCCGGCGTGCTGATCTCCTCTCCTCCTCGGTTCGTAACTCCCGCCAAGCTGTTCGGGATCTCGCGAGACCGCACGATGCACCGCGGGCTTGCGGAGGGTGATGCCACTGTCAAGACACGGTACACAGTGCTGGATTCCCGATGCCTGCCGCGGCTATGTATGCAGGTATAGAGATGAAAACTGCGGAGGTAAAGTCTAGTCTAGTGGCTGTACAACTGACACCCGTCTCCTTCACATTACCATTATCCAAACGGGGAGAGAGGACGGGGAGAAAGAACAGGTGGCGGTCACACGATCATCCTCACTCCTTGCTCCTCACACACACACACACACCATCTCCATCTATGTCCAGTCACGCCCGATATCAGCTGATTTGTACTGAACCATAAACCCAAACTTAACTGAATCCAGGGACAGACTACCACAGGATGATGGTGATTCTAAAAGGGGACACAAGCCCTATCCAGATATTAACCTTCACCCATAAAGCAGACTTCAGGGACAAGGCTCTACCACCAGAAGGACCACAGCCCTGGACCTGTATAGCACCCTGCAGCTAACTCAAAGCAGTGCACATCATGTCAACGAGAGGACCAAACGCAGGATCCAGTGCTCAAAGCAACATTAGTGTACACCACATCTTCCTTCAGGAGAGGTATGGGTCCCCCCTATAGCACTGCCAAGGAGTAAACAGATCTGGAAAGCTTGAGAACTTGCAGTGGCAATTTAGCAGCTAGGAGACTTGCTAGAAGAAATCAAATGAGGAAAAAATAAACCGCTTCTTTCAGATGAAGAGAAGGCATTCATCACCTAAGGCACAGGTGTCAAACTGGTAGCCCTCCTGCTGTTGTAAAACTACAAGTCCCATGAGGCGCTGACAGTTAAAAGCACGACTTTCTTTGGCAGAGGCATGATGAGACTTGTAGTTCCACAACAGCTGGAGGGCTGCCAGTTTGACTAAGGTCACTAGTGAAAAACAAAAACGGAAGGCATGCTGGGAGTGAGATGGTTTAGGCTGGGCTGTCCTTTCCTTACAGCTTTGCCAGTGCAATCACCTGAATGTAGCTGCTTGACACATTGGTGACTGAATGTCCAGCCTGTGTGTTGTGATGTATGGTCAAGTAAAAACATGGACCCTAGATGTAAATAATTCAGCAATATGCACTGTATATAACGTGACTACATAGGACAACTTAGTAAGTTTTATAAGGAGGTAAAAACATTCAGGCCCAAACCTGGCACTCTTGATAATGATGATCAGCATAAATGAGTTGAATGTCCCTTAGACTCAGATATTATGAAACATCTGATTTTATAAAACCTACTTTATGTTCACTTCTAATTTTAATCATGCAGTTTTACTTCCCTTTCTTTTTAATGAACTGAATTTATTACAATAAAACATGGCTTATATTTAAGCTTGGTAGGAGATGGAAAGTCTCACAAACATTAATAGGGGATGACACATTTGCTTGTTTTTAATCACACTGCTCTCCATCAGAGATTTCCCTGGAGCAATAGAGGAATGCAGGAAAGAAGTTATTGAAAAAAATAGGATTTTTGTACTCACCGTAAAATCCTTTTCTCTGAGCTCATGGACGGACACAGCAGTAATCTTGACAAAGAGTGACTAGGCAGAAACTTGTAGAAAGTGTTAATCACATCAAACACAGTACAGTGGCGCCCAGGGGGCGGTCCCTCTGGGAACAACCCCTCTCCTTGCAGCTCAGTTTGTCAAAAAGTAGAACAAACATATAAAAGGAGGGGGTGGGTACTGTGTCCGTCCATGAACTCAGAGAAAAGGATTTTACGGCGAGTACAAAAATCGTATTTTCTCTTTCGTTCATGGACGGACACAGCAGTAATCTTGACAAAGTGGGACGTCCCAAAGCAGGGTAAAAAAAACGAGGGGTGGGAACAGCATTAAAACAAACTTCACCCCAAAACAAAACAGAGCTCCTCAACGGAGGAGTTGCAACTCTAAACAGCCGCCTGCAAAACCTTGCGGCCGAAAGAAGCATCCGAAGATACACTCACATCAACCTTTAGTGAAAGTGTGAACGGACGACCAAGTCGCCGCCTTACACACCTGGGAAACAGATGCTTGATGTCGGAAAGCCCAAGAGGCACCTATTGCCCTGGCTGAATGCGCCGTGACAGGAAAGGGGGGCGCCCGACCCTTTATGGCGTAAGCCTGAATCACGATCTGTTGGATCCACCTCGAAATGGTGGCCGACGAGACCACCAGGCCCTTCTTGGGACCAGCCACTGAAACAGTGAGTCTGACCTCCGGAACGGAGCAGTAGCAGATATGTATACTCTCAGAGCTCGGACAACGTCCAGGGAATGCAATGCCGCCTCTTTATGATGTGACAGACGAGGACACAAGGGTGGAAGTACAATGTCCTCATTGAGATGGAAAGCCGAAATGACCTTAGGAAGAAAAGAAGGCTGCGGACGCAGCACCACCTTATCCTTGTGGAAGACCAGATAGGGAGCCTTGCATGATAAGGCTGCCAGCTCAGAAACCCGTCTAACTGACGTAACGGCCACCAAAAAGACCACTTTCTGAGAAAGTGTCAACAAGGGAATCTCCCTGTTTTCAAAACAGTGATTTCTAAAGTACTGAGAGGACCAGATTCAAGTCCCACGGAGGTAGTGAAGGACGGACCGGAGGGGCCACATGCCGAAGCCCCTGTACAAAAGTTCTCACTAGAGAGTGAGTCGCCAGGGGTCATTGAATAGCAGAGTTAGTTTCTTACCGGTAACTCCGTTTCCGGTAGTCTTCCAAGGCAGCCCTTGAGAGATGGAGCTCCTCCGCACAATCAGGAAACACATTGCCATTGATTTTTTTCCTCCCCTTAACAGGCGGTCCCTGGTCAGTCATCCCCGCGAACCTAAGACCGGAATCTGAAACGACATAATACACAACACAACCCCACAAGGTTAGACATTTTAGGGTGATATCGTGCTGCTTTGGAAGACTACTGGAAAACAGTTACCGGTAAGAAACTAACTCTGCTTTTCCCCCAGTCATCTTCCAAGTCAGCCCTTGAGAGGATAACCAAGAAGTTAGAACTCACCAGATCTAGGGTGGGAAAATGGCTTGGAGGACTTTCCTATCAAAAGCCTGGTCCTGGCTGGAAATCCGATCCAGTCTGTAATGCTAAACAAAGGTCGAGAATCTTGACCAGGTTGCAGCTCTGCAGATTTGTTCTGGAGTGGCTCCTGCCTTTTCTGCCCAAGAGGCTGCTGAAGCCCTTGTTGAATGAGCTTTAAGTTCTTTTGGTGGTGTTATCTCCATAACACTGTAGCATTCTAGTATGGCTGCCTTGATCCATCTGGCTATTGTCTTTTTGGACGCTTGTTTACCCTTCAGTTGGCCTGTGTACAGGACAAATAGAGCATCTGATGTTCTGAATTCATAAGTGACTTCTAAATATTGAAGTAGGGGGTGTGGCTTGGCGCATGGAGTGAGAGGACGTGCATCGCGGCAGCTCCCGGTCCTGACGGCTTCCACGGGGCTCTACTTCCTCCATCACAGCCTGCTATAGAACCAAATTATACCGATGGGCAAGGGTAAGCCCAGGACTTAATCCATCCCGGTCTGCGGCCAGACACAGGGAGATTTAGGACAATTTGTGACCCGATCCTCTGCGGCCTATATGCAGCAGGAGAAATCCAAGATGGCGCCTCCGGCCCACTCTGACTCAGCAGCCATCACGCAGGTACAATCCAGAGGCCGCTCTGCCTCCCTTACTGAACCTGAGCCCTCCCTGCACAGTTCACATAGCCTCTCACAGGCCTCCCTTTGCTCCGGGGACGGCTGGGACATGGAGTCTCAGGTGCGATCCATGCCCACATACATGCGATCCCTGCCCACAAAATCAGACTTTGAGCACTATGTTTCTCGCATTGAAAAGACACACAGACAGGAGATAACTGAACTTAAGCAAGATTTGGGAGTCCGCATGGAGGATGTTGAGAACACCACAAATGGTATCTGCAATACATTGCAAACCTACAAGGAGATCCTCAATTCCCATACCGTTATGCTCCAGCAGCTCATGTACCGCCAGGACGATATCGAGAATCGTAATAGACGCAACAACATTCGGGTCTGTGGCATCCCAGAGACTGTGGAACACAAAGACCTAGCAGCGGCAGTCACTGCCATCTTTAACCAGCTACTCCAGCAACCCAAGGATACGCACATTGAGCTAGACAGAGTGCACAGAACATCAGGCCCGCGGATTTCTGATTCCTCCTTTATCCGTGACACGCTGTGCAGAGTGCATTTCTATAAAGTGAAGGAAGCCATCATGCGGGCCGCCAGTACACAGGATTCTATCCGGCTGAACGACACCCCTATTATGCTGCTCCCGGACCTCTCATGCCAAACACTGGCCATGAGGCACGCTCTCAAGCCACTCACATCTCTTCTAATGGAGATGCATATTAAGTACCAGTGGCGGTTCCCGTTTCAGCTGCAGGTCCATCATGATGGCAAGACGGCCCTCTTTCGCACTCTGGGGGACTTACCTCAGGTCTCCCTGCCGGATTGGCCCCTCCCGCCTACCACCCCAGGGTCTTCCATTCAACTCGCAATGGCAGAAGGCCGGCAATAATTGCCCCCGCTCTACCACTCTGATGCCGCCTGATGGCTGACTCTGTCCTGGCCTCGGCTAACTGCTCACTTTTTGTTCCCTTATCCGGGACTGTTTTCTTTGCCCTGCAAATGGGGTATATAGCCCTACTTTCTTGATTTTTTGGGACTAACATTCATGATCGCCTGTCTGGTGTCCCTGCCATTCCTGTTACCCTTGGGGACTCTTCCCCCCCCTTTTTTTCCCCCTCTCTCCCCATGCTTCCCCATTTCTACCACGTTTATCCTGCTCGGGACAATATTTTCAGGAATGGTTTATTTTTTTTCCCGAACTGCTTCACAATATTTTTCTTCCCCAGATATTTGGACACGCAGAGATCTTCCTTCATACTGTGGATGGCCCTGGTACCGCCTATTGGTATTTACTGTCTCCTACCCCGTGCCCCAGCTGCATCCTGCTTCCCATGGCTCTACTATTTTTCCCCTGGGTATGCCGTCCTACAGTATGGGGGAACATTTGTTTCGCATGGTGCTATTGCGCCTTACGGTTTATGATATGTTAACTGTGATTAGGTTGATGGATATTCTTAGATTTGCAGTTGTTCCTACGCCCCCGTGGACCCCCGAACCGGGAGACACCCCATGTGCTTCCCACGTACACCCCCCTTAGGACCGTCAGTGCTTGTATATTCACTGTAAATTTCTTAGTCAGTTTTTTGTTTTAGTAATCTTAAGCTATTTACTTCATGGTATACTACCGCCACCTTGTGGCTTGTTACTTCTTTTTCACGGTTTAGCTTTAGTGGTGGTTCCAGCTTGTTGCAAACCAACTCCCTTATCTTCCCCTGTCATGGAGGTGGATCCCACCCACCCCCTCAACTATCTCCTTTTCCTCTTTTATCACTCTGTCTTCTCCCTCTACCTTACCTCCCCTTCCCTCTACTCCCTCCTCTTCCTGATTGGGCAGACCTTGATTTCCATATTATCTGCTGTTGGATTCATTTGGAGACTTGTTGTCCTCTACCCCCTGTTTCATCATGGTGTCCCTTGATCACTTGACCTTGTCTTCCTATAACTGTAGGGGCCTCAACACCCGGAGAAGAGGAGCCAGATATTATACCATTTTTCATAAGGCCAGGACTCAAATTTTGCTCCTACAGGAGACTCACTTTAGGGGCACGGCTATCCCACTCCTCAATAACCCTTATTACCATCAATGGCACCACAGTACGAACCCGCTGGCTAAATCACGGGGAGTGTCCATAGCCTTCCACAAATCGTTCCACCCAGAAGTTCTAGACTCCCTCATTGACCCCCAGGGCCGTTTCCATCCTTAAACTGAAAATGAACTCTTCTATTTTTACAGTGGCCAACGTATATGGACCAAACCAAGACCAGGGGAGCTTCCTATCCGCGGTGCTGAACAAACTGATCTCCTTTGGCGGCCCTTGCTTCATCCTGGGTGGGGACCTTAATGTAGCCCTTTCCCCGGCTGTGGACACTTCCTTGGGTAAGTCCTCTACACCACACTCCACTCTCACACACATCAAATCACTAATGCACTCCGCTCAACTCGTGGATGCCTGGCGGGTACAGCACCCGCTTGAGAGAGATTACAGCTGTTACTCTGTAGCCCACAATTCATACAGTCGTATTGATTATTATTCGATCTCCCAATCGCTGTTAGATGTTCCGCTCAAAGCTTCTTTAGGTAACTTTCTGTGGTCTGACCACGCCCCCGTACACTTAAGTTTGGCCCACCCCCCTACATCCCGTAGGTCATTCTCTTGGCGTCTGAACGACAATTTATTCAAAGATACCCCTTGCGTTGCTGCTGTCGAGCAGGCGATTAGGGACTTTATTCTGGATCACCAGTCCGACAACACCAACCCCCTCACTAAATGGGAAGCTCTGAAGTGCGTACTCCGGGGAACCTTCATACAACATGGCGCTCGCCTAAAAAAGGCCAGATCTGCTGATATCGCCCGCTTGCTTTCCACGATCGCTACATTGGAACTCGCACATAAACCCCAGATCCTGCCACATATGTTGATCTTTCCAACGCCCGACAGTATTTACTTGGCATATTGGACGCCCACTCCCTCATAGCCAGAGACAGGGGCCGTAACCGGCACTATACTTTAGCCAACAAATGTGGGCAACACTTAGCGAGAGTCCTTCACCCTCGCCCCCCCCCCCGCCGACCCATCCAACACATCTGCACCTCCACCCAACAAAAGATTAGTAACACCCGGGGTATCTCGGACGCCTTCCAATGCTATTCTCGGCTGTATAACCTCCCCCCGCGGACTAGACGGTCCCCGACAAACACCCCACACCCTCCCAACATGCAGGACTATATCGATGAGACGGCCCTACCGCGGATAGACGCAAAAGAATCTACCGACCTGGATGAACCCCTCGCGGTGGCGGCATTCCTCACTGCGATTAAAGGGTTAAAGTCCGGTAAATGTCCGGGCCCCGATTGGTTTTCCCCTAGGTTTTATAAATCATTTGCCCAGTCCCTCGCCCCTCTGCTCTCTTTAGCGTTTAACTTCGTAGACGATTCTCATCTTCCCTCCAGTGCCCTTTTATCCGCCAACATCTCAGTCATACTCAAACCAGGTAAAGACCCCTCCCAATGCAGTAGTTACCGGCTGATCTCGCTCCTCAACATAGATATTAAACTTTTTGCGAAAGTTTTGGCTAACCGCTTCTCACCCCTTTTACCTTCTATCATCCACACAGACCAAGTGGGGTTTGTCCCTGGACGTGAAGCCAGGGACAACACCACTAAATCCATCCATCTGGTTTCTTACATTCAACGACATCACCTTAAAGCATGCCTTCTCTCCTTTGAAGCAGGGAAGGCGTTTGACCGAGTCAATTGGCAGTTCTTACGCCTCTCCCTCAGATAGGCCTTGGCCCCGCCTTTGTGTCCAAGGTTATGGAGCTATACTCCCGACCCTCAGCGTCCGTTCTGATTAATGGCTCCTCATCCACACCGTTCCATATATCTAACGGTACCAGGCAGGGCTGCCCTCTGTCACCCCTGCTTTTTGTACTTGTGATAGAACACTTAGCTAGGGCCATTAGACAGATTACCTCCATTATGGGGATTAAGACACCCTCCGCTGATCACGAAATCTCCCTTTACGTGGATGACCTTCTGGTCTACATCCAGCAGCCACACACATCCCTACCATCTCTGATGCATGAATTCCACAGATTCGGGGAGTTTAGTAACTTCAAGTTGAACATGTCTAAGACGGAGGCCCTTAACATTTTCTTATCACCCCCCACCCTTGCCAGAGTTAAAGCTAACTCTTCCCTTTTCAATGGGGCGCCAAAGGAATATATCTTACTTGGGGATAACGATCCCCTCTAATCTGTCGGATCTATACTCCCTTAACTATCTCCCTTTACTCACTCGACTTAGGAAGGAACTTGATGCTTGGCGCTCCTCCTCGCTACCCTGGTTCGGTCGCATCAACTCCCTGAAAATGGACACTCTACCTAAATGATTGTATTTGTTTCAAACAATACCTATTTCTGTCCCTAAGCACTTTTTTAACTCCCTCCGCTCCATGTCCATACGATTCGTTTGGCACCAGGGCCTATCTCGCATTAGCCACATCCTGCTAACTTATCCTAAAATTTGAGGCGAGTTGGGTCTCCCGGATTTCGAAATGTACCACAGGGCGGCACTGCTGTCCAGGGTCCTGGAATGGTTCCCTCGTCCCTTCCACAAAGCATCCTCGTTGTTTGACCACCCCTCTTTGCCTCAAGGTATGGGGTCTAATACAATAGGCCCTTACTCCAGATCAACCTAGCCTGTAGCGAGCTCATTTGTGGATCCCTCTTTAGGTACCCCCGTCTTACCAGGCACTCAAGGTAATTGGCTTACAGCGCTCCGTATATCCTCCTGTTCTGACTTGTTTTCCTCTTCCCAAGTTCAGACCTCTAAACGGGATTCAAACAGCTGTGCTCTCTCTCAGAAACACCTACTCTCCTCTTTGTATTCACTACAACATGCTCTGCTACACGACCAACCCCCTCTTACACAAGGAAGTGGTCTTCGGACCTGGGCAGGGATCTCTACTTAGTGGATTGGCAAAAATCATTCCACTTTACGCATAAATCCTCTATATCCTGCTATACACAGGAAAAAACTTCAAACACCTTTACCGATGGTACAGGGACCCTCAACCTCTTCATAAAATATTCCCATCCGTATCTCCCTTATGCTGGAGATGTGGTGTGACGGAGGGAAGCTACCTACATGTCTGGTGGGACTGTGCAGATTATAGCAAAAACCTGCGACCACAGGGGTTGTATTTTATATATATATATATATATATATATATATATATATATATATATATATAACAGCCTATATGACCGAAATTTATCGCCCACCCCAGAAATAGCCTTATTGTCCATGCTCCCAGGATCGATAACCTCTCAAAAGGGCTCCCTGTTACGTTTTTTCCTCTCAGCCGCTAGACAACTTATACCCCTATTTTGGAAAACCACTACCACTGTCAGTGTGGGTCTCCATGGTCAATGACATCATGCGTATGGAGGAGATGATAGCCCTGGACAAATGACATTTTCGACAAATTTAAGGCTCACTGGCTTGTCTGGATCGACTACTCTACCTCTGACTCCCTGAAAGCGAGGTTGGCACCTCACAGCCTACCTAAACTTACCTCTTGACTCCACCCCACGGGTTTGCTACACCAAGGTCTGCCCAGCACCCCCTTCCACCCTTCCCTCTCCTGCAGCTGGCCTGCATCCCTCACTTGTCCTCTCCCCTTTTCCCCATTCTCGCTTATCCTCTTTCTTTCTACTCTATCCTACGTCTGTTTCTATTTTATGCCCGGATATATTTCCACTTTGTTCTAATGTTTGGTTTTGTGATACATTCCGATTTCAGAGTATGATTTGAGTGTTGACTATCTGCTTTTTCATCAGAGATGTCTAATGCCACATGTTACCTGTATGATCTCTGTTCTGTACTGACCTCCTGTTTTTCACTCATGTCATTTTGCTTTCCCAAAATATTAATAAAAATATATTTGACTCTAAATATTGAAGTAGACACCTTTTAACATCAAGAAGACTTAGTTCCTGCTCTTTGCTGTTATTGGGTTAACTGCAAAATGAAGGTAAGACTATATCCTGGGATTTATGAACAGTTGACGTCACAGCAGAACAGGGCGTGGTCTGCACATGTCCGGGTGAGGGCTGAGAGGTGTAAGTTCCTGGCTCCTCCAGCCGCTCCCATGAGAGACAGAGACTGAGTGGAAAATATACGGAGAACGGCAGTAGTGGTGCATTCCAGCACGTGATAGAGCGGGAGACACTCGGCGGACGCACACGCTGTTACGGGAGCATAAGCAGTAGCAGTGCAGCGGCATGTGTGCGTGGAGGCAGCAGGAAACCCGAACCTCACGCAAGGCACAGGTAGCAAAGCCGTGGGAGCAGCAGTCCGAGATCCACCGCTACTTCACCCCCAAACAGGGGGAAGGACCGGAGTCCGGAGGTAAGAGTGGGGAGACAGACGAGCTGCAGCCAGGTGGAGATCAGCTCACACAGATGCACCAGACACAGATGGCTGTGAGAGTTGGGGTGGAAGCTCTTCAGATTCCTCCACAGAGCCCTAGAATGAAGGCGGTTGTTGCCGGGACTATACCCCCTCCCCCCATACAAGGAGACGTTGAGATAGGGGGGTTGAAGAGGGAAATGGAGGACTTGAAAGTGCTTATTCAGGCACTTCCCACAAGAGCAGTTATAGGAGCTCTTATTGCTAAAGTGGAGGAAGCACACTGCATGGAACTAGAAATGATCCGAGGGGATCTGCAGGTGGTAGCGGATCGCGTAACAGATGGCGAGAATGCGTTCCATCACTTGGAACAACGGGTGAAGGTGTTGGAGGGATCCAGCCAGGTCCAAGCAGAAACTACAGTGGCCTTACAGCTACGCCTGGAGGACCGCAGTCGCCGCAACAACGTACGCATATGAGGTGTCCCAGAGGCGACGGACCAGGTAGATTTACAAGAGATGGTAAAGTGCATTTTTCAAAAAATACTGAAGGACGCTATGCCTGCAAACTGTGAACTTGATAAGAGTCCATAGGGCGTTGGGCTCTAAATCTAAAGACAGAAATCGCCCCCGGGATGTGGTGTGTCGGTTGCACTACTTTGCGCATAGGGAGACAATCCTGAGGCAAGCATGGGAGGCAGGAACAATAGAATATAGTGGGGCACAGCTGAAGATTTTACCCGACTTGTCAAGCGCCACTTTGCAGCGTAGAGCTCTGCTTCGCCCAGTATTAGAACGAGTAAGGGAATGGGGAGGAACTTATCGGTGGAGATTCCCAATCTCAGTGTTAATTAAAAAGGGCTCGCTTGTGTTTTGGTTGCATTCCAGAGCCGATCTGACAGGACTTTTTTCATTTCTGGGAACCAAACCATTTGAGGTGCCGGACTGGATGCAACTAAACCCAAGAATACATAGACTATAGAGGCAGCGGACTAGAGGCATGAATAAGGTTAACAAAAGGGATTAACATTTGGTGCTGGCCCTTTCTCTCCTATTTTCAAAGACTAGTTATTTGACCTTTTATTTTTTTTGTGTGACTTTGTTGGGGCCTAAAGCTGTTGGATGGGTTTATGTATGATTCAGAGGAAGAGTGGGAGGAGAGGGAAGATCGAGGGGGATATGGGGTGGTAGGGGGGGGTATGGGGTATATGAATAGGGGGAAGGGGGCGGTCGGGTGGGGGGTGTTTAGGTGAGGGGTGACTCCACCCCTTTTTCTTAAGCTTTTTTTTGGTTCCTAACCTCCTCACTCAGAAATGGCGGGGTTGTTTAATTTTGCATATGATAGGTAAAAAGGGAGGAGGTTATGGATAAAAAGGCGGCCCACAGAATGTGTCTGGGTAAGTGCATTCAAACTTCCCTTTTTTTTTTCTTTTTTTTTTGGGGGGGGGGGGGTTTCACATTTTTTGGGATAATGAGTACAATGTAAGTACAATGTAAGGAGGATTTGAATCTATGTAGTATTTTGGAGGGGGAGGGGTAGGGGAGGGGAGGGGAGGATGGGTGGGAGATTAGGGGGATTGCGTGGACGAAGGGGTACAAGAGGTAGGTAGGAGGTAATGTGGGAGACGGGGACAGTATACGCAATAGGCAAATACCCCCCAAAAGGTTAAATAGGGGGCTCCTTGGTACTGGCCTCGAGGGCCGCTCATCCTGCCCCCCGACAGGCACATTATAAAGCACACAGAGGCACACACTGACACACATATACACATGAATACACTCACTCCAATCGATAGATAGATGCACACATTCATATACAGGAGAATGCTCCAAGTTGTTGGTATAGATAAATATAGCGGGGAAATAGGGCCCCCCGGTTTGTTTGTTTTTTGGGCCTTTTTATTTTTATTCATTTTTATTTCTTTTTAGGTGAGAGACATAAAGTAGGGTTACATACACAAACAAACATACAGTATAAACACCATAGGTATAATAAATAAAAAAAAAAAACTCACAAATTAGATTTGGGCAAGATTATATATATATATATATATATATATATATATATATATATATATATATATATATATATATTTCTTTCTCGTACATCACGGGACACAGAGCGACATAGTCATTACTAATGGGTTATATAGATACCGTCAGGTGCCGGCACTGGCAACTTCCAAAACCGGAAGTACCCTCCCCTATATAAGCCCCTCCCATCCGGGAGCACCTCAGTTTTTTGCCAGTGTCTAAGGTGTTGGCCAAGAAGAAACGTGTTTTTCACTGAGCTTGCGTACAGGTTCTTTTGGGCCTCAGTAAGCTATTCCGGATCCGACCAAAAAAGCTTCATAGCTAAACGGTCGGTACCCGGGCCTTGCAGAGAAGGGCAAGGTTTTGCCTGTAATGCTTCTCTTAGGAGAGCTGGACCCTGGGATCCAGAGCTCTGGTCATACCCACAACCAAGATGTTTTCTGTGCAGGGTGCTATACAGGTCCAGGGGAGTGGAATCCTTAGGAACCCGGTCCCTGAAGGTTTGATTACAATGCCTGCCGTGATAGGTGAAGTTTGGGCTTTTGTGGACCAAACAAAGTCCTGCGGCGGGGAACAGGTAAGTGGGGGCCCCCAAGAACTTGGTTCTATTGGGGGACCCCCAAGCCTAATTTGTCTTTCTGTCTGTTACCTAACGGTATTCCCGCTAATATTCTGTGTATGCCTGTTACTACTGAGAAAATGTAAAAATTTTAATAGTAGGCAAGAAAAAAAAAAAAAAATGTAAGACCGCGGTACCTGTGTTAGACACTAGAAGCCGCTATGGTTCTTTTTCTTGTAATGTGGATTTTTTTCTTCCAGAATCAAATCCAGGCAGGTGGTATGTTCTCTCCTGGGAAGCTGTCTCCTCTGCCCTGTTGCTGCGCTCATCCATCCCCGGGCCCTGCGGCAAAGGGACCCTGGCTCCCATCTAGCTCCTTGTTGTTTTCAAAAAAGGCGCCGAAGGCGCACGTGCCCGCGCGCGTGCACGCGCCTCTATTCATAGAGGCGATCTGGAAAAAGGGGCGGAGCGGGTGGATGACGCTCAGGTGTGCGCCGCGGCGCTACTGCGCATGTGCGGGCGTCCAGCGTGTTTTAAAGCACATTATAGCTGGCTGTTGAAGTGCATAGACAGAGCTAGCAACAATATAAAGGCACATAGAGGCGGTTGATGCAGGCATCCCCTAGAAAGGCACTTTAGTAGACACCAACTGTGATATAGCAGCAATTGTGCTAGACTATTCTCAGTAAAAGTGGTGTATTACGGCTGGAATACTTCAGCTTTAGGCTTAGGAATATGCCGTCCAGAAGCTCCGGAACTGAATCTTCCAGGAAGCGAAGGGGGTCTCATCGGGCTCTGAGGATCTTGGGCATACTTCTGCTGCACCAGTCTCCCCTGAAGTTCAGAGGTAAGTGACCGTAGAGACCCCGCAGGGGTACTTGGTACTGTGGCTGTCCTCAGTTCACCTGCTCCTGTGTATGTAACAGAGGAGGTTTTTTCCTCAGCTTTGGGAGGATTAGAGAGAGATTGTCAACATTGATCGCTGCCTCCCTGTCAGGGAAAGCACGCCCGATCTCCATCTCCTCCTTCAAAGTGCCTGTTAGCAGAGCAACAGTCCCATACAGGGATCGACCTGCCTGAAGGGGATCAGGATAAGGTTGATTCTGTTATAGAGGAGTCAACAGTGGGGGAACCTTTTTCTCAGCATCTCAAGCTGAAAGATTATGGGTTCAGTCTCTGACTAACATGGTCCGATCAGCATTTAAAAATGCACCTTGCGGAACCATCAACCACTACTGTATCCTCGTTGGGGTCGCTAGAAGCCCCCAGACTGTCTGTTCTTTTCCACTTCACCCTTTACTGAAAGGGCTTATTTACCAGGATTGGGAACGTCCTGAGAAAATATTTATTCCCCCAAGAGATTTCCGGTGGTCTATCCCATGGAGGATAAGTTCATCAAAAAAAAAAAAAATGGAAGGTCCCTACAGTGGACGCAGCCATCTCTTGTATGTATAAATCACTGACATGTCCAGTGGATAATGTCCAAATGTTCAAGAACCCAATAGATAAAAGATTGGAGTCCTTATGAAAGTCTGCTTCTTTCTACAGCAAGTTTGGTGACACAACCAGCAGTAGCAGCTATTGGGGTCTGCTAAGCAGTGAAGGATCAGTTGAAACAGGTCTTGAGGGACTTGACAGATCAGCAGGCTTTGCCCTAGCTGATCTACCTAGAGCCTTAGGCTTTGCGGTTGACGCCATAAAGGATTCAGTCCATCAGGCCTCCCGCCTTACGCTGTCTATAGTACATATGCGTAGGCTTCTATGGCTCAAAAACTGGTCTGCTGAAGCTCCCTGTAAAGAATGGCTGGTTAGTGTCCCATTTCATGGTGAACGCTTATTCAGGGAAAACCTGGAAAAATATATCCAGAAAATTTCCAGCGGTAAAAATACGCTCTTGCCGGTTAAAAACAGAGTTAGAGGTCCCTCTTTAAGAGGCCTGCTTCTCCAGTCCCTGGGGCATCGGCTGTGTAACAGTTCCGACGGCCTCCTCGGTCAATTCCCGGGGGTAAAAAAACAGGGACAATAGCAGGGTAATGAGAAACCCTGGGTCAGGGGAGGTACAAAACCTCCCCCAAAGTTAAATTCATTGAAGGGTTGCCCCCACTCAGTCGGGTGGGGGGAGGACTCCAGTTGTTCGCAAGAGACCTGGCGGGACACGATCAAGACAGATAGGTGCTCTCCGCAGTATGTTTGGGATACAGTTTGGAGTTAAAAGACTCTCCTCCTTCCCATTTTTGAGGTCAAACGTGCCAAGGGATCCCCGGAAGGGAGAGTCCCTCCTGTTGGCACTAGAACAACTATTGCTCCAAGGAGTAATTATGGAGGTTCCCCTGGAAGAATGAGGGTTCGGGTTTTACTCAAACCTCTTTACAGTCCCGAAGCAAACGCGGACGGGAGGCCCATATTAATTCTAAAAAGGGCTATACAAATTCCTGTATATCAGGACTTTCCGATGGAGTCGATCCGATCGGTGGCCACTGCCCTACAAGGGGGAGGATTGGTTAGCCGCGATCGACATCAAAGATGCTTATTTGCACATTCCCATCTTTCCAGTCCACCAAAAATTTCTACGCTTTGCAGTAGAAGGGCGCCATTTTCAGTTCAGAGCCTTACCCTTCGGTTTGGCCACAGCACCACGAGTGTTTACAAAAATTCTGGCCCTTTATTGGCCAATCTAAGAACACAAGGTGTAATGATAATGGCATATCTAGATGACTTGTTGCTGATAGACCACTCAGTGAAAAAACTAGACGTGGTCGTTCACAAGACAATCAAGTATCTGGAATCTCACGGTTGGATTATCAACCGAGACAAGTCAGCCCTAAAAACCAGTCAAAAGTCTGGAATACTTGGGGCTAAGGTTGGATTCAGGCCAGAGAAAAATATTCTTGCCTCGAGGAAAGGTGTTGTCTTTGAAAGATTTGATCCACTTAGTGGGTACAAAAAAGACAGCCGTCCATATGCCTGTGCATAAGGCTGCTGGGAAAAACTGTGGCATCATTCGAAGCAGTACCCTACGGTCAATTCCATTCAAGGAATTTGCAAGGGGCCATACTGTCGGCCTGGAACAAAAAAGTTCAGGCCCTAGACTTACAATGTCCTTGTCCCCTTCCGTTCGCAAGAGCCTCCGTTGGTGGTTGGTTCCCCAGAATCTGGAAAAAAGGAAATCCTTCAGTCCGATTTCTTGGAAGGTGGTCACTACAGATGCCAGCCTTATAGGCTGGCGAGCAGTACTGGAGCAATAGTCTCTCCAGGGCAGATGGTCGGATGCAGAAAAGGCCCTGCC
The DNA here is from genome assembly GCA_029206835.1 of Rana muscosa. Taxonomy (NCBI): domain Eukaryota; kingdom Metazoa; phylum Chordata; class Amphibia; order Anura; family Ranidae; genus Rana; species Rana muscosa. The sequence continues at coordinate 740,367,671 of CM055118.1, forward strand.
CATCAATCTCTTAGAGATACGAGCAGCCCGGTATGCCCTAGTAGCATGGACATCCAAACTCCAAGGGTCCCCTGTCAGAATTCAATCAGACAATGCCACAGCAGTGGCATATATCAATCATCAGGGGGGCACCAGGAGTCGTGCAGCCCAGAGGGAAGTAAATTACATCCTGAAATGGGCAGAAAGATATTTCCCAGCCATATCTGCGGTATTCATTCCAGGAGTGGAGAATTGGAAGGCGGACTTTCTAAGTCGCCAGCAATTATGCCCAGAGGAAGGGTCCCTTCACCCCGAGGTTTTCTGGACAATATGTCAGCGGTGGGGAACATCGGATGTAGATCTTCTAGCATCCAGATTCAACGCAAAGGTGGACAGGTTTGTCTCTCGGACAAGGGATCCCCTAGCTTGCGGCTCGGATGCCCTAGTGTTCCCTTGGGATCAGTTCAAGCTGATATATGCATTCACACCGCCACAATGGTTACCTCGATTACTCCGCAGAATCAGGGTAGAAAAGAAACCAGTGATTCTGGTGGCTCCAGCGTGGCCCCGAAGAGCGTGGTACGTGGAGATTGTAAAATGTCAGTGGGGAGTCCTTGGACTCTCCCACATCGTCCGGACCTGCTTTCGCAAGGACCGATATACCACCCTTCCTTACCAGCCCTAGGTTTGACGGCCTGGCTATTGAAGCCCACATTCTAAAAAAGAGAGGGCTCTCTAATTCTGTGGTATCTACCATGATCAATGCCAGGAAGCCGGTATCCAGGCAGATCTACTATAGAATCTGGAAGGCGTACATCGCCTGGTGTGAGGCCAAGAAATGGCATCCACGTAAATACGTAATAGGTAGGATTCTGGACTTCCTACAATGGGCTGTAGATAGGAAGCTTGCCTTGAGTACTATCAAGGGTCAGATTTCGGCCTTGTCAATATTTTTTCAAAGGCCCTTGGCTTCGCATTCACTAGTCAAAGCCTTTATACAAGGAGTGATGCGTATTAGTCCTCCGGTTAATATTCCCATATGTCCATGGGATCTAAACTTGGTTCTGTCGGTTCTACAGAAACAACCATTTGAACCATTACAGCATATTTCTTTGGTTCTTCTCACCAGGAAATTGATTTTTCTAGTAGCCGTTTGTTCGGCTAAAAGAGTGTCGGAATTAGCAGCTATGTCCTGTAAGGAGCCATATCTGGTTATCCATAAGGATAGAGTAGTGTTACGCCCTCATCCAGCCTTTCTTCCTAAGGTGGTATCGAGGTTTCATTTGAACCAAGATGTGGATCTTCCTTCTTTTTTCCCCAAACCTACTTCGGTAGAGGAAAAGTTATTGCATTCTTTGGATGTAGTAAGAGCAGTTAAAGCTTATCTAAAAGCCACTGCTCAGATTCGCAGAACGGATACTTTGTTTATTCTGCCGGAAGGCCCCAGAAAGGGTCAGGCAGCGTCAAAATCTACTTTAGCGAGTGGATTCGACAGGTCATAATACAAGCCTATGGCTTGAGAAGGAGACCGCCTCCGTTCAAAGTTAGAGCGCACTCCACGAGAGCAGTTGGAACTTCATGGGCAGTGCATCACCAGGCCTCCCTGGCTCAAATCTGTAAGGCCGCAACATGGTCTTCAGTACACACGTTTACTAGGTTCTACCAGGTGGACGTTAGAAGTCAGGAGGATGTCGCCTTTGGGCGCAGTGTGTTGCAGGCCGCAAAAGATCCTCATGTCTGATAGCGCTCAGCTTATATATGGTGTATCCCCCCCCTCATTGGGCATTGCTTTAGGACATCCCATTAGTAATGACTATGTCGCTCTGTGTCCCGTGATGTACGAGAAATAAAAATCCTATTTTCTAACAGCTTACCTGTAAAATCCTTTTCTTAGGAGTACATCACGGGACACAGAGCTCCCGCCCCTCTTTGGGGACACTTATTGCTTTGCTACAAAACTGAGGTGCTCCCGGATGGGAGGGGCTTATATAGGGGAGGGTACTTCCGGTTTTGGAAGTTGCCAGTGCCAGCACCTGACGGTATCTATATAACCCATTAGTAATGACTATGTCGCTCTGTGTCCCGTGATGTACTCCTAAGAAAAGGATTTTACAGGTAAGCTGTTATAAAAATCCTATTATTTATTATATTATATAATATATATATATATATATATATATATATATATATATAGTCACTGGGGGTCAATTCCTGGGGAGGATGGGCGGGTGAAGAGGGGGGGCAGAGGAGGTATGTGTTGAGTGGGGATAATATATTACCTCAAGAAATAGTACAGAGGAGGTTTTTTCTTCTATTTTTTTTTTTTTTTTTTGGTGGGAAAATGGCCAGAGCAGGTGGCAATGTGTAATATAGGCGATATCTGTAATGCATTGTTGGATAGGAATAATATGTAAAGTATTGTTTTGCTGATATCTCCTGTATTATTATTTTTATTTCTTTTTGAGTTTATGGAGAACTAAAAGTATACTGTGGTATAAATGGATCTCATACCTTGCAAATGATAACGGTTAATAAGTGACGATAACAATGTGGATAGGAAGAATAAAAGAAAGGGGAGGGTGCAGATAGCAGAGATAGGTAGAGGGTAGGAGTGTCAGAATTGAGGTCTGCTGAATTATTATATATATATATATGAGACGGAGACCATGGGATATTGTTATGGGGCAGTTTATTAAAATTTTCTTTTTTTTTTTTCCTTTTCTCTCTTTTCCCCCTTTTGATAAGGCAAATATTCCTGGTAGAAATAGGAATGGCTGGAACATAGGTAAGAAAGGGAGGGGGGGAGGGAGGTAGGTCCTACCACAATACACTCTCGATTTCCCTTATTTTTTTTGGGAGGGTTTGCACTTCGGGTCTTTTTTCTTTTTTTTTCGGAGGATTATAGGAGTCAGCAGGAGTAGGATTATAAGAGTCAGAACAAAGGGTCTGACGGGGCAACGGTCTAATGGAAGATAAGATAAGCCATTAGTTATGTGGTATAAGCGGGCATCATATAGGGACAGGAGGAGTGGGTGGGGGGGGCAGGGACCCCTCGCTTGGCAGCATGCGCTACTAATCCCCCCCTAGTAGGTCAACACTCAGTTAGGGTAGGAGTGTTTAAAGCAAATTGCTTTGTATATCGCTGGGGAGGAAGGGCAGGGGTGCTTTCTTCCCATTTGATATTAGAGTAGGGAGGGGGGGAGTTCGTTTTATTCTTTAATTTTATTTATTGGTTTGTTTTTTTTATTTTGAGGGGAGGAGTTTTGTTTTCTGTCTCCCGCTCTCTCACTGGGTGTCCCCCAGCCCGCCGCCGGCGTTATCTTCGGCTTTACAGTATAGCCTTGCATTGATCATTAAAAATGGATGCATTGTCGATCAATGCAAAAGGGTTAAACACTCCAGAAAAGAGACAGATACTCCTGGCAAAGAAGGGGGGGGGGGTTATCTATTCTGATCTCGAATAAGATTCCATGGTCATGCACCGACACCCTGGTGGATGTCGGGGGGACAATACCTGGCCCTGAAAGGGACAAGTGGGAGGTCAGTGGTAACGCCGGCCTCGTTCTACGCTCCCAACACACAACAGGACATATTTTTTGGGAAATTTCTGGATAAACTGGGGGTATTTCAGGAAAGGCAGCCGATTTTGGGGGGGCGATCTGAATATCCCCTTGGTGCTCAGTGTGGACACCTCTTCCGAGACCTCGGCAGCATCGGCGGGTACCCGGAAACGGATCTTGTGGGTGATACAGAAAGAGAGACTATACCCCTGGTGAAGAGTTTCAGTTGCCCTTCTTTAGGAGGTGGGAGATGGAGTTGGATAGTGTTTTTTCGGAGGAGCAAAAGAATAAGATACTACGTAACATGTTTGAAACCTCAGTCTGTATAAAAATGCAGGAGATGAACTTTAAGATCCTATCGCAATGGTACCGTACCCCAGCCGTATTAAAGTGGTTGTAAACCCTCCTAAAATTTTTTATTTTTTTTTAACTAGCTGTAAGAGAAAGCCATAATGAGCTAATATGACTAGCATAATAGCTCATTATGCATCACTTACCTTAGATCGGGGCCCCCAAAGCCATCCTCGTCTCCCTCTTAAGCCGCATCCATCGATGCGGCGGTAGCCGGAAGGTTACTTCCGGGTATCGCCGCTCCGGCGCTGTGATTGGCCGGAGCGGCGAAGACGTGACTCAGCGCATGAGCCGTCGAATTCGGCTACGTCGTCGAATGTTGCGACCTAGCCGAATTTGTGAATGGGGTTAACCCCATGCGCATGCGCGTGACGTCAGCGTCGCCGCATTTAAATGCAAATATCTCCTTAACCGTGTAGGTTAAGGAGATATTTCATGCACCTACAGGTAAGCCTTAATCTAGGCTTACCTGTAGGTCTTAGTTTATAAAGTGGGTTTTTACAACCACTTTAAGCAGATGTTACCCAGATATATCAGATAAGTGCTGGCGGTGCGGGGGAAATGGTGGGACGTTAAATACACATCTTCTGGACTTGTCCCAGAATACAGAGTTTCTGGAAGGAGGTTCGAGAAATCGCGCAAAAGTTCAGAGAGGAGGAGCTGCCGGAGGATCTGACTTTCTTCCTGTTACAGGACTCGGACACTGCGGTGAAACAGTATAGGAGATCAATCCTCTGTCACCTCCTAAATGTGGCAAGAGCCTGTATTCCAGCAATGTGGAAGCAGACCCAGCCACCGTCAGTAGGGATATGGCTTAAGCGAGAAGAAGACCTGAATATGATGGAGGACCTGGTCTGGACCTCCCGGCAGAAACGGGGAGTTTATCTTGAAACATGGTCAGAATGGAATCTTTTTAAATACTCAGGAGGGGAAAACCCTAATAGACCATAACTGAACGGATGCTGTCGGGGGACTGGGGGGGACGTAGAGGAGAGAGAGTGGGAGCTTTAACCCCCCTTAGGGTTTTTTTTTTTCTTTGTTATTTATTTACTTTTTCTTCTTTTGGGGGGGGAGTCGAAATAAAGAGAGTGGTGCCCAATGGTGGGGACACGAATGACTTAAAGGTTTATGAGTAAGGCCCGAGCGAGAGGTGAGGACGTAACATACATAGAATGGTGGATATTGTATATTAGGATGTATGATATATAGTAGAAGACAAATGTCCGTCGGTGATACAAGAAGTATATAGAATGTACCTTATGATATCTGTTATTATTTTGTTTTGAAATAAACAGAAAGCAACAAGTTGAAGTAGAAAAAAAAAAAAAAGAAAAAAAAGTTGACGTCACTTTTGGAGTAAATCCCGGATCTGTTCGAAGGACAATTCGATCGTCATGAATCTTTAGGAAAGGCTCTCCAACAGAGCCTGTATTTCTCCTATCCTACGTGCCGTTGTGATGTCTACGAGGAAAACTGTTTTAAGAGTCAATAGTCTTAAAGATGTATCTTGTAGCGGCTCGAAGGGGAGGTTTGATGATCCCCCTGACAAATCCCATGTGGGACATTTGTGTCTTGGGCTTTTTGTATTTTGCTAATGCCCTGCAAAAACGAGAGACCAACGGGTCCTCTTGTAGTGTCCTTTCCAGACATACCGACAGCGCTGCAATCTGAACCTTCAGTGTACTTAGCACTAACCCTTTATCAGCGCCCTGCTGTAAAAATTCAAGGATGGTCGGTGTATCCATTTTTAGTCTTTTGTTTTCAGTGCACCAACTGTTAAACTTCCTCCAGGTCTTTCTGTAGACGGCTCTGGTGTTTGGCTTGCTTGCGCTCAGAAGTGTTGCCATCACTATATCCGAGAGTCCTTTAGATCTCAAGATGTCCTCCTCAGTAACCAGGCCGCCCATTTGAAACTTTGTTTTAGGCCTGATCTTGGGACCCTGACACATCAGGTCTTTCCTGTGAGGTAGAAGCCACGGACGGCTCTTCTGCTGAGAGACTGAGGAGTTGAGAGAACCAGGCTCTCTTGGGCCAGTATGGTGCGATCAGTATAAGTTTTGTCTGTTCCTGTAGAAACTTCTTTACCCCCCGCGGAATCAGATGAACCGGAGGGAAGGCATAGCATATTTTGAAGTTCCAAGGATTTTGGAGAGCGTCTATCCCTAGAGGCTGATCTTGCTGGTTTAGCGAGAAGAAATGCTTCACCTGAGCATTCTTCCGAGAGGCAAACAGGTCTATGTTTGGAACTCCCCAGCGGGCTGTAACACCACCGGGTGTAATACCCATTCCTCTTGGGAGATCTCCTGGCAGGTGAGGAAGTCCGCTACCTGGTTGTCTTCCCCTTTTAGAGGGACTGCTCCCAGTGACAACAGGTTCCCTTCTGCCCATCGGCATATTTGATTGGAGATGTGGCTTAGGGAGGGGCTTCGTGCCCCCCCTTGCTTGTTCACATAAGCCATGGCTGTGGCGTTGTCCGCAAGTATCAGGATGTGACGACTTCTTAGTTGGTTCTGAAAGAATTCTATGGCCTTGGCTATCGCCATAAGCTCTCTCCAGTTTGAAGATGCCTGAGCTTCTTATGGGGACCATCTCCCCTCAGCAGGTTGCCCTGCTAGGTGAGCTCCCCATCCCCAACTGCTTGTGTCTGTGGTCAATTTACGTGAGATCGAAAATGACCAAGCCAGACCCTGATTTAAATTTGTGTGAACCCTCCACCACCACAGCGACCTCTTCACGGATTTCAGGAGTAAAACCGACCTGTCCAGATCTTCTCTTTGGTTTAAGAGAAATACTTGAAGGGGCCTTAGATGGTACTTTGCCCAATGGACTGCTGGTATCGATGTCAGACCCAGAACCGACATCAGCTCCCTGATAGTTATCGGGAGGTTGTTCTGTATTGAACTCACCCTCTTGACGAGGTTTTGGATCTTCTCCTCCGGTAGGGAATTCTTCTGTTCTATGGAGTGGAGCAGATACCCCAGGAACCGGATGTTCTGAGTGGGACACAGATTGGACTTATCTATGTTTAGAATGCAGTCTAGAGACTTCAAACACAGTTGAGCGTATGTAAGGTCTTTTATCAGCTGTGCTTCTGATGGTGCAGTAGGTCGTCTAAGTACGGTATTACAGTATTGGTGCAGTAGGTCGTCTAAGTACGGTATTACGGTCATCTTTTTCAACCCTAGAGGAGCCAGAGCTTCCGCTAACACCTTGGTGAATATCCTTAGTGACGAGGATAACCCGAAAGGTAGAGCTCTGCTCTGGAAGTGGTATTCCTTTCCCTCTATGTCCACCGCTAACCTTAGATATCTCTGGGACTCTTCTCGGATGGGAATGTGGAGATATGCGTCCCTGAGATCCATGAACGTCCATGAACGTTTCTGGTTGCAGGATGTTTTTGACCAAGAATATGGACTCCATGCAAAAATTTTTGTATTGTATCGCTTGGTTCAAGGGCTTTAGATTTAGTATCAATCGAAACTTCCCGGAAGGTTTTTTGATCACGAAAACATGAGTAAAAACCCTTTTTTTTCCTTCTCTGGGACTGGGGTAAGGACCTTCTGGTCCACCATCTCTCCTAGCAACAGTGGAAGAGCCTTGGCTTTTTCTGGATCCCTGGGAAGTTTCGTTAATAGAAATCTCTCTGGAGGATGACAATTGAATTCCAGGGAGTAGCTCCTTGTGATAATGTCCAAAATAAATTGATTGGCTGTCGTCTTCTGCCATTGAGGTAGGAAGGTAGCCAGTCTTCCCCATACTGGCACTTTGTTGTCACTGTTTGGTGTTTTGGTTAGAAGAGCCAAAGAGGACATTACCCTAAAAAGAACTGGACGGGTCACAAAGGGAAACTAAAGAGTAGTCTTTTTTTTCTCTTCTTGGGGAGGTTCTCTTCGTCCACGAAAAAAATCTTTTTTGTGGAAGCTTGCGTTTTTCAGCAGGAAAGGTTTTCTTCCTGTCGGCTGTTCTTTCCAAGGCCTCATCTAGGCCTGATCCGAAAAGAAAATCCCCAGTAAATGGGAGATTGCAAAACCTCGTTTTGGATGCCGAATCGCCTGTCCAGGCTTTCATCCAAATCGCACGTCTTGCTGCGACAGCTAGTCCTCCTGACCTTGCTGCTAGTTTGACGGACTCTGCGGATGCATCCGCAATGTAGCCAACTGCCTTGGAAAGAACTGGAAGTGTCTTCAGAATCTCCTCCCTAGGCGTTCCATTTTTAATATGGTCTTGCAGCTGCGAGAGCCAAAACTATAAGTTTCTTGCCACGCAAGTGGTGGCAAGCGCTGGCTTCAGACTAGCGACACTTGTCTCCCAAGCTCTTTTCAGGATAATGTCACCTCTCTTATTCCATGCCATCTTTAAAAGGTGTCCCATATCTTCAAAGTCTAATGAAGACTTTTTGGACACCTTGGAAAGTGGCGCATCCAATTCGGGATTTTTGTTCCACACTTCCTGTGGATCGTCACTGAAAGGAAACCGCTTCCTGTGACTGGCCGCAAAGAAGGTTTTTTTTTTTTATGGGTCTGCCCATTCGTTTTTTACAGTATCTGACATCACCGGATGAACTGGGAGTACTTTGGATTTTTTCTTCCTCAGACCTTGGTACATCAGGTCATGTTTGGAAGGCAGTTGTTTTTCATGCTCAATTTCCAAAGTTCCATAAATGGCCTCAAGAAAATCATCTACATCTTCAAGAGATAATTTGTATTTGGGTCCCTTTCTTTATTCTCTCCCATCTTCCTGCTCTGAGTCTGAGCTGTTGGTGGCCAGAACGCTAGCTGCGCTGCTGCCCCCTCGCTCCCTTACCATCTCATGCGACCCTGAGGCGACTTCTGACCTAGGTGAGGCCAAGAGAGAGGAACTTCCAGAAGGAATTGCTGGAGGTTTAACCTCTGCGATAAACTTTTTGAGATCCTTAAAAGGTGGTACCCATATCATTCCTCATTGATCCAAAAATCTTCGCATAAACTGCATCTGACCGTTTTTTAATCAGTTTGTCAATGCAAATTTGGCATAGCGGTTCTGTGTATTCCAAGGGCATCTTGGTAGCACACTTTGCACACCGCTTTCTGGGAGTGGACTTTCGCGTTTTTGGTGGTTTCACCTGCCAAAAAGATAAACACAGGGGGACCCATGGCGGTGAGAAATAAACACACTGCACCATAACATTACTAAAGTGCACACCCAATGACACTAGTAACCCCCCTGGTAAGCCCCAGCTTGCTAGTGAACCACCACCATCTAGCTGCTGTCAAATTTAAATGGATACAAAGGTCACACACTGGTGCCTACCTGCATCCTGCTGGTGCTTTCGCCTCCCGGAGCCTGGGCTGATGAAATCTCATCCTCCTCCTGCATCCAGGAATCGTGTGGCGTCCACAGCCGCGTCCACGCTAATAGCATCAGCCAGCCGTTCGGATTTCCCGCGCCTTTAAGGGGATTGGACCAGCTTCCCCGGCGCACGCTGATGACCTCATCCCTCAGCCGTGGGTACACTCCCCCCCACTGACACCGCCAAGGGGGACGATGTATCGGCGCCTCTCTGCACGACTGGACACAGAGGAAAGTCGAACCTGGGACACCTCCTGCAACAGAGGGTTGCCCGTGGCCATGAGAAAACCGTCCTCCTCCACTGCATAGCAATGGCGCCGGTGAGTCCACTGACCCCCTGCTGCTCTGAGGCTCCACCGCTCCTTCTGTGCAATTCTGTCGCCTGCAGCCTGTGCACAGCAAACCAGCTGTCCCCGCCGGACCCCTGCCCTGGTCAGCCTCAGAGATGGAGCCCCCTCAGGTCCTTTTGGCAACATGTCTCCTCCGGACGGCGGAAACACCAAGACTGACCAGGGACCTCCTCAAAGAGGAAGTAAACCCCCCCCCCCGAAAAAATGGGATAAAAAGCAAACCCTGCAAAAGGCAGGCATAATGAGCTAGTATGCATAGCATACTAGCTCATTATGTGGCACTTACCTGAAATCGAAGCCCCCAAAGTCCTCCTCCTTCCCCTCCGCCATGTCCCCTCGGAGCTTCTTCCTGGTATCGCCGCTCCGACTGGCCGGAGCGGTGATGACGTCACTCAGCGCATGCGCGTGGGAGCCATAAAAGCCGGCTTTATCATTCATAAAACAGGCATTTACAGTGCACCTGCGCCGATGTCTAGGGCGCGCATGCGCCGTACACATTGGTGTACTTTTTTTTTGCAAATATCTCCTAAACCTTGTAGGTTTAGGAGATATTGCAAACACCTACAGGTAAGCCTTAATCTAAGCTTACCTGTATATGCAAGTTGCAAGAGTGGGTTTACAACCACTTTAAGGGGAGGAAAATATCAATGGCAATGTGCTTCCTGATTGTGAATAGGAGCTCCATCTCTCAAGGGCTGACTTGGAAGACTGGGGGAAAAAAAAAAAAAAAAAAAAAGAAGGACAGCCAGGGCAGATATCTGCCCCTTAACCGTACTTAAGGCAAGCTTCTGGTCCACCCCACGCTGTAAGAACAGCAGGACCCTGGAAATAAAATAAGCACGCGGATGCCACCCCATTTCCTCACACATGGTAGAGATCACCGAATCTGACAGGCCCCGGTCTCTTAGCACCTGGCTCTCAATAGCCATGCCGTTAAAGCCAATGACTGTAAAGCAGGATGGCGTATGGGACCTTGCGACAGCAGGTCCTTTCGTAGCGGTAGACGCCAAGAGACGTCTGCTACCAGACGCACTAGATTGGCGTACCAAGGACGCTGAGGCCAATCTGGAGCAATTAGGATCATTGGAATCCCCTCTGCCTCCACTCTGTGAAGCAGATGAGGAAGGAGCTTCAGAGGAGGGAAGGCATAGATTAGCAGATACTGATTCCACGGTGCCACCAACGCGTCTGTCGCGTCCGCCCATGGGTCCCTTGACCTGGCCACAAACCTCAATACCTTCCGATTGAGACGAGAAGCCAGGAGGAGATCTACGTCCGGCTCACCCAATCTTTGGCAAAGGAGCTGAAACACATCCGGTGTAGAGACCACTCTCCTTGGTCCAGCATCTGGCGACTCAGGTAGTCCGCTCCTTTCTGCCCACCTTAGGATGTGAGTGACCTCCGATGCTGCAACCAAGCTTCTTGTTCCTCCCTGATGGTTAACATACGCCACTGCCGTGGCGTTGTCCGACTGGATCCTGACTGGACGCCCCTGTAGCCTCAGACCACGTGGAGAGGCATAGCCGGATCGCCCGGAGTTCCAGGACATTGATTGGCAGGCAGGATTCCTCCGGAGTCCAGCAACCATGGGCCGACTGAACCCTCCAGACTCCTCCCCCCCCCCAACCGGTAAGGCTGGCGTCCGTCGTGACCACCATCCAGTGAAAAAGGAAGGAACGACTTCCTGGATAGAAGTGCAGGTGATGTCAGCCACCAAACCAGGGAGGTCCTGACTAGGTGGCTCACCCGGATATGACAATCCAGGGACGATGGCACTTGTCCCATATGGACAGAATTTCCTTCTGCAACACTCGAGTGTGAAATTGAGCATACGGTACCGCCTCGGAGGCTACCATGAGACCCAGGACTCGCATGCAAAAACGGAGTGATGACAATCTTTGGGATGTCAACTGCCGCACCGCAGCCCAAAGGGTCTGCAACTTCCCCACAAGGAGAAAAACTTTCGCCTACGAGGAGTCCAGAATCAACCCCAGATATTCTAGGCGTTGTCGGCACCAATACTGACTTCTGAGTGTTTAGCACCCAACCAAAGTCTCGGAGAGTCCGACAGATTATAGACAAGCTCTCCTCTAATTCTGAGCTTGAAGTGGCCCTCAGAAGATCGTCCAAGTAGCCCACGATAGCGATGCCACGCTGTCTTAGCAGGGCCAGAATCGGGGCTAGGACCTTGGTGCCGATGCCAGGCCAAAAAGGGAGAGCCACAAATTGATAGTGGTCCTCCCCGTCCGCAAAGCGCAGAAATCTCTGATGCCTGGTGCATATGGGGACATGCAAGTATGTGTCCTTGATGTCCAAGGATGCCAGAAAGTCCTCTGGATGGATAGCAGCAACAACAGAGCGAACAGACTCCATCCGGAACCTTTGTACTTTCACAAAGCAATTGAGGGCTTTGAGGTCCAGGATTGGATGAACCCCATCCTTCTTTGGTACTACAGATTTGAGTAAAACCCCTGAAACCGTTCCTGTACTGGGACAGGAATGATCACCCCGCGTACCAGCAGATCCTGGACCGCCCCATAAAAGGCAGCTTCCTGTCAGGTCGGCTGAAGTCGGAGGTTGGAGGGGAAAAAAAAAAAAATCTGTTCAGTGGGCCACAGAGAAACTATCTTGTACCCTGAAAAAATTAGTTTGCAAACCCACCGGTCGGAGATCAGAGATGTCCACCGGTTCGCAAAGACATCCCCCCACCCAAGAGATGGGCGGGGGCAGACCTTCATGCGGACGCAGATTTGTATGCAAGCTTGTTGGGCTTGCGAAACCAGCGACGCTTCTGTCCCTCAGCAGGCGCTTTGTCGGCCTGGGATCTTTTACCTACAGCACTGGGTGGACGAAAAAATTTGATTTTTGTACTCACCGTAAAATCCTTTTCTCTGACGTCCATGGACTGACACAGCTCTAATACTAAAACACGTGGGTATATGTCCCTGCTCGCAGGAGAAGATCTAGGCAGAATGTTAGAAACATACATTCTAGAAAAAACCAGAGCTGAACAGCCCTGCCCAGGGGGGCGGTCCCTCCAGACATAACCCTCCTACCTGCAGCTAGCAGCCTCAGTTCGTAACAAAGCAGTACAAACCTTAAAGTGTGGGTGCTGTGTCAGTCCATGGACGTCAGAGAAAAGGATTTTATGGTGAGTACAAAAATCCTATTTTCTCTTACCGTCCATGGACTGAGACAGCTCTAATACTGAAACACGTGGGACGTCCCAAAGCAGTATCAGAAAAGGGTGGGAGCAGTAGTAAAAGAAAAACCAAACTCCAGTCCAAACAAGCAGAACTCCTCAATGGAGGAGTTGCAACATTAAACAGCGGCCTGCAACACTTTGCGGCTGAAGGAAGCATCCGAAGGTCGCCACCTTGCACACATGTGCAACCGACGCTTGATGTTGGAAAGCCCAGGAAGCACCAATTGCCCTGGTGGAATGCGCCGTAGCCAGAAAGGGAGGCGCCCGCCCCTTAAGGGCATAGGCCTGTATAACGGTCTGTCTGATCCACCTAGAAAAGGCTCGTACCACATCCAATGTATGAAGCGCAAACTCTCAGGGATGCGATGGGTGAGGACACAAGGACGGAAGAACAATGTCCTCATTAAGGTTAAAGGCCGAGACCAACTTTGAAAGGAAAGACGGTCGTGGGCGCAACACCGCCTTATCCCTATGAAGGACCAAGTAAGGAGACTTGTGGGACAAGGCCGCCAACTCAGACACCCGAACAGAAGTAATGGCCACTAAGAAAGCCACCTTCTGGGACAAGGACAAGAGAGGAATCTCCCTGATATTTTCAAAGGGATGTCCTTGGAGAACCGAGAGCACCAAATTCAGATCCCAAGGAGGGGGAGGAGGCTTGACAGGGGGGATCACATGACAAACCCCCTGCACAAAAGGTGCTAATCAAGGAATGGCCCGCTAGCGGTCGTTGAAAAAGAACAGCAAAATCTTGGGAACGGAATACGTCCGTGGACGCCATCAAGCTCCTCGCACATAGCCATGTAAGCCTTCCAGGTACGGTGATAGATCTTTCTGGAGGAAGATTTCCGTGCCCACAACATAAATGAGATGACCGAATCTGAGAGACCTCGGTCCCTCAGCACCTGGCTTTAACAGCCGTGCCAAGGACTGTAAAGCAGGATGAAGTATGGGACCATGAGACAGAAGGTCCACCCAAATAGGCAGTCACCAAGGAACGTCTGCGACTAGCCGAACTAGATCGGCGTACCAATGTCGCCGTCCCGGAGCAATGAGGATCACCGGAATGGCCTCGACCACTACTCTGCGAAGCAACAACAGTAGCGGAGGGTAGGCATACATTAGGCGATACTGCCCCCATGGGCCACCAACACGTCTGCCCAGGGATCCCTGGACCTGGCCACGAATCTCTACATCTTGTGAGTGAGTCGAGAGGCCAAAAAGGTCCACATCCGGTGCTCCACCTCCGGTAAAGGAGGTGAAAACACCTCCAGATGCAAGGACCCTTACCCTGGAATGCACACGGCCGAAAGGACCGTCCTGCAGCGGGAGGGGTATGATAAACCCAAGGAGACCCCGCAATGTATCGGAGAAGGGAGGCCTCGGCTTACAGGGTGCCTCAATTGTTGGCCAAGAAAGGCAACCTGACAGAGCTTCCCTAGAAACTCGGTCAGTGGACCAGTAACTCAGCCTCTACAGGTGGCGCAGACCCACCCCGGACACAGAGACCCTAGAGGCTAAAGCAGTTGCAGTGCACCTGCTGGTCGACTGATAGATAAAGCAGAGGCTTTTGCCCAGTCATTGAGCTTTAGGGACACAGCCACTACCGGGCGTAACGCTAACCTCAGCATGGCGACCACAGTCCAAGCCAGCGCTTCTGCTCCATTGATAAGTGCTGATTGTACAAACACATAGTTTATGCTGTGTATTGCGTCAAAACACGCAATTAGAGCGTGGAAGGAAACCCCCTCAGCCACAAAGAGCATAGTACAACCACATACGGCGTATGTAGTTTAGTATGTGTGGATAAACATATTAAACATGTTTATACTGTGCCAGCGACGAAGGCGCGCACATCATTGGAGCGTAGGTGGAAACCAGCCACGCAGACTGAGTACACAACCGTGTAGGCATGTTAGCATGCGAATAAACAAATTGCACATGTTTATGCTGTGCATAGTGCTGAAAATGCGCACACTATTGGAGCACGGGGGAAAAACCAGAGCACCCAGATGAAACCCACACAGACCGCATACGCATATCGTGTAGGTACTATAGTATGTGTGATAAACATTTTGAACATGTCTATGTGTGCATAGCGCCGTTGGCGCGTGGGAGGAAGCCGGAGTACCGGGAGGAAACCCACGCAGACCCAGAGAATACAATACATACATCTACTGTGAATGTATTTAGTGTTGTGTATAAACAGAATGTGTATGTTTATACTGTGTATGGCACCAAAGGCGCGCATGTCATGTAGCGTGGATGGAAACCGGAGGACCCGGAGGAAACCCACGCAGACTGCGCACACATACCGTGTAGCTATGTTAGCATGTGGATAATCAAATCGCACAAGTTTCAGACTGCATACACATACTGCGTTGGTATTATAGTATGCGTGATAAACTTATGGAACATGTTTAAACTGTGCAGAGAGCCAAAATGCGCACATGCCGTTAGAGTGAGGGAGGAAACCGGAACACCCGGAAGAAACCCACGCAGACAGCACACAGATACAGTGTAGGAATGATAGCATGTGAATAAACATATTGCACATGGTTATGCTGTGCATTATCCTTGGAGCGCGGGAGGAAACCGGAGGAAACCCACGGACAGCATACACATACTGTAAGTATTTATAGCATGTGCAATAAACATATTGAGCATGTTTATACTGTGCAGAGAGCCAAGGCGCACATACCGTGAGAGGACACCGGAGCACACCCACGCCGACCCAGAGAGTATAATACATACATATACTGTGAATGTATTTAGGAGTCGTGTATAAACATATTGTGTATGTTTATATCGTGTATGGCACTGAAGACACAGCATCGGAACGTGGGAGGAAACCCACGCAGACACAGAGATCAATAACACATACATACACTGTGAATGTATCCAGTGTAGAGTTACAAGATAAGTTTTAATTATGGCGCTGAGGCGCATTATCTTCTCTGTATCATTCCAACCTGCTTAAATGTGCTGCCGAAGCAGCATGCAGGTAAAAGGTAACCTCTGACACCGCAGATCGTGGTCCTGTCAGAGCTCAGAGCGTTCCCTAGGAAATGGCAGGAAACCACAGGCGCAGAGACCCTGTTGTTGCCTCAGAGACATCACACAGAAGGCTCACAGGGACTATAGAAATAAATGAATAAAGTGCCCCCCAACCATGCTGCACCAACCGGGGGGGGGGGGGGCACTGTGTACTACTGTATCATCCATGCTGCTCTCGACGCAGCGTGTGAGGTAACAGTGAGGGAGCTGTGTAAAAGAAAAGCTTGAAAAGAACCAAAAGAAGAAAGTGTCCACCTGAGGTACCTCAGCCACAGCATCTAGGCGAGAGTGTCCTTCACAGCATCAATGAGTTCACTTACAAGCGCCCTGTCATTTACTGACTCACTGGAGGAGTCTTCCTCACAAGGAATGTCCTGTTCAAAAACATTTAAAATATTCAGAGCTAGGGTCCTGAGCAGCAGCAGCTAGGCCCATATCTGAATCAGAGCACTCCCCATGTGGAGATTGTGTGGGAAGAGGGCGCTTTATAGCTCCCTTGTGCTCGCACACCGCTTCCATCCTGACAAGAAATTTTTACAGGACTGCCGACAACTGGTCCATAGGGACCGCAGGCACTGGAGCACTGCCAGTTGCCTCTGACAAGAGTGGGGAAGCAGGTGAATTTTTGCCACCCTCTGAAACCTTTCTACACAATAAACTGAATAATACAGTCCACCCACTGGCTGTGCTGAGGCTGAGGAGGGGATACCCAGAGGACTCACTAACCCCCTTGTAAGGACCGCTCAGCTCTGCTGTATGTCACCGCGCTGCCAGCGTGAGTGAAGTCTGAGGAGAGTGTGAGGAGATTCGCGCCGCAGCAGCGGTGATAGAGGCCAAAACCGTACGTGAAAGCGCCGCGGCTTCAAGAAAATGTCCGCCGGCCGCGTGTAAGCAGCGCCATTGATCCACGGCAAGATGGCCGCCGAGCGCAGCTTAAACAGTAATATCCATGCCAGCTAGTGGCTTCTCCAAACACTCACACCTCACAGACCCAGCACACAGACATGAGTGCCCCCCGCCAGGCCAGAGTGACCCCCCCCAAGTAGCCCCACACAGCACAGCACCAGTACAGGGTTCAGAGAGCAGCATAACAGGGGGGAGACAGGGAGAAACCCCCCAGACAGAGAAATACAGCCAGCATGTACTCACCTGAAGGAGAGACTACTTACCCATCCCATAGGGACCCACTGGCTTGTTTCAGACAGACCTATCACAGAGTAGTACTGAGTAGCTGCTGGCCTGGTCCACCGTGAAAGCACCAGCGGGTACTGTTCAGTCTTGTGAGGACCGCAGGAGCATAAAAGGCACCCGGCCACCCCTGGAGTCCTGGGGCATGTCGTGAACGGAGTCTCACGCACACAAGGTGAGGATCAGCACGCTCGATGGTCGGACAGGTAAGACTACGAGGATACCAGTGTACCCAACCTGTTGCCCAGCCGACAGCTGATTGGGAATTTTTTTATTTTATTTTTGAGACCTTCAAAGGAATAAAAATAAAATCTTCCAGAAGACTGGCTCCTGAGAGAACCACGTCTTCTCCTTCTGCTAGGCAGAAGAAAAAAAAACCTGAGGCTGCTAGCTGCAGGTAGGAGGGTTATGTCTGGAGGGACCGCTCCCCTGTTTTTTTCTAGAATGTATGTTTCTAACATCTAACATTCTGCCTAGATCTTCTCCTGCGAGCAGGGACATATCCCCACGTGTTTCAGTATTAGAGCTGTGTCAGTCCATGGATGATAAGAGAAAACCACTTGTGCGCGGTGAAGGAGGGCCCTTGCCTATGGCGTGGCTCCTTACCCCTTTTTAGATTGCGGCAGCAGCGTGCTCTTACCTCCTGTGGCATCCTTAATGTCATCCAGAGATGCTCCAAAAAGTCTATCACCCTTAAAAGGGCAAATCCATCAGGGCCTTCTTGGAAGTTTGGTCCGCAGACCAACACTTTAGCCAGAGCAGACGGCGTAACACCACCGCATAGCTTGAGGCTCTGGACAGCAAAGGAATAGTATCCAATGCTGACTCACAGACAAATTTAAGGCCCTGTACCAACTGGTCAGCCAGAGCCACCTCGTCCGAGGGAGCCCAACGTGCTTTTAACCCATTGTGCAGCATTTTTGCCCATTAAGTGAGTGTCTGAAACACCAGGGCCCTGACCACCGTAGGACGCACAGCCGAGCCCACCACCGTGTATAGGTAGCGGGTGACCGCCTCAGCCTTCTTGTCCGCAGGGTCCTTGAAAGCAGGAGCCCCTTCCACCGGAATTGTGGTTACTTTGTTTAATCTGGACACAGGAGGGTCCACTATCGGAGAGGTCCATTTTTTCAGGAAACGCTCTTCAAACTCTTAGGGACCGAAAAAACCTTCTGTGGTTTGTCCCACTCCTTGTATAAAAGCTTGTCTAGATAAGACACACAAGGAAACACCTTAGCAGTGCGGGTCAGCTTACGGAACCCAAAAGGGACAGACGCCTCTGTCGCTTCCGCAGAGTCCTCTATCTTTAGATTATCTCACACTGCGGTGATAAGATCACCTACCAGAGCCTTTTCGCGTGCTGACCCGGACCCGGAGTCATCTCACTGTCCGGCCGGTCTTGGTCCGCATCCTCAGATACGTCAGAACCAGGGCCATGAGCCGTAGCTCGGCCCGGCTCCGCATCAGAGTTGTCCCCAGAAGATGGCGGGGGAGGGGGTGCTTTTTCCCAAGTGTTCCCACGTGCTGCTTCCACCTTGGCAACAAAAGCCTCCAGGATCGCCGACATAGCATCCACTAATACAGCGGGTGCAGGGGCACCAATTGCCAACTCAGGTGTTTCAGGGGAAGAGGCATCTGCTTCTGAAGCCATGCTGACCCACGCACCTGACACCCACAGGGACTCCAGGCAAGGGAACAACAGCCCACCCTCCTAGCTGCCACAGAGACGAAGGGCCCCCCCAGGAGGACTCACCACCCTTGAACGGTCACCACACAGCTGCCGTCCGCCTCCTGCTTCAGATGCTCTCTCTACAGTCACCTGTGTCAGTCTGACCCTCCGCAGCGTGTCTGTCGATTTGCGCCAGTTAAAAAGCACACTAGGAGGCCAAAACCCCCGCAAAATGGCCGCCGAGTGGCCGTACTGTAAAACGGCACAGATCACAAGAAAATGGCCGCTGAGCGGCAGATAGAGGCCAAACCAGGCGTGGACCACAAGAAAATGGCGGCAGATAGAGGCCAAAACAGGCGCCGCCAAAATGGCCGCCGACAGCATAGAGGCAGAAACACACAGGTAAGCAAAAACTGACACTCTTAATGGCAGCCCACTAAGCGGACGTACAGCGCAGTTCCTGCCACAGATGGAGCCCCCCCCACGTGAACCCCCGGCAGCCAGCCTAGCTCACAGAGCCCAGGGAGAAGGGAAGGGAGAGAGGAAAGGAAGGGTGGAACCCCCCACTCGACCTTCCCGGGAATGTCCAGCTATGTCCTCCTGCCGAAGCAGGGGATTACTACTTACCCTTCCTGCGTGGATTATGCTGGAAGCATTCCAGACAGACCATCTTCCGCGCAGTTACGGAAGGGACTGTCGGCCCGGCACGCTGTGACTCACCCGTCTAGACCGGTCATATGCGTGCCTCGGAGCTTGTAGCTCACCGGCCACCCGTAGAGCGACGGGCATGTCGTGGACGACCCAGTGCATAGCCAAGATCGGCACACGCTCGATGGCCAAAACTGGGTGGGACTACAAGGATCTGGGATCCAGCCTGTCACCCAGTCGGCAGTTGATCGCAGATCACACGAACAAAAAATAGAAATCTAGAAAAAAACCTCCAGGCCCATGGGCCTCAAGGGAGCCATGTCCTTCTCCTATGCTAGGCAGGAAAAAAAAACCAGAACTGCGAGATGCAGGGAGAGGGGTTGTACCCAGAGGGACCGCCCCCTGGGCGGTACTGTACTGTGTTTGATGTGATTAACACTTTCTACAAGTTTCTGCCTAGTCACTCCTGAATGAAAGCTAATACCCACTTTGTCAAGATTACTGCTGTGTCCGTCCTTGAGCGAAAGAAAAAACAGGTCCTGTACAATTTTTTTCAAGGCAGAACATACTGCACAGAGAATATACATCTGTGTGTTGCAGTGTACTATAATGCAGGTAATACTCTAGGTACTCTCCAAACTTTCCAAGCAAAGGGCCAGTTCAGGTCCTTCAGGCTTTAGGGGGGCCAGACTGTGACCAGTGGAAGTAGAAAATGCCAAGGCATCAGTGCTCCATCATTAGTTTTAATGGGATGAATTGTTGATATCAATGAAGAGAATAGTACCACATTGATGGTGTCAGCAGGGGGAATAGTGTCCCATCATTGGTGTCAGTGGGAGGAATAGTGCCAAGTGCCAGATAAAGGCAAGCAAAGGGCCATAACTGGCCCCCAGGCTGCAGTTTGGAGACCATTGCTCTAGGTCAGCGATATGCAATTAGCGGACCTCCAGCTGTTGCCAAACTACAAGTCCCATCATGCCTCTGGTTGTCATGCTTGATGCTGTCAAGAGTCTCGCTATGCCTCATGGGACTTGTAGTTTGGAAACAGCTGGAGGTCCGCTAATTGCATATCCCTGCTCTAGGTGCATGTTGGGATTCAAATAACATTGCATTGCAACACACAGCTATAGTGCGTGACCATGCATTGCATGTTATGGTGCCAACAAGTCCTTAGGCCAATGAAGTAATTATTTTGCATTTTTATCTATCTCTATTTTTTTTCCGCTTATCCACCTCAGCTTCATGCCTTTTTATGACACTTTGTCTACATGTAAAAATCATTTTTTTGCTAGAAATTTGTTAAAAGACCCAAACATATTTTTTTAAAGAAAAGGACCTAGAGAATAAATTGGTGGGTGTTTTAATGTCACACAGTATTTGCGCAGCTTTTTTTTAAGCCCAATTTTTATTTTATTTTTAAAACAAAAACACACAATCCAATTTTTTGTAAAATATAAATGATGATGTTATGTCGGGTAAAAAGATACCAAACATGTCAAAATTGTGCATGGCCCATGCAACGGTGACAAACATACAGTGGGTACAGAAAGTATTCAGACCCCTTACATTTTTCACTCTTTGTTATATTGCAGCCATTTGCTAAAATCATTTAAGTTCATTTTTTTTCCCTCATTAAATGTACACAGTACCCCATATTGACAGAAAAAAACACAGAATTGTTGACATTTTTGCAGATTAAAAAAGAAAAACTGAAATATCACATGGTCCTAAGTATTCAGACCCTTTGCTCAGTATTTAGTAGAAGCACCCTTTTGATCCAATACAGCCATGAGTCTTTTTGGGAAAGAAGCAACAAGTTTTTCACACTTGGATTTGGGGATCCTCTGCCATTCCTCATGGCAGATCCTCTCCAGTTCTGTCAGGTTGGATGGTAAACGTTGGTGGACAGCCATTTTTAGGTCTCTCCAGAGATGCTCAATTGGGTTTAGGTCAGGGCTCTGGCTGGGCCATTCAAGAACAGTCACGGAGTTGTTGTGAAGCCACTCCTTCGTTATTTTAGCTGTGTGCTTAGGATCATTGTCTTGTTGGAAGGTAAACCTTTGACCCAGTCTGAGGTCCTGAGCACTCTGGAGAAGGTTTTCGTCCAGGATATCCCTGTACTTGGCCACATTCATCTTTCCCTCGATTGCAACCAGTCGGCCTGTCCCTGCAGCTGAAAAACATCCCCCACAGCATGATGCTGCCACCACCATGCTCAGTTTTCTCCACACATACCGCTTAGAATTAAGGTCAAAAAGTTCTGTCTCATCAGACCAGAGAATCTTATTTCTCACCATCTTGGAGTCCTTCAGGTGTTTTTTTAGCAAACTCCATGCAGGCTTTCATGTGTCTTGCACTGAGGAGAGGCTTCCGTCGGGCCACTCTGCCATAAAGCCCCGACTGGTGGAGGGCTGCAGTGATGGTTGACTTACAACTTTCTCCCATCTCCGGAGCCCAGCCACAGTGATCTTTCGGGTCTTCTTTACCTCTCTCACCAAGGCTCTTCTCCCCCGATAGCTCAGTTTGGCCGGACGGCCAGCTCTAGGAAGGGTTCTGGTCGTCCCAAACGTCTTCCATTTAAGGATTATGGAGGCCACTGTGCTCTTACGAACCCTAAGTGCAGCAGAATTTTTTTGTAACCTTGGCCAGATCTGTGACTTGCCACAATTCTGTATCTGAGCTCTTCAGGCAGTTCCTTTGACCTCATGATTCTCATTTGCTCTGACATGCACTGTGAGCTGTAAGGTCTTATATAGACAGGTGTGTGGCTTACCTAATCAAGTCCAATCAGTATAATCAAACACAGCTGGACTCAAATGAAGGCGTAGAACCATCTCAAGGATGATCAGAAGAAATGGACAGCACCCGAGTTAAATATATGAGTGTCACAGCAAAGGGTCTGAATACTTAGGACCATGTGATATTTCAGTTTTTCTTTTTTAATAAATCTGCAAAAAATGACAATTCTGTGTTTTTCTGTCAATATGGGGTGCTGTGTGTACATTAATGGAGGAAAAAAAAAGTAACTTAAATTATTTTAGCAAATGGCTGCAATATAACAAAGACTGAAAAATTTAAGGGGGTCTGAATACTTTCCGTACCCACTGCACATTTTACTATTTATTGGCAACATTTTAAAAGCCTTTACAGGT
Source organism: Rana muscosa (assembly GCA_029206835.1). Classification (NCBI taxonomy): domain Eukaryota; kingdom Metazoa; phylum Chordata; class Amphibia; order Anura; family Ranidae; genus Rana; species Rana muscosa. The sequence goes on from CM055118.1 coordinate 740,390,155, forward strand.
TGCCACTTTAGATTTACAGGAGGAGGTCTAGGGCTACAATTACTGCCCATGACGTGACGTTCGTGGCTATACCTCACATGTGTGGGACAATCGCTGTTTGCATGCGTACAGGACAGATGCTTGCCTTTGCGCACAAGCATGGAGGGACGGGGCACTTGAATGTTAATTTTATTTATTTTTTATTTAAACTGTTGCTTTACTTTTTTTTTTTTTTTGGATCACTTTTATTGCTGTCACAAGGAATGTAAACATCCCTTTGACAGCAATAGGCATGCGACAGGTACTTTTTAGAGAGAGATCTGGGATCTATAAGACCCCAAAGCCCTCCTCTGCCCTTAAAAGCATTCAAAACAGCAAGATTGGTGTTTTTGAATGCTTTAGATTTTTCAAAAATGGCGCCATTGACATCTGGGTAAACCGGACGTGATGCCAGGTCATTGCTTCCGGGTTACTATAGAAGAATGCTAATCAAGGCTTTGTTAGGCTGTCGGGCGAGCCGGTGGACGCGTTGACCACCTAAAGTGCGAAGGGAACGTCTCCTCCCACTGCTTGCAAAAGCAATCCAGTGGCTAGTTAGTTAGCCAACCGCCATCTATAAAAAAACAATAGCAGTATGATGCCTGCGGCTGTGTATGGGCACGTCGCTGGTCGTTAAAGCGGAGTGCCACCCATTTAAAAGTCAGCAGCTACAAAAAGTGTAGCTGCTGACTTTTATTAATCAGACACTGACCTGTTCCACGGTCAAGCGATACAGGTGCAGGAAGCCTCGCTCCTCTCCCCTCTGCGGCGCTGGCATTCTAACTCTGGGCGCCTGGCTGTAGCTTCACAGCCGGGCGTGCACTGCACATGTGAGCCACGCACTGTTAATGATTAGGCAATCTTCTGGGACCTGCGACGTGTCCCAGAAGATTGCAGGGGGGGTGATATTCCTTCCGGCTCCTCCCCCTAGAAAATTACATGCCAAATGTGGCATGTCAGGGGGTCACCAGCACTTAAAGTGGAAGTTTCATTTGTGGGTGGAACGCTGCTTTAAGTGGATATCCAAGTCTGATACAGCTGTATTTTGGGAAATTTGTTGGGAAGCAGACGTAGCTAAAGAGCACTGCTGAGGGGGCATAAGGATTTAGGTGCCCTTTTCCCAATATAGCTGTGTTTTAATCCTTAACCCCACATTTCAACATCCCATTAACGTTGTAAAAAAAAGGCCAGTAGAAAGCAATGCATGACATACAGTACCTGCCATACCCAACCACAGTAGAGTTTTAACCACTTGACCACTGGGCACTTAAACCCCCTTAATAACCAGACCAATTTTCAGCTTTCGGTGCTCTCACATTTTGAATGACAATTACTCAGTCATACAACACTGTACCCATATGAAATTTTTGTCCTTTTTTTCACACAAATAGAGCTTTCTTTTGGTGGTATTTAATCACTGTTGGGTTTTTTATTTTTTGCGCTATAAGAGAAAAAAGACTGAAAATTTTGTAAAAAAATGATTTTTTTTTCGTTTCTGTTATAAAATTTTGCAAATTACTATTTTTTCTTCATAAATTTTGGCCAAAATTTATACTGCTACGTATCTTTGGTAAAAATAAGTACAAATTGGTGTATATTATTTGGTCTTTGTGAAAGTTATAGAGTCCACAAGCTATGGTGCCAATATCTGAAAATTGATCACACCTGAAGTACTGACGGCCTATCTCAATTCTTGAGACCCTAACATGCCAGAAAAGTACAAATACCCCCCAAATGACCCCTTTTTGGAAAGAAGACATTCCAAGGTATTCAGAAAGAGGCATTGTGAGTTTTTTGAAGTTGTCATTTTTTCCCACAATTCTTTGCAAAATCAAGATTTTTTTTTTCTCTTTTTTTTTTTTCACAAAATTGTCATATTAGCAGGTTATTTCTCACACACAGCATATGCATTCCACAAATTACACCCCAAAACACATTCTGCTATTACTCCCGAGTATGGCGATACCACATGTGTGAGACTTTTACACAGCGTGGCCACATAGAGAGGCCCAACATGCAGGGAGCACCTTCAGGCGTTCTGGAGCACCAAGGCCAATTCTGACATTTCTCTCCTACATGTAAAAATCATCATTTATTTGCTAGAAAATTACATAGAACCCCAAAACATTATATATGTTTTTTTAGCAAAGACCTTAGAGAATATAATGGTGGTTGTTGCAACTTTTTATCTCGCACGATATTTGCGCAGCAATTTTTTTAACGCGTTTTTTACGGAAAAAAAATGTTTTGTGCTTAAAAAAAAAAAAAAAACAGTAAAGTTAGCCCAATGTTTTTGCATAATTTGAAAGATGAAGTTACGCCGAGTAAATAGATACCTAACATGTCGCCCTTAAAAATTGCACACACTCGTGGAATGGCGCCAAACTTCGCTACTTAAAAAATCCCCATAGGCGACGCTTTAAATATTTTTACTAGGGCCAAAATGATTGCTCTCGCTCTAACGTTCGCAGAGATACCTCACATGTGTGGTTTGAAAACCGTTTTCATATGTGGGCGGGACTTACGTATGCGTTCGCTTCTGTATGCGAGCTCACGGGGACAGGGGCGCTTTAAAAAAAAAAAAAAAAATTTTATTCTTCATTTTACTTTATTTATTTTAGTTTGACATGTTTTTCCGCCCTAAACATTTTTTTGATCACTTTTATACCTATTACAAGGAACGTAAACATCCCTTGTAATAGGAATATGGCATGACAGGTCCTCTTTACAGTGAGATATGGGGGGGGGGTGTCAATAAGACCCCACATCTCACCTCTAGGCTGGGAAGCCTGAAAAAAATACAAAAAAAAAAAACAAACAATCCTGGCTTTGATCGTAGCGGTGAGTCGGTAGAAGCACCGGAGGGCGGCGGGGGACATCCCCTCTTGCCTCCCGTAAGAATGATCAAGCGGCGGAACAGCCGCTATGATTGTTCTTATGGTGTAGGGAATCGCCGGCTGAAAAAGCCGATATCTGAATGATGCCTGTAGCTGCAGGCATCATTCAGATATCCCCGCACAAAGTCAAGGACGTCATATGACGGCCGGAGGGCGGGAAGTGGTTATTGCAGAGTATTGCCGGGCATTGCGGAGTATTGCCGGGCATTGCGGAGTATTGCCGGGCATTGCGGAGTATTGCCGGGCATTGCGGAGTATTGCAGGGCATTGCGGAGTATTGCAGGGCATTGCGGAGTATTGCAGGGCATTGCGGAGTATTGCAGGGCATTGCGGAGTATTGCGGTGTATGGCAGGGTATTGCACGGGTATTGCAGAGGGTATTGCACGGGTATTGCAGAGGGTATTGCACGGGTATTGCACAGGGTATTGCGGAGGGTATTGCAGAGTATTGTGGAGGGTATTGCAGAGTATTGTGCAGGGTATTGCAGAGTATTGTGCAGGGTATTGCAGAGTATTGTGCAGGGTATTGCAGAGTATTGTGCAGGGTATTGCAGAGTATTGCAGAGTATTTTGCAGAGTATTGCGCAGGGTATTGCAGAGTATTTTGCAGGGTATTGCAGAGTATTGTGCAGGGTATTGCAGAGTATTGTGCAGGGTATTGCAGAGTATTGTGCAGGGTATTGCAGAGTATTGTGCAGGGTATTGCAGAGTATTGCACCAGGGTATTGCAGAGTATTGCACCAGGGTATTGCAGAGTATTGCACCAGGGTATTGCAGAGTATTGCACCAGGGTATTGCAGAGTATTTCGCAGGGTATTGCAGAGTATTGCACCAGGGTATTGCAGAGTATTGCACCAGGGTATTGCAGAGTATTGCACCAGGGTATTGCAGAGTATTGCACCAGGGTATTTTGCAGAGTATTGGCAGGGTGTATTGCAGAGTATTGGCAGGGTATAGCACAGGGATGGCTGAGCAGGGATGGATGGATGGATGGATCTGTGACTGCAATTGTCACAGATCCAGCCCACAGTGCTGCTGCTGCCATCCGCTCCCTCCCCCTCCCCTCTCACACTGTACCGATCGGTACAGAGAGGGGAGGGAGGAACCGGCGTCATCAAATGACGCCGGTCTGTTTACAAGTGATTGCTCCGTCATTTGACGGAGCGATCACGTGGTAAACGGCCGCTATCAGCGGCGATTTACCGCGATTCGTGATCCGCCGGGTCCTCTGGACCCGGCGGTCATGGAGTTTCCCGTGTGCGCACCCCAGGGGGCGCGCGATTCTGGGAGGACGTTATATAACGTCCTCCCAGAGTTAAGCAACCACCCTGCCGCCGTTATTTGTCGGCAGGTGGTTGTTAAGTGGTTAAACAAAGTATTATAAATACATAACTACAAGTATGCACACATCACAAATGCCAGGAAATACAAAAGACATTAACCAGGTAATGTTACCTTTTTATTTTAGGTGGTTGTAAACAAAAATGCAAAACCTGTATACATAAAAATATTTTATTGGAACATGTACTGATACTAGCCTGGATTTTAGTCATTTTATCACCCTGGGAAACAATGAAACAAACAATGGAAATTTGTTTTGACTTTACATTTAAATGGATATTGGACACTGGAACTAATAATCACAGTACCAGGCAACCAAAGCCTTTAAAATAGCATACCTGCATAGGGCTTGGGACAGGAATTATAGTGAATTAACAATGTGGACCAATAATTCATCTGAACTCACCAAACAGGCGTGAAAACAGTGTGTAAACAAATAATAGTAAGCAATTACTGTACATTCAATTGAACCATCTGATTTCCTTTGACAGCAAGCACAAAATAAAAAAGCAGCACAATTTAGGTTTTGGTAATTCATACGTTAATTAAAAAAAGTAAACAATTATAAATTCCAGGTAAATTATGACTTTAATGCGTCCTAAAGTGGTTGTAAACCTTGTTGCACCACTCTTAGCTACAGGTACGCCTATAACAAGGCCTACCTGTAAACTTGCAGTTTAGGAGATATTCACTGTATCCGCATATGCCGTCATCGGCACATACGCACTGAAAAAACGGCCTGCTCGTGCCATTTCTACAGCAGCCGTGCTGTGACCGGCGGCTCCCGCACTCATGCGCGGGAGTGACGCCATCGCAGCTCCGGCCAATCACAGCGCCGGAGCCCACAAACCCAAATAAATAACTCCAGGAGACATGTCACTGGTCACTGTGTGCGGGGACCTCTGCAACAGCTTCGATCTAAGGTAAGTATTTCATAATGAGCTAGTATGCGATACACACTAACTAGCTCATTATGCTTTTGTCTTGCAGGGTTTTGTTTTTTTTGGCGTTTACAACCACAAAGAAGTTCTCTAGCATAAGCAAAACAATTTCCATTTGATACCGACTAGTCTATTTAACAGAAACAGCAGACACATAGCAGCAGTGGCTCCATTTGAAGATGGGAACATTTAGACAATGATATCAGAGACTTCAGGACTAGAAGGAAAGGCCAAGGCCCTTTTGACACTGGTGCGCTTTTGTGCTTTTTTCCCCCAGGATGAAAAAAGTGCATGAAAACTATTCCCCATTTAGGCCCCTTTCACACGGGTGGACCAATCGTGTCCACCTGTCAGTTTTTTAGGCAGACCTGATCAGAACCTCTATGGAGTGGCGAATGTCAACAAACATGTGTCCGTTGACACCCACCGACATCTGATTCGATCCTATCTGCTAAAAACAAAGACAGATGGGGGATCCATTCTCCATCCATCTGACAGAGCGGACAAATTCCCCGCTGAGCAGGCGGATCCGCTGGCGGAGTCCACCCTTTTGACAGGGGCGTAAATCCTTTGTAACTCTTAACACTGCAGCTATGCTGTGCTTTGAAAAGTCCTGCATGCTGCATCTTTGGTGCAGTTTTTCAAACACGCACCAAAAAGGCACTTTCCATTGTAAGTCAATAGGAATGCACTGAAAGCGCATCAGTGTAAGAGGGCCCTAAACAATAAACCCACTTTTACATGTGGTCTCTGTATTGTACTGCAAACATTTTAGCAGAAGTTGATATGTAAAGACCTTTTTTTTCTCCACTTTTTTTATGCAGTTACATCAGTGGTTCTCAACCTCAGTCCTCAAGTACCCCCAACAGGCCATGTTTCGGAATTTCTCTTAGATAAAATAGCTGTCCAAAATACCAAGCCATTGAATTCAATTTAAAGCACCTGTGCAAGATAAAGGAAACTCTGCAAACATGGCCTGTTGGGGGTACTTGAGGACTGAGATGGAGAACCACTGGGTTACGTGACCGGACAGCTCAAGCTTTTCTATATTCATGTGTGCTTCCTACAGGTGGTGGAAAGAAACTCGTCCTCTTTCAGATGACTCTTGGAGAAGTGGACAGCAGTGACCGATCACTGTTGTCAGCATTCCACATAAAGCCAACTATACACTAGTGGATTTACTAGGTTCAAATGAAAATTCGTACAAATATTCTTTGTACATTTGATACTTTCAAATAACATTTGGCCAGTTATTTTTTTGTTTGCTTTTAACATCCGATTTTGTAATGAAAGCAATTTCCTAAAAGAAAACCACATACACGGTTAGAAATTTGTTCGAGAAACATTTTCCATCCTGCTCCTTCAAAATTTTCTCATCACGGTGGTCGAAAACAATCATTTTGACTCCACTAAACAATTAAAAGCGAACAAACGTTCCCAAAATGAAAAGTGTGTAAAAAAATTCTACTAGTGTATAGCCAGATTAAAGCAGAGATCCACCCAAAAGTGGAACTCATAAGCCCCCCCCCGCCCCCGATCCCTGTTCTTGACAGGTACCCGTCCCCACTTCCTAGAGATTTCGGCGCAACAAGGTCACTCAGAAGTTTGGCCCTCCTCCTCCCCCTACCGCCGGGCCATTTAAAAAGAGCAGCGCGCTTTGCGCACGCGCAGTAGGGAACTGGTTTTGAAGCCGAAAGGCTTCACTGCCGGGTTCCCTTAATATAAATGGCGGCGGAAGCACCCGAGAGCCAATGGAAACATCGGCTGGGGTGCCGGCATTGTTGGATTCCAGGACAGCGGAACTCCTCTTTAACTTGCTAAAATTTATACAGAGCAACAGGGAGGTAAAATTTTAATGTAGGTTTATCGTTTTGCCTCTCCTCCTACTTCCAATTTTAAGAAAGGCTGATTGAGTGGGATAACACTCTCTGCTACTTGCTGGAATAGTCAATAGGTAGCATCTGGAAAATATTGATTTATCCTGGAGAACCCTGTTATGTTGAACAAAATCAGAAGTGAATGCACTTTTATAGCACCATTAAAATTTCAGAACTGCTATAATAGCCTAAATTATTACTCTTTAATATCACAATGGTTACTGGCCCCTAAAATGAACTGGGGAGATGTTCTTTACATATTGTGGTATCCTGTATAAACTAAACTAAGAAAAAGCTGGACCAAAATATATATTAAACTATTAGACCTGTTACTAAATTTTAAGAACTAGGCTATGATGCCATAGGTTCATTTCACAGACATGTCTGTGCCCTGCTTCTAGTATGTCAGATAGTAAATGGCAGTATAAAAGCAAAACAAAATATATATATAAAAATTCAGTTCCTTTTCCCTGATGTGTAAAGTTTCATAGCGTTAAAGTTATGACGTAAAAACAGAAAACAGAACATATACAATCTACACAGCTTTGGGTAAAAGAAAAAAAAAAAAAAGTTAAAACTAAAGGATTCTAAAATTATTACTTTGAAGACAGATACTAACTTGAAATGCAGAACTTTGATTTGACCATAACACACAAACAAAAAAGAAAAAGAAAAGAAAAGAAAAAAAAAAAACAGCAAAGCAAACAAAAAAACAAACCAGCCAGCATTGTAATACACGGCAACTTGTTACAGCCATCCACAAAATCCAAAGTAACAGTTGCCCAAAATACACTTATAAAAAGAAAATAAATGGCAACATTTCATACAAAGGCTTTATTTATATTTTTCCTATTTAAATCACACCAAGTACCAGCAGGTGCATTTAAAATAGTTACTTTGAGATTCCTGTAGCAGTAAAAGTTAACTAAATTCATTTGTTGAGCTGTATACGTAAAACTATGCATCACAATTTTCCAACCAAATAATACATATTTATGCAGCTTGAACTATATATTTTTTTTTTCAAAACATGCCTGTAAAATTCTATTCAAGAAGTGTTAGTACTGACTAACCTAAAAGTGAAGATGGAATTACTAATAACACTGCATAACAAAATGATCAACCACATCTCCATGGCACTTCAACATTAAATTTGTAACATTTAAGACTACAAATGTGTGCTCAAACCTTTTGTGCCTGAAAATATTTAGTACACAGAGGGCTTTAGTGTATATCACCAATAATAGGGACTCATGTAAACAGTCATAATCAAGGAAAATACATAGTTCTCCTTCACCTACACATTGAATACCGTTTTTTAAACTCATGTATGTGCAAGAAATATCCCTTAATTTGGTGCGTTATTTGATCCCCTTTTTCATTTCTTGTGTGTTTATGACAGTCAGGTAGAAGTTCATTTGCATCATCAGCTAAATGCATAAAACAAATCACACAATTTATGGGGAAACTATTTTAGTGCTTATATTTTTTTTTCACCATCTCAGCCTTTTCACAAGCTTAGTTCATTTGTAAATTATGCAAAAATCATATTTACAGTATGATGTGACAATACTTCACGTTGACATTGAATACAGTTTGAAATCATGGGGTTGGGGTATCCCTCTCACCTATGTCCTATAATTCAGGAAGAGATACTGGTTCACCAACATCAGCTGACCTTAAAGTGGAGCTGCAGTTATGCACAGGAACCTGTAATCCACTTGTTCTCCTGATCACACAGATGTCTAAACCTTAAAGTGGTTGTAAACCTCAGACATGAAATATGAACAAAGCATATAATTCTATAGTGTATACTTGTCTCAATTAAGAGCACTGAGTGTTATTGCTGTCTGCTGCGTCATTTCTCTGCTATCCGAGTCACTTCTGAGAGGTTTTCCTGACACCAAGAGAAAAATGGTGACAGGGGTGGGAGCTCGAGCTGATTGACAGCCTCAGCTCTGTGCCTATGTGCTGTGCAAAGGGGTGGTGTCTCTTCCCTCCAATCAGCTGCCATACCTCTTGGACCTCACTGAGCTCTGCAGAGTGTTTACAATTTTGCTTTAGATTTACCAAAACCATATAATGAGGACAAACCTAATACTTTCAATTTGTATGCAATCAGGCAGGCCCTTCCACTACATAGTTGAAGATAAATATAAAGGAAATTGAAGAAGAAAATTATATAATGCATGGCCAGCCCAACTTCAGCTCTGCACCCCGTTTACTGGCCTCTCAGACAAGATGATAAATTCAGCACTGTGAATGGATGAAGAGAAGACGGCAGATAAACAGGTACAACTTATGTAGGAGGATTTGTTATATTTCTGTGTATCACCCGAAGATAGTCTCTTCACTAGGCATATGCAAGTGTTTACAACCATTTTACATCTGTAATACCAGGAGGCCAAGTGTATGTAGGGTATGTGTTTTGCATGCAACTGCATTTTCACGGTTTATAATCTCCATTTAGCTGTTGGCATGTTAAACAAAACCTGCATTGACGGAAATTCATAGGCTGCTATATTACTTTCCAGCTCCTATGGCTTTGTTACTCCTCCAGTAGCTTACATGAAACAAGTGCACAGATCAAGTATCCTGACTTCACCAGCTGCATACTTTTTGACTCACAGCATTAAAGTGAGGGAAAGCCCAGCAAACAGCAGTTTCATATGGAAGTCACAATGGCAGTCTAATTTGTTTCCACTGCACAAGTTTTTCTGAAACTGCAGCTCAACCTAATAATGTCTATAAGACAGCAGACGTAATTCTCATCTCAGAACTTTCTAAACTCCAATCTGATAGTTGGTGAAATCACTGTTTTCAATCAACCAAACTTCAGCCAATCCCCCCCCCCCCATTATAAAAGAGTGAGGTAGGTGGTTTAGATTTCTTACTGTGACCCACTGGGGAAATTTCCTCTCTTCCCATCCCAGAGAAACCTATACATAAAATGAGAGGGACTGGGACAGGAAGGCACCAAGGACAGTAATAAAAATAAACATTGTCAAGAGTTCTATCCCTTCCGCACTATTTAAAATGGGATGTTTTTGTCTGTGTCCCTATTGTACAGATTCCCCATCAAAAAAGAAGGGAGGATAAATCTCCTCAATGAGGACACACAGCAATAAAAACCTGGCACAGGCTTTAACCCTTCTCAGGTCCATCTAAAACTAAAAAAAAATCTTGGCTGGGGTTGGGCTCTAACCAATTGTCAGGGTCCCATCCAGAATATTAGTGGTGTATTTTATTTTAATGTATTACAAGCACATAATGTAAGAAAGAATGGTTGGAAAGTATTCTAAACATTTATATATACGCACAGTAGTATTCCATCTTAAAGGGTTAGCAACACCTAAGAATGGAAGGGCTTCTATAACTTTTTATTCTCAGTTTCAGGTAGATAAATGCTGAGCTTTTCACAAGATTAAAACATTTGTATTGGGGCTTCTTTATGCTGGATGTGTTGTCATGCATTTTTGTAACATTTTCCATCTCAGGCAAAATACTAGCAACAATTTTGTTTTTATTGGGACATGTTCACACCAACACATTCAGGGTTGTCAACTGTCAGTAAATTCACAGACAGTTTCTAAAATCCATGATTTGTACATGTGTATGTAAAATGTCCATTATGGACATGCAGTCTGCATGTTTGTAATGGACATTTATGGACACATGTAAAAATCATGGATTTTAGAAACTGTCTGTGAATTTACTGACAGTTGGCAATGCTGACCTCATCACAGTTTGTTGGAGAAAAAACCCACATGCTACATTTTGCCTTTCAAGCCCAAAAAATATTTCAAAAATACAGCACAGCTCAATGTCTCTAGGGTTCATCAACACTTATTAGCACATGTGTTGTTACCGTGAACAAGTCTTTACTGACTTAGGCCATAATATATACATATATTCATTCATGGGAGGTCATATAATATAAATCAACCTTCTGCAGCAGTAATAAGAACAGATAATGGATCCAATTTGTGAATTAAATTACACAAGTATTTCTTCTGGTTTAGTCAGGAACTTTCCCACTTGCAGATCTATTTTTTTCTTGCGAGGGACCATTCACTCAGGTGATGTGTGCAACTCACATTGACAATCTCTATTCAAGTAGTGACTAAATTTCTTAAACTTTTGTCTGTTAGAACCTTATTAAAAAGGCATTAAAGGCTAAGTTCACCTTTCAAAAAATTTAAATAAAAACAAAAGCACATATTTTTTGCAGGTAAGAAAAATGTGCATTTCATTTTAATTTTTTTACTGGAGCCTGCATAGCATTCCTGCAGTCTTCCTCTAGCTGGAAGCTCGTACGGGGGTGTGGGCACAAAGTCACAAAGCTAGAGGAAGACTGAATGAACTACAAGCATGCTGAGCAGCACGCTCACAGCCCATTCAAAATACAAGTGTGTGCCATGGTGGCACTTGTAGTTTTTTTTTTATTAACAGGAACTTGTGAATGAATGATGAGTCTGTGTGGGTGTAGCCCTACACAGACACGCCATTTACAAAAAGTGAAAGCGGGTGCGGTGTGAGATTCCCCCACCCGCTATCAGAGAAGGAAGAGCTTGTGGTGGGTGTATAGGAGCAGGTTACACCCTAAATATGGGTGTAACATGTAACCTGCTCCTAAAGGTGAACTTTAAAGGTGGCCATACATTGTAGTATTGGGTAGACTGAAAACAAATAGCTGGGACATTGAATGTTTCTTTTCCTGTCTACTATCCAAAGAAACAATTTAAAGTGATATAAAACAAAAAACTCATTACATGTGTTAACTGACAATGATGTTGTGCAAAAATCTATGCTCGCAGATGTAAAGTGAAAGTTGAGGTTAAAAGGAAGTCGAGGTTATTTATGAATGTAAACTTTTTATATGAAGACAAACTGGCAACGTGTGTGTGTGTGTGTGTGTGTGTATATATATATATATTTTGATAGATATACATTATGAAATAAAAAAAACAGATGACATCATGCATTATTATTCCAAAAACTTCCATTGCAGAAAATTACTCACACATCTCAAAACACAGTTTGTGCCTCTGTCTAGTGATGTTGGACAAGCTCTTTCGATAAGATAACCCTTCACACTTCAATCTTACAGTTTGTCTGCAAAGTTTGACTGCTAAGGCATGAATTTTTTGACTTTTCCAATGGCAAAACAGCTAAAGCACCCACAAAAGACAGATTATCCAGCAACGTGACATAATTATTTGACATTTCTTTTATGTGTATGGCCACCTTTAGGAGTCTAGAGCAGACCTTGTGTTAAGAAGTCACAGACATTAACAGGTTTACAGAAATTTGACCACCAACAAAACTGCTGTTGTGTAAAATGGTATATACAGAAAGCAATATATTCTAAGAATCAAAGATTATTTAGGAGTGTAAAACATACACATCCAGTGATGGTGACCCTGAAGATTATCAGCTCTTTAGTAAGCCTGTATTGCTATTGCTTGGCTCTAGGCTACAGCATCCAGTAAACAAGTTATACATATTGAACCATTTTTGTAAATTTAAAGTGGTTGTAAACCCACTTTTTCAACTTGCACCTACAGGTAAGCCTAGATTAAGGCTTACCTGTAGGTGCAAGAAATATCTCCTAAACCTACACGGTTTAGGAGAGATTTACTAAAATGACAGGCGCCGCTGTCTACGGCGCATGCGCGCCGTAGATAACGGCGCATTCATGGGGTTAATCCCATTCACAAACTCGGCTACTTCCCAGCAATAGCTGGGCGTAGCCGAATGGGACGCCTCCCGCGCACATGCGCAGTGTGACGTCTCCGCCGCTCCGGCCAATCACAGCGCCGGAGAGGCGCTGTGATTGGCTGGTGCGGCGATACCCGGAAGTAACATTCCGGCTATCGCCGCAGAGATGGCTGCGGCTCAAGACAGGGACATGGACGGCTTCGGGGGCCCCGATCTAAGGTAAGTGGTACATAATGAGCTAGTATGCTAGTCATACTAGCTCATTATGCCTTTCTCTTGCAGGTGTTGTAAAAAAAAAAAAACGGAGTAGTGGGTTTACAACCACTTTAAACAAGTCAAAATCTTGCCAAGATCAGGAGTACGCAAGCTTTTATTTTATAGGAACCCGTCTCATGATTTGGTGTCACTTACCTGAAAGCTGCATTTTCCAATGTGCACTTACAAATGTAGACTAAAAAAATAAGTGCATACCTAACCATTTTTTCTTCAGAAAAATATAAGATTAGCATTAGATTTTCCCTATGTAACTGTGGCGACTATTGGCAGAAGATGTTTGTCACAATATCAGTTAATGACTAGAAAAGGTGAAGAGAACTTTAATGTGATTCCCCATTTATTGATGATGTTTCTCCTCTGGGTGAAGATGACCTGGATATTCCTCTCTCTGTGTTTTCAGAGCCAGATCCACTTTGACTGTGCTGATCCACTAAAGTGGCACTGGATGCAGGTGGGGATTTTGTTTTTTCCTTAAAGTCTGTAATAATCACAGTTAGGTCCCCCACAGTGACCTCCAAATGCTGTGCACTACTTCTATCCACATTTTTCAACCGGGGCCTAGAGTAGACACAAGAAATGTAGCATTTTCATTAATAGACAGAAGGCAGTCGGAAAGGTTGGTTTGATTAAAATATTTGTCCAAATCTTTACATAGCAAAAAAGTTTAAAAAAATGGCCCTTGGTTCAGGAAAGAAAACAGCTAAATAATGTCCCCAGGCTAGTCTTAGTTGTGCCAGTTAATGCACCTCAAAGTATACTTACATTAACATGGTACAACTGAAATTTGACCGTACACTCTTCCTATACGACTCCAGCGATGCTTCTGAATAACGTAGGAGTTCTGGGAGTGGTTTAAAAGCAATTACAGAATCACCCTACTCAGAACAAAAATACATATTTTTCACTCATTTTAAGAAGAGTAAATCATACCTTGTTTTCTTATTACTGTTCTTTTTAATGGGCGCTTCTTTTTCACTCTTTTCCTTCTCAATTTTATCTTTCTTTTCTTTCTTGGTCTGCATGGGTGGTACAAACTGCTGTGTTACTTGCTGTGACACCAGCTGGGAAACAGGTCGAGGTTTTCTGCATGAAGAAAAATACTAAACATTAACACAGTGTCATTTTTTGATATAGAACAGAGGTTGTATACCTAGTATACCTTTGTGAAAACAAATACCAGGGGTCTCCAAACTTTAAAAAAAAAAAAAGGACTTCAGGGAGTACAACTGAAGCCAGTATGGGTAGAAAATATCCCGGTATCAGTGGGAGTAAACAATGCCCCGTCATTGGTTTTAACAGAAGGAATAGTGCCCCATTGTTAGTTTTAGCAGGAAAAATAGTGCCCTATGGTTGGTATCGATGGGAGAAATAGTGCTCCATCAACAGTAATTAAGAACAAAAGATGATTAGTACAGCCGCACTCCAATCCAACGTAGCTTTATTGTAAAAAGTGGAAACAGGCAATACAAGTCACAGCAACGAACCTAGGACAGCTGACGCGTTTCACACTACACTTCGTGTTTACTCATAGCTGATTTTCACAAAAAGAACCTCTAATACATATATCACTCCTATCCAAACATGTGATCAAAAACAGGTGAACAATACAGAGCAATTAAAGCAATTCAGAACTGCAAAGTAATCAGATCAATGTTAATTGAAACCTGCATTAAAAAAAGTTCATAAGAACCATTGGTTTTGATGCTGGTTCTAAAAGTTGAAAACATGTATACTGGACTAAAATATAATACTAATGATAATGGTGGATAAATGAAAAACACACAACTCAAGCACTACATGTGTGGTGCACACACATATGGTGTGTGCAAAAAGCCATAAAAATATAAAATATATGTGAAATAATTATTGTAAGTGCAAATTAAAGTGTATCCATTATTTCGTGAATGTAAATATAATTTAATGTAATGTGAATGTGTGTATGGCCATACCAATGGCACATATAGTAAATAAATTGAATATTAAGAGTCATCCTGGCTGGCAGAACACAATGATTACTCATAGCGGCTATAGCTGCTGGCAGAATTTCGAATGTAAAAAAATCTGACATGCTGGTTGTACCCAAGGTCGATTGATGGATCAATTTGGGTACAATCAGCCTGCCCATACATAGATCAAAAGTCAAAAACAACAGCAAAGTCCTTGAGCGCTAAAAGCTGTAAGTCATATGTCAAGGTTAACCACTTAAGCCCCAGACCATTTTGGCTGGTTAAAGACCAGGCCCCTTTTTGCGATTCGGCACTGCGTCGCTTTAACTGACAATTGCGCGGTCGTGCGACGTGGCTCCCAAACAATATTGACGTCTTTTTTTCCCCCACAAATAGAGCTTTCTTTTGGTGGTATTTGATCACCTCTGCGGTTTTTATTTTTACAAACAAAAATAGAGCGACAATTTTGAAAAAAATTCTATGTTTTTGACTTTTTGCTATAATAAATATACCCCAAAAATATATAAAAAAAAAAAAAAAAATAGGATTTTTGTACTCACCGTAAAATCCGTTTCTCTGACGTCCATGGACTGACACAGCACTCATACTGATTATGTGTGGGTATATGTCCCTGCTTGCAGGAGAAGATCTAGGCAGAATGTTAGATGTTAAAACATTCTAGAACAAACCAGAGCTGAACAGCCCCGCCCAGGGGGATGGTCCCTCTGGACATTACCCTCCCACCTGCAGCTACAAGCCTCAGTTCGTAACAAAGCAGTACAAACCTTAAAAGAAACAGTGGGTGCTGTGTCAGTCCATGGACGTCAGAGAAACAGATTTTACGGTGAGTACAAAAATCATATTTTCTCTCATCGTCCATGGACTGACACAGCTCTCATATTGATTACGTGTGGGACGTCCCAAAGCAGTATAAGAAAAGGGTGGGAGCAAAATAGTAAAAGGAACAACCAAAACTTCACTCCAAAGCAGCAGAGCTCCTCAACGGAGGAGTTGCAACATTAAACAGCAGCCTGCAACACTTTGCGGCCAAAGGAAGCATCCGAAGATGCAGCCACATCAACCTTGTAAAATTTTGAAAAGGTATGAACGGACGACCAGGTTGCCGCCTTACACACTTGTGCAACCGACGCTTGATGTCGGAAAGCCCAGGAAGCACCGATTGCCCTGGTGGAATGCGTCGTAACCGGGAAGGGAGGTGCCCTCCCCTTAATGGCATAGGCCTGTATAACAGTCTGTCTGATCCACCTAGAAATGGTGGCAGACGACACCGCTTGGCCCTGTTTCGGGCCAGAGACAGACACAAAACAAACAGTGAGTCAGACTTCCGAATAGAAGCAGTAGCCGCCAGGTACACCTATAAGGCATGCACCACATCCAAATTGTGAAGCACAACCTCTCTAGGATGCGATGGATGAGGGCACAAGGACGGAAGGACAATGTCCTCATTAAGGTGAAAAGCCGAAACCACCTTAGGAAGGAAAGACGTCGCAATACCGCCTTATCCTTATGGAGGACCGGGTAAGGCGACTTGCGTGACAGAGTCGCCAACTCAGACACTCGTCTAACAGAAGTGATGGCCACTAAGAAAGCCACCTTCTGGGACAAAGTTAAAAAAATAGGATTTTTATAACAGCTTACCTGTAAAATCCTTTTCTTGGAGTACACCACGGGACACAGAGCTAGTCATTACATAATGGGTTAAGGGTCACCAGCGGTGATTGGACACTGGCACAACCAATGGAAGACAGTTCCCCTCCATATAACCCCTCCCATCAGGGAAGTACCTCAGTTTTGTAGCAAAGCAGTAAGGTTCCCATAAGAAGGGGGGGACCTCTGTGTCCCGTGGTGTACTCCAAGAAAAGGATTTTACAGGTAAGCTGTTATAAAAATCCTATTTTCTTTATCGTACACCACGGGACACAGAGCTAGTCATTACATAATGGGACGTCCCAGAGCAATGCTCATATGAAGGGGGGGAGACACAGATCAAAACAGGCCGCTTGCGGACCAGAAGCCCTATACTGCTGCCTGCAGCACACTTCGCCCAAAGGCGGAATCCTCATGTCCTTTCCCATCTATTTGATAGAATTTGGAAAATGTATGGACTGAAGACCAAGTTGCAGCTTTACAGATCTGAGCCATCGAAGCCTGGTGGTGCACTGCCCATGAAGCACCTATCGCCCTGGTAGAGTGCGCCTTAACAGGAAAAGGAGGAGTCCTGTTCTTTAAACCATAAGCTTGAATAATTACTTGTCTAATCCACCTGGAAATGGTGGATCTTGATACCGCTTGGCCCTTCTTGGGCCCATCTGGTAAAATAAACAAAACATCTGTTTTACGTATCTGAGCGGTTGCTTGCAGATACACCTTTACCGCTCTCCCTAGATCTAGAGAGTGTAATAATTTTTCCCCCGCCGTCCGCGGGTTTGGAAAAAAGGAAGGCAGAACAATGTCTTGATTCAAGTGAAAAGCCGACACCACCTTAGGTAGAAAAGCCGGATGGGGTCGTAGTACGATTTTGTCCTTGTGACAAATTAGACAAGGCTCTTTACAAGAAAGAGCTGCTAGCTCTGATACTCTCCTAGCAGAAGCTATAGCAATCAGAAAAGCCAACTTCCTACTTAATATAATTAAAGGAATATGGCGAATAGGTTCAAAAGGTTGCTTTTGCAACACTGACAATACCAAATTCAAATCCCATGGACACAAGGGAGTCCTAACTGGAGGATTTATCCTCAGTACCCCCTTAATGAATGTCCGAACTAGGGAGTGAGATGCCAATGGTCTCTGAAAGAAGACTGATAGAGCCGATATTTGCCCTTTGATGGTGCTAAGGGCTAAATTCATATCCACTCCTAACTGGCAAAAAGCAAGAATCCTGCTTATTTCATATTTCTGAGGATTCCAACTTCTGGATTCACACCAGGAAACGTATGCTCCCCAGACTCTCTGATAGATGAGTCTGGAGGCTGGCTTTCTAGCATTAATGAGCGTAGAAAGAGCCAGACCAGAGACCCCTCTCTTTTTAAAAATGTGGGTCTCAGCAGCCAGGCCGTCAACTTTAGCCTTTGTAAGGAAGGGTGGAATACTGGACCCTGTGACAGCAGGTCGTGTCGGAGTGGAAACTTCCAGGGCCTTCCTATCGCCGTTTTTACAATCTCGGCATACCAAGGCCTCCTGGGCCAGTTTGGGGCCACTAGGATTACTGGTATTCCCTCCTCCTTGATCCTGCGAAGCAGTCTTTGTAGAAGAGGGATCGGAGGGAATGCCTAGATCAGTGAGAACTGATTCCATGGAGTTATTAGAGCGTCTGTATTATTAGAGCGTCTGTCCCGTAGGCTAGAGGATCCCTCGTTCTGGACACAAAGTTGTCCAATTTCTTGTTGAACCTGGCAGCTAGCAGGTCTACATCTGGGTTTCCCCATCTCAGACATATGGCCTGAAAGATCTCGGGGTGAAGAGACCACTCCCTGGTAGCAGCTGCTGACGACTCAGGTAGTCTGCTTGCCAATTTTCCATCCCTGGAATGAAGATTGCAGAAAGGCAAGGTACATGCTCTTCTGCCCATGCCAGGATCCGGTTCACCTCTCTTTGGGCTGCCCGACTGCGGGTGCCTCCTTGGTGATTGATGTAAGCTACTGCAGTAGCATTGTCGGATTGAACCCGAACTGGGTAGCCCTGTAACCTGTATGTCCAGGTTTTGAGGGCTAGATATACCGCCCGGATCTCTAGCACATTGATGGGCAGGATCCCCTGAGTCTTGGCCCAGGTTCCCTGGGTAGAAGCCTCCTCGAATACTGCACCCCAGTCCGATAGGCTGGTATTCCTAGATACCACCTTCCAGGCCACTGGGAGGAAGGACTTTCCCTTCCGTAAATTCCTGGCTTCTAGCCACCAATCGAAGTTGTGGCGTACTTGTGAGGACAGGCGCATGGGTATATCCAGAGCTTGGCTCTTCCTGTTCCAGGAAGCTAAAATATTGCCTTGAAGTAGTCTCGAATGAAACTGGGCGTAAGGGACCGCCTCGAAGGAGGCTACCATCTTTCCCAATAGTCTCATGCAAAGGCGAATAGACGGCCTCTTGTTTGCTTTGACCTTGTGGATCAGGTCTTTCAGAGACTGTATCTTCGGTTCTGGCAGGTATACCTCGTTTTGGGCTGTATCTATGATCATGCCCAGGTACCCTATCCTTCTTTGGGCCTGGAGAGAGGATTTTTGTAAATTTATAATCCATCCTAAATGCTCCAGGTATCCTACTGTAGTGTGTACAGCGTGACCCAATCCGTCCTTTGACTGATCTATTACTAGTAGATCGTCCAGATAGGCTGTTACCGCAATGCCCCGTGTTCTTAGGTTACTAACAGAGGAGCTAGCACCTTTGTGAACACTATGGGCGCGGTGGCTACACCAAACGGCAGAGCCACAAATTGAAAGTGGCGATCTTCTACCGCAAACCTTAGGAATCTTTGGTGAGGAAAGGAAAAAGGAAAAACGTACCGCTCAAAAGCTTGAGAATTCACCAAATAGCTGCTTCCGCCCGGTCACTCACACAGGTGCTGGCTCTGCACTGATGCATGGGAGAAAAAGAAACCCTGGACTGCCGCACTCTGTATAGACAGTTATTTATTCCAAAATTTCAGGTAAAAAATCCAAATTCAAAATAAATCCATAAATCCAAAACAACAAATGCAGATGGTGTGCATGCAGGGAAGGGTGGCTAACGCGTTTCACGTCACGAATTGACGCTTACTCATAGCTAGGGTGTGTGGGAATCAATAGAGGTATAAATGAAAAATAAAGTAACTTTACACCAATCAGTACTGAAAGAACACAGCTGACTGGGATAACCTTATGTTTGATTCCGGCACTCCCAAGAAAGGGAGAGGGGGGAAGGGAATAGCACTCTTTTGAAGACCATTCACAAAAATACAAAATTACAAAATGTGTATAAATTATAAACTAAACACTTAATGCTTAAACATAGACACACCAAAGTGTGTCTATATATTATTTAAAAGTGAATGAATATGACAGTGATAAGTATGAATGTCAATTAATTAAGTTCAAAAAATGAACGGAAAAATCTTTTTAAATGAAAAAATAAATGAAAAGTGAAAATGTGAAAATGTTTTTTGGAGATGGTGAGCCATAGATGTAAATATATTCATGTATGTGAAATAATTATTATGTGATATTCGTGTGAATTGAAATAATAATAATAGTAATTTACAAATACTCCAAAAAACCATAATGATGAATTAATTAATAAATAATAAAATTTGAATGCACAAAATGTGCACAATGCGTGCTACTGCCAAACAGACTGTGTGACAATTACATAGGGAAATGTGAAGAATGATACATATGAATAAATAAATGATAAGTGATCATGAAGGAGATATATGTGTGTGTATAAAGTGTGAAGAAATGTCCATATATGAATGTCTATAAATGTGCTATATAACATAATATAATCCACCTTGTAATGGGTCAATGGATATAATACAATATGCCATAGAACAAAATAAACATGAATAAATCAATAAAATTCAAATAAATATCATGTGTGAATATATGCATTTACCGGAGACACATGTCTCTCCTGTATGCACACATGAACCTTGGACTTTCAACTTTAAACATAAACATAAATAAGAAATGTGTAATAAATGAGTATAAGAATGTACAAAGATATGCACGATAATATACAATAAAATCATGCAAGGGGGGTACATGAAAATGTGTGTAAGGAAATTCGGATGTTCAGATCCATATAGGGAAATGGTATTGAACCACACACAATACTATCTAGCAGGATGACCATGCATCTTTGCATAGATGTACCCTCATCTCTGCGGTTTAAGATGTAAACCCAATATTCAAATAATAATAAAATCATGATATTAACCTTAATTGTCAAGGGAATCTGTTAAAATAGTGTGTATGCACATGTCAATCACCGCACTTATCCAAAATCAAAAATTAAATAATATATGAACATATAGAAGTGTGCATGGTGGCCGGGCATGTGCATAGACACTATGGTACCTAAGTACTGGAAGCCGATGCTCATAATCACGGAATGTATTAAGAACGGAATTACTATTAGTCCGAGGACTGATAGTTGATAATACCTCGAAAATTGTCGTCGTGGTGTATGGGCATTTATAAAGAAACAAAAATGTAAAAAATATAAAAAAATATAATATCAAAAATTGAAAAAAATCAAAAGGATATTTTTATCCTATGTAGATATATTACATTAGAATTATGTCCATACAAACACGGCGACAAATGATTGGAGTAATTGGCCATCATTGATTTGAAAAAATCAAAATAAAAAAGGTTTACAAATATGTGTTTACAAATATGTATACAAAGGTAGATGTAAACAGAGGTAGAACAGATACAATGATGCTTGGCCTCACAATGATTGATCTCCAAAAATCCTCTGGAGGACAAGAAACACCAATGATACTCATTAGAAAAAAGGGACAGGACACTGTGCAGACAGGCTCATGTTTCAAGTCTAACGCACCAAAGGACAGGATATGTACTAAATTTGCAAAATTCCAATGCAATAAAGCACATCCTTGCAAATTATGCTATAAATCTCAAAAAAAGGGGTCCTCTGTGCGAAAGTCTTGAAAACAAGTTATGGGAAAAAAAAAAAAAAAAAAAACACAACACTGGTACTCATTACAAAAAAAGGGGACAGGACACTGTGCAAACAGGCTCATGTTTCGAGTTGGAGAAAAAAAAAAAAAAAAAAAAAAAAACACAACACTGGTACTCATTACAAAAAAAGGGGACAGGACACTGTGCAAACAGGCTCATGTTTCGAGTTGGAGAAAAAAAAAAAAAAAAAAAAAAAAACACAACACTGGTAATCATTACAAAAAAAGGGGACAGGACACTGTGCAAACAGGCTCATGTTTCGAGTTGGAAAAAAAAAAAAAAAAAAAAATATATATGCCCAAAGATGTGCATGTGTGGACCATGAAAAGTGCAAAATATGAATGCAATAATGCATAATTTCGCAACTGCAGTTATAAATTATGAAATAAATGACAAAAAAATGTTTTTTGTTCAAATTGTGAAGACAAGCAGTATAAGGAAAAACCAACACTAAATGAGAGGATCATTGTAACAATGAAGCAAGTTATCATGATAACTTATATGCTATCCATATGGGATGCATCTTCACAGATAATTTAATAAAAATGTGATACATCCCATTCATAATTTAACCCTGTGGGGCGTCTAGTGTCTAGTAGGAAGATCCACCGAACTTCTTGTCTGCATAGTGTATTAAATTTGTCCCCACCCCTAACGGGTCTGGTGATCCTTTCCACTCCCTGTATAGTGAGGCTGGAGGTGTTTTTATGATGAACCTCGTTCCAATGTCGTGCTACGTTGGTCATGTGGTCCTTATCAATATCGTAAAGATGATCGTATAACCGATCTTTGAGGCGTCTGGTAGTTCTCCCAATGTATTGTATGGAACACTGTGTACATGTGATGGCATATATGATGTAGCTAGTGTTACAATTGATGAAAGAATCTATCTTATGTATTTTGCCAGTCGACATGGATGTAATGGTGTCACCTTTCTGTATGAATGGACAATAAACACAGTGTGTTCCCCCACATTTAAATGTCCCTTTAAATGATAGCCAGTGTTTCGTGGTGTTCTTACTAGAAAAAAGGCTAGGAGATAGTAGGTTTCCAAGAGATGGTGCTCTTCTGGAAACCGTACGAATGCCCTTCTGTAATATTTTATCATATATGGGGTCATGTGTTAGTATAGGTAAATATTTTATGACTATACGTTTGACATTCTGGAATTCAGCACTATATGGGGTGGAAAACGTGGGGATACCGTTGTCGATATTGTTTTTCTTTTTTTTTTTTTTTTTTTTTTAAAGTGGCGGCCACGGATCGGATCGTTTCCATTCGAAAATGGCGATCGTTCAGGAACCGATTTAGGGATTTTAGATCCAGGATGGGTCTGACATCTCCATTTGGCTTTGGAATCACAAAGAGGTTTGAGTAAAAACCTGAACCTCGCTCTTTTTGGGGTACGTCTGTAACTACCCCTTGAGCCATTAAGTGATTCAAACCTTTGAAGAAGGATTCTCTTTTTTGTGGATCCTTGGAGAGTCTTGAACCTCGGAATTGAGAAGGTGGGATCTCTCGAAATTCCAGTTTGTACCCTGAGGATATTGTGGATACTACCCAATTGTCCTGGATTTCTGACCACCAAGTTGCTCAGAACTGACAAAGCCTTCCTCCCACTCGGCCGAGCGGGGGCGCCCCTTCACTGAGAGGCTTTGGGGGCTTGCTTATTAGCTCTTGCACCCCACGGCTTCTTGTTCTTCTGAGCTTGCCCCTTGGCTTTTGTGGGCGGCTAAAACAGGCCGCCGCCACTGGTTGGAGTCAGATTTCCCGGGAGCTGGGGAGAGAGCGTTTAAAACAAGATCTCTTGTTTTTCTTTCTCTCAGGTAAAAGTCATTTTACCACTTGATCTTCTGTATATATTTTTCTAAATCTTCCCCAAATAGGCGTTCGCCATGGAACGGGAACTTGCCAACAGCTTTTTGCATGGGGTCTCCGCTGACCAATGCTCAAGCCAAAGTACTCTGCGCATCTGTACCAGCTGGAGTGTAAGGCGTGATGCCTATATGATAGAATCTCTCATGGCATCCACTGTGAAGCATAAGGCTTTTAGGCAAATTTTTCCCAATTTCTAGCCTGCTCTGAAGGCAGTTCCTTCAGCCCCTGCTTTACCTGTTGGCTGATGACCTGACCCATACCGACTGCTGCTACTGCAGGTTGGGTAATTGAGCCGGCCAAAAGGAAGGAGGATTTCAACTTCCTCTCAGAAGGATCTTTTAAACCCTTGTACATTATCCACCGGACATGTCAGGTTTTTATTTACCCAAGAAATAGCCGCAACTACCGCAGGCAGGCTCCATTTCTTAAAAAAATTTTTTTTTCCCCCATAGGATAAAGAATGTTAAACCTTTTTGGAGGTGAGAAACGCTTATCTGAATGTTGCCAGTTTGCGTATATTAGATCCTCTAGTAACGGATGAACCGGGAAGGAGCATGCACCTTGCAGGGATCTTAATGACCCTAGGGAGGAGACAGGTAATTCCGTTACCTCCGCAGAGGTTAACTTAAATGCACTGCTATAGCATTGTACCTGTGACCTTAAAATCTGGCTCCTCATCCTCTGCTGATGTAGCCTCCTCCTCCTCATCCTCCTCCCTCAGGTACTTCTGAAGTGAGGTCCAATACTGGAAGAGACCTGCTTCGCTTATTGTTCCTTTTTAGAGGACTTAGCGATTAAGGTAGCAATTTTTTCCTCCAGATTATTTAGGGCAGCTGATAAAGTGTCCTCAGTGACATATACAGGCCCAGGCTCCACTGGGGAAGCCGCCATACCTGACAGAGGTAATGGCTCATCCTGAACAGGTGCATTTAGCAACCCAGGAGAGAAAGGTACCGAGTCAGCACAGTTAGAGCCTCCTCTCAGGCGGTGGTGCTTTCTTATCTCTTTTTGTCCGTATTACTTCCCCTGGAAGGCTTACCGTTTAGACAAAATACAAGGTACCTAAATGCATATACTACCGTGTTCAGTTTAGCAAATACATTAAGTATGCAACTTTTAACACATAACTATGCATAACATGGATGTCTTCTAGGAAGTACCCAATCCAACCACATGGAGTCTTACGTCCCTGTATAGCTGCTGTGTTTCTCTGCCAAGAATAAGAGAACTAACGAGCTTGCTTGCTGCTGCAGTGCTTCTCACACTGACAGTCTTTTAAAATTGGCGCCGTTTCTGTGCCTGCGCGCGCCACGTGCCCGCGCACGCCTTCGCCCCCCCCCCTCCGATAAAGCGCGCTCCCGCGCGCGCGGCCCTTAGCGCTATGGCGGTGGCCATAGTGAGAGAGGACTCTCATCAGCCCTTGTTCCCACTTACCTGCATCTGCAGGTGTCTGGTCGGCCACCGAAAGGAGGATCGGGGTGCCCCAGCAAGCTCAGCAGCGGAGGTGACGAGCAGTGTACTTCGCCGAAGCCGACACTGAACAGAGTGAGGTGAGTATATTCAGCTCTTTACTCCCCCCAGTGGTGGAAAAAAAGAAGACATCCACTTTTTGAAAAAGGTCCCAACCTAGTTATGGACCTTCTAATCTCACCTTATCCACGCCGCAGGTTTTTCTGCTGAAAGATTTCAGACAGATACCAAACTTCACCCTTCACGGTGGGCTATGTGTGCCAACCTTCAGGGATATGGGTTCCTATTTAAAGGATACCTCTCCCCTGGGCCTTGTACAAGACTCTTACCAGGACTTTATAGCGAAATAGCGAAAGTGCTGGATCTTAGAGCCCAGTCCTCCGAAGAGAGACATTACAGGCGACGCCTCATGGATGAGGCCCGGATCCCATCCAGATTCAGCTCATTTGTAGGCGTCTTGGATGGATCCGAAAGCATAGCTCTTTTACCCCCAGAGGGTCTCTTTGGTAGAGCTTTCCTTTAGCACCTCCTAACGCGTCCAACACCTTTCGACACTGGCGAAAAAACTGAGGTACTTCCCTGATGGGAGGGGTTATATGGAGGGGAACTGTCTTCCATTGGTTGTGCCAGTGTCCAATCACCGCTGGTGACCCTTAACCCATTATGTAATGACTAGCTCTGTGTCCCGTGGTGTACGATAAAGAAAGAGGAATATCTCTTATATTTTCAAAAGGAGGTTCCTGAAGAACCGAGATCACTAAGTTCAGATCCCAAGGAGGGAGTGGGGGCTTGGCAGGTGGAACTACATGGCGTACCCCCTGCACAAAAGTGCTAAGGAATGACCTGCTAGGGGTCTTTGAAAGAAAACGGCCAAGGCCGAAATCTGACCCTTAATAGTGCTCAAAGCCAGCCTTTGTGCAACACCATGCTGCAACAACCGCAGGATTCTGGGGACAGAGTAGTGA
Organism: Rana muscosa; assembly: GCA_029206835.1. Classification (NCBI taxonomy): domain Eukaryota; kingdom Metazoa; phylum Chordata; class Amphibia; order Anura; family Ranidae; genus Rana; species Rana muscosa. Next base: position 740,416,184 of record CM055118.1, read on the forward strand.
TAGATCTTCCTAGAAGAAGACTTCCTTGCACCAAGCATGGTCGAAATTACCGAATCCGACAGGCCTCGGTCTTTCAGCACCTGGCTCTCAATAGCCATGCCGTTAAAGCCAGAGACTGTAAAGCAGGATGAAAGATAGGACCTTGAGACAGAAGGTCCTCCCTCAAGGGCAGGCACCAAGGGACATCCGCGATGAGACGTACCAGGTCGGCGTACCAGTGACGCCGAGGATCACCGGTATGCCCTCGGCCGCTACCCTGCGCAGCAGACGAGGAAGCAACTGCAGCGGAGGGTAGACATACATCAAGCGATACTGACCCCACGGGGCCACTAATGCGTCCGCCCAGGGGTCCCTGGACCTGGCCACAAACCGGCACCTTGCGATTCAGTCGAGACGCCATCAGGTCCACATCCGGAGTGCCCCACCGCCGACAAAGGAGATGAAACACCTGCGGATGCAAGGACCACTCCCCCTGGTCCAGGGACTGGCATCTCAGATAGTCCGCCTGCCAGTTTTCTACGCCCGGAATGTAGACGGCCGACACGCTTCTTTCCGCCCACCTTAGGATGTGGGCGACCTCGGACGCCGCAGCCGAGCTCCGAGTGCCCCCCTGATGGTTGACATACGCCAAGGCCATGGCGTTGTCCGACTGGATTCTGACCAAGCGGCCCTGTAGCCTCTTCGACCATGCGGAGAGACAGTCTGATCGCCCGCAATTCCAGGACGTTGATTGGGAGACGAGATTCGTCTGGAGTCCAGAGCCCTTGAGCTGACAGGACTCCCCACACTCCTCCCCAGCCAGTCAGGCTGGCGTCCGTCGTGATCACCGTCCAGTGGATGGGGAGGAACCACTTCCCAGCCCGAAGAGCCGGGGATCTCAGCCACCACGTCAGGGATGCCTTGACAGAGTGACTCACCTGGATCTGAAGATCCAATGACAATCGGGACTTGTCCCAAACAGACAGAATTCCCTTCTGCAATGCTCAAGTGTGTGATTGAGCATATGGAACCGCCTCGAAGGAGGCCACCATTAGTCCCAGGACTCTCATGCAGAAGCGAATGGACGACCATTTTCAGGACGTCAGAACCTGCACTGCCGACTGAAGTGTCAGTAACTTCTCTGAGGGTAGAAACACCTTCGCTGCCGAAGTGTCCAGGATCAGACCCAGATACTCCAAGCGTTGAGTCGGGACTAGAGCCGACTTCTGCGTGTTCAGAAGCCATCCGAAGTCCCGGAGGTTCTGACTGACTATTGTCACATTTTCCTCCAATTCTGAGCCATTTTCTGCTCTGAGTAGGAGATCGTCTAGATAGCCCACGATAACAATTCCTCGCTGTCTCAGCAAAGCTAGAACCGGGGCAAGCACTTTGGTGAAAATCCATGGTGCTGATGCTAGGCCGAAGTGAAGAGCCACGAACTGATAGTGGACTTCGCCTATGGCAAAGCGCAGAAACCTCTGGTGGCTTGCGCAGATTGGGCCGTGCAAGTATGCGTCCTTGATATCCCAGGACGCCAAAAAATCCCCTTGGTGGAGTGTAGATCACCGTGCGATTGGATTCCATCCAGAATTTTAATACCCTCACATAGGCATTCAGGGCCTTGAGGTCCAGGATTGGCCGGACCCCGTCCTTCTTTGGGACAACAAACAGGTTTGAGTAAAACCCCTGAAACCTCTCTTGTGACGAAGCGGCACAATTACTCCGCACCTGAGCAAATCCTGTACGGCCCTCAAGAGGGCCGCCCGGCGGGCAGGAAGGAGAGGGAGGTTTGAAGGGAAAAAACTGTTTGGGGGCCACGAGCAGAAACTCTATCCTGTATCCCGAGGTGACCACCTCGCACACCCACCGGTCGGAGATCCGGGAGGTCCACCGCACCGAGAACCTGTGAAGACGTCCCCCCACCCCAGAGTCGGGCAGGGGCAAGACTTCATGCGGTGGTGGGTTTGGGAGCTTGCTTGGTAGGCTTACGCACCCAGGGACGTCTTTGTCCCCCAGCCGCACTCTTTTCAGTCTGGGCGGGCTTACCCGTAGAATCTGACTGACGAAAAAACGTATTCGCCGGAAAGGAAGGGCCCGGCCTGCGGTGGGGCTCCTTTCCCTTAATAGACTGGGGAAGGAAGGTGCTCTTACCTCCTGTGACATTTTTTTAACATGTTTAACATGTTTTATTGAAAGACAAAACAGGATTACAGTAACACATGCAGAAGAAATTGCAATCAGACAGTTACAGCAGACTTAATAAGGTTAAGCAATATACCCGAGTTATTTTTTTTTTTGGGGGGGGGGCAAAAGAAAAAGGCAGGCATGTTCGAATGTATAACCATGTGAGCCCTCTGGTGATCTACCTCAACCATTAGCATCAATCCAACCCGACCAAATCTTATCAAACTTCGCTGGGCACTGTCTGCTCTCATAAGCAAGTCTGTAAAGGGGCAGCACTGAGTTGACAGTAGTAGTCCAGGATTCCAGTCTAGGCGGGTCCCCCGACTTCCATTTGAGAAGAATTTCACGTCTAGCATAGAACAGGGAGAAAGTCAGGAAAAGTTTGGTGTATCTGTCCCCTAGATTTTCGTCCAAGTGGCTCAGGAGAAGGGTCAGGGGGTCTAAGGGGACCTTGAGGCCGGAAACCGCGCTCAAAGTGTCCACCACCTGTGTCCAGAAAGGTTGGATCTCCTGGCATGACCAAACCATGCGCCAGAAGGAGCCAACCTCCCGCCTACACCTAGGGCAAAGGGGGTCCCTATCCGGAAACACTCTGGCCAACCGTAGCGGGGTGAAGTAGGCCCTGTGCAAAAACTTGAGCTGTATAAATCTGTCTCTAGCCGCTATTAGGGTCGGTATATACGTGGACACACAGTCCTCCCAGCTCTCGTCATCAAGATCGGGCAAGTCAGCCCGCCACTTCAGAAGGATCTTGGTCAGCTTGGTGTCGTAGGCTACCGTCAGGTAGAGGTACAGGGAGGAGAGGGGCTGTCCCATCGCACTGGAAGTCAGGAGACGCTCAGCGGAGTCCGACTCCATCGTTAGTACGTCCGGGAATTGGGCAGCGAATGCATGCTTCAGCTGCAAAAAACGGAATGACCATCTCGCCGGGAGCGAATACCGGGCCCTCATGTCTTGGAAGCTCATAAGTTTGCCCTCCCTGACTATGTGTTTCAGGGTCGTTATTCCTTTCCCAGCCCACACCGAGGGATCTGGTAGGGAGTGGAAGTGGGGGAGGGTAGAGTTGCCCCAAAGGGGCGTATGCAGGGAAACATGAGAGGGTTTTGCGTAAATGACTCTGGCTTCGCGCCAGGCTCTAATCGTGGTCTTTATGGGGGTAGTAACAGAGGGGGCGGCCCGTTCACCTCTAAATGCAAGATTGCTAAGAGCGGCATACGACCCGAGTACAGCAGCCTCCAACGTAACCGCCGGATTCAGTCTGGGCTGGGAGAACCACCAACGGACAGTGACCAAAACGGCTGCCCAGTAATAAATTTGAAAGTTGGGAAGCGCCAAACCACCACCAGAAAGGGGGAGATGGAGTGTTCGCCTCACCACCCTGGGAGTCCTCTCGGCCCAGATGAAAGTCCCCAACTGTCCCTCCAGCTTCCGGAAAAATGTCTTGGGGATGTGGACGGGGGTGTTCCTGAAAAAGTACAGGAACTTGGGAAGTAGCACCATTTTGAGGAGATTAACCCGACCCACAGGAGTCAGGGGAAGGGAGCGCCATGCCGCACATTTGATGGTGACCTGCTGCATAAGAGGATGGATATTACGGGCCATATACTTCCCCAAGTCCGCTGTGACCTTTATCCCCAAATATTTAATTTCCGCCACCCAATTAAGTCGTGTCTGGGAGTTGGACATGATGGGGGAAAGATGGAGCGAGAACAGTTCAGATTTGTCCCAATTGATGCATAGCCCCGAAAAAACACTAAATCGGTCAAATTGGGCCAAGACTCTATCAAGGGAAGCAGAAGAGTCTGCCAAGTATAGCAAGGCGTCATCTGCGCAAAGGGAGATTTTTTCGTGGAGAGTCCCAACCCGTATACCTCTTATCTCAGCATCCGCCCTGATAAGGGCAGCCAGGGCGAACAGGCCCGGAGATAGGGGACAGCGGGAACGGTTCCGAGAGACACGCATTGGTGTATACCCTGGCCTGGGGAGCCGCATATAGTAGTTTCACCAATGAGATAAAGTTGTTACCAAAACCAAATTTAGAAAGAACCGCCCACAAGTACCTCCACTCAACAGAGTCGAAGGCCTTCTCGGCGTCCAGAGAGGCCACGAGACTCTGCCCCACCCCATCCGCCCTGGCTATGTGGGTAAATAATCTTCTGAGATTTATGTCCGTGCCCCTACCCGGCATGAATCCCGTTTGATCGGGGTGCACTAGTGCCATGATGACCGTATTCAATCTATTTGCCAGAACCTTGTCCAGTAATTTAGCGTTGACATTCAACAGCGAGATTGGCCTATAGGAGGGGCACAAAGAAGGGTCTTTACCTGGCTTCGGGATAACAATGATGACCACATCACTCATGAAGTGCGGAAGTGAATGCAGTTGTTCAGCAGCTGTCAGCATTGTAAGAAGCCTAGGGGCCAGGGTATTGTTTGTAGAGCTCTACAGGAATCCCGTCCAGGCCAGGTGTCTTGCCCGGTTGCATAGATTTAAGAGCTTTAAGTATCTCGTCCAGGGAGATAGGCCTGTCCAGGCCATCCCTGTATTTGTCAGTCAGGACAGGAACGTCAACCTCGTCAAGGTAGCCAACCAGTTCATCATCCCTGAACGTCACTTTGGAAGTGTAGAGCGACTGGTAATAGGCGACAAAACATTTATGGGTCTCTTCAGAGGTGTAAAGGAGATCACCATTAGGTCCTAGGATGTGGGGAACGCTGAACCCACCCGAGTGCTCCCTGGTAAGCCAAGCAAGGAGCCTACCAGATCTCTCACCCTGTTCGAATATACGATGGATTGAGCGAGAAGTCTCTTCTGAGTCAGGGACGTCCGGATGGAGAGAGCCTCTCTGGTCATAGTCTGAAGTCTGATGTAGTCTTGGGGGTCACGCGTTCGAATGAAAAGCGCCTCCTGGGTACTAGCTGCCGATTCGGCGTCAACCAGAGCAGACCGTCTGTCCCTCCTAATCCTAGCTATGATGGCCTGATACTGACCCCTCGTAAATGCCTTGAAGGCGCCCCACACCTCCATGGGCGAGGAAGAGTCCGGGTTAACTGCCCAAAACTCCCTCGCCCCGGAGAACCGGGAGTCCACGTACTGATCTGAGATCCAAAACCGCGATAGCCGCCACAGCCTGCTTGAGGACCCCGGGTTACCCACACACACCAACAGTGGAGCATGGTCAGAAATACCTCTAGGCAGTATCCTAACGTCCCTGACTTTGGACAGGGTCGATTGACCAGCGAAGGCCAAATCAATTTGGGAGAAGGAACCGTGTGAAGCAGAATGGCAGGTGTGGCCCGCGCCCGAGGGTGTCGCCACCTCCAGACGTCTGTCAAGCCATAGGTTGCCGCCCAGGTTGACAACCCAGGGCTGAGGGGACCCGCACCCGCCAGTCTGTCAACACCTGGATCAGGGGCCATATTGAAATCCCCCAGCAGCATCATGTGGTCTGCGGCAAAATCAGCCAAGATAGCCGTTATTTTTAGAGGTCGACCGATATGGGTTTTTCTCTGGCCGATGCCGATATTTAGAAATTGAGGCGGCCGATGGCCGATTTTTGTGGCCGATATTTTAGGCCGATTTAAAAAAAAAAAAAAAAGAAAAAAAAAAACTCACCCACTCAACTCCTTGCTTACTCCTGTCACTCTAGCACACCCTTGATGTCCTCAGTACAGATGGCACTAGTTGGACCTGGCAGGTGGCACTGGTTTGGAACTGACAGATGGCACTGGCAGGTGGCACTGGTTTGGAACTGTCAGATGGCACTGGTTTGGAACTGACAGATGGCACTGGCAGGTGGCACTGGTTTGGAACTGTCAGATGGCACTGGTTTGGAACTGACAGATGGCACTGGTTGGCATTGGCAGGTGGCACTGGTTTGGAACTGACAGATGGCACTATTGGCACTGGCAGGTGGCACTGGTTTGGAACTGTCAGATGGCATTGGCACTAGCAGGTGGCACTGGTTTGGAACTGACAGATGGCACTAGTTTGGGACAGATGGCACTGGCAATTGGCTATGGCTGGCAGGGGCGGGTGGCAGGGGCGGGTGGCACTGGCTGGCAGGGGCGGGTGGCAGTGGTGGGTGGCACTGAGAGATGGCACTGATTGGCGGTGACACTGGCAGGTTTCACACTAAGCCGAGTGTAACTGTAACCAGTGCTGGGACAAGGTCATCCAGTGCCCAGGGCAAAGTGCGCCCCCTCGGGTTTCACACTGGTGCGCTTTGGTTTGACCACAGTGCGATTGTATGTGTGATTTACTTGCAGTTGTAGGTGTGCTTCTGATGAATTCTAGTGGACTGTGTGTTTTCTGATTGCGCATCAAAGATGCAGCACGCAAGACTGTAATTTGCTTTCGTGAAAACAGACAGTCTAATAGAATTGAATGGGAGCGCACCTAAAACTCTGGGTAAACTGAATATACAAATCGCACTGTGGCCAGACCACAGCACACCAGTGTGAACCTACTATTAGCCCCCCGTTCTCATTGACTGTGGCTTTGAAATTGTGCGACTTAACCTGAAATCGCACAATTTCAGAGCTGCATCTCAGTGCGACTTTGGGTTGTGACTTTGAAGACATCTGTGTGGCTATTGAAGTCACACCCTAAATAGCAAAAGTAGTGCATGTACTACTTTTTCAAATTTATGCGGCAACTCAAAGTCAGTGTCGCATTGATTTGAACAGTGCCTTGCCGGCAATAGGATGTGACTTGTCAAATTGCTACAATGTGAAGGGGGGGGGGGGAGGTTAAGATATTATAAAAGAGAGAATGGTGAGGAGGTTGGGGTGGTAAATGTATGTGCTAATGTCTTTATTAGTGACAAAATGCAGGGAATGTGCTAGGCTGCATGGTGGGGACAGGACAACTATGAGAGCTAAAAGCAAACTGGGATGGAAAGGGTGTAAGATGTGTGTGTGTGGAACTCTGAGCTGAGACAGGACAGGAGGCAGCATAAGTGTAGTGAAGATTTATGGAGAGGACAGCAGATAAGATATGGGAAAAATGAACTAGGCAGGGGAGCGGGGATTGGTGCTGACTTACTGTGTGATCATGCAGCAAGGCAGAGAGATAAGTGCAGACAGGAGGAGCTGCCAGACTGACCAGAGTAAAAGTAACAAGGAAGTGAAGTGATCTGCTACACCGCCCCGCCCCCTCCCCCCTACTCCCGACATCAAGCTGACAGCTTCTCTCTCCCTCCTCTCTGTTCACACACTCAGCGTGGCACTTGATGCTGCCAGAGCTGCTGAGTGTGGAGAAGAAAGGACAGGAGGGACGGCCAGTGTAAAATATCGGCCTAATTTTGATGATAATCGGCCCGATGCCGATTTATCAAAAATGGCCAAATATCGGCCGATATATCGGCCAGCCGATATATCGGTCGACCTCTAGTTATTTTATTCAACAGCGTCAGCGAAGCCGGGGGAGGCAGGTATAAGCCCACAATAGACCAAGTCTGAGATATGATTCTGGCATGAAGAATGACATAACGGCCGTCCGGGTCCAGCGCCAGGTCAAGAAGCTTAAACGGCAATGATTTATTAACCAGGATGCTCACCCCTCTAGCAAAGGTAGAGTAGGTAGCATGGTAGTGGCTGCCCACCCACGGTTTGAGAGCTAGGGTTCTACTACCCACCAGGTGGGTCTCTTGAAGAATACATATGTGGGGACTATGTGATTTTATGAATTGAAACACCAGTGATCTCTTGACTGGAGAGTTGAGGCCCCTGGTGTTCCAAGACAGAATATTAAGAGCCGACATGGTGGCCAAATTTTAAGGGAAAAATAGGATTTTTTGTACACACCGTAAAATCCTTTTCTCTGACATCCATGGACTGACATGGTGTCTCTTTACACTTTACACGTGGGTTATGTCCCTGCTTGCAGGAGAAGACCTAGGCAGAATGTGAAATGTTATACATACATTCTAAAAGCCAGAGCTGAACAGCCCCACCCAGGGGGCGGTCCCTCCGGACATAACCCTCCCACTACAGTCAGCAGACTTCAGTTCGTAACAAAGCAGTACAAACTTAAAAAGGAAGGGTGGGTGCCGTGTCAGTCCATGGATGTCAGAGAAAAGGATTTTACAGTGAGTACAAAAAATCCTATTTTCTCTTACCATCCATGAACTGACACGGTGTCTCTTTACACTTTACACGTGGGATGTCCCAAAGCAGTGTCAAGAGGGATGGGAGCAGTATAAATGGAAAAACCAAAACTTCACTCCAATAAGGCAGAGCTCCTCAACGGAAGAGTCGCAACTTTAAACAGCGGCCTGCAGCACCCTGCGGCCGAAGGAAGCATCCGAAGATGCAGCCACATTAACCTTATAAAACGTAAAAGGCATGAACATACGACCAGGTCGCCGCCTTGCACACTTGTGCAACCGACGCTTGATGTCGGGAAACCCAGGAAGCACCAATTGCCCTGGTGGAATGCGCCGTAACCGGAAAGGAAGGCGCCCGCCCTTTGAGAGCATAGGCTTGAATGACGGTTTGTCTGATTCCCCTAAAAATGATGGCAGACGAAACCGCTTGGCCCTGTCATGGACCAGAGACCGTCACAAACAGTGAGTCCGACTTCCGAATAGAAGCAGTAGCAGACAGGTACACCCGTAAGGCTCGTACCACCTCCAATATGTGCAGCGCAAACTCTCTGGGATGCGATGGGTGAGGACACAAGGACGGGAGGGCAATGTCCTCATGTAGGTGAAAGGTCGACACCACCTTTGGCAAAAAAGGAAGGTCGCGGATGCAACGCCGCCTTATCCTTATGGATGACTAAATATGGCGACTTGCAGGACAAAGCCGCCAACTCAGACACTCGTCAAACAGAAGTGATTGCCACTAAAAAGGCCACCTTCTGAGACAAGACAAGACAAGAGGGGAATATCCCGGATATTCCCAAAAGGAGGTTCCTGGAGGACCGAGAGCACCAAATTCAGATCCCACGGTGGGAGAGGAGGCTTGACAGGAGGGAGCACATGGCGAACCCCCAACACAAGGTGCTAACCAAGAAAATGACCCGCTAGAGGTCGCTGAAAGAAGACGGCCAAGGCCGAAATCTGATCCTTGATGGTACTCAAAGCAAGCTTTTGGGTCCCTCCACACTGCAGAGGACGCAGGATTCTGGGGACGGAATACGTCCGAGGACGCCAGTCCAGCGCTTCGCACATGGCAATATAAGCTTTCCAGGCACGGTGATAGATCTGCTTGAAGGAAGACTTCCGTGTCCTTAACATGGTCAAAATGACCGAGTCCGAGAGACCTTGGTCCCTCAACACCTGGCTTTTAACAGCCCTGCCGTTAAAGCCAGAGACTGTAAGCCGGATGAAACATAGGACCTTGAGACTGAAGGTCCTTCCTCATCGGCAACCGCCAGGGAACGTCCGCGACAAGACGTACCAGATCAGCGTACCAGTGACGCTGAGGCCAATCCGGAACAATTAGGATCACCGGAGTTTATATCAGGCGATAAAGACCCTATGGGGCCACCAACGCATCTGAGGCATCGCCCAAGGATCCCTGGATCTGGCCACAACCTCGACCCTTGCGATCGAGTCGAGAGGCCAACAGGTCCACATCCGGCGTGCCCCACCGTCGGCAAAGGAGTTGAAATAAGCAAGGACCACTCTTCTTGGTCCGGCATCTGGCGACTCAGATAGTCCACCCCCAGAATGTAAATGGCCTACAGAGCCGGCACGTTTCTTCCGGCCCACTTCAGGATACGGACTACCTCGGAAGCCGCAGCTGAGCTCCGAGTCCCCCCTAGATGGTTTACATACGCCATCGCCGTGGCGTTGTCCGACTGGATCCTGATGGAGCAACCCCGTACTCTCTCCGACCTGAGGAGAGACACAGTCTGATGGCCCGTATTTCCAGAACAATGATTGGTAAACAGGCTCGTCCGGAGTCCAAGACCTTGAGCCGACAGGACTCCCCAGACTCCACCCCAGCCCGTCAGGCTGGTGTCCGTCGTGAGTACCTCCCATTGGATGGGAGGGGAACGACTTTCCGGACCGAAGAGCCGAGGATCTCAACCACCATGTCAGGGACGCCCTGACCAGGTGAATCACCTGGATCTGAAGATCCAAGGACGACGGGGATTTGTCCCAGGTGGACAAGATCTCCTTCTGCAATGCCCTGGTGTGTGATTGGGCATACGGAACGGTCGCAAAGGAGGCCACCACGAGTCCCGGGACTCTCATGCAAAAAACGGATTGACAACCATTTTCGGGATGTCAGCACCCGCACCGCAGACTGAAGTGTCAGCAACTTCTCCAAAAGGTAGGATACCTTTTCCTCCAAGGAGTCCAGAATCAGAACTAGATACTCCAGACACTGAGTCGGGACCAGGACTGACTCCTGAATGTTCAGGAACCACCCGAAGTCCCTGAGGGTCTAATTGACGATAGTCACCTTTCTTCTAAGTCTGAGCCACTTTCTGCTCTTAGCAGAAGATCGTCCAGATAGCCCATGACAGCAATACCTTGCTGTAACAGAAGGCTAGAACCGGAACAAGCACCTTGGTGAACACCCTTGGTGCCGAGGCTAGGCCGAAAGGAAGAGCCACAATCGATAGTGGACTTCGCTGATCGCAAAGCGCAGAAACTTCTGGTGACTTGCGCAGATCGGATGCAAGTAGGCGTCCTTGAAGTCCAAGGACGCCAGAAGAAAATCCCTCAGGTGGAGTGTAGCGATCACTGTGCGAATGGATTCCATGCGGAATTTCTGAACCTTCTCGAAGGCATTCAGGGCCTTGAGGTCCAGGATAGGTCGAACCACGTCCTATTTTTGGGACGACAAAAAGATTCGAATAGAATCCCTGAAAACTCTCCTGTGACGGAACCGGCACAATCACTCCGGACCTGACCATATCCTGTACAGCCCCCAAGAGGGCTGCCCGACAGGTAGGAAGGAGAGGAAGATTAGAGGGAAAGAATCTGTCTGGGGGCCAGGATCGAAATACTATCCTGTATCCTGAGGTGACCACCTCGCACACCCACCGGTCGGAGATCCGGGAGGTCCACCGATCCGTGAACCTGCGAAGTCGTCCCCCCACCCCAGAGACGGGCAGGGGCAAGACTTCACGCAGAGGCGGGCTTGGGAGACGGCTTGTTTGGCTTACGCACCCAGAGGCGCTTGTGCCCACCAGCCGCACTGTTGTCAGTCTGGGATGGCTTACCCGTGGACTCTGATAGACGAAAAAAAAAACCTTTTTTGCTGGAAAGGAAGGACCCGGTTTACGGCGGGCCTCCTTACCCTTGATAGTTTGAGGAAGGAGAGTGCTTTTACCTCCCGTTCCATCCTTGATGATGTCATCCAGAGCAGCACCAAAATGTCTACCACCCTTAAATGGTAGATCCGTCAGGAGCTCCTTAGAGGCTAGGTCAGCAGACCAGCATTTCAATCAGATAAGACGACGCAATACCACCGCCGAGACAGAGGCCCTGGATATTAAAGGGGCCGCGTCCAACGTGGCGTCGCACACATATCAGACCTTGCACCATTTGGTGGGCCAGAGCAATAGTGTCTGGAGGAAGGTTATGCTCCTACAGGCCGTATGGCGGATCCCAACAAGGCGAACATGGCTCTACTCACCACTTCTGACCTCCTGTCAGTGGGGTCCTTAAATGCAGGAGTCCCCTCCATCGGGAGAGTGGTGGCCTTGTTTAAACGGGCGACTGGAGGGTAGACCACTGGGGGAGAAGCCCACTTTTTAAGCAGGGCGTCTTCAAAAGGGGTATCTGAAAGACAAACGCCGCGGGACCATGAAAGTCTTCTGCGGCTTTTCCCAGACCTGGTCAATGAGCTGGTCAAAGAAAGGTACATATGGAAAAACCTTTTTAGAAGGCTTGGCCTTAAAAGAACCAAAGGAGACTGCCTCCGCCTGAGGTTCTGCAGCCGCAGCATTCAGCTTGAGAGTGTCCCTCACAGCATCAATGAGATCACTAACAAGCGCCCTGTCATTTACTGACTCAGAACTGGAGTCTTCCTCTCAAGGAATGTCCTGTTCAAAACCATCCAAATATTCAGAGCTAGGGTCCTGAGCAGCACTAGCTAGGCCCATATCTGAATCAGAGCACTCCCCTTGTGGAGATAAAGTGGGGAGAGGGCGATTTTTTGCTCCCTTGTGCTCGCACACCGCTTCCATCCTGGTCAGAAATGATTCCAGGACTGCCGACAACTGGTCCATAGGGACCGCAGGTGCTGGAGCACAGCCTGCTGCCTCTGGCATGTGAGGGGAAGCTGGTGACACTGACTCCATAATGTCCCTCTCTGAGACTCCTCAGAAAAAAAAGTCCACCCACAGGCTGCGCTGACTGAGAAGGGGAAAGCCCAGGACCGCTCGGTTCCGCTGCCCTGTCTCTCTGCGCCGCGCTGCTCAGCGTGAGTGAGCTGAGAGGAGAGAGTGTGAGGAGATTCGCGCCGTTCCCAGCGGTGATAGAGGCCAAACGAGTGTTTAAAAAACGTGCAGCTTCAAGATAATGGCCCCCGCAATGTGCTCCGGCGGACCACGGCAAGATGGCCGCCAATGTAAAAATCAGCACACACACCAAACATGGCGCCGAACGGCGCCCAGGCCCCTCACATTCACAAAAAAAAAAAGCCCCAGCGAATGCAGAGCAGCATGAGCCCCCCCAGGACAGTATGGCCCCCAGGCACCCCACACAGCACAGCGCCAGCAATGGTGAACAGAGAGTGACATTAAAAACACAGGGGGAGACAGGGAAAATCCCCCACACAAGAAACACACAGCATGTACTCACCTGCAGCCAGGAGAGACTACTTACCCGTCCCCTGAGGGACCCACTGGTGTGTTTCTGACAGAACTATCACAGTGCGGTACTGAGTAGCTGACGGCCCGGTCCACCGTGAAAGATACAGCCGGACTGTTCTATCTTGAGAGGACCGCGGAGCTTAAAACCCACCGGCCACCCCTGGAGTCGTGGGGCATGTCGTGAACTGAGTCTCACGCACACAAGGCGAGGATCAGCACGCTCGATGGTCGGACAGGGAAGACTACGAGGTTATCTTGTACCCAGCCGACAGTTGATAGAAGATCTCAAAAATAAAATAAGAAAAAATTCCAAAAGGAATAAAAGTAGGTCAGGAGACTGGCTCCTGAGAGAGCCATGTCTTCTCCTTCTGCTAGGCAGAAAAAAAACTGAAGTCTGCTGACTTTAGTGGGAGGGTTATGTCCGGAGGGACCGCCCCCTGGGTGGGGCTGTTCAGCTCTGGCTTTTAGAATGTATGTATAACATTTCACATTCTGCCTAGGTCTTCTCCTGCAAGCAGGGACATAACCCACGTGTAAAGTGTAAAGAGACACCATGTCAGTCCATGGATGGTAAGAGAAAATAGGATTCAGTAGTGAGAAGCTCAGGCGACCTGGCGGTGAAGTCCGGGGCGGGACAAGGACAGAATCCCGCACCCCAATGAAAAATAAAGCAGTACAGTGTGTTAAATAGTACATAAGCAATAAAACATCTAAACTTAAAACAAATTAACAAAAAACAAAACCAAGAAAGCCCAAAAAGGGCAATAAACCCCCCCCAACCCTGCTCTTTCCCCCAAAACCGGGAAGAGCTTCCATTCCCCAAACCCAACTCAGCACATGGGCTGCAAAAGGGGGGATAAGGCCAAGAGGCGAGCTGGAGCCCACCGGACCTCAACCGGGGGTGTCCCAAGTGAGCACGCCCTCCCTCCTCTGCCGACTCCTCCCTCAGATCAGAAGAAGCAGTGGGGCTGTATGAATTAGATAAGGGTGAGTCAAGGGGTAAAAGTCTCCATGGATCCCACTGCAGGATAAGCGACATCCAACGGGAATACAAAGTTCCTGGGACATGTCGTGGAAGCAGAACAATAAAACATTTTTTTGCTTAATAAAGTTTCACCTGAGCTTGTCAGGGGCCGAAAACTTGTGTGTTACAAAAACCAAAACACAAAAAAACAAACAAACACCACAACAAAATCCCCCCCCTCCTCCCCCAAAAAACCCAGGACAGCAGTGCCGAGGGACCCCCACAGGAGAGTGAGCAGGCACGGGTTTCCAGATCCAGGAGGGGTGCAGCAGTTTAACTGTAACCTCTAGTGGGGGCACTGAAGTCAGTGAGCAGGGTGGGGGGGGGGTAGAAAATAGCAATTAGAATGGGGGTCAATAGGCGGCCATAGCAAGATGGCAAATCATCAGTTTTAGGCAGGATCACCGCCGGTTGACCCAAAAGCAAACAGGGCGGAAAGTACTCACAGTTAGTGCAGTCAACGGTGTAGGGGCAAGGAATCCAGCCAGGTCGAGACCTCAGCAGGGGAATGAAAGAACCGAGAGGTTTCGCCGTCCTGGACTCTGAGCCTGGCGGGAAACAATACGCTGTATTTGATGCCTCGGGCCCTAAGAGCCCCCTTCACATGATCGAAGGACTTACGGAGCTTCTGGGTCTCGACGGAGTAGTCCGGGAAGATCATCAGCCGGACATTTTGATAGCGGAGGTCTGCCTTCAACCTGGAAGCCCGGAGGACCTTGTCCCGATCCCGAAAATTGAGGAGGCGAAGTATGAAGGTTCTCGGGGGGCTCCCCGGAGGGCCCGGCTTCGGCGGGACCCGATGCACTCTTTCAGCCGTGCGCCTCAGGGAGGAGGGAACGCAGCAGGGAATGCAGCAGGGATTCCACAAAGGTCGTTGGGTCCCCCCCCCCTCAGCCCCCTCCGGGTGGCCAATGATTCGGAGGTTGTTCCTCCGATTTCTGTTCTCGGCATCCTCCGCTCTGTATTCCAGGGTCTTCACTCTAGTATGGAGGGAGCGGAGAGACGCCGAGTGCTCCATGGACTCATCCTCCACCAGCCCTATTCGTTGCTCCGTCTCCTTGACTCTAGAGCGGAGCTTATCAATGTCCTGATGGATGAGGCTGACATCCAGCTGCACCTCCTCTATTTTGGCCGTAAGGGTGGACTGGCAGGTGGCAATAGCAGCCATCACCTCCGCTAGCCAGGGCGGCCTGGAGTAAGGGGACTCCACAGGAGCAGTCAATGAGGCCATGAGGGGAGCGGGTCTGGCGCGCAGCTCCACGTGCAGGCCGGGAGGCGATGGCGTGTCCTCCGGGATCGGGGGGAACTTCAGCGCTTTGCCCCTCCCGGACCGTGTCCTGGAAGATCTCCGCCTCATCCAGGTGTCGCCAGGGAAGAGATCAGGGGTTATGCAGGCCGTGGAGCCGGGTAAGTAGAAGAGGGTCAGCGGAGATCGTGGAGGAAGGGACCGCTCACGTCGCCATCTTGGACACGCCCCTCCTGTGACATTTTTAATAATGTCATCCAGGGCAGCTCCAAACAGTCTACCGCCCTTAAAGGGCAAGTCAGCCAGGAGCTTTTTGGAAGCAGAGATAGAGGCCCCTGTTATTAACCACTTCTTCAATACAGGGCTTTTTGTACCACTTCAATACCGGGCCTATTCTAGCACTTCTCTCCTACATGTACAAATCATCATTCTTTTGCTAGAAAATTACTCAGAACCCCCAAACATTATATATTTTTTTTAGCAGACACCCTAGGGAATAAAATGACGCTCATTGCAACTTTTTTTTTGCTCGATATTTGCGCAATAATTTTTCAAGCACCTTTTAAAAAAAAAAAAAAAAAAAAAAAAAAAAGAAGAAAATGGTTTCATGAATTAAAAAAATAACAAAAAAAACAGTAAAGTTAGCCCAATTTTTGGGGAAAATATGAAAGATGATGTTACGCCGAGTAAATAGATACCAAACATGTCACACTTTAAAATTGCGCACACTCATGGAATGGCGCCAAACTTCGGTACTTAAAAATCTCCATAGGCGACGCTTTAATTTTTTTTACAGGTTACCAGGTTAGAATTACAGGAGGAGGTCTAGTGCTAGAATTGTTGCACGCGCTCTAACGCACGCGGCGATGCCTCACATATGTGGTTTGAACTGCGTTTACATATGTGGGCAACTTACGTGTGCATTCGCTTCTGATCGCGAGCTGCCGGGTACAGGGGCGGTTTAATTTTTTATTTTTATTTTTTTTATTTTTTTACTTTACTTTTTTTTTTATCACTTTTATTCCTATTACAAGGAATGTAAACATCCCTTGTAATAGGAATGTGTGTGACAGGTCCTCTTTATTGAGAGATGCGGGGTCAATAAGATCCCACATCTCTCCTCCAGGCTGGAAAGCATGAGATCAGTGAAAAAATTTTTCACTGATCTCATACTTACAGCTGCAATGGCGGCTTTGTTTACATTTGAGGACCCGGGCGTGACATCATCACATCGCGCCCGGGCCTCCGACGATCATAGAGATGACTGGTGACCATCTGGTCACCAGTCATCTCTATGCTCGTCACGTGACCCACCAACGGCGCCGGAAGATTCGCTCCGGGTACCCGATCGCACGGGAGAGCCCGGAGAAGCACCGGATGGCGGCGGGAGGAACCGCCGCTATGATCGTTCTTATGGTGCACAGAATCGCTGGCACTTTAAAAGGATATCTGAATGATGCCTCTAGCTGCATGCATCATTCAGATATCCCGCTACAAAGCCAGGACGTCATATGACGTCCACCCAGGATGGGAGATCCCATCTGTGGATGTCATTTGACTATGGCTGGGTAGGGAAGTGGTTAAAGGGGTCGCATCCAAAGTGGCATCGCACACAAAGACTAAACCCTGCGCCAGTTGGTGAGCCAGGGCAATGGTCTCAGGAGGGAGATTATGCTCCTGCACTGTCTGGTGCAAAATCTTTGCCTAGCCTGTGAGTGTCTGAGGGCGTAAGGCAGACCCCAATAAGGTAAAACATAGTTCTACTCGCCACTTCTGACCTCCTGTCAGCGGGATCCTTAAATGCAGGAGTCCCTTCCATCGGGAGTGTGGTAGCCTTATTCAAACGGGCGACCGGGGGGGTCGACCACTGGGGGGTGAGCCCACTTCTTAACCAGGTCCTCCTCAAAGGGGAACCTTAAATCTATGCGCCGCGGGACCGTCAAAGTCTTCTGCGGCTTATCCCAGACTTGGTCAATGAATGTATTAAAAAAAGGCACATATGGAAAAACCTTTTTTGAAGAAACTGCTTTAAAAGAACCAAAGGATACACAGCTTCTACCTGAGGTTCCTCAGCCTCAACATTCAGCTTGAGAGTGTCCCTCACAGCATCAATGAGTTCACTTACAAGCACCCTGTCAGTTGGTGGTTCAAGACAGGGGTCTTCCTCACAAGGAATGTCCTGTCCAAAGACATCAAAATCCTCAGAACTAGGGTCCTCAGCAGCAGTAGCTAGGCCCATATCCGAGTGAGAGCACTCCCCATGTGGAGATTGTGTGGGGAGGGGGCGCTTTACAGCTCCCGTGCGTTCGCACACCGCTTCCAGCTTGACAAGGAATGATTCCAGGACTGCCGACAACTGGTCCATAGGGACCGCAGGTGCAGGAGCACTGCCAGTTGCCTCTGACAAGTGTGGAGAAGCAGGTGAACCAGACTCCATACTTCCACCCTCTGAGACCTTATTCACTATTACAGTGAATAATACAGTCCACCCACTGGCTGTGCTGAGGCTGAGGAGGGGATACCCGGAGGACTAACCACCCTTCGGGACCGCTCGGTTCCGCTGTATGAGCCGCGCTGCAGCGCGAGTGAAGCCTGAGGAGAGTGAAGAATCTGTGAGGAGACGGAGGTATTTTGCGCCGTTCAGCAGCGCCGCTAGAGGCCGAAAACGAAAGTGAAAGCGCCTACAAGAAAATGGCCGCCAGGCGCCTGTATAAGATGGCCGCCAAGCGCACTTTTTACATTTAAAACACAGCGCCAATAACGCACGCAATAAGGCCTCACACACTCCCCCAGAACACTTCCCAGAGTTCACCAACAGCCATGAGCGCCCCCCCCCCCCCCCAGGGCAGAACGACCCCCCAAGCACCCCCACACAGCACAGCACCAGTACAGGGTGCAGAGAGCAGCATACAGGGGGGAGACAGGGAGAACCCCCCACAAAGAAACACAGCCAGCATGTACTCACCTGCAGCAGGAGAGACTACTTACCCGTCCCTAGAGGGACCCACTGGCTTGTTTCAGACAGACCTATCACAGAGTAGTACTGCGTAGCTGTCGGCCCGGTGCACCGCGAAAGATACAGTCAGGTACTGTTCAATCTTAAGAGGACCGCGGGAGCATGAAAGCCACCCGGCCACCCCTGGAGTCATGGGGTATGTCGTGAACTGAGTCTCACGCACACAAGGCGAGGATCAGCACGCTCGATGGTCGGACAGGGAAGACTACAAGGATACCAGTGTACCCAACCTGTTGCCCAGCCGACAGTTGATTGAAGGTCTCAAAAATAAAATAAAATTCCCAAAGGAATAAAATTTAAAAGTTAAATCTTCCAGGAGACTAGCTCCTGAGAGAGCCACGTCTTCTCCTTCTGCTAGGCAGAAAAAAACTGAGGCTGCTAGCTGCAGGTGGGAGGGTAATGTCCAGAGGGACCGCCCCCCTGGGCGGGGCTGTTCGGCTCTGGTTTGTTCTAGAATGTTTTAACATCTAACATTCTGCCTAGGTCTTCTCCTGCAAGCAGGGACATATACCCACACGTAATCAGTATGCGAGCTGGGTCAGTCCATAGACGATAAGTGAAAACTTTTTTCCTCCTCAGTTTAGGCCGATATGTATTCTTCTACATATTTTTGGTAAACAAAAAAAAAAAAAAAAGCAATCAGCGTTTATTGATTGGTTTGCGCAAAAGTTATAGCGTTTACAAAAGAATAGTTTTATTGCATTCTTATTAATTTTTATTTTTTTACTAGTAATGGCGTCGATCAGTGATTTTTTCCGTGACTGCGACATTATGGCAGACACATCGGACACTTTTGAAATTTTTGGGACCATTGTCATTTTCACAGCGATCAGGGCTATAAAAATGCACTGGTTACTGTGAAAACGACACTGGCAGTGAAGGGGTTAACCACTAGGTGGCGCTGTAGGGGTTAAATGTTCCCTGCATTGTGTTTCTAACTGAGGGGGGGGGTTGGGCTCTGTGTCACATGACACCTATCTCAGCTCAGAGTACACAGAGCCGAGATCCGTGTCATTGTCACTAGGCAGAGCAGGGAGATGCTTGTTTAAACAAGCATCTCCCTGCTCTATGCCTCCGTGAAACGATCGCGGGGACCCCCGCGGCGATCGAGTCCGCGGGACCCACGGTCCAACTCACAGGGAAGGCGGCGGCGCGCAACCCCCACGTCAGGCAGTTAAAAGGGGACGTACAGGTACGTTGATGTGCCTGTACGTGCCATTCTGCCGACATAGATCTACGGGAGGCGGTCGGCAAGTGGTTAATGGACTGGAACCCAGTGCAGCCGCCAACCACTGAAACAATGGATATACAGGAAAGAAAAACTTGAAAGCAGCGCTCTACGGGTTAACTTGAAAAAATGCATATAAACCATTGGTTAAATTAAAGAACTTATTTATTGCACTACTGGCCAAACCAAGATAAATTGGACTGCAAAAAAAAAAAAAAACTAAAAAACTTGGGAAAACTGCAATAGTTAATCACCAAAGTATGCCAAAAAAAAAAATTACAATTATAATAAAAAGTAGGGATGCACCGAAATTTCGGCTGCCGAAACATATCGGCCGAAAAGTACCAGTTACACTTACCGGTAACGGGTTTTCTAGGAAGTCTTCCAGGACGGCACACCTGAGATGATTGGTCCCACCTGACAGGAAACACAATCAACAACAGAGTTTAAAAGGCCCAACCCTTCCCTCTGTCCCTCAGTTATGACAAAGTATAAGCCCACACCGGTGTCAGAGGGTACCTTCTGTGAGAATAAAACACCACCAACAATTAAGGGTAGGGAAGTAGGCCTGCCATCCTGGAAGACTTCCTAGAAAACCCGTTACCGGTAAGAGTAACTGGTACTTTTCTCTAGTCATCTTCCAGGACGGCACACCTGAGACGATAAGCAAGAAGTTCAGGCCTACCTTAGGGTGGGATCACCGCCTGTAGGACCTTCCTGCCAAATGCCAAGTCCTGAGGGGACAACAGCTCCACTCTGTAGTGTCTCAGGAAGGCATTTTGGCTCGTCCAAGTTGCTGCTCTGCAGATTTGATCGATCGAATCGCCTGCCCTCTCTGCCCAGGAGGTCACCAGAGATCTAGTTGAGTGAGCTTTAATATGAGCTGGAACAGTTATTTCCGACTGTTTATAGGCTACTGCGATAGTCTGTTTAATCCACCTGGCTATCGTAGGCTTAGAGGCCTGAAGCCCTTTCTTTTGGCCGGAGAAACTAATTAGTAAATGATTTGATCTCCTGAACTCACTCACTATCTAAATAGACTAGAAGACATCTTTTAACGTCTAATAAATGAAACTTTTCCTCTGTCATTTTTGGGGTTCTGACAATAGGAGGGGAGTACAATTTCCTATGACCTGTGGAAATCTGAGGTCACTTTTGGCAAATATAAAGGATCCTGTCTGAGGCCTCGTACACACGACCGATTTTCTCGGCAAGAACCAGCAAGAAACTTGCTGGCAGAGAGGTCTTGCCGAGTAAATCGGTCGTGTGTACGCGGCTATCGGGTTTCTCGTCGAGAAAACCGACAAGTAACCTCGACGAGAAAAATAGGATTTTTATAACAGCTTACCTGTAAAATCCTTTTCTTGGAGTACATCACGGGACACAGAGCGACATAGTCATTACTAATGGGTTATATAGATACCGTCAGGTGCTGGCACTGGCAACTTCCAAAACCGGAAGTACCCTCCCCTATATAAGCCCCTCCCATCCGGGAGCACCTCAGTTTTGTAGCAAAGCAATAAGTGTCCCTAAAGAGGGGCGGGAGCTCTGTGTCCCGTGATGTACTCCAAGAAAAGGATTTTACAGGTAAGCTGTTATAAAAATCCTATTTTCTTTCTCGTACATCACGGGACACAGAGCGACATAGTCATTACTAATGGGATGTCCTAAAGCAATGCCAAATGAGGGGGGGGATACACCATATATAAGCTGAGCGCTATCAGACATGAGGATCTTTTGCGGCCTGCAACACACTGCGCCCAAAGGCGACATCCTCCTGACTTCTAACGTCCACCTGGTAGAACCTAGTAAACGTGTGAACTGAAGACCATGTTGCGGCCTTACAGATTTGAGCCAGGGAGGCCTGGTGATGCACTGCCCATGAAGTTCCAACTGCTCTCGTGGAGTGCGCCCTAACTTTGAACGGAGGCGGTCTACTTCTCAGGCCATAGGCTTGTATTATGACCTGTCGAATCTACTTGGCTAAAGTAGATTTTGACGCTGCCTGACCCTTTCTGGGGCCTTCCAGCAGAATAAACAAAGTATCCGTTCTGCGAATCTGAGCAGTGGCTTTTAGATAAGCTTTAACTGCTCTTACTACATCCAAAGAATGCAATAACTTTTCCTCTACCGAAGTAGGTTTGGGGAAAAAAAGAAGGAAGAACCACATCTTGGTTCAAATGAAACCTCGATACCACCTTAGGAAGAAAGGCTGGATGAGGACGTAACACTACTCTGTCCTTATGGATAACCAGATATGGCTCCTTACAGGACATAGCTGCTAATTCCGATACTCTTTTAGCCGAACAAATGGCTACTAGAAAAATCAATTTCCTGGTGAGAAGCACCAAGGAAATATGCTGTAATGGTTCAAATGGTTGTTTCTGTAGAACCGACAGAACCAAGTTTAGATCCCATGGACATATGGGAATATTAACCGGAGGACTAATACGCCTCACTCCTTGTATAAAGGCTTTGACTAGTGAATGCGAAGCCAAGGGCCTTTGAAAAAATATTGACAAGGCCGAAATCTGACCCTTGATAGTACTCAAGGCAAGCTTCCTATCTACAGCCCATTGTAGGAAGTCCAGAATCCTACCTATTACGTACTTATGTGGATGCCATTTCTTGGCCTCACACCACGCGATGTACGCCTTCCAGATTCTACAGTAGATCTGCCTGGATACCGGCTTCCTGGCATTGATCATGGTAGATACCACAGCATTAGAGAGCCCTCTCTTTTTTAGAATGTGGGCTTCAATAGCCAGGCCGTCAAACCTAGGGCTGGTAAAGAAGGGTGGTATATCGGTCCTTGCGAAAGCCGGACGACGTGGGAGAGTCCAAGGACTCCCCACTGAAATTTTACAATCTCCGCGTACCACGCTCTTCGGGGCCACGCTGGAGCCACCGGAATCACTGGTTTCTTTTCTACCCTGATTCTGCGGAGTAATCGAGGTAACCATTGTGGCGGTGTGAATGCATATATCAGCTTGAACTGATCCCAAGGGAACACTAGGGCATCCGAGCCGCAAGCTAGGGGATCCCTTGTCCGAGAGACAAACCTGTCCCCCTTTGCGTTGAATCTGGATGCTAGAAGATCTACATCCGATGTTCCCCACCGCTGACATATTGTCCAGAAAACCTCGGGGTGAAGGGACCCTTCCTCTGGGCCTAATTGCTGGCGACTTAGAAAGTCCGCCTTCCAATTCTCCACTCCTGGAATGAATACCGCAGATATGGCTGGGACATATTTTTCTGCCCATTTCAGGATGTAATTTACTTCCCTCTGGGCTGCACGACTCCTGGTGCCCCCCTGATGATTGATATATGCCACTGCTGTGGCATTGTCTGATTGAACTCTGACAGGGGACCCTTGGAGTTTGGATGTCCATGCTACTAGGGCATACCGGGCTGCTCGTATCTCTAAGAGATTGATGGGCAGGGCCTTTTCTGCATCCGACCATCTGCCCTGGAGAGACTATTGCTCCAGTACTGCTCCCCAGCCTATAAGGCTGGCATCTGTAGTGACCACCTTCCAAGAAATCGGACTGAAGGATTTCCTTTTCTCCAGATTCTGGGGAACCAACCACCAACGGAGGCTCTTGCGAACGGAAGGGGACAAGGACATTGTAAGTCTAGGGCCTGAACTTTTTTGTTCCAGGCTGACAGTATGGCCCCTTGCAAATTCCTTGAATGGAATTGACCGTAGGGTACTGCTTCGAATGATGCCACCATTTTTCCCAGCAGCCTCATATACAGGCGTATGGACGGCTGTCTTTTTTGTACCCACTAAGTGGATCAAATCTTTCAAAGACAACACCTTTCCTCGAGGCAAGAATATTTTTCTCTGGCCTGAATCCAACCTTAGCCCCAAGTATTCCAGACTTTTGACTGGTTTTTAGGGCTGACTTGTCTCGGTTGATAATCCAACCGTGAGATTCCAGATACTTGATCGTCTTGTGAACGACCACGTCTAGTTTTTTCACTGAGTGGTCTATCAGCAACAAGTCATCCAGATATGCCATTATCATTACACCTTGTGTTCTTAGATTGGCCAATAAAAGGGCCAGAATTTTTGTAAACACTCGTGGTGCTGTGGCCAAACCGAAGGGTAAGGCTCTGAACTGAAAATGGCGCCCTTCTACTGCAAAGCGTAGAAATTTTTGGTGGACTGGAAAGATGGGAATGTGCAAATAAGCATCTTTGATGTCGATCGTGGCTAACCAATCCTCCCCTTGTAGGGCAGTGCCCACCGATCGGATCGACTCCATCGGAAAGTCCTGATATACAGGAATTTGTATAGGCCTTTTAGAATTAATATGGGCCTCCCGTCCGCGTTTGCTTCGGGACTGTAAAGAGGTTTGAGTAAAACCCGAACCCTCATTCTTCCAGGGGAACCTCCATAATTACTCCTTGGAGCAATAGTTGTTCTAGTGCCAACAGGACGGACTCTCTCTTCCGGGGATCCCTTGGCACGTTTGACCTCAAAATGGGAAGGAGGAGAGTCTTTTAACTCCAAACTGTATCCCAAACCTACTGCGGAGAGCACCTATCTGTCTTGATCGTGTCCCGCCAGGTCTCTTGCGAACAACTGGAGTCCTCCCCCCACCCGACTGAGTGGGGGCTTCAATGAATTTAACTTTGGGGGAGGTTTTGTACCTCCCCTGACCCAGGGTTTCTCATTACCCTGCTATTGTCCCTGTTTTTTACCCCCGGGATTTGACCGAGGAGGCCGTCGGAACTGTTACACAGCCGATGCCCCAGGGACTGGAGAAGCAGGCCTCTTAAAGAGGGACCTCTAACTCTGCTTTTAACCGGCAAGAGCGTATTTTTACCGCTGGAAATTTTCTGGATATATTTGTCCAGGTTTTCCCTGAATAAGCGTTCACCATGAAATGGGACGCTAACCAGCCATTCTTTACAGGGAGCTTCAGCAGACCAGTTTTTGAGCCATAGGAGCCTACGCATATGTACTATAGACAGCGTAAGGCGGGAGGCCTGATGGACTGAATCCTCTATGGCGTCAACCGCAAAGCCTAAGGCTCTAGGTAGATCAGCTAGGGCAAAGCCTGCTGATCTGTCAAGTCCCTCAAGACCTGTTTCAACTGATCCTTCACTGCTTAGCAGACCCCAATAGCTGCTACTGCTGGTTGTATCACCAAGCAGATTTTCATAAGGACTCCAATCTTTTATCTATTGGGTTCTTGAACATTTGGACATTATCCACTGGACATGTCAGTGATTTATACATACAAGAGATGGCTGCGTCCACTGTAGGGACCTTCCATTTTTTTTTTTTTTGATGAACTTATCCTCCATGGGATAGACCACCGGAAATCTCTTGGGTGAATAAATATTTTCTCAGGACGTTCCCAATCCTGGTAAATGAGCCCTTTCAGTAAAGGGTGAAGTGGAAAAGAACAAACAGTCTGGGGGCTTCTAGCGACCCCAACGAGGATACAGTAGTGGTTGATGGTTCCGCAAGGTGCATTTTTAAATGCTGATCGGACCATGTTAGTCAGAGACTGAACCCATAATCTTTCAGCTTGAGATGCTGAGAAAAAGGTTCCCCCACTGTTGATTCCTCTAGAACAGAATCAACCTCATCCTGATCCCCTTCAGGTAGGTCGATCCCTGTATGGGACTGTTGCTCTGCTAACAGGCACTCTGAAGGAGGAGACGGAGATCGGGCGTGCTTTCCCTGACAGGGAGGCAGCGATAAATGTTGACAATCTCTCTCTAATCCTCCCAGAGCTGAGGAAAAAACCTCCTCTGTTACATACACAGGAGCAGGTGAACTGAGGACAGCCACAGTACCAAGTACCCCTGCGGGGTCTCTACGGTCACTTACCTCTGAACTTCAGGGGAGACTGGTGCAGCAGGAGTATGCCCAAGATCCTCCGAGCCCGATGAGACCCCCTTCGCTTCCTGGAAGATTCAGTTCCGGAGCTTCTGGACGGCATATTCCTAAGCCTAAAGCTGAGGTATTCCAGCCGTAATACACCACTTTTACTGAGAATAGTCTAGCACAATTGCTGCTATATCACAGTTGGTGTCTACTAATGTGCCTTTCTAGGGGATGCCTGTATCAACCGCTTGCTGTATGCCTTTAAATGTTGCCAGCTCTGTCTCTGTACTTCATAGCCAGCTCACTACAATATTGTGGTTTTTTTAAAACTGCTGGGACGCCCGCACATGCGCAGAAGCGCTGCGGCGCGCACAGAGCGTCATCCCCCAGGCTCCGCCCCCTTTCCCGGCTCACCTCTATATATAGAGGCGCGTGCACGCGCACGCGCGCGGCCACGTGCGCCTTCGGCGCTAATTTCAAATATGGTAACAAGGGACAGGAGCCAGGGCCCCTCTTTGCCGCAGGCCGGGGGATGGACGAGCACTGCAACATGGCAGAGGAAGCAGTTTCCTATAAGAGAACTCCCCATCTGCCTGGACTTTGCTCTGCTGAGAAGAAGCTAGTCCACATGACAAGAAAACATTCCACAGCGGCCTGTAGTGGACAAACACAGGTACCGCAGTCTAATATATTAAATATATATATATATAATTTTTTTTTTTTTTTTTTTTTCTTGACCACCATTAAAAATTATTACATTTTTTTAGTAGTTACAGGCATGCACAGAATTTTGCGGGAATAACATTAGGTAACAGACAGAAAGACAAATTAGGCTTGGGGGTCCCCCAATAGAACCAAGTTCCTGGGGGCCCCCACTTACCTGTTCCCCGCCGCAGGACTTTGTTTGGTCCACAAAAAGCCCAAACTTCACCTATCACGGCAGGCATTGTAATCAAACCTTCAGGGACCGGGTTCCCAAGGATTCCACTCCCCTGGACCTGTATAGCACCCTGCACAGAAAACATCTTGGTCGTGGGTATGACCAGAGCTCTGGATCCCAGGGTCCAGCTCTCCTAAGAGAAGCATTACAGGCAAAACCTTGCTCTTCTCTGCAAGGCCCGGGTACCGACCGTTTAGCTATGAAGCTTTTTTGGTCGGATCCGGAATAGCTTACTGAGGCCCAAAAGAACCTGTACGCAAGCTCAGTGAAAAACACATGTTTCTTCTTGGCCAACACCTTAGACACTGGCAAAAAACTGAGGTGCTCCCGGATGGGAGGGGCTTATATAGGGGAGGGTACTTCCGGTTTTGGAAGTTGCCAGTGCCAGCACCTGACGGTATCTATATAACCCATTAGTAATGACTATGTCACTCTGTGTCCCGTGATGTACGAGAAAGAAATAGAGAACCTGCTCTCTATTTTCTCGTCGAGATTCTCCTCGGCATGTTTCGACTAGAAAAGTGAGTGTGTGTACACTTACCTGTCCTCCCGGAAGCCCGCGCATGTTCGAAATGAATTTGACGCATGCGCGGTAGCTTCCTAGGCATACGTAGGGTATACCAAGATGGCGGCGACGGCATCGAATGTGACGAGCGCATGCTCGTCGTAGTCGATGACGTCACCGCGTACGCTCCATTCAAAGAACCGCGGGTTCTTTGAAACGAGCGTGTGTACACTCGGCCGGGACAAGTTTCTTGTCCAAGAATCTCGTCGAAAAAAACGACATGTTTTTTTCAACGAGAATCTCGGCCGTGTGTATGAGGCCTGAGGATTACCCTGTCCTCTAGAAGCAACAAAAAGGGCTATTTTATAGTCAGAGCTTGTAGGTCGCCAACCCTTCTGGCTGTGGTGATCGCCAGGAGGAAGGCCATTTTAAGTGAAAGAAACTTAACAGAAACCTGAGCCACCGGCTCAAAGGGCTCTTTGGTTAGAGCATCTAATACCAGGGATAAATCCCAAGGTGGGAACCTGCTTGTTCTCACCAGGGTTACCCTTTCCCTGGCTGTCAAAAATCTCTTTACCAGTGGGTTCAGGGCCAGTCTTTGGTCTAAAAACACTGATGAGGCTGCGACCTGGACCCTGAGGGTCTTGACTGCTAGGCCCTGGTCAACCCCCTCTTGGAGGAAATCCAGGACCGTCTGGATCGTTTGGAGAGATCCTTCTCTAGACTGAGCCCAGCGAGGGAAGACTTTCCAAACTTTCGCATAAATTTGACTGGCTTCCTACTCAGCAAAAGTGTGTCAATCACTTTTTTCGAACATCCCCTGCGCCTGAGGATCTCCCTCTCAAACACCATGCCGTCAGGGAAAGAAACCCTGGATCAGGATGTAACACTGGTCCCTGGGAGGAGGATCGCGTCTGGACGGGAGATGCAGCGGAGGAGCAATCGGCCACCTCCTCAGGGTGAGGAACCATGCCCGCTTCGGCCACCAGGGCGCGATTAGAATCAGGCACCCGTTTGAACCGGATAGCTTCTGCAATACCTGGGGAATGAGCATCAGGGGAGGGAACGCGTACGCCAGAGCGAACTTCCAGTTTTGGGCTAAGGCATCCATTCCCCGGGAGCCCTGCTCCCTGGTGAGAGAGAAGTACTTGTGAACTTTCCTGTTCTTCCTGCAGGCAAACAAGTCTATCTCTGGTTTGCCAAAGTGTTGGCCTACCAGAGAGAAAACTTTGTTGTCTGCTGAGAAAGTCTGCCTGAATGTTGAGGGACCCTTTTACATGGACTGCCGAAACTGAGAGAATATATTTCTCTGCCTCCCCCAGGATTTCCTGGGTCAGTTTCATCAGCTTGCTGGACCTTGTTCCCTTCTGATGGTTTAGGTAGGACACGGCCACTGCGTTGTCCGAGAAGATCTGTACTTCTCTTCCCTGGACCTGATTTCGGAAAAAGTTTAACGCTTTTCCGACCGCTAACAACTCCCTGAAATTGGAGGAAGCTTTGCTCTGCTCCCGGTCCCAAGGGCCCTGGGCGAAGAGATCTCCCATATGAGCTCCCCAGCCCCAGGCACTTGTGTCCACAGTCAGAATCAGCGGGTTTTGTTGGGTCCAGGACCGACCTCCCGACAGGTTGTCTGAGTTGAGCCACCAGTCTAGGAAGTTTTTTTGTCTCTTCCGAGGGGGGTTACTGTTATGTCCAGGGATTCTCTTCTCCCATCCCAGGAGGAGAGAAGGAATCCCTGGAGCCCCCGAGAATGGAACAGGGCCCGGTGGACCGCTGGGATGCAGGATGACATAAGCCCCAGAACTTTCATCATGGTCCTTAGAGAGGCCTCCCCGGTACCATGGAGAGTAGACACTGCTCTCTGCACTTTTGTGATCTTCTCTTGGGGAAGAAAGATCCTTTGGCTGACTGAGTTTACCCTGTACCCTAGAAACACCTTGGATTGTGAGGGATCCAGGGAGGACTTCTCTCGGCTGATCAGCCACCCCAGGGATTCTAGGGTGGACAGTACTTTGTCTCGGTCTGACTGGAGCTGTTCCAGGGCCGGACTGAAAATGAACATGTCGTCCAAGTATGGGATTAAGACTATCCCCTAGAGGTGTAGAAAAGACACCACCTAGGCCAGAACCTTGGTGAAGATTCTCGGACTGGCCACTAGGCCAAAGGAGAGTGCCTTGAACTGCCAGTGTTGGACACCCTGTTTTGTCTGCACTGCAAACCTCAGGAACTTCTGATGTTTCAGGGCAATGTGGACATGCGAATAAGCGTCCTTTAAGTCTAACGTTATCATGAAGACTCCCTCCTGAAGGTGTCTTCTGACCGTATAAATAATCTCCATCCGGACTGGTTTAACTTCTGTAGGTTTATGATCAGCCGGAATTTGCCGGATGGTTTTGGCGCCACAAATATGTGGGGATAAAACCCCTGGCCGATCTGATCCACGGGAACAGGAATAATGACCTCCTGTTCTGCCAGTTCGCAGACACTCCCAAAAAGGCACCTCGCTTTTAATGGATCTTTGGGGAGATGAGTAAGGATAAAGTTTGGAGGAGGGAGGGACAGAAATTCAAATTTGTAACCCTCCCTTATCAGGTTTAGAATGTTAGGACTGTGATGTTTTCTCATTGGGGGAGGAACCACGAGAGCCTTCCACCAACTTTTATGTTGGCGTCATTTGGACTCCTTGTTGGAAGTACCGGGCTCAGAAAAAAGGATTCCACCCTTTTCCTTGCCCCTACCAAATCCCCACTTTTTCCTTGGCTCCTTTTTCCCCTTAAAACGGTCTTTAGAAGGGGGGGGGGGCCTCTAAAAAAATGTCTTCCCTTTATCCTTCTTGGGTTTTGCAGGGAATTTTTTGCCTTTTTTCTGTCGAACGGGACAGTACCTGCTCTAGGTCTGAACCGAAGAGCAGTGATCCTTCAAAGGGTATAATACCGCAAAGACGAGACTTGGATGTAAAATCTCCATCCCACGTCTTTACCCAAAGGGCTCTTCTAGCAGAATTTAGAAGTGCTGCCGACTTGGCAGTTGTTCTAACTATCTCTACCGCGGCATCTGCTAAATAAGCTACTGCCTTACCAACCACCTCCAGAGAATCTTACACTTCCATAGATTTACTCTCATGTGCTACGTGATCCATTAACCTGCGAACCCATAAGTTCGCGTTTCTGGCGACACAGGCGGAGGCTAATGCTGGGCCCATAGCTGCAGCGTTGGCGTCCCAGGCTCTGCATAGCAAGGTTTCAGATTTCTTGTCCATCGGATCCCGAATGTTTACGGAATCTTCGAAGGACAAATCCGAACGTTTGGATACTTGAGCCAATGAAGCATCCGGACGCAGAACTTTAAAGAATCTCTCTTCTTTCTCAGCCTTAAAGGGGCACCTACGCTTCCAGGTTTTAAGCCTTAAAACTTTGCGCTCAGGATCTTTCCATTATCTTACAATTATATATCTTTAAGAGATTGGTGTACTGGGAAAGATTTGGCCTGAATTTTGCCAAGTCCCCTGTATACTCTATCCTGTGCTGAGACCTGAATGGACGGTAACTGAATATCCTCAGGAGGCATAGATAGCCTTGAGGAGACCCTCCATGTCTTCGGCTGTAAAGAGATGTCCCCCAGGTTTAGCCTCACAGAGACTATCCTGGTCAGAATCCTCTTTCCTCTCGAGAGCTTTGGTCCGAGGCCTCCACCTCTTCATCAGAGTAACCGAGAGTCGGTCCCTGGGATCCCTCTGTATTACTTGCCGGGGTTCCCACCAGAGAGGGGGAGCTTTCCCTACCTAAGGGGGCTTCCTCCCGCTTCTCTACCGTAGCTCTGAAGGACTGAAGGGTAGCTAGCATTTCAGACTGTAATGCTCGCCTTCATAGCCTGCGCTGTTTCCTTGCAGCTAGTTTGTAGATGCATCGGAAGCAAAAGGGTTTGTGTGTTCCTGTGGGAGTTTCTCATTACAATTCCCACAACGCTTAGATTTACTAGTGGCTTTGGACCTAGACCTACTGGTCGTTTCCTGGGCAGGGCATTCAGTCTCTGTAAAAGAAAAGAATAGACCCGGTGTAAGCCATTACCCATCGGGTATACTGTAGGGGAGAGGAAAATAGGGCCACCCCAAAACAGCTTTCCCCCACCAGCCGGTTCACTCACCCCCTGTGGTGACCTCTGATGCTGCTGGAATCGGTCCGTCCTTCCCCATTCCGCTTAGGGTGGATCTGAGGGACACAGGACCGCGGACCCCCGCTTCGTTACCGCTGTGAATTTGAATTTTCTGCGCCGATCGCCGCCATTTTGTTGTAGCACGGCGCGTCGGAAGTGACCTCACTCGAGCGCGCCGCTAGTATCCGGACATGTGCACTGGCCTCCGGACGCCGCCGACCGCTCAGAGCGGCAATCAGAAGGAGATCCCTCGGCTCCGCCGGCCATCCTGACCTAGGATACCGCGGGATTGCGCCTGTAACGGATACATCCTCACCCCCCGCGATGGGGGGTATGCAAGTGGCTCCTCCATACCATCCACCGCTGTCAGGTAGGAGGAGAGAGTGGGTTGTAAGGTCCCTGGGGAAATGGACACCCTCACCGTGTCCAGTGCCACCAGTATCTCAGGGGGATTCTGATCCACTCCTCAGCTGCACTCCCCCCTGAGTATCTAGTAGAGAGGAGCCCCCTGGGACGTGACAAAGTCCTTTTAGATCCTGCAGCCACCACTGGCTGCATTTGGTCTAAAATCCTAGGGGGGAGACCTCAGTCCCAGACCTTGGTCTTGGAAATAAAATAAACTGAGGGACAGAGGGGAGGGCGGGGCCTTTTAAACTCTGTTGTTGATTGTGTTTCCTGTCAGTGGAACCCATCATTTCAGGTGTGGCATCCTGGAAGAAGACTAGAGAAAATTGCGTTTTTTTGGCACATTGCCGAAAGGAAAAAAACGCCAATAATGGAGCCAAAAATGGCGAGAGGGTCCCGCCCCTGGTGCCGCCCAGTACGGGGGTGTCGTTCTGGAGTGCCCCAGCCCTCTCCTCTTCTCCCTCCTCGACGCGATCTCTCTGTGTCACGGAGCTTAACTGCACAGACCGCAGTAACAATCTCCTGCCTCCTGTGACAGATGGTACACTGATCCAATGGTGGGACATTGAATCAGTGCGACGTGATGACAGGAGGCGGGACATTGTTACTGCGACCCGTGCAATTTAAATACAGCTTCCTGTCACACCGAGGCAGGCTGCATGACGGGCACTGGTAGGCTGCTGGGGACTGGTAAGGCACAGGCAGGCTGCATGACGGGCACTGGTAGGCTGCATGACGGGCACTGGTAGGCTGCATTTGATGGACACTGGTGAGGCTGCATTGATCGCCTATACCACGTCTGCAGTCTCTGACCATGTCCTGTACTACATACGTCTGCAGTCTCTGACCATCTCCTGTACTATGTCTGCAGTCTCTGATCACCTCCTGCATCATATCTGCTAGAGGTGCACCGCATGGAAATTTTGCTAATACTATTAGCAATGTGTTATATAAAAATTGTATACGTTTTTATGTAAAATATAAAAATACATTTAAAATATTTTTGAAAAACAGTAATTTTCAGTATCTCTTTTGGTTTTCTGCCTAGTGTATTTTTCATTATTGGCACCAAAAAACACATTCGGTGCACCCCTAATAAAAAGCAAACAGTACCATTGGTAACATTTGGGTGAGGAGGGGTTAAAACCATTCATATGGCTTGCTGGTCTGGCATGGAAAAAGGGGCACCGTTAGCCATGATGGGATTGATGGTAGCCCGGTGGAGAGGGTTGTAGCCCGTTGCCTGCAGACTGATGGTCAGACTGGCCCTGTGTCTAGAGATGGTAAAGTCACAGAGTACAAGAGGACACAGTGCCAGCCGCTGTAAAATCTTGGGCTGGGAGTGGCCAGACTGGGCCACGGACGGTAAGATGCAACAACCGCCGTGAGATTGTCAGGACCGGGAGAGCAGAGCCAGAGCGACCAAGCGCGCTGGATGACGTCAGCGTCCTGCCGGAGACAAAAGGAACAGAAAACCCGTGGTGTACCGTGGACTGCAAGCTGCTGAGTTGCTGTGACTACATGTCACAGCTTCCATCAATCGTGTAGTCACAGCAACTCTGACATCATGCAGCGCGCCTGGTCCCTCTGCCTCTGCTCGGCTCTCCCGGTCCTAACAACATCCACAGCACAGTCCGTCTTGGCCCCTCCCTGCCACCAGCCCAGGATTTTAACTTTTTTTGCAGTCCAATTTATCTCAGTTTGGCCAATAGTTTTCATTTAACCAATGTTTTTTTTATATGCATTTTTTGGAGGTAACCCATACAGCGCTGCTTTCAAGTTTTTCTTTCCTATAGATCAAAAGTCCCTGGTGAAACAGCTGAACTTCGATCCAAGAATGGCCGGCTTTAGACATGTAGAAATCAAAATACAATGTGGCGATTTCCTATACTTACTATACACTTTTAAGATCAAAAACTGCTGACAAGTGTTACGGCATCTTAATTTATGCTTTATATTCTGCCACTTCTCTAGTCAGTTTCACCATTTGCCCATCCATAAAATCATTCATCATTTGTTAATAAAAAAAACGCGAATCTACCTAAAGCTAAATCCTATGTAGGCATTTCTTTGCATACTTACATTGGCTTAACTTGGACCAATGTTAAGAACACATAGGACATACCCGTGGCATCCCCATCGGAAGTTGAGAATCACTGAAGAATCCACCACCACTGCAGTAAACTCCACGGTCTTCCAGGTCCCATTTTTCTCAGCAACTGCAAAAAGTTCTCCGATTGCATTAAGGTGGAGATGCTGACGTCACTGTTCTGCTTCTGCACAAAATCTAATGAAAGTATGCCTTGCATAAATTGAGAAAAAACGCAGGGCGCTCTGTGAATCGCCCTCGTGCGGAGCGTGTGACCCCGTGTTCACTATCCAGCAAGTCATCCTTTGATATTGGACCTGAGAGACAGTGGCGATCATTGTAGTAGCAGTGACTACTACAGTGATTTTCTGGTGCCACAGGTATGGCATATGAATACTGCTGGGCTGGCTATACATTAGTAGGATTTTGTTTGAAAGTTAGATTTTCTAATCATTGGTGGGGTCAAATTGACATTCGTTTTCAGTCACAGTCATTGGAAAACTCAAAAGGGGCAGGATGGAATTTTTTTTTTGAACAAACAAATTTATGACAGTGGATGTTGTTTTTGGAAATTACATTCATTTGAACTAAATGTAAAAATTGCAAAATTTTAAAGTACATTTGAACAAAATTCTTACAGTCTTCAAAATGTACAAAGAATTTTAATATAAATGTTCATTTGAAAATCTACTAGTGCATAATCAGAATGTGCTAGTAATCCATACCTGGAATTCATGTTTAACCACTTCAATACCATGCACTTACGCCCCTTCCTGCCCAAGCCAATTTTCAACTTTCTGCGCTGTCGCTGTTTAAATGACAATTGTGCGGTCATGCTACACTGCACCCAAACAGAATTTTTATCATTTTGTTTCCACAAATAGAGCTTTCTTTTGGTGGTATTTGATCGCCTCTGGGGTTTTTATTTTTTTTGCTATACAAATAAAATGTATAAAATTTTTAAATAAGTAATTTTTCTCCTTCACTGATGGGCACCGATATGCGGCACTGAAGGGTGGCACTGATGGGCACTCAAAGGCTGCAATGGTGGGTACTTATGGGTAGCATTGATAGGCAGCACTGTTGGGCACTGATAGGCATTGATTGATACATGGCACTAATGGGCACTGACGGGTATCCCTGGCGGCACCGGCATGTATTTTGAATGGGCACTGGTTGGCAGCTGCCTGGGAATTGATTGGCAGCTGCCTTGGCACAGATTGGCATTCCCTGGTGGTCCAGTATGGATGCCCATCCCTAGTGGTCCTGGGCGGCATGCTGTTGGTCCTGTGTGGTGATCCGAGGGGGGGCTGCGCTGATAAACTATCAGCACATACTCCCCGTCAGGAGAGCAGCCGATCGGCTCTCTTCTACACGCGTCTGTCAGACGCGAGTGAAGAAAAGCCGATCAGCGGCTCTTCCTGTTTACATTGTGATCAGCCGTGATTGGACACGGCTGATCACGTGATAGAGCCTCCGCCAGAGGCTCTTTACCGAGATCGGTGTAGCGGTGTGTCAGACTGACACACTGCACCACCCATCGCCGCAATGCGCGCCCCCACGGGCGCGCGGAGGCTGTTATTTTGCAGCACGTCATATGACGGCCAGTCAGGATAACGCAACCACTTCCCGGACGTCAATTTGCTATTGACCGGGAGGGAAGTGGTTAAGGCAGGGTTCGACAAACCCCGGGCGCCAGATCGCTATTGCGACTAGAATTAGCGACCTGGCGCCTGGGGCGGCACAGCTGGGGTATCCTGTGTCTCCATGCTCCCCCCCCCGCCGCGCGATCGCGTCGGGCCGCGCCGGCCGGTAATTGAGGCCGCGGCTTTGCAGCCTTCTGCAGACCTATGCTTCCTTCTGTGATCTGGCTCCATCTTGTGGTGGCCATTGGTATGACAAGACAACCAGCAACACTAATGGAGCTTCACGTCTACTCGCGTATGCGTTCGCTTCTGCGCGCGAGCTCGGCGGGACGGGACGCGTTCCTGGCTCCTAAATTTTTTAGCTGGCTCCTAGATTCCAAGCAAATTTGTCAAGCCCTGGGTTAAGGCATATACAATATCTCACAAAAGTTAGTACACCCTTCACATTTTTGTAAATATTTTATTATATCTTTATATGTGACAACATTGAAGAAAACCTCAGTTAGACTTACCGGTAACGGTATTTCTACGAGTCTTTCAGGACAGCACCTGGAGAGAGAGCGCAGCTCCACCCCTTTTCCCAGGAAACACTGCAGTCAGTTTTCTTTAAAGACCGGACACTTCCACCATGGCCTCAGTTGTTTAAGAGTACCTCCAGCCATGCTGAAATTAGATAAGCAGAACATAGCAATAACACCACATCTTATCATTACTTTAGGGCGGGTCATCGGTGCTGTCCTGAAAGACTCGTAGAAATACCGTTACCGGTAAGTCTAACTGAGGTTTTCTCACCTCGTCTTTCAGGACAGCACCTGGAGATGATAAAAGAGTACTTACTCTAGGGTGGGACCACTGCCTGTAGGACCTTTCTGCCAAATGATTGCTCAGATGCAGAGAGTAAATCCAACCTGTAATGGCGGGTGAAAGTGGAGAAGCTTGTCCACGTAGCCGCCTTGCATATTCTTCCCGGCGAAGCTCCAGCTCGTTCTGCCCAGGATGTTGCTACTGCCCGGGTTGAATGAGCCCCTACTCCTGTGGGAGGTTCTATCCCTGAAGCTCTGTAGGCTTCGCCGATAGCCATTCGTAGCCACCTACCTATGGTATTTTTGGACGCACTATAACCTTTACGTGGGCCAGAAAACAAAATAAACAGGGAATTCGATCTTCTGAATTCACTTGTTATCTTTAGATAGTGCAGTATGCACCTCCTTACATCCAAGCTGTGAAAGGCTTCTTCTTTCGTGCCCACTGGTGTAGGACAGAAGGAAGGGAGAACTATTTCCTGTGACCTGTGGAATACCGTTGCCACTTTTGGTAGGAAGCCCGGGTCAGTTCTCAGCACTACCCGGTCTGGAAATATAGAAAGGAAAGGTTCTATGATTGACAGGGCCTGTAGATCACTCACTCTCCTAGCTGAGGTAACTGCCACTAAGAGTGCTACCTTCAGGGACCAAAATTTAATCGTTGCTTCCTCCGGAGGTTCAAAGGGTCTTTTTGTCAGACCCTGTAGCACCAGAGATAAGTCCCATTTTGGGAAGAACTTAAAGGGTACTGGCCTAACTCTGGTCAGTGCCTTAAAAAATCTAACGATAAGGGGGTCCTGAGATAGTTGTCTCTCCAGGAACACCGATAAGGCGGCTACTTGCACCTTTAGGGTGCTAATCGCCAACCCCTTCTCCATTCCCTCATGGAGAAATTCTAATACAGAGATAGTCTCCTTTGGTGAACGGATCTTTTCTCTGCACCAGGAATTAAAACATTTCCAAGCTTTGAAATAGATCGCTCTGGTGACCTTTTTTCGGCTGTCCAATAATGTTGAAATTAGTTTATTGGACAAGCCCCTTTGTAGGGGCCCCTGTGTTAAAAGGTCCTTCTGTAAAGGAAGAAACCAATGGGGTTCCACCGCCATCCTCTGGATGGTTGAAAACCAAGTCCTTTTGGGCCAGAATGGGGCTACTAGGATTAATGTTGTAGGCTCCTTCTGTAGCTTTTTGAGGACCAATGGGATCATTTGGAAGGGGGGAAAAGCGTAGCACAAGTGGAAGGTCCATGGTTGTGCCAGTGCATCTAGACCCTCCGCTTGATCTTGCCTGTTTAGGGAGAAGTATGTTTCCACCTTCGCATTGGCGTGGGATGCGAACAGGTCTATTTGGGGAACTCCCCATCTTCCTGTTATCTTCTGGAATACTACCGGATTCAGACTCCATTCTGATTCCAGTACTCTTTCTCGGCTTAGGAAGTCTATTTGGTTCAGATCTCCCTTTAGGTGTACCGCCGTCAAGGAGGCTAGATTGGATTCTGCCCAGGCCAAAATGTGGAGGGCTGAGGATAGCAACACTCTGCTCCTCGTGCCTCCCTGCCTTGTTATATAAGCCACTGCCGTGGCATTGTCTGATAACACCTGAATGTGGTGACCCAGGACTTGTTTCTTGAACGCCCATAGTCCCAGTAGAATGGCCCTCAATTCTCTCCAATTGGAGGATCTCCGGGCTTCTCTGTTTGACCATGTTCCTTGGGCCATCTGTCCATCCAGATGAGCACCCCACCCCCAGAAGCTTGCGTCCGTTTCCAGCGACTCTCCGTAGGACCAATTCCTGAGAATTGTCTGCTGGAGGTCTCTCGCATGCAGACGTGCCCATTGTACCGCTGGTATTGAGGCGGTGAGTAGGCCTAGGACTGACATGGCTGCTCTGATTGTCATCGGCAGATTTGTTTGAGTCCCCTTTACTGCCCTCTGGAGTTTCTCTATTTTTTCCTCTGGGAGAAAAAGTCTTTCCTGTATGGAATTTATTGTATATCCAAGAAATGTTATCGTCTGGGAAGGGATCATTTTTGATTTTTCTTGGTTTATGATCCATCCGAGACTCTCGAGATGTCTTTTCGTCTCTTTTAGATCTTTCGCCAATAACTCCCTTGTCTTGGCAAATATCAGGAGGTCGTCCAGATATGGCACTATTGATATCCCCTTTAATCTGAGGGGTGCTAGAGCCTCTGCTATGACCTTTGTAAATATCCTTGGTGAGGATGACAGTCCGAAAGGGAGGGCTCTGAACTGCAGGTGTGAGATCGAGTCTCCCGTCTTTACTGCTAATCGCAGATACTTCTGTGATATTGGCGCTATAGGAACGTGTAGGTACGCATCCCTCAGGTCTATGGATGCCATAAAACAACCTGGCGTCAGGAGATGTTTCACTGAGAAAATTGTGTCCATCTTGAATCTTTTGTATCTGATGGACCTGTTTAGTATCTTCAGGTTCAAGATCAACCGGAATTTTCCTGACGTCTTCTTCACTAGGAAGATGTGTGAATAGCACCCTATCCCTTCCTCTTCGGGGGGAACAGCTATAATTACCTCTTGCTGGATGAGTTCTTCCAGTAAGGATGACATCCCTATAGACTTCTCCAGGTCTCGAGGAGTCCGGGTTACATAAAAACGGTTTGGAGGGGGTTGCGAGAATTCCAGCCTGTAGCCCTCTGATATTATTTTGAGGACAAATGGACTGGACGTCGCTGTCTTCCATTGTGGAAGAAAGGCCTGTAACCTTCCTCCCACCGTTGGCGGACTGTCACTGGGTGTTTGTGGTTTGGCCAGGAGGGCGGAATAGTACCCCTGACTTTCCTCTCCCTCTCTGGGACCTCCAAGGTCTTTTATAGCCCGTGTCTTTTTTAACCTCGGTTTGCCGAAAAGCACGAAAATTAGTTTTACCCTGAGGAACCACTTTCTTCTTTATTGGGAAGGCCTTCTTTTTATCAGCCGTTCTATTAAGTACGGCTTCCAAATCAGGGCCAAAAACTAAGTCACCGTCAAAAGGCAAACCACATAACTTCGCCTTTGAGGCTATATCCCCTGACCAGGTCTTAACCCATAAGGCTCTGCGGGCTGAGTTGACCAAGGCTGCTGATCTAGCTGACATTTTGATAGATTCAGCAGAGGCATCAGCCATGTACCCTACCGCCTTTTGAAGTATAGGCAGCGTGTCAAGTAGATCCTTACGAGAAGTTCCCGCCTCAATGTGAGTTTTTAATTGCTCCAACCAGTGTTCTATCTCGCTACCACGGTTGATGCCATTGCTGGCTTAAAGTTGGCTAGAGTCGAATCCCATGCCTTTTTTAGTAGGGAGTCTGCCCTCTTGTCCATGGCATCTTTTAGGGTGCCCATGTCCTCGAAGGCCAAGTCTGTATTCCTTGAAACCTGCGAAAAGGCTGCGTCAAGCCTTGGTTTTTTATTCCAAACCTGCTGACTATCATCCTCAAAGGGGAATCTTCTCTTGAGGGATCTGGGAAAGAAAGGTGCCCTCTCTGGGTCCTTCCATTCTCTCTTTACTGTCTCGGAGATGTATTTGTGCACTGGGAACACCCGTTGCTTTACTTCTCCCATGCCTTGAAACATCTTATCGTGTAAGGATAATTGCGTCTTATCCTCTTCGATATTAAGCGTTGTGTGTATTGTTTTTAATAGATCGTCTACTTCCTCCAGGGATAACCTATAGCGGGAAGAAGAAATTTCCCTTTCTTCTTCCTCTTCTTCATCCGAACCTGTGGCAACATTTATCTCCTCATCCTCCGAGTCGCTGACCCCTCTGGGTGCAGGAGTACTAGGATGAGAACAGGATGGTGAACTGCCTTTCCTGTTTGGCTGGGCCGCCGGACGTCTATCCAAAAAGGAGCGGAATGACTGAAAAGTGTCCGCTAGTTCCTTTCGGAAGGAGCTTAATAGCTCCCCTGGTTGAGCAGCAGCTGCAGCTGAGGCAGTTTCCTCTTTTAACAGCTCTGCAATACATGTCTTGCATAGCGCTTTAGGCCATGTTTCCCTAAGCGTGTCTTTGCAAGACGGACATCTCCTCTTGGGAAGAGGAGAGGAGTGTTTGGTTTTGTCTTTGGCTTTAAGCTGAAATACACCAACACCATACTATATTTAAAACATTTTTAAAACATAATAGTAACCAAAACCTTCTAAATCAGCTGGAAAATAAAAGAGGAAGGAACTAACACTTTAGCCCTTACATTTATAAGCACAGCTTACCTAGTGTCTCACCCCCTGAGCCACCATAACAACAAAAAAAAAACCCAACTCTCTAGTAACAATCTCTAGGGAGAGTGGCACAGGCTCCTTTGCTTTCCCCCCAGGGGAGAAAAGGAGGGAAAGAATATACAAGACCCCATAAAGTATATATACAGGGACCTCTGTCCCTGCTTACCTGGGTCTGGCTGGTGTGAGTGGCTCCTGTTCCCACCACTGCCGCTTGTTCCTCTTCCATTGCGAGGTTGAAGTGGCGTCCGACAGCTCCTTTTTTGATTTTCCCGGTCCTTTCACCGCTGTGAGGACCGGAAATGACACCAGCCGAAGGCCGCCGCCTCCTCCCCCTGCGTTCCAGCGGCCGGAACCGGAAGCCGCGTCGCACCACGGGAAGTCCCGCCCCCGGCCGGAATGACGCGCTCGCCATCCGGGACCCGGAAAACATGGGGATACAACGAAAGAGACGCTGCTCGTCTCCTGAGGAGCACGCCATCCCTCCTTCCATGCCCCCAGTGCCGGTCTGATGAGAGCGGGCCCTCCCGCAGCCTGAACCCTCGCCGGGTATGAAGGGGAGAAGGTAACGCAGCATCCACCTCACGTAAGGGGGGGTGCTGGGCTGGCCTGGAACAAAAGAAAAAAACTAACAGGTATGCCCCATACTGTCTCCACCTGGAGAGAGCGCAGCATTACCCCTGGTTCCCCGCAGCGCTTCCACCATGGCGGAGGAAACACTACAACTGAGGCCATGGTGGAAGTGTCCGGTCTTTAAAGAAAACTGACTGCAGTGTTTCCTGGGAAAAGGGGTGGAGCTGCGCTCTCTCTCCAGGTGCTGTCCTGAAAGACGAGGTGAGAAATGACACTTTGCTACAATGTAAAGTAGTGAGTGTACAGCTTGTATAACAGTGTAAATTTGCTGTCCCCTCAAAATAACTCAACACACAGCCATTAATGTCTAAACCGCTGG
Organism: Rana muscosa; assembly: GCA_029206835.1. Lineage (NCBI taxonomy): Eukaryota > Metazoa > Chordata > Amphibia > Anura > Ranidae > Rana > Rana muscosa. The sequence continues at coordinate 740,457,210 of CM055118.1, forward strand.
CAACAAAAGTGAGTACACAGCTAAATGAAAATGTCCAAATTGGGCCCAAAATTGTCAATATTTTGAGTGGCCACCATTATTTTCCAGCACTGCCCTAACCCTCTTGGGCATGGAGTTCACCAGAGCTTCACAGGTTGCCACTGGAGTCCTCTTCCACTCCTCCATGATGACATCATGGAGCTGGCCGATGTTAGAGACCTTGCGCTCCTCCACCTTCCGCTTGAGGATGCTCCACAAATGCTTAATAGGGTTTAGGTCTGGAGACATGCTTGGTCAGTCCATCACCTTTACCCACAGCTTCTTTAGCAAGGCATTGGTCGTCTTGGAGGCTGGTTTGGGGTCCTTATTTTGGAATACTGCCCTGTGGCCCAGTCGCCAAAGAGAGGGGGATCATGCTCTGCTTCAGTATGTCACAGTACATGTTGGCATTCATGGTTCCTTCATGGAACTGTAGCTCCCACCACCATGCTTGACTGTAGGCAAGACACACTTGTCTTTGTACTCATCAACTGGTTGCCACCACACACCCTTGACACCATCTGAACCAAATAAGTTTATCTTGGTCTCATCAGACCACAGGACATGGTTCCAGTAACCCATGACCCAAGTCTGCTTGTATTCAGCAAAACATTTTCGGGCTTTCTTGTGCATCATCTTTAGAAGAGACTTCCTTCTGGAACGACATCCATGCAGACCAATTTAATGCAGTGTGTAGCGTATGGTCTGAGCACTGACAGGCTGACCCCCCACCCCATCAACCTCTGCAGCAATGCTGGCAGCACTCATACTACTATTTCCCCAAAGACAACCTCTGGATAGGACGCTGAGCACATGCACCCAATTTCTTTGGTCGACCATGGCGAGGCCTGTTCTGAGTGGAACCTGTTCTGTTAAAATGCTGTATGGTCTTGGCCACCGTGCTGCAGCTCAGTTTCAGGGTCTTGGCAATCTTCTTCTAGCTTAGGCCATCTTTATGTAGAGCAACAATTCTTTTTTTCAGATCCTTAGAGAGTTCTTTGTCATGAGGTGCCATGTTGAACTTCCAGTGACCAGTATGAGAGAGTGAGAGCGATAACACCAAATTTAACACACCTGCTCCCCATTCACACCTGAGACCTTGTAACACTAACGAGTCACATGACACTGGGAGGGAAAATGGCTAATTGGGCCCTATTTGGACATTTTCACTTAGGGGTGTACTCACTTTTGTTGCCAGCAGTTTAGACATTAATGATTGCGTGTGGAGTTATTTTGAGGGGAAAGCAAATTTACACGGTTATACAAGCTGTACACTCACTACTTTACATTGTAGCAAAGTGTCATTTCTTTAGTGTTGTCACATGAAAAGATATAATAAAATATTTACAAAAATGTGAGAGGTGTACTCACTTTTGTGAGATACTGTATAGAAGTACTTCATTATTTTTTCGTGAAACAAATGTATCTCAATTCGTCCTTCTTGCAGCTTCATGTAGAACGTGGGCCAGAACACAGTAGGAAAGCACTAGGACCCAGTCAAGGTTTTCCAGCTGTCAGTCTAATAAAGAGATCTGAGCTATGCGTTATAGCAAGCTGTTCTGCTATTGAACTAGTTAGCCAATCTTGTTATCCAGACACTCCTACCCAATGAATCTGATTGGCTGCTATGTGATACTTTCACTGCATGCTAGCTCATTAACAAAGCACAAATGTGTCTGAACGTCCCTTCAACTATATCAAGCCAGCTGACAGAATAGCACATTAGCAAACTATCACTGAATCCTGACATCCAAGCTTATTTGCAGCTTGAGATCTAATCAGCAGGCACCTGCCGAGTAGAAAAATCTCCAGGCAAGACCAGGTTTCCTCCCTCCTCTTCTTCTCCCCTCTCTCTTTGTAGGTAAAGTGACCACTGAGAGCGAAGGGAGTAGTGGTTGCTAGGAGAAGGGAAGCAGGCACCCTCTGGTGGTGGGAGGGTGGCAATGCAGGTTGTGCTGGCTAGCTCGCCAGCCACCCACCCCCAGCTTCATAGCCCAGCCCTCAACAAGCCACAAACCGGCACCAGTCCACAGCCTGGGGGTTGAGGACCCCTGGTTTACAGGGCTGTACTGCTGCAGAGACAGCAACAGGCTGGGTTATTACAGATGCAGTAACCATATTTGAGTAGGTCCTGTGCACAGACAGCATCAGCCAAATCTGCCCTGCTGGGTTCACACTGCCATACAGAGCGGCTCACAGCAGGAGTCTATTGCGTCCCCGGGGGGGGGGGGGGGGGGGGGTTCACCGTTTCAGATCCGATTTCGGCCTGAATTCAAACCTGAAACAGACCAGAAGACGCACAGGACTTCTATGCAATTCGCTCCAGAGATGTGTGAAGCGGATCCATAGAGAGTCAGTCACAATCTCCACACATACGAATTGGATGCAGGGAAATACGTATTCAATTCACAATAGTGTGTACCCAGTCTCAGGGACAGGTTAAAGTGTTTCTAAAGGCAAAATTATTTTTTTTTAATCTTAATGCCTACTCTGCTTTAAGGTAAAAAAGCCTTCATGTATTTGTGCCTCCACCCTTAAACACTTACCTGAACTCAATCTCAATCCAGCACTGTGCCCATCTGCAGCAGTTCTTCTCCCCTTTCTCTCTTCACACAAGAGACTAGGCAGTAGTGGGAGCCATTAGCTCCTGCTTTCAGACAGATCCTGTGAGGGAGTGGGGCTGAGCCGGCCCTTTTGTGTCTATAGACAACTTGCTATGGGGGCAGGCACAGAAGCGGAGGAGGAGCCAAGATCACCAACCCCAGAAGTATAACAGGTTGTTATTTGAATTTAAAAAAATTAAATAGAAACAAGCTTTACAATCACTTAAAGTGGAGTTCCAGTAGTTTTTGTGTTTATTAAAAGTCAGCAGCTGCAAAAAGTGTAGCTGCTGACTTTTAATAAACACACACTCACCTGTCCCACGATTCAGCGATGCGGCCGCGCGAACCCTCGGTTCTCTCCCCCTCCTCTCCCCAGGCCGGCATTACAAGTGTGGGCACCTGGCTGTGACAGCTTGCGGCTTCAGAGCCGGGTGCGCACTGCGCATGTGCGCGTCACGCTGTACCTGCTCAGTGGCCGGGCAAACATGTCCCAGAAGATTGCAGGGAGAGGGAGAAGAAAACTTCCGCTCAAGTCGCCTAGGCGGCTCGAGTGAAAGTAAGATCGGGGTACCTGTAAAACTACGTACCTGCTCCCCCTGCCCAAAAAAGACATGCCAAATGTGGCATAGAATGGGGTTAAGGAGTGCTTAAAGTAGAACTTCCACTTTTGGGCGGAATGTCGCTTTAAGGTCTGAGCACTTTTGAAAAGCTTGTTACAGATTGCTGGTATGTGTGTACTCAGAAGGGAATGCATGTGTGATCAAACGCCCCACAAAGAAAAGATGCTAGAGTACCCAATCAGCCAGAGCTGATGTAACTCAGGTTGCCTCTAAGCATTTAAGAGAAGCATTCCATAAACCTCTTTTGGGGATCCTTCATTTGACTGACATTAATGACCAGTGTGTAGGCATATGAATGTCTATGTCCATGCTTAAAAGGACCAGAGCCCATGCTCCCGCTCTCATGCTGCATCAACATGGGAAAGGAGGAAGGGATTGAGGTTTTTTGGCAGAAAAAGCCCAGCTACTTTACAAATCCACATAACAGAATGCAACCCAAGATTACATCAAGTGTAAAGTAAGCTCAGCAGGAAAAAAGATTTAAACTCAACAACTGTAGCTACTGGACACTAAGTAACAATGGCACACGTATCCGCAGTACCTATAATGGAAACTTCAATTACTATCGTCTTCTATAAAAAGAAAAAACATAGCACCAGGTTGGTCCGCTTGGATCTGCCACACAACAGGGATAGATGCCAGCCAGGCTCGCAGCTGAAGAACTTGTGAAAGAAATTTGGATGGCCGCACCACCCTTTATTGAAAAAATAAAAATAAAAAAATCCATAAATACTGGAATCTTCTAGGTACTCGCAATCGGATGCTCCAGGGACAAGAAAACTTCCTTGGCTCTGAGCCGATACCTTCATAAGAGACAGATAGGGGTAGATTTACTAAAACTGGTGCACTCAGAATTAGCTTCTAATCTCAGCTTGTTCAATCAGCTTCTAGGTTTTATTGCTAAAGCTTAATTGGTTATGTAGTGTAGAAGTGAGCCTGATTTTACACTCTCCAGCTTTAGTAAATAAACCCCATAGTCACTGCTGACAGCAAGACCATCACAGAAACCCACTCAGCCTCTAAGCTGACTGCCCACTCACACAAATGGACCTTCAGGCGGGAACGGCGAATACAGCACTCCTTCACCAACCCTGCCCATTGAAATGAATAGGCAGCGCTGCCGAAGTGCCTGTAAAGCGCTTCGGCAGCGCAGCAACATGGGCGCTATTAAACCTTTATTCGGGGTTAAAAGGGCTCCGCTTTCAGCCGAAAAGTGCCACTAAAGCAGCAGTAAAACGCTTTACTGCTAACGCCCACACCACCCCAGTGTGAAGGGGGTTTTATACCGTAAAGTGATTGTAAAGGCTGAAGGTTTTTTTTACCTTCATTGATCTTTTAATAGCGGATAACACCAACCAGTCATAACATTGTGACCACCCACCATATGCCTTTGAAGCATGGTTGTCACTAGACCTCTGAAGGTATGCTGTAGTATCTGGCACCAAGCCATTGACACCAGGTCCTGACATGTGAGATGGGGCCTCCATGGATTGGAGTTGTTTTTCCAGCACATCCCAAAGATGCTCAAATGGACAGAGCTGGGGAATTTGGAGGTGAAGTCAACACCTCAAGCTCATTGTTGTGCTCCTCAAACCATTCTTGAATTCATCAGACCAGACCACCTTCATCCATTGCTCCATGGTCCCATTTTGATGCTCTTGTGCCCATTGTAGGCATCTTTGGCTTTGGACATGGGTCAGTATGGGCACTCTGACTAGTCTGCAGCCCCAAATGCAACAAACTGTGATGCATTGTGTGTTTTGACACCTTTCTATCCAAACCAGCATTAAAGCAGGATTCCACTCAAATACTAATTATACTTAACATCTTACTAATCTATTTCCCCCGATTTACCTGGGGAAAAAACTAGGGTTGTCCCGATACCGATACTAGTATCGGTACCGATACCGAGCATTTGCCCGAGTACTTGTACTCGGGGCAAATGCTCCGATGCTTCACCCAATACCTGGGCAGTCAGGGTGATCAGTGCGGTGGGGGAGTTACAAGCACTGATCACCCTGTATTGATTTAAAAGTCTGACAGCTGGTCCTCTCTCTCAAACCCAACAGCTTTCAGCGGTGATCAGTGCTTCTCTCCCACACACAATCACCGCTGACTGTCCCCTATCCTCCTCCAGTCCCCATCCGTCCATCCTCCATGCTGCTGTCCCCCTCCATGCTGCTGTGTCCCCCTCCGTGCATCTGTCCCCCTCTCTCCTCCGTGTCCCCCTCCGTGCATCTGTCCCCCTCTCTTCTGCCCCTCCGTGCTGCCGTCCCCCTCGGTATCTCAGGATGGAGAGCGGAGGTAGGAGCCGGTAAACCCGGATCCTTCATTTTCTGAATGGACATAGTGAGTGATCACTGACTGTCCATTCACATAACTGAAACATTGTAACCTCCTGTGATTACGATGTCTCAGTTAATGAATGAAGAGAAGCCGCTGTCTTCTCTCCATTCATTATCAGTGCAGCGGAGGCTGCTGAGAAAGGGACTGGGGAATCTGTGTCCCTAGTCCCTTTCCCTGTCTCAAATGGGAGATGTCAGAAGTTTGTTAAGACCCCTGATATCTCACCATAGCCCCCCAACAGGGGTGATAAAAAAAAAAAAAAAAAAAAATTGTAAAAAATAATAATAATAAAAAAAAAACACAGACACTGTCCCCATTCCCCCCCCCCCCCCCTTAAAAAAAGAAAGCATTGTAAAAAATAAAATAAAAAATACTGACACGTGTGCCACTGTCACATGAGATTAAATAAAAGTATCAGTAATCAGTATCGGCGAGTACTTGAAAAAAAGTATCGGTACTTGTACTCGGTCTTAAAAAAGTGGTATCGGGACAACCCTAGAAAAAAAAACAATGTTGGGACTTTTCAGGTGGGGGATATTTCAAAAAGATTTCATCACACAAAACAATTCCTAAAAATCTATTTATTTGCATCAAATAAAATAACAGATTAATCAAAAAGGAGAAAAAATTGGCCCTCTACATTGTTAAAAATGCAAGTACCGTATATACTCGAGTATAAGCCGAGTTTTTCAGCACATTTTTTTGTGCTGAAAATGCCCCCCTCGGCTTATACTTGAGTCACCTTTTTTTGCGCCTGATCTCCCGAACTTTGGGGACCCAGTACCGGCCGTAGGTCCCCTGGACCCCAATCTTGGCACACATGTACCCCCACTCTTCCTCTACAAGTGTGCAAAGATTGTTGTCTGGGGGACCTATGGCCGGGGAGCACCGATTTTTCAAAGCCGGGCACCCCCTTCCATAGACTCCCATGTTAAACGGTAATTTTTCCAGTTACTTTGCGGACCCGGTACCGACCAGTCATAGGTCACCTGGACTTGGCACACAGGTAGCCCCATTTCTCCTCTACAAGTGTGCAAAGTTTGTTTTCTGGGGGACCTACAGCCGGGGAGTACCTACTTTTCAAAGCCGGGCACTCCTTCCATGGACTCCCATGTTAAACGGTAATTTCTCCAGTGAATTTGGGGGCCCGGTACTGGCCGGTCGTAGGTCCCCTGGACCCGAAACATGGCACACATGTAGCCCCTTCCATAGACTCCCATGTTAAACATCAGTCTAGGCATGGGCACAGTGAGGCATGCAGATAGACACCCTAGGCTTATACGAGTCAATAAGTTTTCCCAGTTTTTGTGGTAAAATTAGGTGCCTCGGCTTATACTCGAGTATATACGGTACATATTGTACATGAAAAGCAGGGCATACAGTGCCTTCAAAAAGTATTCATACCCCTTGAAATTTTCCACATTTTGTCATGTTACAACCAAAAATGTCATTATATTTTATTGGGATTTTATGTGATAGACCAACAAAGTGACACATAATTGTGAAGTGGAAGGAAAATGATAAATGGTTTTCAAATTTATTTACAAATAAAAATGAGAAAAGTGTGAAAAGTGTGGTGTGTCAATACTTTGTAGAACCATCTTTCGCTGCAATAACAGCAGCAACTCTTTTTGGGTATGTCTCCAACAGGCTTTCACATTTAGAGTGTGATATTTTTGCCCATTCTTCTTTGCAAAATAGCTCAAGCTCTATCAGATTGAATGGAAAGCATCTGTGTACAACAACTTTTAAGTCTTGCCAAGATTATCAATTGGACTTTGACTGGGCCATTCTAACAAATGAATATGCCTTAATCCAACTCATTCCATTGTAGCTCTGGCTGTATGTTTAGGTTCATTGTCCTGCTGGAAGCTGAACCTTTGTCACAGTCTCAAGTCTTTTGCAGACTAGCAGGTTTTCTTCTAAGATTGCCCTGTATTTGGCTCCATCCATCTTCCAATCAACTCTGATCAGATCTGATCTGCTTCCCTGTCCCTGCTGAAGTAAAGCATCCCCACAACATGATGCTGCCACCACCATGTTTCACGATGGGGATGGTGTGTTCAGGGTGATGTACAGTGTTAGTTTTTCACCACACATAGCGTTTTGTTTTTAGGCCAAAAGGGAAATTTTGGTCTCAACTGACCAGAGCACCTTCTTCCACATGTTTGCTGTGCTCCCCATATGGCTTCTTGCAAACTGCAAATGGGACTTCTTATAGCTTTTAACAATGGCTTTTTTCTTGGCACTCTTCCATAAAGGTCAGATTTGTGGAGAGCACGACTAATAGTTGTCCTGTGGATAGATTCTCCCACCTGAGCTGTGGATCTCTGCAGCTCCTCTAGAGTTACCATGGGCCTCTTGGCTGCTTCTCTGATGAATGCTCTCCTTGCCCTGCCTGTCAGTTTAGGTGGACGGCCATGTCTTGGTTGGTTTGCAGTTGTGCCATACTCTTTCCATTTTCAGATGATGGATTAAACAGTGCTCCATGAGATGTTCAAAGCTTAGGATATTTTTATTTCTTTTTCGTACATCACGGGACACAGAGCGACTTAGTCATTACTAATGGGTTATATAGATTACCTTCAGGTGCTGGCACTGGCCAATTCCAAACCGGAAGTACCCTCCCCTACATAAGCCCCTCCCATCCGGGAGCACCTCAGTTTTTTGCCAGTGTCTAAGGTGTTGGCCAAAGAGTAACATGTGTTTTCACTGGGCTTGCGTACAGGTTCTTTTGGGCCTTAGTAAGCTGTTCCGGATCCCACCAAAAAAGCTTCATAGCTAAACGGTCGGTACCCGGGCCTTGCAGCAGAAGAGCAAGGTTTTGCCTGTAATGCCTCTCTTAGGAGGGCTGGACCCTGGGATCCAGAGCTCTGGTCATACCCACGACCAAGATGTTGTCTGTGCAGGGTGCTATACAGGTCCAGGGGAGTGGAATCCTTGGGAACCCGGTCCCTGAAGGTTTAATTACAATGCCTGCCGTGATAGGTGAAGTTTGGGCTTCTGTGGACCAAACAAAGTCCTGCGGCGGGGATCAGGTAAGTGGGGGCCCCCAGGAACTTGGTTCTATTGGGGGACCCCCAAGCCTAATTTGTCTTTCTGTCTGTTACCTAACGGTATTCCCGCTAATATCTGTGTATGCCTGTAACTACTGAAAATGTAAAATTTTAATAGTAGTCAAAAAAAAAAAAAGGGACCGCGGTACCTGTGTTAAACCACTAGAGGCCGCTGTAGTCCATTTTTCTTGTCATGTGGATCTTTGCTTTTCTCAAGTCAAAAGATCCAGGCAGTTGGTAAGTTTCTCTGTGGGAATCCACTTCCTCTGCCCTGTTGCTGCGCTCATCCACCGCACAGGCCCTCCGGCAAAAAGGGCCCTGGCTCCTAGTCCCTGTTTGATTTCGAAAAGGGCGCCAATGGCGCACGGGCGCGCGCCTCCTATGAAAAAAAAGGGGCGGGTGGATGACGCTCGATGCGCGCCACGGCGCTTCTGCGCATGTGCAGGCGTCCCAGCTTGTATAAAGACACAGTACAAGTGTCAGCTGGATGCAAACAGAGCTAGCAACAAACAGTGGCACACAGAGGCGGTTGATGCAGGCATCCCCATAGAAAGGCACTTTAGTGGACACCGGCTGGTATATAGCAGCAACTATGTTAGACTATTACCAGCAAAAATTGGTGTATGACGACGGGAATACCTCAGCTTTGTGCTTAAAGGATATGTCGTCTAGACGCTCCGGAAATAGGTCTTCCAGGAAGCCAAAGGGGTCTCCATCGGGCATGCTTGTACTGCACCAATCTCCCCTGAGAATTCAGAGGTCAGTAGCCGTAGAAACCCCGCAGGAGTGCCTGGTGCTGCGGCTGTCCCCAGTCCACCTGCTCCTGTATATATAACAGAGGAGGTTTTATCCTCAACTCTGGGAGGATTGGAAGAGAGATTAACAGCATTGATCGCTGCTTCCCTGTCACAGGGAAAGCGCGTCCGATCTCCGTCTCCTCCTTCAGAGTGCCTGTTAGTGGAGGAACAGTCCCACACAGAGATCGACCTACCTGAAGGGGATCAGGATGAGGTTGATTCAGTTATGGAGGAATCAACAGTGGAAGAACCTTTCTCAGCATCTCAGGCTGAAAGATTATGGGTTCAGTCTCTGACTAACATGGTCCGATCAGCATTTAAAATGCCTCTGGCGGAACCACCATCCACTACGGTTTCCTCGCTGGGGTCGCTAAAAGCTCCCCAGGCTGTCTGTTCCTTCCCAATCCACCCTTTATTAGAAGGGCTTATTTACCAGGATTGGGAGCATCCTGATAAAATATTTGCTCCCCCCAAGAGATTTCCGGTGATCTATCCCATGGAGGATAAGTTCATAAAAAAATGGAGGGTCCCTACAGTGGACGCAGCCATCTCTTCTGTTAACAAATCACTGACATGTCCAGTAGATAATGTTCCAATGTTCAAAGACCCAATAGATAAAAAAATTGGAGTCTTTACTAAAATCTGCTTTCTCTACAGCAAGCATGGTGACACAACCTGCGGTAGCAGCGATTGGAGTCTGCCAAGCAGTGAAAGATCAGTTGAAACAAGTCTTAAGGGACTTACCAGATCAGCAGGCTCTTGCCCTAGCTGACCTGCCTAGAGCCTTGTGTTTTGCGGTGGACGCCATAAAGGATACAATCCAACAGGCCTCCCGCTTTACGCTGTCTATAGTACATATGCGTAGGCTTCTGTGGCTCAAAAACTGGTCTGCTGAAGCTCCCTGTAAAAAACTGCTGGTTAGCTTCCCATTTCATGGAGAACGCTTATTTGGAGAAGATCTGGACAAATATATCCAGAAAATTTCTGCCGGTAAAAGTTCACTCTTACCGGTTAAGAACAAGGGTAGAAGTCCTTCTTTTAAGAGGCCTACTTCTCCAGTCCCGGGCACATCGGCTGTGAAGCAGTTCCGACGGCCTCCGCGGTCAAATTCAGGGGGCAGAAATCAGGGTCAATCACAGGGTAACAAGAAGCCCTGGATCAAGAGAGGTACAAAACCTCCCCCCAAGGCATGAAGCGTTGCCCCCACTCAATCGGGTGGGGGGAAGACTTTAGTTGTTCACAAAGACCTGGCAGGACACCATCAGAGACAGATGGGTGCTCTCCGCAGTAAGTCTGGGATACAAGCTGGAGTTAAAAAGCACTCCTCCTGCCCAATTTATGAGGTCAAACGTGCCAAGAGATCCCCAGAAGAGAGGATCCCTCCTTCTGGCACTAGAACAACTATTGCTCCAAGGTGTAATCATGAAGGTTCCCCTGGAAGAAAGCGGATTCGGGTTTTACTCGAACCTTTTCACAGTCCCCAAACCAAATGGGGACGTGAGGCCCATATTAAATCTAAAAGGGCTAAACAAGTTCCTAAATATCAGGACTTTTCGGATGGAGTCGATCCGATCGGTGGCCACCGCCCTACAAGGGCAGGAATGGTTAGCCTCGATCGACATAAGGGATGCTTATCTGCATATTCCCATCTTTCCGGCCCACCAGAAATTTCTACGCTTTGCAGTAGAAGGGCGCCATTTTCAGTTCAGAGCCTTACCTTTCGGTCTGGCCACAGCACCACGAGTGTTCACAAAAATTCTGGCCCCATTATTGGCCAATCTAAGAACACAGGGTGTAACGATAATGGCATATCTAGACGACCTGCTACTAATAGACCACTCAGTGGAAAAGCTGGAAGTAGCTATTCACAAGACAATCAAGTATCTGGAATATCACGGTTGGATTATCAACCGGGACAAGTCAGCTCTAAGACCAGTCAAAAGTCTGGAATACTTGGGGCTAAGGCTGGATTCAAATCAGAGAAAGATTTTCTTACCTCCAGAGAAGGTGTCGTCTTTAAAAGATTTGACCCACTTAGTGGGTACAAAAAGAAAACCATCCATACGCCTATGCATGAGGCTGCTGGGAAAAATGGTGGCTTCATTCGAAGCGGTACCCTACGGTCAATTCCATTCAAGGAATTTGCAAAGGGCCATACTGTCAGCCTGGAACAAAAAAGTTCAGGCTTTAGACTTACCAATGTCCCTGTCCCCTTCCGTTCGCAAGAGCCTCCATTGGTGGTTGGTGCCCCAGAATCTGGAAAAAGGGAAACCCTTCAGTCCGGTTTCTTGGAAGGTAGTCACTACAGATGCCAGCCTCATAGGCTGGGGGGCAGTACTGGAGCAATGGTCTCTCCAGGGCAAGTGGTCAGAAGCAGAAAAGGCCCTGCCCATCAATCTCTTAGAGATACGAGCAGCCCGGTATGCCCTAGTAGCTTGGACATCCAAACTCCAAGGGTCCCCTGTCAGAATTCAATCAGACAATGCCACAGCAGTGGCATATATCAATCACCAGGGTGGCACCAGGAGTCGTGCAGCCCAGAGGGAAGCAAATTGCATCCTGGAGTGGGCAGAAAAATATGTCCCAGCCATATCCGCGGTTTTCATCCCAGGAGTGGAAAATTGGAGAGCGGACTTTTTACGTCGCCAACAATTTGCCCGGGGGAATGGTCTCTTCACCCCGAGGTTTTCCAGGCAATATGCCAGCGGTGGGGAACACCGGATGTAGATCTGCTAGCATCCAGATTCAACGCAAAGGTGGACAGATTTGTGTCTCGCACAAGGGATCCTCTAGCTTGCGGCTCGGATGCCCTAGTGTTCCCTTGGGATCAGTTCAAGCTGATATATGCATTCCCACCGCCACAATTGTTACCGCGATTACTCCGCAGAATCAGGGTAGAAAAGAAACCAGTGATTCTGGTGGCTCCAGCGTGGCCCCGAAGGGCATGGTACGCGGAGATTGTAAAAATGTCAGTGAGGAGTCCTTGGACCCTCCCACATCGTCCGGACCTGCTTTCGCAGGGACCGATTTACCACCCTTCCTTACCAGCCCTAGGTTTGACGGCCTGGCTATTGAAGCCCACATTCTGAAAAAGAGAGGGCTCTCTAATTCTGTGGTATCTACCATGATCAATGCCAGGAAGCCGGTATCCAGGCAGATCTATTATAGGATCTGGAAAGCGTACATTACGTGGTGTGAGGCCAAGAAATGGCATCCACGTAAGTACGTGATAGGGAGGATTTTGGACTTCCTACAGTGGGCTGTAGATAGGAAGCTGGCCTTGAGTACTATCAAGGGTCAGATTTCGGCCTTGTCAATATTTTTTCAAAGGCCCTTGGCTTCGCATTCACTAGTCAAAGCTTTCATACAAGGGGTGATGCGTATTAGCCCTCCGGTTAGTATTCCCATATGTCCTTGGGACTTAAACCTGGTTCTGTCAGTTCTACAGAAACAACCGTTTGAACCATTGCAACACATTTCGTTGGTTCTTCTCACCAGGAAATTGATTTTCTTAGTAGCCGTTTGTTCGGCTAAAAGAGTATCGGAATTAGCCGCCTTGTCCTGTAAGGAGCCATATCTGGTTGTCCATAAGGACAGAGTAGTATTACGTCCTCATCCAGCCTTTCTTCCCAAGGTGGTATCGAGGTTTCATTTGAACCAAGATGTGGTTCTTCCTTCTTTTTTCCCCAAACCTAGCTCGGTAGAGGAAAAGTTATTGCATTCTTTGGATGTAGTAAGAGCAGTTAAAGCTTATCTAAAAGCCACTGCACAGATTCGCAGAACGGATACTTTGTTTATTCTGCCGGAAGGCCCTAAAAAGGGTCAGGCAGCATCAAAATCCACTTTAGCCAAGTGGATTCGACAGGTCATAATACAAGCCTATGGCTTGAGAAAGAGACCGCCTCCGTTCAAAGTTAGGGCGCACTCCACAAGAGCAGTTGGAACTTCATGGGCAGTGCATCACCAGGCCTCCCTGGCTCAAGTATGTAAGGCCGCAACATGGTCTTCGGTACACACGTTTACTAGATTCTACCAGGTAGACGTTAGAAGTCAGGAGGATGTCGCCTTTGGGCGCAGTGTGTTGCAGGCCGCAAAAGATCCTCATGCCTGATGGCGCCCAGCTTATGTATCCCTCCCCTCATTTGGCATTGCTTTGGGACGTCCCATTAGTAATGACTAAGTCGCTCTGTGTCCCGTGATGTACTCCAAGAAAAGGATTTTACAGGTAAGCTGTTATAAAAATCCCTTTTTTTTTTTTTTTATAACCTAACCCTGCTTTAAAACTTCTCCACAGCTTTATTCCTAACCTGTCTGATGTGTTCCTTGGCCTTCACGATGCGGTTTGTTTGCTAAAATTCTCTAACAAACCTCTGAGGGCTTCACAAACAGCTGTATTTATACTGAGATTAAATTACACACAGGTGGACTCCATTTACTAATTAGGTCCAATTGGTTCCACCAGATTTTATTTGTAAAAAGTTTTGAAAACCATTTATCAATTTTCTTCCACTTTGCGTTGGTTTATCACATACAATCAAAAACGTAAATGTATTTTAACATGACAATGTGGAAAATTTCAAGGGGTATGAATACTTTTTCAAAGCACTGTATGTTACTGTTGGAACATCCCTTTTAAATCCTTACACATCCTATCACGATATAGCAAAAACACCAGCAATAATTCAGACTGTCTCCCAGGACTGAGCTGAAATTATCACAAAGATGGGCTGTGGATGGTTTCTTAAACCTTAATGCATTTATCTTATGTTCTTCTTCAGAAGGATGTTCTAAAAGACAAAAAGACAAAGTAAAGCAAAAAGGTAAAGCATCTTTTAGACCACACACAAAGTGACAGCAAGTGTGTTCTGTGGTGACCACGTGGGACTCCTAGAAATCCACAATACTAATCAACTAGATCTTAGTGTGTAACGAACACTAGATCATAATAGCACTTGAAAACAAATGATAATAAATTTACCACACTTCTCTAGGTCCGAATATGCTTTTGGCACATATAGCCCTGGTTGCTTTCCAGCGACGGCTAGTATTTCTGAGTGGGCATGAGTGGTGCCAGCACATGCTGATTCGAATTTCAACTGTCACACCATCAATATTTAGCTATCCTTTATACGGAGGACAACTCAAATTTGGCTCATACCAGCGGTATATGGGATTTAGTACATTTTCCGGGGCTATACATGCAGAAGCATATTAGAATCTATCTATCTATATACATACACACACACACACACACACACACACAATGTATTATTATCATTTGTTTTACCAACACTATCATCTACTTTATTAGTATTGTTGATTTCTGGGATTCCCACATGGTCACTGCATTACATGCTTTATGTCCCATGGTGGCCTTAATAAGTTGCTTTACTTTGCCTTTTTTACCTTTATTTTAGAACATCCTTCTCCCGACGAGGAAACATAAGCGAAACACGTTGAGGTTAACAATCCTTCCACCACACATCCTTGTGGTCATTTTAGGTCAGTCCTGGAAGAAATTATTACTGCTCCTTGGGGTGGTGTTTTTGAGATATTCTGATAGATGAGAAGGCTGTGGATGGATTTAAAAAGGGACGCTCCAACAGTATCATATGCTGTATGTCTTGTAGAATATGTACTTAAAGAGGAGCTCCAGTGTGGAAAAAAATTAAGTCAGCAGCTACAAATACTGTACCCGCTGACTTTTAATATAAAGGACATTGTGACAGGAGTCACTTTGGGTGGGGGGCTTGTGGAACCCAGTCTGCAGACATAGTCCTGTTGAGGACAGGGGGTCCGTCACAGACACTTACCTGTCCAGGGATAACGCGATGTCGGCACCCCGAACCGATTTGTCAAACGGCTTCGGGTGCAGGCGACAAAATTGTAAGGGAAACTGGCAGTGAAGACACCAGGCTTCACAGACGGTTTTCTACTGCGCATGTGCGAGTCGTACTGCGCTTTCTGAATGGCCCCGTCGTCTGAGACTTGTGTGTGTCCAGAAGGCAGTGGAGGGATGAGGGACCGGAAAATGCTAGGAGATCACCGCTGCGATCTTACCCAGAAGTGGAGCGGGAACCTGTCAAAACCAAATACCCCCCCCTAAAAAGTGCCTAATGTGGGCAAACAAGCAGAGCCTCCCTTGTGGGTGGAGCTTCGCTTTAAGTGGTTTTTAACAACGTAGAAGGCCAATTTCTCCTCCTTTTTAATAATCAGTTATTTGATAGGAATAAAGAATTGCTTTTTAGGAATTGTTTTGTGCAATGAATTGGCTTTCCCCAGGTGAATCGGGGAAATAGTGATTAGTGCATGTACAGAAATTAGGGATGTGGTAAAATAATGTAGTACTAACTATAGTGGGTGTTCAGAAAAAACCTACCTAAAGCTAAGCCTACTCGCAGCCACATTCTAAACCTAATGTAAATAACCCTGTAAAAGGAAAAAAATTATTCACTATACTTACCTTTTTCTGACGCCAATCCAGTCCAGTCTCCAGCGGCAACTGCTGTGTAGAGAGAGAAAGCCATTAACGGCTGGAAAATGCCTGGGAAGTGATGTCACCTATAGACTTATTATGAGGCTTCTGTTGTCAGCTGCCTCTCCTGCACACACTGAAGCCGCCGCTGACAGCTCAGCCTGGGACTGGACTGGCTGCAGCAAAGGTGAGTATAGAGATTTCTTCTTCACAAGACTAGATAAATTAGGTTTAGAATGTGGCTGAGAGTAGGTTTAAAGTTAGACAGGTTTTGGCTAAACTTGCACTTTGATCCTGCTCCCACCCTTATTCTATCCTGTAAAGAAAAGAGGTCTATACTTGCCTATTGTGAGGGTGGCTTGGTCCAGTTACATGATCTCTCCAGCGGTAGCTTCAGTGAAGTGGAGAGATCGCCGAAAATGGCTGAAGAGCATAGTGACTCCATCCATAGGCTTACTATGGGGCATCTACTGTAAGATGTCCCTCCTCTACACTGAAACCGCTGCTAGGAGCTGATCATGTGACCAGACCAGAGAACCCTTTCCTTTACAGGGTAGTTAGAATAGGCTTATAATGGGGGTGGGAGCAGGTTTGGGTATAGCTAGTCTTTTAACCACTTGCCGACAGCGCACTGTACATTTACTGCTAAAGTGCGAGATGACTGGGCAGAATCATGTTTATATACGTGATTCTGCATTTCTGGGTAAGGGGTGCGCGTGCCCGACTGTGCTGTGATTCGTTACAGCACATGCCGATCACCGGTTCCCGGCCAATGATTGACTACCAGCACCTGGTGATCGGCTCTGAACTTCCCTGAACACAGCTATGCGAGTGTAAACAATACAGAGCTGTGTTCAGTGAAAAAGTACACACAAACACTTGTTAGGCACATATTTAACCCCTGATCGCCCTAGATGTTAAATCCTTCCTGCCCAGTGTCATTAGTACAGTGACAGTGCATAACATTAGCACTGATCACTGTAATAATGTCACTGGTTACGTCAGTGTCAGTCAGTCAGTCAGTCTCCCCCCAATGCACCAGTTAGTGTCAAATTGTCCGCCACACTATCGCAGTCTCGTTAGAAGTCGCTGATTGTCCACCCTTATTAGTTTTAAATAAAAATTCTAGTAAAAATATTCCATAGTTTGCAGACGCTTTAACTTTCTCATAAACCAATCAATATACTTTTTTTTTTTATTTATTTTTTTACCAAAGACAAAAAAAAATGTATTAAGAGATTTGAATTTTTTTATTGGATAGGTTTCATAGCAGAAAGCAAACAATATTGTTTGTTTTTTTCAAAAATGTTGGTCTATTTTCATAAAGAATAAAAAAAACAGTGCTGATCAAATAGCACCAAAAGTGGTAAAGAGTTAAAAAAAAAAAAAAAAAAAATTATATAAATTTAGTTTGGGTACAGCGTTGCAAGACCGCGCAATTGCCAGTTAAAATAGCGCAGTGCGGCATGGCAAAAAATGACCTAGACATAAAGGGGGTAAAATCTTCTGGAGTTGAAGTGGTTAACTTTTTCAGCAATTTGAGATAAAGAAGCTCTTCTGTTTGAGCGGACCACACAAGCCGTGACCACCCATGAGCCTGTTGTCCTTACTTGGACCACTTTTGGTTGGTCCTGGCCACTGAAGACCAGGGACGTCCCACAACAGCTGCAGTTTTGGAGATGCTCTGACCCAGTCCTCTAGCCATTATAATTTGGCCCTTGCCTAAAGGGCTGTACACACGGGCCAAATATCAGGCAGAATGGGCTAGTTCAACAGAAACCGGCCAACATTTGTTTTGTGTGTGCGGCAGTCGGTCTAACAGAAGCTGGTTGTTTGGTCAGCTTCTGTTGAAGAGGCATGACCGAAAAAGGTTTGACGATCAGAATCCACCCAGAGCCAATAAGAGCACTGGTCGGTGTGTTCTAACGAGGTGGGGGGGTCCCCCTGTCAGAACACAATAGCTCAGTGGGGGAAAATCGCTGTACGGACATTGCATAGTTAGTACAGAGGCTCCTCGCCAGCTCTTCAGTTGTTTTCGTTCAGGCTGCCGGGTTCAACGGGAAAAAACTACTAGTGTGTACTAGGCTTAACTCCTTGGGAGAGCCTTGGCGCCAAGCAGCCGCATATTTGCGTGCAAATAGAGCTGTGCCTAGAGCACACTCCTGGCACAGTTACCTGTTGCTAAGAGAAAGTGATCAAGAACTTTCCAATCATGTAACCCCCATGACAGCCAATCACATGACCTTATACCCTGCCCCCCTCCCGGCAATCTAAGACCCTTAAGGCAGTGGTTCTCAACTCCAGTCCTCAGGGCCCACCAACAGGCCAGGTTTGCAAGATAACTGAAATACATCACAGGTGATATAATTTGCTGCTCAGTGATTGCAGTATTCTAGTCTGCATCTCCCCAAGGTAATACTTAAAATCTGGCCTGTTAGTGGGTCCTGAGGACAGGAGTTGAGAACCACTGCCTTAAGGGGTAACCAGACACCGGCTCCAAGGGTTTAAAGAGGAGTTAGGCGCCCCACCCCAAAATAAATAAAAAAGTCAGCAGCTACAAATACTGAATGAATATTAATTTTTCTAACACTGAACCGCCTCTTAGCCAATCAGGAGGCGCGGGTCTAATACCCGTTAACTGATTGGCTGAAAGCATAGGCAACCTGAATGGATGCCGAGCAGGAGCCAGGAAGAAAGACGAGACAAGACAAATGGAGGACACAAGAACCGCCGCCTGACCCGCTGCTCAAACCACAGCTCGCCGCCGTCATCCGCTGCCCGATCCCCCACCAAGATGGGGTAAGTGGTGGGCGGGGGGCACAGTGGCGCCAATTGACGGACACAGGGGCGCCATTTGACGGACACAGGGGCGCCAATTGACGGACACAGGGGCGCCAATTGACGGACACAGGGGCGCCAATTGACGGACACAGGGGCGCCAATTGACGGACACAGGGGCGCCAATTGACGGACACAGGGGCGCCAATTGACGGACACAGGGGCCCCAATTGACGGACACAGGGGCACCAATTGACGGACACAGGGGCACCAATTGACGGACACAGGGGCACCAATTGACGGACACAGGGGCACCAATTGACGGACACAGGGGCACCAATTGACGGACACAGGGGCACCACTTGACGTTTTTTTCCCAGTATTTTTTTGTTTGTGCGCGCTCCCCCCCCCCCCAAAAAAAAATTTGGAGCACCAGCCACTACTGATCGGGTGACAAAAAAAAAAAAAAAACACGAACAGGCTGGTTGTACTAGGGTTGATCAGCCCATAGAAAGATCAAAATTTGTCTGAATCCTGCTGAACCAGCCAAATTTTGATCTGTGGCTCGCTTAAGTCACTCAAATCCTCTCACTTGCCAATTGTTACTTATTTCAACACATCAACTTCAGGGACAACATGTTCACTTTCTTTCTAATATCTCCCATCCACTTCCAGGTGCCATTTTCATGGGATCATCAATATTATTGACTTGTAATGTTCTGGTGATGGGTAGTCCCTATGGTCATATTGCAGTCTATGTCATTGAAGTAATACACAATGTAGAGTCCAGGAAGATGGAGGCAGGAGAAGTGAGACTCACCGAGTGGAGGTCCCCTTGCGCACATCACACATCAGGCACTTGAAGGCCTCGGCGCTGTTCTTGAAGGTGCAAACGCTGCAGTCCCAGTAGCCTTCGTCTGAGGAGGGCTTCGGTTGTCGCTTCGGTCTGCGGGGGGGGGGGAGACACACACAGGTCACATATATATATACAGGTCCCATATACACAACAAGGCCTCTCCCCGTCTGCCGGCCGCCCTCCTCCCCGGGACTCCCGCCCGCCGTGTCTTCCGGCACCGCTCACCTGGTAGGGCTCTTTTTGTCTCCCATGCTGTGACGAACGAGGAGAGCCGGAGGCCCAGCGCTGAGGCCCGGACAGCGAGGCGGGAGCAAGCGGCTGCGCCGACCGCGATCCCCCGCAGCCAGCTGTCCGCTGCCGCCGCACGTGACCCAGTTCGGCCAATCACAGGGCGCCCATCGCTGATCAGGACAGCCGGGGAGGCTGCTAATTGAGATCGGCGGTCGGAGCGCAGTCAGTCAGTGAGAGAATGAATGTGAGGGGAAGGAGAGAGCTGACATGGCCGAGAGAGAGAGAGAGAGAGGCTTCAGTGTGAGACATGGGACGGATCACGGCGGTGCATCCCCACACATGTCACTACAACAACAGTCAGTGGGGAGCGCTGTGCTCACTGCACAATGTACATCTACACCCAACCCACTTCTCACCTCTCAGCAAACACAAATATGTATATAGATAGCAGTGACATCACACCGGGTTATATCAATGTGTTCTATTAGAGTCAGTGTGCATCCATTCCCCAAAACAATCCTGAACTGTATTACATTTTCCCTGTCCTTAGAGGTGGTGCCAGCCTAGGCCCAGTTTACGCTCAGGTTCCTTTCATTCAGGGTTTAGCTGCACTGCAAATTCCAGCAGCAACAATCTACTGATTCCTGCGGCTGGGATACGCTGGGCGCTCCACCGATTCCTGGGGCTGGGATACGCTGGGCGCTCCACCGATTCCTGCGGCTGGGATACGCTGGGTGCTCCACCGATTCCTGCGGCTGGGATACCCTGGGTGCTCCACCGATTCCTGCGGCTGGGATACGCTGGGCGCTCCACCGATTCCTGGGGCTGGGATATGCTGGGCGCTCCACCGATTCCTGGGGCTGGGATATGCTGGGCGCTCCACCGATTCCTGCGGCTGGGATACGCTGGGTGCTCCACCGATTCCTGCGGCTGGGATACCCTGGGTGCTCCACCGATTCCTGCGGCTGGGATACCCTGGGTGCTCCACCGATTCCTGCGGCTGGGATACCCTGGGTGCTCCACCGATTCCTGCGGCTGGGATACCCTGGGTGCTCCACCGATTCCTGCGGCTGGGATACCCTGGGCGCTCCACCGATTCCTGCGGCTGGGATACCCTGGGCGCTCCACCGATTCCTGCGGCTGGGATACGCTGGGTGCTCCACCGATTCCTGCGGCTGGGATACCCTGGGTGCTCCACCGATTCCTGCGGCTGGGATACCCTGGGTGCTCCACCGATTCCTGCGGCTGGGATACCCTGGGTGCTCCACCGATTCCTGCGGCTGGGATACCCTGGGTGCTCCACCGATTCCTGCGGCTGGGATACGCTGGGTGCTCCACCGATTCCTGCGGCTGGGATACGCTGGGTGCTCCACCGATTCCTGCGGCTGGGATACCCTGGGTGCTCCACCGATTCCTGCGGCTGGGATACCCTGGGTGCTCCACCGATTCCTGCGGCTGGGATACCCTGGGTGCTCCACCGATTCCTGCGGCTGGGATACCCTGGGTGCTCCACCGATTCCTGCGGCTGGGATACGTTGGGCCCTCCACCGATTCCTGCGGCCGGGATACCCTGGGTGCTCCACCAATTCCTGCGGCCGGGATACCCTGGGTGCTTCATCGATTCCTGCGGCTGGGATATGCTGGGCGCTCCACCGATTCCTGCGGCTGGGATATGCTGGATGCTCCACCGATTCCTGCGGCTGGGATACCCTGGGTGCTCCACCAATTCCTGCGGCCGGGATACCCTGGGTGCTTCATCGATTCCTGCGGCTGGGATATGCTGGGTGCTCCACCGATTCCTGCGGTCGGGATACGCTGGGTGCTCCACCGATTCCTGGGGCTGGGATACCCTGGGTGCTCCACCAATTCCTGCGGCCGGGATACCCTGGGTGCTTCATCGATTCCTGCGGCTGGGATATGCTGGGCGCTCCACCGATTCCTGCGGCTGGGATATGCTGGATGCTCCACCGATTCCTGCGGCTGGGATACGCTAGGTGCTCCACCGATTTCTGCGGCTGGGATACGCTAGGTGCTCCACCGATTTCTGGGTGCTCCACCGATTCCTGTGGCTGGGATACGCTGGGTGCTCCACCGATTCCTGCGGCTGGGATACCCTGGGCGCTCCACCGATTCCTACGGCTGGGATACCCTGGGCGCTCCACCGATTCCTACGGCTGGGATACCCTGGGCGC
This sequence comes from Rana muscosa, assembly GCA_029206835.1. Taxonomy (NCBI): domain Eukaryota; kingdom Metazoa; phylum Chordata; class Amphibia; order Anura; family Ranidae; genus Rana; species Rana muscosa. The sequence continues at coordinate 740,479,182 of CM055118.1, forward strand.
TCCACCGATTTCTGCGGCTAGGATACTCTGGGCGCTCCACCGATTCCTACGGCTGGGATACCCTGGGCGCTCCACCGATTTCTGCGGCTAGGATACTCTGGGCGCTCCACCGATTCCTACGGCTGGGATACGCTGGGTGCTCCACTGATTCCTGCAGCCGGGATACTCTGGGTGCTCCACCGATTCCTGTGGCTGGGATATGCTGGGTGCTCCACCGATTCCTGGGGCTGAGATATGCTGGGCGCTCCACCGATTCCTGGGGCTGGGATATGCTGGGCGCTTCACCGATTCCTGGGGCTGGGATACGCTGGGCGCTTCACCGATTCCTGCGGCTGGGATACGCTGGGCGTTCCACCGATTCCTGTGTCTGGGATACGCTGGGCGCTCTACTGATTCATGCAGCCGGGATACACTGGGCCCTCTACCGATTCCTGTAGCTGGGATACAATGGGTAACCTACTGATTCCTGCGGCCAGGATACACTGGGCATTCCACCGATTCCCTTGGGCTGGCCATAGATTATGCAGCTTTCTTTCCTTCAACCATGGGTTGAAGGAAAGAAAATTGATTGACTGTGTTGGGGGAATTCCTCCTGCTATTGTATTCTGACAGTGGGAGGTTTCCCTGCCATCAGGATACAATCATCACTGCTTGCGGCTATAGCCGTCTGCATTGATCGTACAAACAATATATGACAGGCTGGATGTACTTCAGTCGATCGATATGCACATGGTTGTGGTGTGGGATTTACAGGGTTAAAACAGCAGATGAGAAGGCCACATATCACCTCCTTGCCGTCTGTCAAAAAAACACCCTATGGAAAGTAAAGCACTCGAGAACGCTTCTGTTTTTTTACAGCTGAAAAGGCAGCCAGATGGGGATATACATGTAGCGGGGTGTTCCCCTTTTACTTCCCGGAGACTACATCACCCAGAAACCCATTCGGCAGTGTTCACCGCAGAGACTCATGGGAGGGGTTATATAAGGAGGAGGCGCGGCTGCGCTCGGCCTCTTTGGGACACGAGACTTCAGAGACTGATCCTCCTGTGCGGATGTGTCGGAGTGCAAGGCCTGAAGCCTGAGACCTTGCGCAGCACCAAAGAGCCTTCCACCCCACTGCGAGCCTGGGTGGCTCTGGACCTCGTTTGTCTACAGCCTGGACCGGATTGAGGACCCGATCATTGGGGACACTGTGTGTGTGTGTGTGTGTGTGTGTGTGTGTGTGTGTGTGATACAGTCGGTGGAAGTTCCCCGGACTGGGACCCTGTCCGGGCGGGTGAGAGGGCATATGCCTAAACCATATACTGTTGTTGCTAATAGGCCTATAGACTGCCAAGGCCCACAAGTTGTTCTTGATACTCTCATTAGAGGACCTCAAAGGAGCGGTACTAACACTTTGTATAGTACAGTGTTTACCCCATCTTTACCTTTCCCACTGGATTACAAATCATACTCTGTTAATGTGCACCACCGTTAAAGCCGGTGAAGAAAAGAACATCATCCCCTATAGACTAAGTTGTAGATATCTGAACCAGGCCTGGTCAGCTTGCTATTTTGTTTGGTTACTGCGCCACAGGACGCCTAGTTAACGGTCGCCCACGTGGCGCACTTGTTACTGTTCACTTCATATGCATAGTGTGTTAGTGCTGCAGGGCTCTGCAATATATATACTGTCTGTGAACTGTTATAAATTTTAACCCCTTTCTTATCAAAAGCTTAAGTAAATCATATACCCTTTTTATACTATTATTGTCTCGATGTTTAATTACTCATACAGTATAAGAGTTTATTGCTGCCGTAACTAACTGTGCCAGTAGGGGGTCGAGTACCTTGCCGGGGGTTGGCGGAGCTGTCTTTCAGGGCCCAAACTAAATCTGCGGCCTTCTTAGTTGGAGGTATCGCTACATACACATGCCACAATGCTTTGCAGCATGGCAAAAATGGTCCTTCCATTGCATTCGAGAAGCAATGTCACTGCCATCAAAGGCAACCAATTCAAGTCAGTAGAGCCTGTGCTGTAACCATGAGCCCAACGCTAGGCTCCCAGTTCAGTTGTGGTGAAATATTTCCACCCGTTTAAGCCCTTAGTTTACCCTTTTTCAGGCATTACTTCTTATTTTCACCTGGTAGTGCTGCAAATAACACACTTCCTGTTTACACTAATTTTTCTATTGTGTCTATGGAGGCAGCCATGGTTATCACATACCTCCCAACCGTCACGGATTGGGCCGGACTTTCCCACATTGACACCTTTGTCCCGCTATAGAGGAAATTTTCCAGCATAATGCTATTGACTACAAGCTAAGTTCTTTCTCAGTAGGACCTGCAGCAGTTTGCACATCCAGTACAGCCAGGTATTGGCTAGCAGGTCAGCTGGATGCGCACTGTGAAGCGTCAATGAGAGACTTCACCTGTCAAAACGGAAGTGTGATGTTGGGTATGAGCGGGAATGCTACCCAGACATGCCCCTCTGTCAAACCAGTGCATAGCGAAAGAGTCGGCATATATTGCTGGCCAGGACAGGAGTTGCAGAGGGTTAGGATCAGCTTTCTATTCCTCTCCCCCAGGGTTTTTTCAGCCTCCATTAGCCCTGCACTCACAGGCAGCTCCCCACTTCCACTTAACCACTTAAGCCCCGGACCATTTGGTAGCTAGAGGACCAGAGGTGAATTCAGAATTTTGCACTGCGCTGCTTTAACTGTAAATTGTGCGGACATGCAATGTTGTACCCAAACGAAATTTGCGTCCTTTTCTTCCCACAAATAGAGCTTTCTTTTAATGGTATTTGGTTGCCTCTGCGATTTTTATTTTTTGCGATATAAACGGAAAAAGACCGAAAATTTTGAAAAAACATGATATTTTCTACTTTTTGTTATAAGAAAAATCGAATAAACTCAATTGTAGTCATACATTTAGGCCAAAATGTATTCAGCCACATGTTTTTAGTAAAAAAAATGTCAATAAGCGTATATTTATTGGTTTGCGCAAAAGTTATAGAGTTTACAAACTAGGGTACATTTTCTGAAATTTACACAGCTTTAAATTTATGACTGCCTATCTCATTTCTTGAGGTGCTAAAATGACAGGGCAGTACAAAACCCCCCCAAATGACCCCATTTTGGAAAGTAGACACCCCAAGGAAATTGCTGAGAGGCATGTTGAGCCCATTGAATTTTTTATTTTTTTGTCCCAAGTGATTGAATAATGACTAAAAAAAAAAAAAAAAAAAAAAATTACAAAAAGTTGTCACTAAATGATATATTGCTCACACATGCCATGGTTATATGTGGAATTTCACCCCAAAATACATTTTGCTGCTTCTCCTGAGTACGGGGATACCACATGTGTGGGACTTTTTGGGAGCCTAGCCGCGTACGGGACCCCGGAAACCAAGCACCGCCTTCAGGATTTCTAAGGGCGCACATTTTTGATTTCACTCCTCACTACCTATCACAGCTTCGAAGGCCATAAAATGCCAAAATAGCACAAAACCCCCCCAAATGACCCCATTTTAGAAAGTAGACACCCCAAGGAAATTGCTGAGAGGCCTGTTGAGCCCATTGAATATAATTTTTTTTGTCCCAAGTGATTGAATAATGACAAAAAAAAAAAATTACAAAAAGTTGTCACTAAATGATATATTGCTCACACATGCCATGGTTATATGTGGAATTACACCCCAAAATACATTTTTCTGCTTCTCCTGAGTACGGGGATACCACATGTGTGGGACTTTTTGGGAGCCTAGCCGCGTACGGGACCCCGGAAACCAAGCACCGCCTTCAGGATTTCTAAGGGCGCAAATTTTTGATTTCACTCCTCACTACCTATCACAGTTTTGAAGGCCATAAAATGCCAAAATAGCACAAAACCCCCCCAAATGACCCCATTTTAGAAAGTAGACACCCCAAGGAAATTGCTGAGAGGCCTGTTGAGCCCATTGAATATAATTTTTTTTGTCCCAAGTGATTGAATAATGACAAAAAAAATATAAAGAATTACAAAAAGTTGTCACTAAATGATATATTGCTCACACATGCCATGGTTATATGTGGAATTACACCCCAAAATACATTTTTCTGCTTCTCCTGAGTACGGGGATACCACATGTGTGGGACTTTTTAGGAGCCTAGCCGCGTACGGGACCCCGAAAACCAAGCACCGCCTTCAGGATTTCTAGGCACAAATTTTTGATTTCACTCCTCACTACCTATCACAGTTTCGAAGGCCATAAAATGCCAAAATCGCACAAAACCCCCCCAAATGACCCCATTTTGGAATATAGACACCCCAAGCTATTTGCTGAGAGGAATGGCGAGTATTTTACAGCTCTCATTTGTTTTTGAAAATGAAGAAAGAAAATATATATATATATATATATTTTTTTTTTCAATTTTCAAAACTTTGTGACAAAAAGCGAGATCTGCAAAATACTCACAATACCTCTCAGCAAATAGCTTGGGGTGTCTACTTTCCAAAATGGGGTCATTTGGGGGGGTTTTGTGCTATCTGGGCATTCCATGGCCTCCGAAACTGTGATAGGCAGTGAGAAGTGAAATCAAAAATTTACACCCTTAGAAAGCCTGAAGGCGGTGCTTGGTTTTTGGGGTCCCGTACATGGCTAGGCTCCCAAAAAGTCTCACACATGTGGTATCCCCGTACTCAGGAGAAGCAACAGAATGTATTTTGGGGTGTAATTCCACATATGCCCATGGCATGTTTGAGCAATATATCATTTAGTAACAACTTTGTGCAAAAAAAAAAAAAAATTGTCGTTTTTCCGCAACTTGTGTCAACATATAAAATATTCCATGGACTCGACATGCCTCTCAGTATATAGCTTGGGGTGTCTACTTTCCAAAATGGGGTCATTTGGGGGGGTTTTGAACTGTTCTGGCATTTTATACACAACATTAGGAAGCTTACATCCACTCTTCTAACCACTTGAAGACAAAGCCCTTTTTGACACTTTTTGTTTACATGGATACATTTTTTTTTTTTGCAAGAAAATTATGTTGAACCCCCAAACATTATATATATTTTTAAAGCAAAGGCCCTACAGATTAAAATGGTGGGTGTTGCATTTTTTTTCCTACACAGTATTTGCGCAGCGATTTTTCAAACGCATTTTTTGGGTTAAAAAATACACTTTTTTTAATTTTAATGCACTAAAACACACTATATTGCCCAAATGTTTGATGAAATAAAAAAGATGATCTTAGGCCGAGTACATAGATACCAAACACGACATGCTTTAAAATTTCGCACAAACGCGCATTGGCGACAAACTACATACATTTTCAAAAGCCTTTAAAAGCCTTTACAGGTTACCCCAGTAGATTTACAGAGGAGGTCTACTGCTAAAATGATTGCCCTCGATCTGACCTTCGCGGTGATACCTCACATGCATGGTGCAATTGCTGTTTCCATATGACGCCAGACCGACGCTTGCGTTCGCCATTGGGCAAGAGCAGGGCAGGACAGGGGTGCTTTTTTTTTTCTTTTTTTTTTTTTATTATTAATTTTGCTTTTTTATTTTATTTTTAAATTGTTCCTTCCAAGTATTTTTTTTTTTATCATTTTTATTGTTATCTCAGGGAATGTAAATATCCCCTATGATAGCAATAGGTAGTGACAGGTACTCTTTTTTTGAAAAAACTGGGGTCTTCTAGACCCTAGATTTTTCCTCTGCCCTCAAAGCATCTGACCACACCAAGATCGGTGTGATAAAATGCTTTCCCAATTTCCCAATGGCGCTTTTTATATCCGGGGGGGGGGGCATTCCCTCCCACTGCTTGTAAAAGCAGTCCAGAGGCTAATTAGCCGCTAGGATTGCTTTTACATGAAAGCCGGCCGCTGGCTGAAAAGAATGATACCAAGATGATACCTAAACCCGCAGGCATCATTCTGGTATAAACATTCAAAGTCCAGCAACATACCAGTACGTTGCTGGTCCTTGTTGGACATGTATTGTAATCTTTTTATTTCATGCAGCCAGTTGGCTGAACGAAAAAAGAGATTGATCGGTGGGTATGCCCACCATTAGAATACCGCCCTTCATCCACCCACTTCCAATGATGGGCATACACGCACCATTTATATATGCCGAAGCATGGGGGCATCCTCCCGCAAAAAAGTTATGCCGCACACACATGGTCGGACTTTTCCACGGGCAAGCCTCCGTCGGAATTTCGACTGTATGTACGCGGCATTAGGAGCAAAATCGCTCCTCCGCCCCTGCTGCCCCAATGCTTCGGCATATTTGCTTTTTTTTTTTAACTGTGGTGGTGAAATTACCTCCTACAGCACTGGAGTCGCAGGGATCAGGCCTGTCTCTGCGAACGCTGCAGTTATGTGTGTTTTTGTTTTGTAAGTGACAGTGATCGATCGATACTGCACTTGGGTGGCCTGGGCTGGACGGAGGGGCAAAACGCAGGTGCCAGCAGGTATCTGGGCTGATCCCGCTAACACTGCGTTTTTGGGAACCCTAAACTGCTGGGGACGCTAGTATAGATCTGATCAGATCAGATATTGATCTGTTCAGATACTATACCACTAAGGGGGGTGTATGCTTCACGCGTGGGTGTTAGCGTTACTGGCACTAACCTGACGCTGCCTGGGGTGTGACTCAGACCCTCTCTGACGCTAAAACCTAATTGATATCACCCGCCGGGCGATCAGGGGGTTAAACCTTTATTGGGTTATATACACGGCGGGTTCCCTGACACTATAAAAAGCAAACTAACTAACCAGCGTCACCCGTAACACTTATATGGTGATCACTGGTGAAAGGGTTAACTAGGGGCAATCAGGGGGTTAAAACCTTTATTAGATAATATATGGGGGTACCTGACGCTATAAAAACCTGCGGCGAACCTAAAAAAAATTACCAGCTACCGATCTGCATCACTGACACTAAGACAGCGTTTAGAAAAACGATTGCTTAGCGACAGTGGTGATAGGGGTGAAAGGGTTACCTGGGGGGGCGATCAAGGGGGTTAAACCTTTATTAGATAATATATTGGGGTACATGACGCTATAAAAACCTGCGGCGAACCTAAAAAAAAATACTGGCTACGATCTGCATCACCGACACTAAGACAGCGTTTAGAAAAACAATTGCTTAGCGACAGTGGTGATAGGGGGTGAAAGGGTTACCTGGGGGGCGATCAAGGGGGTTAAACCTTTATTAGATAATATATTGGGGTACCTGACGCTATAAAAACCTGCGGCGAACCTAAAAAAAATTACCGGCTACCGAACTGCATCACAGACACTAAGACAGCGTTTAGAAAAACGATCGCTTAGTGACAGTGGTGATAGGGGGTGAAAGGGTTACCTGGGGGGCGATCAAGGGGGTTAAACCTTTATTAGATAATATATTGGGGTACCTGACGCTATAAAAACATGCGGCGAACCTAAAAAAAATTACTGGCTACGATCTGCATCACCGACACTAAGACAGCGTTTAGAAAAACAATTGCTTAGCGACAGTGGTGATAGGGGGTGAAAGGGTTACCTGGGGGGCGATCAAGGGGGTTAAACCTTTATTAGATAATATATTGGGGTACCTGATGCTATAAAAACCTGCGGCGAACCTAAAAAAAATTACCGGCTACCGATCTGCATCACAGACACTAAGACAGCGTTTAGAAAAACAATTGCTTAGCGACAGTGGTGATAGGGGGTGAAAGGGTTACCTGGGGGGCGATCAAGGGGGTTAAACCTTTATTAGATAATATATTGGGGTACCTGACGCTATAAAAACCTGCGGCGAACCTAAAAAAAATTACTGGCTGCCGATCGGCATCACTGACGCTAAGACAGCGATCAGAAAAATGATCGCTAAGCGACAGTGGTGATAGGGGGTGAAAGGGTTATCTGGGGGGTGATCAGGGGGTTAAACCTTTATTAGGGGGGGTTAGGGGGCTACACTGGACCTAAGACTAAACTTTGGTGACACTTTTACAGTCACAAATGTCACTGATTGCAGTGATCACTAAATAAATGGTCACTGCAATCAGTGACACTGTGACTGGGGGGGTGATCTGGGGGTGATCTGGGGTGTCTGGGGGGGCGATTTATGTCCCTATGTGTCCTGGTGTCAGTGTAGTGTTGTGTGCACTGACCTGATATCTTCTCTTGTACGGCGCTCGGTATATGTGAGCGCCGCACCAGAGATGACATCACTTCCTCCTGCTCCCTCTGTCTGACACAGACAGAGGGGGCATTTCTATTCGCCGGGAGCGATCGCGAGGGGGTGGCCAGAAACGAATGGCTGCCCCCTCATCCCGGAACGCTCCCGGACACTTAGCCACCGCTCACTGTATAGGAGGGGGGTCCGATTGGACCCCCCAACTGTACAAAGGCAATCACGTACACTCTACGTGATTGTGCCTGTCGGTGCCATTCTGCCGACGTATATATACAGTGAGCGGTCGTTAAGTGGTTAAACACAGAAGCCTGGCTTCTGCAGTTGAAAGTGAAAGTAACAGCTCGGCTCCTTCAACAGCCTCTCTGCTCTGCACTGAAAGTCGAGACAAGTGAAAGACTGACTGCAGTGTGTTCGAGGAGGTGGGTGAGCTGCCCCCTAATCTTTACCTCCTTCCTGCTCCAGGAGCCGAAAATACCCAGTGCACTGAAAGGAGAAGGAAGCTGTGGCTGCACTGGATAGAAGACATCTACAGAAAGGTGCTACTTTTACAAAACGTGTGTGTATGTACTGTATGTATGTATGTATGTATTTGTGTGTTGTGTGTATATGTATGTATGTGTGTGTGTGTGTATATATGTGTAGCGATAAGCCCAGTTAAGAGGGCTGCCTGTATGATTTTTTGGGCCCTGTAGTGCACCGCTGTCAACCCCTGGCAATCGTCTCTAACCTCCCTTGGCACAGTTAGTAGGGGATGATAGGATTGTGAGGCCTGTAACTCACAGCGGCACAATCCTATGGCAAAAACACACAGTGATATTTTAAAACTTCCTTTACCTATCTCTTCTGTAAAGTAAAGAACACAGACACCAATATACTTAACCCTTGTATGTTTACTTAGATTTGTGGGTAAGCAATAAAACAGGAGGGTACATGTCATGTGCAGAGCCCTGCAATAAACAATGTTAAACAAACAGACAAGTATACAATGCTATGCAACTCTAATAGTCCCCTTTGTAGCTATTTCCCCTCGTGGACAATATGGCGCCCAGGAATGTCTACGCTACACAGTCAAGCCTGACTGAACTAAGTGGAAGTTCTGTAGGGAAATCTTCGCTAGCAACGATGGTGCACTTGAAGAATAGGATTTGTAATCCACCAAGGTAACAGAGATACTGTGTCTGTCTATGAGCAGGTGCTCTCTCACCCAATCAGACCAGTCCGCGTCCGTTTCTTCCGCTGCGGTGTCTAAGTACACCGATCCCTCGACATCCGGGTCTTCGGTCCTCCTGGCAAAGGTGCAGTATCAAAGGAGAGACGTCCCTCAGGTTCCTCGGTGCGCGCGGAAGGCTCTTTGGAGAAAAGGCCCAGGCTTCTGGCCTAAAGTCACAGGAGCTCAAGCAGCAGTTCAACTTGCTGGGCGGGCGGTGTCCAAAGAGAAAGAACTGGGCTCCGCCTTCCCCTTATAAAGTCCAACCCAGCAGTCCTTGCGCGGGGCAATGCACCCTGGGTGCCTAAAAGTGTACTAGGTAATGTAGTCTCTGAGGGATTAAAGAGCAATACCCCGCTACACATGTATGTGTGTGTGTGTTATGGGTGTATATATATATATGTGTGTGTTATGTATGTGTGTGTGTTATGTATATGTGGTGTGTATATGCATGTGTGTGGTATGTATGTGTGATGTGTGTGTGTTATGTATGTATGTGTGTGTGGTGTATGTGTGTGTGTGTAGGGAGGGGGGGTGCAGAGGTTATAGTTGAGGAGAAGGGCAATAGTGGGATCTGGATGGATGATTGCACTCTGTACCTAGCGCGCTTGAACCCTTGCACTCTGTACGTAACGCACTCCAGAACCATGCACTGTGCCTAACACTCTCCTGTACTCTGTACATAACACACACCAAAACACTGCACTCTATATTTAACTCCAGAACCCTGCACCCTGTGCATAACACACTCCAGAACCATGCACTCTGTATCTAGCCCTCTACTGAACCCTGCACTCTGAGCGTAACACACTCCAGAACATATGAAAAAGGTACCTAGTGCTCTTCTGAGCTCTGCACTCTGTACATTGCGCACTCCTGAACCATGCACTCTATACATAACACATTCCCGAATCCTTCCACACTTTTTGTAACGCACACTTCCATAGTTTATCCAAAATCATTTGTAATGGAAGCTTTTTATTCTTACTTTTTTAAATGACTGTGCTGGGGTTTGTATGCGTCAGGGAGACTCTTTCTTTTTGCCGCAGTGCATGTAGCGCGCCGTCTGTCGCTTCCTCCCAAGTGTCCCTCATTCTGAAGTTCAAAAGTTGGGAGGTATGTTATCACAGTCTGGACATCTAATATGTCTGCTTGTTTATTCATCTCCATTACATAGGGAATGATGTGATAAGTAGTCCACACAAATAAGGCAACATTGTTTTCTGTCTCTTTCACATGTAGTTAGGGCCGAACAGTGGATTCCTGCAGCTGGAATTAGAGGTGTGTTTGAACAGTTGTGGCCCAGAAACCTACGGTATACAAAGCAATAACAGGATGAATGGTGGGTGGCACGGCTATCTTCTGCTGTTCGCATATATCCACACATCAAGTAGTTACCTGCAGTAAAAGGATAGATGTCTGACCCTGAACACAATAGGGGGAATTAAAGCAGATCTCCAGGCTCCTTCAGAAAAAAAATTAAAAGTCAGCAGCTACAAATACTGTAGCTGCTGACTTTTAATAATAGGACACTTACCTGTCCACAAATGCAGTGGTGTCTTCAGCCCAGCCGATTTTTCATTTGGCTCTCAGATACTGCCGCCGCCATTTCTTGTAAGGGAAACTGGCAGTGAAGTTTTATGGCTTCACAGCCGGCTCCCTACTGTGCATGCGTGAAGCGTGCTGTGCATTGTAAATGGCTCCCTACTGTGCATGCGTGAAGCGTGCTGTGCATTGTAAATGGCCCGGCGGCAAGGGAAGAAGGAGGGGGGCTGAACATTCTGGGTGACGTTACCGTGGCAAGATCAGGCAGAAGTGGGAGCGGGTACCTGTCAAAACCAGGTACCCGCTCCCCCATCCCTGAAAGGTGCCAAATGTGGCAGCGGAGAGTGGGAGGAAGCAAACAAGCGGAGCTTCCCTCTTTTGGGTGGAGCTCTGCTTTTTATAAAGGTTCCTGCACCATCATAATGCAAATAGATCTGTTTCAGGAGGGATCAGAGCATGCAGCTCAAGCTGGAATGGTCTGTGTTGTGTATGTTAGGGACTGACCGATATCATTTTTTTGGTGACAATACAATACCGATATTTTGGCCACCTCTCAGGCCGATAGCTAATGTTGTCTGCCGATATTCTGTAAATTTAAAACAAAAAATGTTTACACTTTTTATCACTGTTATTGCTGTCACAAGGAATGTAAACATCCCCTGTAACAGTAATAGGCAATGACAGGTACTCTTTATGGAGGAATCTGAGGTCTATAAGACCCCTAACCCCTCCTCTGCACTTGAGAGTATTCAAAACGTCAAGATCGGCGTTTTTTAATACTTTTGTTTTTAAAACTGGTGCCTTTTAAGATGCCAGTAATCCGGGAAGTGATGTCATGACATCGCTTCCGGGTTACTAGATCCGAAAGCCGAACGAAGCATCGGCTTTGTTCAGGTCTTCGGCCAGCTGGCGGACGTTAAGGCTGGTTGCTCAGGCCTCCCAGTGGAACGGGAGAGCCCGGGCGAGCGGTGGAAAGTGGCAGGAACCGCATCTGTTGTTATTACAATAAAGCCGACTGTCCGCTCTAAAAAACGGTATAGGGGTGATGCATTCAGCTGCATGCATCAGACCGGTAAAACCCCTTGAAGCAATATCAGTAATATCGGGTACGTTTGTGCCCGATTCCGATACTTAAAAAAAAAGTGAATATCGGCCTCACCGATAATCGATTGACTCTCACAGACACGTCCTAAAACAGGGAGCAGATCGCTGCTAATTAACAAAGGGGCTTGCACCTATTTTGATAAAAGCAAACTCCACCTTTCAGAGCATGTTGCATGGCAAGTCAACCCCTATCACCCCCAGATCAACTCCCTCTCTGACAGCGTGCAGGAGTTCTCTGCCTGGCAGCAGCTGTGCAGGCAAAGCCACGTCATTCATTCCTAGAGATCTGTGCATAGATCAACTACAAGTCCCATCTTCCATCACGGCAGCAGATGGACATTTGAAAAATAGTAAATGCATTTCTTTTTTTTTTTTTATATCTGTGGTTGCATTATTATTTTTCTTTTGCAAAAAGTGGACTTAGCCCTAATTGGCATCCGCTTTGTTTTCTCAGCTTAGAAGAGTGTTTTTTAAATTCCTTTGCATCTCTCTGTATCCATCTTTTCCTAACTGAAGGTAACTGCTTGATGTACAGATACATGTGAACAGCAGTGGACAGCCATGGTTCCTGACAGCCTGTCATTACTTTGTATAGGCTTCCCAGGAGCAGCTGTTTTCAGCCACAGAACTCCATTGACCGTCTCTAACTGCATGTATAAATGAGCCCTTATGCTTTTAAGTCAGCTCACAAAAAAATTACAAGAATACTGCATTTCCAGCAAGATCAGCGGGCATATTCTGTACATGTTAAAAACTTTCCTAAAGTGAAATCTATTGCAGCCATCACATCTAAGGACTGGTAGTCTGCATATACCTATGTAGCGGGGTCCCAACTTAGGGGAGTCACTATGCTTCAATTTAGGGGTGACCTGAGCGGTAGTTGGCTCGGGTCTTCTAATTGTTCGGACTCTGTCTTGCTGCTGTGTCACCTGGCGTGCAGTTCCCCTTTAGGCGTATAGGTGATGCTGTCACTTATACCCGGGGTTGAACCACAGGTGATGGAGTAGCTATTGGATGTCCTCTCTCGGCTGCCGTACTGTGGGCGGTTCCGGCCTGCTGTGCATGCCGGGAGAGGATATATAAAGGGGCAGACGCCATTGTTCAGGGTGGTAGTACCCGGGGACCTGTACCCGGAGGAGTGTGCCCCTCTAAAGGGGAGGGGGTGCGCCCAACTTTGACTGAGGAGTCTCGGGCACCTTCGGTCCGAGGCTGCGGAGTTCCAGGTAGGCCCAGTACCTTCAACTGGGTCTACAGCCAGAAAGGAAACCCAGGGAGCCCAGGTGAGGGCGACCGCTCTGACATAGAGGAAACCGGGGGAGGATCCGTCCCATTAAGAAGGCGAGTAATACAAGATTGCTGTCTCGGGAGAGGCCTGGTGTCCTGTCAGAAGGGAAGGATTCCTTTCTTCGCAGACTGCCTTTGTGGAGTGTCGTTATTAAAGGAGGGATCTCCTCGACTTTGTCCTTGGAGGGGACTAAGTCACTGTTCGAGCTTCATGCCGACTGCTAGTGCTATTGAGTGACTATCCGGGTGAGCTGTACCCACTCGGGACCGAGTGGAGACGAAGCCAAGAGTGTGCCTGTATCCATTCTATTCTGCTAACCCCTTTCCTCTCTTCAACTTTTTGGTTACTCAAGCAAATAAGAGAAAATAAACTCTTGTTGGAGTTGAAGTGTTGTGTGGACATTGACTTTCTTTGGGAAAGGTAAAGACTTGCCTCTATAATCTAGAGGGAAGAACCAGTGAAGGGAAGCAACTCTCTGCGGGACCCAAATACATAACACAGTCCGACCTCTAATCCAGAGGAAGCGGGGCATGTGGCATGGTGTGTCTGATCCCCTGAAAGGAAGGTAAGGGGGAAAAGGATCTGTGTGCTACACCTATGTATGGTCAAGTTTACGTTTTTATAGCTGTCTTGCCTTCAAGTTTATGTTTACTGTTATGCCGCGTACACACGATCATTTCTTTCTCGTACATCACGGGACACAGAGCGACATAGTCATTACTAATGGGTTATATAGATACCTTCAGGTGCTGGCACTGGCAACTTCCAAAACCGGAAGTACCCTCCTCTATATAAGCCCCTCCCATCCGGGAGCACCTCAGTTTTTTTGCCAGTGTCTAAGGTGTTGGCCAAGAAGAAACATGTGTTTTTCACTGAGCTTGCGTACAGGTTCTTTTGGGCCTCAGTAAGCTATTCCGGATCCGACCAAAAAAGCTTCATAGCTAAACGGTCGGTACCCGGGCCTTGCAGAGAAGAGCAAGGTTTTGCCTGTAATGCTTCTCTTAGGAGAGCTGGACCCTGGGATCCAGAGCTCTGGTCATACCCACGACCAAGATGTTTTCTGTGCAGGGTGCTATACAGGTCCAGGGGAGTGGAATCCTTGGGAATCCGGTCCCTGAAGGTTTGATTACAATGCCTGCCGTGATAGGTGAAGTTTGGGCTTTTGTGGACCAAACAAAGTCCTGCGGCGGGGAACAGGTAAGTGGGGGCCCCCAGGAACTTGGTTCTATTGGGGGACCCCCAAGCCTAATTTGTCTTTCTGTCTGTTACCTAATGGTATTCCCGCAAAATTCTGTGCATGCCTGTAACTACTAAAAAAATGTAATAATTTTTAATGGTGGTCAAGAAAAAAAATAAAAATGTTTTTTTTTTTTTTTATATATATTTAATATATTAGACTGCGGTACCTGTGTTTGTCCACTAGAGGCCGCTGTGGAATGTTTTCTTGTCATGTGGACTAGTTTCTTCTCAGCAGAGCAAAGTCCAGGCAGATGGTGAGTTCTCTTATAGGAAACTGCTTCCTCTGCCATGTTGCAGTGCTCGTCCATCCCCCGGCCTGCGGCAAAGAGGGGCCCTGGCTCCTGTCCCTTGTTTCCATTTTTTGAAATTAGCGCCGAAGGCGCACGTGGCCGCGCGCGTGCGCGTGCACGCGCCTCTATATATAGAGGTGAGCCGGGAAAGGGGGCGGAGCCTGGGGGATGACGCTCTGTGCGCGCCGCAGCGCTTCTGCGCATGTGCGGGCGTCCCAGCCAGGGCCGGCCCTACCATGGGACCCGGTGGGACCATGGTCCCAGGCGGCACTTTAAGAGGGGCGGCAACAGGGGCGCACTGCCTGAGGACCTGGGTTTCCCTCCATCTAGTGTGCAGTCAGTGTCATACTTGTACTGCATCGCCGGCGCCGCTGTCACTGGCCGCAGTGGCAAGACCCACTTCAAGGGTCTCACCAGCGGCCCCTGCTTCCCTGCCCAAACTGGTTGCTAGCCGCGGACCGCTTTGTTTCTAGCAACCAGTGACGTCAGGAGAGAAGGAGAGAGAGACCCATCATTCATTGCGGAGGAGGATTTAACTTCCTCCTCCTCCGCTAGCTCCACCCACCTCCTCCCTGTATGTGTTCCTCTCAGCAAGTTAGGAGCGACGTGCGGTGCGAGGATCAGTGCTGCCTGCCTCCTCCCCCTCGAGGCGCCGCTATCTCGGAGCTGCTGTGTGTGGAGAGAGAGCAGCTGTGGGCTCATCTCCCCCCCCCCTCCTTCTCCTCCTCATGCTGCTGTTCCCAGGACAGCCACCGCTATGTTTCTTCCCCCTTTTCCTCCCATTGGCCAGGGGGAAAAAAAGGAGAAAAGAGGATTATGGGATATGTAGTGCAAATGGCTGGCCCATTGCAATTCTAGGGGGGGGGGACTGCAGCCCCCAGCATGCCCAGCTGAAGGGGAGGGAGAGAGAGCCAGGCTGAGTGACAGGCTGCATCTGGTGACAGGCATCGGTGACAAGTGACAGGCTGCATCTGGTGACGGGCATCAGGGACAAGTGACAGGCTGCATCTGGTGACAGGCAATGGTGACAAGTGACAGGCTGCATCTGGTGACAGGCAATGGTGACAAGTGACAGGCTGCATCTGGTGACAGGCAATGGTGACAAGTGACAGGCTGCATCTGGTGACAGTCATTGGTGACAAGTGACAGGCTGCATCTGGTGACAGGCAATGGTGACAAGTGAGAGGCTGCATCTGGTGACAGGCATTGGTGACAAGTGACAGGCTGCATCTGGTGACAGGCAATGGTGACAAGTGAGAGGCTGCATCTGGTGACAGGCATTGGTGACAAGTGACAGGCTGCATCTGGTGACAGGCAATGGTGACAAGTGACAGGCTGCATCTGGTGACAGGCAATGGTGAGAAGTGAGAGGCTGCATCTGGTGACAGGCATTGGTGACAAGTGACAGGCTGCATCTGGTGACAGGCAATGGTGACAAGTGACAGGCTGCATCTGGTGACAGGCATTGGTGACAAGTGACAGGCTGCATCTGGTGACAGGCATTGGTGACAAGTGTCAGGCATTGGTGACAAGTGACACGCTGCATCTGGTGACAGGCAATGGTGACAAGTGACAGGCTGCATTTGGTCACAGGCACTGGTGACAAGTGACAGGCTGCATCTGGTGACAGGCATTGGTGACAAGTGACAGGCTACATCTGGTGACAGGCATTGGTGACAAGTGACAGGCTGCATCTGGTGACAGGCATTGGTGACAAGTGGCAGGCTGCATCTGGTGACAGGCAATGGTGACAAGTGACAGGCTGCATCTGGTAACAGGCAATGGTGACTGGGGACAGGCAATGTTGACAAGTGACACACTGCATGTTGTGGCAGGCTATGGGTGGCAAGTGGCACAGCTACATCTGGTGGCAGGCAACGGTGGCAAATGACAAGCTCAGGGCTTCCACTGATTCTGCATTATGGTGAGTTAAACTATTTCATTATATATTACAATGTAGTAATAGAAATAATGTGATTTGATCATCCTGACACCATATCAATCATAATGTTAGGATGATTTAAGTGCTAACACCAGCCATTCGCCCGACAAATCACCCTCTGCCAAATTCCCTGTCAGCGAGACTACACCCCCCCTCATCTTTTTTTGGGAAGGAAGGGGGGTATCCCTGAATGGCAGTTTGGAAATATGGTCACCCTAGCCACCACTGCAGCGCTGTTGTTGCAGCATGTTGCATCACTGAGCTGGGATCAGAGCGTAGCTGGTTGGTGGCAGTGGAGAGAAAGGGGGGAGCTTTTGTGGTGCTACACAATACTCTTTGCAGGAAGGGGCTAGGGTGACCACATTTTTAAACTATCATTCAGGGACACCCCCCCCCTTCCCAAAAATCAGCTTGTGCTGTAACAAATCACAGCACAGTGATTGGACACAAGAGGTGGGATTTATGATTTCTCCAATCACAAGCAGGGGGCGGGGATTGTGCTCTTCCAGGCATTCCCGGCCAGGACAAGAACTGTCAGTGAGTAAAGCGGTGATGTGGCGGCCTTTTTTGGGGGCATCAGATTGGCCCGGGGGGTGGCTGTGTCTGTTTCATTCCAGGACACTGTATTGTCCTGGAATAAAGGTGCCCGGGACAGACCTGCAAAATCCGGGACTGTCGCGGGCAATCCGGGACACGTGGTCACCCTAGAAGGGGTATGTCTCTCTTTGCTGAATATATGGGATGTCTCTTGCTGAATATATTGGGCTGTCTCTTTGCTTTATGGAAACGTCTCTTTTGCTGGATGGGCATAGGATTTTTTTTTTGGGGGGGGGGGGCAGCATTTCATTCTTGGGCCCAGGCAGCACAATGTCTTAGGCCAGCCCTGGTCCCAGCAGTTTAAAAAAAACACAATATTGTAGTAAGCTGGCTATGAAGTACAGAGACAGATTTGGCAACATTTAAAGGCATACAGCAAGCGGTTGATACAGGCATCCCCTAGAAAGGCACATTAGTAGACACCAACTGTTTCTTATAGCAGCATTTATGCTAGACTATTATCAGTAACTGGTGTATTTCGGCTGGAATACCTCAGCTTTGTGGCTTAGGAATATGCCGTCTAAAAACTCCGGGACTAGAAATTCCAGGAGGAATAGGGGGTCTCCATCGGGCTCTGAGGATCTTGGGCATGCTTTGGCTGCACCAGTCTCCCCTGAAGAATCAGAGGTTAGTGACCGTAGAGCACCCTCAGGAGTACCTGGTACTGTGGCTGTCCTCAGTTCACCTGCTCCTGTGTATGTAACAGAGGAGGTTTTTTCCTCAGCTCTGGGAGGGCTGGAAGAGAGATTGTCAGCATTGATCGCTGCTTCCCTGTCACAGGAGAAAAGCGCTCGATCTCCGTCTCCCCCCTCAGAGTGCCTGTTAACAGAGCAACAGTCCCATACAGAGGTCGACCTACCTGAGGGGGATCAGGATGAGGTCGATTCGGTTGCAGAGGAATCAACAGTGGAAGAGCCGTTCTCAGCATCACATGCTGAAAGGTTATGGGTTCAGTCCCTGACTAATATGGTCCGATCAGCATTTAAAATGCCACTTGCGGAGCCATCCTCCACTTCTGTCTCCTCGTTGGGGTCGCTAAAAGCTCCCCAGACTGTTTGTTCCTTTCCGATCCATCCTTTACTGGAGGGGCTCATTTACCAGGATTGGGAGCATCCTGACAAAATATTTACTCCCCCCAAGAGATTTCCGGTGGTCTATCCCATGGAGGATAAGTTCATCAGAAAATGGAGGGTCCCTACAGTGGACGCAGCCATCTCTTGTGTGAATAAATCACTGACATGTCCGGTGGAAAATGTCCAAATGTTCAAGGACCCAATAGATAAAAAATTGGAGTCCTTATTAAAATCTGCTTTTTCTACAGCAGGATTGGTGACACAACCAGCAGTGGCAGCTATTGGGGTCTGCCAAGCAGTGAAGGATCAGTTGAAACAGGTCTTAAGGGACTTGCCGGATCAGCAGGCTCTTGCCCTAGCTGATCTACCTAGAGCCTTATGCTTTGCGGTGGACGCTATAAAGGATTCAATCCATCAGGCCTCCCGCCTTACGCTGTCTGTAGTACATATGCGCAGGCTTCTATGGCTCAAGAACTGGTCTGCTGAAGCTCCCTGTAAAAAATTGCTGGTCAGCTTCCCATTTCATGGGGAGCGCTTATTCGGGGAACACCTGGACAAGTATATCCAGAGAATTTCCAGCGGTAAAAGTACACTTTTGCCGGTTAAAAATAGAGTTAGAGGTCCCTCTTTTAAAAGGCCGGCCTCTCCAGTCCCTAGGACATCGGCTGTGAAACAGTTCCGACGGCCTCCTCGGTCAAATCCCGGAGGTAGAAATCAGGGACAGTTGCAGGGTAACAAAAAGCCCTGGAGCAGGAGAGGTACAAAACCTCCCCCAAAGTCAAATGCATGAAGGGTTGCCCCCACCCAATCGGGTGGGGGGAAGACTTCAGTTGTTCACAGAGACCTGGCGGGACACGATCCGAGACAGATGGGTGCTCTCCGCAGTAAATCTGGGATACAAATTGGAGTTAAAAAACTCCCCTTCTTCCCGCTTTATAAGGTCAAACGTGCCAAGGGATCCCCAGAAGAGAGGATCCCTCCTGTTGGCACTAGAACAATTATTGCTTCAAGCAGTAATTATAGAGGTTCCCCTGGAAGAGTGGGGGTTCGGGTTTTACTCAAACCTCTTTACAGTTCCGAAGCCAAACGGGGACGTGAGGCCCATACTAAATCTAAAAGGGCTAAACAAATTCCTGCATATCAGGACTTTCCGGATGGAGTCGATCCGATCGGTAGCCACTGCCCTACAAGGGGAGGAATGGTTAGCCTCGATCGACATCAAGGATGCTTATTTGCACATTCCCATCTTTCCAGCCCACCAAAAATTTCTACGCTTTGCGGTAGAAGGCCGCCATTTTCAGTTCAGAGCCTTACCCTTCGGTCTGGCCACAGCACCAAGAGTGTTCACAAAAATTTTGGCCCCATTATTGGCCAATCTAAGAACACGAGGTGTAACGATAATGGCATATCTAGACGACTTGTTGCTGATAGACCACTCAGTGGAAAAACTAGAAGTGGTTGTTCACGAGACAATCAAGTATCTGGAATATCACGGTTGGATTATCAACCGAGACAAGTCAGCCCTAAAACCAGTCAAAAGTCTGGAATACTTGGGGCTAAGGCTGGATTCAGACCAGAGAAAAATTTTCTTGCCTCAAGAAAAGGGGTCGTCTTTGAGAGATTTGATCCACTTAGTGGGCTCAAAAAGACAGCCATCCATACGCCTGTGCATGAGGCTGCTGGGAAAAATGGTGGCATCATTCGAAGCAGTACCCTACGGTCAATTCCATTCAAGGAAATTGCAAAGGGCCATACTGTCAGCCTGGAACAAAAAAGTTCAGGCTCTGGACTTACCAATGTCCTTGTCCCCTTCCGTTCGCAAGAGCCTCCGCTGGTGGTTGGTTCCCCAGAATCTGGAAAGAGGGAAATCCTTCAGTCCGATTTCCTGGAAGGTGGTCACTACAGATGCCAGCCTTATAGGCTGGGGAGCAGTACTGGAGCAATGGTCTCTCCAGGGCAAGTGGTCAGAAGCAGAAAAGGCCCTGCCCATCAATCTCTTAGAGATACGAGCAGCCCGGTATGCCCTAGTAGCATGGACATCCAAACTCCAAGGGTCCCCTGTCAGAGTTCAATCAGACAATGCCACAGCAGTGGCATATATCAATCGTCAGGGGGGCACCAGGAGTCGTGCAGCCCAAAGGGAAGTAAATTACATCCTGAGATGGGCAGAAAGATATGTCCCAGCCATATCTGCGGTATTCATTCCAGGGGTGGAGAATTGGAAGGCGGACTTTCTAAGTCGCCAACAATTATGCCCAGGGGAATGGTCCCTTCATCCCGAGGTTTTCCGGACAATATGTCAGCGGTGGGGAACACCGGATGTAGATCTGCTAGCATCCAGATTCAACGCAATGGTGGACAGGTTTGTCTCTTGGACAAGGGATCCCCTAGCTTGCGGCTCAGATGCCCTAGTGTTCCCTTGGGATCAGTTCAAGCTGATATATGCATTCCCACCGCCACAATTGTTACCTCGATTACTCCGCAGAATCAGGGTAGAAAAGAAACCAGTGATTCTGGTGGCTCCAGCGTGGCCCCGAAGAGCATGGTACGCGGAGATTGTAAAAATGTCTGTGGGGAGTCCTTGGACCCTCCCACATCGTCCGGACCTGCTTTCGCAGGGACCGATATACCACCCTTCCTTACCAGCCCTAGGTTTGACGGCCTGGCTATTGAAGCCCACATTCTAAAAAAGAGAGGGCTCTCTAATGCTGTGGTGTCTACCATGATCAATGCCAGGAAACCGGTATCCAGGCAGATCTACTATAGAATCTGGAAGGCGTACATCGCCTGGTGTGAGGCCAGGAAATGGCATCCACGTAAATACGTAATAGGTAGGATTCTGGACTTCCTACAATGGACTGTAGATAGGAAGCTTGCCTTGAGTACTATCAAGGGTCAGATTTCGGCCTTGTCAATATTTTTTCAAAGGCCCTTGGCTTCGCATTCACTAGTCAAAGCCTTTATACAAGGAGTGATGCGTATTAGTCCTCTGGTTAATATTCCCATATGTCCATGGGATCTAAACTTGGTTTTGTCGGTTCTACAGAAACAACCATTTGAACCACTACAGCATATTTCCTTGGTGCTTCTCACCAGGAAATTGATTTTTCTAGTAGCCATTTGTTCGGCTAAAAGAGTATCGGAATTAGCAGCTATGTCCTGTAAGGAGCCATATCTGGTTATCCATAAGGACAGAGTAGTGTTACGTCCTCATCCAGCCTTTCTTCCTAAGGTGGTATCGAGTTTTCATTTGAACCAAGATGTGGTTCTTCCTTCTTTTTTCCCCAAACCTACTTCGGTAGAGGAAAAGTTATTGCATTCTTTGGATGTAGTAAGAGCAGTTAAAGCTTATCTAAAAGCCACTGCTCAGATTCGCAGAACGGATACTTTGTTTATTCTGCCGGAAGGCCCCAGGAAGGGTCAGGCAGCGTCAAAATCTACTTTAGCCAAGTGGATTCGACAGGTCATAATGCAAGCCTATGGCTTGAGAAGGAGACCGCCTCCGTTCAAAGTTAGGGCGCACTCCACGAGAGCAGTTGGAACTTCATGGGCAGTGCATCACCAGGCCTCCCTGGCTCAAATCTGTAAGGCCGCAACATGGTCTTCAGTACACACGTTTACTAGGTTCTACCAGGTGGACGTTAGAAGTCAGGAGGATGTCGCCTTTGGGCGCAGTGTGTTGCAGGCCGCAAAAGATCCTCATGTCTGATAGCGCTCAGCTTATATATGGTGTATCCCCCCCCCTCGTTGGGCATTGCTTTAGGACATCCCATTAGTAATGACTATGTCGCTCTGTGTCCCGTGATGTACGAGAAAGAAAATAGGATTTTTATAACAGCTTACCTGTAAAATCCTTTTCTTGGAGTACATCACGGGACACAGAGCTCCCACCCCTCTTTTTGGGACACTTATTGCTTTGCTACAAAACTGAGGTGCTCCCGGATGGGAGGGGCTTATATAGGGGAGGGTACTTCCGGTTTTGGAAGTTGCCAGTGCCAGCACCTGAAGGTATCTATATAACCCATTAGTAATGACTATGTCGCTCTGTGTCCCGTGATGTACTCCAAGAAAAGGATTTTACAGGTAAGCTGTTATAAAAATCCTATTTTTTCCCGTCGGGAAAAATGACATTTTTTTTTTTCGCCGAGAAAAACGATCGTCTGTGGGCTTTATGCCGTTTTTCTCGTTGAGAAAAACGGCAGGAAAAACGACGAGAAAAATTAGAACATGTTCTAAATTTTCTCATCGTTTTTTCCATCATTTTTTTCCGCGGCAGTTTTCCCATAGGGAGACACTGCCGCGGAGCCCACAGACGGTCGTTTTTCTCGTCAAAGAAAAAAATGACGGGAAAAAACGGTCGTGTGTGGGGGAACATGCCGTTCCCTCGTTTTTCATTTTTTTTCATGCCGTGATTCACGGCGGTGTTTTCACCGCCGTGAATCACGATCGTGTGTACGCGGCATAAGGCCATTGTCTATTGTACCAGCTCTCAAAAAGCATAAACTAGATAATGACTGTCCATCTGGCCTGACCTGTTTGGTCATAACACCACATTCCTCATTTACACTAAAGTTACAGCTGTTTTTTTCATTTGGGACTTTCTAGGTGCTACAAAAATTTAAAGCGACATTATTGCACTCAAAATTTCAAAAACTGCTGTTAGGCAGGGTTTTTTTTGACAGAAGAAACCCATAAATGTTTTCCCCCCTCAGTAATGTACACTGAGCCATGCATGCATAGCTCAGAGTACATTTATGCTCATGTTCTGTGCTGTAATGAAGGGACTCCCATGGGTGGGAGTGACATCATTGTGTCTCAGCCATTCTAAAGGCTGAGAAAATAATTAAACTTGATTGTCTTACATTTTCATTGCAGACAATACCTACCATACAGAATCTCCTCAAAACCCCACCCGTACTTCCAGTATATCGCAGTAAGAAGTCTTCTTATATAATGTTGTGTTTAGGGATGAGGTAGGTCTATTATGACAATCAAGCCTATTTTTTATACCTTGTGAATGTTTTTAAACATTTACAATAAAAAGGAAATTTTCAAGTAGGGGTAGGGTGGGGTTCCCAACCTTCTTCTGTCTGGTGTACCCATCTATCACCCCTCCCTTTCCAACCCACCCCCTTGTCTCCCTTTATTTGTTATCCCAACTTAATTTGTAACTCCTCCCTGCTTCATCCCCAGACCCTTAACCCTATTTGCTTGATCAAGTCCCCATTTCCTCCTTCTGACCCCTCCGTCTTTGTACAATGGAAAGCTGGTGTCCTTTCCTGTAAATATATCTCCTTGATACCTTGCCCTTGACATGCATTTCTATTCAGCCTTTAGATCTCCTACAGACCAATGACATAAGGTACTATGACAGCTTTTGATAAGGTTATATTTTGTGACATCCTATTATAATGTTTTGCCTCACATGTATAGTGATACCGTTCAGCTTACTACCACCAGTCATTATCACTGTGATTTTCTTCATCATCATCGTTGTCTCCTACTGTTGGAGGGCAACATGGTTTAATATCATATTTCTGGAGTTGTACTGCCTGGTTGATACAGCCATTGGGTCTAAATTGGAATTTGTCTTTTTTTGAATGCCAGTACAGCAGGTTTACCCAGCAGGGATATTCAACTGAAGAATGCAATATCAGAACATTCATCTGGAAGAAAGGAATCACGCATACCCCCTGGTGGGGGAGTAGAGCTTGGCTACAAACTACCTGGTTTAATGAAGATTGAAGTGCCAGATTACCATGACTGCAAACAAAGCTCCAAAGATCAGCTGCTGTTTAGCCCTGTACACACGATCGGATAACCTATGGATTTGACCATCGGAAATCCGATGAAACTGTTTTTCATCAGTCTTGGCCACACACCATCAGTTTAAAAACCGACGGCAACAAAACGACCGCACGTACAAAACGTACGACGTGCTATAAAAGGGCCGAACAAATCTAATGGCGCCACCCCTTGGGCTGCTTTTGCTGATTTCGTGTTACCGCGTGTTAGTAAAAGTTTGGTGAGAGCCGATTCGCGCTTTTCAGTCTCCGTGCTTTGCAGATCGTTTCCTGTTGTTCAGTTTGTGCTTGTGGGTTTGTATTTGTGATTCAGTGCGTGCAGTCAGGTCGTTACTGCCTTGCAGTGCCGACTTGGCCGTTCGTTTACTGTTTTTCAGATCGTTCTTTTCAGGCCTTGCTGTTCCACGGTGCGTTCTGTTTGAGTGCGTTCTGACCAGCCGACCGGTTTAAAACCATGTTTGAAGTGCGTTCTCGAGCTCGTGCTGGCTTTGGGCTTGGTGTTGCAGTTAACACTGTAACCCGAGTTCAGTCTGTGAACAGGGTGAGGAGGAGTTCATGGACTAAGAATTGGTTGCTCCAGCGGGACCAATTCTCTCATATGCCTCTGCTGCGGGAAATCCATGAGAATAACCCTGATGATTTCAGGAATTATCTCAGGATGACGGACCCTGTATTTCGCCGTCTGTTGGATTTGCTGTCCCCCTATATCACGAGGCAGGACACTGTGATGCGCCAGGCCATCACTGCCGAGCAGAGGCTTATTGCCACGTTGAGATACCTGGCGACTGGGAGAAGCTTGCAGGACCTCAAGTTCTCAACAGGCATCTCCCCCAAGGCTCTCGGGATCATTATCCCTGAGACGTGTTCGGCCATCATTCAGGTCCTGCAGAAGGACTATATGAAGGTAATTATGCTCCTTTAACCTCACATTATCTTTTTTTATTCTCTTTTTTTTTTTTTTTTTTCCTCCTAACACAAATATGCCTGTTTGTAATATCCTGGTAATGTCCCCATTTTCCACATGCCTTTTTTTACCTGTAAATCCCTTTTTGGGCCCTACATGCCTATTTCCCTTCACTAACCTCTCCAGCATGCTATCGTGGGTGCAAACCCAGCTAGCCTTCTATTTTCCTTTTCATTTTTCGGGGGTCATTGCCCTCGTAGTTTGACAACCTTCCCTCCCCCCCCCCCTAAAGATGTTAAAAAATTAGTAGTTCTCAATCAAGCTCAGCAAAGTGGTAGAGCCTTTTTTGGGATCCCCCACAATCACCTTAAGCCCCCCCCTTAGATTATTTTAGAATGTCCACTCAGCGGGGGTGAGGCATCTGCTAAGTGGGCCTTTGTTTATTGTTCGGAAAAACTCCCTTAAATAATAATGTTACTCAACAATGTTTTTTTGTGTGTAATCTGCTTGCACTGTAACCATAAACCGTACTAATGTCTTCTTTTGATTTGACTCCACAGTTCCCTAGCACACCACAGAAATGGCTGACTGTGGCCTCCCAATTTGCCCAGCGGTGGGATTTCCCCAACTGTGGAGGGGCAATTGATGGGAAGCACGTCCACATAGTGCCGCCACCCCGTTCGGGGTCATACTATTTCAACTATAAAGGTTTTAATAGCATAGTGTTAATGGCGGTGGTGTCGGCACGGTACGAGTTCCTGTATGTGGACGTGGGGAAGAACGGCCGGATGCCCGATGGCGGATCATTCGCGGAGACGGAGTTCGCTCACCGTCTGCAGGCTGGGGGTCTTGCACTGCCTCCAGATGCAGAGAACGTTGAAGGGCTCCCGTTCGTTTTCATTGCGGATGAGGCTTTTGGACTAGGACCACACCTGATGCGGCCGTTTCCCCAACGCACCCTCACCCCGGAGAGGAGGGTTTTTAATTACCGGCTGGCCAGAGCCCGGAGAGTTGTGGAAAATGCCTTCGGGATAATGGCCAGCCGGTTCCGCCTGTTCCAGACAGCGATACATTTGGCAGATTATAAACTGAACCACATCGTCTACTGCTGCTGCATATTGCACAATTTTCTACGCAAATTTGCAACCAATTATGTATCATCGTTTGGGCCTGAGGCCGGTCCATCTGAACTGATTAATCTGACCGGCCTCAGCACTGCCCGTACTGGCTTGGTCCCCCAAAGTGCCCGTGAAGTACGCCAGAAATACGTAGAGTACTTCACGGGTAGGGGGGCCATCGCAATGCCAGACCACATCTGACCAAGTATTAAACCTTTTAAAAATAAAAAAAAACATGGAATTCCTACAAACTTGTGTTGTCATTCTTGTATTTTGGGTTTATGTGTCTCCCAGGTTCTAGTAGTGCCAAGTGTAATTGTCCTTAGTAAATAGCCTCAAAACTCAGAGCGACAAACACGGTTTTTGCATCTTCAGAACTGCTCTTGAGCATAGAAAGAACAAGGCACACCTTTTTTAGACTTCCCAAATGTTTTTATTGTTTGCACCGCATTTTTTTTTGGTTTTTAGAAATACTAGCCTTTTTTTTATGTGCGGCTTTTTTTGCAGAAACATGCATAGGTCGTAAGCCATTTTTTTTAGTCTGAAAAAGTAATAAAATAACACTGTGAAAAATACCAACTGGAGATGGGGTGATGGTACCCCTGATCCATCCCAAATGTTAACAAACACACTTTCTTTTGGGGCTCAAATGGGTATCTTCAACAAGATCCCATGGCTAGGGTAAACATGTGCTATCTGCCATCATGGGGGATCAATGGTCGTGCTTTGGGGATGTAAACCCTTCCTCTCACCTACTTGAGGAGGGAGGAAGAGGTTGCACCCCCAAAACAGGGACATAGATATCCTGTGACGGCAGATAGCACATGTTGAGTCTTCAGTGTGTGCATCTTCACATTTGGGATGTTGGAAATCCCTGAGATAATTTCAGACCCATAACAAAAAACACAAAAAGGGGGGGGGGTTTCACACTATTCTCCCCAAAATATCTATCATGTTTTTATATTTTTGCTCAATCACAATCATTCTCTTTCTCATAATGTCCATTTCGCTACTGCATTCCATGATTTCCTGAATGATTATTTTGGCGCTGGCACTCGAGAATGGCAGATTTGGACTTCCTGACACACCCCCACGTTCAGTCCCTAAAACAAAAAAAAAGGTTTTACACTAGGCAGTCCTACATCTGTATTTACCTTGAAGTTGTGGTGACAGACACTGACCTGTTGTGCTGATAAGCTCCACCTCTCCTTCCTCCACCTCCTCTTCCTCCACCTCCGCTTCCTCCACCTGCTGATCTTGGTCTGCTTTGGGAGCTTCGGGGATTTTCTGTGGTGTTGGGTTCCTCGTCTCATGAGCATGGTGTCCTCCCACTCTCCTCTCCCCTATGGGAATTTACAACAAAATGTATACTTTAGCACACAGACTTTTTTAAGGCCTGAAAAGGGATCCTCAATGTTTTGAAGTGGGGTACAATTGATATTTGGCCCTGAGTTCCAACATGAACATATGTGATCTTGCAAACTCAACAAAGCAACATGTTATTTTTGAGGACATTCACAAATACACTTGGATAACCACCAAGGTATCCACTGGACCACCTGTGTGTGACACCGTTAAGAAATTTGGTCATGTGGCCCAGAGTATAGTATCTTGATGAAGAACAAAAAAAAGTACACAACTGCTGGAGTGTCATCTCCTTTACCCAGAATACAGTTTCTTCTTTCAGTCACATTCTAAATTTCCTTACAACACATCATTTAGCCAACAATGTGTAGATAAACATTGTTGAAGTAAAATGAGGCATGCCCACATGTAGTTTACGTGGATATGTGCCAAACATGTTTGGGGGAAGAGCAGCAAGTTATTGGTCAAAACATTGGGCAAATAAGTGGACTCTCCACTTAACCTAAAAGATGAGATTTCAAAATGTGAACCCAGTCAAGCCAAGCACATGGTGCAAAACATGGAAGAATACATATTACAATGTGAAAGAACACAGTAAAATATACTTACTTTTTTCTATGCTTTTTATAAGCTTCCTATACTGCTCCGGCTCCCTGAGCTTCAGGTCTGACCACCTTTTATGGAGTTGTTCCTTGGATCTCCTGACCCCATATTTTTTATAAAGAGTCTTCGCCACTTTATCCATAATTTGTGACTTCCGGAGATTAGGGGTGTCGTATGGTCCATGCTTGCCGTCGTAATCCTTCCTCCGCAGAATGTCCACCATCTTCGCCATCTCAGAAAAAGACATATTAGTCGCCTTGTATCTTTTTTTACAGGATCGGGACGTTTCCGCCTCCGGGCTTTCCTCGTCGGTAATTTCAAGTAAAGAAGCCACCTGTGTCTGCGACATGTCGCCGTCTCACACTGTGCGCCGATCGTTAAGGGGCGGGGAAATGCAGAAAAAGTCCGTCATGGGCGGGCGACGAGGGTGGAGTTACACACATGCGCAGGGTATAAAAAGGGGAAAGAAGTTATTAGGGATGCGCGGAGTAAGGACGACCGGAAGTGAACCCACGAAGTGAACTAAGGTAAGAAGGGAACTCGGGCCTGCAGTGGCATATTAATGGGTCATGATTGTAAAGGGCAATATTGTGATAAGTTGAGGAGAATCAATTCTGATCCTTTTTTTTTTGTACTTGCTGATCCTAATAGATGCATAAACTAAGAGAGCCGGAGGTGATGCTTGTTTTTATTGAAAAGTATAAGGAACAGCGCAACCTTTGGGAGCTCAAACACCCTGCGTATCACAAAAGTGATGTATGACGGGCAACTATTACCAAATTAGCCGAGGATATGAAGCCATGGATCCCAGATGCAGACTACACTATGATCAATAATAAAATCAACAACCTGCACAATTCTTATAAAAAAAAATTCAAGGAAGTGCGCCAGTCCAAGAGATCAGGAGCAGCAGCCGACAATGTAGTAAAGCCCAAGCTGTGGTACTACAGACATCTTCAATTCCTGGATGACCAGATCGAGGCCAGGGAATCTATTTCCAGCCTTCCCTCAACCCTTCCTTCCACCCTTCCCTCCAGCGTTCCTTCCACCCTTCCCTCCACCCCTGCAGAGGCGGAGGAGGAGCCTCCCGAGCTAGAAGAGCCAGATCTTCACATCTTCAGCCCGGTATAGTATTTTTGATGCTAATTATTGTCCACTAAGTAATATGGAGTTGAACTGTTTAGCTTAGCCATAAATGATCCCACCCCCCCTCCAAAATAAACCAGTAATGAGATCAAAATTGTGTGTGATTGATTCCTCAAATAATAGAAATCTACATTTTATTTTATAAACAGGATGAGGCAAGCCAGGAGGAAGAGGGTCAGGAGTGTGACAGGCAGGAGGAGGCAGGGCCCAGTGGGACTCAGCAGGTCCCCAGGCCTAGTGGCAGCACCGTCTCCCAAGTGGCTCCCCTCCACGTCAGACCGCCAAAACAACGGCAGATGACACAAGTGGAGGAGGAGTCACTAAAGATGATTCAGGAGGCTGCTGCCATTATGAGGGCCCCCCTTAACCCTACGGAGGGGTTTAGCACCTATCTGGCGGATAAGCTGCTCAGAATGGAGGCGGGACAACGGGCCCTCTGTGAGCATCTCATCTATATGGCCGTACACATGGGGGCGAGGGGGCTGCTGACTGAGGCCACCCATATCTCACATCAGCCCAATCCCTCTCCTCCTTCTCCTCCTCCTCCTGCCACATCACCACCCACAGTGGCCCAGCCTGCAAGGGTGCATGGACGGGGCTGTGGAGAGAACGCTGCAGAGAGGCGTGGAAGGAAGGCTACAAGGAAGAGCAGGAGGTGATTCCCTGGCCTCGAGCTGCTCATCCAGAAATTGAAGGTTGATGGAGTACCACAGCTTGGGATGATGTGTGTCTTTGGCTGCTGCTCCTGATTTCATGCTGTTGTTGATTTTATTATTGATCATAGTCAGGTCTGCATTTGGGATCTAATGACTTTATATTCTCTGCTAATTTGGGAATAGTTGCCCTTCGGTTTTTGATTTGTTTTTTCCAAAATAAAGGGAAATTTGATTTCAGCCAACCTACATGCCTGATGTGTTTTTTTGAGAAGTAGCAATAAGATTGCATAAATACAATGTGTAATTAAGAACAAGGGACACCAACCTCCATGATTTTTCTAAAATTAAATATTATGTTGTTCTGAGAAATTGACACACCAAAAAATGCACAACAAATTTTAAGAGTCAAAAAACATAAAGGTGTAATTTGGGAGGTCGGCCTTGCAGAATTTTAATAATTATTCCGAAGATCACTAGAAAAAAGAAAGACATACATTTGTCAGAACTCCGGCCTCGTACACACGACCGATTTTCTCGGCAAGAACCAGCAAGAAACTTGCTGGCAGAGAGGTCTTGCCGAGTAAATCGGTCGTGTGTACGCTGCTATCGGGTTTCTCGTCGAGAAAACCGACAAGAAACCTCGACGAGAAAATAGAGAACATGCTCTCTATTTTCTCGTTGAGATTCTCCTCGGCATGTTTCTCGACGAGAAAAGTGAGTGTGTGTACACTTACCTGTCCTCCCGGAAGCCCGCGCATGTTCGAAATGAATTTGACGCATGCGCGGTAGCTTCCTAGGCATACGTAGGGTAGACCAAGATGGCGGCGACGGCATCGAATGTGACGAGCGCATGCTCGACGTAGTCGATGACGTCACCGCGTACACTCCTTTCAAAGAACCGCGGGTTCTTTGAAACGAGCGTGTGTACACTCGGCCGGGACAAGTTTCTTGTCCAAGAATCTCGTCGAAAAAAACGACATGTTTTTTTCAACGAGAATCTCGGCCGTGTGTACGAGGCCTCAGGAGAAAGTTCTGCTGCCAAAATGACATTTTAAAGACCGTTCGAAAGCAAAAAAACATGCGCTGCATTAAACGAAGCAATAACTTGCAGAATGAGGAATGTGCTCTCTCCATTAGGAACGCTAGTTTTACAAGAACGAGCGCTCCCGTCTCCTAATTCAGTCTGAGCATGCGTGGGTTTTTAAACCGATGGACTTGCCCATAGACGATCGAAAATTCCCAACGGTTTTTTATCCATCGGAAAATTTTAAAACAAGTTCTATTTTTTCCATCCGATGGAAAAAAGACCGATGGGTACCATACACGATCGGTTGGTCTGATGAAAACCATCCATCGGACGGTTTTCATCAGTTAAACCGATCGTGTGTACGGGGCTTTTATGATTTCCTGAGTTACAGAACATCAAAAGCCAGCTGTTACTGAAAGAGGACCTGGGTCAGAATCAGTGATTCATGGACTATTTGCTGCCCCTAGTGGAGATTACAGCATGCTTCCTGGAGGACGGCCAGAGAAGAAGAGGACGATTTTCATTTGTCAGAATGCTAGAAAGGCTGGCAGTGGGTGTTTGTGTGGGTGGTGTCTGAATGGACTTTAAAAGTACTGGCCCAGCTGGAGTGATTCCTCTTGCCTCATTGAGCCCAGCTGAAAGCTACCCAATACAGAGGATGACCTTACATAAAGTATAATTTTTTCTCTTTTTTTTATATTCTCTGTAATATTTTTTTTTTTGTGTTTTATGTTAGCATTCCTACTTTCTTGGGAAATAAATGTGATCCATGCTTATTTAAAGCGGTTGTATAGCCCCCAATTTTTTTTTTTTTAAGTCACCTGTAAGGCAAAAGGCATAATGAGCTAGTATGCACAGCATACTAGTTCATTATGAAATACTTACCTTAGAACGAGGTGTCGGTAACTTACCTGGTCCACGCCGAGGGAGATGACATGTTGCCTCGGTGTGTCTTCCGGGTATCGCAGCTCCTGCTCTGAGTGGCTGGAGCCGCGATGTCGTCACTCCCGCGCATGCGCACGTGAGACTTCTTCCCGGCAAGTTCCGGCGTCTGCCGGGCCTTCAGCCGAGAATCCAATGTGCCGCTGGCAGTCAGCGGCTCATTGCGAGGGGAATATCTCCTAAACCATAAAGGTTTAGGAGATATTTTTTTTACCTACAGGTAAACCTCATTATAGGCTTACCTGTAGGTAAAAGTGGAAAAAATTACTATACAACCACTTTAACCACTTCCCTACCCAGCCATAGACAAATGACGTCCACAGATGGGATCTCCCATCCTGGGTGGACGTCATATGACGTCCTCGGCTTTGTAGGGGGATATCTGAATGATGCCTGCAGCTAGAGGCATCATTCAGATATCCTTTTGAAGTGCCAGCGATTCTGTGCACCATAAGAACGATCATAGCGGCGGTTCCACCGCTTGATCGTTCTTATAGGCGGCGGGAGGGGACACCCCCCCTCCCACCGCCATCCGGTGCTTCTCCGGGCTCCCCCGTGCGATCGGGGACCCGGAGCGAATCTTCCGGCATCGTTGGTGGAGTCACGTGATGAGCATAGAGATGACTGGTGACCAGATGGTCACCAGTCATCTCCATGATCGTCGGAGGCCCGGGCGCGATGTGATGACGTCATGCCCGGGTCTCAAAAATGTAAACAAAGCCGCCGTTGCGGCTGTAAGTATGAAATCAGTGAAAAAATTTTCGCTGATCTCATGCTTTCCAGCCTGGAGGAGAGATGTGGAGTCTTATTGACCCTGCATCTCTCAATAAAGAGAACCTGTCACACACATTCCTATTACAAGGGATGTTTACATTCCTTGTAATAGGAATAAAAGTGATCAAAAAAAAAAAAAAGTAAAATCATTGTAAAAAAATAAATAAATAAGTAAAATAAATAAATAAATAATAATAAAAAAAAATTAAAACGCCCCTGTCCCCGGTAGCTCGCGATCAGAAGCGAATGCACACGTAAGTCGCCCACATATGTAAACGCCGTTCAAACCACGCATGTGAGGTATCGCCGCGTGCGTTAGAGCGCGTGCAACAATTCTAGCACTAGACCTCCTCTGTGATTCTAACCTGGTAACCTGTAAAAAAAAATTAAGCGTCGCCTATGGAGATTTTTAAGTACCGAAGTTTGGCGCCATTCCATGAGTGTGCGCAATTTTAAAGCGTGACATGTTAGGTATCTATTTACTCGGCGTAATATTATCTTTCATATGTTCCCAAAAAATTGGGCTAACTTTACTGTTTTGTTATTTTTTAATTCATGAAACCATTTTTTTTTTAAAAAAAGGCGTTTGAAAAATTATTGCGCAAATATTGTGCAAGAAAAAATGTTGCAATGACCGTCATTTTATTCCCTAGGGTGTCTGCTAAAAAAACATATATAATGTTTGGGGGTTCTGAGTAATTTTCTAGCAAAAGAATGATGATATGTACATGTAGGAGAGAAGTGCCAAAATAGGCCCGGTATTGAATAGGTACAAAAAGCCCTGTATTGAAGTGGTTAAGCAGTGTGTTTATTTTTATAGCTAACCTTGTTATTGTACCATTAACTTTATCAGAGCTTTGTTAAACTTGTTTATTCCTATAGTTCGCTAGTCCAATACATATTTATAATAAATAGGGGGACTCCAAAACCACCCCATATGTATTTCACCTACTGTGGTACTGTCTGTATTAAACTTGCCAAATAAACTCCAAAGAATACATAAAAGGTAATATGGGGTAAAATTGGGACGCTGCGTAAAATCTAATAAAAGCTGAATGCATTGATTTAAAAACCTCATAAACCCATATTTTATTCACTATATACACTGAGAAAACGTACCATTTTAAGAAAATAATCTAAGTTTGAAATTGATGGCAGCAACACATCCCAAAAAAGTTAGGACAGTGCAACAAAAAGCTGCCAAAGTATATGCAATCAGATTAATTGGCAACAGGTCAGTAACATGATTGCGTATAAAAAAGAGCATCTTAGAGAGTCAGAGTTTCTCAGATGTAAAGATGGGCAGAGGTTCACTAATCTGTGAAAATCTTTGTCTAAAATTTGTTAAATAATTTCTGAATAATGTTCCTCAGCGTAAAATTTCAGAATATTGTTCCTAAATATATGATCATCTACAGTACATAATATCAAAAAGTTCTGAGAATCTGGAAAAATCTCTGTGCGTAAGGGACAAATGTTATGGGCTTTAGGAGTCACCCCCCTAAACTCTTTTGGGGGCAACATCCTAAAAAAAAAAAAAAAGGTCCATGGCCAGAATGAAAGTGGAACAGCTCTAGCCTACCTCCAAACAGGCAACTGCAAGTCTGGGACCAGAGGGAGACCACGGAATAGAGATATAACATTTCTGGAAATTCTGAAGCCATGAACAAATTGAAATTTGCGGAAAAAATAAAAAAAAACAGTTTAGAGTAATTTTACAAATTGAAAGTCATTTTGTTACACTGGGAATGTGCCCTCAGTCCCCTCCCCCTACAGTAACAATCACCTAGCAGGGTACACATTTAACCCCTTCCCGCCCCCTAGTGTTGACCCCTTCCCTGCCAGTCACATTTATACAGTTATCAGTGCATATTTATAGCACTGTTCACTGTATAAATGTGAATGGTCCCAAAAATGTGTCAAAAGTGTCTGATGTGTCCGCCATAATGTCGCAGTCACAATAAAAATCGCAGATCGCCACCATTACTAGTAAAAATTTTCATAATTCTATCCCCTATTTTGTAGGCGCTATAACTTTTGCGCAAACCAATCACTATACGCTTATTGCGATTTTTTTTTTTACCTAAAATACGTAGAAGAATACGTATCGGCCTAAACTGAGGAAAAAAAATTTTTTTTTAATAAAAATTGGGATATTTATTATAGCAAAAAGTAAAAAAGATTGTTTTTTTTCAAAATTGTCGCTCTTTTTTTGTTTATAGCGCAAAAAATAAAAACCGCAGAAATGATCAAATACCACCAAAAGAAAGCTCTATTAGTGGGAAAAAAAGGACGTCAATTTTGTTTGGCTACCACGTCGCACAACCGCGCAATTGTCATTCAAAGCGTGACAGTGCCGAAAGCTGAAATTTCGCCTGGGCAGGAAGGGGGTTATGTGCCCAGTAAGCAAGTGGTTAACCACTTAACGACCGCTCACTGTATATATACGTCGGCAGAATGGCACCGACAGGCACAATCACGTACAGTGTACGTGACTGCCTTTGTATAGTTGGGGGGTCCGATCGGACCCCCCTTCTATACAGTGAGCGGTCGTTATTCGTTGGGGAGCGATCCGGGATGAGGGGACGGCCGTTCGATTCCGGCCACCCCCTCGCGATCGCTCCCGGCGAATGAAAATCTTCCTCTGCCTGTGTAAATGTAAACACAGGCAGAGGAAGTGATGTCATCTCTCCTCGTGTCGGTCTTTTCGTTCACGGCGCCGAGGAGAGAAGACACAGGTTAGTGCACCAACAGTCCACTGACACGTAGGCACACATAGGCACACATTTCACCCCCCAGTCACCCCCAGGTCACCCCCAGCCCCAAGTCACAGTGTCACTGATTGCAGTGATCATTTATTTTACTGATCACTGCATTTAGCGTCATCTGTGACAGTAAAAAGTTGCAGGGCAGTTAGGTTTAGGCCCCTTTAGGTCCAGGGTAGCCCCCTAACCCCCCCTAATAAAGGTTTAACCCCTTGATCGCCCCCCAGGTAACCCTTTCACCCCCTAACTCCAGCGTCACTAAGCGATCGTTTTTCCGATCACTGTATTCGTGTCGCTGGTGCCCTAGATAGCCAGTTATTTATTTTTAGGTTCGCCGCAGGTTTTTATAGCGTCAGGTACCCCCATATATTATTTTAACCCCCTGATTGCCCCTAGAGTTAACCCTTTCACCAGTGATCACCGTATAAGTGTCACTGGTGACACTGGTTAGCCAGTTAGTTATTTAGTTTTTTAGGTTACCCGTCAGGTTTTTATATAGCGTCAGGTACCCCCATATTTAACCTAATAAAGGTTTTAACCCCCTGATTGCCCCTAGTTAACCCTTTCACCAGTGATCACCATATAAAGGTTACGGGTGACGATGGTTGGTTAGTTTGCTTTTTATAGCATCAGAGCACCCGCCGTATATAACCCAATAAAGATTTAACCCCCTGATCGCCCGGCGGGTGAGATCAATTAGGTTCTAGCGCCAGAGAGGGTCTGCGTCGCCCCATGCAGCGTTAGGTTAGTGCCAGTAGCACTAATACCCACACGCAAAGCATACACCTCCCTTAGTGGTATAGTATCTGAACAGATCAATATCTGATCTGATCAGATGTATACTAGCGTCCCCAGCAGTTTAGGGTTCCCAAAAACGCAGTGTTAGCGGGATCAGCCCAGATACCTGCTAGCACCTGCGTTTAGCCCCTCTGCCCAGCCCACCCAAGTGCAGTATCGATCGATCACTGTCACTTACCAAACACAAAACACATAACTGCAGCGTTCGCAGAGACAGTCCTGATCCCTGCGATCGCTAACAGTTTTTTTTTAAGCGTTTGATACATTTGCTGACAGTTAGGTGCTTTTTTACCTGTGAATCTTACTAGTGTACCCCTAAATTTAGAGCCCAAAATGCCAAATCGAAGGTACACTAGTAAAGAGGCCTACGAGATTCTGAGCATGACAGATAGTGAAGAGGAGGTCACGTATCTGTCAGATTCAGGCTCAGAATATCTTCCCGTAGAAGACAGTGAAGTCAGCGGCACCACGTCAGATAGCTCTGACGACGAAGGTGAGGTCCCTGCTAAGGTCAGGCGTACCCGATCCCGATCTTCTGAGGTTGTTGAGGAACAAGAACCGCAGGGCTCTCGTATCATGGAGCAGAGTAGTACTAGTGCCGCTATTCCTTCTGGTGAATTGGCAAGCACCAGCGGCCTAGTACAGCCTGGGCGTACATCCAGCACTGCAGTATCACGTGGTGACGTGGCGAGTCCCATAAGTGCAGTTCAAGCTGACGAGGTGGCAAGCACAAGTAGTGTCCCGCTGCCACCAAGAAGAAGACAAAGGCAGGCTCGTCGTGCCCATAGTGCCCTTCCTGCAGAATTCGCCTATCCTGATTTGGTCCCCACCACTTCTGCAGAACCCGTACTTCCCCATTCACTGCCCAACCAGGTATTCAGGTGGAAACAGCTGATTTTAAGCCAATTGATTATTATTCGCTGTTTTTCACAGAAGATCTCTATAGATCTATTGTGGGCCAGAGTAATTTATATGCTGGTCAATTCATCGCCGCTAACCCCCAGTTGCCTTCCATTGCCAAAGATTGGAAACCAATTACGGTTTCCGAATTTAAAACCTTTCTGGGCCTTTCCCTCAACATTGGCACATATAAATTCCCGTCATTGCGTGTTTATTGGTCCACATACCCAATTGACAACATGCCCGTGTTCTCTGCCTCCATGCTCAGGAAAAGATACGAGCAGATTTTGCGGTTCATGCACTTCAACGACAATGAACTTTGTTGTCCACGTGGAGACCCTGAATATGACCGGCTCTACAAAATTCGGCCCCTCATAAAGCACTTCAACAAACGTTTTGCAGCCTTGTTTATTCCCGATCAAGTTGTCTGCGTTGATGTGTCCCTGATTAAATTTTCTGTCCGCTTGTCTTTCAAGCAGTACCTTCCCAGCAAGCGTGTCAGATACGGGGTCAAGCTCTATAAGTTCTGTGACAGGGCAACAGGCTATGTATGGAGCTTTATGGTATATGAGGGAAAAGATAGTCAGGTTGAGCGGGTCAACTGCCCGGATTACATAGGGAGCGCTGGCAAGATAGTGTGGAAATTGGTGTCACCCTTATTCGGAAAGGGGTACCACTTGTATGTGGACAATTATTACACGAGCGTGCCACTGTTTAGTCACTTGTTTGATCATCAGATTGGAGCATGTGGCACCGTGCGACCTAATCGCCGGGGCTTTCCCCAGCGGCTTGTAGATGCCCGTCTTAGGCTGGGGGAGAGAGCCTGCGTGAAGTGTAATAACTTGCTCGCTATGAAGTGGAGGGATAATAAGAATGTTTTCCTTCTTACCTCCCTTCATGCAGACACGACAGTCCAAATTCCTACGGCGACTGGTGTTGTGGAGAAACCCCTCTGTGTCCACGAATATAACATAAATATGGGAGGGGTGGACCTCAATGACCAGTTGTTGGCACTGTATCTAATTGACCGTTGGTCAAAAAAGTGTCTCTATCCTTATTCCAATTGGCTTTGCTGAACGCTCATGTGCTATACAGAGCTTCAGGCGGGACTTTATCCTTCCTAAAATTCCAGGATGAGATAGTCACAGAACTCCTGTATCCAGGCGGTTCTGCACCTCACCATCCCTTACCAAATGCAGTAAGCCGGCTGCATGAGAGGCATTATACGAATGTCCTCGAGAGTACCCCTACCCAACGAGCCCCCCAAAAAAGATGTAGTGTCTGTAGCAAGCGCGGATTTAGGCGTGACACCCGTTATTATTGTCCACGCTGTCCTGACAAGCCTGGTCTTTGCCTTGGTGAATGTTTTGAACGCTTCCACACAAAAGTTACGTTTTAGCGTAGGGTACAGCATTTCACAGACTAGGACACACTTACACAGGGTCTCCCAAGATGCCATCGCATTTTGAGAGACCCGAACCATTACAGTTGTTAAAGTTACAAAAAAAAGTGTAAAAAGTAAAAAACAAAACACAAAAAAAATATAAAATAAAATAAACAAAAATAGTTGTCGTTTTATTGTTCTCTCTCTCTCTCTCTATTTTCTCTCTATTGTTCTGCTCTTTTTTACTGTATTCTATTCTGCAATGTTTTATCATGCTTGCTTTTCAGGTATGTCATTTTTTGTTTTCAGGTGCGCCATTCAGCTGCAGCGCGGAATTATTTATCTTGACAGCAACAGCGTTTGCTCCCACGATACATAAAGCCGTGACTTCAACGCTGTAGGAGGTGATTTCACCACCACAGTTAAAAAAAGAGCATATATGCCGAAGCATGGGGGCAGCAGGGGCGGAGGAGCGATTTTGCTCTTAATGCCGCGTACATACGGTCGAAATTCCGACGGAGGCTTGCCCGTGGAAAAGTCAGACCGTGTGTACGCGGCATAACTTTTTTGCGGGAGGATGCCCCCATGCTTCGGCATATATAAATGGTGCATGTATGCCCATCATTAGAAGTGGGTGGATGAAGGGCGGTATTCTAATGGTGGGCATACCCACCGATCAATCTCTTTTTTTCGTTCAGCCAACAGGCTGCATGAAAAAAAAGATTACAATACATGTCCAACAAGGACCAGCAACGTACTGGTATGTTGCTGGACTTTGAATGTTTATACCAGAATGATGCCTGCAGGTTTAGGTATTATCTTGGTATTATTCTTTTCAGCCAGCGGCCGGCTTTCATGTAAAAGCAATCCTAGCAGATAATTAGCCTCTAGACTGCTTTTACAAGCAGTAGGAGTGAATGTCCCCCCCCCGGATATAAACAGTGCCATTGGGAAATTGGGAAAACATTTTATCACACCGATTTTGGTGTGGTCAGATGCTTTGAGGGCAGAGGAAAGATCTAGGGTCTAACCCCCCAATTTTTTTCAAAAAAAGAGTACCTGTCACTACCTATTGCTATCATAGGGGATATTTACATTCCCTGAGATAACGATAAAAAATGGTAAAAAAAAAAAAAATATGGAAGGAACAGTTTAAAAATAAAATAAAAATGCAAAATAAATAATAAAAAAAAAAAAAAAAAAGCACCGCTGTTCCCCCCTGCTCTTGCACAAAGGCGAACGCAAGCGCCGGTCTAGCGTCATATGTAAACAGCAATTGCACCATGCATGTGAGGTATCACCGCGAAGGTCAGATCGAGGGCAGTAATTTTAGCAGTAGACCTCCTCTGTAAATCTAACGTGGTAACCTGTAAAGGCTTTTAAAGACTTTTAAAAATATATGTAGTTTGTCGCCGCTGCGCGTTTGTGCGCAATTTTAAAGCATGTCGTGTTTGGTATCCATGTACTCGGCCTAAGATCATCTTTTTTATTTCATCAAACATTTGGGCAATATAGTGTGTTTTAGTGCATTAAAAATAAAAAAAGTGTGTTTTTTCCCCAAAAAATGCGTTTGAAAAATCGCTGCGCAAATACTGTGTGGAAAAAAAAATGCAACACCCACTATTTTAATCTGTAGGGCCTTTGCTTTAAAAAAATATATAATGTTTGGGGGTTCAACATAATTTTCTTGCAAAAAAAAAATATGTTTTCATGTAAACAAAAAGTGTCAGAAAGGGCTTTGTCTTCAAGTGGTTAGAAGAGTGGATGATGTGTGACATAAGCTTCCTAATGTTGTGCATAAAATGCCAGGACAATTCAAAACCCCCCCAAGCTATTTGCTGAGAGGCATGTTGAGCCCATTGAATATTTTTTTTTTTGTCCTAAGTGATTGAATAATGACAAAAAAAAATAAAAATAATAATTTATAAAAAGTTGTCACTAAATGATATATTGCTCAAACATGCCATGGGCATATGTGGAATTACACCCCAAAATACATTCTGTTGCTTCTCCTGAGTACGGGGATACCACATGTGTGAGACATTTTCGGAGCCTAGCCGCGTACAGGACCCCGAAAACCAAGCACCGCCTTCAGGATTTCTAAGGGTGTAAATTTTTGATTTCACTCCTCACTGCCTATCACAGTTTCGGAGGCCATGGAATGCCCAGATGGCACAAACCCCCCCCCCCCAAATGACCCCATTTTGGAAAGTAGACACCCCAAGCTATTTGCTGAGAGGTATGTTGAGTATTTTGCAGATCTCGCTTTTTGTCACAAAGTTTTGAAAATTGAAAAAAGAAAAAAAAAATGTCTTTCTTCATTTTCAAAAACAAATGAGAGCTGTAAAATACTCACAATGCCACTCAGCAAATAGCTTGGGGTGTCTACTTTCCAAAATGGGGTCATTTGTTAGGGTTTTGGGCTATCTTGGCATTTTATGGCCTTCAAAACTGTGATAGGTAGTGAGGAGTGAAATCAAAAATTTGTGCCCTTAGAAATCCTGAAGGCGGTGCTTGGTTTTCGGGGCCCCGTACGTGGCTAGGCTCTCAAAAAGTCCCACACATGTGGTATCCCCGTACTCAGGAGAAGCAGCAAAATGTATTTTGGGGTGTAATTCCACATATAACCATGGCATGTTTGAGCAATATATCATTTAGTGACAACTTTTTGTACATTTTTTTTAATTTATTTTTTCTTTGTCATTATTCAATCACTTGGGACAAAAAAAAAAAAAAATCAATGGGCTCAACATGCCTCTCAGCAATTTCCTTGGGGTGTCTACTTTCCAAAATGGGGTCACTTTGGGGGGTTTTGTGCTATCTTGGCATTTTATGGCCTTCAAAACTGTGATAGGTAGTGAAGAGTGAAATCAAAAATGTATGCCCTTAGAAACCTTGAAGGCGGTGCTTGGTTTTTGGGGTCCCGTACGCGGCTAGGCTCCCAAAAAGTCCCACACATGTGATATCCCCGTACTCACGAGAAGCAGCAGAATGTATTTTGGGGTGTAATTTCACATATGCCCATGGCATGTGTGAGCAATATATCATTTAGTGACAACTTTGTGCAAAAAAAAAAAAAAGTTTGTCATATTCCCGCAACTTGTGGCAAAATATAAAATATTCCATGGGCTCAACATGCCTCTCAGCAAATAGCTTGGGGTGTCTACTTTTCAAAATGGGGTCATTTGGGGGGGTTTTGTGCTATTTTGGCATTTTATGGCCTTTGAAACTGTGATAGGTAGTGAGGAGTGAAATCAAAAATTTGCGCCCTTAGAAAGCCTGAAGGCGGTGCTTGGTTTCCGGGGTCCCGTAAGCGGCTAGGCTCCTAAAAAGTCCCACACATGTGGTATCCCCGTACTCAGGAGAAGGAGCAGAATGTATTTTTGGGTGCAATTCCACATATAACCATGGCATGTGTGAGCAATATATCATTTAGTGACAACTTTTTGTAATTTTTGTATTTATTTGTTGTCATTATTCAATCACTTGGGACAAAAAAAATAATAATATTCAATGGGCTCAACATGCCTCTCAGCAATTTCCTTGGGGTGTCTACTTTCCAAAATGGGGTCATTTGGGGGGGGGGGGGGTTTGTACTGCCCTGCCATTTTAGCACCTCAAGAAATGAGATAGGCAGTCATAAATTTAAAGCTGTGTAAATTCCAGAAAATTTACCCTAGTTTGTAAACGCTATAACTTTTGCGCAAACCAATAAATATACGCTTATTGACATTTTTTTTACTAAAGACATGTGGCTGAATACATTTTGGCCTAAATGTATGACTAAAATTGAGTTTATTCGATTTTTCTTATAAAAAAAATGTAGAAAATATAATTTTTTTCCAAATTTTCGGTCTTTTTCCGTTTATATTGCAAAAAATAAAAATCACAGAGGTAATCAAATACCATTAAAAGAAAGCTCTATTTGTGGGAAGAAAAGGACGCAAATTTAGTTTGGGTACAACATTGCATGTCCGCACAATTTACAGTTAAAGCAGCGCAGTGCAAAATTCTGAAAACACCTCTGGTCCTTTAGCTACAAAATGGTCCGGGGCTTAAGTGGTTAAATAAAAGAAGTGCAGCTTATTTGGTAACTAAACTTCATTTTTTTTAAAACAATTTATTACAAATATTATAGAATAAACAAGGACCGTATATGTTAAAGGGACACTAAAGGTTCCCGTTTAAAAAAAAAAAAAACAACAAACATGTTATACTTACCTCCACTGTGCAGCTCGTTTTGCACACAGTGGCCCCGATCCTGGTCTTCTGGGGTCCCTCGGCGGCTGTCTCGGCTCCTCCCTGCAAGAATTAACCCCCTTTATGGGAGCTCTCTCCCATGGGGGTTAGTTCTTGCGGGCGCACTCCCGTGATACAGCGGGCGGCTATAGCCGCAGACTGTATATTTTGGCCCTGCCCCCCAGCGCGCCGCGTCATTGGATGTGATCGATAGCATCGCAAGCCAATGGCTGCGCTGTTAGCAATCCAGCCAATCAATGGCCAGACTGAGTGGCGAAGAGGATGTCGGGGGCGAGCGCAGCGGGTGAACGGTCTCAGGTAAGTAAAACGGGGGGGGGGGGACGTCGTTGCCAGGTTTTTTTTCACCTAGGTTTTTTAACATCGGATGCATGAAGGTGAAAAAAACAACTCTTTACAACCCCTTTAAAGAACATGTCACCTATACTTGAGTACAGGTAACCCACCCCTTTCCTCATAATAATTTAAAAGCTTCCTGCCAATATGTATTTTCAGTTATTGACAATGCTATCCCGAAGTATATATTGTTCTTGTAAGAGCTTGATGAATGTTCTCTTGATTTTCAGGTGTCATTTTCTCTATAGATGAAGGCATTGTGTATTTTTGGGAGGTCGTGGTTTGTAATACTTCCTTACTTGAAAATGCTGCCGGTGAAGAAACACTTTGTGATGATCCAGAAGCAGCAGAAAACTGAAAATGTAATTCAAATACTTACCGTAATTTTCCTTTCCTGACGAGCTCCATGTCAGCACAGCTGGGTGAGGCTCCGCCCACCCCCCACGTGATCAGGACTTAATTATACATTTTTCACTCACCTCAAACTCAGCGTTTCGTAACTATTACTACTTAACTGGGCGGGTTCTGTGCTGACATGGAGCTCGTCAGGAAAGGAAAATTATGGTAAGTATTTGAATTAAATTTTCCATTTTCCTGACGGCTCCATGTCAGCACAGCTGGGAATTAACTAGCCAAAACAGGGGAGGGATAATGCTACACACTCCAATTCTGACTAAAACGGTAACAGAAACCATAATGCCTCTGACAAACCCAACTGTCATGAATATGAATATTTTGTATTACGGATAGTTTGAGACACCTGGCCTGCTGTCACCCTCAAGGTCT
The DNA here is from genome assembly GCA_029206835.1 of Rana muscosa. Classification (NCBI taxonomy): domain Eukaryota; kingdom Metazoa; phylum Chordata; class Amphibia; order Anura; family Ranidae; genus Rana; species Rana muscosa. The sequence continues at coordinate 740,523,184 of CM055118.1, forward strand.
GGACCTTTCTAGTGAGAATGCCGTGACTCTCCTGGCACAGCCAGCCTTACAACCTGCAGGCCAAGGAGATGAGGTTATCAACCAAGAGATAATAATCTTGCTGGGAGCCGTAAAATCATTATGTGTTCCACCTGAAAAGGACAAACAGATGTACAGAGCTCCTGATGGCAGGAGTCGCCTTGATTAAATATTTTAGCGCTTAGCCCACATCCGATGGGCTAACTTTTTGAGTACTCCCCAAAGGGAACGTAGGAGGGAAACCTCTTGTGCGATATGAACTCTAAAGGTCAGTTCAGGCACATATTAGAGCATTGGCATGAGCACCATTCTGTCTGGGAAGTACGCGAGTATGGGTTCTTTAAACCCAAGGACACCAATGCTGATGTAATTGCCACCAGTAAATCAGTTTCAGCGAGAAAGCACCACAGGGTGATTGAAGGCATCCGATGAAATAACATCCATCAGCATTGGTATATCTCATTCCGGAAACAAGTTTGGGGTTTCAACCAAATTGAATCTTGAAAAACTGTATAATTAAGTGTTGGAAGCTTGCTGAATGCCGGTGAAGACAGCGATAGCCAAAATGCATTTCTATAGCATGCTTGCGTATAGAATTAAGTCAAGCCATGCCTGTAGACATCCGAAGCAGGTTTCTGAAGAGTCCAGTGTAAAATCTTGATCGGCGAATATACGTCCTGTTCTACTATAGGCGTGCTTAGCGCTGACCTTTCTCGTTTCGTAGAACTGTTCAAATCTTCACAGAGCATTCGACATCCATTAGGCTCTGCCTCTCTCGGCCCAGGCTATCAGCCTGAGCCTGTCGGATGCTGGATGAATGGGACTGGTGAAGATTTGATCTACCAGGCAGAGGGCGTCACTCCTTGACACTCATCAGGATGAGTAGCGGGTACCAAAACTGTCACCTTCCCTCGCCCCAGCCTTAGCTGGAAGCTGAGAATCAGAGGGAGCAGCTGAAAAAGGCATCAGCAGTCTTGACGATCCATTCTGCGGTCAGCACCTCCACTCCGAGCGCTTGCGGCTCCTGGGCCCTGGAATGGAACTTCAGCGACCCAGTGCCGACTGGGAATGTAAGCGGTCTACATCTGGCAGACAAAACACCAATCTCTGTTAGTTCTCGAAAGACTCGCAGTAGTCTGGATCATCCATTGTCGTCAGACTTGACCTGGACAAATAGATCGTCTGAAGATTCTTCCGACCAGGCACAGAGGTCGCAAATCGTTGGGAGGATTGACTTTGGTGAATTCTAGAATTAGAGAAAACTTCAGAAGTGAGAGACTGAGCCTTGTTTCCAGATGTAGGCCACAGTCGTTGTGCTGTCCAACTTTCCCAGGACAGGCTTACTCTGGATGAGAGGACTGAAGGCTAAGAGCCTGAAAAGGTTGCCTTCAACTCCAAGACGGAGTCTTGGATCCTTGACAAAAGACCATTGGTCCTGAGCTCATTGTTACTGAAGAAGGGCTCCCCTAAAACTGGCTGGTATCTGCCTGTACCACCAGATCGTCCGAGCTGCTGGGGCGAGGCGATTTCTATGGCTCAATCTGAGACGTGAAGGATGAAAGATCTCCAAATATGGCCCAAAATGCTTTCCTTAGGGGACCACGTGTCCATCCACAAGCCATCCCTATGTTCACAGAGGAACCACATAGTGCCCCTAGGGCATGTATGGGTGGCCCAACCCAAAATAACAGAGAGCATCCTGATATGGAAGTTCTTATGGACTTCTTGGACTAAGCATTTGCTTTCTTGTCTTTCCTGGACTCCCATCCAGAAAAGCGCAGGAGCTACGCTCTCTGGCGTGAGCATGAGCAATAACTCTTGAGTTTTCGGTCTTCTTTAACTCAGTAGACCTTCATCTTGAGGCAGGAGGCTAGACTGGCCACTATTTAATTTAGGCTTGCTCTTCTGCGATTAAGAAAAAAAAATGCAGTGAGCGCGTTTGTCCTTGAGGGTCGCACCTTCCGATGGTAAGGTCATGTGAATGGCCGATCCCACAAGGGACACATACTAACCAGCGGGGTGGTCCCAACCCCTGGACCTCTATTCGTTCCAAAGGGCGTAACTTTGACATCCTGCTGTGACAATATCCTCCAATCTTGACGAACAAGCACTTGATCCATTCAACATCCAGCCGTCTTTTGTAGGTATTTAAAATACTTCCAAAGTTTTACCTCTAATACACAGGCATTTCACCAACCTTAGCAATCTGGACACAGGTTGTCCTCTTTCTCCTGTTCAGAAGAGACTGGAGAGAGTTGATTGGACCAAGAAGGCCCTGAAAGAAGGCTGGACATTGCCAAACAGATGGTCCCCATATGAGAAGAATCTAGTCATTCCTTCAGAGTGTCTTGACCATCTGCTTAATTGTGACAACTGGTTAGGCGTCGTCATCTTTATCCTAGGTTGCTTGAACTAGGTAGCATCCTTGCCGTCTGTTTCTTTATGGAAGGATCTGAAGCGGATTGTTTGCTTGGGAAGGCTTGGAGAATTCACAGGGTGAGTGGAAACACTCCTTTAGAGCGTATTGACCACGTTTCATTAGTGCGATCACCTGTTAGGCGCCGTCATCCATATCCTTGGTTGCTTGATAAAGCAGACTGTGTGCAGTCATGCCCATCCGGAAATTTGGAGAATGGGCTGCTTCACCTGGTATGGACAGGCGGCTTCTCATTATCAGAGCAGATAACCCTTTCATATGGTGAGCCGAAAATACCCCTTTAGAGTGTATTGGCAATTTGTTTATTGGGTGTAACACCTTTTAGGTGTCACCCTCCTCCCTGGCTGTTCCAGCCAGTGGGATACATACTGTCATGCTCATCCGGAAATTCTGAAGATTGGCTGTTTCACCTGGTGTGGACAGGCAGCTTCTCATTGTCAGAGCAGATGACCCTTTCACAGGCTAAGCCAGGAACACCCCTTTAGAGCGTATTGGCAATTTGTTCATTGGGTGTAACACCTTTTAGGTGTCACCCTCCTCTCCGGCTGTTTAAGCCAGTGGGATAAATACTGTGTATTCCTCTTATAGAGCTTGAGGAGAGATGTTTGCTTGGGAAAGTCATGAGACTGCTCCTTCATGTTCATCCATGTCTTCTTATTGAAGGGCCTGAAGCATGTTCGTTCTGAGATTGGTAAACACTAATAGATAACCTCACCACAGGGCTTGTACACCATTCAGCAAACCAACCCATAGACCCGGGTCACACTGGTGCGTTTTTAACATGCCACCCGACCAGACAAATCGCATGAAAATAATATGCGGCAATCGCACCATCCTAATCGGTGCAACGCTGCATCAGCGGCGCCAAGCCAACTTCAACAAAGGCAGTTTTGTACTACCTTGCGATTTCGGGTTGCGACCTATATTGACATCTGCACAGAGGTCTCTGAAAATTGCGACCGGAACCGAGACTGACCAGCGGGAGACAAAGCTGAATAGCACAGCTTTATTCCCGCAACCCAGTGCGACCCTGGACCAGGGAAAAAAATGGTTAAATGCAGTAAATAGATTGCTTAGTAACAAACCCTGAGGGGTTAAACACAGCTAGAGGGAGGCAGAAGCTTCCATCTACAGCCCTGTTAACCAGATGGAGGTTAATTTGGCTAGGATCTAATCCTGGGAATCAGGTTATGATGAAAATGTTTGTTTCAGAACAGCAACACAAAAGGTAGGAATTTGTAACAAAATTACAACCATCTGCAGTGTACACAAACCAAGGGAATTGTAGACATCATAGACATGCTTCTCCAAACTCTTTTTTCTTCTTTTTTTTTTAAAAGGAAGACCAAGATCACATAGAAAAAATACGAGGATATCCCATGTCTCCAAAGGCCATGGCTGGATTCAGTAGACATAATTCAGGTGTGCTCCACATACCTTCTCTGCAAAATGCTGGTCTTTGGAGGGGTTTGGCATAGTGGCATGACAGTAAGCAAAACATGAGCAGCCTCCAACAGATTATATCCATGTGTGAACAGACAAAGTGTTACTTTGTGTATCTGTTATGCAGAGTACTCCCTGTCCAGTAATGCAGCATACCTTGGATACAAAGCATTTAGCTCACCCAACTTCCGTCATCCGACCGTCGTCGTTGGCACAGCGCGGGTGCATGGGGGAGTACTCTGCCACAACCGCTGTCCATCTTGTTTGGCCCAAGCGGACCCCAGACACAGCTGTTAGCCATGATAAAGCCGCCCCGAGGACCAGCAGCGGGGCTCCCTGGATTATGGTCATTTAGACTAGACACCAGGGACTTCGTCCAGCTTCATCCACACGTATGGACGGTCCGCCAGCCATTTAGACCGGCTAGGTAGAGGAGCACACCTCCGTCCTGCACGTAGGAGGAAAAGAGAAGAACGCTGAGGTTGAGGTGAGTGAAAAATTTATAGTTAAGTCCTGATCACGTGGGGGTGGGCGGAGCCTCACCCAGCTGTGCTGACATGGAGCCGTCAGGAAAGTCTGTTTCTGGAATGAAAACTCTGAAGGGAAAAGCTACTCCCACTTTCATTCTGGTCCTCATCATTTCATTCCATAAAAGGATTTTTAATGTCTTTAGGGCATGCATTTTCTCATCTTTGCAGCATTTGGAAAATAATATTTCTTCGCACAATATTTGCAAATTGCCGCTTTGCTCTCAGAAGAAATTGCACTGTGGAAAGGTTTTCAAACTCTAGATGTTGGTCTCATCATTTTACTGAGAGTAGAAAAATAGGATTTTTTACTCACCGTAAAATCCTTTTCTCTGAGTCCATGGACCGACACAGCTTCTCTATTGACAAAGTGTGTATTATCCGTTAATTAGGAGTGACTAGGCAGAAAACTTGCAACACTTTTTACATCACACCTTCTACAATAGCACCCAGGGGGTGGACCCTCTGGGTATATCCCCTTAGTCTGCATCTCGCAGATCAGTTCGTCAAAAAGCAGTACAGACTTAAAAGGAGGGGTGGGTGCTGTGTCGGTCCATGGACTCAGAGAAAAGGATTTTACGGTGAGTAAATAATCCTATTTACTCTTTCGTCAATGGACCGACACAGCTTCTCTATTGACAAAGTGGGACGTCCCAAAACAGTATCAGAGAAAAAAACGAGGGGTGGTAACAGCATAAAAATAAACTTCACCCCAAACACAAAACAGCACTCCTCCAACGGAGGAGTTGCAACTCTAAACAGCCGCTTGCAAAACCTTGCAGCCGAAAGAGGCATCTGAAAATGCACCTACATCAACTTTGTAGAATTTTGTGAAAGTGGAAACGGACGACCAAGTCGCCGCTTTACATAATTGGGAAACAGACGCTTGATGTCGGAAAGCCCAAGAGGCACCTATTGCCCTGGTCGAATGCGCCGTGACCGGAAAGGGGGGCGCTTGACCCTTTAAGGCGTAAGCCTGGATTACTATCTGTCGGATCCACCTAGAGATGGTGGCCGACGAGACTGCTTGGCCCTTCTTGGGACCAGCCACCGAAACAAACAGAGAGTCTGACTTCCGGAACAGGGACGTAGCAGCTAGGTATACTCTCAAAGCTCTGACAACGTCCAAGGAATGCAACGCCGATTCCTTAGGATTTGACAGATGAGGACACAAGGATGGAAGTACAATGTCTTCGTTGAGATGAAAAGCCGAAACGACCTTCGGAAGAAAGGAAGGCTGCGACCGCAGCACCACCTTATCCTTGTGAAAAACCAAATAGGGAGCCTTGCAGGACAAGGCTGCCAGCTCAGAGACTCGTCTAACTGATGTAACAGCCACCAAAAAGACCACTTTCTAAGAAAGTGTCAACAGGGGAATATGTCTAATATTCTCAAACGGTGCCTTCTGAAGCACCGAGAGGACCAGGTTCAAGTCCCACGGAGGTAGCGGGGGACGGACCGGAGGGGCCACATGTCGAACCCCCTGCACAAAAGTACTCACGAGAGAGTGAGCCGCCAGGGGTCGCTGAAAAAAGACAGCCAGGGCAGATATCTGTCCCTTAATCGTACTTAGGGCAAGCCTTTGGTCCACCCCATGCTGTAAAAACAGCAGGATTCTGGAAACCAAATAGGCACGCGGATGCCATTTCATTTCCTCACACATGGAGATGTAGGCCCTCCAAGTGCGGTGATAGACCTTCCTAGAGGACGGTTTCTGAGCACTTCTCATAGTAGAGATTACTGAATCTGATAGGCCCCGGTCTCTCAGTACCTGGTTCTCAACAGCCATGCCGTTAAAGCCAGTGACTGTAAAGCAGGATGGAGTATGGGACCTTGCGATAGCAGGTCCTTCCGTAGTGGTAGGCACCAGGGGACGTCTGCTACCAGACGTACTAGGTCGGCGTACCAAGGACGCCGAGGCCAATCTGGAGCGATTAGGACCATTGGAATTCCCTCTGCCTCCACTCTGCGGAGCAGAAGAGGAAGAAGCCTTAAGGGAGGGAAGGCATAGATTAGCCGATACTGACCCCACGATGCCACCAACGCGTCCGTTGCGTCTGCCCATGGGTCTCTCGACCGGGCCACAAACCTCAATACCTTCCGATTGAGTCAGGAAGCCAGAAGATCTACGTCTGGTGTGCCCCATCTTTGGCAGAGGAGTTGGAACACCTCCAGGTGTAAGGACCATTCTCTCTGGTCCAGCATCTGGCGGCTCAGGTAGTCCGCCTGCCAGTTTTCCACACCCGGAATGTACACGGCCGACAGTGCCGGTATGCTCCTCTCTGCCCACTTCAGGATGCGAGCGACTCCGATGCTGCAGCTGAGCTTCTTGTTCCTCCTTGATGATTGACATATGCCACTGCTGTGGCGTTGTCTGACTGGATCCTGACTGGACGCCCTTGCAGCCTCTGAGACCATTTGAAGAGGCATAGCCTGATCGCCCAGATTTCCAGGACATTGATCGGCAGGAGGGCTTCCTCTGGGGTCCAGCGACCTTGCGCCGACTGAACACCCCAGACTCCCCCCCCAACCTGTAAGGCTGGCGTCCGTCGTGATCACTATCCAGTAAACCGGAAGAAATGACTTTCCGGCCATAAAAGCCGGTGCGGTCAGCCACCATACCAGGGATCTCCTGACTAGGTGGCTCACTCGGATTTGATAATCCAGAGATGAAGGGAATCTGTTCCATCTGGACAAATCTTCCTTCTGTAACACTCGAGTGTGGTATTGAGCATATGGGACCGCCTCGAAGGAGGCTAACATGAGGCCCAACACTCGCATGCAAAAACGGAGTGACAAACAATTCCTGGAAGTCAGCTGCCGTACTGCAGCCCGGAGGGTCTGCAACTTCTCCACAGGGAGGAATACCTTTGCCTCTGAGGAATCCAGAATCAACCCCAGGTACACTAGGCGTTGAGTGGGCACCAATACTGACTTTTGCGTGTTCAGTATCCAACCAGTCTCGAAGAGTCTGACAGGTAATAGACACGCTTACCTCTAATTCTGAGCTTGAAGGGGCCTTCAGTAGAAGGTCGTCCAAGTAGCCCATGATAGCGATACCCCGCTGTCTTAGAAGTGCCAAAATCGGAGCGAGCACCTTGGTGAACGGGAGGGCCACAAACTGGTAGTGGTTCTTCCCGACAGCAAATCGCAGAAACCTCTGGTTTCTGGAGTATATGGGGACATGCAGGTATGCGTCCTTGATGTCCAAGGAGGCCAGAAAGTCCCCCGGATGGAGAGCCGTGACTACAGATTGAACAGACTCCATCCGAAATCTTTGTACTTTCACAAAGCAATTGAGGGCGCTGAGATCCAAGATTGGACGAACCCCTCCTTCTTCGGCACAATGAACAGATTTGACTAAAAACCCTGACCCCGTTCCTGTTCTGGAATAACTACCCCGCATTCCAGTAGACCCTGGAGTAGCTGGAGATTGGAGGTGATGAATCTGTCCGCTGGACAAGAGAGAAATTCTATCTTGTAGCCTGAGATTACTTCGCAAACCCACCTGTCGGAGACTAGAGCTGTCCACCGAGTCGCGAATTTGCGAAAACGTCCCCCCCACCCGAGAGCTGGGTGGGGGGTGGACCTTCATGCGGATTTGTCCGCAGGCTTGTTGGGTCTGCGGGACCAAGGACGCTTTTGTCCTCGGGTAGGCGCTTTATCGGCCTGCAGTGTTTTCCCTGTCGCCCTAGGGGGGCGAAAAAAAACGCCTGCGTGCAGTAAAGGAGGGCCCTTGCCCTTGGCGTGGCCCCTTACCCTTGCTAGTTTGGGGAAGCAAAGTGCTTTTACCTCCTGTGGCATCCTTGATGATGTCATCCAGAGAAGCCCCAAAAAGTCTGTCGCCCTTAAAAGGCAGATCCAACAGGGCTTTCTTGGAAGTTTGGTCCACAGACCAGCCCTTTAACGAGATCAGGCGGCGTATTGCTACTGCATAAACCAAAGCTTTTGACAGCAGGGGAATAGTATCCATGTCTGACTCACAGACAAACTTAAGGCCCTGGACCAACTGGTCGGCCAAAGTTATCTCATTAGGAGGAGCATCTCGCTCCTTTAACCCCTGGAGTGGCAATTTTGCCCATTTGCCCCCGCCAATGCCGGACGTACTGCCGAGCCTACCACTGAGTATAGGTAGCGAGCGAGTGCTTCAGCCTTCTTATCCACAGGGTCCTTGAAAACAGGAGCCCCTTCTACTGGAAAAGTGGTGGCTCTATTAAGTCTGGACACCGGAGGGTCCACTATAGGGGGAGAGGACCATTTCTTCAGAAAACTCTCCTCAAAGGGGTACCGTACCGCAAACCTCTTTGGGGCTATAAAGACCCTCAGTGGGTTCTCCCATTCCTTGTATAAGAGTTTGTCAAAATAAGACACACAAGGGAACACCTTAGCAGTGCGGGCAGGTTTATGAAACCCAAAGGGGACTGGAGTTTCTGCTGCTTCTGCAGTATTTTCCAACTTTAGCGTATTCCGCACTGCAGTAATAAGGTCAGATACCAAAGCCGTCTCACGTACTGACCTGGACTTGGAGTCATCCTCACTGTCCGATCAGTCACGGTCTGCAGTCTCTGATGCGTCCGAATCTGGGCCATGAGCCGTAGCTGGCTCTGCATCAGAATTATCCCCGGAAGATTGCAGGGGACGGGGGCGTTTACTACCCCCTGTATTCCCGTGTGCTGCTTCCACCCTGGCAGCAAACGCCTCTAGGATTGCCGACATAGCGTTCATAGACACCTCAGGGGCACCGCTGCTAAATCTGGTGTTTCAGGGGAGAAGACATCTGGCTCAGATGCCATGCTGACCACACGCTGACACCCACAGGGCTCCAGGCAAGATATCAATAGGCCATCCTCCTGCGCTGCAGAGATGCTGGGTTACCCAGAGGACTCACCACCCTGGACCGGTACTGCTATGCTGCGCCTGTGATGCTGTCCCACTGCTGCTGTGTCAGTCTGCTTCTTTTATCAGCACTTCCTGTGTGAATTTTCGCGCCAGTGTAATACACCCTAGAGGGCAGAGACTCTGGCAAAATGGCCGCCAAAAACGTCTGTATGGAAGATAATGTGGGCTCTAAGAAAATGGCCGCCGAGCCCAAGATAGAGGCCAAGCAACCGTAGCCCACAAAAAGATGGCCGCCGAACGGCAATATATACATACAGGGTGGACAAACATGGCCGCCGATCAGTTGATAGGGGCCAGTGGGTGTGGACTACAAGAAAATGGCGCCAAAACCACAGGAAGATGGCCGCCGGGCAGTCACTAGAGGCCGAACCCGGCATGGACCACCCCAAAATGGCCGCCGACAGCATGGAGGAGGAAGCACACACACAGGTAAGCAGAAATGACATTTCTTTTAAATGTTAGTTACAGCCAGCCCCGCTCCAGTGGAACCCCTTAGGTGACCCCCAGCACCCTTTAGCTAGAAGCCCAGGGAGGAGGGAAAGGTAGGGAGAGAGGGAAGAAAGGGGCCACAACCACTTACTTGATCTCTCCAGGAATGTCCAGCTAAATCACCCAGCCGAGGCAGGGGAGTTTACTTACCTATCCTGCATGTATTATGCTGGAAGACATTCCAAACAGATCATCGTCCGCGCACGGAAGATGACTGTTGGCCAGGCATGCTGTGATTGGACCCAAAAGGGACGATCATATGTATGCCCTGGAGCGTGACGCTCACCGGACAGGCTGCTGCGACTCGGCCGTAAGGTCAGCCGAAGCTGAGCGGTCCAATGCAAGCCTTGTTGCGTAAGCTCACTGGAGCGATGATGAAATTTCCTAGGAAAACACCTATCACTGCACCCTATGGAGAAAGCACCCCAAAGTCTGCATTCTGGCGTAATTTCATGCATGTCAGCATATAAATTTTTAGTCATGGCTGTTCTTTTTCCCTTCTGTTCTGCTGGTCATCCTGCCCGTAACACACTTCTCGTCTGAGGGTGAAAATACTTAAAGGGACACTAAAGCGTCCCTTTTTTTTAAAATAACAAACAGTTTATACTTACCTCCACTGTGCAGCTCGTTTTGCACACAGTGGCCCCGATCCTGGTCTTCTGGGGTCCCCGGCTCCTCTGGGGTCTTGGCTCCTCCCCGCAAGGACTCCATACCATAATGCGAGCGAGCTCACATGGTGTGGAGTTATTGCGGGCACGCTCCCGTGATACAGCGGCGGCCGTAGCCGCCGACTGTATCACTCGGCCCCGCCCCCCGCGTCATTGGATGTGATTGACAGCAGCGCCAGCCAATGGCTGCGCTGCTTTCAATCCATCCAGTGTAGCCAATCGGCGACCAGGCTGAGAACCGAAGAGGATGACGGGGACGAGCGCGGGACTTTCGAGGGGCCAGGTAAGTAAAACGGGGGCTCGGGGGGGGGGGGGCGGTATTGTCGGATGTTTTTTCACCTTGATGCATTAAGGTGAAAAAACATGTACCTTTACTACTCCTTTAAGAGTATTGTAAATATGGGGGGGGGGGAACATCAGTTTTCCTTAGGACCAAGTGTGTTGAGACTATAGAATGCATCCATATTTCAATAACATATCCTGTAGTACTCAGTGGACACCTCTGTGGAGTTACCTGCTTGAGAAGCAGAGGTGACAGACAGCACTGAATTTCAGGATCAACAGGTATTTTTTGTACTTCCTGAATAGATATAACCAAATACTAACAACATTATATGTATTCATCAGAACAAAAATTTAGCAAAGTTCTTTGTTGGAATATACTGTACAAACATAATTTGGATTATACAATACAGTACTGGGTAAAAAAAAAAAGAAAAGAAACAGATCAAAGTATGATGTTGCCCACAAGAGCCAGATATTGGTTTTAGTTTTATAGATGACACTGGAAATGTAAAAACTGGACTATGTCCAAGATATTGTAACATCTAAAAACAAAACAAAAAAAAAATGACAGCAGTGTCATCGGTTAATAAATAACACCTAAGCAAAACAGCTAAAATGTAGACAAAGCTGCTTTTCTGTGAATAAAGTCACGTTCCACAAGGCCTATTTGAGACCAATGGTAGCTTCTAGTAAAAACTATTTACACAATAAATGTACACCAATTCAGTCACTCAGTTCTTCCTCATCACTGAAGTATGCACTCTTTTTTATTCTTGGTTTTCTTGAATCTTCAGATGTAGAGGCATCCCCTGTGGTCTGTCTGTATTTGTTTGTTTCTTCTTCTATTTTTGCTTGCTAAAACAAATAAAAAAATTGTGTGTTGTATAAGCAATGGCGTGACATTACAGTATTAGGACGTGCAATTTAGTCAAACATGGAATTGGCCATTTAACTAAAACTGGGGATGCAACATACCCTGTAACTTTTATTCTAGAAATAACTATTGTCAGGAGTAGTCATTACTAATAACTGTGTTCTGGAATTGCAAGTTCCTGAAACTGCAAATATACAGACCGCAATGGGTATGTGTATAGAGTTTATGTGGTTGTTGTATTATTGGTGGCCTATACTTACCTGCGGCCATTATATTTCCAACCTAGGGTAGGATATTTTTGCTTTGGGCTCCTATCCCCAGTTGTTCTCGCTCTACTCCTGTGTCTGCCCTGGGAGTATTATAATCCTGCGCTGGTTGTTTTAAAAAAAACAAACACACACACGTATTAACCATTTAAGATATTTCTTCATACTCTGTTGGTAATACAATATATTTATTTGTGTATTGTTGAATTTTGTCTAGCACAATACCATTCCATCTTGAGGAAGCAGACTATCGGTGAAAAAACACAATCTTATGGAAAGCTGTCCCATCATTTACTAATTCTCTAAGCAACATATGCTGGGCTGCTAATTACGTGGCTTTAAAACTGCAATGTATGTTTAGTTTGAGAAAGATACAGGCTCTCCATTTGGAATGGAACCAACTTGCATGTATTCATAATATCTAATAACTTGTGATATTATAGGGCTATTGCTGGTCCAAAAGGTTTCTAAATGATATTAATAAAATTATATTTTAAAATCTGTGGCACCAGTAAAGTTCACTCATTCGTTTTTTTTTTTTTGTAGACAAAACAGTAAATGTAATACACGAGAGTAGCTCATTATCATTTTATTTCCATGGGATGCAGCATTGAAATGATACTTTCTGAATATTTTAATCTATTATTAGAGCAAACTTGGATGACAAAAAGCGATAAAAAAAAAAAAAAAAAAAAGGTAAAATTTAACTTGCTCATGCACATTTCATGCCACTGGCTTGGACAATTCTTCCCAAACTCTAAAGGCTGGTACACATGTGCTGAATACCAGCAGGTATCAGCCGGTTCAACAGAAACCGTCCGACATTTAGCCAGTGTGTACAGCAGCCTGTCTATTAAACAGGCATACTGAAAAACCAGCATTCAATCAGTGCTGGAAGCCAATGGCTGTGAGCGCTGAACATTGTGTTCTGGTGGGGGGGGGGGGGGGGGGTAAAAACACAACAGCACAGCAGGGGAGATTGCTGCATTAACATCACTTAGTAGGGCGACCTCTCAGTATTTTCTTTTCAGCCGCTGGGTTGGACACAAACAAACACACACACACACACACACACACACACACACACACCTCTAGTGTATACCTAACATTAGACCCAGGTCCAAACAATAATAGGATTTTTGCACTCACCGTAAAATCCTTTTCTCTGACGTCCATGGACTGACACAGCTTCTAATACTGAAACACGTGGGTATATGTCCCTGCTCGCAGGAGAAGATCTAGGCAGAATGTTAGAAACAAACATTCTAGAAAAAACCAGAGCTGAACAGCCCCGCCCACAGGGGCAGTCCCTCCGGACATAACCCTCCTACCTGCAGCTAGCAGCCTCAGTTTGTAACAAAGCAGTACAAACCTAAAAGAAGGGTGGGTGCTGTGTCAGTCCATGGACGTCAGAGAAAAAGGATTTTACGGTGAGTACAAAAATCCTATTTTCTCTTATCGTCCATGGACTGACACAGCTTCTAATACTGAAACACGTGGGACGTCCCAAAGCAGTATCAGAAAGAGGGTGGGAGCAGTAGTAAAAGGAAAAACCAAACTCCAAACAAGCAGAACTCCTCAACGGAAGAGTTGCAACTTTAAACAGCGGCCTGCAACCCTTGCGACCGAAGGAAGCATCCGAAGATGCAGCCACATCAACCTTATAGAACTTAGAAAAGGTATGGACGGACGACCAGGTCGCCACCTTGCACACATGTGCAATCGATGCTTGATGTCGCAAAGCCCAGGAAGCACCAATTGCCCTGGTGGAATGGGCCGTAACCGGAAAGGGAGGCACCCGCCCCTTAAGGGCATAGGCCTGTATAACGGTCTGTCAGATCCACCTAGAAAAGGTGGCAGACGACACCGCTTGGCCCTGTTTTGGACCAGAGACAGACACAAACAGTGAGTCAGACTTCCGAATGGAAACAGTAGCAGACAGGTACACCCGTAAGGCTCGTACCACATCCAATGTGTGAAGCGCAAACTCTCAGGGATGCGATGGGTGAGGACACAAGGACGGAAGAAGAATGTCCTCATTAAAGGTGAAAGGCCGAGACCACCTTTTGAAAGGAAAGACGGTCATGGACGCAACACCGCCTTATCTTTATGAAGGACCAAGTAAGGCGACTTGCAGGACAAGGCCGCCAACTCAGACACCCGTCGAACAGAAGTAATGGCCACCAAGAAAGCCACCTTCTGGGACAAGGTCAAGAGAGGAAGCTCTCTGATATTTTCAAAGGGATGTTCTTGGAGAACCGAGAGCACCAAACTCAGATCCCAAGGAGGGGGGAGAAGGCTTGACAGGGGGGGGGGGGAAATCACATGGTGAACCCCCTGCACAAAAAGGTGCTAATCAAGGAATGGGCCGCTAGTGGTCATTGAAAAAAATAAAAAATAAAAAAGGACAGCCCCGGCCGAAATCCGACCCTCGATGGTACGCAAGGCCAGCTTTTGGGTCACACCACGCTGTAAGAACAGCAAAATCTTGGGAACGGAAGACGTCCGTGGACGCCATCAAGCTCCTCGCACACAGCGATGTAAGCCTTCCAGGTACGGTGATAGATCTTTCTGGAGGAAGATCTCCGTGCCCACAACATAGATGAGATGACCGAATCCGAGAGACCTCAGTCCCTCAGCAGCTGGCTTTTAACAGCCATGCCATTAAAGCCAAGGACTGTAAAGCAGGATGAAGTATGGGACCATGAGACAGAAGGTCCACCCAAAATAGGCAGTCGCCAAGGAACGTCTGCGACTAGCCGAATTAGATCGGCGTACCAATGTCGCCGTTCCGGAGCAATGAGGATCACCGGAATGGCCTCGGCCCCTACTCTGCGAAGCAGGCGAGGCAACAACAGTAGTGGAGGGTAAGCATACATCAGGCGATACTGCCCCCACAGGCCACCACCGCATCTGACGCGTCTGCCCAGGGATCCCTGGCCACGAATCTCAACATCTTGCGAGTGAGTCGAGAGGCCAGAAGGTCCACATCCGGTGCCCCACCTCCGGTAAAGGAGGTGAAACCACCTCCGGATGCAAGGACCCTTCCCCTGGAATGCACACGGCCGATGGGACCGTCCTGCAGCGGGATGGGTATGATAATCCCAAGGAGACCCCGCAACGTATAGGAGAAGGGAGGCCCCGGCTTACGGGGTGCCTCAATTGTTGGCCAAGAAAGGCAACCTGATAGAGCTTCCCTAGAAACTCGGTCAGTGGACCAGTAACTCAGCCTCTACAGGTGGCGCAGACCCACCCCGGACACAGAGACCCTAGAGGCTAAAGCAGTTGCAGTGCACCTGCTGGTCGACGGATAGATGAAGCAGAGGCTTTTGCCCAGTCATTGAGCTTCAGAAACGCCAGAGCCACAGCCACTAACGGGCGTAACGCTAACCTCAGCATGTCGAACACAGTCCAAGCCAGCGCTTCTGATCACCACCGAAGGGCAGGTGGAAGGTGGTACCCCTGATACCAGGGATCCTTATGACAATACTCCATTGAGAAGTGCTGATTGTACAAACACAGTTTATACTGTGTATTGCGTCAAAACGCGCAATTAGAGCGTGGGAGGAAACCCCCTCAGCCACAAAGAGCATAGTACAACCACATACGGCGTATGTAGTTTAGTATGTGTGGATAAACATATTAAACACGTTTATACTGTGCCAGCGACGAAGGCGCGCACATCATTGAGGCGTGGGCGGAAACCAGCCACGCAGACTGCGTGCACAACCGTGTAGGCATGTTAGCATGCGAATAAACAAATTGCACATGTTTATGCTGTGCATAGCGCTGAAAATGCGCACACCATTGGAGCGCGGGGGAAAAACCGGAGCACCCGGATGAAACCCATGCAGACTGCATACGCATACCGTGTAGGTACTATCGTATGTGTGATAAACATTTTGAACATGTCTATGTGTGCATAGCGCCGAAGGCGCGCACACCGTTGGCGCGTGGGAGGAAACCGGAGTACCCAGAGGAACCCCACGCAGACCAAGAGAATACATACTGTAAGTATTTATAATATGTGCAATAAACATATTGAACATGTTTATACTGTGCAGAGAGCCGAAGCGCACATACCGTGAGAGTACAACGGAGCACCCGGAGGAAACCCACGCAGACCCAGAGAGTATAATACATACATATACTGTGAATGTATTTAGAGTCATGTATAAACATATTGTGTATGTTTATATCGTGTATGGCACCGAAGATACAGCATTGGAACGTAGGAGGAAACCCACGCAGACACAGAGATCAATAACACATACATACACTGTGAATGTATTCAGTGTAGAGTTACAAGATAAATTTAAATTATGGCCCTGAGGCGCATAATCTTCTCTGTATCAGTCCAACCTGCTTAAAATGTGCTGCCGAAGCAGCATGCAGGTAAAATGTAACCTCTGACACCTCAGACCGTGGTCCTGTCAGAGCTCAGAGCGTTCCCCAGGAAATAGCGGGGAAACCACAGGTGCAGAGACCCTGTTGTTGCCTCAGAGACATCACACAGAAGGCTCACAGGGACTAGAGAAATAAATGAATAAAGTCCCCCCCCCCACCATGCTGCACTGACCAGGGGGGGGGCACTGTGTACCACTGTATCATCCATGCTGCTCCCGACGCAGCGTGTGAGGAAACAGTGAGGAAGCTGTGTAAAAGAAAAGCTTGAAAAGAACCAAAGGAGAAAGTGTCCGCCTGAGGTACCTCAGCCACAGCATCCAGCTTGAGAGTGTCCCTTACAGCATCAATGAGTTCACTTACAAGCGCCCTGTCATTTACTGACTCACTGGAGGAGTCTTCCTCACAAGGAATGTCCTGTTCAAAAACATTAAAATATTCAGAGCTAGGGTCCTGAGCAGCAGCAGCTAGGCCCATATCTGAATCAGAGCACTCCCCATGTGGAGATTGTGTGGGGAGAGGGCGCTTTATAGCTTCCCTTACGCTCGCACACCGCTTCCATCCTGACAAGAAATGTTTCCAGGACTGCCGACAACTGGTCCATAGGGACCGCAGGTGCTGGAGCACTGCCTGTTGCCTCTGACAAGAGTGGGGAAGCAGGTGAACCAGACTCCATACTCGCCACCCTCTGAGACCTTATGCACAATAAAGTGAATAAACAGTTCACCCAACTGGCTGTGCTGACTGAGGGGGGGGGATACCCAGGAGGACCCACCAATCCTTTAGAGGACCGCTCAGCTCCACTGTATGCACTGCAGCGCGAGTGAAGCCTGAGGAGAGTGTGAGGAGATTCGCGCCGCAGCAGCGGCGATAGAGGCCAAAAATGAATATTAAAGCGCCGCAGCTTCAAGAAAATGGCCGCCGGCCGTGTGTAATACTGCGCCATTGATCCGCGGCAAGATGGCTGCCAAGCGCAGCAAAATTACAGCCAAAGTGCCTAATGGCGTCTCCAAACACCCCACGTTCTCTCAGCCCCAGCACACAGACATGAGCGCCCCCCCCCCCGCCAGGCCAGAGTGACCCCCCAGGTACCCCCACACAGTTTAGCGCCAGTTTAGGGTGCAGAGAGCAGCATACAGGGGGGAGACAGGGAAAAAAAAAAAAAAAACATACAGAGAAACACAGCCAGCATGTACTCACCTGATGCAGGAGAGACTACTTACCTGTCCCAGAGGGACCCACTGGCATGTTTCAGACAGACCTATCACAGAGTAGTACTGAGTAGCTGTCGGGCCGGTCCACCGCGAAAGATACCGCAGGCACTGTTCAATCTTGTGAGGACCGCGGGAGCATAAAAGCCCACCGGCCACCCCTGGAGTCATGGGGCATGTCGTGAACTGAGTCTCACGCACACAAGGCGAGGATCAGCACGCTCGATGGTCGGACAGGGAAGACTACGAGGATACTAGTGTACCCAACCTGTTGCCCAGCCGACAGTTGATTGAAGGTCTCAAAAATAAAATAAAATTCTCAAAGGAATAAAAATAAAATCTTCCAGGAGACTGGCTCCTGAGAGAGCCACGTCTTCTCCTTCTGCTAGGCAGAAAAAAAAACGGAGGCTGCTAGCTGCAGGTAGGAGGGTTATGTCCGGAGAGACCGCCCCCCTGGGCGAGGCTGTTCAGCTCTGTTTTTTTCTAGACTGTATGTTTCTAACATCTAACATTCTGCCTAGATCTTCTCCTGCGAGCAGGGACATATCCCCACGTGTTTCAGTATTAGAAGCTGTGTCAGTCCATGGACGATAAGAGAAAATTAGGCTTTGATCAAACATACTGTATGCAGTGGTCTCCCCCATACATCAGCCATATATTCACTCCTGCCACTCTAGCAGCTTTGCATAATCTGAAATGATGTTGACCAAAAGATTCTTGAGATAGAGCACAGGCAAAGATAGCACCCTTTTCATGGCAGTGTACAATGTCACTCAAGGAACATTGCAATGAATGACTACCACTATACCCACTTTCTGTAAAGCGTAGCAGTTTTATTGCAGTATGGACTAAACACTCCATCTTAGACCCCTTTCTTACTGAGGGCGTATTGCAGGCGTTATAGCATTAAAAATAGTGCCTGCAATCCGCCATCAAACAGCTGCTCCATTGTCTCCAGTGTGAAAGCCCGAGGGCTTTCACACTGGAGCGTTGCACTAGCAGGATGGGAAAAAAGTCCTGCTGGCCGCATCTTTGGAGCGGTGCATTTACGGCTCCTCCACCGCCCCTGCCCATTGAAATCAATGGGACAGCGTGGCTATACCGCCGACGCTATGGGCGGCTTAGTGTGAAAGGGGTCCAAGAGTGGTGTAACTGAATGGAGGTACCAGGCCTGGTGATGCTTAACCACTTGCCTACCGCCGTATAGTAAAATGACCCTCTCTCCAGATGGACGTCATATGACGTCCTTGTTTTCCTGGCGTTCTAGCAAGCACGCATGCTCGCCGCATCGCAGCGTACTCTATGCGCGTGCCCAGCGGCCGCGATGGCCGCCGGGCACCCGCGATTGCTCATAACAGAGCAGGGACGTGGAGCTGTGTGTATGTTCCCCTGTCAGGGGAGAGGAGAACTGATCCTATGTTCCTTGTATATAGGAACGACGATCGGTTTCCTCCTCTCAGTCACCTCCCCCGACATTTAGAAGCACTCCCTAGGACACACAATTAACCCCTTGATCGCCCCCTAGTGTTAACCCCTTCCCTGCCAGTCACATTTATACAGTAATCAATGCATATTTATAGCACTGATCGCTGTATAATTGTGAATGGTCCCAAAATAGTGTAAAGTCTCAGATATGTCCGCCGCAATGTCACAGTCACGAAAAACAAAACAAAAAATAAAAATAAATTTATAATAAAAATGACATAAATCTATCCCCTATTTTGTAGACGCCAGAACTTTTGCGCAAACCAATCAATATACGCGTATTACGATTTTTTTTACCAAAAATAATACAAGAATACATATTGGCCTAAACTGAGGAAAGAATCGTTTTTAGAAAAATAAAATTGGGATATTTATTATAGCAAAAAATATTGTTTTCTTCAAAATTGTCGCTCTTTTTTTGTTTATAGCGCAAAAAAATAAAAACCGCAGAGGTGATCAAATACCACCAAAAGAAAGCTCTAATTGTGGGGAAAGAAAATGATCAAAATTGATTTGGGTACAACGTCGCACGACCGCACAATTCTCAAAGTGCTGAAAGCTGTAAATTGGCCTGGGCAGGAAGGGGGTGAAAAGGCCCGGTATGGAAGTGGTTAAAGTGGACCTTCAGCCTCCCGAGGACAATCCCCCCCCCCTGCAGGAATTTTTTTTTTTTACAAAAGGGGAAAAAACAACTAAGAAAAAAAAAGAAGGATGGATAGATGGATCTATCTGCATCTATATAAAATAAATGTGTGCACTGCCTCCCCATGCACGTCATTCACCTTTGGCGAATGACATGCACACTGCGCCTCCTGGAAAATATGCAAGTTGAAAATGCCACAAAAATGGAGATATTTATTTTAGCAAAAAGTAAAAAATATTGTGTTTTGTTGAAAATCTCGCTCTAACCACTTCCATGGGAAATATGCAAGTTGAAAATACCAGGGGCATAGGCTTTCAATGAAGAAAGGAGGAGGAGGGGGCGGGCCTGTCCACGCGTCATTGGGAAGCGTGCCGGCTGAACCCGGAACAGCCGGAAGCCTAGCGATGACATCACAGGGAAACATGGCACCGTAGGAAGTATCTTAACTGGACAGAGCTGGATC
The DNA here is from genome assembly GCA_029206835.1 of Rana muscosa. Taxonomy (NCBI): domain Eukaryota; kingdom Metazoa; phylum Chordata; class Amphibia; order Anura; family Ranidae; genus Rana; species Rana muscosa. The sequence goes on from CM055118.1 coordinate 740,543,296, forward strand.
CGCTGGGTGAGTGGGTATAAAAAGTATGCATAACTTTGGTTCTGGGAGGTTGGTGGAGGGTAAAGTTCCGCTTTAAGGGCAAATTTTTCTGGTTAATAGAAACTATTCTGGTTGTCCAGAATCATTTCTTGTTTACATTGACAATGCATTTTACCAGATATCGCATTCTCAAAAACACAAAATGCAATCACATCGTGTATTGCACCTTGAAATCCTAAACCTGCACTTCTTTTGTTGCATTACTGGTAAAAAAACATCATTACCTTTTGTATCACATGACCCTCCATTGAGATTGTAAGCTCTAATGAGCAGGGCCTTCAGATTTCTCCTGTACTGTATTGTAACTGTACTGTCTACCCTCATGTTGTAAAGCGCAGTGCAAACTGTTGGCACAATATAAATCCTGTATAATAATGACACAACATGTACCTGGAAAGCTATGGCTTGACTAAGGCTGTCAAGAGCTGGATCTTCGCCTTCTTCCTCACTCTGGTCCTCTTCAGGTCTGAAATATAATGTGTTTCCTAAGTAAAATGCATGCAATTCAATATTCATAGTACATTTAGTCAAAATGACATGATGAGAATACATACAGTTCTTCCACTTCAACTTCTTTCTTCCGTTTCCCCTTTTTTTCCTTCTTCGGTGGAGGCTCGCGATCACCTAGCATATTTTTGGGACATGCATAGCTCAAGTGACCTGTATCCTTTAGCACAAATTAAAAAAAAGTCAGTGTATAAACATCATTACTGTAAGGATCATTTAGATCAGTAAATACATGTTTTCTAAGCGAAATCACTGTATGTTCCAGATTTTACTTACCCCACATTCATAACATCTGGACTTGTCAGTGTAATTTCGCCTCCGGATGAACTCTGCTGCTCTGCCATTGTCTACAGCAATGCTTGCTTTCAGTACTCTGCCAAACAGCTGCATGACAAGTACATATTTACAGTCTAGATCTCTGCAGGACAATTAGCACTTGTATGTGGCAATATTATCCAGAAATGTACCTGTTTATTGTTTAATGCCCTAAAACAGTTTTGTGCACCTTCCTTATCTAAAAATAAGACAAATGCAACTCCTTTACTTCTCCGCATTTCTTTGTCTTTCAAAACGGTGACTCTAATAGATGGAGAAAAAAAAACAGAAATTCTTGCATTACAAATTAAGAGACTTGTTAGACAGAGACAAGGCACAGTTCAACTCCTGCAAACCCAATCTCTCAAACATGTCACTCTCCCTTAGTTTTTCTGGACCTTGTTTCAAGAACATGCATGCTTGGGTAAACCCCAATACATCTAAGCAAGCATGTTAACAGAAGATATGAAGAGGGCAAGCTGACAGCAGGAGCACCAGCTTATCTTGAAAGGAGCAATGGTAATTAAATGAATCTCCCCTGAGAATTGTTGGCCTGTGAATGTCTTCTGATGCTATAGGCATGGGGTCAAGTAAAATGCTCTGCATAGAGGTATCACCAGATCCCACAAGATCCAATACATGCAGAAAAAATGTAAGAACCACCTCACAACCCCACCCATTCCCCTTCAATTTCCTTAAAACCTATACTCACTCCTTGCCAGTTTGCCTTTTTAGGCCCCTTTACTTGCCTTATATACCAAAGAGGGGTAATTTCGCACATTTGTTCAAACGCTCTTCCTCCCCAGAATTTGAAATGTGACTGGTGCTCAATACTTGGAAACAAACGCCACCCCCTGCAGGAGACGGATGGGAAGGTGGCGATCCTAGGACTCCCTGACCAATCAGGTTTAAGGACCCCGAGCCCACCCTTTTTTTATGCCAATTTGCTTACAAATGAGAGGCTGAGCTGGGTGTCGGTCGGTCCAGGGACCTGGAGGATCCAAACTTCCATTGTCGCGATGACGCGGGCCCTGGACTGACTTCTGTGACGTCAGCAGAGAGTGGACTTCAGCCCGCTCTCTGCTGAAACCGGGTCACAGGAGTGCAAAATGAATTGCACTCCTGTGATCCATAGGAGAAGTACAGCCAAACAAGCTTTGGCTATACTTCTTCTTTAAAGAATAACAAAAAAAAAACAAAAACAAAACACTGATGTTGCATTTTGAAGCAGCAGCCCATTCTTCAGATTTAAGCTGGCCATAAATTCGTCAGGTTCAGCAGGGACCAGACAAATTTCGATTCACGTATGGGCAGGGAAATTGTACAGAAGTCCAACCACCAATCAACTCCTGTAGTGCCCTGTTGGATTTTGGGGAGGGGGGAGTGTAATAGCTCAGCAGGGAGGATTCCCCTCATCCACATCGAGTGTGTGGATGGGGGAAAAAATAGGGTAATTTTCTCCATTCAACTCACTGGCTGAACGAAAAAAAAAAAAATGCAAGTTAGACTTACCGGTAACTTGTTTTCCAAGAGTCTTTCAGGACAGCACATGAGAGAGTGGCTCCACCCACTAGGAAACACAATCTCCACCATAATTTAAAAGGAGGCGACTCCCCACATCTCGTCAGTTGTAGTAGAGTACCTCCGGCCCAAGAATATGGTTAATCACAGCATGTATGTACATGATGAGATATATATATATATACATATATATATATATATATATATATATATATATATATATATATATATATATATATATATATATATATATATATATATATATAGATATCATCAATATATACAAACCAAGAAGGGCGGGTAGCTTGCTGTCCTGAAAGACTCTTGGAAAACAAGTTACCGGTAAGTCTAACTTGCATTTTCCCTTATCGTCTTTCAGGACAGCACATGAGAGGATAAAATCGAGACTTACCAACTAGGGAGGGACAACAGCCTGCAGAACCTTTCTGCCAAATGCCTGATCATCGGCTGACAGCAGGTCCAGTCTGTAATGATGGAAAATGTCAAATAGCTTGACCACGTAGCCGCCTTACAGATCTGATGTGGCACCAGCTTTTTCTGCCCATGTAGTGGCTAGAGCTCGAGTTGTGTGCCCGTATTCCCTGTGGAGGAGACAAACCCGTCTGGGAATAAGCTTCAGAAATAGCCAGTTTTAGCCATCTAGCAATTGACCCCTTCGATGCTTGGCATCCCTTTCTGATACCAGAAAAAAGAACAAATAAAAAGAGTCAGAAGACCTAAAGTCCTTTGTTATTTCCAAGTAGTGTAATAAAATTCTTCTTACATCTAAGTTATGGAATAAAGTCTCCCTTCTTCCTGAAGGATTTGAACAAAAAGTCGGCAGGATAATTTCCTGCGATCCGTTATGAACTGATGCCACCTTTGGCAAAAACCCTGGATCTGTTTTAAGCACAATCCTGTCTGGGTAAATTAACGTAAAAGGTTATTTTATTGAAAGAGCGTGTAGTTCACCGATTCGTCTCGCAGTCGTAACTGCAACTAAGAATACTGTTTTAAGAGTCAAATCTTTCAACGAGATTGTCTGTAACGGTTCGAAAGGTTCTTTCGTGAAGGCTTGCAAAACTACTGACAGGTCCCATTTAGGAAAATGTTTAGTAGGCACTGGCCTGGCTCTAGTAAGTGACCTAAAGAATCTTGTGATCAAAAGGAACTGAGGAAATTGGTTTTTCCAGGTATACTCCCAGGGCAGCCACTTGCACTTAGAGTGCTAATTGCAAGACCTTTGTCCACACCATTTTGTAGAAACTCCAGAATCGACACAATGTCTTCTAGGGTTTGGTTTGATGAATGACACCAACTGTTGTAGACTTTCCAAACCTTTGCGTAGATATCTCTAGTTACTCTCTTTCTACTGGCGAGTAAAGTAGATACTAGAGGCTCTGACAGTCCTTTGTTCCTTAATAACTGCTCCTCAGATACCAAGCCGTGAGGCTTAGTCTGGCTACGTCCGGGTGGTACACTGGGCCCTGAAGTAGCAAGTCCTGCCTGAGAGGAAGCTGCCAGAAAGGTTTGATCATCATTTGTAGGATGGAGGAAAACCAGGCTCTTTTCGGCCAGAACGGAGTGATCAGGATTACTGATCCCTTTTCCCTCTGTATTTTTCTCAATACCAGAGGGATTAGCTGAAAAGGAGGGAAGGCATAACCCAGATGGAAAGCTCCAGGGATGTGCCAAGGCATCTATCCCTATTGATCCGCTGTCTCGGTGCAGAGAGAAGAATTGAGGGAGCTGGGTGTTTTATTTTGATGCAAACAGATCCACCTGAGGACATCCCCACTTCTTGGTGATCAGTGAGAAGATCTCCGGATTCAGGCTCCACTCTGCCTCTTGAATTCTCTGTCTGTTCAAGAAGTCTGCTACTTCGTTTAGCGTGCCTTTGAGATTCACTGCTGACAGGGAGAGTAAATGCTTCTCTGCCCACTCTAGGATTTCTGATATCAGCAACAGTAGAGCTTTGCTCCTTGTGCCCCCTTGTTTGTTCAGGTATGCGACTGTGGTGACATTGTCTGAAAGAATCTGCACATGGGACCCTTGGAGGTTTGGAGAGAAGGCAGCTAAGGCTAGAGCAACTGCTTTTAACTCCCTCCAGTTTGAGGACCTTCCTGTTTTGGATTGGGACCAAACTCCCTGTGCTATGTTTTGATCCCAGTGGGCTCCCTATCCCCAACTGCTGGCGTCTGTCGTGACCCTTACTTCTGTCGGAAAGGACCAAAGCAGGCCCCTTGACAGAACTGCCTGATTCCTCCACCACCAAAGAGTCCTCTTGACCCTGGTGGGAAGTTTTACTTTTGTGTCTAAGGTTTCTGGGCTGTCATCCCATACCTGAAGAAGAAAACTCTGGAGGGGCCTGAAATGGAGCCTTGCCCATTGAATGGCCGGCATTGTTGAGGTTAAGGTACCCAGGACTGACATAATCCTCCTGATTGACACCTCCTGGTTTGTCTGAAGACTGGCTACTACACTCAAGACCCTGTCTTTTCTTCTGGGAGAAAAATCCTTTGCACTACAGAATCTATCAGATAACCTAGAAACTGAACTCTTTGAGCAGGATTGAAATTTGATTTTTGAGTGTTTACAATCCAGCCCAAGGCTTCCAGATGACTGCGGGCCTTGGTTGGATCTACCTGCAACCTCTCTCTGGAAGGGGCAAAAATTAGGAGGTCGTCCAGATAAGGGATGACCGATATTCCCTGTAAACTGAGAGGGGCTAGAGCTTCCGCCATTATTTTGGTGAATATCCGCGGAGCGGATGATAGACCAAACGGGAGGGCCTTGAATTGTAAATGAAGTACCTCCTTCCCCATATTTATTGCCAACCTTAGGTATTTTTGAGACTGAGGGGCTATGGGCACATGCAGGTATGCGTCTCTTAAGTCGATTGACGCCATGAAGCATCCCCTGACTAAGAGATTTCTCACCGAAAAAATGGAGTCCATGCGGAACCGCCTGTATTGGACTGACTTGTTTAACGGTTTTAAATTGAGAATGAGACGGAAGCTTCCTGATGGTTTCCTTATCAGGAAGATTTGGGAATAGAAACCCCGGTAACGTTCCTCTGGAGATACCTGAACCACAACACCCTGTCTCATCAGATCCTCCAAGAGGTTTTTCATGGCTAGGGCCTTTGTTGTGTCCCTTGGCAGGTTTGTTACACAGTATCTTTCTGGAGGAAGATCCGAAAGTTCTATTTTGTATCCCTGGGCCAGCGTGTCCAAAATAAATGTGTTTTCCGTCACGCTTGCCCAAAGAGGTCAAGTCATTGCGTTTTATTGGTTGGCGCAGGAGGATTGAAGAGGACATTCCCTCTGCCTTTACCTTTTTGCGCCGACCAATTCTTTCTTTTTTCTTGGGGCCTGCTTCCCTGATCCTGATTTTTTTGAGGTCGAAAAAAACGCTTAACTGGTTGTTTTTTCTTTTTAACAGGAAAGGACTTCTTTTTGTCCGCTGTCCTATCTAAAATAGAATCCAGATCAGGACCGAACAAAAGATCTCCAAAAAAAGGAATTCCACATAACCTACTTTTGGAAGCTGCGTCCCCTGGCCATGTATTAAGCCATAGAGCTCTCCTGGCTGAGTTGGTTAAGGCCCCAGATCTGGCTGACATCCTAATTGATTCTGCAGAAGCGTCAGAAATATAAGCCACAGCTGCTGCTAGGGTAGAAAAGAATCAAGGATCTCCTGCTTAGGTGAGTCTGCTATAATATGAGCTTTAAGCTGATTAAGCCAGAACTTCATGTTTCTAGAAACACAGGTAGTAGCCATAGCTGGTTTAAGGTTACCCATAATGGATTGACAAGCTTTTTTAAGCTGTTGATCCATCCTTTTGTCCATGGGATCTTTGAGTACACCCATGTCTTCAAATGCCAAGTCGGTTGACCTGGAAACTTGTGAAAACGCTGCGTCTAATTTTGGAGTTTTATTCCAAAGCGCATCTGGGTCTTCATTGAACGGAAAGCGTCTTCTATGCGATCTTGGGAAAAATTGTTTTTTCTCTAGATCAGCCCATTCCTTTTTAATGGCTTCCGAGATTACTGAATGCACAGGGAAAGTACGACTTTTTGTTTCACTAAGCCCTGCATACATTCGGTCATGCAGCGATAATTCTTTCTTTTCTTCATCTATTCCCAATGTTGCATATATTGCTTTCAACAGACTGTCTACTTGCTCTAAGGACAGTTTGTATTTTGAAGGTGCATCTCCTGCATCTTCTTCTTCCTCTTCCTCCTCATCTTCTCTGGAGTGAGAGGGGGAATGTTCCCTTTGGGTAGGAGGGCCAGCTTCAGCCTCTAGCCCTGGGATTAATTGTGAGCCCTGAGAGGATCCTGAGGTAGTTGGCTGACTCAGGGATGGTGTTGCAAGAGAAGAGCGAAAGGATTGTATGGTAGCATCTAGCTCTTTCTTGACTGATGCAATTAAATCGCTGCATGCAGAAGAAGCTTCTTCCTTCACTAAGGAATCAACACAAATCTGGCATAAAGCTTTCTTCCAGCCCTCTGGTAACTTTGCTTTACATGAGGGACATCTCTTTTTGATAGGAGGGTCAGAGCTCTTAGCCTGCCACATAAAAAACACAAAGAGAAAAAAACACCAGCATCCCTTTTTAGCGAGTCAAACCTGCCTCCTAACGAGCTCACCCAGGTGCACAGTTAGTCTAACAGACAACACCCTGTGCCCAGACAGGCCCCAGCCACCAAGGGGGAAAAAAAATGCATATAGAGAGAGACACCTACAGTAAACAGGGTAGATCCCACATACCCCCTTACCTGGGCCTTGCTGGTGCCTGTCCCACTCGCTGCTGTCACGTTCTCCATCGTGGATCAGCGCTCGTTCTGTGGCATCAAAAGCGGCGGTTCCGGAGTCCATAGACGCCGCTGCGTCGGACCGGAACCGCATTTATAGGCACCAGAACCTCTCCTCCCCTCTCCCCCTGCGCGAGTTCCGCCGGAAATGACGTTTGCGCCTGATTCCGGTGCCGCCCCTTGCAGGATACCTCACTTCCTGCTAGCCGAGTCACTACTCAGCCTCCTCCAAAAAGATGGCGGCGGCCTGTAACGCCGACATGCGGTTAAAAAAAACCCCCCCGCGAACGGCTGCCGCCGCCTAAGGAGCGGCTCCAGGACCAGTCCTTGCTCCACTGAGCTGAAAGGGGAGAAGGAGCCCACTTACCAAATGCCCACTGGCGTGGTGTGGGAGGATCGGACTCTCTGGAGGACAAAAGGTATGGTGGGGTAGGCAGCCTTAGTCTCTCAGGACAGCACCTTAAGAGACCTGACTCCTACTAGGTGTTCCCTTGCTGGAGGAAACACAAAAACTGACAAGATGTGGGGAGTCGCCTCCTTTTAAATTATGGTGGAGATTGTGTTTCCTGTTTCCTAGTGGGTGGAGCCACTCTCTCATGTGCTGTCCTGAAAGACGATAAGGGGGAAAAAAAAAAAAAGGGACTCATCGATTGGGCTGCCTTAGTCTCAAGAATGAGATACAGCTCCAAGACCTATAACCTTTAACCTCAAGTTGAGCTTCAACATCATTCTTAAGATTTCAATGTTATTGGTAATCTTAGAAAAAAAATAAAAATTTTATTTAACACGGACAATTCCTTGTTTACACCATTTTAATAGTAAAAATAAAATACTTACTTTACTACACTTCCATACTTAGAAAATATCTGGAAAAAAAAAATGGAACACTAGGTGAAACATTTGCTTTTAAGCCTAGTGAGATACCAAACAAGTGCAGGTTGTAAACTTACCCTGTGTAGATCATTGTTGGTGAGAGAGAATGGCAGATTAGATACATAGACAGTACTCTTACTGGGAGCAAGACCACCACTCATTGTAACTACAAGAAGACAAAGAAATGCAGAATTGCTTTAGCAAAACTAAAGCATATAAAACAAAAAAAAAAAACAAAAAAAAAAAAACAAAAAAAAAAAAGGCACTGCATCCCAAATTACTTGCAGTCCATCATATGTCTACAACCTACTTCACGGGCATTTACCTTTCAAAATGCAAGTCAAATGAATATTAAGGTGGTTGTAAACCCTTCCATATACCCAGTGAAGTGACTGACCTCGGGGGATACACAGAGATTAAGCAAATCCCCCTGCACAAGTTGTACCTGTCTATCTGCAGTATTCTCTTCTCTACTTCCATCCAAAATGCTGAATTTTAAAGCTTTTCTGAGAGTCCAGAAAAAAGTGAGCGTAGAGCTGAAGTTACACTCTGTAGAGCTCAGAGAGGAGAGGTCCAAGAGCTGATTGGAGGGAAGAGACACCACCCAAACATCTCACAGGAACAGAGCTGAGGCTGTTAAGCTGCTGGAGGTCCCTCCCTTGTCACCATTTTTCTCTTGCGGTCAGGAAAACTTGTCAGAAGTGATTGATGCTAATAGCAGAGAAACGAAGCAGCAGACAGAAATTACACTTAATGCTCTTAATTGAGACACGTACATACATAGAAGGATATGCTATGTTCATGTCTGAGGTTTACAAACACTTTAAGCTTGGGGCTCCAGAGAATCCTGCATCCCACTTTGTCTGCAGATGACTTGAAGTGACCATCTTGCTATAGAAAGTTATTCAAGCAATGTGTACCAGTAACAGAAGACTGTAAATACTTTCCCCTTTACCCCTGCTAAGCTGCTCCAATATTGAGAAATGGTCTACTGAAAAAAAGACTCTTCCAGGAGAATCAATCTTGGTCCCCCAAAGATGTCACTTGTTCCTCCTGATGACTTTCACACCACCACAGAAGACAGTTACAACATGGAAATCAGCAGGATAAACTAGCGAGACATGTGAGGAACCCAGAAGATCAACAATCACAGAAGCCTTGGCTTTGTAGTGGACCATGTCCCATGATCAGAGCAGCATTCAGCCACCAAAAAGGGGAATTATATACAGTTTTCTACTACAGGTAAGCCCTTATTGAGCAACTTTCCCGAAGAGAAAGAGTAGATGTAAACCTCAACTGGACTACATTTGTTTTGTTAGGTCAGGTGATCATTGTATAGCAAAAAATGGTCTTGTTTTTGTCTGAACACATGTGCTGCTGCTGCAGTCATGGTACCTAGCTGACAAACTGATGTGAACACTGCCCGACGCAGTATAGGACAGTGGGTCCATGCTGCATCTGAGGTCTGTGCAGGGGCATACTACCTGACCTGCAAACTTGATTCTGGTCAGCACCTCAGTAGGTATTAAATCAAATGGATCAGGGTGACAGCCAGGTAACTAGCACTTAAAATAAGTAAGCAACATCAACCTACGCTTAAAGGCTCAGGCCTCATTCACACTGACACTCCTGATTTTAGCTTTTCTATACACAGGAGACGTCATCTGGGAAGTGATGAGGAGATAGATAGATAGATATAGATATAGATATATTAGGAGGTCGACCGATATATCGGTGGGCTGATATTTCGTCTTTTTAAAGAAATCGGCATCGGCCGATTATTATGTTTAAAAAGGCCGATTTGCGAGGGATCCGAGGCAGGGTCGTGCTGGGTGGAAATCCCCCCACCCCACTACCGTACACCGTCTAATCTAAACGGTTGCTAGCACGGCCGCTGCCTGCTGACTTATTTTTTTTTCCCCAGTGGAGGAAGTCGGCAGCGGCGGCCGCCGATTGCTGTTACTGGCCGCGCTGCATTCTGGGGTTTGTAGTCTGGAGGCAGAGGCGGGCGCGCAGCACGTCAGGGGATGAATGGAGCTGTCTTTGGCCATGCGAGGGGACGGAACGGAGCCAGGAGCGCTCCGCTGGTGCAGGTGGCAGTGAATGACATTGAGCTGTACTGGTGGGCACTAATGAGGTGGCACTGACAGGCTGCACTGATAGGCTGCACCCCACCTCTCCACTCTAACAATAACCTCCTCCCCACCCTAGATTTTCTGAGATTAAGGAAAAAAAAAAAATCGGCCTAAAATATCGGCAAAATATATCAGCCGCCCCGATTTCTAAATATTGGAATCGGCCAGAGAAAAACCCATATCGGTCGACCTCTAATTAATATATATATATATATATATATATATATATATATATATATATACACACATACATACATATATATATATATATATATATACATATACATATACATACATACATACATACATACACTACCTTAGCCTTAAAGCGGTGTGCCACCCAAAAGTGGAAGCTTAGCTTATCTGCTTCCTCCCCCTCTCCGGTGCCACATTTGGCAGCTTTCGGGGGGGGCTAACTTTTTCCCCAAAAAAACGCATTCGAAAAATTGCTGCGCAAGTACCGTGCAAAATAAAGTTGCAATGACAGCCATTGAATTCTCTAGGGTCTTTGCTAAAAAAAAAAAACATATATAGTGTTTGGGGGTTCTAAGTAATTTTCTAGCAAAAAAATGATGATTTTTTACATGTAGGAGCGAAGTGTCAGAATTGGCCCAGGCCTGAAGTGGTTAAGTTCAGACTAGTGAAATCTCAGGCATCGCATGCAATTCGCACGCACTGTGGTGCTGATCACACGCGATGTCTGAGCAATGCGAGTTCAGCCATACAGTTGTATGGCTGAACTCGCATTGCATTCGCACAGAAAAAGGTGAAGGGACTTGTTTTTTTCCAACCCACACTGGAAACAGATCACATGGGTGTAATCACAAATCACAAATTGTGATCCAATTCCTATACGAATCAATAGTTTGCACTGCGATCTGTGAACCGATCTGGGGTGTCATGAACATTGTATTGACACTCACAGAGGGCAGTGGGAACGGCCTGCGGGAGAGATGCAATGCGGAAAATGGCGCTGGAATCGCACTGGTTCCCACATCGCACAAGTGTGAACCTGGGCTTAAGGTGTTATATGAACCATGGTCTCATTCCCAGACCCATCGCTCCAGTTTTTATTACATTTGTGCAAAAGGTGAACTGTCAAAGTGACATTATAGAACAGAAACAATCAGGAGGTAAACATCAATAGTAACTGCATCCTCTCTGCTTGTGATCACACATGGCAGACTAAAACAAGATGAAGCCAGAACATATTTCCATCCCCCCTCCCGCCAACTGATCCTCAAACCTGTGAGCACTTACCGGTGTTTCTACCACAAGACCTCCACCATGCAAGACTCACTCATGCACCATCATTATTTTACTCTTTTGCCTTCCTGCAACACAGTCCAGTCTTCCAGCGAGCCGTACTTCAAAGGGTTACACATAGCTTTATTTTCCGTCTGCAGTACAGGAGCCATTTTCCTTTAGTTCCATATATAGACGGTCTCCAAGAAAATGGCTGACGTATTGATAGCATGGTCCACAAGAGGGCGCTTTGTGCATCTCCTGGTCACTTCAGTATCAGGCGAGAACCTGGCTGTGTGTAATGTGAGGGAAAAAGGGAGAAGAGGTGTATTGGAGAACACTACAGTAATGAATGAATTAACCTGCCCTTCAGTGATTGTTACACAGCACTACAGTTTCAAACACATGATATTTTTTATCCTAGTTTTCTTAAAGGGCTGCTTCACACATACAGCCGGTGGGCGGTAAAACCAGGTGGTTGAGCCGGTCACCGCCCACCTGAACACTAAACATACAGCTGCTCAGCGCCATACACATGCAGCCGCAAAACTTATATGGCATTCCGCTTAGGGTTGCCACCTCATCCCTTTAAAACTGAGCACATATTAATTACACATGCTCTGTGGCTGATTAAGGAGGTAATTAAACTCACTTGATGCCTTCTCTGCATTAAATTAGCCTAAGAAATAAGGATGAGCTCAGGCGTGTTCGCAACTCCAGGCGCTCGCCAGGAAGCTGACACTACGCAGCGCTAATCACAGGTAGTGAGACATTTCCCAATCTGTGCAGCCGCAAAACAGAAAATGTCTCGCTGCCTTTAATGTCTCGCTGCGGAATGTCAGCTTCCTAGCGGGCGCGGGCATGTGGAGCTGCGAACACGCCTGAGCTCATCCTTACTCAGAACCTGGGTAATTCATATGTGTTCGGGTTTAAATGAGGTGGCAACCCTAATGCCGCTATTGGAAGGCGGTACGGTGTGTTTTCAGTCCGGTTCAGGCACACAGTGAAAATTTGCGCCTGAAAGGGTGAATAAAACTGCGTTAAAATCGGCATGTGAAGCCCACAAGCATTGATTTCCGGGATGCGGTGGATGCTGTGTTCCCAGCATTCACCGCTCTTTCCCGCGCATGCCCAGTGTTTACGGCGAGTGGTGCCGTAAACTTCAGGGTTGCCATCACAACGGGCGGCGTAGTTGGAAGTTCCTGCCCCGTTGTGATGGCAACCAAACAAATACAAATAAATTGCGTCACTTCCTGTTTACATAGTTGCCAACAGTCCCGAATTTCCCGGGACAAGCACGATTTTTGGACCCTTGTCCCGAATTGGGCTTGTCCCGATTCGGGACAAGCCCAATTCTTTTTGTCCCGTTTTGTCCCGGTAAATTTGGGAATGTTTAGGGCTTAAAACGGCGACGGCTACACCAAAATGGCCGGCGTCGCCGCCACAAGTGTTAGTTTCACTGACCTCTAGTGTGAGGGGAGGGGCAGCCAATCGCTGCTCTCTCTCTCTTCGGTGGCCCCTCCCTTCACACAGTGACCCTTAACCCCATAGTTGCCAACATTGCAAAAAAAACATCTGGGACACTTTTTTTGTATTGAGGCGGAGCCTTGCTATAATTAGGGGGCGGGGCATTCGTTTGTAGGCGTGTCATGCTGGAATGAAAAATGCGGCGCGCGAAGAAAAATGGGCGTGGTTTACGTACGATAGTGGGTGTGGCTTAAATGGGCGTGGTTCAAAGGGGTGTGGCTAGAGTCCGAGGTGAGAGAAAGAAATAGAAAGAAAGCCAGATCCTACACCACAATAGTAATGTGTAACACAATTGGCAGATAAGGATACTCCAAAACACCTGTTGGCGCTTCAATCATCCCGGCACCATGGTTGTTACGGTGTCAGGATGATTGAAGTGCATTATTTCTATTATTACATTGTAATATAAAATGAAATCATTCAACTCACCATAATGCCGAATCAGTGGAAGTGTGTCACCTGCCACCAGATGCCTCCCCAGCAGTCCGTCCTTGCATCAGGTGCTCCCAGAAGCATAGCCCCTCTTTACAGAACTGTGTCCCTGGCAGCGGAGCCCTCCTTTACATCTGGTGTTCCCGGCAGTGGAGCCCTCCTTACAGATCTGTGTCCCCCAGCAACAGAGCCCTCCTTACTTCAGTGTCCCCAGCAGCTGGCAGCAGCGGAGCCCTCCTTTACATCTGGTGTCCCCGGCAGCAGAGCTCTCCTTTACATCTGGTGTCCCCCAACAGCGGAGCCCTCCTTTACATCTGGTGTCCTCCAGCAGCAGAGCCCTCCTTTACATCTGGTGTCCTCCAGCAGCAGAGCCCTCCTTTACATCTGGTGTCCTCCAGCAGCAGAGCCCTCCTTTACATCTGGTGTCCTCCAGCAGCAGAGCCCTCCTTTACATCTGGTGTCCTCCTTTACATCTGGTGGTGTCCCCCAGCAGCGGAGCCCTCCTTACAGGTCTGTGTCCCCTAGCAGCGGCAGCCAGCCCCGGGGAACAGATGCTCTCACCTCCCGGCGTCTCCGTGTATGTGCTGGAGGCAGAGGCAGCTCCGCGGTCCATGATCATTTCCCAGCGGTGTCGTGCCGAGAATGGTTCCCCCGCCGGATTCTGTTCCCCCTGGCTCTCCCGACTCCTATCCAGGCCCGGATTTACTCCCTTTGCCGCCCCAAGGCCGGGTCCTTCAATATCCCCCCCCAGCAAGCAAGCGGTTGCTTTTCTCAAAGGGGCGGATATGGGCGGATATGGTTAGAAATAGCATGATGGCCAGTGATTTATGATGGGCGGATGCTTTTCTCAATACAGCAAGGGGCTCTTCTAACCATATCCGCCCCTATCAAATGCAGCCACTGTGCCCATCAAACGCAGCCACTGTGCCATCAATTGCCACAACTGTGCCCATCAAATTCAGCCACTGTGCATATCAAACGCAGCCACTGTGCCATCAATTGCCACCACTGTGCCCATCAAACGCAGCCACTGTGCATATCAAACGCAGCCACTGTGCCCATCAAGCGTAGCCACTGTACCAATCAAATGCAGCCACTGTGCCCATCAAACGCAGCCACTGTGCCCATCAAACACAGCCACTGTGCCCATCAAACACAGCCACTGTGCCCATCAAACACAGCCACTGTGCAATCAATTGCTACCACTGTGCCCATCAAACACAGCCACTGTGCCAATCAAATGCAGCCACTGTGCCAATCAAACGCAGCTAATGTACCCATCAAACGCAGCTAATGTACCCATCAATAGCCCCTGCTCATTAAACAGTCCACATTCAGTGAAAGTTAATGCACTGCAAAGTTTGTAGTAGATGAACTTTCACTGAATGTGGACTGTTTAATGAACAGCTGTTGCACAAATCACTTTATTACACTTTATTAATGATATCTATGGCTATGCATATTTATAATTTATTTAATCCATATTGAGCACTATATTTGATGCCTGGCACACATGCACAATCGCACATGATGATGACTTAAAAAACTTTTAAGCCATCATCATGTGCGATTGTGCGTGTGTGCCAGGCATCAAATATAGTGCTCAATATGGATTAAATAAATTATAAATAGGCATAGCCATAGATATCATTAATAAAGTGTAATACAGTGATTTGTGCAACAGCTGTTCACAAATCACTTTATTACAGTTTATTTATGCTATGGCTATGAATATTTATTGAATCCACTGAGCATTATCAAGAAGTAGTACCTGGCTGGTGCTTTTCTTGGTGCTGCTGCTGGGGGTTCCCCATCGGGCTGCCATATATTATTTCTCCCGTCCTCTCTTCTCCTCTTCACCTCACCTCATATTCCCCGCTCAGGGGGGGAGGAGGTGATGGCGCGCAGAGGAAAGGTAGGCGGAGCATTAGGCTCTGTTTCCGCCACTCTGGCCAGTCATCGGCCGTCATGGGGGTGCCTGTCACTCCCCTCCCCAGGCCAAGTAGGATCAGTAGCATTTGCTGTGCCAGCGCCGCGCTCCAGCAGGCCGGCCGCGGCGCCGGGAGCTACATTAGTGCGGGAGGCGGCCGCGGGAGGACGGGCGGCGCCGCCCCTTCACTCAGTGCTCCTCCCCTCACCACTGAACACAAGAGGAAATAATCCTTGTGTCTGCAGCGGCGGCCATCTTTGTGTAGCCCGCCGTTTTTTTACCTCAAGCATTCCCGATTTTCCCGGCGGCCGGGACAAAGGCAAAATACCGGGAAAATAGACGGGACAAAATAAATACGGGACGAGGGTCCCAAATCCGTGATTGTCCCGGGAAAAACGGGACTGTTGGCAACTATGTAACCCTGCCGCCGCCGCCACCGATCGCTGCTGGAGGTGATGGAAAAGTTCTTCCCCTCCCAAACATAACTGCCTAGCAATGCCTGCGCTGCACCCGCCCCGCCATGGCACAGCCGGGGCTGTCTTTACCTTGCCACCTGCTGTGTCGGATGTCCTCAGAGTCACCTCAGGTTAGGGGAGGACTCAGGAGGATCCCACGACAAGCACAGCACAAAGTAAGTCCAGCAGCACTGCAGCTCATCGCACATCTAGCTGCAGATCGCTCACTCTATAGTCCTGCAATTTATGCTGCCTGGAATGCAGTGTAGTGTAGAAATTAGTGTAGTGGGTGGCAGGGTAATCAGTGTAGTGGGTGGCGGGGTAATCACAGTGTAGTGGGTGGCGGGGTAATCAGTGTAGTGGGTGGCGGGGTAATCACAGTGTAGTGGGTGGCAGGGTAATCACAGTGTAGTGTAGTGGGTGGCGGGGTAATCACAGTGTAGTGGGTGGCGGGGTAATCAGTGTAGTGGGTGGCGGGGTAATCAGTGTAGTGGGTGGCGGGGTAATCACAGTGTAGTGGGTGGCAGGGTAATCACAGTGTAGTGTAGTGGGTGGCGGGGTAATCACAGTGTAGTGGGTGGCGGGGTAATCAGTGTAGTGGGTGGCGGGGTAATCAGTGTAGTGGGTGGCGGGGTAATCACAGTGTAGTGGGTGGCGGGGTAATCACAGTGTAGTGGGTGGCAGGGTAATCACAGTGTAGTGTAGTGGGTGGCGGGGTAATCACAGTGTAGTGGGTGGTGGGGTAATCAGTGTAGTGGGTGGCGGGGTAATCAGTGTAGTGGGTGGCGGGGTAATCACAGTGTAGTGTAGTGGGTGGCGGGGTAATCAGTGTAGTGGGTGGCGAGGTAATCACAGTGTAGTGGGTGGCGGGGTAATCAGTGTAGTGGGTGGCGGGGTAATCAGTGTAGTGGGTGGCGGGGTAATCAGTGTAGTGGGTGGCGGGGTAATCAGTGTAGTGCATAGTTGCCAAACAGTCCAGAATTTCCCGGGACAATCATGATTTTTGGACCCTTGTCCACAAGTGTGGAGGGGGCTCTGCTGGGGAGGCACCTGATGCAAGGACGGACTGCTGGGGAGGCACCTGATGCAAGGACGGACTGCTGGGGAGGCACCTGATGCAAGGACGGACTGCTGGGGAGGCACCTGATGCAAGGACGGACTGCTGGGGAGGCCATCTGGTGGCAGGCGACGTGGCAGGTAACACGCTCAGGGCTTCCACTGATTCGGCATTATGGTGAGTTGAATGATTTCATTTTATATTACAATGTAATAATAGAAATAATGCGCTTCAGTCATCCTGACACCGTAACAACCATGGTGCCGGGATGATTGAAGCGCCAACAGGTGTTTTGGAGTATCCTTATCTGCCAATTTTGTTACACATTACTATTGTGGTGTAGGATCTGGCTTCTTTCTTTCTATTTCTTTCTCTCTCTTTCTCTCACCTCGGACTCTAGCCACACCCCTTTGAACCACGCCCATTTAAACCACACCCACTATCGGGCGTAAACCACGCCCATTTTTCGGCGCGGCATGACACGCCTACAAACGAATGCCCCGCCCCCTGATTATAGCAAGGCTCCGCCTCAATACAAAAAAAGGGTCCCAGATGTTTTTTTTGCAATGTTGGCAACTATGTGTTTAGAAATCCCGCGATAACTGGCAGCAGGCCTCCGCAATGGGAACAATGTCACAAGCTCCCAGGAGACAGTACGGATAACAGGAAATTACGAAATACCCGCAAAATACCCACCCATATCCACAGTGGACACAGACAGGAAGCAGAGAGGAACAGCACATAAACACAGGTACACGAGAAAAAAAAAAGTTCCGTTTAACACTTAATACATTGCTGTAATTTCATTGAGCAACAGTTTTAAAATAGGGTGGAACTCCACTTTAATAAAGGTTTGCCTTTAGTTACACTTTAACCGCTTAAGGACCGCCCCACGTACATTTACTGCAGCAGGGCAAGCCCTTTAGCGCAAAATCACGTTCCTGTACGTGATTATCTCCTTCGGCTCTGGGGCACGCGCGCGCGCTGCCGGCGCTCCCCTCCCGCTCTGATTGGACACAGCGGGAGCCAATCAGCGGGTCCGGTGGACGCAATGTCTACTGGGAACCTGACGATCGTTTGTAGAGAGGCAGAACGGAGGTCTGCCAATGTAAACAAGGCAGACCGGCCTAGGGTGACCACATTTCCAAATGGCCATTCAGGGACACCCCCCTCACCTTCCCCAAAAAAAGATGAGGGGGGGCAGGGGGGGGGTTGATGGGGAATTTGGCGGCGGGTTATTTGTCAGGTGAATGTGCCACTTGCCACCAGATGCATTGACGCTTGCCACTCATAGCCTGCCACCAGATGCAGTGCTGCTGTCACTCCCTCTGCATGAGCCACGTGCATTGAAGGAAAGGAGTGGAGTCGCTATCTGGAGAGTGAAGATCACACCAGTCCCTGCTGCTGGGTGCCAGAGAAGGAGGAGGTGCCGAGGTGGGTGGGGACAGCAGCGCTGCACTAGGCGCAGGCCTTGCTCCCGGCCTCACTGTCCGATAGTAAGTTGTCACTAGTTGCAAGACGCCAGGCACCAGGCAGCGACAGCCCTAGCAACCAGTTCCGGAAATGTAGTTACTAGTTAGTCGGGGTGACTGTGTCCTCTATTTCATTCCAGGACATTGTATTGTCCCGGAATGAAGGTGCCCGGGACCCAGGACAGACATGTCAATTGCGGGACAGTCCCGGGCAATCCGGGATACGTGGGCACCCTACAGACCGCTGTTCTGCCAGAAAGGAAAATGGATATCTCATGTTTCTGCTAAACATCTCTGTTTTCCTTTAGGCTGCTTTCACGCTGAAGGCGTTTTAGCGCTAAAAATAGTGCCTGTAAAGTGCCTGAAAACCACCTCCCATGCCACCTCAGTGTGAAAACCCGAGTTCTTTCACACTGGGGCGGTGCGCTTGCGGGACGGGAAAAAAAGTCATGCAAGCAGCATCTTTGGGGAAGTTTGGGAGCGATGTATACAGCGCCCCTAAACCACCCCTTTCCATTGGAATGCTTCCGAAGCGCCGCAACACGGGCAGTTTTAACACCTTCTTCAGCGGCTAGAGGGGGTTAAAAGCACCCCGCTGGCGGGCATAAAGCGCTGCTAAAATGAGCAGCACTTTACCGCTGACGCGGCGCGGCCCCAGTGTGAAAGTACCCTAAGTCAAAGCGCTCCCCCCACAGTTAGAAAGCACACATAGGGAACACATTTACCCTTTGATTGCCCCTGATGTTAACCCCTTCACTGCCAGTGTCATTTATACAGTTTTTTTTAGCACTGATCGCTGTATTGGTGTCACTGGTCCCCAAAAAGTGTCACTTAGTGTCAGATTTGTGCACCGCAATGTCGCAGTCCCACTAAAAATTGCTTAAATCTATCCCATAGTTTGTAGAAGCTAAAACATTTGCACAAACCAATCAATATACGCTTATCGGGATTTCTTTTACCTAAAATATGTAGCAGAATACATATTGACATCAATTTTATTTGGGTACAGCGTTGCATGGCTGTGCAATTGTCAGTTAAAGTAATGCAGCGCAGTATCGCAAAAAATGGCCTGGGCATGAAGGGGGGTAAAACTTGTCTTGTAAGAGATTTGTGCAACAGAAGATTCTTCTTTGTTCCCCATTGCCATCCATCTGGCGTTATATCAGTACAATGAGAGAGCATTACTGAGCTATGAACGGGGTTGTTATAGCAACTAGAGGGGTGATTCGAGCTTTTAGGAAGATTGTCCCGGACGTGTCTCCGTAGATCTTCTTGACGTTTCCGCGTCACGTGACCGGCGTAAGGCAACACCGGAAGTTGTGTGCGATACGGGGAGAGCAGGAAGAATTGAAAAGAGAAGCGGAAGCTTTACCTGCTGCTGCTGGGGTGAGTGGCCCATGGGGGTGCCCTGGCTCTGTTAGTGGGCACAGCGACTCTAGGGAGGACGGGGGACCCCCGGGGCGTGGGAGCGGGGCCCTGAACTCTACTCTTCAGGCTAGCCCTAGGGCCACATGTTCTACACACCTCTATTCTGGTACCAGCAGCTCCTGTGTCCTACAGGGAGGGAAGGGGAGCCTGTCTGATTACATTCCACAAGTCTCATGCTGTCTCTTGTCTGCCTCTTCACTGCATGGAAGGCAAGGGACCTCTGATCTATGTCCTTACATAGCTTGCTGGTCCCTGGAGCAGGGCTTTAGTCATTGTAAACCTCAGACATGAAATATAAACAAAGCCTATTCCTCTATAGTGTCTGTTCTGTCTGCTGCCCCATTCCACAGCATCAATCACTTCTGACAAGTTTTCCCGACACCAAGAGAAAAAATAAAGGTGATGGGAGGGATCCCCAGCACACAGTCTGTGATTGACAGCCTCAGCTCTTCCTGTGTGCTGTAGGGGGGGTCCCCCCCTTCCCTTCTTTCCTTCTTCTTTCCTTCTCCCCCCCCCTTCTTCTTTCCTTCCCCCCCCCCTTCTTCTTTCCTTCCCCCCCCTTCTTCTTTCCTTCTCCCCCCCCCCCTTCTTCTTTCCTTCTCCCCCCCCTTCTTCTTTCCTTCTCCCCCCCCCTTCTTCTTTCCTTCTCCCCCCCCTTCTTCTTTCCTTCTCCCCCCCCTTCTTCTTCCTTCTCCCCCCCCCTTCTTCTTTCCTTCCCCCCCCCCCTTCTTCTTTCCTTCCCCCCCCCCTTCTTCTTTCCTTCCCCCCCCCCTTCTTCTTTCCTTCTCCCCCCCCCTTCTTCTTTCCTTCTCCCCCCCCCCTCTTCTTTCCTTCTCCCCCCCCCCTTCTTCTTTCCTTCTCCCCCCCCCCCTTCTTCTTTCCTTCTCCCCCCCCCCTTCTTCTTCCCTTCTCCCCCCCCCCTTCTTCTTCCCTTCTCCCCCCCCCCTTCTTCTTCCCTTCTCCCCCCCCTTCTTCTTCCCTTCTCCCCCCCTTCTTCTTCCCTTCTCCCCCCCCCTCCTTCTTCTCTTCTCTCTCCCCCTCCTTCTTCTCTTCTCTCTCCCCCTCCTTCTTCCCTTCTCTCTCCCCCTCCTTCTTCCCTTCTCTCTCCCCCTCCTTCTTCCCTTCTCTCTCCCCCTTCTTCTTCCCTTCTCCCCCCCCCCCCCTTCTTCTTCCCTTCTCCCCCCCCCCTTCTTCTTCCCTTCTCCCCCCCCCCTTCTTCTTCCCTTCTCCTCCCCCCCCCCTTCTTCTTCCCTTCTCCTCCCCCCCCTTCTTCTTCCCTTCTCCTCCCCCCCCCTTCTTCTTCCCTTCTCCCCCCCCCCTTCTTCTTCCCTTCTCCCCCCCCCTTCTCCCCCCCCCTTCTTCTTCCCTTCTCCCCCCCCCTTCTTCTTCCCTTCTCCCCCCCCCCCCTTCTTCTTCCCTTCTCCCCCCCCCTTCTTCCCTTCTCCCCCCCCCCCCCTTCTTCTTCCCTTCTCCCCCCCCCCCCTTCTTCTTCCCTTCTCCCCCCCCCCCCTTCTTCTTCCCTTCTCCCCCCCCCCCTTCTTCTTCCCTTCTCCCCCCCCCCTTCTTCTTCCCTTCTCCTCCCCCCCCCTTCTTCTTCCCTTCTCCTCCCCCCCCCCTTCTTCTTCCCTTCTCCTCCCCCCCCCTTCTTCTTCCCTTCTCCTCCCCCCCCCTTCTTCTTCCCTTCTCCTCCCCCCCCTTCTTCTTCCCTTCTCCTCCCCCCCCTTCTTCTTCCCTTCTCCCCCCCCCCTTCTTCTTCCCTTCTCCCCCCCCCCCTTCTTCTTCCCTTCTCCCCCCCCCCCCTTCTTCTTCCCTTCTCCCCCCCCCCCTTCTTCTTCCCTTCTCCCCCCCCCTTCTTCTTCCCTTCTCCCCTTCTCCCCCCCCCCCCCCTTCTTCTTCCCTTCTCCCCCCCCCCCTTCTTCTTCCCTTCTCCCCCCCCCCCCTTCTTCTTCCCTTCTCCCCCCCCCCCTTCTTCTTCCCTTCTCCCCCCCCCCCTTCTTCTTCCCTTCTCCCCCCCCCTTCTTCCCCCCCCTTCTTCTTCCCTTCTCCCCCCCTTCTCTTCTGACCGAGTGTAACATCAACTCCCCACCCCCTGTTTTTTGTATACTCAGACAAGCTTTATAAATTCTGTACTTTGGGCATAGAGAAGAGGAGACTGCAGATAAACGGGTATAACGTGGGTAAGAGGATTTGTTTCATCTGTTTATCACCTGAGACCAGTCACTTCACTGGGTATATGTAAGGGTTTACAGCCACTTTGAAAAGGCTCAAGTTTTTTTTTTTTTTCCTTCATTCATTCTATGCATGAAGGTAAAAAACCTTCTCTGGGCAGCAGCTTTCTCATCCCCCTCCTCATACTTGCCTGCGCCCCATTGTGATCCAACAATGTGTATGAGAGCCTTGGCTCTCTGGGGACTCTCCCTCCTCATTGGCTGAGACAGCAGCAGGAGCCATTGTCAATCACAGCCAGTAAACCAATGATGAGAGAGAAGGGGCCGAGCCACAGCTCTGTGTGAATGGACATGAATAATGGAGGGTCCAGGAGCGCTTGCGGGGGACCCGAGAAGAGGAGGATACTCTGTGAAAAAACATTGCACAGAGCAGGTAAGTATGACTTGTTTGGTTTTTAAAAAATTCAGCCTTTAATATCACATTTTAAAGCAGAGCTTCACCCAAAAGGGCAAGTTCTGCTTTAAGCACCCCCCCCCCCCCATGCCACACTAAGCAATGTAATTTTTTTTTTTGGATTACCTAGTTTTGACAAGTACCCTGCTCCCACTTCCGCTCGGGCCGCCTAGGCGACCCGAGTAGAAGTTCTTCTCTCCCCCCTCGTCACAGGATATTGCCCGGCCATTGAGGAGGCGCAGCCCAACTCGCACTCGGCTGTGAAGCCGCAAGCTGTCACAGCCGAGTGCCCACACTTGTAATGCTGGCCTGGGGAGAAGCGAGGTAGAGAAGGGAGGGTTCGGGTAGCCGCGTCGCTGGATCGTGGGACAGGTGATTGTATGTTTATTGAAAGTCAGCTGTTAAACTTTTTGTAGCTGCTGACTTTTAATAAACACAAAAACGTCTGGAACTCCGCTTTTAGGTTTGTATTAGAGTAAAGAGGGATTAGAACCCCTGTCAGGCTTTTATTTCCATCTGTGTCCCTGTAGGAAGATTCACCCTCTCTATATGTTCCAGTGACTGGTATACACACAATATGGGGGTGACCGACTGCATGGTAAAACCTCTGTCACTGCAGGGTTACATGGGAAGTGATTGTTACTTATGTGTCTTATTCATTCTGCAACACAAACTTGCGCTAAAACGCAGGCACGCCGCATTTTGGCGCAGTGCACTAGTCTTTATTTTGGACAGCACATCGCCCGACATTGCAATGAATAAAGTGTAGTGTAGGTTTTGTACAATTCAAATAAAGCTTGTACAAAAGAAAAGTGCAATGTGGCAAATTGCTTCTCGCACAGCTGGAAATGCAGATGTCTGGATCGGTGATCGATCCGACTGCGCTGCAATTTGCTGGCTTGTATAGTGTGAATTTGCCCTGAGAGTGGAGGAAAATCCTAATAGAGGAGAACCCCAATTCTGGTGACTTCCAGGGATTTCCCTCGATTGGAGAGCTTGTTCTTGGCTTCAAAACTGCCTCTGAGTAATCCGAACTCAACCCTGCCCCCGTGCTGGCACTGACCGATCAGATCTGTCAGAAGAGAGGGGGTTTCAAAACACCCGGGTCACTGTACTGACTGCATGGACACCGACAGCTCTGCAGCTGTGAAGCTCAGTACAGCAGGGTGGTTGGTGTTGACTTTTTTTTTTTTCTGAAAAGGTGAACTAACACTTGAAGGGAAATCTCCCTGATAGCACTCAGCTGGTGAGGGAAAAATAACACTTACTGGGGTTATAACCCCCTTTACTGTATCTAAAATGGAAAAGAGAGTTATCCTTTAAAGTGTATCTCTAGGCCACATTTTTGATTTTTGGACAGAGCAGGCAAGGGTTCTCTCTGTCAAGTTTTTATTTAAAAATGGAGGCAAAAACCATGAGAAAAACTATAAAAACATTGAGTACCAAAACCCTGACTCCAAGGTCAAAAGTGAAAAGTACTATTTTTAAAGAGGTTGTAAACCCTTATGTCTATCCAGTGAAGTGACTGGCCTTAGGTGATGCACAGAGATGGAACAATGTATCCTACGTAAGTTTTACCTGTTTGTCTGCAGTCTTCTCTACATCTATTCAAAGTCAAGAATTTATAAAGCTTCTCTTTTTCTATCAGAAAAAACGTAGCAGAGAGCTGAAGTTACACTTTGCAGAGCTCAGTCAGGAGAACTCTTAAGCCCCATACACACTATCAGTTTTCTTGCAGGTTTTTCTCTTCAGGTTTACCAAAACCATCTAATATGAGGTCAAACCTTAAGAGTTTCAATTCGTATGCAATCAGGCAGGCCCTTGCACTACATGGTTTTGGTAAACCTGAAGAGAAAAACCTGCAAGAAAACTGATAGTGTGTATGGGGCTTTAGAGTTGATTGGAGGGAAGGGACACCCCCCCCTTGACCCAGCACACAGGAACAGAGCTGAGGCTGTGAATCATCTGGAGCTCCTTCCCCTGTCCCCCTTTTCCTTTCTTTTTTTTTCTTCTCTTGGTGTCAGGATAACTTGTCAGATGTGATTCATGCTGACAGCAGAGGAATGAAGCAGAAGACAGAAATTACACTTAATGCTCTGGATTAAGATAAGTACACACTATAGAGGGATGTGCTTTGTTCATATTTCATGTCTGAAGTTTACAACCACTTAGTAAGTATATCAAAAAATTATCTAATTACCGCTCAATCCCCCCCCGACATTTAAAAGACAAAGACTTTAGCCATACCCTCTATGACCACAATAACTGTATCACCACTAATTCGTCTATAGGAGTGAGCACATCATCAGGTGAAGTTAGTCTTGTATAATGTTTTTAAGAGGAGAACAATAACCACAAAGTCCCTTTACCACAACCCCAAGGCATATTCATAAGTGCAATATATCACTTCAGGAGCATTTTTATAATATTGTAGGATCCATCCATTGCAAGACTCAAAGCAAGTGTATTCACAGAGAACTCAAAGATATATGCAGGCTGTTTGCCACAAGGTGTACAGGTCCTTCTCAAAAAATTAGCATATTGTGATAAAGTTCATTATTTTCTGTAATGTACTGATAAACATTAGACTTTCATATATTTTCGATTCATTACACACAACTGAAGTAGTTCAAGCCTTTTCTTGTTTTAATATTGATGATTTTGGCATACAGCTCATGAAAACCCAAAAATCCTATCTCAAAAAATTAGCATATCATGAAAAGGTTCTCTAAACGAGCTATTAACCTAATCATCTGAATCAACTAATTAACTCTAAACACCTGCAAAAGATTCCTGAGGCTTTTAAAAACTCCCAGCCTGGTTCATTACTCAAAACCGCAATCATGGGTAAGACTGCCGACCTGACTGCTGTCCAGAAGGCCATCATTGACACCCTCAAGCAAGAGGGTAAGACACAGAAAGAAATTTCTGAACGAATAGGCTGTTCCCAGAGTGCTGTATCAAGGCACCTCAGTGGGAAGTCTGTGGGAAAGAAAAAGTGTGGCAGAAAACGCTGCACAACGAGAAGAGGTGACCGGACCCTGAAGAAGATTGTGGAGAAGGACCGATTCCAGACCTTGGAGGACCTGCGGAAGCAGTGGACTGAGTCTGGAGTAGAAACATCCAGAGCCACCGTGAACAGGCGTGTGCAGGAAATGGGCTACAGGTGCCACATTCCCCAGGTTAAGCCACTTTTGAACCAGAAACAGCGGCAGAAGCGCCTGACCTGGGCTACAGAGAAGCAGCACTGGACTGTTGCTCAGTGGTCCAAAGTACTTTTTTCGGATGAAAGCAAATTTTGCATGTCATTCGGAAATCAAGGTGCCAGAGTCTGGAGGAAGACTGGGGAGAGGGAAATGCCAAAATGCCTGAAGTCCAGTGTCAAGTACCCACAGTCAGTGATGGTCTGGGGTGCCATGTCAGCTGCTGGTGTTGGTCCACTGTGTTTTATCAAGGGCAGGGTCAATGCAGCTAGCTATCAGGAGATTTTGGAGCACTTCATGCTTCCATCTGCTGAAAAGCTTTATGGAGATGAAGATTTCATTTTTCAGCATGACCTGGCACCTGCTCACAGTGCCAAAACCACTGGTAAATGGTTTACTGACCATGGTATTACTGTGCTCAATTGGCCTGCCAACTCTCCTGACCTGAACCCCATAGAGAATCTGTGGGATATTGGGAAGAGAAAGTTGAGAGACGCAAGACCCAACACTCTGGATGAGCTTAAGGCCGCTATCGAAGCATCCTGGGCCTCCATAACACCTCAGCAGTGCCACAGGCTGGTTGCCTCCATGCCACGCCGCATTGAAGCAGTCATTTCTGCAAAAGGATTCCCGACCAAGTATTGAGTGCATAACTGAACATAATTATTTGAAGGTTGACTTTTTTTGTATTAAAAACACTTTTGTTTTATTGGTCGGATGAAATATGCTAATTTTTTGAGATAGGATTTTTGGGTTTTCATGAGCTGTATGCCAAAATCATCAATATTAAAACAAGAAAAGGCTTGAACTACTTCAGTTGTGTGTAATGAATCTAAAATATATGAAAGTCTAATGTTTATCAGTACATTACAGAAAATAATGAACTTTATCACAATATGCTAATTTTTTGAGAAGGACCTGTATATCTATAGTAGGCTGAATCCCCTTCTGGTGGTGAAAAGCTACTTAGATCAGCAAAGGCAGAATGTGCTGTGGTAGTGGTACAGATTCAAAACTAAGCAACAAAATGGCAGCATAGCAAGTTTCAAACGGCGTGAAGATCATGCCTTGTAATCATGTGGCTGTCAAAAGAGAAATGGTCATTTTGTAGTGAAGTCCTCTAATGCAGTCAATAGTAACAAATACTGATATCAAGAATCAAAGCATAAACACCTGTGGTAACTGAAGTATTGTAGCCAGAACGTAGTTCAATCATAGTAGGCACATACACCCTTCCTGATGCCAGCATGGCACCAGATGGACAGATTCAAGATTCTGCAATAACCTACCGTATGTAGTTTAGGATGTGATGGACGCCCATGGCTAACATTGGCAGCAAGGCAACCCTATATTAAAGCTCTACTCCAGAGTCAAAGGAAAAATATGCTCTTGCATTGGGGCTTCCCATGCACTCCAGCAAGATTTGGCGCGTTTCTTTCCAATGCTCCAGGTTGTGGGCAGGACTCGCTATCCTAATGTACAATATTGACTATTGGCTCTGCATCGTACTTAATGATGTCACAGGGAAAATGATGGC
Organism: Rana muscosa; assembly: GCA_029206835.1. NCBI lineage: Eukaryota > Metazoa > Chordata > Amphibia > Anura > Ranidae > Rana > Rana muscosa. The sequence continues at coordinate 740,570,414 of CM055118.1, forward strand.
TGGAGCACGTCAGAGAAGAAACTTTGGGTCTGTTCAAACAGATATAAGGAGTCTGCTAGAGCAAGCATTAAGGTGCACATTACAACTTGTTCCTCTACCCCTAGACTACCATTTTACCCGTGCAGTGTGAGGGGGGGCACCACTCTAAGGGTACATTTTATTTATATAAAGGGGAACTAAACTCAAAAATAAAATGGTTGCTAGGAGGTAGGGTTCTTGTTTTTTGAAAGGGTCTCTTTTGCCAAAAGAAACCTCTTTCCCTTCTCTCCTGGCACTTATATTTTATGTTTACACCTGCCTGTGGAAAAATCTCTAAGATGATGGAAAGAGAGCGGAGAGGTCATAAGTAGTAGAGTGACCGAATCAGTGGCATGCAATGACCAAAGGAGAAAGAAATGGCATACAGAATGACGAGGCATATCCCTTAACTGTCAGCTTTGGAGGAGTGCCAACACAGCATTATGTTGTGGGTACTATACATTATCAGCCAGAACTACCAAGAAGATGGTGGTTTAGTTCTGCTTTAATGCCTTTGGAAGCGCTAGTAATTGTTCAGTAGTTTTGTTGTTGCCAATTGCTGTTGCTCAGTTTAATAGGCGGCCCAGTTAACACTAAATTCAGCCAGTGGTTTGCAAGCTCAGTCCTTAAAGCGTTTCTCCACCCTGGGGAAATAAATAATACTTGAATGTCAGCAGGTACAAATCCTGTAGCTGTTGCCTTTTAATAACAGGATACTTGCCTGTCCAGGGATCCAGCGACCCCCTTACCTGGGCTAGTTCTTTACTGTCCTTTTGAGATCCTGGCGCCGGTATCTTAACCATGGGCACTGCAACCAGCTCTGCTGTTTGCAGCTTCACACCAGGCTGCCCACTGCTCATGCGCAAGCTTTGCTGCACTTTGTGAATGGTCCTGTAGTTTTCTGGAAAAAAAAATTTGCCTGCCAAATGTGGCAGAGGAGGGGGCAGGAGGACTTAAAGTAGAATTTCCCCTTTTGGGTCAAGCTCTGCTTTAAAGTGATTGTAAAGGCAGAAGTTTTTTTATTTTATTTTAATGCATTCTACACATTTTAAAATAAAAAAACCTGTGTGCAGCAGCCCCCCTAATACTTACCTGAGCCCCTCTCTATTCAGCGATTGTTGCACGAGACTTGGCTGTCCAGGGCTCTACTCCTTTTTGGCTGAGACAGCAGCAGAGTGTCATTGGCTCTTGCTTCTGTCAATCAAAATTAGTGAGCAAATAAGGGGCAGGGCCTAGCCGGGTCTCCATGTCTGAATGGACGCACAAAGCCGCGGCTTGCCTCAGGTGCCCTCATAGCAAGCTGCTTGCTGTGTGGGCACTTGTCAGGAGGGAGGGGCCGGGGGAGCCAAAGAGAGACCTGAGGAGAGGCGGATCTGGGCTGCTCTGTGCAAAACCACTACACAGAACAGTTAAGTATGTGCTTGGTGTTTTTTTGGCTAAAAAAACAAACAAGACTTTAGTATCACTTTAAGAACGCCCAACTGATCATGTTTTGGGAATTTCCCTTTATATAAAATAGCTTTTGTAAATTCCAAGCCATTGACATGAATTTAAAGCTAATGTTTGCAGCTTGTATTTGCTATCTATACTGTTCTTTGATTACACTGACTTTTTTTATTTCTCTCGCAGAAATCTGTTTTTGAATGTGGGTCGTTTTTGAAGCATAATAAAAACTGATAGAAGTAAGTATAATTTTTACACTTATTTTGGTTTTCAGCTGCCTATTATTTGCAATGTCTTAAAGCCCATCTTTTTTTATATCATTTGGTCTGGGAAAGAGGTTCTGTGAGTTTTTTTTATTGTGTGTTTATTCCCATTCGAACGCGATTCTGAGACAAGGACAGGTAACAGTGGAAATCTTAGAGATTGGCATCAAAAGATTTGTGTTGCTGTCTCTGGTATCACGGACAGTTCTCTGTCTCTGGTAGAAACTGACACATGAAATGCACTTATTTTTCTCCTCGAGTGCCAGCCAACATGTGAGCAAGGGACTTCTATACATTCAATGTTGTAGCTAAAACATACTCTCCTGACATGGTGCTTTCCTTGGGTGAGAAGGCAGCTAGCATAGCCCTTGCTTTGGAATCACATTAATTGCTGTCTATGTTCGGTTTGTATAGAACAGTGAAAGATATGTTTTAAGAAAATTATAAATGGTATACATGTCCTTGAGCTGGTTTTGGTAGGATAATGTTCTCTCTTTCTGCTGATTACGGTAATTAGTCATTTGTTTATCATATATGTTGTTCTCCAATACATTTAAATGAATGTGCCATTAACAAGGCAGTCACCTTGCTGAGTAGCCTCAGATTAAAGAGTAAACACAGTTTTGTTATCCAGTGGCCCAAATGCACCCATCACACCTACAAATCCTAACACAGACCTTAGATCAGATGATCCCCCATCCCTTGATGGTGGTTTGATACTATGCTTCATTCTCCCTGAAGCTGCCCTATTATACTCATGGGTGGCTCTTAATTCTAGACTTTAATGGAGAGACTGTCTACCTGTACGATCTGCTCCCCTGATAAAAGCAATGCATGCACACTAAGGCAGTTTCCTAGTTGGTTATAGGGATGGTGTGTGAGTGATGGGGGTTTGTACTAGGAGGGAACAGGATGTTGTTTAGATGTGTACAAATGTGGAGGCACCCATGTACACTATAGGGGTGTTCTGCAGGAATGGTGCATGCACATCAGTACTGTTATTACCGTTGCAATGTTTTAGGCCAAGCCTGGTCATGTTTAATTTAATGTAGGATAAGTAAAACGTTATACAGGAACCAACAAACCAACAGCCTCTCATAATGGCCATGGCTGGTCTGGAGACTTGGGATCTCTTTCTCCAGGAAAAGCTGTTTCGTGATTAAACTATATTGCATATTGACTTTTAATATCACATTTGGGTGGGCTGACAGTTTATTGGTTGTTATTGTGGTTATTTTTTTGGTCATTGGAGGGGGGGGGGGGGGGGGGCGGAGAATGTCATGCAATCTGGATTAATGCAATTTAAATCTATTTTCATTCATAAATTATACATCTTTAATTTAGTGGAGTACAGAAAAGATGAACTGTGGGCTGAAGGTCGATATGAATATGAGAGGGTTCCTAGACACCGCCTTCCTCCACGTGACATTCCTCCAGATGTGAGTATTTTTTGGACTAGTCTCCACATATTTTACATACTGTTTTTCATAAAATGTATACAGTACTTTGCCCAGACTCCTGCAGTACAATTACATATGATATGTTATTACCTAAAAATGAATGCAGGGCTGACCTGACTTTAGTGTCCCCTGAAAGAATGACAGTTGAATGGAGGAGAGAGGGGCTTAGTTCACATAGGGATTGATGCATTCAGTCATATTCCACCTTTTTTGTAAATAGCACAATGTTTTATGTTACACCTTAAATATGTGTGTAACAAGACAATGTCAGAAAGATGGAAATTAACAAATTAACCATTACACACTGGTAGGAAAAGCTTAAAGGGGTTGTAAAGGTATTTTTTTTTTCACTTTTTTTTTTTTCACTTTTTTTTTTTTTGAATAGCAAACATGTCTATACTTACCTACTCTATGAAATGAAATCACACAGAGCGGGCGGGAACTTCGTCTTTTCGGGTACCCCGCCGGCACTCCTGGCCCCTCTTCTCTGGCCAGTGCGACCATGGGAAGCTGTTTCCCATGGGGGCACTCGTGCATGCTCACACCCGAGTCCCTCTGCTGCATCCATTGACACAGACAGCGGCACTCGGCCGTTTCCGTCTCCCTCTTCTGGCCATTCACAAGGTTTTTCATTATTTGTAAGTCTATTGTCGTTTTAGAATATATTTATTTTTTGTTTTGCTCATGTTAAGGGTGAATATCACAGAGTGGTAAATCTAGTCAGAAGGCCAGAAGAAGAAGGATATCATCGATATGAAGAATATGGTGAACCAGATTATAGAGATTATGAAGAAAGCCATGCTTATGAAAGAAAAGGTGGACCATATAGAGGGGTATGTTATTGATTTGAGTAGAGCACGTTTTAGCATTTTACTTTACTGTATAACCAATTATTGCCTCCACTAATTGTGGGTTTTGTAACTAGGGATAATGAGTTTGACTGACTGCTTCTAGTGAGGGTCCGACTAAGTAGGTGATATCTGTGTCTTCGTTTCTAATATTAGAATTTTAAATCTGCTTTTCTTAAAGGGGTTGTAAACCTTTTGTGTTTTTTTTTCACCTTAATGCATCCTATGCATTAAGGTGAAAAAAACGCCTTGCGGTGTCCGGCCCCCCCATTTTACTTACCTGAGCCCCGAATTTCCGTTGGCTGCGATCCCGCGTCGCTCTCCCCACGGCTTCTCGGCAGTTCATTGGATAAATTGATAGCAGCGCAGCCATTGGCTCCCGCTGCTGTCAATCAAATCCAATGATGTGGGGGGCAGGGCCCGAGTCATACACTCGGCGGCTATGGATGCAGAGTGTATGACACGGGGACGCGCCCGCAAGGTAACCCCATTAGAAGAGAGCTCCCCAGTGGGGGTTATCTATTGTGGGGAGGAGCCAAGAGCCACCGTGGGACCCCAGAACAGGAGGATCAGGGCCACTCTGTGCAAAACGAACTGCACAGTGGAGGTAAGTATGATATGTTAGTTATTTTTTTAATATATATATTTTTTTAAACGGGAACCTTTGCAACCACTTTAAGTGTCCATTGAAAGGCACAGGAGTTGGAGTGTTGGTTTATATTGCTGCCTGCTACAGGATTTGGACTCTGACAAACAAAAAACATGTCAGCCTGGTATTTCCCTTCAACTCCCAGCATTCCTTAGTTTTTAGCTTTTGTCCTAGGAGGATGGTCACTTTTTCTCTATGGAGAAAAGTCTGACCCATTTGCTAGTTATAGTTTTCTTCAATCAAGATTCCTCTACATGGTGCTTGAGCTGGTCTCTACAAACTGCAACCTTAAAGGGGTTGTAAAGGTTTGTTTTTTTATTTTCTAAATGGGTTCCTTTAAGCTAGTGCATTGTTGGTTCACTTACCTTTTCCTTAGATTTCCCTTCTAAACTTTTTTTTTAATTTGTTTTCTTTGTCTGAATTTCTCACTTCCTGTTCCTCCTCAGTAAGCTGTTCAGTAAGCTGTTCTGGCTGACTCAACACCACTCGGATGATGGTGTGAAGTTTAGTGAGGAGAAACAGGAAGTGAGAAATTCAGACAAAGAAAAAAAACATTTAGAAGGTAAATCAAAGGAAAAGGTAAGTGAACCAACAATGCACTAGCTTAAAGGAACCTATTTAGAAAATAAAAAACGAACCTGTCATGGATATGCATTAATGTCTGTCTGCCATCTTACCTTCCTCCTCATGTGTTCATCTAGAGACCAGACCTCCTTCACCTGGCTTCCTTTATAATCTCCTCCCAGCCTGACTCCACCCCAGGCCCTATCACTGAACACTATATTAACCTGTGCACTGCAAGCCTGCTTTGCTGATCAACGTGTTTGTTAGGCATTTTGTGTTTGGGTTCCTGCCTGCCGTGGGCTACGTCTGTCTCTCTGTTACGTTATTGGCTTGTCCCCGACCATCCCTGTCTGCTCGTGACCCTTGACCTTCGGCTCGTTCTTCGTTATCCTTGTCTGCTTGTGGCCCCTGACCTTCGGCTTGTTATTCGGTTCTCTCTATCGTGTGCTGCTGCTTCCCCTTATCCTACGGGGCGTGAGCTAGGAAACTCCAGGGGCCGCGACCTGGTCCCAGCCTGCAGCGTAACATCCTCACCACTAGAGGCCCTGGAGAAGACCAGCTGGGTCTTAGACTCCGCGCCCTGGGGAATCTTGGCTCTCGCTTCCGTTGGGATCCCGGTTGTGCTCCTCTGGTCCCGCTTTCCACAACCACCCAGTTTCCTATCCACAGAAGCCAGCCATAGGGTTCACTACCTCGCGGTGCACTCCTGTCCCCCTACGGTGTGCATCTGTCACCTGGCCACAGGTGACCCTGACAGTTTGATCAGCCATGAACCCGGCTGACATCCCGCTTCCCGCGGATGATCCATTGCAGGGCATAGTTCGCAGACTTGAGACCCAGGAATCAAATCAGACCCAGGTGATGCGATTCCTCCAGGATCTGGCTTCTCGATTCGAGCAGCTTCAGGTCTCCTTGGGAACCCCGAATCCGCAACCCCAAGTACAACCAGCGGCTGTACCTATCGCACCAGTCGCAGCCTCACACTCACTAAGATTGCCAGCTCCGTTCCGTTTCTCTGGGGACTCCAAGGCCTGCAGGGGGTTTCTCAGCCAATGCACTATTCATTTTGAGCTTCAGCCTCAAAGCTTCCTATCTGACCGGGCTAAGGTAGCCTATATCATTTCCCTCCTCTCCGGTGAAGCTTTGGCCTGGGCTGCCCCCCTGTGGGAGAGGAACGATCCGGTGGTTTCCAGTCTGTCCGAATTCTTGAAGCTCTTTCGTAATATCTTCGAAGAGCCGGCTCGGGCTTCTTCAGCGGCTAGTGCTGTCTTACGTCTTCGCCAAGAATCTAGTTCAGTGGGGCAATATGCTCTTCAGTTCCGTATCCACACAGCTGAATTGAGCTGGAATAATGAGGCCCTGGTCGCTACCTTTTTACATGGCCTCTCTGACCGAGTGAAAGACGAATTAGCGGGAAGAGCCATTCCCGTCGGTCTGGACGATGTAATTTCATTATGCAACCAGATCGACATTCGTTTTCAAGAGAGGTCCTTAGAAAAAAGACGCCAGCACTCTCTGGGTCCTAGCCAGTCTGAGCTCCCCTCCCTTCATTCCGTGGAGCATCCTCTACCTGCTGAAGAACCTATGCAGCTGGGCCGGACCAGACTAACCCCCGAAGAACGTGCTAGGCGCAGAACTCTGGGCTTGTGCCTCTATTGTGGGGGCAAGGGTCATTTTCGTGACTCCTGCTCGCTTCGTCCGGGAAACGCTCGGGTCTAATACATTTGGAAGGTGGAGTATTGGACCCAGAAACATCACCTTCTCGCCTGCTCTTGCCGGTGTCCCTTCATGTAGGCACTTCTCCTCAGTCAACCCTTGCATACCTGGATTCCGGGGCTGCCGGCAATTTCATGGATTGGAGAACTGCTTCTTCTATGAAGCTTACCCTTTCACCTCTCACTACCCCATTGGTAGTCTCGGCAATTGATGGCACTGTTCTCCCAGGGGGCCCTATTCGCTTCCAGACGCTACCCATTAGGATGTCGGTAGGGATTCTCCACCAGGAGTGGATATCCTTTCTTATTCTACCCAAGGCCTCTACCCCAGTTGTATTGGGCCTCCCTTGGCTACAGCTCCACTCTCCACATGTGGACTGGGTCTCTGGGCAGATCCTGGCCTGGGGTTCCTCATGTTTCTCGTCGTGTCTTCTCAAGGTGACCCCCAAGGAGAGTCTTCCGGTTGCTGCCACTTCTGTTTCTTCTGATCTTCCCGCCGCATACAGCGATTACCGGGATGTGTTCTGTAAAAAATCAGCTGAGGTGCTTCCTCCCCACAGGTCTTTTGACTGTGCTATTGATCTTGTCCCCGGAGCAACTCTACCCAGGGGTCGTACCTACCCTCTGTCCATCCCAGAGACCCAGGCCATGTCGGAGTATGTAGCAGAGAATCTGGAGAGAGGGTTCATCCGGAAATCCTCATCGCCTGCAGGGGCAGGGTTCTTTTTTGTTGCCAAAAAGGATGGTACCTTAAGACCCTGCATCGATTATCGGGGTTTAAATGCGGTTACTATTAAAAATCGATACCCCTTACCCTTAATATCTGAGCTATTCGATAGGTTGAAGGGTGCCTCCATTTTCACCAAGTTGGATCTCAGAGGCGCGTACAATCTCATTCGAATACGGGAGGGTGACGAATGGAAGACTGCATTTAACACTAGAGACGGGCATTACGAATATCTGGTGATGCCTTTTGGTCTGTGTAATGCTCCAGCCGTGTTTCAAAACTTTGTCAATGAAATCTTCAGAGATCTGCTGTACCAGTTTGTTGTCATCTATCTGGATGACATTCTGATCTTTTCTGAAAATCTGCTCGTCCACAGAAACCATGTCCGCACTGTACTTCAACGTCTTAGAGAGAACAATCTCTATGCCAAGCTGGAGAAATGTTCCTTTGAATGTTCTGAGGTCCTGTTTTTGGGGTGCTTTGTCTCATGTTCGGGGCTTCGTATGGACCCTGGGAAGGTCTTGGCTATCACCAACTGGCCTCTTCCTGCTAGCCTCAAGGCCACACAGCGCTTTCTTGGCTTCACTAATTATTATAGGCAGTTCATAAGGAATTACTCTTCCATTGCCGCGCCTATTATCGCTTTGACCAAGAAGGGTGTGAATGCCAGAGACTGGCCTCCCGAAGCTGTCTCTGCATTTCACAACCTGAAACAGGCCTTTGTTTCTGGCCCCCTCTTGAGGAGACCAAATCCTGGGAATGCATTTTTTATTGAAGTGGACGCTTCCTCAATGGGGGTGGGAGCTGTGCTTCTTCAAATCTTTGAGAAGAGACGCCAACCATGTGCGTTCTTCTCCAAAAAAAATTCTCAGGCAGAGAGGAATTATGCCATCGGTGATCGGGAACTTCTCGCAATTAAATTGGCGTTAGAGGAGTGGCGTCATCTCTTGGAGGGTTCCCCTCACTCCATAACGATCTTTACCGATCACAAGAATTTACAGTATCTACAGAATGCTAAACGTCTGAATCCTAGACAGGCCAGGTGGAGTCTCTTCTTTGCCCGTTTTAATTTCACGATTACCTACAAACCTGGTTCCTGCAACGGTCGGGCTGATGCGCTCTCTAGGTCATTTGACACTTTGGACGAGGAGTCCGCCCCTGAACCTGAGCCGATCATTCCCACCTCATGCATTGTTGCCCACTCTACCACCCTGAAGTCTAAAATTCCGCCTGGTAAGACCTTTGTCCCCACTGAGCTAAGAGCTAAGATCCTTCGTTGGGGACATGATTCCAAGGTGGCAGGGCATTCTGGATTCCTCCGATCCTTCCTACTCATCAGTCGTCACTACTGGTGGCCTAATCTCCGCTCAGACGTCAAAGACTACGTTAAAGCTTGTCATGTCTGTGCTCAGTCCAAATCCTCCACACAAGCTCCTGCTGGTCTCCTCATGCCCTTGCCTATTCCTAAGGAACCCTGGGCCCATATTGCCATGGATTTTATCACCGATCTCCCACTGTCTGAGAATAATACAGTCATTTGGGTGGTAATCGATCGATTCTCCAAGATGGCTCATTTTGTTCCTCTTCCTGGTCTTCCTTCTGCCCCTGCCTTGGTTCCCATTTTCATTCGAGAAATTCTCCGCCTACATGGGGTCCCTTCTCATATTGTTTCCGACAGGGGAGTCCAATTCACGTCTCGTTTTTGGAGAGCCTTTTGCAAATCCCTCAATATTGTCTTGGATTTTTCTTCTTCTTACCATCCCCAATCCAATGGACAGACTGAGAGGGTTAATCAGGAGTTAGAGGTCTTTCTTCGCACCTTTGTGTCTTCTCACCATGACGATTGGTCCTCTCTACTCCCGTGGGCAGAATTCTCCCATAACAATCATGTGAATACCAGTTCGCAGAAGACACCCTTTTTCACAGTTTATGGAAAACACCCTCAACTTCCTCTTCCTATGATCTGTTCTCCAGACATTCCAGCTTTGGCTTCGGTTCAGGAGTCTCTCAATTCCGTTTGGGGTCACGTTCATGATTCCCTCCGGGCAGCTGCTGAAAAATTCAAAGGCTTTGCCGACCGCCGCAGGCGTAAACCGCCTTCTCTTCAGCCAGGGGACAAAGTCTGGCTCTCTACCAGGAACATCAAGCTCCGAGTTCCTTCTCTGAAGTTTGCTCCACGATTCATCGGTCCATACACGGTAACTGCTAAACTGAATCCGGTTTGTTTCAAACTCCAGATTCCTAAGAGCCTTAAAATCACTAACTCCTTTCATGTTGCTCTTCTAAAGCCTTTAGTCCTCAATAAATTCTCTCGTCCTCTTCCTACCGTGGCGCCTGTCTCTGAGGATAATCAGGAGTACGAGATCAGTCAAATTCTGGACTCCCGACTCTGTAAAGGCGTTCTTCAGTACCTCGTTCATTGGAAAGGGTTTGGTCCTGAGGAGAGGTCTTGGATCACTGCATCTGAGGTCTTTGCACCTCGTCTGTTAAAGGAGTTTCATCTGAAGTTTCCCTCTAAACCTGGGCCCAGGCGGGGAAGGGGGAGGCCTCGTAAGAGGGAGGGTACTGTCATGGATATGCATTAATGTCTGTCTGCCATCTTACCTTCCTCCTCATGTGTTCATCTAGAGACCAGACCTCCTTCACCTGGCTTCCTTTATAATCTCCTCCCAGCCTGACTCCACCCCAGGCCCTATCACTGAACACTATATTAACCTGTGCACTGCAAGCCTGCTTTGCTGATCAACGTGTTTGTTAGGCATTTTGTGTTTGGGTTCCTGCCTGCCGTGTGCTACGTCTGTCTCTCTGTTACGTTATTGGCTTGTCCCCGACCATCCCTGTCTGCTCGTGACCCTTGACCTTCGGCTCGTTCTTCGTTATCCTTGTCTGCTTGTGGCCCCTGACCTTCGGCTTGTTATTCGGTTCTCTCTATCATGTGCTGCTGCTTCCCCTTATCCTACGGGGCGTGAGCTAGGAAACTCCAGGGGCCGCGACCTGGTCCCAGCCTGCAGCGTAACATCCTCACCACTAGAGGCCCTGGAGAAGACCAGCTGGGTCTTAGACTCCGCGTCCTGGGGAATCTTGGCTCTCGCTTCCGTTGGGATCCCGGTTGTGCTCCTCTGGTCCCGCTTTCCACAACCACCCAGTTTCCTATCCACAGAAGCCAGCCATAGGGTTCACTACCTCGCGGTGCACTCCTGTCCCCCTACGGTGTGCATCTGTCACCTGGCCACAGGTGACCCTGACAGAACCTTTACAACCCCTTTAATTGCTTAAGCCTCGTACACACTAGTCTGGGTTTTAAAAAAAAAAAGTATCCCCCCCCCCCCCGTCAATGAGGAGAGCGTGGGGGTCAGGCCAAGCCACGCTCCGTGTTTTTTTTTTTTTTTTTTTTTTTTTTTTGCAATGGCTAAGACTTTATTGGTCAATTATCTAACCCATATAACAGGGTAGCAAAATACGTTTTATTATTTTTTTTGTATAATCCTTTTTTTTTTCATTTTCAATTTATATGAACAATTTGACATTTCAACATAGCCAAAAGAACAAGGGGGGATTGGGGGGAAGAGGATAGGGAGTGAGGTAGGGGACTTAAGGCTAGGGGGAGGGAGGAGAAAAAAAAGGGGGGGGTGAGGAACACGCAGGGGGTTTGGGTAGCAAGGTCCGAACACGGACAGCCATATTAACAGGGAGAAACATCTGTCGGTGAAACGTGAATAAAAAGGCCCCCTGCCTGCCCCGGACATTCGATCCATGAGGGCAGGCCTCCCCTCCAATCTGGCGGGGGGAAGGGTGGCCACATGCTCTAGTTCTATGGTAGTTGCAATTAAACTCCCTTGCTGAGAAGCGTCCTGAGTGAGTTTGCCCAGGACAGTCAGAAACCTGAAGACCATCCTGGTAGCCCAAAGAGATCACCCAGGTGCCCCAAGGGAACATCACCTAAAAAAAAAAAAAAAAACTGAACAAAACAAATACACCACAAACATAGGAGAGAAGGAGGGAAAAAAAGAAAGTTGAAAGTGAGGTGGAAAACAAAAAAGGTAAAGGGGAGAAGAAGGAATAGTGAAGAGCCTGAAGGCATGTGGGCCAGCTCTCACCGGGTTAGCTGAAGAAATGAGTCCACTATCAAGTGGAGTCCGTGGAGGTTGACTGACGGTGCGCCCGGACGAGTCTTCCGAAGGAGGGATCTGCTAAGGTAAGTAATGCAACGTCTAAACTTGAAGAGATCGTGGCTGTGTCATGAACGTGGGCTTTCCAAGCTGCCCAAGTAAGGTAAAATCTTTTGCGAGTGTCTCTGCAGTCCGCGAGCCAGCTCTCTGCCTCCATGATCTCCCCCACCTTCCCCAACCAGTCCTGCTCGCTTGGAATATGCAAGCTTTTCCAGTGAATTGGTATGAGGCGTTTTGCTGCGTTGAGGAGGTGGGGCAGAGCACTTTGTTTATAACGCGACAGGGGAATAGGGGGGACATGGAGCAGGAAATGTTTAGGCAGGGCCGGGATATCAATACCCAGACCCTCAGACTACATCCCAAAATAGCTGGAGCACTGGGCACTCTGACCAAATGTGGAGGAACGTGCCCTTCTGTCCACATCCCCTCCAGCACCTATCAGAGGCAGTAGGGAAAATTCTAGCAAGAGTAGTAGGTACCCTGTACCACCGTGTCAGTAATTTGTAGTTCTTTTCTTGGGTCTTAGCATCTACAGAGCTCTAATGGGTTAAGCGGAAGAGGTGGTGAAGTTGTTCCTCAGTAAAGTCAGACTGGAGGTCCCTTTCCCATTCCCTAATGTAATGTGGCGTGGGGTTAGGTGTCGTGGATTCTAGCATCCCATATAGTGCTGAGATCATATGGGGCAGTGGGTCCGCAGATGCCCACATACTTCCAAAGTCAGTCAGAGTGGTCCTAATCCATGCTAGTTTGTGGCATTTAGTTATGAAAGTGTCCAACTGGCTATGTCTCCAAAAGTCAAAGGGGAAGCTGCCGTGCCTATCACGTAAGGTATCTAGTGGCGTCAGGACGCCGCCTTCTACAAACCTTGCCAGACTAACTATTCTGTTGCTTGCCCAAGTTCCGAGAGAAGCTTTTAGTTCGCCAGGAGAAAACCATGGGTATCCACCCACAGGCGCCAGCGGAGACGTCCGTGGCGCTAGTGCTAGGCAGTCATTAATTTTGTCCCACATCCGCAGGGAGTGGGTTGTTAGTGGAGAGACCCAGTCCGAGAGCCCCCTATCGCCTGCAGGGACCTAGGGCGCGTAGGACAAGTCCTGCCCCGCCATTGTTTTCTCCAGGGGAACCCACAGCTTAAAGGCCGTATGGAACTTCCAATTCAGGATACGTTGTAGCACAATCGCCTGGTAGTATTGGAGAATGTTAGGTATACCTAGACCCCCTCTTAGCTTGGATCACGCTCTGTGTGTTAATGGACACGCAGAGCAGTGGCTCCGGAGCCCGCCTAGCACCCTGCTTGCTATGGGGGCACTCGGCAGGAGGGAAGGGCCCGGAGCGCCGGCTGGGGACCTGGGGAGAGGCGGATCGAGGCTGCTTTGTGCAAATCAACTGCACAGAGCTGGTAAGTATAACATGTTGTTTAAAAAAAATATCAAGCTTTAATATCACTTTAAAGCTTGGGCATCAGCCTGTAGCATCTAACCATTTTTTTCATCTGTCTAGGGTCCTTTCTGATGCACCTGCTGCTTGCTGTTGTTCTTTATGGGGAATGGTAGACTCCTGATAAGCCATTCACACCACTCAAATGGATGTCAGCTCTTTATCTGGACAGTTCCCACCAGTGACATGGAAATATCCCATTAAAGCGCTGACGATCACTGTGGAGGATGTGTCTGTTTTCAAGGATCCCATTGATAAATGATTGGAGATTTCTTCCAAGACTTTATCCTTTCTGGCAGGCTCTCCTTCGCAGCTTTCTCTGGCTGTGATTACATAGTTGGGCTGCTTGAAAAAAGACACAAGACCATCATGTTCAACCAATAGAAGAGGGGGGGGGGGATGTGTGTGTGTGTGTGTATGTGTGTGTGTGTGTATATATAGATATATATATAATTATAGTGTGTGTGTGTGTGTGTGTGTGTGTGTGTGTGTGTGTGTGTGTGTGTGTGTACGCACAATCCTATACCCACAGCTGATGCAGAGGAAGGCAGATAAACCCAATAAATCATGATCCTATTGTCAGGGGAAAGAGAGGCATTTAGATGTTCCCTGGATGAACTTTACCTATAGATGTTAGTATCCAGTTATTAGGGGTGCTGAATTTAATCGATGCATCGCGATTCGGTGGTCCCCGATGCGGCATCGATGCGTGTCCCCAATAATCGATGTCGGGTGATGCCATCCCGACTTGCCCCGCCCCTCCCGGGAGAGCGCTCCGAGCACGTCTATTAAAATGCCAGTTTTGTAATATATGCCGTTATAATCCATTAAGTGGCCACCGCTGCATGTGTTTTTTAAAATCTATGCAGCTTCATACCTGCATTTCTGTCTGTATACACTGCAGTGTTTATGCCGCTCATGTGACTGTTCGCTCCAGCCAGCCTCTCACGTCTCCCCTGACGTCAGCCCCGCCCGCCTCTCTTATTATCTGATAGCTACAGTTGGTGGGCGGGGCTGAGAACTTCCACTGACGTCCGGAGACTGAGAGAGGAGAACGAGAGACGTGAGGTGAGAGGTGGGCCGGACCGGACAGAGTGACATGAGGAATATACACTGTATACAGGCAGAAATGCAGGTATGAGAAGCTGCATATATTTTAAAAAGCTCATACAGCGGTGGCCACTTAATGGATTATAACGGCATATATTACAAAACGGGTATTAACATTATTTTTATTTAACAGGGAAAAAAACAGCAGTACTACTCCTACACTGGCTCCTACACTTGCTCTGTGCTGAGATTTCACTGGCTTCCCGTTTGCACATTCCACTGTGTTAACTCCTAGTGTGCTGGAATGTGCAAACTTGGGAGCCCAGAGAAATTTCAACAGAGACAGTACAGGGAACTTCACAGGGCTGTTTGCTGTGGATTCTAATCCCTCCTGACCTCCCACCAGCCACATGCGTGAATGCCTGTACCCTGTAGTGCACCGGATTAGTGCGTTTTTTAAAGCGGAGTTCCACCGTTTTTTAGTTTTATTAAAAGTCAGCAGCTACAAAAAGTGTAGCTGCTGACTTTTATTAAACCGACACTTACCTGTCCCACAGTCCAGCGATGCGGCCGCACGGAGCGTCGCTCCTCTCCCCGCTCCTCTCCTCAACGCCGGCATATCTACTGTTGGCACCTGGCCATGATGGCTTACAGCTTCATGGCCAGGTGTGCACTGTGCTCTGCCATTGGCCAGCCAATCTTCTGGGACCTGTGTTGTGTCCCAGAAGATCGCTGGCAGGGAGGGGCCAGCTAAGGCGAGAGGGGGAGTCACCTAGGCGGCCGGGACAGGAAGTCCCACTAAAAAGAGGACACCCCCCCAAAAAAAATGACATGCCAAATGTGACATGTCAGGGGGCAAGGAGTGCTTAAAGTGGAAGTTACACTTTTGGGTGGTACTCCACTTTAAGGGGGTGAGGTTATTTTTATTTCAAAGCAGAGTTCAGTAATTGTTTTGTTTTATTAAAAGTCAGCAGCTACAAAAAAAGTCTATCTTCTGACTTTTAATAAAAGACACTCGCCTGTCCCACAATCCAGCGACGTGGCCACCCGAACCCTCCATTCTGTCCACGGCGCTGGCAATACTACTGTGGGCATCCGGCTGTGACAGCTTGCAGCTTCACAGCCGGGTGCGCATGTCTCACTGCGCTGTCCTGCATTGCCGGGCAATCTTCTGGGACCTGTGATGTGTCTCAGAAGATTGCAGGGAGGAAGGGCCGCCTAGGCGGCCCAAGTGGAAGTGAGAGCTTGTCGGTAATCGTGATGCATCGTGGAATTGAATCGAATCATTGACCAGATAATCGTAATCGAATCGAATCGTGAGACCAGTGAAGATGCGCACCCCTACCAGTTATATTGTATACATTTAGGAAAGAAACCAGGCCTTTCTTAAAAAAATCTACTGGGTGGCCAGAACCAGCTCCCGAGGGAGTCTATTCCACATTTTCACAGCTCTTACTGTGAAGAAGCCTTTCCGTATTCGGAGATTAATTCTCTTTTCCTCCAGATGTAAAGTGTGCCCTCTTGTCCTCTGTGATGACATTTTTAAAGGGCAGCACAGTGGTGTAGTGGTTAGCACTTTCACCTAGCAGCAAAAAGGGTCGCTGGTTCAAATCCTGACCACGACACCATCTGCCTGGAGTTTGCATGTTCTCCCTGTGCCTGCGTGGGTTTTCCTCCCACACTCCAAAGACATGCTGGTAGGTTAATCAGATCCTGTCTATAAAATTGGCCCTAGTATGTGTTTGTAAGCGCGTCGGGACCCTTTGGGGTAAGTCCGCGCTATATCAAGATACCACTCAACTCAAAGTGAATAACTGAACACCAAGTTCACAATATGGTGGACCACTTATGTATTTATACATGTCGGTCATATCCCCCCCCTTAATCTCTTCTTCTCGAGAGGGGGTTGGGGGGTTAAGAGTACTCATTTGCCCCAGCAGAAGAAATCTAGACCTCACGTTGGGAGGGTTCATCCTCCTTTTTATTGCTCCCAGGCCTCAGCTTCCACCTCTAAACCCAAACTTGGCACTCAATTTAACCTTGGCCTTCCAAGTTCCCCAAACCCACAGATTAAATCTCTTCTGCATAAAGTAATGCCCCCACGTCCAAAGTGTGGGGGGGGGGTGTCTGTTGGCCTTTGGATATTTGGACAGACCGCATCTCGGATGCCTGGGTTCCAGAGTTAGTTTCCAGGGACTACAAGCTAGAATTCCGCTTTCAACCGCCTTCTCAATTCCTGGGTCACTGAACAGATTAACAGATCTTCATGCAGCCCTTGCGTGTCTTCCAGAACAAGGCATCATAATCCCAGTACTGATAGCAGTAAAGTTTCGGGGAATTTACTCCAGCCTATTCACTGTTCCCAAACCAAAAGTGGGCATCCACCCAGTCTCAAGGCCCCAACTTTTTCTTTCAGGCCTCTGAATTTCCACATGCAATCAATTACAGTGATTCTTTAGCTGTGCTGTGTGTCCTCAACACTTTTTCAGTTTGGCCTTGCCGTTCTGCCTGTCCGCCACACTTTTCTATTTAATGTAGTTATTGCCTTCCACCTCAACATGACATCTATATTTCATTCGTCTGCCCAGCTCCAGGTCATCAAAACAATATCTCCATTCCTTTACCCGGATGTAGTTTGTGTTGTGCGTGTCTGCTTAGCAGCTACTGCTTCCATTAGAAAGAACAAGAAGTAGCACACTGCTCCAGGCAGAATCAGGTGCAAGGTAGATCACAGCTGCAGACCTCGGCTTCCATTATAAAGACTGACTCGTTTTTGTCCTGAGGGTCCCCATTAAGTGGAACCTGCTTCTTGGTTTTTGTTAGAATTTTTCAGGGGCTCAGGCAGATCATCTTTTAGGCCTTTGAGCCAAAGGATTAGTTTCCACCCTTTCCTGTAGAGGAAAGTTTATTCAATCTGTGAGCACTTTTGGGGCTTATGTTTTCCAGATTTGCAAGACTGTCAACTGGTCCTCTGTTCATACATTCTCCAAGTTATACCAGGTGGATGCTCTAGCCTGATTCTAGTTTGGGGCATTAAGGTCCTTCAGGGCCATTTGAGCTGTAGACAGTCCACCAGACAGGACTTAATTTACAGTATTTTATGGTATTAAAATAAATAAGATTTTTGTATTTGCAGAAATTATTACCTGTGGCTGATTGAGAGATACAGGTCTCACCCCTCTGTTTCTTTGATCATGCTGTACGTGCTGCTTTTATACACAACTATGACATGCTGGAAGTAGGAGGGGTTGCACTGTTTTATTTTCCAGCATCTAAATTCTCCTATCGGTGACAGTGTAACCCAACAGTCATGAAATACCTGTGCCCCTCAATGAACTACAAGAAATAGATTTTATGGTAAATATGGAAATCCTATATCTATGTCAAATGACTTTGGGATTGTGTTGACGACTTCAGTTTAAAATGCTTCTCAGATTATTCAGCTTTTATTGAAAGCTGCAGTTGACCTCCTTCTAATCTGCATTTGCTTGGCTTCAAGAAGATTTTGCATTCCCATAGACCTGTATGGGAATACAAACCCCACTTAAAGTGAACAAAAGTTCATCAACACATGCACTTAAACCAGAAGCGACGAGGATTTTGTCACTTCTGGTTTCTGAAATTAGAGGGCAAGGAAAACCATTAGTTCCTCTCTGTGTACATCATTAGCTATTGGCATCGGTCCTGGGATCACCAGTGGGACTGGAGAGCCCGGGAAAGGTGACGGTGGGAGGAACCCCCTTCTTTTACCTGTAATTATGATCAAGCTGTTCAGATCACCTTTTACTTTAAAGAGAATCGCCTGCTCTGCAGAGAATTGTACCGGAACCACGACTGCATGAGATGGTCTACATTTTTTTTTTTTTTTTTTTTTTGAGAAAAAAGTTTTTTATTGAACAATTTACATTTGGAACATAATTCTGCAAGTTACAAGGCAATACTGGAGAAATGCATAAAACAAGAAATGTGGCTTATACATATATAGGCACAGTAGATCAAAAAACTTGTTCAGATTGAACACTGGATTCAGTGACTATCAATAAGTGGAAAACCCTATGTCCACGCTATTCATGGAATTGCACGCTAGAAGGATGTATAGTATTACGGACCATCAGTGCATGTGTCTGCGGACTCAAGCCATCGATCCCAGATTTTGTAGTACTTATCTGGACAACCTCTGTTGATGTATATGAACTTTTTGTAGGGAAGAGTGTTATTTATATCTAGTTTCCAATCGTTGAAGCTGGGGGGAGTGGGTCTCATCCACTGTCTGGCTATAATTTTTCTAGCATTAAACAATGTTTCATGCAAGAATGTTTTAGTGAATTTGTCCATCTCAGAGTCGGGGAATATCCCCAGTAAGCATTGTTTGGGGTCCAGGGTCAATGGGGATCCCATGTCATCATGGAGGAAGTCAACAATCTGCTTCCACAGACCCTGAAGGACCGGGCACGCCCAGAGTAGATGGAAGAATGTGCCCGTCGTTTGGTTACACATTGTGCACAAGGTAGAAAACTGTCGTCTAAAGCGGGCGATTCTTAGGGGGGTGAGATACGCTCGGTGCACCACGTATAACTGGGTCAGCCTGTCAGAGAGCTTGGGGGATACAGTCTTGCACGAGTCTAGTGCTTCACTCCACTCCTCATCCTCCAGTGGGCCCACCTCTCTTTCCCATCTTGGTTTAAGGCTGTAAGCTAGCGTGGTAGATGATGGGGTGAGAAGCATGACATAAAAATCAGAGATCAGCTTTCGCGGGTCCACACCCTTAACCACAGCCATAATAACATTAGGCGTAGATTGTGGCAAAGGCTGGGGAAACTGAGCTTGGGCTGCGTGACGCACCTGGAAAAATCTAAAAAGCATAGAATTGGGCAGCAGGAACTCATTTTGGAGGTCCTCAAAGTTTTTAAGTGTGCCATCGGAAATTATGTGGTGCAAATAATATATTCCATATTCGCACCATATCTCTGTGTCAGGGATCAAGAGAAACTCTGAGAGTAGTCTATTGTGCCATAAGGGGGTATAGTTGTTGTGTTTAGGGGTCGTTAATGTTTTAGTGGTGATGTCCCATACGCGCCTATATTGGTATAATAGGGACCCACGGTCTCTATTGGAGTTATTCCCACTATGTCCCACTGCAATTGCAGTGAGTGGGTCAGTGGTCAGTTGTGCCCACCGTGGACAGAGGAGGGTGAGGAATCTGAGTCTGTCGGTTTTATCTATGTGGTATAGTTGAGACAGTTGGGACGCAAGGTAATAAAGATTTAAGTCAGGGAGGGCTGTTCCACCTAGGTCAGTAGGGTTCTTAAGGACTCTCCAGGCCAGCTTGTGTCTGTTGTTACCCCAAATAAATGTCTTGAGTATGGCCTCCATTGACTTGAAAAATTTCAAGGGTAAGTATACGGGTGTGTGCCAGAGTATATACAATATTTTCGGAAATAATATCATTTTAACAATGTTAATACGGCCCCACACGCCGAGCGGCAGTCTCGCCCATACCTGGGTTCTAGACTTGATGAGATCGAAAAGGGGTTCTATGTTCAGGGATATATAGTCAGCCGGTGTTCTATTCACCAATACTCCAAGATATTTGATAGTGTTCACTCGCTGGAGTGGTAACTGTGCCTGTAGCTTGGGAGAGGGGAAACTATCCATAGGCAGTATTTGAGATTTCTCCCAATTAATTTTAAGGCCAGAGAACTGACCAAAGTGTTCAATTGTATGCAACGCCTTCTGAAGCGATGTGGCAGAGTCGGCCAGGTATAGTAGCGTGTCGTCTGCGTATAAGCTAATTTTTTCAGTCAGGGAACCAAGGCAGAGACCCTGAATCTCGGGGTCCCCTCTAATGGAGATTGCAAGGGGCTCCGCCGCCAAGGCATAAAGGAGCGGAGACAGTGGGCAGCCCTGTCTAGTGCCCCTGGATAAGTCAAATGTCTGGGAGGCCCTCCCGTTGGCCACTACTTTACCCCTGGGTGCCAGATATAATAATTGAACCCACTTAATAAATTTAGGTCCAAAACCAAAGCCACGGAGGCATCCCCAAAGGTACCGCCACTCCACTGAGTCAAAGGCCTTGGCAGTATCCAAAGCCACCACCACCCGGGACCCAACATTAGTATGTGTCGCTTGTAAGTTAATATACAATTTTCTGAGGTTGAAGGAGGTGTTACGCCCCGGCATAAATCCAGCTTGGTCAGCATGGATCAGGGTTAGAATCACTTGGTTAAGGCGTAGGGCAAGTACTTTAGCCAGAATCTTTATGTCTACCTGGAGTAGCGATATTGGTCTATAAGATTCCGGGAGGCCTGGGTCCTTGCCTGGCTTAGGTATGAGGATAATTACCGCCTCGCCCATCGATGGGGGTAAGGTGAAATTGTCAAATAGATGGTTGAAGAGGGACAATAACTTGGGGGCAAGTATCTCGATGTATTGGGCGTAAAATTCTATGGGCAACCCATCTGAACCCGGGGCCTTGGATCTGGCGAAGCTCCCAATCGCTGTGGTTATTTCGTCGAGTGTAAGAGGTGCGTCTAGCATAGCCATTTGGGCATCGTCTAGCTGTGGAAAGATGATTTCCGCCAGTAGATCTTCCAATTGAGAGTCAGTGGTAGAAACCTGGGACGTATATAGTTGAGAAAAGAAGTCCCTAAATTCAGAAGTGACAGCCTGGGGTTCCGTAATCTTTTCCCCATTAGGACCAGTGAGGGAAATGACAGTAGGGGGTCTATCCTCACTATGTGCCAAGTAGGCCAACAGTTTACCCGCTCTCTCCCCATGTTCATATAATTTTTGTCTGGCAAAGAAAAGTTTTTTCCTGGCCGTCTCGTGTTGTAGCTGATTAACCACCCTGGTTTGTAACCTGAGTCGGGCAGCTCCATCAGGAGAGGGGTTCGACATGTACCCCTGTTCAGAGGAGGACAGATCCCGCATTGCCCCGTCCAGTATGGCTGATGAATTAGCCTTCAGCCTGTTGATAAAGGAGGTCAGAGTCATACGTGCATGCAGTTTGAAGGCTTCCCATACTACGTCTGGGGATGCAGATCCGTCATTCTCTAAAAAGTAAGTTCTCCAACTGTTACCAAGCTCGTCATCCTCCGACAACAGGGTGAGCCAAAACGGATTCAGGCGCCACGTACGGGGCGGTTTGTCTAATGGGATGGAGAGGCTAATGAAATATGGGCTATGGTCTGAAAGTAATCTGGGGGCAAATTCAGCTTCCAGTAATCTTGGGGCAAGGGTACTAGAAATGAATATAAAATCTATACGGGACATGGTGTTATGGGTAGTTGAGAAACAGGAGTAAGCTCGAGTGAGCGGGAATTTAAAACGCCAGGTGTCAGTGAGATTAAAGGAAGAGATAAGTCGGGAGAATCTAGTGTGGGTTGGAGCTGTAGTAGATAATGGCGAGGGCGACAGTTTGTCTAATGTAGGGTTCAACGTAGCGTTAAAATCCCCCAGCCACACCGCCTGAATCGAAGGATGACGAGTCATATATAGCAAGCCCTCTGTGACTATAGTAGAATTAAATGGTGGAGGTACATAGAATGCCATCAGTAGGAAAGGTTCACCATACAATTTAACCGAAAGAAAGACATAGCGCCCCTGTGGGTCAGACTGAACATCACACAGCTCAAAATGTACCGTCTTGGCAATCAAAACTGAGACTCCGCGGGCGTGGGACGAGTGGGATGAATGATATGCCCACCCAATCCATGGCCGGCGGAGTGCCATCTGGAGCCGACCCTCAACGTGTGTCTCCACTAACACCACAATGTCGGCTCGTTGTTTTTTGAGAAATGAGAAAACTGCAGATCTCTTTACCTTGTCCCCAAGCCCACGCACATTCCAAGTGAGCAGTTTTATCGATGCCATAATTCAAACATTAAAACATATCGTGGGACAGTAGCATTACATGAATACAAGGTTTGCCATCTATGCAGTATCAATGTTAGCATGCACTTCGTTGTATTGAGATGGTCTACATTTAGGGGCAGTTCACACCAGACGCAGTTCTGTTCAGTTCCGTGTGCTTTTTTTCTGCACAAAATGCACGCACAGTGTTCTCCATGTATTCCAATGGCTCTAGTTGGCTCTAGTTCACACCATGCAGTCAGTTTCTGCACCGGAAACTGACTGCATGTTGTGAACTAGAGCCAATAAGAGCCATTGGAATACATGGAAAACACTGTGCATGCATTTTTAGTGCAGAAAAAATGCACACAAAACTGTACGGAACTGCGTCTGGTGTGACTTGCCCTTAAACATTTTGCTTGTAAGACCTAGTCTGCAAAGTGTAGTTAGAAGAAGAAAAGAAGTAGAGCTATGAAGTTTAACCTGTCCTAGATCCTGGTAAGGATTAGAGAAATTGTGTTTTTTTGTTTTGTTTTTTCCTCTTTGTTGAACAATCGGCTAAAAATCAGGTTATTTTGGTGAAACGGGTTATTGCCAGTAGAGAAAAAATGAAGGTGGTTTTTAGGGTCGTTCATAGTTAATTTCTTTTTCTCGATCAGCCAGTAGGCTGATTGAAATAAACTAACAAATTCCCCCATCCACACAGGTGAGGAAGCTACAGCGGGCCTCTTCCGCTGTCCGAATATGCTGATCAGCAGCTGCAGAAAATTGGCTGCAAGCCTCTGATCAGCAAAATTTTTCTATTGATCCCGTTTGCCAGAAGTTAACGGCCATAGATGGAACAAAGTTTAGCTTATGATCTATGGGAAGGTTTAAATGGCAGAGGATAACACATTTTTTTGTTTTTTTGTTTTACTGGACCTGTTCTTCAGAGACATTGATCCCTTGTTGGCATAGCCTTCTCCCATGTGAGCTATTTGGTCTTTTAGTCTTTTTAACCATGGGACAATGGAAGCAATGGGCTATATACAGTATAATTGGGTAATATGTAAATGGGTTGCATACTATCTGCTATCTACAATAAGGATATTTAGTATTTTTTATTTTTTTTTAAACTGTACTGTAGTTACTTTTTAAACCCATATCTGGTTTATTCATTTGGTAGGTGTTCTTCTGTAAATTCAGAAATCCTTTCATACGTAGGGCGAACAATAAACTTAGAATGGTTTACTCTACATTGAAAAGAATTGTCTACATCTGTGTTTTTCGTTTTAGATATTCAGTTCTGTCGTTTAATGTATGTATAATTAACTTGGATGCTACAGTATTAATTTGATGTCAGGAGTGTTTGATGAAAAAATTTGTTTATGCCTTGTTCCCTAACTGTTTAATGCAGGAAGAACCAGGGTATAGGTGGGCAAGAGGTGAAGCACACATGAGTCGGCATGCAGAATACAGGTAACTGTGCTACTTGCTTTTTTCTGTGAAGAGATTTACAAAATGCAACATACACATCAAAAGGGTTTACACTTCCAAACATATGTTGAGATTAATAAAAAGTTAATTGTAGATTTGACATGATGCATATAAGTTTGGGAAACAAAATTATACAAATTTCCTTACCCAGTATATCACACTTTATACATCTAGTATGGAGAAACCAAAAAGTAACACAGGCCAATATTTATATATCTTCTCAAATCCATATTTTTTTAATTTTTTTTTACACCATGCTCCTCCGTAAGGTAGCTTTTTTTTTACTTATAAGAATTCTCATTGTTTGTTTTTACTTGTAGCATTGCTAAGGAGTAAGTTGGTCTAATACAAGTGGGGTCCCCCAAGGTTCTGTGCTGAGTTTAAATTGTTCATAAATGACCTGGATGATGGGTTAAACAGCTCAATTTCTGTATTTGTGGACGACACTAAGCTAAGCAGGGCAATGGCTTCTCTGCGGGATGTGGAAACCTTGCAAGAAGATCTGAACACATTAATGGGGTGGGCAACTAAATGGCAAATGAGGTTTAATGTAGAAAAATGTAAAATAATGCATTTGGGTGGCAAAAATATTAATGCAATCTACTCACTAGGGGGTGAATCTCTGGGGGAATCTAGGATGGGAAAAGGACCTGGGTGCCCTATTAGATAGGCTCAGCAATGGCATGCAATGCCAAGCTGCTGCTAATAAAGCAAACATAATATTGGAATGCAATAAAAAGGGGATTAACTCCAGAGATAAAACGGTAATTCTTCCACCTGGAGTATGCTGTCCAGTTCTGAGCACCAGTCCTCAGGGAGGATGTGCTGGAAATGGAGCGAGTACAAAGAAGGGAAACAGAGCTAACAAAGGGTCTGGTGGATATTGGTTATGAAGAAAGGTTGCGAGTGCTGAACTTATTTCTTTCTCGTACATCACGGGACACAGAGCGACATAGTCATTACTAATGGGTTATATAGATACCGTCAGGTGCTGGCACTGGCAACTTCCAAAACCGGAAGTACCCTCCCCTATATAAGCCCCTCCCATCCGGGAGCACCTCAGTTTTTTGCCAGTGTCTAAGGTGTTGGCCAAGAAGAAACATGTGTTTTTCACTGAGCTTGCGTACAGGTTCTTTTGGGCCTCAGTAAGCTATTCCGGATCCGACCAAAAAAGCTTCATAGCTAAACGGTCGGTACCCGGGCCTTGCAGAGAAGAGCAAGGTTTTGCCTGTAATGCTTCTCTTAGGAGAGCTGGACCCTGGGATCCAGAGCTCTGGTCATACCCACGACCAAGATGTTTTCTGTGCAGGGTGCTATACAGGTCCAGGGGAGTGGAATCCTTGGGAACCCGGTCCCTGAAGGTTTGATTACAATGCCTGCCGTGATAGGTGAAGTTTGGGCTTTTGTGGACCAAACAAAGTCCTGCGGCGGGGAACAGGTAAGTGGGGGCCCCCAGGAACTTGGTTCTATTGGGGGACCCCCAAGCCTAATTTGTCTTTCTGTCTGTTACCTAATGGTATTCCCGCAAAATTCTGTGCATGCCTGTAACTACTAAAAAAATGTAAATTTTTAATGGTGGTCAAGAAAAAAAAAAAAAATTTTTTTTTTTATATATATTTAATATATTAGACTGCGGTACCTGTGTTTGTCCACTAGAGGCCGCTGTGGAATGTTTTCTTGTCATGTGGACTAGCTTCTTCTCAGCAGAGCAAAGTCCAGGCAGATGGTGAGTTCTCTTATAGGGAACTGCTTCCTCTGCCATGTTGCAGTGCTCGTCCATCCCCCGGCCTGCGGCAAAGAGGGGCCCTGGCTCCTGTCCCTTGTTACCATATTTGAAATTAGCGCCGAAGGCGCACGTGCCCGCGCGCGTGCGCGTGCACGCGCCTCTATATATAGAGATGAGCCGGGAAAGGGGGCGGAGCCTGGGGGATGACGCTCTGTGCGCGCCGCAGCGCTTCTGCGCATGTGCGGGCGTCCCAGCAGTTTTAAAAAAACCACAATATGTAGTGAGCTGGCTATGAAGTACAGAGACAGAGCTGGCAACATTTAAAGGCATACAGCAAGCGGTTGATACAGGCATCCCCTAGAAAGGCACATTAGTAGACACCAACTGTGATATAGCAGCAATTGTGCTAGACTATTCTCAGTAAAAGTGGTGTATTACGGCTGGAATACCTCAGCTTTAGGCTTAGGAATATGCCGTCCAGAAGCTCCGGAACTGAATCTTCCAGGAAGCGAAGGGGGTCTCATCGGGCTCGGAGGATCTTGGGCATACTCCTGCTGCACCAGTCTCCCCTGAAGTTCAGAGGTAAGTGACCGTAGAGACCCCGCAGGGGTACTTGGTACTGTGGCTGTCCTCAGTCACCTGCTCCTGTGTATGTAACAGAGGAGGTTTTTTCCTCAGCTCTGGGAGGATTAGAGAGAGATTGTATCGCTGCCTCCCTGTCAGGGAAAGCACGCCCGATCTCCGTCTCCTCCTTCAGAGTGCCTGTTAGCAGAGCAACAGTCCCATACAGGGATCGACCTGCCTGAAGGGGATCAGGATAAGGTTGATTCTGTTATAGAGGAATCAACAGTGGGGGAACCTTTTCTCAGCATCTCAAGCTGAAAGATTATGGGTTCAGTCTCTGACTAACATGGTCCGATCAGCATTTAAAAATGCACCTTGCGGAACCATCAACCACTACTGTATCCTCGTTGGGGTCGCTAGAAGCCCCCAGACTGTTTGTTCTTTTCCACTTCACCCTTTATTGAAAGGGCTCATTTACCAGGATTGGGAACGTCCTGAGAAAATATTTATTCCCCCAAGAGATTTCCGGTGGTCTATCCCATGGAGGATAAGTTCATCAAAAAAAAAAAAAAAAAAAAAGGAAGGTCCCTACAATGGACGCAGCCATCTCTTGTATGTATAAATCACTGACATGTCCAGTGGATAATGTCCAAATGTTCAAGAACCCAATAGATAAAAGATTGGAGTCCTTATGAAAATCTGCTTGGTGATACAACCAGCAGTAGCAGCTATTGGGGTCTGCTAAGCAGTAGAGGATTCAGTCCATCAGGCCTCCCGCCTTACGCTGTCTATAGTATATGCGTAGGCTCCTATGGCTCAAAAACTGGTCTGCTGAAGCTCCCTGTAAAGAATGGCTGGTTAGCGTCCCATTTCATGGTGAACGCTTATTCAGGGAAAACCTGGACAAATATATCCAGAAAATTTCCAGCGGTAAAAATACGCTCTTGCCGGTTAAAAGCAGAGTTAGAGGTCCCTCTTTAAGAGGCCTGCTTCTCCAGTCCCTGGGGCATCGGCTGTGTAACAGTTCCGACGGCCTCCTCGGTCAAATCCCGGGGGTAAAAAACAGGGACAGTAGCAGGGTAATGAGAAACCCTGGGTTAGGGGAGGTACAAAACCTCCCCCAAAGTTAAATTCATGAAGCCCCCACTCAGTCGGGTGGGGGGAGGACTCCAGTTGTTCGCAAGAGACCTGGCGGGACACGATCAAGACAGATAGGTGCTCTCCGCAGTAGGTTTGGGATACAGTTTGGAGTTAAAAGACTCTCCTCCTTCCCATTTTTGAGGTCAAACGTGCCAAGGGATCCCCGGAAGAGAGAGTCCCTCCTGTTGGCACTAGAACAACTATTGCTCCAAGGAGTAATTATGGAGGTTCCCCTGGAAGAATGAGGGTTCGGGTTTTACTCAAACCTCTTTACAGTCCCGAAGCAAACGCGGACGGGAGGCCCATATTAATTCTAAAAGGGCTATACAAATTCCTGTATATCAGGTCTTTCCGATGGAGTCGATCCGATCGGTGGCCACTGCCCTACAAGGGGAGGATTGGTTAGCCACGATCGACATCAAAGATGCTTATTTGCACATTCCCATCTTTCCAGTCCACCAAAAATTTCTACGCTTTGCAGTAGAAGGGCGCCATTTTCAGTTCAGAGCCTTACCCTTCGGTTTGGCCACAGCACCACGAGTGTTTACAAAAATTCTGGCCCTTTATTGGCCAATCTAAGAACACTAGGTGTAATGATAATGGCATATCTGGATGACTTGTTGCTGATAGACCACTCAGTGAAAAAACTAGACGTGGTCGTTCACAAGACGATCAAGTATCTGGAATCTCACGGTTGGATTATCAACCGAGACAAGTCAGCCCTAAAAACCAGTCAAAAGTCTGGAATACT
This sequence comes from Rana muscosa, assembly GCA_029206835.1. NCBI lineage: Eukaryota > Metazoa > Chordata > Amphibia > Anura > Ranidae > Rana > Rana muscosa. Next base: position 740,598,265 of record CM055118.1, read on the forward strand.
TGGGGCTAAGGTTGGATTCAGGCCAGAGAAAAATATTCTTGCCTCGAGGAAAGATGTTGTCTTTGAAAGATTTGATCCACTTAGTGGGTACAAAAAAGACAGCCGTCCATACGCCTGTATATGAGGCTGCTGGGAAAAATGGTGGCATCATTCGAAGCAGTACCCTACGGTCAATTCCATTCAAGGAATTTGCAAGGGGCCATACTGTCAGCCTGGAACAAAAAAGTTCAGGCCCTAGACTTACAATGTCCTTGTCCCCTTCCGTTCGCAAGAGCCTCCGTTGGTGGTTGGTTCCCCAGAATCTGGAAAAAAGGAAATCCTTCAGTCCGATTTCTTGGAAGGTGGTCACTACAGATGCCAGCCTTATAGGCTGGGGAGCAGTACTGGAGCAATAGTCTCTCCAGGGCAGATGGTCGGATGCAGAAAAGGCCCTGCCCATCAATCTCTTAGAGATACGAGCAGCCCGGTATGCCCTAGTAGCATGGACATCCAAACTCCAAGGGTCCCCTGTCAGAATGCAATCAGACAATGCCACAGCAGTGGCATATATCAATCATCAGGGGGGCACCAGGAGTCGTGCAGCCCAGAGGGAAGTAAATTACATCCTGAAATGGGCAGAAAAATATGTCCCAGCCATATCTGCGGTATTCATTCCAGGAGTGGAGAATTGGAAGGCGGACTTTCTAAGTCGCCAGCAATTAGGCCCAGAGGAAGGGTCCCTTCACCCCGAGGTTTTCTGGACAATATGTCAGCGGTGGGGAACATCGGATGTAGATCTTCTAGCATCCAGATTCAACGCAAAGGGGGACAGGTTTGTCTCTCGGACAAGGGATCCCCTAGCTTGCGGCTCGGATGCCCTAGTGTTCCCTTGGGATCAGTTCAAGCTGATATATGCATTCACACCGCCACAATGGTTACCTCGATTACTCCGCAGAATCAGGGTAGAAAAGAAACCGGTGATTCCGGTGGCTCCAGCGTGGCCCCGAAGAGCGTGGTACGCGGAGATTGTAAAATTTCAGTGGGGAGTCCTTGGACTCTCCCACGTCGTCCGGCTTTCGCAAGGACCGATATACCACCCTTCCTTACCAGCCCTAGGTTTGACGGCCTGGCTATTGAAGCCCACATTCTAAAAAAGAGAGGGCTCTCTAATGCTGTGGTATCTACCATGATCAATGCCAGGAAGCCGGTATCCAGGCAGATCTACTATAGAATCTGGAAGGCGTACGTAATAGGTAGGATTCTGGACTTCCTACAGTGGGCTGTAGATAGGAAGCTTGCCTTGAGTACTATCAAGGGTCAGTTTTCGGCCTTGTCAATAATTTTTCAAAGGCCCTTGGCTTCGCATTCACTAGTCAAAGCCTTTATACAAGGAGTGATGCGTATTAGTCCTCCGGTTAATATTCCCATATGTCCATGGGATCTAAACTTGGTTCTGTCGGTTCTACAGAAACAACCATTTGAACCATTACAGCATATTTCCTTGGTGCTTCTCACCAGGAAATTGATTTTTCTAGTAGCCATTTGTTCGGCTAAAAGAGTATCGGAATTAGCAGCTATGTCCTGTAAGGAGCCATATCTGGTTATCCATAAGGACAGAGTAGTGTTACGTCCTCATCCAGCCTTTCTTCCTAAGGTGGTATCGAGGTTTCATTTGAACCAAGATGTGGTTCTTCCTTCTTTTTTCCCCAAACCTACTTTGGTAGAGGAAAAGTTATTGCATTCTTTGGATGTAGTAAGAGCAGTTAAAGCTTATCTAAAAGCCACTGCTCAGATTCGCAGAACGGATACTTTGTTTATTCTGCCGGAAGGCCCCAGAAAGGGTCAGGCAGCGTCAAAATCTACTTTAGCCAAGTGGATTCGACAGGTCATTATGCAAGCTTATGGCTTGAGAAGGAGACCGCCTCCGTTCAAAGTTAGAGCGCACTCCACGAGAGCAGTTGGAACTTCATGGGCAGTGCATCACCAGGCCTCCCTGGCTCAAATCTGTAAGGCCGCAACGTGGTCTTCAGTTCACACGTTTACTAGGTTCTACCAGGTGGACGTTAGAAGTCAGGAGGATGTCGCCTTTGGGCGCAGTGTGTTGCAGGCCGCAAAAGATCCTCATGTCTGATAGCGCTCAGCTTATATATGGTGTATCCCCCCCCTCATTGGGCATTGCTTTAGGACATCCCATTAGTAATGACTATGTCGCTCTGTGTCCCGTGATGTACGAGAAAGAAAATAGGATTTTTATAACAGCTTACCTGTAAAATCCTTTTCTTAGGAGTACATCACGGGACACAGAGCTCCCGCCCCTCTTTGGGGACACTTATTGCTTTGCTACAAAACTGAGGTGCTCCCGGATGGGAGGGGCTTATATAGGGGAGGGTACTTCCGGTTTTGGAAGTTGCCAGTGCCAGCACCTGACGGTATCTATATAACCCATTAGTAATGACTATGTCGCTCTGTGTCCCGTGATGTACTCCTAAGAAAAGGATTTTACAGGTAAGCTGTTATAAAAATCCTATTTTTCTCTGGAGAAGAGGCACTTGAGAGGGTATAGGATTTCAATTTACGAATACCATACTGGTGACCCCACAATAGGGAGTTTAATAAGACGCGTGGCCACTCACTAAAATTAGAAGAAAAGAGGTTTAACCTTAACCGGTTCCCGACTGGCTCACGCAGATATACTGCGACAAAATGGCTCCCCTGGGAGAAGTCCCGTACGGGTACGTCCAATCCTTTAGCGGGCCACCAAATTGCGCGTGCCGACGGAGTCGCGCCCGCTGCAAGTCGGGGGACTCAATGTGCGTGGCAGGCAGGCACAATCGCCGCCAGCCCCGCGCGATCGTGTGCACAAGAGCCAGCACTGTGTGTGTGTGTGTGTGTGTGTGTGTGTGTGTGTGTGTGTAAACATTTTGTGGTCCTGTATGCGGCTAGGCTCCCAAAAAGTCTCACACGTGGTCTCCCCATACTCGGGAGAAGCAGCAGAATGTATTTTGGGGTGTATTTCCACATATAACACCATGCCATGTTTGAACAAATATATCATTAATTACAACTTTGTGCAAAAAATAAAAATAAAATGTTTTTAATTTTACCGAAACTTGTGGCAAAATATCAAATATTCCATGAACACATGTCCAGCAAAAAGCTTGAAGTGTCTTCTTTGAAAAATTGAGTCATTTGTGGGGGTTTTGTGCTATCTTGACATTTTCAGGGCCTCTGAAACTGTGATGGGTAGTGAGGAAGTGAAATCACCGTTTTACGCCCTTAGAAAGCCTAAAGGCGTAATTGGTTTTTGGGGCCCCGTACGCAGCTAGGCTCCCAAAAAGTCTCACGTGGTATCCCCGTACTCAGAAGACGCAGCAGAATGTTATTTTAGGGTATAATTCCACATATGCCCATGGCATGTTTGAGCCATATATCATATAGTGCCAACTTTGTGCAAAAAAAAAAAAAAAAAAGGTTGTAATTTTCCAGAAACATGTGGCAAAATATTCCATAGACTCAACATGCCTATCGGCAAATAGCTTGGGGTGTTTACTTTCCAAAAAAGGGGTAATTTGGAGGGGGTTTTGAACTGTCCTGGCATTTTATGCACAACGTTCGAAGCTTATGTCACACATCACCCACTCTTCTAACCACTTGAAGACAAAGCCCTTTCTGACACTTTTTTTTTTTTTTGTTTACATGGAAAAAAAAAATTATATATATATATATATATATATATTTTGCTACAACATTACTTTAGACCCCCCAAACATTATGATTTTTTAAATCAAAGGCCCTACAGGCAGTTCAAGCTGGTATGGTGGCTAGCACAACTAGTGTCCCGCAGCCACCAGGAAGACAGGCCCGTTGAGCCCATAGTGCCCTTCCTGCAGCCTCCCTGCGGCCAATCCAAATAGGGAGCCCACCACTTCTACAGCTTGAACTGCACTTATGGGACTCGCCACGTGATGCTGCAGTGCTTGTTTGACTACGACCAGGATGTACTAGGCCGCTGGTACTTGCCAGTTCACCAGAAGGATGAGCGGCACTAGTACTGGCTCTCTGCTCCATACGAGAGCCCTGCGGTTCTTGCACCTCAACAGCAGAAGAACAGGGTCGGGTACGCCTGACCTTGGCAGGGACCACAACTCCATCGTCGGAGCTATCTGTCAGGGTGCCGCTGCTGTCTACCAGATCATATTCTAAGCCTGAATCTGACAGATGGATGACTTCCACTTCACTATCTGTCATGCTCAGAAATGTGTAGGCCTCTTCACTAGTGTACCTTCGATTTGCCATTTTGGCCTCTAAATTTACTGGAACACTAGTGAGACTCACAGGAAATAGAGCTTCTGACTGTCAGTGACTGATTCAAACACTGCCAAAAAAAACTGTTCGCATTCGCAGGGATCAGGCCTGACTCTGCCAACGCTGCAGTTATGTGTTTAGTGTTTTGGAAGTGACAGTGATCGATACTCCACTTGGGTGGGCTGGGCTTGGCGGAGGGGCTAAAACGCAGGTGGTAGCAGGTATCTGGGCTGATCAGATATTGATCTGTTTAGTCACTATACTAGTAAGGGAGGTGTATGGTGCGTGCGTGGGTGTTAGCGCTACTGGCACTAATCTGACGCTGCCTGGGGCGACGCAGACCCCATCTAATGCTAAAACCTAACTGATATCAGCCGGGTGATCAGGGGGTTATACCTTTTATTAGGTAATATACGGCGGGTACCGTATATACTCGAGTATAAGCCAAGTTTTTCAGCACTTTTTTTTTTTTTGTGCTGAAAATGCCCCCCTCGGCTTATACTCGAGTCACCTTTTTGCGCCTGATCTTCCGGACTTTGGGGACCTGGTACCGGCCAACCGTAGGTCCTCTGGACCCCAAACTTGGCACACATGTAGCCCCACTTTTCCTCTACAAGTGTTGTCCGGGGGACCTACAGCCGGGGAGCAGCGATTTTTCAAAGCCGGGCACCCCTTCCATAGACTCCCATGTTAAACGGTAATTTCTCCAGTGATTTGGGGACCCCGGTACCGGCCGATCGTAGGTCCCCTGGACCCGGAACTTGGCACACATGTAGCCCCATTTGCTCTCTACAAGTGTGCAAAGTTTGTTGTCTGGGGGACCTAGGGCCGGGGAGCAGCGATTTTTCAAAGCCGGGCACCCCTTCCATAGACTCCCATGTTAAACGTCAGTCTAGTCATGGACACAGTGAGGCATGCACATAAACACAGCGAGGCACAGTGAGGCATGCAGATGGACACCCTAGGCTTATACTCGAGTCAATATGTTTTCCCAGTTTTTTGTGGTAAAATTAGGTGCCTCGGCTTATATTGGGGTCGGCTTATACTCGAGTATATACGGTACTCTGACGCTTAAAAAAAATAACTAACCAGCATCACCTGTGACACTAATACGGTGATCACTGGTGACGGGGTGATCAAGGGGTTAAACCTTGGGGGGGGGACCCTAAAGCTACCTGGGCCTACTACTAACTGCCCTAACGCTGTTTAGTGTCACTAATGACACCAGTACAGTGATCAGTGAAAAATCTGACAACTGCACTGGGTGAAACACTGACAGGGATTGAAGGGGTTAACTGGGGGGGTGATCAGGGAGTGACAAGTGTACCTACGTGTACTGATGTCAGTGTAGTGTTGGTGCAACTCACAGTAAGATGTTACCTCTCCTCTCCCTGGAACGAAAAGGATTCCAAGAGGGGAGATGACATTGCTTCCCCTACCTGTGTTTACACTTACACAGGCAGAGGAAAATTTCATTCACCAGAACCGATCAGCAGGACCAGGCCATAAATTATTGGCCTGGACCTGAAGATTGATCGATTCTGGGCCAAATCCGATGGTCGCGTGGGCATGCCCCCTGGCAGCGAGAGTGCGCCCCGTACAGGTACGGGATTTTGCACAGCCGAGCCCTTGTGCCGCAGTATATGTACGCGACACGGTTGGCAAGCGGTTAAAAGTGGTAAATGTAGAAACGCACTACATGCTTTTCTGCAGCTTCTCCATTGAAGTCTATTGAACCAAAAACGCAAAGTTTTGTGTTTTTCAAAAAGTCCCTGACCCTTTCCAAAAGTGCAGCGGCTAAAAAAAGCATAGTTTATGTGAATGTGTTCCTTGGGAAACCATGTGGAACGGACTGTACTGCGTTACTGCAAAAAGCACCAAAAAAACACATAGATGTGAACCAGGCCTTGGTAACATGTTACACCCATATTTTAGGCCTGGTTCGGGGCTATGCGTTTTTTTTAGTGCTTTTTGCAGAAACGCATTACAGTCCATTTAACATGTTTCCTATGGGACACGTTCACAGCTATTCTTTTTTTCAGCTGCTGCGTTCTTGGAGAGGGTCAGGAACTCTTCTAAAAGCAAAACGGTGCATTTTTTTCTTCAGTAGACTTCAATGGAGATGCTGCAGAAAAGCATGTAGTGGGTTTTTGGTGTGTGTGTGTGTGTGTGTGTGTGTGTGTGTGTGTGTGTTTTCTGCCTAACAAATTGGCCAGAAAAAAAGCATAAACGCAGAACGTGTGAATAACTTCACAAACGTGTGTGCAAAAAAAAACACGAAATTCACTGCAGAAATGTATCAAAAGCAAGCTGCATAGGGGGGAACTTTTCATTTAATGTAAAGGCAGAACTTGCTCTTTCTCCCCCTTCTCTTTCTTCTCTTTCTTTTTCTTAAAGTATAACTAAAGGCAAAACTTTAGATTTTTTTAGTTTTGGGTAGAGTGGAGAGGGATTAGAACACCTGCCAGGTTTTTTATTGCAGTCTGTGCCCACGTTAGGAAGATTCACCCTCTCTATTTGTCATGTTTACCATTCTGGTTAAAAGTCAAAGTAGAGTAATTGCCCAAATTTTGGCTTGTCCCCAGAAAAGTAATAGTTGGGAGATTTTCCAATTGGACACTAGTTCTGGTGACCTCCAAGGAATTCCTTTTTTAATTTGCAGGGATTTCCTCTTACTTCCTGTTTTGGCTGTGGGACAGGAAGTGAAGGAAAATCTCCGCAATGGGACACGGATGGTGAAAAATCAGACAGGGGTTGTAATACCCCCTTGCTCTATCCAAAATGAGTTCTACTTTAAGGTGCTAATGTGGTGTTTGTTTTTTAAAATTTTTTTTTTTAAAGTGATCCTGTTCTTAAAGCGGAGTTCCACCCAAAAATAGAAAAATGGTAAAAGGTTCAGGTATAATACCAGGATATAGCAAAAGCGGAGGTCCAGACATTAGAGATACCTGAGGCACGGCCCATCAATGGTCAAGCAAGAGTAGTACAGTCAGTGCTGGGAGAGGGTTAGTGGACTAGCCAACCATCTACCCCAAATTTTGTGGAAGGTTTTGTTCCGTTTCCGGAGTTCAAAAGTAGTTTTTTATTTTTTTATTTTTATTTTTTTATACAGTGGGATAGCGTCATTAAGTTTTAACCAGAAGGAATTCAGAGAGGTCTGTGCGCCCTTCCAGGACAGTAAAATAGCTTTTTTAACATAGAAGAAGAGTATACGGAGCAGTCTCTTGGCATGTGATGGGTGTAATTTGCCAAAAATGCCTAATAGGCAGTTCTTGGGTGGATTATGTTTTGGGAGGCCTAGCGCCGATGAGATGAAAGCACCCACTTCTTCCCAGAAGTCCCGAACTATCGGGCATGACCAGAAGCAGTGTAAGAAATCGGCCTCTTGGCCACAGCCGCGGAAACAGGCAGCCGAGGGCAGGAGACCCATCTTGTGTAACCTAACCGATGTGAGGTGGGTTTGATGAAAATTTTTGACCTGTATGATGCGGTCCCGGGAATCAATAACAGAGGTTTTATACGTATCACTAAATTCTGACCAGTCCTCGTCTACCAGGGAGATGTCCAGAGAGGTCCATTTTACCTGAGCTTTGTGAAACCTGGGGTTAAAGTCAGTCATTAGGGCTGCATAATAGGTGGAGACAAGTTTAGTGGGATCTGGCTGTCTGAGCAGTTTTTCCAACGGGGGCAGGTCAGTGAGATCATCCAGGGAGCCAAACTGGGCATGAATAGCGTGCCTGAGCTGGTAGTAATAAAATAGGTACAATCTTGGTAGATCGAAGTCTAAACGTAGCTGAGAGAAAGATTTAAAGCCCTGAGAGTTGTACAGGTGGCATAAATTTTTAACCCCCCTGGAGTACCAGCGATTTGGATCGGGAAGGGAGTATAGTTCCTGCAGATTAGGGTTAAACCACAGGGGGTTGTTGGGAGATTTCAGCCACGTGTGCCTGGTTACTTTTGTGACAATTTAACGGAAAGAGGAAAGGGAAGTGGCAAGTAGGGAGGTTCCGGGGCGATCGGGGACCCGGCCTCTGTAGATAATATTATGTAGGGTTTCCAGGGAAGATGCGATGGCTCCTTCCGTGGAGGGTACAGGCATTGGCCGGAACCGGGCACAGCCAATCGTGGGATGCCAAATAATATAGAAAGAAGTTGGGGAAATGCCAGGCCTGCCAAGTGCACTGGCAACCGTAGTGTTTCAAGTGCTACCTTGGGGGAGCCACCCTTCCACAGGAAAGTAGTACATATTGAATCTATGCGTTTAAAAATAGATTTAGGTATTTTGCAAGGGAAATTGGCAAGGATATAGAGTAATCTCGGTAGGTAGATCATTTTGAGGACGTTGGCCCTCCCCATGAGATCCAGAGGCAGATCCATCCACTGCTTGGTCTGCTCCTGAAGGCGGACCAATAGAGGATCTAAGTTATTGGCGACATATGAAGATAAAGGGGTTTGCACCAGAACCCCAAGGTACCTAAAGAAGGATACCACTTGAAGCTTGGAATCCAGGTGATTCAGGGGAGGCTCAGCCACGTCTCGGAGGAAAAGACTAGACTTATCCCAATTCACTCGGAAGCCAGAAGAGTCTCCAAAGGTATTAATCTCCACCAACAGGGCCTGAAGTGAGTCATTAGTATCAGCCAGATACACCAATGTGTCATCTGCATAAAGTGAAATGCGCTCCTCTATATTAGCAATTGGGAGTCCTTTAATCGAGGGGGAGGAGCGAATGCGAACCGCAAGCGGCTCCATGGCCAGGGCAAACGAGGGGTGACAACGGGCACCCCTGTCGTGTGCCCCTAGTAATCAGAAAGGTGTCGGTGATCGAGGAATTGACCCGCTACCGGGGAGGTGTAAAGGAGTTTTATCCATGCTACAACACGGGGGTCAAAGCCATACATCTGTAACACCCGAAACGGATATGGCCATTCCACACTGTCGAATGCCTTGCAAGTGTCCAAAGACACAATAGCACGAGTGGGAGGACAGTCATGTGGCTATTGCAGGTTGTGAAACAGCCTGCGGATATTCATTCTGGTGGACTTGCTGGGGATGAAGCCCTTTTGGTCACTATTGACCAAGGACGTGACTACAGTGTTCAAACTGTTTGCCAATATTTTGGCCAGAATCTTAACATCCACATTAATAAGAGAAATTGGACGGTAAGATTTGCATTTTTAAATGGGTCCTTACGGGGTTTTAATAGAAGTACAATCAAAGCCTCTCGCATCGTTGGGGGGGGGGGGGGATCCCGACATCTATAGCTTTGTTATAGGTTCGCAAAAGAAAGGGGCTCAAAAGGTCTTTAAATTGTGAATACCATTCAGTCGGCAAACCGTCTAGGCCCGGAGTCTTATGTGCAGGCATTTGTGAAATGGCTGCAGCAATTTCCTCAACCGAGATGGGTGCATCCAGCACATCATGCCCCTCCGTTGACAAGGAGGGGAGAGATATGTCAGCCAAGTAGTCATTCAATTGGGAGTCATCATAGTAAACCCTAGAGGTATACAGGTCTTTGTAAAAGCATAAAAAGGAGTCTAGGATATCCCCTGGGTTGTCACTGATCGGGCCTTGAGCAGTAAGGGTACGTGGGATGGAAATGGGAGAATGGTCAGGTCTAGTCAGATATGCCAAGAGACGTCCGGCTTTATTACCATGTTCAAACGATTTTTGTGTGGCATGCAACATGCGTTTTTGCATGAGATCTAACAGAGTTCATACTCACTATGGCTCTGTAACCATGCCTCCCTCTTGTCTGAGGCAGGGTTAGAGGCATAAGCAGACTCGGCACGTACCATAACAGTCTCAAGTTCTTCTGTAAGCATCCGGTTGTTTTTGCGCAAGACCCCTGTGATGGACCTGAAAGTGCCCCTCAGAGTTGTCCTAAACGCGTCCCGTTCAGTTGAAGGGTCTACTTTTCCCAGATTATCCCTCCAATAGTTTGTAATGCCTGTCCTGCATTCTCCCTGCACTATCTCGTCCTCTAACCAGTAGGAGTTCAGGCACCAAATGGCAGGTCCCGAACCTGGGAGGAGGAGATCCACAGAGCGGGGGGCATGATCAGAAACCCCCTAGGCAGATAAACGGCAGAGACAACAGGGAGGGTCTCAGCAGGAGCAAACGCCATATCCAGTCTGGACATGGTGTGGAAAGAATCCGAGTGGCAGGAAAAGTGGCGTACATCCGGATGTTTCCATTGCCACACCTCTGTAAGGCCATGAACCTGTGCCCAGTCTAGAAAAGAGGGAAATGGTCTACCTCCACCACCCAGACGGTCCATAGTTGGATCTAATATAGCATTAAAGTCCCCCACATAAAGTAAGGGGCCAAGGGGTCTAGTCAGCAGCTTAAGTGACAGTCTAGAGAGTACCTCCACCGAAAACGGGGGGGGGGGGCACATAAATGTTCACCAGGGTAAAGGTCACAGTAGAAATTTGCAAAGTAAGAACAATAAACCGTCTGTCCGGGTCGGTTTTAACTTGTACCGTCTCAGCCGGGTGAGATTTGGCTAGAAGGTTGAAAACCCAGCTGGAGTAATTAATATGAGTGGCATGATAGGAGTTAGACAACCAGGGGTGTTTTAGGGCCCTTGTTTTAGAGCCTGTAAGGTGAGTCTCTTGGAGACAGATGATGTGAGGGCGACATTTTTTTTAACACTGAAAAGACCAGAGATCTCTTCTGGGGCGCATTCAGACCTCTAGTATTCCAGGAGACTATCCTTGAGGGCTTTGCCATTGTAAAACATATAGTATTAAATAAGCACAAAGTAACATGCATACAAGAATATAAATGACCAGACAGGCCGCGCCACCTGAAGCACATACAAGCACATGAGGACATCATGAGCCAGCAATGAAATAATAAATAACATTAATAGTCCGTCATAGGCAGCAACCTGAGAAAAAACATAGGAGTCATAAAGTGCAAAAAGGAACATAGAAAAAAAACACCAACAAAGTTCAGATAAAATCCCTTGCCCCCTTCCCCACTCGACCAACTCCAACATAGCGAGCCTTGGATCCCTGAACTGTAAAACGAAAACACCCCTCCTTAAACTGAGGGAGAGCTGTACCGTGGCCTCGCCACTAACTGGTACGGGGGGGGGGGTGTAGTGGAGTCCAGAGTGACTCCCGAGCAGCATTGTAGGGGTGAAAAGCATCAGTCCAACAGCGGATGCAGTAAATTGCAGAGTAAACAACCGGCAGAAGTTGTAGGGGGGATAGGCCTGTTAATAAGGAGGAAGTTCAGTCTATTAGGATTAAAGATGGCAGGGTAATAGTTCTCAGGCCTATTGCAGGGAGGCGTACCATGCCTTCATGAAAATCTGAATCAGACAGTGCAGTCAAGGTAAACGAGTTCTCTAAAATGGAAGGATGGACATATCCATAATCAGTTCAAGGCAAACATAGAGGAGAATGCAGGGGCCTAGGACCACAGATATTAGGCAGCCCTGTGCCTAGGAAGAACTCTGTATCGATCATTGAGCTAGGCCATAGCCTCCTTGGGGTTGTTGAAGTGCGCTTTACCCTCATAAATGATGCGCAGCTTGGCAAAAAGCATGGCGTAGGAGAGGCCCTCCGTACGCAGGCGGGCCTTCACTGCCGCAAAGGAGGTGCGTTGTCGCTGGACATCTGCTGAAAAATCGGGGTACACTGAGATGGTGTTGCCATGGTATTTGAGTGGACCCTTCTCCCGGGCCAGGCGCAGAATAGCAACTTTGTCTTGGAAGTTGAGGATCCTTGCTATAATGGATCGTGGGGGTGCTCCAGAATGTGGGGGACACGGAGGGCTGCGGTGGGCACGCTCAATGACATGTGAAAAGGATGGTGCGTCAGTCCCAAAAATGTATCTCAGCCAATTATATTTTTCTGGGTGGGAGCCCTCCGCCCTTTCAGGGAAACCAACGAAGCGGAGGTTGTTCCTCCTCGAACGATTTTCCAAATCGTCGATTTTGGCACGGAGGGCCGCCATTTCCCCTGTATGATCCCTCACCATGATGGCTAAGGGGTGAACAACATCCTCAAGGGAGCTGATACGTTCTTCAGCCTCCCCAGCTCTGTCCCTTAAATGTTGCACATCTTGCTTCAGGAGAGAAGTCCATGCGGACTGATGCAATCTGTGCAGTGAGAGAGGCCTTGCAGTCCTGTATAGCATGCATGATGGAGGCCAGGGTGGGCTCAGCAGGAGGGGAATCGGGGCCTGAGCCATCCTCACTGTCTATGGGGGAGTCCTGAGACTACAGGGGGTCTGGCTGTGCACCGTGGGGAGCAGGGGCAGATTTACTCACCAGAGCCTGTGATTTCTTGTGAGGAGTGGAGATGGGTGGATGCAACAGTGTGCCATGCTGCTCTGCCTGTGTCCTGGAGCCATCTTGCAATCTGAATCGGGCCAGCTGTCCCGCTGGGGATGCTGGCGCGGGTGGCCCGTATTTCACCATGGGTGCCAGCCTGGAATGTTCCCACTACCGTGGGGAGTATTTAGAAGTTGGTCCGGTGCAAATCGGACTTGGGATGCCTGCAGGATACCACTCCGAAGACAGAGCTGAAGTCTCACACGTCTGCTTCCTCTGCCATGCGGACACGCCCCACTGCAGATACTGTCTAATACATCTTCGCCATGTCTGGCCATTCCTCCACGTTTTTTCATGTTGCAAGCAAAAAACGTAAATGTATTTTATTGGGATTTTATGTGATAGGCCAACACAAAGTGGCACATAATTGTGAAGTGGAGGGAAAAGGATAAATGGTTTTTAAAATGTTTTACAAATATCTGAAAAGTGTGGCATGCATTTGTATTCTGCCCCTTTTACTCCGATACCCCCTACAAAATCGAATGAAACTAATTGCCTTCAGAAGTCTCCTAATTAGTAAATAGAGTCCACTTGTGTGTAAGTTAATCTTGGTATAAATAAAGCTGTTCTGTGAAGCTCTCAGTGGTGTGTTAGAGAACCTTAGTGAACAAACGGCATCATGAAGTCCAAGGAACACGTCAGACAGGTCAGGGATAAAGCTGTGGAGAAGTTTAAAGTAGGGTAAGGGGGGTGTGTGTGTGTGTGTGTGTGTGTGTGTGTGTATATGTATGTGTGTGTGTGTGTGTGTGTGTGTGTGTGTGTGTGTGTATATATGTATATATATATATATATATATATATATATATATATCTCCCAAGCTTTTACCATCTCATGGAGCACTGTTCAATCCATCATTCAAAAATGGTAAGAGTATATGGCACAACTGCAAACCTACCAAGACATGGGCGTCCACCTAAACGGACAGGCTGGAAGAATTATGTGCCACTTATAATAAACAATCCAACATATACGGACAGCATTGGGATGGTTACAGTTTGTAATAAACAGACATAAGGTCAAATATATTTTTTTTAATTAACAAAAGAAAAACCAGGATAAATTATAATGGGGAAAAAAAGGAGAGAACATAGACAATAACCTTACACAAGTCACAAACCTAATGGCCCAGGTAAATAAGAATGTAAGGAAGAGTCCAATAGGGGTATAATGGATATAATTTCATGCCTACAGACCCAAATGACCAGATGTTGAATCCGAGATGTCTGAACGAAGGCATGCATAGTCCAGTGCCCCCCAATGGGAGAAGGTAAAACAAAAAAAAGGGCCATTCAAAGATAACATAAAGAGCAATATTCCCATCCGAACCAGGGCAATCCCTGTCGGCCCGATATCCACATTAACTGAATGCATAAAGCATATTGAACGGAAAAGGTGAAAGAATAAATTAAGGGAGGAGGAGAAACAAAGATGAAAAGAGAAGAAAGAAAATGGCAGAGAGAAGAGTCCACAGGGAATGTGTCGGGAGGGAGTGCTAAATTGAGAGGAGCGTACTGTCGAAACGGGAGGGATGAAAATATGTGATCCACGTTTGCCAAACTCTGGAAAATGTATCATGCGTATCCAAGAGAATGGCCATTAGTTTCTCATTTACCATAATGTCATTCATGCGGTTTTTAACAGCCTCAAAGCTAAGCGCAGGAGTCTTCCATGCCCTGGCAATCAATTTAGTCGCAGCAAATGGATGTTGGGCCTGTTGCCTTTCCGGGCGTAGTTCATCAATTGGCTTGCCTAGTAGGGCTTCATAGGGATCTTTTTTGAGGTCAACATGAAATAGATTGCGTAGGAGGCCACAGTTTGCATGCCCTTGGGCAAGACCACCAAATATGTGCCAATGTCCCTTCTTGTGAACACCCCCGAAAGCAGGGCGGAGAGTAGGATGGGATAAACCGGGCCAATCTAGTCGGCTACGCATGATAAATTTCTCAGTTTGGCAACCGTGGATCACATATTTTCATCCCTCCAGTTTCGACAGTATGCTCCTCTCAATTTAGCACTCCCCCCTACACATTCCCCGTGGACTCTTCTCTCTCCGCTTTTCTTTCTTCTCTTCATCTTTCAGTTTCTTCTCTTCCCTTAATTTCTTCCTTTTCAACTTTTTATGGGCATTCTCTAAGATAAGGACATATGGGAACACTTTGAAAGAGTTATAGTCATTATTTGCCAGTCCTCTGGGTCTAACTGCCTCCCTAGTTCTTTTTCCCATTGGAGTTGATATGGCCTCAACTGGGGTTTTTTCGCCAAAATTATAGAGGAGTATACCAGGGATATAATGCCCAGGGAGTGGGGTCTAGCTCTGCATATTCTCTCAAAAGTAGTCCGAGTATATGGAGTAGGGAAAGATTTAATCGTTTATTGATTTGATCATCACTAGTCTGTGCCACCAATTACAGACAGTTTCAGGTGTATGCTGATTAGTATCCCATGAGGTTTTTTTCACGAAATATCTTCTGGTGCACGTTTATACTTGATTATTTCACATTACACTGTGTAGTTTTAAGTTCTACTCATTAAGGTTTCTCACCTTATTTCTATTAGCGCCACACTTTATAACATTTATATACTTTACTATCTTGTCTGATTTTTGGTGTTTGGCTGCTTTTCATTACTAATTTTTAGATTGGCGCAGTATTATTATTATTCATTTTGTAAGATTTAATAAGCTGCTGTTGAAGATGGCTATAATGTTCTCGCAAAGGGATATTGTGAGAGGAGCGTAGGGCATCAAAAGTTAGGATCCTAGTAGGAGTAAACAGGGAATGGATATCTGTGAAGCCATTTGCGGTTCACCAGGAAAATTGGGCCGGGTTGTGACAACCCGGGGGGAATATTGGGCAATAAAGAAGTCCTTAAAAGAGGGAGGTGGGGCGAGATCAGACCCGCAG
This sequence comes from Rana muscosa, assembly GCA_029206835.1. NCBI lineage: Eukaryota > Metazoa > Chordata > Amphibia > Anura > Ranidae > Rana > Rana muscosa. Next base: position 740,613,802 of record CM055118.1, read on the forward strand.
AATATTTAATTGAGTCCCATAATTTCAAAGAGTGTGCTAAACATGGCCCAACTGCAGGGCGATGAGCCGGAGGGAGCCAGGACAGGGGGGACACCGGAATTTGATTGGAGACGACTAGATCAATTGTGGCCCATAACGGTAGGTGTTTCATGAAGATGAGACAGCGGTGCTATGTTTGCAGCGGTATAATAGGCCGGTAGATTAAGAACCGAGAGGCCTCCATTTAATCCTTTTAGTATACAAGATTTGGAATATAAAGCAGTAATTAAAAAACTTATTTAAAAAGTTCAGAATAAACTGCAGCAGCGCTACGAACAAAAGTTCAAATGTGCGTCTTCTATATATTTTTCAATCATACAGGTAGTGTAGATAGTGAACGGTGAGTCTGGTAGTAATTGATTCAAATCTTAGTTCAGTGCTCCTTTCACCAAGTGTGTTTCACCACGTGGGGGGATTGAAGGTCCCCTAATGGGGATGCACTCACCAGATGTTAAATCGGTATGGGCATATATAAGACATCCTCCTCTAGTGTGTCCTGTCTTCTTATCCACAATACAGATGTTAAATCAGTATGGGCATATATAAGACTTCCTCCTCTAGTGTGTCCTGTCTTCTTATCCACAATATTAGACCAATGGTACCGCTGGCATATATGAGGAAAAAGGACAATCTACATAGGGTAGTACTGTTTGAAAATTTATTGTAATAGTAATCCCCAAGTGCCCCCTTTTTACATATATGCGTACCACAAAGTTAAAATAAACAGGCAATAATGAAAATAGGAGCGCTTCAGCGCTTGAGACTTGCCCCTGATGAGCGCCGTTATGTAGTTCCTTCGGCGCTTCCTGGTTCGGCAGGTCCTGGAGCGCATAAGCGTCACTTCCGGTTTGCTTGGTTTGTTGGTCACGCCCTTGGTTAAGAGGTCTGATGTGAATTTTTGGCCCAAAAATTTGGAAAATTTCAAGGAGTATGAATACTTTTTTTTTTTTAGGGCACTGTACATTGTGCCTTGACTTTTGCCCAGATTGAGCTCTGCCTTCTACCATTCAACTGTCAAATTCCAGAAACTCAATTGACAGAAGCTCTGGCATTTTTCTTCATCTAAAGATGTAGGCAGGGCCAAATAATGACTTGGGTAGAAGTTGAGGCCTCATATACTCCCAGGATCTAAGGAACCCTGCAGGGACATGCATATCAAATTGAAGACAAATGCTGGCAATACATTATACGAAAAATCGTTCAAATCCAGTTTTCAAAAAACAAGCTTTTGGCCGTGAGAGCAAACGGTGCCATCATGTAATGAACAATATAAATCGTTCAACGGGGGGGGGGGGGGGGGTGAAAAGGTTGCCGCTCTAGGCAGGTGGTGTTGTAGGTGACACTCTCCTCAGGGTGAAAGCAGCAGGTGCCAGCTCAGCATGTAGTAATGAAGAAAGGTAATCTGGACAGCCGCCCTCCGATACAAACTCCTTTTATTGTATAAAATAACAAAATTCATACAGCAGCAGGGTACAGGAAGAAATAACTGACGCATTTCACACTCTTGATGGTGCCTAATCATAGCTACTAAATCGTTCAATGGACATAAATTAATCTATTTTTGTTCGTTTTTTCACATATACCTAGTGCAAACAGTTTGGATGGGAAACGCATTAACCTTTTTTTAATTTATCGTCGTTCAGCAGAAAATTTCCGAACTTGTCCTTCGTCTTTTTTTTTTTTTTTTTTTTTTTTTAAAGCTCAATTTGTGACCGTTAACTGGCCGAAAAACGAACGAACTGTCTGACTGAATTTCGGACGATTTTTCGTATAGTGTATGGCCAGCATAACTCCGGAGCAGGGTGCCACCACTTTAGCACTTTTGTTACCTGAAAGACGTTTTTGGTTAAGTATCACTATAGCTGGTTGCCATAATATATTACTAAGCCCATACGAAATGCAGGACTCCATTGTTTGGATCCTTGTTTTGCCTTAAGCTGCATTTGTGATACATTTTTCTGCCTATAGTTTGTTGTACAATATACTCCTTTTAAAAATAAAATAAAAATGTCAATGTATTGTAATGCTATGGGGGGGGGGTGTTTATTTCTACAGAAAAAAAATAAAAAATTTTTTAGGTCAAGCTTCCAGTGCAGATGGTGTAGCTGTGTGGCATGTGAAAAAACAAAAACCAATGCATCTCCTAAAAATAAAACCCACCCCCTGACGCTTAACTTGCATTAGCATCCAAAACCCCTCCCCCCCCCCCAAAAAAAAAGTACGTTTTTATGATTAAGAACCTCATCCCCCAACAATTAACCTAAATTCCAAAAGAAACCTGACCCTAACCTAACCCATAATGAAAACCCTAATCCCTGTTTGCTTTTTCTTGACTGAATTATACCTGGTTTTGGATTGGTCAAAGCCATCGGCTAAATCATTTTGCTTGATGGGTTTCATGTTGAAAAATAGCAAAAATTGTGAGGAGTAACTGTCAGAAAATATGTTTCAATTTAACTTTAACGCTGATGGCATTTCACTTTACACATTGCTTGTTGCCATCATATTTTGTTTTCGGACCATCCAGCAGAGGGCAGTCTATAGCTAAAAATGATCTGACTGTTAAGCAGGTACTGCTAAACAAGCAACGTGTTCAACAAAATGTTACATATGTAGTATAGGTTTTATTTTTATTTATTTTTTACACTTTGCAAACATATATAATTGTTAATATTTTTGTTTAGCTTTTGCTGTGTTTTCAAGGATTTCTTTTTCACTTTGCTTTGTAGTAAACTGTAGTATGATGATAGATGAGGTGTTGTCTACCTTTTCTTGGCTTTTTTTTAATGTAAGAGGTTACCCAGTGATGCTGTAAGCTGAGATGGGATAGCTGTCTGGCCAGTGGTACATGTCGCCCTGCTGTGAAAATACGTTTAAATGCTTAATGGTCTCATAGCATTGAAAGGTTTTACTGGGGTTTACTGTTTTGGAAGGGCGCACAGACCTCTCTGAAATCCCTCTGTTTTTAAACTTATTAATGACGCTATCCCACTGTATAAACTTACTTTTGAACTCTGGAAACGGAACAAAACCTTCCACAAAATTTGAGGTAGATGGTTGGCTAGTCCGCTAACCCTCTCCCAGCACTGATTGTTCTACTCTTGCTTGACCATTGATGGGCCGTGCCTCGGGTATCTCTAATGTCTGGACCTCCGCTTTTGCTATATCCCGGTATTATTATACCTGAGCCTTTTACCATTGTGCCTACTTTTAAATTTTGCACTCATGTCAGTTTATTTTTCTATGTTTGAGTGTATTGCCTAATGTTTTATGACCAGGTTGTCTGGTGGTATTGTTGTTGTTTTTTTTTGTATGTTTTCTTTCTGTTTGTTGGTTTGTCTTAAACCTAATAAAAATATCTTTAAAAAAAAAAAAGGTTTTACTGGGGTATGCCAAAGCGATTAAAGCAGGTTAAGCTGAAATTTTGTTAAAGGATATAAAATAACTATACGCAGCAGTTCAGTTTTTCCAAACTATTTAAAGAATAACATTTTTAGTTTTTTTTTTTGTGGCACAAACAGTAATGCAGCGTACACACGATCGATTTTCTCGACGGTGAAAACACCGTCGCGAAAAACGAGGAACGGCTTGTTTCCCCTACACACGGCCGGTTTTGCCGACATTTTTTCTCTTGCCCGAGAAAAATGACCGTGTAGGCTCCCTGGCAGTGTTTCCCTATGGGAATACTGCAGCGGAAAAAAATGCAGTGAATCACGACGAGAAAAATTAGAGCATGTTCTAATTTTTCTCGTCGTGATTAATGCTGTTTTTCTTGTCGGGAAAAATGATCAAAAGCACACACACGGTCGTTTTTCTCTTCAAAGAGAAAAAATTTCATTTTTCCCGACGAGAAAAATGGTCGCGTGTACGCGGCATAAAACACAAACTGCATCTTCCGTGTCAGAATAAGAGTGAATGACAATCATCCATAGGTACAGTAATGCAACACAATGATAGTTCCTGAGAAAGATCCCCCCAAAAAATGTGAATCCTGCAGGTGTCTGGCTACTACAGGTTCAGTTACAATATATAATGGGTAATCACCACACTACTATTTTTTACAATGAACTACTGAAGGTGAAAATTTTGAAAAAAATGTAAGTAGGTAAGTGCTGGTTCACACCAGTGTGCTCTGTGAGATCGCATGTGATTCACACTGCAGTGAAAATCACATGCGATGTCTGTCCAACGCGCTTTCAGCCTTCCAGGATGGCTATCATCGCATTTGGACCACACTCGCACACGACCCCTTCTTTTTTTTTTTTTTTTTTTTTGGTCCGCACCAGAATCGGATCGCATGGGAGTTCACACCCATGCGATCTGATTCATGTCCAAACTGTCAGTTTACAGTGCGCTATGCAACCTGATTTGGGGGTGTCATTAACAATGCATTGACACTCCTAGCAGTTTGCATATGGCAGTGTGAACTGCCGTGTGTGTCAGGTGTGATGCGGGAACCCGCAGTGGATTTGCAGGGTTCCTGCATAGCACAAGTGTGAACCCAGCCTAAAAAGGCTTGCTGCTAAGTTATGTGTTCCCACACCAAAAAAAAAACAAAGTGCAGCGCTACCTTGCTAATCAATAATTTAACAGTAATGGTGGAACCCTGTAATGCAGGGGTGTCCAACTCCTCCATTTCATCGCAGGCCGCATCCACATTATGGTTGCCCACAAGGGACAGCTTGTATCTGTAAGACTAGATGTCCAGAATAGAACCCCCCCCCCCTCCACATCAAATGTAAATTTTGTAAAGAGTGCAAAAAAGGATAAACCACTGGCAGAACGTCCAATACACGAGTCCAGAAAGCTGCATGTGTCCACAGTGAGCCCCAGGTTAAAAAAAAACACCACCTCCTGATCCACCACCAGTCAGTGAATGCTCTCGCCTTTAAGCTCCGACCTATTCACAGGACCCAATGTGCTTTCCCCTTCCAGGGGTCTTCGCCACAGGATATGTGCTCCTCAGTTCCTCCAACTCTCATCATGGTCACAAGTAAACATGCCCTTATGGGATCGCTGCTCCGCAACGTATTAATTATGCCTCTAAAACAATTGTAAATAAACCATCATAGTTTTTTTTTTTTTTTCTATTTTAAAAGCTTCAGATTTTATTAATACTCATTTTATCATGCACTAGAATCTGTGTACATATACACCTTGCCAGGGTACAATCATATTGCCCCCTTTAAGAACCCATGATATTGGCAACACAGTACACCAGATAACAGGAAATTGCTTCCTACTTGGCTTGATGATGCCGCCTCCAATTTGGTCATAATTAAAGAATAAGGAACACGCTGATCTAAAGGAAGCTAGGTCAGGCATAGGAATAATCACTGGATGTTTTAAAAGGGAAGTGCATCACCAGTACTGTGTCGTACCTGTGTATGACTAGTGTAAATCCATGATGGGACACTACTTCTAGAAACGGGGGGAGATGTACAAAGGGAGGTTCAACCAAGGTGGGCAAGAGGTAGAGAAGTCAATTCATGAATAATGCAAGTCCCGGAATTTTCTGAAGTTTTTGTTGACATTGGCAAGTAGCTCCTCCATCCTCGGTATTCGGTTCAGCTACCCATTCCCTAATGGTAGGGGCAGTGATAGACTTCCAATATCTAGGGATCAAGGCACAGCACGCTAGGACTGAAAATCGAAATGGGCCCTTATTTGTTTTTTTTACTAGACCCAGGTAATTTGGTTAAACTGAAATTTAGTTTTCCCAAATGGTTTAATCCTATTGCAGGACCACCATAGCTGGAGATGCAAGCTAATTAGCTCTTCACATCTCCAACATCGGTCTGGAATTTATGTTCTAATCTTGTGTAATGTGGCTGGGTTTCTGTACCACCTGGTCAGAATTTTAAAATTTCTCTCTTGTGAGGCTATGGTTAGTTTGAAGACAGAGAGGCTTTATCCCAATCCTCTAAGGCAGTGGTCTCCAAACTGGTGGGCCCTTTATCCGGCCCTTGGGCACTATTCCTTCTACTGACACCAACGGTGGGGCATTATTCCTAATCAGTAGGCCAGTACAGAAAGAGATATTCTATTTTCTAATTACAGCATCCCAAATGTGTAGGCGTGAGCTTTACCTTTTAACTAAAATGTAGCACAGTCAAGCTGAGAAGCACCTTTTTTTACAGAGTGGAAAAAGACTGGGGACCCAGATCGGTAGAGTTTGAAAAATATGAAGTACCAATGGGTGTATGTTCATCTTAAAGATTCCCTGCAAATTTTGTACGTTTGCCCACTTGAAAAGAAATGAAGGGTCTATTTTTATCATGGATGTATTTTAAATGATGGAGACAGAGTATCAGAATATCAACCAAAAATCCAAAAAGAACACATGATACAAATGTTATAAATAATTTGAGTTGCAGTTCAGTGAGTAAAATAAGCATTTAATCCCATACCAACCAATAATTCTGGCTTCCACAGACTGGCTAAAGTATGTGGTACACAGATTAGTCCTGTCAATTTTAAGAAGGTGCTCCTAATGACAACTTATGTGTATAAAAGACACCTGTCCACAATCTTCTTTTCTTTTTTTTTTTTACATCCAAACCTTTACATCATGGGCAAGGCCAAATTGCTGTCAAAAGACAGAGAAAGGGAGTTACCGTTTTAAGGTAGAAGACAAATAATGAACCACTTTACCGGATCTGAAGCCACAGGTGCTGGCAATGCATGTCACAATGCAAATGAAGGGAAAAGTCTGTACAGCCGCACTCCAAAAATGTTACTTTTATTGTAAAAACAGGATCACAGGATACAAGGTGACGCGTTTCACACTATAACTTGGTGCTTAATGATTATTACTATGATTAAGCTCTGTTATAGTGTGAAACGCATCAGATGGATTCCGTTTGCTGTGGCATGTATTTTGTGATCCTGTTTTTACAATAAAAGCAAAGTTTTTTTTGGAGTGCGGCTGTCCAGACTTTTCCCTTCATTTGCATTGCCGTCAAAGGACAACAGGGACAAGATTGTAGACCTGCAGAAAGCTGTAATTGGCTGCAAGACTATCGGCAAGAAGTTTTGTGAGAGAGAGACAACTGTTGGAGCGATTATTCGCAAATGTAAAGGCCCATACACACGATCGGATATTCCGACAATTGTGTGATGGATGCGTTTTGTCGGATAATCCGACCGTCTGTATGCTTCTTCGGACAATTGTCGGAATTTCCGACAACAAATGGTGGATGGTCATGCGCTCAAATTGTCTGACAACAAATGTGTTCCGTCTTATCCGATCGCGTGTACCCAATCTGTCGGACTAAAATCCAAAGTAGAAACACGCATGCTACGAACCAATGCTAACCATAAGACAACATTAGCAGAAGTTGCCCAAAGGGTGGCACTAAAGAGCAGAAAATCCACGTAGTTTTGTGAATGTTGGCTGAAAAAGTTCTGCCGTCTGTATGCAGAACAAGTTCACGGCCAACGCCCTTCGGACAAAAATCCACGGATTTGTCCGATGGAAATACGATCGTGTGTATGAGGCTTTAGAAATACAAAATAACCATCGGCCTCGGTCTGTAGCTCCATGCAAGACTTTTTTTTCGTGGGGTAAGGATGGTCATGATAAAAGTGAGAGATCAGCCCAGAACTACACGGGAAGAGCTTGTAAATGATCTCAAGGCAGTTGGGGGTAACAGTCACCACACCATTGGTAGCGTAATATACCGTCGTGGATTGAATCTTGCAGCGCTCGCAAGGTCCCCCTCCTCAAGAAGGCACATGTACAGGCTCCTCTGAAGTTTGCCAATGAACTTGAACTAAATGATTTAGAGAAGGATTGGGAGAAAGCACTGTGGTCAGATGAGACCTAAATTTAGCCATTTGTCATTGACTCGACTCGCCGTGTTTGGAGGAAGGAAAAAGCTGACCCTAAGAAAACCATTCCTACAGTCAGCCACGGAGGTGGAAACTTTTATGCTTTTGGGGCTGTTCTCTGCTAAAGGTACAGGCCGACTCTGCTGGATTGATGGGGCCATGTGTTGTAAAATCTTCCCTCAGCCAGAACACTGAAGATGGGTCTTCAAGCATGACAGTGACCCAAAACCTACCACCAAGGCAATAAAGAAGTGGCTCAAGAAGAAGCACATTAAGGTCATGGAGTGGCCTAGCCAGTCTTCAGACCTTAATCCTACAGAAAATTTATGGAGGGAGCTGAAGCTTTGCGTTGCCAATCGACAGCCAAGAAACCTTAAGGATTGAGAGAAGATCTGTAAAGAGTGGCCCAAAATCCCTCTTGAGATGTGTGCAAACCTGGTAACCAACTACAAGAAATGTCTTACCTCTGTGCTTGCCAAAGGGTTTCTCCACCAAGTACCAAGGCATGTTTTGCTTGGGGATCAAATACTTATTTTATTCGCTGAACTGCAACTCAATTTAATACAGTTTGTGTTGGATTTTTTTCTTGTTGATTTTCTGTCTCCTATCATTTTAACATACACCTATGATAAAAATTGTATAGACCCTTCATTTATTTGTAAGTGGACAAACTTCCAAAATCTACAGGGGATCAAAGATTTTCTCCAATGTACGTTCTGTTGATCTGTACTCCTAGGTATTTGATTAAGCATTGGGCCCAGCGGAAAAAAAGTCTCTTTGATCAACATCTGGGTGCTAAGGGACAGTGAGATGTTAAGGCGTTGAGATTAAGAGGCATTGATTTTAAAATTACTGAAGGAATCAAATTATTCCAATGCCTGTAAAATGGAAGGGAACACAATTTGGGGGTTGGGGACCGTAAAAGATCATCTGCAAACATACAAAGTTTTTATAGTGTTGGCACTTGATGTTGATGCCTCGTATCGAGTCTTTTGACCTTTTTAAAGTGGTCGCTAAGTGTGCCATAGCAATAATATATAAAAATGGTGAAAGGGGACAGGCTGACGCGTTTTGTTAGAGATCGTTAAGGGGGTGGATAGAAGGCCGTTCACTTTGATTCTAGCAGTAGGGCGTTTTGTATAAAGCCATGTTTTTCTGGAGAAAGACCAATTTGTTCTAAGGTTGCTCGAAGGAACACCCAATTAAGGCACTCTTTCTTGGCAGCTAAAGAAACAAGGCACGGGTTTATTTTCTTTTAGTGAGTAGATTAGGGCCAAAGATTTAATGGTGTTATCCTGTGCTTCACACATGGTTACAGTTTTTATTTGGTCCAAGTGAGTAATGGAAGGGATAAAGGGCTGCAGCCTATCCACTAGCAGTTTTGCATATATCTTAAGGTCAGCATTAATGAGGGAATTTAAGAGATGGCTGAAACATTGGGTAGGATCTTTTTGGCCTTTGGGTAATCGGGTGATGTGTGCTTCCTGGGATTGGTGTGTAAAAGGGACATTATTCGTATATGGCAATGAAGGAGGAGTTCAAGATGGGTGCCAAGGATTCTTTAAATTGTTTGTAGAAGGCATTCGAGAAGCTGTCTGGGACAGCTTCTTGACGGTAGGGACTTTATTTCCTGGAGTTAGAGCTGCACGATTCTCACCAAAATGAGAATCACAATTTTTTTATTTTTTTTTTGCTTTGAATAGAGATCATGATTCTCTCGATTCTTGGGGAGTAACATCATCTTTCACATTTATACAAAAAAATTGTGCTAACTTTACTGTTTAGTTTTTTTTTTATTGCGTTTGAAAGTCTCCTGCGCAAATACAGTGTGACATAAAATACTGCAACAACCACCATTTTATTCTTTAGGGTCTCTGCTAAAAATAAATATTTATGTTTGGGGGTTCTAAGTAAATTTTTAGCAAAAATACTGTTTTTGAAGAGGAACTGCAGTCTGCTCACGTAGTGAATATGTGTACTGAAGCGCTAAAATGGTGCACAGTGATGTGTAAAATATAATTAGCGAACCAATCAACACGGATCCCTAAATGATAATTGCTGCAATCATTCAAATGATAATCTGATACCAAAAATAATAATTATATATATATTGTGAGGGGGTTAGCTCGGCAGCGGGTGTGTGTGACCCCCGAGATGGGCTCCCCACACAAAAACAGGCCCAGCAAACGGAGGTTGTGGTTTTCAAAATCAAAAAGGTGCGGTTTATTTTCTATTTACAGTGACAAAACACAGCAAAGCAAAAGAAACATAAACAAAATAAATCCTGGTCAACTTGACCTCTGACTAAACATACAGGTTTCCTAACTAACAACTGGGATCAGCCTAGTGCTGTCCTAGTCCCTAAGTCCCTGGTTTTAAATGTCCAAGCAAATAGCCACACAGGCTTTGTCTCACCGCACAGGGGTTCACTCTCCCTAGACAGTCCACACAGGTCTGGGTCCAGGCATGAGCTAACATCTAATGAAGCTGGGAGTTCTTATAGAGGCCTAAATGAGCTGACAAGCTTCAGCTGGTCTCATCAACTCCCTGTCTGCACGACGCCCCACACTCTCCCTAGAGGTATGAGTCATCCATGAGCCCATTAGCCTCAGCTGGGCTTATACAACTCTCCACCTAGTTGTATAAGTCGGCGTAAAGCCTGAATCTGGGCAAAATATATCTACCCCCCTGGATGCAACCAGGTGACTTTACCTTCCTGCTGTCACAATATATATATATATATATTAGGGCTGTTACTGATTAAAATTTTCGTGTTCGATTAATCGTTTTTTTTTTTTTATCGATTAATCGACTAATTTAGATTAATTATAACGCACATAGATATCCAACTACTTTTAGCTGATCTCCTTGCAAGGTGGATTCCCAGTGCAGCTACCAACCACTGGAAAAATCGATAGCAGGATACAAAAAACACACAAAGGCAGCGCTCGATGGGAATAGCATTAAAACTTTTATAGTCTTCAAGTAGGTAACAAAATAAATATTGCACTGGAGATAAAATCTATGGTAGCAAAAGCAGTCATAAAAACATGTATCTAAGTATGATACTGGTATAAAAATGTGTACAACGATACCACTGCTGAATCCAGATGAGAAGGGGCTAACATCAGTCCGTTGGCATGTAGATGTCCCGTGAAGGGAACTATCACAACTCCCAGTGGATGGCTGTAGAATCCCAGGTTGATAGAGGGAAGTGTAACAGCCCTTGCGTGTGGCAGATAGTAAGGTCCTGCCGGCATGCAGATATGAAGGCACAGCAAAGGAGCCATTCAGATGGACACGGCAAGCCCAAAAAATTTTGATCGAATTTTGATCGATCAAAGCAATTAATTGATTAATCGAGGAATTAATAGTTAATTTCCACAGCCCTAATAAATATATATATAATAATGCGCTATAAATCAACCCTGTGAAGACTACACTCACGTAATTTGTAATAAAAACATCTTTGCCATTCTAAAGCTTCTCTCCACCCACTTTGCATGTTATATATATTGTTAGTCTATACTTGCCAAATATGCTGCAGAAATCTCCCTCCACGGAGTCTGGCTGCAACCATTTTAACTGTGGGCAGCTGAAGCTGCTGCCTGTTCAATTCCTGGATTTACACAGATGCACAGACACACCTCCAGCTCTGCTGCTATCATTGGCCCTCTTATGACTCAACCCCCCTCCCTCCCTTCCTGGAAAACCCCTTACGAGAGAGAGAGAGAGGGCTGTGAATGATGTCATGAACATAGGCTTTTTACCAGACAAAGAGGAAGTGGGCTGTATAAGATATTTACTGGCAGAAAAAAGTTTTATTATCCAAAGTTAAAACAACAAGGGCAGAAGATTTAATAGATGGAAAGATAAAAAATTGACCGAAGTTCCGCTTTTGGATCCTGAGGGGGATAAAATCGTGATTTTTGATTCTTTAACGATTAATTGAGTAGCTCTACCTGGAGTATATATTCTTTAATAAATGGGTCTGTTAGGGTATCTACCATTGACTGGTTGATCCTTGGTAGTGCCATGCGTGTAACATAGTTGAGTAGATTGGCAAGACCCTGTGTTTTGGAGGGAAAGGTGGTGAGGTTGGAGATATTGTATAGATCAGTGTAATAGGTTTAAAATGCTGAGGCTATCGCTTCGGACAATTCTAGTATGCACTGTTTAGAACAGCGGAGTTTGGGAACATAGGTCCTCCCAAACGTTGTCTCGTATCGATCCGTCTAAAGGTATACTGTCTTTGTTCTTGCGTTTGTACATAGTTTGGCGAATACTATCTTGGTGGTGTAAGTATTTTTTACGCTTCTGTTTCAAAATCTGAAATGACCCTGCCTAAATGTTTTTATGCTGAAGCTCTAGAATGTGAATCTCTCCCTTCAGAGTCTGGTAATATCCTCTGACCGTTCCTTTTTCAGGTGCATTCCTTGAGCTGTGAGGGTCCTCTAATTACACATTTTAGGGCCTCTCATTTTATCATGGATGCAGTTGTGTCAGACTGGAATTGAGAAACCATTCATAATACAGCTGTTATAGTTGGTACATCTTTGAGCAGACCCTCATTGCTTCTTGGAGGCTCAAACGGTTTATTATGTTGTGGGAGTTGTATGGTGAAAAATTGGAAAGCGATCCAACCAGCATTGGGATCCAATGGAAGCCTGGGGTGCCTGCTCAATAAGCATTGGCAGACTTAAAGTAGGTCAATTCTGCTATAAGTAGATTGTGTTAAGGAATGGCAGGTATAGTCTTTAAAAGTTTCAAAGAGTGTAGCACACGCCACACCAAGTTGGTGTTCATGGAGTCTACGTTTTAGGCTGTGTAGTTGGGGGGGGGGGGGGGAAGAGACGAAGCGTGTGGGTAGTGTGTAGGAATGGCTTAAGAATTAAATTTGGGTCTCGCCCCCTCCCCTCCCTGATTGGGAGCGTAGGCATTAACACAGGTAAGTGGTTTGTTATACATTTTACATTGGAGAATTATTTAACTTCCCCCTGGATCACGAAGTTCATGGATGTTCAAAGCTGGGAGTGAGAAGTTGTTTTTACTGACATATTTATTGTAAAGATTGTGTTCTAATAATCCACTTAGTGGGACATACCAGTCCACATGTAATGTTCTTATCTGTTACAGTTCTGTACAGATGTAGTTCAGAACTAAATTCAATTGTACTTTAAAGGAAATCTGTAATGAGGTATAAAAGGGCTGCCATTGTTGCAACAGGTTATGGGTTATGCAACAGAATTTGGCACTGATTTAATATTTTCATGCGTTTGATCAGTAATATGTTTGGATTATTTTATTGTTCAGCTTCCTTTCCATATCATAAACACTGTATATGAGATCAGGGTGATCTATTGACATGCTAGAAAATAAATTGCCTGTTCATGGTCTTGGAGTTAGACTAAAACACTTTTGTTTAAGCTGTGATACTCCTAAAAAGACTAGTTACCGTATATTGTTTTATATTGTTTAGGTCTTAGCTGGTGTGTTGATCACTGTGTAGAAGGATGTTTTAATTAAGGGTATTGCTGTGGGTTTTAAACTATGCTTAGCATGTAAACTGGGCAGTTGTTGAAAGCAATGCAATGGGGGAGGCAATGTTCTGGTCATGCATTTCCTCTACACCCACATTCCATTCTAATATTTGTAGGTGTGGGTGCTCTTTCTCTTTCTCAACTATTTTAGAATTGAGCTGACATTACGGAGTTCATTTTTTAATGGTGTAAAATCCAGGGCTATCCTTTTTTCACTGCTCATATGCATTGCTCATCAGAAAATAAGAGCTGAGTCGTAAAAGCAAACTTCTGCATGTATCTGCAGATCTCACAAGATTCTTTCTGGATCTGGTAGTACAGCCTCCCCAGAAGGCTACAGGAAATCACTGACTATATTTTACCAGTGTGCAAAAGTGATATTTATCAATGCGCAACCTATTAAATGAGCCAACACAGTGCTAAACCATATAAATGAAGATATGTATGAGAAAAAACTTATACAAAAAGGGACAATAAAAATTGTCCTATTGGTGTACCATAATGAATGCAAGGTGGAAAAAAGTGTGCATGAAACAAATACAAAGAGTATATATAAAATATAAAAAGTAAATATATAATCCCCTAAAAGTGATTTGATTATTGCAAAAACAGTTCAGATGTTGAAAGTTCATGGAAAAACAAAATTGATCACTTCTGATGGTTTTTCAACAAACACACGCTTTATCTTTCTTGATAATGAGACAGGTGACTTTTCCAACTTGCTCAGGTAGAAAATAAAGGTAATGGAGGCTTACCAACTCTGGTGGATCTCTATGACGGAGATCTTAAGGGGCTGTGAAGGTTTTGCTCTGAAGGTTTTGGAGGATCGGGACATCGGGTAGTCGGTGGCGCTAGCTGACGGCTTATCGGTGGACACCTGTATCCATGAATGAGCCCCTTAAGATCTCCGTCATAGAGATCCACCAGAGTTGGTAAGCCTCCATTACCTTTATTTTCTACCTGAGCAAGTTGGAAAAGTCACCTGTCTCATTATCAAGAAAGATAAAGCGTGTGTTTGTTGAAAAACCATCAGAAGTGATCAATTTTGTTTTTCCATGAACTATCAACATCTGAACTGTTTTTGCAATAATCAAATCACTTTTAGGGGATTATATATTTACTTTTTATATTTTATATATACTCTTTGTATTTGTTTCATGCACACTTTTTTCCTTTTTTTCACCTTGCATTCATTATGGTACACCAATAGGACAATTTTTATTGTCCCTTTTTGTATGAGTTTTTTCTCATACATATCTTCTTTTATATGGTTTAGCACTGTGTTGGCTCATTTAATAGGTTGCGCATTGATAAATATCACTTTTGCACATACGTTTTACAGCTGATATTCCAGCTGTTTTTTTGTTTGCAGCACCTGTCATTATTTTTATTCAATATTTATTTTAGTTTGTCAATAATTCCAATTGGATAGGTTAGCGCGGATTAATCACCCCTTTTTTACCGTATATACTTGAGTATAAGCCGAGTTTTTAAGCACAATTTTTTTGTGCTGAAAGTGCCCCCCTCGGCTTATACTCGAGTCACCTTTTTGCGCCTGATCTCCCGAACTTTGGGGAGCCGGTACCGGCCGGCCATAGGTCCCCTGGACCCCAAACCTGGCACACATATAGCCCCACTCTTCCTCTATAAGTGTGCGAAGTTTCTTGTCCGGAGGACCTACGGTCGGGGAGCACCGATTTTTCAAAACCGGGCACCCCTTCCATAGACTCCCATGTTAAACGGTAATTTCTCTGGTGAATTTGGGGACCCGGTATCGGCCGGTCGTAGGTCCTCTGGACCCCAAACTTGGCACACATGTAGTCCTACTCTTTCTCTACAGGTTTGCAAAGTTTCTTGTCGGGGGGACCTACGGCCGAGAAGCACCGATTTTTCAAAGCCAGGCACCCCTTCCATTGACTCCCATGTTAAACGTCAGTCTAGTCATGGGCACAGTGAGGCATGGACACAGTGAGGCAAAGTGAGGCACACCCTAGGCTTATACTCGAGTCAATAAGTTTTCCCAGTTTTGTGGTAAAATTAGGTGCCTCGGCTTATATTCGGGTCGGCTTATACTCGAGTATATACGGTATATTTTACCAGTGCCTTGACTGAAGAGTATGCAGAGGGGTAGGGTAAAGATTAGGGTATAACAAAATTTGAAAGCCGATTTTTACCTTCAGTCCAGTTTTTTTTTTTTTTTTACCGTAATGCATTCTTGGTATTAAGGTAGAAAACTCCCCATGCTTGTAGAGGCCATAGGCTCCTGCTGCTTTTGAGTCAAACTCCTTTTGAGGGGTGAGATGGTGCGGGACTTACTGACGCTGTGTGTGTGTGTGTGTGTGTGTGTGTGTGTGTGTGTGTGTGTGTCTATAGAAGCACACAGACTGGATCCAGGGGGGGTGCTTGCAGGAAAGAAGGGTAGAGTGTTGGTTGGGGATTCCAGAAGAGGAGGTAAGGAACCACTCTGCGGTAAGGGACCATTGCACAGAGCATGCAAGTATAGCTCCTTTTTATTTATTTTTTTATTAATAAAGAAATTGTTTGGCCTTCTACAATCACTTGGAGTACGGGAGATAAGTTAACTCGCCACTATGAAATTTGCAGTTCATTGTTCCATGTCTGCTATGGGAAAAAAATAATAAAATAAAAAATAAGCTTCTGGTTTAAAGCCATTGGGTTAAACAATGTACGTGTTTTTTTTTTTTTTAAACAAGTGGTTGTAAACCTGAGGCCTCGTACACACGGCCGAGATTCTCGTCGAAAAAAACATGTCGTTTTTTTCGACGAGATTCTTGGACAAGAAAATTGTCCCGGCCGAGTGTACACATGCTCGATTCAAAGAACCCGCGGTTCTTTGAATGGAGCGTACGCGGTGACGTCATCGACTACGATGAGCATGCGCTCGTCACATTCGATGCCGTCGCTGCCATCTTGGTATACCCTATCTATGCCTAGGAAGCTACCGCGCATGCGTCGAATTCATTTCAAACATGCGCGGGCTTCCCGGCGGACAGGTAAGTGTACACACACTCACTTTTCTCGTCGAGAAACAGGCTGACGAGAATCTCGACGAGAAAATAGAGAGCAGGTTCTCTATTTTCTCGTCGAGGTTACTTGTCGGTTTTCTCGACGAGAAACCATACACACGAACAAATTTCTCGGCAAGACATCTCTGCCAGCAAGTTTCTTGCTGGTTCTTGCCGAGAAACTCGGTCGTGTGTACGAGGCCTGAGTCATGGAATTTGAGCAAAGCACATATATCTGCAGTGTTTACTTATCTCTCTCCAATGCTCTAAGTGTTGTTGTTTTTCTCTGGTGCTTTGTTCCTCTGTTATCAGCATCAGAGTCACTTCTGAGAAGTTTTCTTGACACATGAGATAAATTTGTGTCGGGAGGGAAGAAAAGCTCAGAACAGAGCTTGTCTATTCACAACACGGTTCTTCTGCTGTGTGGAGAGCGGTGTGTTTCTTTCCTCTAATCAATTCTCACACAGGCTAACTGCAGTCCCCCCCCCCTCTTCTTTGTGCTTCTGACAGATGAAGAAGAGATTTTTAGCACAATCTGCACCTTTGAAAGGGAGTAGAGAGACTGCAAATAAACAAGTAATACCTATGTAGAAGGATTTGTTTCATCTTTGTCTATCACCTGAGGCTGTTCACTTCACTGGGTAAATGTGAAGGTTTACAACCACTTTAAAGATCAGGTGATTTTCCGTCCGTACCTCCCTTGTGTTGGAGATGCGGCAAGGCGGATGGAAGCTACCTACACATTTGTAATATAAAAATACAAAAACGCTCCCTGCTGTGCTTTTTTTTTTTTTCTGGAAAACCACTACCACTCCACCCTTGGCCTTATGGGTCTCCATGGTCAACGACATCATGCGTATGAAGGAGATGACAGCCCTAAACAATGACACCTTTGACAAATTTAAGATCCTTTGGCTCCTATGGATCAATTACTCTACCTCAGATTCCCTAAAAGCGAGGCTGGCACCCCATGATCCACCCGGACACACCACCTGATTACACCATACAGGTTTCACACCGAGGTCTGCCCAGCACCCCCTTAACCCTCTTCTCCCCTGCAGCTAGTCTGCACCCTCCTCCCCTTCCTTACCTTCCTCCTCCTCCTCCCATACTTTCCCTTTCCGCTCTTTCTCTCTCCTTTTCCCTCTGTCTACTCTTCCTCACTCCACACCCAGATGTATTTCTCCCCTGTTTTTTTCTTAAGCTTTGCGATACATATAGACTCTCATTGCCTGGTCCTGAGAGATGATTATATGCACTTCCATTGCAGATGTCTCCTGAAATATGCTGGATATGTGATTTACGTTGTATCGCTTTGTGTATGAGCATCTACTCATTACTCATGTCGTGTTGTTTTATTCTGTTAAACATACTAATCGAAACATATTTGACTCTAACGATCAGGTGATGAGTGAACAGGCAGAAATCGATTCACAGGTTTATACCAGTACGAGGGCTCATTCACACCAGGAGGTGCGTCATCGTTCCTGCACGTTTTTTTTAATTTTATTTAAACAAGCTGATCTGTGCTTGAAACGCGCAAAAAATGTGCCGGTATAATTTTTTAAATCGTGCCAAAATGCATGGTAGTGCTGTGTTATACATTTTATCATTTGCTGAATGCATGAGGTGCCGTTAGGAATTAATGGCACCCGCATATGTCTGCAGAATGCATCCTATTCCTGTGTGGTTTGGGAAAACGCGTGAATATGTACACGTTGCACAGTGCACCTGTTGTAAACAAGCCCTAAAATGTAGTTTCCGAGACCGAGTTCAGTGGTCTTTAGATTGTAAATCTTCTTGCCCCAAATTCCCCCCTGCTAGAAAAAATCCCTGCTCTTGCCACATTTGGGCTGTGTTTTCCAGCTCCCCTCCCCATCTCCCCTCCCTCTTGACTGTATACAGGAGATGACATGGGAACACTGTCAGATCAGGACTATGCAGGGTACTGATTATTGCTTCCTACTTATAATTAATGCTGCTGGGGAGGAGAGAAGAGTTTAATCCCTATACAGTCTGATCTGAGTGTTCTGTCTTAACTCCTATATGCAGACAGGAGGGAGAGAGCAGAGCCCGCACCTTCTCCTGGCTCTATCTATCGATCATCCTGTTGGAAAACCAAAAAGCTGTGCCAGCCATGTGTCCAGCTGCATGCAACCTTTGCAACTGATTACATCATTGGTTGGTAGGACTTGAGCAAGCAGCCGGCGCACAGCTTTCTTGGTTTCCGGCAGGAGTAAAGATAGCAGCAGAGAAGTGGAGAGAGCCGGAAGGAGGTACAGGCTGTGCGGTTTCCCTTCTGTATGCAAGCATTAAGACAGTCGCAGAACACGCTCGGATGGGGCTCTACAGGCAATAGGCAATTCTTTCTTCTTTTTTTTTTTGTCCTTTTGCCATGAGGAGGAGGACACACCAGTTTAGAAACTCTGCTTTACATAATCTTTTTGGGGGACAAGATGTGGGAATACCCCCCCTTCCTTGGAAGGTACCCCCCTCCACCAAATGTTGGTATGGTTTAGGATGTGGGGGCACATGCAAAATAACTCACAAATGCATCAGCAAGACGCTCGGCTGGTGGACAAACTGGCCAAATCCTGAATGCATTATTAGTCCATATTGCATGCATCCAATATGTTTATAAGAGAAGGTTGAAATGCAGTCACAGTAGAACAGAATGATCTTGCATCATTGTAGTGAGTAATTGCCTTTTTTTTTTTTTCTTATCTTGTTTGTGCAAAATGGGAGACTCAGTCAACTTCTTACTAGCTTAACCATTTATCATTAACTGACAATACAATATCAAAAATATCTGATTTGAAGCACAAATTGATGTTGGGCTAGACTACATACCTGTATAGTTTCGTGCCCGTAGTGTAGATCCTAGAGTGTGTGTGTGTGTGTATGTGTGTGTGTGTGTGTGTGTGTGTGTATATATATATATATATATATATATATATATATATATATATATATATATATATATATATATATATATATATATATATATATAATTTAGGGCTGTGGAAATTAACTATTAATTCCTCGATTAATCGATTCATTTCTTTGATCGATCAAATTTCTTTTGATCGGTACTCACCTCTCCGTCGACTTCCGTGTCTTCAGGGAGTTCCGTCGGAGATTCGTTGACGTTACGGACACCGGTTGGGCTTGGCGTGTCCATCTGAAGGGCTCCTTTGCCGTGCCTTCATATCTGCGTGCCGGCGGGACCCTACTATCTGCCACACGCAAGGGCTGTTGCACTTCCCTCTATCACTTCCCTCTTATCAACCTGGGATTCTACAGCCATCCCCTGGGAGTTGTGATAGTTCCCTTTACGGGACATCTACATGCCGACGGACTAATGTTAACCCCTCCTCATCTGGATTCAGCAGTGGTATCGTTGTACACATTTTTATACCAGTATCATACTTGGCTACAAGTTTTTATGACTGCTTTTGCTACCGTTTGGTATTACTCGCACCATTTTTACAGTTTATGTAGCTACATCAATTTTATCTCCAGTGCAATATTTATTTTGTTACCTACTTGAAGACTATAAAAGTTTTAATGCTTTTCCCATCGAGCGCTGCCTTTTGTGTGTTTTTTGTATCAAGCTATCCATTTTTCCAGTGGTTGGTAGCTGCACTGGGAATCGGCCTGCAAGGAGATCAGCTAAAAGTAGTTGGATCTGTATGTGCGTTTATAATCAAAATTAGTCGATTAATTGATTTAAAAAAAAATCGATTAATCGAACACGAAAATTTTAATCAGTGACAGCCCTAATATATATATATATATATATATAATGTGTGTATACCGTATATACTCGAGTATAAGCCGAGGTACCCAATTTTACCACTAAAAACTGGGAAAACGTATTGACTCGAGTATAAGCCTAGGGTGAGAATGCAGCAGCTACTGTAAGCGGAACAGAGGCTCAACATTGCCCATTTGCACGCCTCACTGTGCGCCACTCACCTGGAGGATGCAGGAAGCGTCTGTAGGCCTGAGTGCAGAAGCCAGGAAAGGAGGGATGCAGCTCCATTCAGACCCCTGCCCGGTCGGAAGCCCGTGGAGCAGGATCTGCGTGTGGTGAGGGAGCCAGACACCAGGGAGGCCCGGGATACAGTGCTGGTGGAGAGGCCGGGAAGAGCAAGATGGCCGCCGGATCCGAAGCCACGGCCTATAGTAGTGGCTGCCTCCGTGCGTCGCACCGTTCAGGTACACTGACTCGAGTATAAGCCGAGGGGGGCATTTTCACCCTAAAAGGCCGAAAAACTTGGCTTATACTCTAGTATATACTGTGTGTGTGTGTGTGTGTGTGTGTAATTTTGCATTATTAAAACTATTTGTCGCTTTCACTTTTATGAAAGCATTTTGAGTAGTGTGATTAATACTGTTGACACTCTGTTTTAATCAGATATATAGCTCAACAGACTGGTACTGGGTCTAGTATAAGAAGTGGCCTCCAACTCATTTCCTGAGGAAGGGGAAAGTTTGCGTCTCCTCTAAATTGCAAATTTAACATAATAATGCCCATGACGATTAGTTTCAGGGTCCTGATGATTGACCTTCATATATTTGAAATAGCCTTCTAGTTCATAGCTACTAGAAAATGCACATTGTGCCTCATGAAATGTGGTTTTCATTATTTTTGTTGCAAAACAAATGTTATATGAGCTATAGTCTGTATGTTTTTAGTATGCAGTCTTCATTCACATTGCATTGTTACAATAATCTAAGTTGAGATCTGTTTACCTGTGCTGGCACACATTAAAGTGATTGTGAGGGGTCATTTATTTTTAAAAAACAAACATGTTATACCTGCATGCTTTGAGCAAAGAGATTGTTCTAATAAAAAGCCAATTTACTGGCCAGGTCACCAGGTGAGAATAAAAGGAAAGTCTAAAAAGGTAAACTAATGCAGCCATCACATCTAAGAATTGGTAAGCTGCAATATAATGTTTGTTTTAGCGTTTAATACTGCTTCAACATTTTTGCTCTTTTCTTTTTCCTTTTTCCTTCTTTATCGTACATCATGGGACACAGAGCCTTAAGTAATTACTTAATGGGTTATAGGCCACCTTCAGGTGATGGACACTGGTTAAACCCAATCCAGGAAGTTCACTCCCTATATAACACCTCCTCCTTCCAGGAGCACATCAGTTTTTTTCACCAGTGTCTAAGGTGTTGGTCACGAGTGAAGATGTGCTCTGACGAGCTCCACAGGAGGGATCCATGCTGGATTTAAATGGCCTCCATAAAGACCGAATCCATCCAAAGTGCCACTAAGGCCTAAAAGGATGGTATCTGGGGCCTCGTATCTGGGATAAGATTCCCCCGTTTCAAGTTAAGGCGCATTCTACCAGGTCGGTTAGTGCTTCTTGGGCAGTGCGTCATCAGGCCTCCATGGCTCAGATCTGTAAGGCCGCAACTTGGTCTTGAGTGCATACATTCACAACATTTTATCAGGCGCAGTGTGCTGCAAGCAGCAGTATAGATTCTCAAGTCTGGGTGTACCCTGCGGGTTGTTTCTCCCACCCCTCAAGTGGCATTGCTATGTTGCGTCCCATTAAGTAATTACTTAAGGCTCTGTGTCCCATGATGTACGATAAAGAAAATATGATTTTTATTACAGCTTACCTGTAAAATCCTTTTTCTTGGAGTACATCGTGGGGCACAGAGGTCCCTCCCCTCTTTTTGGGGATTTAAGTATATTGCTTTGCTTCAAAAACTGATATGCTCCTGGAAGGAGGAGGGGTTATATGGTTATATAGGGAGTGAACTTCCTGTATTGGGTTTAACCATCACCTGAAGGTGGCCTATAACCCATTTAAATAATTACTTAGGGCTCTGTGTCCCATGATGTACTCCAAGAAAAGGATTTTACAGGTAAGCTGTATTAAAAATCCTATTTTTTATAAAGTACATTTATTATTTACAAAGGTTTAGGTCATTTTTAGGCTTCCCTAACGCCATCCCCATGAGTCGGACCGCGGGTCCCGGGGCTTCTGCGTTCCAGCGGACGGAAGTGACGAGGGCTTCCGGTGGAACCGCGTCATCAAAGGACACCCTGAGACACGGTTCCAGTCTCTTAGGCGCAGCGGTGGATAGCCAGGCATTCCGGAGCGGTGAAAAGGCTCGGTGAGGCCGCGCAAGCACCAGGGACCATGGAGACACCTGTTCAGGCTGTAGACTCCGGTTCATCAGGCTCCGGCGCCTCCCAGGTAAGGTGGTGAGGGTGAACCATTCCTTACAATGGAGGGGTCAGGGTATTGGACACCTATCTACCCCTCCCTGGGTGGAGAACCTCTGGTGAGGGCTGGGCACTTCCTAGGCTGACTCAAACACATTAGTGGTGTGGGTCAGGGAGGCATACTGATGGAATTTTTTTTGTCCTTTTTCTTCTGTTTGACTTTCAGGTTAAAGCCCAGGACAAGACTCGTATGCAGCCACCTAGAAAAAAGTGTGCCGTTTGTGGGGCTAATTTAGGCTCTATTTGGGAGAAACCACTATGCCCCGATTGTGTCAGCAGCTTCGTCAAGGATGACTCTGTGGCAGAGTGTCACAAAATCCTGACTTCGGTTAAAGACGAGATTGCATCCACTTTTCAATCGTTCAAAGGAATGATGGACAGGATGCAGGGTCCCTCCTCTTCCCTGTCCAGAACAGCCAGTGCGCCCTCCCTGCCTGAGCCCAGTCAGGAGGAGGAGGTGGATAGGGAGAGGGTACCAAGATCGCTAGCCTCTTCTCAGGCGAATTCAGCTTCTGGCTCTGAGGGGGGAGTATGATTCCTCCAGGAGGTCCAGATACAAATTATCTCTGGATGATGTGGGGGATTTGTTGAAAGCAATTTATGACACGTTAGAAATCCGTGAGGAGCAGGTCCAACTCTCCAAGCACGACCTAATGTATCAGGGGTCTAGTGAACTGAAAGCCGGGGTGTTTCCCGTACATAAAACTCAGTCGATTTTGCTGGCGTGGGAACAGCCGGAAAAGAGGCCATTCTTTTCTGGTAGCCTCAAGCGGAGGTTCCCCTTTTGAAGCAGATGCTTCTCATCCTTGGAATAAGATTCCCAAATTGGATGCACTATTAGCCAAATTCTCTAAAAGGACAGATTTGGCCTTTGACGACCTGGGGTCACTCAAAGATCCCATGGATAAGAGGGGGGATGTGCTGCTAAAGAGGGCTTGGGATGCCTCATCAATAGGGTTGAAACCAGCCCTTACAGCCACTTGTGCTGGCTCACACAATTACAATCCCACATTTCTGCTGGTACATCTAGGCAGCAGTTTTTTAAATTCTTTCCCCTTCCTATTCAAAGCAGTGGGATTTCTGGCAGACGCCTCCGCAGAGTCAGTAAAGCTGGCAGCCAGGTCTACCACACTAGTTAATGCAGCTAGAAGGGCTGTATGGCTAAAAACCTGGACGGGCGATTCCGCCTCTAAGCTTAGGCTTTGTGGGTTACCCTTTTCGGGTGACCACTTGTTCGGACCAGGCCTACAGGAGGCACTGGAAAGAACTCAGGATAGGAAGAAGGTAGGTCTGGGAAAAAAAATCGATTTTTAATCTTGAATCGAGTTTTGAGTTCAAATCGATTCACATTTGAAGAATCGATTTTTTTATTTATTTTTTTTTGATTTTTTTTTCCTTCAGAGTTTCCGTAGCAGGGCTGCAGGGGGCGTGTCCGGAATGGCACTGGGTGGCGTTTCCCCAATACATCTACTCGCCGCAGCCGCCGCGAGTAGATGTAATGTAACACTAACCGTAAGCTGCCGTCTGCCTACCTGATCAGCGCGTCATGCAGACAGACAGCGGCCATTGCAGTGTTCAAAAGCCGCGCCTCCCGAGTCCTCGACGTCTGTGATAGGCGGAACACTCTATTTCACAGCAGGCAGTGTTCAGCCTATCACGGACATCCTTTCATCCTCGTCTGCGTTATGAGGATGAGCGGATGTCCGTGATGGGCGGAACACTGAATGCTGGGAAATTGAGTGTTACGCCTATCACAGACGAGGAGGAGGTGCGGCTTTTGAATACTGGAATGGCCGCCGGTGTAGCAGTAAAATCCGTATCCCATGAAAATCTGCATCAGGTACGGGCACAGTGAGGCATGGGGCACAGTGAGGCATGGGGCACAGTTCAATTCAACTAAGAGTAACCTCAGGATTTTTTGTTGTTTTATTAGCTAAATCCAAATACAGTATTAATAATTTGGATGTTTAACAATCTTTGTTGCACACTGACTTTGCAGTTAGAGAAAGGGTTTGCCTTTGCAATTTTGTTTGTTGATGCACTTCAATATAAAAAAAAAATTATCGAATCGTAAATCAAGTTTTTTATAAAAAAAAAAAATCGCAGATTTTTTTGGGGGAGAAAATCGCCCAGCTCTAGAAGATGGCCTTTCCTGAAAAGAAGAAGAAAAACGAGAACAATTGTTTGTTTTTTTCGTGGCCCCAGGCAACAGGGCCAACAGGAAAGGGATGGCCGTCCCAAGAAACATTGGACAGGCCGAAAGGGACGTGGAAGAGGAGGAATCTTATTTAATCCTCCTCAAACCACCCCTAAGCCCAGTGACTCCTGTGTCCCAGTGGGAGGGAGACTGGGGGAGTTCCTCCCACAATGGACCAATTCGACTCCAAGCCTGTTCATTCTGGACATCATAAGGAACGGTTACAGATTGGAGTTCGATTCGGTTCCCCCCTCAATGTTCCAGCTGCCCAGAGGCCAGGAAAAAGCAAAGGCTTTGTGTCTGTTATTAGGGGATCTAGTGGCTCAAAGAGTCCTTATTCAGGTGCCCCAGATGGTCAGGGGGTGTATTCTCGCATGTTTGTCGTGAAAAAACCTTCCGGGAAGTTCAGGTTAATCCTGAATCTCCATCCCCTGAACAAGTTTGTAAGGTACAAACGGTTCAGGATGGAGTCAATATTTTCCGTGACCAACCTCCTGTTCCCAGGCTGTTTCATGGCCACAGTAGATCTCAGGGATGCCTACTTGCATATCCCCATACATCAGGAATTTCAAAAATTCCTAAGGTTGCAGTACAGATAGATTCAGAAGTTCTGCACTACCTGTTCCGAGCACTCCCTTTCGGTCTGTCCTTGTCGCAGAGAATCTTTACGAAGGTACTGTCAGAGAACTCGCTTTGCCGGACGTGCTGTTCATCGCCTTGGGGTTTGCGCGCCAACGCGAGCTGCTGTTGTGCGTTCTCCTGTGCGCGCGGGTGCGTGTGTGCGCCGATGCGCTCCAAACGGCCTATTTAAATCCCTGAAACACTTCAGCCTCTGGCAGATTTCCTCAGTCGTCAGCACATAGGTTAAGACGAATGGTCCCTCAACAGGGATGTTTTCAAGGAGATTGTGCAGCAGTGAGGACAGCCGGAGGTGGACCTCTTCGCCTCAGAGGCCAACAAGAAGGTGCCACAGTTCTTTTCCATCCACCCGCTGGACCAGGCCACAGGGATAGTTGCCTTTGCCAATCCTTGGCAGTTCAACCTGTGTTATGCCTTCCCTCCAGTGAGGCTGATGGGACCTAATCATAATTGCACCATTCTGGCCAAAGAGGCCGTGGTTTGCCAACTTTAAGAGACTGGCCATTTGTCCTCCATTGACTCTTCCAGTCAGGGAAGACTTAATCTCCCATAGTCCTGTTCTCCACCCACAGATGGAGAACCTCAAATTAACGGCCTGGTATCTGAGGAACAACTGCTAAAAGCTCAGGGTTTTTCAGACAAACTGATTAATACTCTGCTGGAGTGCCATAAGTGGGTATCCAGGGCAATTTATGCCAAGGTATGGAAGAGATTTCTTTCCTGGCTAGGAGAGCAGGGGCTGGATCATCCTGGGATTCCAGCGATACTGGATTTCCTCGAGGCAGGTGTAGAAATGGGCCTTTCTATTAGTACCCTAAAGGTTCAGACCGCAGCCTTAAGTATTTTCCTCCAGACTTCACTACAGCAAAATCAATTTGTTAGAAATTTTTTCAATGCCCTAGGGAGATCTAGGCCGGTGAAGGTTATAGGCTGCCCCTCTTGGGATATGTCTTTGGTCCTCAGGGCTCTTACGGGTAGTCCTTTTGAAACCCTGGAGAAATCTTTACTGAAATGGATTGTACTCAAAACTGTTTTTTTGATAGCTCACCCTTCTGGCTGACGTGATCGCTATCTGCAGGCTCTGCCCATACGGGAGCCTTTTTTGTTAATTTTGGGAGACAGGCTCATACTTAAAGTGGAAGTAAACCATCCTATCATTTTCAGGCAAGGAAGCTGCCATCTTGGCCTCTGTTTAATCTTCAACTGCCATGATGCTGCACATGTGATCAGTTATGACACCAGCCATTGGATGGTTTGACAGTTTGGTTGAGAGCACAACCAATGGGACAGTTGGCATTTCCGGCATGCCGGGAATGTAACTGCTTTTTGAAACTGTTAAATCGATGGGTTTACTTCCGCTTTAAGACCGATCCTGGTTTCCTCCCTAAAGTAGCGTCTGTTTCATAGAACGCAGGACTTTGTCCTACCAACGTTTCGCCCCACCTCAGAGGAAGATGAGGAGGAATCTTTAAGTTTGTTAGATGTTAAGAGAAGTCTTTTGATTTATTTAGAAGCCACTAAGAGTTTCATAAACTCAGATTCACTTTTTGTTAATTTTGCGGGGGCCTGCAAAGGTTATAGAGCATCTAAATCGACCATTGCTAGATGGATAAGAATGGCGATTTTAGAGGCTGATCAGTTAGAAGGTAAACAAGCACCATTGGTTAAGGCACATTCTACCAGGGCAGTCTCGGTATCTTGGGCAGAGAGGGCCGGAGCCTCCCCGGAGGACATCTGCAAGGCAGCAACATGGTCATCATACTCTACTTTTGCAAGACATTACCGTCTGGATTTGTTGTCTGACGAGGAGCAGACATTTGGACGAAAGGTCCTCCAGGCAGTGGTCCTGCCCCGACAAAGTATGTTTTCTTGCTTATCATCTCAGAGGCTGTCCCGGAAGACGAAAGGAGAAAACCGGAGTTAGACTTACCGGTAACTCTTTTTCTAGGAGTCTTCCAGGACAGCCTGGTTTTCCCACCGGGGTTGTCTATTAACTAGGTGTTGGAGTTATGTACTGACGTTGTGTTAGTGTGTTATGTCTTTCAGAGCCTTCCGGTAGTTCTTTGGTAAACTGAAGAGGGAGGCCTGGAGGACCGCCTTTTAAAGCTAATTGGTGTGTGTTTCCTGTCCCGGAGGGAGGAGCCCTATGTCTCAGAGGCTGTCCTGGAAGACTCCTAGAAAAAGAGTTCCCGGTAAGTCTAACTCCTACATATTTTTGGTAAAAAAAACGAAGAATACGTATCGGCCTAAACTGAGGAAAAAAAATATTTTTTTTTTAAAATATTTTTTGAGGAAATTTATTATAGCAAAAAGTAAAAAATATTGCATTTTTTTCAAAATTGTCGCTCTATTTTTGTTTATAGCGCAAAAAATAAAAACCGCAGAGGTGATCAAATACCACCAAAAGAAAGCTCTATTTGTGGGGGAAAAAAGGACATCAATTTTGTTTGGGAGCCACATCGCACGACCGCACAATTGTCAGTTAAAGCGACGCAGTGCCGAAACACAAAAAGTGGCCTGGTCTTTAACCAGCCAAAATGGTCCGGGGCTTAAGTGGTTAAGCAATGCAGCACACCATAATGCATAGCGTGTGTATTTTGTACACTTTTGATATAAGTCTATGAACCGACGTGAACAGAGAGCAGAATGGGAAATGCAGCCAAGGTAAGGGATACTAAGCTAGCCAGCAGTTATGTTTTACTGTATCCCTTACGTAGGTGACAGCAAATGGCTTAATGGCAAAAGCAAAGCTATTCCAAGATTGTTGAAAGCTCCACTAATACTTTAAAACTGATTTCTGTACACCAGGGGTGCTCAACCTTTGACCCTCAGAGCCCTCTGATTTGGCCCTCGACCTCAAACTGGGAAGTGCACTATTATATCTTGCGGCTATATGAATGCAGGCGTTTTGGTGCACTTTCAGAAAGTGCACCACATCTGCAAGATATAATAAAAGGCTATGGCAAGTCGCAGGAGCAATGAGCTGCACCCATAGTGTGGGTAAACAGCAGAGCATCGGTATGAAAGCAGCCTTATGGGGGCTCAGGACTGTAAGGGCTAATTTTTTATATTTGTGGTTTGGTGGGCGGTAAAACCCCTTAGTTGAGATGTGTTTTTATCACACAACAACTGATGTAGCATCGAGTGTACAATGGCTCCCATGCTCCAGGGGCCCATGCAGCCTCCCTGTCGCTTTTTTTTTTTTTCTCCTGCAACCTCAAAGCTGGCTTCCCTTCCCTTCCCTTTCCTTTCCTATTTATTTTTCTTTCATTGGATAATTTTCCAGAATGGTTCACTGGTTCTTAAAAAGTAAATTCCTGCTGAAGTTTCTAGTTTTGTCTTTACCCCCAGTCATGTACACACTTCATAGGGCTGTTATAGGCGGGGCCAATTCATTTGCCGTATGTTTTGGATTATGAAAGGAAATTCAATCGGACCACCAAGAGAACATACAAACTCCATGCAGCTGGACTCTGCATATTAAGAATACTAACCACTAAACCACTGAGCTGTATTTTTTTAAAACTGGTTCCTTTTAAAGTAAAAGCAAGCATTTTCTTTTTTTTAAATGTCTGACACAAGTTAATAAAAACTCTTCTCCTTTTAGAATGTTTGGGATTCATATAATACAGCTTGATATATTTTTGTGTTTAAATGTTCTAGACCAAAGTTCATTTTCTGAGTTGTTGCTGACAGAAGTTATTGACTAGGCTAATTGGTACGTTTTGTGCTGCTATTTTAGTTTTATTGCCAGAGTAAGCAGGGAGGGGGAATTTGACAATACCTGGTGAAATTCCAAACATAGGGGTCAACGAAGACTTGTAAACTATTTATTTGTGGGAAGTTTACAACCTTTTTTTTTGCCACCGTCTGATGCTTACGCTACAAAATGTCACCACATTCTTCTTTGCTCCGATTTTAATCAGATTAGGAAAAGGCACTCGTAAATTGGGATAAACTTTTTTTTTCGTCCCCCCCCCCCCCCCCAGACTTTTTTTTGTTCTGTAAAGGCAAAAAGCAATTATGTAAAGTGCAGTACCTCCTTGCAGCCAGTCAGAATTTAAGTCGGCCATACATGAATCGAAATTCGGCCAGTTCAGCAGGGACTAGCCGAATTTCGATCCATGTATGGGCTAGCAGGTTTTTCACAAGTCAATCTATCGCTTTGACTTTTATGTACAACCAGCCTGTCGATTTTTCCCATGCGATTAGTACCGCCGGTTATAGCCGGCAACACTGGTAGTTGTCTTAGGCCAGTGGGGAAGGCAGCCCATCAGCAGAGTACAGTAGCACAGCGGCAGTGATTCCCCTATCTACATCAAATGTGTGGATGGGGCAATCTGCTCAATTTTGTTTCATTCAACGCACTGGCTACCCTTATTTTTAATTTAGTTCTATATATTTAAAGCGCACCAAATGAAGGATGCCACTTATCGCTTCTTGCGTTTTTCTGAATGAAAACCGCTTCTTTTGTGATCCAGGTGAGCCATGTAGGCCAGGAGCTTGCCAGCTCGTTCGCCGTGTTCAAATGTGCGTTGTTTGCTGAAAAAGATGCCCTGATTTGCCTTCTCAAAGTGTAGCTGGTCTTTGAGCCTGGTCTGCAGTCATACAAGGGAGGCGTTGGCAGCTGTCGGGTCATTTTAAAAGACCTGCTCTAGGGTGTTTAAGCGGTCCTCTGCCTGACAGAGCAGCTGTTTGGAGGTGGCCTTGTGTCTATTGAATCGCGTGGAGAGGATCATGCGGGCATGAATTTTAAAGGCTTCCCATCCGGGTCCGACCGGGGGCAGAGCCATCATTTGTGCGGAAATAATTATTCCCACTCAAGTTGGATGGTGTCCATATCTGTGAGGATGGTTGGCCAAAATGGATTCCGCCTCTAGATCCGAACCGCAGGGGGAGCCGGGAGCTGCAGTGTGATCCAGAATGGGCATTTCCATTTGGACACGCATACTGCAACATAGACAGGACCCATGCAGCTAAACAGGACATCTTCCAGTGATCCCCAATAAAAGGATAGACATTTGGACTGAATTTTCTTACAGGCCAGATCCTTGATGATATGCACTGTTAGAAGGAGACTGCAACTAAGTAGCAGGGAAATGATACACACCTAAACACTTTTGAAAATAGCCTATAAAAAGGCAGATCCTGGGTTCTTCGCTTCTTCTTGCTGGTTTGGTCCTCATGGAGAAATTATCCAGCATGTTTTTATATACTCTGGTTTAGCACATATGGTATTTCACGCAAGATGTCTACATGATACCCCCTGAGGAAGATCATCACATTATTAAAGATCGAAACGCGGCGGGGATCCATATACATGCCAACCCATAGTGGTGACCTGTATATGGTTATTGTGACACATGACTGTAATACCGTTATAATTTGTACACCAGAGCTCTTATTGTTATTCCCTTCTATGTAATTTGGATCCATTCCCCAATCCCTCTTTTTGACTTGTACTTTTCTAATGAATTTATAAATTCGATATCCATGTATGATAAAATTATCTAATACTTTTATCATGAGTTAATACATCATTCAAGCTGCGCACCAGCCACTGGGAGTTTCTTTCCTTTTTCTTTAAACGTACAATTTGGCTAGCAGCATAGTCCACGCTTACCTATAGGTAGAGGTCCAACAACCACTTTAAAGCAGGGCTTGACAAATTTGCTTTGAATCTAGGCGCCAGATAAAATTGGGAGCCCGTTTTTTTTTTAACCTACAAAGCTTACGGGTAGAACATGCAACATGTTACCGAAGGTGAACTTATTAATTATATATATTTTCTGAAAGAAGACACCCTAGATATAAAAAGTAGTGGTAGTTCCAATTTTTTAGGTCACACAATATTACCGCAAAGGTCTAGGAAACACACAATTTCAGTAAAAAAACACATTAAGGTTAACTTTAGGGGGCACAAAAACACAATAAAATATAAAAGCTGAGGTTACCCAAAATGTCAAACTTTAAAGAGGTGCTCCAGTCATTTTTGTGTTTTTATTAAAAGTCAGCAATTACAAAAAGTGTTGCTGCTGACTTTTAATAAACACACACTCACCTGCTGAATGGTCTGGCAGTCTTCTGGGACCTGTGACATGTCTCAGACTGCAGGGAGGGAGGGAGAGAGGAGAACTAGGCTGTCTGTGGAAATGGGAGCGGGTATCTGTCAAAACTAAAATGTGCTTGGATATCATTTTAACCACTTCTCCACCGGGCCTATTCTGGCACTTCTCTCCTTCATGTAAAAATCATAATTTTTTTTGCTAGAAAATGAATCGGAACCCCCCAAACATTTATATATTTTTTTTAGCAGACACCCATGGGAATAAAATGGCGGTCATTGCAACTTTTTATATTGCACGGTATTTGCGCAATCATTTTTCAAATGCCCTTTTTGGGGGGAAAAAAAACGGTTTCATGAATTAAAAAAAAAAAACAGTAACGTTAGCCCAATTTTTTTGTATAATGTGAAAGATGATGTTACGCCGAGTAAAAAGATACCTAACATGTCACGTTTTAAAATTGCGCAAACTCATGGAATGGCGCCAAACTTCGGTACTTAAAAATCTCCATAGGCGACGCTTTAATTTTTTTTACAGGTTACTATTTTCGAGTTAAAGAGGAGATCTAGTACGAAAATTGTTGCACACGCTCTAACGCACGCGGCGATACCTCACATGTGGGGTTTGAATGGCGTTTATATATGTGGGCGGGACTTACATGCGCGTTCGCTTTTGAGCGCGAGCTACTGGGGACAGGGACGTTTTAATATTTTTTTTATTATTATTTTTATTTTGACCCTTTTTTTTTTTTTTTACATATTTTTTTTTTTTTTATCACTTTTATTCCCATTACAAGGAATGTAAACATCCCTTGTAATAGGAATCATTGTGACCGGTCCTCTTTATGGAGAGATGTGGGGTCAATAAGACCCCACATCTCTCCTACAGGCTTGAAAGCATGAGATCGTGAAAAAAATTCACTGATCTCATGCCGACAGCCGCGATTGCGGCTTTGTTTACTTCCGGGTACCCGGGCGTGACGTCACAACGTCGCGCCCAGGCCTCTGACGATCATAGAGATGACTGGAAATCTCTATAGTCGTCCGCTGGCGCCGGCCGATTAGTTCTCTGAGCCCCCGATGGCACGGGGGAGCCCAGAGAAGCACCGGTTGTCGGCGGGAGGGGGGGTGGGGGAACGTCCCCTTCCGCCGCCTATAAGAACGATCAAGCGGCGGAACTTCCGAGTCGAGGATGTCCTCAGTGGAGAAGTGGTTAATGGGGTTGTAAAGGTTTGTTTTTTATTTTCTAATGCACTAGCTTTAAAGGAACCTATTTAGAATATAAAAACTAACCTTTACAACCCCTTTAACTTTTTACAATTGGAAGATATTTTTTATTTTTTCATCACATAGGGGACTTTTTGTCTTGTCTTGTTTTTTTATTTTTTGTTAATCGGTTCTCTTTATTGAGACTTGGCCTATGCTCCACTGAATGTAATGCAGTGTGCATTGCAATACATTACGTTCTTTCCTGACCTTGATGGACGGGGAGACTGTCAACAGGGACCCGGAAGTGACGTCATAAATATCACTTCCTGCTCGGCAACAAAAAGGGGTGGAGGGCGGATATGTATCCGCTCTCCTTCCTCCACCCTTCCCGATGGCATCTGCTATGCCAGTCCTGATCATACAGATGTGCAAGCAGAGCCTAGGATAGTAGGAAGTAAACAAAGCCGCAATCGCGGCTGTCGGCATGAGATCAGTGAATTTTTTTCACGATCTCATGCTTTCACAGGGGGGAAACTGTGTGTGTCACATTCGGCAGCAGCCCAAGCGCCGGGAAACTATTTCTTGCTGCCATGGGGTCTTGGCGCCTGTGATTTGTTGAGCCCTGATTTAAAGTGTGTGAGTTGAATAACTAAAATCCCCTATAAGCTTTAACACGCTAATGTCCTTTCAATGCAGCTTTCATTGAATATCTTGTGATCTTATCCTTGAAGGTCCTTATTCAATGACTTTCTGCTTTAGAATGACAACACTCTGTCCTTGTCTCCTAATTGTGCTCCTGTTTACACAGTCTTCCCATGGAGACTACAAGTGGTTGATTCAACAAACATTATGCAGACGTGGTACACTGTTGTCACCCACTGGCAACCCATCCTGAAAAATACCATGCTGCCATCACTGGACTGCATTCTTGTAGTGTGTGTGTGTGTGTGTGTGTGTTTATTTATATTTATATATATATATTTTTTTTTTTTTTTTTTAT
The DNA here is from genome assembly GCA_029206835.1 of Rana muscosa. Lineage (NCBI taxonomy): Eukaryota > Metazoa > Chordata > Amphibia > Anura > Ranidae > Rana > Rana muscosa. Next base: position 740,647,605 of record CM055118.1, read on the forward strand.
TTGCGTATAAGCCGACCCGAATATAAAAAAAAAAAAACCTGGGAAAACGTATTGACTCGAGTATAAGCCTAGGATGGGAAATGCTCTACCGCTGTGTCGTGCAGTCCTAACTGCAGTCTGCGGTCATCCAGTGTAACAAAGCCCCGCATCCTTCTCGTTTGTGATAGACGGAACGCCGATTCAGTTTTCCAGCAGTGAGTCAGTGTTCTACCTATCACGGACGAGGAGGAGAATGGGGCTTTGTTACACTGGACGGCTGCCGACTGACTGCACTGACTGACTGTCAACAGCGGGAGACTCGAGTATCTGCCTGAAATGTGCTGAAAAACTCGGCTTATACTCGAGTATATAGTGTGTGTGTGTGTGTGTGTGTGTGTATGTATGTATATGTGTGTGTGTGTGTGTGTGTCACTAAACATCCTTATTCTCAAAAACAATTCTTATGCATTTACTACTTAATGGCCCTGTAAACTATTTTTCATGAAATCATTTTCTTACTGAGTTTTTCTGCCTTCCGTTTGTTTGAAATGAACAGTGTACAATAGTTGCTGTCATGTGCACTGCTCTATACACTTTATAAATTGTACAGTCCACAGTCCCATCACTAGAGTAAGACCCCATACACACCATATTAGATTTTCTGCAGATTTTTGTCTTCAGATTTACCAAAACCATGTAGTGCAAGGGCCTGCCTGATTGCATACAAATTGAAACTCTTAAGGTTTGACCTCATTATATGGATTTGGTAAATCTGAAGACAAAAATCTGCAGAAAATCTAATAGTGTGTATGGGGCTTAAGAAAGAGAAGGTGGCTGTGTCCCTACATAGATTGGGACCATGGAGAATAATAAATATAGTGACCCTTTAACAGGATGTTGGATTACAGCAGCAAATAGTGATTTGGATGAGGCTGGGAGCAACAGAAGGTAATTTCTGAGTTAAGAATACATACTACAATAGAAATGTTATTTTAAAACCAGTTTACCGTCACACCGCTGTAGCATGCTAAGGGGTCTATTTATGTTTTCACCCATAATTCAAACTTTCAACCTCAATTCATACGTTTTCCAATTGACTCTAATTTAAAAAATGCATGAAACCTAACGTCTATAAATGGAGCCCTAAACATCATTCAGTTCGTTTTTTTCATCGACTTTAATGTCTGCTTAGTAAAGTGCAGGCTAGTGTAGACTGACAGGTGTACGGTAACTAAAGGTAGAAAGTCCAAGTCTGGAATGTATACAGTGGTGCTTTTCATGTCGAAGTCTGTTCTGTCATAGCTGTGTTCATAACCCTGACTCTAGGGATCGGTGACCTGTGAACATTCATAGTGAACTCTGGGCCTTTCATGCAACATGTCTTGTAGCCTTTATGTTGGTTTGACTACCAGCCTTGGAAAACCATTTTTTATACTTTCAATGCACGTGTTGCACCTATGGATCAGGGTTTCCATAATTTTGTCATCACATATATATATATATATATATATATATATATATATATATATATATATATATATATATATATATATATATAAAATATATTTTGCCAGTCTTAAAATGATCAGTGAGTGCAAAAAACTGAAGTATGCTGTGGTTTTCTGGCAAACAGATTGCAGATAGAATGTAGAAAGTCTTTTGCTGTGTGTGTGTGTGTGTGTGTGTGTGTGTGTGTGTGTGTGTGTGTATATAAATTATACTGTTAAGCAGACAACCTAATGACAATATCCTATTTCTCCAAAAATAATTTATACTCATCCACTACTTAACGATCCAGTAATATATTTTTAATGAAATTATTGCTCTTTTTTTTCTGAGCCTCCCCTACCCTCCATTTATTTGGTATGGGCACTGTGGTCTTGTGCACTGCTCTATGGGCACTATAAATCCCATAGGCCATAATCCGGGTCCATCTAGGGAGCAAGAATGGAGAACAAGTATAGCCACCCTTTAACAGGAAGTCGGGTCACAGCAGCAACAAAATTTGGGGGAGGCTGGGAGCAATAGAAGTTTGAAGTGGTTCTGCAAACGGGTTTATTTATTTATTTTGTCAATTCTTTACTTATCAAAAAACAATAGCACAAAGAACATATCACGTATTTATATTCACATGTATAACAAAGGGGTACATAAAAAAGAAATAAAAGAATCTTGCAATACTGTAATAAAGTGTCGCCTAGTAAAAAGGAAGAAAACATAAGTACCCCAGAGAACTGTAGGGATCTCTGTACACAGAAAACCGATGTGAAAGAGAAGAAGCACATGATGAGGGGAATTAGACGAAAGATGGAAAGAGAGCGAAAAAAAAAGGGATGAGGTAAGTGGGAAGGCAATCATAAAAGTAAAAGGAGACTGAAAGGGCAGGGGAAACCTCTCTTCACTCCCCCAGTGCCTCCCACAGGCGCTAAGCTATAGGGCCAAAAGTTAGCATGCCAAAGAGACAAACTCCTTGTCTATGGCATTAAGGTAAAAACCTTCTTCAAGCAGCTCTACCCAGCCTCTCCTCCACCCCCCCCCCCTCTCTTAATACTTACCTGAGCTCAATCTCAATCCAGCGATGTGCACAACAGCAGAGGTGCTCTCCCTTTCTCCATTGGTTCAGACACAGCAGTGAGAGCCTTTGGCTCCTGCTGCTGTCAATCGCAGCCAGGGATGAGGGAGTGGGGGGCAAGGCCAAGCCGTGTCTGTCTTTATGGACATACACACAGCTGGCTCGGGAGCAAGTATATATTGGTAAGGTGATAGTATTGTTGGTGACTATATCAAAGTTGTGTGTGTTTTTTTTTTTTTTAAATGTGTGGTTGATAGGATTGTTTTTTATATGCTTTAAGTGCATGCTTTTTGGCCCTTTTCATATATACATCCTTTTATCCACATATCTGGCCTGTATTATGAGTAAAAATACATCCCAACAATGTCGACTTCTACTTAGTTTTGTTTCCTCTATCTTGTAATAAAACATAGTTATAGCCAAACAATGGAATTAAAAAAGAGACTGCTTTCCGTAGTTTTGTTTTTCTTTCAGCCAGATACATTTTGCTGATTTGTTATTGTACAGCACATACACACATCATTCAGATATAAAAGCATACTGATTTATTATTCTGTTTGTACTATGCATGATGGAAATAAACAAGGACTTGGGATTTCATAATGCTGATGTTCTGTTTATGAAGTGTTGATCGTTCTGGCGCCAGTGACGATGTGAATATTTAATGTGCATATATCTTAGTTTGATTTAAATAGGTTGTGCTGTTAAATTACTTTCCATTAATTTCATATGTACAGTGGATGCAGCAGATGCAAATGAGATTTCTTTCTCGTACATCACGGGACACAGAGCGACATAGTCATTACTAATGGGTTATATAGTTACCGTCAGGTGCTGGCACTGGCAACTTCCAAAACCGGAAGTACCCTCCCCTATATAAGCCCCTCCCATCCGGGAGCACCTCAGTTTTTTGCCAGTGTCTAAGGTGTTGGCCAAGAAGAAACATGTGTTTTTCACTGAGCTTGCGTACAGGTTCTTTTGGGCCTCAGTAAGCTATTCCGGATCCGACCAAAAAAGCTTCATAGCTAAACGGTCGGTACCCGGGCCTTGCAGAGAAGAGCAAGGTTCTGCCTGTAATGCTTCTCTTAGGAGAGCTGGACCCTGGGATCCAGAGCTCTGGTCATACCCACGACCAAGATGTTTTCTGTGCAGGGTGCTATACAGGTCCAGGGGAGTGGAATCCTTGGGAACCCGGTCCCTGAAGGTTTGATTACAATGCCTGCCGTGATAGGTGAAGTTTGGGCTTTTGTGGACCAAACAAAGTCCTGCGGCGGGGAACAGGTAAGTGGGGGCCCCCAGGAACTTGGTTCTATTGGGGGACCCCCAAGCCTAATTTGTCTTTCTGTCTGTTACCTAACGGTATTCCCGCTAATATCTGTGCATGCCTGTAACTACTAAAAAAAAAATGTAATAATTTTTAATGGTGGTCAAGAAAAAAAGAATGTTTTTTTATATATGTTTAGTATATTAAACTGCGGTACCTGTGTTTGTCCACTAGAGGCCGCTGTGGAATGTTTTTCTTGTCATATGGACTAGTTTCTTCTCAGAGAGCAAAGTCCAGGCAGCTGGTGAGTTCTCCTACAGGAAACTGTTTCCTCTGCCATGTTGCAGTGTTTGTCTATCCCCCGGCCTGCGGCAAAGGGGGCCCTGGCTCCTGTCCCTGGTTTCCATGTTTGAAAGTTAGCGCCGAGGCGCACATGGCCGCGCGCGTGCGCGTGCACGCGCCTCTATATATAGAGGTGGCCGGAAAAAGGGGCGGGGCCTGGGGGATGACGCTCTGTGCGCGCCGCAGCGCTTCTGCGCATGTGCGGGCGTCCCAGCAGGTTTTTAAAAAGCCACATTATTGCAGTAAGCTGGCTATGAAGTACAGAGACAGAGCTGGCAACATTTAAAGGCATACAGCAAGCGGTTGATACAGGCATCCCCTAGAAAGGCACATTAGTAGACACCAACTGTGATATAGCAGCAATTGTGCTAGACTATTCTCAGTAAAAGAGGTGTATTACGGCTGGAATACCTCAGCTTTAGGCTTAGGAATATGCCGTCCAGTAGCTCCGGAACTGAATCTTCCAGGAAGCGAAGGGGGTCTCATCGGGCTCTGAGGATCTTGGGCATACTCCTGCTGCACCAGTCTCCCCTGAAGTTCAGAGGTAAGTGACCGTAGAGACCCCGCAGGGGTACTTGGTACTGTGGCTGTCCTCAGTCACCTGCTCCTGTGTATGTAACAGAGGAGGTTTTTTCCTCAGCTCTGGGAGGATTAGAGAGAGATTGTCAAAATTTATCGCTGCCTCCCTGTCAGGGAAAGCACGCCCGATCTCCGTCTCCTCCTTCAGAGTGCCTGTTAGCAGAGCAACAGTCCCATACAGGGATCGACCTGCCTGAAGGGGATCAGGATAAGGTTGATTCTGTTATAGAGGAATCAACAGTGGGGGAACCCTTTCTCAGCATCTCAAGCTGAAAGATTATGGGTTCAGTCTCTGACTAACATGGTCCGATCAGCATTTAAAAATGCACCTTGCGGAACCATCAACCACTACTGTATCCTCGTTGGGGTCGCTAGAAGCCCCCAGACTGTTTGTTCTTTTCCACTTCACCCTTTACTGAAAGGGCTCATTTACCAGGATTGGGAACGTCCTGAGAAAATATTTATTCCCCCAAGAGATTTCCGGTGGTCTATCCCATGGAGGATAAGTTCATCAGAAAAAAAAAAAAAAAAAAAAAAATGGAAGGTCCCTACAGTGGACGCAGCCATCTCTTGTATGTATAAATCACTGACATGTCCAGTGGATAATGTCCAAATGTTCAAGAACCCAATAGATAAAAGATTGGAGTCCTTATGAAAATCTGCTTGGTGATACAACCAGCAGTAGCAGCTATTGGGGTCTGCTAAGCAGTGAAGGATCAGTTGAAACAGGTCTTGAGGGACTTGACAGATCAGCAGGCTTTGCCCTAGCTGATCTACCTAGAGCCTTAGGCTTTGCGGTTGACGCCATAGAGGATTCAGTCCATCAGGCCTCCCGCCTTACGCTGTCTATAGTACATATGCGTAGGCTCCTATGGCTCAAAAACTGGTCTGCTGAAGCTCCCTGTAAAGAATGGCTGGTTAGCGTCCCATTTCATGGTGAACGCTTATTCAGGGAAAACCTGGACAAATATCCAGAAAATTTCCAGCGGTAAAAATACGCTCTTGCCGGTTAAAAGCAGAGTTAGAGGTCCCTCTTTAAGAGGCCTGCTTCTCCAGTCCCTGGGGCATCGGCTGTGTAACAGTTCCGACGGCCTCCTCGGTCAAATCCCGGGGGTAAAAAACAGGGACAGTAGCAGGGTAATGAGAAACCCTGGGTTAGGGGAGGTACAAAACCTCCCCCAAAGTTAAATTCATGAAGCCCCCACTCAGTCGGGTGGGGGGAGGACTCCAGTTGTTCGCAAGAGACCTGGCGGGACACGATCAAGACAGATGGGTGCTCTCCGCAGTAGGTTTGGGATACAGTTTGGAGTTAAAAGACTCTCCTCCTTCCCATTTTTGAGGTCAAACGTGCCAAGGGATCCCCGGAAGAGAGAGTCCCTCCTGTTGGCACTAGAACAACTATTGCTCCAAGGAGTAATTATGGAGGTTCCCCTGGAAGAATGAGGGTTCGGGTTTTACTCAAACCTCTTTACAGTCCCGAAGCAAACGCGGACGGGAGGCCCATATTAATTCTAAAAGGGCTATACAAATTCCTGTATATCAGGACTTTCCGATGGAGTCGATCCGATCGGTGGCCACTGCCCTACAAGGGGAGGATTGGTTAGCCACGATCGACATCAAAGATGCTTATTTGCACATTCCCATCTTTCCAGTCCACCAAAAATGTCTACGCTTTGCAGTAGAAGGGCGCCATTTTCAGTTCAGAGCCTTACCCTTCGGTTTGGCCACAGCACCACGAGTGTTTACAAAAATTCTGGCCCTTTATTGGCCAATCTAAGAACACAAGGTGTAATGATAATGGCATATCTGGATGACTTGTTGCTGATAGACCACTCAGTGAAAAAACTAGACGTGGTCGTTCACAAGACGATCAAGTATCTGGAATCTCACGGTTGGATTATCAACCGAGACAAGTCAGCCCTAAAAACCAGTCAAAAGTCTGGAATACTTGGGGCTAAGGTTGGATTCAGGCCAGAGAAATATTCTTGCCTCGAGGAAAGGTGTTGTCTTTGAAAGATTTGATCCACTTAGTGGGTACAAAAAAGACAGCCGTCCATACGCCTGTATATGAGGCTGCTGGGAAAAATGGTGGCATCATTCGAAGCAGTACCCTACGGTCAATTCCATTCAAGGAATTTGCAAGGGGCCATACTGTCAGCCTGGAACAAAAAAAGTTCAGGCCCTAGACTTACAATGTCCTTGTCCCCTTCCGTTCGCAAGAGCCTCCGTTGGTGGTTGGTTCCCCAGAATCTGGAAAAAAGGAAATCCTTCAGTCCGATTTCTTGGAAGGTGGTCACTACAGATGCCAGCCTTATAGGCTGGGGAGCAGTACTGGAGCAATAGTCTCTACAGGGCAGATGGTCGGATGCAGAAAAGGCCCTGCCCATCAATCTCTTAGAGATACGAGCAGCCCGGTATGCCCTAGTAGCATGGACATCCAAACTCCAAGGGTCCCCTGTCAGAATGCAATCAGACAATGCCACAGCAGTGGCATATATCAATCATCAGGGGGGCACCAGGAGTCGTGCAGCCCAGAGGGAAGTAAATTACATCCTGAAATGGGCAGAAAAATATGTCCCAGCCATATCTGCGGTATTCATTCCAGGAGTGGAGAATTGGAAGGCGGACTTTCTAAGTCGCCAGCAATTAGGCCCAGAGGAAGGGTCCCTTCACCCCGAGGTTTTCTGGACAATATGTCAGCGGTGGGGAACATCGGATGTAGATCTTCTAGCATCCAGATTCAACGCAAAGGGGGACAGGTTTGTCTCTCGGACAAGGGATCCCCTAGCTTGCAGCTCGGATGCCCTAGTGTTCCCTTGGGATCAGTTCAAGCTGATATATGCATTCACACCGCCACAATGGTTACCTCGATTACTCCGCAGAATCAGGGTAGAAAAGAAACCGGTGATTCCGGTGGCTCCAGCGTGGCCCCGAAGAGCGTGGTACGCGGAGATTGTAAAATTTCAGTGGGGAGTCCTTGGACTCTCCCACGTCGTCCGGCTTTCGCAAGGACCGATATACCACCCTTCCTTACCAGCCCTAGGTTTGACGGCCTGGCTATTGAAGCCCACATTCTAAAAAAGAGAGGGCTCTCTAATGCTGTGGTATCTACCATGATCAATGCCAGGAAGCCGGTATCCAGGCAGATCTACTATAGAATCTGGAAGGCGTACATCGCGTGGTGTGAGGCCAAGAAATGGCATCCACATAAGTACGTAATAGGTAGGATTCTGGACTTCCTACAGTGGGCTGTAGATAGGAAGCTTGCCTTGAGTACTATCAAGGGTCAGATTTCGGCCTTGTCAATATTTTTTCAAAGGCCCTTGGCTTCGCATTCACTAGTCAAAGCCTTTATACAAGGAGTGATGCGTATTAGTCCTCCGGTTAATATTCCCATATGTCCATGGGATCTAAACTTGGTTCTGTCGGTTCTACAGAAACAACCATTTGAACCATTACAGCATATTTCCTTGGTGCTTCTCACCAGGAAATTGATTTTTCTAGTAGCCATTTGTTCGGCTAAAAGAGTATCGGAATTAGCAGCTATGTCCTGTAAGGAGCCATATCTGGTTATCCATAAGGACAGAGTGGTGTTACGTCCTCATCCAGCCTTTCTTCCTAAGGTGGTATCGAGTTTTCATTTGAACCAAGATGTGGTTCTTCCTTCTTTTTTCCCCAAGCCTACTTCGGTAGAGGAAAAGTTATTGCATTCTTTGGATGTAGTAAGAGCAGTTAAAGCTTATCTAAAAGCCACTGCTCAGATTCGCAGAACGGATACTTTGTTTATTCTGCCGGAAGGCCCCAGAAAGGGTCAGGCAGCGTCAAAATCTACTTTAGCCAAGTGGATTCGACAGGTCATAATACAAGCCTATAGCTTGAGAAGTAGACCGCCTCCGTTCAAAGTTAGGGCGCACTCCACGAGAGCAGTTGGAACTTCATGGGCAGTGCATCACCAGGCCTCCCTGGCTCAAGTCTGTAAGGCCGCAACATGGTCTTCAGTACACACGTTTACTAGGTTCTACCAGGTGGACGTTAGAAGTCAGGAGGATGTCGCCTTTGGGCGCAGTGTGTTGCAGGCCGCAAAAGATCCTCATGTCTGATAGCGCTCAGCTTATATATGGTGTATCCCCCCCCCTCATTTGGCATTGCTTTAGGACATCCCATTAGTAATGACTATGTCGCTCTGTGTCCCGTGATGTACGAGAAAGAAAATAGGATTTTTATAACAGCTTACCTGTAAAATCCTTTTCTTGGAGTACATCACGGGACACAGAGCTCCCGCCCCTCTTTGGGGACACTTATTGCTTTGCTACAAAACTGAGGTGCTCCCGGATGGGAGGGGCTTATATAGGGGAGGGTACTTCCGGTTTTGGAAGTTGCCAGTGCCAGCACCTGACGGTAACTATATAACCCATTAGTAATGACTATGTCGCTCTGTGTCCCGTGATGTACTCCAAGAAAAGGATTTTACAGGTAAGCTGTTATTAAAATCCTATTTTTCTGTAAGAGTAAGGTTTAGTTTAACAAAATTTAGTATTGGATTATCTTTTTTTTTTTATGTTTGAAAGCCTGAGAAACCTAGTCCCAATCCTCCCTTTTTTTTTTTTTTTTTTTTTGTGTCCCCAATGGCTGGAGACCAAATAAAAATAATCCCATAAATAGATAATTTTATGGGCAGTTTCAGAATTGTGGCCATATCGGACTTTAAAGCTCAGCTCCAGACAAACGGCTAAATACACAGATAAAATGCATTTAGCCATAGACTAAACCATGTATGGTGTATTATCGATTGATCAACTTGGGTGCAACCAGCCTGCTGGATTTTACTTGGGATTATCGCTAGTGGCTGTTATAGCCGCTGGCAATAATTACGGTCTTCTCCCGGCAGAGGGGCGTGGGAACACAATAGCTCAGCGGGGGGCATTCCCCTGTCAGCACGGTCTGTAGGAAAGACATTTGCTAAGTCTATGGCTGGCCTAAGGGCGCTGTTTTTACCCATCACACAGAACGAAAAGGTAGATGTCATCACTTTCTCTGTTAATTTTAATAAATACTATGGTATATTTCCAAACCCCAGCATGATAGTTTTACAATGAATGAGCAGCAGCAGAGTGGTGTGGTCATTGCTGTGCTTTCTCCTGCTACTGGTATGCTCCTTCTCAGTGTATTTGCATGCAGCACGCTTGATTGGCTCTCAATCTGCTCAGAGTAATGCTGTTAAGGGAATTGCAAAAAGCTGTTACTAAGTGATATTTAAATAATTCCACTAGTGGCATTAAACAGAATTAAGCCTCATGCACACTGGACGTTTTTACAGCTGCTGTTTTTGGCTTCAGGCATTTATTTCTGCAGCCAGTTAGCTCCCCAGCATGTTATCCTATGTGTTCATGCACACAGGCTTTTATCAGTATTTTTTGGCTGGGGCATTTTCTGGCTGAAAAAAAACCCCTAGACTAGTGGGTTTGAAGACCAGTTTTTCAGCTGTAAAAATACTCTAAGATCCCTTTCACACTAAGGCGCCTGAAAGAGCCGCTCCTCACACTCCAGTCTGAAAGCCTGAGGGCTTTCACACTGGAGCGGTACGCTGAAAGGACGCTAAAAAAAGTCCTGCTAGCAGCATCTTTGGAGCGGTGTGTATACTGCTCCTGCCGATTGAAATGAATGGGCAGCGCGGCTATACTGCCAGCATAGCGCTGCTGAAGCAGCGCTTTGCAGCTGGTTTTAACCCTTTTTCGGCTGCTAGCGGTGGTTAAAAGCACCTCGCTAGCGGCTGAATACCTCTGCAAATACGACGGTAAAACGCCGCTAAAAATAGCAGCGCTTTTATTGCCGACTCCCCAGTGTGAAAGGGGCCTTACTCTTAAAAATGCTAAAAAAAGCTGAAGAACAGGGCTAGTCAGCGTTTGAGCGTTTTTGAGCCATACGTTTTGTGGGAGTGTAGTTTTGCAAACAAAAAGCTGAAAAACGCTACTGCAAAAATGCTGCAAAACTCAATCTACAGCTAACGCTACTGACATTTTCATACCATCCCAGTGTGTATGAGGCCTTAAATTGATAATAAAATCTTGTTTTTAAACAAACAAAAAATGTAAAATAACAAACCTTTTGTACGCAACCACCCAGGGCCTCCTTTTCTTGGGTCCTTCGCTGGCGCTCCCTTTTGTCAAGTGCCCCCACAGCAAGCGGCTTACCTATGGGGGCACCCGAGCCGCTGTTTTGCGTGTGTCCATTCAGACACACAGCCACAGCTCAGGCCTGCCCCCCTCTCTCTCCTCATTGGCTCACTGACCTTGATTGACAGCAGCGGGAGCCAGTGGTGGCCACTGCTGTGTCTCAGCCAATCAGGAGGGAGAGTCCCAGACAGTCGAGGCGCCTCGTGCAACATCGCTGGATTGAGAAGGGGCTCAGGTAAGTATAAGGGGGACTGAAGGTTTTATTTTATCTTCATGCGTAGAATGCATTAAGATAATTAAAACTTCTGACGTTAGAACCACTTTATTGAGTAAGCTGTTAACTTTATCACTTGATATTCGATTGACTGAATGGAAAATGTGATGACTGGTGTGCCACACTGGTGCATGGATGTAGCCCTGTAATGACCCTTTCTGTACAATATAGGCCATTAGCACATGATTAGGCTAGCCTGAGCTCTCAGACTTGACAGTCAATGAAATCCCCAAATCTGTTGTAAATTTGATCTGTCTGGAAAATCTCAGGAAACCTGACTCCCACATGTTTAACCACTTGCCCACTAGGCACTTAAACCCGCTTCCTAACCAGACCAATTTTCAACTTTCGGTGCTCTCACGTTTTGAATGACAATTACTCAGTCATACAACATTGTACCCATATGACATTTTTGTCCTTTTTTTTTCCCACACAAATAGCGCTTTCTTTTGGTGGTATTTAATCACGGCTGGGGTTGGGTTTTTTTTGCGCTGTAAAAGAAAAAAGACTGAAAATTTGGTTAAAAAAAATGCATTTTTCTTTGTTTCTGTTATAAAATTTTGCAAATTAGTAATTGTTCTTCATAAATTTTTGCCAAAATTTATACTCCTACATATCTTTGGTAAAAATAACCCAAATCGGTGTATATTATTTGGTCTTTGTGAAATTTAGAGTCCACAAGCTATGGTGCCAATCTCTGAAAATTAATCAAACCTGAAGTACTGATGATCTCATTTCTTGAGACCCTAACAAACAAGGAAAGTACAAATACCCCCCAAATGACCCCTTTTTGGAAAGTAGACTTTCCAATGCATGTAGTAAGAGGCATGGTGAGTTTTTTGAAGTTGTAACTTTTTCCCACAATTCTTTGCAAATTTTTTTTTTTCTTATTTTTTGCTTTTTCCCCCCCACAAAATTGTCATATTAGCAGGTTATTTCTGACACACAGCATATGCATACCACAAATTACAACCCAAAATACATTCTGCTACTTCTGAGTATGGGGAATACCACATGTGAGACTTTTGCACAGCATGGCCACATAGAGGAGCACCTCCAGGCGTTAAATTATCCATATAAATTCCTGACTACCTCTTGCACTTTTGAAGGCCCTGGAGCACCAGGACAATGGAAACGCCCCAAAAATTACCCCATTTTGGAAAGATAACACCCCAACGTATAATCTATGAGGCATAATGAGTCTTTTGAACATGTCATTTTTTTCTACAAGTTTTTGGAAACATTTATACAATATTTCTAACACATAGCATGTACCTACCAAAAAATTACACACCAAAATAGATTATTTTCCACAGCCTGACCACATACAGAGGCCCAACATGCAGGCAGCACCATCGGGTGTTCTAGGGGCATAAATGTCAAATCTAATTTTACTACCTATTACACTTTTGTGAGGCACTGATGGGCACCGTAGTGGCATGGATGATCATGAATAGGGATTGCTGGGTATGGCTGAGTATGAGTATGGATGGGGCTGAGCATGGATGGCTGGATGAGGCTGCAATGGGCACAGATCAGCACTGTGGGCACTACAGATCCAGCCCAAAGCGCTGCTGCAGCCGATCTCTCTCTCTCTCTCTCTCTCTCTCTCTCTCTCTCTCTCTCTCTCTCTCTCCCCCTCCCCTCTCCTCTCACACTGTACCGATCAGTACAGACAGGAACCGGAAATGACGCCGGTTTGTTTACAAGTGATCAGAGCTATCACGTGGTAAATGGCTGCTGTCAGCGGGCATTCACCGTGATCCGCGATACGCCGGGTCCTTGGGCCCCGGCGGTTCACGGACACTCCGGTGTGCGTGCAGGAGCACGATTCTGGGAGTGCGTCGTATGGCTATAGCACGGTTGTTTAGTGGTTAAGCTGGCAAATACACGATGATATATTATTTTTTATTTTTAATATTTCAACCAGTGGGGTGAACAAAAAAAAAGCTGATCCCCCCCCATCATTCCCCCCCCCCCTTTTCCTGCTGTGGTATTGTATTCCGACAGCAGGTAGCTTTACCAGCTGTCCGAATACAATGATCAGTATTGCAGTCTGTAGCTGGCAGCACTAATTGTTTGGGCAAAACCAGACAGGCTGGTTGTACAAAAGCCAATCGATGGATTGACGTGTACAACCAGCTTGCCCTTCGTAGATTGTTCAATCCATGTATGGCCAGTTTAAAGCCTGGATCACACAATAAGGATATTGCATGAATAAACGTCCATGGCTTTTTTTTTTGTTTGAGGACAAATACTGTACTGATTAACCGAAAATCATTCGCTCTGTTATAGTACAAGAAATTTTCGTTCTTCTAACCTTCAGATAATTTTGCATGAACGGTTGTGATTGGCTCTTGAAAGCTGTGTACTAACAATCAAATGATCGCTCTGGAAGCAATATTTTTCGTCCGATTTTTCTCATTGTGTGTACTAGGAATTGTGTGCCAATGCGTAAATCTAGATCTATAGATAACAATGCTACACATAATTAGCCCATTTGAAGTAGTGGTTGCCTGCTGTGCACATGTCTTTTTAGGTAGGTCATGCTATCTTTTGTTCATTCAGACACTTTAGATTACCAGATTTATCATAATGTTTTTCTGTTGCTTGTCTGTTTACCACAAAGTATTGTATAAACAGTCAGGCAGGAGGACATGAGATCCATTTAATGGGCAGTGGCAGCCAAACATTCCTAAACTGGCCATATAGTACTCAATCTAATTGTTGAAATGACCTTTGAAAAATTATTTGTGCACTCACACTGAACAGTGGATATGTATGGTATATCAAATCATATCAGTCTTCAAGTGACTGCCTCTAAATTGCTGCGCTGGTTCAGCACAGGGTGGCAAGCTGGCCACCAACTGTGCAAATTTTGTTTGGTTCTGATGAACTGGCTGAAATTTGCTGGATGAGTGGCCCTGTCCTCTCCTTATCAACATCCTTCTAATGAAAAATGTTGGTCAGGAAAAACTGTTTGTTGACCAGCGGCTGCCTTCATTTAGATGCAGCGGTGGTTTGTCCATACAGGGTGCAGGGGCACCCTATTTTTTTTCTTTTAGAAGCACATGATTCGAGCCTGAGGCTCTGGCTTTAAAAAAGGGTCGGCTCTGCGCCCCGAGTCCATCCTGTTGTGTGACAATAGCGAATTCATATTCGCTATGGTCTTTCTGCTTCACCTTCCGGCTTAGGAATCGGGTCCCAGGACCCGATTGGGCGAGAGGAGAAGTGATCCTATTGGCCGTCGAAGGAGGAGGGAGGCAGGACAGATCAAGCTGTGCCGTAAAGCAGAGGAAGGAGGAGACTCAGAAGCCCGCGTCCTACATGGGTTAAGTGCAGGAAGCTTAACTGATCCCCCTCATCCACACATTTGAGGTGAATAGGGAAATCTTCCCGGCTGTGTTGTATTCTGACAGCGGGGAGACTCCTGCTGTCAGAATACACAGTTCAGTGCTGCAGTCTATTGCCTGCTGTGCTAATCGAGCAACCTTTTGCTGACTGCACAGTTGAGCAAAAGTCTGGTAGATTGACTTCTGTTCAGCTGCAGTAGCAAAACATGGATCAATATTTTGATCCATCTATGGATCACCAGCAACATGGGTCTCTCTCCTTTGCTCAGGCATTTAGTAATTTGTTGCCTGAAGTTACTGTTCTTGTTTAGGTCTTTGCTGATAAACAGCTGCCTAGGGATGCCTTCTGTATCTGATGTGCACCAAAAGGCGTATGGTCATAAGGTCAGATTCTAATGTTTAAAAACTTGGCTCTGTCAGAACAGATTTACGCTGATCCAAAAAGGTAATTTTGGTAAACCGAAACATGAATTCATAGAAACTGTTATATCAGAGTACCTAAAATATGTTTTGTGCTATGTGATGGGACCTGCTGCACTTTTGCGTTAAGGCAAATGTACCGCTAGATCTGTTGTATTTGGACACCTCTGCCTCACTGCAGTTTTAGAGAACTGCAGTAGGCAGTATTCAGGAAACTTATTGTATTTCTAAGCATAGCCCAAGATGCTTTTTCCAGAATGTCAGATTACCAGTACCAGGGTGATATTTGGGCCCAAAGGGGCTTTATGCACCTTAATAGTGTATAGATAAACAGCTGAGCTGGGTTTTTACTGCAATTGTTATTCTTCTGTTTGCACAATCCAACCCTTGTCTTGTATCTGTGGCCACCTTTATGGATTCTTTAGAACATGTGAAAATACTGCTTTAACCCATCTTAAAAAGCACTGGAATTAAACATGCTATTTTTCTTCTGCAATAAGGGACAGCCAAACAATTTTTCAGATTGTTTGCACTGAAAGGGATTGTGTGTGTATTCAATTTCTGGGAGCTGTAAATCCCTCCGGAAATGTATTGCAACTCTGTCTGCTCCTCTCCACTTCCTCTTTCTGTAGGGGTCCCCCAAGGCTCTGTCCTCCGACCCCCTTCTCTATCTACACTTCCTTCCTTGGTCACTTGATAACCTCCCACTCCATCTCTGCTGATGACATCTAATCTTTCTCTCTACTCCTCACCTCACCCCTTCAGTCCCCTCTCATATTACCAACTTGTTGACTTACCAGTATGGATGTTGCACCACTTCCTCAAGCTAAGTCTTTCTAAAACTGAGCTCCTTATCTCCCTGCATGTTCTTCTCCCTGACTTCATCATATGATCACTAGTACTACTATCGGTCCCTCCTTTCATACCATGGTGTTAGGTGTAATCTTGGATTCTGACCTGTCCTTTCAGCCCCAAATCCAATCACTGTCCAAATCTTGTCAAAATCACCTTGGTAACCTTTCAAAAATATATGCCTCCTCTTTAACCACTTGCCGACCGCCGCACACACATTTACTTGGGCAGAAGGGCTCATACAGGCAAATGGGTGTCCCTTTGAATTTGCCGCCTTGTGGGCGCACGTGCCCCGCCGACGGCGCGCACGCCGCGGGATCGTGCCCACAGGTCCTGCCAACTTGATGTTCGCCGGCAGCCCGCAATCGTGAGACGGAGAGGCAGAACGGGGGATGCCCATGTAAACAAGGCATTTCCCTGTTCTGCCTAGTGACATAACAGGCATCTACTGCTCCCTGTCATTGGGAGCATTGATGGCTGTCATGTCAGTGGCAGCCCACCCCCCCACAGTTATAATCACTCCCTAGGACACTTAACTCTTTGATCGCCCCCTTGTGTTTAACCCCTTCCCTGTCTGTGGCATTTATACAGTAATCAGTGGCTATTTATAGCATTGATCGCTGTATAAATGACAATGGTCCCAAAATAGTGTCAAAAGTGTCTGATGTGTCCGCCATAATGTCGCAGTCCTGATTAAAAATCGCAGATCGCCGCCATTACTAGTAAAAAAAAAAAAAGAATAATAAAAATGCTATAAATCTATCCCCTATTTTGTAGACGCTATAACTTTTGTGCAAACCAATCAATATACGCTTATTGCGATTTTTTTTTTTTTTTTTTTTTTTTAGATTTTTTTATTTCTACCAAAAATATGTAGAAGAATACATATCGGCCTAAACTTTTTCTGTTTATAGCGCAAAAAAGAAAAACCGCAGAGGTGATCAAATACCACAAAAAGAAAGCTCTATTTGTGGGGGAAAAAAGGACGTCAATTTTGTTTGGGTACCACGTCGCACGACCGCGCAAAAGTCGGCTAAAGCGACGCAGTGCCGAATCGCAAAAAAATGCTCTGGTCAGGAAGGGGGTAAATTCTTCCGGTGCTGAAGCGGTTAAAGAATGTCACCCCCAGCATTTCATATTCCTGACACCCCCCCCCTCCTGCACAACTATTCACTGGGAAGATCGGTGTACTGCTGTTCCTCCATCCCCACCTCTCTAAGCCCTTTATGCAGCTGAGCACAGAAATTATCTGATCACTTAAGAAATATATTAATAGAAGTATGTATGTAGTGGAGGAAATAATAATTTGATTCCCTGCAGATTTTGTAAGTTTGCCCTCTTACAAAGAAATGAAGGGTCTATAATTTTTTTCATAAGTGTATTTTAAATGATGGACAGAATGTCAACCAAAAATCCAGAACACATGATACAAATGTTATAAATTTGAGTTGCAGTTCAGTGAGTACTCTATTTGATTCCCAAGCAAAACATGACTTAGTACTTGTTTGGAGAAACCCTTGTTAGCAAGCACAGAGGTAAGACGTTACTTGTAGTTGGTGACCAGGCTTGCACACATCCCGGGAGGGATTTTAGTCTATTCCTCTTTACAGATCTTCTCTAAATCCTTAAGGTTTCCTATCTGTCCCTTAGCAACTTGAGGTTTCCCTCCATAAACTTTCTATAAGATAAAGATCTGGAGGCTGGGTAGGCCACTCCGTGACCTTAATTTGCTTCTTCTTGAGCTTCTTTTTTGCCTTGGTGGTATGTTTTGGGTCATTGTCATGCAAAACCCATCCACAACCTATCTTCAGTGTTCTGTACAATATATGGTCCCTCAATGTGGCAAAGTCGGCCTGTAGCTTTAGCAGAGAAACAGCCCCAAAGCATGTTTCCACCTCTGCGCTTGACTGTAGGGATGATGTTCTTAGGGTCAGGGTCCTAGACAGAATTTTTCTTCCTCCAAAGATGGCGAATCGAGTTGATGCCAAAGAGCTCAATTTTGTCCCGGATGTCCTTTGACAGCTTTTTGGTCTTGCCCATGATGGTGAGGTTTGAATAGAAGAAAGTGATTCTGTGGACAGGTGTGTCTTTGAAACATAACTAGGCGCACTTTTTTAAATTAACGGGGCTAATCTGTGTACCACATGAGCACATACTGTAGCCAGTCTGTGGGAACCAGAATTATTGTTGGTTGGTTAGGGGATCAAATACTTATTTTACTCACTGAACCGCAACTCAATTTAAAACATTTGTATTGTGTGTTCTCGATTTTTGGTTGATATATTCTGTCTCTATCATTTAAAATACACTTATGATAAAAATTATAGACCCTTCATTTCTTTGCAAGTGGGCAATCTTACAAAATCTTGAAGGAATCAAACAATTGTATTCACCACTGTATAATATACACACAAATGTTTTGCCTTTCGTTTTTTTTTTTAAACTAAATGGGTTTTGATTTACAAGGTAAGGGTTCACATTTAATTTAAGATATGAAACCACCAAGCTACTCATTCACGCCTTTATCTCTTGTCTTGACTATTGCAACTTCCTAACCCCCATAGGCCTTCCTCTGCACAAGCATCCCCCCCAGTTAGTCTATCATGAATGCTGCTTCCAGACTGATCTACTTTAAAGTGGAGGTCCACCCTAAAAAAAAATGCTACAAAAAAATAAACATTTTTTTTTTAATGCAGATCTTTCTAATCTGCCTCTTTCTATACCGCGGCTGGTCCGTCATCCTTGCGTTTGTCTTCTGGGGAATGGGGCGTGCGCTGCCTTCTGGGAACTGTGTGTATCCCAGAGAGCAGCCGCCCATTCATACAGCGCCGCGAGACTCGCAAATGCATAGTAGGAAATGGACAGTGAAGCCGCAAGGCTCCACTGCCTGTTTCCCAAAGTGAGGATGGCGGTGCCGGGACCTGGCACGATCGAGGGATGGCCCTCAGGGGGCCGACATCGCGGGCGCCTAGGACAGGTAAGTGTCCTTATTAAAAGTCAGCAGCTAAAAAAAAAAATTGCGGGTGGAACCCCGCTTTAAGCCTAGTACAGACGGGCCTTCCAAGACCTTTTGCTATCTCATCACCTCATCCCATGCCCACCGCCAGGAATTTTCCAGAGCCTCTTCTATCCTCTGGACCCTACCCCAATCTGGCTATCTCCTAATCTGTCCACCTTATTGAAGCCTATTTCACCTCCACCTAAAAACTGAACTTTTTAATTTTTCCATCATCTTATCCCTCTTAGTTATTATCTTTTTTTTTTTTTGTACCACTTCCCCATCCCTAGTAGATAATAAGTTTTTACCACCTGGACCTCCTAACCCCCTTGTATTGCACAAGCAGCTGTCAGAATGCCTGAACAGTGACTGTATCTGACTGGATGCAGCCGCTGTTTGGGCAACAATTTTCCACCTGGCTCTGTTTATTTTTTTTTTAATGAAGAAGGTCGGGCTGGAGACTGCTGACAGGGATTTCCACAAAGCATATTTCATCCGATTCATCAGGAATGGTGTATGGTCAGCACTGCACAACAACAAGAAACTTATCTGAACTAGCAGTCACCTTTCTTATCTGTGATCTTACTACTGATGAGTTATGTTTCAGGTTCCTAAATGTACCTCAGATAACCATTCAGGATAAAGGGCAAATTGTCATTTCATTGTGCGATCTCTGCTTTGCAGCACATATCTGAGTATTACTAATGGAAAACTGTTCATCCATGTAAGCCTGGCAGCAATGCCTTCAAGCACGACCAATGAGATGCTGAGTTAGTATTCAGTTTTAAGCTTAAAGGGGTTGTAAAGGTGTTATATATATATATATATATATATATATATATATATATATATATAATTATTATTATTATTATATATTTTTTTTAAATAACAATCATACTTGCCTCTACTGTGTAGTTCGTTTTGCACAGAGTGGCCCTGATCCTGGTCTTCTGGGGTCCCTCAGCAGCTGTCTCGGCTCCTCCCACAAGAGCTAACCCCCCTCTGGGAAGCGCTCTCCCAAGGGGGTGTTAGCTTGTGGGTGCGCTCCCATGTGATACAGTCGGCGGCCATAGCCGCCGACTGTATCACTCGGTCCCGCCCCCCAGCGTACTGCGTCATTGATTTGATTGACAGCAGCGAGAGCTGGGGGAAAGCAACGCGGGATCGCGCCCACGGACATTCGGGGGTCAGGTAAGTAAAACGGGGGCTGGGGGGGGCTGGAGACAGCAAGGTGTTTTTTCACCTTAATGCATAGGATGCATTAAGGTGAAAAAACACGAAGCTTTACAACCCCTTTAATGATTCAAATGGGAAATATTATGAGAGACTGTTAATTTCCTTGTAAAAATGCTGTTTGGCAGGCTGACATGCATAATCTTTAGCTTCAGTACCTTGCATAAAGCTGGCCATAGATGGATCGAAAATTGGTTCAGCACAGACCGGACTGATTTTGATTCATCTATGGCCGTTCATGCTCGAAGTCGATCTAATGATCAACTTCTCTTGAATGAGAATGATGGGAAGCTTTCCTTTAATCAACACTGCAGCACTGATCATTGTATTCTGGAAGCGGAGAAGTCCTCACTGTCAGAATACAATTGCACAGTAAGGAAGATTCCGCTATCTACCTCATGTTGATATACCGGTATGTATGGGCAGGCTGGTTGTACACATGTCGATGTATAAATTGACTTGTGTATATAGCCAGCCTGTTGGGTTTTTCCCAAACGAACCGTGACACAAGCTGTAGAAGGAAACACTGTTCATTTTATTCTGACAGCGAAGTCCTTCCGCAGTCAGAATACAAGACCGCAGCGGGAAGGATTTCCACATCCACCTCGAATGTGTGGATGGGGAAATTGGCCCTTTTTTTTAAAATGTATTTTTATTTTCAACCAACTGGTTGAAAGAAGAAAAAAAAAAATGATGCATGTATAGACTGCCCTAGGCGGGTCTTTTCCTTTTTTTTTAAAACCTTAAAAAAACAGACTGACCTAAAACTGTCAATCTTTTTAACACAAATGAGGAGAACTTAGAAGGCGACATGAGGTAGAACCAACACCGCTCCTCCCCTCCTCCCTATTGCCCGTCCTGTAACTTCACAAACACAGATCAAGCCAGGGACACATTTGTTGATAAAAGCTGAAAAGGGTTGTAACCCCTTGTCCTTTTAATATAATCCTTGTGCACTATAGTTCTGCCATAATCAAAAGAAAAAACCCCTCAACCAGCACCATAAAAATACCCAAGAAAAAAAATTATTCTCATCACCATACAGTACAGGATTCAGGCTTGATATTCTTAGGCCAGCCATACACGATTCATATGGCCGAGATTCCAACCGTTAATGGGCAGGCTGAATGTACCAAGTTGATCGATTTAACTTCAGTACAACCAGCCTGCCGGATTCTCTTGCTATTATCATAAGTGGCTGCTAGCAATAATCGTTGGCCTGGCAGGAGGGATTCCCAAATCAACACTGAATGTGTTGATGGGGGAATCGAGCACATTTCGCTCCCTGTATGGCCAGCCTTAGACCCCTGGGTTACAGGGCTGGTAAATTCAAGTGATTGGGAACTGGCAAAGATTTTGAAGACCTGCTTCCTGGGTGTCTCTCATATAACCCCTGTGAGTCCTCAATTTTTCGCTAGTGTCTTAAGGTAATGGACATCTTCTCCCTTTATGGAGAAATCATTCTTGGCTTATCTAGTACATTTATTTTACTTTGGATACCTCAGTCAATTCTTCGATCAACTCTTCATGTCTTCCAATACAACAGTAGAAGCAGTGGCTCCAAATTGGTGCAGCCTTTGTAAAACCTTGGGAGCATTACCTGGACCCTACACCATGGGGATGGACTTGGGAGAGGAGTACTTCAGAATAAGGTTGTCTAGTTACCCTGTCCCCTGAATTTCCCAACTACTTGCAAACATTCACAGGGCTGTTGAGATAATTCAGGCTTTTGATTGGGTAATCAACTTTCAAAAAATGCTGTTTTCCACTCTTCCCTTTTTTGTTTGGACTACTTAATCATCATTAAATACACAGCACAAGCAAATGTGTTTCTTCAGAAAACTGGTCACCCTCAGTTCTCATGCTCGGGGCCTTAGGCCTCTTTCACATGGGACGGATCCGTGAAGATCCGCCCCGTGAAGCTCCGCTTGCTCAGCAGGGATCGCTCCGTTGATCCCCGCTGAGCCGGCGGATGACTGGGCGGTCCCCGCACACTGTGCAGGGACCGCCCTGTCAGAGCGCCGCTTTACCCTATGGGGAGATCGGATGAACACGGACCGTCTGTCCGTATTCATCCGCTCCGCTCCGCCGACGGAAGGAAAAATAGGGTTTTCCTCTGTCACACTTTGGCGGAGCGGATGTCAGCGGACATGTCACCGCTGACATCCGTGGCTCCATAGGGCTACATGGAGCGTCCGTGCAGGTCCGCCTAAAAAGTTTTTTACCCTATTTTTCCTTCTGTCGGCGGAGCGGAGCGGATGAACACGGACAGACGGTCCGTGTTCATCCGATCTCCCCATAGGGGAGAGCGGCGCTCTGACAGGGCGGTCCCTGCACAGTGTGCGGGGACCGCCCAGTCATCCGCCGGCTCAGCGGGGATCAACGGAGCGATCCCTGCTGAGCAAGCGGAGCTTCACGGGGCGGATCTTCACGGATCCGTCCCGTGTGAAAGAGGCCTTAAGTTTAAAGAAACATCCCTCTGAGAATCTCCATGAGATTTCGGGGCTAATTAGTGGCATCCATCGAGGCTGTGCTATTCTCCCAATTCCCTGCTATAATGGAAAGTGAAAGTGAATGGTAGACATACATAGAATAATGCCATAGTTGCAGCATCCTTTGACCATATCTTATGATACATACAAATGATTGTCTCTGCATACTTTAATGGCGGTCCTGGCGATCTGAAAGTTCTCCCATGTGGTCCTGGACATCCTCCTTCCATACAAAACCAATAATGGTATCTTATCCCCGAGGAAGATCATTCAAAATATTTTTGAAACACATTGGAGTGGGTCAACTAGCGAGCTTCATGGTTGCGAGCTAACTATCAGATGTGGGGGATGCCATTTGGATTTGTAATCCATTGTTGAAAAATTATTTTATATTATGTGATGTAAATTATATGTGGGGAAAAAGTCCTTTTAAACTGGAATAGTAATAAATACTGAAATTGTAACTTTCTTTTTTTTGATCAAAAGTTTGCCTTCAAAGACCCAATAAGGCCCCTTTCACACGGAGGGTCCGTTCAGGTCCGCCTGTCAGTTTTTTAGGCGGACCTGAACGGATGCTCCATGTCCTCCTATGGAGCCATGGATGTCAGCGGTGACATGTCCGCTGACATCCGACTCGCTCCGATCCGCAAAAGTGTGACGGAGGAAAACTCTGTTTTTCCTTCCGTCATCGGATCGGATGACAACGGACTCTACGGTCCGTCGTCATCCGATCCCCCATAGGGGAGAGCGGCACTCTGACAGGGCAGTCCCTGCACAGTGTGCGGGGACCGCCCAGTCATCCGCTGGCTCAGTGGGGATCAACGGAGCGTTCCCCGCTGAGCTTCACGGGGTGGATCTTCACGGATCCGCCCCGTGTGAAAGAGCCCTAAAAAGTAATTTTTGGTTTTCTAGATATAAGATAAAGGCATGGTGGCAACCACACCCAGAGTCTATCACACAAATGTATTAAACAAACTGTATCATTGGCAGGATCAGGACCGTGTTAAGGCGCTCTTTTGCCTCGTTTCCACTGAGCGGAAAGGTTCGGGTCGGTACAGTTTGGAACGGTTAGAATGGCCCGGTCTATTCTGGCGAGCGTTTCCACTGCAAGTCGGACCGTCGGGGGCCATACAGGGTTTAGAGAAAATGCCTAGCGTGTCCGCGAATCAGTGGAATGTATTGTAGCTCCACCCCCTCACCGAACCGTACCATTTTCTATGGCCCCACATCTGAAGCAGGACCCAGAATGGTGTGGTATGGTTCGGTTGTATGGGTCGCTTTCATAATGGGAACACCCAAAATAGCGCACCGTACCGCTCAGTGGAAACAAGGCATTTGAGAAACCCTCTAATAGAGGCTCACAGAATTCATGAGGGCAAGATACGTATTTCTGCATAACATTACCTGTCGTAGACTCCGTAGCGACCTAATGTGGACCACTACAGTAATACTTTGTCTGAAAAGCTGTTTTTATGGGGGTTAAATGCTGCGAATGAGTCTGTTTTATGCAACTGTTGCTTTTTAGTTCATTTTCGTACTGTGGATTTATATACGGTAAGTACATTGCCCAAGGGCATCTGGCATAGAATCACATATGTTTTTTCCACCCATATGTGGCACTATGTTCATTGCTCAGATGTTTTAATGTGGTGTTTGCTTTAAAGCTGTTCACATGAGTAAGAGATGGCTACCATAAAAACTGTACCATTGATTAAACCGCATAGTGTCACAGTATGTCAACTAATAAGGCTGACTACAGCATCCCCAGTTTAAATACTATTAACATTCTCTGGGCAATAAAACTTTGTGAGGGCCAATTGACATATGATGGCTACCCTTTGTTTACAGCTTGTTGAAAGTTCACCTGAAGGTCATCTTAACCAGGTGCTTTTCATTTGTATTCTAACTGGTGTATATTGCAGGCTAATTAGTTATTGTATTATTTCTATTTAGCAGCATTTAGTTTATTTTTAGGTTAATGTTCTTTACTAAAATACTGATTCGGCCCTGCCCTGTTAAAACCAGACTTTTTTTATTTAATCACTTAAAGCGGTTGTATAACCCTAAAAAAAAAAAAAAAACCTGCAAGGCAAAGGCATAATGAGCTAGTATGACTAGCATACTAGCTCATTATCAGTTACTTACCTTAGATCGAAGAACCCGCACCGACCCTCGTTCCTTTCCTCCGCCGCCATACCTGGAGTGACTTCCGGGTATCGCCGCTCCGGCGCTGTGACTGGCCGGAGCGGCGATGATGTCACTCCCGCGCATGTGCGGAACGGCACAATCCCCGCGCATGCGCACATTTCCGGCAGGCTCCCATTCAAGAGCCGGCACGCTCCGTCGATCCCCGCTGAGCAGGCAGATGACAGGTCTGTCTCCGCACACTGTGCAGGGACCGACCTGTCAGAGCGCCGCTCTCCCCTATGGGGGATCAGATGACGACGGACCGTAGAGTCCGTTGTCATCCGATCCGCCAGACAGATGGAAAATAGGGTTTTCCTCCGTTACGTTTTGGATTGGAGCGGGTCGGATGTCAGCGGGCATGTCACAGCTGACATCCGTGGCTCCATAGATGTGCACGCAGCGTCCGTTCAGGTCCGCCTAAAAAAAACTGACAGGCGGACTGAATGGTCCGCCCGTGTGAAAGAGGCCTTACACTGACAAAATTTGAAACCATTTATGCGCTATGGAATGTCCGAGGCCCTATATATAGCAGCTGCTGTCACTCTGTAGTATACCCTAGCACCAGGATATATACAGATAAGGAATGTCTGTGGTGTAGGCCTGCAACAAACTATTATTTTTATAATCGATTAGTTGGTCGATTTTATTGTTTCAATTAATCGGATAATAACCTTAAAAAAAAAAAAGTGTGGCGTATAATTTAGTTAATATGTAAAGTTTATAAAAAAAGGCAATTTATTCCTAAATATCTATATGCAGTGGTAAATATAAATAACCAGCTATATGGTTAATGGTTAGGGAGCAAAATCTCTAATCCAGTCTGAGAATAATACACGTAAGACACGATTCACACCTATGCAGTTTGCTTTTGATCCGTTTCTGCAGTACTTTTTGCTGTGCGTTGTGTTTTTTTTTTGCACATGATTTTGCTGCAGTTTACATTTTGCATATTTTATGCTGTTTTTTTTTTTTTTTTTGCGCAATTTGTTGTTGGGCAGATTAAAAACGCAATTCGCGGCAAAAACTACATGCTTTTTTGCAGCTTCTTCATTGAAGTCTAATGAAACTAAAAGACAAAAAAAAGCACTATTTTGCGTTGAAAAAAGTTCTTAACCCTTTCCAAATACCCAGCGGCTGAAAAAAGCATTGATGTGAATGTGTCCCATAGGAAAACCATGTTAACCACTTAAGCCCCGGACCATTTGGTAGCTAGAGGACCAGAGGTGAATTCAGAATTTTGCACTGCGCTGCTTTAACTGTAAATTGTGCGGACATGCAATGTTGTACCCAAACGAAATTTGCGTCCTTTTCTTCCCACAAATAGAGCTTTCTTTTAATGGTATTTGATTGCCTCTGCGATTTTTATTTTTTGCGATATAAACGGAAAAAGACCGAAAATTTTGAAAAAAAATGATATTTTCTACTTTTTGTTATAAGAAAAATCGAATAAACTCAATTGTAGTCATACATTTAGGCCAAAATGTATTCAGCCACATGTTTTTAGTAAAAAAATGTCAATAAGCGTATATTTATTGGTTTGCGCAAAAGTTATAGAGTTTACAAACTAGGGTACATTTTCTGGAATTTACACAGCTTTAAATTTATGACTGCCTATCTCATTTCTTGAGGTGCTAAAATGACAGGGCAGTACAAAACCCCCCCAAATGACCCCATTTTGGAAAGTAGACACCCCAAGGAAATTGCTGAGAGGCATGTTGAGCCCATTGAATTTTTTATTTTTTTGTCCCAAGTGATTGAATAATGACTAAAAAAAAAAAAAAATTACAAAAAGTTGTCACTAAATGATATATTGCTCACACATGCCATGGTTATATGTGGAATTTCACCCCAAAATACATTTTGCTGCTTCTCCTGAGTACGGGGATACCACATGTGTGGGACTTTTTGGGAGCCTAGCCGCGTACGGGACCCCGGAAACCAAGCACCGCCTTCAGGATTTCTAAGGGCGCAAATTTTTGATTTCACTCCTCACTACCTATCACAGTTTCGAAGGCCATAAAATGCCAAAATCGCACAAAACCCCCCCAAATGACCCCATTTTGGAATATAGACACCCCAAGCTATTTGCTGAGAGGAATGGCGAGTATTTTACAGCTCTCATTTGTTTTTGAAAATGAAGAAAGAAAATATATATATATATATATATATATATATATATATATATATATATATATATATATATATATATATATTTTTTTTTTTCAATTTTCAAAACTTTGTGACAAAAAGCGAGATCTGCAAAATACTCACAATACCTCTCAGCAAATAGCTTGGGGTGTCTACTTTCCAAAATGGGGTCATTTGGGGGGGTTTTGTGCTATCTGGGCATTCCATGGCCTCCGGAACTGTGATAGGCAGTGAGAAGTGAAATCAAAAATTTACACCCTTAGAAAGCCTGAAGGCGGTGCTTGGTTTTTGGGGTCCCGTACGCGGCTAGGCTCCCAAAAAGTCTCACACATGTGGTATCCCCGTACTCAGGAGAAGCAACAGAATGTATTTTGGGGTGTAATTCCACATATGCCCATGGCATGTTTGAGCAATATATCATTTAGTGACAACTTTGTGCAAAAAAAAAAAAAAAGTCGTTTTTCCGCAACTTGTGTCAACATATAAAATATTCCATGGACTCGACATGCCTCTCAGTATATAGCTTGGCGTGTCTACTTTCCAAAATGGGGTCATTTGGGGGGGTTTTGAACTGTTCTGGCATTTTATACACAACATTAGGAAGCTTACATCCACTCTTCTAACCACTTGAAGACAAAGCCCTTTTTGACACTTTTTGTTTACATGAAAACATTTTTTTTTTTTGCAAGAAAATTATGTTGAACCCCCAAACATTATATATATATTTTTAAAGCAAAGGCCCTACAGATTAAAATGGTGGGTGTTGCATTTTTTTTTTCTACACAGTATTTGCGCAGAGATTTTTCAAACGCATTTTTTGGGTTAAAAAATACACTTTTTTTAATTTTAATGCACTAAAACACACTATATTGCCCAAATGTTTGATGAAATAAAAAAGATGATCTTAGGCCGAGTACATAGATACCAAACACGACATGCTTTAAAATTTCGCACAAACGCGCATTGGCGACAAACTACATACATTTTTAAAAGCCTTTAAAAGCCTTTACAGGTTACCCCAGTAGATTTACAGAGGAGGTCTACTGCTAAAATGATTGCCCTCGATCTGACCTTCGCGGTGATACCTCACATGCATGGTGCAATTGCTGTTTCCATATGACGCCAGACCGACGCTTGCGTTCGCCATTGGGCAAGAGCAGGGCAGGACAGGGGTGCTTTTTTTTTTCTTTTTTTTTTTATTATTAATTTTGCTTTTTTATTTTATTTTTAAATTGTTCCTTCCAAGTATTTTTTTTTTTATTGTTATCTCAGGGAATGTAAATATCCCCTATGATAGCAATAGGTAGTGACAGGTACTCTTTTTTTGAAAAAACTGGGGTCTTCTAGACCCTAGATTTTTCCTCTGCCCTCAAAGCATCTGACCACACCAAGATCGGTGTGATAAAATGCTTTCCCAATTTCCCAATGGCGCTTTTTATATCCGGGGGGGGGGGTATTCCCTCCCACTGCTTGTAAAAGCAGTCCAGAGGCTAATTAGCCGCTAGGATTGCTTTTACATGAAAGCCGGCCGCAGGCTGAAAAGAATGATACCAAGATGATACCTAAACCCGCAGGCATCATTCTGGTATAAACATTCAAAGTCCAGCAACATACCAGTACGTTGCTGGTCCTTGTTGGACATGTATTGTAATCTTTTTATTTCATGCAGCCAGTTGGCTGAACGAAAAAAGAGATTGATCGGTGGGTATGCCCACCATTAGAATACCGCCCTTCATCCACCCACTTCCAATGATGGGCATACACGCACCATTTATATATGCCGAAGCATGGGGGCATCCTCCCGCAAAAAAGTTATGCCGCACACACATGGTCGGACTTTTCCACGGGCAAGCCTCCGTCGGAATTTCGACCGTATGTACGCGGCATTAGGAGCAAAATCGCTCCTCCGCCCCTGCTGCCCCAATGCTTCGGCATATTTGCTTTTTTTTTTTTTAACTGTGGTGGTGAAATCACCTCCTACAGCACTGGAGTCGCAGGGATCAGGCCTGTCTCTGCGAACGCTGCAGTTATGTGTGTTTTTGTTTTGTAAGTGACAGTGATCGATCGATACTGCACTTGGGTGGCCTGGGCTTGACGGAGGGGCAAAACGCAGGTGCCAGCAGGTATCTGGGCTGATCCCGCTAACACTGCGTTTTTGGGAACCCTAAACTGCTGGGGGCGCTAGTATAGATCTGATCAGATCAGATATTGATCTGTTCAGATACTATACCACTAAGGGGGGTGTATGCTTCACGCGTGGGTGTTGGCGTTACTGGCACTAACCTGACGCTTGCCTGGGGTGTGACTCAGACCCTCTCTGACGCTAAAACCTAATTGATATCACCCGTCGGGCGATCAGGGGGTTAAACCTTTATTGGGTTATATACACGGCGGGTGCCCTGACACTATAAAAAGCAAACTAACTAACCAGCGTCACCCGTAACACTTATATGGTGATCACTGGTGAAAGGGTTAACTAGGGGCAATCAGGGGGTTAAAACCTTTATTAGATAATATATGGGGGTACCTGACGCTATAACAACCTGCGGCGAACCTAAAAAAAATTACCAGCTACCGATCTGCATCACCGACACTAAGACAGCGTTTAGAAAAACGATCGCTTAGTGATAGTGGTGATAGGGGGTGAAAGGGTTACCTGGGGGGCGATCAAGGGGGTTAAACCTTTATTAGATAATATATTGGGGTACCTGACGCTATAAAAACCTGCGGCGAACCTAAAAAAAATTACTGGCTGCCGATCGGCATCACTGACGCTAAGACAGCGATCAGAAAAATGATCGCTAAGCGACAGTGGTGATAGGGGGTGAAAGGGTTATCTGGGGGGTGATCAGGGGGTTAAACCTTTATTAGGGGGGGGGTTAGGGGGCTACACTGGACCTAAGACTAAACTTTGGTGACACTTTTACAGTCACAAATGTCACTGATTGCAGTGATCACTAAATAAATGGTCACTGCAATCAGTGACACTGTGACTGGGGGCTGGGGGGGTGATCTGGGGGGGGCGATTTATGTCCCTATGTGTCCTGGTGTCAGTGTAGTGTTGTGTGCACTGACCTGATATCTTCTCTTGTACGGCGCTCGGTATATGTGAGCGCCGCACCAGAGATGACATCACTACCTCCTGCTCCCTCTGTCTGACACAGACAGAGGGGGCATTTCTATTCGCCGGGAGCGATCGCGAGGGGGTGGCCAGAAACGAATGGCTGCCCCCTCATCCCGGAACGCTCCCGGACACTTAGCCACCGCTCACTGTATAGAAGGGGGGTCCGATTGGACCCCCCAACTGTACAAAGGCAATCACGTACACTCTACGTGATTGTGCCTGTCGGTGCCATTCTGCCGACGTATATATACAGTGAGCGGTCGTTAAGTGGTTAAATGAACTGTAGTGCGTTTCTGAAAATAACGCATTGGTGTGAACCAGACCCAAGACGTTTAGTAGCAGCAGCATGCTTTTTTGTATCGCCTGTCATAATTGGGTTAAAAATAACTAAAATTGTCCCTTTTTTATAGTACAAAAAGAGCAAATAATCGCTACTTTAAGGGTTCATTTATACAGTGAAAGGAATAGTGTGTGTGTGTGCGCGCGCACATATATATATATATATATATATATATGTGTGTGTGTGTGTGTGTGTGTGTGTGTGTGTGTATATATATATATATATATATATATATATATATATATATATATATATAGCCATTTTTTTGGGTTACCCATATACCCAAAATTACAAACTGTTCTGGCTGCCAGGAAATGCAGTGACTATAGCAAGAACCATAGCTATGTCCCCGTCCCCCCCTTTTGTTTTTTAAACTGTATAATGTAGCACAGCCTGCAATGTTACAGATTGCAGCATTGCAATAGCTGTAGTTATATACTTTTTATTGTATGCAGATGTACAATAAGTGATTCAGTTTATCCAGACTGGGCATACTCAACAATTTTTCTGTTTTTAAAGGGGTTGTAAACCCTTGTGTATTTTTCACCTTAATGCATCCTATGCATTAAGGTGAAAACACTTCTGTCACTGAGCAAACCCCCCCCCCCTCCGTTTTACTCACCTGACCCCGTTCTTTCCCCCGCCGGATGCGCGCTCTACCTCTCTGGCATGGGCGTGGGTTCTCGGCTCTTAATTGGATAGATTGATAGCAGCGGCACAGCCATTTGCCTCCGCTGCTGTCAATAAAATCCAATGACGCGGGGGGGGGGGGGGCGGGGCTGGGTCTGGCATTCTGTCTATGGATGCAAATGCTGGACTCGGTAACGCGCACGCATGGTAACCACCAGGGAGATCGCTTCTAGGGGGGTTTACCGATGCGGGGAGGAGCCACGAGCGCCTTTGGGGGACCCCATATGATGATCGGGGCCACTCTGTGCAAAATGAACTGCACAGTAGAGGTAAGTATGATAAGTGACAGTATGTTACTTTTTTTAGAACCCCTTTTAATTACAAGTTGTAGGTAGAGTATACAGAATTCTATTTACATCATCTGCTGCATTATTGCACCTAGTTATTTCTTTTGGAGGAGCTTGAGCCTCACGTCTTTACTCATGCACATTGTAATATCTCCAATATCTTTTCTTCTTGCTTTTGAAGCACTGTTGGGGGGTACCAATGCTAAGTAATTCCAGCTTGGTAGTGTGACTGAGTCACAAGTGTCTTGAAGCTCATTCAAAATGGTTACAGCTTCTCCTACCTACACAGAACTATGTTGTTCCACTGTAAGAACTGAGCATAAAATCACTGAACGGAAATGGCAGCTTTCCAGCTAACTTCTGTAAATTTGCTCATAAAGTTTTTTTGTTACATTTATAATAAATGGTATTTTTATTAAAATGGGTTGACATTGGATGGTCATGATTTTTCTTTTTCCTGCAAATGTTAAGTTCTTATACATCTATCTTTATTGTTTGAATACATTTTCTGAGGTCCCATAGTTACTGAATCACTGAAACCATGATGCAGCTTACTAACACTGTTCTGTTCTATATATTAATTTCAGAATGTTTTCTGCTTGTGGAAGTGACACAGCTGTGCTAATGAGTTCTCACCAAGCTAATTGGAGGTAAAATAGGCACATAGTTGTGAAAACACAATTTTATCATTAACACATTTTCAGTTAACTCGTTTATTGAAGTGAGATTTTCAGCTTCCTTTTGCCATTACTTAGGCAATTTTGCAGTTATTTTGTAGCAATACATTACCTTTTTTAAATACAAACATTTTGCTTAAATAGTGTAATGCTTTTGAACATATATATATATATGTACAGTATATTAAATTTAATATAGAAGTCATGCACTATACAGAACACCTGTATTAATAAGGTAGTGCACTAATAGGTTTAAATAGAGTCATATCAGTAAGAAAACTGGAACACATTCATTTTTGCTAAACATGTGTTAATAATATTGTCGAAGGGCCTTTACGGACTTTATTTTCTTCCTTCTCTTGACAAACCACACTTTAAGGGGCTGCAAGTTTTTTTTTTGCTGGCCCTACTTTTTCCACCGTTAGACCCAGCTTTAGATGTATATCAATGGCTTGATACTCTTGATAAACCAAATTTATGTACAGGCTGTCCCCGGGTTACAAACAAGATAGGGATTGTAGGCTTGTTAAGTTGAATATGTTTGTAAGTTGGAACAGGTAAATTTTTTTTAAGTGTAGCTCCAGCCAAAAAGATATTTTTAAGCTTTTTGGATAGCATAGGGAAGGGTTATCACCCCTGTAACATTTGTTTTGCTGTCTGTGCCCCTGTTCAGAAGATTTCACCTCACTTTCCATCCCAATGACAATTGGATTTTGAAAATTTTGGGTTATTGGGGAAACAAAGATTGGTGATGAAGCATCAGAGGAGAGGAGACACTTTTTCCCATATCAAATCTTACAGGAGAGAATTTCCCTTCCTAGGGGTAGATTTCCTCTTACTTCCTGTTGTCTCCTTCTGTTTGTAAGGCCCCTTTCACACTGAGGCATTGAAAAAACGCAAAAAAATAATGAAATTTTTTACCGCAATTTTTACCGCATTTTTACCGCGATCGCGGTAAAAATAGCGCTAAGGCCTATGCGTTTTTACCGCGTTCGCGCTAAAATTAGCGCGAACGCGGTAAAACGCATAGGTGTCAGCGTTATTTTTTAACACACCGCTTATGCCTATGCGTTTTTACCGCGAATCCCATTCATTTCAATGGGGATAGGCGTTTTTACAGCGCTATTTTATGCGCCCTAAAGTTGCTCTAAAAAAGCTGTTTGCAGGATTTTTTTTCAACGCCCAGCTGCAAAACGCCTCAATGTGAAAGCCCTCAGAGATTTCACATTGAGAATGCTGGGGCAGGATTATTTCAGGCGTTATTACAGCGCTATTTTTACCGCAAAAACGCCTCAGTGTGAAAGGGGCCTAAGTCAGATGTTTGTAAGTAGGGGACTACCTGTATTGTGTATATGTCACGTGACATCTTTATTCTACTATATGATGCCACTTACGGAAGTATTGTTGTTCATGCACCTATTTCTATAACTAATAAACTAAAAAAAAAAATGGTCAAAGGGCCTATTTACAAAGGGATATAAAACATCCCTACTTTTTTTTCAATAGAAACGGCAAGGTAAAATATCAGCACTAGTCCTGTGATGACCAAGAGTATTGAGGCATAAGTGTGTGTGTTTTTTTGTTTTGTTTTGTTTTTTCCCCCCTTTTTTTTTTTTTGTTTAAAAAAATAAAATGTTGGCCTCGCTAGACCTGTGAAGATTATTGCTATCACCGGTCCCTTGTAGATTCTCCCAAGGAGTATATAGAAAAACATGCTTTTCAGAACGACAAAGAGAAGGTTCAGATAACATCAGTGCTTTTGGTTCTCACTGCTATAGAAAGTAAGTCGAAAACTCCTAAACTGGGATTAATAAAATCTTTCAGAATTAAATTCCCCTATACTTTATCCAAATCTAAGCTTTCCCATTGATTTTTCTAACTTGCAGAAGATGATTTGCCATTTTTGAGCTAGAACTCCCAACAAATAGGATAACTGTCTGTGTGCTAGATAGAGGGTTACAAATATACTGTTGTGGTAATCCTTCAGTCCAATCACCTTTTTGGCAATCTTTTTTTAATCCTGCTTATAAAATATGCAAACGTAAGGTACATGGGAAAATACTAAATGCCCATTGAATGGGTAATTTCAGAATATATTGTAACAAACATTTTCCTTGTTCCAAAAGGGACCTTCAAGTGAAACCTGTGCTTTGCCCGTGCACAGCAAAGTAGCAAGTAACTTCAGTCTTGTACCCCACAGCTGCTTATACTTTCCATTGTTTTGCACCATTCTCCTGCAAAAAGGAAAGCGACTTACCTGGTACTTCTGGGTATGGCGAACCATTTGACCCACTCCCCATATTCCAATGTGACAATGCTGGCTAAGCAGGTGGTTGCTCAGGCAACAAAAACTGTAATGGAGGTGCAAGGATAGTCCTTAACCCTGTTTTATAAGCTCAAGTAATAACATGATGCTTACACAGGACTTCATGTCTTCCCTCTTGCAGCCCAACGGTAAGTATAAGCAACTGCGGATGATGCCATTAAAGTGATCCTCTTTCTATTACTAACTGTTGCAGTAACTGTGTGTCAAAACTGAATGTAGCTACATATAGTATACAGTGCCATGTTCTGACAGAGGGACAAGAACTGCCTCTCCCACTTTTGGGAAAAAAAGAGTTGGGATGAGCGCTACTCGTCATTCAGAGGCAGCTTTTGTATTCTGTGAATGAATACAAAGCTTTCTTCGATTGGCTGAGGCAGAAAGATGGGCTGATGATATCCTCTGACTGGCTGAGGTGGAGTTTGTGACGTCTTGTATTGATTCATGTAATGCAAA
Organism: Rana muscosa; assembly: GCA_029206835.1. Taxonomy (NCBI): domain Eukaryota; kingdom Metazoa; phylum Chordata; class Amphibia; order Anura; family Ranidae; genus Rana; species Rana muscosa. Next base: position 740,682,368 of record CM055118.1, read on the forward strand.
GATTTCCTCTAAATGGCTGAGCAGCGCTCAGCCCAACTCTGTTTTGTTTCAGGAGTGGGAGTGGAAGTTATTGTCCTGCTGCCAGAACCCAGTTTTGTATGCTTTGTGTAGCTCCGCTGCAAAGTGTTACAGTGCACGCATCTGCTGCAACTGTTGGTGAAGTAAACAGTTTGGACCAAGTTGGTCCAAACTAAAGTTAAATGAAACCTAGGGATCAGCTTTAAGCACCCACTAATTTAATATTTTTTGCCATACTGATTTGGTAATTGGAGTAGTAAATTGTGACCAGGTTATCTGAGAAAAAAAAACTTTGTGTGTAACTTCCACGCGCTTTTGTGTTCTTGATCTGATTCTTGAAAGTCCCAGGCTGTGCAATGTCTGTCTTCCGTTTTCAGACATATTCACATCTTCTAGGGGAAAGCTTAAAGTAGAACTATAGGCAAAACTTTTTTCATTTTTACCATCTGTGTCTCATTGGGGAGATTTACCTTCACTTCCTGTCCCATCGCCAAAACAAGTAAGTGAGAAGAAATCCCTGCAAATTGAGGGAATTTCTTGGGGGGCCCCCAAGTCACCAGAACTAGTGTCCCCATTGAAAGGTTTCCACTGAATTGCTTTACTTTTTTGGCCTTCTCTTTTTTTCTTTCACTTTCAACGATAATGGTAAACAGGACAAATAGAGACGTTAAATCTTCAGAATGGGGGGGGGGGGGTGGCACAGACAGCAAAAAATGTGTTCTAATCCATCTGTCACTCTGTGCAAAAGTTTGAAAAAGGTTTGCCCTTAGTTATACTTTAACGCTACATACAAACATTCATAATACAGTTGCTGGATCGTGCATGTTCTTTGGGCACACTTGCATAATTGTACATATGGAAAGTGCTTTAGAAATATGGAAAAATGCTTTGGATCCCCAGCCTTTCTAGAAGGGGTGGGGGCTAGGGCAGCAAAATGCTAGGTAAAATCCAAACCAGCTAGTTGACTGATTTGGGAAGGAAGAGGTCTGCTGAAGTTTAGGGTGCCAACATACATACAGACATTCCCAATCTCAACTGCACCCCTATTCTCGTTAGACAGCCAGCAAACTAAACAAAAATGCCTTATGCAAAGGACAGACAAAAGAAAATATACATACATCTCGCTAGTTTCATGAAAAATAAAATATACACAGATTTGTTCAGTTCTGTTTGATTATCTAGTGCTGCTAAAATAGAACATTGATTTTTATGAAAAAGCTGATTTTCAAGGCTTTCAGCACCTGTTACGATGGGAATTTCAGCCACATTGCTGGTCGCTTATAGGTGGCCATTTTAGCACCAGGGTGATACAGCCACCTGTCTAATGGTAAGATGAACCAACTCGAAATGTTGTTTTTTTACTCTTTGTGCTGGTTACACTGTACCGGGGCAATAACAGGTGTGTTTATTTTTAGCACGGTGAGATGTATTCAGTAAGACAAGCAATTGTCCCTTACAAGACACATGTGTACTTGGACATTCTTTTTGTGAGAAAAAGATAGTGTTGTAAAGGTGCTGTTGCTCGTAAATTATCTGATTATCAGGCAAATGGGCGCAATGTAGTGCTAAGCTTAGAATGGTAAACATCCATTTAGATCCTATAAAATAATATGCTACATTTGCAAGTAGTGCCTCTACATCCAGAAATGGTTCTTTCAGACGTGGGTTGATTCTGGCGAGTTGAAACTCTATCAGACTTCTGGTAACTCATGGATATGTCTGCAGCAACAACTCTCCAGTAGGGAGTGCTGAAACTATATTCCAGGATGCCAATAAATGTGTCCCCCACAAGCCTTCTTACAAACTGCAAACGGGACTTCTTATGGCTTTCTTCTTGCCACTCTTCCATTAAAGGCCAGATTTTTGGAGTGCATGACTAAGATCCCTTTCACACTGGGGGCGTTTTGCAGACGCTATAGCGTTAAAAGTAGCACCTGCAAACCGCCCTTAAACAGCTGCTCCATTCACTCCAGTGTGAAAGCCGAGGGCTTTCACACTGGAGCGGTGCGCTAACAGGGCGTCAGAAAAAGTCCTGCCATCGGCTTCTTTGGAACGCATTGGGAGCGGTGAACTCACCGCTCCTAATGTGCTTCTGCCCATTGAAATCAATGGGCAGCACCGGCAAAACGCAGATGTAGCGGCACTTTGCGGGCAGTTTTAACCCTTTTTTGTCCGCTAGTGGGGGGGTTAAAAAAACCCCGCTAGCGGCCGAATAGTGCTGCAAATTCGACGGTAAAACGGCGCTAAAAATAGCGGCGTTTTACCGCAGACGCTCGGGGTGGCTCTGTGTGAAAGGGCTCTAATGGTTATCCTGTGGACAGATTCTCCCACCTGAGCTGTGGATCTCTGCAGCTTCTCCAGCGTTACCATGGGCCTCTTGGCTGCTTCTCTAATTAGTGCTCTGATTGCCCAGCCTGTCAGTTTAGGTGGACGGTCATGTCTTGGTAGGTTTGCAGTTGTGCCAAACTCTTTCCATTTTCAGATGATGGATTGAACAGTGCTCTGTGAGATGTTCAAAGCTTGGGATCATTTTTTTTTTTTTTTTTTTTTATAACCTAACCCTGCTTTAAACTTCTCCACAACTTTATCCCTGACCTGTCTGGTGTGTTCCTTGGCCTTCATGATGCTATTTGTTCACTAAGGCCCCTTTCACACTCGGGCAGGCAGGTGTGCTGGCGGTATAGTGGCGCTATTTTTAGCACCTCTATACTGTCTTTTTTACTGCGATATTCGGCCGCTAGCGGAGCGGTTTTAACTAGGGTTGTCCCGATACCGATACTAGTATCGGTACCGATACAAAGCATTTGCGCGAGTACTTGTACTCGCGCAAATGCTCCCGATGCCCAGTCCGATACTTTTTTTTTTCTCAGAGCGGGGGGCGGAGAGTGGGATGGAGAGTGTGCGGCGGGGGGCGGAGACCAGGGCCGAGAGCAGGACGGAAAGTGTGCGGCGGGGGGCGGAGACCAGGGCGGGGGGCGGAGACCAAGGCGGAGAGCGTGGCAGAGACCAGAGCGAGTCTTCAGGCAGGTAAGTAAACTGAATCTGATCCAATTGCCTGTCTGCTGCTCAAATGCTTCCGGAGCTGTTCCCCCTTCACCTCCGTGCCGCTGTGCCCCCTTCACCTCCGTGCCGCTGTGCCCCCTTCACCTCCGTGCCGCTGTGCCCCCTTCACCTCCGTGCCGCTGTGCCCCCTTCACCTCCGTGCCGCTGTGCCCCCTTCACCTCCGTGCCGCTGTGCCCCCTTCACCTCCGTGCCGCTGTGCCCCCTTCACCTCCGTGCCGCTGTGCCCCCTTCACCTCCGTGCCCCCTTCACCTCCGTGCCCCCTTCACCTCCGTGCCCCCTTCACCTCCGTGCCCCCTTCACCTCCGTGCCCCCTTCACCTCCGTGCCCCCTTCACCTCCGTGCCCCCTTCACCTCCGTGCCCCCTTCACCTCCGTGCCCCCTTCACCTCCGTGCCCCCTTCACCTCCGTGCCCCCTTCACCTCCGTGCCCCCTTCACCTCCGTGCCCCCTTCACCTCCGTGCCCCCTTCACCTCAATGCCGCCGTGCCCCTCCTCCACCCCCTCGGTATCTCAGGATGGAGAGCGGAGGTAGGAGCCGGTAAATCCGGCTCCTTACTTGTCGGAATGTACAGAGTCATCACTGACTCTGTCCATTCACATAACTGAAACATCGTAAACTGCGTTTACAATGTTTCAGTTTATGAATGGAGAGGAGCCGCTGTCTTCTCTCCATTCATTTTCAGCGCAGCTGAGGCTGCTGAGAGAGGGATTGGGGAATCTGTGTCCCTAGACCCTTTCCCTGTCTCAAAGGGTAGATGTCAGAGGTCTGTTAAGACCCCTGATATCTCACCAAAGCCCCCCACAACAAGGCTGATAAAAAAAAAAAGAATAAAATAAAATAAAAATTTATTGTAAAAAAAATAAAAACTAAAAACACACACACTGACACTGACCCCCCCTTAAAAAAACAAAGCATTGTAAAAAATAAATAAATAAAATAAATTGTAAAAAAATAAAAATGTAAAAAATAAAAAAAAACTGACACATGAGATTAAAAAAAAGTATCGGTATTTGGTATCGGCGAGTATTTGAAAAAAAGTATCGGTACTTGTACTCGGTCTTAAAAAAGTGGTATCGGGACAACCCTAGTTTTAACCCCCGCTAGTGACTGAAAAAGGGTTAATACCGCCCGCAAACCGCTGCTACAGCAGCAGTTTGCGGGCGGTATAGCCGCGGTGTCCCATTGATTTCAATGGGAAGGAGCGGTATACACACCGCTCCTTCACCGCTCCAAATATGCAGCTTGCAGGAGATTTTTTTTCCTCCCGCCAGCGCATCGCCCCAGTGTGAAAGCCCTCGGGCTTTCACATTGCGAATGCTGGGGCAGGATTATTTCAGGCGTTATTTATGCGCTATTTTTAGGCCCCTTTCACACTGAGGCGTTTTTCAGGCGTTTTAGCGCTAAAAATAGCGCTATAAAAACACCTGAAATAATCCTGCCCCAGCATTCTCAATGTGAAAGCCCTGAGGGTTTTTACACTGAGGCGTTGTGCTGGCTGTGCGTTGGAAAAAATCCTGCAAACAGCTTTTTTGGAGCATCTTTGGGGCACATAAAATATCGCTGTAAAAACGCCTATCCCCATTGAAATGAATGAGTACTGCGGTAAAAACACATAGGCGTTAGCGCTATTTTTAAAAATAACGCTTATGCGTTTTTGACGCATTTTTACCACGTTAGTGCTGAAAATAGCACTAAACACGGTAAAACGCATAGGCTAACGTGAAAAATCGCAGTAAAATCGCAACGCCTCAGTGTGAAAGGGGCCTTGGCGCTAAAACACCTAAAAATACGCCTCAGTGTGAAAGGGGCCTAAGGTTCTCTGAAAAACCTCTGAGGGCTTACAGAACAGCTGTATTTATACTGAGATTACATTACACACAGGTGGACTCTATTTACTAATTAGGTGACTTCTGAAGGCAATTGGATCCACTAGATTTTAGTTAGGGGTATCCGAGTAAGGCTGAGTTCACACCTATGGCATTTTTAGTGCTTTTTGCATTTTGCAGATTTGCACTACAGAACGTGTTCCATAGGAAACCTTGTTAAATGGACTGTAGTGCAAATGTGCAAAATGCAAAAAGCGCTAAAACTGCATAGGTGTGAATCCAGCCAAAAGGGGGCTGAATAAAAATGCAAGGCACACTTTTTTCAAATATTTATATTAAAAAAATTGAAAACCATTTATCATTTCCCTTCCACTTCCCAATTATGTGCCACCTTGTGTTGGTCTATCACATAACATCCAAATAAAATACATTTACGTTTTTGGTTGTAACATGACAAAATGTGGAAAATGTCAAGGGGGGTATGAATACTTTTTCAAGGCACTATATATTCAGCATAAATGTAAAATACAATTGTTGTGGTTATATTAGTATTATTTTCTATGCTTATTCTTTTGTTGTGTAAAAAAGGTGCCTGTTTTAAAATCCAACTAAACACAGAGGTGTGATAATGATGATAAAAAAATAAATAAAAATGGATTTGTCGTTTTCCTCATTAAAACAGCATTTCAATTTGTTCTGTGTGAATGGGTCACAATTCAATGATCTCAGGCTTTATTCCTTGCAGATCAAATGTTCATTAACCCCTTCAGATCCATGCTATAACCGAATGATGGCTACAGCGCGGACCTACTTTGTCGGGAGGCTGTCAATAGAAGTCCTCCCCTTTGCACGCTCCCCGCGCACCTCCTCAATGAGACTTGGGTGATCACAGATCGGAGTAAGGGGTCGATCCTGGCCCTTTACCACATGATCAGCTGTCAGCCAATAACAGCTGATCACATGATGTAAACAAAAGATCGGTAATCGTTTTTTTGGTTTTTTTCTCCTCACGCTGACAGCGCGAGGAGAAAAAAAAAACCAGTCATCGGTTCCGAAGAGGAAAGATGTACAGCCATCTCATCTGTGCCCACCAGTACTGCCTGCTAGTGCCACAAATCGGTGCCCACCAGTGCATAACAGTGCCACCCATCAATGGCCACAAGTGATGTCAATCGGTGCCCATCACTGACGCTCACCAGTGCCACCTATCAATGCCCTTCAGTGCCCACCTCATCAGCGTTCCGCAGTGCCACCTTATCGGTGCCCATCAGTGCAGCCTCATCAGCACACATCAATGAAGGAGAAAAATTGCCTGTTTTGCACAATGTTATAATAAAATATAAAACGGTTTTGTATCTTAAAAAATATATATATATATATATATACTGTGAGGGGGTTAGCTCGGCAGCGGGTGTGTGTGACCCCCGGGATGGGCTCCCCACACAAAAACAGGCCCAGCAAACGGAGGTTGTGGTTTTCAAAATCAAAAAAGGTGCGGTTTATTTTCTATTTACAGTGACAAAACACAGCAAAGCCAAAAGAAACATAAACAAAATAAATCCTGGTCAACTTGACCTCTGACTAAACATACAGGTTTCCTAACTAACAACTGGGATCAGCCTAGTGCTGTCCTAGTCCCTAAGTCCCTGGTTTAGTAAAAGTCCAAACAAATAGCCACACAGGCTTTGCCTCACCGCACAGGGGTTCACTCTCCCTAGACAGTCCACACAGGTCTGGTTCCAGGCATGAGCTAACATCTAATGAAGCTGGGAGTTCTTATAGAGGCCTAAATGAGCTGACAAGCTTCAGCTGGTCTCATCAACTCCCTGTCTGCACGACGCCCCACACTCTCCCTAGAGGTATGAGTCATCCATGAGCCCACTAGCCTTATACAACTCTCCACCTAGTTGTATAAGTCGGCGTAAAGCCTGAATCTGGGCGAAATATATCTACCCCCCTGGATGCAACCAGGTGACTTTACCTTCCTGCTGTCACATACCCCCCCCTCTTGTTTTAACCTCGGGGTTGGAACACCAGCAATCAGGCATTCATGTACTCGAGACAAAGCATCCACATTCCCCATTTGAACGCCAGGGCGATGCTTTACTGTGAAGTTGAATTCCTGGAGGGCCAGGAACCACCTATTCACTCTTCTATTTGTTTCCTTGTTTTGAGCCATCCACTTTAACGGAGCGTGATCCGTAACCATGTCAAAGTGCCTACCTAGCAGGTAGTACCGAAGGGAATCTAGAGCCCACTTCACCGCTAAACACTCCTTTTCAACGGTGGCGTAATTTACCTCATGGGACTTCAACTTCCTGCTGAGGTAAATGACTGGGTGCTCTTCCCCGTTCCAGACCTGGGACAATACTGCTCCTAACCCCACATCTGACGCATCACTTTGTACGACAAAGTCTCTAGAGAAGTCGGGTGAGTACAACACTGGCTGGCTACATAAGGCTTGTTTCAAGAATTGGAATGCTGCCTCAGCCTCGGGGGTCCATTTAATCATGACCGACCCTTTCCCCTTCGTTAGGTTGGTTAGGGGCACAGCCTTAGAAGCAAAGTGGGGAATGAATCGCCGATAATACCCAGCGATTCCCAGAAAGGCTCGTACCTGCTTCTTGCTGTTGGGACGTGGCCAACTCTGGATGGCCTCGACTTTGTTGAGTTGGGGTTTTATTACTCCCCTCCCAATGGTGTACCCAAGATATTTGGCCTCCTCCTGCCCAATGGTACACTTCTTGGGGTTAGCCGTAAACCCTGCTTCCCGAACAGAGTCCAGGACTGCTTGCACTTTTGGCAGATGTGAGGCCCAATCTGTGCTATGGACAATTACGTCATCCAGGTAAGCCGCAGCATACTTCCGATGGGGCCTCAGCATCTGGTCCATTTTCCGCTGGAATGTGGCCGGCGCATTCTGTAACCCGAACGGCATTCTTTTATATTGGAACGCCCCGTCTGGGGTTACAAATGCGGTTTTCTCTTTGGCCAATTTGGCCAGGGGGATTTGCCAATACCCTTTTGTGAGGTCAAGAGTCGTCATGTATCGGGCTGTTCCCAGCCGGTCGATCAACTCATCTATACGTGGCATGGGGTAGGTGTCAAATTTTGTAACTTTGTTCAACTGACGAAAATCGTTACAAAATCGCCAGCTCCCATCCGGTTTAGGCACCAACACAATGGGACTAGACCAATCACTTTGGGACTCCTCTATCACCCCTAAGTTCAGCATTTTCTGTACTTCCTCCCGTATTGCCTCCCGTCGGGCCTCTGGGATCCGATAGGGTTTTAACTTCACCCTTTCACCGGGCGGGGTAATGATGTCATGCTCTACCCCAGATGTTTGTCCCGGCAGCTCAGAGAATACCTCCTTGTTGCGAAGCACAAACTCCTTAACCTCCTGTTGTTGGGGTTGTGACAAGGTGGCTGCTATTTCAACCTCAGGAATCACGCAACCAGTTTGAGCTGGTGACCAAGTGTCTGCGACTAGGGACTCTCTATCCCTCCAGGCTTTCAACAGATTAACGTGATAGATCTGTTCGGGCTTTCGCCTTCCTGGTTGTCTGACCTTGTAATTCACTTCGCTCACTTTTTCCATTATCTCGTAGGGGCCTTGCCATTTGGCAAGGAATTTACTTTCAACCGTAGGGACAAGTACCAGTATCCTATCCCCCGGGGAAAAGGTACGGGTCTTGGCTCCACGGTTGTACACTCTCTGCTGTGCTAACTGCGCTTGGGCCAAATGTTCCTTCACGATGGGCATTACCTGTGCAATTCGGTCTTGCATCAGGGCGACATGCTCAATCACACTCCTGTGGGGAGAACTCTCACTTTCCCAAGTTTCCTTGGCAATATCCAACAGCCCTCTTGGGTGTCTCCCATACAGTAACTCAAAGGGGGAGAATCCCGTAGAGGATTGGGGCACCTCCCTAATAGCAAACATCAGATAAGGAAGTAGACAGTCCCAATCCTTTCCATCTCTATCCACCACTTTCTTCAACATTTGTTTTAGGGTTTTGTTGAATCTTTCAACCAGCCCATCGGTTTGGGGGTGATACACAGATGTACGTAATTGCGTCACTTTGAACAATTTACACAGCTCCTTCATAACCCGGGACATAAAGGGTGTACCTTGGTCCGTAAGCAGTTCTTTACAAATACCCACCCGGCTAAACACAAGAGATAGCTCTTTGGCTATGGTTTTGGCCGAGGTATTTCGGAGAGGGATCGCTTCTGGATAACGGGTGGCATAGTCCATTATAACTAATATGTACTGGTGCCCCCTAGCGGACTTGATTATAGGACCTACCAAATCCATGGCGATCCTCTCAAACGGGACCTCAATGATGGGTAGAGGGACCAGCGGGCTACGGAAATGTGGCATCGGGGCCGACCTCTGACACACAGGGCAGGAGGAACAATAATTTTCTATGTCCTTCATCACCCCCGGCCAATAGAATCTCTGTAATACCCTCTCTCGGGTTTTCTCTGTCCCCAGATGACCTCCAAGAATGTGCCCATGGGCCAACTCCAACACCAACTTCCTGTAAGGTTTGGGCACCACAAGCTGCTCAACGGTTTCTTCTGCCCTTTTTGCCACCCGATACAGTAGGTCCTTCTCTACGCTGAAGTATGGGTAAGTGCAGGTATTATCTGGGTTCACTAACTCGCCATCTATTTTCACTACGTTTTCCCGTGCCTTTATTAGGGCGGGGTCTTTCAACTGTTCTGTGGCAAAGTTTTCCCTGTGAACCTCAAGATCAGAAAACTCCACAGACGGTAGGTTTTCGTCTGAGGAGGTGGGCTCCTCTCCAGTTTCTTGAGTCTCCCCTGCCAATACTGATAAGGGAAATTCCGGAGAGTCCTCACCACTCTCAGGGGAGTTCTGGCTATCACATTCCTGGTACATAGGGGCACCAGTGGGGGGCTCAGGATCATCCCACAGTTCCCAGAACTTCGGAAAATCCCTTCCCACAATGGCGTCATGCGGTAACTGAGATACTAAGCCCACTGGATGAGAGAGGGTACCTTTGGGGGTCTCGAAACACACTGTAGTCACTGGATACTCTCGGGTGTCCCCATGCACACAAATAACAGCTACCTTGCTATTCCCAAAGACCTCTGTTTTAACTAACTCAGCCTTTATCAGGGTCACAAGGCTACCTGAATCCAGCAATACCACAACATTTCTACCATTAACACACATTTTGCATAAATGTTTCTCAGTTCCTCGAATGGCAGTGCATGCGACTGTCGCACACAGCGACTGACGTCTGCCCGTCAGAAAGTCACACTGCATGGGTTCCTCCACAACCGGGCAATTGGCTGCAATATGTCCCGCTTGCCGGCAGCGGTAGCAAACGATCCTTCTTGCCGCCTCTTGAGCCGCTGATTTCCCAGGCTGTTCTCGCCAAACTTGGGGTAGAGCTCCCACCCTCTCACTCTCTCCACCCTCACCCCTTGGAATCCTCTTATCCGCCCCTGGGGATGGTCTGGTCTTAGGGTGGAAAGTCTGAGTGTCTCTGGAAGAGGCCGTCAGGTTCTCTGCAGCCAAGTATCTCTCTACCCGATCCACAAGTTTACCGGCCGTTTCTGGGTCTCCATGGCTTACCCACTTTTGGATGGCAGTAGGAAGAGCTCTCAAAAACCGATCCATTACAACACGTTCCACAATCTTTGGTGCGGACAAAGTCTCTGGCTGTAGCCACTTTCTGCTCAGGTGAATGAGATCATACATTTGAGACCTGGGGGGTTTTCCAAGCTGGAAAGTCCAGTTATGCACACGCTGAGCCCGGACAGCCTGGGTGACACCCAGCCTTGCCAATATTTCAGCTTTTAGCATCACATAGTCTTTTGCTTGGTCAGGCTCTAGGTCATAGTAAGCCTTCTGCGATTCACCAGTTAACAGAGGAGCCACCAGTCCAGCCCACTGCTCCTCAGGCCACTTTTCTCTTTCAGCAGTCCTTTCAAATGTGGTCAAAAATACCTCTGGATCATCCTCTCCAGTCATTTTTGTCAATAAACGACTCACCCCAAAGGACGCGGTATTAGTGGGACGGCTTTCCTCACTGGTCTGCGGACGTTGCTGCATTACTGCTTCCATTTGTTGTAGTCTCTGCTCTTGCTTCTGTAACAGGTCTATGAAGCGGGCCTCAGATTGCTGCTGGGCTTGTTGCTGAGCTTCCAGACTCTGTTGGTGAGCTTGCTGCTGGGCTGCAAGGCTCTGTTGATGAGCTTGCTGCTGGGCTGCGAAGTTCTGTTGTTGAGCTGCAAGGCTCTTTTGCAAACCTGCATTTGTCTGCTGTTGATTGGCATTTGCTAGAGCCAGCTGCTTCAGTATCTCCTCCATGCTGGCTTAAAAAAAACTGCCACTGGTTCTCCACCAACTGTGAGGGGGTTAGCTCGGCAGCGGGTGTGTGTGACCCCCGGGATGGGCTCCCCACACAAAAACAGGCCCAGCAAACGGAGGTTGTGGTTTTCAAAATCAAAAAAAGGTGCGGTTTATTTTCTATTTACAGTGACAAAACACAGCAAAGCCAAAAGAAACATAAACAAAATAAATCCTGGTCAACTTGACCTCTGACTAAACATACAGGTTTCCTAACTAACAACTGGGATCAGCCTAGTGCTGTCCTAGTCCCTAAGTCCCTGGTTTTAAATGTCCAAGCAAATAGCCACACAGGCTTTGTCTCACCGCACAGGGGTTCACTCTCCCTAGACAGTCCACACAGGTCTGGTTCCAGGCATGAGCTAACATCTAATGAAGCTGGGAGTTCTTATAGAGGCCTAAATGAGCTGACAAGCTTCAGCTGGTCTCATCAACTCCCTGTCTGCACGACGCCCCACACTCTCCCTAGAGGTATGAGTCATCCATGAGCCCACTAGCCTTATACAACTCTCCACCTAGTTGTATAAGTCGGCGTAAAGCCTGAATCTGGGCGAAATATATCTACCCCCCTGGATGCAACCAGGTGACTTTACCTTCCTGCTGTCACAATATATATATATATATATATATTTGATTTTTTTTTTACAAAAAATAAAAACCGCAGAGGTGATCAAATACCACCAACAAAAAAAAAGCTCTATTTGTGGAAAAAAATGATAAAAATGTCATTTGGGTACAGCATTGTATGACCGCGCAATTGTCGTTCAAAGAGTGACAGCGCCGAAAGCTGAAAATTGGTCTGGGCGGGAGGGGGGTTTAAGTGCCCAGTAAGCAAGTGGTTAGGAAAAAATATATAAATGGGGAAAATATCACCTTATGGCCACTAGATGGTGCTGGGTATCATAGGAAATGTGTGTTCCTTGGCTATGTTTAGTGGCTATAATTTTAGCTTTTTCCCCCATTCTCATTTATTAATTTTTTCCAAGGAATAACATTTGATTTGTGCTGAATATAGTCTGCGCACATTATTACTTTTTCTTTTTTTTCTCCCTCTAATATTATACAACTGCATCCCCAGAATTGAATTGGCTAAATACATTTCAGATGCGCTAAGCACTTGGTCTTAAACGGTAGAAACGAAACGTACCCTCCTTAAATTTTTGGAAGTGCTTAGTTAATGCAGCTGTACCTCCTATACAAAGCAACTTAGCTTTCCCGTGGATGCCCGAATAAATTTGACAAAATTTGGAACATATGGCTAGAATCTCCAACCACAAATGCTGAGCAATTTTGCATGGTTGGGTGGGAGGTGACTTGCATACCTCCTATAAATTAGACATTTTAGATTAATAAAATACATTTAAGTTCTGCTAGCCTAAGAATTTATGCATGCATTTCCAGTACACCTAATGCACCTTGTCCTTGTTATGGAAAAGATTCATTGCATTGCTATAACACAATATTTGTAAGACCCCTTTCACACTGAGGCGTTTTTCAGGCGCTTTTGGGCTTAAAATAGCGCCTGAAAAACAGCTCCCCTGCAGTCAGTGTGAAAGCCAGAGGGCTTTCACACTGAGATGATGCGCTGGCAGGACGTTAAACTCCTGCAAGCAGCATCTTTATACACCGCTCCGGCCCATTAAAATTAATGGGCAGTGCTGCCAAAGCGACGCAGTAGCGGCACTTTGCGGGCACTTTTAACCCTTTTTAGGCCGCTAGCGGGGGTTAAAAGCGCCCGCTAGCTGCCGAAAACCTCCGCAAAAATTACGGTAAAGCGCCGCTAAAAATAGTGGCGCATTACTGCCGACGCCTCGTGTGAAAGTACCCTTAGAGCGAGCCGTAACGACTAGATTAACTTTTTTTTTTTTACTCAGGTTTCAACCAGCGGGGTTCATTGTAGTAGCTGTGTGTTTGTTTTGTTTTGTTTTTTTATTGTTTTGTGCTGTTTGAGCCGGGGAATGCCCAAAGGCTCTGTATTGTACAGCCAATAAAAAGTATTTACAAAAAAAAACAATAGAAACTTTTCAGTTGGCTAAAAGCATGCGTGTGTCTAAATGCAGAGCTAGACATCGGACTCTGCTTCTCGGACCTCTGCATATTGACTACTGCTTCCACACAGAGAGCAAGATGCAAACTTTGCATCAGCTATCAGAGAACATGCCTTTCCACTGAAGCTATAGCTGCTGTAGAAAGAAAATGAAGTGTAACTTTTTAACACCATTTGTTTTAATGCATCTGGAATGTAGCAGATTTGTACTGGGCTTTATACTGGTGATATATATTAGGACACCTCTGCCGTATCTTCTCTAAAGAGTTTCACATCTGATGTGGTACTTCTGCTTCCACCAGATATATAACAAAAAATTGGAGATGCAATCTCAGTTTCCAAAAGCATTTTTATTTAAATCTTCATGCACAGTTTCAGACAGGAACTCCATCCTTCATCAAGTCGCATGTGTATTGTTCAACATGTTGGCCACTTTTATTAGCTAGTGCACACAGGTGTATCCCTTCACCGATCTCCTAATTAACCCTTTTGTGCATTGTACCTATTGCATATTAACATTGCACAATGAGAACACGTTTTTTCAAACCGCAAAAGCACAAAAAAGAAAAAAATCAATATAACTCTAAAAAAAAAATTATATGAAATAAAACTCCAAAATCATGCTAACCAAAATTCAAAAAAGTGTTAGAACATTTATAACTAACTGGTACTATTTCCCTATTCTGTTGAGCCTATTTTGGCTAACAGCGTGGAGAAAAAAATTCTGCTATTCAAACAGTATATGGTGTCTGATGATTTATGTCTCTTATTTGCACAAGTGCAGCATGCACCACCCAATGTTTTAAAAAAAAAAAAAAAATTATTTATATATAATATAATATAATATATATATATATAATATATATATATATATATATATATATATATATAAAAATTGTTATTATTATTTATTTATTTTATATATATTTTTTTATTAACACTTCTGTGCTATGTAGTTGTGTGTTAAGACATATAAAAATATATTTTGCTGCATTTAAGGATGACTGGAGAAATGCATAAACCACTTCTAAAAATAAAATGCCTTGCGCTAAAACTGTATAGCATGAAAAGATGAAGATTTGGCAGTGGAGTCCTATGCACACATGTTGTATTTTGTTTTTTTTAAGGAAAGCTAATTAAAAAAAATAAAACATTTTGTAATTTTCTTATTTTTACAAAACCATTATTTTATGTTCAACAAAGAGAGAACAGAGAAGGATTCAGAAGAAAAACATTATGCCAGCCTCCATACATACGAGAGCGGTCTCCTCACAGAAGAGAGTCCCCATATTTCCGAGAATCTCCAGTAACCAGAAAAGACTCTCCACACAGTAGATCCGGCTCCAGCGTCAGTAGCAGAAGCTATTCTCCAGAAAGAGGCAAGACATTCCCCACACACCAGCACAAAAGTATGCACTTTGTTTTTTTTTTCTTTGAACTGCCTTATATTTCATGTAATACGAAATTTCTAGTTTTATGTAACATAGTTTTTCATTAAATTCATGGATGAAATAGTTTAGAATCTATAACATAATCAAGCACAAAATTTTATAGCTGGATCGAAATTTGGCAAGTGCAGCAAGGACCAGCCAAATTTCAATTAGCAAATTTGACTAGGGGCTGCAACCCAGAGGCTGATTGGGGAAAAAATTACGGGTAGTCTATAGCTTTGGTTGGTTGTAATTTTTCAGCCTCTTTTACACTAAACAGGCTCCTATTATAAAAAGGGTGGCACAGAAGGGTAATTTTAAATGTCAGGCAATCAATACTCAGTTTAGGTAGATGCACTTTTTAGGTGTAAATATGATTTAGTAGCTTTCAATTTTAATTTTATTTATTTTCACCCAAAAGTGGAACTTCCGCTTTAAGCACTCTTCGCCCCCCCATAATGTCCACATCTCCCCCCATAATGTCCACATCTCCCCCCATACCTTAAGATCCAGGCAGAACCGTCCGCAGAGGAGACGGCACAAGCAGGCGGCTGATGATGACGGCAGCGCGCCGCTACTAGGCTGCCGCGCTCCGGAGCTAGGCCGAAGCCGCGGCCTTTCTTATGGACGAGACCGCGGGGCTCACTCTGCGGATCGTCATCGATCAAAAAAATTTTGATCGATCAAAGAAATTAACGATTAATCGAGCAATTAATCGTTAATTTCCGCACCCCTAATAATATATATATATATATATATATAAATACAGGGCTCAAAATTTCAAGTCTTGAGCCACTAGCCAGGCCTCAAGGGTTACTCGCCACCAGTTGCCCAACCTAACCCCTACCCTGCTCCGCCCCTAATTCTGCCGCTATTCACGCCCTCATAAATTATCTCATGTAATGACACTTGTAAAGGTTTTATGCAAATAACTTTTTCAGTTCCCCTCAGCACAGCCTCACCTGTGCCCCACATTGCAGCCTCACCTGTGCCCCACATTGCAGCCTCACCTGTGCCCCACATTGCAGCCTCACCTGTGCCCCACATTGCAGCCTCACCTGTGCCCCACATTGCAGCCTCACCTGTGCCCCACATTGCAGCCTCATCTGTGCCCCACATTGCAGCCTCACCTGTGCCCCACATTGCAGCCTCACCTGTGCCCCACATTGCAGCCTCACCTGTGCCCCACATTGCAGCCTCACCTGTGCCCCACATTGCAGCCTCACCTGTGCCCCACATTGCAGCCTCACCGTGTCCCCCCCCCATTGAAGACTCGCCGTGTCCCCCCCCCATTGAAGACTCGCCGTGTTCCCCCCCCCCATTGAAGACTCGCCGTGTCCCCCCCATTGAAGACTCGCCGTGTCCCCCCCCCATTGAAGACTCGCCGTGTCCCCCCCCATTGAAGACTCGCCGTGTCCCCCCCCCATTGAAGACTCGCCGTGTCCCCCCCCATTGAAGACTCGCCGTGTCCCCCCCCCATTGAAGACTCGCCGTGTCCCCCCCCCCCATTGAAGACTCGCCGTGTCCCCCCCCCCATTGAAGACTCGCCGTGTCCCCCCCCCCCATTGAAGACTCGCCGTGTCCCCCCCCCATTGAAGACTCGCCGTGTCCCCCCCCCCATTGAAGACTCGCCGTGTCCCCCCCCCCCCATTGAAGACTCGCCGTGTCCCCCCCCCCCATTGAAGACTCGCCGTGTCCCCCCCCCATTGAAGACTCGCCGTGTCCCCCCCCCCATTGAAGACTCGCCGTGTCCCCCCCCCCATTGAAGACTCGCCGTGTCCCCCCCCATTGAAGACTCGCCGTGTCCCCCCCCATTGAAGACTCGCCGTGTCCCCCCCATTGAAGACTCGCCGTGTCCCCCCCCATTGAAGACTCGCCGTGTCCCCCCCATTGAAGACTCGCCGTTTCCCCCCCCATTGAAGACTCGCCGTGTCCCCCCCCATTGAAGACTCGCCGTGTCCCCCCCCATTGAAGACTCGCCGTGTCCCCCCCCCCCATTGAAGACTCGCCGTGTCCCCCCCCCCCCATTGAAGACTCGCCGTGTCCCCCCCCCATTGAAGACTCGCCGTGTCCCCCCCCCCCATTGAAGACTCGCCGTGTCCCCCCCCCCCATTGAAGACTCGCCGTGTCCCCCCCCCCATTGAAGACTCGCCGTGTCCCCCCCCCCATTGAAGACTCGCCGTGTCCCCCCCCCATTGAAGACTCGCCGTGTCCCCCCCCCATTGAAGACTCGCCGTGTCCCCCCCCCCATTGAAGACTCGCCGTGTCCCCCCCCCATTGAAGACTCGCCGTGTCCCCCCCCATTGAAGACTCGCCGTGTCCCCCCCCCCATTGAAGACTCGCCGTGTCCCCCCCCCCATTGAAGACTCGCCGCGTCCCCCCCCATTGAAGACTCGCCGCGTCCCCCCCCATTGAAGACTCGCCGCGTCCCCCCCCCCCCATTGAAGACTCGCCGCGTCCCCCCCCATTGAAGACTCGCCGCGTCCCCCCCCCATTGAAGACTCGCCGCGTCCCCCCCCCATTGAAGACTCGCCGCGTCCCCCCCCCATTGAAGACTCGCCGCGTCCCCCCCCCATTGAAGACTCGCCGCGTCCCCCCCATTGAAGACTCGCCGCGCCCCCCCCCATTGAAGACTCGCCGCGTCCCCCCCCCATTGAAGACTCGCCGCGTCCCCCCCCCATTGAAGACTCGCCGCGTCCCCCCCCCATTGAAGACTCGCCGCGTCCCCCCCATTGGTGGCCAGATCATGACAGCAGTGGCGTCACTAGGGTTGGTGTCACCCGGCGCAGACCCCCCCATCAGTTCAGACACCCCCACCCAAGTTCAGACACCCCTCTCGGCACTACAGACACCCCCCCCCTTACATACCTCAGAACAGCGCACACACACTGTGTCCCTCGAGTGCAGGGTCCTCCTCCTCCTCTGTGGATGTAAACAGAGAGGAGGAGGCGGCTTCGGTCCGCGCCGCTGAGGTACACATCGGCGCGAGGCACAGCTAATCATGGCAGTTGGAGGTGCTGCTACCGACGGGTGTTACCCGCCTAGCAACGCCTCTGCATGACAGGAGGAAGAGGAGAGCCGCAAATCGCAGAGCGGTATAGCCCACTGTTAGAACTTACATTGAAATTTCCTGCACTCTGCTCGCTCACACAGCCCTGCCTCCTCCTGACCAAGCGCCTGTGATAGACAACACATCCCAGCATATGACCCGCATTCTGTCTATTGCAGGTGCGGGGTCAGGAGAAGGCGGGCTGTGTGAGCTAGCAGAGTAGGTGAGTGGAAAGTTTGAGAATAAATAAATATATATATATATATATATATATATATATATATATATATATATATATGAGTGAGTTTGGAGATGCTTAAAGTGGCCCTTCCTGCATGAGCACCGCTCAGCGCCTAGGATAAACGCAATTGATGATATGACCAGAGTAATATAAGACTGAATGTCTATCTGATTAGGAATGGGGATCCCAATCGCAACGAGCAGCTGCTGAAGATGTGTAGATAATGTTAAAAAACAATATTTAGAGGAGCACCCAAAGGTTACTATAAATAATGTAAAACAATAAAATCATGCACAATAAAATTGTAGACAATTAATACCGTAAAACACTAAAAATATATAAACTCAGTAAATGTCCATAAATAGTGTAGCAGCGCTCTTGTAAAAAATGACAAGCTTCTTTGTGTGTTATATGCACACAGAGGAACAGATGAGTAGAGGGAGAGTGTGATCTTTATCCCAGTGTGATTAATACAGTTCAAAGTTCATCCGTCATGTATCACATATAAGGTAGAGAAGTCCCCCTTTGGGGATGCACTCACCAAAAGGTAGATATAAACTAGCCTTTTCACTGTCACTAGGATCACTTCTTTCCTTTCTTTTACTCCTTCCACCGATATCCAGCTTTGTTTTGTATTTTCAGGTTGTTCATATGGAAAAAGAATAGTCACATAGCGTGATATTGCTTGTTTTTAGAGGGACGGTGCTTAGCGTACCTTCATCCCTGCTGGGGGCATATATATATATATATGTATATGTGTGTGTGTGTGTGTGTGTGTGTGTGTGTGTGTGTGTGTGTGTGTGTGTATATATATATATATATATATATATATATATATATATATATATATATATATATATATGTGTGTGTATGTGTATATATATATATATGTGTGTATATGTATATATATGTATATATATATAATATTGTGGGAGATTAGCTCGTGGGGATCACCTTTTCACAGAATGAAGGTCAGCATACAGGCAGTTTCTTTAAAACCTGGCGTATTGCCAGCTTTATTTACAAGTGGTTTGCAATAGTCATACAAAAATAAACAAAACAGTAAAACAAATCCTTGCCGTCCGGCGCTAAACTATACAGTAACCGCTCTCTATACAGTGAGGGGCTGGTCCCCGTCACCCACAAAACACAAGGTGAAGTAAAGCAAACCTTTTCTTTCAGCCCAAAATAACCAGCGCTCCTCTTACTCAGATTCCCTTCTGAGTCTCAGGCCAGAGCATTGCTGTGCTCTCTTCCTGGATATTTAAAGCCCAGCTGCCTATGGATTCCAGTGAACCTGAATATCTGGACCGGAACCCAGCCAACTACAGAGGCTGGAAAAACCTGGGCTGGATTCTGGTTCAGTCCCTTACAATGGACCGAATGCGAGGTGAAACATAGCGACTGTCATATATCTCACCTCGCATACCGTCACAATAATATATATATATATATATATTATATAATAAATTATTCAGCCTGCAGGCTAAATGAAAAAGAAAACCAGTCCTCCATCCATGCCCAATGTGGACGAATGATTCTCTCGTTGCGGCTATCATACTTTGACACCAGCCCTACTGGATGTCAAAATGCCCAATCAACAGCTGTATATGATTGGATGCAGCTGCTGTTGGGCCCAAAAAATTTTGAGCAGACAAAATGGCAGACTTTTTTGTGAATTTTGGTCAGTTCATCAGTAACTGCCACTTTCTTCTTGGTCACTTGGACAGAAATCAAGAGAAGATCCATCCAATGGGGATACAGATAAAAAAAAAAGCATTTTGTTGAACACGGTAAGGTCAGAAGTCCTGCTAATTTTTTCATTTCTGTATATGTACATGTTGGGGAAACACTTTTCATTTCCTGTTGTGTCACCATTAAGTGAAGGTAAATTTCCCAGCAGATACACAGTAATATAAATTGAAAAGACGTATTCGCTTTCCCTCTCCCAAAACTGAAAAATCTTAAACTGAGTATGTTGAATAGTACAACTATTATATAGCATGTAGTTGTGTAATTTACATGTTTTTTGTTTTTTTTCTATTGCAGATAAAGAAAAATCAAGCGCGCATCCTTTAAGATCTTCTAAAGACCCATCTCCTTCAAGCTCAGGCGCTATAACTTCCATCAAAGTAACTTTTTTTTTTCCATTATGTCTTCATGTACTTATGGATTTTCGGATTAGGTCTTTCTGCATTCCATATTATAAATGGATATCGGAGTGAAATTTAAGGCCTTGTTCCCATGGGTTTATCAATGCATACCCCACACAAGGGCTGTGTTTACCTGCACAGAAATGCACAGGTGTTCTGTGCATTCCCATGCAGGAATTCTCATTGATTTCTGTTGAGATGCAGCGGGTGCAAGACTCCATAGACATTGTGCATTCAGGGCCGTGCACTACACCAATGACAAATTGGAAGCAGTGGAGGTTCGTGAAACGGCTGCGTCCCAATAGACATCGGTGAGACTTCCTACACAGAACACATGTGCATATTTCTATGCCGGTAAATACACAGGAGTAAGCACTCCTACTAGTGGTCAGCCAGCAGAACAAATAGAATATCCTGAGGCTAAACTCCAGGAAAGCTAAATACACAGTTGCATTTCATATATGAGAGCTGTTTTATTTGACAAATGATTTGGCGTGGCTAGCACGAAGATTTACAAAGCTAGACTGCACAGCCAGGCTGGTGACTTCAGTCTGCTTTAATACAGTTTAACAGAGACCTGGACAAATTGCAGCCCCAGGGCCACATGCAGCTCTTTGGCTGTTCCTATCCCACCCTTGATGCTGGTTTAGAAGGCCACGGACTGCATCGGGACCCGAATACAACAGTGGGGACGGCCTCTAATGTATACCAGTCGGTGCAGGGTCCTGCAGGCAGTGATTTTCCATGTAAAATGTATCCCGTGACATCACTAGCAGGGCACACTCAGAATGATATGTGAATAATGGGTAAAAGAAAGCAATGGACTAGTGTGTGCCTCTAAATAATGGTGGAGCAATGTGGCAATTCCCCTTCGTCTGCAGGGTTATTGTGCAGAAAAGCTTTCCAATAAAAGAATGGGGTAAACTCATTAAAAGAGTTGTGTTTCTTTATGGCCCTGCATATACTCCTGTCCAAGGGGGGTCTTATTGGCAAAGGAAAGGTCTCGCAACGTCTATGCCAACCTGTTCATGGTTTCTAAGCCACATGGAGACATCCTAGCGTACTCTGGATCTCAAGAGTTTTTTGCAAAACATAAAATCTACCATGGGCTTCACGTGCCTCTCAGCAAATACCATGGGGTGTCATTTGGGGGGTGTTTTTGTACTGTCCTGGCATTTTAGCACCTCAAGAAATGTGATAGGCAGTCAGATAGTAAAAGCTGTGTAAACTCTAATGTTCCATATATACCATAGTTTGTAGATGCTATAACTTTACACAAGCCAATAAATATTCACCTATTGGGATTTTATTTGTTTACAAAAGACATGCAGCAAAATACATTTTGGCCTATATATATGAAGAGATGTGATTTTTTTATTGGATATGTTTTATGACAAAGTAGAAAATATTGGTGTGTGTTTTTTTTTTTTTTCGATTATATAATAAATAAAGTGGTTATCCAATACCACCAAAGGAAAGCTCTATTTGAGTAAAACATTATATAAAATTAATTTGCATACACTGTTGCACGACCGACCAGTTGCCAGTTAAATAGCACCAATGGCAAAAAAATGTCCTGGTCATGAAGGGGGTAAAACCTTCTGAAGGTTAAGTGGTTAAACATATATGTTAACCACTTAAGGACCGCCTAACGCCGATATACGTCGGCAGAATGGCACGGCTGGGCATAAGCACGTACAGGTACGTCCCCTTTAAGATGCCCAGCCGTGGGTCACACCGACGCTCTTGCGACCTGGTCGTGAGCTCCGTGACCATGGGACCCGATCGTCGCTGGTGTCCCGCGATCGGATCACAGAGCTGAAGAACGGGGAGAGGTAAGTGTAAACAAACCTTTCCCTGTTCTTCCTAGTGAGAGTGTCACTGATCGTCTGTTCCCTGTCATAGGGAACGGCGATCAGTGACGTCACACGCCAAGCCACGTCCCCACACAGTAAGAATCACTCATTAGGTCACACTTAACCCCTTCAGCGCCCCCTACAGGTTAACCCCTTTACTGCGGGTGTAATTTTCACAGTAATCCGTGGATTTTTATAGCACTGATCGCTGTAAAAATGACTGGTCCCAAAAATGTGTCAAGTGTCCAATGTGCCCGCCATAATGTCGCAGTCACCATAAAAATCGCTTATCGCCACCATTACTAGTAAAAAAATATATATATATATTAATAAAAATGGCATAAAACTATCCCCTATTTTGTAGACACTATAACTTTTGCACAAACCAATCAAACGCTTATGCAGAGGTGATCAAATACCACCAAAAGAAAGCTCTATTTGTGGGAAAAAAAGGACCTCAATTTTGTTTGGGAGCTACGTCGCATGACCGCGCAGTTGTCAGTTAAAGCGACGCAGTGCCAAATCGCAAAAAGGGCCTGGTCCTTTAGCAACAAAATGGTCCGGGGCTTAAGTGGTTAATAATGGTGCCACATTTCTAGCTGTGTTTCTGCTGTTTATTGGTCTTTTGCTAAACAACATTTTCATATTTGAATACCTATGTTAAATCTATCTTCCAAATAGAAGTTGGCTTCGTGTTGAGTCCACCTGTATCATTCCACAACCTAGGTTAAACACATAAACCTCTCTAGGCATATGTCAGACATATGTTCACTGGTGAGCAGTTACAAATAGGAACATTGTCTATCACAAACTTAATAAACTATTTGATTTGTGTTTTACAGAGTGGAGACCAAGATAAAGGAAGTCGCCTCTCGTCTGAGATTGCTTTTGTGGATGCTGCCTGCAAATGGGTTTCTGAGAAAATGGAGAAAGTGTCTGAAAGCAATGTACCTGAAGCCACAGAAGACTTTGTAAAAGTACATATTTCAATGGAATTGTTTTTCAGAGATTCATTTAAGCATGGATGATGATTTTCAAGATTATGCAAAATATATTTGGGATATTGATTGCACACCTAAATGTATAGAAGCTTTGTCTGTTAGGCCTCATTTACAGTATACTTGTGGCCAGGGGGCAATAGAAAAACACTGGTTGGTTGTGTTTTTGTTTTTGGGATTTTCTTTTGCAAGTGGATAGAGCTGTGCTGCAATGCATGTGGTTGCAACAGTGCTGCGGTCTTCCAATGGTTAAAGGATAAGTTCACCTTTCGTATCATGTTGCACCCACTAGCTGTCATTATTTTAAAAAGTCGTGGCCACCCAACCATATCTTTCATTCAGAGTTCTGCAAGTGTGAGAACTACAGGTACCGACAGCCTTTGCAGCTGTCGGTTTATTGTTTTTAATTAACTTCTGGGTTGTTGAGTGCTCTAGGTAGTTCATCGATGCTTCCTGTCAGTGTGAAGTACGAGCAGACAGCTTAAACATTCAGTATGCAAGAGCGTTGTAAATGCACTAATTTTTTCACCTGCAAAAAGATGTGCATTTATTTAATTTTTTTCAAAGATGAACTTCTCCTTTTAGAACAGGTTCTCCAAACTACTACCCAGTTGTTCTTGAATTACAATTCCCATCATGCCCAGTCATGTCTGTGAATGTCAGTGTTTTACAATGCCTCATAGGACGTGTAGTCCTGCAACAGCTGGAGGGCAGTATTTTGGAGATCCCTGCTTTAGAACAAATGTTTCAAATAAAAATCACCACTTTGCCATCACCTCATGGAAAAACTCACTAAATATGGCCTTCCAGATCAAAGGAATGTAAAAATAAGCATAAATTGTTAATCAAACTTGTTCAGACTCCCATACATCATCCAATCAAATCGTTCACATACGTTGCCAGTGATGTCTCTTTAAAGCTTGCAAGTGGTATATCCAAGTAGATAATAGAATCGCGCTAAATAAGATAGTTCATGAGTTAAAAATTCCACCAGTGTTTGCAACTATGAGATTATTCACAAAGTCCATCCACCATCTTCAGCGTGTGAGTTCCACCACCAAATGATGGATGTCTTCTTACCAGATCACTGTGACCCCCCGTTACAGAGGATCATAGAATGCCTGTAATACACCACAGCCTGGATCTCCCTCCAGGAAAAGCTGTGTGTCTATCATCAGGGTGCCTCTCACCCGCTCGTAGAGATGTGTGGATGGTTGTTATAAAAGATATAAAGGCTCCATATAGTGTAAAACCATAGTAACATTTATTCGCATAAAAAAAATATTGCACTTACAGCATCCGTATTCAAAGAAAGCCTTAAGTCTGGTGTGCCGGCCGGCGCACATCCAGACAAACCCATCCTTCCGGGACAGGAATGAGAAAACACGAGGTGACGTCAGCGCGTCGCTCCGCCCAAGTGGTATATCTGCTCTGCCTCCAAAACTTGGAATTGTGCACTGAGAAAATAGAAGACCCTCATAGAGTAGTAATGTTGATATTGGGATATTATTATTCCCAATAAACTCTTGCAGACTCTCATACTTCAACCAGTCTGATCAAACCGATCTTGCACATTGCTGGTGCTGACACCTCAGACCTCACAACCAATAAGCCATCTCATCTCTCAACAATGAATGAGTACTACACTTCTAATGGCTTCTAATAACCATTGTGTAGCTTCTGACTGTATATCCGATTCACAGCTCTCACCAGCTTCCATCAGTGTCCTCCAATGGTAACACACAGCCAACGTCGAAGCTGTCACTGTAATCAGATCCTTATGTCGATACAGCTGGTTTATCAGCCTTGGCTCAAAGGGTAGTTAAGCAGTCAGAAAAGAGAAAAAAAAAGTTTCCATGCAAGAGTAATGTTTTTATTAAAAATCTGTAAAGACTAAGGCCCCTTTCACACGGGCGGACCGTATGTTCGTTTTTCACCAATCCGTTTTCGGATGAAAAACGGACATGCATGTATCCCTATGGGATAGCGGATGTCAGCGGCTGAACACCCGATCTCACCCGTGTCCACTATGCTCCGTTTCTCAGGATAGAAAAATTCATCCGATCCCCCATAGGGGAGAGCGGAGATCTGACAGGGCGGTCCCTGCACAGTGTGCGGGGACCACCCAGTCATCCGCCGGCTCAGCAAGGATCAACGGAGCGATCCCCGCTGAGCAAGCGGAGGTTCACTTGGCGGACAACCACTCGCATATGAAAAGGGCATCAGTGGCACTACTCAAAAGCATCTAGATGTAGCTGCTGGGTAACCTCTTAGCCAAGTAACCATCAGTGATTTCTTGGTAACCATTACAAATACCATCGGGGGACTACCACATCCAGTCACGTGTATACACAGTGTCACCACTTGACGCATCTTGGCATAATTTTCCTTTTTAAATGGTTATCAAAAAAATTCAGTGACATCTGATATGTTTGCCGCAGCTACATGTCTCATACAGGTGGAAGCAATCCAATATACATTTATGGCCAGAGTTTGTGGACCATCACACCTATATCATCTTGTTTGACATCCCCCCCCCCCCACACACATGATTTTTGGAGATCGGGTACTGATCTTGGATGAAAAGAGCTGGCATTACATTTCATCCTACAGGTGTTCAATAGAGTTGAGGTCAGTGTTTTGTGCAGGCCATTTGAGTTCCTCCAGATCTAACTCGTCACACCATGTCTTTATAGACCAGACTTTGTGCAAAGGGGCACAGTCATGCTGACAAAGAAACCTTCCCCCAAAACTGTTGCAACAAGGCTGGAAGCGTACAATTGTCTAAAATTTATACTGTATGAACTAAGATTAACGGTGCCCTTTTGAAGCGTACAATTGTCCAAAATGTATACTGTATAAACTAAGATTAACGGTGCCCTTTAATGGGGAAAAAATAAAATCCAATAGCTTTGTTTTTTTTTTTGTTTGTTTTTTTATATTTTTGGCCATGTCTACATTAAGGAAATAATCCGGTTCTGCAGCCCTTTAAAGGCTTAGTTTATCATAGTATTAACATGGTTAATGCAATTTTCCCTCAACATTCTGAGGTTTGTGTTTCTCAATTGCACACCAGGGCAATTCATGAGCCTCTGATGAAATAATCTATAAGCAGAAGTTGCCCTCATTAAGAAGAGCATGTGGAAATGGTCAGCAGGTCCAGAGATATAGGCTGCATAAATTTTATATGCTAAGCTATGTTCACCATTGTAACTACAAATGTTACACTTTTATTTATGTCCTGAACGACAAATTTCGCTGTTTTGGAAAAAAAAAGGTGTACGAGTAGTCAGACTAAACTTTTTCAAGTTATTCGTTATATGCATGATGGATGTGCTGTACCAGTAAAGTCAGACCAAACTTTTTCTAGTTCATTTATGACAAAAATAGTAAATGTACGTATTTTTACAGGAAAAAAAAACGGTGCATTTTTATGTATTTATTTATTTTCACAGGAGCCTGAAAAGTATTGCACCTGCGATCAGTGGATCGCAGGTGCTGTGGCAGGCTCCTGTAGACTCTTCCCCCGGCTCTGTCTGTACAGAGGTCTGTGCTTTTAGGTGCAGAGCTGGAAGAAGTGTCAATGGACTACAAGTGTGGAGAATCATGCAGTGGTAGAAAGACTTGTAGTTCATTCACAGATCTTTTCCAAGTACTGACTCAACTGTGAAGGTGGACCCCTGCACATCCATGTTTATTTTAAAAGTGACAGTGGCTGCAGAGGGTGGAGGGGGCCCTTTTGTGTACCATGTTACATGTTGTACCTGAAAAATGGGTGTAACATTTAACATGGTGCAAAAGCTGACGTCAGCCTTTAGGGCTCATTTACACTTGCTTCAGCTTCAAAACACATTACTGGCTAGTTTACACTTGCTTTAAAACAAGGCTTTGGACAGGTTTTGTTAAAGCTCTCTGAACACTAGTCAAAGCTCCTGTCACTAAATAAAATGGTTAGCTTACAGAACTGTTTACACCTTGCTTTTGCTTGGTGCTTCAATGAGGCTTTGGTGGAGCTTCCTTGGGGCTTTGGTGAGGCTTCATTGGGGTTTCAAGCAAGCTTTGTTTTGGACTTCTATGGAGGCTTTGAAGATGCTTTGAAGCACCTCTAAAGCTACATGGGGTATAATTTTTGAAGCAAAGCAAAAGCAGGTGTAAACAGGACTGTAAACTAGCCATTTTATTTAGTGACAGGAGCTTTGACTAGCGGTCAGAGAGCTTTGACAAAGTCTATCCGAAGCCTTGTTTTGAAGCAAGTGTAAACTAGCCGTTAATGTGTGTTAAAGCCAAAGCAAGTGTAAATGAGCCCTTGGTGACAGAAGTTTTTGATTGGCGTTCAGAGAGCTTTAACAAAGCGTGTCCAAAAAGCCATGTTTTGAAGCAAGTGTAAACTAGCCTTTAAATTGTATAAAAAAAATGTATCTGGGCTAGATTATATTGCAGAAGGCTTTCATCAAGGATTGCATCTTGGCAGTAGAAATTTCTATACAGCTTCAATCTCTTTCTATAGGTGCTAAAATTGTGCTGTCTTTTTACTATAACCACTTATCCGGCTACCTTGTTTTCTAAGGCAGGATCATCTTCTGCATTATATGGAGACCAAATAGCAGAATTAGAAGCCAACGTGTCTGTGAATTCCGAACGCTATGATTCAAATCCAGTTAGCAACAGATCTAAAGCCATTGCAGCAAAGACAAAAGAAATAGAAGAGGTAAGTCGAAGGAACACGATTTTTTTTTTTTTTTTTAACCTATGTCCAATTTCTTGTTTAAATCCCCCCAAAATATCAATGTTCTGTCCAGGTATGAACTTTTTGGACTGCTTTTTTTTTTTTTCCACTTCTGACTTAGCAGTTGGTACTTGATCATCGCTTGCATTGACGGCACAGTTCGGTTCTGCATTATTATTTTTTTCCCCACCCCTTGCACCAGACCACTGAACTCGTTCAGTTTGCGGCTGCTTTCACTGTCTGTACAATTGACCTCCATTCTTTGCTACTGTCAAAGAATCTTCAACATCTGACACACTTCTGTGCATGTCAGATTCTTGTCCCCCCCCCCCTCTGAGTTCTGTAGTTCCAGCCACTATGTCACTACTATGTTCTATAATAACATAGGGGCTGGTAGTAGAAACCATAGCATGCAGCAGGGGGCAAAGGCATCCAACACATCTGTAAGTGTCAAATGCTGAAGATTCTTCAGGCAGCGGTAGTTTCAGCAGTGGGGCAGAACTTTATTAATTTTGTATCTTTACAGGCAATTCTTGGTTTCTCTTTTTTGTAAGTAACAGGGTCACTTAAAAGCCGAAGAATATTTGCCTCCTTTATATGATCAATTTGTGAATTTTACTGAATATATGCATTTGTGTTTTTTTTTACGTTTATTTTTATTTGAACTTGAAACATTACTTGCATATGTTTCTGTTCTTCCGTGGAAAGAAGCAGATTTGCACATACTAGGCACCTTAAAGTCGAACTTGCATTTCTATCTGAGCTATTTGATTAATTTTTAATATTCAAAGCAAACTCGCCCATCTATTCATATCTCATTGCTTTATTATGTTTGAAAATCACTTTGAAAAACATCACCTAGTATTTCTAGCAGCGGCCATCTTGACTAAGGAAAGATCATTCATGTACCATTTACTTCCTGGAATCCATATGCCCTTAGCACAGGCATGCATGCAGGCAGGAGGATGTGCTTCGCTAAGAAAACTCTTCCTCTCTATAAAGACTCCTGGCAGGACCATGTGTTTTGGTGCAGTGTGATTTTTAAAATTGTGCTGACGCCTTTTTTTGCTGTGGTTCATGTGCATAGGGCAGTCAATTGAAAAATGTGACTTGTGGGAACACTCAAACAAATGTGCACACTCTGGTGCACTTCCTGGTATGAACGAGCCCT
This sequence comes from Rana muscosa, assembly GCA_029206835.1. NCBI lineage: Eukaryota > Metazoa > Chordata > Amphibia > Anura > Ranidae > Rana > Rana muscosa. The sequence goes on from CM055118.1 coordinate 740,711,339, forward strand.
CAAACTAGTGTGCCCCAAGATTATGTACAATTCTAAAGGATGCCTAGACTGAAATGGGTTGAATAAACGCTGGTGTAAACTGATGTAACCATATTAGTGACTGAACTGCATGGGAGACTCCTAACTTTATTTTTCAAGGTCAAGTCAAGCCCCTTAATACTGGCAGAGGTGCTTTCATTGGTCAGCTTTTATTTTTTTATGTAAAAACTTTATCCCAAAAGGAAAAAATACTGTTGCTGTAACTGCCTATAAAGTTTAGTCTTAAAGCGGTGTTCCGCCCAAAAAATAATAATTAAAAGCCAGCAGCTACACATACTGCAGCTGCTGGCTTTTTTTTTTAGCAGTAAAGTTTTTATTGACACAATTTCAAGTTACAATGCAATGACCGTCAAATCGCAAAATCTTTGTAGTCTATCACAGGTTACATCAACAGATCAGTCATGAGATTAGAGACATAAAATGAGAGAACATAAAGTAGAATAGACAAATAAGCAGAACCAAACCAATAAGATAGCAGGACTGAACAAGGGGATCAGCTTGTCAAGCCAGTGCGAGTACCAACCCCACAACTATATAGGCCCCCTTCTCCCAAATAAGGGGGGGCAGGAGAGAAGCAAAATGATGGGGGGGAGGGAGAGGGAGGCAGAGGGGAAGGCAGGGGAGGGAGAAGAAGTGGGGAGGGAGGGGGAAAGGCCCAGGCCCACCTTTCACAATCATCCAACAGCCACCACGCCCAGGGGAGCCGAAGGTCAAGGGGCTTAGCCGGAGGCATCGACCCAGCTCGACCAGATTTTGTCGAACTTTGTCGGGCAGTTTCTGCTCTCATACGTGATCCTATACAGCGGCAACACTCTGCCAATCGCAGTCCGCCAAGAGGATCCAGTAGGAAGCTCCGGTCCCCTCCAACGTAGCAAGACCTCCCTCCTAGCATAAAATAAGGCAAAAGTGATACAAAGTTTGAGATCTATCGCCTTCAGTGTCTCCCAGGTACCTAAGTAGGAATAAACGAGGGTTTATTATCTCCACTCCACACAGTTCAGAGTGTCAGCCACCTCCTGCCAGTATGTGCGCAATTTGGGACAGGACCACACCATGTGAAAGAATGATCCAGTCTCAAGTGAACAACGTGTACACAGTGGGCTCCTAGAGGGGTATATCCCAGCCAGCCTCTGTAGGGTGTAGTAGGCCCTATGTAGGAACTTCAGCTGAATGAAGCGGTCCCCGAGAGGCAATCATGGAGGGGATATAGGAGGAGACATAATCCTCCCACACCTCCTCGTCAAGTTCCGGGATATCCGCGCTTCATTTACCCACACATGAGCCACTGTGAGGCGTAGGTAAAGGGAAGAGGGGCTTCCCCATCACTCCCGACATCAGGAGACGTTCAATCGAATCCGACCCGAGACTCACCGGGTCCGGAAACTGCGAGTTGAGGGCATGGCGCACCTGCCAGTATCGGAATTGGAAGGAGCCGGGGAGGTGATAAGTCCGTCTTAGATCCTGAAACGTCATGATCCTACCATTTTGCATCACATGCCGGAGAGTAAGGATGCCCCTTCGGGCCCATATTGCAGGGTTGGGCACTGTATATAAATGGGGGAGAAGGGGATTAGCCCACAGAGGGGTATGGGGGGAGATAATTCCAGGTTTCACGCCCATCGCTCTGGAGGAGTGCCACACCCGTATAACAGTCTTCATGGGTCCAGTAACTGAGGGGTGTGCCCTACAACCCCTAAAAACCAGGTTGGAGAGTGCCGCATATGAACCCAGAACAGCAGCCTCCAATGTAACGGCCGGGTTTTGCTTAGGCTGAGAGAACCACCACCTAACTGTGACCAAGACCGCCGCCCAGTAATATAGCAGGAAATTCGGGAGTGCCAGCCCACCACTTGACAAAGGAAGATAGAGGATGCGCCGTGCCACCCTGGGGGGGCGTCCAGCCCAAATAAGTTGTAACTATACTGTCTAATTGCCGGTAGAAGGATCGGGGAATAGGTGTGGGAGTCTGCGCTGCTGGATTTTAAAAGGACACTTACCTGTCCTGGAGTCCAGTGATGTTGGGTGCTGCCGCCGCCATTGCGGGTAGGGGAACCCGGTAGTGTAGCCTTTCGGCTTCACTCCGGAAACCCTACTGCGCGTGTGCAAGGCCTCTTTCCTATTGGCCCGGGGGAGGAGAAGGAGTGAGCCCTGCAGTGACGTCATGGGCCGTGGCCCGGATTTCCGGAAGTGGGAAAGGATACCTTTCAAAGACGGTATCCTGTGACGTGTCCCCCCCCCCCCCCCGAAAGGTGCCAATTGTGGCACCGAGGGGGGGGGGATCCGATGAGCGCAAGTTCCACTTTTGGGTGGAGCTCCGCTTTAATTTGGTTTTAAATCTTGTTCATCCAACACTACACTCTCCCCAAATTGACAAGACTGTCCAAAGGTGTTTCCATTGCTCCTTTATCCAGAGTGGAGAGAAGGGCTTGTTCACAAGAGCTGTAGCCGCTGAAGAGTGATCCACTTTTAGATTGCTCTTTAGAGAGCATTTGACAGGCAGTGAGGAATCATTACATTGCCTTTTTACCACCTACTTTAACCCCTTAATTGGTGCACTAGCACGCCACAACCGCATGCAGGGCAGCCAAATTAACTTTAATGGGTTGAGTTTGCAGGGCACTGTCAGTTGAGAGCTACAAGGGGTATCATTTCTGCTTTGCTTCACAGCCATGGCATGTGTACAATTTGTGTTTTGCTTCTATAGCACCATGAAACTTCTTTTAAATTCAGCATGACTTATCTAGTGCTAAAACTTTATGGTATTTTTATGGTATTAAGTCAGTTGAAGACTGTATATAAAAGTAGTTGCACCACTATAAGAACTGGTACTAATGATCAGGCAGCAGGTTAATCAGCAGATCTGTGTGTGTGTGTGTGTGTGGCGGCTTTTATATTGGCTAGTGCTGAGGCAGCAAGGTCCTTGGTAATCTGCCTAGCCTCATGGAACACTTATGACCAATAGTCAGATCACATCCGAATGTAAACTATACTGTCTTAAGCCAGCCATATCACTTAATTTCCCTCATCAACAGAGTCCGTGTTGATGGGGGAAATCCCTCCCACAGAGCTATTGTGTTCCCTAGATTGGGGGGGGGGGGGTGGGAGCTGTCCCCACTGGATGAACATGGTGATTACTGCTAGCAGCTATAATAGCCGCTAGCAATAATTGCATGTAAAATCCGACAGGCTTGTTGTACTCTAGTTAATCGGTCGATCAACTTTGTTACTTTCAGCCTGGTTCGAATTTCGGCCAGTTGCTGCTGAACCAGCCACGATTTGAATAGTCTATGGCCGGCTTTAGGCAGAGGAAACATTTTAGGGGCTTCTCTTGACTGATACATGAAGAGCTTGTTTAGTTGTGCACAAGCTATTACTGTAGAAAAAGTGTAAGTGGCTTTTCATTGTAATTTTGTATTTTGGGATTTGAATTTTCTAACTTGAATGCCAATGTCGCTTTTACCAATGTTTCCCTTAATATAGAGGTGTTCTTGTGATTTTTTTTTTTCTTCACAGTTTTAGATAATGTCTGGAAGAGTAAATTAATTTTACCGCTTTCATGTTAACGGTGACTTCAGAGACTGTGCATTCAGCCTTTCATTTCTTCCCATCTCAAAGCTGTCACATCTTAGATTTACTACTTTATTCTTTTAAATGAAATGTTCCCTGCCTAACATTTTCCATGAAAGCCTTATGAATCAAGTCACCAATTGAAATCCAGTAAATGTGTTGTATTAAATTTTAGATTTAAAATAAACATTGTAACATTCTTCGATTTTGGTTTTTACACTCCTAGCTTCCCAGTGCATTTGCAAGAGCAGCATTTCTGTGAATGGGAATTTAGTTTCAAGACCACTCCTTTTCTGCTCATGTTTAACCCCTTTACCGCTGGACAAGTATATTTCACCTACACTTTTTTTGCCAGTATTTGCCCTGCCAGATTTTGCTTTGCAAAGTTCGATTACAACAGGCATCTGGTTTGATCTTAAAGCTATTTTAGCTTTAGCTTTACAATTCTCCTTTAAAAGCTTTTGGAAAGTCCCTTTACAGACCAGGACAAATTTTGTTGGTACCCTTTCACAAGAAAAAAACGCCACCCACACTCTTCTCTATAATAAGTTGAAACTGACATATAGAATTACAATCCACAGTGATGGATGTCAAAGGCTGAAGGTTTTTTACCGTTGGGTATTCTATGCATGAAGGTAAAAAATCTTTGTGCAGCAGCCCCCTAGCCCCCGTAATATTTGATGTAGCCCCACCTAGATCCAGTTATGTGCAATGAACAGTGGCTCTCCTGGGTCTCTTCTTACTCATTGGCTGAGACAACATCGGGAGCCATTAGGGAAAGTGCAGGGGTGGGCGTTGTGTTCCGTGTGTGAATGGACACAGAGCAGCGGCTTGGGAGCGAGCTTGCCTCCGCAGAAAGCTGCTTATTATGGGGGCCCTCGGCAGAAGGGAGGGGCCAGGAGTACCAGTGGGGGACCCAAGAGGAGGATGGGGGCTGCGCTGTGTAAAACCACATAGCGGGTAAGTATGACATGTTTTGTGTTTAAAAAAATAAATTTAAAAAACTGCCTTTTTAATATCCATTTAATCCATATTTTATGAAAATGGCGTGGACAAAATGATGGGACCCTGACTAATTGAGTTCCAAGAGTGAAGATGTGTGATATGAATGAAAAAACAAAACAAAAAACAGTTTGAAATATTGCTATGATCCAGTTATTATCTTTTCTAGAGGTACTAACAAATCTGTCCATGCCCTGTTAAAATATATCTGTACAATAAGCTATAATTTTATCTTTCTACACTTTCTTTGTTTTTGTTCTGACATTCCAAAGGTATGCAGGTACTGTATACATGAGACAATTGCTTTTAATTTCATCACTTTTCAGGAGAAATTCAACTTTCTTTTAATGAGCTGTAGGAGTGCCAAAAAATTTGTCAGTCTGTATGTTTCATAATTCATTATAGCATACGACAGATATGATTTCTCTGTTGTTTCAAAAGAGCATACAAACTCTCTTTATATGCAAACGGATAGACAGGAGGATTGAAACAGCCCTGTATAATCTAGAATGTGAGTTGGTCATATCCACCAAATAGCTGGAAATATACTGTTTGCTCAGCTGCAATATGCTCTATTTAACGTACACAATATGGCTCCAGTTTTTATCAAATTGTTCCCCTTTATTTGTTTTCCCTCTCAGGTATGATTTGTGTATACACTTCCTTATTCAGCTAATGGTAGTTGTGCTTTAAAGCAAATTGCAACAGTTTTTTGTTTTTTTTTCGTTTGCATGTACCTTTTTTTTAACTGTTCCAAAATCATCTTCTATGTGACCTGAAAAGTAGAGGGTTTAAAAAAAAAACAAAAGAAAAAAACAAGGAAACTGATATTTCTTGAAAAATGTTGCATGATTTCTTTAGGTAGCCCTAAGTCTAGAGAATGAAAGCTGGCCTTACGATATACGAATTTCAGCCAGTTTATCGAGAAATATGGAAGGACCCATCTCCACCTTCTCGCTCAACATCCTTCAATTGAAAAATAAAAAAAGACATATAGGAAAATTGTCAGTCGAACAGAGGCTGTGGCCGTTTAGGTAATCTGACAGTCACAGGTGCTGACTGACAGAATTTAATAGCCGCAGTAGGGGAGTCGTCCATCCCTGCAAAAATGTGTAAGGCCAGCTTTATTGTGGGTAGTCGCTGACTGGAAGGTAAATGGGCAATCCAAAGCAAAAGGAAGTTGAAAGTTGATGTGATTTGGCTTAATCTGGCCATGGATGGATCAAAATTCAGGTGGTTTAGTAGGGATGCTAATGATTGGCTCCTCTCAAGCGGGACTGTTGATATATTTTCGTTTGCTGCAATCATTTGCCTTTAATGCTGATCAATAAGGATGAGCTCCGGCGTGTTCGCAAAGCCCACCTGCAGAGCCAGCCAGGAAGTCGGCACTGCACTGCACTAATCACGGGCAGTGAGACATTTCCCGATCTCTGCAGCCGCGCATCGGAACAATGTCTCACTGCCTGTGATTAGCGCTGTGCCGACTTCCTGGTGGGCTCTGCACTTGGGCTTTGCAAACACGCCAGAGCTCGTCCTTACTGATCAATGTATCTTGACAACAAAGGAGTTCCCACTGTAAGAATACAAACGAATGGTTTCTAATGGGGATTACTAGTTGTGCCACCTAAATTAGCTGATTTGACAAAGATAGCCCCATCTTGGTTCACATTTAGCTCCCATGCAAAATGATTAAGGTAATGCAGTTTCAGTAAAGACCTAAGGAATTTCACATGAGTCATTGAGACAAAAAGATAGAAACTGTATGAATCTGTTTTAAAGCTATAAAGAATCTTTCCTTATCGCTTGGGTGCGAAAGGACTTTTACCAGATGAGTAAAAACTTATTAGAAGTCGTTTGAGAGAGTGAGGTCCATACAGAGACATAAATTCTCCTGACATATTATTGCAAAATCCTTCCCTGTGTGATGAAGCATAACAACGCATCTAGTCAGTACTTTATTGCTAGCTGAGTTACCTTAAATGACTTAAGCTACACATACAGTAAGAGTGTGCTCAGGAAAAAGTCAATTTCCAGTCAGCTAGTTGTTCTACTAATTAACACAATATTTGTTAGGTGATCGATCCTTACAACATGCCTAAAAGTCTTTTAGATCTCATTTTTATTTTTTATGGTTTCCATTTCATTGATATTTTCTCACCATTCTCTTATTTTTGGTAGTCTTGTATGCATTTTGTAACCATGGGCTTATGGAATGATCCTTCAAACTAAACTCCTTATGACTATTTGGCCACAAGCCTCATGTATTTATTAAAGCTAAATTCCAGATTTGGATTTTATTGCATAGTTACATTGGTCCAACTTGCACCAAAGTGAGTATGCATATACCTATAGGACCACTTTGGAAGCAGAAAATCACGGTAATAGTCACTCCTACTACAAGTGATTGCCATGGTCTTCCAGGTTTCGTCACACAAAGTGTTCTATGATTGGTTAATGTGGAGATTGTGAATGCTTGAGAAAAATGCAAGGCAATCTGTAAATGGTGTCCGTGCCAAGCAGGCAACCCCCTGTGGTTTTATACAGCAGTACAGGTACTCGTCAGAGGTCCCAGAACACAGCGGCGAACACTGTAGTAGCAGAAACTACTACAGAGATTCTTCCACAGCCACCCCACAGGTATCACAGATATGGCATACTTGCATTGGTCCGACATGAACGAATGTAACCTTGCAATAAAATCCATGCCTGGAGTTCAGCTTTAAAATGACTACGCTAGTCCAATAGGAAACCTCTTGGTATGAGAAGCTGCAGGCTTTTGGTGTTTGGCATCAGTCCTCAAGGGCCCTGTTTATGGCATTGACAGGCTTATTGTGTACACGTTTTATGAATTCTGTTTCATTATAGCACTTTATAGTATCTTTTGTTACATCAAAAGGTAAGCTCTAGGCCACTATTTCACTTTTAGAAGTTAGTTAGGCTTCATAATGACAACTTAACCACTTCCCGTCATATGACGTCCTGGACTTTCAGTGGGGTTATCTGAATGATGCCTGCAGCTAGAGGCATCATTCAGATATCCATCTTTTCAGCCGGCAATACTGTGCACCATAAGAACGATCATAGCGGCGGTTTCGCCGCTTGATCGTTCTTATAGGCGGCGGGAGGGGATGCCCCCCCCCTCCCGCCGCCACCCGGTGCTTCTCCGGGCTCTCCCGTGCGATCGGGGACCCGGAGAAACGATCTGCCGGCGCCGGATGGAAGGCATAGAGATGACTGGTGACCAGATGGTCACCAGTCATCTCTATGACCGTCGGAGGCCCGGGCACGATGTGATGACATCACGCCCGGGTCCTCAAATGTAAACAAAGCCGCCATTGCGGCTGTAAGTATGAGATCAGTGACATTTTTTTCACCGATCTCATGCTTTCTAGCCTGGAGGAGAGATGTGGGGTCTTATTGACCCCGCATCTCTCCATAAAGAGGACCTGTCACACACATTCCTATTACAAGGGATGTTTACATTCCTTGTAATAGGAATAAAAGTGATCACATTTTTTTTTTTTTTTAAAGTGTAAAAATAAAAAAAAATAAGTAAAATAAAAAATAAAATAATAAATATTTTTTTTCTAAAACGCCCCTGTCCCCATTAGCTCGCGCTCAGAAGCGAACACACACGCAAGTCCCGCCCACATATGTAAACGCCGTTCAAACCACACATGTGAGGTATCGCCGCGTGCGTTAAAGCGCCAGCAACAATTCTAGCACTAGACCTTCTCTGTAACTCTAAACTGGTAGCCTGTAAAAAAAAAAAAATAAGCAACGCCTATGGAGATTGTAAGTACTGAAGTTTGGCGCCATTCCATGAGTGTGCGCAATTTTAAAGCGTGACATGTTAGGTATCTATTTACTCGGCGTAACATAATCTTTCACATTATACAAACAAATTTGGCTAACTTTACTGTTTTGTTATTTTTTAATTCATTAAACCGTTTTTTTCCCCCAAAAAAGGCGTTTTAAAAATTATTGCGCAAATACCGTGCGAGATAAAAAGTTGCAATGACCGCCATTTTATTCCCTAGGGTGTCTGCTAAAAAAACATATATATATAGTGTTTGGGGGTTCTGAGTAATTTTCTAGCAAAAAAATTATGATTTTTGCATGTAGGAGAGGAGTGCCAGAATAGGCCCGGTAAGGAAGTGGTTAAGGAGGAACTTCACCTTTATCTCAAAAAGCATCTGTAGAAATGTTAACTAATGGAGAGCTGCAAACCAATACTTATAGATAACTGTAGGCTTTCTATTCTTTGTATACCTTATTTTTCTTTTTCGCCACATTCTTCTCATAGCACCATTTTTTACTAAGGGAGATTAATCCATCTACCTTATAGGAATACTGAGCGGAATTCTAAGGATGCATGTGGGCCCTGGTTACCTCACCAGTGCTTCACTCAACCAGGAAGCTGCAAAAATAGGTAACTAAGTATGAGTTAATTTTTTATTTATTTTTTTAAAGTGGAAGTGAAGGCAAAAGCTAACTAACTCTAACTCTAAACCTACTCCTACCCACATTCTAAGCCTAATCTATCTAGCCTTGTAAAGAAAAAATCGCTATACTTGCCTATTCTGAAGCCACTCTGGTCCAGTAACAAGGTGAGTCATCCGCAGCATCTTCAGTGTTTAAGAGAGGCAGCCGACAAAGGAAGCCCCATAGTAATTATTTGGGTGATGTCACTTCCCTGGCATTTCCCAGGCTTTGTCGGCTTTCTCCTGCACACAGAAAGCACTGCTGAAGACTGGACCAGGGCGGCTTTAGAATGGGTAAGTATAGCGATCTTTTCTTTACAGTGTTAGATACAGTAGGCTTAGAATGGGGGAAGGAGTAGGTTTAGAGTTAGGTTTTGCCTTTACTTCTACTTTAATGAATGTAAGATTATTTCATGTCAGCATTTGGAGCTTTATGGTAATGTGTTTTTTAGTGAGAGGCAGGAAAGATCTGCTTTAGGAATGAACACTCATATTCTTGCATAATTCCAATTGTGACCAGTTACATTTTAAGGTATGTTGTATCCCAATGTGCGTATGCACGTTCACCTCCATCCAAAGTACAGCTGGCTCTTCTCGACACTGGCTGTGAAAAATTCGCTAAAATGTGTTTATGCCATTGGGTCAGGAGCTTATAAGATAAGATCTTAGTTGTCATATTCGCCACATACATTGCCTGATTACACTACCAGAATTTCTGGAAGATACAGTCATCATCACCAGGGCAAATTTTTTTCTGTCTATATCCAGGCTAAAGCTGGCCATAGATCAAAATTCAGCCGGTTCAGAAGGCATTGGCCAAATTTCATTCCATGTGCGACCGCTCCTGATCAAACTTCTTCTGTTAAACTGGCTAGTTGAAAAAAGTGTGTGCGTGTCCCTGCTGTCAGAATACAATGTCTCATGGGCGAGTTTTCCTTCATCCACCTAGATTGTGTGGATGGAGGAAACCTTTTTTTTTTTTTTTTTTTTTTTGTCGTTTAGGCCACTGGCTGAAAGTCTATGGCCAGCAATAATTCTTTGTCCTGTAGTAATCATATATGTAAACAACCTATACATAATTAAGTATATTTTGAAATGACTGGCCTTCTCACAACACTGTTTTGAGAACCAATGACATTCTTTAATATTTATTTTAAAAATACATCACGTTTACACAGGAAATGTTGACTGACATATCATTTTGTTTGATAAAACTTAATAAAGCCCCTGAGTGCGCTAAATTTTATGTTTCCATCGGTACACAGAGACCTACTCCTGTATGTGTTTCCTACAAGTGCCTATATATTGTGTTTATATTTTACAGTTTGTATTTTAAAGTGGCATTTTGAAGGTTGTGGTTCTTTTTCCTGTTGGCATTTGATATAAATGTCTGCATAAACACCGGCATTAAGTAAACGCGTGGAAGTTTGGCTTTCAACCTCTGGGCCCAGTAACTTGTTAACTGTTTATTTTGGTTGAGCTCCACGCTGTAAATTTCTTGCTCCACTGATTTTACCATCAACCTAAAAGCGTATCTTTGTCATTGGTGAATAAATGATACTCACTGAACAGAATAATCCTTGTTCTAGCTGAAGACTGAAAAGTACTACACAATTTCTAAAGCATATAAATGGTAATTTTATGACTGTCTTTTTAGTAAATGTGTGCTTTGGAAATGTTTAATTCAGTTTAATATGGCCATGGCAGGATTTGCCGGCTTGACGTCCAACTTTCAGGTATGGGGGCAGTATGTCTACCCTGTAAACAGGACACATTTAAATTGTAAACCTGAAACTTTAGATTTAAGTGGGTGGGCTTGAACTGAAGTATAATCAATGTGGCCAAGCAGAAAGTTGCTACCTTTTTATGAAGCCATTTTTTCCAGCTGAAGTATAACCTTGGAATCAAAAGAGGTAACTATTAACCAATGCTTCTGACTGGGTGAGTCATTGTAATCTGTACAGAAAACCAAGTTTCCCCACAAGGCAACCAACGTGTACAAGTTTTTTCTCATCTGTTTTCTCCTATCGAGAAATGACTCTTGGTTGCATAAAATCATACTTGTAGTCTGCAGAAGAAGGAAGCGTGATTATGCCACGCTTCTTTCTCAGAGTGGGTACAGTCAACACAGCACCAGGTCGCAACTTGCCCATATCCATTGACTGGCAACTAGGTAATAGGGGCTGAAAGTAGATGGAATGGCCCCAATCTTTGCCCATGTACACGTCTACCACTTTGTGCCTTTCCTATTCACTAATGGTTAGTGTCGGTGCTCATTTGCCTGGTGAATGTGACATGTAGTTCAAACATGTATTCTCCCCCAGGCACCTGGGAACTAAGCATTGTTCATACATAGAGGATGACTGACTTCTTGCAGAATAATATCAAGATTTATTCGAAAAACCAGACATTACTTACATTTTACAGACCTTCTTTTAAGTAATCTAGTAATGAAAAGTGGTCCGTGATCCTGGATTTCAGCTTTATTTAATGTTGTACACACAAAGTAATTTAACGCCTTTTTAGACTGGCCATAGACGGAGCAATTCCCCCCCCCCCCCATTAACACAGATAGTTTTTGAATTGGGAATCCCTCCTGCCGAGCCATTGTGTTCTCCCAACATGGGAAGCCATCCTCACCAGGAGAAAACCCTGATTAACAGCTGTAACATCCACTTGCGACAATCGCATGTAAAATCCTGCAGTCTGAGTCTACCCAGGTTGATCGATCATTGGGTACATTCAGCAAAATGTTTGCTAAAACAACTGTACTTGTTGCATTCTCATTGTAAGACTGTACTTTAAGAGCCTACCTGATTGGATATAAATTTGAATAGATTGTCTAGGTTAGTCTTCATATTAAGTATTGGTAAATCCAAAGGCTATTGTGCCAACATTATACAACCAAATTTTAACATGTTGAGCAGTTTTAGTAACCTTTTTTTACAAAGCGTTTTTTCTCTTTTGTAAAGTGTGACAGATTGGGTTATCTGGGAATCATGTGAAGTAAGTGTAGGCATCCTAATGTGTTCACTACACAGTGTGTAGTCTTTAATACCCCATCTTATTTTGTAAGTCACCTAAGACATTGGGAAGGATTTGTAGTTAGAGGTCGACCGATATGGGTTTTTCTCTGGCCGATGCCGATATTTAGAAATTGGGGCGGCCGATGGCCGATTTTTGTGGCCGATATTTTAGGCCGATTTAAAAAAAAAAAAAAAAAAAAAAAAAAAACACCCACTCAACTCCTTGCTTACTCCTGTCACTCTAGCACACCCTTGATGTCCTCAGTACAGATGGCACTAGTTGGACCTGGCAGGTGGCACTGGTTTGGAACTGACAGATGGCACTGGCAGGTGGCACTGGTTTGGAACTGACAGATGGCACTGGCAGGTGGCACTGGTTTGGAACTGTCAGATGGCACTGGTTTGGAACTGACAGATGGCACTGGCAGGTGGCACTGGTTTGGAACTGTCAGATGGCACTGGTTTGGAACTGACAGATGGCACTGGTTGGCATTGGCAGGTGGCACTGGTTTGGAACTGACAGTTGGCACTGGCAGGTGGCACTGGTTTGGAACTGTCAGATGGCATTGGCACTAGCAGGTGGCACTGGTTTGGAACTGACAGATGGCACTAGTTTGGGACAGATGGCACTGGCAATTGGCACTGGCTGGCAGGGGCGGGTGGCACTGGCTGGCAGGGGCGGGTGGCACTGAGAGATGGCACTGATTGGCGGTGACACTGGCAGGTTTCACACTAAGCTGAGTGTAACTGTAACCAGTGCTGGGACAAGGTCATCCAGTGCCCAGGGCAAAGTGCGCCCCCTCGGGTTTCACACTGGTGCGCTTTGGTTTGACCACAGTGCGATTGTATTTGTGATTTACTTGCAGTTGTAGGTGTGCTCCTGATGAATTCTAGTGGACTGTGTGTTTTCTGATTGCGCATCAAAGATGCAGCACGCAAGACTGTAATTTGCTTTCGTGAAAACAGACAGTCTAATAGAATTGAATGGGAGCGCACCTAAAACTCTGGGTAAACTGAATATACAAATCGCACTGTGGCCAGACCACAGCACACCAGTGTGAATCTACTATTAGCCCCCCCGTTCTCATTGACTGTGGCTTTGAAATTGTGCGACTTAACCTGAAATCGCACAATTTCAGAGCTGCATCTCAGTGCGACTTTGGGTTGTGACTTTGAAGACATCTGTGTGGTTATTGAAGTCACACCCTAAATAGCAAAAGTAGTGCATGTACTACTTTTTCAAATTTATGCGCCAGCTCAAAGTCAGTGTCGCATTGATTTGAACAGTGCCTTGCCGGCAATAGGATGTGACTTGTCAAATTGCTACAATGTGAAGGGGGAGGGGGGGGGGGAGGTTAAGATATTATAAAAGAGAGAATGGTGAGGAGGTTGGGGTGGTAAATGTATGTGCTAATGTCTTTATTAGTGACAGAATGCAGGGAATGTGCTAGGCTGCATGGTGGGGACAGGACAACTATGAGAGCTAAAAGCAAACTGGGATGGAAAGGGTGTAAGATCTGTGTGTGTGGAACTCTGAGCTGAGACAGGACAGGAGGCAGCATAAGTGTAGTGAAGATTTATGGAGAGGACAGCAGATAAGATACGGGAAAAATTAACTAGGCAGGGGAGCGGGGATTGGTGCTGACTTACTGTGTGATCATGCAGCAAGGCAGAGAGATAAGTGCAGACGGGAGGAGCTGCCTGGATTGACCAGAGTAAAAGTAACAAGGAAGTGAAGTGATCTGCTACACCGCCCCGCCCCCCTCCCCCCTACTCCCGACATCAAGCTGACAGCTTCTCTCTCCCTCTCTCTCCCTCCTCTCTGTTCACACACTCAGCGCGGCACTTGATGCTGCCAGAGCTGCTGAGTGTGGAGAAGAAAGGACAGGAGGGACGGCCAGTGTAAAATATCGGCCTAATTTTGATGATAATCGGCCCGATGCCGATTTATCAAAAATGGCCAAATATCGGCCGATATATCGGCCAGCCGATATATCGGTCGACCTCTATTTGTAGTACTAATGTGATTAAAGCTCTCAAAACAATTAAGAAAACCAAACTCAACAAGACTCCTATACAACTTTTTTTGCTGGTTCATTTTTATTGGCCGTATATTTGCAGTTTGTTCAGTTGTCTTAAGGCTTTTAACTAAATGTCATTTGCACAGATTATCTCCTTTTTATTCCCTTCTAAGAGGCAGAGCAGATCGTTTGATGCATTATTGTGTTAATACTTTTAAAACTATACTGTAGGAATTTCTTCTTCTCTCACACTATCCATCTATCACATACAGAGCAGTCCCTCTTCGAGCAGGTTCCTTCAAATATCTGTCAGTTGCTGTTAGAGAGCTTCCCCTTCATGTCCGGGCCATAATTAAAACAAGATTTTGTGAGGATTGTTGCCAAATCCACATTTCTAGGTTTTCAGAAAAGTACTGCAGCTCTTTGTGCATGTCTGTAGAGAAGTAAAATGTCTAACCATTGAAGTTAAAGAATACCCGTTCTTTCAACTGAAGCACCCTATAGCATTGGCTTTCACCCTTCTGAGCACAGGTTTACTTACCTATTAGGCATACCTTAATCTAATAGTCAAGGCTATTTTTCAATTTTTTACAAGAATCTTCTGTGCCTGTTGGCTTCATCTATGTAGTTTTGTACCATATGGGGGTTGTTTCTAGGGCGTCTTGTGATGCAGCCCATTCTGTTGTATGATGCATAACTGCATAAGCCAGTAGGGACTAATGCCTCGTACACACGTTCCGATTATCGTTCGCATTTTGTTGTATAAAACTAATATCAAATAATACAACATTGCAAAATGTGCTCTACGAAAATTACGATTTTTTTTCGTACGATTCTGGAAAAACCTTCCGGTGTGCCTAGCTACGTATCTGAAATTATGTCAAATACGTGTGACCCCTGTGTCCTTCTGGTTTATTTTCGTGTTTACGATCATGCGTGGTGTTTATCGATTTTTAGCGGACGCATACTGAAGTGATTAAACGATTGTCGTACGGTGGGCTGTCGTCCGAGCAAAGGTTTCGTGTTTGTCCCTTCGGATTTTGTTGGACGGACTGTCGTGATCGTCTGTCAAAATCTGTGTACTAACGATCAGATTATCGAACAATCTATCCGAAAGCGATTTTTATCATCCGATAGTCAAAACGTGTGTACGGGGCATAAGGATTGCTTTGCAAACCTGTAAGCACAGGTAAGGCCCCATGTACACTGCTGCTGCTAAACGGACGTTCAGAGGCAGTTGGACACTTTTTTCAACTGCCTCTGAACTCATCCAATGTCATCTTATGTGTACATGTACACAGGTTAGTTTACTGTCGTTTTTAGGCAGTTGCGTTTTTTATAGGCCTTTTTTTGAAGGCAAAAAAATGAGTTCAGACGCCAAACGCGGTAACCCGTGTTTAGCCGCGTTTTGTTTACAGGCGTTTTTTTTTCTTTTTTGCCCATTTTAAAAAAAAAAGTTGTTTTTTTTCCAAATGCTTCTAGATGCAAACGAGGCTAAACGGCTGTTTTTAGACACGGCTTTCTAGCTGTCAAGTTAAATCTTTTAGGAGAGGTTGAACAACGTCCCATGCACATGAAGCCTAAGGCGAAGGCTTGTCAAATTAAGGTATATCTGTATTAGAGGTGTGCTCGGGGGTCTAAGAGCCAGAGCTAAAGCACACTTTACTTCAAAATGCTCTTTCAATTAATAAGATTTAGATGCATCTTTTTATTGTGATGAAAATGTGTCCTGGTCCATCCATGTTGTAGTTGACTTGTAAAACAAATTGTCCCTCAAACCCTGCCAACTATATGATGAAGTTGTCTAGTCGGCTCATATGCAGAGGAAGGAGCTATTTAAATTTTATATTAGGGAGTCTGGAAAACATGGAAATTGCCAGGGGGATTTTTGGTTTTGGGTGCTTGAACCATTTTTAAATGCTTTGCAGTATTTAGGGATTCCTGTGACAGGAGGCTGCATATTCTAAATCATAGGATGGGTGCACAGTTTCATCACCATAATAAGGTTCATCTTAGGCCGGCCATAGAGACTGTTCGAATCTCGCCCGGTTCAGCAGGAACCGTTTGAGATTCAAACCATGTATGAGCAGGCTGAATGTACCCAAGTTTCATTGATCAACTTAGGTACAACTAGCATGCCGGATGTTGCATGTTATTATCACTAGCGGCTTTTATAACTGCAAGCAGTAATCTCAGCCTTCTCCCAGAGGGGGTGCAACCCCGCCGGGAGAACACACTGGCTTGGCGGGAGTAATTTGAGTTGATTGTTTCTTTCCTGCAACCTGTGGTCTCAGTCTATGGCCAGCCTGTGCTGAAATGCTGGCCCTTACACCCCTGGGCACATGTACTACCTACCTATTGCACACACCTAATGCACACATCTTAATATAATTATCCTCTGCTTTAGCTGTGCTGCAGATTTGTTTACATCCCTCATAGCGATCCTCTGTCCCTAGTGGACCATGCAGTTTCTATGCCATAGAGAAAAATTGGACTGTACAGTCTTTAATCAGGTTAACTAGAGTTTAAGCTATGCCTTCCAGGTTTGAATAACAAGAATAGACATCAGCATTCTAAACTGTGTTTGGTTAAAACACTGATTCACAGGTTGGACCACATTGGCAGTATATAAGGGAAATGCATCAGTCAGTGAGGAATGTATAGCGTGTACTCAGCAGATATAAGAGCATTTGGCATTCTGGCTGGTCAGGTTTGATTTCAGTTCATCATATTTCAGTTGATCAGATTGTAATCAAAGGGCTTGTGTTTTATGAGCAACATAAATGCCAAGACTTAATTGATGGAAAAAACTTATCTGAAAACTTTTTTGTAGGAGTAGCATTGTAAATTTGCTTGACTTTTTCGGCATTGTCCTAAAGCTTAAAAACTGCCTTTGAATATTTTTGCCCCTTTTTTATAATGTAATGAATTTTATACTGAAGCTTTATCTGTGTTATCAAAAACAGTCATTCTGCTAGTCTCTTAAAAGTAACTACCCCCCCCCCCCCCCCATTGTGGCTTGTTAAAATTCCGACATGCAATCCTGTTATCAGTGATGAATGAGTCAAACCATTTCCTAAAGCTGCAAAAGTAAAAGGGGTAAAATGATGCATGTGATATTTCTTAATGCATGACCAATACTTCTGTTGGCTGCACACATGCTTGACTGGAAAGATTATCACCACCCATGTGATAGTGTGAAACACACGCTTGTTCTTCTGGAAGAGAGAAATCAGTCACTAGATGTTGGAGAATTTGACAAAATAAAGACACGCCAAATATTTTAAAACAAATCAGTGGGCAGGAGGAACGTACTGCACAGGCAGATATTGGTTATTAAATATAAATAACTTTATATTTGGCTCTCCCAACGTTCAAGCTGAACCCAAGCCTTTACTTTATTCCTGTACAGTTGTTTAGGTTCCTCTCCTGAAATTGCCTACTCTGATTTCACTGCACACAGTGTATTTTGGAAGCTGCAACACATCAGAATCTGGCTGCGACACATCAGAGCCTGCCTAATTTCCTGGCTTGAGGACAAACCGCAACACATAGTGCTTGTCTCCTCAGCCAGACTGTACCTGGCCCCCACCCCTTTTATTCATTTGTGTTTTTGGTTCTTTCAATCTTGGAGGCTCGGCACCACATGTGAGCATTACAACAGCTTACTATTTTCAGGGAGCTGTGTACATTACTCTGCTGCCCCATCCCACCAGTCATGATTTGCTTGGATTCCAAGTTCATACCCCAAGAAGTCAGTGGGGGGAAATGATTGGAGCAGCTGTGCATGGCAACCAATGGGCTTCTGTCTTGAAAGGGAACAACACTGCATCTAAGCATCACAAACCAAAAAACTCTGTTCAATTCATTTTTAATCTTCAAAGCAAGTCCATCCAACTATGTATCCATGCTTTATTTTGCTGAGAAATCCTTTTGGAAAACATCCCCTTAGCATTTCTGGCCGTGGTCATCTTGAGTAAGGGCAGATGTTTCATGTAGCATTTACTTCCTGGAATCCATCTGTCCTTAGCTTCTTAGCTTGGGCATGCAGGCAGGAGTGTGTTTAGCTGAGGAAACCCCTCCTTTCCTCCCCTCCTAAAAACTCCTGGGATGTAGGACATCTTTGTCTAGGCCTGGAAACCAAGATGACGTAACTGAAGAAATGTAGAAAAAAAATGTTTAAAACGAGTAAATATGATTTACTTTCCTATCCATTTAATAATTCTATCAGCATAAAGCTGAGTTTAACAAGCAGATTAAACAAAAAAACTCAAATACTGCAGTCAACACAGCCGATGTTGATGCAGGGATGTCTCCTGCTGAGCTTTCTGCCAAAATACACTGATCAGTGCTCGCAACAAATTGGCTGCAAGTCTTGATGGAATGTTGGTTTTCCAGCATGCCCATTCGACAAACTGGTCATTAGACCAGCTTCTATTGAACGGACAGCTGCAGAAACGGACCAAAAGTTGTCAGATTCCTGCCGAGCCAGTCGATTTTTGGCCTGTGTGTACCGGGCTAAAGATTAAAAAATGGTCCGTGTTGATTGGGAGATTGAAGTTCAGGTTTGAGCTTGTTCAGAGGAGCTTCACTCTGTAAACAAACGTTTAAAAGTCAGCAGCTACAAATACTGTAGCTGCTGACTTTTTAAAAAAAAAAACCCTGTCGCAGAATCCAGTGTGAGTAATCTGAATGCACCACCTGGATTGACAGAAGTCTGAGCCCACTTTCACATTGGACCGGTTGCCAGCAACGCCACCGTTCGAGTTGGTGCGACGCAGCACCGGTTCCCAAAAGTAGTTCCTGCACTACTTTTGGCGAATTCAGGGGGCAATTTCAATAGACATCGGTGCATGAACCACACAGATTTCTGTCAATTCATCTCCGAAGTCAGACTGAAATGCCGGTTTGGTATCGTACGAGTTCAGGCCCGCATTCAGTGTGAACCTGGGCTAAGGCTGGGTTCACACCTATTTGCGAAGCGGTTCACAGCAGGGGGTCTGGTGCGTCCCTGTTCACCATTTCAGGGGCGAATCGGATCCAAATTTTTGCCTGAATTCGGACCTGAAACTGAGCCAAAGACACACAGGATCCTTCTGCAGTGCGCTCCGTGGCTGCCCCGGAGATGTGTGAACTGGCGCCATTGCGAGCCGGTCACACTTTCCTGTCATGCGAATTGGATGCAGAGAAACCCGCATCCAATTTGCATAAGTGTGAACCCAGCCTGAAAATTGACAGAGCTGCGTGCAAAATTTCCAGCCATACAGTGAAAATCAGATGCAGCCACTGTTTGGGTATGCAGGTAACTGAACACAATCTTAAAACAGCAGTGCAGCGCAATACATATATGACAAATCTAAAATGGATATAAATCTATAATCATGATAATGGAAAGGAAGTCCATGTTAATCAAAAAGATCTTCCAAAAGTTGATAAGCAAACACCAGCAAGTGTCCAAAGTGAAGTAGATAGACTTTCAAGTGACTTTGTGACAACCTCCACCAGTGGTAGCAATGGCAGCTCACCTCAATTGATAGACCCCTGAGTTAATCAGTCAGGTCAACCAAGCGGTTCCCTCAATGGAATGATCAAAACCAGACACTCCGGATCAGGAAGGTGTTATAGCCAGTGAGTTGCTAGATCAGATGGGATCTCATCAAACAACTCCCACACGGTATAAACATGGAAAGGCAAGAACGAAATCTAGTGCTCTCCGTTTGTAAAAATGTATTTAAAAGAAGTGCAAAATCCACTTGCAAAACTAGCACTGTTCCACAGTGCAAGGGATCCACAGCGTGTAGTCTGCATGTACTCCACGAGACAGTGTATTTGGACGCGGGTGACGTCACGATCATTAATCACATTCCGTACGCGTTACGTCCCTAAGGGGGCGGGACTTCTTCAGCGGACTGAACACAATAGCTGGCAGTGGAGATTTGTGGATTGGGGAATCTATTTTGATATCTCAGTTTTCACGGGATAAAGAATAAAGATCTAGCAGTAGGCTTCTTGTCCTTTAGCCTGGCAGGGTGCTTCCTTCGCTTGTTGCTGTGTATTTTATTGATAATTGCATCCCTGGGTGGGTACATTTATTTACTGAACTATTAGACATATACTGTTCTATACATCAATTGCCATACTGAAAGAAAAATTTGACCAGAATTTCAAATATTTGCCAAATCAATATTTCAGTTAACCTAAAGTCCAAAAACTAATTATTTTTTATTTTTTTAAGTTTGTCTCATTGAAAAGATTGTGTGATCTAGAGAAATGCCAACTGGATAGCCTCAATATGTCTTATACTGCAGATGTATGTGTATACATATTTAAAATTTTACACAAGTATGCAAAAAAAATGTGGTATCTGTTAATGGGGTCTATTTTTAGCACAACAGCGGAACAGTTCTGGTATGGCATGGAGCTCCCCCACTGAATGCGAGGGGTTGATCTTAAATATTAGGACTTTCCTTTAAACATTTAGCTTTACCATACATTCTCCCTCCAGCAGGTAGTGTGTGTGTGCGTGTGTGTGTGTTGGTTAGTTAGAGTTCAGAGTTCATTGAGGTAACTGGAATGTCTGTTTTACATTATCACTGACTGTTGGAACGTATAATAGGGTCAATTGTGTACTCCTGATTTGAGCCCTATACAAAACCTCATAGATAAAGAGGCACTGGAACACTGTACATTGGGATAAGGACATAAAGTTTCAGAATTTTTCCCTGGTGTGAACAAACGCAGCATTTGAAATCCAACATATTTTCTTCCTCTCTGCCCCCCAAAAAAAAAAAAAATTGTAGACATTGATATCATGACTCGAATATAAAGATCATACTGTATAAGTGAGCGCTGTATTCATGCATCCCTTGCCATCTGGCTTTATAAGCAGTTAAATATCATCTAAAACAGTACAGGTCCTACTCAGAGTTGCAGGAGTTTTTGCTCCAATTTATTGAATATCTTTCTTTTTTTATATGGCTTTTATTATATACAAACATTCGGAGCATCGATGGCAGTGAAATTTTCGAAGTTTATGGCGAATCTGTTGGGATGGTAGCAGGAACATTTTTCTTTTTGCACACCATAACCCATTTGACAGACACCTGTATTGGTTTGATGGCTACATAGATGACCTGCTTGTCATATGGGAAGGTGACATCACTGAATTACAGGATTTTGTGGGATATTTAAATAACTATAATCTCCAATTTACCCATAATTTTCATGCTACCTGTATAGACTTTCTGGATGTCACCTTACAGAGCAATTTAGACACCGGATCTATTTTTTTCTACGACCTTCCGCAAATCGTGTTTTTTTTTTTATTTCTTTTTTTGGGGGTTTTTTTTCCCCGATTTTGTTGTATTGAGAGAGAGAGAGAATGGATTGCAGAGAGGAGGAGACTGACATTGCACACTATTACAAAGCGAAGCATGGTGGATACACTGTTTGCAGACCAGGTCACCCCTGGGGTTAAACCTCAGGTGGGACCTGGATTTGCATTTGGGTTTAGTAATTTAGCCTATCTTTATTCTTCTACATTTCTATACATTGTAGGTGAATAATTTTCTCCCTTAGGTTTTAATTTGATATTTTTCTCACTTTGTGAATGATTATTGCTGTGAAGTTGGTTTCTATTGCTATTATAGCAGCCAGCAACCCACCCACATTCCTGTGTTTGCAGGGGTATCCAAATGGATTAATTATTGGAGGTGTGTTGAGCAGTTGGTTTGCTATATATTTTTAAGGTCTTTTTCTGGACGGAAACGCATTAGCGTGGGTTGTGCTATGGATAATTTTACACCTTGTTTTCAATTAAAAAAAAAATTCATTACTGTTGACTTTAGGGATGATGCTTGTCCTGGCATTGGGTATAAAGTTATTGAACAAACTAATGTTAAGCATCTCTAGCACGCATTCAGAGAAGGATTCATGTGGAATCATAGGGAAGTGATACCGGTACGATAAGCATGAATGGTTGCATTCCTATGTCAATATTTTCTTCCTGCCCAGGTCCTTGGGGTAATGTTCAGCTCTGTTTCCCATTTGGAGAGAAACGTCAGGACTCTAGTAGACCTCTTCAAGTAATAGTTGATACCGCATGTTTTGATTTGTATATCTGGTGAATTTTTTTTTCAATCCATTAGATCTAGAAAGTCCAGTACTAGGTGAAAGACTGTCCAGGTAGTGGGCCAATTTGGAGTATCCCCCCCCCCACACAATTTGTTTATTGCGGCAAGAGTGTAGGAGTTGTGAAAAAGTGGTAATTTGCCCCGCTGGAGGATTTGGTTGAGTTAAGGCTGATCCTTATTAGCAGATGAGATTGAGACATAGCATGTGAAATGTCAGGTTACCAAAGAGCAGGATTAGTGGGCCAAGTTAACTTGAAAGAAGCTTCTTGTCCTACGCCTGTAAAATACCCACTGTCGGCATCGCCTGCAAAAGGGAAGAAAGATTAATAGAAACTAGGCTCTTTTTAGTAGTAACCTGCACTTTATGAACCCTGTCTACTATCCTAACTAAGAAGATGGCATGGAGATGGAGATATGTTTGGCAAAGCCGATCCCCCTCTTTGGGTAAAGAGAAGAAGGTCTTGGCAATCCTATCCTTTTAATGACACCAGATGAAGTAATATATCACAACCTTGATTTCCTACAGTCTACAGTTAGGTAATTTTGCTAGTAACTTACTAAACCTTTTTAATATATCATTGTTCTAATCGTTTGTCTAAGACTTGCAAAAACGGGAGCTGTTGCAGGGAGATCCTACTGTTTGTCGTATAAGCTGCTAGAGGCTCCCAATTTGTAATTGCTCAACTTCTGTACATTTTGAGGTAAATGCAATACATGAAAACCTGTATAGCCCCTGTGGTGTGTTGATTGTCCCCCTAGTGAAATGTGGACACAATGCTGCTGTACAAAATCATATTTTTTTTTTTTTTTTTAAACCCCCTACAGTAAAGTGACTATTCTCAGGTGATACAGAGATGGGGGGGGGAAAAAAACCCTATATGAGTTGTACCTATTTGCAGTTCTCTTCACTATATCATTCAAACTCCAGAACGTATATACAGTATCTCGCAAAGTGAGTACACCCCTCACATTTTTGTAAATATTTTATCTTTTCATGTGACAACACTGAAGAAATTACCCTTTGCTACAATGTAAAGTAGTAAGTGTACTGCTTGTTTAAGTGAAAATTTGTTGTCCCCTCAAAATAACTCCACACACAGCCATTAAGGTCTAAACCGCTGGCAACAAAAGTGAGTACACCCCTGAAAGTGAAAATGTCCATATTGGGGCCAAAGCGTCAATATTTTGTGTGGCCACCATTTATTTTCCAGCACTGCCTTAACCCTCTTGGGCATGGAGTTCACCAGAGCATCACAGGTTGCCACTGGAGGTCTCTTCCACACCTCCATGATGACATCACGGAGCTGGTGGATGTTGGCGACCTTGCGCTCCTCCACCTTCCATTTGAGGATGCCCCACAGATGCTCAATAGAGTTTAGGTCTGGAGACATGCTTGACCAGTTCATTGCCTTTACCCTCAGCTTCTTTAGCAAGGCAGTCTTGGAGGTGTGTTTTGGGTCGTTGTGTTGGAATACTGCCCTGTGGCCCAGTCTCCGAAGGGAGGGGGATCATACTCTGCTTCAATATATCGCAGTACATGTTGGCATTCATGGTTCCCTCAATGAACACTCATGTAGCACCAGACCATGACCCTCCCACCACCATGCTTGACTGTAGGCAAGACACACTTTTGTCTTTGTACTCCTCATCTGGTTGCCACCACAAACGCTTGACGCTATCTGAACCAAATAAGTTTATCTTGGTCTCATCAGACCACCGGACATGGTTCCATGTCCTTAGTCTGCTTGCCTTCAGCAAACTGTGGGTTTTCTTGTGCATCATCTTTAGAAGAGGCTTCCTTCAGGGACAACAGCCATGCAGACCAGCGTATGGTCTGAACACTTGATGGGCTGAATCCCCACCCCTTCAACCTCTGACGTAATGTTGGCAGCACTCATACATCTATTTTCCAAAGACAGCCTCTGGATATGACATTGAGAACGTGCACTCCACGTCTCTGTTCGACCATGGCGAGGCCTGTTGTGAGTGGAACCTGTCCTGGTAAACCGCTGCATGGTCTTGGTCACCATGATGCAGCTCAGTTTCATCGTCTTGCCAATCTTCTTATAGCCTATGTTATCTTTATGTAAAGCAGCAATTTTTATTTTTTCAGATCCTCACAATTCTTTGCCATGAGGTGCCATGTTGAACTTCCATTGACCAGTATGAGCGAGTAAGAGCGATCACACCAAATTTAACACACCTGCTCCCCATTCACACCTGAGACCCTGTAACACTGAGTCACATGACATCGGGAGGAAAAATGGCTGATTGCGCCCAATTTGGAAATTTTTCACTTAGGGGTGTACTCACTTTTGTTGCCAGCGGTTTAGACATTAATGGCTGTGAGTTATTTTGAGGGGACAGCTAATTTACAGTTAAACAAGCTGTACTCTCTCTTTTTTTACATTGTAGCAAAGTGTAATTTCTTCAGTGTTGTCACATGAAAAGATATAATAAAATATTTTCAAAAATGTGAGGGGTATACTCACTCTTGTGAGATACTGTAGCTCCTGTAAACTTTTAGAAAGGAGGAAGCTGAAGTTACACTTGGCAGATCTCAGTGAGGAGAGCTGATTGTAGGGAAGGGACACACACCTATTGACATCAGACAGGAACGGGTCTGAGGATGTCAATCACAGGCTGTGTGCTGGAGCTCCCCTCCCTTGTCATCTTTTTACTGTTTGGTTACAGGAAAACTTGTCAGAAGTGACTCGCGCAGATAGCAGAGAAACAAGGCAGAAGACAGAAATGACACTTAGGCAGGCCATACAGTCGAATTTCGTAAGAATTTTTTTTCAAAAATTGTATCTAAGAATTTTCGTTTGAATTTTGCACCATTAGTGGGCTGCAGCATCAGCCAATTTTGGTGCGGCAATCAAATTTGAGTAATCGTGCATGTTGGAAATTTTTGGAAAAAGTACTGTAACTATTTTCTAATCAATGAATCGTGCAGGAAATATAATTGAAAAAGAAATGCGCATGTGCAAGAAAAGAAAATTCCCGGAAAGAAAAGAAGATTCCCAGCCACAAAAAAAAATTCTGTAGCAATAAGGAGGTGAAATCGAAGGCTTGGTTGGTCAAATTTCGAAATCAATGGTGGCACCATCCGATTAAAAAACGCACACATTTTCTGATTTTTCAATCAGGTGATCTGGATTGAGATAAATACACATTATAGATGGATATGCTTTGTTCATATTTCATGTCAGAAGTTGACAGCCACTTTAAAGCCCAGTTAAAGTCTTGCACTTTTTTTTTTTTTTTTAAATCTATGTAGTCCTGGGTTATTAAAAGTTATGATTTTTAACTGGTTTTAGTAAAATGTGCACTTGCTGATGGCCATGGACCTATCATTTGACTGAAACTACTTGGTTTTGGAAATGTGTTTTGTCACCTACTTCTCATTTGTTTATAAAAATAAGTAACATAGAATCAATTCAGTTGCATGGCTGTGTCTGTGATTTAGGTTCCTCACTCCACTGTGGTCTCCTCCATAATTCATTCTACTTGATTATTAAGCTAAAGTTACAGATTTGAGGTAGCAAATTGTAATTAAAGATGGGAACACAACATTTATAGTCATTTTCATTTGGACACTGCAGAATGCAGGGATGGGGCTGTGTAACTGTGCGCAATGTGTCCAGGACATTTCCCTTTACTGTAATGTCTAAAAAAATAAATTATGATTTTTTAATTTCATTTAATTACCTTGCCCTTGTGTGTAGTCTTCTGAAATAAGCCTGTGTATTTCCATTGTTTATATGTGAATTATTATAGGGACCTTGAAGGTTCTGCAGTATTTTTGCATCATATAGCAAATGCAATATGTTTAACTGGTACTAGTCTTGCAGTAGTGGGAATTATTGGCAAGCAATTTACATGTGTCATAAGCCAAGGCAATCAGTCAACATTTAGCTTTGATCGACAAAGTGCAAGTTACAAACGTAAAGCTAGCGTCTGGCTTTTCACTTTGGTGCTTTGTTGGTAAATATCCCCCAGTGAGATTTTAATGGGTTTCAGTTTCTTCATCAGAGGGTGGTCTAGTGGGCAGGAAAAAATGTGACCACTGAAGATGTTTCATGTAAAAGATTTCCTGAGCATGCATGTTTATGTACAGGCCAACAGAGAGGGGTAAAGCAGAAGGCCATCCATGAAAAAGAACAAGTTGAACTGTTTAAACCATCGCCTTGTCACAAACACACAGAAATTAAGACAAAGAATAACTTTAAGAAGGATGTCAATATAATATCAGTCATTGAAAAATTGGTGGTAAAACGGGTGAGCCTTGTGAAGTAACTACAAAGACATCCTGGAACTCTTCTTGCAGGACATTCCTAGTAATGAGCCTGGAATATCCAATCCATACCTTTAATTTATTATAATATTTATTTATATAGCACCAACAGTTTGTGCCGAACTTTACATTATAAAGGGAGACAGTACAGTTACAATACAAGAGGGTTAAGAGAGCCTTTCTCCTGAGAGTTTACAATCTAATATATTCCAGCATAACTTTAATCAGCTGGATCAGGCAATTGCCATCTTGTGTTTTATGCGCAATGTAGTTTTACCTACTAATGTGACTGAAACCTCTCACTACCATGCTGTAATTCATTAGGGAAAACTAGTTCCAGATTTGCATTTTCAAGTTGATTAGACCAATATTTGTTGAGCAGTTGATGGCTAATGAACTGCTAAGTATTCTTTTCAGGTACCAGTTAGTCATCTTATCTAAAGGAAAATGTACAATTGTGTTCACTATGGTGGCTTCCCATTTTGTGTAATTGTAGATGTGATACTACTTCTAATATGTTGTATTTTTCTACATACAGTAGATGTGGTGGGTCTGTTTCACAAATGAGTAATAACCACTGGTATGTAGCATATAAGAGACAAGTTGGAATTCACCACTCAGGAATGGCCAGAGAAAATGTAAAGGAAATCATCTCTCCTAATGAAACAGGGATGTGGGAATTGAGCCATTTCCATCTGTCCTCAACTCTAGCTGAACTGAGTGCACCAGCTTGAGTCATTAGATAAAGTATCAGGGAACGCAAGCACTGATAAATGTCTGTGGCTACCATCAGTTATTTTGCAACACTACAGACGGGATAGATTTTCAGCTGACATAATAAAGATTGGAGCGTCTTAAGCTGTAAACCTTAAAAACAACACGTTTCATCACTTGATAAAGTAGATTTGCATTGCTCAGAAAGGCGTTGGTTTAATTGCAGAATAATATTAGTATACAGCAGGTAATACCATTATTTGAGCTTGGCCTTAAGCCAGCCATACACCGATCAAAATTGAGCCGGTTCAGCAGGGACCAGGTGAAATTCAATCCATTTATGGGCAGGTAGGTTGTACAGAAGTCAGTCGACCGATCATAAACTCTTGTACAACCACCCTATCAGATTTTCCCAGATCAGCACTACAGCCAGCAGTGCTGATCGGTATATTCTGATTACATTTTACATACTTTCAATCAACATTTGTCCAGTCATCGAATGTAAAAAAAAAATTATACGAATCTTTGTACGAACATTTAGTTAAAAAAAAAATCTACTGGTGTATAGCCAGCTTTAAAAACTGTAATTTTAAATCCAGTTGTCTGACTTACTAGCGGCTCCTATAGCAATAATCGCTGTCTTCTCCTGGCAGGGACGACTTTCCCTGCTGGGAGCAGACAATTGCCTGGCAGAAGAGATTCCCCTGCCGGCACTGTCTGTGGTTGCAGGGAAGAAATTTTAACTGCCTATGGCCTACCTTAGTCCCACTACTCCTTTTAATTTTTTTTTTTTTTTACACTTTTCAAGCCTATATTTTCTACAACTGCTGTTTAATCAGTGTTTGCTGAAGTAGCTCAGTGCAGCTTACAGGCTCCCCGCTGCTTTAGAAAAGCATCTGACAGACCCCAGTTTCAGTGCCTCTGTGTATTAACATTTTCAAAGCATAGCCTGTGATCGTGCTTTGTGAATGGTAAGCACAGGGAGAGGGTGAATGCACAACACAGGAGTTGGGGTCTGTCATATTCAGGTTACCGACGCATTGTTAAAGGAGATCGTTACCAAGAGAGTTATACTAACTGCCATAGCTGACCTCTCTTTCAGAAATTGCCTATTACTTCACTTTCATGGCAGATGGATTAAATGTGCAGCTCAGGTTTTCTGACTTTACTAGCTGCATGCTTGTTCTGGACTTTGGCTGTCTGGCTTTGATACTTTACAAATAAACAGTGTTTTCAGGAGGTGGTGAGCAATGCAGATTACATAATTTTCTCAGTGTTTTTTCCCACATATACAGTTCTATTTTTATGCTTTTTATATTTCTACTGTTGTATGGCTCTTCCAGTTATGTTTAGAGAATTTCTGTAAAGTTGGCCATATATGGCTCAAATTTTCATAAGATTCTCGCTGAGATGCTTGAAATGTGTCTTGCAATGTTGGCATCACCCGGCTTAACAAACTTTTACCTGAAATTCAAAGGAACTTGGCAGAAAATTGTTGGCCAAACTGATGCAGTCACTGTTTGGGTATTCTGGCAGCCATGGGAGCATAGAGGATATATTTTTCCATCAGGGCTGAATGGTGTAAATTGAGCAATCTATTAATATCTCATTTAGAAACTAAAAAGGGGAAATAACTAACTAGTATGGCTAGCTTAAAGAGCTCCAGTCCCCCCCCCCAAAAACAATACTGTAGCTGCTGAGTTTTAATATAAGGACACTTACCTGCCCCTGGATCCAGCACTGCCCCCACCCAAGCTGATTCTTCAAGCCGATGCTTCACAGCCGGCTTCCAACTGCGCATACGCAAGCCACGCTGTGGTTTGTGATTGGTCCTGCAGTCTTCTGGGACCTGTGATGTGTCCCAGAAGTCTGTGGGGGAAGGAAAAGAGGCCGAACTTCCGGACAGATTGCTGCAGGCATCTGAGAGGAATTGGGAACCTGTCAAAATTGGGCCGTTTGGCTGGCTTCTGTTGAACGTGCATGCTGGAAAACCATCACCCGACCGCCTCCCAATCAGCGCTCAGCCAAGGTCAC
This sequence comes from Rana muscosa, assembly GCA_029206835.1. NCBI lineage: Eukaryota > Metazoa > Chordata > Amphibia > Anura > Ranidae > Rana > Rana muscosa. Next base: position 740,740,655 of record CM055118.1, read on the forward strand.
TGATTTTGCAAAAGTAGTTCCTGCACCACTATTGTGAATTTTGGGTGCGACTTCAATAGAGATCTGTGCATGAAGCAGCACAGATGTCTTTCAAGTCGCACTGAAATTCTGGCTTGGAAATTGTGCATTTTCAGATGACGTTGCACGATTTCAAAGCCGCCTTCAATGTGAACGAGGGCTAAGTAAGGTCTTATTGGAAAATAACTAAATGGAACTCTTCAGGGTTTTTAAAAGTTTAATTACTTTGGAAAACTGCAAGAAAAATATATGTATCTGGAAACCTTAGCGTGACACTGTTAAAACATTAAAATATACTATCTTGTCTCAAATTTACTTGAACAACTTTAGAATATTTCAACTCCTTAAAACAATTTTCAGGCCTGTTATTGACAGAAAAAACTTTTGTAAGATTTATCAGCCGACTGACTGTGGCTCCCAGAGTGTCTGTCTTTTAGCCAAGTAATCATTAGCAGTCTATGCCCTGGAGCACTGTGGGGGCTAACAATGGAATGGAAAGCTACTCCATGAGGCTGGATGTTGTGACTGCTCAGTTGGATGCTAGAAATGAATGCACAGGGGATACCTCCTGCTGTGCTAACATTTGAACAATTGTCAATGCTGAAAAGCTGGACACACACACTCTCACACTCTCACACACACACACTCTCACACACACACACTCTCACACACACACACTCTCACACACACACACTCACACACACACACACACTCTCACACACACTCTCACACACACACACTCTCACACACACACACTCTCACACACACTCACACACACACACACTCACACACACACACACACACACACTCACACACACTCACACACACACACTCACTAACTTTTCCATTTGCAGGCAAACATGCAGTTTAGCACTTAAATTGTAAAATACTCCAGGAACCTGGCAGAATAGAAACGAGAGCTGACATTGATGACGGTGGATTCACTGTGAGCCCCACTTCAGCTAGTAAGGCGCCGACCTTGAACAAGCATGCAGCCTGTGAAGATGGCACAAACCCTTTTTTCCTGCATGTTTTTTTTTGTAGGTTAGCGACTCTTTTTAAGTATTGGGCCCTGTTCAAACTGGTGCGAAATGCGCTCCGAATTTTAAAGCACATGTCGCATGACATAAAAAAAAAACAATGTTTCCCTAATGAGAGCCACCTTAACTGGTCCGTCTTGTGTCGGTCCGACTTTGGAAAAGGTTCTTGCACTACTTTGATCTGACTTCTGTCCGATTTCAGCCCACAGAATTTAATGGCAGTCGGATCCTCTTCTTAATTAATGTGATTTGGTTCCGAAATTACAGGAAGATTACACAGGCATGCCCTGAATATGCTTCAAAGTTGCTTTAAAGTCTCCCAACAAAGTTGCGTGACTTTCAGGTTGTGGCAGTGTGAACCAAGCCTAAAGCAGGCTGTAAATGGACAGATCTTAGGCAGCTCATCATTGAGCACCCGCTACCACCAGAACATGTACCCTTGATCATGCCCAGTGAAAGGAGTACTTCCTTTTGTTCATGCAACAAGTTTCGAAGATTTCTGCAGATGATTTCAACCTCCTTGCTCCATAAGTCAGTGTTGATGGGTAAATTCCTCTCGCAAAGGAGCGGATTAGTGTTACCGGCTATAGCTGGTGGCATTAATCATTTGGGGGAAAACCTGACAGGCTGGTTGTACACAAGTCAATCTATAGATCTACTTGCGTACAACCAGGGTGCCCATACCTTGATCGGAATTCAACCGGTCCCTGCTGAACTGACTGAAGTTCAATCTATGTATGGCCAGCTTAAATTAAGCAGTACAACTAGCACTCTTGCTGGACTGCAGCTGATAGAAAAATCAGTGACAGGATCCGTAACCTAGAGACCGTATTGTGTTTTTATTGCATCATTCTATAACTAAGCGGCCCAGTAGGCCTGTGACACAAGAGAAATGGTACAGCAGTCACCATGTAGCACTACAAAGTAGAAAGCAAATATAGCATTGATAAGATTTATACTAAGCATATTATTCTAACATTTCTCCACCTTTCATTTGTATAAAGTCTTTGTAAGGGTTACTACTGATTAACAAATACCAGATGCAGCGCAGCCCTCACACACACCACCATCACAACAATAATCAACAAGAAATTTCTTGAAGCTACTTGAAAATAATTTAAGAAAGTTCCCTTATCTTAGGCGCTGCAGCTCCCTCTTAGATTCACTGGGTGGCGAACTTGCATCTGAAAACATATAGAAAGGGAGAGAGGAGCGCACGCGCCATAGTGTAACACTCTTTATTGTAGAAGTTTGAAATTTAAAAATGAGGAATTATTGCACTCACAAACAGGAACTTGTACGTTCACATTGACAATTGGCTCTCAGTTCCGACCTCCTCTCCTGGCCTATGCAGGGCGATTGACTTGTGGGGGCGACAGCAGCGGTGTAGGGATATGCCTTCCGGATCAGCTACCCTGTATTACTCGCCAATAAAGTTGAACATTTGAGGGATAGTCTGCATCCTTGCGTTTATTATTATTTTCTTTCAGACGACTAGGAGCAATAATGCTTTTAACATTAGTTGCTCGTCGAAAGACTACTTTAGGCCTACTAGGGAGATCTTTCCCAAGTGCTTTATCTTGTCCTAAAATAGGCCAATGTTTTTGGACAGCTTTTTTGATAGCCCAATGTTGATCATTATATATAGTTATGAAGAGTGCATCATATTGGTTTTTATTTTTGTTCGATGTGGACTTCGTTTCTCTCTGGATGCCTCCTCTATAACGGTCATTGGCTCTTTGGATATGTTGAGGTTCATATCCCTTTTCTATAAATTTTGTAGACAGTATAGCTGCTTGGTCGTCATAATCCTTGGTGCTAGTACAGTTTCTACGTAATCTGCAGAACTGACTATAAGGTACATTTTCTTTCCACTTTGGATGGTGGCAACTCCTTTCATGTAGATACGAATTGCCAGCTGTTTTCTTAAAGTGGGTTTGCATAGGCCAGGAGAGGAGGTCGGAACTGAGAGCCAATTGTCAATGTGAACGTACAAGTTCCTGTTTGTGAGTGCAATATTCCTCATTTTTAAATGTCAAACTTCTACAATAAACAGTGTTACACTATGGCGCGTGCGCTCCTCTCTCCCTTTCTATATGTTACTACTGATTAGACTACAAGGCACACCGATGTATATATATTTTTTCTTCCTTGGATTTCTATATGAGAAGAGGAAGACCAGCTAAACCATTTATGTTCAGTGTATTTGTCTCGCCATCTGTTAATAATTATTAAACATTCCTTTGGCATTGATGTTGATATGTGAGGGCTCCTTTTTAGAGAAGAAAAAAAGTTTCTGTTTAAAATATGAAAGATGCTTGTGGGCGACAGCAGCAATCTGTTATTTGCTAGTAAAGAGCAGATTATCCTGAAATGAAAAATTAGTGTAACCTGACTCATGCAACCATGAAAATAACATAACTCATATTCAGATATGCCTTCATGTAATTTGGAACCCTTCCATTGCTGCTTGGTGCCATGAAGATTAAATTGACTGTACTGGTGACAATTTCCTTTATGCACAGACGTGTCACTTGGTCTTTTGTTGTTAATGAAGGTAACAAGTGCCCTACATCTAGTGTTGGTGCCACAGAAATGTAAGAGTGTTGAAATGTTAATTATCAGGTGCTTTCACCTGCTCCAGACAAGTTGCCTACAGCAACCTTCTTGAGTGGCTAAAGATGGCTTGATAAGCATAAAAGGTCTTTGGACTAATAAAAAAGTGATACTTTGTGAGTGGTTCATTTCCTGTGCCTGCAGCTGTATTTTGTAGCTGTGAGCAATGTAGGCTTTGTCCCAGCTGTGTGACATTTTGCAGGTTGCTTTGTTCCATAATGCTCTTTAAAAGTTTTACTGAGGTGGGTGTGCACAGCTGTCACTCTGAAGATCTTTACAGTTTTTAGAAGGTTCATGTCTGAGGCTGCAATGCAAGAGTTTGTATTTAAACCTGACATTCCCATTCAATTACGGACCATACATGTCTTTTTTCTGATGCTTGGAGCCACTCCAGACCGAATTACGTAGTGTTGGTCAAAGAACATTAAAGTGTTACTGAACCCAGGACCCTGCATTCACTATATCTGGTCTCCCACAATACAGTACACAGAACATGGAAATGCAATTAATTTAGTAAATTATAAACTGCTAAAATACCTTTTCTCATCAGCAGTATATAGCAGTCTTGTGACTTCTAAACAGTGTCTTACTTTGTTAAAGAAAAAAAAAAAAGTGTCTGGTTAAAGCTTATAGGATGAGTTTTCATTTTATCAATAGATACACACACGGAGGGCTTGGGATTGAGCCAGTAAGAGTGCCCCCATAGCAAGCGGCTTGCTATGGGGCAACTCGGCAGGTGGGGAGGAGCCAAGAGCGCCCCTGGGGGATCTCAGGAAAGGAGGATTGGGGCTGCTCTGTGCTAAACTAGAGAGCATGCAAATATGACGTGTTTGGTATTAGTAAGGAGGTTAGTTAATCCTTTTTTTCTTTTTGTCTTCTTATGGATGTCCCTTTCCCTGAAGTCAAGGGTTTAGGAATAGTCAACTTAAAGCCTAACTCCAGGCACAAGAGAAGAAAACTACCTATGCAATGAGCTGCAGGTTAATTTTGTGTGCTCTTCCCTTGCTGCATTTCAATTGGCTAGACCCGTTTTGATCTATTTTTCTTTCAGTCGTTCCTTTAGATACTTTTACAGTATGGTGTTTGCTTGTTGGATCACTTGGTGGCTTTTGCCCATTCCTAAGTTCGACTGCTATTGGACATGTTCCAGCTCTTTAAGAATTTCTACAATTCATGTGTACCTCCTATGGACCATAAAAAAAAAAAGATTTCCTATTGGTACATAAAGGGACACAGGATGAAGTAGTTCAGATACATTGGGTCATGTTAGGCGACTGCCTTCAAGAGATTGAAAACTGGCAATCATAGTTGTAAGCACAGCATAGTATAGCTTCTCCCACTCCCATGATGTCTCGGTGTTCTGCTAGTCTTTTAGGATAAGGATTCCCAAACTACGGCTGTTTGGAACTACATGTCCCATGAGGCCTTGTGAAACTTAAATTCATAGACATGACTAGGCATGATGGGAATTGTAGTTCCTGAACAACTATTGGGCCATAGTTTGGAGACCCCTGTTCTAGGACATTTTGTTTTTAGACTTCTCCATGTACCAGAAAATCCTTTTTTTAAGGTACATTAAGGAACACAGGCCCTTTCCCTCCTTTTCTTAGGATCCACTACTACTATTGCTTTGCCACAAAACTGAGACATCATGGGAGTGGGAGGGGGTTACATTGGGCTGTTCTTAAGCTTTGTTATCAGGGCCCAGTCTCTTGAAGGCGGCAGCATAGCGCAATGTAACCAAATTACTTTATACTGTCCTTTTTTTTTTTTTTTCTTGAAGTCCATTCATGGAGTGTTATTGACCTTATTTACTGCTTGATCACAAAACTGAGGCATGATAGTCAAAGGCAGGTTTATATGGGCGCCGACTTTGGTATTTGTTTGCCAGTGTTCCAACTTTCTGAAGGCACAGTATAACCTGACTGATTTAAAAATGTCTACATTTTCATTCAACGAGGTCAAGCGACAAGTGCACGGTATGTTGCAGATCTGGCAACCTTGGTTTGATCACTTTCCGGGCTTGCGACTGCACACGTGGTTTCTAGAATTCTAACCTGCAATGACTGTCGCAGATTTCTCTGGGTTGAGGTGATCCCACCTCCCCCCTCTTCTTTTTCTCCCCCCCCCTCTTCTTTTTCTCCCCCCTCTTCTTTTTCTCCCCCCTCTTCTTCTTTTTCTCCCCCCTCTTCTTCTTTTTCTCCCCCCTCTTCTTCTTTTTCTCCCCCCTCTTCTTCTTTTTCTCCCCCCTCTTCTTCTTTTTCTCCCCCCTCTTCTTCTTTTTTTTTTCCCCCCTCTTCTTCTTTTTCTCCCCCCTCTTCTATCTTTTGTTTTTTCTTTTCATCCTGTGTCATGCCCTGCTATCACAATCATTTTGGGCAGGTACATTCCTATGTGCACTCATGTGCTCTGTTCTCTGAGTGTGAGACACGTGCCTACAGTTGAAATAAGGCAGAAAATTTTGTGTCCTTTTTTTTGCACAATCACCCAGAGATTCTATAATATTGAGGCTGAGGTGGTTTGACAACAGATAAAATTCTGGATTTTGGTCTGGTTCCCCTCGATACCCAGCGCTTAGGTGTGGAGTATGTGTTTTGTTTCTCTTCCACAATACTGGCTGCCTCCCCGGCCATTGATAATGGAGGACTGCTGTTTTTTATACCTTGTCCTAGATGGCGGGACAACTCATCTGTACATCTTGTTGTTGAAGCGGAGTTCCACCCAAAAATGGAACTTCCGCTTTTTGGAACCCTACTCCTTCCACTTCCGGGCATAGATACCCGAGTCACTCACGGGTATCTACGACACTTCCGGCACCTTCTCTGTTTGCCCCACTGTCATCTGGGGGAAGCACAGGTCCCAGAAGACAGCAGGGACCAGTGGGATAGCGCAGCTATAGATTAAGGCTTACCTGTAGGTGCTGGAAATATCTCCTAAACCTACACGGTTTAGGAGATATTTACTAAAGAGACTTGCGCCGATGTCCATGGCGCAGGCGCACTTAGAAACGGCGATCGTGCCATTTCTAAAAAAGGTAATGCCGTGACTGTCGGCTCCCTCGCGCATGCACGGGAGTGACGTCATCGTGGCTCCGGCCAATAACAGCGCCGGAGCCGCGATACCCGGAAATAACTCCGGGACGACATGTTGCCGGCCGGTGCTGTGTCAGGCACCTCAATGGGGGCTTCGATCCCAGGTGAGTATTACATCATGAGCTATCATGATAAAAATACTTTTTACTACGGTTAAAATAAAAAATCTACATTTTGTGTGCCCCTCTCACAATGCAATAAGTTCAGGATTATAACTGTCAACATTTGTATTGCATAAGCTCTAAATAAATTCACAATGATTCAGTGCATATATACATGCATTCACCCATAATGAAAGTGCTGTGCACATATAAATATGTTTCCAAAGCACTTTACAGATCAATAGGTGAATGAGGAAATGTACCACTCAAAATGTACAGGTATCCAGCGGATATTTCTATCCGAGAGTATATACAGAGACCACAGTGCTTTCCATAAAAATAACAGCTCCTTATTAAAACAATAAAAACACTGACTTATTCGTGTGCACCCAATACTGCATATTCATTTAACGGAGACGCAGAGTCTGGGCGCCACCAATGCCATGCTCCCAGATGCTTGCTGTGACTCCTCACACTTCAATTACATCACTCAAGCTCCATTGTGTTGTAAAATAAGTCTAGAAGTAAACTTTTTATATTTAGAAATGAATTTCCTAATTGAAATATAGAAAATGAGAGAAGGCCTGTTGATATTCTGGCTGCTATAGTTACCGACTGCCTTTAACATTTTAAGTCGGTAGCCCATGATTTTATGGAATTTGATGTTCGTAAAAGTGTTTTTAAATCTTTTGCTGTAGCTGAATGAGAAATATTTGTTGCATGGACAAAAGTTGTCTTTGTTTAGAATGTTGTCTTTCTAATAGCAAAGTTTTATATTCTAACCGCCTTCAGTGTTTATATAGTTTATGGATTGTTATTAATGGACCTTTACTATAAGCTGACTATTATCGTTCATTTAGTAGCCCATTTTACAGCATAACATGGGTTATTTATATCCATCTTTGGAATTCTGCACCAGTTTCCATCTGTAGGTTTGAATCCGTTGCAATGTTCCCATTTAACTTTGCAATCATTTTGTTCACACAGGTGTACAGACAAGATTGTGAGACTTTTGGCATGGTTGTGAAGATGCTTATTGACAAAGACCCATCCCTTGAAAAGCAGGTCCAGTTTGCTTTACGACAGAATTTAAGCGAGATAGGCGAGAGATGTATTGAAGAACTTAAATTGTACATTGCGGAATATGATGCAGCCTATCAAGAACTGGCATAGCACATGAAGAAATAAATAATTGTTACGTATTTTACCTTCTATTAAAGAATATCTATGACAGATGCATATATCGTGCTTTAGGGGACATACTCTATCCAGTCTGCAGTGCAGTATACTATGCGACTCATTTCCTGTGCATTGACAAACTGTTTTGTAAGCGGCATCTTGTTAATTTGAGGGTGGTACTGTATGGTCCTTAGTCACACTTATATGATGTGGTTTGTAAATTAGATAGCTGCAGGCAATAGGCATTTCGTAACTGCACTACAGAATGTAGAGCATGCTCTAGAGACAAAATTTGGGCTACTGCAAATTTTCTTATTTGTCACTAATTATTTTTTTTATTTGGAAATATCTGTAGGGTTACATGTAAATATGGGCTAGACAAATCTGTAGTTGAGCATTTTGCTCATATACATTGTTTTATTTGAGGAAAAGGTCCTTTTTACTGTAATGTTTGTAAAATCTCTCCCAAGTTCTCTATGTATACTGTAAAGTGAAGGCCTCTGTAGAAGGATTAAAACATTACTTTGATTTTATTTCTGTTACCACCATAAAAATACCTCTTGTCTCCAACAATTGTTTCTATGTTTTTTTTTTTTTTTGTATTGTAATTTTTAATGATGGATGAATTTTGATTTACAGCAGATGTTAGGTCAATGTTTCAGAATTCATTAAGAAAGTACTGATCCATTAAAACAGAATAACTTTCATATGGCGTTAATACAACATATCTGGGAACTGTAAATTAAAACATACTGAAAACCAACTGAGGGTGACCATACACCGTGCATGTTGGGCATGATCATAAACATAGGAATTCAAGCATATGAAAAGTCGTTTGATTTTGAAATCTACTTGAATTGGACAATACGTTTTTTTTCTTCCAGGAAGCTAGGTTTTATGAGCACAATACATGTCTAATTAATCTGTAGGAGTTTGAGTACTTCAGCCACCCTGGCAACTAGGGATCGCCCAATATCGCAGTTTCAGTGCCGATACGATATCAATATTTCGGCCACCTCTCCTGCTGATAGCCAATATATTTTGGCTGATATTCTGTACATTTTTGCCGTTGGTCCTACTGACCTTTTATTTTGGGTGGTCAACAAAGTCAAAAAACACTCAAGGTTCATCTTCAATACCGGACACTTTCACCCCCCTTCATGCCCAGACCAATTTTTAGCTTTCAGTGCTGTCACACTTTGACAATTATTCAGTCATGCAAAACTGTATCTAATTTAAATTATCATTTTTTTCACACACACAGAGCTTTCTTTTGGTGATATTTGATCACCACTGGGTTCTTTTTATTTTTTGCTAAATAAAAGAAGTCATACTTTGCTTTGTTTCTGTTATAACATTTTGTAAATAAATCTTTCTTTTATAAATTTAGGCCAAAAATGTATACTGCTACATTCTTTGGTAAAAAAAATAAAAATTGGTGTATATTATTTAGTCTGTGCGAAAGTAAAAGAGTCCACAAACTATAGTATATATTTGAAATTTGATCAATCCTGATGTACTGACAGCCCATGTCTTTGAGGCCCGAAAATGCCAAATCCTATAGCTTAAGGGGAGAGGCAGGAGCATCATTAATGGATGAGCCATAGAAGCAAAAAAGGTGATGTCACTACTCCAGGCTTTACCAGCCATTGTCAAACGCTCTTGCCTCTCCCCTGCAGGCGCTGCTGGTTGATGTAGGGGACCATGTGACTGGTCCAGCGCAGACTGAAAATGGGTAAGTTGGTATATGTTAGGAGATTTTTTATTTTTAAAAAGGCTAGTCAGGGTTGAGCTGGAATCCCACCTTAATTAGTTTGCGCATGCATATGCCACCACCACACAGACTGCTTCCTCCAAATTATCTGGTTGTGTAGAACAAACCCCCCCCCCCCTTGGGCATACACTTACCGCACTCCATGGGACAGTTTTTTGCTAGTGTCACGAAGGTAATGGACCTTTTTCTCCTTTTGAAGTTCATATGCTTTAAATTTGTTTGTTTTTATACTCCAAATTCTTCAGTCAGCTCTCTACTGCCTTCTACTTTTACAGTAGAACAGTGCGACCTCGGTAATACCTTGAGAAATGTGGCCTGTCATGTTGCTTTAGGCACTATATATTGCTTGGGTGCCATTCCTTTGGTTCCCAGACCTTGAAGACCTCTCCAGGGGTATGCCCACTATTAGGGTGCAGCCTGGGACCCGTACAGGGACCTGCAACGTGGAAAGGTAAGGCGATTTGGGCCGGTGTAGACAGCCCTTAAGATTTATGTTAAACTGTATTCACTATTAAATTCTCCCACTTGGTGGTAAAAACTACACCATTCAGAGCTAGTCTCGGGTACATCACACAACAGATCACACTATTACTACCACATCCACTCAGAGTTCTTACAAGGTACTCGGGCACTTCCTCCTACCCTTTTGCTACAGGACCATCTGCACCTGGGTTGTTGATCTTTTTCTGGAGGGAACCACGGCAAAAAAAGAGAAATGCAAAACTTAGGCTGGCCATAGACAGTTTGAATCTCGGCTGGTTCAGGAAATTCAAACGGTGTATGGGCAGGCTGAATGTACCAAGTTGATCGATCGTCTTGGGTACAACCAGCCTGCTGGATTTACTTGCGATTGTTGGTAGCGACTGCTATAGCCGCTAGCAATTATCACTGTCTTCTCCTGGGGAAGATGGCTTCTGCCCCCGCCGGGAGCAGACAATTGCTCCCTGTTGGCATCGTCTGTGTTGATGGGGGAAGTCCTGTAATTTCTTTCCTTCGACCGTAGAGGACACTGAGTGGGGAATGAAGAGGAGGAAGAGGCAGCATTGGAGAAAGCTGCAGATTTCTCTACCCACATTGCCACTATATTGAAGAGGGAACTTTGCGCAATATGCTTGCAAATATTGAAAAGCTCATTACCTCTGTTTGCAAAAGCTTTAGCATAGTGTAGGTTGAGTCTCTTCCATCTCCCCTTTAGCACTAAGAGACCTAAAAAAAACTTTTAACATCACCTGTTCATGAACAGATAGTGCAGTCTATGATGATTGGGTCACTCCTGAAAGGATTTTCTTTGCTCCAGCCTCCTGTGGTGGAGTAAAGAAAAGGATTCAGGTAGGGAACCATGCCTTAAGGCCCCGTTCACACCTATGCAAATTGGTTGCGGCCTACACTGCATCCAATTCGCATAACATTATAAAATACATTGATTCCAATGAGGCTGGTTCACATATGTGCGATGCATTGCCGAAAAAACATGTGCGTTCTCTAGGCATTGCGGTGCCGCTCAGGTGCGAATTCAGGCCCATTATGTTCTATGGGCACGCACCTGATTCGCACATGTGTTGCGTTCTGAACAGGGATTTTGAGGGGGAACTCCACGCCAAATTTTAAATAAAAAAAAACGGCATGGGTTCCCCTCCAGAAGCATATCAGGCCCTTAGGTCTGGTATGGACTTTAACAGGAACCCCTACGCCGAAAAAACAGCATGGGGGCCCCCCCCCCAAAGTCCATAGCAGACCCTTATCCGAGCACGCAACCTGGCAGGCCGCAGGAAAAGAGTTGGGACGAGAGAGCGGCCCCCCTCCCTCCTGAACCATACCAGGTCGCATGCCCTCAACATGGGGGGTGGGTGCTGCGGCCCCCCCACCCCAAAGCACCCTGCCCCCGTGTTAGTGAGGACAGGGCCTCTTCCCGACAACCCTGGCCGTTGGTTGTCGGGGTATGCGGGTGGGGGGCTTATCGGAATCCAGGAGCCCCCTTTAATAAGGGAGCTCCCAGATCCCGGCCCCCCACCCTATGTGAATGAGTATGGGGTACATCGTACCCCTACCCATTCACCTGGTGGAAAAAAAATTGCAATAAAAACACTACACAGGTTTTTTAAGTCATTTATTAGTCAGCTCCGGGGGTCTTCTTCCGACTTCGGGGGTCTCCGAACCGCTGAACGACTGATTGCGAACTTGGCAAAGACTCCAAGCTCAAAAACGCAATGCATAGGTGTGAACCTAGCCTAAAAGTCAAACCATTCTCCCACTCTAATGCTTTATGCAGGGGCTCCATTTTTTCCAGTGAGTGCTGGCAAATTCGGGAGGGGGTGGGGGTCGTAGAGCACTTTAGAACACCGTTGCCTACTACTAAAGTTATGCACTTTAAACTTCACAGTGGAAAATTAAGAGAGACGTTGGAATGTACATGCATCATACACCGAACATTGGCGTATTTAATTTTGTCATATTTGTTCTGTTTATTATTTGCATATATTACTCTATAGCGCTATTGCTTTACTAGTACACCAAGTGGACTGCAAACCACTTAAGAACAGCTGCACCAGTATTGCACAGAATAAGTTACAATAGCGCAGGTCTTTTTGTTTTAGTTAACAGCATAGCTTCATAGTAGAAGAGTCTGGGTGCTTAACTGGCCTGCCTTCAGTTCAGACCTTTCACCAAATGAAAATATTTGGTGCGTCTAAACTACTACAAAGAAGACCCAGAACTGTTGAGCAGTTAGAATCCTATGTCAATCAAGAATGGGGCAACGTTCCTCTCCCAAAACTCCAGCAACTGGTCTCCTCCCATATGTTTACAGGCTGTTAAAAGAAGAAGGGATACTACACCGTGGTAAACATGGCCCTGTCCCAACTTTTTTGAGATGTGTTGCTGCCATAAATTTCAAAATTTTACCTTATTTTTTTTTTCTTAAAATGGTACATTTTTCTAAGTTTAAACATTTGATATGTTTTCTTTTGTTAATAAAATATGGGTTTATGAGATTTGCAAGTCATTGCATTCTGTTTTTAATGTAGATTTTTCAGTGTCCCAAGTTTTTGGGGAACTGGGGTTGTATCATGTCTAGGGATGAGCCGAACACCCCCCAGACCGAAAGTTCGCGCAAACTTTCGAACCCCATTAAAGTCTATGGGACTGGAACGTCAGAAATCAAAAGTGTGAATTTTGAAGGCTAATATGGAAGTTATTGCCCTAAGAAGGGTTTGGGGACCCGGGTCCTGCCCCAGGGTACATGTATCAATGCAAAAGAAGTTTTAAAAACTGCTGTTTTTTAGGGAGCAGTGATTTTAATGATGCTTAAAGTGAAAAAATAAAAGTGAAATATTCCTTTAAATATCGTGCCTGCGGGGTGTCTACAGCATGCCTGTAAAGTGGCACGTGTTTAGAACTGTCCCTGGACAAAATTACATTTCTAAAGGAATAAAAATAATTTAAAACTGCTTGGGGCTTTAATATCATGTCTGGTCCGGGCAATATAGATGAAAATCATTGAGAAAAACGGCCCTATATACTCTGCAGAAATTTGGGCCTTAGGTGTTGGTGTTGCCACAACACTGTAAGGCCTCACAGTTACTCTTGGTGGGCGCAGGAACGGGCCCTGCTGTTGCATACTGTGCAAGCTCTGGTCAGTGATCCATCCTCAAGACCCAGTAACCCAGAGGATTTTCGGTGGGAAAGGTGTCGAAGTCTGATCTTACCCCTAGGTATTCCTGCACCATGTGAATCAGACGCTGGCGATGGTTGCTAAAACCGCTCATACCTTGCGGCTGCGGACTAAAAAATTGTCTGAACGGTTGGTGAGACGGCCACCTTCTCCACCGCTCCTTCTGTGACTGACCGGAGCCTCAGCAACACGTTGTCCATGACCAGGAATTTTTAACCTCCCAGGCTCTGGAAACGCGTTGCACAAACCTTTCTGCAAGGCCTCCCGAAGATGTTTCATCCTCTGCTCCCTCTGCGACGGCAAGATAAGGTCCGCAACCTTACCCTTGTAACGTGCATCAAGGAGGGTTGCCAGCGAGTAATGATCCCTCTCCTTGATACCACAAATACGAGGATCCTTTTGCAGGATCAGGGAGGCCATGCAGCGTAGGTTTGCTGAGCGATTCGGTCCGGAGTCCTCTGGGTCACTAAGGACGACATGATCCGCAGCCACCTCCTCCCAGTCACGTATAATTCCATGGGTTTCTTGGGACTGTAAATGATCCCTTGAAGACTGCTGCTGATGCTGAGTGCTAGGCTCCACCCACATGCTGACACAATCCTCCTCCTCCTCTTCCTGTGTGGTCGGCGGGCCAGCAGGAACACTGTCTGGATAAAGGGGGCCTTGAGAGGTAAGGAAGTCCTCCTCTTCCTCCCTCTGTTCTGCCTCAAGTGCCCTGTCCATTATTCCACGCAGCGTGTGCTCCAACAGGTGGACAAGAGGTACAGTGTCACTGATGCATGCACTGTCACTGCTCACCATCCTCGTGGCCTCCTCAAATGGTGCCAGGACAGTGCATGCATCCCTGATCATGCCCCACTGGCGTGGTGAAAAAAACCCGAGCTCCCCTGACCCTGTCCTGGTGCCGTAGTCGCACAGGTACTCATTGATGGCCCTCTGCTGCGTGTGCAGCCGCTGCAGCATGGCCAACGTTGAGTTCCACCTGGTGGGCATGTCACATATAAGGCGGTTCTTGGGCAGGTTCAACTCCTTTTGCAGCTCAGCCAGGCATGCACTGGCATTATAAGATCTGCGGAAATGCACACAGACTTTCCTGGCCTGCCTCAGGACATCCTGTAAGCCCGGGTACCTGCCCAAGAACCGCTGCACCACCAGGTTAAGGACATGAGCCACACAGGGCACATGGGTCAGCTGTCCCTGTCGGAGGGCGGAGAGGAGGTTGGTGCCATTGTCGCAAACCACCATTCCTGCCTTAAGCTGGCATGGCGTCAAGCACCTCTGAGCCTGCCCCTGCAGAGCTGACAGAATCTCTGCCCCAGTGTGGCTCCTGTCCCCCAAGCACACCATCTCAAGCACCGCATGGCATCTTTTTGCCTGCGTACTTGCGTAGCCCCTTGAATGCCTATGGAGCACCGCTGGTTCCGAGGACAAATCCGCACAGGAAGAGGCCATAGAGCAGTGGTTCTCAACTCCGGTCCTCAGGGCCCACTAACAGGCCAGGTTTGCAAGATAACTGAAATACATCACAGGTGATATCCTTTGCTGCTCAGTGATTGCAGTATTCTAGCCTGCATCTCCCACGGTAATACTTAAAATCTGGCCTGTTAGTGGGTCCCGAGGACAGGAGTTGAGAACCACTGCCATAGAGGAAGAAGAAGAGGTAGGGGTGGAGGAGAGAGGCTTGTCAGAATCACCACTAGTAGCATTTTGGAGGCGTGGTGGTGGAACAACCTCCAACACTACTGCACCTTGTCCTGCATCCTTCCCAGCTGCCAGCAGAGTCACCCAATGCGCCGTGAAAAATAGGTAATGTCCCGGTCCATGCCTGCTGGACCATGAGTCAGCGGTAATATGCACCTTACCGCTGACCGCCCTGTCCAGCGAGGCCAAGACATTGTCTTCCACATGCCGGTATAGAGCCGGAATCGCGTTCCGTGAAGAAAAGTGGCGTTTGGGAACCTGCCACTGAGTAACCGCACATTCCACAAACTCACGGAAGGGGGCAGAGTCTACCAACTGAAAAGGCAGCAGTTGAAGTGCTAGCAATTTAGCCAAGCTAGCATTCAACCGCTGGGCATGTGGATGGCTGGGAGCGAACTTCTTTCGGCGGTGCAGCAGCTGGGGCAGGGAAATTTGCCTGGTACAATCTGATGTTGGTGGTGTACCGATGGCAGATTGCCCTCAAGTACTTGGCTGTGACACACCTAATTCTACACCTTCATTCCTCTCAGTGCAGGTTTCAGAGAGGACTGAAGGATTAGTGGGGTTGGAGATCCCAGCTGATGAGGAGCAAGGAGAGGTCCGCTTTGTTCTTTGGTGTGGGTCTTTAATGTACGCTTGCCAATGGACTGCATGGCAGGTCGACATATGTCTGGTCAAGCATGTGGTACCCAAGCGGCTGGTGTTTTGGCCACGCGAGATGCACTTCAGACATATGTTGCAAATAGCAAAGGTGCGATCTGCTGCACGTCTCAAAAAAGGCCCACGAGAACTTTTGGAATAACGCGCAGAGACAGCAGCGCTTTGCACATGCGGAGCTCTGCAGTGTGATGCATTCGGTGTGCTGCCCTTAAGCTGGCCTCTGGAGGGCATCCTACCTCATTGGAGATGTGCCACCTCCTTCTCCTCCTCTCTCCTATCAGCCACCCACGTAGAGTCAGTGACCTCATCATCCCCTCCCTCCTCATCACTGGAGCAAACCTGGCAGTATGCTGCAGCTGGGGGAACATGACTGCCAGTTTGCTGTCCTTCTTGGGCACCCCCTCTCTCTGGGCTCACATTACTGCCTTCCTCTAGCTGGGTTCCGTCATCTGAGTCTTCAAAACGCTGCGCATCCTCCTGCAGCATGTACCCAACACTGTGGTTAAACAGTTCGGGGGACTCCTCAGGAGGATATGGTGGGGCTAGGGAAGGAGTGACTGATGCCATTGAGCTGAGGGAAGATACCGATTTGCCAGACAAAGTACCGTGAGCCTGGGTGAGAGAGGATGAGAAGGGTGAGGACGGCTTGGTCATCCACTCTACCAGGTCTTCGGCATGTTGCGGCTCAACACAGCCAGCTGCCAAAAAAAGGACAAGCGTGTCCCACGGCCTCGTGCTGATGAGGATGCACCGTGTCCATGACCAGCACTGTTGCCTCTAGACATAGAGCCTTCTTGCCCTCTTTTATTGGCCTGTGACTGTCTGCCTCTCCTTGTTGGCCTTCCAGACATACTGTCTTTGATGTATTGGAATACGTACACAAGGAATGGCCTGCAGTGAGATGTAGCTGCAAAAAGCTGTATATGTGGTGTATATGTATATACTGATTATACGACAGCTAGCTGAATCAACTTCCTGGCTGTAGCGACAGTAGTTCAGGAGGAACAGTCTGCAGTGTAGCTAAACTGAATACAGTATTACTGAGTGATATACTGCAGCCTAATCAATCAACTACCTGCCTGTGGCAGTGGCGTCACTAGGGTTGGCGTCACCTGGTGCGGTAAAATATGGTGTCACCCCCCCCATAACTTTTTCCAAATATATTTTACCCTACTGTTTGCTCTCTGTTCTCCTTTCTTCCCCTTTTCTCTCTCTCTATCCATCTTTCTTGTTATTTCTATCCCTTCTTCTTTCTCCCCATTTTTCTTTGTCCCCTCCCCCGCCTCTCTTTCTCCAGGACCGGAATTCACATCTCAGGAGCCTATAGGCACTGGACTCTGAAGTGCCTCCCTCCCCCAAACAGCGTTGCCAGCCCCCTACAACTTTTTTTATACACTGAGAAAACATGAAAGATCTACTAACAGAATGCATTTCTTTGAGAACCTAAAATGACAGTGTGCTGCCCGACATTTTGGAGAATTAAATGTACATTATATACACTTCAAACAAAGCTTGTACAAAAAAAAAAAGAGGGGTAAGTATGATGCACCGAACTGTTAATCATACTGCTCCCTATAGCAGCCTGCAATGCAGAGTGGCTGGAGTGTCAAATTGCTTCGGCTGATCTTTGATTTCATGCTGATTTAGTGGGAATTTGCCCTAAAAGGGAAAGAGGGGGTGGAAGGTTAGAGACAGAAGAAGGGAGGGGGAGAGAGAGGAGGGTGGGGGTGTGACAGAGAGGGGGGGTAAGGCAGAGAAGGAGGGGCTGGGGTGTAACAGAGAGGGGGAGTGGGGGTGTGACAGAGAGGGAGGGGTGAGACAGAGGGGGTGGGGGTGTGACAGAGAGGGAGGGCGTGGGGGTGTGACAGAGATGGTTGGGGGTGACAGAGAGGGAGGGGGTGGGGTGTAACAGAGAGGGGGAGTGGGGGTGTGACAGAGAGGGGGGTGACAGAACGAGAGGGGGTGGGGGTGTGACAGAGATGGAGGGGGTGGGGGGTGACAGAGAGGAAGGGCGTGGGGGTGTGACAGAGATGGTGGGAGGGTGACAGAGAGGGAGGGGGTGGGACAGAGAGGGAGGGGGTGAGACAGAGAGGGAGGGGGTGGGGGATGAGACAGAAGGGGGGGTGACAGAGAGGGAGGGGGTGACAGAGATGGAGGGGGTGAGACAGAGAGGGAGGGGGTGGGGGTGTGACAGAGATGGTGGGGGGGTGACAGAGAGGGGGGGTGACAGAGAGGGAGGGGGTGAGACAGAGAGGGAGGGGGTGGGGGGTGAGACAGAAGGGGGGGGGTGACAGAGAGGGTGGGTGACAGAGAGGGAGGGGGGTGACAGAGATGGGTGAGACTCCCCCCCTCCTCACCTTTCCCCGGCTCTACCCCTCAGCTGTTTCCTGCACATTCTGTACATGCATTGCACACAGGCACTGCCATTCTCACTGGTGGCACAGACAGAGGGAATGGCATGTGCTGTGTGTGTACACAGACTGAGTGTTTGTTGCCGCTGCCACATACTGTAAGGTGGGCTCCTCCTCTCTGGTCTCTTACCTTATCCCAGGCTCCCGAGTGGTCAGCCTCCTCCTGGTTCCTTGTGTCCTTTCTTACTTCCTACTGCTGACTGTTCCTTCCCGCGCCGCGCTGCTCTCTGCCTATGGATTGCGATGTCACGTCAGCTGGAACTAGATAGCTCCTGTCGGGCAGAGATCACTCTGGCTGACAGGGAAAAGACTGAAAAACTTGTGCCGCGCGATGCAGCAGCGCGGCGGTCACACTCGCAACGCTCCGCTGCAGCTCTGCAAGTAACGGCGTGTGTAGCGGCAGCCCCGGTGTCACCCCTCTGGCGGCTGTCACCCGGGTGCGGCCCGCACCCCCATAGCAACGCCTCTGGCCTGTGGTCTCTTAGCAACTGTAGTTCAGAATGAGGAGGAACAGTCTGCAGTGTAGCTAAACTGAATACAGTATTACTGAGTGATATGCTGCAGATTTCACAATCAACTACTTGCCTGTCTGTAGTAGATTAGCTTGGCAACAGTAGAACAGTAATGGATCTAGCTAAACTGAATACAGTGTGTATATATATATATACACACACACACATACATACAACTACTAAGATGCATATATATATATATATATATACTCCATACACTGTAACTGCAGTTAACTGACTCGCCTGCCTGCTCTATCTAACTCAAATGAAATTGCACTCTCTCTGTCTCTATCTCTCTCTCAGCCGGAACACACTACACAAGGCCGACACGCGGGCGGCCTTATATAGTGTGGGGCGTGTACCTAATCCCTGAGCCATGATTGGCCAAAAGCACACTTCCTTTGGCCAATTATGGCTCTCTTTGCTTAGCCAATCATCAGCCAGCAATGCACTGCGTTGCCGCAGTGAATTATGGGCCGTGACGCGCCACTCGAATTTGGAGCGAGCGGCCCATATTGTTCGAAATTCGGCGAACGGCCAAACAGACGATGTTCGAGTCGAACATGAGTTCGACTCGAACTTGAAGCTCGTCCCTAATCATGTCCAATCCTTGTGCTCTCCAAATCGTACCCCTGTCTCCAGTACATCTGGCATCCCCTCTTTTCATTTCTATGATTTCAGCATCTTTAGAATTTTACAGGCAAATGAATTTGTAGTTCTGAAATAGCAAGTCATTTTTAGTATCTCATAGATTAAAGCGGAGTTCCACCCAGAAATTTAACTTCCGCTGATCCGGTTCCACATTTGGCACCTTTCAGGGGGGAGCAGATACCTGTCTAATTTAGGTATTTGTTCCCATTTCCGGCAAAATATCGCTGCAGTATCCGTGGCGATCTACTCCATGTCCCGTACTCCCACTGTCTTCTGGGAGAAACACAGGTCCCAGAAGACAGCGAGACCACTCAGAACGCGCAGTGCAACTCGCGCATGTGCAGTAGGGAACCAGGCTGTGAAGCCGCAAAAGCTTCACTTTTTATTTTCTTACTGAAGATGCCGGCGCCTAAACCCGGAGCCAAGGGGTGGGTCGGTTTCAGGTGAGGACATTGCGGACGCCCTGGACAGGTAAGTGTCCTTATTTTAAAAGTCAGTAGCTGCAGTATTTGTAGCTACTGACTTCATTTTTTAATTTTTTATTTTTTCAGACGGAATTCCGCTTTAAGTATGGAGGAACAAATGTGATTTATCTCAGCAGACCTTTTACTTGCCTAATAATTTTTTATGCAGTAGATTAGGTAATGTGTTGTGTTTTGTTTGCATAACACCAGGGGGTGATCTGTCAAATTACACATGTATGAACCTAGTATTCTTTACTTATGCCGATAGGAGTGACAGTTAAAATATAGGTTTCTTCAAACACAAAGTATATGAAGAAATAAGAGAGCTGCCATTGCTCACGTTTTTTTTTTTGAAAATTAGAGTTTCTTGGATATCTCTTGATTCAGTACTTTGAGTCACTGATCTAAGGGCTCGTTCACACCATGGAAAACTGATGAGAAAAAATCGCACAGATTTCACTTGCAGAGACATGAGTTTACATCAGTCTTCACGTGAGTTATAATGCACGTTGACCTCCGTTTTCATGGACGTCAGTTATGTGCCCTGTTTACACCAATGTTGATGTCATATCCGTTTTATTCCCGTGCAGAAAACTGCATACACTTTGCAGATTCCTGCACAGAAACAATCTGCACGTGATACCAGTGTTGTGGTGTGAACATGGCACATAGGGAAACTAAGGTCTCTGCACCATGGTGTGAACGAGGCCCAAAAGAAGCATGCAAAAAGTGAAATCAGAACTCCTGCACTGCATACTTGTTTGGGGGTCTGTTGCTAAAACTATAAAGCCATTAAATTTACATAAAGCTGGATACACACTATACAACTTTTGTTGTTCAATTTCCGTAAGATTTACCTTCAACTATATAGTGCAGGGCCCCCCTGATTGCATACAAATTGAAAGTGTTTCAGGTTTGACCTCATATTCTATGGTTTCGGTAAATCTCAAGCAAAAAATTAAAAATAAAGAGAACTGTATAGTGTGCATCCAGTTTTACAGCCTGGCATTTTGTCTTTTCTCAAAGAAATATGCAATGGCAGAAAAAGCAAAAGGGGCATGGCTTGCCAGGGGCTGCGTGTTGGAATGGATGCACACAGCCCTGGTTGGATGTCCACACACAGGTGTCTCCTTTTTGGACAGCTAGCTAAAGGAGACACCCCACAACAGGAGATTGAGAACCAGCTGGACAAAAAGAAAAAAAAAGTATATACATATCATGCAAGTCTGAATTCAATCAGCTAAATTTTAAAGAAAATGTGTTTAATTCCACTTTAATCAATTACAAATAATTGCATTTTTCTAGCAGAGAGTATACACTAGAAAAATAAAATAAAACTATACATAACTTTGAAAACAGCAGACCTTCAAAAACCAAAGCCATATTCAAAGTTGAACATTTCTGTATGTCCGTAATGTATGAGTGACTCACATATCATCACAATGAAGGCAGTCAGTATGCAAAGCGATGGGCCATTTATGGAAGGTGGATGTCAGGGCTAAAATAAACATTTCTAATTCATTGCTCGCAGTGTTTTAATGTAAATGAACTGTCGCCACTTTTCAAGTACCATTGTTAACACACTGAGCTCTAAAAGATTCAACATAAACCTACTTTTAACAAGCACTTGAACTTTCTGAAAACAAGTTTCTATGCCGATGTATAGCTGTAAGGCATTGTTTTGTGAAACCCTGACATTGCTCAGAACTTAAAGTGATTGTAAACGATCACCTTGTAAAAACAACCCATTCAGTTTAAAATAGAAATGAAAGGCAAAACATTTTTGTATAGATATAAAAATACATTATAAATACTTTTTAATTTTTTTTATTAAGTGATCATATTTCCTCTGTTCTCAGCTGCATAAGAGCTGGGGATGAGGAGAAGCAGCAGCAGCAACACCACCACACTGAGCTTCCCAGTGAATAGCTGTGCAGGGGGGGGGGTGTCAGGCCAAGTCTGATCATTGGGGGAGAGCATACTGAGATCCCAGTATAGCTAGAGAACTGACCACGCTGTGTTCTCCTGCTTAGTATGGTCAGTTTTTAATAGGAAAGCAAGTGGACTAGCAGGATCCCCAGGGATTTCACATAAAGGAAACAAAGAGAACAGGATTTTTCTCATACAAGTAGATGGTACTGCAGGCACATATCAGGAATATGAAGTGTTGGGGTACCAAACGCTTTAAATTCTGTTACCAGACAACTTACTATAAGTACATTGCCAGTAAATAAACATGATTATTAAATGGTGGGAGGTCATGTTGGAGCAGTGCAGCTATGCAGACATTAATACAATACTTCTACCATTTTTTCTACTTGCCTATGATTTCCTGAGATACAGGTGTCTTGTTTTAAAGATTTGACCTAAACATTGTATTTATTTTACAAATTTCTATAGCACTGGTGCACTTCTATAGCAATCCTACAGGTAAAGATCCTTTCTTTAAACAAGCTTACTATCCAACATCCCTACCAGTTATGCACCACACCTTTCGTAGGGTCAGTTAAAAAGACCCTTTCACCAACTTTAAAAAAAAATTGCATATTAAAGTACAGAAAAATCAAGTATTTTAAGTGCTAAAGCCAGCCTGCTGAACTGGCTGAGATTCGAACCATGTATGGGCAGGCTGGTTGTACCCAAGGTGATTGATCGATCAACTTGGGTGCAACCAGTCTTCTGGATTTTACATGCGATTATTGCTAGTGGCTGTTCTAGAACACAGTGGCTCTGCAGGAGGGCCTCCCCTGTCAACATTGTCTCTGGTTTGCAAGAATGAAAATCGCTCCATCTTTGGCTGGCCTTACTTGCAGTGGTTTTCCTTTTTATAAACCATTTTTATTGACTTGCAATGTGCCTCTCAACCCACTAGGAAATCTGGCTGCTTCAGAAGAAATTATTCCCTAGTACAGTTTCCTCCCTCCTTGCATGTTATAGCCCTCTCCTTTTCTGGGAGTGTCTAATTACTCCCTGTGCTGGCCCAGCTCCTATGTCCCTCCCCCACACATAACCTTTTATGTAAAGGTTCCTGGGAAGGAGAAAAGAGGAATAAAGAGCATGGGTATCCAAACGTTGTAAACAAAAGGCCAGTTTACTGTCTCTTACTAAGACTTTAGGAGGGCGGGACTGTGGCCAGCAAGCGAAGAAAGTGCCCGAGCGTGGGAGTAGTCAATGCCTCTGACTTGGTGCTCAGTAGGTGTCCTATTGTTGGTGTCAGTGGAAGAAGTGGTGTCTCACTGTTATGTCGCGTACACACGATCGAACAAAACCGTGGTTTTTTTCCCGACAGATAATCGCTCAAACTTGTCTTTCATACACACGGTCACACAAATGAGGTCGGAAATTGCAAACGTCAAGAATGCGGTGACGTACAACACTGCGACGAGCCGAGAAAAATGAAGTTCAATGATTTTCGAACATGCGTCGAATTGATTCCGAGCATGCGTAGAATTTTTTGGCGTTGAATTGTGTACACACAGTCGGAATTTCCGACAACAACTTTTGTTGTTGGAAAATTTAAGAACCAGCTCTCAAATTTTTGTTGTCGGAAATTCCGACAGAAAATGTCCGATGGAGCATACACACTTCGGATTTTCCGACAACAAGCTCACATCGAACATTTGTTGTTGGAAATTCCGACTGTGTGTACACGGCATTAGTGTCAGCGGTAGGAATAGTGCCCCAAGGGTTCTGTCAAATTAACCATCTCATCAGAAACTCCAACTACGTCACTTTCGGTTTATTTAAACCATCAGTAATTGGAGATTTTGATGAATTGCTGTTTGGACACAACACCGGCAACCGAATACAGTCCGGTACAGGAAGATTTAGCTGTTTTGACAGCACAGCGGCTAATTAGGACAAAGTTGTCACCTAGCCTTGTTGGCTAGTATTGGTGCGGAGTAACAATCTCCGCTCATAATATCATACTGTATTCGGTTGCCGGTGTTGTGTCCAAGCACCAATTCGTCAAAATCTCCATTTACCAATGGTTTAAAGAAACCAGAAATTAAGTAGTTGGAGTTTTGTGAAATACTGCATGAAAAATGCCTACTTTACATTGGTCCATGTAACTATGCAATTAAGGTCATACTTGGAGGGAAACATGTAGGCTGTCATCACAAACCTCGATCTAGTTGAGTTTGGCTTCAGGATTTTAATGACTGAATTGGCATAAGCATGGACCCATTGAAGCCAGAAGAGGATACTTGTTCTGGTTCAGTGACTCAGAAGCTATTGAAATCACTGGATCAGCATCATCTAGCATTTACAGGAGGTGGTCAGTAGTGATGAGCCGAACACCCCCGGGTTCGGTTCGCACCAGAACCCGCGAACGGACCGAAAGTTCGCACGAACTTTAGAACTCTATTAAATACAATGGATGCGAACGTTCGAAATCTAAAGTGCTATTTATAACGACTAATATGCATGTTATTGTCCTAAAAAGGGTTTGGGAACCCGGGTTCTGCACCAGGGGACATGTATCAATCCAAAAAAAAGTTTTAAAAACTGCAGTTTTTCAGGAGTCATTTTAATGATGCATAAAGTGAAAAAAAAAAAGTCAAATATTCCTTTAGACACCCCCCAGGTACGATATTTAAAGTATGCCTGTGAAGTGCCACGTGTTTCCCGTGTTTAGAACTGTCCCTGCACAAAATTACATTTCTAAAGGAAAAAAAGCCATTTAAAACTGCTTGCGGCTTTAATGTAATGTCTGGTCCCGGTAATATGGATGAAAATCTTTAAGAAAAATGGCATAGCCCCCCCTACCCCAGCCCATTACCAGCCCCTTTGGGTCTTGTATGGATATAAGGGGAACCCCGCACACAAAATAAAAAAGGCCCTATATACTCTGAACAGCCGTATACAGGCGGTGCATACAAGACAGGGACTGTAGGTTTGTTCTTATGTAGAATCTGTTTGTAATTTTGAACAGGTACATTGTTTAAGTGTAGCTCCAGCCAAAAAATCAATTTTTAAGCTTTTTGGAAAACATAGGGAAGGGTTATCACCCCTGTAACATTTGTTTTGCTGTCTGTGCAGTGTGCACCTGTTCAGAACAGTTCACCTCACTTTCCGTCCTAATGACAAATGTGTTTTGAAAATTTGGGGGTTTTATTGAAACAAGAATTGGTGATAAAGCATCAGTGGAGAGGAGACACTTTTTTTCCCATATTAACTCTTACAGGAGAGAATTTCCCTTCCTAGGGGGTAGATTTCCTCTCACTTCCTGTTGTATCCTTCCGTTTTTGCAAGGAGGAGTCGTTTGTAAGTTTGATGTTTGAAAGTAGGGGCCTGCCGTATATACTCAGCTGAAATTTGCCCCTTACATGTTGGTGTTGCCACAACACTGTGAGCCCTCACAGTTACTCTTGGTGGGCGCATGAATGGGCCCTGCTGTGAATTATTAGATCAAGAATTGTAATTGCATGCCCCTGTTGAACAGGGGCTGAAAAATTGGGCCTTTTGGTGGTGGTGGTGGTGGTGGTGGTGGTGGTGGTGTTGACACAACACTGTAAGGCCTCACAGTTAGTCTTGGTGGGCGCAGGAATGGGCCCTGCTGTGAATTATTAGATCAAGAATTGTAATTACATGCCCCTGTTAAACAGGGGCAGAAAAATTGGGCCTTAGGCACTGGTGCCACAACACTGCAACCCCTCACAGATACTGTGCTCCAAGTACAGTAATGAGCCCTGTTGCAAAGTATTGCATCAAAAATTGTAATTACACGCCCCTGTTAAACAGGGGCTGAAAAATTGGGCCTTAGCCACTGGTGGCGGCACCCAGAAACAAAAATGTTCTTCCAAGCTATCGTCATCAATCGGATCATTGAGGAGGAGGAGGATAGTCAGTCAACATAACAGGACAGTCTCTCAGCACCAGCATCAGTCCTGAAGGGATGTGACATTTGAAAATAAATTAGTCTGTTATATCAGCTTCAGGTGTTTGGTAGCTGGTGGTGATCCAAGACTGGTTCATCTTTATGAAGGTCAGTCGATCAACAGAGTCGGTGGACAGGCGCACCCTGTGATCCGTGACAAATCCTCCAGCAGCACTGAATGTGCGTTCTGAAAGAACGCTGGATGCAGGACAGGCCAGTAGCTCAATTGCATACTGTGCAAGCTCTGGCCAGTGATCCATCCTCAAGACCCAGTAAGCCAGAGGATTTTCGGTGGGGAAGGTGTCCAAGTCTGACCTTGCCCCTAGGTATTCCTGCACCATGTATATCAGACGCTGGCGATGGTTGCTGGAACCGATCATACCTTGGGGCTGCGGACTAAAGAATTGTCTGAACGCATCGGTCAGACGGCCACCTTCCCCACCGCTCCTTCTTTGACTGACCGAAGCCTCAGCAACTCGTTGTCCAGGACCAGGAGTTTGTAACCTCCCAGTCTCTGGAAACGCGTTGCACAGACCTTTCTGCAAGGCCTCCCGGAGTGGTCTCATCCTCTGCTCCCTCTGCGACGGTAAGATAAGGTCCGCAACCTTACCCTTGTACCGTGGATCAAGGAGAGTGGCCAGCCAGTAATGGTCCCTCTCCTTGATCCGAAGAATACGAGGATCCTTCCGCAGACTTTGCAGGATCAGGGAGGCCATGAAGCGTAGGTTAGCTGAGGCATTCGGTCCGGAGTCCTCTGGGTCACTAAGGACGACATGATCCGCAGCCACCTCCTCCCAGCCACGTACAAGTCCACTGGTTTCTTGGGACTGTAAATCATCCCTAAAAGACTGCTGCTGATGATGCTGAGTGCCAGGCTCCACCTCCATGCTGACACAATCCTCCTCCTCCTCTTCTTCTTCCTGTGCGATGGGTGGGACAGAAGGAACACCGTCTGGGTAAAGGGGGCCTTGAGAGGCAAGGAAGTCCTCCTCTTCCTGCCTCTGTTCTGCCTCAAGTGCCCTGTCCATTATTCCATGCAGCGTATGTTCCAACAGGTGGACAAGAGGTACAGTGTCACTGATGCATGCACTGTCACTGCTCACCATCCTCAAATGGTGCCAGGACATTGCATGCATCCCTGATCATGCCCCAGTGACCCGAGCTCCCCTGACCCTGTCCTGGTGCCGTAGTCGCACAGGTACTCATTGATGGCCCTCTGCTGCGTGTGCAGCCGCTGCAGCATGGCCAACGTTGAGTTCCACCTGGTGGGCATGTCACACATAAGGCGGTTCTTGGGCAGGTTCAACTCCTTTTGCAGCTCAGCCAGGCGAGCACTGGCATTATAAGATCTGCGGAAATGCACACAGACTTTCCTGGCCTGCCTCAGGACATCCTGTAAGCCCGGGTACCTGCCCAAGAACCGCTGCACCACCAGGTTAAGGACGTGAGCCACACAGGGCACATGGGTCAGTTGTCCCTGTCGGAGAGCAGAGAGGAGGTTGGTGCCATTGTCGCAAACTACCATTCCTGGCTTAAGCTGGCGTGGCGTCAACCACCTCTCGGCCTGCCCCTGCAGAGCAGACAGAACCTCTGCCCCAGTGTGGCTCCTGTCCCCCAAACACACCAGCGCAAGCACAGCATGGCATCTTTTTGCCTGCGTACTTGCGTAGCCCCTTGAACGCCTATGGAGCACCGCTGGTTCCGAGGACAAAGCACAGGAAGAGGCCACGGAGGAAGAAGAAGAGGAGGGGGTGGAGGACAGAGGTGTGTCACAACCAGTAGTAGCATTTTGGAGGCGTGGCGGTGGAACAACCTCCAACACTACTGCACCTTGTCCTGCATCCTTCCCAGCTGCCAAAAGAGTGACCCAATGGGCCGTGAAAGAAAGGTAACGTCCCTGTCCATGCCTGCTGGACCATGAGTCAGCGGTAATATGCACCTTACAGTTGACCGCCCTGTCCAGCGAGGCCAAGACATTGCCTTCCACATGCCGGTAGAGAGCCGGAATCGCCTTCCGTGAGAAAAAGTGGCGTTTGGGAACCTGCCACTGAGGAACCGCACATTGCACAAACTCATGGAATGGGGCCGAGTCTACCAACTGAAAAGGCAGCAGTTGAAGCGCTAGCAATTTAGCCAAGCTAGCATTCAACCGCTGGGCATGTGGATGGCTGGGAGTGAACTTCTTTCGACGGTCCAGCAGCTGGGGCAGGGAAATTTGCCTGCTAGAATCGGACGTCGGTGTACTGCTAGCAGAGTGCCCGCAAGTACTTGGCTGCGACACACCTAATTCTACACCTTCATTCCTCTCAGAGCAGGTTTCAGAGAGGACTGAAGGTATAGTGGGGTTGGAGATCCCAGCTGATGCGGTGCAAGAAGAGGTCCGCTTTGTTCTTTGGTGTGGGTCTTTAAGGTAGGCTTGCCAACGAGCTGCATGGCAGGTCAACATATGTCTGGTGAAGCATGTGGTGCCCAAGCGGGTGATGTTTTGGCCACGCGATATACGCTTGAGACATATGTTGCAAACAGCAGCTGTGCGATCTGATGCACTCGACTCAAAAAAGGCCCACACCAAAGAACTTTTTGAATAACGGGCAGAGGCAGCGCCCTGCACAGGCGGAGCTCTGCGGTGTGATTCCGTCGGTGTGCTGCCCTTACGCTGGCCCCCCAAGGGCATCCTGCCTCGTTGGAGATGTGCCTCCTCCTCATCCTCCTCCTCCTCCTCTCTCCTATTAGGCACCCACGTGGAGTCAGTGACCTCATCATCCCCTCCCTCCTCATCACTGGAACCAATCTGGCAGTATGCTGCAGCTGCTGGAACATGACTGCCAGATTGGTGTCCTTCTTGAGCATCCCCTCTCTCTGCTCTCACGCTACTGCCTTCCTCTAGCTGGGTATCATCATCAGACCCTTCGAAACGCTGGGCATCCTCCTGGAGCATGTACCCAACACTGTGCTCAAACAGTTCGGGGGACTCCTCAGGAAGACATGGTTGGTCTAGGGAAGGAGTGACTGATGATGACATTGATACCAGGGAAGAGGACGCTTTGGCAGCTGCTTTGCCAGTACCCTGAGCCTGGGTGAGGGAGGATGAGGAGGGTTTGGTCATCCACTCTACCAAGTCTTCGGCATGATGCGGCTCAACACGTCCAGCTGCCGAAAAGAAGGACAAGCGTGTCCCATGGCCACGTGCTGATGGCAATGCACCGCGTCCACGACCAGCACTGTTGTCTCTAGACACAGAGCCTGCTTGCCCTCTTTTATTGGCTCCTGACTGTCTGCCTCTCCTTGTTTGCCTTCCAGACATTCTAATGGCCTGCAGGGAAATGGGAAAACCAGCAATAAGGCCTAGCTTCAGGAGTATATTTTGCAGGAATCACACTACGCCTGCTGTAGGTGCTGCAAATGCCTGTTGGTGTAACACACCAGGAAAAAGCAGCAATACAGGCTAACTTCAGGTGTAATATGGTCAGGAGGCACACTCCGCCCGCTGTAAGTGCCGCAAAATCCTGTTGGTGTAACACACCAGGAAAAAGCAGCAATACAGGCTAAGTTCAGGTGTAATATGGTCAGGAGGCACACTCCGCCCGCTGTAAGTGCCGCAAAATCCTGTTGGTGTAACACACCAGGAAAAAGCAGCAATACAGGCTAAGTTCAGGTGTAATATGATCAGGAGGCACACTCCGCCCGCTGTAAGTGCCGCAAAATCCTGTTGGTGTAACACACCAGGAAAAAGCAGCAATTCAGGCTAAGTTCAGGTGTATAATGTGCAGGAGGCTTAGCAACAATGACACTGACACTGTCCCTGCCTATCCTTCTCTCTCCCTACACACAAGGTTTAGCAAAGAATATGACACTGACACTCTCCCTGCCTATCCTTCTCTGTCCCTACACACAAGGTTTAGCAAAGAATGGATTTGACACTGTCCCTGCCTATCCTTCACTTTCCCTGCTCCGGAACACACTACACGAGGCCGCCACGCTGGCGGCCTTTTATAGTGTGGGGCGTGTACTAAACCCCCTCAGCTATAATTGGCCACAGGCATCCTGCCTGTGGCCAATCATTGCTCTCCTCGCTGCCGGCGCTGTGATTGGCCAAGCATGCAGGGTCACAGTGCATGCTTTGCCAATCACAGCGCCGGGATTACACTGCGATGGCGCAGTGTATTGTGGGCCGTTCGCGTCACTCGAATTTGGCGCGAACGGCCCAAATCATTCGTTGTTCGCCGAACGCGCGAACAGCCGATGTTCGAGTCGAACCTATGTTCACACCGAGCTCATCCCTAGTGGTCAGGAATGGCAATTTTTCAGTCAATACACTGACCTTCATTTTAACGCAAATCGGTCACGAGACAAGCATGGAATCTGATATTGCTGAGAACTTGTTTAGAAAATGTTAGTTGCTCGGCTGACATGCTGTTTAGTTTTAGTGCTTTGCGTTACCGATCCAGAACACTAAAAATACTGAGCCCTCTTGCTCACTGCCATGTCATTTCTAGCAAACTATGCAGTAAAAAACAGGGATTTTTAGTTCACACATATTGCAATACATGCTGGCCAACTACGTCAAAGCAATTCCTCTTTAGATAGTCCTACTCTGCTCTGCCACTGCAAATGCTATGGTGGACACCATGCCAACATGGGGCAAACAGACACAAAATGGGTGAGAGCTACAGATCCAGAACAAGCACGCAAATGTAGCGGACCCCCAAAATTGGGGTCGCTATGCTCTAAATTTAAGGGCAGCCTGACCAATAGTTTAGCTCAGGTTCTCCAATTCTGCTTAGTATGGACTCTGCTCTGCTGTAATGTTGCCTGGAGTATAGTTCCCCTTGACCTGCAGGTGGCACTGTTGCCCAGGTCTTGAGGAGAACTACAGGTGGCGTTGCGGTGTGGTTGGGTGTCCTCTTTCGGCTACCGTGCGGTGGGTGGGTTTTGCCTGATGTGCATGCCGGGAGAGGGTACATAAAGGGCAGACGCCATGATCTGGGGTGGTGTGCCGGGGGGATTCCAAGGAGGACCCCTGGTGGCGAAGTCGTGCCCTTTGGCCCTGCTGGCCGGGGGGTGCGTGAACTGGTCGAGGAGTCTCGGGCACCTTTAGCCCTAGGCTACAGAGATCCAGGTAGGCCCAGTACCTTCAACTGGGTCTACAAACCAACCACTGGAGTCCCAGGGAACCCGAGGGAGGGTGGCCCACTCTGAAACAGAGCAAACCGGGGGAGGACCTGTCCGATGGATCAGTGAAGGAAGTCACAGTCTCGGGGAGGCCTGGTTGCCTATCAGAGGGAAGGATTCGTGAGTTGCAAGATAGCTCCTGTAGTGTGCCCCATTGGCACCTATGGTCTCTATAATCTACAGGCGTTAGGAAGTTCTAAATTCAGGAACTAAAGGATTCTGTGGCAGAGGATCTCCTGAACTTGTCCGTGAAGGGGACAAAAACTAAAGTGTCATGTTCGTGCTTCACTCCGGCTGCTAGAACTGTGAGAGGGATCTATCCGGATGAGCAATGCCCACTCAGGCTTGAGTGGAGAATGGGGTGACTGGGTGCCGCGTGCCTAAACCTATTTCCCTACCAAATCCTATTGCTGTTTCAACCTTTTTCCCAAATTTGTTTCAAGCAAAGAAAATAAACTCGTCTGTTGGAGTTTAAATACTGTCTGGACATTGGCCTTCTTTCGGGGAAGAATAGACTTGTCCCTACATTCTAGGGACGAGAACCAATGGAGGGGGGTAACTCGCTGCAGGACCCAAAATTGCAAGAACACCGCTCAACCTCTTATACCAGGAGGATACGGGCATGTGGCATGGTGTGCCTTTACCCCTACAAGTGAAGGTAGGCAGGAAAAAAGGGTCTGTGTGCTACACAAATAAAGACTGATTTTCTGTTACTTTCACGAGATATATACCGTATTTATCGGCGTATAACACGCACAGGCGTATAACACGCACTCTACCTTTAAGAGGGAAGTTTCAGGAAAAAAACTTTCCACAGCCCCCTGCGTATAACACACAGGCACAGTTTACCCTCTATTTTCAGGGTAAAAAAGTGAGTGTTATACGCCAATAAATACAGTACTTGTTTTTTTAGGTCAGTGATTAAAAGCATTGAAGCCAAAGGGCCAGCATCCCTGCTAGGTAACTATTATTATGATACAGGATTTATATAGTGCCCACAGTTTGTGCAGCGCTTTCTAATGTTTTTAGTAAAAAGTCTGCCACGGCAAGTCTTGTATTTATATCACTACAAGGTTTCTTTTAAACTGCCTCCACTCCACTCCCTTCCCAAATCTCAGTAGTAATATACTCCATAGTACCCCACACTTTTGCTGAATAAGAGTATAGCATTTCAGCAGGTCTCTTGTGCAAAAAAAGGAATAAAACAGACACTTGATGCACATATGGGGATGTAGATGAGGTTCCACCATACAGACTAATGGCAGTCTGCTGTGATAGGAACCAAAGTGAGGCTACCAGGAAAATATGCACTATTGTTTGGGCTTAGAATGATAAACGATCAACTTGTAAAACAACCAATTCAGTCTATAAATAGAAATGAAAGGCAAAACATTTCTGTATGAATATAATTAATTTTTTATAAATCCCTTTTCTTTCACCTTTTTTTTTTATAAGTGATCACAATCCCTCTGTTCTCAGCTGCATAAGAGCTTGGGGAGGAGGAAAAGCAACAGCACACTGAGCTTCCTAGTGAATGGCTGTGCACTGGGGATGTATCAGGACAAGTCTGATCATTGGAGGGGAGCATACTGAGTTCCCAGCATAGCTAGAGAATTGACCGTGATGTGCTCCCCTGCTTAGGAGGAACTAGTCCAGGGATTTCACATAAAGGAAGCAATACAAAGAAAACAGGATACTTTCTCATACAAGTACATGATACAGCAGGCATATATCAGCAATACAGTATGAAATGTTGGGGTAACAAATGCTTCAAGAACAGAATTGGGAAATCCTTTCCAACATTTCACAACGTTTTTTTAAGATTGTAAATTTCCCACATAACCAACTGCAAAATTCGATTTTTTTCATTTCAGATTTTCTTTGTGTCAAGAGCATCCTACCATGCATGTCAGAAAAATCATTAAATCAACTCGCACTCTTTAATATAGTGATATTTTTTGCCAGACCCTTCTAGATTGTGACAAGTGTTTCTAACAGAGAACAGTGTTTTTATCTTCAGACAGTTGTGTAAATCACAGGGCATCTTGCTGCTTTCAGCTATCCCTGCTTACCCTCTTGGATGAAGATGTTTCCCAGCTGTTCTGGTCACAGACACAGTATGCATCTACATTACTATCTGGTCTCTGCCTTCTTTTCCCACTTATCTCTCATACCTCATCTATTATTAGCTCTCAGATCCAATTTCCTCCCCTAGGTCCCATCCAGGAGACTGGCTTCAATATTTTCAATGACAACTTTCTTCGGAAAAAAAAGGTTCCTCAAGTACAGCTCCAAACCCTTTTGAGGCTCTTTATATAGATGCACTAGACCAGCAGTTGCAAACTAGTGGTCTGTGGACCACTGATGGTCCATGAGAAAATGTTGGTGGTCCCCAGGGGTTTTGCCGCAAATCAACATTGTGGCGGATGTATACTGCCCAATGTTGTTTCCAGTGTTGTTCTCAATGCGCATTGATACCCAATGCCTCCTCTGTAATTCTGGTTCCTGTGAACTCAGAGGGAGGCGCCAGGAGTAGTGCAGAGAGAGGGAGGTGAAGAAGGAGAGGACTTCCAATGGTAGCACTGATCACAGACTGTGGGAGGGAGCACATGGCTGGATAAGGAAGTGAGATCCAATGAGGAGTCTGTGTAAGGCAGTAGTGTGATGCAGAGTCGGGGGGGGGGGGGGACATTGTGTGTATAAACAACCGTGTGATCCAGGTGGAGGAGGGCAGAGAGACAGACATTTGTTTTGTATGTGTCCAGGAATTTGGACTGACGTATCCATCTGGGTGGTCTATCGGAGGGATTTCCTGTTTGATCAACCTTTTTTTCATCCCCATATATATGGACGGTCATTTCATATTCCAATAGCTATGACTAAGCACCCCATAGTGGTGTGAAACATGTCAGCTTTTCATTGATCCTGTGCCTCTGATGTCTTTGTACCAGAAGAATTTTTAAACCGTCTTCAATAAAGGTGTTAACATCCAGCCTTTTCTTCGATTCATTCCTATATGCAGAGCCAGCACCTGTTTCCATCAGCAGGTGGGATGCATTATGAGATGTATGCCTAGAGCGGTGTTCACTTGTTAATCTTTATTCATGGCTGTGTTCTTAGGTAAAATTGTGAGTGTGCCCGCTCCCTTGGCTGAGAAGCAACCCCACACATGGTCTCAGTATGCTTTACTGTTGGCATGACACAGGACTGATGGTAGCACACACCTTTTCTTCTCAAAGCAAGTTTTTCTCCAGATGCCTCAAACAATCAGAAAGGGGATTCATCAGAGAAAATTACTTTACCCCAGTCCTCAGCAGTCCAAACTCACACCTGCCTACTGCTATTCCTGGGCATGCTCTGCACTGGTGGTGCCCTGATCCCACAGCTGAATCAACTGTAGGAGACGGTCCTGGTGCTTGCTGGACTTTCTTGGGCACTCTGAAGCCTTCTTCACAACAATTGAAGAAGTTCCTTGAAGTTCTTGGTAATCTGATAAATGGTTGATTTAGGTGCAATCGTAGTAGCAGCAATATCCTTGCCTGTGAATACCTTTTTGTGTAAGGCTGGGTTCACACTTATGCGAAGAGCAATACATTTTTTGGGGATTAAGTTAATTTTAATGGCAAAGAGGGACTTTTCAATTCATCTGGTCACTCTTCATAACATTCTGAAGTATATGCAATTTGCCATCATGAAAACTGAGGCAGCAGACTTTGCAAAAATTATTAGAATAGATTAGTAATTATAGTTAATTATTACAATTATAATAGTCTGGGAAATATTGTTACATATAGGGCTGAAACAACTAATCGACATAATCGTTTATAAAAATAAAAAAAAGTTGTCAACTATATTCATTATCGATTAGTTGGCTTGCATTCAGCATTGTTATCCGATTAATCAAAGCAATAATCGCTAAGTGGTTAGCACTTTCACCTTACAGCATAAGGGTCATCCGTTCAAATCCCAACCACAGCACTACCTGCCTGGAATTAGCATGTTCTCCCTGTACATGTGTGGGTTTCTTCCCACACTCCAAAGACACGCTTGGTAGGTTAATTGGCTCCCTAATATGTGTATGTATTAATGTGAGTTAGGGACCTTAGATTGTAAGCTCATTAAGGGCAGGGACTGATTATATATATATATATATATATATATATATATATATATATATATATATATAAAATCTCATCTAGTAGGCCCCTTTCACACGCGACGGATCCGTGAAGATCCGCCCTGTGAACCTCTGCTTGCCCAGCGAGGATCGCTCCACTGAGCCGGCGGATGACACACTGTGCAGGGACCACCCTGTCACATCTCCGCTCTCCCTTATGGGGGGGATCGGATGAACATGGACCGTTTGTCCGCGTTCATCCGATCCGCTCTGCAGACGGATAGAAAAATAGGATTTTCCTCCGTCTGCAGAATCAGAGCATTGCGGACCCGGATGAGATCGGGTGTCGGCGGATGTTCAGCCGCCGACACCCGCGATCTCATAGGGACAAATGTATGTCCCTTTTTCATCCGTAAACGGATGGATGAAAAAGCAGATATACGGTCCGCATGTGTGAAAGGGGCCTAAAGTGTTGTGTAACTTGACAGTGATATATAAGTACCTGTAATAATAATGCATTATTTGTTTACATATCCGAAAATCCAGCACAACACACATAAAGCTCAGTACACCGGACAGTAAGTGCCTGAGAACGTACATGTGTGAGGAGCAATGCCTCATTGGACATCTAATCCTGGTCAGAAGGAAGTGATTCTAAAAAGGCATTGTTTTTTTTTATTTTACCTTGCTATAAGGGGCACTCTATACTATACTTTGCGACTTGCTATAAGGACACACTGAAGGCAGGAGGAGCCAGAAGCACCAGCCAGGGACCCCAGAGGTGGAGGATGGTGGCTGCTCTGTGCAAAACCATTGCATAGAGCAGGTAAGTAAGACATGTTTGTTACTTAAAAAAACACTTGCTTACTGGGCTCTTAAACCCCCAAAAAAGGGGTTAAAAACTGCCGTGTTGCGGCGCTTCGATAGCGCTGCCCATTCATTGCAAGGGCCTTTTGGGAGCGCTGTATAAAGCACTCCCATCCCGCCCCAAAGATGCTGCTTGCAGGACTTTTCCAAATGTTCGGCAAGTCGCCCAGGTGTGAAAGCACCCATTGCAGAAAATGGGAGGCAGTTTTCAGGTGCTAAAATGCCTGAAAACTGCCTCAGTGTGAAAGGGGTCCTAGGGGTGTACTCACTTTTGTTGCCAGCGGTTTAGACATTAAATGGCTGTGTGTTTTGAGGGGACAGCTAATTGCACTGTTATACAAGCTGTACACTCACTACTTTACATTGTAGCAAAGTGTCATTTTTTTTCAGTGTTGTGACATGAAAAGATATAATAAAATATTTACAAAAAAGTGTGCGTTACATATTGACTGTTTCACAGTAAAATTAACCCCTATAGTAGTATATAGTATCTGCTATTTTTGTATTATAAATGGGTTAATTTTTGTTTAACCCTATCATGACAGATACAAAAAGCATGCTGCTATTGCTACTAAAAGTCTTAGCCTGGGTTCACACATATGCGAACACAGACGTCCTGCATGTTCCCAACACAGTTACCAGCGGCTAACGGAAAGAGCCTGATCTCTACTTGCAATCGAAAGCTTTCCCATCATGTGACTGTTGTGACAGTCAATCACAGCGGTCAGATGATCAGAAACCTCTTAAAGGGCCGAGAGGTTCTGGCTTAAAATAAAAATTTTGATCTCAGAATCTGATGATCTGTACCAGATTATCTCTCTCTTCTGTCTGGTATACTCACAGTGAATTAGATATTATGTTCCTTAACCATAGAGCTGGTTAGGGCTATACCATTACATATAGATATTCAAGAATACATGTTTTTTTCCAACTTTATATATCAACGAATTTACTGTATTTATTGGCGTATAACACTCACTTTTTTACCTGAAAATAGAGGGTAAACTGTGCCTGCGTGTTATACGCAGGGGGCTGTGGAAAGTTTTTTTCCTGAAACTTCCCTCTTAAAGTTAGGGTGCGTGTTATACGCCGATAAATACGGTAGATACACTTTGTTTGAGGTTGTTATCCGATCAAAGCAATAATCGTTAGTTGCAACTCTAGTTACATACATCCCCTGATGTCACTATCGTCTTGTGTCGCTGAAATACATTTTATTTTATTATGTTCTACAAATTTATCCCACCCACTAATTGGAAGAGAGTCTTTGAAAGTTTAAAAAAAAAAAAGGTGTTCCTGTCGGTGCAGGTAGCCCCCGATGACGTCCCATTGGCCGAAACACATAAGACAGCGCTTGTTGCACTAATGTCTCACACTGCTGTCTCCCGAGTTGAGCAGCAGTGCTCATGTGAGTTTTCTCTATGCCAGATTTTATTTGAATAACCGATTTTGTGTATACTTTTGTTTCAATAAATACTACTCTATGAGACTTTATATATACATATACATATACACACACACACACACACACACACACACACACCCCATATATAAAGAATGGTGGTAAAACAGTTCAGTAATCTGAATCATTAATTTACACAAAACGGCGCTAAAATTAAAATAATGATAGACCCGTGGTCAAAACCACTGATGAAAAAGTCCAGAACGTAGTGGGGGTGATGTAACCAGTTCAAAGAAACAAAGGTGAGTATCAACAAATGTCCTAGTGTGCACCTTCCACCAACAAAAACATTGATCGCAATCCACCGCGTGATGAACACTCCCCTTAGGGGGTCAAACTCACCAGAGGCATGAATAAAGTAAGCCTCAAGTAAGATGTCTCATCAGCTACTCTGTTATGGATCATCACCTTCCAGTAGGATCCACCACTGTAGGGGCTCCAACACAGGTCATAAAATAACAAGAATAGCAGCACAATAGTGTAATCCTGTTTATTAAAACACTGATTCCCATACAGCAGAAGACCCCTTTAACCTAACTACGTACATCAAAGACAGTAAAAATTAGCATAAAAGTAACCCAAGAGGGCGCTATCACCAATATCCAGCCATCACAGAGAGAGTGTGCGTCTTCTTGCAGACACTGCAGCAACTTCCGGGTGGGAGTGGTGGATGGTGGAGCGCAAACGTCACTTCCGGGTAGCAGGATGTCGTTGGGTTACGCCCTGACGTGTTTCGTCTGACTTTGACAGAGGGCGTGACGCCACGACATTCCCGCAGGCTTTAAATCACCATGCCTATACCAAAACAACCAATCAGGGTGCTCGGCAACAGATGACAGGTGCTGCACACTGCCGCCTAATTGACCGCTGACGGTGGATTATATGGGATAAATGCACTTAGAACAATAGAGATGTTGTTTCACAGAGCAACAATATATCAGATGTGACTCGACCACCTTATCTATAGCTATATGGGAGCGAACTAAAATAGAACCCTAATGTTAGAATAGATATGCAAACCAAATGAAAAGCACAGTGTACCAATTAGATGGTTAAGCCGAGAGTGCTTATATACATTTGTAGGATATTCTATCGTACACAATCAAATATGGAAGAGCTAAAAAGAAATAAAAAATCTCTACCATAATGATGGCTGTTAATCACTAGAGCTATACGTATGCGTAGACCCGGGTAAGGGATAAGAGGTATAAAAATTCATAAGATCTGGGATAAAAGTCAATAAGAACTGTGCATAGAAAAAAGATGTATCTTAAAAAATTGGTATTATACACACTTTAACAGAAGTTGGAGGAACCACAGATGAGGAAATTCAGATATACGGTACTAAAATTCATGAGATCTGAGATAAAAGTCGATATATCTCTTTTTTATGCACATGGTATATTAAAAATAAATAAATATATAACTTAAAAATGATAATATACACATTTAAACAAAAGTTGAAGGAACCACAGATGAGGAGGAGACTTAATGAGTAAGTAAGGTATAATGATGGCGAATAAATTAGTGGAGTATATTGATCAATAATCACTAATAAAACAATTTATATCTATATCAACATTTAACCCTTTAGGCGATAAAGTATCAATCAAGAAGATCCATTGAGTCTCACGCTTGGAGAGTTCTCTCACTAAGTTTGATCCTCTCCAGAAGGGTTTGAGGTGGTCAATCCCCCAAAATTTTAACCCTACAGGGGCCTGGTTGTGATAAATCTTGAAACGCAGTGACACATTGTGATCCTTGAAGCCTAGTTTAATATCAGCAAAATGTTCGGCAATACGAATTCTCGTGTGTTCATATACAGAAGAGCACCCAATTATGCAGATAGAATTGTAAAAAAAAAGTTATTGACCCCCCATGCAGACCCCCCTCCTTCTGGGACCAAGATGGGTTCTATGCATGCACAAAGTGCCGGGCATGTAAGGAAGTGAGGTTACCGATAAGAGCCCTGGATAAGTTTACATCTACTTCAAACAAAAAACAATTCAGAATAAAAGAATTCAGCACATGGAATACGGCATATGTGGTATACGCTCTCCAATGTCCATGTGAATTAATCAACATTGGCCGCACCAAAAGACTTTTAAGAATTTGTATTGCTGAACATATTGCTAATATTAAACTAGGCTTCAAGGATCACAACGTGTCACTGCATTTCAAGATTTATCCCAACCAGGACCCTGTAGGGTTAAAATTTTGGGGGAACCCTTCTGGAGAGGATCAAACTTAGTGAGAGAACTCTCCAAGCGTGAGACTCAATGGATCTTCTTGATTGATACTTTATCGCCTAAAGGGTTAAATGTTGATCTAGATTTAAAATTGTTTTATTAGTGATTATTGATCAATATACTCCACTAATTTATTCGCCATCATTATACCTTACTTACTCATTGAGTCTCCTCCTCATCTGTGGTTCCTCCAACTTTTGTTTAAATGTGTATATTATCATTTTTAAGTTATATATATATATATATATATATATACACACACACACACACACACACACACACACACACACACACATACATATTTTTTATATATATATATATATATATATATATATATATATATATATATATATATATCTTTTTTATGCACGTTATTTCGACTTTCATCTCAGATCTCATGAATTTTCGTACCGTATATCTGAATTTCCTCCTCATATGTGGTTCCTCCAACTTCTGTTAAAGTGTGTATAATACCAATTTTTTTAAGATACATCTTCTTTCTATGCACAGTTCTTATCGACTTTTATCCCAGATCTTATGAATTTTTATACCTCTTATCCCTTACCCGGGTCTACACATACATATAGCTCTAGTGATTAACAGCCATCATTATGGTAGAGATTTTTTATTTCTTTTTAGCTCTTCCATATTTGATTGTGTACGATAGAATATCCTAAAAATTTATATAAGCACTCTCGGCTTAACCATCTAATTGGTACACTGTGCTTTTCATTTGGTTTGCATATCTATTCTAACATTAGGGTTCTATTTTAGTTTGCTCCCATATAGCTATAGATAAGGTGGTCGAGTCACATCTGATATATTGTTGCGCTGTGAACCAACATCTCTATTGTTCTAAGTGCAGCTATCCCATATAATGCCTGCTTTTTATGTGTTTCATATTTGTTTCTATCATTGGATGTGTTATAATCAAGGCTATGTCCGTATTTGTGTTTATCACACAATCCCCGTGCTCTGTTTTAGCAATGCACCGTCAGCGTCCAATTAGGCGGCAGTGTGCGGTGCCTGTCATCTGTTGCCGAGCACGCTAATTGGTTGTTGCGGTATGGGCATAGTGATTTGAAGCATGCGGGAACGTCGTGGCGTCACGCCCTCTGTCAAAGTCAGATGACAAAACACGACATCCCGCTACCCGGAAGTGACGTTTGCGCTCCACCATCCACCACTCCCACCCGGAAGTTGCTGCAGTGTCTGCAAGGAGACACACTCTCGGTGATGGCTGGATATTGGTGCTAGCGCCCTCTTGGGTTACTTTTATGCAAATTTTTATTGTCTTTGATGTACGTAGTTAGGTTAAAGGGGTCTTCTGCTGTATGGGAATCAGGGTTTTAATAAAACAGGATTACACTATTGTGCTGCTATTCTTGTTATTTTATGACCTGTGTTGGAGCCCCTACACCGGTGGATCATGCTGGAAGGTGACGATCCATAACAGAGTAGCTGATGAGACATCTTACTTGAGGCTTACTTTAATCATGCCTCTGGTGAGTTTGACCCCCTTAGGGGAGTATTCATCACGCGGTGGATTGCGATCAATGTTTTTGTTGGTGGAAGGTGCACACTAGGACATTTGTTGATACCCACCTTTGTTTCTTTCATCACCCCACTACGTTTTGGACTTTTTCATCAGTGGTTTTGACCACGGGTCTATCATTATTATTTTAGTTTTAGCGCTGTTTTGTGTAAATGAATGATTCAGATTACTGAACTGTTTTATTGTTTTACCACCATTATTTTTATCTTTTAAACAGCTGCTTAGTGTTTTAAAGTATATTGTGAATTACATTTTATTACTCTTGCACAGTGTATTTGCTGCCAAGGGAGCTGTTGGATTGATCTGGTGCTGAGTGGGTGTTCTGTAGGCCTTTTTTGCACACCCCTTGTTATATATATATAACAATTTTTTTTTTAGTCCACATTTATTTAATATAGGGCATGTGGTGCATCAGGTTTACATATAGAGTGGAATTGGGCGATCTTATTCCTGGACTAGAGATCACACTTCCTATGGTGTACCAGGTCCGTGGGTTAAAGATCAGTTCTGCAGCTGTCTGCATTAGGGATCTTATGATCCTGACTTTACAAAGAGATTATACCTCAATCTATAGAGGTTCCTCTTTTGATGAATGGGTATTTTACTTACCTTGGTGACAGGATACACTCCAGAGTAATTATTTTTTTTTCTTGATGAATCAGTTTATTTTTTTACTGTTTTGGGACTAATTATACACATGTGATCAAACACGGGATAATATATATATTTATTTTTTGTATGTGTGCTGGAGGATTATTTGATACCATTTGTTAATAAACCAAGAATTATAGCACCACCCTATGAACTGTATTACACAAACAGTGGTAGCTTGTTATTGAATCCAGAGGCTAGGATGTTCACATCCAGAATGTCCCATCTTTAGCATATCAGACTGGAAACATCTGGGAGGAAGAGACCCTACCCCCTTGGTCCAAGTGCTGGCAGCTGATATAATCCACCTGCCAGTTGCCCACTCTTGGCATATGGACCACAGAAAAGCACTGTAAAGAAAGTTTCTGTGCACAAGAGTATCTTGTTTGCTTCTTTGAAGGGAGACAAGCTCCTTGTGTCCCCTTGATGGTTGATATATGCCACTGGGGTGGCATGGTTTGACTGCATCCAGATTGGGTGACCCTCCCAAAGGAAGGTCCAGTGTTGAAGGGATAACCTGACCACTCTGAGCTTCAGAAAATTGACTGACCCCAGACGATGCATTTGGATGCGAAACACGTCGGGAGACCCTACTGTTGCCATTTGATCATTTGATTAAGCGCTGTTACATTCTTCTAAATGCAAGTGTTCCTACCTACATTAAATACCCTTTTTATACAGTATTACACTATGTGCCTTTTCTTTCCTTTTACTTTCTGGCATATATCTGGTATCACCACCTGGCCCTAACCGGGCACTACCTGCAAGTGTCATCACCATCTGGATACAAGAGACACTTCTCCCTACCTTCTTTATTTGATTGAAGTTTGCGGTTCCTGTTTGAATCGCAGCTAGAGATTCGCTGTTCACAGCGGCTTACCCATGTCTGGTTGACCCTCTGAACGTATGTTTTTGGGGTCCACTCTCTCTGGTAAGCCTTTTCTACTATCGATTGGTGGTGGTCACTTTAAGTGCACTCGCTTCACGTCAAGTTCATTTAGGAGCACCATTATTTTGATTCTCACCAGCATCTATCAATTTTGTTTTTATTAATGAACTCAGTATTTTCTGGTGACTTTAACGTTACACAACTCATATCACTGAGGACTATTTGAATATTTTCATTTATTCATTTATCACTTCTTAAATGTTACGTTGTTTATTTTGACTGTTTATCACTGTTACATACTGCACTTCATTCCAGTGCAGTTCTCATTTAGTTTAGCGCTACACTTTTTTGTCTTGTTCGTATTCCACCATTTTTCAATTGGTTGTGTGAGCTGCTATACAATCAGGCAGTGCAGAATTTTTTGTTTTTGTTTTCATCCAACACTCCTCCTCCAGCCTGCTAGACCGACACCTGTTGTAACAACTTCCCTATCTGTTAGGGCTTGTCTGGTAATCCACCAA
Organism: Rana muscosa; assembly: GCA_029206835.1. Taxonomy (NCBI): domain Eukaryota; kingdom Metazoa; phylum Chordata; class Amphibia; order Anura; family Ranidae; genus Rana; species Rana muscosa. The sequence goes on from CM055118.1 coordinate 740,783,908, forward strand.
GATAAGGAAGTTCTTGCTTGGCTGGATGGGACCACGGGTAAATAAAGGAAGGGAAAGAGCCTGCTTTTTCCATGCCAACAAAATGTTTTGTTTGAGAGTTTTATATTGAATTGGGCAAGTCACTGCCTCAAGGGAGGCCACCATTAGGCCTAACTCTCTCAAAGATCTCACTGTGGAATTTCTCTCAGTTATCGAGCATATGCTCTTGGAGAAAGATTTTCCTTTTCTGAAAGAAAGACTTGCACTTGGGGTGTTGTCCAGGACCAGACCCAAGTATTCCAGGCAAAATGTTGGAGAGCAGACATTACACAAAGTACCCATGAGTGCTTTGGGCACTGGATCCTGCATAAAGGTAAACAGAAGCTGTCCCTACAAGGTTTGGTGTGGGTATGGCTCCCAAAAGTTTTACCAAGGTTACATTAATCCACTCAGTGTTCTAATGCCCACACAGAAGCTGTGTAGGTGTTGATCAAGGAATTTGAGGGAAATAAGACAAATAACTAGTGAAGCCAATTTCTCTGTGCAGAAGTCCATCACCTTAAGACAATGGCACAAAAGTGAGGATTTAAAGGAGAGAAACAGGGTTATAGGTGAGGTACCTCAGAGGGGCATGTCTTCAAAGGATTACCAGTGTCCAATCACCTGAAGGTTCATGTGGCAGTACCACAGCTCTCAAATAGGGTTTGGTAGAACTCAAGGTGGTTTTTGTGCACCCTGTATGGACTTATTTTAGCATGAGATAGGGCTGAGAGAGAACTCATGGGTAACCTGAAGTCAGCCTGACTGAATAAGGGGGTAGGGTAAATAGATGGGCAGGAATAGCAACCTGGCTGATGCAGATCCTGCCTAACCTTGAGCACAAAACATGGCTCTAAAGCCTCGTAAACACAATCTGACTTCCATCGGACAAATCCATGGATTTTTGTGCAAGGGACGTTTTTCGTGAACTTGGTATGCATACAAGCAGCAAAACATTTTCAGCCAACAAACACGAACGTAGTGACGTAATACGTGTTTTTTCAGTACTTTAGCGCCACCCTTTGGGCAACTTCTGCTAATGTTGTCTTATGGTTAGCATTGCTTCTGAGCATGCTTGTTTGTACTTTGGATTTTAGTCTGACAGATTTGTGTACACACGATTGGATGATCCGACGCAACACATTTGTTGTCGAAAAATTTGAGAGCATGCACAGCCAACATTTGTTGTCGGAAATTCCGACAATTGTCCGATGGAGCATACAGACGGTCGGATTGTCCGACAAAACACACCCGGAGAATGGTTGTCGGAACATATGATCATGTGTACGGGCCTTTAGAATCTCCTGACCAGCTCTCAGTCCAGCAAAACATCCAGTCATAGGGACAATGGGCAGGAACCTTCGCTTCACTGCTAGTAACACTCACCCGAATAAGAATAGAAGTGATTAATGGTTTTGGAGGAACTTTCTCCAGGGCTAAGGATCAGCTTCGAACAGAGGACATCTTTCTCTAGGTGATAAGGTCCTACCAATGCCTTCTGACGCAGGGGGCACGTGCTACCAAAATAACATTTTAAAAAAGGGTAAAATTCCTCAGACGCCTCCACATATCTCCTACGTTGACTCAGCAGCAAACTCTGGCCACCTGTGGCGCTGCTAATCAGAGTCAAGAGTAGAGCCAGAGACATCAAAAGGCTTAAAGTGGTTGTAAACCTCAGACATGAAATATGAATGAAGCAGTCCCTGCTATACTGTGAAGACTGATTTTACTGTTGTGGGTTTAGTAACACTTTAAGGAGAGACTAACTGCCAGTTCCTGGAATCCCAAAAGGTGATCACAATCTCATCCAGCTCAGTGGCATTTCTCGTAAGCTGGGCCATTGGTGTATCGCCATTAAGACCAGACCACCGATTAACTAATCCTCTCTCAAAAAATAAAAAGTTGCTACACTCAGTTGGGTCCCAGGATCCTTTAGAGCATTTCCAGTCTGCATAGAGGAATGACTCAAAATTCAGGTGTAGTGAAAAATATCTTTTCAGCTGAAGAAGCTTTATGAAACCCAAGGCTTAGAACAGCAGGCTAAACCTGCAGATGCACCGCATCAATAGGGTTTGAAACAACCCCCTGTATATCTGAGACAACAGCAGGAAACTGTAGTGCCTCAAAAATAGACTGTTGAAACTCTGAACCTAGGTTAAAAAAAAAAAAAAAAAAAAAAAGAAGAAGGTTGAGCAACAGGCCTTGTTTGATTTAAGACCTCAGCAGGGCCACAGACTCTGAAGGGAATGGCTCTGGAGCCCCAGGAGCTTAGAGCTTCAGTGGGTAGAATGCCCCAGTAGTTAAGCAAAAACAGCCACAAAGTCCAGAAAAGGACATGGGAGGCCCCTATGGACATGGGGAGGCCTCAGCCTCACCCAACAGGGTTGAAGAAGACCCCAAATATGAGGACTAGCAATAGGTTTTAGATTACAGGCGTTAGTGGTTCTGGGGGTTTTACCCAGTATCCCTGAAGGAACCAAGAATATGCTGAGATCACACGTGGCAGCAGGACTGTCCTCACGTGGATGCAAAATGTCTTTGCTACAACACTAACAGTAATGCAACTGGGCCCAATGTAAGGAAAGACCTCAGGTACTCACACCTGGGCAACTAGTACTGATGAGAGTTTAAAGGTGGCTGGAGGTAAAGTGCCTGTAGGCAGGCAGTGAAATTAGACCAGATATCCATGTAATGCTTTAAGAGCGGGAACAGCAGTGGCATGATCCTTTTACAAGGCTGAATGCTGAGAAAGAATGAAATATGCATGAAGCACTCCACTGAGCAGACAACACCTGCACTTAGTCTATCATCCTGAACCCTTAAAGCAATAAAACCAACAGTGGTGGGAAATTTGAAAAGGTGGCCAGCCTGACCGACCTTACCAAAATCTACAGGGACTGGGTCACACCTGGAACTGTGCTACAGCTTTGGACCTAGAAAGTGCTCTGTGGCTAACAAAGACAGTACACTAAAGTCTGGAAAGCAGGACAATGCCGAGTCCGGTAGCTGAAGGTCACATTCCAGGCTAGAGGGGTCCAGTTACAGCCAGCAAAGCTGGTTCTGAGGAAATTCTGATCCAGATAACTATGGAGAGACCAGTGTAAACAGGGGTAAATGTGAGGAATCACGACTGAAGCCCTGAGGGAAAAATTCTCTGAAGCAAAGAGGGCTTGCAAATAGATACAGCAGAGCTGAAGAAAAATGTGTCCAACCTTCGACACAAAAACGGAGGCAAGGTAGCTGAGGGGGTTTCATGGGGTCTCTCCCAACCTCTTGTAGCTGACATTATATCCAACAGTTTCTGAATTACTGTGTTCTTCTTTGACAGTCATACACATCTGTTCTCAGCATTAGCTGTAGTGCTTGTCTTTATTTTTCTGCTAGCCGTTCCACTGGCTTGCACATCTAGTGGAACCAGAAGAAGGAACTGAAAATGTCTATTGAATTACAAGACAAAACCAAAAGGAAGGAAAGATGGAACACTTACTAAACACAATGGGAATTGATCTATATTTTTATTCACAAAAAGTGTCAATATTTTAGAAATATCTAACAAGTGACCTATGGTATCTAAAACATGTTTTTCAGAGACAGTCTGTTGCTGCAGAATGGGCGAGATCTGTCTTCTACTATTCTCCGGCCTATAAATAAAACCTACATGTTACACAGGTGTATAAGAACTTACACCACTGCAGTGCCAAATACAGGGCCAAAGAACTTAGGAGAGGACATATTCAAGGACATGGTTGCTAAATACTGTTGGGTATTGTTTTCTGAACTGCTTGTGGCAACTGAAGAGAAACTAAAAACTGTAGCAATAAATCATCTTTTGTGTGCCCTATACTTTGCAGAGAAGAAATATAAAAAATAACATGTTCTGCATTTAACATATACAATATATACATTTATTATTTGCACAGTTAAATTAGGGCTAAATTTGTCTGAACATAAATAACTTGCAGCTAAATATTCTACACAGCATGAATTTAAAGGCTTTCCAGAGTAAATACCCACTGACATGAAAAATGTATAAAAAAAAAAAAAAAAAAAAAAAAAAAAAAAAAAAAGCAAAATTCGGAATCTGGCAGGTTGAATTACCATTGCCCATCCCTAACAAAAGGACTCTGATCTAAATACACAAAGCGTAAACTAAGGCCTGGAAGATACAAACTGTTAGGAGCAAACATCTCATTTGCATGAAAATATACCATATTCATGAGTAAATGATTGCTGGAATTGGCAAACAAGGGTTTGGCCCACACACAATGTCTCCCTTACAGAGTAGGCTCCAGACTTCGGGAGTCTTGGACATATGTGTCAGGTAAGCATACGGTGCACACATTCTAATTTCTAACTTAAAGTATTCTGTGTAAAGCAATAAAGAAAGTAAACCTGTACTGTAAACCTGTGATCGTCTAAGTAAATAATTTGCTAAACAAACATTTCCATAGTCATTACACAATGTAAACACCAGCTGCTCAGTTTTGGTACACTTAACATGGCATTAAAAAAAAAAAAAAGTATTTTGCAAATAGCAGAACTATAAAATAAAACGGTCTCTCTGGACTGAGAATGTCTTCACAGGTATTCAACTAAGCACACCTGGGGGTTTTAAGAAATGATACAGTTTTTGCCTTTGTGTCCCTTCTTCTTTTTGGATTTAGTGGTCCTTTGGCCAAAATGACTACTAGATAGTGAAGTTGTGGGACTAGGGAGATCTGTAAAATATTGGCATCTTTGTGGTCGTGGCTGAGGAATAGGCTGTCCAAGAAAATATCCTTCCTCTTCTGAGTCAGAAGAGGATGAGGAACAGGTTGAACACCAAGAGTCATCATCTTCGCCATGCAACCCAAAAAATGTATCCATCAATTGGCTTTGCAGTCTATAATCTGAAGCAGCATTTGTATACTGTCCAAATAGTTCACTATTTTGCATATATGCTTGCACCTCTTGAGGGGATCTGTTCTGAAAGACTCTGTCATAATCCTCAGATGTGTAACATCTTGGTTTTTCCCGTCCTGGAGGTTTGTGGTCTGCTGCAAGATTAAGTGCATTTTCAGAGCGAGACTTCCTATTTTTCCTGCGCCGGTGATGTTGGCGTGGCCTGTGGCTACTTTCATCAAGATTGTAAACCCTTCTCCTACTCCTCTCACTCATTGGGGGCTGTCTGATTTCAATACTGCCATAGTCGCCATTGTCGATCACATCATCAGAAAATTTGACTTGTGGTCTGGTCTGTGACTTGGACCTTCTTAGTGCTGACATATGAACTGGCTTTTCTTCTGGAAGCGGCTTTTCCTGGCACAGTTCTGAACTTAGACTTTTCAAAGATTCAGAACTCCTGTTTAGCATGGAAGAGTTGAGAGTACCCATGTTGCTCATTTTCTCACAGTCCCTTGAGTCTAAGTCTTGGAAGCTTGGATAAGAAAAGTGTGAGGACCGAGCTTTACTTTCCCCATCAACGGATGCTCCTGAAAAGAAGAGAAAACAAAAATTATTTGTAGAAAGCAAAAACACAGAGCACAAAGCTCAAACATGGGTATAATGGACCTAAACGAATTTAAGGGGTTTCCCATGGATACCGATTAGTTGGCAAGCTAAACTGGACAAAGATTAAAAGAGAATTCCAGCAGTTTATAAATCAGAATAGGCTCTGTTGTGTTCATTATGGTTGTTAGAAAAGACTGATTTATACCCATGTAAAAAAAAAAACTTTGAATATAAAACATTGGGAAAAAAAAAATCTTAAAAACAAAAAATATGCAAAATGAGATTTGCTGGCAATTGTACTATTAAGAGCATGTATGGAGTTGCGGATTGTCCTTTAGCCATTCATCACTTTGGCAGCTGAGCAACTGCACATCCTGCACCCGACAGCTCATTAGGAGTTTCACGAATCTGGGGTAGTAGCACCTTTTGTTGTCGTTTATGAATTGTACTATTAACCTGGCTAATTTTGCTGTCCTACAAATTAATTTATGTTTATGTGTGACTGTAATGGTGACATATGTAAGATGCACTTAAATAGGGGACTGATGTGAATGGCTCAATATATCCTTAAAGCAGAACGTCACTCAAAAAGGGGAAGTTCCGCTCTTCCTCCTCTGCCACATTTGCAATACATTTTTCTTTTTGGGGGGGGGGGGGGGGTGCAGGAACTTGGAGTTGCCGTCTCCCCCTCCTGCAACCTTTTGGGCTGCAGGACCAGTCACAAAATGCAGGGTGGCTCAGGCATACACAGTGGGAAGTCAACTGTAAAGCTGCAAGGAGTCACAGCCAACTGATAACACACAGAAGCTGGGGACCTGAAGACCAGTGAAGAACTGGCTCGGGTGAGGATGGCGCTGGATCCTTGGAAAGGCGGGTGTTGTCTGTTTATTAAATGTCAGCAGATACAAAAGGCTGCAGCTGCTGATTTTAAATTTTTTCAAAACCTGACTGAAGCTCCTCTTTAAAGCCCTGTACACACGATCGGTTTTACCGATGAAAAAACAGTCCGATGGACTTCTTTCTTCGGACAAACCGATCGTGTATGGGACCCATCGGTCTTTTTTCCATCGGTTTTAAAAAATAGAACATGTTTTAAATTTGTCCGATGGATCAAAAACCGATAGCAAATTCCGATCGTCTATGGGCAAGTCCATCGGATAAAAAACCCACGCATGCTCAGAATCAAGTCGACACATGCTCAGAAGCATTGAACTTAATTTTTCTCGGCTCATCGGAGTGTTTTACGTCACCGCATTTGGAACGGTCGGTTTTTTGACTGATGGTGTGTAGGCAAGACTGATGAAGTCAGCTTCATTGGATTTCCGATGGACAAAACAATCGGATTAGAATCCATAGGATATCCGATCGTGTGTACAGGGATTAAGGGTTCATGCACATTTTATTATTTTAGACACCTTTTCTCCTTACAGGAGAAGTGCCACAAAAAAAAACTTGGTAAAAGCCAAGTTTTTGCATATGCATCTATGTGCATTTGCACAGAATATAATCTGGCCATTAAGATGCAATAACATGTGAACACGCATTTATTTCAGCCCAAATACTGCTCTTCAGAATGCACAAGTGTTATTTTATTCTTTCTGCCTCTAAATGCCTATGCGTGCATGGACACAGACTGACAGAGGAGTGTTTACTTTAGAGGCAGAGAATAAAACAATTCAAATTGCCTTTAGAACAGGTGCTTTTGAGCTGCAGTGTGCATGAAGCCTAAGGCTACTTTCACACTGAGGTGCTGGAGGTATAGCGGCGCTATTTTTAGCGCCGCTATACTGTTTTTTTGGCCGCGATTTGCGGGCGCTAGCGGGGGTATTTTAACCCCCACTAGCGGCCGAAAAAGGGTTAAAAACGCCCGCAATAACGCCTCTTTGAGGCGTTTTGCGGGCATATTAGAGGCGCTACCCCATTGATTTCAATGGGCAGGGGCGCTATAGCAGCGCTATTTTTAGCGCTCCTATTGCGCCTCAAAGATGCGGCTTGCAGGAGTTTTTTGAGCCTCCTGCAAGCGCAATGCTCCAGTGTGAAAGCCCTCGGGCTTTCACATTGGATAGTATTGAGAGGCTTTTTTGGGGCGCATTGCAGGCGCTATTTAGAGCGCAATAGCGCCTGCAAAGCGCCTCAGTGTGAAAGGGGCCTAAGGCTACTTTCACACTGAGGCGCTGGATGCACTGGCGGTATAGCTGCGCTATTTTTAGCGCCGCTATACTGTTTTTTTGCCGCGATTTGCGGGCGCTAGCGGGGGGATTTTAACCCCCGCTAGCGGCCGAAAAAGGGTTAAAAACGCCCGCAATAAATCCTCTTTGAGGCGTTTTGGAGGTGCTACCCCATTGATTGCAATGGGCAGGGGCTCTATAGGAGCGGTATTTTTACCGCTCCTATCGTGCCTCAAAGATGCGACTTGCATGAGTTTTTTGACCCTCCTGCAAGTGCAACGCTCCAGTGTGAAAGGCTTTCATATTGGATACAATTGAGCGGCTTTTTTGGGGCGCATTGCAGGCGCTATTTTTAGCGCAATAGCGCCTGCAAAGCACCTCAGTGTGAAAGGGGCCTAACAGAGAATCAATTGGTATCAAAAGGGTAATAAAAATCTAAAATCAATTCTAATATTAGTATAGTTATCCTAAAGGCCATGGATGTCAGTCATGTGACATGTTAAATTCTGTAAGCAAAGGATTTGCATTGCATCAAAATATTGCTATGCAAAATATGTTGTTGGACCAAATGGTTATAAATAGAATAAGTCCAAGAGAAAAAAAAAAAGTCCATACCGGTTATATTGGACAATGCCAATGAATCCATTGAATCACGTATGTTTTCAATCTGTGGCTTCATATCATCAGACAAGCATTCCAGAGAACTCTTGTACCAAGGTATCTTGTCAGGTTTGTAACCAGATGCACCATGCTCTAAATCCAGCTCTTGTATTTTCCGGCTGCTGGCAGGGCCTGGGTGACTGCCATATGCTGAATCTCCAAGTCCATCCTGTGACTGTGCCCAATACATATCAGTTTGATACTTTTTACTTGCCAAACTCTGATTTTGCCTGCTCCTTTTTGGGTCACTATTCATTTTGACATTTTCAGACATCCAAGGCTCACTAGATCCATGATCTTCAGCAGACTGCTGAAAGAGTCCCTTGTCACCAAACTTTAAAAGTAATTGAGTCATGTAGTCATCATGCTCAGCCCATTCTTCATGGTCCTCTGGAGTATCCCGCTCATCCCTTCCTTTCCAAAAGTCATTATCAAAATTCGCCCCATGCCTTGATACACCAATGTCATCCATCTTCCGAGAGAGCGTATCATCAGCATTTCCAGAAAGGCCAGGAAACTTGTAATTCAGTGCTGGAGACAGCAAGAGAGATTGTCTACATTGATCTGCGGACCTGCTGCTCTTTCCCATTCGCACGCTTCTCCTTGATTCCCTGGATCTAGCAGACTGGAAGGCAGAGTCTGAAGAATCTGATGCGTGCATATCTTCTCCCAAGCTGCATGTCTTGGAACAATAAATGCGGCCTTTTTTTGGAAGAAAGGGACAACCCAGAAGTGAAACTTTGCACTGAGCACAACAAAAGCAGCTTTCTGTAGCATGCCAGTGTTGGCCATCATAGGTCATCTGAGCATGATCCACACCTAAAAAGAAACATAAAAAAAAAAAAACTCTACGTAATCAAAGAATGCAATATAAAACATGACTTCATTATAGCCCACTACTCAACTATGGCAGTGCAAAAGGTTAAAGTAGAACTATAGGCAAAACTTTCCCCCCCCCCCCCCCCCCATTTTGGATAGAGTAAGGGAGAATCATGAACCCTGTGAGTTTATTTTTTGCCATCTGTGTCCCATTGGGTAGATTACCCTTCACTTCCTGCCCCATAGCCAGAACAGAAAGTGGGTGGAAACCCCTGCAAAGTAAAAGAATCCCTCGAGGACCCCCAGGTCGCCAGAACTAGTGTCCCCATTGAAAACATTCCCCTCTATTACTTTTCTGGGGACAATCCAAAATTTGGGATTTACTTTTACTTTCAAAGATCGTGCTAAACAGGACAAATAAAGAGGTTGAATCTCCCCAACGGGGGCACAGACCACAATAAAAACCTGACAAGTGTTCTAATCCCTCACTCATACCTTTAGTTATACTTTAGGAGCTCTTTATGCATTCCAAGTAATGCCAATAATGTACACAGTTCCGAAAAAAATCAACAAAAATCGCTATAAGAATTTTGCGGCTTTAACTGTTACACAATGGAGTTAATTTACTAAAGGCAAGTGAACTGCAAGTGCAGTCGGGGAAGATCTGAAACGAGGGGGAAGATCTGCCGATTTTATCATCCAATCATGTGCAAGCAAAAATGCTGTTTATTTTCCTTGCATGTCCCCTTCAGATCTACACTTCCAAGTGCACAGTGGAATTACCTTTAGTAAATAACCCCCACTGTACCACATTTTCATTCTACTGAAAGGTCAGCCAACCTACCTATATGTTCTCCACAGGATTCACAGTACTCTGCATAATGAGATTCAAAGCAACTACAACAGAAGGGGCGACCATCCTTCATTATATATCTCTGTCCACCAAGCACAGTTTCACACTCATAGCAACAAAAATGCTTCATATGCCAGTGACGCCCCTCAGCCTCTGTGCATTCATCAGCAAATATAATCTGAAAGAAGAAAATAACTCATAAGGGATACAGAAGCAGAATGACAAATGCTGTAGCATAAAATTACAGGCAGCCACAAAAAAAAAACAAAAAAAAAACTATACAATGAAAATGTGTTTATATGTAATAAATACTAATACAGTTGCACATCTGATTCTAAGCTATTGGTTCCAAGCTATTATTAGCACTATATTAGTCCTAAGCTATTACTAGCACTTCAGACTAAGCAAATGGATTAAGTGCCATATACATTCCCAGTGAAAAGTAAAACTAAGTGGCCAGCTGTACACATTTTTAATAGACTCAGAATTTAACATAGGCTCGACTTCTACATTCTACTCACACGGGGAAAAAACTTGCAATAAAAGATAACTGCAAAATGAACATGTAATGGGCATTTGCCCAAATAAGTCATTTTATATACCTCATCACAGGCAGAGCATCTCGGTTTGAGCAGTTCAGCATGATGCCTGCCACAATGTACTTTTCCATCCTGGTAAAAATATATGAGATCAACAAGCAGCTCATTACACGTGGAGCAAGCAAAACACGCTGGGTGCCAGCATACCCCAGGACCGGCTCTTGAAACAAAAATTCCTATTTCACCACCATTAATCTTTTCACGGCACTAAAGAGGGTGAAAAAAAGAAAAAAAAAAAAAAGAAAAATAAAGTTACAATATAAACTATATTTAAAACACATCTAGTCTATACCATGTTGACTGAATGTTGGCACATTTGTTACAGTTCACATTAAAAGGAAAAATACTACTTCTGACATACAAACTAGCAAAGGAGTTTAAACACCCATTTAAAATCCAAAAGGGAGAAAAGTCGAATAATCCCTGACCATAAACGGATTCTAAACCAAGAAAAATATTGCTGATGTATGTTAAGTAGATATTTAGAGGACCACTTAAGCTGGTTTTCATTATTTGAATGTGGTTTTAATAAACTTAGCCATCTGGCTACAATTTGACACTTCTCCCATAGAGAAAATACATTATCCAAAGCCTGCACATACACGAGACAGGAGAATGTACACAGACCAGCTTGGGGGCTTTCTATTTAAGAAATCAATCATAGGACAACTGCAGTATACTGCATAAATAAGCAGTGTCACATTAATCGTGAGTGATCCTAGATCCAAAACGTTAAAATTAATAGGCCCCTGTATTTTATTACCAAAAAAACAAGTGACAGTACATCTTGAAATGGAATTCCCTCAAATCCTCTCTGAAAGGCTCTGTAGTTGAAGCTCCATTCCTAGTACCCCCTGGCCATGTGTGGGCATACAGACACTACCCTTGCAACAGTCTAATAAAGCTGAACAATGACAGCCTTCCCAAACCTTTACAGGTTTTTTTCTATTCAGAACATTGGCATTAGAGCTCATTCTTAATGTCCAGATTGGTATAATACTAACCAGTTATGAACTCCAATATAAATATTACTAACAAGATTTCTCTAAAATGCTCAAAAGCATGGCACATACATACCTGCTCACACACGGCATGCATTGCAGCCCTTGATAACAGTTTAATATTGCCTCTCCCAAGGGCCTCTTTCTTGCGTTGTGTACTAAACATTATTAATTCTTTCTTCTCCTCCTCACTTAATGCCTGGCAGTATCTCACCTATGGAAACAAAAGATTTATGTCTTGGCATTAGCAGACACTTGACTGTCACATTCTTACAGAGGTGCAAGCAATAGGGTTGCATTAGAGTTGTACCGATACCGGTGCCGATACTTGGAATTTGCCTGAGCACTCGCGCAAATGTTCCAATACCTGAAACAGATACTTTTGCGGTGTGATTTGACCCCATACAAAATTAATGCAGTGCAATTCCTGTCCGAATCGCATGCAGTTCCCCCACCGCTCCTGTATGAACCCTGGACTTCAGCCTGAGTTCACACAGGAGCGATGTGGGAAACTAAATGTGATTCTTTGTAGTGCCATTTGATATCGGTATTGGCAAGTACTTGACCGAAAGTATGGGTACTTGTACTAACCGTAAAAAAATAAATAAAAAGAAGTAGTTTTGGTGCAACCCTAGCAAGCATTCTACTCTAACCCAGACAACAAAAACACCTATAGTTTTAAGGTGCCAACTTACAAATCTTCACTGCAGGGATGCTCGTCCTCTTCCTGTCTCTGGAACTTTCACAGATAGCCTGAAGCTCCTAAACCCGCAGCATCAGAAGTTCAGACGAAGAAGAGGACCTGCCCCCCCCCTCCAGTCAGAAATGTGCCTTCATTTCTTACACTGCCTGCAACAGGATCTGTGAATGGGAGAGAGAATCCTGTGACTCTCCCCCATTCACAGGTAGTGAAAACAATAAAAGCATGTTTTGCAAAAGAGAATGAGGATGGGTCCTTGTCTGAAGCTTTTACACAGCAGCCATCAACCCTCACAGTGGCAGGTGGTCAGAGACAGAAAGAGGACAGGCATCCCTGCAGTGAAGATTTCTACAGGATCCAGCTGCCTGCACAATGGGAGACATTCTTCATTAAAGTAAGTTAGCCCACTAAAACTTCAGCTTTAAGGGTCAGCATAATCTCAAAATTATTAAGAAAATGTCAAATGGCTTTAAAACTGCACAATTATAAGTAACTGAGTAAATGTATATACCGTTTGCAATGAGACAAAAAGAAACAGTAGAACAAAACTATAAACATTGGAATTTAAACAGCCTTGTAAATAGGAAGGATAGCGGTTAAACAGTTTAAATACAGAAAGTCTTAAAAAAGGCACTGGACAAGTGTCATTTTTAAGACTTATCAGGAAAAAGTTTGTGTCTTTCAAACTATTGACCTGAACAACGGGCAGAGCCAGCTGTCCTCCAGTAGCAGTAAAAAGGTATGGTTACAAAAAAACTCACAAAAGCAAGAACCGCAGTGAGCTATATATTTTTTTTTTTTAAACACTGCACAGTTTGGGGGGGGGGGGGGTTAATTTTTTGACTGGTTTCATACATATTGGAACTCCTGGCTTGCAAAAGTCTTGCATGGCTGTAAAATTATACCGGACTTGAAGAAATTGGACATCACCACCGGATTATATGGTGAGCCATTAAAAAAGGAATGATTTTTTTTATGCATGCAAATCCTCATAGCTGACTTCTTTTAATAGAAAATACATGGATGTTACCCTCAATAAAGAGTTGAGTGTAAGCACAGGGCACATTGCTGGTGTACAACACCATGGAACAGATGGTAAAATGGAACCGAAGACGAGTCCTGATTAGATGACCACTGTCAAATGGTGGCATTTCCCCAAGCTAATTCCATTCCAATTTACATTATGTTTCTGGTACAGAAAAAGGGGGGGGGATATAACCCCTAATAGGTACACCAAACACAACATATTCTAACCTAACCCTTTCTTTCACCAAGTCCAAAACCATTTTAATGTGCATTGGTGTGGAAAGGTTGGCTCCACATAAGGATGTGTTCTACAAATGTGCTTTTTCATGCTTAAGGGAAACCGAACAAAGACCTGATGCCCATTTGCATGCTTCAGATTATGTAAGGTTTTTACTTTAACCATGCTGCAGTCTTACCTCATTGTCATGTGGAGGAAGCTGGTACAGAAGCTGTTTGATTCGATACTTTTCACCCACGCTGTTGACATAAGGGACCTTTTCTTCAGGCAGACAGGCAAAATATAACTGAACCTGCATTAGAACAATCAGCATTATACATGTTGTTTTTTTCCCCCTCAAACAATGAGCAGCTTGTACTGCAAGCATAAGGAAAGAGAGTTAAATAAAGGTGAAATGGCCAAGAGAAGAAAACAATGTAACACCAGGTCTTGGGCAACTTCAGACTTATCTGATAATGAGCACCAGATGAGCCGGCTCAGCACAAGTAGAGATGATCACTTTGCACCCAGCTGCTGAATTACTCTTCTGGAATGCAACTAGTAGAGACTATTAGGGGGCATCATAAACTGTGCACATTTAATGTGGCAATTATGCCCAGCTCCTTTAACAGTAGTCAACAACTCTATGGAAACTTCAACTTTTCTTTATCAACAATTACTCTGCAAAGCGCGAGAAGCCTTCTAGAAAACAACCCCTATAAACAGGTTTAATTTGCTTCTTGCATTTTACACATTGGTGAGACAAAAGCTGCTTTGTTGGCTCCTGCTGGTAGGTTCATCCCAAGCCACAGTTTCATTGCTTCCATCTGAGCTCTTTCCAGAGAACCTGAAGTCAACTCCATGGGAGGGGTCACATCTGAACATGTTTCAGCCAGATGCTGTTTCTACTGTTTAACCAATCATTCTATCCAAATGCCACACTACAGATATGTCCTGGATATGTAATATACCTTTAAACAAATTATGTAGCAGTAGATGGGCCCTTTCATTTCACAAGCTGATCTTCCTTTATCGGCACTGCTAGCAGTGCACAACATTCTTAAAGCAGTGACAATACACTAAAATAAAAAAGCCAATTTTTAATTACTTGTGACCGGGAATAGTTTATTCTAGGTATACAAGTAATTTTATAAGCATATATTACTGCTATCAAACAACTGGTTTTGTAGCTCAACTAAAGTGAGCAATAAAGATGACAGTGCAGTGTGGGCGCTATATGAACACAAGATAAAGGAAATATGCATTACATCCATTCATATTAACTGCAAAATTTCCCTTACCTGTTCAGGACGCAGTCCTGGTGGAACCCAAGTATACTCCTCCATAGCACATCCAGAGTCATCATCTGATGTGGAGCTTCGCTGGCACCCATAAGTTAGCTTACAGATTTTCTGCTCCATTGCCATGGGTAAAACACTTGGCAATATTCTATTTCTGGTAACACATTAAAGTATCCTAAAAACAAAACAGTAAAACATGTAAATATACTACAGTGGAAGATAGAAGTATAACAACAGAAAACAAATATTTGTGCCCATTCAACTACATAACTACGAACTTTGAAATGAATGGGTGCCATTGTAGAAGGCAAAAGCCGGTTCTTTAGATGTCAGCTCAAAAGAAAAAAAAATCCTTGTAGTATAGAAAGTTCATTTAGAACATCAATTAACAGATTTCACATAGCTTCATGTGTGAGAAACTTAACAGATCAAAGAAAAAGTTCATTTGGCAAGTAAAAAAAGAAAAAAAAAAAAAAAAAAGCCCTAGTACAGGCAGTATACAAATGGAACCCATTTTTTTTGAACACTTGTAATATTAAATAAAATGTGGAGTTTATAAAATAATACTACGTTTTGGATTTGGCAGAGCAGAGAAGCAAGTGAATTCACAGGTAGTCTCTACAAAACATGGAACGAAATGTTTGACATACCACAAAATTGTGATAAAGGGGGCTAGAGGCAGAACACCAACAAAGGAAGCTACAGTTTCATCCTATGGGGAGCCTGACCTTTTGACCCTGGGCAATACTGGAATACTGTTCTGCCCCTTCAAGTACTAACAGTTAAGCAAACTTCTATTCAACAGGTGCAGATCAGCCATTCACACCAACCAACTGTTCACAAACATTTACTCATAACTTGTTTTGATGTCTTCGGTTATGCTCAATACATCCATCTGAAAATGCATGCATTAAAAAAAAAAAAAAAAAAAAAAAAAAAAAAGCCTCTACAAAAAGGTTCTGGCATGTCACTATATTGCGTTTCACTTTTTTTTGGTCACACATTTCGAGATAAAAACTTAGCACCCACCCACCCTATTACAGTTTGCATTAAAAAGCAGATGTTTGGTGAAAGAGGAACCTTTAGATGGCCCCACTGTAAAAAGTCAAAAGAAGAAGTCAAGACGCCCATCCACAGACTCCCCTAAAAACAGAAGGGACTATGAACGTGAGCAAAAAAAAAAAAAAGCTAAATACACACACACACACACACACACACACACACACACACACACACACCCCTACCAAGAGACCGTCACTTCTGCCAGGTTGCTCACACTATTGTAACCACGCCCATCGCATGAAACGATCTGGCAGGAGAGCAACAATTGCAGTGTAATTTTCAGAAAGATGCAAACACAACTACCTGAGCAAAATTTGTGTATTGGATTGAACTGTAAATTCACAAATAGAACTTAATTACACCAATTAAAAATGTTTCACTACTGACAAAAATAACTTTTTTTTTAAAACCGTTCCAGGATTTTGCATCAGTTCTTTGTGCTGAACAGGCCAATACATTTCAAGAGCTTAAAATTCATACCCGAAAAATTCGAATTTTTTATTTTTTTTTTATTTCAAATTGCTGGGGATCATACATTGGAGACATCACCCTGGCAAAGGCAGTAAAGCTCAACTGTGTAACGTTATTTGGCTTAGAAGTAGTTACAAAGAAGGTCTTATCCATGTGAAACATGATGGTTTAACCAGACTGAAATATTAGCATCTGCATACAGTACAGACACTGTGATACACGTATAATGGCCAAGTTGTCTTCACAGCTGCTCACTTGCAGGTCAAGGCTTAAGGTTTTGAACAGACATTTTAAAGACTACACCACACATTCATGATGCAATAAACCGATTCAAATTCATATCCACATGAGTGGAAAGCAGTGCTTTGGAAAAACATTTGCTACTTTGGTAGTTCAACTACATATTTTTGATTGAATGTTATGATTTCAGCCATGGTATGTAAAATATACAAGCCAAGCTAATTGAATTTATTGCATAGGTTGTTAACACACTGCAAAAAGAAGCTAATTCTGTTATACTGCAAAAGGAAAAAGTGCTACAAAAGAGGCAGATGAAATAAAAAAAACACTTCTCAAATGTGTCATACATATTTAGGGCCATAAAAAATTAAATGTCTATATCTTAAGACAACCAAAGTCAGCAGTCAACTTTTTTTTTTTTTTTAAATGAGCCAGTGATGGGCACCTAGAAAGTAGGCACCAGAATTTGGTTAGTCCAACTGTGGTTATGGTTATTTTTAGATTAAACCGACCAATTTTAATAACTGAAGTGCCCAATTCAGTCACTGTTGGCAATTATCAGAGGGGACACAGTACATATACCAGACAAATTCTACTTCTAGGGTTTATTAGCATGCTGGGAGATCTTTATATTTAGAGTGTTGCCTTTTTCCTATTAGATGCCACTAGAAACGCTGCCATTTGCTAAATATAGAAAATTTTCTGCCATTTAGGTTTTAGAATTCTTCGTGTTTAAAGATGCGTTACAAATAAAATTAACAATGGCCAAGAAGCTAGATTTCAAAATTCACAGAAATGGCCAATATTTTAAAACCTGCGTGGATGGAGAAAAACCTGATAATTGGGGAACTATTTTACAGCACTATTACCTTCCTTCCTTTAAAAATGTCACGATAGACCATGTAAAAGATTCTTGAAAGTTACCACCACTGAGAACTATGTAACCATTAGTGCGGGCAATGGCGACAAGCTAACTGCCATTTAAAATCCAGTGCCCTGATGTCTCCTGGTTGCTCACACCTGTCAAGATTAGTGTGGCTCCCCTGGACTTCAAAAGAAAAGCGCTTTGACAGTTGCGAATGATAAAAAGCAGCATCTCATTATTGGGCTCCATCCCCGCCTCCCTACACAAAATGATGGTGGCCTCGAATTCGAAAAGGGGAAAAAAAAAAAAATACTCAACCAATCTGTCCAGAAAGATTGGGAGTGCTGACGGAATCACACAAGTAAATGCTTTTACAGTTGTACGTGTTCTTCAAAGGAAGTAGTAATGTGCCGTCCCTGTTAGTGGCAGCCAGCATGTACAAACCAGCTCAAGCAGCTGTAAAAACGAATCCTGATAACAAGTCTATTTTAAGGCAAAAGTAGCAGGGACCGCCATGTATGAATAAGATGCAGCTTTGTAAAATGTGTGCTTACACTTCCTGAATGCCTTCAGAAGGCGTCACTATTAAAACTTAAATGAGAAAAACAGTTGACATAATTTTGTGTTCTGTGTATTGGCTGGGCCATATGTAGAGTTCGTTTTTTCGACTCAACAAATGAGTAGTCCCAGCTAAAAGGACACTGAAACACAAATCCGGATAACGACTGATGGAGAAGCTGAGGATACTCAGCTTGCTTAGGTTTGATTTGTTCACCAAGCTTTCAGGCTTTCCCAAAGTAGTCAGATTAAGTGAAGAGACTGATAAAAAAATACATGGGTAAAGCCCATAAAGAGTGTACACCAACATATTTCTATTTGAAATGTAAGTAAATGAAAAGGCCTCTGTCTGCAAACCGTTGTGTGAACTAGGTACTAAATTCAGTACTTTTCCCCTGGATAAAATGTGCCTCAAAAAGTGGAGGCCAAATGTCTCAAGTAAAGGTTGTGTTTTTCAGAAGCCAGCAGGCAAGGTCAATTATTCAGGGACAAAATACTGTACACATTCCTGTTGCAAGTCTTAGTCAGGACAGGCGCACAATACGGTGGAATTAACCCATGTACAATGACTGCAAAAAAGTTGATGTCCAATTGATTGTAAAGTGTGGAAGTTATTGTCATATTACATGTGCCCCATACATCTATTATGGAGCAGGCATCAAAGCAGAGGTCAGAATAAAGCTACAAGTCATTGCACCATTTGGGCCTACAGTGCAGAACTTTAGTCCTCTGTTGTTCTATTTGTATTTTTTTATTTGTTACAAGTACTTTTATAGCGCCAGAAGTTTCCGCAGCACTTTACATATATTTTGTGCATTCACATCAGTGCCTACCCTCAAGGAGCGCACAATCTAAGAGTCCCCAACTCACATTCATACATATACTAGGCCAATTTAGACAGGAGCCAATTAACCTACCTGTTTTTGGAGTATGCGGAGGAAACACAAACAAACAGGCATAGGGAGAACATGCAAATTTTGTATAGGTAGTGTTGTGGTTGGGATGTTCTAATACAGGGGTCTCCAAAACTTTGTAAACAAAAGGGCCAGTTTACTGTCCTTTAGACTTTAGGGGGGGGGGCGTACTGTGGCCAGTGAAAATAGAACATGTTGTATTAGGGGGGAGGAAATCACCCCATTGTTGGCATCTGTGGAAGAAATGGTGTCCCATTGTTGATGCCAGTGGCAGGAATTATGCCCCATTCTTGGTGTCAGAATAGTGCAGTATAGTGTCTCATCAGTGGGATGAAGGCAAGCAAAGGGCCACATCTGGCCCCAGGGCCACAGTTTGGAGACCCCTGTTCTAATACATTACCTTATAAAGCTCTTAAAAAATACATCAACTGCCTGGGAGGAACCTACCAAATCACAACTCAAGGCTTTAAGAATGAAGGCTAAAACAAAAGTAACAAAATATGTTAAGAAGAGCCATCCAATTAGGATGCTTCAGTTTGTTATAATGCATTTCACAAGTTTAATCAGATATTGGACAGTATTTATCAGAAAACACCACCATGTTGGAGTCATTTCTCTACCTTTTCACATGAAAAGGCTGGCAAAGGTTATATAAAAAAGTCTTGACAGCAGAGAAGAGGTGGAGTTCTAAAGATTGATTTGTAACCCGCACAAACAGCAAGATTAGTTCACAACAATAAAGTTTTAGTAGCCATAATTATGCAGTTTCTGGGATTTGTCCTGCTCTGACCTCTTGGAAACAGTAGACGGGCTATTCCAATGTACACAGATATTTACATCTCACACTGTCACCTGCTGGATTGAACAACACTCTTTTGTCTTTTATATTAGCAGAGCCATTGAAACCAACTTCCCAGGAAAAAAGGACAATCGTGATAGTTTGAAAACCTGTACAAAGACCAGAGGAATCCCTTTCCAGTTACACATCCAGTTTGTGTAACACAGACGCTGAACATGCTCCTTAGGTTAATCTTGCAACGAACAAGCATACCAGAACCTCTCTATAGGAGATTTAGGATTAATAGGAACATCTTTTGTTCAACAAAGTTATCAGCATTGGCAAAAGCCATGTATGTAATAAAAGCATTTCCCTGAGACAGAAAATCACAGCCATTCAAAGATGAAATTTAAAGCGCACTCAGACCACCTGCAGATCAGACAGGCCAGCTGACAACAAACGTCCACATGCAGCGCACAAATGCAATGTCTGTTCCATAAAAGGGATCAAATTTGGGGCCAACTTGTATGTCAGCAGGAACAGAGGCACACTGAGCAGCTCACAGGCAGAGCTGACCCCTCTTAGCTTACAGGTCCATAACTCAGGCATCAACATCCAATTAACCTCACTTAAAGAAAGCCTGGGGATTAAGCTTCTACATTAAGCTGCAGGTAATGTGAATTATGGCTGGAACCATATTCTAGCAGCAAGTTGTAAATACACCTCACAAGTCTGCAGTTATAACACCAATAACTCAGCTTCTGCCCATTTTTGTATTAAAAAATGCTAAATATTATTTTTGCCTTTGGATGCCAAAACTATAAACACAATGCAGATGTAAAGAAACAAAGATAATGAAAAGTGTTAGATATTTCCCCGGACTCAATCCTGAAGTTATATTAGTAGATAAAGGAATTTCTCACCTTCTTTCAGAAGATATCGTTTTCAGTAAGTCCAGTGATAAAGATTCAGTGAGCAGCTAGAGACATTGCTAGTTGTGAGTCTCCTGAGCTGCTTTCCATCCTCTTGAGTGAGTACAGCAGATCATATCCTACCTGTAGTTACAAGAGCCAGCCCCTTACTTATTCACACTGTCATTGGCCAAACCCCCCCCCCCCCTCATCCCTCTGGTTACACAGAATTCCAACAGTTAGGTCAGATGACCACCAGCATTCCCAACTTCCTCTACCTAAAGTTCATACATGTGAACTTTGCCCACTCCCCTGTGCATCAAAAGCAGAACAAGGAAAACTGGCCATTGAGAGCTCTTCAAACACACCGGGAGGCTCTCTACATAAACAGCAATGCATGTGTGCAAAACATTCCTGCTCTACAATGTGGAAACAGAGACGCTCCTGCACAGTATGCCCAGCTAATTAGGGACTTTGGATTAAAGCTCTACCACAAGTTTTCATTTTTCACCAGAACACCATCTGTAAAGACAATGCCACAAAAACAATGGAAATCCCTGATTTACCAAAACAAAAATCACTTAATCTGTTCAGAGGAATGAAATCTAATCACTTTATACTCTTTGTTCTACAGTAACAAACTCTCCTTTGTGTGTCACAATCCCAGACTACAGATTGTTTTACTGAACTAATCCCTTTTCATCCCTACAAAACACAGCTATAGTCTGGGTAATGACGTGTATAGAAATATTGAGCATCAGTAGTGCCAATCAATATTGATTTGTATCTACCTTAAAAAGGAAAAAACAAAAACACACACACACACACACACACACACACACACACACTTGAGGCACAAGTGAATACTAAGCTAGGCCATACATTAGGCCCGATGCAAATCTGATGCAATCCGAAAGGCATAGATTTGCGTGTCATCTGAAAAATACATTGTTTTCTATAAAGGCCGTTCACGTCGATGCAGTGAAATATTTATCCGGTTAAAAAAAAAAAAAAAGGACCTGTGCGAGTTTAGTGTGGGTGTGGTGCAAATTTATTCTCCAGCTATGCAAATGCCCTCAGAAATCACATTAAATTCGCACCTGTCAAAACACAAATCGCACCAATTCGCATCAATTTGCACCACATCAGTGTGAACAGGTTGAAGAAAATAAAATTGCTCAGTTTCACCATCAACACGGACTCCCTCTCGCAGCGCAATTGTGTTCTGCCAGCAGGAGCCTTCCCCATCAGCAGAATAAAATGATCATTGATGGTTTGCTATAGCTGCCGGCAGTGATCGTGCCATAAAAACCCCATAGGCTGGTTGTACTGAACTCAAACGATAGACTGACTTTAGTACAACCAGCCCACCCATAGACTGATTCAAATTTGGTCGGTTTATGGAACAAAAAAAACTGAACCAATTCCCCATCCACTTCTTTACTGGGTCATTGTATTTTGACAGAAGAAGAGTCAGCTGGACTTCTCTGCTGTCAGAATACACTGATCAGCGCTGCAGTGCTATCTGAACTTAAAGCCTTGTAGACCTGGGCTGAAATCGGTCAGTTTGTCAGAAACCTGACGACTTTCGGCCCGTGTGTACAGCTGTCTGTTCTACAGAAGCTGGACTCACAACCAGCTTTTGTTAAATAGGCACTCTGGAAAACTGGGAGGGGGGGGGGGTCACCACATCAACATCGCAACGTTTTTCTGTTTGCTGGGTCTAGTGTGTGCCCAGGTTCAGTTTTCCAGCTAGCCAGTTGGTGAGCAGTCAATTCGTAGAATTCAATAGGAATATCTTAGAGCATATGAATCCACCGCTTACATCACTACCTTATTTTTAAAGGATACGTTCACTTAGCAAAAATAAATGCACATTTTTTGAAGGTAAAAAAAACAAAAAAACACAAAACAAATGTGCAGTTATTACTTGTTTGGAGCTTCTAAAGTATTGCACCGGTGAGAAGTAGATTGCTGTTGCCAAATGGGTCTCCTACAGACTTGTCAGTGTATATGTGTGCCCGTAGATGCACTACAACAGCGCCATGGTAGTTCATTGAAAACTACAATACCGATAGCAGCAGAGACTGTCGGAACTTGTATTTTTTCATTCATAAATAACTTTTTTTTCTTAATTGTGATGGCCAGCCGTCAGAGTGGGGGACAATCTGTTCATAATATGCTACACCCTGAATATGGGTGTAACATGTTACAAAAGGTGAACTTATCTTAGGGTGGCTAATGTTCGTTCTCCATAGTCCCACTGCAAGTAGGAATGTAGTCACCATCTTGCTCGCTAAAAAGATGAACTATGGGATTTGTGGTGTGCATGAAGCAATTCACGTGAACTCAACTAATTTGAACAGCTTGTCCCAAACCAAGGCAAGCAAGAGGGAAAAGAAGTTCAGGAGCTCATGAAGGATGTTACAGGTAGCAGAAAAACACAGTAGGAAAGAATTGTATGAAAAATAGATTACAGGACCATTAAGTAGTGCATGTGTATGGATTATTTTTGAAGAAGATCTATTTAGTGTACCTTTAAATTGAACCGATGGCGAAACATTTTTTTTTCTATTTTGGAGTACGGGAACGCTATAACCCATCAGGGTTTTTTTTTTTTTTGCCATCTATGTCCTATTGCGGAGATTCCCTGTCCCCTAGTCAAAACGGGAAGGGAGAGGCAACCCTTCCACAGTGTGGGAATCCCTGGTGTTTACCAGGGTCATCAAAACTAGTTCCTATATAAAATAATTCCCTTTTCTTCCTGTTCTGGCAACAACCCAAAACTTAGGAGTGTCTTTCACTTTTGGTGATAAAAGGTAAAACAGGAAAAATAGAGAAGATAAATCTCCAACAGGTAACACAGATCGCATTAAAAACCCGAAAGGCGTTTTAACCTAAAATTTTAAAACTAAAATGTGGTCTTTGGTTGTACTTAAATTGCAAAAAATAAATATAAAATGATTTCCCCCAAGACACTTTGCACCTTTTCTGATTACTGTATTTTGAACAGTGTGCAGCCAAATGAAACATCTAAACCCAATAGGAAAAAATGTAATATATTGTAGCTTGCGAATCTTTAGAGCTGGTGGTTTCACTTGTTTTTCAGGATTTCTTGGTCCTGCAAGTAACATACTTGTCGTAGGGTGGCAACACTCACCATATTGTAGCTACAGAGTAGCAGTGTTGTAACCCTCAGACAGGAAGTGTTAGGACTACAGCAAACACCCCTTTCTTCTCTTCCCTAGAACATTTGGAGTTTGTGTTGTGTAGCCCAAAGAGAGAGCTGGACTATTGTATTTAACAAGAGTCAGTAAAAAGGTCAGCACAAAATTCTCCATTCACTAGATTTCCTGGAGGATCAACAGGTTTTATTTTCCACATACTAAACAGATCTAAGGAAACAATTTGTATATTCACCAGAACCAAAAAGGGAGTAAAATGGAAATGTTCAATATTCGGATTTACATACACAGCTCAATATTTTGGAAATCTGCAAAAATTTGAGCCATGGGTGACCCTGTCTGTACCACCCGGTTTGACAAACTTCATGTGAAAAATCATAGAAGCCGAAGGGGAAATTCTCTGCTGAAAAGGGAATACAGCCAGATGCAGCCACTGTTCAAGTATTCCGACAGCCATGGGTGCTGCGACTGATTGAATACAAACCGGAAGGGGAAATTAATCTAGGCTGTATATCGTGGATGGGAGAATTCATTTCCCTAGTTCAGCCTGATAGCACCTATAAGATGATGTGGGGATCAGGACTAAAGTGTATTTGTTCTGCATGGGTAAAGCATAGGTTCAAGTGACAGCAAGCACTTGCAAGCTGTGCAACATACTAGGGGATCAATGTAATCGATTAGCAGTAATTCCCTTTTCCAAACAGTAAAGAGAACTCTTCACAGCAGGTCTGCCACATTCATAGGTGAGAATCATGGCAGGTCCTAACAGACTAAATTTTAAATACAGATCTCGTCACAAAAATGTAAAGAAAAAAAAAAAAAAGAAAAAAAAAAATTGATAGTTTTAGCCATCATTGCATCTAAAACTACTCATATATAGAATTGCACATATAAAGTCATAATTTTACAAACCTGATCAACTAGCCGTTTCAGGATTTTTAGTACAAGATATAGCTCTATGGTGTATGACTTGAATGTCCAGGGAAACAGTACAACCATTAAGGTTGCGGTACCAGGGACCAGCACCCTTTGTATGTCCTAACTACAACCTGTTCCCCTGTATAGTACAATATAAACATTTATACAAAAATACTGCTACAGAAGTGCCAAAATAAAAAAAAAATAATGGAGCTGGCTGAGTGAGAGATTGAGGCCGTTTTTATAACATTTTAGCCTCCAGTGTGCATGGAACCTTCATGTGAAATTATTAAGGGATACGCACAAAAATTTCTTGTTCAATACCAGAACAAACGATTTTTGTTTAATCAGTACAGTATATATATATATATATATATATATATATATATATATATATATATATATATATATATATACATATACACACACACACACACACACACACACACACACACACACACACACACACACACACACACACACACCCCGATATTTTTCAGAACTTTAGTAACCTATTGGTTTTCCATACAAGACTAGCATGCAAAAAAAGAGATGGGACGATTTTTTGTCCGACATTCTCATGTGTACATAACATCCCAGAGTCTGCAACTTTATAAAAAAAAGTCGTAAATGGCAGCTCCCAGAGACAGCCAACATTCTCCATTATCATACAGTTTATTTACAAACATACAAACTATATTTTCAGAACAAGAAGCTGTTTACATTGTTGAACCAAATGAGGTTGGCCATAAATGGTAGACGTTTTCTCAAGAAAGAGGAAACCGGCTTGCATTTTGTAGCCCTGAGGCTTGTGTGTTTCTTGTGCGACTTTACTGAGAGCTGCCAATGTGCACTTCTGCCTATCAAACACCTTGTACTCCTATGGAGAATTCACAACAATTTGGAAAACCACTGTAAATAAAAAAAAATATATATTATTTCAGTGGTGAGAAGTGCTTGTTATCAGCCCCATTATGGCTTGAATTGATTCAATTGACCCGAGTATCATCAGTGGTGGGAATGGAACAGTTTTGGGCTTCCATAAATTAAAATTCAGTTGGCTTCCAAATAAAATCTGACATTGCCGCGGCTGCCGCCTCCATACTGGTAAAAAAAAAAGAAAAAAAAAAAAAAAGGGGTATATGCGGCATTCATTCCATTAGTGCAGAGAGTAGTCAGTAAAGGATTGATCCAAGTACAAAACCGCTTTAGAGAGCTTTAACTGCTTGCCAACCAGCCGCCGTCATACGGCAGCAGGTCGGCATGATCCCGCAAGCCGTCGTAGCTGTACGTTGGCTCCTTTAAGCGGGATAGCTGGCACGCCGATGCTCGTAACCGGCAGTCGCGATGGCTGCGGGCACGAGAGGAAGAACAGGGACGTGTGTGTGTAAACACACACCATTGCTGTTCTGAGAGCAGAGGAGAAGAGGATTGCGAGTTCCTACAAGCTGGGAAACACGATCTCTCATCTCCTATAGTGAGTCCCATCCCCCTTCAGTTAGAACACACATTAGGGAACACAGTTATCCCCTTCCCTGCCAGTGACATTTTTACAGTAATGAGTGCATTTTTATAGCACTAATCGCTGTATAAATGCCAATGGTCCCAAAAATGTGTCAAAAGTGTCAGATATGTCCGCCATAATGTCGCAGATTGCCACCATTACTAGAAAAAAAAAAAAAAAAAAAAAATGTATGCATGCATGTACGTACACATTATATATATATATATATATATATATAATTTATTACACACACACACACACACACACACACACACACACACACACACGTGTATATGAACAATGACATTAATCTATCCCCTATTTTGTAGACGCTATAACTTTTGCACAAACCAATCAATATACAGTAAAACCTTGGTTTGAGAGTAACTTGGTTTAAGAGCGTTTTGCAAGACAAGCAAAAAATTTTAAATAACTTTTGACTTGATATACAAACGATGTCTTGATATAAGAGTAGCATCATGTCACAACTGGGTATAAAAAGAGAAGAGAGGCACCTGTAAGTGAAGCAATATGATTACATTTAGCAACATATTGCTACACTTAGAGGCGCCTATCTTCTTTTATACTCTCTAGCTCCTGCTGGATTTTGCTTCTAATTCTCTTGTGGAGGCTGCTATTTGTCACATTACTATAATCTTTTTATATGGACTATAAACTGAAGGACCTATAAATTAATGGTTGTGGAACGAATCATCTGAGTTTCCATTGTTTCTTATGGGGAAATGTGCTTTGATATACAAGTGCTTTGGATTACAAGCATGTTTCTGGAACAAATTATGCTCGCGATCCAAGGTTTTACTGTACGCTTTTTGCAATTTTTATTACCAAAAATATGTAGAAGAATACACTAAACTTAGGAGAAAAAAAACACGCTTTAAAAAAAAAAAAAAAAAAAAATTGGGCCCATTTATTACAGCAAAAAGTACAAAATAGTGTTTTGTTTTTTTCAAAATTGTCGCACTTTTTTGTTTATAGCAAAAAAAACAAACAAAAAAAAAAAAAAACGCAGAGATGATCAACTACCACCAAAAGAAACCTATTTGTGTGGGGAAAAAGGGACGTCAATTTTGTTTGGGTACAGCGTTGCACGACTGCGCAATTGTCAACTAACGGAGGACAGTTAGGTACTCGTTGAATAGTTAAAATAAGCAAAACATACGTGTGTACGTGCGTGCACACACACACACACACACACTATTTTATGCTTTTTATCTCATTAACTGACAGTACAATGTGACCAAATGGGGTTCTTAGATTCCTGAAACCGAAGCAGGCTAAGGTGCCGAGTTGGCTAAGCATAGAACAGGCCACAAAACAATTATCTCCATTATTTACATTACTGTACGATCAGTACAAATGCAGATTGCTTGTGTATGGGTGATAGGATATTGCAGCACGCAACAGTGGCATGCTCAGTTTTAAAAATCAGTGATAATGGATGGGTCTTTATCTTCTATCATACAGTGTGGTAAGCCTATAGTTGGAGTTCAACCTATATGTTGAACAAAGCTTATGCAGCTAAAGTACTAGCTAAAAACCAGCCTATGTACCATTACCCGACACACTTCTTTTGTCTATAACATAATGGAGCACACAAAAATGCACCCACAATCTTTTCAGAAAAGAATATGCATTATGTGAAATGTATAATATTGTATAACCATTTAATGATAGCGATATGCATAATGTAAGTGTTTAACACCTGCAAATATGATATTTTGCTCATTTGCAATGAATGGACATATTATGTCGAGAAGCGTCTATGATTAGCGATATAGTTAATGTTTACTTTCCTGGCCAGCCATGAAGGGGAATGATTGAGTGCCATTTCTTTAGCAGACTTCCCGCAATGCCTGCTCTGGACATAAAAGTCAACAACGCAGAAGGACTCTGCTGGTGGTTTCTAGCATACAATAATTTACACTGCTCGACATTGTCAAATCAAATGCGGCTTGAATAATCCAGGCAAAAAACACATCACAAAACACTTAGCACCACTGAAGCCGTTACCAGAGTGCGACATGCATATGTATGGAGAGTTTTATAGGAACAGGGATTATTCAGGCATTTCCTATAATAACTTTATTCAAGGAAGTCTATGTATCCTACACCGGAAATCTTATACACCTACTAGAATACTAATCTGTTCTAAAATTACAAGTTCCCCTGTTTACCAATGACCAGATGATTTCTGAAAACTACTAATAAAAATCTATGCCATAGTATATAAAGTGAAAATACTATGTCTCCAGATGTAAATATAAAATCAGCAGATATTACAGATGACATGGGAGAAAATAGGCAGAGTGCGCGTTTGTACAGCCTATGGAATACAAGCACAACCTATAATGGTTCAATTGTTGGACAGTAAAATGGTACATTGTTTTTCTCAATACACAAAACTATTTGAAACAAAAGACAGTTATTTGCATTATATGATACTCTTGTCCAGATGTGTATTTGCCATGGTTCACACATACATACATTACAGTGGAACCTCGGATTACGAGCATAATCCGTTCCAGGAGAATGCTCGTAATCCAAAGTACACGCATATCAAAGTCAATGGAAATGAAAATTCGTTCCGCATTGACTTCAATGGCATTCAATACTGCATGCGGCCAGAGGCGGAGGGGGGGGGGGGGAGCGCCGGAGGAGCCTCGGAAATGCCCGAGGACAGTTCGGCGGTTTTGCGGGACAACAAACCGAGTTAGGATATTTTAAAATACAGTGCTCGTATTGCGAAACGCTCGTTAACCTGCGTTACTCGCATTTCGAGGTTCCACTGTGTGTGTGTGTGTGTGTGTGTGTGTGTGTGTGTGTGTGTGTGTGTGTGTGTGTGTGTGTGTGTGTGTGTGTGTGTGTGTGTGTCATTTATTAGGCCTCATGCCCACGGACGTTTTTACAGCCGCGTTTTTGAGCGTTTTTTACAGCTTAAAAACGCCTGTCCATGTTAGTCTAAAGCTTCATGCCCACCAAGACGTTTTTAAGCTGTAAAAAAAAAACAAACACACGAAAACGCAGCGATTGCGTTTTTAAGCTCCGACATTTATTTTTTACCAAAAAAAAAAAAAATGATACAACATGGACAGGCGTTTTTAAGCTGTAAAAAACGCAGCTGTAAAAACGTCCGTGGGCATGAGGCCTTAAAAGTTGATGTTACACAGGGCTCACCCCTAGGAAGCATATAGGAGTGATGACATCACTGACCATAGGGGTAGTTAATGGAGGGGAGAAGTTCTCTCCCATATTATACAATAAATGCTTTTATATAAATGTCAGCGTGTAGGACAACCTCTCTCAACCTCCAAGTCTATCAAAATCTGCAAATGCATCTAAAGCCTGGTACACAAGTTTTTTTTTTTTCGTTCAACCCAGAGCTGAGCTTTTGTGTTCTGATAAGGGAACCAGGGCAAGGGGCAGCTACTGGCTGCCAGGACACCGATCAGCTGGTTTTCCAGCATGCCCGTTTGGCCCGCTTCTTTCAGACAGGCTGATGTACACATGGGCCGAATGTCGGCCAATTTCTGTTGAAAATATTCGGCCCGTGTGTTCCAGGCTCTTTCCCCAAACTGACAATGCGGCTGTCCAAAGGCATCTGCTGCGCCTCGAGTGTAGTGGAGACACTAAGGGGTTGCACCCGATTTTGCACTCTCTAGCATTAGTAAATCAACCCTTAAGCCAGGAAGTGTTACTGGCTTAATGACCAAGTGAAAAAACACACACACACACACACACACACACACACACACATAAAAAAAAAGAAAAGGAAACCAATGCCGCTGCCAGATTTAAGTAAGGATTGGTAAATGTTTTGTTTTTGGGTTTAATACCACTCTAAGCTCACCTACCAACCATGCTACTTTCTATCTGTTCGAACTTTAAGTACTTTACCATAAAAACCCAACTGAAGAGTAATCTAGTAAAATATATAGGTAACAGCCAAAGACAACATCTGGCATGGGGCAAAAAAAATTGCTACAAGTCACCCTCGGAGCACAAGTGGTTACATATTACAGGGGAAGGGGCGCAAACAGAGGGGTTTTTTATTTTGTTTGTGCCATTATTTATAGTTTGTGTTGTAAATATACAGAAGACCTTCTGTCCAAACAAGTAAAAAGAGGTCATGTAACAATGCTTTTTCACACCTGGCTTTTATTTACAATAGTGAGCGATTCATGAAGTCTCAGAACTGGGCTTACAAGGGATGCCATTCACATTACGCATTTACGTCATTCAAAGAGCGCCTCAGTGGTTTTAGCATAGTGACCTTGCGCAACAATGAAAATGACCTGTTTATATAAAATGACACATACCTTTATCGTCTCATCCTCAACTACAATTCGCTCATAAAAACCAACCTATGTCAACAGGTTCCCTTAAGGTCACCAAAAACAAAGTAAAGCAGAAAAACCTTGCCTGATATTTTGATTCCCTGGTTTCTCGTGTGCTCAGGTAATTTATGTATTATTAAATTTCAGCTTGTGTTCAAGTATTCTTGATGGGATCACACATCAAACAAGTCTCATCAGTTCATGTGGAACATAAAACATGCCTCTACAATGACACTACAAAGACGCCACAGAATTGGATAGGTTCTACATGGAAATAGAGTTCACTTCTCTCCTTTCATTTACCTGGTGCCGGTATTAAACTCTGCCATAGACTACAGCAGTTCTTGATGTGGACAGACATGACTTAACCACAAGCCAGACACTGACCGAGTCATTGTGAAAAATACTGCTTACACCTCCCACAAATAGGCATCAGAATAAGCTACCAACACAAAATTAAGGCCTTTTAAGTGGTGACTAATGAATGTCTGCTACAGGCTTATCCCTAAACAGAACCTGCCATTACAATATACACAAAATCTAAATCTTTATACATTAAAATAAAATGCTCAGATGGGGGTGAAAGTGAACAGATGGAGTTGCTGAACTACAAATTCTCCACTTCAGATGGAAAAGTAATGAAAACATCCAGCACTTCAGGGTAGGCATTTATATGTCCAGTAAATACACATGTATTGAGAGGCCAAAAGAATGGTCTAATACAAGTGCAGTGTGCTTTACCAGCAGGAGGCCTAAAAAGAACACCATATATAACACCGAAGGCTGGGGAGCTCTTTAGAACTCTGTGTTAAGTATGCAGATTTGGATAAAACCTTAATCTCTTCCCTTTTCAGCCTCAAGTAGTATACAGTTTTCTCCAAAACCTATGCAGAAAAAAATCTGGGGGCTGTGGTCACTGACCGCCCCCTCCACATCTGTCATGCTGAGTCACTGAACCTACAACAAAAAAAAATAAAAATCAGGGTGGATGTAAAATCAATGATAAAAACTAAAAAAAATAAAATAAAAAAATCTGTTTTTAAATCAAATTTATTTTAATAAAATGCTTTTGGAGTAATAATCTATCTAAAGATAGTTTTCCATTTAGGACACATTAATAATTTAGTTTATTCAGCATGAGCTTGGTTATGTAGCACGAGGCTGCATATTCTGCAATATTTACATTTTTAGTAAACTCATTCAATGAATCCAAGCTCTGCAAGCCGAGATAACATGCACTGCATTGATGCATTCACACAATTTCACAGTAACCATGAGATAAAACAAAGTTCAAGAATATTCCCTTTTCCCCTCATTGTTTTGCAAATCTATGTACACTACAAACTGTATAATTGGATCAGTTCTGATATCGCCGTTTTACTAACCTGACAGCTTATTATTCTAAATAGAAAAATCGTCATTTTGCTTGCAAATATTCAAGATTCTAACTACCAGCGAGAATGAGTCCTTACATTTAAAGAGCACCTGTCATTTCAGGTCCATCACGGCAGCGCCTGTTAGCGGGCATCCACTCACCTTCTGCCGCCACGGCCCTCACCTTGTTGTGTCACTGCCACAACACCAGCTGTACCATTAAAGTGAATGGGACTGTCAGTGAGGTAACAGTGGGTCAGAGGAGGAGCCGCTGCAGGACAGAGATGACAGTTGCTCTTTAAAAAATATGATTTAAATAGAGTCGATTTAAATCAAGCTATTTAAACTAGTGATTTAAATCAAATCCACCCCAAAAAAAAAAAAAAATTACAGATAAAAAAGGTATTGGCTTTAAGCTTGGTACACACGAGGAGACTATCGGGCGAATGACCGTCTGTTTTTTTTTTGCATTCTAGTCTTCATATTGAAAACAAAATAGGTTACTAAAGTACGAGAATTATCGTACAACAGAATAAAAATTCGGAAGTAATGGATTGTATTTTCAGAGGAAAAAGCATACGATTTGATATCGCACGAGAAAAATGTTTTTTGCGTTTGTCCCTTTGGATAATTTTGGACGAAAGCTATGTACCAACAATCAGATCATACGATCGCTTCGAAAGCGGAATTGTGCTCTCAATATACTGTAGGTTTCCTTTCGATATTTAAATAAATAGAATGCTAATATTCTGAATAAAGTCTTCTAATTCTAGGGTGGAGAGCATCTATCAAGCCCCCAAATAAAAGACAGCACGAAGTACACAGTGTGTCACAATAGTGTCCTCTGCCCCCCTTCACATCACCCCCCCCCCCCCACAGTAATGTACTCTTCCCCCCAAAGTAGTGTCCTTTGCCCCCCCCTTCACATCACCTCCCCACTGTAGTGTCCCCCCCCCATGACAGTGTCTTTTGTCCCCTTCATATTACCCAAACACACCAGTGTGTAGGTTATACAGCAGAGCGGAGAGTGGGCAACAGCACAGTACTAGATGGGGCGGGAGTTGAAGCTGCTGGACACAACTTTTCACATCAACAAGCTGGTGATTGGTTGCTAGGACTGCCCGGCATTCTAGCAACCAATCACCTGCTGGGTAAATTGAAAGATCAACTGAGGCCCTCCACCCAGTACTATGTGCTGCCTCCCTCTCTCCACACTGCAGTGAAGACAAGAGTGGCGGAGAAGATTGGACCGGCAAAGCAGGGCCGTGCTCCAGATCTACCCATTGCCTGCCAACAGGTAGATGGCGATCAACGGATTGCCAACCCCCAATGTAGCAGAACTTGTTCAACGTTGAGTTAGCTAAACATTTCCAACCTACCAGCTGCAGTTACACTCCGGTATCTCACTGCTGTGAGTCATAATGCTAACGTATCTTGCACAATGTTATGAGTATTCGTAAACTGCTGACATTTCAATATAATGCTTTGGTACTACAGGAATGCCATATTTGATTACCCGCATCAACTATCTCACATAAAAATGTTCTTTTAAGATGAGCTGCCTACATAAAAAGGCAAACTGATATTGCAACACTGGGATGTTTATATAATAAACATAAAAAAATTCTGTCTATAGAAAAAATTACAACTGATGAACTTAAACCAAACACCTTAGGACCCCTTTCACACTCAGCCGCGGTAAAGCGCCGCTAGTTTTAGTGGCGCTTTACTGTCATTTCAGCAGCACTGGGGTGGCATTTTTCAGGCGCTATTTTTAGCGCTTAATCGCCTTCAGTGTGAAAGGGGTCTAAGTAAACCATAACTGGGAATTGGTGTTTCTTTTAAAACAAGCTTTAGTTATTGTAAAGGTTCCCCAGGGCAAGGTGTACTTTATCCCTCGTTAATATGGCCCACCAAGTGGAAAAACCTGGGTTGACAGCACAAGTGGCAAAAATTATGCAACAGACACAATGATGCTTTTTAGGACTACAAAAGGATCCACTTGCCGGGATGAGCATCCCACTTGTTATATTTGACAAGAGGACCCTAAGCAGTGTGAGAAGTGGATAATTACGTATTTAATAAAATGACAAAATCTGTAGCAACCAGTTAGGTTTGAGGATTGTACTGTTTTGAAAACACCATTGCCTTGTGTACTGTATGACATTATTCACACTTTTTAATGACGCTTCCCGACTGTGTAGCTTGGCTACTTATCATTGGGTTTATAAAAAGGTAGTTTATTCTTGCACATTCATCAACTTTATTTTGAACCGTGTGCATGTAGATTAGAGACTCCTGCAACCTACTGAGCCTTTGTGCATTTTAAAATTGAGGATAAGAAATGATTGACCACTACCAACAGAACAATTAGAAGTTTCTTGTACATTTTAAAACACTTGATATAATAGAACAGTAGCCAGTGACAGCACTCCGATCCCTTAATCTTTAAAAGTGTTACTACTGAATAATAAAATCCAATCCTGGATAATTACAAGGAAAAATGTACTGCCGATTAGTAGGTTTCCTTCCTCTGTTGGAAGTCTCACCTTTATACAAAAGGTCCACTGCATTGTATGGACTCCACAGAGAGTTGTGAAGTTTGTACATAAAATGACACGTAGTCTTCTCTGGAATTTCTCTCCTGTTTGCAGAGAAGGTGATTTAGATTAAAGCAGGTGGATGTGTGCCTGTGTTTATCAGCTCACTTTGCGGATCTTTACATTTGTAAGGAATCTGTCACCTTTGCATAACATAACAATAGTCCAGTTATCACACACTTTACATGCAGACAGTGCAGGTTCCTCAACTTCCCTTCACTCAAGTCATGTCTCAACAAGTTCTCTTAACAGTGCCTGCTGTTTGTCCATATCAAAAATAAAAGTGGAGACGTGATTCACCAAGTCCAGCAACAGCTTCAATCTGGAAAACAATTTACCTGTCCATTTTAAAGCAGGATATAGGATTATTTTTTTGTGGGTTACTGGTGATTGTGTGGCATTATCAGAGATCATGATAATGAGTCTACAGCAGTAGAACTACGAAAGATAATATATGGGTTTGCATTTTTATTATAACTTTATCCAAATAACCAACATTGCCTCCAAGTACGACTAAAGCCAGCCATAGATAGATCGAATCTTGGCTGCTTCACCAGAGACCGGTCGAAATTCTATCCATCCGTGGACAGGCTGGTTATACTGAAGTGGATCCGACGATCCAATTCAGTATAACCAGCCTGTTGGATTTTTTGCATGCAATCACTGCTCTCGGCTATAGCCGTTGGCGGTTATCAATGTCTACTGCTGGCAAGAAAGGCTCTCTGCCTGCATAACACAATATAGCGACTGTGTTGATGGGGGAATTGAGCAATTTTTTCCCCTTCTATCTATGAAAGGAAAGAAAATGTTTTAATCTATGGCTTGCTCAAGTCCCAAGTTATCATCTACAAGAAACCCTCCAACTGATCTTAACATTTAACCTAACCCCTTAAACAATACATTCAACCTTAACATCTCCCTACCTTCGCTTTAACACTTAGACTCTTAAGCAGGCCACACATTATGCAATTTTCTTTCCTTCCACCATGGGTCCAACATTTAGTGTTTAGGAAATCCCTCCCGCAGCACTATTGTATTCTGCAGGTGGGGAGCCTTCCTTGCCGGAAAAACATTGATAAGTGTTGCCGGATTATATCCCTAATGAACCAGCCAAGTTTTGATCCATGTATGGCTTTACACTTTACCTTAAAGCCTCGTACACACGGGCGAGAATCCCGTTGAAAAACAAAACAAAACAAAACAAAAACGTTGGTTTTCGACAGGATTCCTGACAAGCTTTTCTTGCCAAGCCCTGTGTGTGTGTGTGTACACACACACACACACACACACACAAGAACCGTCTTTCTTTTGAATGGCAATAACGCGGTGACGACTACGACGAGCATGCGCTCGTCACAGTCGCCGCCATCTTGCTTCACCCTACACTACCCTTGTAAGCTACCACGCATGCGCGGGCTTACCTGGGGACAGGTAAGCATGTAGCCTAGTACACACGCATGGTTTTCTCGTCGGGAAACAGGCCGATGAGAACCCTGACGAGAAAATAGAGAGCTGGTTCTCTATTTTTCTCATCGAGATTCCTGGCAGTTTTCCCGATGAGAAACCATACACACAAACGGTTTTCTCAGCAAAAAGCTCTGCCAGCAGTTTTCTTGCCGAGAAAACCAGTCTTGTATACGAGGCTTAACACCTATCTTAACTTCTAAAGTGGTGTCTCAACACCCTAATCCTTACAAATACTGCCCATCTCCAGGTGCCCGTTTTTTTTTTTTTAATGAAATGCAATCAGTGATCACTCTTCTCATTAAATACACAATATACAATCTGATTGCAAAGGTTAATGGTCATCTTTATACAAGTACATAGGAGGGAGTGGACATAAACGCTTTCCATTAATTCTACAGACATGTACTTCACTGTCCTCATGGAGGTTTGTAGAGATTCTATAGCCATCCTTATACACCTAAAATTACTAGTTGCGCTTTCAGTGCCATGAATTGGTAACGGCACACCAAACATTGAAGCAAACCCATTTTGCCATGTGAAAAAAGGAGTGGCAAATGCTGCAAGACGCACAGTAAAGAGCGCACAACCCATAAAACGCCAAAATGTCCCATTAACCACATGTAGTGCAGCCCATTGAAATCAACGGGCTGTCCTGCACAGGAAAAAACGAGCCACAAAAACGTTCACTCCCACTATGCTAGATATGAATAGGTCCTGAAAGTGAAATTGGTGCGCTTTCACAAGAACAATGAGACTCCATTCACATCTATGTTTCCTTGCATTTCAGAAATGCAGTAAAACGCACCAGGCTCCGCTCTAAAAAAAAGTTCTGAAACTTCTTTGGGGCGATTGCTGTGTGTAGGGCAGCCCATTCAAGTGGATGGGCTGCCCTATGTGTGATGAGTGAAAATGCTCCAAAAAATGCCTCCTCCCGCTAAACCCCCCCCAAGAAAAAAAAAACCGCATGTGGAAATGCCAGTTAAGCTATGCAGAAATATGAATCGGGCATGATAGCTGAATGTTTCTGTACACTCCCTCCTATGTACTTGTATAAAGATGGCCATACACTATGCAGATTGTATATTGTGTATTTAGTGAGAAGGGTGATCACTGATTGATTGCATTTAATTAAAAAAAAAAAACGTGCAGCTGGGAATGGGAGGGTGGATGATGCAGGATTTGTGCCGAGGTCAGCTAGTCAACTCCTTCCTGTGTCATGACCTAAAGTATGATCAGGACGTTAGACATTACAAATGGATATGTTTGGAAATATGGGATGACAAGTAAAGTAAGTGTCTGTATATCAACGCTTTCCATTAAATCTACAGTTGTATGCAAGAGTTTAGGAACCCCTGACAATTTCCATGATTGTCATTTATAAATATTTGGGTGTTTGGATCAGCAATTTCATTTTGATCCATCAAATAACTGAAGGACACAGTAATATTTCAGTAGTGAAATGAGGTTTATTGGATTAACAGAAAATGCGCAATATGCATCAAAACTAAATTAGACAGGTTCTTAAATTTGGGCACCCTTGTCATTTTGAATACCTGTAACTACTTAGCACCGATTAATTGGAACACACAATTGGTTTGGTGAGCTCATTAAGCCTTGAACTTCATAGACCGGTGCATCCAATCATGAGAAAGGGGTGGTATTTAAGGTGGCCAATTGCAAGTTATTGTTCTCTTTGACTCTTCTCTGAAGAGTGGCAACACGGGGGTCTCAAATGACCTGAAAACAAAGATTGTTCTACATTATGGTTTAGGGGAAGGCTACAAAAAGTTATCGCAGAGATATAAGCTGTCAGTGTCCACTGAGCAACATAGTGAGGAAATGGAAGACCACAGGCACAGTTCTTGTTAAGGCCAGAAGTGGCAGGCCACATAAAATATTGGAGAGGCGAAGGATGGTGAGAACGGTCAAAAACAGCCCACGGACCACCTCCAAAGACCTACAACATCAACTTGCTGCAGATGGTGTCACTGTGTATCCTTCAACAATTCAGCGCACTTTGCAAAGGGAGAAGCTGTATGGGAGAGTGATGCGAAAGAAGCCTTTTCTGCACACACGCCACAAACGGAGTCGCTTGAGGTATGCAAACGTACATTTAGACAAGCCAGCTTCATTTTGGAATAAGGTGCTGTGGACTGATGAAAGAGTTTAGTTTTTTGGTCATAACAAGGGGCGATATGCATGGTGGCAAAAGAACACAGCATTCCAAGAAAAACACTTGCTACCCACAGTAAAATTTGGTGGAGGTTCCATCATGCTGTGGGGCTGTGTGGCCAGTGCCAGTACTGGGAATCTGGTTAAAGTTGAGGGTCGCATGGATTCCACTCAATATCAGCAGATTCTTGAGAATAATGTTGAGGAATCAGTCACAAAGTTTAAGTTACGCCGGGGCTGGATATTTCAACAAGACAACGACCCAAAACACTGCCCAAAATCTACTCAGGCATTTATGCAGAGGAACAAGTACAATGTTCTGGAATGGCCATCCCAGTCCCCAGACCTGAATATCATTGAACATCTGTGGGGTGATTTGAAGCGGGCTGTCTATGCTCGGCAACCATCAAACCTAACTGAACTGGAGATGTTTTGTAATGAGGAATGGTCCAAAAATACATTCATCCAGAATCCAGACACTCATTACAGGCTATAGGAAGCGTCTAGAGGCTATTATTTCTGCTAAAGGAGGCTCTACTAAAATATTGATGCGATTTTTCTGTTGGGGTGCCCAAGTTTATGCACCTGTCTAATTTCGTTTTGATGCATATTGCGCATTTTCTGTTAATCCAATAAACCTCATTTCACTACTGAAATATTACTGTGTCCTTCAGTTATTTGAGAGATCAAAATGAAATTGCTGACCCAAACACCCAAATATTTATAAAATGACAATCATGGAAATTGTCAGGGGTTCCTAAACTTTTGCATACAACTGTATATATATTTTTTTCAAAAAAGTACATGATGCTATCTGGTACATAGGGAAACTGGAATTTTGAAGAAGAAAAAAAAAAAAGTGAACTTATCCTTTAATGTGCTTCTTCATGAGCCACTCCTTTGTTGCATTTGCCGTGTGTTTTGAGTCATTGTCATGCTGGAATACCCATCCATGACCCATCTTCAATGCCCTGGCTGGGGAAAAGAGGTTCTCACCCAAGATTTGATGGTACATGGCCCCGTCCATCGTCCCATTTGACGCAGTGAAGTTGTTTTGTCCCCTTAGCAGGAAAACATCCCAAAAGCATAAATGTTTCCACCGCCACGTTTGACAGTGGGGATGGTGTTCTTGGGGTCATAGGCAGCATTTTTCCTCCTCCAAACACGGCGAGTTGAGTTGATGTCAAAGACCTCGATATGAGTCTCATCTGACCACAACACTTTCACCCAGTTCTCCTCT
This sequence comes from Rana muscosa, assembly GCA_029206835.1. Taxonomy (NCBI): domain Eukaryota; kingdom Metazoa; phylum Chordata; class Amphibia; order Anura; family Ranidae; genus Rana; species Rana muscosa. The sequence continues at coordinate 740,823,374 of CM055118.1, forward strand.
GAATCATTCAGATGTTGATTAACAAACTTCAGACGTGCTTTCTTGAGCAGGGGGACCTTGTGGGCGCTGTAGGATTTAAGTCCTTTACGGCGTAATGTGTTACCAATTGTTATCTTGGCGACTATGGTCCCAGCTTCCTTGAGATCATTGACAAGATTCTCTCGTGTAGTTCTGGTCCGATTCCTCACCGTTCTCATGATCACTGAATCTCCATGAGGTGAGATCTTGCATGGAGTTTCAGACCAAAAACATTGCCAAACGAATGTTTTTTGTTGAGTGATCATGCTGGAAAGCCAGCATTCGATCAGCGCATTCAGCACTAATCAATGTATTCTGACAGGGTTGAGTCTCCGCTGTCAGAATTGACTAGCACGGGCAGGGGAGATCCCTGCATCCACATGGCTTTTGTGCATGCAGGGATGTCTTTTTATTCCAGCCTGCTGGGGTTTTCCAAAGATTTATTGGTAATCAAGAAAAGACTTGCAATGAAAGTTAAATCTTTGTTAAAACACCCATCTATCCAGTATATATAGACAGCTTCAAATGAAGAAAGTTGCATTTTAACTACATCTTCATGCACTTTTTATGAACAAAACTATTTAAAAAAAGTATTTGATAAATATGAAAACAAATGTTGCTTATAAGCATTCTACATTTCCAATTGCAGCCATAGGTGCCCGTTTATGAAGCAGTGAACATACGTATATATATATATATTTGGAGGAGTGAAGCGATCTACTCCGTTTCATAAACTGGCACTCAGAGGAGAGAGATCTCCTCTGTGAATGCCGGCGAATGAAGCAGTGAATATATTTCCCTGCTTCATAAATGGACACCAGAGTGGTCCCTCAAGTTACTCTGCAGCTCTTTAGCCTATCCACAGCATAGCAAATGTCGCCTTGAATAGTCTATATGGTGATAAGACAGGAGATAAAATTCTGCCCAACACAGCTGAACTGGTCAGAGAAGACTCAGCCCTTTCCTAGCAGATGTAAAAGATATAGATTTTGGCTTTTGCTCATAATTGGCTCATTAGTAGATTATCTCTACAAGCAGGCTCAAAAACCAGTGAAGCACATCAGAGGACGAATTTCAGGTGGTCCGTCTTGCACCAGACCATTTATTACATTTTCAACCTTTCTAATTTGAAGTGTGGCTGCCTTCTTTTTACTAGTACCCCATCCTGTGGTGGAGTACAAACCACGGGGAGCCAGCAGGCAGGAGTGTATGAGTAAAGGTATCTGCAGGAGAGCACCTTTTAACCCCAATTGTGCCTTTGCCTCTGTGATTCATGGATGGGGCTGTCAGAGTCCTGCAATGTCTCATGGAACTTTCAGCTTCTCCATAGCTGGAGTGCCAAGGTTGCCTACCCCTGTATAAAATATTTAAGTGGACCATAAATCAGTAGAGTGTTTCTTTAATATGAACAGAAGTCCAATCATAATCATTTATGAAAGTCAGTTTTTTGCAATGATGTCTTCAGAAATGTTTTGCGAGGATAGGAATACACCACAGCACACTAGCAGTTTTATAGCATAAATTATTTTCATTGTTGTGTTCACATTTTGCCAGTTTACATTAGCTTTATAAAAAGCATGTTTCTCTTGTATGATCTAATCCCCAACAGGGGAGAAAGAGGGGGGGTAAGGCTAGGCTCTATTTTCATCTAGCAATCCAGCCAGCAAGTCTGTTTTTCACAACACAAGCTCTCCAGCAGAGTATATCAGTTTACATGGATGGGACAAACCACTTGATTAAAGCGGAGCTCCGCCTGAAAAAAAAAATATTAAGCCAGCAGCTACAGCTACAGCAGCTGCTGACTTTTAATATTTGGACACTTACCTGTCCTGGAGTCCAGCGACGTCCGCAGCAGAGGACGAGCGATCGCTCGTCACTCTGCTGCCCCCTCCGCCATCCTCGCTGAGGGAACCAGGAAGCGAAGCCTTCACTGCCCAGTTCCCTACGGCGCATGCGCCGTTCTGATTGGTGCTCCTGTGTTCTGGGAGCCGAGTGTCTCCCAGAACACTACGGGAAGTCTGCGGGAAGTGACGTCACTCCCACAGATTCCCGGAGAGAGGACTCCCGAATGTGGGTGAAAATACCTGTCTTAGACCGGTATCTTCACCCCCCTCCCCCCTGAAAAGTGTCAATTGTGACACCAGAGGGGGGGGGGGGGGGAGGGTTCCGATGAGCGGAAGTTCCACTTTAGAGTGGAGCTCCGCTTTAAAATTATCAGCTTTTAAATTTATTTATTGATGCAAAACATTTTTTTTTTTTTTTTTAAATAAAAAAGGGAAAAAATGTTTGCAGTAACTGCTTATAAAGTGTGAGCTGGAGTTTGGCTTCAATTTGTTAGTGGTTCTAACTCTGCCAATACATTTAAAGTGGAAGTCCAGTCAAAAAATATTTTTTCCCCCCCCTATTACTAGTATGTTAAATATTGTTATCTTTGATATTATTCATTTTCCGGCTAGCTGATTGTCTACCTTAAATTAGACTAAGCGATACAATTGGCTGCTTCCCGTTTTTCACTGACAACGCCATCTCCCTTTATCTGAATTTACTAAGCCGTCTCATGTCCTGAAAAGGTTGTCAGTCATTCTTAGACAGGCATGCCTAGACCTGCCCAGCACCACCCCCATCCCACCTCTCCTTCCCAGATCTCCTCCTGTCTTCATTGCCTCGTTGAGGGAGAGGGGAATTTATAGTATGTTTGTTAGAAACTAAGGCTGGATACACACTATACAAATTTTTTATTTATTTTTTGATTTTTTTTCCCCCTTTTAGATTTACCAAAACCATATAACATGGTCAAACCTTAAGCCCTGGTTCACATTGGAGCAATTTGACATGTCAAATCGCATACCAAATCCGGGCGATTGGCGCCGTCCAAATGGGTGCGATGCCGCTTTTGCGGCACCACACTGATTTCCACAAAGTAGTTTCTGTACCACTTTTGGCGACATCGGGGGTGCGATTTCCATTGAAATCTGTTCAGGAACCCGCACAGAGCTCTCTGAAATCGCCCCCGAAGTAGGGGCTGACATGCAGGATTGAAATCGTGCGAGTGCAGCTGACCTTGCACGATTTAATTCCATCTGTCAGTGTGAACCTGTGCTAACAGTTTCAGTTTGTATGCAATCAGGCAGGCCCTTGTACACTACATGGTTTTGGGAACTCTAAAGGAAAGCAAACAACAAAAGTTGTATAGTGTGTATCCAGCTTAAAGGGGTTGTAAAGGTTCGTTTTTTATTTTCCAAATAGGTTCCTTTAAGCTAGTGCATTGTTGGTTCACTTACCTTTTCCTTCTAAATGTTTTTTTTCTTTGTTTGTGTAGCGGGGTCTCTAAATTTATGTGGGACACCCAGGTGTGGAAGTATAGGGATAGTGGACCACTTGTGTTCGTGGAGGATTGGATGGTGTAATAATCTCCTTGGCCTCTGGGTGGCGGGGTACCCGGAGGCTCAAGGTAGATTTGCCATTACAGTGCTACCCTTTTTGTCCCTTTCCGGAGATGGTACGGCGAGGGCGGGGAACCTGCCGTGGTGTTGATGGGAGATGAAAGGGGGAGACGCCCTAACCACGAGGTCTGTCTTCTGGAGGAAGTTCTGCACGCGCCCAGGCACCTTAGGCCTGGGTGCGGGCGGGTTCTGGATTCCGGCTCAGGTGCCCTAGGCCTGACCGGAATGGAGTTGGAGTCCATCCCAGGCACCTTCAGCCTGGGGTGAGGTACTCAACTAGGAGGCCTGGGGTCCAGTGACTTCGACTGGATCCCGCAAGGGTGGAGACGTCCGAGGGTCCCTGAGGTGGATGGGGCCCATGTCTGGAGGTGAGGAGAACGGGGAGGTTACCCGTCCGGAGAGTCTGGAGCAGCATCAACCCAGTGACGGATGGGCCTCTGGTAACTCCCTTGGGAGGGACATCTTCCCCTGATAGGAGTACCTTCGCTGCGGCCCCTATCTACGTTCTCTTGAGTCGCTGTTAGAGACTCTTAGATTCTAAGTCCTTTCTAGCTGAATGCTATAGTAACCGCTGGCGAAATCGCAGTGGTTTAGTTGATAACCAGGATAGTTCCTCGACCTGCTCACCCCCGTATCAAAATATCATCAAGTCGCAACCAGTTGGCTACTGAAGCACTGTTTATTGTGAGATGTACAATAAAACAAGAGTTGGACTGTGATCGGTGTGTGGAACTCTGGTTAATGGGAGCAGAGGGAAGTGTTGACACAGCAGGACTGTATTCTAGAACAAAGCACATAGGCCCGAGGAAATATCTGGTGCTGGCCTTCACCTCACCCACAGCTATGGGGAGGACATGGGCCGTAGCGCATCTCACCCTGTCGTGTGACATACCCCTAGACAAAGGAGACGGGGTGAGGCCGCTACATTTGAATTTCTCACTTCCCGTTTCTCCTCACTAAACTTCACACCATCATCCGAGTGGTGTGGAGTCAGCCAGAACAGCTTACTGAGGAGGAACAGGAAGTGAGAAATTCAGACAAAGAAAACAAAGAAAAAAAACAGTTAGAAGGGAAATATAAGGAAAAGGTAAGTGAACCAACAATGCACTAGCTTAAAGGAACCCATTTAGAAAATAAAAAACAAACCTTTACAACCCCTTTAAGATAGATTACAATGTAACATGCTGCAGATTTTCTACAGTGTAGAACCACGTGGTTGTTTCTGCATGGCACTGTGATGGCACAGTGTGCATGGTGTGGGACACGCCCAGCTAAGGGAGCTACATGTGAGTAATGAGTTTAAGGCTCCGTTTCCACTAGTGCAACTTGTCATGCGACTTTGGACACAGTCAGAGCCCATTGATTTCTCCTGTGCTAGTCTTCATTCAAAGCCCAGCACAGCTATACTGTATAGGTGCACTGCACCTCCCCACCTGTGTGTGGATGGGGCTTTTTATTTCCCAATTTTCTCATGAATTAGGGTGTACAATGAGAGAATACTGGGCAGGAACCCATTATCAGCTCCTCCCATCCTGTATACATCCACTGGCTACACAGGAACAGGGTCCCTCCCTGGAAGTGATGTCACTAGCTTTCAGTAACCACACCCACTGGCTGCTTTCAGGCTCAGGAGGAAGTAGAATTGACATCATGTGACGGCACTGCATAGTAAAAAAAAAAAAAAAAAGGTAGAAAAACTGGGATTTTCTCATTTTGAGACATAAGGCTTAACTTAGCTCACATGGATTGCAGGGGAGAATTTAAGTGTTAGGGTGGACTTCTACTGTACCACTCTCCTCCCCCTCCCAGACTAAATACTGCTGTCTGCAGTGCCTCCCCTGCGCATTCCTCCCCTCACCATTACAGGAAGCAGTAATGAAGGGGGGAAAAAAGGGTAATGTGGGACTTTAAATGAGGATAACGGGGCCGTTCGGTCCCCTCCTCCATCCTGGTTCAATATTTGAAAAAAAGGGGGGGGAGCAAGAGGCGGGACTTTGCATGAAGCACACAGAAGCAGATAAATACGTTGGATAAAAGGTAGCTTTTAATTGGTTCAAAATGTCAGGTTACTGGCCAGATCACCAGGTGGAAAAAAAGCCAAAGAAAGGAAAACCAATTCAGCTACCATCTGCATTGGTAAGCTGCAATTCATTACATTTTTGGTTTTGAGTTTAATACAGTTTTAACTTTCATTTCTGGATGGCACAGTGAACGGTTTTCACAGACCGTGAATTTTGGAACTATTTATGGGGCCATGCACCGAAGATTCTTTCCATGCAAAAGAGTGAAGATCGGAGTCACTTGCAGGGGGGGACTACTTTCATTTCCTTTCGGGGACCCTGTGTCATTATGCCCTCTATTGGGGGGGATGAAAGTTTACGAAGAGGCTGTTGTTGTGTTCATTAAAAGGCCCTGGCTGGGTATAAAGCTGAAAGCGATTGTGATCTCCCGTAATAGGAGATCATAGGGAGTCGGTAAGCAGCAGTGAAATCAGTGGTGGAAGTTATCCCTTTACACATCACGTTTCTTGGGTGTATTGTCATTTATTGCCACGTTGAGGTCACTTCACGGGATCGACTTTAATAGTCATTACTCATCTATAATTTGTACTCCTTTTTGATCATTAGCGCAACTTTTTTTAAAGCCCATGCAGTGATGTCCCTCACAGAATCATGCCCGTTTTAATGCAGTTCTGCCTAAGGACCCAAAACACATGGGCATCCAATAGTGTGCCAGCCTTGTCCCTTAAAGGACAGATTGCTACAGATTTTTTTTATATTATGTACTGTAGATAATGATATATTTAAAGTCTTTGCAAGATTACGCTGAGGAACATTCTGAAATTGTTCGACAATTTTTCGAAGCCGCTTTTCACAGATCAGTGAACCTGTGCCTATCTTTACTTCTGAGGCACTCTGACTCTCTAAAATGCCCTTTTGATACCCAATCATGTTACTGACCTGTTGCCAAATGTTCTTCTAGCTCTTCCTTGTTAGTACCACTTTGACATTATGTTGCCCTATCCCAACTTTGAGGTGTGTTGCTGCCACCAGTTTCAAAATTACCCTTTTCTTAAAATGGTATCAGTTCTCAGTTTAAACATTTGATACGTTTTCTATTTCCGATTGTGAATAAAATACTGATTTATAAAAGGTTTGCAAATTACATTCTGTTTTTATACAGTGTTCAATTGGGGTTGTACATTTGTGTGTGTTTTTCCTTAACACAAATCATGTCACCTGCAATGTTCCTCTGAACATTTCCCTTGTTGCACATTATAGCCCTCTTTTTCTGGCAGTGTCCAATTATACTCTATGCTGACCCAGCTCCTCTGCCTCTCCCTACGCAACTTTTTTTGTAGCTACTGGGGGGGGGGGGAAATACTATATAGTCATGTGAGTGAACACTTTAGGGTTTATTTAGTAAAAAATAAAAAAAAATGCAAAATCCGGTGCAGCTGTGTATGGTAGCCGTTAACACGTACTGGCGATCTATCGTTCAAATATTTGTAAAGCTTAATAATGAAAACTTATAAAAAAATAAATAATAATAATAAAAAAAAAAAAAAAAAAAAAAAAAAGGGCAAAAAAGACTTTCCCGTTTTGTTCAGAGCTTCAGTATTAAAGCAGTTTTATACCCTTTTTTTTACTTTTTCCTACAGGTAAGCCTATGAGGCTTACCTGTAGGTAAAAAGATCATCATCTCCTAAACCTGTACGGTTTAGGAGATATTCCCTTTACATGCAGCCGCTGACGTCAGCGGCGCATGTGCTCTGAATGCCCAGCTGAAGGTCCGGCAGATGCTGCCGGAAAGAAGTGGGAGCAACGACATTGCGGCTCCGGCCACTCACAGGAGCCGCGATACCCCGAAGACGCGCAGAGGGAAAATGTCAGCTCCCTCGCCGTGGACCGCGATCGCCTGCCGACGCCTTGTTCTAAGGTAAGTATTTCATAATGAGCTAGTTTACTAGCTCATGCCTTTTGCCTTACAGGTTTAAAAAAAAATCTTCAGGTTTACAACCGCTTTAATACACCATATATTGACTGCTTACTTCCTAAAATATCCAAGCGCAAGTCTTTTTGCCAAATAATCATTGTACTCCATGTCTAAAAGCCAATATGAATGATCAGTGCACATACTCTGGTTAGAACCTCATGTCCCCTTTTTCCCACAATGCCCACTAGGGTTTTGTCCAGCATTTTGTGTGCAAATCTCTACAATTCCTAGGTTTCAGGCCATATACCAACTACAGATTACTTAGCAATTGCCATTGTGACACAGTGCCCTCTACTGTCCTGTCTGGAAGACTGCAGGCTTAAAAAAAAAAAAAAAACGACTTTGAGGTAGGGAAGACTGTTTACATAATTCATCCAAGCTGTGAATACACATTTAGGCAAAATTGAAACACATACATCATGTTATAAAAAGGCATACACCACTTGATGAAACCAATATAATGCATGGTAAACTCAGTACATAACTTGTTACAGTTGATTAAATATTAGGTCATGAAATGCATACGTTGCATAGTGAAATCCATAAATCAAAATACCAACATTTGTAAATGTTAAGATTATGGTAGAGGCCAAAAGGTGGAACTTCGAGAGATGGAAACAGACCTATTAATCTTTGTATTAAATGAGAGGCTGGCTCTGGTTTGCTCAAGAGTCTATAGAGCTATTGTTTTTACGTCCTTCACTGAAAGCTGGTTTACTGTGTAATATCACACCAGCATGACCAAAGTCAATAAGGCGTTTGTTAGGGGGTTTGAGAGTCCCTTATGTATGGTAGCCACAAATAAATAATAAAAAAAAAAAAGTCTCCCAAATAGAATTAGCCTCATTATTTCACAACAAAACCAGCTGTATTTGGAAATCTTATTCCTCGACAACCAACATCACTGCCGATTTTGCATGACCTAAAAACAGATTATACATATTGCCAACTTGTAAATATACAAAATACTAAAAAATGTATATGGGCACAGCTGGCAGATCTATTAGGCCTCAAGGTTTGCCTAGTACATAGCTTCAGTAGACAATATTGTTAAGTGCATGCAAACCTAAACACTTTCAAATTTTTATCTTTTGTAAATGAACTATTGGACTGTAGACCGAGAAGCTTAATTTTTTTTTCACTCAAAACTAGCATTTAGTACCACATTGTTTGGTGAAATAAATTTCAGAAGGAGGATAGGGAAAAGAAAGCAGAGCTTACATTTCAATATTTTTTGTGTATTTTGGTTGGGTGATATGGGAGACCCACTACAACTAACTAACAGCTGTGGCTGGCCTTGTAACTAACCAACCACCCTACTCTTCAAGTTTTTTGTATTGCTGTGCCAATATACAGTATAAAACAGAGTCAACGAATATTATGGAATAGTGGACACCATACAGGTCAGCACATGAAAACTCCAATTCACTCTGGTAGTATACGCACATGGTGTGCATGCTGTCTTTTCTCCATGTTAACCCCACAGCAATGCAATTCAGCAATTGTGGAATGTTTAACTGACAAAAACAGCCTGTACACTGGGGTCAGGGAAATCCAAGCAAGACTGAGCTGCATATAGACAAACCAAAGAAACCTACATGCAACTTATGCCAGCTATTCTATGGTAACAGGACACTTGCAAAACATACTAATGCAGCCATTACAGAAAAAAACAAGTCGAGTGTCTGGTATTTCTTCTATTCAAACCATGCACCTCATGTTTACTAGTAACTTACAGGTGAATCACTTGTGCAAGGCTGTTAAAATGATACACAAAACTCAGCTTTCCATGTAAAGTCAAGCTTGGTCCTGCTCATTCACTCTCTCCGTTTGACCCTTTAAAGCAGTGGCGGTGCGTCCATAAAGGGCGCAGAAGCGCCGCCCCCTCTCTCCTGCCCTGGTCTATCACCATAGATAGATTCATGCATTGCATGAATCTATCTATGGTCACTGCTGCCACCCTCTATTCAGGTGTCCGGCGCCGGGCATCTGAATTACAGCGGCAGGGGTATTTTTGGAAGCGCCCGATTAGAGCCATGGGCTCCAATAGGCATCCTGATTAGAGCCATAGGCTCTAATAGGCTTCCAAAATGGTAAACAGTGGGCGGAATGCTGTGCGTTCGCCGTTTACTGTGTTGTGTTAGGGAAGCAAATAAAAATCGCTTCCCTAACACTGACCCGCCTCTCAGCCAATCAGGTGCTCGAGTCTGGTTACCTGTAGCGGCAATTGATGGGGCACAGTGGCTGCGCTTGATTTTTTTTTTTTCAGTTTGTTTGCGTCCCCCCAAAAAAAGAGCACCCGCCGCCACCGCTTTAAAGTTATGGATGGCCTCACTAACCAAAATGGGTTTAGGTGGGGCAAGGCCACACTTGGCTTTTTAGGAAAAGATGGCATTTGCATATTTTAGCTGTCTATCTGAATCTGCTGAATTTTTCAACCAGTTTTAAACCCAAAAGCAAACATATTGCAGCTTACCAATTCTTGGATGTAATGGCTGCATTCGTTGCTTTTTTTTAGGCTTTCATTCTTCAATTGTTATCTGGTCATACAGCCAGCAAGTCTGAGGTCAGTTACAGGAATGAGACAGACCATTTAACACTGTTTTCTGTAACCAATTATAAAGTATTAGCTGGAGTTCAGCTTTAATTTGTTACAGCATTTAAATCTGCTAGTACATCCAACACTCCCCTCCTCCCAGACTGACCATGTCGCTGTCCAAATCTGTCCCCTGTGCTCATTTATCCAGAGTGGTGTCTATAGTACAGAAGGTGTGTTACTGGCCAGATCACCAGGGGAAAACGGAGGGGAAAAAGCCAAAGAAAACAAATCCAGCGCCCAGATTTAAATGATTGGTAAGCTGCAATATATATTACATTTTTGGTTTTGGGTTCATACTGAGTGTAGCCCATTTTGAATTGCCCAGTGTCGCAACAGGTTTAGAATATGCACACTTGTCAACAGGTTATACTGGTTATTGGGAAACCGGACCTACCCAAAGCCTAGTACCACCTCATAACACAAGGTTATGGAGCTCTATGGCCAGCTTTAGTACCACTTGTCTTCAATTTTGTAATCAGTTGCTCTTTTTATATGGGTGAAAGTAGTCATGTGTGCTCCACACTAGACATGGAGCAGAGAAACCAAAAGTAGGGAGAGTAGTCTGAGGAGATCAGAAAGAAAATTTTAAGCTGGCCAAAGATTGAGTTTTGTCGTTCAGCTGGGGAAAAACCCTAACTGATTCCGCCATCCACGCTGTATACGATTTTCCCACCGCGGCCAGACCTGACTGCATCCAAGCAGGCTTCTAATACAAAAGTTGATCCAACGTTCGACTTTTGTTGAACAGAGACAAGCAAGCAGGGCCAACCACTAAGTGATTTTTGGCCGGTTCTCTAGAAAATTTGCAGTGTATGGCCAAGCTTTACACCAGCATGTTAAAGTAAAGGCTACAAGGCTATCTCCAATCAGCTGCATGTTCCTGTGACTAAAATTGCAAGGTCCATTGGAGTATAACCAACCTCCCTAGACATGGCTGCAAAATAAAAAAACAAAACAACCACAGGTTGAATATAAGGATATTGCAACTGGTAGCAAAAAAATAAAAAAAATAAAAATAAAAACTTATACCAATAACCAAGAAGATATATACTAAACAATAAGATCAAATTACACCAGTATCTGATCACACCATCAAAATCGATTTTTGAGAGTCAGTGGGCCAGAAGGAAGATGACCCAGGAGGAATTCACTGTTTAAAGCAAAAAAAGCCATATTGGCTTTTGCTAAAATGCATATGGACAAGATACACTGCTTCTGGAAGAAGGTCCTTTGAGCAAAGGAGACAAAAACTGGAGGATTTTGTATAGTTACATCCGCTCTATATACACAAAAAAAAAAAAAAAAAAAATTAAGCTTTTAAAAGAAAAAAACACAACGATGCCTTCTGTGAAACATGGAGGCTCAGTTATATTTTTGGACTGCAGGGAACAATGAAATCTCATGTACTGGCAAGTGTCAAAGCTCTGTCTCATTAGCAAGTCATGAGCCCTCCAACAGGACACCAAACAGCTTAAAAGCACCCAAGAATGGTCAAGAAAAAAAAAAAAAACCTTGGAAATATTCTGAAGTTGACTTCTATTGGCCCCAATCTGAATCCCATTGAACATCTATGGACAGTGCCAAGCTTTGCAAACTAGAAATGGCACTTTTTCACGTAGTTATGATCTCTAAAGGCTGTGCAACAATATAATTAGGTTAAAGAGAAGTATGGGGGAAAAAATTAAATTATACTCACCTAGGTGAATGAAGCATCAGTCCTTGCTGCTTCTAAGACTGAGAACTGAGCAAAGAAGACAGATGATCGCTCGGTCTTCAGCCTGCAGAGAGCTGGTGACTGTCAGTCATCGGCTCTCTGTTCTGCCCCTCCAGCGCTCACTGGAGCACCAGACTGTGCAGGGGGCTGGGTCGGCTGGCTGAAAGACTGGGCCAGCTGGCTGAAAGACTGGGCCAGCTGGCTGAAAGACTGGGCCAGCTGTAGTCCAGGCATCCGAGTTGATCCAGACTGTAAAGTCGGAATTAATCCAGAGCTTGGACTGGCTCTGTGGCAGCCGACAGCAGGCTTAAGCCCACTCTTGTTTGAAAATGGGTCACAGGGGTGCAGAACAAATTGCACTCCTGTGATCCATAAGTGGAATAGGGCTAAAATAGCTTTGGCCATTTTCCTTTAAGGGTCTCATCAATTTTAATACCATGGCCAAATTAATTTATCCCCTTCTGTCTGCAAAAGAGGTAAAGATAAAAGAGCTATATTCATAGCATCTCAAAATTACCCGACTAGACAGAATTAAAGGGGGGGGGGGGGGGGGAAGAAGTTTTGCCTGTTTTCTTTTTTTACACTTGATATTTTCCGTTAAAAATGAGAGAAATGCACATAAAACATAAAAAATATTTCTGTTCCAGACCTCTCCAGATAGCATATATACTTTAGAATTTTTCTCCATGTCATTCAGTCACATATACACACACACGCTCCTACTAAGTGGAGGAAGAATGGCCTAGCCAATAGTTCAGCATCTGGTTAATTACAATCATTTGCTTTCATTCAGAACAGAAAACATCTGCTTAATGATAAAGCCCCACTGTAATTATTTGTAGGGAAAATGTGATACAGTCAGCATAAAAGACACCGGAAGGAAATATGTTAGACAAAAAAAAGTTTACAAAGTATTCAGTACTTCCATTATCGAATGCATGTGTCAATACTCCATCTTCCCCACAACCCTTGATTTTGCACTCCTTAGAATACAGGATTTTATAGTCTATGATCAAAGCATAAAGCACGTAAAAGACTTTAAAAACAAGGCCAGCATGACATGCACACTTTTAACTTGACATTTAAGCTCACACAACTCCCCTCCCCCATGAGAAGCTCTTGGAAGTATAGTGAATAAGTGTCTCACTTTGAACTGACCATATCAGCAAACTTTCAGTGATAGCAACAATCAGGGCTGTTAACAGATGTCAGGGGTCACAGATAAATGGTCGTCTTTTGTTTATTTTTGGCTATTTTGTTAGCTTTTTGTGAGGAAGTACATGAGCCACTCTTCTTCCTCGATTGTAAATAGTGACCAGCTTAAAAGTAGTCACAACTTTTGATTGTATGGTTTTATACCACCAATCTTCTTTTGATGAACTATTAGTATGTTCCAGATGATTAGGATTATTGCCTAATCTGTAGGCTGTTTAGAGTCAGCAGCAGGCATTTTGTGAAGGTTCCAATTGCTGGTAATGAAGAATCGCTTGTCAATCTTTCCTTTTTACCCCGAGTTTACATTTGTATGAGCCATTAAAAGGGGTTGTAAAGGTTTGTTTTTTATTTTCTAAATAAGTGAACCAACAATGCACTAGCTTAAAAGGAACCTACCTTTTCCTTCGATTTCCCTTCTAAATGTTTTTTTTCTTTGTCTGAATTTCTCACTTCCTGTTTCTCCTCACTAAACTTCACACCATCTGGGCGGTGTTTAGTCAGCCAGAACAGCTTACTGAGGAGCAACAGGAAGTGAGAAATTCAGACAAAGAAAACAAAGAAAAAAACATTTAGAATGGAAATCGAAGGAAAAGGTAAGTGAACCAACAATGCACTAGCTTAAAAGGAACCTATTTTAGAAAATAAAAAACAAACCTTTAAGGTTGCTTTTTCCTATACATCTCACATATGCCTTCATGTTCACCAGCCATACACCAAGCAGATTTTTCTTCATAAACTATTTGTACAAGGACATCAACAAGTAGAGACATGGACAAGTCTTGAAGCAGGAGAAGGTGTTAAAAAAATATTTGTGCAAGTAGATGTACCAAAAAGCTTTGCGAATGGTGGAATTGTGGCCCAATACCACCAAAATTGTCCTTGAACAATGCTGAATATTTTGCATTATCATTGGTGGGCATGGAATGTCTAAATCAATTTAGGCTGGGTTCACACTTGTACGACACGACAGTCATACAACTTTCATCCTACTTTGCTCTGGGACATCAGTCCTACATTGGTCCTACATTCATCCGACTTTCATGAACAGGATACTACGTTGATCCGACTTTGTGATAGTCTGACTTGTTCTTTGACCAATCAAAACAATCCCAGAGTGAGATAAATTTTTACTGCTGCTGTAATCACCATGTCGGATGTCAAAAGTCAGATGGTAAGGACAAGGATCCTACTTTGATCCGACTTCAATGATATTCAATGGGCTGAAGTAGGATCAAAGTCGGACCAAAGTAGTACAGGGAGCATTTTCAAAGTCAGACCGACTTGTGTCGGACCAGTTAAGACGGCTCTCATAGGGAAACATTGATTTTCACACGTCATGAGCTCCCAATGTCGGAGCGTTTGTCGCACCAGTGTGAACCCAGCCTCATAGTGCTCATCATGATTGCAATGACTGTAGGAATTAAAGTTGATGTAAAACCGCACACATACCCAGTGAAGTGAACAGCCTCAGATGATACACAGGGATGAAACAAATCCCCCTACACAAGTTTTACATGCATACAGCTGTGCTCATAAGTTTACATACCCTGGCAGAATTTATTTCTTGGCCATTTTTCAGAGAATATGAATGATGAACACAAAAACCTTTTCTTTCACTCATGATTCATGTTTGGCTGAAGCCATTTACCATCAACTGTGTTTACTCTTATTTATAATGGCAAGAGAAACTACCCAAATGACCCTGATCAAAAGTTTACATACCCCAGTTCTTAATACCGTGTATTGCCCCCTTTAAATATCAATGACAGCTTGAAGTCTTTTGTGGGGTTTGTGGATGAGGCTTTTTATCTTCTCAGATGGTAAAGCTGCCCATTCCTCTTGGCAAAAATCCTCCAGGTCCTGGAAATTCTTGGGCTATCTTGCATAAACTGCACATTTGAGATCTCCCCAGAGTGGCTCAACAATACTGAGGTCATGAGACTGAGATGGCCACTCCAGAACCTTCACTTTATTCTGCTGTAGTCAATGACAGGTGGACTTGGCCTTGTGTTTTGGATCATTGTCATGTTGGAATGTCCAAGTACGTCCCATGCGCAGCTTCCTGGCTGATCAATGCAAAATGTTCCTCCAGTATTCTTTGATAACATACTGCATTCATCTTGCCATCAATTTTGACCAAATTTCCTGTGCCTTTTTAGCTCACACATTTCCAAAACAGCAGCGACCCACCTCCGTACCTTTCATCATAAGCCTGGTTGACTCCTCAAGTGTAGCATTTATGGTTATGGCCAAAAAAATTTGGTCTCATGCCAAAATGACTTTGTGCCAGAAGGTTTGAGTCTTGTCTCTGTGCTGTTTGGCTTATTGTAAGCGGGATACTTTGTGGCATTTGCATAGTAATGGCTTTCTTCTGGCGACTCGACCATGCAGCCCATTTGTGGGTTTTCCTCTGCATCCCGAACAATTTTCCTGGCGGTTGAGGCTGAAATTTTCAGTTGGTCCACCTGACCGTGGTTTGGTTTCAACAGAACCCCTCATTTTCCACTTCTTGATTAGAGTTTGAACACTGCTGATGATTGGCATTCTCAATTCCTTAGACATCTTTTTATATCCCTATCCTGTTTTATACAGTTCAACTTCCTTTCCCTGCAGATCCTTTGACAATTGTTATATATATATATATATATATATATATATATATATATATATATATATATATATATATATATATATATATATATATATATATATATATATATAAAAAATCTCTATATCTGGGCTTGACAAATTTGCTTGGAATCTAGGAGCCAGCTAAAAAAGTTAGGAGCCAGGAACGCGCCCTGTCCCGCCGAGCTCGCAGAAGCGAACGCATACGTGAGTAGCGCCCGCATATGAAAGCAGTGTTCAAACCACACGTAAGGTATCGCCGCGATTGGTAGATCGAGAGCAATAATTGTAGCCCTAGACCTTCTCTGTAACTCAAAACATGCAACCTGTAGAATTTTTTAAACGTCGCCTATGGAGATTTTAAAGGGTAAAAGTTAGTCGCCTTTCCACGAGCGGACGCAATTTTGAAGCGTGACATGTTGGGTATCAATTTACTCAGCGCAACATCATCTTTCACAATATAAAAAAAAAATTGGCCTAACTTTACTGTTGTCTTATTTTTTTTATTAAAAAAAAAAAAAAGTGTATTTTTTCCCAAAAAAGTGCGCTTGCAAGACCGCTGCGCAAATACGGTGTGACAGAAAGTATTGCAACGACCGCCATTTTATTCTCTAGGGCGTTAGAATAAAAAATATATATAATGTTTGGGGGTTCTAATTAGAGGGAAGGAGATGGCAGGGAAAACAGACAGGGAAACTCCATTAGCATTGCTGGTTGTCATACCAACTGCCACCACAAGATGGCGCTAGTTCACAGAAGGAAGCATAGGCCTGCAGAAGGCCGCGGCCTCAATTACCGGCGCGGAGAGGGGGGGGGCACGGAGACACAGGATACCCCAGCTGTGCTGCCCCAGGTCGCTAATTCTAGTCGCAATGGCGCCCGGGGTTTGTCGAGGAGAGATATAGATAGATAGAGATTATATATATATATTTATTTATTTATTTTACACATACACACACACACACACACACACACACACACACACACACTAATTATAAGCAAACAGATCACAGGTGAGGATGGTTACCTTTAATAGCCATTCAAACCACTTTGTGTTAACTTGTGTGCATGTTATCAGGCCAAAATCACCAGGGTATGTAAACTTTTGATCAGGGTCATTTGGGTAGTTTCTGTTGCCATTATGATTTAAAGAGTAAAGAGTTGATTGATAATAAATGGCTTCAGCCAAACACTAACCACAAGTGAAAAAAATGTTTTGCGTTATTCATATGCTCTGAAAAATGGCCAGGAAATCATAAATTCTGCCAGGTTTTGTAAACTTATGAGTACAACTGTATCTGCTGTCTTCAGCTTTATATACTGTTTATAAAGTTCAGATTGTGTTAGGAGATTTTCTCTTCCTGTTCAACACTGTGTGTGAAGTTTGGGTATACAGCCAAGACTGCTGAGGAAGGAAGGAAGGAAAGAAAAGGGGAGGAAGGAAGGAAGGAAGGAAAGAAAAGGGAAGGAAGGAAAAGGGAAGGAAAAAGGAAAAGGAAGGAAGGAAAGCTTATTTATAGTAACCTCCCACGACACAAATTTCAGGCTGGTTTTATCTCCTGTGTCGGAGAACTTGTCAGAAGTTATAACAGAAAGACTGAGCAGGAGAAAGACACAGGAATTAGTGCTTCGAAAAGAGATAAGAAAACAGTGCAGATATGTTCCCAGCTCAATTTTTATGAATCGGGTTTACATCCACTTTGTAGAATACAAATCTATTTACAAGATTGTTTAAATTCTCAGTTGACAGGTAGTAAAACATCCGCTTACCCAGAAAAACAAAAAAAACAAAAACAAACACCACATTGGTTCTCCAAGGTCAGGTATCCAAATTGTTAAGCCAGTGCCCAGATATCATGACCAAAATTGCAATTAGCATTAGGCCCCTTTCACACGGAGGTCCGTTCAGGTCCGCCTGTCAGTTTTTTAGGCGGACCTGAAACGGATCCTCCATGCACCCCTATGGAGGCACGGATGTCAGCGGAGACATGTCCGCTGACATCCGCTCCGCCAAAGTGTGACGGAGGAAAACCCTATTTTTCCTTCCGTCGGCGGAGCGGATCGGATGACAACGGACTCTACGGTCCGTCATCATCCGATTCCCCATAGGGGAGAGCGGCGCTCTGACAGGGCGGTCCCTGCACAGTGTGCGGGGACCGCCCAGTCATCCTTCGGCTCAGCGGGGATCAACGGAGCGATCCCCGCTGAGCAAGCGGAGCTTCACGGGGCGGATCTGCACGGATCCGCCCCGTGTGAAAGAGCCCTTAGACTTTTTTCCTAGTCCCGAAATTGTTGAAACTATTTTTTCTCAATGAGATAACTGCCAACAAGTGGTTAACCACTTAAGCCCCGGACCATTTTGTAGCTAAAGGACCAGAGCTGTTTTCAGAATTTTGCACTGCGCTGCTTTAACTGGAAATTGTGCGGACATGCAATGTTGTACCGAAACGAAATTTGCGTCCTTTTCTTCCCACAAATAGAGCTTTCTTTTAATGGTATTTGATTGCCTCTGCGATTTTTATTTTTTGCGATATAAACGGAAAAAGACCGAAAATTTTGAAAAAAAATGATATTTTCTACTTTTTGTTATAAGAAAAATCGAATAAACTCAATTGTAGTCATACATTTAGGCCAAAATGTATTCAGCCACATGTCTTTAGTAAAAAAAAAAAAAAAAAAAAATGTCAATAAGCGTATATTTATTGGTTTGCGCAAAAGTTATAGCGTCTACAAACTAGGGTACATTTTCTGGAATTTACACAGCTTTTAATTTATGACTGCCTATCTCATTTCTTGAGGTGCTAAAATGGCAGTACAAACCCCCCCAAATGACCCCATTTTAGAAAGTAGACACCCCAAGGAAATTGCTGAGAGGCCTGTTGAGCCCATTGAATATTTTTTTTTTTGTCCCAAGTGATTGAATAATGACAAAAAAATAAAAATAAAAAAAAATTACAAAAAGTTGTCACTAAATGATATATTGCTCACACATGCCATGGTTATATGTGGAATTACACCCCAAAATACATTTTGCTGCTTCTCCTGAGTAAAGGATACCACATGTGTGGGACTTTTTGGGAGCCTAGCCGCGTACGGGCCCCCGGAAACCAAGCACCGCCTTCAGGATTTCTAGGCACAAATTTTTGATTTCACTCCTCACTACCTATCACAGTTTCGAAGGCCATAAAATGCCAAAATAGCACAAAACCCCCCCAAATGACCCCATTTTGGAAAGTAGACACCCCAAGCTATTTGCTGAGATGCATGGTGAGTATTTTACAGCTCTCATTTGTTTTTGAAAATGAAGAAAAAAAAATTTTTTTATTTTTTTTAATTTTCTTTTTAATTTTCAAAACTTTGTGACAAAAAGCGAGATCTGCAAAATACTCACCATACCTCTCAGCAAATAGCTTGGGGTGTCTACTTTCCAAAATGGGGTCATTTGGGGGGGTTTGTGCCATCTGGGCATTCCATGGCCTCCGAAACTGTGATAGGCAGTGAGAAGTGAAATCAAAAATTTACACCCTTACTAAGCCTGAAGGCGGTGATTGGTTTTTGGGGTCCCATACGCGGCTAGGCTCCCAAAAAGTCTCACACATGTGGTATCCCCGTACTCAGGAGAAGCAACAGAATGTATTTTGGGGTGTAATTCCACATATGCCCATGGCATGTTTTGAGCAATATATCATTTAGTGACAACTTTGTGCAAAAAATAAAATAAATTGTCTATTTTCCGCAACTTGTGTCAACATATAAAATATTCCATGGACTCGACATGCCTCTCAGTATATAGCTTGGGGTGTCTACTTTCCAAAATGGGGTCATTTGGGGGGGTTTTGAACTGTTCTGGCATTTTATACACAACATTAGGAAGCTTACATCCACTCTTCTAACCACTTGAAGGCAAAGCCCTTTTTCACACTTTTTGTTTACATGAAAACATTTTTTTTTTGCAAGAAAATTATGTTGAACCCCCAAACATTATATATATTTTTAAAGCAAAGGCCCTACAGATTAAAATGGTGGGTGTTGCAAAATTTTTTTCTACACAGTATTTGCGCAGCGATTTTTCAAACGCATTTTTTGGGGAAAAAACACACTTTTTTTCATTTTAATGCACTAAAACACACTATATTGCCCAAATGTTTGATGAAATAAAAAAGATGATCTTAGGCCGACTACATAGATACCAAACATGACAAGCTTTAAAATTTCGCACAAACGCGCATTGGCGACAAACTACATACATTTTTAAAAGCCTTTACAGGTTACGCCGTTAGATTTACAGAGGAGGTCTACTGCTAAAATTACTGCCCTCGATCTGACCTTCGCGGTGATACCTCACATGCATGGTGCAATTTCTGTTTACATATGACGCCAGACCGACGCTTGCGTTCGCTATTGGGCAAGAGCAGGGCAGGACAGGGGTGCTTTTTTTTTTTATTATTAATTTTGCTTTTTTATTTTATTTTTAAACTGTTGCTTCCATATTTATTTATTTTTTATCATTTTTATTGTTATCTCAGGGAATGTAAATATCCCCTATGATAGCAATAGGTAATGACAGGTACTCTTTTTTTGAAAAAACTGGGGTCTATTGGACCCTAGATCTTTCCTCTGCCCTCAAAGCATCTGACCACACCAAGATCGGTGTGATAAAATGCTTTCCCAATGGTGCTTTTTATATCCGGGGGGGGGGGGGGGACATTCCCTCCCACTGCTTGTAAAAGCAGTCCAGAGGCTAATTAGCCACTAGGATTGCTTTTACATGAAAGCCGGCCGCTGGCTGAAAAGAATGATACCAAGATGATACCTAAACCCACAGGCATCATTCTGGTATAAACATTCAAAGTCCAGCAACATACCAGTACGTTGCTGGTCCTTGTTGGACATGTATTGTAATCTTTTTTTTCATGCAGCCTGTTGGCTGAACGAAAAAAAAGATTGATCGGTGGGTATGCCCACCATTAGAATACCGCCCTTCATCCACCCACTTCTAATGATGGGCATACATGCACCATTTATATATGCCGAAGCATGGGGGCATCTTCCCGCAAAAGTTATGCCGCGCACACATGGTCAGACTTTTCCACGGGCTAGCCTCCGTCGGAATTTCGACCGTATGTACGCGGCATTAGGAGAAAAATCGCTCCTCCACCCCTGCTGCCCCAATGCTTCGGCATATATGTTTTTTTTTTTTTAACTGTGGTGGTGAAATCACCTACAGCACTGGAGTAGCAGGGATCAGGCCTGTCTCTGCGAACGCTGCAGTTATGTGTGTTGTGTTTTGCAAGTGACAGTGATCGATCGATACTGCACTTGGGTGGCCTGGGCTGGACGGAGGGGCAAAACGCAGGTGCTAGCAGGTATCTGGGCTGATCCCGCTAACACTGCGTTTTTGGGAACCCTAAACTGCTGGGGACGCTAGTATAGATCTGATCAGATCAGATATTGATCTGTTCAGATACTATACCACTAAGGGGGGTGTATGCTTAACGCGTGGGTGTTAGCGCTACTGGCACTAACCTGACGCTGCCTGGGGTGTGACGCAGACCCTCTCTGACGCTAAAACCTAATTGATATCACCCGCCGGGCGATCAGGGGGTTAAACCTTTATTGGGTTATATACGGCGGGTGCCCTGACACTATAAAAAGCAAACTAACTAACCAGCGTCACCCGTAACACTTATATGGTGATTACTGGTGAAAGGGTTAACTAGGGGCAATTAGGGGGTTAAAACCTTTATTAGGTAATATATGGGGGTACCTGACGGCGAACCTAAAAAAAAAAAATAATTACTGGCTACCTATCGGCATCACCGACACCAAGACAACGATCATAAAAACGATCGCTTAGCGACAGTGGTGATAGGGGGTGAAAGGGTTACCTGGGGGGCGATCAAGGGGGTTAAACCTTTATTAGGTAATATATGGGGGTACCCGACGCTATAAAAACCTGCGGCGAACCTAAAAAAAATTACTGGCTACCGATCAGCATCACCGACGCTAAGAAATCGATCAGAAAAATGATCGCTTAGCGACGGCGGTGCTAGGGGGTGAAAGGGTTACCTGGGGGGTGATCAATGGGTTAAACCTTTATTGGGGGGGGGGGTTAGGGGGCTACACTGGACCTAAAACTAAATGTAGTGACACTTTTACAGTCACAAATGTCACTGATCACTAAATAAATGGTCACTGCAATCAGTGACACTGACTGGGGGGTGATCTGGGGTGGCGATTTATGTGCCTATGTGTCCTGGTGTCAATGTGCTGTTTTGTGCACTAACCTGCATCTTCTCCTGTACGGCGCTCGGTATATGTGAGCGCCGCAGGAGAGATGACATCACTTCCTCCTGCCTGTGTAAACAGTACACAGGCAGGGGAAGCTCTCTCATTCGCCGGGAGCGATCGAGAGGGGGGGGGGGCCGGAATCGAACGGCCGTCCCCTCATGCCGGATCGCTCCCGAAGGTAAAACGACCACCCACTGTAAAGAAGGGGGGTCCGATCGGACCCCCCAACTATACAAAGGCAATCACGTATATGTACGTGATTCTGCCTGTGCCATTCTGCCGACGTATATTTACAGTGGGTGGTCGTTAAGTGGTTAAAGCTAAACTTCAGTCATTTTTTTTCAACTTTCCATCTATTAAATCTTCTGTCCTTGTTTTATCTTTGGATAGTGAAACATTTTTTTTTCTGCCAGTAAATACCTTATACAGCCCACTTCCTCTTTCTTATGACATGCACAGCTCTCTCTCTCACGCTCGTGAGAGTTTGCCAGAAAGAGAGGGGGTATGAGATATATGTGGCAAGTACAGAATCACAGCATAAATAAAATATGCAAAGTGGTTGGAGAGAAGCTTCAGAATGGCAAAGATGTTTTTATTACAAATTATGTGAGCAGACTGCAGCTCCTCTAAGTTTCTCAGTGGCATAAAATTACAATTGCCCATATAGCGTAAAACCTGAAGTAGACCAGTGAGTATAGAAATATGTACAGTTCAAAAACTCAATAGTAAAAGCCAAGATGGGAGCTGTAACTGGAGGGATCCCACCACTTGAGTCTCAGTTAAAAAAGTAGAAGCCATTGACCAACTATGCCCCATTAGACCAGGGCTCGACGAAATCCGGGCGCCAGGTCGCAATTGCGACTAGAAATAGCAACCTGGCGCCTGAGGAAGGAAGCATAGGCCTGCAGATGGTCACAAAGCCGCGGCCTCAAGTACCGGCCGGCGCGATTGCGCGGCGGGGGCGCACGGAGACACAGGATACCCCATCCTGTGTCTCCGTGTGCCCCCCACCTCCCCTGCCGCGCGATCGCGTCGGACCGCGCCAGCTGGTAATTGAGGCCGTGGCTTTGCAGCCTTCTGCAGGCCTATGCATCCTTCTGTGATCTGGCGCCATCTTGTGGTGGCCGTTGGCATGACAAGACTAATGGAGCTTCCCCTGTGTTTTCACTGCCATCTCCTTCCCTCTAATTAGAACCCCCAAACATTATATATATTTTTTATTCTAACACCCTAGAGAATAAAATGGCGGTCGTTGCAATACTTTGTCACACCGTATTTGCGCAGTGGTCTTTTTTGGGAAAAAATACACTTTTTTAAATAAAAAAATAAGACAACAGTAAAGTTAGCCCAATTTTTTTTTTATATTGTGAAAGATGTTACGCCGAGTAAATTGATACCCAACATGTCACGCTTCAAAATTGCGTCCGCTCGTGGAATGGCGACAAACTTTTACCCTTTAAAATCTCCATAGGCGACATTTAAAAAATTCTACAGGTTGCATGTTTTGAGTTACAGAGGAAGTCTAGGGTTAGAATTATTGCTCTCGCTCTACCAATCACGGCGATAACCTCACGTGTGGTTTGAACACCGCTTTCATATGCCGGCGCTACTCACGTATGCGTTCGCTTCTGCGCGCGAGCTCGGCGGGACGGGGCGCGCATCTGGCTCCTAACTTTTTTGGCTGGCTCCTAGATTCCAAGCAAATTTGTCAAACCCTGTATTAGACTATTTGAAATACTACTTTTGGGTGCACTTGCCCTCTAATAGGGCCATGCAAAGAACAACCATGACTGACTTGTATAAAATCTCACTTTATTGCTGTCAGATCGGGGGGCTGGAATCCAATTGGTTGCTGTGTTTTACTCAATGCTTTACATTGGCCCTTTAGCTTGTAAATGTGTATGCCTAGCAAGAACTAGAGTTTACAAAAAAACACAGGGGGCGAGTTACCAAAAAACTGAAGACTGCAAAATCTGGTGCAGCTGTGTCTGGTGGCCAATCAGCTTCTAACTTCAGCTTGTTCAATTAGGCTGCATTCACACCTGAGCAGAGCGACTTTCCGTTTTTGAGCATTTTTAGGCCTCATGCCCACGGACATTTTTACAGCTTAAAAACGCCTGTCCATGATATTGTATACATTGAGACTGTATTTTCTTCGAAAAAAAAAAAAAAAAAAAACGGAGCTCAAAAACGCAATCACTGCGTTTTTGCCTCACATTTTTTTATGCCCAATGCCGACACTGCAGAACGCACTGGTCCTGTTTTTTTTTGCAGCTTAACCACTTCAATACAGGGCTTTTATACACCCTTCCTTACCAGACCAATTTGTAGCTTTCAGCGCTCTCACACTTTGAATGACAATTACTCAGTCATGCTACACTGTACCCAAACCAAATTTTTATCATTTTTTTCTCACAAACAGAGCTTTCTTTTGGTGGTATTTAATCACCGCTAGGTTTTTTATTTTTTGCAATGTAAGCGAAAAAAGTTAGATTTTTTAAAAAAAAAACACTTTTTTTTTGTTTTTATTGTAAAATTTTGCAAATAAGTAATTTTTCTTCATAAAATTGGGCCAAAATGTATACTGCTACATATCTTTAGTAAAAATAACCAAAAAAGTGTATATTATTTGGTCTCTGTGAAAGGTATAGAGTCTACAAGCTATGGTGCAAATCATTGAAAAATTATCACATCTGATCACACCTGATGTACTGAAGGCCTATTTCATTTCTTGAGACCCTAACAAGCCAGGAAAGTACAAATACCCCCCAAATTACCCCTTTTTGGAAAGCAGACATTCCAATGTATTTAGTTAGAGTCAGAGTCATTGTGAGTTTTTTGAAGTTGTACTTTTTTCCCACAATTCTTGGGAATTTTTTTAAATTTTTATTTTTTTGCACAAAATTGTCATAATAAGTTATTTCTCTCACACAGCACATGCATACTTGCAATGACACCCCAAAATACATTCTGCTACTCCTCCTGAGTATGGCGATACCAAATGTGTGAGACTTTTACACAGCCTGGCCAAATACAGAGGCCCAACATTGAAATAGCCCCTTTAGGCATTCTAGGAGCATAAATTACACATCTCATTTCTCAACCACCTATTACAGTTTTGAAGACCCTGGAGCACCAGGACAATGGAAACTCCCATAAAATGACCCCATTTTGGAAAGCCAACACCCCAACGTATAATCTATGAGGCATAATGAGTCTTTTGAACGGTTCATTTTTTTCCAGAAGTTTTTGGAATATGTGGGAAAAAAATGAAACCGCATTTTTTTTTATACAAAGTTGTCCATTTATAAGATATTACCAACACATTGCATGTACATAGCAAAAGTGACACCCCAAAATACATTCTGCTACTCCTCCTGAGTATGGCGATACCAAATGTGTGAGACTTTTACACAGCCTGGCCAAATACAGAGGCCTAACATCTAAGTAGCACCGTCATGTGTTCTAGGAGCATAAATTACACACAAATTCCTGACAACCTATCACATTGTTGAAGGCCCTTCATATTTCTAAAACATAGCATGTACTGTACATACCAATTATAAACCAAAATACATTCTTCTGAGAAAAAGGGTAAAGAAAAGATTACCTGCGGTTTTAGTAGTGCAGTGGTCCAAAGAGGAGAGCATCGGTCCAGGCAGCAGGCAGGAACGTGGACAGCGACAGCAAAACAGGCAGCAGGCAGGAATAGTCAGTACAGGTAGAGATGATGTCAGCACAGCCAAAGCATTGGTCCAGATAGCAGGCAGAGATGTGGTCAGCAGTAGCAAAAGGAACAAAGGATCGTCCATGCAGCAGGCAGGAATACTGTCCATAGTTAGTACATGCAGCAGGCAGAGGTATGGTCAGCACAGCCAGAGTATTTGTCCAGGGAGCAGGCAGGACCATCAAGCTTAGGGCAATGGTCAGGAAAGAATGGGGACAGGGGTAGAGGCTTCTCCCACCCAAATCGCTTTGAAGCCTCCGGACAACCAGACCCTGTTCTGGGAACACAGAAAACCAAAAACTGGTTTTCTGAACTCAGAACACTATTCTGGAGCCCCTCACATATGTGAGACCCCTGTGTAGCAGGGTGAAAGATCAGTCCAAGGGGGCAGGCAAAAACATGGTCAACAGGCCGAGGTCAGTGCAGGTAAAAGGCAGAAATAAACGGTAGGCAGAGGCATAATCCATACAGTCCAGGGTCAGTTCACGTGAAAGGCAGAAACATGGCGGATAAACAATGCAGACGGTAGGCAGAGACATAGTCGAGAAACAGGCCAGGGTCAGTTCACATGGAAGACAATGATATGGTTGGTTGAGGCAGGGAAATATTCAGGACATATTGAAAACGGGGAAATGGCAGTATTAGAAATATGGGCTAATAGTTTTCGAGAGTGTGATATCGCTTGAAGCATTTTCCGATGCAAAGGCCAGGTTGGGAGGGACAGTCGGGACAATGGAAGCTGGTGTCTTTCCTAATTCCTCTTCTGGTGCACACCCGACATTTTTTTTGCCGTCGTCTTCCGGATCGTGATGGTGGAATATGGTCTGAAAAATGGCGCTCATGTAGTCTGCTGACACAATCTGAGTGAATGCTTTCTGGGGGGGATGTTTGTTGGTAGATCAGGGCAGTGACAATGTCTTCAATAAATCTCATGAAGGTGGTGGGTCTATGTGTGGATTTTTGGTAGACTATGAAAGAATTTAACAGGGCCAAATGAAAAAAGTAAATTGCGATTTTTTTTATACCAGAAGAGGGATTTTCGGGTTGAAAGATAGGGCTGCAACATTTGATCATTTAAATCCACACCCCCCATGAATTTATTGTACTCATTGATGCAGGAAGGCTTGCGAACGGTACTGCGTCTTCTGTGAAGTTCCACCGAGGTGTCATCGTGGATGGTGGACATGATGTACACATCTTTCCTATCCCTCCACTTCACAGCCAACACTTCCTCGTTCCTCAAGCTTGCCGATTCCCCCTTTTGAATGGTTGTGGTGACAAGACGCTGTGGGAAGCCCTTTCTGTTTATTCTTGTTGTACCACACGCCAGAGTTTTTTTTAGGTAGAGGTGGCGGAGAAGGGGCAGGCTGGTATAATAGTTGTCCATATAAATATGATACCCCTTTTGGAGGAGTGGAAATACCAACTCCCAAACAATTTTTCCACTTATTCCCATGTACGATGGACACTCAGGGGGCTCGAGCTGGGAATCTTTGCCTTCGTACATGCGGAATGAGTGCACATAACCAGTGGCGCTTTCACAGAGCTTGTTGAGCTTCAAGCCGTACCTCGCCCGCTTACTGGGGATATATTGCTTGATTCCCAGCCGGCCTGTGAAATGCACCAGGGATTCGTCCACAGAAATGTTTTGGTCAGGGACATAAAGTTCGGCAAACTTCTTGGAAAAAAAATTAATTAGGGGGCGAATTTTATATAATTTGTCAAAGTTTGGGTGATCTCGGGGGGGGGGGGGCACTGTGAGTTGTCACTGAAATGCAGGAACCGCATTATAAGTTCGTATCGGGACCTGGACATGGCCGATGTAAAAATTGGCATATGGTGGATGGGTTTCTTCGACCAATACCTATTCATTTAATTTTTTTTGTAAGCCCCGTGTTAAACGTTAGGCCTAAAAACAATCTAAGCTCCACCACTGTTAGGGGTCTCCATTCAAAAGGGCGGGCATAGCTGGAGCTGGGGTTGTTTTCAATGAATTGTTGAGCAAAAAGATTAGTTTGCTCCACAATGCCTTGAACCAATTCATCAGGGAAAAATAAATTAAAAAAATCAAGTTTGGAAAAACCCTCAGTGTTGACCTGCACACCTGGCTGTGCTGTAAAAGGGGGGATCGTGGCTGACCCTGAGGTAGAAGGCAGCCACAATGGGTTTGCCAAGCCATCTGGAAGCTGGGTTCGGGTCCTACTTCTTTGGCGTGTACTTGCACTGGGCCTTTCCTCCTGGGGTCTAGCAGCGCTTGCACTGGACCTCGCCTCCTGGGGTCTAGCGCCGTTGGCACTGCTGGTCGCTGCCTGGTGTTCAGACCGTCTTCTTTTTGGACGGACTGTGTCCTCCTCCAATTCGGATCCGGATGTGCTGCCTTCGGGGGGTTCATATTCCGAACCAGAATCGGAATCAGAACTGAGCGGTGAGAGCTCCCCGTTGCTCTCATCGGTCAGACTGAGTATTTGATATGCTTCTTCTGGGGTGTACACCTTTCTGGACATAGTGGGTACGCTGGTGAGGTGGCAGGTACTCTGGTGGCAGGTTCTCTGGTGAGGTGGCGGGTACTCTAATGGACAGGTACTCCTGATGGATTGGTGGTGGGTACTCTGGTGAGGTGGCGGGTACTCTGGTGAGGTGGTGGGTACTCCTGATGGACAGGTACTCCTGATGGACTGGTGGCGGGTACTCCTGGTGAGGTGGCGGGTACTCCTGGTGAGGTGGCGGGTACACCTGATGGACAGGTACTCCTGATGGACAGGTACTTCTGATGGACTGGTGGCGGGTACTCTGAGGTGGCGGGTACTCAGGTGAGGTGGCGGGTACTGCTGATGGACAGGTACTCCTGATGGACTGGTGGCGGGTACTCAGGTGAGGTGGCGGGTGCTCCTGATGGACAGGTACTCCTGATGGACTGGTGGCGGGTACTCAGGTGAGGTGGCGGGTACTCCTGATGGACAGGTACTCCTGATGGACAGGTACTCCTGATGGACAGGTACTCCTGATGGACAGGTACTCCTGATGGACAGGTACTCCTGATGGACTGTTGGCGGGTACTCTGAGGTGGCGGGTACTCAGGTGAGGTGGCGGGTACTCCTGATGGACAGGTACTCCTGATGGACTGGTGGCGGGTACTCTGAGGTGGCGGGTACTCTGAGGTGGCGGGTACTCTGAGGTGGCGGGTACTCTGAGGTGGCGGGTACTCTGAGGTGGCGGGTACTCTGAGGTGGCGGGTACTCTGAGGTGGCGGGTACTCTGAGGTGGCGGGTACTCTGAGGTGGCGGGTACTCCTGATGGACAGGTGGGTGGCTGGTGATCTGGTGGCAGGTACTAGATGACAGGTACTCTTTATTTAGGGGGGGCAATCTGGGCACAGTAGTACATATGTATATGTGTATAACATATGTGTAACTCACTGTTAGCTGATCTCCTCCTCACAGGTGTGTGAAGGAGAACCAGGCAACAGTGAGTTACACACAATTGTGTGTTTTGTTTACATTTAGTGACCTGCTGTGATTGGACACAGCCGGTCACGTGGTAAAGAGCCAATTTCATTGGCTCTTTACCCTGATCGAGGCTGGGCTGTATCCAAGGGAAAAACCTTAGCCCCGATCACCGCGCTGCGCACCCCCGGGGGGCGCGCGGGCGCCGTGCACGCCGCTGCGCAGCTCTGCATCATCAATTCCGGTAAGTTTATACCGGAATCTCCGCCGCCCGCCGCCACATTACTTGAATCGGTGTGTCCAGAGGGACACACCGGATCCCAGATCGCCGCGCTGCGCGCCCCCGGGGGCACGCGCGGGCGCCGTGCACGCCGCTGCTGCAGCTCTGCATATGGGAGCCGGTAAGCCGCTCCGCTGCCCGCCGCACAGAAAGCTCCGCTGCCCGCCGCTGCTGCTCCGCCGCCACTCATTTACCCCCATCAGGGAACTGCTGTGTCCTAAGGAACACAACGGTACCTGGGAGAGCCGGCGAAGCACTGGATGGCGGCGGGAGGGGGGGGGGTGCCCCCTCCCGCCGCCTATAAGAACGATCAAGCGGCGGAACCGCCGCTATGATTGTTCTTATGGTGCAGAGAATCGCTGGCAGAACAAAAGGATATCTGAATGATGCCTCTAGCTGCAGGCATCATTCAGATATTCCCCTACAAAGCAGAGGACGTCATATGACGTCCACCCAGGATGGGAGATCCCATCTGTGGACGTCATATTACTATGGCTGGGTAGGGAAGTGGTTAAAAACGCCTATGCTATTTGCAGCTCAAAAACGCCTAGGTGGGCATGAAGCTATAGACTAACATGGACAGGCGTTTTTAAGCTGTAAAAAACGCTCAAAAAAACGCGGCTGTAAAAACGTCAGTGGGCATGAGGCCTTAGAAGTAAATTACAAGCGTTTTACAGCTTCAGGCAATTTTTATTTAGCCAATAAATAAGGCACTAGGGGGAGGCAAGGTGGAGGAGATCAGGGGGTGGAGAGCTGTTTGAGCAGAAAGTGCACTTGTTAAAACGCTCATGTCTAACATTTTCAGGCGTTCCCGTTGAAGTCTATGGGGCCCGATCTGCCAAAAAGAAGCTCATGTACTTTGAGCAACAGGCGTTTTGTTTCAGGCAACAGAAAACTCAGATGTGAATACAGGCCATTGAAATGAATGGGATTTGTCTTGTGAACTACAAGCTTCAAACAGAAAATTGCTCAGGTGTGAACGGGGTCAAAAGCTTTGAAAACCCGGACGCCAATTGTTTTCTATGCAGAGCTGCACCAGATTTTGCACTCGTTTTAGTAAATCAACCCCACAGCATGGAAACCGTACATAAAGCTGCAATAAAAAGGCACCCATTTAATTTTGTTACATCTGTACATATGTCTGCAAACCTAAAAAGTGCCTCAACTGATCTTCCAAAAAAGTTTAAATTTCCATGAGCAGCCTCAATACATTTTTCAACAGATCTTTGGTCAAGGAGGAGGATGCCTTTAAACCAGACTGATGATCAGCAAAAACCTATCCTTTCTGTAGAAAACGTTTAACTGTTTTGATTAAAGTGTGCTACGTGGTGCATAGAACAAGGTATGATATCACAGCTGAACAATTTGCTTTTGACCAGACAAAAAAAAAAAAGAAGAAGTACATGGCTGTAAGGTCACATGGCAAGAGTCTCATTATGTATATGTAGCCCCCTTGTCAAGCAAGTCTCTGCCGTGTCTGCCAAGTCTTCCTTCTGGAAGACTGCCTGTTTCCATCTCTCCCAGAAGTCTGGATCCTCTCACGGTGAGGTAGATTAAAAGGATAATGGTATCAGGATTTAACAGGAAAAAGGTGCCCAGTTACAGATCATCTACAGCTGCAGGGCAAAAGAAAAGCTGCATGACAGATGCTTGGCTCCCTTGGTAAAAGTATTTACCATGTGTGGTACCAGCTCTGCCTTGAAAGGAAATGTTCAGGGGCACACTTTGTAATATTTGGTAATGTTCATGTAACTGAGGCTTTATTACTAGCTTCAAAGAAAAGAAGCCATTAAGAAAAGTATTTTACATACAATGTACCATATATAAGCGAGTATAAGCCAAGTTTTTCAGCCCATTTTTTTGTGCTGAAAATGCCCCCCCTCGGTTTATAGTCTGTGTCCATCTTCACCTTTGTTCGCCTGATCCTGGCCAGCCGTAGGTCCCCTGGACACACATGTAGCCCCACTCTTACTCTACAAGTGTGCAAAGTTTGTTGTCCGGGGGACCTACGGCCGGGGAGCTCCGATTTTTCAAAGCCGGGCACCCATTCCATAGACGCCCATGTTAAACATCAGTCTAGTCACACAGCGCAGGAGATCAGGTAGGGAGATTGGGCACAGTGAGGCATGTAGATGGACACCCTAGGCTTATACTCGAGTCAATACGTTTTCCCAGTTTTTTGTGGTAAAATTAGGTGCCTCGGCTTATATTCAGGTCGGCTTATACTCGAATATATACGGTATTCTAGGGATGAGTCCGATGGTACAGCTGTATTTAAAAGAAACCTGTGATTAGAGAAATCCAGAGTCTACTACTGCTGACTTTACCTTCTGAAAATACTAGCTGCCTGGCTGTCCCAATTCTCTAGGTATCAACAGCCAGACACCTACCTTTCAGAAGGAGGTTAAAAAAAAAAGAAAAAAAGAAAAATCATGTTACCTCCAACATTTCATATTTCTGATATGTGCCTGCTGTACCATGGACTTGTATGAAAAAGTATCCTGATCTCTTTGTATTGCTTCATTTATGTGGAATTCCTGGTGTTCCTGTCAGTCCCTCTGCTTTTCTATTTTAAAAAACTGATCACACTAGGCATGCTAGCACACCATGGTCAGTTCACTAGCTGTGCTGGGAACATGGCCTCCTCTCTTTCAATGATTAGACTTGTGCATACACACCCTCCTAGGTCTACACAAAAGTTTTGCCTTTTCATTTTAAACTGAATGGGTTGTTTTACAAGTTGAGGGTTCACATTTAATTTAATTGGAAAAAGACCCTACATTTGTCACGTCAGGTTTTTTTAAGTATAGATTTTGTAAAGTTAACGTTTTTTTTTTTTTTGAGTCTAGCAGCCTCCACCAGCACCCAGAGGTTGTATTTACTGGTTGTTGCTTGGGCAAGATCTTCACTGTGTATCCTGCTTGGCACTGCACAGCCTCCTTAAGGCCCCTTTCACACTGGGGCGGGAGGTGCAGTGGCGGTAAAGCGCCGCTATTTTTAGCGGCGCTTTGTCGGATTTGCAGCGGCCGAAAAAGGGTTAATACTGCCCGCAATGCACCCCTGCAGAGGCGCATTGCCAGCGGAATAGCCGCGGTGTCCCATTGCTTTCAATGGGCAGGAGCGGTAAACACACCGCTCCAAAGATGCAGCTAGCAGGACTTTTGGAGTGGTCCTGCTAGCGCACCGCTCCAGTGTGAAAGCCCTCGGGGCTTTCACACTGGAGAAACAGCAGCCGCTGTTTCAGGTCGGTTTGTAGGCGCTATTTTTAGTGCAATATCGCCTGCAAACCGCCCCAGTGTGAAAGGGGTGCGCCTTCCACAATCTTACTTCATTTCTAGATAAAACCCATTTATCGCCTGTCCCAAGCAAACACAAAATATATTTCCACACTTTCAAAGACCCATGTCCATACCCTAAAACTAGCCTAATGCCGCATACACACGATCGGATTTTCCGTCAGAAAAACCTTGGATGGTTTTTCTGACGGAATTCCGCTCAAGCTTGGCTTGCATACACACGGTCACACAAAAGTTCTCTGAACTTTCGACTGCCAAGAACGCGGTGACGTACAAACACTACAATGAGCTGAGAAAATTAAGTTCAATGCTTCCGAGCATGCGTCGGAATTTTGCGTGTCGGAATTGCTACAGACGATCGGAATTTCTGATTGGAATTTTTTCCATCTAAAAATTTGAGAATCAGCTCTCAAATTTTTGTTGCCGGAAATTCCGACAGAAGTCTGATGGAGCCTACACACGGTTGGAATTTCCGACCAAAAGCTCACATCTGACTTTTTACACTAACCCAAGTCGTTTTTTGCTGCATATTCACCTCCTGAGTCTGCATTTGTAGGTTTCTTCTGGTGCCAGGATGCCATCTGCTCCCGTCTATATGAAACTTTAGTTTGATGCCAGTATTTATTTTACCTATTTAGATTATATGAAAAGGGCAAAACTTTTTTTTTTTTAAGTTTTGGTTAGTAAAAGGAGATGGTTAAGACAACTGTCACTTTTTCTTTTGTGTCATTGCCCCATCAGGGAGATTTCCCTTTACTTTCCTTGTCAGATACAGCAGTAAAAAGGGAGGTGATAGCTGCAAAAATAGGATTTTTGTACTCGCCATAAAATCCATTTCTCTGACATCCATGGACCGACACAGCGGCTCTTATCACTGAACGTATGGGTACATGTCCCTGCTTGCAGGAGAAGACCTAGGCAGAATGTTAAAACATTCTAGAACAAACCAGAGCTGAACAGCCCCACCCAGGGGGCGGTGCCTCCGGACATTACCCTCCCACCTGCAGCTAGCAGACCTCAGTTCGTAACAAAGCAGCACAAACTTAAAAAGGAAGGGTGGGTGCCGTATCGGTCCATGGATGTCAGAGAAATGGATTTTACGGTGAGTACAAAAATCCTATTTTCTCTTATCCATGGACCGACATGGCGGCTCTCATCACTGAACGTATGGGACGTCCCAAAGCAGTGTCAAGAGGGATGGGAGCAGTATAAATGGAAAAACCAAAAAACTTCACTCCAAACAAGGCAGAGCTCCTCAACGGAGGAGTTGCCACTTTAAACAGCGGCCTGCAACACCTTGCGGCCGAAGGAAGCATCCGGAGATGCAGCCACATCAACCCTTCAAAACGTAGAAAAGGTATGAACAGACGACCAGGTCGCCGCTTTGCACACTTGTGCAACCGACGCTCGATGTCGGAAAACCCAGGAAGCACCAATTGCCCTGGTGGAATGCGCCGTAACCGGGAAGGGAGGTGCCCGCCCCATGAGAGCATAGGCTTGAAAGACGGTTTGTCCGATCCACCTAGAAAATGGCGGCGGACAAAGCCGCATGGCCCTGTTCCTGACCAGAGAGACAGTCAAACAGAGTCAGACTTCCGAATAGAAGCAGCAGACAGGCACACCCGCAAGGCTCGTACCACACTCAAAGTGTGCCGCGCACTCTGGGATGCGATGGTCGAGGACACTAGGACGGGAGGACAATGTGCTCATTTTTGGTGAAAGGTCGAGATCACCCTTGACAAAAGAGAAAGTCGCGGATGCAACACCGCCTTATCCTTATGGAGGACTAAATATGGCGACTTGCAGTACAAGGTCGCCAATTCAGATACTCGTCTAACAGAAGTGATGCCACTAAAAGGGCCACCCCCTGAGACAAAGTGAAGCGGGGAATATCCCTGATATTCTCAAAAAGGAGGTTCCTAGAGAACCAAGAGTACCAATTCCGATCCCACGGGGGGAGAGGAGACTTGACAGGAGGGAGCCCATGGCGAACCCCCTGCACAAGGGTGCCAACCAAGGAATGACCCACTAGTGGTCGCTGAAAAAAAAAAAGATGGCCAAGGCCGAAATCTGACCCTTAATGATACTCAAAGCGAGCCTTTGGGCCACTCCATGCTGTAGGAAACGCAGGATTCTAGGGACGGAATACGTCCGAGGATGTCAGTCCAGCTCTTCGCACATGGCTATGTAAGCTTTCCAGGTACAGAGATAGTTCTGGAGGAAGACTTCCGTGTCCTTAATATGGACGAAATGACCGAGTCCGAGACCTCGGTCTCTCAACACCTGGTTTTAAACAGCCATGCCGTTAAGGCCAGAGGCTGTAACGGCAGGATGAAATATATGACGACTTTGAGACAGAAAGTCCTCCCTTATTGGCAACCATCAGGGAACGGCCGCGACAAGATGTACCAGTGAAGCCGAGGTCAATCCGGAGCAATGAGGATCACCGGAATTCCCTCGGTCGCCACCCTGCGCAGCAGGCGAGGGAGCAACTGCAGCGGAAGATAAACGTATATCAGGTGATAATGATCCCATGGGCCACTGACGCCTCTGAGGCATCCGCTTAAGGGTCCCTGGATCTGGCCACAAATCGACAACTTGCGATTGAGTCGAGAGGCCATCGGGTCCACCTCCGGCGTGCCCCACCGTATGTGTGGCAAAGGAGTTGAAATACCTCCGGGTGCAAGGACCACTCTCCCTAGTCCAACGTCTGGCGACTCAAATAGTCCGCCAGTTCTATGCCCGGAATGTAAACGGCCGACAGAGCCGGCACGCTTCTTTTAGCCCACTTCAGGGTACGGGGGACCTCGGAAGCCGCAGCTGAGCTCCGAGTCCCCCCTTGATGGTCGACATACATCACCACCGTGACTTGTCCGACTGGATCCTAATGGAGTGATCCTGCAATCTCTCAGACCACAAGGAGAGGCACAGTCTGATGGCCCGTATTTCCAGAACATTGATCGGCAAACGGGCTTCGTCCGGAGTCCAAGCCCTTGGGCCAACAGGACTCCCCAGACTACACCCCAGCCCTTCAGGCTGGCGTCCGTAGTGAACACCGTCCATTGGACGGGGAGGAACGACTTCCCGGGCCGAAGAGCCGGGGACTCAACCCACCATGTCAGGGACGCCCTGACCAGGTGGCTCACCTGGATTGGAAAATCCAAAGACAACGGGGAGTTGTCCCAAGGGAACAAGATCTCCTTCTGCAATGCCCTGGTGTGTAATTGGGCATACGGAACGGCCTCGAAAGAGGTCACCATGAGTCCCAGGACTCCCATGCAAAAACGGATTGACGACCATATTTTGGGATGTCAGCATCCGCACTACAGACTAAAGTGTCAGTAGCTTCGCCGGAGGTAGGAATACCTTTGCCTCCAAGGAGTCCAGAATCAGACCGAGATACTCCAGATCTCGAGTCGGGACCCGGACTGACTCCTGAATGTTTAGGAGCCACCCGAAGTCCCTGAGGGTCTGACTGACGGATAGTCACACTGTCTAATTCTGAGCCATTTCCTGCTCTGAGAAGAAGATCGTCCAGATAGCCCACAACAGCAATGCCTTGCTGTCTCAGCAAGCTAGAACCAGCACAAGCACCTTGGTGAACACCCTCGGTGCTGAGGCTAGGCCGAAAGGAAGAGCCACAAATTGATAGTGGACTACACCGATCGCAAGCACAGATCAGAACATGCAAGTAGGCGTCCTTGATGTCCAAGGTCGCCAGAAAATCCCCTTGACGGAGTGTACTGACCACCGTGCGAATGGATTCCATTCGGAACTTTTGCACCTTCACGAAGGCATTCAGGACCTGGAGGTCCAAGATAGGCCGAACCCCGTCCCCTTCTTGGGACGACAAACGAATTTGAGTAGAATCCCTGAAACCTCTCCTGTGACGGAACCGGCACAATCACTCCGGACCTCAAACCTGAATAGGCCCCATAGGGCCGCCCGACGGGCAGGAAGGAGAGGAAGATTCGAGGGAAGAATCTGTCTGGTATTAGGAACGGAACCTATCCTGTAACCTGAGGTGATCACCTCGCACACCCACCGGTAGGAGATCCGGGAGGTCCATTGATCCGTGGACCTGCAAAGTCGTCCCCCCTACCCCAGAGTCGGGTGGGGGCAAGACTTCACGCGGAGGCGGGCTAGGGAGCCGGCTTGTTCGGCATACGCACCCAGGGGCGCTCGTGTCCACCAGCCGTACCGCTGTCAGTCTGGGAGGGCCTCCCCGTTGACCGACGAAAAAAAAAAAACTTTTGTTGGAAAGGAAGGACCCTGCTCACGGCGGCCTCCTTACCCTTGCTAGCCTGAGGAATAACAGTGCTTTTACCTCCCGTGACATCCTTGATGATGTCATCCAGCGCAGCACCGAAAAGCCTACTACCTGTAAATGGTAACTCCTTCAGAGGCTTTTTAGAAGCTGGGTCAGCAGACCAGCACTTCAACCAGATCAGACAACGCAATACCACCGCCAAGACAGAGGCCCTGAGTTATAAGGGGCCGCGTCAAACGCTTGCCCATCCCGTAAGTGTTGGAGACACAAGGGTCGCCGCTACCACAAGCCGTAGGGCGGACCCCAACAAGGCAAACATGGCTCTACTCACCACTCCTGACCTCCTGTGAGTGGGGTCCTTAAATGCAGGAGTCCCCTCCACCGGGAGAATGGTGGCCTTGTTCAACCGGGCGACTGCAGGGTCGACCGCTGGGGGAGAAGCCCACGTTTTAAGTAGGGCATCTTCAAGGGGTATCTGATAGACAAATGCCGCGGGACCATAAAAGTCTTCTGCGGCTTTTTCCCCAGACCTTATCAATGAGCTGGTCAAAGAAAGGAACATATGGAAAAATAGGATTTTTGTACTCACCGTAAAATCCGTTTCTCTGACGTCCATGGACCGACGCAGCTCTCATACTGATTACATGTGGGTATATGTCCCTGCTCGCAGGAGAAGACCTAGGCAGAATGTTAAAGGTTAAAACATTCTAGAACAAGCCAGAGCTGAACAGCCCCGCCCAGGGGGCGGTCCCTCCGGACATTACCCTTCCACCTGCAGCTAATCAGCCTCAGTTCGTAACAAAGCAGTACAAACTTAAAAGGAAGGGTGGGTGCTGCGTCGGTCCATGGACGTCAGAGAAACGGATTTTACGGCGAGTACAAAAATCCTATTTTCTCTTATCGTCCATGGACCGACGCAGCTCTCATACTGATTACATGTGGGACGTCCCAAAGCAGTATAAGAAAAGGGTGGGAGCAAAAAAAGTAAGGAACAACCAAAACTTCACTCCAAACCAGCAGAGCCCCTCAACGGAGGAGTTGCAACATTAGACAGCGGCCTGCAGCACTTTGCGGCCGAAGGAAGCATCCGAAGATACAGCCAAATCAACCTTGTAGAACTTTGAAAAGGTATGAACGGACGACCAGGTCATCGCCTTGCACACTTGTGCAACCGACGCTTGATGTTGGAAGGCCCGGGAAGCACCAATTGCCTTGGTGGAATGCGCCGCAACCGGAAAGGGAGGCGCCCGCCCCTTAAGGGCATAGGCCTGTATGACGGTCTGCCTGATCCACCTAAAGACGGTGGCAGACGACATCGCTCGGCCCTGTTTTGGACCAGACACAGATTTCCGAATGGAAACAGTAGCAGACAGGTACACTCGTAAGGCTTGTACCCATCTTAATGTATGAAGCGCAAACTATCAGGGAAGCGATGGGTGAGGACACAAGGACGGAAGAACAATGTCCTTCTTAAGGTGAAAGGCCAAGACCATCCTTAGAAAAGAAGAAGGATGGTCGTGGGCGCAACACCAACATATCCTTATGGAGGACCAAGTAAGGCGACTTGCCAGACAAGGCTGCCAACTCAGACACCCGTCTAACCGAAGCAATGGCCAATAAGGCCAACTTCCGGGACAAGGTCAAGAGAGGAATCTCTCTGATATTCTCAAAGGGATGTTCTTGGAGAACCGAGATGCATCAAAATCAGATCCCAAGTAGGGAGAGGAGGCTTGACAGGGGGGACCACATGGCGAACCCCCTGCCCAAAAGGTGCTAATCAAGGAATGGCCCGGCAGCGGTCGTTGAAAAAGACAGTCCGGGCCGAAATCCGACCCTCAAAAAAAAAAAAAAAAAAAGGTATGCAAGGCCAGCTTTTGGGTCCCACCACGCTGTAAGAACAGCAAAATCCTGGGAACGGAAAACATCCGAGGATGCCACTCAAGTTCCTCGCACATAGCGATGTAAGCCTTCCAGGTACGGTGAGATATCTTTCTGGAGGAAGATTCCCGTGTCAACAACATAGAAGAGATGACCGAATACGAGAGAACTCGGTCCTTTAGCACCTGGCTTTAAACAGCCATGCCATTAAAGCCAATGACTGTAAAGCAGGATGAAGTATGCTCTGCGAAGCTGGCGAGGCAACAACAGTAGCAGAGGGTAAGCATATATCAGGCGATACTGCCCCCACGGGCTTCCAACACGTCTAACGCATCCGCCCAGGGGTCCCTGGACCTGACCACGATCTTGCCACCTTGCGAGTGAGTCGAGAGGCCACAAGGTCCACTTCCGGTGCCCCACCTCCGGTAAAGAAGGTGGAAACGCCTCCGGATGCAAGGACCCTTCGCCTGCAATGCACACGGCCGACAGGACCGTCTTGCAGCGAGACGTATGAAAATCCCAAAGAGACTCCGCAATGTATCGGAGAAGGGAGGCCCCAGTGTACAGGGTGCCTCAAATGTTGGCCAATAAAGGCAACTTGACGGAACTTCCCTAGAAACTCGGTCAGAGGACTAGCACCTCAGCCTCCACAGGTGGCGCAAACCCACCCCGGGCACAGAGACCCTAAAGGCTAAAGCAGTTGTAGTGCACCTGCTAGACTACTGATGAATGAAGCAGAGGCTTTTGCCCAGTCATTGAGCTACAAAAAATGCCAGAGACGCAGCCACTAACGGGCGCAACGCCAACCCCAGCCTGGCGAACACAGTCCAAGCCAGCGCTTCTGATCACCACTGAAAGCAGGTGGAAAGTGATACCCCTGAAACCAGGGATCCTTGTGACAATGCTCCATCCAGCAGCTACCCATGGATAGGTGCTGATTGTGCAAACACATAGTTTATACTATGTATTGCGTCAAACGCACAAATGGAGAGTGTGGGAGGAAACCCATGCAGCCACAAAGAGCATAATACCACCACATACGGCGTATGTAGTTTAGTATTTGTGGATAAACCTATTAAACGCGTATATACTGTGCCAGCGACGAAGGCGTGCACATCATCGGGGCCTGGACGTAAACCAGCCACACAGATTGCGTACACAACCGTGTAGGTTTGTTAGCCTGCGAATAAACAAATTGCACATGTTTATACTGTGCATAGCGCTGAGAATGCGCACACCATTGGAACGCAGGGGAGAAACCTGAGCACCCGGATGAAACCCATGCAGACTGCATACGCATACCGTGTATGGTATTATAGTATGTGTGCTAAACATTTTGCACAAGCCCATGTGTGCATAGCACCGAAGGCGCGCACACTGTTGGCGCGTGGGAGGAACCGAAGTACCCCACGCATACTCAGAGAATGCAATACCTACAGCTACTGTAAATGTATTTAGTGTAGTGTATAGACATAATGTGTATGTTTACACCGTGTATTGCACCAAAGGCATGCATGCCATGTAGCATGGGCAGAAACCCATGCAGACTGCATCCGCATACCGTATAGGTATTATAGTGTGTGTGCTAAACCTTTTGCACAAGCTCATGTGTGCATAGCACCGAAGGCGCGCACACTGTTGGCGCGTGGGAGGAACCGAAGTACCCCACGCATACTCAGAGAATGCAATAGCTACAACTACTGTGAATGTATTTAGTGTAGTGTATAAACATAATGTGTATGTTTACATCGTGTATTGCACCAAAGGCATGCATGTCATGTAGCGTGGGCGGAAACCCACGCAGACTGCAAAGACATACCGGGTAGGTCCAATCGCACAAATTTAGACTGTGCATAGCGCCGAAGCGCCCACTCGGTACAACTCCACGCAGACAGCACACAGATACCGTGTAGGAATGATAGCATGTGAATCAACATAATATTGCACATGTTTATGCTGTGCATTTCCATTGGAGCGTGGGGGGAAACCGGAGTACCCGGAGGAACCCCACGCAAACAGTATACCCATACTGTAAACATGTATAATATGTGCAATAAACATATTGAACATGTCTATACTGTGCAGAGAGCCGAAGCGCACATACCATGAGAGTGCGGGAGGACACCGGAGCCCCCGCCAGCCCAGAGAGTATGATACATACATATACTGTGAATGTATCTGGAGTCGTGCATAAACATATTTTGTACGTTTATATCATGTATGGCACTGAAACACAGCATTGGAACGTGGGGACAGCCACGCAGACACAGAGACCAATAACACATACATACACTGTGAATGTATGCAGTGTAGAGGTATAGGATGAGTTTAAATTATGGCGCAGAGGCGCATAATCTTCTCTGTATCATTCCAACCTGCTTGACTGTGCTGCTGAAGCAGCATTCAGGTAACCTCTGATCCTCAGACCGTGTGTCTGTCAGAGCTCAAATCATTCCCCAGGAAATGGCGGGAAATGTTACCTCAGGTATCACACACAAGGCTCACAGGGATTAGAGACATAAATGAATAAAGTCCTCCCTCATCCATGCTGCTCTTGAGGCAGCGTGTGAGGAAAACTGAGGAAACTGTGTAAAAGAAAAGCTTGTCACAGCAATTTCAGCCTGAGTGTGTTTCTCACATCATCAATGAGATCACTTACAAGCGCCCTGTCATTCACTGACACAGAACTGGAGTCTTCCTCACAAGGGAATGTCCTGTTCATAAACATTAAATATTCAGAGGTAGGGTCCTGAGCCCAATAGCTAGGCCCATATCTGACTCAGAGCACTCCTTCACTAAAGAAGTTTGTGGGGGGAGGGGGCTTATAGCTCCTTTTGCTCGCACACCGCTTCCATGACTGCTGACAACTGGTCCATAAGGACCGCAGGTGCAGGAAACATATAAACATGTTTAACTGTGCAGCACTGCCAGTTGCCCCAGGCAATGTGGAGAGCAGGTGTATCAGACTCCATAACGCCACCCTCTGAGACCTTATACACTATACAGTGAATATACAGTCCACCCACTGGCTACGCTGGGGAGGGGATACCCGGGAGGACTCACCAACCCTTAAGGACAGCTCAGTCTGTGAGGAGATTGTGAGGGGATTCGCGCCGCCGCCAGAAATAAATGCGCAGCGGCCACAAGAAAATGGCCGCCGTCCGCAGCTATAACTGTGCCACTGAACGCCAAGATGGTCGCCGAGCGCAAAATTCAAAGCTCTAATGCGCGCCAATGGCGCACGCAATAACCACCTCACACACCAGAAAAAACTGCAGACATGAGCGCCCAACCAGGCCAGAGTGACCCCCAAACACCCCACAGCACAGCACCAGTACAGGGTGCAGAGAGCAGCATAACAGGGGGGGACAGGGAGAAACCCCCACACACAGAAACACAGCCAGCATGTACTCACCTGCAGTAGGAGAGACTACTTACCCGTCCCTTTCAGGGACTCACTGGCTTGTTTCAGACAGACCTATCACAGAGTCGTACTGCGTAGCTGTCGGCCCGGTCCACCGCGAGAGATACAGTCAGTCAAGTACTGTTCAATCTTGAGAGGACCGCGGGAGCATGAAAGCAACCCGGCCACCCCTGGAGCCATGGGGTATGTCGTGAACTGAGTCTCACGCACGCAAGGCGAGGATCAGCATGCTCGATGGTCGGACAGGGAAGACTACGAGGATACTAGTGTACCCAACCTGTTGCCCAGCCGACAGTTGATTGAAGGTCTCAAAAATAAAATAATAAAATTCCCAAAGGAATAAAAATCAAAAGTAAAATCTTCCAGGAGACTGGCTCCTGGAGAGCCACGTCTTCTCCTTCTGCTAGGCAGAAAAAAAAAACTGGGGCTGATTAGCTGCAGGTGGAAGGGTAATGTCCGGAGGGACCGCCCCCCTGGGCGGGGCTGTTCAGCTCTGGCTTGTTCTAGAATGTTTTAACCTTTAACATTCTGCCTAGGTCTTCTCCTGCGAGCAGGGACATATACCCACATGTAATCAGTATGAGAGCTGCGTCGGTCCATGGACGATAAGAGAAAAAAAACTTTTTAGAAGGCCTGGCCCTAAGGAACCAGAGGAGACTGTCCACCTGAGGTTCTACATCCGCAGCATTTAGCTTGCGAGTGTCCCTCACTGCATCAATGAGTTCACAAAACAAGCGCCCTGTCATTTACTGACACAGAACTGGAGTCTTCCTTGCAAGGAATGTCCTGTTCAAAACCATCAAATATATTCAGAGCTAGGGTCCTGAGCGGTAGTGGCTAGGCCCATATCTGAATCGGCGCACACCCCCCCTTTTTTGTGGAAAAAAAGTGGGGAGAGGGGCTTTTTTGCTCCCTTGCGCTCACACACACTGCTTCCTCCTGGTCAGATTAATGATTCCAGGACTGCCGACAATTGGTCCCTAAGGACCGCAGGTGCAGGAGGGCTGCCAGTTGTCCCTAACAATGTGAAGAAACAGGTGAACCAGACTCCAATATTGCCACCCTCTGAGACCTTATTCACCATTACAGTGAATAATACAGCCCACTCACTGGCTATGCTGGGGCTGAGGAGGGGATACCTGGAGTACTCACCACCCCTAGGGACCGCTGTATGAGCCACGCTGTAGCGCTGTATGAGTCGCGCTGTATGAGTCACGCTGTAGTGCGGGTGCAGCCTGAGGTGAAGAATCTGAGGATGTGTGTAATTCGTGCCGTTCAGCAGCGCTGCTAGAGGCCGAAAAACGAAACTGAAGCGCCACGGCTACAAGAAAATGGCCGCCGGGCACCAGTATAACTGTGTATTGAGCCCCAGCAAAATGGCCGCCAATGGCGCACTTTTTAAAATTAAAACACCGCGCCAATGGCGCACAGAAAAAAAACACAGCCAGTCCCCCAGAACACTTGCCAAGCAAAATAACAGTCATGGAGCGGCCCCCCCCAGGGCAGAGTGACCCCCCAAGCATCCCCACACAGCACAACAGGGTGCAGAGAGCAGCACAACAGGGGAGAGACAGGGAGAACCCCCCACACACAGAAACACAGCCAGCATGTACTCACCTTGCAGCAGGAGAGACTACTTACCCGTCCCGAAAGCACCTTGGAGAACACCCCCGGTGCCACTAGAGGGACTCACTGGCTTGTTTCAGACAGACCTATCACAGAGTCGTACTGCGTAGCCGTCGGCCCGGTCCACCGCGAAAGATACAGTAGGTACTGTTCGATCTTGAGAGGACCGCGGGAGCATGAAAGCAACCCGGCCACCCCTGGAGCCATGGGGTATGTCGTGAACTGAGTCTCACGTACACAAGGCGAGTATCAGCACGCTCAATGGTC
Source organism: Rana muscosa (assembly GCA_029206835.1). Lineage (NCBI taxonomy): Eukaryota > Metazoa > Chordata > Amphibia > Anura > Ranidae > Rana > Rana muscosa. The sequence continues at coordinate 740,867,489 of CM055118.1, forward strand.
GGACAGGGAAGACTACGAGGATACCAGTGTACCCAACCTGTTGCCCAGCCGACAGTTGATTGAAGGTCTCAAAAATAAAATAATAAAATTCCCAAAAGGAATACAATTTAAAAGTAAAATCTTCCAGGAGACTGGCTCCTGAGAGAGCCACGTCTTCTCCTTCTGCTAGGCAGAAAAAAAACCGAGGTCTGCTAGCTGCAGGTGGGAGGGTAGTGTCCGGAGGGACCGCCCCCCTGGGTGGGGCTGTTCAGCTCTGGTTTGTTCTAGAATGTTTTAACATTTAACATTCTGCCTAGGTCTTCTCCTGCAAGCAGGGACATATACCCATACGTTCAGTGATAAGAGCCGCCGTGTCGGTCCATGGATGATAAGAGAAACATATGTTGCCAGAACACCCTATTGTAGGATGTCTCTTCAATCGCCTGTTCCTGTGACAACTCAAAAACTTTGGATTTCCCCATCACTTTCTGTAGTGAAAATAATAGTCACTGGGACATATAAAAAGGGTCAATCTTCCCAGCAGGGATACTGGAATATAAAACCTGACTGGGATTTTAATCCTTCTGTACTAAAACCATTCTATAAAATTTCAAAGAAGAAAAAAAATAAAAATAATTACATACATACATACATACATACATCTCGTGTAGCGGAACCTCCCTCTCCCTCTTTCCTATTGTGGATGGCTTGCGTCTAGGGGTACCTGGGAGAGGAGAGTGCAGTGACACTACGCCAAGCTCTCCCCTCGTGTATAAGAGGGTTGAGCAAAGTTAGTTGATTTACCTCCCGGGTCTGTCCACTGCATACGAAGCCTCAGTTGTTCCATGGAAACGTGTCTGCCAATAATACAGCCCCACACCAATCGAAAGTCCAACACTCCTTTATTTCTCATACAATACGGTGAACACAATCAGTTGAACTTCCAATAACAGACGAACATGGGGGTGTGGGAACGAGTAGGCCCAGGCACAACTGAACTCTCCTATTCCTTTTCTAACGAATAGGCCTGGCGCACGGTCTCTGCCACCGACCGTGAGTTTTGGTCTCTGCCACAGACCGGATGAACTGTTGAGGCCCCTGCCACAGGCCTAATAGCAGGCCCCTGCCACTGACCCGATTGAAATAGCTGGACCGCTGCAACCGGTCATTGAATGTGAACTGAACTTCCTCTTTCAACTTTGCCCCTATTCGGGAAAGATATCCCTCCGGGCGGTCTCCAGAGGTTCACCCGGCACTGGCAATCTGCTGCACCAGGTCTTCGAGTGAGTCCCTCCTCCGGTCCCTTACGCCTCTGGATTCGGGTGCCCCACTCCCGGGGACCCCTAGGATGATCCCTCGCGGGACCCAACGGAAGGTACTGGGCCCCAGGCCTTCAGCTGAGTACCTCACCCCAGACTGAAGGTGTCTGGGATGGAACACGAACTCCAAGTGTCCAGGCCTAGGCCGCCTGGACACCGACCGCAACCACAGCCCTCAGGCTGAAGGTGCCCGGGACTCGAACCTCGTGGCGAAAAAGGTCCGCCCCTTTATACCCTCTCCCAGGATGCACGGCGGGTTCCGCGCCCCGCCGTACAACCGCTGCGAGAGGCCACAAAGGGTACGGCACTGCAGCGATGGTTCAACCCCGGCCCAAAGTGACAAAGCCACCTGCTGGGCCGCAGGGAACTATGCATCACTGGTGTCCTCACCAGTTAGAAAAAAGTACATACCCGCTACAATTATATACACATTATATACACATATAGAATTTTTTTTTTCCGGACAAGCAAAACAGTAAATTCAGGCAGGGATCCCTCACTTTTCAAACCCAAGAGGTTGGAAAAAAAGCCTACCTAAATTTTTCCATATCAGGTTTGAATTCACATACCCTTTCAGGTAAGTTTAAGGTAATGCAAATTATGGCTCCCCTTCTTGTAAAAGATGGCAGATAATAGTGAAAAATACTCAGCAAAAGCAGGCTATGGCTTCTAATATGTTTAATGCGAATAGGTACCCCTGATACAAAGTCATACTGCCAGACAAAAGAACGAGATAAGCAGACATTTCAAGGCACTGAAAAGATTATGTAAAAGGAAGCGAGTTAAGTGTTATACATTATCAAAACAACATGCTCTGCATACCTATCAGTAACAGAAGACTGGTATGTAATGTACGTAGACATACTAGCTTGCTGAAGTGTGACATTTTGAAAACCCCACTACGCAGTATGAGTGTCAGGTCCAAGGCATGGTTTTGAGTGGATCATAATGTACTTCCACAAAAAACTGACACATTAAAAATTGCATTTTAAGAATTTCCCTGCTGCTTTTGCCTCTGCCTTGCAAGTGGTGCATTGTGAAGGATGTTTTTATCTTCATTTTTGGAAGGAAGCAATAGTCAAGTTGGCCTACAAAAATTACATTCTGGTTTATACTACAATAATTATTTGCCAGTTTCCCCATTATTTGAGTTTTATTCTAAATATTTCATAATTATGGCCAGTGCTGGCATCTCAGCATGAGGAGGTAAAAGTCTGTTTTGATAAACACAAGGGTAGCCTCCCCATACATACCATGTACACTCATCTCTTACACAACTTGGTTATTGTCTGCAAAATTCCGATCTGTTTTAGAAGTCCATTTCCTAGGATGTAACCGTTGTTAACTGTGTATGCCTTAAACCATAATTTGGACTATACCGGTGAAAAAAATAAAAATAAATCAGTGACCGTTTAAGGTCTATAGACACTTAGGCCCCTTTCACACTACCACAAATTCAAAGTCACGCGATTTTACCGCCGCAATTTCAGGGAGACGAGGTCTATGAACCTGAACTCGCATCAAAGTCAGACCAAAGTAGTGCAGGGACTACTTTGAAGTCGTACGAATATGAATGGTTGTCATTGGAAATCATGAGGAAAGACTTGTCATGCTACTTTGCAGTCCCAAATCATGGGACAAGTTGTACAAGTGTAAAAGGAGGCCATAATGTGATTGCAGGAGTAACCACGATTTTTGACATTAAAATAAACCTATCAGGGTCTGCTTTGCTGACTTTTTCTGCAATTGCAAGTTGCCTAAATGACCAGCTATTTTCTGAGTCACTAACCAAAAACAGAACAGAAGTCAAAAGTCCTGATCTAAAGACTTGTTTTGGATTAATGACTCTCCAAGTACTAAAGAAAGACTACCCCATGACAGCCAGGTAATGTCAGCATCTGTTACAACAGATTTCCTTTCATTTTACAAGGTTGTCCTTTTGCCTCCTTTATACCAAGTCATTTACCAATACGCCACCTAGTGACAAGGGAATATGGTTTGATTTACCTCCATTCCAGCCAATGACCCCACCCTTGTACAAAAACAATAGTCACTAAAAGTTTAGAACGAGTTTACCCTTTTTGAATATTCATAATTTGAGCCATAACCGTTAGGGGAAATGGACTGTAATGCGGGAGAGTCATCAGGACAAAGCCAACAAAATGCTTACTCATTAATGCAGAAAGCTGTAATTTATTATCCTTTGTTGAACGATGTAATTAAATGCGGTCCCCAAAGGCTACCTCTTGCTGACTGCTTAGCTGTGACCTCACTAGACTCTAGATGGATAGATAAACAGACAGGAAGAAAGTACACATTTACTTAAAATTTTCTTCTTAAAAAAAAATGCAGTTTAGAGATTGATTGATTTACATTTGAAGTCAATAGTTAAAGTTAAAAAAATAAAATAAATAAAATAGCTGACTCAAAACAAAAAATGCTTCAAGATCAGAATTTTTATTTAAAAAAAAAAAATAGCATAAAGATTTTTTTGTCAGCGCAATGCGTGTCCATCACAAGGTATGCTGGAGTGCCATTTAGAATGAACAGAGCACCACACTACACCAACACAATAAAAACGTGCAATGCTGCGCATTATTGCAACATGGTGTGAACCTCAACCAATAACCCTTTTGAGAGGACTCCTAGCCATGCCTCCTTCTGGACCTTTTAATATATACTGTACAAGCTTATTAATGGGCACTTATTTGCATAATTTGAGGGCACAGATTGGAATCCCTGGTGGTCCTATATGGGCATCCTCAGAGGGGGCTGCGCTGATAATCATTCAGCCCAGACCCCACCCCTCCCCCTGTCAGGAGAGCAGCCGATCAATGCTCCTCTAGTTGTGTCTGTCAAACGCAATAAAGGAAAAGCCGATACTTGGCTGTTCCTGTTTACACTGTGATCAGCTGTAATTGGACACAGCCGATCACGTGTTAAAGAGCCTCTGTCAGAGACTCTTTACTGTGATCTGTGGTGGGGTGTGTCAGACTGACACTGCACCACCAACTGCGTACCGCCAGGGGTGCATGTCGGCTCGTTACCCTGAAAGACAACATGACGTTTGTCAGGATAACGGAAACACCAGCCCGGCCATCATTTTGCTATAGGCCAGGTGGGAACTGGTTAATCTATCCAAAGAAGTTGCGGCTTTGGTCATACTTTAAGCTTCAGAACATTTACTGGCTTTCAAATCCAGACAGTTCTTTCTAGGTTCTGTTGCAACATCTCAACTGTATTCAGGCCAGCGCTTGACAATGTCATTTTATATACCACGTGATCGCTCAGTCCAATCACTTAAACCAGTGTCATGTCTGGTTCTCTCTCTCTCCTCACACCGATTGTGTTAGGGGAGGACAGTGAAGCTGCAACGTGAGGCTGCTTGAGTGCAGAGCAGTGCCAAGGAGTGCCCCATCTGTGCCACCCCATCAGTGGATCCTCATCAGGGCCCAGCAGTGCCATAAAAATGTGTAAAAAATGCTTTTTCATTTTCTTTCCAGATTTTCCAAAAACCTGTAGAAAAAAAAATTACATGTTCAAAAGACTCATAATGCTTAATAGAATATACGTTGGGGTGTTTTTGTTCGAAAATTGGGACATTTTGTGGGAGTTTCCATTGTCCTGGTGTTCCAGGGCCTTCAAAAGTGTGATAGGTTGTCGGGAAATGTGTAATTTAAGTCCTTAGAACACCTGATGGTGCTCCCTGCATGTTGGGCCTCTCTATGTGGCCAGACTGTGTAAAAGTCTCACATGTCATTTGCTGTACTCAGGAGTAGCAGAATGTATTTTGTGGTATGCATATGTCATGTGAGAGAAATAACCTGTTAATGACAATGTTGTGAAAAAATAAAAGATAATTTTGCAAAGAATTGTGGGGGAAAAAAAAAATTACAAACGTGAGAAAAAAAACTCACCATGCCTCTTAATACTTTTGAATGTCAACTTTCCTGGCTTGTTAGTGGCTCAAGAAATGATAGGCTATCAGTACATCAGGTGTGATCAATTTTCAGTGATTGGCACCAAAGCTTGTAGACTCAAAGGCTCCATGCACACTGGAGCTCAAAAACGGCCCTTTAGAACGCCGGATTGCTGGCAGGAAAACGCTGCTTTAAAAATAAGATTTCATCAGCGTTTTGCATTGCCGTCAATGCACGTTTAGCGGCGCTAGCTTTCAGCCTCGTTTCTCTGGCTCCATTCAAAATCAATGGTTCCCTATGGGAGCCCATTGATTTGAATAGAAGTCGCACCGCAAGTTGGATCATCATGATCCGACTTGCGTGCTGAGGATGAAGGGGAACCCCGCAAAAAATAAATAAAAATTTAGCGTGGAGTTCCCCCTCGAACCCCCCTATGCCGAAAACTGGCGTGGGGGTCCCCCCAAAATCCATACCCTTATCCGAGCACGCAGCCTGGTCTGTCAGGAAAGGGAGTAGGGATGAGCGAGCGCCCCCCCTCCTGAACCGTACCAGGCCGCATGCCCTCAACATGGGGGGGTAGGTGCTTTGGGGCAAGGGGGCCCTGCGCCCCCCACTCCATAGCACCTTGTCCCCATGTTGATGAGGACAAGGGCCTCTTCCCGACAACCCTGGCTGTTGGTTGTCGGGGTCTGCGGGCGGGGGGGCTTATCGGAATCCCCTTTAATAAGGGGGCCCCCAGATCCCGGCCCCCCACCCTATGTGAATGAGTATGGGGTACATCGTACCCCTACCCATTCACCTGGGGGGAAAGCGTCAATAAAAAAAACAAACAAACAAACAAACACACTACACAGGTTTTTAAAGTAATTAGGCAGCTCCGGGGGTCTCTTCCGACTTCGGCGGTCTCTTCTCCCGCTCTCCGGTTCTCCTGCCGGGCTACTCTGCCATCTTCTGCTAGCGTTGGCCCAGTCTTCTCCGCCATCTTCTTCCCTCTTCTCTTGTTCGATGTTCACACGACGCTCTCCCCCGCTGTAATGCCATGTGCGTGGTTCTCAATGACTTATATAGGCATGGGGCGAGGTCACCCGGTGACCCCGCCCCCTTATGGCGTCACAGTCCTATCATGCCCCGGGACTGACGCCATAAAGGGACCAACGCCATAAAGGGACTGACATCCCCCGGTGACCACGCCCCATGCCTATATAAGTCATTGCGCTCCGTGCACACGCCATTATAGTGGCAGAGAGCGACGAGTCAACATCGGGAGGAGAGAAGAGGGAAGACGACGACGATGAAGACCGGGCCCTGCTAGCACAAGAACTGGAAGAAGATAGCGGAGGCGCCCGGCAGAAAGAACCGGAGAGCATGGAGAAGGCACCGGAGAGCGGGAGAAGAACCAGAGAGCAGAAAGAGACCCCCGAAGTTGGAAGACCCCCGAAGCTGCCTAATTACTTTAAAAACCTGTGTAGGGTTTTTTTATTGACATTTTCTTTCCACCAGGTGAATGGGTAGGGGTACGAGGTACCCCATACTCATTCACATAGTGTGGGGGGCCGGGATCTGGGGGCCCCCTTATTAAAAAGGGGGCTCCCGGATTCCGATAAGCCCCCCGCCCACAGACCCCGACAACAAACGGCCAGGGTTGTCGGGAAGAGGCCCTTGTCACCATCAACATGGGGGCAGGGTGCTTTGGGGAGGGGGGACCGCAGGGCGCCTTCCTGCCCCAAAAGCACCCACCCCCATGTTGAGGGCATGCGGCCTGGTACGGTTCAGGGAGGGGGGCGCTCGCTCGTCCCCACCCCCTTTCCTGACCGGCCGAGCTGCGTGCTCGGATAAGGATTTTGGGGGTTCCCCTTAAAATCCATACCAGACCGAAGGGCCTGGTATCGTCCGAGGGGGAACCCCACGCCAATTTTTTTTTTTTAATTACCATCCAACTTGCGGTGCGACTTCAAATCAATGGGCTCCCATAGGGAACCATTGGTTTTGAATAGAGCCAGAGAAACGCCTAACGCTAATTAGCATCCGTTTATTCGCGTTTATGTGTGTTTATCGGCGTTTGGCGTTTTTCCCGACGAAAAACTGCACTTTGAACGCAAATTTCTTGCGTTCAGAAAAAATCCTATAAACTCCACTGCTCATTAATGCTAAAAAACGACCATGTGTGCATGGACACATAGGCTAACAGAGTGCAGTTTATGGGCTTTTTAAAAAAAAAAAAAAAAAAAGCCCAAATGCCAATAAACTGCAGTTTATCAGCTTCAGCCTAAAGCCGCGTACACACGCTTAGATTTTCAGACGACCGAATGTCCTATTTTTGTGGCATGCTAGTCTCATGTCGAAAGTGAAATTACTAACAATATGAAAATTTTCGTACGACAAAATACAACGTCAGAAGTGACATAATGTGTTAAATAGTTTTGTATGTATTCTATCGTTTGAGCATGCGTAGTCTTGCTCTTATGATTTTTTTCATACAAAAAGCATACTAATAAAGCGAAAATCGGACGTTGAGTTCACAGTCAACAAAAATTTTATAGTCTGCTCATCCAGCTTTTGTCTGACCAAAAAGTGAAAAAGGTTGTCGAAGTCACTGTACCAGAAAATCGGCAGACAGCTCGTTGTACAAATTGTCCCATCTGATTTTCGTATTGTGTGCGGTCCGATTACCTTTAGATTTACCAAAACGATGTAGTGCAATGGCCTGCCTGATTGCATACAAATTGAAAGGGTTTATGTTTGACCTTGTATTATATGGTTTTGGTAAATTAAAGGAAAAAAAATAAAAAAATAAAAATTGTACAATGCGTATCCACCTTAACTTTCACAAAAGACCAAATATACACCAATTTGGGTTATTTTTACCAAAGATATGTAGCAGTATAAATTTTCTCCAAAAATGTATAAAGAAAAATTACTAACTTGCAAAATTTGTTAACAAAACAAAGAAAATTAAGTTTACTAAATTTTTGGTCTTTTATTTATAGCGCAGAAAAAAATTCATACGGGTACAGTTGCATGACTGAGTAATTGTCATTCAAAATGTTAGCACTGAAAGTTGAAAATTGGCCTGGTTAGGAATGGGGTTCAAGTGCCCAGTGGGGCAAGTGGTTAAAGCATCATTCAGCTCCAGTTTAAAAATGTTGAACAGTTACTAATTGGAGTAGTGATTGTCACTTTTAAAAAGGCCCTGGTCACACAAACCTGCATTAGAATGCATGACAATAAAAAAAAATGTGCATTGCTTTCCACTGGCATTTTTCTGTGCGTTGACATGTGTTTTAAAACACACTTTGAGCCCAGGTTCACACTGGGCTGCGGGAGTGAAGCCGTGCGAGTTCAGCTGAACTCGCACGATTTCACTCCAGCTGGCAGTCCCGATTTTGGCCGCGATTACAGAGACATCTGTGCAGGTTTCTGCACAGATGTCAATGTAAATCGCGGGCCGAAATCGCAAAAAGTAGTACAGAAACTACTTTTTGAAGACGGTGCAGCACCGCAGATGCGGCGTCGCACCGATTAGGATGGTGTCATTGCCGGCAAATGCCGCGGATTTGACATGTCAAATCGCATTTCTAATCATAGCAGTGTGAACCAGGGCCGACATGAGTTTATGCTTGTTAAATTGCTACGGATCCTTGCAAGGGACAAAAAAAAAAAAAAAAAAAAAAAAAAAGCTTTTTTCCCCCCCTTAATAGATTTAACCTGTTTTTTCTGTACAGTACAACGCAGGTCACTGCAGTGTGTGTGTGTGTACACAGGGGCTAAACAAGTTGTTAGCAGGCTTCAGCACTACTTAAAGCTTAATGAAAGCCTCCTAGCACCTTTTTTTAAAGGATAAGATGACTTTTTTTTTTTTTTTTATTTAAAAAGGAGCCTAGAAAGCATGGCACCCACGATCAGTATATCACTGGTGCCATTAGCCCATACATCGTATGGGCAGGCAGTTTCACACTGACAGAATCAATGTACTACCACAGCGCCATGGTAGTTCATTGAGAACTACAAGCAGACAGCCTCAATGGATGATGGTAGTTGTAGTTCTCCCATGCACTGAACTCTTAAATTGCAACAGCTAGCAGGGGGAGAAGATCCCCCGCTAGCTGTCGCAATGGGGGGGATCGGGAGGGTGCAGGGGCCAGTCCTACAACATGTTACACCCTGAATATGGGTGCAACATGTACAAAAAGGTGAACTTATTTAAAAAGGGGCAATCAGCACTCATTAAAATTTGTGTACAACATTTCCAAACATAAGCTGAAGGGTGCTTTGAAGGCGTAAGCCTAGTACACACGACCGAGAATCTAGTCAGGAAAAAACCCATTGTTTACAAGAATCTTGTCCCGGCCGAGTGTACACACGTATGATTCAAAAGAACCGCCGTTCATTTGAAAGGCACGAACGCGGTGACGTCATTGACTACGACGAGCGTACGCTCATCACATTCGATGCTGTCGCTGCCCTCTTGCTACACCCTATTGCCTAGGAAGCTGCTGCGCATGCGTCAGTCATTTCGAGCATGCACGGGTTTCCACGGCGACAGGTAAGTGTACACACCTTCGGGTTTCTCGTCGGGAAACAGGCCGACGAGAAAAGAGAGGAGCAGGTTCTCTATTTTTCTCGTCAAGATTCTGGCCAGTTTTATTGACGAGAAACCTGAAAGCCTCGTACACACGCACGGTTTACTCGGCAAGAAAGCTCTGCATCCCTTTCTTGCTGGTTCTTGCAGAGAAAACCGGTCGTGTGTACGAGGCTTCAGAGATAGCTGCTTGAAGCTTGCCAAAGGCTTTGCAAAAGCTTGCTGTATACAATGCTCTTATACAAGCTGAAGCTGGCCATAGTAGCTTCTTTAGAAAGTGTACACTCTCGGCCCTTGCCATGAATCAATTTTGAAGACCTGATCCTTTTCAGACCAGTGGTTCCCAACCTCAGTCCTCAAGTACACCCAACAGGCGATGTTTTGGGAATTTCTCTTAGATAAAATAGCTGTCCAAAATACCAAGCCATTGACCGATTTAAAGCACCCTTGCAAGATGAAGGAAAACCTGCAAACATGGCCTGTTGGGGGTACTTGAGGACTAAGGTTGAGAACCACTGGTCTAGACAACTCATGGATTTCTACATCAAGAAAACAAGCCTATAGCATTTTTCTCTTAGACCCAATTTTGATGAGTGACAAAACAGGTGAATAGGGGCGAACAATTGTTTCCCTAGCATACCTACAGAGATTCAACATTATGTGACATACACACCACACTCAGCTGTTGCACTTTAAAATTCATTGTGCAGCAGTTAGTAATTTCAAGGGCAGGACTGGCTGCTGTATGAATGCTTTGATCTGACGATGACCACTAACAGAAGTCGTTAACAGGCAGGATATAGGTGGTGGAAAAAAAAAAGAAAAGCTGCTAGCAGCGTGTAGTTTGATACAGCAACATTGAATCATTCATTAGCAGATCAAAAAAAAAAAAAAAAGACTTTTTAATTAAAAGCAAAGACTATCTGCAGAGTCAACAACATACTTTTTTTCTTTTAAACAAATCCTTTAACCACTTAACGACCGCCCACTGTAAATATACGTCGGCAGAATCACGTATATCTACGTGACTGCCTTTGTATAGTTGGGGGGTCCGATCGGACCCCCCCTTTACAGTGAGCGGTGGTTAATTGATCGGGAGCGATCAGGCATGAGGGGACGGCCGTTCGATTCCGGCCGTTCGATGCCGGCCACCCCCTCTGGATCGCTCCCGGCAAATGAGAGAGCTTCCCCTGCCTGTGTAATGTTTACACAGGCAGCGGAAGTGATGTCATCTCTCCTGCGGTGCTCACATATACCAAGCGCCGTACAGGAGAAGATGCCAGGTTAGTGCACAAAACACTACACTGACACCAGGACACATAGGTACATAAATCGCCCCCCCCAGATCAACCCCCAGGCCCCAGCCACAGTGTCACTGATTGCAGTGACCATTTATTTACTGATCACTGCAATCAGTGACATTTGTGACTGTAAAAGTGTCACCAAAGTTTAGTTTTAGGTCCAGTGTAGCCCCCTAACCCCCCCTAATAAAGGTTTAACCCCTTGATCGCCCCCCAGATAACCCTTTCACCCCCTATCACCACTGTCGCTAAGCGATCATTTTTCTGATCGCCGTCTTAGCGTCGGTGATGCAGATCGGTAGCCAGTAATTTTTTTAAGTTCGCCGCAGGTTTTTATAGCGTCAGGTACCCCCATAAATTATCTAATAAAGGTTTAACCCCCTTGATCGCCCCCCAGGTAACCCTTTCACCCCCTATCACCACTGTCGCTAAGCGATCATTTTTCTGATCACTGTCTTATTGTCGGTGATGCAGATCGGTAGCCAGTAATTTTTTTTAGGTTCGCCGCAGGTTTTTATAGCGTCAGGTACCCCCATATATTATCTAATAAAGGTTTTAACCCCCTAATTGCCCCTAGTTAACCCTTTCACCAGTGATCACCATATAAGTGTTACGGGTGACGCTGGTTAGTTAGTTTGCTTTTTATAGTGTCAGGGCACCCGCCGTATATATAACCCAATAAAGGTTTAACCCCCTGATCGCCCGGCGGGTGATATCAATTAGGTTTTAGCGTCAGAGAGGGTCTGCGTCACACCCCAGGCAGCGTCAGGTTAGTGCCAGTAATGCCAACACCCATGCGTGAAGCATACACCCCCCCTTAGTGGTATAGTATCTGAACAGATCAATATCTGATCAGATCTATACTAGCGTCCCCAGCAGTTTAGGGTTCCCAAAAACGCAGTGTTAGCGGGATCAGCCCAGATACCTGCTAGCACCTGCGTTTTGCCCCTTCGTCCAGCCCAGGCCCCCCAAGTGCAGTATCGATCGATCACTGTCACTTACAAAACACAACACACATAACTGCAGCGTTCGCAGAGACAGGCCTGATCCCTGCGACTCCAGTGCTGTAGGAGGTGATTTCACCACCACAGTTAAAAAAAAAAAAGCATATATGCCGAAGCATTGGGGCGGAGGAGCGATTTTGCTCCTAATGCCGCGTACATACGGTCGAAATTCCGACGGAGGCTTGCCCGTGGAAAAGTCCGACCATCTGTGTGCGGCATAACTTTTTTGCGGGAGGATGCCCCCATGCTTCGGCATATATAAAATGGTGCATGTATGCCCATCATTAGAAGTGGGTGGATGAAGGGCGGTATTCTAATGGTGGGCATACCCACCGATCAATCTCTTTTTTCGTTCAGCCAACTGGCTGCATGAAAAAAAAAAAAAAAGAATTTTACAATACATGTCCAACAAGGACCAGCAACGTACTGGTATGTTGCTGGACTTTGAATGTTTATACCAGAATGATGCCTGCGGGTTTAGGTATCATCTTGGTATCATTCTTTTCAGCCAGCGGCCGGCTTTCATGTAAAAGCAATCCTAGTGGCCAATTAGCCTCTGGACTGCTTTTACAAGCAGTAGGAGGGAATGTCCCCCCCCGGATATAAAAAGCGCCATTGGGAAATTGGGAAAGCATTTTATCACACCGACCTTGGTGTGGTCAGATGCTTTGAGGGCAGAGGAAAGATCTAGGGTCTAGAATACCCCAGTTTTTTCAAAAAAGAGTACCTGTCACTACCTATTGCTATCATAGGGGATATTTACATTCCCTGAGATAACAATAAAAAAAAAAAAAAAAATATGGAAGGAACAATTTAAAAAAAAAAAAAAAAAAGCTAAATTAATAATAATAAAAAAAAAATATGGAAGGAACAATTAAAAAAAAAAAAAAAAAGCACCCCTGTCCTGCCCTGCTCTTGCCCAATGGCGAACGCAAGCGTCGGTCTGGCGTCATATGTAAACAGCAATTTCACCATGCATGTGAGGTATCACCGCGAAGGTCAGATCGAGGGCAGTAATTTTAGCAGTAGACCTCCTCTGTAAATCTAACGGGGTAACCTGTAAAGGCTTTTAAAAATGTATGTAGTTTGTCGCCAATGCGCGTTTGTGCGAAATTTTAAAGCATGTCGTGTTTGGTATCTATGTACTCGGCCTAAGATCATCTTTATTTCATCAAACATTTGGGCAATATAGTGTGTTTTAGTGCATTAAAATTTTAAAAAAAGTGTATTTTTTTCCCCAAAAAATGCGTATGAAAAAAAATAGCTGCGCAAATACTGTGTAGAAAAAAAAAATGCAACACCCACCATTTTAATCTGTAGGGCCTTTGCTTTAAAAATATATATATATAATGTTTGGGGGTTCAACATAATTTTCTTGCAAAAAAAAATAAAAAATGTTTTCATGTAAACAAAAAGTGTCAAAAAGGGCTTTGTCTTCAAGTGGTTAGAAGAGTGGATGTAAGCTTCCTAATGTTGTGTATAAAATGCCAGAACAGTTCAAAACCCCCCCAAATGACCCCATTTTGGAAAGTAGACACCCCAAGCTATATACTGAGAGGCATGTCAAGTCCATGGAATATTTTATATGTTGACACAAGTTGCGGAAAAAAGACAATTTATTATTTTTATTTTTTTTGCACAAAGTTGTCACTAAATGATATATTGCTCAAACATGCCATGGGCATATGTGGAATTACACCCCAAAATACATTCTGTTGCTTCTCCTGAGTACGGGGATACCACATGTGTGAGACTTTTTGGGAGCCTAGCCGCGTACGGGACCCCAAAAACCAAGCACCGCCTTCAGGATTTCTAAGGGTGTAAATTTTTGATTTCACTTCTCACTGCCTATCACAGTTTCGGAGGCCATGGAATGCCCAGATGGCACAAAACCCCCCCCAAATGACCCCATTTTGGAAAGTAGACACCCCAAGCTATTTGCTGAGAGGTATTGTGAGTATTTTGCAGATCTCGCTTTTTGTCACAAAGTTTTGAAAATTATAAAAAAAAAAATATTTTCTTTCTTCATTTTCAAAAACAAATGAGAGCTGTAAAATACTCACCATGCCTCTCAGCAAACAGCTTGGGGTGTCTACTTTCTAAACTGGGGTCATTTGGGGGGGGTTTTGTGCTATTTTGGCATTTTATGGCCTTCAAAACTGTGATAGGTAGTGAGGAGTGAAATCAAAAATTTGCGCCCTTAGAAATCCTGAAGGCGGTGCTTGGTTTCCGGGGGCCCGTACGCGGCTAGGCTCCCAAAAAGTCCCACACATGTGGTATCCCCGTACTCAGGAGAAGCAGCAAAATGTATTTTGGGGTGCAATTCCACATATAACCATGGCATGTGTGAGCAATATATCATTTAGTGACAACTTTTTGTAATTTTTTTTTTTTTTGTCATTATTCAGTCACTTGAGACAAAAAAAAAATATTCAATGGGCTCAACATGCCTCTCAGCAATTTCCTTGGGATGTCTACTTTCCAAAATGGGGTCATTTGGGGGGGTTTGTACTGCCCTGCCATTTTAGCACCTCAAGAAATGAGATAGGCAGTCATAAACTAAAAGCTGTGTAAATTCCAGAAAATGTACCCTAGTTTGTAGACGCTATAACTTTTGCGCAAACCAATAAATATACGCTTATTGACATTTTTTTTACTAAAAACATGTGGCTGAATACATTTTGGCCTAAATGTATGACTAAAATTGAGTTTATTCGATTTTTCTTATAACAAAAAGTAGAAAATATAATTTTTTTTCAAAATTTTCGGTCTATTTCCGTTTATATCGCAAAAAATAAAAATCGCAGAGGCAATCAAATACCATTAAAAGAAAGCTCTATTTGTGGGAAGAAAAGGACGCAAAGTTCGTTTGGGTACAACATTGCATGTCCGCACAATTTACAGTTAAAGCAGCGCAGTGCAAAATTCTGAAATCACCTCTGGTCCTCTAGCTACCAAATGGTCCGGGGCTTAAGTGGTTAAGAAGCCAACTTAAAATCTTCAGACATCTGCTTTTTCTGTATGTCATTCGGCAAAGATATTTATTTTGAGTCAAGGCTTGCCCTATGTAATAATATACATGAGCATCTACAAATAAACTCAAGAAAACATGGTGTTGGCCAGCAGAAAAAATGTCCTCCCTGCCCCCAACTCAAAGATCAAATATAATCAAGTATATTTCTTTAAGCAAATATAAAATTTAACAAGGCTACCTTTCACAGTAATAGCGACGTTGAAATCTGATGTAAATATGTACAGCCTGGCACGGGTTCAGGTAGCCATCACTGTATGCTATTTATATTATAGATTGCAAAGCAGGGCTTGCCAAGTATATTCCAGAAGTAGTTTTAAAAAAAAGGCAAAATGAGAGTTCTCTTAATCTGGTTCTGCAAAAAAAAGAGACTGATCCAATATCTGGAGATCAAAAATGGAAGGAAAAGATAAATAAAAACACAACAACACGAGGGTAAACAGTTGTTTAGCGTTTCAGAACATTCCCCTGTTTTAGGAGACTTTCTTTATGTTATTGGAACTATGAAGGCTCTGCATTCCTGCGCAGGGATGGTCATTTTAGGCCATTATGGAATGGCTGAAGGCAGTGCAGCTGTTACAGTGAATCTCAAAATCCTAATCAGTGTAACCAAGATACCTGCATGTCTGACAAGCTAATGGATAAATGGCACAGAGAATGCCCATGCTATAGCTGCACTGCAACTTCCTATCACACACACTATCGGAAGGAAGGTCTAGGTTTCTTTGGTTTTGTTGGCTATTATATTATTTGGCAAGACTATTATCCAAATTGGAAGGAAAGTCGCTCCCCTCTTTGGAATGTTTATTCCTGAATATTAGAATCACAGCTGTGCACCGCACATAATCACTTTCAAGATTTTGGCGTTTAGCTACAATCAATTTATTTGAACTGGAACCCACATAACTAGAAGGGTAAGATACAGGATGTTGTGGCATCCTTGGCATTTTTGTTTGCTAGAAATGTAAAAAGTCCTATAGAAAAACTAAAGGGTAAGAAAAATCAAAATGTACTAAAGTTTTTATGTCATTTTTCTGTTCCAACCACATCTGCACTTGTCTGGGTAAAGTCAGGGGGAGGGTATACAGGGGCTACTGAGAGAAGTCAAAAGTCTCTCTGTATTATCAATTAACATGCAGCTGCCATTTTGACCAGTAGTGAATTTTGGTGGCTCTGTGTAACAGCATGGTGTCAAAAAAAAAAAAAAGCACATTCTAGTCTAGTTTTCATATTAAAGAGGAAGTAAACCCTTGATTTTTATTTTATTTTTTAAAAACCCTGCAAAAGAAAGGCATAATGAGCTAGTATGCATAGCATATTAGCTCATTATTAATGACTTACCTGAGATCGAAGCCCCCGAACTGCTCCTCGTTCCCCTCCGCCGCCACCATCTTACCTCGATGTCCCGTCACTGCCATCAGTGTATCGCCGCTCCGGCGCTGTGATTGGCCGGAGCGGCGCTGACGTCACACGTATGCGCGCTCCGGCCGGCAAGATCCCATTCAGAAAACCGGCAAGAAGCCGGCCCGGTAGTGCGCCTGCATCGTTTTGTCTACGGCGCACATGCGCCGTAGACATTAGTGCAGTGTTATCTGCAAAGATCTCCTTAACCGTGTAGGTTAAGGAGATATTTCATGCACCTACAGGTAAGCCTTAACCACTTGAGACCCACGCTATAGACGAAAGACGTCTGCAGCGCGGCTGTCAAGTGCTGAGTGGACGTCCTGCCTTTTTCATTCCCCCTGCGCGCCGCCAAGGGCACGCGGCGGGGAACAGCTGTGCCCGCCGTGTCACGTGTCTGGCGGCCGCGATGTCTGCCAGGTACACGCGATCGGCTGTTACAGAGGCAGGACGTGGATCTCTGTGTGTAAACACAGAGATCCACGTTCTGTCAGGGAGAGGAGACCGATGCTGTGTCCCTTTTACATAGGGACACAGATCGGTCACCTCCCCCACACAGTTAGAATCACTCACAGGGAACATATTTAACCCCTTAATCGCCCCCTAGTGTTAACCCCTTCCCTGCCAGTCACATTTATACAGAAATCAATGCATTTTTATAGCACTGTTCACTGTATAAAATGTGAATGGTCCCAAAATAGTGTCAAAAGTGTCAGATATGTCCGCCGCAATATCGCAGGCCTGACAAAAAATCGCAGATAACCGCCATTACTAGTAAAAAAAAAAAAGTCAAACCTATCCCCCATTTTGTAGGCGCTGTAACTTTTGCGCAAACCAATCTATACGCTTATTGCAATTTTTTTGACCAAAAATATGTAGAATACGTATCGGCCTAAACTGATAAAAAAAAAATATAAAAAAAAAAAAAAAAAAATAATAATAATTTGGGATATTATAGCAAAATGTAAAAAAAAAAAAAAATGTGTTTTTTTTTCAAACTTTTCTGTCTTTTTGTTCATAGCCCAAATAAAAACCGCAAGAGGTGATCAAATACCATCAAAAGAAAGCTCTATTTGTGGGAAAAAAATATTAAAATATCATTTGGGTACAGCGTTGTATGACCACGCAATTGTCATTCAAAGTGCGTCAGTGCTGAAAATTGGTCTGGGTACGAAGGGGGTTTAAGTGCCCAGTAAGCAAGTGTTTAATCTAGGCTTACCTGTAGGTGCATGTTGTCAAAGTGGGTTTACAACCACTTTAAATTAGCCTTTAATGGTGACAAAAGTTTTTGTTTTGTTTAACAAAAAACACGACTACTACCCATGTGTGCCAGGACAGCATTAATGATAAATGCATTAATTATAGCTAAATATAGCCCTGTCTGCAATATAGTAAATTCACCAGGCCTTTAGTAGATGCCAATATTAATAGGTAAATTGTATAAATAAACTATTTAAAATCGGTTGATCACCCAGGCATTTGTGACTATGGTAGGACTTGGCACCACCACGAGGAACGATCGTTCGCTTTTTATATAGGGTGTACACAACTTTCGACATCCAATTCAGACTTTCCATACAAAAAAAAAGACAAATACCAAGATTTTTTTCCTTGTACCTGAACAGAAGAAACGCTTTTCGCTTCATGTGTACTGTTTTCATATGTGAAAAATCAGATACAAAAGTATCGCACAAGACTGCGCATGATCAGAAAAAAAAAAAAAAAAAAACCCTTTGTTGTACAAAATTTTCGTACATTTCTATCCTTGGTTTTGACTTTGTGACAAATTGAGGAAAACCAGACGATCATTCCTCTGGATTTTCTTAGTGTGCACCCCAGTGGCAGCCCGTCCATAGGGGGCGCCGCCCCCCCCCCCCTCCTGTGGTCACAAAAAAAAAAAAAAAAAAAAAAAAAAACGGGCCCTTTAAGATATATATATATATTTTTTTTTTTTTTTTTACACACATGGCGGCGCGACCATAGTGGGCGCAGAAGCGCCGCTACCGCTCGCATCTGCGCCCGGCCGTCACTCACCACAACAATACATAGGTTCATGCATTGCATGAACCTATGTATTGCTGCCGCCCACTATTCAGATGGCCGGCCCCTTGAGCGCCGGCCATCTGAGTCACAGCGTCTGATTGGCCTTTAGAAGTGCCTATCAGAACCAGCAGGCTCTGATAGGCTTCCCGACTACAGCCTGAAGGCTGTAATCGGCCTCTACATACCTAATGAGAGGGCGCACAGGGGTGCGTTCCCTGGCCAATCAGGTTCACCGGGTCTGGTTACCGGTAACCTGATTGGCTGAAGTGACATCGAGGACGGAAGAAGGACGGCGCTGACTCGAGGAAGGTAAGTTCAGGGCTGGGGGGAGGGGGGAGAAACTGGCTGCGCATAGGGGGGGAGAAACTGGCTGCATATAGGGGGGGAGAAACTGGCTGCATATAGGGGGGGAGAAACTGGCTGCATATAGGGGGGGAGAAACTGGCTGCATATAGGGGGGGAGAAACTGGCTGCATATAGGGGGGGAGAAACTGGCTGCATATAGGGGGGGAGAAACTGGCTGCATATAGGGGGGGAGAAACTGGCTGCATATAGGGGGGGAGAAACTGGCTGCATATAGGGGGGGAGAAACTGGCTGCATATAGGGGGGGAGAAACTGGCTGCATATAGGGGGGGAGAAACTGGCTGCATATAGGGGGGGAGAAACTGGCTGCATATAGGGGGGGGAGAAACTGGCTGCATATAGGGGGGGGGGGGAAACTGGCTGCATATAGGGGGGGGGGGAAACTGGCTGCATATAGGGGGGGGGGGGGAAACTGGCTGCATATAGGGGGGGGGGGGAAACTGGCTGCATATAGGGGGGGGGGGAAACTGGCTGCATATAGGGGGGGGGGGAAACTGGCTGCATATAGGGGGGGGGGGAAACTGGCTGCATATAGGGGGGGGGGGAAACTGGCTGCATATAGGGGGGGGGGAAACTGGCTGCATATAGGGGGGGGAAACTGGCTGCATATAGGGGGGGGAAACTGGCTGCATATAGGGGGGGGAAACTGGCTGCATATAGGGGGGGGAAACTGGCTGCATATAGGGGGGGGGAAACTGGCTGCATATAGGGGGGGGAAACTGGCTGCATAGGGGGGGGGGAAACTGGCTGCATATAGGGGGGGGAAACTGGCTGCATATAGGGGGGGGAAACTGGCTGCATATAGGGGGGGGAAACTGGCTGCATATAGGGGGGGGAAACTGGCTGCATATAGGGGGGGGGAAACTGGCTGCATATAGGGGGGGGGAAACTGGCTGCATATAGGGGGGGGGAAACTGGCTGCATATAGGGGGGGGGAAACTGGCTGCATATAGGGGGGGGAAACTGGCTGCATATAGGGGGGGGAAACTGGCTGCATATAGGGGGGGGAAACTGGCTGCATATAGGGGGGGGAAACTGGCTGCATATAGGGGGGGGGAAACTGGCTGCATATAGGGGGGGGGAAACTGGCTGCATATAGGGGGGGGGAAACTGGCTGCATATAGGGGGGAAACTAGTGGCGTTTGGGCACAGTGGCGGCAATTGATGATTTTTTTTTTCAGTTTTTTTGCGCCCCCCCAAAAAATTTGAGCACCAGCCGCCACTGGTGCACCCACCTTAAAGCGGAGTTTCGCCTAAAAAAAAAAAATCTTAAAAGTCAGCAGCTACAAATACTGCAGCTGCTGAACTATTAATAAAGCGGACACTCACCTGTCCCAGGGTCCAGCGATGCAGGGGGACAAAACCCCGCCTGTCTCCTCTCCGTGGCGCCAGCATTGTCACTGTGGGCGCTTGGCTATGGCTTCACAGCCGGGCACCGTGACTGGCGGAGCAATCACCTGGGACCTGTAACAGGTCCCAGATGATTGCGGAGAGGGAGGAGGAGAGGTGAGGTTACTTCTGCCAGGGAGGAAGTGGGAGCTGGAACCCTCCAAAAAAAAAAAAAAGGATTTCCGCCCCCACCCCCCCCCCCAAAAAAAAAAAAAAGACATGCCAAAATGTGGCATGTCAGGGGGTCACCTTTCTTTAAAGTGGAAGTTCCATTTTTGGGTGGAACTCCACTTTAAGCAACAAAGTCAACTTCTATTTACTTCTCAAACATTGCCCTTTACTATTAGGAGGCCGTCATTGCCTAAATCCTTCCAGCTAGTTGCCTAGCTATTACCCAGACCCATTGACTTCAATACTTTGAGTGACAAACCTGGAACAAGTATGCAGATGCAGGAAAGTCAAGAGTCCTTTTCATACTTCGAGATGTTCAGTGACTGAATGCAGAGGGTCAGCATATCAGCCAGGCATCTGGCATTTGCAGGATAAGAAGTCAGCAATGGTTTAAACTGACAGAGCAGCTTACTTACAATAAATATGGTTTGTCAGCACCAACCTGGTCCGCACTCCTTGCTGCTCTTGGGTTTGCAGGAGGGTGCTTCACCCCATTGTGGTGTTGGCTTCCCTCCACATATCAAACTAAATCACTGGCTTATGACTACACATTTGTGTTTGGTCTTGTATGACTGTATTGGAGAAGTTGGACTGCAAACTTTGTTCGGGCAATGATTGTGGTTTAATATAGAAGAGATATTTTGCCTATGAAAGCAAGATGGCCCAGTTTCTGATCTTTTAGGCTCCATGCACACTGGGCTTAAAAAAACGTCTGTTCTCTTTGGAGTAAAAAAACTTCCATATAGAGCATTTTTTTGTACAAAGTTTAGACGAGTTTAGTAGAGTTTTTACGTTTTTTCTGCCAGTGAGCTCCAATCAGAAACGCGAATGAGAAGGGTTTTTTCCTGCCTCTAAACGTTCTCAATATGCCTCTTAACGTCCTAATGTGCATTAACACATAGGATAACAGGCAGAACACAAAACTCCTGTAGAAGCAACGTTTTTTTAAGTCAGTGTGCATGGAGCCTTAAGGTCTACCAAGATGCAATTAATGATGTATTACTGGACAACAAACATCACTGGACATTAATCCCCAAAAACGGTTTTGAATGTATTCATATCTGTAAGCATTATGTTTTTCTATAGTTCTATGGAATAGATCTATAAATGTAGAACAAAGTGTTTTCTAATCAGTTTAATTCAAGCAGTCAGTGAAAACACTGTGGGCGGCAGCGCTGTGAACATGAGGTCTGTACTGCTCTCTAATCCGGCATTAAAACTTAGAGTAAATAAAGCCTGCTAGTGTCCATTTGCTCTCTCCCAGGGCGAGACATGAGTGGGCTTTAATGTTTCCCACACCATTTGCTGATATTTGTACTAGAGAGAGTGTTATTCTTGCCGTTCCCCTCTAAGAACATAACTACCATTAGCCTCAAGTTACAAATAAATCCTTGCATACTCCTAGGCTAGCACTTCACCTCTACTCGTTAGGTCAAGATTTGAATATACGATAACGATACTCTGCAGTCACAGACAGCCATCATTTTTTCTACATTATGCAATCCAAAAATCGAAAGAAACGAAAATTAAGATTACATTTATAAAGTATATATATATTTTTAATGCTCAAT
Source organism: Rana muscosa (assembly GCA_029206835.1). NCBI lineage: Eukaryota > Metazoa > Chordata > Amphibia > Anura > Ranidae > Rana > Rana muscosa. Next base: position 740,889,561 of record CM055118.1, read on the forward strand.
AAAAGTAAAATTCAGGGTGTTTAATACAGTACTTTATAATAAGAATTTTTTTTTTTTTTTTCCTAACGCCAGATACTGTTTTCCAAAAAAAAAACTCCATGCAGATAATGCCCTCGGTGGAGGAACCAATGACACCAACACTACAATACATGAAATGCTGACCAAGTGGGTGCTGGCAATATGTAAATCGCTGTGTAAATTGACAGCCTTATACAAGTACCTGTAATAAATAAATGCTAACTTTTTAGTTGCAACGTCTTCATTTTCATCCTGGCAGATTACACAGAGCCCTTCCTTCTGCTATAGCCTAGGTACAAAACATGGAAAGGCTGTGTTCCAAGATTGTGGACATTTTCACAGCTACTGAGTTTATTACATTTTTCTATAGATGCCACAGGCGATCTTTTACTAGAAAAATATATTTCAAAGCTTTCAGATCAAGCAAGGACCCAACATTTGCCTCTTCTGTTTTTTTTTTTTTGTTTTTTTTTACCTTTCGTTTTTTAGACAAAAATGCATATCTTCTGTTTTTACTAGGCAGTAAAATAAGAATTTCAACAACTTGGTTAAAGGCCTGTACAACGATCGGATGTTCCGACGGGAATTGTGTGATGACAGGCTGTTGGAAAATCCGACCATTTGTATGCTCCATCGGACAATTGTTGTCGGATTTTCCGCCAACAAATGTGGGATAGCATGCTTTCAAATTTTCCGACAGCAAATGTGTGTTGTCGGATTATCAGATCGTGTGTACAGAAGTCCATCGGACAAAACACCAAAGTACAAACACACATGCTCAGAAGCAATGCTAACCCTAACACAACATTAGCAGAAGTTGCCCAAAGGGTGGCGCTAAAGAGCTGAAAAACCACGTAGTTGTGTGTTTGCTGGCTGACAATTATTTGCAAGACAAGTTCATGGCCAAGGCCCTTCGGACAAAAGACTTACGCTTTGTCCACGGAAAATCCAATCGTGTGTACCAGGCTTAAGAAACGCATCCATACACATTTTAATCACCTCAGGTTCAGAAGTTGTAAACTTTCCTTTTTTTTTTAATTAACAGATAACTGACAATTTTGTTGGTCAGCAAGGTTTATAATCCTCAATTACAAATACACAATACCTGGAACCGGCCAAATCCCAGAAGCCAATCTTCCAAAAATTTACATGAGCTCCCCGTATCAATGCTAAATGGGAGCAGTTGTTTTAAGCATCACATTTTTAGTAAGGACATATGCAATTTTCTTCCAACTTGGAAATTTTTACATGCATGAAAAACATGGCTGTCCCCATCAGCATATGGGCCGTGCTCACAAGTCTTCAGAAATTTGGCAGTGTACCTAAAGAAGTGCAGCAATGCAGGAGTATGGAGGGAGCTGTAGGCCAGACATGGACCTAAAATGCAATCAGTCTAACATAAAACACTGAAAATGGTTTTGGCTCACAGCCGTCTTGCGCTGCCAATAATTTCTCTAACTGGAAACATTTCAAACAGAATTGTTATTAAAATCAGAGGAGTATAATTGAGATTTATGGGATCGGAGCGTCAGATAAGATACAGCTGAAGTGAGACATCTGCAAAATATATAAATATAATGCAAGTATATATTTATTAACATAGGTGCCTTTTATGATTTCTTAAAAAGTATTGTTTGTTATGGAAGATGCATTGTAGATAGTGAATCCTTAAAAAGTATTGTTTGTTATGTAAGATGCATTGTAGATAGGCATTTCTCTCAATATTTGTCTTTATCCATCTCTTGCCAAATAACATCTTTAAGACCACTCTCACACTAAGGTGCTTTTCAGGCGCTTTCACGCTAAAAACAGCTCCTAAAAAAGCTCACGAAAACTTGTTTCCATTAAAATCAATGAATGCTTTCACACTGGGGCAGTGTGCTGGCAGGGCTGTGAAAAATTTCCCTCTCCATTGAAATGAATGGAACGCTCTTCAAAAGCGCCTGAAGAGCGCTCAGTGTTTTTACTGGCAGTTTAGAAGCGCCTAAGTGGTAAAGTCTTTTTTTTTTTTTAGTTAATAACAAATGTATGTCTATACTTTCCTGCTCTGTGTAGTGGTTTTGTACAGAGCAACCCAGATCCTCCTCTTCTTGGGTCCCTCTTCTGTGCTCCCGGCCCCTCCCTCCTGTTGAGTACCTCCAGAGCAAGCAGCTTGCTATGGGGGTACCTGAGCCAAGCTGCGTTCCCCATATGGCTTCTAACAAACGGGACTTCTTGTGGTTTTCTTCTTGCCACTCTTCCATAAAGGACCAGGCTGTCATTCTGATCCAAAGGCTCCACAACTTTTTTTAAAAACAGACTCCATTCTCACTCCACTGAATTTGCTTATCTGTATTTTTGTTCCAAGTCAGTGTCCCAAAGTATATAAAAAACAAAAAAACAAAAACAAACCCTGTTGCCTATGGGCAGGGCCGCTGATAGGGGGGGACCACCAGTCCTCCTGTAGGGGGCCCGGGCCCACAGAGGGGGCCCAAACAGCAGGAGGAATGGTTGTGGTCGGGCGGAGGTGCAATTACAGAAAGATGCCCCGTGCGGCTCTCTGCAGCTGCTGAAAGTCGGTTTCTCTCCCTCCTGCTGGCTTTCAGCTGCTGCAGGGAGAGACAGGGCATCGTTCCTGTAATCGCTTCCCCCGCACCAATCACCCTCCTTGTTCTGCCTACTTCTGATCCCCCCCCCCATTTGACCCCCCTGTCACTGTGCTGCACCCCCCCCCTCCCGTGGCACTGTTGGCTTCCCTGTCCTGTTAAAAAATTGTAAACATTTTTTTTTTAAATTAAAACATTTTTTAAATAAAAAAAACGATAAAAGGGTTAATTCACACAGGCTCTGTATTATGTTTGTGTCCGCTAATGATTTTTGTGTATTTTTTTTCTTAAATCTTGTTTTGATATATTGGTGGGGGCCCGGCCAGGAAGCCTGTACGGAGCCCCGTGATTTCTAGCATCAGCCCTGCCTATGGGTAGCTTTAATCTCCATCAAATGGACTGAGATTTATTTTAAGCAGTGTATGGATGTAAGGGCTGGGCCCCTACAAGTGGCACAGAGTAGCAAACAAGGTGAATGTAAAAAGTTTACACATTTACAGGGGAACGAAAATGTATTTGGTTCTTCGTGCGGAAAAATATCTGGTTACTACAAAACACGTTGCCAATTTCATCCATTGTCCTAATTAACTTCCGTGCTTGCTCAGGCTCTTTTAAACATCAACAGTCAATAATATGTGCAACATAAGTGCAGATCCTGGAATAAAGAAACTTTGTGAGGGAAGTCAGGCAAGAGTTTGGAAAGGGCAACACAAACCAAAACAACTGAAATAACAATCCTTGTTTTTGATCTGAAATCTGTTGAAAGTGACTGTCATTCCAGGGAGACGGGTCAACATTTGACGAGAAGGCACAGCTTTAAAAAGACAAATTGTTTAAGTATACTGGAAAGGCCATATAGTGAGGGGAGTAGTAAAGCACCATTACACCTCTAATACTATTTGAGTAATACGTAGATACAAATAAGGCAAAGTTTGCAGCACACATGAAGCATGCAATTGACTTTACTGTATTAAAGCAGCTTAAGAAAAAGTACGGCTGAAGCTTTTTTGGCCATAGTTTTCTGGGAAACAGGAATGCATTTACTTTTTCTCTCCTGTGACCCAGAATCAACCGACAACGGGTACATGGCCGCTCTCAGCTGAGGTCACAGAGCTGCTCCAGGCTATGGAAGAATCTGGACCATACTGTCAAGATCTACCCAGCTGCCTGACTCATTTCTGGCTCCAGCTCTCCATGCATGGTTGAGTGCCATAGCCAATTGTCCCCACCCCCTACAGCTTGGCTTGAGCACTGGAAGAGCGGTGACTGACACTCGCTGCTTTCTACTCCAAGAGAGAAAAGCGATCAGTGGTCATGTGATCTCTCAGTTCTCCGTCTTAGAGCCAACGTGGGACAGCTGCAGCATCACACTAATGCTGCAGCATGGAGGGGGAACAGTTTATTTTTCTCCAAGCCCATACTTCTCCTTTAAAGTATATCTAAAAGCTTTTTATTTTTGGTAGCATTTGGCAAAGCATGAAATTGTTAAAACTCCTATCACCTTAACTTCTTGTCCCAGAGACTCAAAAGGAAGGGAGGAAAAAAGCCCTCTTCTACAGTTCCTACAGAACGGAAGTCACTCTTTGGAATTACCTTCATTTTCTGTCCCAGTAAAAATGGTCACCAGAATGGCAACCAACACCTGACTGGGTATTTCACACTTCCTTCTAAAACTTGCTTTAGATGCATTTTAACCACTTCAGCCCCGGAAGAATTCACCCCCTTTCTGACCAGGCCATTTTTTGCAATACGGCACTGCATCGCTTTAGCTGAAAATTGCGCGGTCATGTGACATTGTACCCAAAACTAAATTGTCCCTTTTTTCCCCCTGCACAAATAGAGCTTTCTTTTGGTGGTATTTGATCACCTCTGCGTTTTTTATTTTATGCGCTTATAACGAGAGTGACAATTTTTTTTTTTCAAAAACACAATATTTTTTACTATAATAACTATGCAAAAAAAAAAAAAAAAAAAAAAAACAAACAATCAGTTTAGGCCAATATGTATTCTTATGCATATTTTTGGTAAAAATCACAATGAGCGTATATCGACTGGTTCGCGCAAAAGCGTATACAAAATAGGGGATAGATTTATGGCATTTTTTTTTTTTACTAGTAATGGCAGCGATCTGATTTTTATCAGGACTCAGACATTCCAGCAGACAGATCGGACACTTTTTTGGGACCAGTGACATTTACACAGCGATCAGAGCCAAAAAAGCCACCGATTACTGTATAAATGTCACTGGCAGGGAAGGTGTTAACACTAGGGGCGATCAAGGAGTTAAACGTGTTCCCTCAGTATGTGTTCTAACTGTGGGGGGATGGGACTGACTGGGGGAGGAGAGAGATTGTTGTTCCTAAGCATTAGGAACAACAGATCCGTCTCCTCATCCCTGACAGAACCGGGATTTGTGTGTTTACACACAAATCCCGTTCTGGCTCTGTCAGGAGTGATCGAGGGTGCCTTGCGGACATCTCGGCCGCCGGGCACACGCATCAGCCCCCAAGTGACACGTCAGGGGCGCGCGCCGATTTTGCGCAGGGGAGCCATTTTGCCACTGTCACACGACGACTGGCAGCCGGCAAGCCGTTAGTGTAGTAACCAGCAAACCCCCCTCATTTGCTCCTTTTCATCTCTTAAATATACAAGAGTTATTGTATGTACGATAAGTTGGGACACACACACACACACACACACACACACACACACACACACACACACACACCTTCCTGTAATCTTTTTTTTTAAATGGGGGGCCATAGTTTCATAGGGAAACTCCTCTTTTTAGAAGTAATGGTGCATCTTGGTTAAAGCTGAACTCCATGTAAATAACAGGGACAGGGCCATTCACCCTTGCTTATCGGATCTTCTGCTTCACAGGCTTCTCAACCCTGTAAGACCAATCTCTTTTCCCCTATGCCATAGTCCTCCACTGGACACTGAGGAAGAGTCCTCATATGGGTTTTTAACATTTCCTGGAATCGGGCTTTAAAAGCTAGCATTGCAATATGATGTCCATGTTTTATTCTAGTGCTGCAGAATACTACTGAAGTGTTCAGCAATTGTAAATAAAATGAAGACCAGACAGATTATGCCTGTATTAAATCATACTAAAGATTTTCTATAATTCTAACGTCCATCTCATGCACTAGGTAATGACTGCCTGTATAAAGTGAAGTAATAAAACCAAGTGAATTCACCCTAATGGGATGAAATTTAGTCGTTTTATTGTAGTTTATATAGCACTCTCTAGAATGCTGAATTGTGTACCTTGGGGGCAGTAATACAGATCCTGTTTACTACAGGTAACAACATGAATGTACTATAACAAGCCAACCATCTGTTTTAATCCAATATTACATTGAAACAACCCAAGCCAAAACAATGTTTTACACAGGGTGTATACAAGCATTAATTATGCAATAGGCACATTGGGGTTTATATAATCACAAAGGAACTGGCTTCATGATTAAAGCATGACCAACATCAAGTACTTGACTCCATATGCCTTTAAAGAACGGAACACTGTAATTATTCAGCAACAATTACACATCACCACAGTTTATTTTCAACTTCAACAAACTTGGGACAAAAATGATTTGTGAACAAGTTTGTCATTCTAATGAACTACAGAACTTGGTGTAAAGGGATATCAAAACTAATCCAAACCTTTGCTAAGGCTTTTGTACAGGCGCCCAGCTCCCGTGTTTCATTCCCAGCTAGTATTAAGCCTTGTACACGCAGGCTGAAAATTGTCAGGGAGCGGTCTTTTGGCCCGTGTGTACAGCGGTCTGTTCTACAGAAGCTGGTTTCATGGCTAGCTTTTGTCGAATGGGCATTCAGCAAACGGAGTTGAACGAAAAAAAAAAAAAAAAAAAAAGAAAATTTGTGTGCATCAGGCTTTACTTTCTTGGTAGGGAAGGCAAAGGTTTACGTCACTTAAAGTGGAGTTCCACCCCAAAAAAACAAAACAGAAATACGGGTTGCCATGTGGAAGTCCCTAATCTGCCTCTTCCGCATCCGCGACTGGTCTTCTTCCGCATCCTCCTTGCCTTGTCTTCAGGTGAATGGGTTGCGCTGCCTTCTGGGAACCGTGTGTATCCCAGAGAGCAAGCCGCCCACTCAGAAAATGAGAGACTCGCGCATGCGCAGTAGGAAACGGGCAGTGAAGCCGCACGGCTTCACTGCCCGTTTCCCTTACTGGAGGATGGTGGCACCGGGAGCTGCCAGGATCGGCCTGGGGGGGGGGGGGGCACTGAAATCGCGGGCGAGTAGGACAAGTAGTGTTTGTAGCTGCTGACTTTAAAAAAAAATAAAAAATTTAATCGCGGGTGGAACCCCCCCTTTAGGTGAATGGCCATTGCAGCCAGGATAGTGAATGCAGTGATGTGATCCAAGCGATTTCCTATAAACCTAGAAGTGGCAGTATACTCTTTTGGCCCTATGTACATGGACCAGTTGGCTTTGATGCGTGAGACTCCAGCATTTAGGTGCAGGGGGAAGGCACAAGTGCACCATCCAGCCCCACTGCCGCAGCCTGCATCTCTATGAGAGGCTAAAAGCTGCTGTGGTTGGACAGAGCACCGAGTGGTACTAATGTTTAGGGCCAAATGCCCTGAACAGACTTCTTGCGTCCTGGGTATTCATGCCTGGGCACATGGGGCACCAATTATTCATCTCATTCGGTCCACCGTCCAGCCGCAGCAGCTTTCAGCCTCTCTGAATTTTATATGCTGCCAACAGCAGGGCTGTATGGTGCACCTGTGCCTTCTATCCGCACCTAAACAAGTCTCATCAACTAGGGTCTGAACATCCAGTGTGTATTAGAACCAGTAGCTGGGGAGTACGCAAGACTGTTTTAGCATCTGTGTAAATGCTCCTTATGAGCATTCGTGTGAACAAGGCCTACCTACTTGTATCATCATGCCTGAAGTACTGCTATACTAGTGCAGATTAAAACACAAATTGAGGCCCTCTCAAGTATGCCATATACAAGTTGGGTGCAGGTTTTAGCTGATCTTACAAAGGGCCACAGACCCCACCTATAACTGGCCTTTGCAGCAAGTAGCACATGGAAGGGGGCGATGCTTGTCAAACAAAACCAAAGAAAAATTCCCAGCTCAACTTACCAGCCAGCCTGAAACCTAATTATCCTATCTAAGAATTTGTGTTAAACACAGGGGTTTAGTTTGCACACATTTGCAAATACAGGCAAAAGCTGCAGAGCCACTGGCCAGTAAGTTGAGCTGGGAATTTTCTATTGTTTTGTTTGACATGTGCTCCTTGCTGCAAAGGCCAGGTATAGGTGGGGCAGTGGCCTTTTTGTTTGTACTGTGGGAATACTGGCGAGGGGATGCACTGGACACCTTTGCTGCTATTGTGCCATATGCTGGCTGTCCAGTGTGCCCCTGTGCCTGTAAGGAGGGATGGACTCCCTCCAAGCTCACCTACCCTTTTCTATCCAACCATTATTATGCATGTGCTTCTACGATGGAGGCTCTCGAAAATGTAGAGTTAGAACTGCAGATAATACGGTGGTACGTCGTTCAGCTCAATAAAGCCGACCTGCCGCAGAAATAGTATGGTAGGCAAGTGGTTAAAGTGGATGTAAACTTTATTAATGAAATTTGAGCTGGGCATATATCTGCAGTGTTTGCTTAGCTCTCTTCAAAGCACTATGTCCCATAGCTGTCTCCTGCTCCCCCTTCTGTCATCAGCCTGATAACTTCTGACAAGTTTTCTGCCAACTGAGATAAAAGCAGCCTGGATTTTGTGTTGGGGAGGATGCCATCAATAGATTAGCAGAGTGCTGAACTATTCAACAAGCAGAGCTGAAAGTGTCTACCCATGAGGAGAGGGGGTGTGTGTGCGCGCCTTTCCTTAAATCAGCTTTCTTGGCTGTATGCCCAGGCTTCACTGCAGTGCTGAACAGGAAGAGAACATCCAAGGTTCCTTTCAGACATGCGGATCCCGTAGGGATCCGTTCCTTTCATATCCGCTTACTCAGCGGGGATCGCTCTGTTGATCCCCACTGAGCCAGCGGATGACAGGGCGGTCCCCGAACACTGTGCAGGGACCGCCCTGTCAGATCTCCGCTCTCCCCTATGGGGGGGGAAATCGGATGAACACGGACCATCTGTCTGTGTTCACCCGATCCGCTCTGCAGACGGATGGAAAAATAGGATTTTCCTCCTACAGAATCGGAGCATTGCGGACAAGGATGAGATTGGGTGTCAGCGGATGTTCATCTGCTGACACCTGCTATCTCATAGGGTTACATGTATGTCCCTTTTTCATCCGTAAACAGATGGATGTAAAAGCAGACATACGGTCTGCATGTGTGAAAGGGGCCTAACACAATCTGAACTTTATAAAGAATATATAAAGCTGAAGACAGCAGATATACATGTAAAACTTATGTAGGGAGATTTGTTTTATCCCTGTGTATAATCTGAGGCTGTTCACTTCACTGGGTATATGTGAGGGTTTACATCCACATTAAGTTGTTTTGCCTGCAATATCAGATTTGACCACAAGATGGCAGTGGTAAATTTACGTTTTTTGCAGAAACTGTTCACCTTTAACCCTTTTATGCCTACGCCTATTTCTGACATTTTTTGCTTACATGTTAAAATCCGTATTTTTTGCTAGAAAATTGACACACACACACACACACAACAGAATAAAATGGCGATCATTGCAATATTTTATGTCACTGTATTTGTGCAGCAGTCTTTCAAAATGCATTTTTTTTTTTTTTTTTAGGAAAAAAAATAGGATTTTTTGTACTCACCGTAAAATCCTTTTCTCTGACATCCATGGACTGACACGGTGTCTCTTTACACTTTACACGTGCGTTATGTCCCTGCTTGCAGGAGAAGACCTAGGCAGAATGTGAGATGTTATACATACATTCTAAAAGCCAGAGCTGAACAGCCCCCCCCAGGGGGCGGTCCCTCCGGGCATAACCCTCCCACTACAGTCAGCAGACTTCAGTTCGTAACAAAGCAGTACAAACTTAAAAAAGGAAGGGTGGGTGCCGTGTCAGTCCATGGATGTCAGAGAAAAGGATTTTACGGTGAATACAAAAAATCCTATTTTCTCTTATCATCCATGGACTGACACGGTGTCTCTTTACACTTTACACGTGGGATGTCCCAAAGCAGTGTCAAGAGGGATGGGAGCAGTATAAATGGAAAAACCAAAAACTTTCACTCCAAGAAGGCAGATCTCCTCAACGGAGGAGTCGCAACTTTAAACAGCGGCCTGCAGCACCCTGCGGCCGAAGGAAGCATCCGAAGATGCAGCCACATCAACCTTATAAAAAACTTAAAAGGTATGAACAGACGACCAGGTCGCCGCCTTGTACACTTGTGCAACCGACGCTTGATGTCGGAAAACCCAGGAAGCACCAATTGCCCTGGTGGAATGCGCCGTAACCGGAAAGGGAGGCGCCCGCCCTTTGAGAGCATAGGCTTGAATGACGGTTTGTCCGATTCCCCTAAAAATGATGGCAGACGAAACCGCTTGGCCCTGTTATGGACCAGGGGCAGTCACAAACAGTGAGTCGGACTTCCGAATAGAAGCAGTAGCAGACAGGTACACCCGTAAGGCTCGTACCACATCCAATACGTGCAGCGCAAACTCTCTGGGATGCGATGGGTGAGGACACAAGGACGGGAGGACAATATCCTCATGTAGGTGAAAGGTAGACACCACCTTTGGCAAAAGGGAAGGTCGCGGATGCAACACCGCCTTATCCTTATGGATGACTAAATATGGCGACTTGCAGGACAAAGCCGCCAACTCAGACACTCGGCAAACAGAAGTGATTGCCACTAAAAGGCCACCTTCTGAGACAAGACGAGGAATATCCCGGATATTCCCAAAAAGGAGGTCCCTGGAGGACCTAGAGCACCAAATTCAGATCCCACGGTGGGAGAGAAGGCTTGACAGGAGGGAGCACATGGCGAACCCCCAACCCAAGGTGCTAACCAAGAAATGACCCGCTAGAGGTCGCTGAAAGAAGACGGCCAAGGCCGAAATCTGATCCTTGATGGTACTCAAAGCAAGCTTTTGGGTCACTCCACACTGTAGAGGACGCAGGATTCAGGGGACGGAATACGTCCGAGGACGCCAGTCCAGCGCTTTGCATATGGCGATATAAACTTTCCAGGCACGGTGATAGATCTGCCTGGAGGAAGACTTCCGTGTCCTTAACATGGTCAAAATGACAGAGTCCGAGAGACCTCGGTCCCTCAACACCTGGCTTTTAACAGCTCTGCCGTTAAAGCCAGAGACTGTAAGCCGGATGAAACATAGGACCTTAAGACTGAAGGTCCTCCCTCATCGGCAACCGCCAGGGAACGTCCGCAAAGTGACGCTGAGGCCAATCCGGAACAATTAGGATCACCGGAGTTTATATCAGGCGATAAGGACCCTATGGGGCCACCAACGCATCCGAGTCATCGCCCAAGGATCCCTGGATCTGGCCACAACCTCGACCCTTGCGACTGAGTCGAGAGGCCATCAGGTCCACATCCGACGTGCCCCCCCGTCGGCAAAGGAGTTGAAATATGCAAGGACCACTCTTCCTGGTCCGGCGTCTGGCGATTGGCGACTCAGATAGTCCGCCCCTACAGAGCCGGCACGTTTCTTCCGGCCCACTTCAGGATACGGATTACCTCGGAAGCCGCAGCTGAGCTCCGAGTTCCCCCTTGATGGTTTACATACGCCACCGCCGTGGCGGTGTCTGACTGGCTCCTGATGGAGCGACCCCGTACTCTCTCCGACCTGAGGAGAGACACAGTCTGATGGCCCGCATTTCCAGAACAGTGATTGGTAAACGGGCTCGTCCGGAGTCCAAGGCCTTGAGCCGACAGGACTCCCCAGACTCCACCCCAGCCCGTCAGGCTGGCGTCCGTCGTGAGTACCGTCCATTGGATGGGAGGGGAACGACTTTCCGGACCGAAGAGCCGAGGGTCCCAACCACCCTGTCAGGGACGCCCTGACCAGGTGAAATCACCTGGATCCGAAGATCCAAGGACAACTGGGATTTGTCCCAGGTGGACAAGATCTCCTTCTGCAATGCCCTGGTGTGTGATTGGGCATACGGAATGGCCGCGAAGGAGGCCACCAGGAGTCCCGGGACTCTCATGCAAACAACGGATTGACAACCATGTTCGGGATGTCAGCACCCGCACCGCAGACTGAAGTGTCAGCAACTTCTCCAGAGGTAGGATACCTTTGCCTCCAAGGAGTCCAGACCAGAACTAGAGACTCCAGACACTGAGTCGGGACCAGGACTGACTCCTGAATGTTCAGGAACCACCCGAAGTCCCTGAGGGTCTAATTGACGATAGTCACCTTTCCTCTAAGTCTGAGCCACTTTCTGCTCATAGCAGAAGACCGTCCAGATAGCCCACGACAGCAATACCTCGCTGTAACAGAAGGCTAGAACCGGAGCAAGCACCTTGGTGAACACCCTTGGTGCCGAGGCAAGGCCGAAAGGAAGAGCCACAATCGAGAGTGGACTTCGCTGATCGCAAGGCGCAGAAACTTCTAGTGACTTGCGCAGATTGCAAGTAGGCGTCCTTGAAGTCCAAGGACGCCAGAAGAAAATCCCTTTGGTGGAGTGTAGCGATCACCGTGCGAATAGATCCCATGTGGAATTTCTGCACCTTCTCGAAGGCATTCAGGGCCTTGAGGTTCAGGATAGGTCGAACCACGTCCTATTTTTGGGACGACAAACAGATTCGAGCAGAATCCCTGAAAACTCTCCTGTGACGGAACCGGCACAATCACTCCGGACCTGATCAAATCCTGTACAGCCCCCAAGAGGGCTGCCCGACAGGTAGGAAGGAGAGGAAGATTCAAGGGAAAGAATCTGTGTGGGGGCCAGGATCGGAATACTATCCTATAACCTGAGGTGACCACCTCGCACACCCACCAGTCGGAGATTCGGGAGGTCCACCGATCCGTGAACCTGCGAAGTCGTCCCCCCACCCCAGAGTCGGGCGGAGGCAAGACTTCACGCGGAGGCGGGCTTGGGAGCCGCTTGTTTGGCTTACGCACCCAGGGGCACTTGTGCCCACCAGCCGCACTGCCGTCAGCCTGAGAGGGCCTACCTGTGGACTCTGACTGACGAAAAAAAACCCGTTTTGCTGGAAAGGAAGGCCCATGTTTGCGGCGGGCCTCCTCACCCTTGCTAGTCCAAGGAAGAAGAGTGCGTTTACCTCCCGTGACATCCATGACGATGTCATCCAGAGCAGCACCGAAAGGTCTACCGCCTTTAAAATAGTAGATCCGTCAGGAGCTTCCTAAGGCTAGGTCAGCAGACCAGCATTTCAACCAGATAAGACGACGCAATACCACCGCCGAGACAGAGGCCCTGGATATTAAAGGGGCCGCGTTCAGCGTAGCGTCGCACACAGAAACCAGGCCCTGAACCAGTTGGTGGGCCAGAGCAACTGTGTCTGGAGGAAGAATATGCTCCTGTACAGCTAGGTGCAACATTTTTGCCCAACCTGTAAGTGTTTTAGACACAAGGGTCGCCGCTACCACAGGTCGTAGGGCGGATCCCAACAAGGCAAACATGGTTCTGCTCACCACTTCTGACCTCCTGTCAGTGGGGTCCTCAAATGCAGGAGTCCCCTCCATCGGGAGAGTGATGGCCTTGTTCAACCGGGCGACTGGAGGGTCGACCACTGGGGGAGAAGCCCACTTTTTAAGTAGGGCATCTTCAAGGGGTATCTGATAGACAAACGCCGCGGGACCATAAAAAAATTCTTCTGCGGCTTTTCCCAGACCTTATCAATGAGCTGGTCAAAGAAAGTACAATGGAAAAACCCCTTTAGAAGGCCTGGCCTTAAAAGAACCAAAGGAGACAGTATCCGCCTGAGGTTCTGCATCCGCAGCATTTGAGCTTGAGAGTGTCCCTCACCGCAGTCATGAGCACACTAACAAGCGCCCTGTCATTTACTGACTCAGAACTGGAGTTTCCCTCATAAGGAATGTCCTGTTCAAAACCATCCATACATTCAGAACTAGGGTCCTGAGCGATAGTGGCTAGGCCCATATCTGAATCAGCGCACTGCCCTCGAGTAGATAAAGTGGGGAGAGGGCGCCTTTTTGCACCTTGCGCTTGCACACAGCTCCCATCCTGGTCAGAAATTGATTCCAGGGCTGCCCACAACAGGTCCATAGGGACCGCAGTGCTGAAGCACTGCCTGTTGCCACTGACATTTTTAGGGGAAGCTGGTGACACAGACTCCATATTGTCCCTCTCTGAGACTCTCTCAGATAAAAAGTCCACCCACAGGCTGTGCTGACTGAGGAGGGGGCGCCCAGGGGACTCACCAAACCGGACCAGGGACTGCTTAGTTCCGCTGTCTGTACCGCGCTGTGTCAGCGCTGGTAAGCTGTGAGGAGACTGAGGAGACCCGCGCTGCTATAGCAGCGCTAGAGGCCAAACTAGTGCTGAAAAGCGCGCGGGCTACAAGAAAATGGCCGCCGCACTTCACTGAGGCGATCCGCGGCAAGATGGCCGCCATGACGCAGTTAAAATGAAACAGCACACACGCACAGCGCCACTCGGCGCTCAGGCCCCCAAAAAAAAAAAAAAAACACACAAAAAAGCCCCAAGGCATACATTGCAGACCAGCATGAGCCCCCCCCCAAGAACAGTGTGACCCCCAAGCACCCCACACAGTCAGCGCCAGTAATGGTGACAGAGAGTGACAATAAAATACAGGGGGAGACAGGGAAAATCCCCCACAGAGAAACACACAGCCTTTTGTACTCACCTGCAGGCAGGAGAGACTACTTACCCGTCCCCTGAGGGACACACTGGTGTTTCTGACAGGACTATCACAGTGCAGTACTGAGTAGCTGTCGGCCCGGTCCACCGCGAAAGATACAGTCAGTCAGGAGCTGTTCAGTCTTGAGAGGACCGTGGGAGCATGAAAGCAAACCCGGCCACCCCTGGAGTCATGGGGCCTGTCGTGAACTGAGTCTCACGCACAGAAGGCGAGGATCAGCATGCTCGATGGTCAGACAGGGAAGACTACGAGGATATCTTGTACCCAACCTGTTGCCCAGCCGACAGTTGATAGAAGATTCTCAAAAATAAAATAAAAAAGAATTCCAAAAAGGAATAAAATAGGTCAGGAGACTGGCTCCTGGAGGGAGCCACATCTTCTCCTTCTGCTAGGCAGAAAAAAACTGAAGTCTGCTGACTGTAGTGGGAGGGTTATGTCCGGAGGGACCGCCCCCTGGGGGGGGGCTGTTCAGCTCTGGCTTTTAGAATTTATGTATAACATCTCACATTCTGCCTAGGTCTTCTCCTGCAAGCAGGGACATAACCCACGTGTAAAGTGTAAAGAGACACCGTGTCAGTCCATGGATGATAAGAGAAAAATACACTTTCATGAATTAAAAATAAAAACAGTAAAGTTGGCCCAATTTTTGGTATAATGCGAAAGATGATGTTGTGCCGAGTAAATAGATACCCAACATGACATGCTTGAAAATCGCACACACTTGTCGAATGGCGACAAAACTACACTACCTAAAAATCTCCATAGGCGGCTCTTTAAAAATATAACGGTCGCCAGGTTAGAGTTACAGGAGGAGGTCTAGTGCTAGAATTAATGTTCTCGCTCTGACGATCGCGGCGATACCTCACGTGTCATTTGAACACCGTTTACATATGCGGGCGCGACTTACGTGTGCGTTTTTTTGCTGTGGGAGCGCTTTAAACATTTTTTTCCCCTCCTCGTTTATTTTACATTGTCACTTTTGAAAAAAAAAAAAAAAAAACATTTGATCACAAGGAATGTAAACATCCCTTCTGACAGTAATAGGTGGTGACAGGTATTCTTTATGGAGGGATCGGGGGACTAAAAGACCCCAAATCCCTACTTTGCCCTTCAAAGTATTCAGATCGCCAAAAATGTGACGTCGCTTCCACGTTAACACGAAGCAGACTGGAATGGGAGGCCCGGGAAGAGCAGCGGAAAGCGCAGGGAAAGGGATGTCCCCTCCCGCTCCTCCAGGATAACAGCTGAGTGGCTTTTAACCGCATCGGTTGTTATACCTGAAGAGCCGACCGCCCACTCTATAATAAAAAAAAAAAAAAAAAAAAAACGGCAGCTGCATGCATCATCCCAGTTAAAACCCTTAAAGCCGAGGCCGCATTACGGTCAGCGCTAAGGGGTTAACAAAGTTCCCATCATTCTTCAGTCTAAAGAAGAGAAACAGGTGCACCCTGGGAACTCCATCTTAGAGACTGAAAGAAGGAATCGGCTATCAGAGAATATGTTGGACCAACAAACTTGCATCCCCTAAGCCAGTGATTCTCAACCCTTGTCCTCAGGACCCACTAACAGGCCAGGTTTGCAAGATAACTGAAATACATCACAGGTGATATAATTTGCTGCTCAGTGATTGCAGTATTCTAGTCT
Source organism: Rana muscosa (assembly GCA_029206835.1). Taxonomy (NCBI): domain Eukaryota; kingdom Metazoa; phylum Chordata; class Amphibia; order Anura; family Ranidae; genus Rana; species Rana muscosa. The sequence goes on from CM055118.1 coordinate 740,905,630, forward strand.
GCATCTCACCAAGGTAATACTTAAAATCTGGCCTGTTACTGGGTCCTGAGGACAGGAGTTGAGAACCACTGCACTAGACGTAGCATCGCTGGTGAGAAATACTTAATTGCTACCTACAGCTCAGCTTATTATAAAAGACACTCAGTCTGGCTTACTGCACAATAGGAGGGTTTAGCTGCTAGTAGAGCTACACACAGGGAAACATGTAGTGGGGACAGAGCAACCCTCCTTACATTACATAGAAGAGGAAAGCTAGGTAGGACGTTTTTGTTAGGCTATATGGATACAAAATGTAACCAATATAAAAGAAGTTGTCCCAATTTGGCTGAAAAGGTGGAAATATACTTTATAGCGACAGTATAGCTTACTTGCAGTAATTAAGCACTTCAATGTACTATTCTAACCTCAAAAAAAAAAAAAAAATTGGTTTATTTAAATACATTGCTCACATACATATTTGGAGAGACTTTACTATAGGAAATATAAAAGGGTCTCTAATTGTACCGTGTAGTTCTAATCCCTGCTAAACAAATGCCGACATAAAAATGTATTAGACACTGGTAAAAGGTTTCTAAAGACATTAGTGACTGTCTAAGGTGACAATCTAATGTCCATTAGCTCCCCGCAGAAACCTCCGGCTGTATCTCAGGAGGAAAAACATCTAGACATATAATAAAGCAACCATTCATGTTAAGGGATGAGCCGGCCAACACAAATGCCTGAGGGTGGTTGGATCATCCTTGCATGTCTGACCACTCTCTGGTATCTATGGCCTTCTTTAAGAGGAACTGCAGTCTGCTCACATAATTTGTAATAAAAACCATCTTTGCCCTTCTGAAGCTTCCCTCCAACCACTTTGCTATATATATATATATATATATATATATATATATATATATATATATATATATATATATAAAATCAGAAATCTCCCTCCACCGAGTCTGGCTGCAACCATTTTAACTGTGGGCAGCAGTGTTAATTTTGGCAGCAAATTTCAATTTATTTAGTCTTGACTAAAATGCCCTTTGAGTCGTATTTTAATCATCTCAATTGTTTTGTCGACTAAAATGTTTTAGTTGACAAAATTAACACTGGTGGGCAGCTGAAGCTGCTGCCTGTTCACTTCCTGGATTTACAGACACACAGAGAAAGACCTCCAGCTCTACAGCTCTCATTGGCCCTCTGACTCATCCCCCCTCCCTAGCAATCCATCGATAGTGAGCTGTGCATGATATCATAAGCCTAGGCTTTTTACCAGACAAGAAACAGGAAGTGGGCTGTATAATGTATTTACTGGCAGAAAACAGAAAAAATAAGTTTTACTATCCAAAAGTTAAAACAACAAGGGCAGAAGATTTTATAGATGGAAAGTTGAAGAAAAAAAAAAAAAAAAAAAAATGAAGTTCCGCTTTAAAAATGGATTATAATAATTGCATTCACAATCACCATCTAATGTATATAAACATCTCTTTAAAACACTACATATCTCCTTTCAGCATGCATAAACTATGCACATTTTGGCCAGTTCCCAGGTGAAAATACTATGTGATGTTGGACCCACTCCTGCCCAATAAAATGTTTGGCCGAGTGTTAACCAGGAGATATAGAACGGTCCAAAACAGCTTTTCTCAGCCAGGGTTCAATGGAGCACCAGGGTTCTAGAGGTTCCTTAAGCAGACCTGAATTTATCTCCCACCTACATTGACCAAAGCAAGAGGGCAATTTTCTGCTGAGTAGCAATATAGAAGGTCACATCTACACTGACCACTAATGTTAGGAGACACCATAGTCACCTGCATTCTTTCTTCTAAATGCAAAATTTCAAGTGAATACTGAAAATTTTGTTCTATACAATAGGTGGCGGTGTTAAAATAATTTGCTCTGGAAGTTAAAGCAGGGTTCGACAAAACCCAGGCGCCAGGTCGCAAATGCGACTAGAATTAGCGACCTGGCACCTAAGGCAGCACAGCTGAGGTTACCTGTATCTCCGTGCGCCCCCCGCAATCACGTCGGGCCTCGCTGGCCCGTAATTGAGGCTGCGGCCTTCTGCAGGCCTATGATTCATTCTGTAATCTGGCGCCCTCTTGTGGTGGCCATTGGTAGGACAAGACAACCAGCAATGCTTGCCTGTTTCACTGCCCGCCCATCTCCTTCCCTTTACTTAGAAGTTAACCCCAGAACACACACACACACACACACACCTTTTTTATTCTAACACCCTAGAGAATAAAATGGCGGTACTTTGTCACACCGTATTTGCGCAGCGGTCTTACAAGTGCACTTTGAGGAAAAAATATACACTTTTTTTAATTAAAAAATAAGACAACCGTAAAGTTAGCCAAATTTTTTTTTTTTATATTGTGAAAGATAATGTTACGCCGAGTAAATTGATACCCAACATGTCACGCTTCAAAATTGCGTCCGCTCGTGGAATGGCAACAAACTTTTACCCTTTAAAATCTCCATAGGCGACATTTAAAAAATGCTACAGGTTGTATGTTTTGAGTTACAGAGGATGTCTAGGGCTAGAATTATTGCTCTTGCTCTACCGATCGCGGCAATACCTCACGTGTGGTTTGAACACCGCTTTCATATGTGGGCGCTACTCACGTATGCGTTCGCTTCTGCGCACATCGGCCGTAAAAAAAAACCTGGCTCCTAACTTTTAGCTGGCTCCTAGATTCCAAGCAAATTTGTCAAGCCCTGAGTTAAAGCATTAGTAAAGGTTCCAATTAGTTTTTTTAACATGTCATACATACTTACTCTGTGTAATGGATTTGCACAGAGCAGCCCCAATCCTCTTCTCGGGTCTCCCGCCAGCGCTCCTGGTCCCTCCCCCTTATGAGTGCCCCTCTAGAAAGTGGATTGCTCTGGGGGCACTCAGAGCATGACTTGGCCCCGCTCTGTCCTCACTGGCTGCGATTGACCGCAGCGGGAGCCAATGCCCCTGCTGCCATGTCTTAGCCAATGAGGAGGAGTAAACCCGGGAGAACGGCTGCTCTTGTGCACATTGTTGGATCAGGATCGAGCTCAGGCGAGTATAAGGGATGGCTGAAGGGTGAGATGCACCCTGAAGGTATCACTAAACTCAAATCATAAAAAACAAAAAAAAACAAAAAAACATAATAAATTCGGAGTTACATGCTGTTCATACTCAGTCACTACGGGATTAATTATCTGTATTCTGCAATAAACCTGGTTGATCCTGCTGCTCTCTATCGCCCCCTTCTGTCCATGTCCCCAATTCAGCTAGGGATTTTGCAGATCAGTCTTGGCAGCTCTGTACATGCTCAGTTTTCAGTGAGTTTCTATGCTGAGCGTTTCCTCCCTTTTACATGTGAGCAGCCCATGTCACTATAGAGTGACACATGTGGGTTTATACACAGTGGTAAATGACAGCCCACTCTCTCAATCCTAATTACAATGCCATCATTCATATTCAGAAATAGAAGGGACAATGTAAATTAAAGTGTGTTTAGTATCATATGAAGGTGAAGGTTTACCTTAATGCATAGCATAGCTAGTTTTTTTTTTTTTTTGTATTTCAATGAGGAGACGGCCCTTCACTTTCTGTCCTGTAATCACAACAGGAAGTGAGAGAAAACCTCTCCAATTTGAAAAATCCATTCAAAACAAGGGGATAAAGGAACATTCCTGAACTTTGTGTGAATTTCACAATGCAGCGCATGTTATCTCTGCTTGCAGAGCTTGGATTCATTGAATGGGTTTACCAAAAATGACAAATATTGCAGAATATACAGCCTCATGCTACATAACTAAGCTCCATTTCATGCTGAATAAAACAAAACTATTAATGTATCTTAAATAGAAAACTCTTTTTTTAATTTCCATACATTTTTATTGTTGTTTACTTATCAAAAACAGCGCTGGTCACAATAACATATTAAATAGAAACCAGTATTATACAATGTGAAAAAAAAAAAAAAAAAAAAAAAAAAAAAAAAAGACTGTTCCCGTTTGTCTTTTCTTTCTCGCCCTTTCCCTCCCTTACCAACAGTCGCCCTCCCGCCCACCTGTCCTTCCCCACACCACTATCAAGCATTTTATTCTAGTGTATTGATTGAGTTCTCTCTGGAAGATGGGGGACGGTGCACAATCGGAGAGAGGGACAATAGACTGACATGGAAATACAAAAGGACACCCCATTTCATCTAGCCAAGGTTTCCACATCCTCGCAAACTTCCTATAGTTGCCCTGTCTAGTTAGTGTCACTCTCACTCCAGATCATTGAGTTAATAACTTCAACCCAGGATTTTATGGTGGGTGGTGTCTGCACCTGCCACCTCTGTGCGATTAATTTTCTCGCCTGGAAGAGGCATCGCAGTACCACTTCAATGGAGCCCGATGGCAGTCTACGTTCCTCAATACTCCCCAATAGGCATGTCTTGGACTCTGGTCCTAGATTAGTCTTAAAAATGTTGTTTATCGTGTCTACCACCACACTCCAATATCTAAATAACTTTGGGCACTTCCATACCATATGTATGAAGTCGCCTGGTGCTCTACACCTTGGGCACTCATCATTTTGTTTCCACCCTAAATTAAAAACATTCTTTTTGGAGTATAATAAAAACTCTGTGTAGAAGGAACAAGTGGGAAACTTTCTGCGATGGAGAAATTGAAACCAATACTCCCCGCTGCAAGATCGCGTCCCATTGTTCCGTGGTCATTGCGCCCACATCTCTCTCCCATCCTGCCCTGCTATTACTAGGCCCTCATCTACTTATTGTTTTAGCTCCTATTCTAGCATATAGCTCAGAGATCAAGCCTTTAGGTGGTATTTGGAGTCAGAATCCATTCAATTGCTTGTGACCCAAACTGCGCTTGGATGGCATGCCTATACTGGAGGTATTTGTAGAACGAGTTATTTGCTATGTTGAACTGCCACCTTAAGTCTGAGAAAGATTTCATATGGTCACCATCATACAGTTGAATTAACCGGCTGATCTATCTTTAGATAGATTTTTACTCCAAAAGCATTTTATTAAAATAAATCCGATAAAAAAAAAAAAATTTGTTTTAAAATAATTGATTTTTATCTACCCTGATTTCCTCTTATATTACTGGTTCTGTGACAACCTAAGACCTTGGCTTTTCCCTCAATTTCAGTCCCAACAGAAGTCACCAGGGCTAATAAAAAAAAAAGCAAATCTACCTAATTGGGACAGATACAAGTTTCTCCTTTAGATTTTACATTAAGCAGAACTTATTGACAATGAATTTAAGGCTATAATTCAAAAGCCCTGGTACATCCATGCCTGGGACAATATCTCCCAGTCTGCCCTTGATGACATATCTGCCTACAGCACTCTTCTTTCTCCGTCATAAACAAAGCCAATAAAAATCCATAACATTTGTAGAATGATCCAATTCACTACTGCTTTAAAGCCTCGTACACACGATCGGATTTTCCGCAGACAAAGCCTCAGACTTTTGTCCGAAGGGCGTTGGCCATGAACTTGTCTTGCATACAAAATGTCACACAAGTGACAGCCAATAAACACGAACGTAGTTACGTACTATGTAATTTTTCAGCTCTTTATCGCCACCCTTTGTGCACCTTCTGCTAATGTTGTGTTTGGTGAGCATCGAAAATCCGACAACAGATCGTCACCCACGGAAAATTTTAAAGCCCGCCATCCAACATTTGTCCGAGGAAAATCCGGCAACAACTGTCTGATTGGGCATACAAATGGTTGGATTTTGCGCCAACGACCTGTCACACAATTCCCGTTGGAAAATCGATAGTGTACGAGGCTTAAGGGTCTTTTTCCTCACAGCACTGGTCTGGACATACACAGCTTGATTACACTGTTTAGCCCCACAGGGTGAACAAATAAAGCCACTTGATTCCTCCATCCCTACTAAACATCTCCACTGTCGAACAGCTTGTGCATCCGATTGGATGCAGTCAATGTTTGCCCAATAACTCAACTCCACTCAGCTGATGTTTAAATTAGCTTTGTCGTGGTGGGGTGGTGTCTTCAGGGCCTCACAGAACTTGCATGTCGAGCCATTTATGCCTAAAATTCTCCCGAAAGCCAAACCTCCTTTTTTTTTGTTATTTACCCTATTCCAGATGAATCTACCTTTAAATATCCAGACCATGCCTGTGTAGCAGTCAGCAGACACAGCGGTTTATTCCACTGATAAAAGTATTTACACAACGACCTTCAGCTGGCAGACAATACCATCCAAACAAGGAGATAAGAGAGCAAGAATGTTGTAAAACACTTATTGTAAATTATAGTGAAGCCCACTTACAAATATTTTATTCTAGGAAAATGTATTTCAATGAAATCCCATTCATTCATATGTGGCTAGTTCACATCTATGCCCTGCAGGTTAGAATGGGCATGTTAAATCTACACTGCAAAATAAATAAAAATTGGACATGCTGCATTTCTGTGCATTTATACCAGGCATGTCCAAAGTCCAGCCCGCGGGCCATTTGCAGCCCGCGTTCCGGTTTGATGTGGCCCCCCACTTGGGATTTACATATACATTCTAATGTGCCCCCCCCCCCCCAAGTATATCCGCATGTTATTTATTTTTTTGGATTCATTTTCAGCATGACAAATCCTAGCGCCGCTCTCATTGTTAGGATGTGTAGCTGGGCGTGTTCACAAGTCTATTTGCCAGAGGCGCTATGAAGCCGACAGCGCGCAGAGCCAATCACAGGCACTGTGACATTTTCCCGATCTCTGCATCTGCAATCCGCAATGAGAGCGGCGCTCGGGATTTGTCATGCTGAAGATGAATCCAAAAAAATTAATAAAAATAACACGCGGATGTACTTGGGAGGCCACATTAGAATGTATATGCAAATACACACCCCGCTCATCCTAACAATGAGAGCGGCGCTCGGCACGCAGAGGCAGAGATTTTGGAAAATGTCACAGTGCCTGTGATTGGCGGCGGCGCTGCCATCTTCCTTGCCGGCTCGGGCACATCTTCTTGTGAACACGCCGACCTTCCTTTCAGTCAGTGAGAGGGCTGGATGGCTGAAGGAGACTTCGCTACAAAAATACAAAAAAGTAAATGAAACACCCAAGCTCATCTTTAGTGAGAGGCGCTGGCTGGCTGCAGAAGGAAAGAATATTACCGTATTTATCGGCGTATAACACGCACTTTTTTCCCCTTAAAATCAGGGGAAAATCGTGGGTGCGTGTTATACGCCGATACTCCAAATTCCCCTGCTGAAAACGAGCGAGAGGAGCGAGCGGAGCCGAAGTACAATCGGCTTTACTCGGCTCCTCTCGCAGTCCCGCCCATCTCTGACTGCGCCGCTGACGGAGAAAGCCGAGTGTACTTCGCCTAGTCTCGGCTCCTCTCGCAGTCCTGCCTGTGACTGTGAGCAGAGCCGAGACTAGGCGAAGTACACTCGGCTTTCTCCGTCAGCGGCGCAGTCAGTGGAGATGGGCAGAACTGCGAGAGGAGCCGAGTCCAGCCGAAGTACACTCGGCCCCGCTCGCTCCTCTCCACAGAAATCGGCGCCAAATTTTAAAAACCGCCGGGACTGACACGATCGCAAAGGCACTGGGCACGGCTGCAGATGGACAGATGGACACTGGGCAAGGCTACAGATGGACAGATGGACACTGGGCAAGGCTACAGATGGACACTGGGCAAGGCTGCAGATGGACACTGGGCAAGGCTGCAGATGGACACTGGGCAAGGCTGCAGATGGACACTGGGCAAGGCTGCAGATGGACACTGGGCAAGGCTGCAGATGGACACTGGGCAAGGCTGCAGATGGACACTGGGCAAGGCTGCAGATGGACACTGGGCAAGGCTGCAGATGGACACTGGGCAAGGCTGCAGATGGACACTGGGCAAGGCTGCAGATGGACACTGGGCAAGGCTGCAGATGGACACTGGGCAAGGCTGCAGATGGACACTGGGCAAGGCTGCAGATGGACACTGGGCAAGGCTGCAGATGGACACTGGGCAAGGCTGCAGATGGACACTGGGCAAGGCTGCAGATGGACACTGGGCAAGGCTGCAGATGGACACTGGGCAAGGCTGCAGATGGACACTGGGCAAGGCTGCAGATGGACACTGGGCAAGGCTGCAGATGGACACTGGGCAAGGCTGCAGATGGACACTGGGCAAGGCTGCAGATGGACACTGGGCAAGGCTGCAGATGGACACTGGGCAAGGCTGCATGCTGCATTTAAATGTAAGTTTTTTTTCCTTGAATTTCCCTCCTAAAAGTTTTTTTCCTTAAAATTCCCTCCTAAACTTGGGGTGCGTGTTATACGCCGGTGCGTGTTATACGCCGATAAATACGGTATTTAAAAAAAAAAAAAGTACATAAAACACCCAAGCTCATAATTTGCATTTCATTTTAATGGTTCAAAGAAAGTCAGGTAAAATGGTCGGCCCTCACGCATGTTCACTTCATGAAATCTGGCCTTCTTTGAAAAAAAGTTTGGACACCCCTGATTTATACAATTACGAGGTTTTGCACAGTGTTAACTAGAGGTCGACCGATAGATCGGCTGATTTTTGGCACTTTTTAATGAAATCGGCATCAGCTGATAGTGCTGAAAAAAAAAAAAGCAGATTTAAAAAACTTCAGTGCAACTTGCAAATAACTTCTTTCATAGAAGTCAATGCAAGTTCCCTGAAGTTTCGTGGAGTGACTCTGGGCAGCCTGCCAAGTGAGAGAAAAGAGATACAATGTTTCTTCTTATCAATGAACTGAACTCCTGTGGAGAAGTTCTCAGTTTAACCATTTAGGCCCCTTTCACACTGGGGTGGTTTGCAGGCACTATTTTGCTAAAAATAGCGCCTGCAAACCGAGCCTAAACAGCGGCTCCTTTCTCTCCAATGTGAAAGCCCCGAGGGTAGGGTTGTCCCGATACCACTTTTTTAAGACCGAGTACAAGTACCGATACCTTTTTTCAAGTACTCGCCGATACCGAATACCGATACTTTTTTTTATGTGTCAGTATTTTTTCCAATTTTTTATTTTTACAATTTTTTTTCATGTTTTTTTTACAATGCTTTGTTGGAGTGGGTGGGGGGGGGGGGGGGATGATCTCAGTGTATTTATTTTTTACAATTTATTTTTTATTATTTATTGCAATTTTTTTTTTATTTCTAGCCCTGTTGGGGGGCTTTGGTGAGATATCAGGGGTCTTAACAGACCTCTGACATCTCCCCTTTGAGACAGAGAAAGGGACTAGGGAAACAGATTCCCCAGTCCCTTTCTCAGCTGCACTGAAAATGAATGGAGAGGAGACAACGGCTCCTCTCCATTCATAAACAGAAGCATTGTAAACACACAGGTTACGATGTTTCAGTTATATGAATGGACAGAGTCAGTCACTGACTCTGTACATTCGGAAAAGGTAGGAGCCGGGTTTAGCGGCTCCTACCTCCGCTCTCCATCCTGACAGAGGGAAGCGGAGGAGGATATGGAGGGTGGCACAGAGCTGAGGACAGCAGCAGCGCGGAGGGGGAGAGCAATATAACAGAGGACAGCAGCAGCATGGAGGGGGGACACGGAGCGCGGGGGGGGGGGGGGGGGGGGAGAGCAGAAAGACGAAGGACATCAGCAGCATGGAGGGGGGGGACACGGAGCGTGAAGGGGGAGAGCAGAACGGATGGGGGAACTGGAGGAGGATACAGGGACAGTCAGCGGTGATCGGTGCGGCTTTGGGGGGAGTTACAAGCACCGATCACCGCTGTATAGATTTCACTAAAACAGCTGAAAAGAAGGGGGGGGGGTCGGGAGAAGCTGTCGGGCTGTATTGAAATCTATACAGCGGTGATCGGTGCTTGTAACTCCCCCCGCCGCCCCGATCATCACTGACTGCCCAAGTATCGGCTGAAGCATCGGAGCATTTTCCCCGAGTACAAGTACTCGGGGAAATGCCTGGTATCGGTACCGATACTAGTATCGGTATCGGGACATCCCTACCCGAGGGCTTTCACACTGGAGCGGTGCGCTAACAAAAAAAAGTCCTGCTAGCCGCATCTTTGGAGCGGTGTGTTTACCGCTCCTTCCCATTGAAATTAATGGGATACCGCGGTAATACCGCCCGCAAACCGCGGTTTGCGGGTGGTATTAACCCTTTTTCGGCCGCTAGCAGGGGTTAAAACCGCTCCGCTAGCGGCTGAATACCTCTGCAATCGTGACGGTATAGCACCGCTAAAAATAGCGGCGCTATACCGCCACCGCCCCCACTGCCCCAGTGTGAAACCGGCCTTAAAGACAAAATCTTTTCTGACACTTGTAGCTTACAAGTAAAAATCCTATTTTTCTAGCAGAAAATACCACTTGGAACCCCCAAATATAATATATTTTTTTTTAGCAGAGACCATAGGGAATAAAATGGCGGTTGTTGCAATATTTTATGTCACACGGCATTTGCGCAGCGGTCTTTCAAACGCAATTTTTTTGGAAGAAATACACGTTAATGAATTTTAAAAATAAAACTAAACAGTAAAGTTAGCTGTTTTTATTTATTTTTTTCGTCGAAAATTTTTTTGTTTACCTGTTTTTGTGCCTGCTTCCTGATTCCCTTACCGAAGATGGTGGCGGCAGCACCCGAGAGCCGAGGGAGAGATCGGCTTCGTGTGCCGACATCACGGGCGCCCAGGACAGGTAAGTGTCCATATAATTAAAAGTCAGCAGCTGCAGTATTTGTAGCTGCTGACTTTTAATATTTATTTTTTTTGGTGGTAGTCTGCTTTTACACTGGAGCGGGGAGGCGTTGACGGTAAAACGCCGCTAGTTTTAGCGGCGCTTTACCATAATTTTAGCGGCGCTATTCGGCTGCTAGCGGGGCGCTTATAACCCAGCTAGCGGCCGATGAAGAGGCTAAATTCACCGTGTGCAGCACCGCTGCAGAAGAGCTTTGCAGGTGCTTCGGCAGCAGTGCCCATTCATTTCAATGGGCAGGAGTGGTGGAGGAGCGGTATACACCGCTCCAAAGATGCTGCTTGCAGGACTTTTTCTAACATCCTGCCAGCACACCGCCTCAGTGTGAGACTGCAGGGGAGCTGTTTTGCAGCCACTTTTACAGGTGCTATTTTTAGCCCAAAAGTGCCTGAAAAACACCCCAGTGTGAAAGGGGTCCTACTGTTAGATTTTATGAGATGAAGGTGAAAAAAAAAAAAAAAAAAAAAAAAATCGGCATCATATATCGGCCATCACGATTTCTAAATATCGGCATCGGCCAGAGAAAAACCCATATCGGTCGATCTGTAGTGTTAACACATCTGCTCCATGGAAAGCCTATAAAATGTACAGAAACAGATAGAAACGCACAAAATGCATGCAGCATTGCACACATTATAAGGGCTCATTCACGGGGCGTAGCGATCCGTACACCCATGCGAAAGGCCATGTTTGCCTGTGCATCCTGTGCAGGAGAAGACAGCTTTGCATGGGTGTATAGATAGGTGACAAGGCCCTGGTGAACGAGGCCTAAAAAGAGTGTCCCCAAATATGTACGTGTGAAAGGGTCCTAAAATGTAAATATACAAGAACATTGAGGTTGATTTACTAAAGGCAAATCCACTTTGTACTACAAGTGCACTTGGAAATGCAATCGCTGTAGATCTGAGGGGGGAGAGCTGAAATGAGGGGAAGCTCTGCCGATTTTATCATCCAATCATGTGCAAGCAAAAATGCCGTTATTTATTTTCCTTGCATGTCACCCTTCAGATCTACAGCGACTGAACTTGTAGTGCACACTGGATTTGCCTTTAGTAAATAAACCCCATTATCTAAAATCAAAACATTGCAACAGGCTGTCGCAGCAATGCAAACCCGAGAGAAAGAGAGAAATTCACTTTGACGATAAAGATGTAAGGTGCGGTAATTTGAGAGGCCAGTTAGCATGTGTACATGCCTTGTCTAGAACAAACACTCGTATTGTTGTCCACAGCAATTTGTGTGGTTGGCACCTGTCTGAATCATGAAGGCCCAAAGCTGTTAACCATTACAACACTGGAAGTTCACAGACAGAAGAGGAGCATCACTGCAGGGAAAATGTGCCCAGGATCCAGCTGCCTGCACAATGTGGGACAGGTGAGTGAGCTGTGGGGTTTGTTTGGTTTTTCTTTAGCTAAACCTCAGCTTTAATGCATGAAGGAAACTTTTACAAGATATTCAGATATCCACAAGTGTCAATATCCATGTTCCACTGCAGCTTTCACTCTGACCTCATGTCCCAGTAGTATACAGTAGTGATGTGAGGTCAGAGAGGAACCAGCAAGAGCTTCAAGAGACCAGAGATACAGTCCCAGTGTTGGTTCCCCAGCAGAATTTGGGTCACCATTCTCTGCAACAATGGAGCCCTGAAGGGCAAAAGCAACAAGAGTTAAAGTGATTGTAAAGGCCTCCTCTATGCAGTTGGTTTTGCACAGAGCAGCCCAGATCCTCCTCTTCTCATGTCCCTCTTTGCTGCTTCTGGTCCCTCCCTCCTTTGAGTGCCCCTTAGCCAGCAGCTTGCTACAGGTTAACACCCAAGCCGAGTCAAAGCTCCATGTATCCATTCAGACACGGAACCTCCGGCCTGGCCCTGTCGCCTCTCTCCCCTGGCTGACTGACAGCCACGGGAGCCAATAGCAACGCTGCTCTGGCTCAGCCAATCAGGAGGAGTGTACTGGATGGCTGAGGGAATCGTGGACATTGCTGGAGAGAGAAGGCGGTCAGGTAGGTAATTGGGGGGTGTTGGGGAGGCTGCTACACACAGAAGGTTTATCTTAATGTATAGAATGCATTAAGAAAAAAACTTCTGCCTTTACAACTCCTTTAAGTAGACCTTTAGTCCCCTTCTATCCCTTGCCACCATGCATCGCTGCATGCATATAAAGATGTACCAAAAAGGTCTTTGCCAGGTCTTGGGGAGCAAGGAGGAAAAAGGTAGAAAAAAAAAAAAAGGCATAGATTAGTGGTCTACAAACTGCGGCCCTTCGCTTACCTTTCCAGCCCTTGGGGCACTATTCCCCCCACTGACACCAACGATGGATCACTATCCCCCCCCCCCACTGATGCCAATTATGAGACACTATTTCTCCCACTGACACCAATGATGGGGCACTATTCCTTCCAATCACACCAAGGATAGGGCGCTATTCCTCTCCCCAATAACAAAAATGCATTGTTTACTCCCACCGATGCCAGGACAATTTTTACTCCCAATGGCCACAGTCTGGCCCCTTAAAGTCTGATGGACAGTAAACTGATTCTTTGTTTAGAAAGTTTGGAGACCCCTGGCATAGATCAACTTTATCAAAACAAAAACAAATTGTGCAGCTTTGACCAAAGTTGATGAATGCCCTTGCTATGAATGTTAGCCATTTATGATGCTTGACTGGAAAAGTCCTAGGACATTGCTAAGAGAAGCCTAGCGGTTAATGTTCACCATCACAGGAAGAAGCTTTTTCTCTGATTCAAACCTCTTCACATGTGCTTTATCTCTCCTAATGCAGTAGCTCTGAGCTCAGTGATTGAGACCTCGGTTCTGTGATGTTGAAGGTGAACAGCAACAGCTAACCATCTCTTAGCAACGTCTTGGGAGTTTGAGTAAGGCTGCATGATGTAAATGGCCTACAGCTATAGAAAGGGCATTATTCAACTTTTGCCAAAGCTGCACAGTCTCACATTTTGGGGTTTTTCTTTGGACGCCCTTGTAACGGCGCAGGCCATCTCCCCCCCCCCCCCAACAGTTAACCAGAGCAGATGGTGTGGAGACCCCAGCAGAAGTGCTGGCAACAGGGCAGAGTGATACCCACCTCTGCCCAGCACCGGAAACCACTGTGGAGTTTCAGGGAGCCGGGGTAGTTGGCCCCTCTCCCCAGCAACAAGCTGAGGCAGTAAAGCTTTTACTCCCAGCTGAATCACTGGCAGCAGGGCAGAATACTACTGGCCGCTGCACACAACTGCCACTTGAGCGGATATCGGTGGATGGGACTGCGGTCTCCACTCACAGCAACCCAGCAGAAGAGCTGGCAACAGAGCCGAGTGCCACGGGCCTCGGCTCTCAACTAACAGAAGAGGGAGTTCCTGTGGTATTGGATGGGACTTCAGTCCTCACGGACACAACCCCAGAAAATGGTGCGACACTGAGACAGGAGGATGTCAGCCTTACTTTGCAAGCACTGGGAGATTTTCACCTACCACAAGTGGATGGGACTTCAGTCTCCACTTGTATACCACAGGGATGCTGGGCAGTCGACCCAGATCCCCAACAGCATGACGGACTGAGCCCAGTCACCCTGTCTTCTCTCCAGCAGCAGAAAGGACTCCAGGGAGGAGGGCCAGTCCAGGCCTCTCCCCAGCGGCGGGTGTGTTCTCAGAGAGGCAGAGGTTGGCTGGGTAAGCGATTCTCTGTTTGGAGAAATTTATTTGGGGTACTGTGTGGATACCAGCATTAGAAGAAGGGACCTATGGACTAACTTCGGAGTCAACCCGTCTGGGGTTCCCCCCTCTGTTAGTCTCCTGCCGAAAGAGGAGAGATGTAACGGGAAGGCCCGGGGAACTCAGAATCGCTTAGGAAGTATGAAATACCCTTGCGCCAGCTTCCCCAATGGCTCTTATGTGTCAATCACCCTGTGTCTCTATTAGGGGCACATGGTGAATGAAAACCCCAATATGGTCTATGATGGCCATATTCAATGCTGTACATACATTTTATCTAGATTGGGTGGAGCTGGGCCCTTGTTCATGTTAAATCATGTGCCCTGAATTGTGTATAAAGTTACAATGTTTGGCATTAATAAATTCTTTCCTACTACAGAAGAGACAGAGTGCGTCTCGTCTTCTTCCAGAGGGGTCAGCTCCTATAGGAAAGGGTCGTTTAGCTGTGGATATCGGTAGCGAGTGGATGTGTGTCTAGGAGAGGGAACATCGTAAACGGCGTTAATACTCCTTGAGATTGGGGTGCCGTTACAGCCCTTATCTGCATAGGCAGTTTTTTTGGCAACGGTGAACTATCCCTGAATTATTCAGAATATTCTTTACAAGTTTGTTTTCTTGAAAGACTTGTGACAAAATGAGATTCTGTTGTCATAGCGGCTCCTATGAAAACCCGTTGCTTGGCTGTCACGATGGTCCAACAAATTTAAAGAACAACTAAAAGCAAAGATTTTCTCTTTGCAATAGATAGAGTGGAGAGGGATTAGAACACCTGTCAGTTGCTATTGCTGTCTGTAACCCCAGTATGGAGATTCACCCTCTATTTGTCCGATTTACCATTATCACTCAAAGTGAAAGTAAAGCGAAATCTCATATTTTGGGTTGTCCCCAGAAAAGTATAAAAAAGGGGAAATCTTCCAATGGGGACACTAGTGCTGGTGACCTGGGGTGCCCCAAAGGATTCCCCTAATTTGCAGGGATTTCCTTTCACTTTCTGTTTTAACTATGGGACAGGAAGTGAAGGGAAATCACACAATAGGACACAGATGGCAAAAAAACCCTGACAGGGGTTATAATCCTCACTATCCAAACAGAAAAAAAAAAAGTTTTACCTATGGTTCTACTTTAACACTCCAAATTGCCAACCTGGAACAAGTATGCATATTAGGAGAAGATCTGACGTTATGTAATAATGGGCTCACAATCTACTGAACCCCTAACTTCAACAGGACAAGCAAGCAAGCAACTAGCACTTTCAGCAGGTGGTCAGTAATGGCTTCAAAGGACAGCAACTGTCCCCTTAACATGAACTACAATCTATAAATACTGTAGCTTTTGGCGTATAATAATTAGACACTTTTCAGTCCTGGAGTCCAGTACCGTTATCACCCGGGCCAGTTCTTTGCCAGTCTTTGGGTCCCTGGTGCCACCATCTTGCTTGTGAGAAGCTGGCTGTGACTTTCTGCTGTTTCACAGCTGGCTCCCTACTGCACATACGCAATATGCGCTAAGCATTCGGACTGGTCCGGCAGCCTCCTGAGATTTGTGATGCATCTCAGAAGGTTGCGGGCAGGCAAGGGAGGGCTGAACTACCACTTTTCACGCCTTGGCAAAAAGGGCTGAAGTGGGAGCCCGCACCGGTCAGAAATAGGTACCCGCTCCCAGAACAAACAAAAAAAACCATACTCCAAAAAGTAGTTTTGTAGGGGACTTTTTAGGTGAAGTTACACTTTAAAGTGGTTGTAACGAGGAGGTTTTTTATTTTCATGCATTTTATGCATTAAGATAATAAACCTTCTGTGTGCAGCAGCCCCCTAAATACTTACCTGAGGCCATCTCAATCCAGTGATGTTGCACAAAAGACTCGGCTATAGGGGACTCTCCCTCCTGATTGGCTGAGACAGCAGTGGGGTGCCATTGGCTACCGCTGCTGTCAATTAAACTCAGTGAGCCAATGAGGGGAGGTGGGGCCGGGCCACAGCTCTGTGTCTGAATGGGCAAAGAGCCGAGGCTCGTCTGCCCTCATAGCAAGCTGCTTGCTGTGGGGGCACTCGGGGGTGGGGGGCAGCAGCACCTGAGAGGGACCCAAGAAGGAGGATCTGGGCTGCTCTTTTTTTCCCCCATCAGACTTTACAAATCACTTTAAGGAATTTCAGCCTTCAATTTCATATTCACATTATGTTAAAAGCCTGACGTTTGTGGTTTGCATTCTTCTACACATTTCTACAATTTGAAGCTGTAGCCCTGACAAGTTCTCATGCAAAAGCAACAAATCTGATAAGTAGATATGGAAGAGTAATATTTATTGGGTTTGAGTAGGCCACGCCACAAGTGGAGGATAGGGTGGGAACCTTCCAGTATACTGCATTCCAACTACTACAGAGAAGACTCTATATAAAGTCCCAGAGTGAATAAGTAACCTCTCATAACCCGAGACCTTAAAACGAGGAGGATCGGGCAAAAGATGCTGACTAAAGGGAACCCTTGCATTTATTTTTAACCAATTCATTTGTTAAAAATTGCTGGTGGGATATTCCTTAATATACTTTTAGAACAGACTATTTTATTTTTTTAAACTTTCATTCTGCATTAGGTGAACAGGCAAATGTCGCAGCTATACGAGACTACAATAGACATTTGCACATGAACCCTCTCCTATCTGCTTGGGCAGTGGTATGGCAGAGCCTCTTGTTCTTTTTATCTGGGGTTTTGAAAGGGGAGTCCTATGTAGCACTCAGATTATAATCCTGCATGTCTAGCGTGCCAGGCTGGTGCCGTTCATAGGAAAGGCTTTTTATTTTTTATAGAGTGGATTCTGAAAAGCTTGGACATTCCTACCCTTGAACAGTTTTAACTATGGAAACCTAAAAATATGATTGGTTGCTTCAATGCATTCCTTTTTTTTTTTAAACTAACAAGTTATTTTAGTGTATGAATGTGTCATTGTAAAGAACAGCTTTCTGTAACTAATAAAGCAAAATATCATTAAGCAGAAAAGTCTGGCTCAGCTGCTGCTAGGCTTGGCATAAATAATTACCTTTGCTAGTAACACGGGCCTAAAGAGTCACAGACTAATGAAGGTTTACCTCTGTGCCCCTGTTCCCTATGGGATATTGTCAAGAACAGACTCCCTTGTTGCTTTTTTTCCCCCTCTCTCTTTTTTTAAGACACACATCTGCCTCTAATCTTAATAGCTAAACCATTAACCATACAAAGTTTTTTTTTTTTTTTTTCTTTGAGCGTGCGGCACATTTCTGCAAATGCTCAGAGCTTAACTCATTCCAATTCCTATTATAATCCAGACAAACAGCAGCTTCCTACACATCTGATTATAAAACATGATAAACTGTTTTACTTGTCTTGGCTTTCTGTGGCAGAACTGATTGAATCTGTCACTGGAGGTATATTAATTGCTTTTCTGAACAGCGTCTCCTAATCACCACTTGCCTTAGCCACAGTAACAGACACTGGAAACCGTAGACAGAAAAAATGTTGATGGCACTGCTATAGTGTGGATAAGACACTATTTGCCAAAGAGAGAAAAAGGAACAGTTATAAGAAAAAAAAAGCCATGTCACATAATCAAAACACTTTCCAGAAAAGACATTCTATTCTAAACATTCTGTCATGCTACAAGTAAACCATGTTTTATAGAATTTGTGCTTACGGTGAAATCTGTTTTGGATTTAAACTCTTTCTTCTACTCTAAAACCTATTAAGGAGTCCCAACTAGGGCTTCCCGTCAGTCAGACTGCATTAAAAAAAAAATACTTGTAGCATCACCCACAGCCTCTTTTTTCCTTCCTTTAGACCTCCAGCAGAGGTACAATGATAGATCTCTGTCCAAGGGCAAAAAGACAGTCACCATAAACTGAGACCACATTGAAGTCAGACTAAACTCAACCTAGCTTGACAGAATGATAAATGGTTACTGTTTAATACCTCCAGTGAGAGTAAATATTGCTTAATAAAGAGGATTCCTCAAATACTGCCTCATTCTTCCAGGACTATGTTGATAAAGACAGCATCTAGACTTGAGATAGACAAATGCCTGTGACCAGAAAAACAAGAATTCCAAGGAGGTGACTAAAGAGCACATGGCTTACTTCCCATGGTCTACAACGAGCTTTATAAAAAATAGAAGATAGGCAAACAGAAAACATCTCCCAGTGGCCTAGTATATTTTTTTACTGACACAAAGTGCCGGAACATTGACACCTAGTTGAGCAAAATGGTGAAAGCAAAGTTTATTGGAAAAAGATCAGTTGTCACCAAAGTGACAGGGAACAGCTGAATTCCCACATCTGGAGTCTCATTTGGGCAAACACTCTGAAACTCACACCCTCGTAATCCTGGGCTGCTAAAAAGACAGATGGAAGTGTTCTATGCAACATATGCACTCTAAAACTATACACAGTCATGGGTTTAAAAATAAAGAAACAAAACAAAAAATAGTAACAAAATGTACATATTGTAAAACAATCACAGCTGATAACTCACTTAACCAAAACAAATCTGAAAATATTAGACAGAATAGTTTGCAGAAACCTATACAGTCAAACTTCATCTTGCATTCATACGGAGCAGCTAAAATAATGAGAGATGATTACTGATTGGCTAAGGGACATTAATTAAATTTCTGCATGCACAGAGGTTCAGCTCAAGCTCTACTCGAGGAAGGAGTTTTCTATTTTTCCATGCACTGAAAGATTGATTTTTGGACTTTGTCTACCGGACCTAAGCATTACTTTACCACCTTAGTATGCAATTTTTTCACAATGTGTTATCCTTTTCACTTGGATTGGTTAAATTGTATACTGCTATACGAATACCAGGGGTCTCTAATCTGCGGCCGTTTGCTTGCCCTTGACACACTATGCCTACCACCGACACCGGGGGCACTATGCCTCCCACTGACACCGACACCGGGGGCACTATTCCCTCCCACCGACGATAAGGGGCACTATTCCCTCCCACCGACAGCGACGATAAGGGGCACTATTCCCTCCCACCGACAGCGACGATGGGGGGGCACCATTCCCTCCCACCGACAGCAACGATGGGGGGGCACCATTCCCTCCCACCGACACCAACGATGGGGGGCACCATTCCCTCCCACCGACACCAACGATAAGGGGCACTATTCCCTCTCACCGACAATGAGGGCCACTATTCCCTCCCACCGACGATAAAGGGGCACTATTCCCTCCCACCGACGATAAAGGGGCACTATTCCCTCCCACCGACACCAACGATGGGGACATTTTCTCCCCCAATACAAATGATGGGACATTGTTTACTCCCAACTGGGCACAGTCCAGTCTCCTAAGGACTGTAAACTGGCCCTTTGTTTAGAAAGTTTAGAGAGCCCTGATGTATGATATACTATATTCATATGCTTTATAGATATATGAATAACTATCATCATATCCTGACTTTGTTCAAGTATCTTTAATACAACCTATTTTTGCATTAGGCGTTTGTGGCTGACCTTCTAGTCAGACATATTTACCTCTGTCTTGGGAATGGCTCCTAAATTATGTCGAGCACCCCTGTACAGTACTCCCCTACTAATGTATACATTACTTTGGGAAGTTGTGCAAGCACAGGAATAAAGTGCAGAGACGCCGAGGTTGGATTTACTAAAACTGGAGTGTGCAAAATCTGGTGCAGCTCCAAAGACATGCTGGTAGAATAATTGGCTCCTGTCTAAATTGGCCTTACTATGTGTATGTATGAATGCGAGTTAGAGACCTTAAGATTGTAAGCTCCTTGAGAGCAGTGACCGATGTGAATGCACAAGATCTGTAAAGCGCTGCGTAAATTGACCAAGCAATACAAGTACCTGCAATAAATAAAATAAAAAATAGAAACCAATTAGTTTCCAGGTTGTTGTTTTTTTTCTGTCAAAACTTTAAAATTGAACAAGCTGAAGCTAGAAGCTGATTGGCTACCATGCAGCTGCACCAGGTCCCAAGTGCTCCATTTTTACAAAAATCAGCCCATTTATATTCAGTTACAGAACGTCTGCACTAGGACTGAAGCTGAAAAATTAAGTCTGTGTTGCCATGGATTA
This sequence comes from Rana muscosa, assembly GCA_029206835.1. Lineage (NCBI taxonomy): Eukaryota > Metazoa > Chordata > Amphibia > Anura > Ranidae > Rana > Rana muscosa. The sequence goes on from CM055118.1 coordinate 740,926,110, forward strand.
CCGCAATTTGCTAAATCAAAAAGGAGCCACATTTCATCACAGGCATAGGTTATAAGAGAAGTGGTAAACCGTAAAATAAAACGCAGTCCGCTTTATACATCAGTTTATAATTCCTCCATATATCTGCAAGCACAGCTTGAAAGTGTATGAAATGAATAGCAGGCAGGGTAATCTATTAGAAAGGTCTTTGCTACATAAACTTTTAAAGAACAGAAAGAAAAAAAAAAAAAAAAAAAAGTTTCACAACATAAGTTTTCAGTGTAACAAGAAACAGCCCAAAGTGACGGAATGTTTTAGCCAACCCTTGACTACCCCCCTCCCAATGTCCCCAGTTTATAATCAATCAACTCTCACTAGAGAGAATCAATACAGGAATTAAAAAGCATCATCTCCTTTAACGGGTAACACATTCACCCAGCTCTACCATGCCTGGACTTAAGTATCATTAAAGCACAGATCCTTATCTTTAATGGATGGAGCCTGGCATGACTTCACTGTGGAAACAAAGCAATGTTTAGCAAGTTGTCTTTGCGCACACACATAGACACAAAGCAGGGACTCCACTCAGAGCTCCATCAACCTTCAGCTGTGATCCCTGTTGATCCAAGCAGGACTGGAACCCTCTGGCTGCCCCTACAGAAATCACAACACACTGCCATACTGACACAAAGATTAGCTTTGTTTTCCTAAGCTGTCTGCAGTTTAAACACACTTGTGCTGTCTCTGCCATACACACTAACAGGCAGACAGGAGAGAAGGAGGTGATGCAGCCTTGTCTGACTTTACTAGTGTCCCAAAAGGCACTTAGATCTCCTTTCTGTGCCCCCAGGGAGGAGAGTTTGCAGAGGATTTGCAGCTCCTCCACCCTGACATATCCCATAGACAGGATGATGACATCTGTAAGCAGGGTTCTCTCACTGTCTTTACATAGATCACCACATGTGAGCTGCCCTTCAACCTGACATGCTGCATGATGATAGAACAAGCACCCCCCTATGGGAGATCACCAATATGGGTGCCAGATGAGGCTGACACACTCAGGGGAGCAGTTAGCTGTGTGTGCATGGATGCTCATAAACAGTTGAGGAGGGCTCCTAATGTAAGGTGACCAGATTTTTTAAATGAAATCCGGGGACATTTTGTTTTTTAATCTAGTAAAGCCGGCAATCAGCGACTCTCTGCCCGTCGCCGCCGCCCGCCTCACAGCCTTTCAAGTCTTACTCTCTGGGCCCCGGCTACTACTGGGTGGGGAGCGGAGGAAGATCACTCCGCCAGGGAAGGCAAGGAGATAAGCAGGCAGGCGGCTGGCCGGAACTTGAGCCTAGGCAGAGGAACATGGGAGCGGAGCTGAATGGGCATGCACCCGAAACTAAAGAAATATTCCCTCCGCTCCGACCAGCACATGATCATCAGAAAGCGGCACAGATAATGGAAAAAAATACACCCCCCTAAGCTAGTAGGAGCGGCAGGGGTGTGTAATTCAGAATTTTTTTTAATTCTGCACTGACTGTCTTTGAAATTGCCCCAGCACAAATCCAATCCGGGGACAAAACCGGAGACAGACTTGGTCCGGGGACAGTGTCCTCAATCCGGGGACTGTGCCCTGAAACCGGGGATGTCTGGTCACCCTATCCTAATGAGACCATTGTTCCTGATCCTTCCAGGGACATCAGTGACAGGACAACTTCTCTGTAGATGCCCTATCCAGCCGGCAGGCGCTGCCGTCCCTTCTCCCGCCGCCAGGGAGCGCTGCTGAGCAATGCCTATAGCGGGACTGCTCGGAGTGAAGGGTTAATGCAGCAACTGGTGACCCGACTACAGTGTGTGAGAGACATGGCACCGATAACGGGGTGTATTATTATATATAGGGGGACGGGGGGCGACATTCCTCAGCAGGGAAGGCTGCAGCGAGCCTCTCTTTTACAAGTTGTATTAGAAGGCAGTATGTAGGGACACACACTTACCGCAGCACGCTGAGTATCCCGTGTACAGGTCACATGGGTGGTAGAAGCAGTTCCTCAGCCTGTCCCGTCCCCGTACAATACTTCATATGTGAGGAGAGAGCTCCGTGCCGCCTCTAGGTGAGTCCGCTCTACTACTAACTCCGGCACTCCAAGAGCCTTCCACACTGCTAACGTGACATGAGCTTTCCTCTCCGCTCATTGGCCGCGGCGCGGAGCCCCTCCTCCAATCAGCGGCCGAGCTGCTATCAGCACAGCAATATTCCCCTGCAGTCATGAATCCCCTGCAGGGGGTTGTTGATTCACACAAAAGGGATGTCGCAGCGCCTGACTGCAGACTGCTGTCATCATGTAGTCACCTTACACGACCATTGCAATCCACATTTCTTAGAGTTCACTGGTGCAAGACACGAGATCGTAATTATACACTTCTACAGCGGAATTCCCCCCCTTGGAGGCGAAGGAATTCTCATTTCCTTGGTGTGGAGACTGAAAGTTATAAAGGGACTGAGAGGCCATTGGTGGCAAATGTCACCCATATACATTTGTGCTCATAAGTTTACATACCCTGGCACAATTTAGGATTTCTTGGCCATTTTCAAGAGAATATGATCAATAACACAAAAACATTTCTTTCACTTATGGTTAGTGTTTGTCTGAAGCCATTTAATATCAATCAACTGTGTTTACTCTTTTAAAATCATAATGGCAACAGAAACTACACAAATGACCCTGATCAAAAGTTTACATACCCTGGTGATTTTGGCCTGATAACATGCAAGTTGATACAAAGGGGTTTGAATGCAGTGGCGTGTGTGTCCATAGTGGGCGCAGGAGCGCCGCTCCCTCTCTCTCCTGCGCCCGTCACTCCCAACAATACATAGGTTCATGCATTGCATGAACCTATGTATTGTCGCCACCGCTGCCGCCCACTATTCAGATGGCCGGCCCCCTGTTGAGCGCCGGCCATCTGAATAACAGCGGCTGGTTGGTGTTTGGAAGTGCCTATCAGAGCCAGCGGCCACCCGAGGGCTGTAATCGGCTTCCAAATAGTTAACCAGGGGACATACGGGGGGTGCGTTCCTTGGTTAACACTGACAGGCGTCTCAGCCAATCAGGTTCCCCCGGGTCTGGTTACCGGTCACCTGATTGGCTGAAGCGACATCGAGGGCGGGAGAAGACATCGAGGACGGAAGAAGGACGGCGCTGATCCGAGGAAGGTAAGTGCAGGGCTGGGGGAAAGCTGGCTGCATTTGGGGACAAACTGGTTGCATTTGGGGGGAAACTGGCTGTAGTTGGGAGGAAACTGGCTGTAGTTGGGAGGAAACTGTCTGTATTTGGTGACAAACTGGCTGCATTTGGGGGAAACTGGCTGCATTTGGGGACAAACTGGCTGCATTTGGGGACAAACTGGCTGCATTTTGGGGGAACCTGGCTGCATTTGGGGGGAAACTGGCTGGATTTGGGGGGAACCTGGCTGTATTTGGGGGGAAACTGGCTGTATTTGGGGACAAACTGGCTGCATTTGGGGGGAAACTGGCTGTATTTAGGGACAAACTGGCTGCATTTGGGGGAAACTGGCTGTATTTAGGGACAAACTGGCTGCATTTGGGGGAAACTGGCTGTATTTAGGGACACACTGGCTGCATTTGGGGACAAACTGGCTGCATTTGGGAACTGACTGGCTGCATTTAGGGGGAACCGAGCTGTATTTGGGGACAAACTGGCTGTATTTGGGAACTGACTGGCTGCATTTAGGGGGAACCAAGCTGTATTTGGGGACAAACTGGCTGTATTTGGGGGGAAACTGGCTGTATTTGGGGACAAACTGGCTGCATTTGGGGGCAAACTGGCTGTATTTTGGGAGAAACTGGCTGCATTTGAGGGGGCAAACTGGTGGCGTTTGAGCACAGTGGCTGCGTTTAATGGGCACAGTGGCGGCAATTGATGATTTTTTTTTTCCGTTTTATTTTCTGTTTTTCAAAAATTTTGAGCACCAGCCGCCACTGTTTGCATGGCTATTAAAGGTAATCACCCTCACCTGTGATCTGTTTGCTTGTAATAAGTGTTTGTATAAAAGGTCAATGAGTTTCTGGACTCCTGACAGACCCTTGCATCTTTCATCCAGTGCTTCACTGACATTTCTAGATTCTGAGTCATGGAGAAAGCAAAATAATTGTCAAAGGATCTGCAGGAAAAGGTGGCTGGACTGTATAAAATAGGAAAGGGATATAAAAAGATATCCAAGAAATTCGAGAATGCCAATCAGCAGTGTTCAAACTCTAATCAAGAAGTGGAAAATTAGGGGTTCTGTTGACCCTGATCAAAAGTTTACATACCCCAGTTATTTTTAATTTTTTTTATAAATTATTTATTTATCTTTTTCTTTTCATATATCAAAAACAGTCTACAAACATATAAAAACGGAATTCATACTACACAACATCACAGTTATATATGTTTTTCTTTTTTGTTTTCTTCTTATCTTATTACTAGTTATTATTAATTATCATGTTACATACGCAATCTCTTAACAAGGTAAGCACCATTTATTTTTCCTTTCCAAGAACAAGACCTGGGTTTGCCTCTATAGGTAGAAAGATAGACAGAGAGAAAAGGAGAAGAAAGAGAAAAATAAAATAAAAAAATACCCCAGTTCTTAATACCATGTATTGCCCCCTTTAACATCAATGACAGCTTGAAGTCTTTTGTGGTATTTGTGGATGAGGCTTTTTATCTTCTCAGATGGTAAAGCTGCCCATCCCTCTTGGAAAAAGCCTCCAGTTCCTGTAAATTCTTGGCTGTCTTGCATGAACTGCATGTTTGAGATCTCCCCAGTAGTGATGAGCCGAACACCCCCGGGTTCGGTTCGCACCAGAACCCGCGAACGGACCGAAAGTTCGTACGAACAATAGAACCCTATTAAATACAATGGATGCGAACGTTCGAATTCTAAAGTGCTAATTATAACAACTATTATGCATGTTATTGTCCTAAAAAGGGTTTGGGAACCCGGGTTCTGCACCAGGGGACATGTATCAATGCAAAAAGAAGTTTTAAAAACGGTCGTTTTTCGGGAGCAGTCATTTTAATGATGCATAAAGTGAAAAAAAAAAGAGTCAAATATTCCTTTAAATATCGTACCTGGGGGGTGTCTAAAGTATGCCTGTGAAGTGCCACGTGTTTCCCGTGTTTAGAACTGTCCCTGCACAAAATGACACTTCTAAAGGAAAAAAAAGCCATTTAAAACTGCTTGCGGCTTTAATGTAATGTCTGGTCCCGGTAATATGGATGAAATTCTTTAAGAAAAATGGCATAGCTACCCCATGACCCCCCCCCTACCCCAGCCCATTACCAGCCCCTTTGGGTCTTGTATGGATATTAAGGGGAACCCCGCACATAAAATAAAAAAGGCCCTATATACTCTGAACAGCCGTATACAGGCGGTGCATACAAGACAGGGACTGTAGGTTTGTTCTTATGTAGAATCTGTTTGTAATTTTGAACAGGTACATTGTTGAAGTATAGCTCCAGCCCAAAAATCTATTTTTAAACTTTTTGGAAAACATAGGTAAGGGTTATCACCCCTGTAACATTTGTTTTGCTGTCTGTGCCCCTGTTCAGAACATTTCACCTCACTTTCCGTCCCAATGACAACTGTTTTTGAAATGTGGTGTTTTTCTTGAAACAAGGATTGCTGATAAAGCATCAGTACAGAGGAGACACCTTTCTCCCATATTTATTCTTACAGGAGAGAATTTTCCTTCCTAGTGGTAGATTTCCTCTCACTTCCTGTTGTCTTCTTGCGTTTGCAAGTAGGAGTCGTTTGTAAGTTGGATGTTTGAAAGTAGGGACCTGCCGTATATACTCTGCAGAAATAGGCCCCTTAGTTGTTGGTGTTGGCACAACACTGTAAGCACTCACAGTTACTCTTGGTTGGTGCTGGAACGCCCTGCTGTCAACTATTATATCAGGAATTTTAATTACATATAATTGTTGAACAGTGGTAGTAAAAATTGGGCCTTTGATGGTGGTGCTGGTGCCACAACACTGTAAGCCCTGACAGTTACTCTTGGTGGGTGCAGCAATGGGCCCTGCTGTGAATTATTAGATCAAGAATTGTAATTGCATGCCCCTGTTGAACAGGGGCTGAAAAATTGGGCCTTTCGTGGTGGTGGTGGTGGTGGTGGTGTTGCCACAACACTGTAAGCCCTCAGAGTTACTCTTGGTGGGTGCAGAAATGGGCCCTGCTGTGAATTATTAGATCAAGAATTGTAATTACATGCCCCTTTTGAACAGGGGCTGAAAAATTGGGCCTTTCGTGGTGGTGGTGGTGGTGGCGTTGCCTCTACACTGTAAGCCCTCAGAGTTACTCTTGGTGGGTGCAGCAATGGGCCCTGCTGTGAATTATTAGATCAAGAATTGTAATTACATGCCCCTTTTGAACAGGGGCTGAAAAATTGGGCCTTTCGTGGTGGTGGTGGTGGTGGCGTTGCCACAACACTGTAAGCCCTCAGAGTTACTCTTGGTGGGTGCAGCAATGGGCCCTGCTGTGAATTATTAGATCAAGAATTGTAATTGCATGCCCCTGTTGAACAGGGGCTGAAAAATTGGGCCTTAGGCACTGGTGGCACAACACTACAACCCCTCACAGATACTGTACTTGGAGCACAGCAATGAGCCCTGTTGCAAAGTATTGCTTCAAAAATTGTAATGACACGCCCCTGTTAAAGAGGGGCTGAAAAATTGGGCCTTAGGCACTGGTGCCACAACACTCCAACCCCTCACAGATACTGTACTTGGAGCACAGCAATGAGCCCTATGGCAAATTATTGCTAAAAAAATTGTAATTACACGCCCCTGTAAAACAGGGGCTGAAAAATTGGGCCTTAGCCACTGGTGGCGGCACCCATAAACAAAAATGATCTTCCAAGCTATCATCATCAATCGTATCATTGAGGACTCGGAGGAGGAGGATAGCCAGTCAACATAACAGCACAGGCACTCAGCATCAGCATCAGTCTTGAAGGGATGTGACATGTTAAAATCAATTAGTCTGTTATATCAGCATCAGGTGTGTGGTAGCTGGTGGTGATCCAAGACTGGTTCATCTTGATGAAAGTCAGTCGATCAACCGAGTCGGTGGACAGGCGCACCCTGTGATCCGTGACAAATCCTCCAGCAGCACTGAATGTGCGTTCCGAAAGAACGCTGGATGCAGGACAGGCCAGTAGCTCAATTGCATACTGTGCAAGCTCTGGCCAGTGATCCATCCTCAAGACCCAGTAAGCCAGAGGATTTTCGGTGGGGAAGGTGTCCAAGTCTGACCTTGCCCCTAGATATTCCTGCACCATGTTTATCAGACGCTGGCAATGGTTGCTGGAACCGATCATACTTTGGGGCTGCGGACTAAAGAATTGTCTGAACGCATCGGTCAGACGGCCACCTTCCCCACCGCTCCTTCTTTGACTGGCCGAAGCCTCAGCAACTCGTTGTCCAGGACCAGGAGTTTGTAACCTCCCAGTCTCTGGGAACGCGTTGCACAGACCTTTCTGCAAGGCCTCCCGGAGTTGTCTCATCCTCTGCTCCCTCTGCGACGGTAACATAAGGTCCGCAACCTTACCCTTGTACCGTGGATCAAGGAGAGTGGCCAGCCAGTAATGGTCCCTCTCCTTGATCCGAAGAATACGAGGATCCTTCCGCAGACTTTGCAGGATCAGGGAGGCCATGCAGCGTAGGTTTGCTGAGGCATTCGCTCCGGAGTCCTCTGGGTCCCTAAGGACGACATGATCCGCAGCCACCTCCTCCCAGCCACGTACAAGTCCACTGGTTTCTTGGGACTGTAAATCATCCCTAAAAGACTGCTGCTGATGATGCTGAGTGCCAGCCTCCACCTCCATGCTGACACAATCCTCCTCCTCCTCCTCCTCCTCCTCTTCCTGTGCGATGGGTGGGACAGAAGGAACACTGTCTGGGTAAAGGGGGCCTTGAGAGGCAAGGAAGTCCTCCTCTTCCTGCCTCTGTTCTGCCTCAAGTGCCCTGTCCATTATTCCACGCAGCGTGTGCTCCAACAGGTGGACAAGAGGTACAGTGTCATTGATGCATGCACTGTCACTGCTCACCATCCTCGTGGCCTCCTCAAATGGTGCCAGGACAGTGCATGCATCCCTGATCATGCCCCACTGGCGTGGAGAAAAAAAACCAAGGTCCCCTGACCCTGTCCTGGTGCCGTAGTCGCACAGGTACTCATTGATGGCCCTCTGCTGCGTGTGCAGCCGCTGCAGCATGGCCAACGTTGAGTTCCACCTGGTGGGCATGTCACATATAAGGCGGTTCTTGGGCAGGTTCAACTCCTTTTGCAGCTCAGCCAGGCGAGCACTGGCATTATAAGATCTGCGGAAATGCACACAGACTTTCCTGGCCTGCCTCAGGACATCCTGTAAGCCCGGGTTCCTGCCCAAGAACCGCTGCACCACCAGGTTAAGGACGTGAGCCACACAGGGCACATGGGTCAGTTGTCCCTGTCGGAGGGTGGAGAGGAGGTTGGTGCCATTGTCGCAAACCACCATTCCTGGCTTAAGCTGGCGTGGCGTCAACCACCTCTCGGCCTGGCCCTGCAGAGCAGACAGGACCTCTGCCCCAGTGTGGCTTCTGTCCCCCAAACACACCAGCGCAAGCACGGCATGGCATCTTTTTGCCTGCGTACTTGCGTAGCCCCGTGAACGGCTACGGAGCACCGCTGGTTCATAGGACAAACCACAGGAAGAGGCCATGGAGGAAGAAGAAGAGGAGGGGGTGGAGGAGAGAGGTGTGTCACAACCAGTAGTAGCATTTTGGAGGCGTGGCGGTGGAACAACCTCCAACACTACTGCACCTTGTCCTGCATCCTTCCCAGCTGCCAAAAGAGTGACCCAATGGGCCGTGAAAGAAAGGTAACGTCCCTGTCCATGCCTGCTGGACCATGAGTCAGCGGTAATATGCACCTTACCGCTGACCGCCCTGTCCAGCGAGGCCAAGACATTGCCTTCCACATGCCGGTAGAGAGCCGGAATAGCCTTCCGTGAGAAAAAGTGGCGTTTGGGAACCTGCCACTGAGGAACCGCACATTGCACAAACTCACGGAAGGGGGCCGAGTCTACCAACTGAAAAGGCAGCAGTTGAAGCGCTAGCAATTTAGCCAAGCTAGCATTCAACCGCTGGGCATGTGGATGGCTGGGAGTGAACTTCTTTCGACGGTCCAGCAGCTGGGGCAGGGAAATTTGCCTGCTAGAATCGGACGTCGGTGTACTGCTAGCAGAGTGGCCGCAAGTACTTGGCTGTGACACACCTAATTCTACACCTTCATTCCTCTCAGTGCATGTTTCAGAGAGGACTGAAGTTATAGTGGGGTTGGAGATCCCAGCTGATGCGGTGCAAGGAGAGGTCCGCTTTGTTCTTTGGTGTGGGTCTTTGAGGTAGGCTTGCCAACGAGCTGCATGGCAGGTCAACATATGTCTGGTCAGGCATGTGGTACCCAAGCGGCTGATGTTTTGGCCACGCGATATACGCTTGAGACATATGTTGCAAACAGCAGCTGTGCGATCTGATGCACTAGCCTCAAAAAAGGCCCACACCAAGGAACTTTTTGAATGACGGGCAGAGGCAGCGCCCTGCACAGGCGGAGCTCTGCGGTGTGATTCCGTCGGTGTACTGCCCTTACGCTGGCCACCAAAGGGCATCCTGCCTCGTTGGAGATGTGCCTCCTCCTCATCCTCCTCCTCCTCCTCTCTACTATTAGGCACCCACGTGGAGTCAGTGACCTCATCATCCCCTCCCTCCTCATCACTGGAGCCAATCTGGCAGTATGCTGCAGCTGCTGGAACATGACTGCCAGATTGGTGTCCTTCTTGAGCATCCCCTCTGTCTGCTCTCACGCTACTGCCTTCCTGTAGCTGGGTTTCATCATCAGACCCTTCGAAACGCTGGGCATCCTCCTGGAGCATGTACCCAACACTGTGCTCAAACAGTTCGGGGGACTCCTCAGGAGGAGGACATGGTGGGTCTAGGGAAGGAGTGACTGATGATGAGTCTGACATTGATACCAGGGAAGAGGACGCTTTGGCAGCTGCTTTGCCAGTACCCTGAGCCTGGGTGAGAGAGGATGAGGAGGAGGAGGAGGGCTTGGTCATCCACTCTACCAAGTCTTCGGCATGATGTGGCTCAACATGTCCAGCTGCCGAAAAGAAGGACAAGCATGTCCCATGGCCATGTGCTGATGACAATGCACCGCGTCCACGACCAGCACTGTTGCCCCCAGACACAGAGCCTGCTTGCCCTCTTTTATTGCCTCCTGACTGTCTGCCTCTCCTTGTTTGCCTTCCAGACATTCTAATAGATGGCCTGCAGGGAGATGGGAAAAAAGCAATAAGGGCTACCTTCAGGTGTCCTTCTCTGTCCCTTTACTTAAGGATTTCTAAATATGGTTGAGGATGATTGCTTTTGCACAGAATAGCACAACGACAATTTCCCTGACTGTCAAAAAAACAAGGATTTCAAAGATGGTTGATGAGGAATGCTTTAGCACACTATAGCACAAGGAGAATTTCCCTCACTGTCCTTCCCTGTCCCTAGAAACAAGGATTCGCACAGTGAAAGAAACTGACACTCTCCCTACTGTGAGGGGGTTAGCTCGGCAGCGGGTGTGTGTGACCCCCGAGATGGGCTCCCCACACAAAAACAGGCCCAGCAAACGGAGGTTGTGGTTTTCAAAATCAAAAAGGTGCGGTTTATTTTCTATTTACAGTGACAAAACACAGCAAAGCAAAAGAAACATAAACAAAATAAATCCTGGTCAACTTGACCTCTGACTAAACATACAGGTTTCCTAACTAACAACTGGGATCAGCCTAGTGCTGTCCTAGTCCCTAAGTCCCTGGTTTTAAATGTCCAAGCAAATAGCCACACAGGCTTTGTCTCACCGCACAGGGGTTCACTCTCCCTAGACAGTCCACACAGGTCTGGGTCCAGGCATGAGCTAACATCTAATGAAGCTGGGAGTTCTTATAGAGGCCTAAATGAGCTGACAAGCTTCAGCTGGTCTCATCAACTCCCTGTCTGCACGACGCCCAGCACTCTCCCTAGAGGTATGAGTCATCCATGAGCCTACTAGCCTCAGCTGGGCTTATACAACTCTCCACCTAGTTGTATAAGTCGGCGTAAAGCCTGAATCTGGGCGAAATATATCTACCCCCCTGGATGCAACCAGGTGACTTTACCTTCCTGCTGTCACATACCCCCCCCCTCTTGTTTTAACCTCGGGGTTGGAACACCAGCAATCAGGCATTCATGTACTCGAGACAAAGCATCCACATTCCCCATTTGAACGCCAGGGCGATGCTTTACTGTGAAGTTGAATTCCTGGAGGGCCAGGAACCACCTATTCACTCTTCTATTTGTTTCCTTGTTTTGAGCCATCCACTTTAACGGAGCGTGATCCGTAACCATGTCAAAGTGCCTACCTAGCAGGTAGTACCGAAGGGAATCTAGAGCCCACTTCACCGCTAAACACTCCTTTTCAACGGTGGCGTAATTTACCTCATGGGACTTCAACTTCCTGCTGAGGTAAATGACTGGGTGCTCTTCCCCGTTCCAGACCTGGGACAATACTGCTCCTAACCCCACATCTGACGCATCACTTTGTACGACAAAGTCTTTAGAGAAGTTGGGTGAGTACAACACTGGCTGGCTACATAAGGCTTGTTTCAAGAATTGGAATGCTGCCTCAGCCTCGGGGGTCCATTTAATCATGACCGACCCTTTCCCCTTCGTCAGGTTGGTTAGGGGCACAGCCTTAGAAGCAAAGTGGGGAATGAATCGCCGATAATACCCAGCGATTCCCAGAAAGGCTCGTACCTGCTTCTTGCTGTTGGGACGTGGCCAACTCTGGATGGCCTCGACTTTGTTGAGTTGGGGTTTTATTACTCCCCTCCCAATGGTGTACCCAAGATATTTGGCCTCCTCCTGCCCAATGGTACACTTCTTGGGGTTAGCCGTAAACCCCGCTTCCCGAACAGAGTCCAGGACTGCTTGCACTTTTGGCAGATGTGAGGCCCAATCTGTGCTATGGACAATTATGTCATCCAGGTAAGCCGCAGCATACTTCCGATGGGGCCTCAGCATCTGGTCCATTTTCCGCTGGAATGTGGCCGGCGCATTCTGTAACCCGAACGGCATTCTTTTGTATTGGAACGCCCCGTCTGGGGTTACAAATGCGGTTTTCTCTTTGGCCGACTTGGCCAGGGGGATTTGCCAATACCCTTTTGTGAGGTCAAGAGTCGTCATGTATCGGGCTGTTCCCAGCCGGTCGATCAACTCATCTATACGTGGCATGGGGTAGGTGTCAAATTTTGTAACTTTGTTCAACTGACGAAAATCGTTACAAAATCGCCAGCTCCCATCCGGTTTAGGCACCAACACAATGGGACTAGACCAATCACTTTGGGACTCCTCTATCACCCCTAAGTTCAGCATTTTCTGTACTTCCTCCCGTATTGCCTCCCGTCGGGCCTCTGGGATCCGATAGGGTTTTAACTTCACCCTTTCACCGGGCGGGGTAATGATGTCATGCTCTACCCCAGATGTTTGTCCCGGCAGCTCAGAGAATACCTCCTTGTTGCGAAGCACAAACTCCTTAACCTCCTGTTGTTGGGGTTGTGACAAGGTGGCTGCTATTCCAACCTCAGGAATCACGCAACCAGTTTGAGCTGGTGACCAAGTGTCTGCGACTAGGGACTCTCTATCCCTCCAGGCTTTCAACAGATTAACGTGATAGATCTGTTCGGGCTTTCGCCTTCCTGGTTGTCTGACCTTGTAATTCACTTCGCTCACTTTTTCCATTATCTCGTAGGGGCCTTGCCATTTGGCAAGGAATTTACTTTCAACCGTAGGGACAAGTACCAGTATCCTATCCCCCGGGGAAAAGGTACGGGTCTTGGCTCCACGGTTGTACACTCTCTGCTGTGCTAACTGCGCTTGGGCCAAATGTTCCTTCACGATGGGCATTACCTGTGCAATTCGGTCTTGCATCAGGGCGACATGCTCAATCACACTCCTGTGGGGAGAACTCTCACTTTCCCAAGTTTCCTTGGCAATATCCAACAGCCCTCTTGGGTGTCTCCCATACAGTAACTCAAAGGGGGAGAATCCCGTAGAGGATTGGGGCACCTCCCTAATAGCAAACATCAGATAAGGAAGTAGACAGTCCCAATCCTTTCCATCTCTATCCACCACTTTCTTCAACATTTGTTTTAGGGTTTTGTTGAACCTTTCAACCAGCCCATCGGTTTGGGGGTGATACACAGATGTACGTAATTGCGTCACTTTGAACAATTTACACAGCTCCTTCATAACCCGGGACATAAAGGGTGTACCTTGGTCCGTAAGCAGTTCTTTACAAATACCCACCCGGCTAAACACAAGAGATAGCTCTTTGGCTATGGTTTTGGCCGAGGTATTTCGGAGAGGGATCGCTTCTGGATAACGGGTGGCATAGTCCATTATAACTAATATGTACTGGTGCCCCCTAGCGGACTTGATTATAGGACCTACCAAATCCATGGCGATCCTCTCAAACGGGACCTCAATGATGGGTAGAGGGACCAGCGGGCTACGGAAATGTGGCATCGGGGCCGACCTCTGACACACAGGGCAGGAGGAACAATAATTTTCTATGTCCTTCATCACCCCCGGCCAATAGAATCTCTGTAATACCCTCTCTCGGGTTTTCTCTGTCCCCAGATGACCTCCAAGAATGTGCCCATGGGCCAACTCCAACACCAACTTCCTGTAAGGTTTGGGCACCACAAGCTGCTCAACGGTTTCTTCTGCCCTTTTTGCCACCCGATACAGTAGGTCCTTCTCTACGCTGAAGTATGGGTAAGTGCAGGTATTATCTGGGTTCACTAACTCGCCATCTATTTCCACTACGTTTTCCCGTGCCTTTATTAGGGCGGGGTCTTTTAACTGTTCTGTGGCAAAATTTTCCCTGTGAACCTCCAGATCAGAAAACTCCACAGACGGTAGGTTTTCGTCTGAGGAGGTGGGCTCCTCTCCAGTTTCTTGAGTCTCCCCTGCCAATACTGATAAGGGAAATTCCGGAGAGTCCTCACCACTCTCAGGGGAGTTCTGGCTATCACATTCCTGGTACATAGGGGCACCAGTGGGGGGCTCAGGATCATCCCACAGTTCCCAGAACTTCGGAAAATCCCTTCCCACAATGGCGTCATGCGGTAACTGAGATACTAAGCCCACTGGATGAGAGAGGGTACCTTTGGGGGTCTCGAAACACACTGTAGTCACTGGATACTCTCGGGTGTCCCCATGCACACAAATAACAGCTACCTTGCTATTCCCAGAGACCTCTGTTTTAACTAACTCAGCCTTTATCAGGGTCACAAGGCTACCTGAATCCAGCAATACCACAACATTTCTACCATTAACACACATTTTGCATAAATGTTTCTCAGTTCCTCGAATGGCAGTGCATGCGACTGTCGCACACAGCGACTGACGTCTGCCCGTCAGAAAGTCACACTGCATGGGTTCCTCCACAACCGGGCAATTGGCTGCAATATGTCCCACTTGCCGGCAGCGGTAGCAAACGATCCTTCTTGCGGCCTCTTGAGCCGCTGATTTCCCAGGCTGTTCTCGCCAAACTTGGGGTAGAGCTCCCACCCTCTCACTCTCTCCACCCTCACCCCTTGGAATCCTCTTATCCGCCCCTGGGGATGGTCTGGTCTTAGGGTGGAAAGTCCGAGTGTCTCTGGAAGAGGCCGTCAGGTTCTCTGTAGCCAAGTATTTCTCCACACGATCCACAAGACCATCGGCCGTCTCTGGGTCTCCATGGCTTACCCACTTTTGGATGGCAGTAGGAAGAGCTCTCAAAAACCGATCCATTACAACACGTTCCACAATCTTTGGTGCGGACAAAGTCTCTGGCTGTAGCCACTTTCTGCTCAGGTGAATGAGATCATACATTTGAGACCTGGGGGGTTTTCCAAGCTGGAAAGTCCAGTTATGCACACGCTGAACCCGGACAGCCTGGGTGACACCCAGCCTTGCCAATATTTCAGCTTTTAGCATCACATAGTCTTTTGCTTGGTTAGGCTCTAGGTCATAGTAAGCTTTCTGCGATTCACCAGTTAACAGAGGAGCCACCAGTCCAGCCCCCTGCTCCTCAGGCCACTTTTCTCTTTCAGCGGTCCTTTCAAATGTGGTCAAAAATACCTCTGGATCATCCTCTCCAGTCATTTTTGTCAATAAACGACTCACCCCAAAGGACGCGGTATTAGTGGGACGGCTTTCCTCACTGGTCTGCGGACGTTGCTGCATTGCTGCTTCCATCTGTTGTTGTAGTCTCTGCTCTTGCTTCTGCAACAGGTCTATGAAGCGGGCCTCAGATTGCTGCTGGGCTTGTTGCTGAGCCTCCAGACTCTGTTGCAAAGTTGCGTTTGTCTGCTGCTGGGCTGCAAGGCTCTGTTGATGAGCTTGCTGCTGGGCTGCAAAGTTCTGTTGTTGAGCTGCAAGGCTCTTTTGCAAACCTGCATTTGTCTGCTGTTGATTGGCATTTGCTAGAGCCAGCTGCTTCAGTATCTCCTCCATGCTGGCTTAAAAAAAAACTGCCACTGGTTCTCCACCAACTGTGAGGGGGTTAGCTCGGCAGCGGGTGTGTGTGACCCCCGAGATGGGCTCCCCACACAAAAACAGGCCCAGCAAACGGAGGTTGTGGTTTTCAAAATCAAAAAGGTGCGGTTTATTTTCTATTTACAGTGACAAAACACAGCAAAGCAAAAGAAACATAAACAAAATAAATCCTGGTCAACTTGACCTCTGACTAAACATACAGGTTTCCTAACTAACAACTGGGATCAGCCTAGTGCTGTCCTAGTCCCTAAGTCCCTGGTTTTAAATGTCCAAGCAAATAGCCACACAGGCTTTGTCTCACCGCACAGGGGTTCACTCTCCCTAGACAGTCCACACAGGTCTGGGTCCAGGCATGAGCTAACATCTAATGAAGCTGGGAGTTCTTATAGAGGCCTAAATGAGCTGACAAGCTTCAGCTGGTCTCATCAACTCCCTGTCTGCACGACGCCCAGCACTCTCCCTAGAGGTATGAGTCATCCATGAGCCTACTAGCCTCAGCTGGGCTTATACAACTCTCCACCTAGTTGTATAAGTCGGCGTAAAGCCTGAATCTGGGCGAAATATATCTACCCCCCTGGATGCAACCAGGTGACTTTACCTTCCTGCTGTCACACTACCTAGAGTTTTCTGTCCCTAGAAAAAATGTTTTTTTAAAGCACACTATAGCACAAGGAGAATTCCCCTCACTTTCCTTCTTTGTCCCTAGAAACAAGGATTCGCACAGTGAAAGAAACTGACACTCTCCCTACCTAGAGTTTTCTGTCCCTAGAAAAAATGTTTTTTTAAAGCACACTATAGCACAAGGAGAATTCACTCACTGTCCTTCCCTGTCCCTAGAAACAAGGATTCGCACAGTGAAAGAAACTGACACTCTCCCTACCTAGAGTTTTCTGTCCCTAGAAAAAATGTTTTTTTAAAGCACACTATAGCACAAGGAGAATTCCCCTCACTTTCCTTCTTTGTCCCTAGAAACAAGGATTCGCACAGTGAAAGAAACTGACACTCTCCCTACCTAGAGTTTTCTGTCCCTAGAAAAAATGTTTTTTTAAAGCACACTATAGCACAAGGAGAATTCACTCACTGTCCTTCCCTGTCCCTAGAAACAAGGATTCGCACAGTGAAAGAAACTGACACTCTCCCTACCTAGAGTTTTCTGTCCCTAGAAAAAATGTTTTTTTAAAGCACACTATAGCACAAGGAGAATTCCCCTCACTTTCCTTCTTTGTCCCTAGAAACAAGGATTCGCACAGTGAAAGAAACTGACACTCTCCCTACCTAGAGTTTTCTGTCCCTAGAAAAAATGTTTTTCTAAAGCACACTATAGCACAAGGAGAATTCACTCACTGTCCTTCCCTGTCCCTAGAAACAAGGATTCGCACAGTGAGAGAAACTGACACTCTCCCTACCTAGAGTTTTCTGTCCCTAGAAAAAATGTTTTTTTAAAGCACACCATAGCACAAGGAGAATTCCCCTCACTTTCCTTCTTTGTCCCTAGAAACAAGGATTCGCACAGTGAAAGAAACTGACACTCTCCCTACCTAGAGTTTTCTGTCCCTAGAAAAAATGTTTTTTTAAAGCACACTATAGCACAAGGAGAATTCACTCACTGTCCTTCCCTGTCCCTAGAAACAAGGAATCGCACAGTGAAAGAAACTGACACTCTCCCTACCTAGAGTTTTCTGTCCCTAGAAAAAATGTTTTTTTAAAGCACACTATAGCACAAGGAGAATTCACTCACTGTCCTTCCCTGTCCCTAGAAACAAGGAATCGCACAGTGAAAGAAACTGACACTCTCCCTACCTAGAGTTTTCTGTCCCTAGAAAAAATGTTTTTTTTAAAGCACACTATAGCACAAGGAGAATTCACTCACTGTCCTTCCCTGTCCCTAGAAACAAGGATTCGCACAGTGAAAGAAACTGACACTCTCCCTACCTAGAATTTTCTGTCCCTAGAAAAAATGTTTTTTTAAAGCACACTATAGCACAAGGAGAATTCCCCTCACTTTCCTTCTTTGTCCCTAGAAACAAGGATTCGCACAGTGAAAGAAACTGACACTCTCCCTACCTAGAGTTTTCTGTCCCTAGAAAAAATGTTTTTTTAAAGCACACTATAGCACAAGGAGAATTCACTCACTGTCCTTCCCTGTCCCTAGAAACAAGGAATCGCACAGTGAAAGAAACTGACACTCTCCCTACCTAGAGTTTTCTGTCCCTAGAAAAAATGTTTTTTTAAAGCACACTATAGCACAAGGAGAATTCCCCTCACTTTCCTTCTTTGTCCCTAGAAACAAGGATTCGCACAGTGAAAGAAACTGACACTCTCCCTACCTAGAGTTTTCTGTCCCTAGAAAAAATGTTTTTTTAAAGCACACTATAGCACAAGGAGAATTCCCCTCACTTTCCTTCTTTGTCCCTAGAAACAAGGATTCGCACAGTGAAAGAAACTGACACTCTCCCTACCTAGAGTTTTCTGTCCCTAGAAAAAATGTTTTTTTAAAGCACACTATAGCACAAGGAGAATTCACTCACTGTCCTTCCCTGTCCCTAGAAACAAGGAATCGCACAGTGAAAGAAACTGACACTCTCCCTACCTAGAGTTTTCTGTCCCTAGAATTTTTTTTTTTTTAAAGCACACTATAGCACAAGGAGAATTCCCCTCACTTTCCTTCTTTGTCCCTAGAAACAAGGATTCGCACAGTGAAAGAAACTGACACTCTCCCTACCTAGAGTTTTCTGTCCCTAGAAAAAATGTTTTTTTAAAGCACACTATAGCACAAGGAGAATTCACTCACTGTCCTTCCCTGTCCCTAGAAACAAGGATTCGCACAGTGAAAGAAACTGACACTCTCCCTACCTAGAGTTTTCTGTCCCTAGAAAAAATGTTTTTTTAAAGCACACTATAGCACAAGGAGAATTCCCCTCACTTTCCTTCTTTGTCCCTAGGAACAAGGATTCGCACAGTGAAAGAAACTGACACTCTCCCTACCTAGAGTTTTCTGTCCCTAGAAAAAATGTTTTTTTAAAGCACACTATAGCACAAGGAGAATTCACTCACTGTCCTTCCCTGTCCCTAGAAACAAGGAATCGCACAGTGAAAGAAACTGACACTCTCCCTACCTAGAGTTTTCTGTCCCTAGAAAAAATGTTTTTTTAAAGCACACTATAGCACAAGGAGAATTCCCCTCACTTTCCTTCTTTGTCCCTAGAAACAAGGATTCGCACAGTGAAAGAAACTGACACTCTCCCTACCTAGAGTTTTCTGTCCCTAGAAAAAATGTTTTTTTAAAGCACACTATAGCACAAGGAGAATTCCCCTCACTTTCCTTCTTTGTCCCTAGAAACAAGGATTCGCACAGTGAAAGAAACTGACACTCTCCCTACCTAAAGTTTTCTGTCCCTAGAAAAAATTGTTTTTTTAAAGCACACTATAGCACAAGGAGAATTACCCTCACTTTCCTTCTTTGTCCCTAGAAACAAGGATTCGCACAGTAAAACACACTGACACTCTCCCTACCTATCCTTCTCTTTCCCTAAACTAAAGGAATCCAGGTTAAGCAAGAAAGAAATAAATGTCACTGTCCCTGCCTATGCTTCTCTTTCCCTGCCCTGGAACACACTACACTAGGCCGCCGTGCTGGCGGCCTTTTATAGTGTGGGGCGTGTACTAAACACCCTCAGCAATAATTGGCCACAGGCATCCTGCCTGTGGCCAATCATTG
This sequence comes from Rana muscosa, assembly GCA_029206835.1. Taxonomy (NCBI): domain Eukaryota; kingdom Metazoa; phylum Chordata; class Amphibia; order Anura; family Ranidae; genus Rana; species Rana muscosa. Next base: position 740,945,469 of record CM055118.1, read on the forward strand.
CTCTCCTCGCTGCCGGCGCTGTGATTGGCCAAGCATGCGGGGTCACAGTGCATGCTTGGCCAATCACAGCGCCTGGATGACACTGCGATGGCGTAATGCATTGTGGGCCGTTCGCGTCACTCGAATTTGGCGCGAACGGCCCAAATCGTTCGATCTTCGTCGAACGATCGAACAGCCGATGTTCGAGTCGAACGTATGTTCGACTCGAACACGAAGCTCATCCCTACTCCCCAGAGTGGCTCAATGATATTGAGGTCAGGAGACTGAGATGGCCACTCCAGAACCTTCACTTTATTCTGCTGTAGCCAATGACAGGTCGACTTGGCCTTGTGTTTTGGGTCATTGTCATGTTGGAATGTCCAAGTACCTCCCATGCGCAGATTCCTGGCTGATCAATGCAAATGTTCCTCCAGTATTTTTTGATAACATACTGCATTCATCTTGCCATCAATTTTGACCAAATTTCCTGTGCCTTTTGTAGCTCACACATCCCCAAAACATCAGCGATCCACCTCCGTGTTTCACAGTAGGAATGGTGTACCTTTCATCATAGACCTTGTTGACTCCTCTCCAAATGTAGTGTTTATGGCTGTGGCCAAAAAGCAAAATTTTGGTGTCATAAATCCAAATAACTTTGTGCCAGAAGGTTTGAGGCTTGTCTCTGTGCTGTTTGGCATATTGTAAGTGGGATACTTTGTGGCCTTTGTGTAGTAATGGATTTCTTCTGGTGACTCCACCATGCAGCCCATCTTTCTTCAAGTGCCTCCTTATTGTGCATCTTGAAACAGCCACACCACATGTTTTTAGAGAGTCCTGTATTTCCCCTGAAGTTATTTGTGGGTTTTTCTTTCCATCCCAAACTATTTTCCTGGCAGTTGTGGCTGAAATTTTAGTTGGTCTGCCTGACCGTGGTTTGGTTTCAACAGAACACCTAATTTTCCACTTCTTGATTAGAGTTTGAACACTGCTGATTGGCATTCTCAATTCCTTGGATATCTTTTTATATAAATTTCCTGTTTTATACAGTCCAACTACCTTTTCCCACAGATCCTTTGACAATTCTTTTGCTTTCCCCATGACTCAGAATCCAGAAACGTCAGCGCAGCACTGGATGAAAGATGCAAGGGTCTGTCAGGAGTCCAGAAACTCATAGACCTTTTATACACACACACTAATTACAAGCAAACAGATCACAGGTGAGGATGGCTACCTTTAACCACTTAAGCCCCGGACCATTTTGTAGCTAAAGGACCAGAGGTGTTTGTAGAATTTTGCACTGCGCTGCTTTAACTGTAAATTGTGCGGACATGCAATGTTGTACCCAAACGAAATTTGCGTCCTTTTCTTCCCACAAATAGAGCTTTCTTTTAATGGTATTTGATTGCCTCTGCGATTTAAATTTTTTGCGATATAAACGGAAAAAGACAAAAAAAATTGAAAAAAAATGATATTTTCTACTTTTTGTTATAAGAAAAATTGAATAAACTCAATTTTAGTCATACATTTAGGCCAAAATGTATTCAGCCACATGTCTTTAGTAAAAAAAATGTCAATAAGCGTATATTTATTGGTTTGCGCAAAAGTTATAGCGTCTACAAACTAGGGTACATTTTCTGGAATTTACACAGCTTTTAATTTATGACTGCCTATCTCATTTCTTGAGGTGCTAAAATGGCAGGGCAGTACAAACCCCCCCCCCCAAATGACCCCATTTTGGAAAGTAGACATCCCAAGGAAATTGCTGAGAGGCATGTTGAGCCCATTGAATATTTTTTTTGTTTGTCTCAAGTGATTGAATAATGACAAAAAAAAATAAAAATTCCAAAAAGTTGTCACTAAATGATATATTGCTCACACATGCCATGGTTATATGTGGAATTGCACCCCAAAATAAATTTTGCTGCTTCTCCTGAGTACGGGGATACCACATGTGTGGGACTTTTTGAGAGCCTAGCCGCGTACGGGCCCCCGAAAACCAAGCACCGCCTTCAGGATTTCTAAGGGCGCAAATTTTTGATTTCACTCCTCACTACCTATCACAGTTTCGAAGGCCATAAAATGCCAAAATAGCACAAAACTCCCCCCAAATGACCCCATTTTAGAAAGTAAACACCCCAAGGAAATTGCTGAGAGGCATGTTGAGCCCATTGAATTTTTTTTTTCTTGTCCCAAGTGATTGAATAATGACAAAAAAAAAAAAAAATTACAAAAAGTTGTCACTAAATGATATATTGCTCACACATGCCATGGTTATATGTGGAATTGCACCCCAAAATACATTTTGCTGCTTCTCATGAGTACGGGGATACCACATGTGTGGGACTTTTTAGGAGCCTAGCCGCGTACAGGACCCCGAAAACCAAGCACCGCCTTCAGGATTTCTAAGGGCACAAATTTTTGATTTCACTCCTCACTACCTATCACAGTTTCGAAGGCCATAAAATGCCAAAATAGCACAAAACCCCCCCAAATGACCCCATTTTGGAAAGTAGACACCCCAAGCTATTTGCTGAGAGGCATGTTGAGTATTTTACAGCTCTCATTAGTTTTTGAAAATGAAGAAAGACATTTTTTTTCAATTTTCAAAACTTTGTGACAAAAAGCGAGATCTGCAACATACTCACCATACCTCTCAGCAAATAGCTTGGGGTGTCTACTTTCCAAAATGAGGTCATTTGGGGGGGTTTGTGCCATCTGGGCATTCCATGGCCTCCGAAACTGTGATAGGCAGTGAGAAGTGAAATCAAAAATTTACACCCTTAGAAAGCCTGAAGGCGGTGCTTGGTTTTTGGGGTCCCGTACGTGGCTAGGCTCCCAAAAAGTCTCACACATGTGGTATCCCCGTACTCAGGAGAAGCAACAGAATGTATTTTGGGGTGTAATTCCACATATGCCCATGGCATGTTTGAGCAATATATCATTTAGTAACAACTTTGTGCAAAAAAAATAAAAAATAAAAAAAAATTGTCTTTTTTCCGCAACTTGTGTCAACATATAAAATATTCCATGGACTCGACATGCCTCTCAGTATATAGCTTGGGATGTCTACTTTCCAAAATGGGGTCATTTGGGGGGGGGGGTTTGAACTGTTCTGGCATTTTATACACAACATTAGGAAGCTTACATCCACTCTTCTAACCACTTGAAGACAAAGCCCTTTCTGACACTTTTTGTTTACATGAATACATATTTTTTTTTGCAAGAAAATTATGTTGAACCCCCAAACATTATATCTTTTTTTAAAGCAAAGGCCCTACAGATTAAAATGGTGGGTGTTGCATTTTTTTTTCCACACAGTATTTGCGCAACGATTTTTCAAACGCATTTTTTTGGGAAAAAATACACTTTTTTAAATTTTAATGCACTAAAACACACTATATTGCCCAAATGTTTGATGAAATAAAAAAGATGATCTTAGGCCGAGTACATAGATACCAAACACGACATGCTTTAAAATTTCGCACAAACGCGCATTGGCGACAAACTACATACATTTTTAAAAGCCTTTAAAAGCCTTTACAGGCTACCACGTTAGATTAACAGAGGAGGTCTACTGCTAAAATGACTGCCCTCGATCTGACCTTCGCGGTGATACCTCACATGCATGGTGCAATTGCTGTTTACATATGACGCCAGACCGACGCTTGCGTTCGCCATTGCGCAAGAGCAGGGCAGGACAGGGGTGCTTTATTTTTTTATTTTTTTATTATTATTAATTTTGCTTTTTTATTTCATTTTTAAACTGTCCCTTCCATATTTTTTTTATTTTTTTACCATTTTTATTGTTATCTCAGGGAATGTAAATATCCCCTATGATAGCAATAGGTAGTGACAGGTACTCTTTTTTTGAAAAAACTGGGGTCTATTAAACCCTAGATCTTTCCTCTGCCCTCAAAGCATCTGACCACACCAAGATCGGTGTGATAAAATGCTTTCCCAATGGCGCTTTTTATATCCGGGGGGGACATTCCCTCCCACTGCTTGTAAAAGCAGTCCAGAGGCAAATTAGCTGCTAGGATTGCTTTTACATGAAAGCCGGCCACTGGCTGAAAAGAATGATACCAAGATGATACCTAAACCCACAGGCATCAATCTGGTATAACCATTCAAAGTTCAGCAACATACCAGTACGTTGCTGGTCATTGTTGGACATGTATTGTAATCTTTTTTTTCATGCAGCCTGTTGGCTGAACAAAAAAAAGAGATTGATCGGTGGGTATGCCCACCATTAGAATACCGCCCTTCATCCACCCACTTCTAATGATGGGCATACATGCACCATTTATATATGCCGAAGCATTGGGGCATCCTCCCGCAAAAATTATGCCGCACACACATGGTCGGACTTTTCCACGGGCAAGCCTCCGTCGGAATTTCGACCGTATGTATGCAGCATTAGGAGCAAAATCGCTCCTCCGCCCCTGCTGCCCCAATGCTTCGGCATATATGCTTTTTTTTTTTAACTGTGGTGGTGAAATCACCTCCTACAGCACTGGAGTCGCAGGGATCAGGCCTGTCTCTGCGACTGCTGCAGTTATGTGTGTTGTGTTTTGTAAGTGACAGTGATCGATCGATACTGCACTTGGGTGGCCTGGGCTGGACGGAGGGGCAAAACGCAGGTGCTAGCAGGTATCTGGGCTGATCCCGCTAACACTGCGTTTTTGGGAACGCTAAACTGCTGGGGACACTAGTATAGATCTGATCAGATCAGATATTGATCTGTTCAGATACTATACCACTAAGGGAGGTGTATGCTTCACGCGTGGGTGTTAGCGTTACTGGCACTAACCTGACGCTGCCTGGGGTGTGACGCAGGGTTAACTAGGGGCAATTAGGGGGTTAAAACCTTTATTAGATAATATATGGGGGTACCTGACGCTATAAAAACCTGCAGGGAACCTAAAAAAAATAACTGGCTATCTGTCGGCACCAGCATAAGTAATACAGCGATCAGAAAAACGATCGCTTAGTGACACTGGCAAAAGGGGGTGAAAGGGTTACCTGAGGGGGCGATCAAGGGGTTAAACCTTTATTAGGTAATATATGGGGGTACCTGACGCTATAAAAACCTGCGGCGAACCTAAAAAAAATAACTGGCTACCTATCGGCATCACAGACAATAAGACAGCGATCAGAAAAACGATCACTTAGCGACAGTGGTGATAGGGGGTGAAAGGGTTACCTGGGGGGCGATCAAGGGGGTTAAACCTTTATTAGGTAATGTATGGGGGTAGTTGACGCTATAAAAACCTGCGGCGAACCTAAAAAAAAATAACTGGCTACCTATCGGCATCACCGACAATAAGACAGCGATCAGAAAAACGATCGCTTAGCGACAGTGGTGATAGGGGATGAAAGGGTTACCTGGGGGGCGATCAAGGGGGTTAAACCTTTTTTTAGGTAATATATGGGGGTAGCTGAAGCTACAAAAACCTGCGGCGAACCTACAAAAAATAGCTGGCTACCTATCGGCATCACCGACAATAAGACAGCGATCAGAAAAACGATCGCTTAGCGACAGTGGTGATAGGGGGTGAAAGGGTTACCTGGGGGGCGATCAAGGGGGTTAAACCTTTATTAGGTAATATACAGCAGAGGAAACTTTCTCATTTGCCGGGAGCGATCGCGGGGGGGTGGCCGGAATCGAACGGCCGTCCCCTCATCCCGGATCGCTCCCCAACGGATAACGACCGCTCACTGTATAGAAGGGGGGTACGTGATTGTGCCTGTCGGTGCCATTCTGCCGACGTATATATACAGTGAGCGGTCGTTAAGTGGTTAATATCCATTCAGGCTGGGTTCACACTAGTGTGACACGACACTTGTCCTACTTTGGATCCGACTTTTCCCTGCGACTTGAAGCCGACATATGTCCGACTTTCAATGAACAGGGATTGGACTTGGATCCATGCCAATACCAGGCACTGTGTTTGGTATGAATCTTGAGGGGGAACTCCACGCTAAATTATAAATTAAAAACCGATATGGGTTCCCCCTCCAAGAGCATACCAGGCCCTTCGGTCTGGTATGGATTTAAAGGGGAACCCCCTACGCCGTAAAAACGGCGTGGGGATCCCCCCAAAATCCATACCAGACCCTTATCCGAGCACGCAGCCCGGTCGGTCAGGAAAGGGGGTGGGGACGAGCGAGCGCTCCCCCCCTCCTGAACCGTACCAGGCCGCATGCCCTCAACATGGGAGGGTGGGTGCTTTGGGGCAGGGGTTCACCCTGCAGCCCCCACCCCAAAGCACCTTGTCCCCATGTTGAATAGGACAAGGGCCTCTTCCCGACACCCCTGGCTGTTGGTTGTCGGGGTCTGCGGGCGGGAGGCTTATCGGAAACCGGGAGCCCCCTTTAATAAGTGGGCACCCAGATCCCGCCCCTCCCACCCTATGTGAATGAGTATGGGGTACATCGTACCCCTACCCATTCACCTGGGGGAAAAAATGTCAAGAAAAAAAACATACTAGACACACACTAGACACACACACTTCTCCCGGGCACCGCCGCTATCTTCTGCCAGCTCTTTTACTAGCAGTGGCCCGGTCTTCTCCATCGTCTTCTTCCCTCTTCTCTTGTCCCGATCCTTGCCAGAATCCACTTTTTGCATTCCTAATTTGTAGCACTCTCACCATTGTCCACATCCCTCCTACAGTCATTCAGTTTCCTTGCCAGTTTGCACAATGTTACACTCTGCATCCCCATGTTGCAGATCTCCTCACACAACACTCAACGTCTCAGCTGCTCGCTCAAGGCTTCCCTTGTTTTCCACATGCATTCTTTGCCAGTATTGCTTTTTTTTTGCATGGCTCCCCCAACATCCAGAATACAGCTTCATCTTATCTGCACCTGTTCACACTGCTCTCCAAATTCAACACTCTCTCTGTAATACTGCCTGCTACATTCCGTGCAACACTCTCTCAGATCTCTTATGTTTTTTTAATTAATTCTGTATATGCTCCCATTTTTTCAGGCATGTGTGCTGTCTATTCTCAACGATAATGTCCATTTTGACTATAAGTGCTGTACCCACTGTTAGTGGAGAGTCATGTGCTTTCAATGTCACTTTATGCTAAACATACCATGTTGATCATATATTGTAATGCACTGTATATATACTACGCATTTGTGCTTATGTATATGTAATTTTTCTTCTTATATTTTATAGATTGGTGCCTGTAATTATCCATGTATCAGGATTTCACTCAGCGTATCTATATAACACTGCTATCCAGCAACGTATCTACTTCAGGGTTCCCGACTATAATGTGCCTCCTGGCATCGTGGCTCGTCGGTTCTTCCCGGCACACGGGAGCCCTAATACCTAATAGTGTGGGGGCGTTACGTGTGTGGCGTGGCAATGACACGTCATCATGGGTTTTCCCAGTGCTCTGGCACGTCCCACCATGGTCATCTGGTCTCCATTGCCACTGCCCCTTCTTTGTGTCGGCGTTCCTGTTGACGTCTGACGTCACCGCGCCTTTGACGCGGTGACGCGGGACGCCACATGGATCGAGGAGCCGCCATATTTGTGGTGGGTTCTTTGGGCGGAACATGCGCAGTGATGCACAGGTATATCACACACTTTGTGTGAATTACCTGTTTGCATCTATGCACCTTAGGTTCAACACACCCAATGTCTATGATTGGCTGCCAGCTCTAATCACTCCCACCCTTCTGAGTATTTAGTCCTGACAGGTGCAGCCTCTCATTGCTGCACAGCCAGGATCATTATCATCGCGGCACAAGCCTATTAGGAACTCTGTTAAGTTGAGAAGGGAATCATGCACCCCTTTTGAATTACTTCAATGCTTCTCCCACTCCCCTTATACATGCTTGTTTATACTTTGATAGATTTATCTGCAATCCTTTCATTATTCATTTATGTTTCTTTCCTTTCCTTTGAAAGTTGGTCTTTGAGAAAAAATTTTGAGAGAGTTTTTTGGCTAGCTTATCTTTTACTGTGTTATACTCCACAGTATTACATACAATATCTTTTCTGCCCATCAGATCCATGTCCCTCTTTTGCGGCTCCTGTGAGCCCTGACTTGCCGCCTTGATATTTGGAGGTTCACATTTGTTACCGGTTCCTTGATTCAGATCAGAATGCTTGGAGTTTCCTTACTACTAAGTGCAGTGATACCTTACCAGCTGAGAAAAATCTGTGTCTCCACACCACTTGTTTTTAATTGGGTGTTAGGCTATACATTGGATCTACAGACGATTTGATACTACTTATGTGTCACAAAATCTGTGCATTATTCTATTGTTGAAAACATATGATTTGTGAGTATCTACACTTATATTTATATGCATTTTTTTTCTCCATTTCTCTGCAAATCAATTGTTTACATGTTACTACTATCTACTTTGTTGTATATCTTTTGTATTCATACAATGTAATTTTCTTTCTATTAGAAACACATATGCTTACCTTTTTCCCATCCCTGATGAAGGAAATATACATCATAAGGAGGAACCAAACCCCTTATGCTCTCCGAAACATGTAGGATTGTTGTTGTTATCACCATGTGCAGCCAACCATTGGCTTCTGCTACATTGTGTTAGTACAGCATTAGGCAACTGTGTTGTTACAATTTGTTTCCACGATTGTTCTTTTATACAATTCTTGTAACTATGTATCAATAAATGTATACTTTTATATAATACTTTTGTACTATCTACTTCCTATCCTGCTTTGGTTCGCTGCCCGCAATATCCCCTGGGGCATCCTTATCTTTCCACTGTTAGTGGAGAGGAACATATGAAATGTACCTAACATTTTGTAACTATCAGGTATTACCTTTTTTGCTAAGTTCTTCCCATTTCCCCTCTCTTCACCCCTAATCCATGAAAATACCCCCATTTCCCCTCTCTTCACCCCTAATCCATGAAAATACCCTCAGTCTTCTCTCTCTTCACCCCTTCTGTCAACAACCAGCTCATGTACCGTATCTTCTGCCTGTGGAACATGCTAAAGTTTTCTCTGCTCTCAACCACTAAGGAACAATTAGATTCAACTCATCCCCCCAAAAATTATCACCTTCCCTTTTGCCTCCCTCAGTAAGTACAATTAACCTACCTGCTTAGCCCCCCTGACCTGTAGTTATGGCTCCTCTCCCATCCCAGATGCATACTCACCTCAGACTTCTATGGGTCCATCTCCAGAGCATATCCTTCATCAAGAGAGAGATCCATAGAGATCTATGGGGATCACCTGTGCAGACTTTGGCCAGGGGAATGGAAGATTTTGACTGGAGGATCTGAAGAATATAGCAAGTTTAAGCAACTATATTCAGGTAAGTATGTATCTGGGTTGGGAGAGGGGGCTAATATTTATTAAAATTAATTTAAATTAGAGGGGCAAGGCAAAAAGGAAAACTGTACTTCTCTGAAAATACAGATATACTTTAACCATCAAAGACAACCCTTTAAATGTTGAGACCCAAAAAACAGAAAGTGGTGCAGCAGGATTTTCTTGTTACCTTCATGAGACATCACAATCAGTTAAAAGCATACATTTTTATTACAAAAGATTCACATTTACAAAACATTTAAAATCAAACACACAAAACATTTTTGGTGTATATAATAATAACATTGTCCCTCTACATAGATGTACTACACCCACCACCTCAAACCACTTGTGCCAAAGGGTATTAGTCCAAGGAGGAAGTGTGTATGTAGTCAGTCAATCTCGACATATTTAGTGGTTGCTCGCTTCTTCAGGAGAAAATTTTGAGGGAATGAAGTGCTACAATAATAGAAAATATAGAGATAACATGATACTAACAGTATAGGAAACCAGATAATATATCATTGCTGAGAGGCATGGCCAAAATATGCTTACCCCAGAAGCCCAGTGAAGTCAGACAGCGAACACCGTGGGAACACCAAAGCAATCACAGCCGGACGGGCATGGAAGCAGACTAATGAGCCACAGGGATTCTACACATATAAGTAGCAGTTAAAAAAGTAGCCAAAGGCATTGAGGTGGTATTCAAAAGTAACACTACCCTATAAACAATGTACATAAATAATATTATATCCAGGAAGAAAAACGTTTTAAATTCAATCCATGGCGGTTAGGTAGGTGGAGCAGTGCAGGATTCTGTCTTGCAGTGTTCCCTTTACTGGCAACCATCACACTGTCCAGCAAGAGCTCCTCTGGGTACTCCGGTTTCCTTCTTCTACACTCCAAAGATATGATGGTAGGTTAATTGTCTCCTGTCTAAATTGGCCCTAGTATGTGTATGTAAGAATGTGAGTTAGGGACCTTACATTGTAAGCAACTTGAGGGCGGGGACTGATATGAATGTATAATATATGTGTAGCGGGTATTTGAATTTAGGGTAAGCATCTGGGTGGTAGTGTAACCCAGATGCACTAATTGCTAGGGGATCCGGGACCTTTTTCTGGTTCTTGGAGGACTCTGGTGGTGTGAGGTTTCTTGCGGTCCATGGGTGGCGCTGTTGCCCGGGGTCGGAGCTGAACTCACACCGCAAGACTGTACCTTTTTGTCCTCCCCTGGAGCTGGTACAGCGGGGCGGGGAACCCGCTGTGGCGCGAAGGGAGAGGGGATAAAAGGGGCGCCCTTACCATGGGGTTCAGAGTTGAGAGTTCGGAGAGAGTTGGAGGATGCGGCCGCACCCAGGCACCTTCAGCTTGGGTGCTGGCGTTCCGGAGTTCCGGGCTCAGGTGCCCTTGACCTGGCCGGAGCAAGAGATGGAGTCCATTCCAGGCACCTTTAGCCTGGGGTGAGGTACTATGGCGGAGGCCTGGGGCTCAGTACCTTCGACTGAGTTCCGCGAGGGTGGAGGAATCCGAGGGGGGCCCTAACTCCTTGGGTACCCGTGTCTGAGTTCGTGAGGACTGGTGTGCGGAACTTCTCTGGAGAGTCCAGCGCAGCATTGCTGGTGACAGAGAGGCCTCCTGTTTCTCCCTTGGACGGATTTCCTTCCCCTGACAGGGGCCGTGTTAGTGATGGTAATTCACATTCTACTCAACATAGTCAGTGGCAGTGACTACCCGCCACTGGTGATATCACAGTGGTTAGCAACAGAAGGGAAAGGATTGTGCCTCGATCTATCCCCATTATTACTCAGGAAAGAAACTGTATGTTTGTACGACAAGAAGAATAAAACTGAGTTGGACCTATTCACTGTGTGGAACTCTGGTTACTAGGAGCAAAGGAGTCAGGGACGAAGTACTGGACTTGACTCTAGGACACCTACACAAAACCCAACCTTCTGGCCTTCACCTCTCAGCTATGGAGGACATGGGCCGTGGTGTATCTCATCCCTCTCCCCAGCACTGAGACCCCTAGACGAAGAAAGACAAGCCAAGTATGAGAAGGGGAGAGAGGGGTGAGGCCGCTACACGTGGGGGCATCGTATCCGGGATGTGTATGGTGTCTGAATTTGAACTTTGCTGCCCGGAGGAGATCCGAGTAGGTTGGCCATATTGGCCAACGCGCCACGAGGCAACCCATAGCTGCGTAGTTCGTAGGCGGGGAGAAGGAAAAGCCCACGAACAAGTGCAGAGTGTGGGAGGAGTCTGGCCATGTGGACATACGCACGTGGAGATTCCGGCGCGTGTGGGTCAGTGCGCAATGGAGCAGCGAAGAGAGAAGATGACTTCAACCACTCCATGGATTTCAGCTTCTCCTTTCATGGACATGTCTTCTCTGGCTGCTCCGATCATGGATACAGGGATAATACTAAGGCCCCGGGGACGATTGGCTCTGTACACCTGCAGAGACATGGAGGCCCTCGGTGTGATCTGTCCCGGCTGTTCGGGACTGGTGGTCCAGTTGAAGCCATTCGGGCGATGTGAGGTCTGCAAGGAGTTTCTCTTTGAGGTGGAACCATCCACAGAAAAGCCTCGGGCTTTCCACCTCAACTACCTCACTGGGACTGCCACTCCGGAAGGAGAGATCGATGCTGGTGCGTTTCCCGTGCGCACTGATCCGGGCGAAGTGACTGCCCAAGCGGAGATGAAAAGAGAAAAATCCGAGGATGCTGCCTCGGTCACCAGCAGCTCCCTGCTCCGACCACCGAAGAGGAAAGTCGGCCTAGTGATGGCCTCGTGTGGTCGTGGAAGAGCTTCGCCCCGCTGCTTGCCTGGCCTGGATGGATCTGGTAGCAAGAGTCCTGGACATCCCTATTCTTTTGAAGGCCCAGGTGAGCCAGGGGTTGGGACTGTCTGTGTGGTTAAAAGTGGCGGAAGCCCACAGTTGGTAGAGGCCGTCAAGGGAGATAGTTCCGTGACTGGGAATTATCTGCCCGCTGAATGCTACGACACCTCTGACCTGGACTCATTGTCTGACAATGGCGATGATGGGGAGATAGACAAAATCTTCCAGCAGAAGGGATGGGACAAGATGAAGCTACCCTCGTCCCATGTCACAAGGGACCTGCCCATGTCTACTGGAGATAGTACACCCCGGGTGGAGGCCTCGGCGCCTAGGGAGGAATCTGGTCCACTGTCTGAAATTCCTCTTCTGGACTCAACATCCATTTCACCTGCTCCTGTTGTGGGAGTGCAACGCAAGTCACTGCAGGCTCCTAGGCCCAGATCTACCGAGGTGGTGAACGCTAGGCTTGTGCAATTCGTTTCGTAACGAATCGAAATTCGTCCGAATTTAGCAACTTTCGGACATTCGGAAGCATTCGAATTTCCGAACAGAGCAATTACGAATAAGACCGAATCCGAAATAAATTATACCGCAAAATAGCGAATGCCCAAAGGTCTTCGGCATAATTCGTTATGAAAAAAGTTACGAATGTACGAATCCATTCGAAGCACAATAACACTCACTCTGCTCTCTGCTTCTCCCTCACCATGCTGAACTCCCTCTCAAAATGGTGTACAGGGGGCGGAGGTTATAGCCGCATGAAAAAACAAAAGTAAAATACGAGATTTCGAATCCATTCGAAGCACAATAACACTCACTCTGCTCTGCTCTCTGCTTCTCCCTCACCGTGCTGAACCCTCAGGGCGGAGCCTATAGCCGCATGTAAAAAACGAAAGTAAAATACGAGATTTCGAATCGTTACAAATAACCGCTATGTATTTAGAAAAGTACAAATCCATTCGAAGCACATTAGGCATAATAGGCAGCGTCATTGTGAGAGAGACACGGAAAATTACGAATCAACGAACCCAAAAAAAGTTACGAAAGTAGGAGTTGTGTCCAGAATCAACGAAAAACAACGTACTCTACCGAAAGTACGAATTATAAAGCAACAAAAAATTCAACGAAAAATGTCGCTTGCAAAAATACGAATGAATCCGAACACAAAAAATCCCGTCTAGCAAAATTACGAATGATTACGAATCAACAGGACCGGAAAGAAACGAACCGAAACGGAACAAATTTTTCCGTTGTGCACAAGCCTAGTGAACGCACCTCGCCACCCAGAAGCGATTGTTCCGCCTGGAGAAAGAGACCGGGCCACCATTGCCACCTTTGTCAAGGCTGCAGCGTCTCTTCGGCCAGAAGGTTGCCCAGGAGTATGGGTGGGAATACCCGTACCTGCCTCGAGAACTGCTTTATGAGGTGGAAGTTTTTCGCCAAAGATGGTATGATACCTTTGTGTGGGACAAACTTAAAGTACCGCAAGCACGGCGATACCTTTCTTGTTCACCAACGGTCACCAAGAAGTTCCGGGACTGTAAAGCTAAGTGGATGCTGGGAAGGCATATCCATGCGGACAGAGTGGTGATTTGCCGCAAGGAAGGAGGAAATGCTGAGTACCATGTGGAGGCTTTGGACAGACATTTGAAGCCTGTGTTCCTACCGCATCCAAAGTTTTACCTTTAGGAGAAAGGAAAGACTCCTGTGTGTTCTTTTGCTGTTCATTGCTGAACTTTCCGGAGTGTCTTCACCGGAACACAGGGACTGTGCCCTAGTTTTTTTTTGCATTTGGGCAGTTCTACTCTTTGGAGAAATGGGAGCTGTTATTGTTTTGTTCCCCCTCTTTCTCCTTGCACTTCAGAGAAATCAGTGACTTTGGGGTTTTAGTCAGTGTAGTCTTACAGAGAAAAAGAGAAAAGAGTTCATTTGGAAGTGATGAGTGTCTTGACCGTGGCATTGTCACCAGGTGGCAGTGTTGCGCAACGATTGTTTTTTTTTTTTTACATTATGCAGCACCCTTTGGAGCGAATGGGTTTCTTCTCGGATAGACTCATTCATTCCAAACAAACACTTGTATGATGTTAGGATGTGTGTTTCTTTTCTTCCCTCTGCAGGAGACTCGTCTGTCAAGGCTGATGAGAATGGGTGGTCCTTAGATAGCCAGGGGGAGGGAAGAATGTAAATGTGTGAGATGTTTAAAGTGTTTTATTGAAAAGTTTCATAGTTGTACTGTTTATAATTTCCCGTTCCCATTTAGGTCTTGGCACAATCCAGGGTTAGATTGTGTAGTTTGTCTCTGGGTTGAACTTATGTTGCCACTCTTTTGGAGACATGAGTTTGCACCAGACACTGGGGACCAGTGTCAAATCACCAGGGGGAGAGTGTAGCGGGTATTTTAATTTAGAGGAAGCATCTGGGTGGTAGTGTAACCCAGATGCACTAATTGCTAGGGGATCCGGGACCTTTTTCTGGTTCTTGGAGGACTCTGGTGGTGTGAGGTTTCTTGCGGTCCATGGGTGGCGCTGTTGCCCGGGGTCGGAGCTGAACTCACACCGCAAGACTGTACCTTTTTGTCCTCCCCTGGAGCTGGTACAGCGGGGCGGGGAACCCGCTGTGGCGCGAAGGGAGAGGGGATTAACGGGGCGGACACCCTTACCACGGGGTTCAGAGTTGAGAGTTCGGAGAGAGTTGGAGGATGCGGCCGCACCCAGGCACCTTCAGCTTGGGTGCTGGCGTTCCGGAGTTCCAGGCTCAGGTGCCCTTGACCTGGCCGGAGCGAGAGATGGAGTCCATTCCAGGCACCTTTAGCCTGGGGTGAGGTACTATGGCGGAGGCCTTGGGCTCAGTACCTTCGACTGAGTTCCGCGAGGGTGGAGGAATCCGAGGGGGGCCCTAACTCCTTGGGTGCCCGTGTCTGAGTTCGTGATTACTGGTATGCGGAACTTCTCTGGAGAGTCCAGTGCAGCACTGCTGGTGACAGAGAGGCCTCCTGTTTCTCCCTTGGATGGATTTTTTTCCCCTGACAGGGGCCGTGCTAGCGAAGGTAATTCACATTCTACTCAACATAGTCAGTGGCAGTGACTACCCGCCACTGGTGATATCACAGTGGTTAGCAACAGAAGGGAAAGGATTGTGCCTCGATCTATCCCCATTATTACTCAGGAAAGAAACTGTATGTTTGTACGACAAGAAGAATAAAACTGAGTTGGACCTATTCACTGTGTGGAACTCTGGTTACTAGGAGCAAAGGAGTCAGCGACGAAGTACTGGACTTGACTCTAGGACACCTACACAAAACCCAATCTTCTGGCCTTCACCTCTCAGCTATGGAGGACATGGGCCGTGGTGTATCTCATCCCTCTCCCCAGCACTGAGACCCCTAGACGAAGAAAGACAAGCCGAGTATGAGAAGGGGAGAGAGGGGTGAGGCCGCTACATATGGACATGGAAAGTGCTGCGTAAATTGACAGCACTATATAAGTACCTGTAATAATAATGAAGAATCTTTTGGTAGAGCTCACTGGTTTGGGTCCTGCACTCTACCAACATGTTAGACTATTTTCCACTGGCTTATCTACAGTCAGGTCCATAAATATTGGGACATCGACACAATTCTAATCTTTTTGGCTCTATACACCATCACAATGGATTTGAAATGAAACGAATAAGATGTGCTTTACCTGCAGACTTTCAGCTTTAATTTGAGGATATTTACATCCAAATCAGGTGAATGGTGTAGGAATTACAACAGTTTGTATATGTGCCTCCCTCTTTTTAAGGGACCAAAAGTAATGTGACAGATTAACAATCATAAATCAAACTTTCACTTTTTAATACTTGGTTGCAAATCCTTTGCAGTCAATTACAGCCTGAAGTCTGGAACGCATAGACATCACCAAACACTGGGTTTCATCCCTGGGGATGCTCTGCCAAGCCTCTACTGCAACTGTCTTCAGTTCCTGGTTGTTCTTGGGGCATTTTCCCTTCAGTTTTGTCTTCAGCAAGTGAAATGCATACTCAATCGGATTCAGGTCAGGTGATTGACTTGGCCATTGCATAACATTCCACGTCTTTCCCTTAAAAAACGATTTGGTTGCTTTCGCAGTATGCTTCGGGTCATTGTCCATCTGCACTGTGAAGCACTGTCCAATGAGTTCTAAAGCATTTGGCTGATTATGAGCAGATAATATTGCCTGAAACACTTTAGAATTCATCCTGCTGCTTTTGTCAGCAGTCACATCATCAATAAATACAAGAGAACCAGTTCCATTGGCAGCCATACATGCCCACGCCATGACACTACCACCACCATGCTTCTCTGATGAGGTGGTATGCTTTGGATCATGAGCAGTTCCTTTCCTTCTTCATACTCTTCTCTTCCCATCACTCTGGTACAAGTTTATTTTGGTCTCATCTGTCCACAGGATGTTGTTCCAGAACTGTGAAGGCTTTTTTAGATGTTGTTTGGCAAACTCTAATCTGGCCTTCCTGTTTTTGAGGCTTACCAATGGTTTACATCTTGTGGTGAACCCTCTGTATTCACTCTGGTGAAGTCTTCTCTTGATTGTTGACTTTGACACACATACACCTACCTCCTGGAGAGTGTTCTTGATCTGGCCAACTGGTGTGAAGGGTGTTTTCTTCACCAGGGAAAGAATTATTCGGTCATCCACCACAGTTGCTTTCCGCGGGAGCTCACCGGTGCATTCTTTCTTTTTAAGGATGTTCCAAACAGTTGATTTGGCCACACCTAATGTTTTTGCTATCTCTCTGATGGGTTTGTTTTGTTTTTTCAGCCTAATGATGGCTTGCTTCACTGACAGTGACGGCTCTTTGGATCTCATATTGAGAGTTGACAGCAACAGATTCCAAATGCAAATAGCACACTTGAAATGAACTCTGGACCTTTTATCTGCTTCTTGTAAATGGGATAATGAGGGAATAACACACACCTGGCCATGGAACAGCTGAGCAGCCAATTGTCCCATTACTTTTGGTCCCTTAAAAAGTGGGAGGCACATGTACAAACTGTTGTAATTCCTACGCCGTTCACCTGATTTGGATGTAAATACCCTCAAATTAAAGCTGAAAGTCTGCAGTTAAAGCACATATTGTTTGTTTTATTTCAAATCCATTGTGGTGGTGTATAGAGCCAAAAAGATTAGAAGTGTGTCGATGTCCCAATATTTATGGACCTGACCGTATTTTTACTTTTTATTTTTTTGTACGCTGGCAATCCATTTAAAATATAATTCAAGATTTTCATATTCAGTAATGAGGTTAATATTATTGAATGCTTGTTTACACTAAATAATAGTAAGCAAAATGATTATTATCATATGTATAGATTTATTTGAGCATCCTATACTATTGTATTCATCAAAGCTACTGATTTATCTACATCAAACAGATACTTCTTATTATAGTTCCTTATTATGGTTTCATTTCTATAGCTCACGTTTGTTGATGTAGACTGCTATAAATGTAATACATTAGGAATTCTTTGACTGCATTCTAATTATCCACCCATTTCTGTCAATGCCTCTTTTTTCCTAAAGTCCTGCAAGTCTTGTGCACATAGGAAGTCAGCTAATAGTACAGGGCAAAATTGTTGATTCTGTACTGTATGTGTGCACACATTGCACTGGTCTTTAAAGCAGTCACACACACACCTTAGCATTTATAATTATGAGTGCTGATGGGCAAATGAACATTGATTTTTAGGTTTGTGTCTCTAGGCATTATACACTCGGATGTCGCTTTACTGTAGGCATACCTCCCAACTTTGTAAAGTCTCTTCGCGGGACATTCTGATGTCCCCTCTGCCCTGCCAACCAGAGTTGTTGAGCAGGGGGGGGGGGGGGGTGCGGGACATTGGCAAAAAATGTGATGGTTGCCGCCGGAACATTTAAAAGAAAAAAAAAAGGACTTGCAAAAAAAAAAAAAAAAGATGGGGGGGGGCATACTAGTGCGCCGATCGCGGGGGGGGGGGCTCTTACCTGCTGCTGTTTCCTGCTGTGCTCCTCTTCTTCTCTTCATGTTTCCTGCTGTGCGGGAAACATGATAGTCTCGCGGGAGTGCGGGAAGGAGGAGCCTCTGCGGGTAAAACCCGCACAATCCGTGCCAGTTGGGAGGTATGCTGTAGGTGTAGATACAGATGAGACTCATGTTGGTTGACTACAGCTGAGTACACTGAAAGCCAGACACCTGTTTACTTATGTTGGCAGGCCTAATCCCTTGGTGAGTAACAACAGCAGCTAATAGACCAGCCCTGCTCTGAAAAAAAAAAAGTATTGTTGAAGAAACCTTGCTTCTTCTTCTTCTTCTTACATATATACATACCTCCCAACTTTGTAAAGTCCCTTCGCGGGACATTCTGATGTCCCCTCTCCCCTGCCAACCAGAGTTGTTGAGCGGGGGGTGCGGGACATTGGCAAAAACAACGGGAATTGCCACAGAAGTTGTTGAGCGGGGGGGGGGGGGGGTGATGGTTGCCGCCGCCGGAACATTTAAAAAACAAAAAAAGGACTTGCAAAATAAAATAAAAAATTAAAGCGGGGGGGGGTTTGGGGCGCGGCGGGGGGCCGCGGATCGGGGGGGCATACTAGTGCGCCGATCGCGGGGGGTCTTACCTGGTGATGTTGCTCCTCTTCTTCTCTTCATGTTTCCTGCTGTGCGGGAAACATGATAGTCTCGCGGGAGTGCGGGAAGGAGGAGCCTCTGCGGGTAAAACCCGCACAATCCGTGCCAGTTGGGAGGTATGTATATAGAAGGTGCATTCTGCTCCTAAACAGAAATACATCTGTTTGGGGAAAATATACACAACCTTACATAAACCTGGGCAGCTCAGACTGGAAATACAGTTGTGCTCATAAGTTTACACACCCTGTCAGAATTTATGATTTCTTGGCCATTTTTCAGAGAATATGAATGATAACACAAAAACTTTTCTTTCACTCATGGTTAGTGTTTGGCTGAAGCCATTTATTATCAATCAACTGTGTTTACTCTTTTTAAATCATAATGGCAACAGAAACTAGCCAAATGACCCTGATCAAAAGTTTACATACCCCAGTTCTTAATACTGTGTATTGCCCCCTTTAACATCAATGACAGCTTGAAGTCTTTTGTGGTATTTGTGGATGAGGCTCTTTATCTTCTCAGATGGTAAAGCTGCCCATTCCTCTTGGAAAAAGCCTCCAGTTCCTGGAAATTCTTGGGCTGCATGAACTGCACGTTTGAGATCTCCCCAGAGTGGCTCAATGATATTGAGGTCAGGAGACTGAGATGGCCACTCCAGAACCTTCACTTTATTCTGCTGTAGCCAATGACAGGTCGATTTGTCGATCATTGTCATGTTGGAATGTCCAAGTATGTCCCATGCACAGCTTCCTGGCTGATGAATGCAAATGTTCCTCCAGTATTTTTTGATAACATACTGCATTCATCTTGCCATCAATTTTGACCAAATTTCCTGTGCCTTTGTAGCTCACACATCCCCAAAACATCAGCAATCCACCTCCGTGTTTCACAGTAGGAATGGTGTACCTTTGATCATAGGCCTTGTTGACTCCTCTCCAAATGTACTGTTTATGGTTGTGGCCAAAAAGCTACATTTTTGTCTCATCACTCCAAATGACTTTGTGCCAGAAGGTTTGAGTCTTGTCTCTGTGCTGTTTGGCGTATTGTAAGTGGGATACTTTGTGGCATTTGTGTAGTAATGGCTTTCTTCTGGCAACTCGACCGTGCAGCCCAACTTTCTTCAAGTGCCTCCTTATTGTGCATCTTGAAACAGCCACACCACATGTTTTCAGAGAGTCCTGTATTTTACCTGAAGTTATTTGTGGGTTTTCTTTGCATCCTGAACAATTTTCCTAACAGTTTTGGCTGAACCCCTTATTTTCCACTTCTTGATTAGAGTTTGAACACTGCTGATTGGCATTCTCAATTCCTTGGATATCTTTTTACATCCCTTTCCTGTTTTACACAGTTCAACTACCTTTTCAACTACCTTTTCCCGAAGATCCTTTGACAATTCTTTTGCTTTCCCCATGACTCAGAATCCAAAAATGTCAGTGCAGTACTGGATGAAAGATGCAAGGGTCTGTCAGGAGACCAGAAACTCATTGAACTTTTACACACACACTAATTACAAGCAAACAGATCACAGGTGAGGATGGTTACCTTTAACTACTTGAGGACCGCCGCACGCCGATGTATGTCGGCAAAATGGCACGGCTGGGCACATGGGCGTACAGGTACGTCCCGTTTAAGAGCCCAGCCGTGGGTCGCGAGCGTGCCGCCGGTGGCGCGCTCGCGACTCGGTCCTCTTCTCTGTGACCATCCCCGCGGGAACAGCGGACCCGATCGCCGCTAGTGTCCCACGATCGGGTCACAGCGAGGAAGAACGGGGAGAGGTAAGTGTAAACAAACCTCTCCCCGTGCTTCCTAGTGCCTGTCACTGATCGTCTGTTCCCTGTAATAGGGCGTCACATGCTAAGCCACGTCCCCCCCACAGTAAGAAACACAAATCAGGGCACACTTAACCCCTACAGCGCCCCCTCCTGGTTAACCCCTTCACTGCCAGTGTCATTTTTACAGTAACCAGTGCATTTTTATAGCACTGGTCGCTGTAAAAATGACAATGGTCCCAAAATAGTGTCAAAAGTGTCCGATGTGTCCGCCATAATGTCGCAGTCACGAAAAAAATCACTGATCGCCGCCATTACTAGTAAAAAAAAAAAAAAAAAAAAATGCCATAAAACTACCCCCTATTTTGTGAACGCTATAACTTTTGCGCAAACCAATCAAAGGCCGATTGCTGTTTTTTTTTTTTTTTTTACCAAAAATATGGAGAAGAATACGCATCGGCCTAAACTGAGGAAAAAAAAATGTTTTTTTATATATTTTTTGGGGATATTTTTCAAAATTCTCCCTCTATTTTTGTTTATAGCGCAAAAAATAAAAACCGCAGAGGTGATCAAATACCACCAAAAGAAAGCTCTATTTGTGGCAAAAAAAGGACGCCAATTTTGTTTGGGAGCCACGTCGCACGACCGCGTAATTGTCAGTTAAAGCGACACAGTGCCGAATCGCAAAAAGGGGCCTGGTCCGTATGCTGGGTATTGGTCCGGGTCTTAAGTAGTTAATAGCCACTCAAACCACTTTGTGTAAACTTGTGTGCATGTTATCAGGCCAAAATCACCAGGGTATGTAAACTTTTGATCAGGGTCATTTGGCTAGTTTCTGTTGTGATTATGATTTAAAAAGATAAACACAGTTGATTGATAATAAATGGCTTCAGCCAAACACTAACCATGAGTGAAAGAAATGTTTTTGTGTCATCATTCATATTCTCTGAAAAATGGCCAACAAATCATAAATTCTGCCAGGGTATATAACATTTTGTGCAAACCAATCTATATTTTAGGGATTTTTTTAATCAAAAATATGTAGCAGAATACATATTGGCTTGATGAAGAAATTACATTTTTTCATTTTTTTTTATAGCAGAAAGTAGAAAATGTGTGTGTGTGTATATATATATATATATATATATATATATATTTTCAAAATTGTTGGTCTTTTTTGTTTATAGCACAAACCCCTCCCCCCCCCCACAGTGACGATCAAATACCACCAAAAGAAAGCTCTATTTGTGGGAAAAAATGGCCTGATAGTGAAGGGGGTAAATCTTCCGGAGGTCAAGTGGTTTACAATCTCCCTTAGATTTACCAAAACTATGTAACAGGAGGAGAAACTTAAGAAAATTCATTCAATTAGTATCAAACCAGGCAGGCCCTTGTAATACATGATTGATTGTAGATATAAAAGAGCTTGTGCTCTTAGATTTGTGACAGCAGGAAGGTAAAGTCACCTGGTTGCATCCAGGGGGGTAGATATATTTCGCCCAGATTCAGGCTTTACGCCGACTTATACAACTAGGTGGAGAGTTGTATAAGGCTAGTGGGCTCATGGATGACTCATACCTCTAGGGAGAGTGTGGGGCGTCGTGCAGACAGGGAGTTGATGAGACCAGCTGAAGCTTGTCAGCTCATTTAGGCCTCTATAAGAACTCCCAGCTTCATTAGATGTTAGCTCATGCCTGGACCCAGACCTGTGTGGACTGTCTAGGGAGAGTGAACCCCTGTGCGGTGAGACAAAGCCTGTGTGGCTATTTGCTTGGACATTTAAAACCAGGGACTTAGGGACTAGGACAGCGCTAGGCTGATCCCAGTTGTTAGTTAGGAAACCTGTATGTTTAGTCAGAGGTCAAGTTGACCAGGATTTATTTTGTTTATGTTTCTTTTTCTTTGCTGTGTTTTGTCACTGTAAATAGAAAATAAACCGCACCTTTTTGATTTTGAAAACCACAACCTCCGTTTGCTGGGCCTGTTTTTGTGTGGGGAGCCCATCTCGGGGGTCACACACACCCGCTGCCGAGCCAACCCCCTCACAGTTGGTGGAGAACCAGTGGCAGTTTTTTTTTAAGCCAGCATGGAGGAGATACTGAAGCAGCTGGCTCTAGCAAATGCCAATCAACAGCAGACAAATGCAGGTTTGCAAAAGAACTTCGCAGCCCAGCAGCAAGCTCATCAACAGAGCCTTGCAGCCCAGCAGCAGACAAACGCAACTTTGCAACAGAGTCTGGAGGCTCAGCAACAAGCCCAGCAGCAGTCTGAGGCCCGCTTCATAGACCTGTTGCAGAAGCAAGAGCAGAGACTACAACAACAGATGGAAGCAGTAATGCAGCAACGTCCGCAGACCAGTGAGGAAAGCCGTCCCACTAATACCGCGTCCTTTGGGGTGAGTCGTTTATTGACAAAAATGACTGGAGAGGATGATCCAGAGGTATTTTTGACCACATTTGAAAGGACCGCTGAAAGAGAAAAGTGGCCTGAGGAGCAGTGGGCTGGACTGGTGGCTCCTCTGTTAACTGGTGAATCGCAGAAAGCTTACTATGACCTAGAGCCTAACCAAGCAAAAAACTATGTGATGCTAAAAGCTGAAATATTGGCAAGGCTGGGT
This sequence comes from Rana muscosa, assembly GCA_029206835.1. Taxonomy (NCBI): domain Eukaryota; kingdom Metazoa; phylum Chordata; class Amphibia; order Anura; family Ranidae; genus Rana; species Rana muscosa. The sequence continues at coordinate 740,968,636 of CM055118.1, forward strand.
GTCACCCAGGCTGTCCGGGCTCAGCGTGTGCATAACTGGACTTTCCAGCTTGGAAAACCCCCCAGGTCTCAAATGTATGATCTCATTCACCTGAGCAGAAAGTGGCTACAGCCAGAGACTTTGTCCGCACCAAAGATTGTGGAACGTGTTGTAATGGATCGGTTTTTGAGAGCTCTTCCTACTGCCATCCAAAAGTGGGTAAGCCATGGAGACCCAGAGACGGCCGATGGTCTTGTGGATCGTGTGGAGAAATACTTGGCTACAGAGAACCTGACGGCCTCTTCCAGAGACACTCGGACTTTCCACCCTAGGACCAGACCATCCCCAGGGGCGGATAAGAGGATTCCAAGGGGTGAGGGTGGAGAGAGTGAGAGGGTGGGAGCTCTACCCCAAGTTTGGCGAGAACAGCCTGGGAAATCAGCGGCTCAAGAGGCCGCAAGAAGGATCGTTTGCTACCGCTGCCGGCAAGCGGGACATATTGCAGCCAATTGCCCGGTTGTGGAGGAACCCATGCAGTGTGACTTTCTGACGGGCAGACGTCAGTCGCTGTGTGCGACAGTCGCATGCACTGCCATTCGAGGAACTGAGAAACATTTATGCAAAATGTGTGTTAATGGTAGAAATGTTGTGGTATTGCTGGATTCAGGTAGCCTTGTGACCCTGATAAAGGCTGAGTTAGTTAAAACAGAGGTCTCTGGGAATAGCAAGGTAGCTGTTATTTGTGTGCATGGGGACACCCGAGAGTATCCAGTGACTACAGTGTGTTTCGAGACCCCCAAAGGTACCCTCTCTCATCCAGTGGGCTTAGTATCTCAGTTACCGCATGACGCCATTGTGGGAAGGGATTTTCCGAAGTTCTGGGAACTGTGGGATGATCCTGAGCCCCCCACTGGTGCCCCTATGTACCAGGAATGTGATAGCCAGAACTCCCCTGAGAGTGGTGAGGACTCTCCGGAATTTCCCTTATCAGTATTGGCAGGGGAGACTCAAGAAACTGGAGAGGAGCCCACCTCCTCAGACGAAAACCTACCGTCTGTGGAGTTTTCTGATCTTGAGGTTCACAGGGAAAACTTTGCCACAGAACAGTTGAAAGACCCCGCCCTAATAAAGGCACGGGAAAACGTAGTGAAAATAGATGGCGAGTTAGTGAACCCAGATAATACCTGCACTTACCCATACTTCAGCATAGAGAAGGACCTACTGTATCGGGTGGCAAAAAGGGCAGAAGAAACCGTTGAGCAGCTTGTGGTGCCCAAACCTTACAGGAAGTTGGTGTTGGAGTTGGCCCATGGGCACATTCTTGGAGGTCATCTGGGGACAGAGAAAACCCGAGAGAGGGTATTACAGAGATTCTATTGGCCGGGGGTGATGAAGGACATAGAAAATTATTGTTCCTCCTGCCCTGTGTGTCAGAGGTCGGCCCCGATGCCACATTTCCGTAGCCCGCTGGTCCCTCTACCCATCATTGAGGTCCCGTTTGAGAGGATCGCCATGGATTTGGTAGGTCCTATAATCAAGTCCGCTAGGGGGCACCAGTACATATTAGTTATAATGGACTATGCCACCCGTTATCCAGAAGCGATCCCTCTCCGAAATACCTCGGCCAAAACCATAGCCAAAGAGCTATCTCTTGTGTTTAGCCGGGTGGGTATTTGTAAAGAACTGCTTACGGACCAAGGTACACCCTTTATGTCCCGGGTTATGAAGGAGCTGTGTAAATTGTTCAAAGTGACGCAATTACGTACATCTGTGTATCACCCCCAAACCGATGGGCTGGTTGAAAGATTCAACAAAACCCTAAAACAAATGTTGAAGAAAGTGGTGGATAGAGATGGAAAGGATTGGGACTGTCTACTTCCTTATCTGATGTTTGCTATTAGGGAGGTGCCCCAATCCTCTACGGGATTCTCCCCCTTTGAGTTACTGTATGGGAGACACCCAAGAGGGCTGTTGGATATTGCCAAGGAAACTTGGGAAAGTGAGAGTTCTCCCCACAGGAGTGTGATTGAGCATGTCGCCCTGATGCAAGACCGAATTGCACAGGTAATGCCCATCGTGAAGGAACATTTGGCCCAAGCGCAGTTAGCACAGCAGAGAGTGTACAACCGTGGAGCCAAGACCCGTACCTTTTCCCCGGGGGATAGGATACTGGTACTTGTCCCTACGGTTGAAAGTAAATTCCTTGCCAAATGGCAAGGCCCCTACGAGATAATGGAAAAAGTGAGCGAAGTGAATTACAAGGTCAGACAACCAGGAAGGCGAAAGCCCGAACAGATCTATCACGTTAATCTGTTGAAAGCCTGGAGGGATAGAGAGTCCCTAGTCGCAGACACTTGGTCACCAGCTCAAACTGGTTGCGTGATTCCTGAGGTTGGAATAGCAGCCACCTTGTCACAACCCCAACAACAGGAGGTTAAGGAGTTTGTGCTTCGCAACAAGGAGGTATTCTCTGAGCTGCCGGGACAAACATCTGGGGTAGAGCATGACATCATTACCCCGCCCGGTGAAAGGGTGAAGTTAAAACCCTATCGGATCCCAGAGGCCCGACGGGAGGCAATACAGGAGGAAGTACAGAAAATGCTGAACTTAGGGGTGATAGAGGAGTCCCAAAGTGATTGGTCTAGTCCCATTGTGTTGGTGCCTAAACCGGATGGGAGCTGGCGATTTTGTAACGATTTTCGTCAGTTGAACAAAGTTACAAAATTTGACACCTACCCCATGCCACAAAAGGGTATTGGCAAATCCCCCTGGCCAAGTCGGCCAAAGAGAAAACCGCATTTGTAACCCCAGACGGGGCGTTCCAATATAAAAGAATGCCGTTCGGGTTACAGAATGCGCCGGCCACATTCCTGCGGAAAATGGACCAGATGCTGAGGCCCCATCGGAAGTATGCTGCGGCTTACCTGGATGACGTAATTGTCCATAGCACAGATTGGGCCTCACATCTGCCAAAAGTGCAAGCAGTCCTGGACTCTGTTCGGGAAGCGGGGTTTACGGCTAACCCCAAGAAGTGTACCATTGGGCAGGAGGAGGCCAAATATCTTGGGTACACCATTGGGAGGGGAGTAATAAAACCCCAACTCAACAAAGTCGAGGCCATCCAGATTTGGCCACGTCCCAACAGCAAGAAGCAGGTACGAGCCTTTCTGGGAATCGCTGGGTATTATCGGCGATTCATTCCCCACTTTGCTTCTAAGGCTGTGCCCCTAACCAACCTGACGAAGGGGAAAGGGTCGGTCATGATTAAATGGACCCCCGAGGCTGAGGCAGCATTCCAATTCTTGAAACAAGCCTTATGTAGCCAGCCAGTGTTGTACTCACCCGACTTCTCTAAAGACTTTGTCGTACAAAGTGATGCGTCAGATGTGGGGTTAGGGTCAGTATTGTCCCTGGTCTGGAACGGGGAAGAGCACCCAGTCATTTACCTCAGCAGGAAGTTGAAGTCCCATGAGGTAAATTACGCCACCGTTGAAAAGGAGTGTTTAGCGGTGAAGTGGGCTCTAGATTCCCTTCGGTACTACCTGCTAGGTAGGCACTTTGACTTGGTTACGGATCACGCTCTGTTAAAGTGGATGGCTCAAAACAAGGAAACAAATAGAAGAGTGAATAGGTGGTTCCTGGCCCTCCAGGAATTCAACTTCACAGTAAAGCATCGCCCTGGCGTTCAAATGGGGAATGTGGATGCTTTGTCTCGAGTACATGAATGCCTGATTGCTGGTGTTCCAACCCCGAGGTTAAAACAAGAGGGGGGGGTATGTAACAGCAGGAAGGTAAAGTCACCTGGTTGCATCCAGGGGGGTAGATATATTTCGCCCAGATTCAGGCTTTACGCCGACTTATACAACTAGGTGGAGAGTTGTATAAGGCTAGTGGGCTCATGGATGACTCATACCTCTAGGGAGAGTGTGGGGCGTCGTGCAGACAGGGAGTTGATGAGACCAGCTGAAGCTTGTCAGCTCATTTAGGCCTCTATAAGAACTCCCAGCTTCATTAGATGTTAGCTCATGCCTGGACCCAGACCTGTGTGGACTGTCTAGGGAGAGTGAACCCCTGTGCGGTGAGACAAAGCCTGTGTGGCTATTTGCTTGGACATTTAAAACCTGGGACTTAGGGACTAGGACAGCGCTAGGCTGATCCCAGTTGTTAGTTAGGAAACCTGTATGTTTAGTCAGAGGTCAAGTTGACCAGGATTTATTTTGTCTATGTTTCTTTTTCTTTGCTGTGTTTTGTCACTGTAAATAGAAAATAAACCGCACCTTTTTGATTTTGAAAACCACAACCTCCGTTTGCTGGGCCTGTTTTTGTGTGGGGAGCCCATCTCGGGGGTCACACACACCCGCTGCCGAGCCAACCCCCTCACAGATTGTATAGTGAAGGTGTAGTCTATGTGACGCCTGCAATCTCCCTCACTGGCTGCTGCCCACTTTCTCCCAGGTACATGATCTCCGGCCATCTTCATCGTCCACCACGGAATGACACAACTCTTTTACGCGCAGTAGTTTATAAATCCTGGCTGTGCCCAAAACGGTGCCTTGTTTGCACAATTTCAGATTTTCTGTTGAAGTTCCACTTTAAGTTATATAATTCTAATGTTGCCCATACACTAAGTTGTTTTAACTATTTAAAAGCTTTTTTTTCTTTTTGCTGAATGTGTAAGAATTGCTTAACAAATTTTAGCAATGACCATTTAGGCCTGAACTCTGGAAGCTGTGTCTACAAAAAGGCAAGCAAAGGGAAAAGCTAGGTAAAGTGGTAGTAAAGTCCATTTGTGTATTTTTTTTTTACTTACAGGTAAGCCTATAATGAGGCTTACCTGTAAGTACTATAAATGTCTCCGAAACGTGCACCATTTAGGAGATTTTTACTTGTGTAGCAACCAGTGAAGTCACCGGCGCATGCACTCTGAAGGAAGGGAATACCTGTGCCATTCCGTAAGAGCTCTGTGCCGTAAACAGTGACTCCTGAGTTAATGTGTGGGAGTGACATCATCACATCTCGGCCATTTGAACAACCGCAGTCCGTGAGCCCGGAAGGAAGGCCGGGTGAAGATGGAAGCGCTGTCAGCGGTGGGCTTCGTTTTAAGGTAAGTTTCACATAATGTACTAGTATGCGATGCATGGAAAAGTTTTTTTTTTAATTATCCAGTTTACTACCTACCACTTTAACAGTATTGCGTGTAGTCTCCCTGCAGTTCATCTTTTCCCCATTACTGATTTACTTTGTTCTGTCTCTGGGTGGTGTAGGCAGTCTTCCTATACATTCTATCCATTCTTTTTGAATGGTCTGGATTTGTGAGTGGGGTGCCTCAGGGCCCTGTCCTGGGACCAAACTTGTTCATAAATGATATAGTGGCTAGAAAAAAAACGTTCAGTCTCTGTGTTTGCTATAATACAAAGCAAAGCAGGGCAATAAATTCACAACTTTACAAGAAGACTTACATAATATAGAGGGGTGGGCAGCTCTATGGCAGATGAGGTTCAATGTAGGTTAATTTAAAAAGGGGGGAGAATCTCTGGAGAATTAATGATGGAAAAAGGTTTGGAGATCATAGTAGATGACATTTTTTTTCATGAACGTGTGTATGCAAGGCAGGCTTGAGAGAAATCACGACGAGAAAAACGTTGTTTTTTTGCATGACATGAATAACGGTCGTGTGTACGCGGCATTAGATCAAAACAAGCATTTACCCAATAGAGTGGATGGGGGCCCACTGCATGAGTATATTTGTAACCAACCCAGGGTTCAGGTTTAATATCACTGCAGGGAAAAGGTAGATTGCTGGTGGATGAAATTCCACAAGTTGAATGAATGTTGTTTATTGTATATTAAAACGTTAAAGTAAAGTAGGAATCTTATGCTGCCATGCAAATAAAATAAATGTATACAAGTGCAAATTATGACCGATACTAGGCAGTACAAAGAACCTCTAATGTTCAGTACAGTTTTTAGAATTTACAAAGGAATGATCAACATTCAACAAACATGTTATATTATTCATGCATTCATATAACACCCACATATTCTGGAAAACAGAACAGTAAACTCTTTAAATAAATCTTTGACTTCACAACCCTCTACATTCTAATTAATGTCTCTATCACAGCCATATAGACAAATGCCTTTGTCTACAGCCAGAACAGCATACAATCATGGGGAGAACATACAAACTACATGTACCCAGTTTATAAGCTTTCCCTGAGTATGTATATTCGTAAAATGTTGCTTGAGATCATGAATAACACGTGACTTTTGGAATTCTTTCTTCTAAATAATGCTTTCCACCTATGGGAAGAAATCCCACACTCTATTAGAGCCACACAATGTTACCACAAGAAAACAATGTTAACCTTAAATTACCTAGCTGATCAAAGAAACATAAATATTACAATAATGCCACACAAAAAAAATACATATAGTACATACAGATTCAGGTTTTCAACTGAGTAAGTACTTTAGAAAAGGTAATCTAACAGGATACAGTGTTTTCACTCAACATATTAATCTGCTGGACAGTGCAGGTCTCCAGTCTATGCCAGAAGTGGTGTTCAGCACTGGTTCAGCTCAGTTTTTATTGACAAATTAAGGATAAACAGTGCAGCGCTATGACATAAATAGTGGTATGGAATACTACTATGTGATGAGATAATAACCGAACGTTAAATGGAAAATCACAATGGTTAATTGTGGAACTAAAATCAAAAATGAATGCAATAAAAGTCCAAACAAAGTGTATATAACAGTAATATGAGTATCTTCTGTGACTATGGAAGTCCACAAACCATGAACACACTCTGTGTTAATAAAGTGAATGACTCAAATAAAAATTCAATAGAGTCCAAAATATGTGCAACAATAATGTGGGTGGCTTCTGTGAATAGAGAAAAGTCCATAAACCATGAGCACACTCTGTGATAATCTTCCCACAAAATGACCAGGGTGACAGGAACAACAAGTTGACTGTTGAAATCAAGTATTTGAAGTAATAGATAGATGGGGTACTCTTACCGCAACAGGTGGACTCATCTGTCATGCAACAGTGAGTCAGATAGGCTTGAGGTCTCAGCGACCGGACTCTATGGAACAGGATCTCTGTGGATACCGTGAGCGTCACAAGCAGCCCTGGAGAGGATGATCCAATGGATTGGGATGCAGATACAACACTCCTCCAGCATGCAGGCTCAAAAGATAGAAAATGGGAACAAAAATGGAGACAAAAGGGAAGGCTCCCAATGGTGCAGATCAATAAAAACCCATCAAGGTTTATTTGAATAAAAAGATGTCATACAGATGGCTGACAAAAATTAAAAAAGTGATCACAAGTTAAAAGCAATGTGGGGTGCAGTAATGCTTGCCTATCTGACTCACTGTCGTATGACAGATGAGTCCACCTGTTGCGGTAAGAGTACCCCATCTATCTATTACTTCAAATACTTGATTTCAACAGTCAACTTGTTGTTCCTGTCACCCTGGTCATTTTGTGGGAAGATTATCACAGAGTGTGCTCATGGTTTATGGACTTTTCTCTATTCACAGAAGTCACCCACATTATTGTTGCACATATTTTGGACTCTATTGAATTTTTATTTGAGTCATTCACTTTATTAACACAGAGTGTGTTCATGGTTTGTGGACTTCCCAAGTCACAGAAGATACTCATATCACTGTTGTATACACTTTGTTTGGACTTTTATTGCATTCATTTTAGTTCCACATTTAACCATTGTGATTTTCCATTTAACGTTTGGTTATTATCTCATCACATAGTGGTATGTCATAGCGCTGCACTGTTTATCCTTATTTTCATTTCCACTTTGTTTGTTTGAGTGCTGGCAGCTTGTATTTTGTTTTCCCTGGGTTCTAGCGCAGTTTTTTTCCCCATCCTACTTTATTGACAAATTGTCCAAAATTTTCTAACCTATTCAGTTGACATGCAATTCACTAGTGCCCATCTGATGCAGTTTAGTGTTCCTCGTAATTGACATATTGTTTTTACGCCTTGTGTCTGCTTGGCTCCTAACATTGCCTTTTGACATGTTGCCCTATAACATCCTTCTATTTTCTTCTAAAAAGTAGTTAGTACTGTGAGAAACTGCACAGCTGGCATATAAATATAATTTTATGTTAGAGAATGTTTTCTCTTACTCATCCCAAAGTTCATTTTTATAGATGTTTTTCTTTGCATACATTGTACTACCATTAAGGGAATCAGTTATAAAGCAAAACACCTATGTGAGAAAGCTCCAATGAAAGTTGCCTCTGACTCCGTAATTATTCTAGGGTAGTAAAACTGAGCCTATTCAGCTTAACTAAAAGTGTTGTCACTGTCCTGGGGCTAGTATTTTGAATAACAGTTATAGAAAATCAAATGGAATGGTACTTAGTGACATATTTTCTTTGAGCCTAATGGCCCATACACATGATCAGAAAATCGTACAAAAAATACTGCTTTTGAAGCGATCATACCATAATCTGATTGTTAGTACACAGCTTTTGAGAGCTGATCACGACAGTTCATTCGATATTATCTGAAAAGCGCAGAAATTTTTCTTGTACGATACCAGATTGTACGATTTTCATTTAATCAGTACAGCTGTCATTTGTAAATACAATACAAATACACTAACACAAATTACATCACTTCGAATGAGAATGAGAATTTTTGTCACTTTAGTAAACTTAATTTTCCATATGAGGCTAGCATGTAAAAAAACGAACGATCATTCGTCTGATAATCTCATTGTGTGTACCAGGTATTAAGCCCTGTATACACGGGCCAAATGTTGGGAGACATCGGCCGGTTAAAAAAATAAAAAAAGGCTAACATTCGCCCCGTGTGTATGCCATCCGGCTTCTGTGGGATGTGCATGCTGGAAAACCAGCAGCCAACTGGCTCCTGATCAGCGCTTTCAGCCAATGGCTGAGAGCGCTAACCAGAGTGTTCTGGCGGAGGGGCCGTCCCCCTGTCAGAACACAACAGCTCAGGAGGTCGACCGGAGCTGACATTTTGTTTTTCGTTCAACCCGGCTTTAGTGTCGAGATTTCCAAACTTGTAAAAATCACCTACAGGCACCTTAAAATAATGTTATTATAATGAATAGGCCTTTGTGTCCACTGCTCTTTAAAATGCAGCTTTAGGTTTTGGTGAATTAGCTTGCAGTTCTTGGATATACAGATACTGGGGTACAGTGTTTCCAGGTCTATAATATCTTGAAGCCAAGTATAGCTGCTGATTTCCCATATGAAGCAGCATTATTCATAAAATGAACCAAGATTCCTACTTGATATTTGTTACATTTTCCCATTCACAAAGCAGGACTTAAAATATATAACAAAAATATTTAAAAAACTGCTGCTTACATTTTTTTCTTTCTCTTTTCTGAAAACCCTGTAACTGAAAATGTAACTAAAGCAACTTTTTTTTACATTTTGGATAGAGTGGAGAGGGATTAGAGCACCTATTTTTTGTTGTTGTCCATTAGGGAGAAAATCCCAAATTATGGGTTGACACCAGAACAGTAATAGAGGGGAAATCTTCCAATGGGGACACTAGTTCTGGTGTCCCTGGCAACACCCTGGGATTCTCTCACTTTGGAGGGTTTTCCTCTCACTTCATTATATGGCTATGGGACATGAAGTGAAGGGAAATCTCCCCTATGGGACACAGGTAGCAAAAAACAGAACAAAAAAAACTGACGGTTTATAACACTCCCTTACTTTATCCAAAATGTATGCAGTCTGAGATGGGTTCAGAGCCAGTGGAGTGGACTGGGGTGTCACGGGCAGTGGAGAGAGGCAGGTGCAGCCATGAGGGCTGGCAGGGCCTGAAGATGTGGTGCTGGGAGCAGTAGCCACATGGACAGCTAGCACTAGGACTACTTACTACGTACTTTTTTCTACACCAAAGGAGCCTGCTCACAAAGGACATTCACCATAAGCCTGGCTGAGCCAGTGTCAGGCCTAAAATATAGTGCTAGCTGGACCGGAAAGTGCAAACAAGTGATGTGCTTAAGGTGTTGAGGAGAGATAATCTGCAAGCAAGTGATGTGCTGGAGAGAAGAGAAGAGGTGTATATACTATAGTTGTATATAGTCTCAAGTCCCTGAATTGTTCCTAATCATCTGGGCATCTCAAAAATTTGCCAATCCTTATCTAAGTTTATTCCCCTCAATAAAAATAACAAAAACAAAGTTCAAGGTGGCTAGACAGGGTGACAGACGGACTACAACACTCAGCAGCCCTCAAGAGGGTACCGCTACTTTGATAATATCATACAAGATAAAAGTTTACTTAGGGCTCTTTCACACGGGATGGATCCGTGAAGATCCGCCCCGTGAAGCTCCGCTTGCTCAGCGGGGATCGCTCCGTTGATCCCCGCTGAGCCGGCGGATGACTGGGTCGGTCCCCGCACACTGTGCAGGGACCGCCCTGTCAGAGCACCGCTCTCCCTTATGGGGGGATCGGATGAAGACGGACCGTCTGTCCGTGTTCATCTGCTCCGCCGACAGATGGAAAAATAGGGTTTTCCTCCGTCACACTTTGGTGGAGCAGAGCAGGTCAGATTTCAGCGGACATGTCACCTGACATCCGTGGCTCCATAGGGCTACATGGAGCATCCGTTCAGGTCCGCCTAAAAAACTGACAGGCGGACCTGAACGGACCGTCCGTGTGAAAGGGGCCTTACTGATAAAACTAGAACTCTGTGAACATCTCTGACATCACTACAGAATCATCTGAAAATTAAAAACAAAAGAAAAGAGACAGGTCTTTTTTCAAAGCAGTAGATGAATTTGACAACAGTGACCATAGCTATCCCATTTAGGTATTCATATTGCAACCTTAAAAGCGTGCATGGGCAGTAAAAGCTGTGATACTTACAGTAGTTATTTCTAACCAAGAAGGAAAACAAATAATCATCTGGGAATTTCATGTAGGGACAACTGAATATTTTCACTGACACAGGTTAGTTGAAGCCTAGTACGCGCAGCCAGTGGGCTGAACGAAAAAAAAAACTGACTACTCAGGTAGGAGCTACTGTACTTACAATCCGATGTTAGTACAGCGATCTCCCCTGCTGTTCTATTTTGTTCTGACTGAGGGACAGCCCCCCCCCCACCAGAACACTCCATTGGCTGAGACCACTGATCGGGAGCCGGTTGGCAGACTTATCTCGGTCGAACGCCTAGCTTCTGTCGGATCGACTGCAGTACACATGAGCCGAATGTCGGCCGGTTTCTATTGAACCGGCTGATGCCGTCTGTTGTAAACCGATGCAATAATATATATACACTCTATTGTAGCCTACAGTATATAACTATTGCATCTATGTATTAATGTGTATTTTGTATGTCCCTTTATTAACTAATATAGTCTAAGTAGAATATGCTAGGCCTAATGCTACAATGTAAACTATGAAGACAGACGCATTTGCTTAGTAAGCAGTTACATTTATTTCCTTTGAAAGTAGGAATGTCATATACTAACAACACATATCTATAAAGTCTATAACAACAATATTAATAATGAAGTGTAGCACACAGACCCTTTTTCTTCTGCTTACCTCCACTTGCAGAGTAGGGCACACCATGCCACATGCCCGAATCCTCCTGGTATAAGAGGTTGAGCGGTGTTCATACTATTGTTGGGTCCTGCAGCGAGTTACCTCCCTCCATTGGTTCTCTTCCCTAGAGTGTAGGGAAAAGTCTATTCTCTTTCCTAAAAGAAGGCCAATGTCCAGACTGTTTTAAACTCCAACAAACAAGTTTATTTTTCTTGCTTGGAACTTAGTGGGGAGAAAAAGGTTGAAGATAGAGTTGGGTAAGGAGATAGGTTCAGGCACGCGGCACCCCTTTACCCTATTCTCCACTCAAGCCTGAGTGGGTATTGCTCACCCGGATAGATCCCTCTCACAGTTCTGGCAGCTGGAGTGAAGCACGGACAGTCACTTTAGATTTTTGTCCCCTTCAAAGACAAGTTCAGGAGATCCTCTGCCACAGAATCCTTTAGTTCCCGAATCTAGAACTTCTCTAGCGCCCGCAACTTTTAGAAACCAAAAGTGCCAGTGGGGCACATCACAGGAGGTATTTTGCAACTCACGGAATCCTTCCCTCTGATAGGCAACCAGGCCTCTCCTGAGGCAGTGACTTCCTTCACCGATCCTCCGGACAGGTCCTTTCCTGGTTTCCTCTCTTTCAGAGTGGGTCACCCTCCCTCGGGTACCCTGGGACTCTGATGGTTTGGTTGTAGACCCAGTTGAAGGTACTGGGCCTACCTGGAACACTATAGCCTCGGGCTGAAGGTGCCCGAGACTTCCCAACCAATTCACGCACCCCTGGCCAGCAGGGCCAAAGGGCGTGACTCTCGCCACCAGGAGTCTCCCTTGGAATCCCCCGGCCAATCTCCCCGCCTAATGGCGTCTGCCCCTTATGTACCCTCTCCCGGCATGCACATCAGGTAGACCACACCCACTGTATGGCTGCCGAGAGAGGACACCCAATCATGCCACAATGCCGCCTGTGGTTCGACACAAGACCCGGGGCAACAGCGCCACCCGCAGGTCAAGGGGAACTATACACCCAGGCAACATCACAGCAGAGCAGAGTCCAATCTAGAGAATCAGAACCTGAGCCAAACTATTGCCCAGGCCACCCTTAAATTTAAGGTGCAGCGACCCCAATTTTGGGGGTCCGCTACAGAAGGATACTTATCCACTCCTCTCCGTAAACCCTCACTGGCTGTGCTCAGATGTAAAAGAGAAGCTAGGCCTGGGCCGCATGGTGTTTAGGCCCAAGCCAGTCTGGGCCTCATAGTTTGGGCCCAAGCACAAGCTCCTATGGGGCCCTCACCAGCCGAGGTCTTCAACGAAAGAGAGACTGAGCTCTGTGTTACGAACCCTTTTTAAAAAACAGCCACCATTCAAACTTCCCACATTGCCAATCCCTTTGCCTTCTGGTCCAATCATTTCACAGGCCAGTCTTCCTCAGTAGATTACATTACTGACTGTCCTGCCATACTTGGCCTATGGGGGCGGTATTGCAATCCATGCGCAGTCCATTGTCATCAACCTCTTTGAAGCTTCTCACACACCAGATGGGCTTGACTTAAGCCCTTTTTTTTGCCATGCAGATTCTGTTTGGGGACTGCAAGTGTCATCTGATCTTGGTTGTAAAAAAAGATGTGTGGAAACTTTAGGAATATACCAGGTTGCTTGCCCCTCCAACACCATCCAACATTCGACCCGTGTGTACGGGCCTATGAATTATTGTCATTATTTGCAGCTTATAAATTGCTATAAGGTCATCTAAACCAGATGCAGATATAAGACAGTGGGCATGCTAGGGTTTCACTCTACAGTTGAGGTGAATGAGATCAAGAAATGGGGGACCTGAATATATCTGTTGTACTGTATGTTGTCTACTTCCGGTGCCGGTAAAAAAAAAAGTAGTGCCAGCTGCTGCTGTCAGTAATAGTTATACCCAATTAATTTTATACATTTTATCATTTTATAAATTAATCTTATGAATTTTGTGAAAGTCCCAACTATCTTCTAAGCTGCCAGATCCTATGCATTATGGGTAATCATAGCTCTTCTAGCCCCACCATCTCCAGCCTCCCATGAAGCCTGCAGATGAGGTGCACATCACTAATGTGATTTCCTGGCTTTTTGGTTAATGCCAGTTCTACTCTACAATCCTCTAGTTAATGAAAGTGACACCAAGAGATGCTTGTTAAGAATTTTCTGGCACTTGGGACTAAGGTGACTGCCATAAGACGGTATTATGTCTATGGGTTCCTTGGGTTGTATTATTTACTTTATTGTGGAAAATCATAACTACTCAGTGTTATTGGATGTCCAGAAGTTTGTAAACTTTTCATTTTCACATATCCTGCTCTCAGTTAAATGTCATGCTTATGTTTCCAAAGATTTTTTCACCTTTTGAAAATTGGACACCATTTATTGGACATAACTCAGGACAATGTATTCACTGGTAATATATATACAAGAGAACAGTTCGGCCTGTGTCGTGCAGTCTGAGTACACTGATTAATCTGAACTGGAGGAATGTGGTCTAGGATTTGGGAGATCACTGATGCAGAGCATTAGCTTCAAAACAGCGTATTTTTCACTTCTGTCAGACAGAATTACTTTTACAAGCATATAGGCAAGAAAGAAAAGGAAAATCACATTTCCAATTTCCTTTGATCAGTTGGTGTTGGTGGCCAGTTTCAACAATATATTCTGAGTAGGAGAACAAGTTAATTGGCACATTAGTATTTGCATGTATAAGGGAAATTGAAATTTGAACCAGGCTAATGGACATGAAAGGTCAAAGGAGTGTCAGAAGGAGAGCCAAAAGTCATGAAAATATGTAGGCTTATTTATCAATGGTCTGCAAAGCTAAGGTAGAAAGTAAACCTGGGTCACAGTTTATATCCCCAGGGTTGCCCTTCTTCAAGCAATTAGCAAAGGTCACTAGCCCTAGAAATCTGTTTAAAGTATATGGCTTAAGGTTGGTAAATTACTACTGTATATTGATATTACTATATCAATAGACACTAAGTTGTTGCACACACATTTAAGGATGACATTATGGCATTGTCAAGTGCATTACAGTATTATATAACTGTAGCAAGTAAGCTGAGGTGAGATTCAGTAAAAAAAATTGTGCCGCTTTTCAGGTGGTATTCCTTATTAACCACTTATGCCCTGTACACACAATTGGATTTCCGATGGAATAAAATCCGATGGAATTTTCCGTCGGAATTCCGATGAAGCTGACTTCCATCAGTCTTGCATACACACCATCAGACAAAATTCTGACCGTCCAAAACACGGTTTCGTAAAACACTCCGACGAGCCGAGAAAAATGAAGTTCAATGCTTCTGAGCATGCGTCAACTTGATTCTGAGCATGCGTGGGTTTTTTCTCTGTTGGAGTTCCACACAGACGATCGGAATTTCCTATCGTTTTTTTTTCCATCGGAAAAATTTAAAACATGTGATGTTTTTTTACACCGATGGAAAAAAGTCAGATGGGGCCCACACACGATCGTTTTTTCCGATGAAAAATGTCCATCTGACTTTTTTCATCGGAAAAAACGATCGTGTGTACAGGGCATTAAGCCCCGGACCATTTTGCTGGCCAAAGACCAGAGAACTTTTTGCGATTCGGCACTGCGTCGCTTTAACTGACAATTGTGCGACGTGGCTCCCAAACAAAATTGACGTCCTTTTTTTCCCACAAATAGAGCTTTCTTTTGGTGGTATTTGATCACCTCTGTTTTTATTTTTTGCGCTATAAACAAAAGTAGAGTGACAATTTTGAAAAAAAAAAAAAACATTTTTTACTTTTTGCTATAATAAATATCCCCCAAAAATGTATAAAAACATTTTTTTTCCTCAGTTTAGGCCGATACATATTTTTCTACATATTTTTGGTAAAAAAAAATGCAATAAGTGTTTAATGATTGGTTTGCGCAAAATTGATAGCGTCTACAAAATAGGGGATAGTTTTATGGCATTTTTATTTATATATTTTTTTTACTAGTAATGGCGGCGATCAGCGATTTTTATCGTGACTGCGACATTATGGCGGACACATCGGACACTTTTGATGCCATTTTGGGACCATTGTCATTGATACAGCGATCGGTGCTATAAAAATGCACTGATTACTGTGTAAATGACACTGGCAGTGAAGAGGTTAACCACTAGGGGGCTAGGAAGGGGTTAAGTGTGTCCTAGGGAGTGATTCTAACTGTTAGGGGGCATGGCTACGAGTGACATGTCACTGATCACTGTTCTGGATGAGAGGGAGCAGACGATCAGTGACCTGTCACTAGGAAGAACAGGGAGATGTTGTGTTTACACTGACATCTCCCCGTTCTTCAGCTACGTGACACGATAACGGGACATTGGTGAACATTGAGTCCGTGGGTCCCGCGGGCACAGTCACGGAGCTCACGGCAAGGTCGCACGCACACGGCAGCAAATTTAAAGGGACGTACCTGTACGCCCATTTGCGTGTCCGTACCATTCTGTCAACAAATATGTGTGTGCGCTGGTCCTTAAGTGGTTAAAAAGTATTGCGCCAAATACAAGAAAGCATTGTGACAGTTTTGTTTAGATTACTAACTCGTGGGACAAATGCAGGTAGTTCTTATTTCCATCACTTTTAGAATTAGCTGCTATGTCTGCAGCAAGTTCTAACAGAATTACCATCAGTTTGCAGATAAGGCCAACTCTGAATTGCCATACAAAGAGACGCAACTACTCAGAGCAGGGCATTTTATGCTTGGAAGCTGCTGTGAATATGAGAGATCCTTGCACAGGTCTCTCTGCTTTAACCTCTTCCCATCCCCCCTTATGCATATGTGGTGGCGGTCTCAGGTTGTGTGCTGAAAGCACACACTGAGCTGTTACTGACAGCTCTCCACTATGGCTTCTAAACGGGATTCGGGAGCCAGCTGGGTGGGCTCTTGATCATGTGACTAAAATGAGGGCCAATCACAGTGGTCATGTCAATAAGAAGCCACACTGCTTTCCTGCATCAAAGTTCACATGGGGACATTAAAACCCAACAGTCAGCTGTGTACAGTGCAGTGATGTAAGTAACTGAGTTAGAATAAACGGAGTTACATAACGCAGTTACTTTAGAGGGTAACGAGTAATCTAACTGATTACTCTTCCCCTAATGGTAACGCAGTTACCATTACTTGGGCGGCGTTACCCCAATAACATCTAGTGTAGTGTAATTCTTCCTCTCCTCTATGACCGGGTCTCTCTCATGTCACGGCACTGACGGCAGTCACGCTTCTCCCCGCGGCCCCTCTTCTCTTCTCGTCAATCCCTATTTGCTTGTGACATCATCTGGGATGGATGAGAAGAGAGGAGGGGCCGCCGGGGAGTAGCGTGACTGCCGTCAGTGCCGTGACATGAGAGAGAACTTATTACACAAGCTTCCTGCGCTACTCTGCATGGCTGGTAAACAATGTGCTATGTGCCCCACCCTGATGTGCTATGTGCCACATGTCCTGATGTGCCCTCATGTGCTATGTGCCCTGTGCCCCATGCCCTGATGTGCTATGTGCCCTGATGTGCTATGTGCCCCATGCCCTGATGTGCTATGTGCCCTGATGTGCTGTGCGCCCTGATGTGCTATGTGCCCTGATGTGCTATGTGCCCTGATGTGCTATGTTCCCTATGCCCCGATGTGCTATGTTCCCTATGCCCCGATGTGCTATGTGCCCCGATGTGCTATGTGCCCTGATGTGCTATGTGCCCCATGTCCTGATGTGCCGTCATGTGCTATGTTCCCTGTGCCCCATGCCCTGATGTGCCCTGATGTGCTATGTGCCCCATGCCCTGATGTGCTATGTGCCCTGATGTGCTATGTGCCCTGATGTGCTATGTGCCCCATGTCCTGATGTGCTATGTGCCCTCAAAAAAAAAGTCAGTTACTTGGCTAAGTAACTAATTACTTTTTCAATGTAGTAACTGAGTTACTAACGCAATTACTTTTTGGGAGAAGTAATTTGTAACTAATTA
The DNA here is from genome assembly GCA_029206835.1 of Rana muscosa. Taxonomy (NCBI): domain Eukaryota; kingdom Metazoa; phylum Chordata; class Amphibia; order Anura; family Ranidae; genus Rana; species Rana muscosa. The sequence continues at coordinate 740,986,180 of CM055118.1, forward strand.
CCTTTTTAAAGTAAGATGACCAACACTGGTACAGTGTGAAAAATGCAGCTTCAAATGTTCAAGCAGTTTATTTTTTGCTTCAGAGCAGTGTGGTGGAAATTTTTTAAAAAGAACTCTGAGCACTCTAGTAGCCTCTAAATCACAAAGTCACTAACTTAAAGAGGAACTACATCCTGCTCACATAATTTGTAATAAAAACATCTTTGCCATTCTGAAACTTCCCTTCAACCACTTTGCATGTTCTTTTATATATACTGTGATTCTGTACTTGCCAAATATGCTGCAGAAATCTCCCTCCACTGAGTCTGGCTGCATCCATTCTATCTGTGGGCAGCTGAAGCTGCTTCCTGTTCACTTCCTGGATTTACACAGACACACCTCCAGCTCCGCAGCTCTCATTGGCCCTCTTATTACTCACCCCCCTCCCTTCCTGGCAAATTGTCACGAAAGTGGGAGAGAGAGCTGTGCATGATGTCATAAGCCTAGGCTTTTTACCAAACAAGAAACAGGAAGTGGGCTGTATAAGGTATTTACTGGCAGAAAAAAAAAAATGTTTTACTTTCCAAAGTTAAAACAACAAGGGCAGAAGATTTAATAGATGGAAAGTTGAAAAAATTACTGAAGTTCCACTTTAAGGAATTCTTGGGGAAGAAACCCCCACAAATATGCATTGGCCTGGAATTGTTAAACCTTTCACTTTATAACTTAAAATTGAAATGCAGCCTCTTCAAGGAAAGCAGTTCAACCCTGAAAGGATGGTACTTCCTCAAGCTCATTTTGTGCACTGTACTGTATTATACACATTCCAACACTCTATCCAACTTACTGGAACAGTATCAGCACGGTCTATCCACTATAATATCTCAGAACAGCTACATTTGGGGACTATGATGCACCTTAACCGGTTCCGGACTGCCCGCCGCAGTTTTACTGCGGCAGGTTGGCTCGGCTGCACGAAATCACGTTTTTTCGCTCTGTGGCCACTAGTCCCATCCCCCCTTCAGTTAGAACACACTTTAGGGAACATAAGTAACCCTTTGATCGCCCCCTAGTGTTAACCCCTTCCCTGCCTGTCAGAGGAATTCCCAGTTCAGCTGCGCCAGCCGCTGTCCTGCGCGCATGCGCGGCGGAACGACGCTTAGGGGGACCGGCTTGCACATGCGCGTTAGCGCGCCAATCGGAGCTCTGGCGGGCCTATATAAAGCGGCCTAGGTACTCTGACAGGTTGCTGGTTTGTTGTCAGCTTCCTGTTGTACCTGGTTTCCTGTTACCTGCATCAGAACTTCTGTTGTGACCCGGATTGGCTTGACTACTCTGCTCTTCTCTCCTGGACCTGACCCTTGGCTTGTTTTACGGATATTCCTTGCGGCCTGTGACTCGGATCTGCTACTTGTCTCCAGCCCCTGACCTTCTGCCTGCATCTCGGACCTGCTACTTGTCTCCAGCTCCTGCTCTGCTGCTTGTACCTCTCGGACTTGCTACTTGTCTCTTGTACTAGACCCTCGGCCTGCACTTACAATACCGGACACTCAGCCTGCACCCGGACTCAGTCTTTGCTTACTTGTCCTGTCCCCTGTCACGCTCTGGACTTGTGTCTTCAGCTAGGATCTTGCAAGGATCTTGTCTGGTGTTTGACCCTCAGCCTGCTCTTGGTTTCTTCAGCTCTACCAGATCTGCTAGCAAGACCTACCTCACCTGCTGGTAGCCAGTTCGCGCCATCCTCTCCCTGTCCCACATCCAGGGGGCGGAATGCGTCAAGTCGCAAGGGTGAACCGCTCTCGGTAAATACACACGTGACAGTACAAACCAGCCAGATGTCAGAGGCCGACAGAGCGCGTTCCCCGTTTGACATTCACTGCACTAACTGATGCGGTTCAAAAGTTGCAGGAGGGGTACACCCAAATTGATGGCCGCCTTCAGCAACTCACCGGATCACCTGCACCAACAGCCCCAGCTGCTGCATCTGCTAATGGGGCCTCCACCTCTCAAACCTCGGCAAGCCCTACCATGGTGATCGCAAAAAATCCCGGGCTTTTAAGAACGCTTGCTCTCTATACCTTGCTCTCCAGCCCAGGACTTTTTCTTCGGAAGTAGTGAAGGTGGGTTTCATCATATCCCTCCTAACAGATGAGCCACAAGCCTAGGCTCACGGTTTGATGGAACAGAGGAGCCCTGTATTGAATTCTGTTGACACCTTCGAAAGCATGGCGCAGCTGTACGATGACCCCCAGCATACAGCTACGGCTGAGGCCATTCTACACAGTTTATCCCAGGGAAGAAGGCCAGTTGAGGACTATACAGCAGAATTTCGGAAATAGTCAGCCGATACTGGCTGCAACGAGGCGGCTTTGAAATACCAATACTGCCAAGGACTGTCTGAAGCTCTGAAGGATGAGCAAGCCAGGTTAGAGACTCCTGCTTCCTTGGAAAGTTTAGTCCAGTCTGCCACCCAGCTCGACAGGCGCTTGCGTGAGCGGCGCTCTGAATGCTTCCAAACTGCTCGTCCCAGTTGGACTCTTCCCAGATCAGCTCCTGTTCATCCACCTGTCCCAGTCCCTGCAGCTCCTTCCATTCCTGAACCCGAGCCTATGCAACTTGGACTGGTCCGGCCTCTTCTCACTCCCGAGGAGAAGCAGCGCAGGCGTCAAGCCAACCTATGCCTTTACTGTGGGGGTACTGGTCATTTCCTCCGTAGCTGTCTGGTGAGACCCAGTAAGTCTGCTCCCCAGGATGTTTTGAACTATCAAGTTTCTGGTATGCCACAGACTTACGTTATTCTCTTTATCTCTCTGCAGCTACCGGGAGGAGCAACCCGCCTACCGGCTATTATTGACTCTGGAGCTTGTAGCTGCTTCCTGGACTCCACGCTTGCCCAGAAAATGTATTTCGCTCTTCAAACCAAAGACCATTGTCTACAGGTACACCTGGCGGATGGCTCCCTTCCCCTCTCTGGGCTGATCACGCAAGAGACCAAACCCATTCTTGCCACCACTGACTCTGGCCACCAAGAGTTTTTGCGATTTGACCTTATTCCCTCTCCGATGTTTTCCATTATTTTGGGCCTTCCCTGGCTACAGGCACATGAGCCCCTCATAAACTGGGCCAAGAAGGAGGTCAATTTCACTTCTCAATATTGTTCCCAGCACTGTCTCACCCCAGCCTCAACCACTTTCTCTACTATAGCAACCGTACCTGATAACCTGCAACATGTTCCCCCTGTATACCTGGAGTTCAGGGACGTCTTTGACAAACAACAGGCCGACCGTCTACCACCTCATCGGCCGTATGACTGTCCCATTGATCTCCTGCCCGGCTCAGAAGTGCCTTTTGGCCGTATTTTCCCATTGTCTGAGACTGAGTTAAAGGCCCTCAAGGCCTACATAGGCGGAAATTTGGAAAAAAAGTTCATCCGTCCATCTTCTTCACCAGCCGGTGCAGGGATTTTTTTTGTGGAAAAGAAGGATGGTTCTCTGAGGCCCTGCATCGACTACAGGGAATTAAATAAGATCACCATCAAAAATAGATACCCGCTGCCTCTTGTCCCAGAATTGTTTCAACGGTTCCAATCCACCCAAATCTTCTCCAAACTTGACATACGAGGGGCTTACAACCTCATCCGAATCAGGGCTGGAGATGAGCGGAAGACCACTTTTAGATCCAGATTCGAACACTATGAATATTTAGTAATGCCATTCGGGCTCTGTAATGCCCCAGCCACTTTTCAGCATCTGGTGAACGACATTTTCCGAGAGCATCTCGACGATTTCCTAGTTGTGTATTTGGACGATATCCTCATCTTCTCTGCCTCTACTGAATTGCACTGAGTTCATGTCAAAAAGGTCCTCACAATCCTCAGAGAACACAAGCTATATCTTAAAGCTGAAAAGTGTGACTTTGAAAAGACTACAGTACAATTCCTGGGATTCATCATTTCCACCAACGGGGTCGCAATGGACCCGCAGAAGGTCAAAGCGATTCAAGAATGGCCAGCTCCAGTAGACAAAAAAGGGGTACAACGGTTCATTGGTTTTGCCAATTTTTACAGAAGATTCATTGTTGGGTTATTTTCTATTGTGGCAGCTATTACCCAACTGACAAGTCAGGGCAATCGCTTCCAGTGATCGCAGGAAGCCTTCATTAAATTAAAGACTGCATTTACCTCTGCACCCATTTTGCAGCACCCAGATCCAACATTACCGTTCATATTAGAAGTAGATGCTTCCGAGACAGCCACTGGGGCCATCCTCTCCCAAAGACAGGGTCTCAAATCCCTTCTACACCCGGTAGCTTTTGCATCCCAGAAACTAAGCCCACCTGGAAAGAAATTATGATGTTGGAGACAGAGGATTATTGGCTATTAAATTTGCCCTGGAAGAGTGGAGGTACCTGCTGGAGGGTGCATCTCACCCTGTCATGATCTTCACCGACCACAAAAAACTGGAATACTTAAGGACAGCAAAAAGTTTAAGACCCAGGCAAGCCCACAGAGCTCTTTTCTTTACCAGATTTAATTTTCACATTTCCTACAGGCCCAGGTCCAAGAATGGGAAAGCAGATGCGCTCTCCAGGATGTTCCCCGAAACTTTTTAGGCAGTTGAACCAAGCACCATCTTGTCTTCACAAAATTTTCTTTTGATCTCCCAGACCGATCTGTTGACCTCCATTAAGACAGCATCCAGGCACTGCTCTGACCAATAAATCTCTTCCCTAGAGAAACATGACGACCTGCTCTAGTCCCGGGGTAAAATCTTTGTTCCACTGGAAACAAGACATTAAGTCTTAAGAGCCTTTCACGACCACAAGTTAGCAGGTCACTTTGGAACACAGAAAACTACAGAACTAGTCTCTCGTTGTTTCTGGTGGCCGGGCTGGAGACAGGACTGTAAGACTTACGTTGCCTCTTGCAACCGTTGCCAGCGCAATAAGGGACCAAACATCAAAACCTGGGGCCTACTCAAACCCTTACCCATCCCTGAACGTCAATGGGCAGAGGTCTCCATGGATTTCATTGTCGACCTACCTCCCTCTGGAGGATTTACCACGATCCTGGTTGTTATTGACCGTCTTTCTAAGATGGCACACTTCCTTCCCATGGTGGGTACTCCCTCTGCTGCGGATACAGCCAAAATCTTCTTTAAAGAAATAACCAGGCTCCATGGGGTACTTAAGAGCATTGTCTCGGACAGAGGCGTCCAGTTTACGTCCAAATTCTGGAAAGAATTTTGCAAGTCCCTGGAGATCAAAATCTGTCCCTCGTCTGCTTACCATCCTCAGAGCAACGGCCAGACAGAGAGAACGAACCAAACCCTGGAACAATATCTCCGTTGCTTCTGCTCTGCCTCCCAAGACGACTGGTCCTCCCTGCTATCTTATGCCGAATTCGCATACAATAACTCCGTCCATTCAGCCACCAGTCAAACCCCCTTTTGGTCCAACTTCGGCTTCCATCCCTCTTTTCTCCCCAACTCCATCCCTGAAATTTCCGTCCCTGCTGTACAGGATCGGATAGCCTCTGTCCAGTCGAACTTCCAGAGACTTCAGGAAATTATGCAGAATGCCCAGGACAACTACAAGAAATACTACGATAAGGGAAGAAAGGAAAATCCAGACTTCAAAGTTGGGGAGGAAGTGTGGCTTTCTGCCATCAATCTCAAATTACCAATTCCCTCACGGAAGTTGGGGCCAAGGTTCATTGGACCTTTTAAGATCAAGCGGATGATCAACTCTGTGACCTTTGAATTGGCTTTGCCTGACTCCTATAGGATACACCCAGTTTTCCACACATGAAGCCTGTTGTCCTCAACTCCTTCCCTGGGAGAGAAGAACCACCTCCTCCACCAGTTGAGCTAGATGGTGAGAATGAATTTGAAGTGGAATCTATTCTGGGTTGCAGGAAAAGAGGTAGACAACTTCAGTATTTGATTAAATGGAAGGGGTATCCCCCTGAGGACAATTTCTGGGAACCCTCTAAAATCCTGCATGCCCCGCGCTTAATCCGAGCTTTTCACCAAGAACATCCGGAGTTGATGTCCAGCTTGGGCATCCAGAGCCCGCCCCTCGGGGGGGGGGCACTGTCAGAGGAATTCCCAATTCAGCCGCTGTCCTGCGCGGAACGGCGCTTCGGCACATGCGCGTGCCGGTGGAACAGCGTGAGCGCATGCGCATTAGCGCGCCAATCGGAGCTCTGGCGGGCCTATATAAAGCGGCCTAGGCACTCTGACAGGTTGCTGGTTTGTTGTCAGCTTCCTGTTGTACCTGGTTTCCTGTTACCTGCATCTGAACTTCTGTTGTGACCCGGATCGGCTTGACTACTCTGCTCTTCTCTCCTGGACCTGACTCTTGGCTTGTTTTATGGATCTTCCTTGCTGCCTGTGATTGACCCCCGGCCTGTAACTCGGATCTGCTGCTTGTCTCCAGCCCCTGACCTCCTCCCTGCGTCTCGGACCTGCTACTTGTCTCCAGCTCCTGCTCTGCTGCTTGTACCTCTCGGACTTGCTACTTGTCTCTTGTACTAGACCCTTGGCCTGCACTTCCAACACCGGACCCTCAGCCTGCACCCGGACTCAGTCTTTGCTTACTTGTCCTGTCCCCTGTCACGCTCTGGACTTGTGTCTTCAGCTAGGATCTTGCAAGGAGTCGCACCCGTCTGGTGTTTGACCCTCAGCCTGCTCTTGGTTACTTCAGCTCTACCAGATCTGCTAGCAAGACCTACCTCACCTGCTGGTAGCCAGTGCCTCTTTGTGCCATCCTCTCCCTGTCTCCCCTCCAGGGGGCGGAGTGCGTCCAGTCGCAAGGGTGAACCGCTCTCGGCATCTCGGCCTCGGTAAGTACACACGTGACACTGCCAGTGACATTTTTAGAGTAATCAATGCATTTTGTAGCACTGATCGCTGTAAAAATGGCAATGGTCCCGAAAATGTGTCAAAAGTGTCCGATATGTCCGCCATAATGTCGCAGTCATGATAAAAATCGCGCAAACCAATCAATAAACGCTTATTGCAATTTTTTTTACCAAAAATATGTAGAAGAATACGTATCGGCCTAAACTGAGGAAAAAAATTGTTTCTTTTATATATTTTTTGGGGATATTTATTATAGCAAAAAGTAAAAGATATGGAATTTTTTCAAAATTGTCGCTCTATTTTTGTTTTATAGCGCAAAAAATAAAAAACCTGCAGAGGTGATCAAATACCACCAAAAGAAAGCTCTATTTGTGGGAAAAAAAGGACGTCAATTTAGTTTGGGAGCCACGTCACACAACCGTACAATTGTCAGTTAAAGTGACGCAGTGCCAAATCGCAAAAAGTGGCCTGGTCTTTGGCCAGCCAAATGGTCCGGAGCTGAAGCGGTTAAACTGTATACTATTTCAGTCTTCGTACTCCAGGGAGCATTCCCTAATGCTCAAGCTTGACAGGCAAAGGTAATCTTGCTCTTGCCAACCTTGGCTATACTCAAAGGGACCATGGAAGTCATACAAAAAAACCTCATGTAATCCAACCTCAAGAGAGTGTGTGGTACTTATCTAACAATCTCCTCGCATATCATTTATGGGCCTCGCCCTGAATGTTCTCCCAGAGGGGCTAAATACTATTACTTATAGAATCAGCATGCCCATTGCAATAGTTGACTGCTTTGTCTCACTTACAGATACTCAAAACCATGTTTCCAGAACCCATCTACCAATCTATAGGTCAGTTTTAAGCCCCAAGAAACAACAATTGCCACCATGGACAGATTCTCATGCACTACGGAGATTGTCCCGACACCTGTTGGTCCGGATTCCTACAAGCAAGAATACAAATGAATGAGTAGCATTTTAAGTGGTCTAAGACAGGGGTCTCCAAACTTTTCAAACAAAGGGCCAGTTTATTGTCCTTCAGACTTTAGGAGGGCCGGATTGTGGCTAGCGGGGGTAGATATGTACGGGGCCCAGCATCCGTAAGAATAATAATGGCCTCAGGGTTGGTGGTCAAATGGAGGAATAGTGCCCCTCTTAGTAGGAGGAATATTATCCCATCATTGGTATTAGTGGAAGAAATAGTGCCCCATTGTTGGTGTCAGTGGGAGGAATAGTGCCCAAGGGCCGGATAAAGGCTAGCAAAGGGCCACATCTGGCCCTCGGGCCACAGTTTGGAGACCCCTGGTCTAAGATATTAGATCATGCACATAAAAGGTTGCTAAATTAATGCCTGTAAGAAAACACATTAAGTAAAGTGCTGTTGGTGTGTTATTCATCTATCTTAAAGATATGAAAGCAGCATTTAATACACGTAAACCACTAGACAAAACAAAATGACAAAGACAATGTGTGCCTTAGGTTGTTTTTATTGATAATATAATGTTGCATGTCAGCAATGATGAAAAAAGTTGTGCAGATTTCAAACCTGTTTTTATAGTACCCATGTGTAATATGTTTTTGCAAATCAGCAGAATGTATATATGGAGCAAAATAATCAAATGAAAGATCAGGCGTTCTATAAAATGTTTCCAGGGCTTCAAGCGAATCTGTCATCAAACCTAACATGCAAAAAACAGTGTTCCCTGGATTGTAGAATGTATATACTTATCTTTCCCATTCCATCATAAGGAAATCTGGGTTTGAGGCCTCATGCACACTGGACGTTAAAATAACGTTATAAAAACGTCAGTAGCTTTGCAGTGAGTTTTTCAAAGTTTTTTACAATAGTGTTTTTTAGCGTCTTTTTTATTTTTCTATTTTTTTTCAATGGATTAAAAATGTCTATAAAATGTTTTTGCGCGTTTATCGATGTTTATCAGCGTTTATCAGCGCTAGAGCTTTTTTACAGCTGAAAAACGTCTCTCAGAACCCACTAGTTTTTTTTTTACTGCTCAAAAACGTCACTGCCCAAAACTGCTGATAACAGCCTATGTGTGCATGGACATATAGGATAACACGATGGATAGTTTAATGACTGTAGAAAAAAACGTTTACTGACAAAAACAGCTGCTGTAAAGTGTGCATGAGGCCTTAAAGTGGTTGTAAACCCACTTGTGCAACTTGCACCTACAGGTAAGCCTAGATTAAGGCTTACCTATAGGTGCAAGAAATATCTCCTAAACCTACACGGTTTATGAGACATTTGCAAAAAATTACATGCATCGGTGTCTATGGCTCATGCGCGCCATAGACAACGGCGCATTCACAGGGTTAATCCCATTCACAAATCCGGCTTAGCCGGATTTGATGGCTCCTGCGCGCATGCGCGGAGTGACGTGTTCGCCGCTCCGGCCAATCACAGCGCCAGAGCAGCGCTGTGATTGGCTGGAGCGGCGATACCCGGAAGTAACCTTCTGAGTATCGCCGCAGCGATGGCTGGAGAGGGAGACGAGGACGGCTTTGGGGGCCCCGATTTAAGGTAAGTGATGCATAATGAGCTAGTATGCTAGTCGTGCTAGCTCATTATGGCTTTGTCTTGCAGGTTGGATTTAAAAAAAAAAAAGTTTCCAGGGTTTACAACCACTTTAAACTTGATCAGAAACCTCCAGGATCATTGATCTCTTGGTTCCCTGCAGTACTCACAGGTTCCTCTCACCAACATCTACATCCCTAGGGAACACAGTAGTGATGTGGGGGTTGGCGTAGTGGAGGACCAAAAGCTTAACATGCCCAAAAAACTCAATTTCTGAAGAAGCCTTAGCCAGGGATTTGTTTTCAATGGAGCAGCATTCACTGGTGCATGTGTCACAAGAGGTAGGTATTTAGGTATTTTCTAATTTCTTGGAAAAACTTTTATTTGCACATCCAGTTGGCTACAGAGTCACTTTTAAGAAACAGGCACACATGCTTTGTAGATGACTATTGTCTATGATGCCTGGACAAATAACATTTAAAAACATCCTTGTGTGTACGTAAAGTGAATTGGATGCTTAAGGTTTCCTCAAACATAACCCTGGCCGTGTTTTTCTTCTAAATCCCCCACAGGGGGATCCCCCTTCTAAATCCCCCACAGTGACTGCTGTAGAGTAAACATAATAGATTCATGTTTTTGCAAAAGCAAAACAATAAAAAGCAACACATGTAAGCTGCCTCATATTGTAGTAATTATGATACTAAACTCTCTGGACAGAACTCAGCTAGTGTTCCCTTGAAACGTCTATAGGTAAGATCTTTTCTGAAGAAGTTTTGCAGGGTCTCTGCATAATAACATTGTGGTGTCCAAGCATGGCAGGATATGGCAGGTTAGCAGGTAAGGTCAACAAAGTATCAGGAGATTTAAATGTGCTGATAGAAAACCCTGCAGAAAAATGTGATCCTATTTAAACAAGGACCTTTGCGGAATTTCTGGGATAGTTAAAAATTGCAAAAGAACCCATTTGCCAATACTGTTGTCAAGGGATGATGAAACAGGAATGAGATTCCAGGCCCAAATATCCATATTTATTCACAAACACTCAAATGATGATCACAAAACACATTCCTCATCTGAGTATTCCCCGGGATTGAATGAAAACATTTAGCACACAGCATGTCTCTTTATGCTTCACCTCACTTCTCCTTGTGCAACACACTACATTGGCCTCTTTAGTCCTCTACATTCTGCAGTAAGACCTCCTGTGAGGAGGACAGAAATATTTCAAATGTGTTGGCCACACACCCATCCCCTGGCCAGGTAACAAACCAGAGATAGCAAAAGTGTCTCCTAAACACTGCAATGGTTTCAACAATTCAACACAAACACAATGAAAATAATTTATAAAAAGCATGCACTGTGACAACTATATGCGCTCATTGATTGGCTAATGGGTTAAAGGAAGAATACAATGATATTTTTTTAGAGTATATTACTGTAGCGGGGTCTTCAAAGTTAGTGGGATACACCTGGGGGTAGAGAGACCCAGGTGTGTAATTATGTCAGGGATTAGACCACTTTTTCTTATTCGTGGAGGATTGGGTGGTGTAATATTCTCTTTGACCAGTGGGTGTCAGTGTACCTACTGGCTCGAGGTAGAATCACTACCACAGTGCTACCCTTCTTTGTCCCTTCCTGGAGATGGTACGGCTGGGCGGGGAACCCGCCGTGGTGTCGATGGGAGGAGATAAAAGGGGGAGACGCCCTCGCCACGAGTTCTTTTTGGGGGGATCATCTCTTTACGCACCCAGGCACCTTAGGCCTGGGTGCGGGCGGTTCAAGGTTCCGGCCTAGGCGCCCAAGGCCTGGCCGGAACGAAGATGGAGTCCATCCCGGGCACCTTCAGCCTGGGGTGAGGTACTATTAAGGAGGCCTGGGACCCGGTGACTCCGACTGGGTCCCGCGAGGGTGAAGTTGCTCCAGGGCGCCCCTTGCGAGGGGACCCGCATCTGAGGTGAGGAGGCTGGGGGGGGTCACCCGTCCGAAGACCCGGTGTAGCGTCAACCCGGTGACGGATGGGCCTTCAGTAACTCCCTTGGAGGACATCTTCCCCTGATATGGGCTACAGCGCAGCGGAGGAGCTTTCATCAAGATTCCTGCAACCCCTGGTCATAGCACAGGGAGTGTAGGGACTAGGAACCTGTACAGTGCCTCGACCTGCTTCCCCATCGTATCATGCCGTTGCATTTGACTGTATGTGGAGATACGCAATAAACCTGAGTTTGGATTTTGATGGGTGTATGGACTCTGTTGATGGGAACAAAGGGAGATTCCGGCACGGAAGGACTGACCCTCATAACCAGCACACATTTGGCCCGAGGAAAAAGATTGATACTGGCCTTCACCTCACCCACATGCACGGGGAGGACATGGGCCGTAGCGCACCTCACTCTGTCGCTCGACATACCCCTAGTTAAAGAGGTCGGGGTGAGGCCGCTACACGTGGGGGCTCGTGAGTCTGGGATGAAATGTGTGTTGACCCTGAGGTTTGGAACGGCTGTGTTTGAACTTTGCTGCCCGGAGGAGGTCCGAGCAGGTCGGCCATGTGATTGGCCAAAGTGCATCCCTGTGCTCGAAGTCGTGGAAATTTCCCTGAAAAACCGGGAGAGGCCCATGCAGAAAGAGCGGGAAGAGGGAGGAGTCCAGCCGTGTGACGAACTACATGTGGGGACTTTTGCTGCACTGCGCCACGAGGCACCCCATGACTGCGCAATTCGTGGGAGGAGACTGAAGGAAGCCCGCGAAAACGTGCAAGTCGTGGGAGGAGTCTGGCCCAGTGTGGAGATACACGTGGAGACTCCGGCGCGAGGTCAGCGTGTGATGGAGCAGCAAGTGGTCGGAGCGAACTCAGGCTCCCCGTGGATGCCGGTACCTTATCCTTTCAAGATGACTGTGTTTGCTGCACCCATTACAGACACGGGGATAAGGCTCAGGCCCCGAGGACAGTTGGCTCTGTATTCATGCAGAGACATGGAGGCCCTTGGTGTGATCTGTCCCAGATGCTCGGGACTGGTGGTCCAACTAAAGCCATTCGGGCGATGCGAAGCATGCAAGGAGTTTCTTTTTGAGGTTGAACCACACACGGAAAGGCCCCGGAGTTCTCGAGGAAATCTAGTCCTCCGACCAACTTCCCGCATTCAACTACATCACCCGCTCTGATGTTGGGGATGCAGCGTGCTTCGTTGCGGGCACCAAAGACAAAGAAACCCGAGATGGTGAAGGTACCTCGGCACCCGGAGGCCATTGTACAGCCAGGAGAAGGTGAGCGAGATGTGATGCCACCTCTAGCCAGGTTGCAGAGACTTTTCTCCCAGAGAGTCGCCCGTGAATATCGGTGGGAGTACCCTTACTTGCCTCGGGACTTATTGTATGAAGTCGAGGTCCTGCGACCAAGGTGGTATGACGAGTTTGTATGAGAAAAACTTAAAGTACCCCATGCCAGGCGATACCTGTCATGTTCGCCGCCTGTGTCTAAAAAGTTTAAGGACTGCAGAGCTGATTGGAGACTTGGGCGCCATATTCATGCCGATAAGGTGCTCATCTGCCGGAAAGAAGGAGAGGATGTCGAGTATTCGGTGGAAGTGTTTGACGGGCACCTGAAGCCCCTGTTTCTGCCGGATCCAAGGTTCTATTTATAGGAGAAGTGAGCTCCTATCTTGTTGCTGTATAAACTTTCTGGAAGAGACATTCCCAGACGCCTAGAACTGTGCCCTACTTTTGTTTTGATTTGGGCTTTTCTCTTACTCACTGGAGATTTGGGAGCTGTTGTTTTTTTTCCCTTTTCTTCATGTGCCAAAGGCAGAGACTTTTGGGGTAGAGTTAGAGTAGGAGAGCAGGAAGAATGAAGATCTCACCAAGTGTCATTACCGCAGCGCTGTCACCAGGTGGCAGTGTTGTGCAACGAATGTTTGAAAATGTTACACATGCATTACTTACTTATTGGAGTGAGTGGGTCTCTCGGCTGACGGACCCACTCATGCCAAGTTAACACAGAGTGTTAGGATGTGTTTTTTTTGTTTGTTTCCCTTCTGCAGGAGATTCGTCGGTCAAGACTACTGAGTATGGGGTGGTTCTTAGACAGTGACGGGAGGGATTGTATATGTGTACATGACAGATGTTTTATACAAAAGTTTTAATGTTTTATAGTTCCCTTTTCTGTTGAGCAGGTCTTGGCACATACAGTATCCAAAATTTGAGGGATAGCCTCTGGGGCCCACTTCATGTCACCACTCCTTGGGAGACATGGGTGTGCACCTGACGCTGGGGACCAGCGTCAAATCACCAGGGGGAGTGTGTAGCGGGGTCTTCAAAGTTAGTGGGATACACCTGGGGGTAGAGAGACCCAGGTGTGTAATTATGTCAGGGATTAGACCCCTTTTTCTTATTCGTGGAGGATTGGGTGGTGTAATATTCTCTTTGACCAGTGGGTGTCAGTGTACCTACTGGCTCGAGGTAGAATCACTACCACAGTGCTACCCTTCTTTGTCCCTTCCTGGAGATGGTACGGCTGGGCGGGGAACCCGCCGTGGTGTCGATGGGAGGAGATAAAAGGGGGAGACGCCCTCACCACGAGGTCTTTTTGGGGGGATCATCTCTTCACGCACCCAGGCACCTTAGGCCTGGGTGCGGGCGGTTCAAGGTTCCGGCCTAGGCGCCCAAGGCCTGGCCGGAATGAAGATGGAGTCCATCCCGGGCACCTTCAGCCTGGGGTGAGGTACTATTAAGGAGGCCTGGGACCCGGTGACTCCGACTGGGTCCCGCGAGGGTGAAGTTGCTCCAGGGCGCCCCTTGCGAGGGGACCCGCATCTGAGGTGAGGAGGCTGGGGGGGGTCACCCGTCCGAAGACCCGGTGTAGCGTCAACCCGGTGACGGATGGGCCTTCAGTAACTCCCTTGGAGGACATCTTCCCCTGATATGGGCTACAGCGCAGCGGAGGAGCTTTCATCAAGATTCCTGCAACCCCTGGTCATAGCACAGGGAGTGTAGGGACTAGGAACCTGTACAGTGCCTCGACCTGCTTCCCCATCGTATCATGCCGTTGCATTTGACTGTATGTGGAGGTACGCAATAAACCTGAGTTTGGATTTTGATGGGTGTATGGACTCTGTTGATGGGAACAAAGGGAGATTCCGGCACGGAAGGACTGACCCTCATAACCAGCACACATTTGGCCCGAGGAAAAAGATTGATACTGGCCTTCACCTCACCCACATGCACGGGGAGGACATGGGCCGTAGCGCACCTCACTCTGTCGCTCGACATACCCCTAGTTAAAGAGGTCGGGGTGAGGCCGCTACATTACATTAAGAGCTGTGAAAATGTTGAAAAGACTCCCTCCAGAGGTGGTTCTGGCCAGCTCAGTAGATTGCTTTAGAAAGGGCTGGATACTTTCCTAAATGTACATAATATAACTGGGTACTAACCTTTATAGGTAAAGTTGATCCAGGGAAAACTCTGATTGTCTCTCTGGGGATCAGGAAGGATTTTTTTCCCCTGCTGTAGCAAATTGGATCATGCTCTGCTGGGGTTTTTCACCTTCCTCTCGATCAACTGTGGGTATAGAATTGTGTATATTGTATTGTACAATATTTTTAATTTTATTTACTTTATGGTTGAACTCGATGGACTTGTGTCTTTTTTCCTTGTTAAAGTATTTTATTGAAAGAAATGTAACAGATATGTACAGATCATGCATTTATAATGGTTGTAGAACATTGACTACATATTTCTATTATAAAGAATAAATAGTAAATTCATGGTCTACAATGTGCATATTGCTGTATAGTTTCTAAGGGCTAAGCCGAAATCAACGGTGGATACATCTACGCACTAGATGTAGGTTACAGTAGATGGTAAGATATCGAACAAACAAATATTATTTGGTTTAGTACAAATGAGAACTAATTACATAGTGCAATATTATATTGCCGCTTAGGTATTGCTTTTCAAGTAAAAATAAAGATCTAAGTGAACTTTAAATGGACGTAAAAGATAGCGTAAAAATGACATGAAAATAGAAATGGATAAGTAGGTAACATAAAAATAGGTAGAATAGGATAGTAGGAAAGTAGAGGGGGGGGTATAGGAGTCCACTCGAATGGCTCGAGTTCATTGGTCTTTGACCTATGTGTTACAACAGGATAATAGAATGTTCACGATATGGTCCACCTGCTACCATGGCATGAGAATCAAGTCTTCGCGGAATGAAGATAGGTGATATTTAATCCAAGGGTTCCATAACTTTTCAAAGATTGGAATTTGATCTCTTTCTATGGCTAGCATTTTGGCGTGAGCCATAAATTCATTGACTCTACGTATGGTCTCGGCTATTTCCAGTTTAGGGGTCCTCCATGCTTTTGCAATTGTCTGTTTGGCTGCCGTAAACAATTGAGTGAGAAGTTTAAATTGTTTATATGTGATGTAATCTGGTTTTAGATTGAGCAAGGCCGTGGCTGGGTCAGGATGTATAGTGAAGCCAAATGTTCTGGAGGCAGTTTCAAATATCTGTTCCCAGTATAATTGTATCAACGGGCAAGACCACCAAATGTGTAGGTGGGTGCCCGGGTCGGGACAGCCCCGGAAGGACTTGTGTCTTTTTTCAACCTGACTAACTACGTAACATAACATTACATTACATTTTTTTTACATTATTTGTTTTTACTATATGTAAACAGCATTTCTATTCTTTAATTTAATTACTGTATATACTTGAGTATAAGCCGACACCAGTGCTTGCAGTTCCAGAAAAAAAAAAGTAGAACATGCTGCATTTTACCTGCACTGGACTGTACTGGAACGCTGTAAAATGCATCAAAAATGCACCGGAACACAGCTAAATGCACCAAAAACGCACTGGAACACACTTGTCCTTATCTAAGGTTAATAAAAAAAGGGAGTGAAACAAAAAGGACTGGACTGCATTAAAACCGTACCAAAAACGCACTGGAACACATCAAAAATGCGCATGCAAAAAAGCACCTGGAATGCATCCGGATTGCGTTTCTATGGTATGAACTGGCCCTAAAGCTTGTACTGTACATTCAAAAAACAGTTTAAGTTTACTTTCTTTTGGCTAAAAATAAAAATGCACTTCACTTGAAGGCACTGGATCTTAATCAGCAAAACAGAAGAGAACCCCGACACTAACAAATGATTTAAATAAAGTGTAACGCCACCCCAAATACGAAAGGGGGTAACGCCGTTTAAATCCCTTCCCTCTCCTGGACACAACTTCACTGTCGATCCTCCACAGTCAGACGACCCCTTCCCATAGGAATTAATCCTTCTGGAAGAACGAGACGCACTCTGTATCTTCCTAGGATCGAATGAATTTATTGAGAAAAACATTGTAACTTTTATACCTATCCAATACTGCATTAACCTAAAATGAACAATGGTCCAGCTCCACCCACAACATAACAAGACTCAATACACATTATTTTGACGTCTGCTAGGAGACAACAGGTTCTAATCCCCTTTATGTTTAAATAACTATGCATGACAACAGGTTTAAGAAAATTTCACGATATGGTCCACCTGCTACCATGGCATGAGAATCAAGTCTTCGCGGAATGAAGATAGGTGATATTTAATCCAAGGGTTCCATAACTTTTCAAAGATTGGAATTTGATCTCTTTCTATGGCTAGCATTTTGGCGTGAGCCATAAATTCATTGACTCTACGTATGGTCTCGGCTATTTCCAGTTTAGGGGTCCTCCATGCTTTTGCAATTGTCTGTTTGGCTGCCGTAAACAATTGAGTGAGAAGTTTAAATTGTTTATATGTGATGTAATCTGGTTTTAGATTGAGCAAAGCCGTGGCTGGGTCAGGATGTATAGTGAAGCCAAATGTTCTGGAGGCAGTTTCAAATATCTGTTCCCAGTATAATTGTATCAACGGGCAAGACCACCAAATGTGTAGGTGGGTGCCCGGGTCGGGACAGCCCCGGAAGGACTTGTGTCTTTTTTCAACCTGACTAACTACGTAACATAACATTACATTACATTTTTTTACATTATTTGTTTTTACTATATGTAAACAGCATTTCTATTCTTTAATTTAATTACTGTATATACTTGAGTATAAGCCGACCCAAATATAAGCCGAGGCACCTAATTTTACCTCAAAAAAATGGGAAAACGTATTGACTTGAGTATATGCCTAGGGTGTCCATCTGCATGCCTCACTGTGTCCATGTGCATGCCTCACTGTGCCCATGCCTCACTGTGCCCATGTCTCACTGTGCCCATGACTAGACTGGCGTTTAACATGGGAGTCTATGAAAGGGATGCCCGGGTTTGAAAAATTAGTGCTCCCCATCCGTAGGTTTCCCGGAAACCTACGGATGTACCTCGGCACCCGGAGGCTATCGTTCAACCGGGAGAAGGTGAGCGGGCCACAATGCCTCCTTTGGCCCGATTGCAACGACTCTTTTCCCAGAGGGTCGCTCATGAGTATGGGTGGGAATATCCGTACTTGCCCAGAGACTTGTTGTTTGAGGTTGAAGTTCTGCGACAGCGATGGTACGATGAGTTTGTTTGGGAGAAGCTTAAAGTGCCTCATGCCCGGCGATACTTGTCCTGTTCGCCACCAGTGTCGAAAAAGTTTAGAGACTGCAGAGCGGACTGGATGTGGGGCCGCCATATCCATGCAGACAAGGTGCACATCTGCAGGAAAGATGGAGAGGACGCAGACTATTCGATTGAGGTTTTCGATAAGCATCTGAAGCCTTTGTTTTTGCCTGATCCGAGGTTCTATTTGTGAGAAGAGACTCACTTGTTTCCTGTGAAAAGTTTCCGGAAGTATTTTTGCCGGAGCATCGAACTGTACCCTAGTTTTTTATTTGGGTTTTTGTTTTTTCTACTCTTTGGAGGAATGAGAGCTGTTTGTTTGTTCTCTCTTCTTCACAGTTCAAAGACAGAGACTTTGGGGGTAGAGTCAGAGTAGGAAAGCAGGAAGATTGAAGATTTCACCAAGTGTCATCACCGTGGCATCGTCACCAGGTGGCGGTGTTGCGCAACGGCTGTTGCTTGTACATTTGCATCATTTACTTATTGGAGCGAGTGGGTCTCTTGGCTGATGGACCCATTCATTCCAAGTTAACACAGAATGTCAGGATGTGGTTTTCCTTGCGTGTTGTTTTTTTTCCCTCTGCAGGAGATTCGTCTGTCAAGACTACTGAGTATGGGGTGGTTCTTAGACAGTAAAGGGAGGGATTGTATATGTGTACATGTTTAGAGGGTTTTAAAAAAAAGGAAAATAAGTTTATTGTTTTATGTTACCTTTCCCTTTGAGCAGGTCTTGGTATGGTCAAGGTTCAAAAATTTTAGGGATGCCTCTGGGGTCAGATTTATGTCTCCACCTTTGGGTGACATGGGTTCACACCAGACGCTGGGGACCAGCGTCAAATCACAGGGGGGAGTATGTAGCGGGGTCTTTAATTTTAGGTGGGGTACACCTGGGTGGAAGTTCAGGTGTGTAGGTATGGGAGTAATGACTATTTGTATTCGTGGAGGATTGGGCGGTGTAATAATCTCCTTGGCCAGTGGGGGTGAGTGCCCGCAGGCTCAAGGTAGATTCACTGCCATAGTGCTGTCCCTTTTTGTTCCTTGTCGGAGACGGTACGGCGAGGGCGGGGAACCTGCCATGTCGTCATTGGAGGGGATAAAAGGGGGAGACGCCCTGGTCACGAGGTCTTGCTCTTCTGGAGGTTGATCATCACGCGCCCAGGCACCTTAGGCCTGGGTGCGGGCGGTTCCGGATTCCGGCTCAGGTGCCCTAGGCCTGACTGGAATGGAGTTGGAGTCCATCCCAGGCACCTTCAGCCTGGGGTGAGGTACTAAACCAGGAGGCCTGGGGCCCAGTGACTTCGACTGGGTCCCGCGAGGGTGGAGAAGTCCGAGGGTCCCTGAAGGGGATGGGGCCCATGTCTGAGGTGAGGAGGCCGGGGAGGTTACCCATTCGGAGAGTCTGGAGCAGCATCAACCCAGTGACGGATGGGCCTCTGGTAACTCCCTTGGAGGGACATCTTCCCCTGATAGGGGCCGCAACGCATCAAAGGTACTCCTATCTATGTTCTCTTGAGTCGCTGGTAGAGACTCTCAAACTCTAAGTCCTGTCAAGCTATGGCTATAGTAACCGCTGGCGAAGATCGCAGTGGTTTAGCTGAGAATTAGGATAGTGCCTCGACCTGCTCATCCCCTGTATCAGTATGTTAACAAGTCACAACCAGTTGGCTACTGAAGCACTGTTTATTGTGGAAAATGCAATAAAACAAGAGTTGGACTGTGATCGGTGTGTGGAACTCTGGTTAATGGGAGCAAAGGGAAGTGTTGGCACAACAGGACTTAATCCTTTACAGAAGCACATAGGCCCGAGGAAATATCTGGTACTGGCCTTCACCTCACCCATAGTTATGGGGAGGACATGGGCCGTAGCGCATCTCACCCTGTCGTGTGACATACCCCTAGACCAGTGGTTCTCAACTCCAGTCCTCAGGGCCCACCAACAGGCCAGGTTTGCAAGATAACTGAAATGCATCACAGGTGATATAATTTGCTGCTCAGGGATTGCAGTATTCTAGTCTGCATCTCACCAAGGTAATACTTAAAATCTGGCCTGTTAGTGGGTCCTGAGGACAGGAGTTGAGAACCACTGCCCTAGACCAAAGAGATGGGGTGAGGCCGCTACATATGTATACACATATATGCGGTTGTCCTTCTACCGCAAGGTAAGAGGCCACTCTCACTGGTGTGTCCTTTGCACAAAGAGGAGACTGATACACCTCTCCAGCACTTTTGCACATGGAATCTGTTTGCACACTGAAAGAATATCAGATTGCTATGCTCACAATTTGATTGCGATTTTGCACATAGTTTTTGGACTTTGCACTATTTATTACAGATTGGAGATTTTTATATTTTGCTTTGCACAGTTGCACCTAGTGTTTGTTTTGCACTTTGCACAGGATTACATATTGAACTTTGCACATTTATTTTGCTATTTTTCACAGCCCCTATGGATATTTATGTATATTCCAGATTCTGAGTTTCATATGCACGCTGCACTTTGTTATTATTGTTTTTTGGATTTATGTTTATGCGTTTAGCATTCATGCGTTTAGCAATCTGTTGCACGCCCATTCTGGTGATATCAGTCATCTAATTTTACTATTTGATTCTATCACTAGTAACAGTGCAGCAGATCCCCCTCCCCTCTGCTCAATCTCACATTAACAGGTTGGTTTGACCCTTTTCGTGCCTGCAGCAGTTCCACTTTCTTACTGTATTATTCCACATGGTAGCGCAGGAATATACATATTACTCAACAACCAGAGTTGCTGTCCTGTCCCGGGGCTATTCACAGCGCTGGTCTCTGTGTCCATGGCAGCGGCGGCAGCACTCTGGAACCCAGTGCTGGTTACTTTATGGGGCTGATGTACAGGAGGGCCAGCACAATTTGTTCTTAGAGATGGGCTGGGCATGTTCAAAATTCCACATGCCAGAGCCTGCCAGGAAGCCCACACTGCACAGCACTAATCACAGGCAGTGAGACATTTCCCGGTCTGCAGCTTCACAGATCAGGAAAGGTCTCACTGGCTGTGATTAGCACTGTGGAGTGTCGGCTTCCTGGCGGGATCGGGCATGTGGGATTTCAAACACACCCAAGCCCATCTCTATTGGTTGTAGACAGTTGAGCTCCCTGCAGGTTGCTTAGCAGCAGTGGAGCCTTCTCTGACATGCTGATCGGGATGCAATCCAGGTGATGCTCCTAGTCAAATCCTAGTGTTAAATATCAGTGATTTTATTGACCAAAGCCCACACTTTACAGGCATAGAGCCCACATGGCTGCTGAACATAGGGTTGATTATATATGTGGTTGTACTCTTGATGCTAATAAATACTGTGTTTATTAGATCTGACTGGGAGCATCACCTGGATCACATCCCGATCAGCATGTCAACAGAGAAGGTTATACAGCATTACTGCTGCTTGGTGACCAGCTGGGGGCTCGGCTCTCTATAACCAATAGTGCCAGCCTTCCCCTGCATGCACCCATAATGTCACCAGCACTAGGTCCTAACAGACTGCCGCCGCTGCCAAGTAGACAGATGCCAGACCAGCGCTGTCAATAGCAGGGACAGGACAGCTGGGGAACCCCATAGTGGCAGAACACCAGGACCCGGTGGCAAGACAACCTTTGCAACCCTGATAGTTCTCCCACTGCTTTGGACCCTTATATTTTCTTGGTGTCCTGGTGACATATATCTCTTGTTTTCTGCCACCCTGGGGGGCCCCAGTATAGTAGGAAGGGAGCTCACTGCAGAACATGTGAAAGGGCCCGTTGTGGGATCGTAGTAAAGGGCCCCAGGATATATATATATATATATATATATATATAATTGCATTTTATAGTTGGCCCCCCTACTTTTGTCCCTGTCCCCCCATGTGCCCCCCTAAATATGAAAGCTGGAGACGCCACTGCCTACAGGGTTTATTATATTAGCCAAGGAAACCTATACTCCATCGTTTCTCAACCGGGGTTCTATAGAATCCTAAAGTACCGTAGTTGTCTACACAGATGGTCAATGAAAACCAACAATTTTCTACTGATTATCAATGTAAGGAGACATGTATTTTCTACAAATTACTGATCATGTTACTATACTATGAGTGTTAGCTGTAAAATTATTATTATTATTATAAAATGTTTGCAGGTGCTTCCTGGGACCTGAAAAGTATTTACCCCTCTGGGGTAAAAAGGTTTACAATGGCTGCTGTATTCTCTGTGCACAGCAAATTGCAGCATTGCTACTTTAGTATGCAACAAATGCTAAAATTGTGCAGTACAGCAAAGCCCAGAACCAACAGACTAGGGAGGAGCTCCTAAAGAAATCCTGGCATATTGGTCATATGTCCGCTGGATTAATCGCATCCTTTTTTTATTTGCTCTGTCCATTTTCAAATCCAAATTGCCCACATGTTTTTCTCTTCTGGCAACATTCGCATCTCCATTATTGTCCTGTCCACCACCACTTGCTTCTCAAAGCCATTGTGTTCTTTGCTTTCTTTAGCATCATTTTACTTTAGGCACCAGTGTTCCTCTGCCATAGCATCATGTGTAAAGAGTGACTATATTTGCACATATAAACCCCTGCATTTTCAAATTTAGGGTATGACTGTATTTGGTAACCTTACTTTTTTTTCCCCTAACAGGTGACCTGGTAATGATGGACAGATGATATACAAAAGTATGTGTAGCGCCCCCCCCCCCAATATTTGAAGGCGCTATGTGGAAATTTAAGGGCAGTATAAACCGGTAGTTGGGCTCAGACCAATTATGATTCAGTTGTTGTTCTGCTCTGGGTGTGATACTGCCCGGCAGTGTTGTTCTCCTTTGCCTGCAGGTGGCACTGTCACCGCCGCCACGGGCTATACTACGGGGGTATCACAGCACCTTGGGTGTTCTCTCTCGACAGCCATGCAGTGGGCGTAGTCTACCCGCTGTGACACGTGGGGGCTCGAGTCTGGGATTTGTGGCTACCTCTGGCACAAGTGGATTGAAACCTATGTGATTTGGAAAGTCGGCCATTGGGCTGTGTTATTGAACTTTGAATAGAAGAAAAAGGGGTTAAGGGGCACAGAACTGTGGGTTTTTTCCAACTGCGTAGTTCCTGGGCGTGTCCAGTAAAAGAAAAGCCTGCGAGCTACGTGCAGGAAGAGAAAAAGGGGAGGAGTTCCCGCCACCCGCGAGATACACGTGGGTGAATTGGCACCAAGAGACAGAGAGAGTTGGATCGAGTGAGAGTGAGCAACATGTCTGCCTTTCCAGGTACTTCAGCCCTGTTGGGACCCCGGATGTTCCCAATGCCTTCTTCTATGGACATTGCTTCGCTCACCGCCCCACTTATGGATACGGGGATCCGGCTCAAGCCCCGGGGCCACTTCGCCCTGTACACCTGCAGAGATGCGGAGGCCCTGGGCATGCTCTGTCCCAAATGCCACGGACTGGCCGTGCAACTGCGCCCCTTCGGAAGGTGGTGGGCTTGTGGAGAGTTCCTCTTCGAGGTGGAGCAGCCCACTGAATCACCCCGGGCTTACCAGGTGAACTGCATTACAGGCGTCATAACTTTGGAGGAAGACGCTTACACTCCTACAGCCAAGCCCACGCGCATCGTCTCTCCTACTGCCAGTGTCTTGGGGAAGGATGCACCTGAGCCTATGGAACTTTTGGCGGACACCGCAGCGGACGCTGACTCTGCCACTACGGAAGTTCATGTCCCGCCAGCAAAGCGAAAGGTGGGATATGTTAAGGCCTCCCGTGGCCGCGGTCGAAGCCTGCCCCAGCGCCTACCAGAACCGGACATCAAGAACGGGAGGAAGCCCGAGAAGTTCACGACATGTGACGGTAAGGAGGCTAAAAGACAAGTGTTTGAGACTGTTCCGGTCAGTTTATCGGGCAGAAGGAAGAAACCAATGCCCTGTGATAGAGGGAGTAAGGCCGAAACCCAGACCCGGGAACTGTTGCGGGACCAGTGTGCGGTTGTTACTCTCACTTGCCGCTACAAAAAGGTGGGAACTAAAGACTCTCTAGGTGTGACAATACGAGTAAGGGCCCCGGGTGGCATTAGATGTACTTTGGCAGCTGAGAAAGGACCTTCCTATAAACTTGTTAGGTCTGCAATAAGACCGCCAATAAGACTGGTGTGTGTTGCCCGGAATGGGAGACCGGAGGACACTGCCAAAACTTGCCCGGTTACAGAGAATGTTGATGGACCGTGTAAGAAAGGAGTACGGTTTTGAGTTCCCTTATGTGTCCCGGGCTGTTATGGAAAAAATTGAGGACATTAGGGAACAATGGTACGATGAAGCCATTTGGGATCACTTGGCTAATCCAGATATCCGCTGCGGAAAGGAAAATTTCCTTATAAAAGAGGAATTTCACGTGTTTCGGCGGATCTGGCGCTACGGCCGGCATATCTACGCCGACCGAGTGGTTATCTGTAGTGAATGGGAAGAAAATGTTGTCCTTTCCATCACCACTCGGAATGAGCGTGGGGAGTTAGTTATTCTTCCGGCTCCAAACTATTATCTTTGAGACACTTTGAGACAGGAACTTGTTTGCTTTTTTATCCTGTCTTTGCACGGACAAACTGTGCCCTGGATCCAAGTGACTTTGCCCCGCTGAAAAGGGGATGTCAACTCTTGAAGAGGAAAGAAAGTGGAGAGCTTGTTGGGTTTTTTTTCTCTCCCTCCTGCTCCAAACAAGGGACAGTTCCTCTAAATTGAACTCTGGGGTAGTTAGTCAGTATGTCATGGTGAAAAACGCTGTGGTCAAGATGTGGGATGCTCAGTGTGTTGTGTTACAGTCCCATGCGTAACTATTGTGGAATGTTGAGGCTCTGCCGACACTAGGTGGCAGTGGTCTGTGAAAAAAAAAAACTGCTGCACTAATGAGAAAGTATTTAGGTTTAGATTTTTCCTTTATGCTATTTTATGCTAGGCTTAGCGTAATAAACTTTAGGGAAGGAAATTGCTTCCTTTAGGGGAGGCAGTTTACTTCTAAATTTGCGTAGAATATTAGGAATAGGATGTTTATATTTTCTATTATTTGCATGTTGTGATTTCTTGCAGGTATGAGAACGCCACCAACAGAATCAACACCACCGGAGAATGGGGTGGGAGAGATAGTTAGTGATGGGTGGAATGTATATTATTATTTTTTTTTTTAGAAATGTCAGTAACTGGATGTAATGTTATCTGTGTGCTTCTTTCCTTTTCTTTCTCCCTTCCCCAAAATATTGGTTCAGGCATCTGTTAAATTTCTTTTTTAGTTTATGGAAAAATAAACGGCCTTTAGGACTGAAGGGTTTTGATTTCCCTAGCCACTGGGGACAGTGTCTTTACAAGAGAGGGGTGTGTGTAGCGCCCCCCCAATATTTGGGGGCACTACGTGGAAATTTAAGGGCAGTCTGATGCGGTAGTTCTTTCAATGTAACAGTCCAAAGGTGCACAAACAAGAGAAGTTCGATGTAATGGTTTACATACACTTTAAAGTGGTTGTAAACCCACTTTATAAACAAACACCTACAGGTAAGTCTAGATTAAGGCTTACCTGTAGGTGCATGAAATATCTCCTTAACCTACACGGATATTTGCATTTAAATGCGGCGACGCTGACGTCACGCGCATGAGCATGGGGTTAACCCCATTCACAAATTCGGCTAGGTCGCAACATTCGACGACGTAGCCGAATTCGACGGCTCACGCGCGCATGCACGGAGTCATGTCTTCACCGCTCTGGTCAATCACAGCGCCGGAGCGGCGCTGTGATTGGCTGCAGCGGCGATACCCGGAAGTAACCTTCCGGCTATCACCGCAGCGATGGATGCAGCTGAAGAGGGAGACGAGGACGGCTTCGGGGGCCCCGATCTAAGGTAAGTGATGCATAATGAGCTATTATGCTAGTCATATTAGCTCATTATGCCTTTCTCTTACAGGTTGATGGGGAAAAAAAAAAATAGTGGGTTTACAACCACTTTAAGGACAATTTATAGTCATATATTTTAGAAAATATTGTAATATTAAAATAATGAAAAATGAAAACAACAATTTATGATAAATAACCTCTCTTTACCAAGTAGCAACACATAGTTTGCTAATTTTACCACCCATATGCTTAGTACAGTAAAAATGCCAGTAAATATACAAAGTTTGGTATCTTGAGAATAAACAAGAGTAAAAGTCAGGGAAAGAAGAGGCTAAATATTTAAAGAATATTCCAGTGGGATCTCAAGGATTGTGCAATCTAAGCAGAATATCCGAGGGAGTTAATCATGTGGTTGTTGTAATAGGCAGCGCCTGTCTGTGACACAACATTGTGCATTGACCAAAGACTCAACAGAAGTTCATTTGTTCACAGCATGTAGAATACCTTCAATGGCTTATTGCAGCCAAAGTGAAACAGCAACTCTATTTCGGCATTCAGTTAAATAATATTCTCTATTGTTTTCAATTTCCCATTCACATTTGTTAGTATTACAGGAATGATCCAACTCAACAATGAAGATGCATTGTTAAACCACACACTAAGCTGATGGATTATGCATTGTTATGTGAATCTTGATAACTGGTTTGGAAACCCAGTCACATAAAATCTTATTTTTTTGTTGGCCTCATAATCATTTTTTGCAGGTGCTGATTAGGGTTCATGGCAGATTTCAGTTGACAATAAATTTCATCGATTCAGATTATCAAGTTTAAATCTAAATTTCAGTGTTATTTTTGGTAGCTTCAGATTTACAGATTTACCACTCTTTCATCTTACCATCCTTGGTAGAATTTTTTAGGGAAGTAGATAAGGGTGTTTTGTTGTCCCCATAATCTTGCCAGGCAGTGCTACTATGAACTCCTTAAACTATTCTGCACAATTTTGCATCGTTTTCGGCTCTGTAATACACACTTTTTTTAGAGAAATTGTATCCATCTCAATGGTACTTACAGAGTGAGAATTCCACATTTCAGAGAATTGCAATTTTTTAATAGGTTTATTAAATCACAACTGATCAAATTTTTCAGACATTTGCTCATCTTAATTGTTGAGAGGAACTGAACTCAGTTGAGAGAAGCACAGTAACAATATCACCAGCTCAGGTCCACTTAAAGTATATAGTTTAACTACAAGCCAATTTAAATTAGCTGGTACAAAATGAATCTAATGTATATTTTGATATAGAAATCTGGATCTCTGAGACTTATGTTTACAGTACAGTAACAGGCTAATGTAGTGAATTGTACATATTGAGACCATGCACTCTAAAGATGCACAGATTACCTTTCATCCAAAATTATATGAGAGTGGATCTCTTGTTTTCAAGTTAAAGCATATCTAAACTCAAAAATTAAAATGTAATATATTGCAGCTAACCAGTACTTAGATGAGTTTTATTAGTATTTTTTTTAGGCATTTTTTTTCTGCTAATTCTGCAAAGAACACACTTCCTGGCCATAGAACCGCCGTTCTTTTGAATGGCAAGAACATGGTGACGTCATCGACTACGACGAGCATGCGCTCCTCACATTCAATGCCGTCGCCGCCATCTTGCTACACCCTACACTACCCTTGTATGCCACCGCGCATGCGTCAAAGTCTTTTCGAGCATGCGCGAGTTTACCTAGAGACAAGTAAGCATACACACGCACGGTTTTCTAGTCGGGAATCAGGCCAACAAGAATCCCGGCGAGAAAATAGAGAGCAGGTTCTCTATTTTTCTCGTCGAGATTCCCGGTAGTTTTCCCGACGAGAAACCATACGCACGACCGTTTTTTCGGCAAAAAGCTCTCCCAGCAGTTTTCTTGCCGAGAAAACTGGCCGTGTGTACGAGGCTAAGAGTAAAAAATGGCTGCCTTTATAGCAAGCCAAATAGCCAAGCCTCATTTTGGAAAAAAGATGGCCACCATTGTATCGGAATAGATGGTCAAAACTTTTCTTGAAAACAAGATGGCCACTGTTATATTGAGATATATGTCCCAGCTTTTGTTGTGAAAGTTAAAGATGGGCGCCTTTATAGCAAGCCAAATAGCCAAGCCTCATTCTGATAACAAAATGGCCATTTTTAACTCTCCGAATGAGACTTGGCAATCTATTCTGACTTATTGGTGGCCATATTGATTGGCAACTTGATTGGATTAGTGGGGACAGCGGCGCTCTTTCTGCTCCGGACAGTATATATCTGCGTGATGATGGACATGGACTCCATGCCCCCGATGACATCACTTCTGATGAAAACATCTAGAGCGGAGTCCATGTCTCATGTGACCATGCAAGCCGAATCTGTTGACTAGCAGACCGTGAACATTTGACTTTTATGCTGGCTTTTATCTGGATTTCTGTAAGTTCTTAGCATCACTTTGTCTCAATAAACATCATACAGTTTTACACTATGTGGGCAATTTCTTTCTTTTTTATGGGCTGTGAATTGGAGCGATTTACAGCATGACACCATCCTCTTCAGCCTAAAGCAGAGGGAATTGCTCTAAACATTGGTTTACCATCTACTGCATGTCTCTTTAGCCTAAAGCAGAGGGAATTGCTCCGATCGTTGGTTTACCATCTACTGCATGTCTAGACACTTATAATTTGGAGTCTAGTGTTCTGGTAAGCAAGCATTTTATATAATCCATGGTGGAGGTGCACTCGGGTGAAGTTTTATACAGTATCCCATTCACTCATTTGGACACCCAGCAAGATACTTTTTGCTTATTATCACTATTACAACTTTTTTGGAGCATCACATGAACTGTTTGCACATTGATTTTTTTACTTGTTTCACTTCTTGATCATTTAGCACGGCAACTTATGTTTTATACTAGCACATTATGACTTTACCTTGCAAGGTTTAAAAAAAAATGGTGCCGTTTACTACTGCTTTAATCTATAGAAGAAGCTATGTTTGTCACCCATGAAACATGACTTCTTTTCTTCACCTCTATTACATAGGGAACGGGAAATTCATAACTCACAGAAGGAAGATAATATTTCCAGCTCATCTCTCAGAAAGCGTCAAGAACACTGCATTTCACAAGTATTTTCTATACTTTCCAAGCCTCAAAAAAAAAAAGAAAACTAAATTAAATTTTTGTTCTTGGGTTTAGTTATCCTTTAAACTGCCTGTAGACTATATTTCCATCTAGTTGACCTGAGCTTTGGGTAACTGTGTTTTTAACAAATTAGGCCATGACCTGGTATGTAAATGTAAAGCATACTACATCTAATTCTAACTTTGGAACTTGAAAAATGTATTGCACTCATATACTGTACATTCATTTACAGTATAACCCTATTACTCACCTTAATAATTCAGTTTTTGAATGGATTTCAGTTTAAGATAGAAGATGTTTTCACATAATCTGTTGTGTATGGTCTCCTTTTATCTAAAACAAATAGGGCCAGACAGTATATTTAATTATCAGTCTGTTAGACTCTATTTAATGAAGAAACTTGCTGTCATGGATATGCATTAATGTCTGTCTGCCATCTTACCTTTCCTCCTCATGTGTTCATCTTAGAGACCAGACCTCCTTCACCTGGCTTCCTTTATAATCTCCTCCCAGCCTGACTCCACCCCAGGCCCTATCACAGAACACTATATTAACCTGTGCACTGCAAGCCTGCTTTGCTGATCAACGTGTTTGTTAGGCATTGTGTGTTTGGGTTCCTGCCTGCCGTGTGCTACGTCTGTCTCTCTGTTACGTTATTGGCTTGTCCCCGACTATCCCTGTCTGCTCGTGACCCTTGACCTTCGGCTCGTTCTTTCGTTACCCTTGTCTGCTTGTGGCCCCTGACCTTCAGCTTGTTATTCGGTTCTCTCTTATCTTGTGCTGCTGCTTCCCCTCTTTTCCCCTTATCCTACGGGGCGTGAGCTAGGAAACTCCAGGGGCCGCGACCTGGTCCCAGACTGCAGCATAACATCCTCACCACTAGAGGCCCTGGAGAAGACCTGCTGGGTCTTAGACTCCGCGCCCTGGGGAATCTTGGCTCTAGCTTCCGTTAGGATCCCGGTTGTGCTCCTCTGGTCCCGCTTTCCACAACCACCCAGTTTCCTATCCGCAGAAGCCAGCCATAGGGTTCACTACCTCGCGGTGCACTCCTGTCCCCCTATGGTGTGCATCTGTCACCTGGCCACAGGTGACCTTGACACTTGCAGTTCTCTCTACCAGACTGACATAATTAAAATAATGATAAAGAATGTAGATTACTAAAATCAAAGTGATAAAATGCAAGGGGATATTAACCCCCTTGGTGGTATTCCCGAGTCAGGCTCGGGGTGAGTTTTTAATGTTAAGAGCGGTAACCCCGAGCCAGACTCGGGCTGCATCGCAGTATCCAGGGGAAGATACTTACCTTGTTCCCTGGATCCTGCGATGTCTCCCCTCTTTATATTATAAAAACTGTTCTTTCTGCCTGGAAACTGGAGATTGTCCATAGCAACCGAAAAGTGTCCCTTTATGTTAAAAGTGGTTTTAGACCAACTAAAAAACAGCGATAATAAATTAGAATCACTTGCAGAATTGAGCGATAGCGATTTGTGGGGAAATTCGTAATCAAACACTAAATCCAATGACAGCGACAATTCTGCAACTGAGCAAATTTCAGTGTTTTTGATTTGATTACATTACTGAATATTTTTTATTATAATTACATTACTATTTGTTATAATTATTTATAGTTATTTATTATGTTATAATTTATGATTTTGTGTTTCAAACTTTATCATACCCGGGATGTCTACTAGACTCTTGTTTGGTCAGGTTTAAGTAAGTAATTACTAAGAATTGCAGGCCTACAATACATAACACCAAATTTCCATGCAAAATAATTGTACCGCTTTTGGTACATAATTCCAGACAGAATCATACCGCCAGGGAGGTTAACAAAGTTATGCTGAGTATTTAATCTGATAATTTGCAAAGTTAGCATTGGCTAAGGATTTAAGCAAAGCTGTTATCACATATAAAAGTGGTGATTGAGTGTCACCTAAAGATTAAGAAAAAACATGACAATAAACAAAGTAAATGTTTGTCAGTAATTGAGTATTTTTTAATGAGGTAAATGGATAGTGTCCAGGGTTAACAACAAGCTTAAAAAGTGACTATAGACATTCAAGGGCAATCAATTGTGCAAAGAAATGTAAGGAAGATCTGACCAACCAGAGACATGTCTATCGTCTATCATCAAAATGTGTTAACTTGCTTCACATAAGAGTACACAAGTGTATGGGGATATGTAATGTAGTGTCTGGCTAAGAATAGTCTTGCAATACCAACTTCCTTCGTGGCTCTGAAATGCCATATGACTGAATGCTGAGAGTCACAACGAAAGCTGATGATAGAAGATGTGAAAAGGCGTGCCACATTAAAATATGTCCTTTAGAACCACCCACCTGTCACCAGGCCCACTAATCAATAAAATATCATGGCACGCATTGTATGTAACATATTCTTTGTAACAAAAATGGTTAGTTTGTCATCCCCTCAGGTCAAAGGTTCACAGTCCTCCCCTGGTCATAAGGTGTTTACATTAACGTAAACATGAGATTGATGTCCAATAGGGATGAGCTCCGGCGTGCTCACACACTCCACGTGCAGAGCCCGCCAGGAAGTCGGCACGGCACTGCGCTAATCACAGGCAAGGAGACATTTCCCAATCTCTGCAGCCGCACATCGGGACAATGTCTCCCTGCCTGTGATTAAAGGAGCACCGTGCCGACTTCCTGGTGGGCTCTGCACGTGGTGTGTGCGAACACGCCGGAGTTTATCTCTAATGTCCAAGCTGATTAGGCATAGCTTGAACAACAATAATCTCATGTCCATGACCATCGTATACTGTGCTCATAGATATGTTTGGTCCTCTTATCATTAAAAGGCCTACACCACCACTATAAAGAGAAATGCGCACCATTTTTAAAGATTTTACCTGGTAAGTTAAATTGTTGGAAATTTCAATCTTAAGATTTAGTCCTTTGTACCCACCTAGGAATATTAGAAAAGCACCATGATTGCATGATTTTGTTGCTTTGTATTCCTATTGTCGTGGTCTGACTCTTACCATGGCTCTATTTGGATGAACATTTTATAAATACCTCCTCATAATAGCAGTTTCATCTGAATTCTCCAGTTTCTTTTTGTAATTAAAGAAAAAAGTTAAAGCAGAGTTCCACCCGAAAATGGAACTTCCGCTTTTTGGAATCCCCCCCCCCCTCTGGTGTCACATTTGGCACCTTTCAGGGGGGAGGAGGGAGCAGATACCTGTGTAATACAGGTATTTTCTCCCACTTCCAGGCATAGATCACCATGGTGATTGCGGTCACCTTCGCCATGTCCGGCCACCTACTCCGTCCCCCCGCTGTCTTCTGGGAGACACACAGGTCCCAGAAGACAACAGGGGCCAGTGGGATTGCGCAGCGCGACTTGCGCATGCGCAGTAGGGAAACAGGAAGTAAAGCCGCAAGGCTTCACTTCCTGATTACCTTACTGAAGATGATGTGGCAGCACCCGAGAACCGAGGGAGAGATCGGCTTTGGTTGCCGACATCGCGGGCACCCAGGACAGGTAAGTGTCCTAATATTAAAAGTAAGCAGCTGCTGTATTTGTAGCTGCTGACTTTCAATATTTTTTTTTCGGTGGAACTCCGCTATAATTAACAAAGTGAACCATAGAATGCAGAGTCTATGACATTTATGAATACCTTAGATTGTAAGCTCTGCTGGTGCAGAGTCTGTTTTGTCTGGTTTTGTCGTCATCATAAAGCCCTTAAAGTGTAGTTCCACCCTGATTTTTTTTTTCCTAAAAATCATTAAAAAAATAGAAGAAAAAAAAATAGAAAAAAATTATAATTTTATGCTCACCAGAAAGGGCGGTTGCTATGCGGAAGTAGCTCTTCTGCCTTTTCCTCCACCACCGTGGTCTTCTTCCTCGTCCTCCGTCGCGGTGTCTTCTGGTGAATGCGGTGCGCTGCCTTCTGGGAACTATGTGTATCCCAGGAGGCAGCCGCCCATTCACAAAACGCTGTGTGAGTCGTGCATGCGCAGTAGGAAATGGTCAGTGAAGCCGTAAGGCTTCACTGCCTGTTTCACTTAGTCAAGATGGAGGTGCCAGGACCGAGCGATCGCCGTCGGGGGCCCATCATCACAGGCGCCTAGGACAGGTAAGTGTCCTTATTAAAAGTCAGCAGCTACAGTGTTAGCACTGTAGCTGCTGACTTTTAAAAAAGTAAAAATCGCGGGTGGAACTCCGCTTTAAGAATATTTGACGATGCTATCATATGATGGTAAAAAAAAAAAAAAAAAAAGATAGAATTTATACACATCTTATAGCAATATAACAACCTTTACAAGATACTTCCACCCCGATAGTGTTGAATTCAGTTTATTTCAGCCTCCACATTGTTAAGCTAAGCTGTACTAATAAAAATACTATAAATACCATCCTGATCACATCATGGACCACAAGACATAGGATGTCACAATAACCTGTGATACTGTCTGTAGTTTTACTTGTTGTATCTCTTATGTGTCTCTTGTAAAATATCCCTCATAATCGGCCTTTACTGTAGGGACTTAAAGAGCCTTGTGTTAAGAGAATAATAATTCTTTATTAGGGTCTCTTGGCGGATCTGTGGTTGGTGAATACACTCCAACATTCTCTTGTCTTGACTGTACTGTTTCTGGAAAAATACACTTTAGTGTCGGATGTACTTTTTCTTTTTGTAGGTCTTTTTAGGTTTCCAGAACCCTAAATATAGTTTGTTTCCTAAGATTTTCAGAGGGTAAATATTTACACATACAAAAGTTAGGCTAAAAATTGCATTCATTAAAAAATTAGTGCATATTATGCATGTAAATGAGTTATTGGCAAAGCATGAAAACATCTTCCAGGACACATAAAAAACATATTTTAACTACTTAACGACCAGCCACCGCAGTTGTACTGCAGCAGATTGGTTCTCCTGCGCGAATCGCCATCATTGTACATCTGGTGCGTACACGGTGATCTGTGGGAGCCAAACATTCTCTAGTGGGGAAGCCAATCAGTGGGTCCGGCTGACTCAATGTCCGCCGGCCACCCGCGATCACTTCACAGAGAGGCAGAACGCTGATCTGCCAGTGTAAAAAAACAGATCTCCGTTCTGTCAGGGGAGTAGAGTGAGATTGTCTGTTCCTAGTGATTAGGAACAGCGATCTCTCTCTACCCCCTGTCAGTCCCCTCCCCCACCAGTTAGAAAGCACCTCCCTAGAGAACATTTAACTCTTTGATCGCCCCTAGTGTTAACCCCTTCCCTGCCAGTGTCATTTATACTGTAATCAGTGCATTTTTATAGCACTGATCGCTGTATAAATGTGACTGGTCCCAAAAAAGTGTCAAAAGTGTCCGATCTGTCCTCTGCAATGTCGCAGTCCTGATCACTGCCATTACTAGAAAAAAAAAAAATAATAATAATAAAAATGCAATAAATATATCCTCTATTTTGTAGACGCGATAACTTTTGCGCAAACCAATCAATATATGTTAATTGGGATAATTTTTTTTACCAAAAATATGTAGAAAAATACATATTGGCCTACACTGAGAAAGAATTACATTTTTTTACTTTTTTGGGGAGTATATTTATATTTAAAGTAAAAAAATACATATTTTTTTAATTTGTCTGTGTTTTTTGTTTATAGCGCAAAAAATAAAAACCACAGAGGTGAGCAAATACTACCAAAAGAAAGCTCTATTTGTGGGGAAAAAAAGGACATCAATTTTTTTTGGGTACAGCATCGCACGACCGCGCAATTGTTAAAGTGGTCCGGTCATTAAGGGCGAAAATCTTCCGGTCCTTAAGTGGTTAATAGAGTGAAAAAGGGTTAAAAACTCCTGACACTTTTTTTATTGCTGTGTGTATCTTCCTGTCAAGGTAAAATCTGCGCTAACGCCTAGGCGGTTTTACCGCGTTTTTAGCGGTAAAAAGGATTTCTTGGTATCCCACAATCCTGCACTCTACTGCGGTTATGTGACCTTCCCACAGCTTCTGGGTGTTTTTACCACGGTTTTACAGCAGTACTCATTCATTTCAATGGGGATAGGCGTTTTTACAGCGCTATTTTATGCTCCCCAAAGATGCTCCAAAAAAGCTGTTTGCAGGATTTTTTCCAACGCACAGCCAGCACAACGCCTCAGTGTGAAAGCCCTTAGGGCTTTCACATTGAGAATGCCGGGGCAGGATTATTTCAGGCGTTTTTACAGCACTATTTTTAGTGCTAAGGCCCCTTTCACACTGGGGCGTTTTTCATGCGGTTTAGCGCTAATATTAGCGCTATTATACCGCATGAAAAAATCATGCCCTTTAGCCTTCAATGTGAAAGCCGAAGGCTTTCACACTGAAGCGGTGCGCTAGCAGGACCGCTCCAAAAGTCCTGCTAGCCGCTTCTTTACAGCGGTAAAGGAGCGGTGTGTTCACCGCTCCTTTACCGCGGTCTCCCATTGAAATCAATGGGACAGCGCGGTAATACCGCCCGCAAACCGCAGCAATAGCCACGGTTTGCGGGCGGTAATAATCCTTTTTCGGCCGCTAGCGGGGGTTAAATTCACCCCCCTAGCGACCGCATACCGCGGTAAGAACGACGGTATAGCAGCACTGAAAATCGCGCTTCTATACCGCTCCTGCCCGCCCCAGTGTGAAAGGGGCCTAAAACGCCTGAAAAACGCCTCAGTGTGAAAGGGGCCTTATAGAGAGTATTTCTTTTTGCACGTGTAAGCTCAAATTCTCTGCATAAGAAATAACTGGATTCAGAGTAGTTATATTAAGAAATAAAAGCTTAACAGAATAAATGAAGGACATTTTGCTTTACTTGGTGGCCCTTTACTCATTTACTGGCTAACATTCAACTTCAGAAATTTGCAAACGAATAATAATATTTATGATGGCATGTTGGCACTGAAATTCCTATAAAATATAATGACAGATAGAGGTACTGCATTCTCACTGGTGTATAGTGCAGTATAACCTATTAATTATTTCCAAATATTCAGTTGATAGATGGAAGGTAGAATGTAAACTTTGAAAGGTTAAACTTCTGCCAAATAGAAGGCATCACAGGCTTCAGGATATTAGCTTTGTTGGCCAGAAGAACTTCATATGTCCATCATACTAATCTTGTTTTTTTTTTTCCTACTAAGGACTTGACAAATAATTTTGGGGCTATGTTCAGAACATAGCCAGAGTCCCACTACCCACAGAAAGCACTTGAGTAGTCAAAAAGGTTGCTTTAACTGAATAGTGTGTGGTGGCAGGGCTGAGCTTAGCTCTGGAAGATGGAGGTAACCGCAATAGTTGGGGAATTTGAACGCAGAGAAACATTTTCTGGCTAATTTAGCTAAACACAGGCATCTTGCTGTTAGGAAAGACTTTTGAAAGTTCAAAGCTTAAAGTGTAAGTAAACCCCCCTATCGTTTTCAGCCAAGGAAGCTGCCATCTTTGCCTCTGTTTAATCTACAACTGCCATGATGCTGCACATGTGATCAGTTATGACACCAGCCATTGGATGGTTTGACAGTTTGGTTGAGAGCACAACCAATGGGAGTGTTACATTTCCAGCACGTGCCGGAAATAAAACTGTTTTATTAATGGGTTTACTTCCGCTTTAAGTTTATCTGAAACAAAAAATAAAAAATCAGCACAAATCTGCACAAGGGACATTACTTACCCTCAGTGAGCTTAGTCTCTTGCACTGCTGTGTCCTCTTTGCCCCTAAATCCTCCTCTCCCAATGCCCCCCCCCCACACCCTGCTGCTGTAAGCTTCTAAAGTGGCCAGGGTAAGAAGAACTAAAGAGCTGTGACAGCCCCTTTCTGCCCAGCTGCTGCATTCATAAAGCCCTTACTACAGCTTCCATGAATGAAACACAACCTATGAAAGAAGGACAATCACAAAGGGTAGGCATAGTTGGGCATTTTTAATAAATGCCTGTCACAGTGCCTTACTTCTAATAATCTTTTCCACAACAAATGATTATGGTGGAGGAGGTGGGGGCATTGGAGGAGGAATATTTCAGGGAAAGGAAGACACAGCAGCACAAGGGACACATGTTATAAAAGGTAAGTAATGCCTTTTGTGTTAATTTTTTATTTATTTTTGATAAACCTACACTTTTCTTAATTTTGTTACATGCCACTAAAGGTGGACATAGAGATGAGTTGTAAATATTATGCAGCTTAGCTAGTTTAGATAGACTGGGCAATCGTCGCACATTTATGGGCACTCTCAGATGCTTCTGTCCAAGGGATCTTAGAAGATCTTATGCCTAGTACACACGATCGGAAAATTGGATGAAAAATACCGCTTTTGAAGTGATCGTACGATAATCAGATGGTTAGTACACAGCTTTTGAGAGCTGATCAGGACAATTCATGCGAAAAAATCTAAAGGGACAAACAGAAAAATTTTCTTGTACGATACCAGAACAAATGATTTTTGTTTAATCAGTACAGTATT
The DNA here is from genome assembly GCA_029206835.1 of Rana muscosa. Lineage (NCBI taxonomy): Eukaryota > Metazoa > Chordata > Amphibia > Anura > Ranidae > Rana > Rana muscosa. The sequence continues at coordinate 741,023,582 of CM055118.1, forward strand.
TGTCCAAAAAAAATCGGAAGACCAAGAAACGCTAAGAAACAAAAGAATATGATACAATACAACACTTACAATCACTTCCAAATTTTCGTAACTTTAGTAATCTCTTTACTTTTGATATGAGACTAGTATGCAAACAAACCTTGACGTTCATTCGTCCAATATTCTCATCGAGTGTACGAGGCTTTTGTGTTCAGACAGGTTATACAATTAGCCCAATTGCTATTGCTTCCCCAGAGATAAAATGGCACCAGAAGTGTGTACATTTGTCTCCTACATCCCCACCCCACAGCATAGGAGTTGATTTACTAAAGGCAAATAGACTGTGTACAGATGGTCCGCTAGTTACAAACATCCGACTTACAAACGATTCCTACTTACAAACGATTCCTACTTACAAAAGGAGGGAGACAACAGGAAGTGAGAGGAATTCTACCCCTAGGAATCGAAATTCACTCCTGTAAGAGTATTTATGGGAAAAAGGTACCTCCACTGATGCTTTATCACCAAGGCTTGTTTCCACAACAACCCAAAATTTTCTAAATCCAATATTCACAGGGACAAAAAGTGAGGTGAAATCTTCTGAACAGGGGCACAGACAGCAAAAAAAATGTTACAGGGTTGTTAAACCTTCCCTATGCTATCCAAAAAGCTTAAATATTGTTTTTTTGGCTGGAGCTACATGTAAAGAATTTACCTGTTCTGACTTACAAATAGATTCAACTTAAGAACAAACCTACAGACCCCATCTTGTTTGTAACCCGGGGACCACCTTTACTTTGTCCAGTTGCACTTTGCAAGAGCAGTTGCTCCAGAGCTTAGTAAATGAGCAGAAGCCCTGCTGACTTAGATTATCCAATCCTTGCACGTGATTGGGTATTTTTTGCAAAGTGAAGCCTCACCTCATTTACTAAGCTCTGGAGCAACTGCACTTGCAGAGTGTGCAGTCTATTTGCCTATGGTAAATCAACCCCAGAGTCTTCTTATAAAGCTTAGCAATAGTAAGAGCACACACATTTAACTTATATTATTACAAGTTTTCTTCAACTGGTGGAAGGAATGACTATCAGCTATAGAAAAGAATGGTAACACAGAACCATATACTGAAAATTACCAGACATCAGACTCTTAGGCCTCGTACACACGACCGATTTTCTCGTCGTAAAAAACACGTCGTTTTTTTCGACGAGATTCTTGTTAAGCTTGTCGATTTTCTCGTCAAGCTTTCTATGCGTACACACTGTCATTTCCCAATTTCCTCGTTGTTCTCCGCGCTCACGTCCAGCACATACGACGGCACTATAAAGGGGAAGATCTTTTTTCTTGGCGCCACCCCTTGGGCTTCTTTTGCTGATCTCGTGTTACCGCGTGTGAAGTAAAAGTTTGGGAAGAGACGATTCGCACTTTTCAGTCTTCGTACTTTTCAGATCGTTTTCTGCCGTTCAGTTTGTGCTTGTGGGTTCATATCTTGACTTTCAGGGCGTCTAGGCAGGTCGTATCTGTTTTACAGTGCGTTCTTGCCTGTTCGTTTCTGATTTTCAGTTCGTTATTCATAGGCCTTGCTGTTCTAAAGTGCGTTCTGTTCTGTACGTTCTGATTAGACGACCGTTTCCTAGCCATGTCGCCTGGATGTTCTCGTCGTCGAGTTCGTGCTGTGCGTGCGCTTGGTGTTGGTCTGCTTGTTTTGGACCAAGACCAGTCCATGAATGGTGTGAGGAGGAGTTCATGGACCAAGAATTGGTTGCTCCAGCGGGACCAATTCTGCCACATGCCTCTGCTGCGGGAGATCGTCGAGAATAATCCTGAGGACTACAGGAATTTTCTGAGGATGTCTGACCCCGTTTTTCAGGAACTTTTGGCTTTGGTGTCCCCCTATATTACCAGGAAGGACACCGTTATGCGGGAAGCCATCAGTGCTGAGCAGAGGCTCATCGCCACGTTGCGTTACCTGGCGACAGGGAGAAGTCTTCAGGACTTGAAGTTCACCACAGGCATCTCCCCCCAGGCTCTGGGCCTCATAATCCCAGACACCTGTTCTGCCATCATCCAAGTCCTGCAGGAGGACTATATTAGGGTAAGTTTGCTCCCTTAACATCACATTTTAGGTATTACATGTCTGCTAATGTATTGTATTTCTTTCATCCTTCCCTAATTACCATGATTGTAATATGCTGAGAATGTCCCCTTTGTCCCCATGCATGTTGGAAGCTTTAGATTGCCCCTTTTTTCTCCTCCCTAAATATTTCCCTTCACTTACTTTTCCAGCAGGGGCGCCTGTTGCTCCAAATGTTGGGGGGTTCAAACCCCAATTTAGGAAATAAACTTCCTCCTTTTTTGCTCTGTTGCCTAATAAACGCCCCCAGTTGTCCCCTCCAATGCAGCCATTTTGTTCCCTCAAATGCAGCCATTTAGTCCCCTCTAATGCAGCCAGTTTCCCCCCAGCCCTGCACTTACCTTCTTGTGGTCAGCGCCATCCTTCTTCTGTCCTTGATGTCTTCTCCTTCCCTTCATGTTGCATCAGCCAATCATGTTACCATTAAACAGACTTGGTGAACATGATTGGCAGAGCAGCCTGTCAGTGTTTACCCAAGGAATGCCCCCCTCCCTGCGTCCCCGATTTTTCTTTTAGGAAGCCAATTACATCCCTCAGGTTGTAATTTGCAAGACTATTTTACTACCTGTTTCTGCTATGCAATTTTAACCCCCTAAATGCCGCAATGATTCATATGTCGGTCGCTTTACAAGAGGCCATCCACCTGAATAGTGTGCGGCATAGACAATACATAGGTTCATGCAACGCATGAACCTATGTATTGTTCTGAGTGATGGGCACAGGAGAGAGGGGGCAGTGCTCCAGCGCCCACTCTGGACGCACCGCCACTGCAATGCTATCCTGTGGCCAAACACATCTCCCCCCCCCAAAATAATTTAGTAATGGCCCATCAGAGGGGGTGATGAATATGATAAATGAGCCTTCCATTATCCTTTTTTTACACACCTTAATAAACGTATAATTAGATTGATGTTGGTCTCTAATTTTTTGGGATAGAATTTCCTTGTAATGTATGACTTTGTTTTTCTAATATTATTTCATCTTGTTTCACTCCACAGCTTCCTTCCACGCCACAGGAATGGCAGACTGTGGCATCGGAGTTTGCCACGCGGTGGGACTTCCCCAACTGCGGTGGTGCCATAGACGGGAAGCACGTCCGCATCGTGCCGCCACCCCGTTCTGGGTCCTACTACTACAACTACAAGGGGTTTCATAGCATTGTGCTGATGGCGGTGGTGTCAGCACGGTATGAATTCCTCTATGTTGATGTAGGGAAGAATGGCCGGATGTCCGATGGGGGATCCTTCATCCAGACGGAGTTTGCCCTCCGTCTCCAGAGTGACGACCTTGCATTGCCACCGGATGCAGGGAATATTGAAGGACTCCCCTTTGTTTTCTTGGCTGATGAAGCCTTCGGACTCGGACGGCATCTTATGAGGCCATTTCCACAGAGGACCCTGACCCCAGAGAAGAGTGTGTTCAATTACCGGCTGGCCAGGGGCTGAAGAGTCGTTGAAAATGCCTTCGGCATAATGGCCAGCCGGTTCCGCCTTTTTATGACTTCCATCCACTTGGCGGACTACAAAATAAACTATGTAGTGTTATGCTGCTGTGTGCTACACAACTTTCTGAGCCAAAAATCAAATTCCTATATGGCCTCAGTTTTGCCAGAGGCTGGACTTTCCCCTGCAAATCCCCTTCCGGGCCTGGAATCTGCCCGTCTTGGCTTGCCCCCCCAAAATGCCCGTGTGGTTCGGGACAAATACATGGAGTATTTCACGGGTAGGGGGGCAATTCCTATGCCAGCCTATGTCTAAGTATCCCAATAAAAATCTTGTTTAAACCTTTAATTATTTGTTCTTTCCTGTCTCCTAGTTTGTCTTTGTGCATTTGTAGTGGCAAGTGTATTTTACTTTAGTAAATAACAACCATTTCACTATGTTACCTTACAAAAGAACCAAATAAGCTTAGAGGGTATTAGCTACACGTTGTTTGTGGTCAAATATTTTACTCTGTGCACATTCTCTTCATTTTTTTTTTTTTTTTTTACTTTGGGGTTGGCCTGGCCACAAACCGGCAATTTTTGGCTTATGAAAATACAAAAATATCAGTTGCATATCAAAAATTACAACATTGGATACCTCTGAGCAATCGGAGACATTCACTTACACAAACTATGTCTCTATGTGCCCGTCCTAATATGGGGTCCTGCCACCCCTTGCCCAGCCAAAAATTGAATATGCACACATTTTTTGTTTTTTACATATAGGAAGTTTACAATCCTGATCCCTATTGTCAACATGTGCTATCTGCCATCAGGGGTGATCAATGGACGTGTTTTGGGGGTGCATCCCCTTCCTCAGTTCACCGACTTTTGATACGAGGAAGGGGTTGCACCCACAAAAGACGTACATGGATATCCCCTGATGGCAGATAGCACATGTTGACACACTGTGTGCATATTCAATTTTTGGCTGGTTTGTTACTCAAAAAATTAGAAAAACAAACATGTAAAAACAAATGTGTTTGGCTGGCTTATTGAATTCTCCCCAAAACATCGAGAATGTCTTTAAATGTTTGTTCCATCACATGGATTCTTTGTTTAATTAGGTCCAGTTCCGTGCTACATTCCATCACTTGCTGGATGAGGCGGAGGGCACTGTCAGCAGAGAACCGTGTGCTATCCTTCACAACATTTACATCCCCTAAAACCCCCCAAAAAAAAAAATCATAAAAGTCTGCAGGCCTACCTCGCTTACCTTAAGCTGTGGTGTCAGATACTGACCTGTTGTGGTGACCAGATCCACAACGTCATCCACCTCTCCTTCCTGCACTTCTCCTTCCTCCACCTCAACTTCCTGCACATCTTTCGGTTGTGGGTCTTTGGGAGTTTGGTGTTGTTTGGAAGTTGTGGGGTGCATGTGCTCCCTGGAGTGTCCTCCTCCCAGTCTTCTCTCCCCTATGAGAATAAAACCAAAGGTCTATTTATCACACTGTAAATCTCCTTGTTAAACTAAAAACAGGCTAAATTGTTTGGAAGTGGGGTACAAGTGTGTGTTTGTGCGGAATTTAAAGAAGAATGCATTATTTATGACCCCAAATATGTTTAGTATTCACATTTGGATGTAATTTTTTGGACATGTAGGCACCACAAAAATTCTCTGATGCACCTGTGTGGGACACCCAAAAAAGGCGGGTCTGTTGGCCCACACTATAGTGCTCCAAAGTACAGATGTGGAAGCAGCTGCTGAGTGTCCTCTCCTTTACACTGATTAAAGTTTGCATTTCATTCTCTTTACAAACACATCATCTAGACTTAAAAATTATCCACAATACTTGATCAAAAATGGCAGATGTCTAATTACTTTTGTGGCTCTTAAATAAGCCAAAACCGCGGATAGTGGCCGAACGAAGTGTCGGTAACGTAACGAACGATTACTGTGCCCAACCTAGTTCAAAATATTACATTTTGGAAGGGAGTCCAATATGATAAAAAAACAAAAACATGTCAGTTTCTAAAAATATTAATAGCAGAAACGTCATCATTTGACTTACTTTTAGCGAGCATCCTCTTTATGATCCTCAACTGGTCTGGCTCCCTCAGTTTGAGGTCTGACCACCTCTTTCTGAGCTGCTCATTTGAGCGTTTCACCCCGAACTTCGCCCTCAGACTCTTCACAACTTTAGTGAGGATTTTGGCCTTCCTTCTATTTGGTTTGCTATACGGCCCATGCTTGGCATCATAATCAGCCTTGACCAAGATGTCCACCATCTCCGCCATCTCCGCCAAAGACATATTCGATGCCTTGAATCTCCTCCTTGATCGTGACGTGTCCTCGGTCTCCGGGCTTGTCTCCTCGCTAGTTGCGGAATTATCAGACACCTGCTGTAACTCCGCCATATCTGTCTGCGCGCCGAAAGAGAAGGGGCGGGGAAAAGATGTAAGTTAGAACGTCATGGGCGGGCGACGTGTGCGGAGCGACGTGTTCGAATTTTGACGCATGCGTGGTGTGTATATAGCAAACACACATGTGACTATAGTACGTTCGGTGTGCGGAGAGAGGAGTTCAAGTGACGGACGTGCGAACGAAGGTATGTGATTTTGTGACTTGTAAAAATTGTTGGCCTATACTGTCTTGAGATTGTTGGAGGATATATATGGTGACTAGGATGTTAAGGAGGTTAGACTGTTTGCCTCACATTATTTAAATATAATTTATTTTACTTGCAGATACAATATGAATGTCTTTATTAGCGACAAAGAGTTCCTGGCGGAATTTATTGACCGGGTAAGGGAGCTGCCGGCTCTGTGGGAGACGAAAAACCCTATCCATAAAAAAAAAAGGGGTGAGAAAAGCAGCGCTGGAGAAGCTACTCCCATTTGTGCATACCAAGGTGCCCACAGCCACAGCAAAACAAGTGGACACTAAAATTGGGAGCTTGAGAGGTACCTACAGGGCTGAACGCTCTAAGGTGCTGGCTTCTCAGAGGTCAGGAGCAGCAGCAGATGATGTTTATGTCCCGATTTTGTGGTACTACAACAGGATGTCCTTCCTGGATGACCACATTGAGACAAGGCCATCACTCTCCACTCTTCCCCCCAGACTTCCCTGCAGCCAACCTGAGCCTTCTCTGGAGCAAGAGGAGGCAGCCATCCTGGATGATCCTGATTTGTCCATCTGGAGCCAGGTATAGTATTAACTGAAAATGTATTGGGATAAAATTAATGTTTCCCAAATATGTCAGGATGAGAAACATACATTATTTTGTATTCCACAAGTGAAATCAAGATCTGTAGACATTATTCTGCACTTAATTGTGTGGTAAATAGTCAATCTGATGTAGTGGTAAATTTAAAGCAAGGATTTATGCATTTACATTCTAATTGCTTCCATCAGGATTACAAAGTTTGATGCAAAGATTAAACCAACATATTAAACTATGTTCCTTTTTCATACACAGGATGAAATCAGCCAGGAGGAGGGTCTGCAAACTGTCAGGCAGGAGGAGGAAGGGCCCAGTGGCAGCCAGGAGGTGGCAGGGCCCAGTGGCAGCCAGGAGGTGGCAGGGCCCAGTGGCAGCCAGGAGGTGGTAGGGCCCAGTGGCAGCCAGGAGGTGGCAGGGCCCAGTGGCAGACAGGAGGTGGCAGGGCCCAGTGGCAGACAGGAGGTGGCAGGGCAAAGGAGAAGCACCAGATCCCAGGTGCCTCCCATCCGGCTTCACAAAAGAGGCAGGAGGGACAGGACCACCAGTGAGGCAGCAATGGCCCTTATTAAAGAGGCCCATGCCACCCTCAAGGAGCCCACATCCCCTGAAGAGGCCATTGCCGGCCTAGTGGAGGCTAAGTTCAAGGTGATGAGCATGGAGCAACGCCTCCTATGCGAGCCCCTGCTCATCACCTTGCTCAACAAGGGGGTGATGGAGAAAATTACACCCAATACCGCCATATGTGAGGTGGCCCAACTGACCCAACCTCAACCTCCACCTCCACCTTCCTCTTCTGCCCCACCCCCTTCTGCTACACCTCCACCTTCTGCCCCACCCCCTTCTGCTACACCTCCACCTTCTGCCCCACCCCCTTCTGCTACACCTCCACCTTCTGCCCCACCCCCTTCTGCTACACCTCCACCTTCTGCCCCACCCCCTTCTGCTACACCTCCACCTTCTGCCCCACCCACTTCTGCTACACCTCCACCTTCTTCTGCCCCACCCCCTTCTGCTACACCTCCACCTTCTTCTTCTGCCCCACCCCCTTCTGCTACACCTCCACCTTCTTCTTATGCCCCACCCCCTTCTGCTACACCTCCACCTTCTTCTTCTGCCCCACCCCCTTCTGCTACACCTCCACCTCCTCCTCCTGACAGGAGTACCCCTCCAGTGGGCCAGCCTCCAGCCAAACGAAGAAGGAAGGCTGCAGGAAAGGCTGCAGGAAAGGCTTCAGGAAAGGCTTCAGGAAAGGCTGCAGGGAAGGTTGCCAGGAAGAAGAGGAAGTGATGGCCTTGCTTCATTGTGGTCGGACAGAAGGCAGCCTGTTGTAGTACCACACACTTGGGACATATATCTCACCTGCTGCTGTTCCTGACCTCTGGGAGGCCAGCATCAGATTGTGTTCAGAAATGTGGGCCTTCTCAAGCTCCCAATTTTAGTGTCCACACAGGGTTGCTGTGTGCTCTGGGGTCCCTGGGATGCACAAATGGCAGCAGCTTCTCCAGCGCTGCCTTCTCTTTATTTAATTTATAAACATGAATAAATGTGTTTTTTGTTTAAGTTCATACTTGACTATGTGTATTTTTAAATAAACAAAATCAAGCTTTGGAGTAAGCAGATACATTTGACTGACAATAAAAGGCACAGATATCACCCCCCCAAAAGAATAACTAAATCTGATTAGCACAAAAACATGGTGTGAAATTTAAATAATATAGATTCCATGTTATCAAAACATTGAGAAATTAGAATTAACATCATTTTGAAAAATCTAACCATTTAAATTATTCCTAAAAACTTGCACGATATAATACACATAAATCTTATAAAGAGCAGCATGAAAAAGGTTAAAAATAAGGCATAACTCTGTGTGAATATCAGCAGCAAAAGAAGGTCACTCGTTTTGATTAATGTAACATTCTAACGAAGATTTCAATGCAGAACATTTAAACGATGAAATATTTATGAGCGTGACGAATATGCTCTCTCCATTACGAAGGCTTGTTTTACCAGAAGATGCGCTCCCGTCTCATAGTTGCTTGTGAGCATGCGCGCTTTTGGAAGAGTCGTAAAAGCATACACATGAACCATTTTCTCGTCACAAAACAGGCCGACGAGAAACACGACGAGGAAATCTGGAATCCTGACGAGAAAATAGAGAGCAGGTTCTCTATTTTCTCGTCGAGATTCTCGGCAAGTTTCTCGTCGTAAAACCATACACACGAACGTTTTTCTAGACAAAAAAACTCTCGCGGCACTTTTCTTGACTGTTTTGGACGAGAAAAACGGTCGTGTGTACGAGGCCTTATTTCCCACTTTTCTCTATGAGTGTGTGCTTCTCATTTCTCTCTACAACTCTCTTCTAGTTTTGCTTTACTCCAGCATTTTTCTCTCCCTCTTAAGTGCTCCCCTCCTCTGTTTTTCCACTTCCTTTGCAGCACCGCCTTCTATATCTCATCTTTATCGCTTTCTTTCTCCTGTCTCAATGTGTTTCTTATCCTCTAACATTTTATATTTAGTCCTATTGTTATTTGTGTTTCTTTTTTTTTCTTGCTGTTCTATATTGAGCCATTCCTTTCAATGCCAGACAGCTCTAGGTCACACTGGGGTTGATTTACTAAATCTGAAGAGTGTTAAATCTGGTGCAGCTCTCCATGGTAGCCAATCGGCTTTTAATTCCAGGTTGTTCAATTAAGCTTTAGCAATAAAATCTGGAACCTGATTGCAAAATCTGGTGCAGCTGTGCACAAAACCCACTCTCCAGTTTTAGTAAATCAACCCCATAGTCTGTAAAAATGACCATTGTGTTGATAAAGTGTAATTGTTTTTCTCTTCTCTGTAATCTTTTTGGGCCATTTAATTTGTTCTGGTGGAAGACTTCAGTAAAAAGTAAGAGGTACAGTTTCTGCTCTTACCGATCCATACTTACAAGGTAAGTGGGATGTCTCTAGTGCGTTTCAGGATATCCTGGCATAAGATGACTCGGATATGAAGCACTTTCCCTTTCCCACTACCTATGTCAAATAATGATTTAGGGAGCCAGAATGCATATATACTCCAGTACATGTATTAACAATGCTTGAATGCTCCATGCAAGAGGGAAGCCTAAAAGATCAAAGAACCAGGGCTTGTGAGGCTGTCTTCCAAGACATTGTCACCCTGAGGGCTTTTGCTGAAATTGAGCTTTTAAAGGAATGTATAGTGGTTTTGTGCACATTTTTTAAATAAACATATAACATATAAAACAACAAAAAGGATACACCTAAAGCTAAATTCTTGCTTTTTCAATTATTAAACAATTTCAGTCCCTCGCAGAAAAAAAAAAGAAGAAAAAAAAAAAAGGAACTCCAGATGCTAAACTCAAGATATTTTTGGTGCTGTCACACAGACGAAGGGCAGAGATATTCCGAGGCTAGAGATGGGCTTTAAATAACATTTTCAAATGCCATTGTAGTTGGTATAAATTTGTTAATGTGTAAAGGATAAGTTCACCTTTGGGAACATGTTACGTTACACCTGTTTTTAGGGTAGAAAATATCTTCCCAATGCTGCAGCCGTTGTGTGACCCCCCCTTTCCTTTGACAGCAGTATGGGGAGAAATTCCCCCTATTAGCTGTCACTGTGGCCATGTGGGGCTCTGCCTACACAGCCATGTCATTCATTAACCACGTGCCACCCGCCCACTGTCAAATGACGGTGGGACGGTGCAGCTCTCGTTTAGGGATATGACGGCACCCCAGAACGGCAGCTCTGGCGTGCCCACGGGGGCGCGCATGGCAGCAATCGTGGCCGTGCCATGTCCTAGTAACACTGCGCGACAGCAATTGCCGCGCTGCGCACCCCCGCTGTGGCTTCGACTCTTTAACCATGTGATCAGTTGTCTCCAATCACAGCCGGTCACAAATAAACACTGAGATCCTGGTAATCGGCACTCCTCAAAGTGGGACATCTACACATGTAATCAGGGCACTGATCACCAATGCCCTGATTACAATACAGTGCCAGTGTCAGCAATACAATACAACAATCAGTGCCAGCAATCAGTGCCCACCAGTGCCCACAAGTGCCACCAATCAGTGCCCATTAGTGATGCTAGTCAGTGCTGCCCATCAATGCCCAAAAGTGTGGCATATTAGTGCCTCCTCATCAGTGCCACCTCATCGGTGCCCATAAGTGCCACCTCATCAGTGCCCATCAGTGCAGCTTATCAGTGCTCATCAGTGCTGCCTCATCAGCGCACATTAGTGAAGGAGAAAAATTACTTATTTACAAAATTTACTAACAGAAACTAAGAAAAACTTTTTATTTTTTTCTGAATTTTCTGTCTTTTTTTTGTAAACATAAAAAAAAAAAACAGCAGTGAATAAATACCACCAAATGAAAGCTCTATTTGTGGAAAGAAAATTATAAAAATTTCACATAGCTACAGTGTAGCATGACCGCGCAATTGTCATTCAAAGAGTGACAGCGCTGAAAGCTGAAAAATGGCCTGGGCAGGAAGGGGGTGTAACTGTATTGAGGTGCTTAATACAGCTCTGTGTGTAAATGAACTACAAGCCCCTACATCCTTTGTCTCTTGTCATTTTCAATGTTCTACCACGGTGCTGTGGAGCGCTGTGGTAGTACATTGATTCTTCCTATCAGATTGTATCTACTTACCTGTACAGCAGGGATATGCAATTAGCGGACCTCCAGCTGTTGCAAAACTACAAGTCCCATCATGCCTCTGCCTCTGGGTGTCATGCTTGTGGCTGTCAGCCTCTTGCTATGCCTCATGGGACTTGTAGTTCTGCAACAACTGGAGGTCCGCTAATTGCATATCCCTGCATATCCCTGCCGTATAGGATGCAAAAAATGTGCATTTATTCTTTTTTTCTAAAACGTGGACTTACCCTTTAACTAAACGCAAACCTTTTTTTTTTTTTATTTTTTTTTTTTCGCAAAACGTTTTTTTCATTGTGAATAGAGTAAGGCAGAGTTATAACCCCTGTGAATTTTTTATTTTTTTGGCTCTCTGTGTCCCATTGTGGATATTTATGTCCCAAAACAGGAAGTGAGAGGAAATCCCTCCAAAATGAGGGGATCCCGGTTTGTCACCAGATCTAGTTCCCCATTAACCTCCTGAGCAGTATTCCCGAGTCTGGCTCGGGGGGAAATTTCAGTACTATTAGCGGTAACCCCGAGCCAGACTCGGGATCGCATCGCAGCATCCAGGCATAGTTACTTACCTTGTCCCCGGGATCCTGTGATGTCTCCCCGCTGTGTGAGTGAGCGATTCACGATTGCCACCGAGCTCCGTTCCCTGCGACGTTGAGACGCACAGGGGCGGAGATCGGCGCCAAATTCAAAAAAGTAAAAACTCAATACACATACAGTACACTGTAATCTTACAGATTACAGTACTGTATAAAATAATTACACAACCCCTTTGTCCCTAGTGGTCTGTCCAGTGTCCTGCATGCACTTTTATATTATAAATACTGTTTTTTTTCTGCCTGGAAACTGGAGATTGTCCATAGCAACCAAAAAGTGTCCCTTTATGTCAAAAGTGGTTTTAGACCAGCTAGAAAACAGCGATAATAAATTAGAATCACTTGCAGAATTGAGCGATAGCGATTTGTGGGGAAATTCGTCATCAAACACTGAAAGTAATGACAGCGACAATTCTGCAACTGAGCAAATTTCAGTGTTTTTGATTTGATTACATTATTGAATAATTTTTATTATTATTATATTATTATTTGTTATAATTATTTATAGTTATTTATTATATTATAATTTATGATTTTGTGTTTCAAACTTTATCATACCCGGGATGTCTACTAGACTCTTGTTTGGACAGATTTAAGTGAGTTATTCCTAAGAATTGCAGGCCTACAATATAAAACGCCGAATTTCCATGCAAAATAATGGTACCGCTTTCAGCACCTAAAATCTGAAATAATCATACTGCCAGGGAGGTTAAAAGATATCCCTTCTGTTGGTGTTCTGATTTGAACCTTAATTTGGGGATTTTCTTTTACTTTCACTTTCAATAAAAATAGTAAATGGGACAAATAGAGAGGGTGAATCTACCTAACTGGGGCACAGACAACTCTGTCAAGTGTTTATCCTCATGACACATCACAGGAAGCACCCTTATGGCTAACAGAGGACAGAATTAGAAATAGACTTGAAAAACGTAACATTAATAAGTCACCGTGACCAGATGGCTTGCACCCGAGGGTCCTTAGGGAACTCAGTCAAGTAATTGCCAGACCATTGTTCCCATTTTTACTGACAGTCTATTGACTGGAATGGTACTGGCTGATTGGAGAAAAGCCAATGTAGCACCAATATTTTAAAAAGGGCCAAAATACATCCCTGGGAATTACAGAACAGTTAGCCTAACATCAATAGTATGCAAGCTCTTGGAAGGGATAAGGGACTATATACAAGATTTTAGTAATGAAAACGGTATCATTAGCAGTAATCAGCATGGATTCATGAAGAATCGTTCTTGCCAAACCAATCTATTAACCTTCTATGAAGAGGTGAGCTGCCATCTAGATAAAGGAAGGCCCGTAGACGTGGTGTATCTGAATTTTGCAAAAGCATTTGACACAGTTCCCCATAAACGGTTACTGTACAAAGTAAGGTCAGTTGTCATGGACCATAGGGTGAGTACATGGATTGAAAACTGGCTACAAGGGCGAGTTCAGAGGGTGGTGATAAATGGGGAGTACATTAATTCATTCATAAACAACCTGGAGGATGGAGTGAACAGCTCAATCTTTGTATTTGCGGACGATACTAAGCGAAGCAGGGCAACAACTTCTCCACAGGATGTGGAAACCTTGCAAGTAGATCTAAACAAATTAATGGGGTGGGCAACTACATGGCAAATGAGGTTTAATGTGGAAAATTTTGAAATAATACGTTTGGGTGGCAAAAATATGAATGCAATCTATTCACTGGGGGAGAACCACTGGTGGAATCAAGGATGGAAAAGGACCTGGGGGTCCTAGTAGATGATAGGCCCAGCAATGGCATGCAATGCCAAGCTGCTGCTAACAAAGCAAACAGAATATTGGCATGCATTAAAAGGGGGATTAACTCAAGAGATAAAGCGGTAATTATCCCACTCTACAAGACTCTGGTCCGGCTACACCTGGATTATGCTGTCCAGTACTGGGCACCAGTCCTAAGGAAGGATGTGCTGGAAATGGAGCGAGTACAGAGAAGGGCAACACAACGAATAAAGGGACTGGAGGATATTATTTATGAAGAAAGGTTATGAACACTGAACTTATTCTCTCTGGAGAAAAGAGGCTTGAGAGGGGATATGATTTAAATTTACAAATACCGTACTAGTGACCCCACAATAGGGATAAAAGTTTTCAGTGGAAGGGAGTTTAATAAGACACGTGGCCACTCATTAAAATTAGAAGAAAAGAGGTTTAACCTTAAGCTACGTAGAGGGTTCTTTACTGTAAGAGCGGCAAGCATGTGGAATTCCCTTCCATAGGCAATGGTTTCAGCTGGGAGCATCTGTAGTTTCAAGAAACTATTAGATAAGCACCTGAATGACCACAACATACAGGGGTATACAATGTAATACTGACATATAATCACACACATAGGTTGGACTTGATGCACTTGTGTCTTTTTTCAACCTCACCTACTATGTAACTATGTAACTAAGTGGTCTAATCCCTCTCAACTCTATCCAAATTAAAACAAATGCATTTTTGCCTTTAGGTACACTTTAATGAACCTTTCTTCGGAATTATAACAATATCTCCCACCAACCACATAATGGTAAAACTCGCCTTACACTGAGAGAATTTTTGACGGTTCTTGATGAACTGCACAAAACTCTCTCTATGGGTGGCCCTTTCACACTCTGCATTCTTCGACCATTCAGGACCTGAGCGGAAAATTGTCAGCCAAACAGTGCCTGCATCCAATCAGTATGGATATTTTGACAGTTATCCAATGGATAATGGCTGCTTGAATACAACAGCGGCACTGGGATAATTATCCACCCTGCATTCTGCAAGAAAAAAATCCATACAGTATATCTTAATAAGTTGAATAAAGTGTTTTAGAATTTAGCCATACTTGCTGTATTTTTTATTGTATGTATCTGTAGCGGGGTCCTCAATTTAGGGGTAGTGTTTGAGTGGTAGTTATGCTCAAACACCTAAATTGTTAGGACATTATCAACCATTTTTTGTCTGCAGGAAGAGTATCGGTGTACCGTTCCCTGTGGCCTGCAGGTGGCGCTGCCATAGTGGGCCAGGGTTGAACTGCTGATACAGTGCTGTGCCTTGTGTGTCCCCTCTCGGCAACCATACAGTGGGAGCGGTCGTCCCGATGTGTATGCTGGGAGAGGATATAAAAGGGGCAGACGCTGCCTGTTCAGGGTGGTTCGTCGGGAGTCCTACTCCCAGGGAGTGTGTGTTCCTGTCCGCCCTGGGCACCTTTGGCCCAGGGGTGGTGGTCGGTGAATTAGTCCCAGGCACCTTTAGCCCTGGGGCTGCAACTAAAGGCCTTGGGCCCAGCACCTTCGGCTGGGGCCCATCAAGGATCGAGGAATCTCAGGGTGCCGCCTTGCGAGGGGACCCGCATATTAGACGAGGAGGCCGGGGAAAGACTGTTATGAGGGACTGGTGAGAAGTCACAGTGAAGGAAGGGGCCGGTAACTCTCTGGAGGGATGTCTTCTCCTTACAAAGAGGCCAAGCTTTGAACACCAAGTTCACCAGGTCTGTGGCAGAGACCAGAGTACCAGTTTACGTAGTGATTGTGCGGTTAGTTCGAGTACCATTTTGTCTGCTAGTCCCTATCTAGGGAGACTATCCAAATGGGCTAAGTCTGCTTGAGAAGCCAAGCAGTGAAGTGTATTACGTTTGTGCCTGGACCTCTCCCATACCTTTTGCTGTCCTGTTCTCTCTCCAACCTTTCCTATCAGAGACTGTCGTTTAAGAGAAATAAACTCTACATTGGAGTTACAGCTGGTGTGGACATTGAAGTCATTGGGGGAAATAGAGACTTGTCTTTATTGGTTATAGAGATAAGAACCATTCTGAGGAAGTATCTGGCTGCGGAGACCCATCACAACACCGCTCAACCTCCTCACACAGGAGGGTACGGGCATATAGAGCTGGGTGTGCCCTTTCCTCCTGCGAGGAGCCGAAAGACAAGGAGGAGAGGGTGGTAAGCGCTATAAATCTAACAAGCTTGTCATCAAGATCACCCCCCCCATACATATCACATCTATTTTATGATATCAAACTTTTATAATCCTTTCGATCATTTATTTCTATTGAAATGCTATTTTATATGTCTCTATTTGGTATCACATCTCCTTTTCTGTGGCTGCCCTATACTCCGATGTGTCTATTCCTTGAAGATTGCGCAGACCTACGTGAGATACGCCAGTGACATAGTGAAGAATGCATTCCCAGGGATGCTTGTTGTGAAAAAATTTGTGCTTAGCCTCCTTGGTTATCCTGATATATTTATATACATTCCTTTTGTTGTACCTTAGGAGAAAATACATAATCCATCATCATTTACAAACTGAATATCATAATTTAGCATGAAAAAACATCCTTGCGCCTCCACAAATGTGTCTGTTCTATTGCTGGATTGTCAGAATCAATAATAATGGACAGATTAAATTCCAAAAGTACTAAACTTTCTGTTTTCATAATTCAAGGTGAATTATGGCTATTTGTCGCTGTCAGGTCTCATACATAACAATGGTAGATTGCCCCATCCCGTAAAAGCTGATTTGTTCATCTAGCATATGTAGCTATTTGGTACTGCATATCACGTATGCACCCCCATGATTATCTATATCTCTCTTGTACTAGCAGATATGAATAGCATTATGGACATCATTTTCCAGCCAACCTTCATTAGTTTTTCAGGTAATTGATGTCCTCTGTAAGTCACTTCTAATACCCAGACGGTAATATTTTCGCACAACTAAAATCCACTGTATTGCATAAAATGTTGACTTTTTTATGAGTATAATGTTTTTTACAACATGTACATTAGGGGAAAACTTGTCTGAAAAGCTTTACGCTGATCATTTACAGTATCATTAAAACCGTGAGAGAACCTTGAGAGATTGTGCCAGTGAAGGAAAGATGATGGGGAACCTTCGATTCCATATCATTTTAGCGCAGAGATAATCCAGACCTGTGGTTATCAGGCGGGGGTGACCGGGAAATTTTGGCCGGGAATCAAACAACCACCTGACCTTTTCATAGTGGAGATGATTTCCTGTGGTCTTAAGTTAGTGCACCACACAAAGTGTCTCACAGTGCTTCAGTGATTCAGTGCTTCAGTACCCATGATGAATAGTGGGCTTTCTTTTAATGAACATGGTTTATTGTAACACGCTTTTTTACATTCATATTCTGAAACTGGAGGATTGTAAGGGATGAAGTGCATATGAGTTATTTTTTGGCTAACCAGGAAGTCTGCAACTGTATAAAATGATATGTACTTTCCTAAATAAAAATAGTAAATAAAATACCATGTCATTTGAAGGCCCGCGCTTCTCTCCCTCTGGAGCTCAGAGAGGTCATGCCTGATGAAGCAGAGGTAGCTGGCAAGTGATCTGCAGCCAGGTAAGAAGCCCTCCACTGCCAGAACCAGTGTGCAAGCAGCCAGGCAGGAACATAATAGCATTCAAATTCTCCAGAGGCTACTGAGGAGAGCCCCTCCCAAATTGTTACCAAGGTACTCTAGTTCTAGTGGGGTGGCAAACTGTCCTTGGGCTGTGGATCCCTCCAGCTATTCACTTATGTTACCAGAGCTACCCTGGACTTCACTGTGGAGGATGAGGTTTCTGATGATAATAACAAGTAGCTTTGTTCTGAACTGTTTTACTGAAGTACTGATTCTCAGCTATAATCTCTGTTGTTATTGAGCCTTACGAAGACTAAACTTTGTAGCTGTATGTTAGGACAGAGGTTAATCTTTGCAGCCGTAAGTTACCCTGAGTGAGTCACAGAGACATTGCTGTGAACATTCCATGTTTGTGCAGCTTTTATAATCAGATTCTGCAGTGTATACATGTGGTATGCCATCATCAGTCTGTATTTTATTATTCTGCAGTGTATGCATGGTTCTGCTATCCTAAACCATTTTGCATTAGTCCTTCTAACTTTACACCTGTTTAAAAAAATGCAAGTCACACTTACTCCCTGTTTGATCATTCAGCTGATTACCTATTCTGTTTAACCATCATCATAAAGAATCTCTAGAACGCAGCTTTCGTTAACAAATAAGTAAATATATTTCACATGTACACATTCTTCCTGCAATGCATTCATTTGCAGCTCTATGCATTTGGCCCTATAACATTTCAGAGCTGCAAAGAAAGTCAATCCTGGAAGACTTCCCTTCCTTGCAGGTCTGAACAAGGGGCAGGTGAGATTGTCTTGAAAAAGTATTCATACACCTTGAAATTTTCCACATTTTGTCATATTACAACCTAAAACATAAATGTATTTTATTGGGATTTTATGTGATAGACCAACACAAAGGGGCTGATTTACTAATAACAGTGCGCTGCGCTGGTTCTAACCTTAATTGTTGCGCCAGATAACTCCTTCACTTGGCGCAGGAACCAGCGGCGCACTGTTATAGTAAATACAAATGTCAGCGACGCTCTATTGAAAATGAATGGTTCCCTATGGAAGCCCATTGATTTGAATAGAGGTCGCCCGGGAAGTCGGATGAAGCGTATCCGACTCGCGGGGCGACTCGTGTGCCGGCTGACACAGGGACAGCGCGACTTTGCCAGGCAACTTGGACACGACCTGAGCGCGTGAAGCAGATGCTCAAGTCGTGTCCTAGAGGCGACTAGCTGGCCGAGAATGTCTCCAGCGCGATGGCATCGCACTGGTTCTCGGCGGGCCTCGCTGTCCCGTGTTTGGTATGAATCATGAAGGGGAACTCCACGCCGAATTTTAATGAAAAAAACAGCGTGGGGGTTCCCCTCCAGGAGCATACCAGGCCCTTAGGTCTGCTATGGATTTTAAGGGGAACCCCCTAGGCCAAAAAAACAGCGTGGGGGTCCCCCCGAGATCCATACCAGACCCTTAGGTCTGGTATGGATTTAAAGGGAAACCCCCTAAGCCGAAAAAACGGCGTGGGGTTCCCCCCAAAATCCATACCAGACCCTTATCCGAGCACGCAACCTGGCAGGCCGCAGGGGAAGAGGGGGGACGAGAGCGGCCCCCCTCCCTCCTGAACCGTACCAGGCCGCATGCCCTCAACATGGGGGGGTGGGTGCTTTGGGGCAGGGAGGCGACCTGCGGCCCCCCCACCCCAAAGCACCCTGCCCCCATGTTGATGGGGACAAGGGCCTCTTCCCGACAACCCTGGCCGTTGGTTGTCGGGGTCTGCGGGCGGCGGGCTTTTTGGAATCCGGGAGCCCACTTTAATAAGGGGCCCCCCAGATCCCAGCCCCCCACCCTATGTGAATGAGTATGGGGTACATCGTACCCCTACCCATTCACCTGGTGGCAAAAAAAGGTAATAAAAAACACAACACAGGTTTTTAAAGTAATTTATTAGGCAGCTCCGGGGGTCTTCCTGCCGGGCGCCCCGCTATCTTCTTCCAGCTCTTTTGCTAGCGGGGTCCCGGGCTTCCTCGCCGTCTTCTTCCGACTTTGGGGGTCTTTCTGCCGGGTGCCCCGCTATCTTCTGCCAGCTCTTTTGCTAGCGGTGGTCTCGGGCTTCCTCGCCGTCTTCTTCCGACTTCGGGGGTCTTTCTGCCGGGCGCCCCGCTATCTTCTGCCAGCTCTTTTGCTAGCGGGGGTTCCGGGCTTCCTCGTCGTCTTCTTCCGACTTCGGGGGTGTCTTGTTCTGTTCTCCGGGTTCTTCTCTGGTGTCTTCTCCACGATCTCCGGTTCTTTCTGCCTTCTGCCGGGCACCCCGCTATCTTCTCGCAGCTCTTTTGCTAGCGGGGGCCGGTCTTCTTCGTCGCCTTCTTCCCTCTTCTCTTCGCCCGATGTTGCCTCGTCGCTGTCCACCGCCGCAATGCTCTGTCTGAGCAGCGGTGCCACTTTTATTGGCATGGGGCGTGGTCACCGGCTGATGCCACCGCTGAACCCGCCCCCGTATGATGTCACAGTCCCGGGGAATGATGGGACTGTGACATCATATGGGGGCGGGGTCAGCGGTGGCATCAGCCGGTGACCACGCCCCATGCCAATAAAAGTGGCACCGCTGCTCAGACAGAGCATTGCGGCGGTGGACAGCGAAGAAGACCGGCCCCCGCTAGCAAAAGAGCTGCGAGAAGATAGCGGGGCGCCCGGCAGAAGGCAGAAAGAACCGAAAGAACCGAGATCGTGGAGAAGACACCGAAGTCGGAAGAAGACGGCGAGGAAGCCCGGGACCCCCGCTAGCAAAAGAGCTGGCAGAAGATAGCGGGGCGCCCGGCAGAAATACCCCCAAAGTCGGAAGAAGACGGCGAGGAAGCCCGGGACCCCTGCTAGCAAAAGAGCTGGCAGAAGATAGCAGGGCGCCCGGCAGAAAGACCCCCGAAGTCGGAAGAAGATCCCTGGAGCTGCCCAATAAAATACTTTTCAAACCTGTGTTGTCTTTTTTATTGACTTTTTTTGCCACCAGGTGAATGGGTAGGGGTACGATGTACCCCATACTCATTCACATAGGGTGGGGGGCAGGTATCTGGGGTCCCCCTTATGAAAGGGGGCTCCCGGATTCCGATAAGCCCCCCGCCCGCAGACCCCGACAACCAACTGCCAGGGTTGTCGGGAAGAGGCCCTTGTCCCCATCGACATGGGGGCAGGGTGCTTTGGGGTGGGGGGGCCGCAGGTCGCCCCCCTGCCCCAAAGCACCAAACCCCCCATGTTGAGGGCACGCGGCCTGGTACAGTTCAGGAGGGAGGGGGGGTGCTCTCTCGTCCCCCCCCTCTTCCCCTGCGGCCTGCCAGGTTGAGTGCTCGGATAAACATCCCTTGTAATAGGAATGTGTGTGACAGGTCCTCTTCCTTCACTATGTAAATTTAAATTTACATAGTGAAGGAAGTTCCCCGCTCAAGCCAATGACGTAGGCGGGTCTGACATACCGAGGGGGCGGACCTGATGGGGAACTGCTCTCACTTTGGTAATACATGTATAGACCCGCCCCTTCTCATGTTCCGCATCTCGTCCGCTGAGCGGACCTGATGGGGAACTTTAGAAGGGGCGGGTCTATACATTTAAAATACTGAGAGGGAGTTCCCCATCAGGTCCGCTCAGGCACAACCAATGAAGGACAGCGCTGGACATCGGGATCGCCGCGGGACACTGGATTTCACCGCTGGAATGTTTTTTTTTTTTTTTTTTTTAATTAAGGACTTTTTCAAGGTGTTTGTGTGTTTTTTTAAACATTTTTTTTACGCTTTCTTCGTGAAATGGTAGGGGTACAATGTACCCGTTACCAATTCACATAGGGGGGGGGGCGGGATCTGGGGGTCCCCTTTGTTAAAGGGGTCTTCCAGATTCCGATAAGCCCCCCGCCCGCAGACCCCCACAACCACCGGGCAAGGGTTGTGGGGATGAGGCCCTTGTCCCCATCAACATGGGGACATCCTCCCCATGTTGAGGGCATGTGGCTTGGTACGGTTCAGGAGGGAGGGGGGGCCGCTCTCTCGTCCCCCCCTTTTCCCCTGCGGCCGGCCAGGTTGCGTGCTCGGATAAGGGGTCTGGTATGGATTTTTAGGGGGACTCCACGCCATTTTTTTTTTAAACTTGGGGTGGAGTTCCCCTTAAAATCCATGCCAGATCTGAAGGGCCTGGTAATTGAATTCTGGGGAACCCCCACGCTTTTTTTTTTTTTTTTCTCAATGACTTTTGTATGTATTGCCGGGAGCCGACAATTCATTAATAGCCGCGAGTCAGTTTTAAATGCATTTTTTTTCTTTCAAAAATGACATTTTTTGCAGGGACAGTTCTAAGCACGGGAAACATGCGCCACTTCACATGCATATCATACACACCCCCCAGGTACGAAATTTAAAGGAATATTTCACTTTTATTTTTTCATTTTAAGCATTATTAAAATCACTGCTCCCGAAAAAACGGCCGTTTTTAAAACTTCTTTTTGCATTGATACATGTCCCCTGGGGCAGGACCCAGGTCCCCAAACACTTTTTAGGACAATAACTTGCATATTAGCCTTTATAATTAACACTTTAGATTTCGAACGTTCGAGTCCATTGTATTTAATAGGGTTCTAAAGTTTACACGAACATTTTGTCTGTTCGCAGGTTCTGGTGCGAACCGAACAGGGGGGTGTTCGGCTCATCCCTGGTCAACAAAACAAAAGGGAAGGCAAAATAAAAAACATGGTCAATTTGAAACAGTTACAGACTCAACATCTTGAGAAATTTTTGGCCAAAAATAAAATGCAGCACAGACAATTAAATCAAAGTGAACAAACAACACACATTAACAACATCAGAATTATTTCAGGGGAACATTTCCCCCACACAAAAAAATCCAATCCACAAAAGTTAACCAATCACCTGTTTTGCAAAGACATAACAAATAAAATACATGTGTTACAAACTCGATAAGGACACCAACATGTACATTTTGCCCCCACACCCCCCCCACACACACACTTGCCTCTTCTCAGGGCAAGCGAAGGAATGTTCCCTCTGAGCTTTATATTACATATGTTTGTGTGCTAATGAGGCAATTGAAAACACATGCACAGTCCATGAAACACCCAAAATGCAAGTTCACTCAATGTAGAGACTGAAATTCAAAGTGGCTACACCTGTTAAGGATGTCCTTCAATTACTAACCCATAAAAACACTCTCTGAATGAGCATGCCCAGAAATATCCAGGTGCTGTTCACACACAAAAAGCACGCAAAAAAAAATAACTGGCTGGGCATGTGCAGAACAACACCAATGCAGCTAGCAAAAAATAACCCCCCTCCCCCCTCCAAAATTAAGCACATCATCCAGCATGCTACAAAATTAGAGATGGGACAATCACCCCCCCCCCACCAACAAATACCAGTGCAGTCTATGGGAACTGACTTGTTAATTTTGCTAGTCCCCACTTGGCTGGCTTATCTTCTAGTTATTGGCCTTAAAATGGGGGCCCAGGTCCCACCCTAAGGGACATATATCAATGTCACCAATTTGGAAAACAACAAAAACAAAACAAGGAGAAGTGCCTTTAAATGTGCCAAATTGCTTAAGGGCCATTTCACACCACATGCAGTGCATTGCGTTTTTATGCATCCAAAATGCATGGAAAGTTGGTTATATGGTTTTAAATGGCAGTGTTTGTTCCAGTGCGTTCCAGTTCCACCAAAAAAGTAGAACATGCTGCATTTTACCTGCACTGGACTGTACTGGAACGCAGCAAAACGCATCATAAACGCACTGGAACGCACCGGAACACACCTAAATGCACCAAAAACGCACTGGAACACACTTGTCCTTATCTATGGTTAATAAAAAAGAGGGGTGAAAAAAAGCACTGGACTGCATCAAAAACGTACCAAAAATGCACTGGAACGCATGAAAAACGTGCATGCAGAAAAGCACCTGGAACGCATTCGGATTGCGTTTCTATGGTGTGAACTGGCCCTAGTTCACACTATAGAAACGCAGTCTGGGTGCGTTCCAGGTGCTTTTCTGCATGAGCGTTTTTGACACATTCCAGTGCATTTTTGATGCGTTTTTGATGCAGTCCAGTGTTTTTTTCCCCCTCTTTTCACTTAGGACAAGTGTGTTGCAGTGCGTCTTTGGTGCATTTAGGTGCGTTCCGGTGCATTCCAGTGCATTTTTGGTACGTTCCGTTGCGTTTTTGATGTGTTTTACTGGGGTCCAGTACAGTTTTGTACCTAAAAAATGCAGCATGACCAATTTTTTTTTTGCTTTCTGTAACGCACTGGAACGGACTGCAGTGGTGTGAACTATGCCATTGGCATTAATGTGATCAACTTTCTTTGCGTTTTTCATGCATCAAAAACACGCACTGCACTGCATCCGGTGTGAACTGACCCTAAATATCATACCCGGGGGGTGTCTATAGTATGCCTGTAAAGTAGCACATGTTTTCCATGTTTATAACAGTTGGAGAGCAAAATGACATTTCTAAAGTAAAATAATAGTCATTTAAAAGTCCTTGCGGCTGTAATGAATTGCTGGTTCCCGTCAATACAGATAAAAGTCATTGAAAGTCTTTGATTACACAAAAAACAAAAGCGTGGGGGTCCCCCAAATTCCATTACCAGGCCCTTCAGGTCTGGAATGGATATTAAGGGGAACCCCGCTGCAATTTAAAAAAAAAAATGACGAGGGGTTCCCCCCAAATATCTATACCAGGCCCTTCAGATCTGGCATGGATTTTAAGGGGAACTCCACCCCAAATTTAAAAAAAAAAATGGCGTGGAGTCCCCCCAAAAATCCATACCAGACCCATATCCGAGCACATAACCTGGCCGGCCGCAGGGGAAAAGGGGGGGACGAGAGAGCGCCCCCCCCTCCCTCCTGAACCGTACCAGGCCACATGCCCTCAACATGGGGAGGATGTCCCCATGTTGATGGGGACAAGGGCCTCATCCCCACAACCCTTGCCCGGTGGTTGTGGGGGTCTGCGGGCGGGGGGCTTATCGGAATCTGGAAGACCCCTTTAACAAAGGGGACCCCCAGATCCCGGCCCCCCTATGTGAAATGGTAATGGGGTACAAATGTACCCCTACCATTTCACAAAGAAAGTGTAAAAAATGTAAAAAATGACAAGAGCCGGTTTTTGACAATTCCTTTATTAATGTCTTTTCTTTTCTTCCATCTTCTTCTTCCATCTTCTTCTTCCATCTTCTTCCATCTTCTTCCATCTTCTTCTTCCATCTTCTTCTTTTCTCCATTTGGGTTTCTTCCTCCATCTTCATCTTCCTCTTTATCTTTATCTTCATCCTTATCTTCATCTTCATCTTCCTTCTTCCTTCGGTGTTCTCGTCCGCATCTTGCTCCGGCGTCTTCCCTTCTTCTTTCTTCTCCGGCCGCTCCGTTTGAATTGGAGGTTCCCGCTGTGCGACGCTTCAGTTCTTCAGTTCCCCTCTGGGTCCGCTTATACCCGGTGACCCCGCCCCCCTCTGACGCACATGGATTTCATGGGGACTTTCCCCGTGGTGTCAGAGGGCGGCGGAGCCACCGGGTGGCAGCGGACCAAGTGGAGAACTGAAGCGTCCCACAGCGGGAACCTCCAATTCAAATGGAGCGGCCGAAAAAGAAAGAAGAAGGGAAGACGCCGGAGCAAGATGCGGACGAGAAGACCGAAGGAAGAAGGAAGATGAAGATGAAGAGGAAGATGAAGATGAAGAGGAAGAGGAAGAGGAAGAAACCCGAATGGAGAAAAGAAGAAGATGGAAGAAGATGGAAGAAGAAGATGGAAGAAGATGGAAGAAAAGAGAAGACATTAATAAAGGAATTTTCAAAAACCGGCTCTTGTCATTTTTTTACATTTTGACACTTTCTTCATGAAATGGTAGGGGTACAATGTACCCCTTACCATTTCACATAGGGGGGCTGGGATCTGGGGGTCCCCTTTGCTAAAGGGGTCTTCCAGATTCCGATAAGCCCCCCGCCCGCAGACCCCCACAACCACCGGGCAAGGGTTGTGGGGATGAGGCCCTTGTCCCCATCAACATGGGGACATCCTCCCCATGTTGAGGGCATGTGGCCTGGTACGGTTCAGGAGGGAGGGGGGGCCGCTCTCTCGTCCCCCCTTTTCCCCTGCGGCCGGCCAGGTTATGTGCTCGGATAAAGGGTCTGGTGTGGATTTTTGGGGGGACTCCACGTCATTTTTAAAAAAAAAATTGGGGTGGAGTTCCCCTTAAAATCCATGCCAGATCTGAAGGGCCTGGTATGGATATTTGGGGGGAACCCCACGTCATTTTTAAAAAAAATTTGCAGAGGGTTCCCCTTAATATCCATTCCAGACCTCAAGGGCCTGGTAATGGAATTTGGGGGACCCCCACGCTTTTATTTTTTTGGTTAGCAAAGACTTTCAATGACTTTTCTCTATATTGCCGGGAGCCGACAACTCATTACAGCTGCGGGTGCTTTTAAATGCCTTTTTTTCCTTTAGAAATGACATTTTGCAGGCGCACTGGGAAGTTCAGAGCTGCGTCTGTTCAACTTATGCAAATTGAGTTATGTGACTTGACATTTACTAAGATTTTGCCGGCGCAGTGTCTTGGCGCAAGAAAACAAGGAAAATTCCCGCGCTGAGCTCAAAAAAACCTCCCGCAGCTCGAATCGTACTTGCCGGCGCAGCGGGCTCGTTTTGAAAAAGTTACTTTCTCACTCTATTTTGGGCATATTAGTTATTTGGGCCGGTGTCCCTACACTTCCTCACATCACCCCACATCACTCCCATTATATTCTCACTTCCAGCTTCTTTATATTTAGATTTTAACATGCTGTGCGCCAGGTCCATAGTGGCGCACTGAGCGCCTCCTCCCGTCCGCCGACAACACTATAGTAAATGGCAAATAGGGCTGCGCTACAGGCGCTAATGTTTTGTAAATGCCAAAACAGCCATTGCGCACGCAGATGCGCCAATACTCATGGCGCAAACGTTTCGTAAATCAGCCCCAAAGTGACACATAATTGTGAAGTGGAAAGAAAATGATAAATGGTTTTCAAAAATGTTTACAAATAAATATCTGAAAAGTGTGGCGTACATTTGTATTCAGCCCCCCTGAGTCAATACTTTGTAGAACCACCTTTTACTTCAATTTCAGCTGCAAGTCTATTTGGGGACGTCTCTACCAGCTTTACACATCTAGAGAGTGACTTTTTTGCCCATTCTTGTTTGCAAAATTGGTCAAGCTTTGTCAGATTGGATGGAGAGCCTCTGTGAACAGCACTTTTCAAGTCTTGACACAAATTCTCAATTGGATTTAGGTCTGGACTTTGACTGGGCCATTCTAACAAATAAATATGATATGATCTAAATCATTTCATTGTAGCTCCGGCTGTATGTTTAGGGTCGTTGTCCTGCTGGAAGGTGAACCTCCACCCCAGTCTCAAGTCTTTTGCATACTCTAACAGGTTTTCTTCTAAGATTGCCCTGTATTTGGCTCCATTCATCTTCCCATCAACTCTGACCAGCTTCCCTGTCCCTGCTGAAGAAAAGCATCCCACAACATGATGCTGCCACCACCATGTTTCACGGTGGGGATGCAGTGTTAGTTTTCCGCCACACATAGCGTTTTGCTTTTAGGCCAAAAAGTAAAAATTTGGTCAAATCTGACCAGAGCACCTTCTTCCGCATGTTTCTTGTGCCCCCCACATGGCTTCTCAAAAACTGCAAATTAGACTTCTTATTGCTTTCTTTCAACAATGGCTTTCTTCTTGCCACTCTTCCATAAAGGCCAGATTTGTGGAGTGCAGGACCAATAATTGTCCTATGGATAGATTCTCCCATCTGAGCTGTGGATCTCTGCAGCTCCTCCAGAGTTACCATAGGCCTCTTGGCTGCTTCTCTGATTATAGCTCTCCTTGCCGGGCCTGTCAGTTTAGGTAAACTTTAGGTACTACAGATGTAGTATTGTTGCCCGATAAATCTATGGCTGGTTTGGAAGGATGTTATTTTTTGCCTTTGGACACCTTAATTGTAGAAACAGTCTCATGATTTAAAATTGTATTCACTTTACTTCCTTTGCATTTCTATTTTAGTTCTACTAGCTGATATCCATATCAGTGTCCAGAGTTAACCAGACAATGCAACCAGACTTTAATGTTTCCTTATTTTATTTTTCTGCCTAAGCCAAAGGCCGATACATTTCTTAAAGTAGTGTTTAACCTTTAACATTTTTAGATTAACACACTGAGCACAATAGTATAAACATTTCTCACTAAACTATTTGTTAATAATTGCACACTTGCAGTATACAACCTTCAATACTGCTGACCCCTGCTATCTAAGTGCTGCTTCTGTGAACTTCTTGTCTTGACAAAGAGAAGGCAACTGTACTGAATGCTTACTTCTCTTCTGTTTTTACACAGGAATACGAGGGGTATACCAACCATGACAGGAGTGTTAATAATACATTACAGGACGTATGCTTGTGGCTAACAGAGACTGGAGTCAAGAAAAGACTAGATAAGCTTATGTAGCGGGTATGTACTATTTAGGGGCAGCATCTGGGTGGTAGTATTACCCAGATGCACTAATTGGTAGAGTAGGGCTGTTTTCATTCGTGTGAAGACATCAGGGGTGCTCAGTTCCTGCGGCTCAGTAGGTGGCGCTGTCGCTTTGGGCCGGGGTTGAACCACCACTGCAGTGCCGTACCTTTTGTAACCTCTCGCAGCAGCTGTACAGCAGGGCGGGGAACCTGCTGTGCTTGCTGGGAGAGGGGATAAAAGGGGGTGGACATCTTCACCATGAGGTCCGAGTCCCAGGCACCTTCAGCCTGAGGGCTGCTGTCCGTGATCGTTGTACAGGCGCCTTTGGCCTGGACACGTGGAGTTTGTGTTCCATCCCAGACACCTTCAGTCTGGGGTGAGGTACTTAACCGAAGGCCTGGGGCCCAGTACCTTCCACTGGGTCCCACGAGGGAGGGATCGTCCTAAGGTGCCCGTGGTGTCAGGTGCCTGAATCCAGGGCATAAGGGACCGGAGAGGTGACCTTCCCATAGAGCTGGTGCAGCATATTGCCGGTCCCAGGTGGGCCTCCGGAGACCTTCCGGATGGATGTCTTTCCCTAACAAGGGCCAACTACAAAAGGAAGGTAGTTCATGTTTCACGGTCGGTGGCAGAGACCTGCTCCCAGGCCTGTGGCAGGGGCCTCAACAGTTCAGCCAGTCGGTGGCAGCGGCCAACCTCACGGTCGGTGGCAGAGACCGTGCGCCAAGCCTATTTGCACTAGAAGGAATAGGAGAGTTCACTGTGCCTGGACCTGCTCATATCCCCACCCCTGTTTGTTCATTTAAAAGTTCAACTGATGCTGTTCACTTGCCAAGAAGAATAAAGGAGTGTTGGACTTTTTATGGTGTGGGGCTCTATTACTGGCAGTCAAACCTCCACAGAAGAAGCAGAGGCTCCATCCAGAACACAGGCCCGAAGGTAAAACAAGTGTTGGCTTTAACCTCTGCACATTAGAGGACATAGGCCGTAGTGAACCTCACCCTCCTCCCACATACCCCTAGACAAGCCAGCCGTTTCACCGACAAGGAAGAAGGGGGTGAGGCCGCTACACTTAACACAAATAAATCACCAGGACCAGATGGCTTACACCCGAGAGTCCTCAAATAACTCAGTCAGGTTATAGCTAGACCATTATTCCTAATCTTTGTGGACAGCATACTGACAGGAATTGTACCAGCTAATTGGAGAAAAGCCAATGTGGTAACAATATTCAAAAAAGGGCAGAGACATATTCCTGGAAACTACAGGCCAGTCAGCCTAACATCATTACTTTGTAAATGATTGGAGTTAATGATAAGGGACTATATCCAAGAATTTGCTGAAGAAATCAGTCTTATTTGTAGTAATAAGCATGGGTTTATGAAAGGTCGTTCCTGCCAGACCAATCTGTTAACATTCTATGAGTAAGTGAGCTGCTATCTAGATAGGGGGAGGCCTGTGGATGTGGTGTATGTATCTGGATTTTGCAAAAGCATTCGACACAGTTCCCCATAAATGCTTAACCTACAAGCGTAGGTCTGCAGGCTTGGACCATAAGGTTTGTTCTTGGATAGAAAACTAGTGACAGGGGCATGTCCAAAGGGTGGTGATAAATAACGTATACTCAGACTGGTCTGGAGTTGTAAGTGAAGTACCCCAAGGCTCTGTCCTGGGACTAATTCTGTTTAATTTATTCATAAATGATACAGAGGATGGGATACATAGCTCAATCTCAGTTTTTTTTTTGCGGACAACACAAAAATAAGCAGCGTAATAAGTTCACATAAGGATATTAAAATTTTACAGAAAGACCTGCACAAAATAATTGAGTGGGCAACTACATGACAGGGGCATGTCCAAAGGGTGGTGATAAATAACGTATACTCAGACTGGTCTGGAGTTGTAAGTGAAGTACCCCAAGGCTCTGTCCTGGGACTAATTCTGTTTAATTTATTCATAAATGATACAGAGGATGAGATACATAGCTCAATCTCAGTTTTTTTTTGCGGACAACACAAAAATAAGCAGCGTAATAAGTTCACATAAGGATATTAAAATTTTACAGAAAGACCTGCACAAAATAATTGAGTGGGCAACTACATGGCAGATGAGGTATACTGTGGAGAAATGTAAGGTAGTGCACATGGCGGTTAAAAACATAAACGCAAGCTACTCAGTAGGGGAGAACTGCTGGTGGAATCAAGAATGGAGAAAGATCTAGGGGTCCTAGTAGAAGACATGCTGAGCAATAGCATGCAATGTCAAGCTGCAGCTACCAAAGCCAGCAGACTATTAGCATGCTTAAAAAATGGATATACTCCAGAGAAAACTATAATCCTGTCACTAAAACTCTGGTTAGGCCACATCCGGAGTATTCTGTCCATTTATTTTTTATGATTTTTTTTAACATGAACAGAATGTTCTTTTTATTGAAGAAAATATAAGTACGATACATTTTATGAAGTACAACATGAAAGTAGTTAAAAATACACTCAGGTTATCGCACAACAACAGAGAGTCATAGTCACAATTCAAGGAAGTATCATCCTAACAGACATAACCAGACACACCTCGAGAGGAGAATAGTAGGAGTAACACGTGAGAGCCCAGCAGCACCCAGTCCAAAAACACTGGTAAAAAGAAAAAAAACACTAAAATTGAGAATAAATAAAAAGGTGTTACCATTATGCTGTCCAAGGTTGCCAGACCCTCTCGTACTTCTCAGGGCAATTCCTGTTCATGTATGTCAATTTGTACATAGGAAGAGCCGAGTTAATAGATTGCTCCCAAGAACCTACGGAGGGAGGGGACCGGGAATTCCACTTAAGAATAATCTCTCTTCTAGCATAGTATAACAGAAAACCTATAAGTATTTTGGTGTACCTAGGCCTTTGGTCATCATCATGGATACTTAGGAGCAATAATTCTGTCCATTTCTGGTCACCAATCCTCAGAAGAGATGTGCTGGAGCTGGAGAAGAAGGGCAACATAATTAATAAGGGGACTGGAGGACCTTAATTACAAGGAGCGACTACAAGCACTAAATCTATTCTCGCTGAAGACGAGATGCTTGAGAAGGGACATAATAGCAATTTACAGATATCTCAATGGTGATCCCAGCGTAGGAAAAAAAACGATTCAGTCTCAGGCAGTGTAAGAGGACACAGGGCCACATAATGAGATTGGAGGAGAAGCAAATTAAACTTAAGCTGCGCATGGGGGTTTTCACTCTCAGGGCAATAAGAATGTGGAACTCTCTTTCACAATTGGTGGTGTAAGCGGGGAGTATTAATATTTGTAAAAGACTCTTGGACTTGCATCTTAAAGAACACAACATACATGGATATGGGAAATAATTATCGACACTGACATATGTACACCTACACAGATTGAACTGGATGGACTATTGTCTTTATTCAACCTTACCAACTATGTAACTATGTAAATATGTCTTTACAGAAATGTGGACAGAGTACTCTCCAGCCAATCTGTTAGTTTGGAGAAAGGAGGGGGAGGAGGGGTTAGGAGCAGGGGAAACCCTTGCCATACTAGGCTATGGGACTGTGTGTTTCTTTTGCTGCACACAGTGTAATGAGGCACAACCGTAGTTCCTGTATGTAAGGGTGGCTAAATAGGATGCTGCAAGAAAAGGGAGCCACCCAGAAAAAGGAAACCTTTTTATTGGGACATAGGCTAGGATTAAAAGATGGAGAAGCTGAAAATTTATTAAGTGATTAAATCAATTGCTGAAAGTGCTTAAACATTTTGGGGGTTTAATATCGCTTTAATGTACAAATGTGTCCCTTTTACAAAAATATTCCTGTATTTGTTATTCAGATGATAAACATATTGTTGTCTGTCATTACCTATGTATTTACTAAAACCTTCATGCGCTTTGCACACTGTTTTTGTTTTGCAAATGATCTCAGAATAATCCCATTGTACTTTCCCTATCCTCATTTACCTTAAAATGCCATGGAAAATGTGCCAAATAGCATTAATTTAATTTACTTGGCAATTGTTGGAGTTATGCTGAAACCACAATGTGCTATATGACTCACGTTGAAATTGTTTCTCATCGGATTCATGACTCAGCACATTTGGAAAGACAACGACAAATCTTAATGCACAGATAACATTTCCAGAAACATACTGACAGTTTTGGAGGAGAGAATCATTCCTGACTTTAATCAGAGGCTGAGACAAATGTTTTCATGTAGTAATAATCAGTATAATGCACAGAACACTGCAGTCATGAAAAACAGAACAGTTTACGATGGTGTTGCCTAAGTGTAAATTTTTTCCAATCCCTCCTTTTTAGTGAAGCACACGCCTCTTGAATAGGGATGAGCCGAACACACCAGGTTCGGTTCGCAGCAGAACATGCAAAAAATTAGTTCGAACACGCGAACACCGTTAAAGTCTATGGGACACGAACATGAAAAATCAAAAGCGCTCATTTTAAAGGTTAATATGCAAGTTACTGTCATAAAAAGTGTTTTGGGGACCCGGATTCTGCCACAGGGGACATGTATCAATGCAAAAAAAGTTGGCAGTTTTTTAGGTAGCAGTGATTTTAATAATGCTTAAACTGAAACAATAAAAGTGAAATATTTATTTAAATTTCGTACCTGGGGGGTGTCTATAGTATGCCTGTAAAGTAGCGCATGTTTCCCGTGTTTATAACAGTCCCTGCACAAAATTACATTTCTAAAGGAAAAAAAGTAAAAGTAATCGCGGCTATAATGAATTGTCGGGTCCCGGCAATACAGATAAAAGTCATTGAAAAAAACGGCATGAGTTCCTCCCAAGGCCATTACCAGGCCCTTTTTGTCTGGTATGAATATTAAGGGGAACCCCGAACCAAAATAAAAAAAAAATGCGTGGGGGTCCCCCCAAATTCCATATCAGGCCCTTCAGGTCTGGTATGGATATTAAGGGGAACCCTGCGCCAAAGTTAAAAAAAAAATGGTGTAGGGGTGCCCCTCAAAATCCATACTAGACCCTTCAGGTCTGGTATGGATTTTAAGGGTAACCCCGCGCCAAAATAAAAAAAAAATGGCGTGGGGTTCCCCCCAAAAATCCATACCAGACCCTTATCTGAGCACGCAACCTGGCAGGCCGCAGGAAAAGAGGGGGGACGATAGAGCACCCCCCCTCCTGAACCGTACCAGGCCACATGCCCTCAACATGGGGAGGATGTACATTTTACCCCTACCATTTCACAAAAAAAGTGTAAAAAATGTTAAAAACCACAGTACACAGCTTGGGACAAGTCCTTTATTAAAAAGAAAAGAAAGAGAAAAAAAATTCCAAAGATGGAAACCCACGTTGCATCAGACGGGGGCGGGGTCACCCGTACATGTCACTGGGTAACCCGGTGTGTCCCCGTTGCGTCAGAGGGGGCGGGGTCACCAGCACATGTGACGGGTGGCCCCGCCCTCAGCTATTTAACCGATGTCAGGCTGGAGAGCGTCATTGGTCGGCTGCCTACCATGGAGGCAGGATCGTGTCGGCGTTGTTTTTTTTTCTTTTTCGTATCATCGCTGGAGATCGAGAATGGATTACATCATTGGAATTTTTTTTTCCTCTCTTTTTTTTTCTTTTTAATAAAGGACTTGTCCCAAGCTGTGTACTGTGTTTTTTTTTAAATTTTTTACACTTTTTTTTGTGAAATGGTAGGAGTACAATGTACCCGTTACCAATTCACATAGGGGGGGCCGGGATCTGGGGGTCCCCTTTGTTAAAGCTGGCTTCCAGATTCCGATAAGCCCCCCACCCGCAGACCCCCACAGCCACCAGGCAAGGGTTGTGGGGATGAGGCCCTTGTCCCCATCAACATGGGGACATCCTCCCCATGTTGAGGGCATGTGGCCTGGTATGGTTCAGGAGGTGGGCGCTCTCTCGTTCCCCCCTCTTTTCCTGCGGCCTGCCAGGTTGCGTGCTCGGATAAGGGTCTGGTATGGATTTTTGGGGGGAACCTTACACCATTTATTTTTTACATTTTGGCGTGGGGTTAATCTTAAAATCCATACCAGACCTGAAGGGTCTGGTATGGATTTTGAGAGGGACCCCTACACCATTTAAAAAAAAAATTGGCGCAGGGTTCCCCTTAATATCCATACCAGACCTGAAGGGCCTGATATGGAATTGGGCCTGGTAATAGACTGGGGGGGGGGACCCATGCCGTTTTTTTCAATGACTTTTATCTGTATTGCCAGGACCCGACAATTCATTATTGCCACGAGTAGTTTTAATTTACTTTTTTTCCTTTAGAAATGTCATTTTGTGCAGGGACTGTTATAAACACGGGAAACATGCGCTACTTTACAGGCATACTATAGACACCCCCCATGTACGAAATTTAAAGGAATATTTCACTTTTATTGTTTCACTTTAAGCATTATTAAAATCACTGCTCCCGGAAAAACTGCATTTTTTTTTAAACCTTTTTTTGCATTGATACATGTCCCCTGGGGCAGGACCCAGGTCCACAAACACTTTTTATGATAATAACTTGCATATTAACCTTTAAAATTTGCACTTTTGATTCCTCCCATTGTCTTTTAAAGGGTGTTTCGGGGTTTTCGAATTTGCCGCAAACACCCCAAATTGTTCGCTTTCGCCGAACGGGCGAACAGCCAATGTTCGAGTTGAACTCATGTTCGACCCGAACATAAAGGTCATCCCTACTCTTGAAACTTAAAAATGTACATTTAAAAAAAGCAGCTAAATGTATACACAAAACACACATATACACAATACAGCTAAAATAATTGTACCAAAATGAAAATACTCTCATTTGTGCTAAAGATCCCTAAAGCATATACAGCAAACTCAATGCTACTGCCACAACTCCCACCTCTTCTTTGAAAGGTTAATAGGGGGTCACCACTGTAAAGTTGGGTATACACGTATCATAAGTTCCTACTGAACCGTCTGGCTTTCACTACGTGTGTATGTGTGTCTAACGACTGCCTTCTATTGAACAGTCATGCTGGAAACCTGGCATTCAATTAGCACTTGGAGCCAATGGCTGCAAGCACTGATCTGTGTATTTTAATAGGAAGATGGGGGAGCCCCCGCCTCTGCTCCCACTGTCAAAATACAAAGACACTGTGGGAAAGATTTCTTGTGTGGATGCTAGGATCAGCGTGTATACCCTGCTTAAGATTTCTCCTTCCTATACAACCTGCTAAGCACCCCTCCCATCCATTATCAGCATGATTTTGTAAAAACACTGTTATTTTCAGCTTATGCTTTGCTACTAGATGTCAGAGAAACTGCTCTAACTGGATGTACAAATAATTGAATAGCTCTATTTGATACATGTGTAGCGCTCAACCTCGAAGGGGCTACTGGTAGTAGGTTCTCCCTAGATAGTAGAGGCCACCAGTCTCACAAACTTGATCCCAAGCACTCCAACAATTAAAGCTCAGTCTAGGAAATGCCTTTTAGGATTTATTGCAGAAGAACTTGACTGGAGGAAGGGTTTTAGGGTAACGGGATACTCCAAAACGATCAGCAACCACAACAAGAGGACAAACTTCACGCAGGGAATAGATAGTAGATCTAGGGCCTCACAGCTGCAGACCAAAGGGCAATCTCTGGCCACTGATTCCCTTTAAATTTGCACAATTATCAGTCCCTAGCAAGATCTATACCCACAGTGCCCCAGGAGCTGCATGCCAACCAGCCTCCACAGGTAGATCTGTAGTGAGTGGGCATACCAAAGTCCTTCTCCAGACCAGGACTCTGAAACAGTGTCCTTCAGCAAGTAGAACTTGCTTCCAAGAAAATCCATAACAAACATTTATTACATAGTCATATGAATAAAATCACAGCCTTTTATGAACAATCAGGTCACCGTACACTGAAAGGAAATCAGCATTGGTGGTAAGGATGGAAGTTTGTGAACACATACTAACTGGACGGATCCAAAGAGAACAGAATCTTTGGATCTTTTCAGCTGGTATGTGTTCACAGACTTCCATCCTTACCACCAATGCTGGAATGCCTTTGAGTGTACAGAGGCTGGATGTGACCTGTTTTTTTATACAATTATGGATTGTTTTACTTATTAACAATTAATTTATCATTGTCATATGCATGGACACCCCTGTTTGCCAGATAGCAGCATACAGGCTTTGTTTGGAGCATTTCCATCCCTCCAGTGGATTGCTAGCAGCATTGTACTGTGGGGTCAAGAATACATAACTATTTGCCCAAGTGATTTAGCGCATTTGGTCCTGTTGTGGACCTTTGTGGTTTGTTGTCCTTCAGCAAGTGTACTTATTCAACAATTCTCCCCAGGCCCTCAGCACAGCAACCACTGAGGCTCAAATAGTATAGTCCAGTGATGGCGAACCTTGGCACCCCAGATGTTTTGGAACTACATTTCCCAACTACATTTCCCATGATGCTTAACTACACTGCAGAATACATGAGCATCATGGGAAATATAGTTCCAAAACATCTGGGGTGCCAAGGTTTGCCATCACTGGTATAGTCTCTATTCTCAATGATACTTTTCCTAGAGGCAGCAGCACCAAGAGTCCTGGAACCCTCCCTGATGAGAAAAGAACAATCTACCCAGGCCTCCTGTCTATTTATCACCTCCCCATCCACCTTCTGGATGTCCCCTTCCAAGGATCGGCTAGATAGGAAGAAACAAGGTAGGCCAAACTAAGTGCAGTATAAAAGGAAGGAATTTATTAAATACACAGCCAAATTTGTGAGAAACAGGCATGTATGTTTAAGACATGTCCATGGTCACTGGGGAATCCGGAGCTGTGTCCAGGGAGATGTCCCAGAGGGCTGCAGCGGAGTGTCAGCAAGGAAGTGGAAAGAGCCAGTCTGGTTCCTGCTTGGTAGCTTGCGCACCAGCGTGGAACGTGCTCGGGAGAGTCTGGAAATCGGAAGTGACGTTGGGGCGTGTCGGATTACGCTTTTCAAAGCTTCCGCTTTTTACTCAGATCTAGTTCGTTACTGAAGCTGTCAATCTTATATAGGTTTGCCTGGGCTAGAGCCGATGGAACGTAGCAAAACCAAATGTTTA
The DNA here is from genome assembly GCA_029206835.1 of Rana muscosa. Taxonomy (NCBI): domain Eukaryota; kingdom Metazoa; phylum Chordata; class Amphibia; order Anura; family Ranidae; genus Rana; species Rana muscosa. Next base: position 741,060,571 of record CM055118.1, read on the forward strand.
AAGGGGCCAGTATTCGGCTATGACATTACAAGTTCCATAGTATGGTTTACTTAATGAAGATAAAAGTAAATAAGAGGTAAAAAAGAACCAATTGACATATATCAATGGCAATATTCAAACAAGCATGGGAAATTTAAGTAATACTAAAGGGTAATTTTTTTAAAATTAAAAATATGCTATACTTACCTCCACTGTGCAGTTTATTTTGCACAGTGTGGCCCTAATCTGCGACTTCTGGGGTCCCCCGGCGACTCTCGCGGCTCCTCCCCGCATCAGAAAACCCCCTAGAAGAAGCGCTCTCTCGGGGGTTACCTTGCGCGCGCACTCCCGAGTCATTCATTCGGCACCCATAGACGCCGAATGTATGACTCGGCCCTGCCCCCCCGGCGCCCGTGTCATTGGACTTGATTGATAGCAGCGGGAGCAAATGGCTGCGCTGCTATCAATCTATCCAATCAAGACCCCGGGACCCTGTGGAGAGAGGCAGAGCGCGTCACCGTCAAGCGAATTCCACAGCTAAGGTAAGTAAAACGGGGGGGGGGGGGGGGTTTGGGGGCCAGTGACTGCCAGAAATGTTTTCACCTTAATGCATAGGATGCAATAAGGTGAAAAAACATGAGAGTTTACATCCCCTTTAATAAAGAATAATAAAAATAAAACAATGAATAGTTATTATTATAAAGAAGCTAGTGATACTGCATAAGAGATAATAGTAACAATTATTGTACCACAGCTTTAAAAAGGGTCAGATGGAAACGACCATATGGATATAAATCTAAATATAAACAGAGGTATGTAGCAGAGGGAATGTTGAAATACAATGATAAACAGACATATCCATCAAAGGAATAATGGTGACGAGCAACAATCATGGCTGGTGTATTATAACAGTGTGACTGCATGCATATATACATGCACATGCACGCACATACACAGTCACATGCATACATGCACACAAGCCCATGAATGCACACACAGCACAAGGACAGAACCAGTACAGGAATACGTGCAGAATCTCTCCATATATACTGTATATACATACACAAACATGAGCACATATACACATACATATACATACTTCTATACAACTAAATTCTATGTGATCATTATCATGACCATTTACTTATCACCCTGCAAAAGAAGGTGGTGTGGTCCCAAGTGGGGAATGATTGTAAAAAGGGAGGGGTAGGGGAAAATGGAGGAGGGAAAAAAAAAGGGGGGTGGAGGAGGAAAAACAAGAGATGGGGGGGAGGCAGAAACCTGAAAATCATGCAAATACATGTTGAATGTATCTGTATTTGTTTCCCAGAGACTGCTTCACTCCCAAGGGAGATGCCGCTAGTGCTGTCTAGTATTTTATGGACTCAATTTTAAACCGGGACTTTTTTTAGCATTGATCCATTCCTTTAACCCATTATAATCCCTTACTATTAACTTTGTTACATTCTCATATTTATTGATCTTGTATGAGTGTGTTTTTTACAGTATGCTCCCTTGTCATTATCATTAACGCTGTGCATGCCCCAATCCTTGCGCCACTCTTCCCTTTTCTAACAAGGTTTGGTTAGGACATGATAAATATTCAACTGATCATTTGGCAGGGGGAAACAATCAACTCTCAGCTCAGGAACTCTCATCAGATTAAAACATCAAAAGCAACTACAGTGGAGCCAAAAAACAAAATTGACCCAGCAGCCTAAATAGAAGGGCACTACACATGTTTAGGAAAAAGTTTTTTAAATTTGTACTTTGGGTTTCGTAAATTCGTTTTAAATTTTATTTCAGGAAATTTGGGAACATGTATTTGCTTGATATTCAAGGGTATAAAGATACTCTCCAGTAAATCAGGTCAGCTGGGATTTTCATGTAATGCAAAACAACATGTATTTTAAATCTTAGATGTTGTCTACTGGAACAAAAATTGGTTTCACAGGGCAACCATAAGAATCTTGGAGCCCATAATGCTTTTACTGATGTCAAACTTGTTTCTAAAACTTGACTGACCACTATGTTATTGGCTTCCTTCAATAGAGTCGCTTGACTCACACACTGGGGGCTGCAGGCGAGAAGAGGGAGCACCGACAATGGATGGGCCATAGTAGCCTATGGTTGACGTCACCGCTCCAGCCTTTACCAGCTGTTTGCATTTCTATTTTAGATTTATATATTTTTTTCTTAAATTTTAGGTTAGACATATATTTTTATCCCTGTCTGCAAGCAGTGTGAGGCCTGCTGATCTGGGACACAGACTACATCTTTCTGCACTTTCCAAACTGAGTGTTTCTATCAAAATTTACCACTATATTTTGTTCTTCATTTGTTAACAACAAACAGTGTTCAGGAAAGCTTTCCTTGTCACATCACTCCGTCCAATTTTTTGAAAACAGTGTTTCTATGTCCTTCATCCTTGACTTCCATGTATACTTATAGTGAAAATTGCATACTCATCTTATATATGCCAATTTGTAACACTACATATTATTTGTAATGTTGTATGTGAGCATTCATTTCCTTTTTCTTTTTGTTGCCTGTAGCACAACAGACGCCATGATTTAATCTCCTGAAGAAGCTCTTATGAGCGAAACATGTAGAGAAAATTGGTATTGTCTCTATAACTGAGGAACATTTAATATAGGATGTGTCTTGTTCTCATGTTTTTATCTAAATCTTTTTGTAATAAAGCTAATAAATCTTTATTTTGGTTGATTAGTAATTTCTGGTTGTTACCCAATTGACACCCACAAAGTCCAGAGGTTTGTGACCTCTTCCTGCCCCTTCATATATATTTTTTCGTTCTATTTGGGACGTGGTGTCCGCTATTTGAACACTCACTTTTTTTCATATTTCTACGCAGGTGTTACCCACCTATCACTGTCTTAGATTGTGAATGCTCAAATATACTGATCTCTATTGAGTTTACTATGAATTGCAGCCAATGCAGCCTAGTTTTTACAGTAAACATTTATATATATATCTCTTGATTTGACTGAACTATCTAGAATTAGCTTTGCTTCTCTGTCAATTGATTTATTTTTCCCTCCCCATCCACCCATCTCCCCTTCCCCTCCCCTCCTTTCTCTCTCCCCCCTCCCCTTTTTCTTATATCATGAGTATATATCCATGAGCCTCATGGACAAAATTCATCAATCTCAAAACGCGGCTTCTGGGGTCTTACCATGGACCGTTTTTTTCTTAGACTCCAGAGGATGTTAGAGAAAAAAACTGAATTTACTGGAACAAATGGTACTTCTCTAAATATATTGAAGACCGCATTACGCCCTGGGGCCTAAGGATACAAATTTTTCCAACTATAAACAAACTTGAACCTGAATTTAAAAGCAGCTGGGAGGACAACCTCCAGACCTGCTCCATCAAAATGATGGAATTACTATGTAATTATTTCAGCACTGAATTAGCCGCGCTTGATATTGAGATTGAGAAATGATACCATGAGAATCACTCCATCACCTCTGACGAGCTCTTCTCAACTCGTGAGGGCACTCTAAAGGCCAACTTAGAACTCTATGTGGCAGAAATCCTGAAAAATAAAGAAAAGAAGTTTGTCAGGAACAAACTGTCCTATGATAACAATCTAGCTTACAACTGGGCCCACAAGAGTAAGAGACAAAACTTTAAATCCCGGTATCCGAAAGAATCCAATTCCGAACCTAATGATTCTGATAACTCCTCTGCTTCTTCTTTGTCTTCACAGGCACCGGATAGTCACACTGGCCGGATCAGACCAGAATCGTCTAAACGCACTAATGGTAACACCAACGCACGAACACGCACCAAACGGTCACAAAATCCGGGTCAAGCACCCATTCAAACACGAGCCAACACTGCCAAATCATCCTTATCCACGAACGCACCGGTTCCTTTAGCCCCCAGCACAAGCATGATCCGTCCACTTGCCTCACCTCTTTCCCACTCACAGGCAAGTAATCCTAATGAAATCCCAACCCAATCGGATTTTCGTCCGGCTCCCATCTTCAATCAACTGGCGTCCGACCCAAAGAAACTTTTGGGTGCAGAACCAGTTCTTCCCAAACCACCAAGAACAGGTTTGAAGTAATCAACCTTCGATTGACCTCACGATTGATCAAGTTTCCGTCTTATAATTAGGCCTTACCTTCTGTCCAACACAGAAAATTTATCAATTTGAAATTATTAAAGACATCAATTTATTTGCACGTAAGCTAATGTTCCGTATTCTGTTTGACAAGCCTAAATCACAAATTTCTACTTCTTCCTCATCAAATCCCTTGTGGAAAGAGATGACTATCAATGACACAAAGGCAATGGAGGAGCTGATGGAGCTGTGGGAGGAGGGACACATTGATGAGATGGACCTCATGGAGGCTGACTCCATTGATGAGGGCCCCTTGGCCCCATCATCGTCTCTTGTCCCTGCTCCCTCGGTCTCATCACCCCGGGATTATAAGCCCAAATCCCGGGCCTTCCCTACTCTACAAGAGAACCCTAGTGCCTTTACCAGACAAATGACAGCTGACATTCGCAAAACAAAATGAAGGGATTCACCTCAAGAGAATCTAACCGAGTCACAAAAGCAAGCCCTTTTTTCTCTACAATCAGACTAACGGCTAATTATCAAGCCATCAGACAAGGGTAGGAATCTTGTCATTATGGACATTTGCCAATATGAACACATGGTCATGCAACTCCTGCGAAATCAGGATTGGTACAAGAAAATACCAGAGAATCATGTTAATTACACCATTACTCACTATAGACAATTGATAGGCACTGCGTATCATCAAGGCCTTATCACAAAACCCACTTGGGAATTTCTCAACATTTCATTCCCCAAAACTCCTACGCTGTATGCACTTCATAAAATTCATAAGGATCCACTTCATCCACCCGGTCGCCCAATTGTGTCCGGTAATGGCTGCCTCACTGAGACGGCCAGTCAATTGGTAGACGACTATTTAAGACCCCATGTCAAAGGTTTATCTTCCTACCTCCAGGACACCAGTGATCTCCTCAGGGCCCTGGATGGCCTTCATGTCCCTGAGAGTGACTGGTTGGTGGCACTTGACATGGAGGCCCTCTACAACTCCATCCCCCATCAGTTTGGGGTGGAAGTTGTGGAGGGATTCTTATTTGACAATAGTGAGGCACCTGTCGCCTACAACAGATTCATCTTGAATCTTTTACGTTTTATACTCACTAACAACATTTTTCTTTTTGGACGCTCCCATTACCTCCAGATACAGGGTGTGGCTATGGGGACCCTATGTGCCCCCAGCTATGCCAACCTGTATCTGGGGGGGTGGGAGCCTGACCTATTTTTTCAAGAGGACATGCAGCTTTTTGTTGAACAAATTCCCATCTGGAGACGTTATATTGATGACGATTTTTTAATTTGGACAGGAAATGACCAGAACCTATTACTATTTTTTGACAGTCTCAAACCCAATCAATATAATTTGAGTTTCACCATGGAAAAGAGCCAAAGCAATTTGACCTTTTTGGACATACAAATATATGTCAGCTCCCAAGGTGTAATTGTCACGACTCTTTATCGTAAACCATCTGCTGGCAATTCAGTGTTGCATGCCACAAGTTCCCACCCAGCCCCCCTAATAGCCAGTGTCCCTTTTGGGCAATATTTAAGGCTTAAACGCAATTGTAGTGAAACTGCACACTTTGAAATGGAAGCTAAGGCCTCACAAAATAGACTTCTACAAAGAGTACAAAGAGGCTACAGCAGAAAGTGCCTCAAAAAGGCCTATTTGAAGGCCAAAAATCTAGAACGGTCCACTTTAATACACTGTCCCCCAAAAATGTTTAATCTAATGAAGGAGTAAGACTCATCACTCGCTTCTCGAGGCAACATCAACAAATGTGTGATTTACTAAAGAAAAACTGGTATCTCCTTATGGGAGACCCCAGTGTTTCCATACACCTTAAAGAATACCCCGAAATCACATTTAAAAGATCAAAATCACTTAGGTTCAAAGTCACTTCTCTTCTATCTCCAGTGACCCCTCAGGGATGAAGGGAACTAGACCTTGCCACAAGTGTGGCTTTTGCCGGTATATATATGCATCACGCAGTCTGGCTTTGCCGGATGGCCGGCTATTCAAGCCAAATTTTATGGTGACATGTCAATCTGTTGGAATTGTATATATTATGATGTGTGAGTGTCAGGCCTACTATATTGGAAAAACCAAACACCCATTTTTTAACAGAATTAGGGACCATGTATCCCTGGTACTGAAGAAAAAAATGGAGACACCCATCAGTCGGCATATGGGCTTTTGCCACAATTTCAACGACTCTATGATGCGTTTCTTTGCCTTGGAGTATGTTCCCCCAACCGAAAGGGGGGTGGACTTTGATAAAATTCTCCTACCACGGGAAGCCAAATGGATCTCTAACCTAGGTGCTTTACAGTATCCTGGGCTAAATGATGCCTTGAGCTTCAAACCCTTTTTGTAGAATTGCTCTATTTTTGCCACTTTTACCCTATTTCAAGTCTATTTTAGATTTATTTATTTTATCCTTTTTCACATTTATTTCATTTTTGTTTTTGTTTTGTTATTTATTTATCTTTTCTATTCATCCTCATCTATTGTGTTCACCCCTTATTCTTGTCTCTTCATTGTTTCTTTCGTTTCTCACTTCATTCCTTTAGTACCGTATATACTCGAGTATAAGCGAACCTGAATATAAGCCGAGGGACCTAATTTTACCACAAAAACTGGGAAAACGTATTGACTCGAGTATAAGCCTAGGGTGTGCCTCACTTTGCCTCACTGTGTCCATGCCTCACTGTGTCCATGCCTCACTGTGTCCATGACTAGACTGACGTTTAACATGGGAGTCTATGGAAGGGGTGCCCGGCTTTGAAAAATCGGTGCTCCCCGGCCGTAAGTCCCCTGGACAAGAAACTTTGCAAACTTGTAGAGGAAGAGTGGGGCTACATGTGTGCCAAGTTTGGGGTCCAGAGGACCTACGACCGGCCGGTACCGGGTCCCCAAAGTCACCAAAGAAATTACCGTTTAACATAGGAGTCTATGGAAGGGGTGCCCGGTTTTGAAAAATCGGTGCTCCCCGGCCGTAGGTCCCCCGGACAAGTAACTTTGCACAGTTGTAGAGAAAGAGTGGGGCTATATGTGTGCCAAATTCCGGGAGATCAGGCGCAAAAAGGTGACTCGAGTATAAGCCGAGGGGGGCATTTTCAGCACAAAAAATTGTGCTTAAAAACTCGGCTTATACTCGAGTATATACGGTAATCGGTTCTAGAGGTTTAATTTATCTTTAACAGTGTAAGAGATATTCAGTATTGTAATGTTTAAATGTTATCTGTTTAACGGGTCACTCTATACATTGAATTTTTTCAATGGGCTTTATCCCATTTGCATTACTGTATTTGCTGCAACCTTTTGGAGGGTGCTAGATGTGAATACCAAGCTTGCCTGTATATCACTGTATATTCTTCATAATAATGTACTAACTTCTATAGTGATATTGGTTCACATTGTGATCTGCTTATGCAATTCCTCACCTTATAAGGATTAAACTTAGACTTAGAATAGATTTTATTAAGACCAGATCCTATTTTAGCTTAGTTTTATTTATTTGTATGCATCCAGGTGTTTTTCTGTGCCTGGTTGTCGGCTGCTCTCATTTATTTATGCTTGCATGGACGCCCAGGGCAGACAATGTGGGGTTCTTAATCAATGTGCCCCATTTGTTCTGCCCCTTTTATGACTGATTCCCGCGATGTTACGCCCACTGGCCATTTCAGTCACATTTAATTACATCATCAGCCAGCTCTATGGTCCGGAAGTAAATGTTTAGGACTGTGCTCCCACATTCACATGTCCGCCCCATTCAGTTTTCCCTTTCCATTGCTCCTTGGGCAGCTACTGGCAAAGGGATATACCAACATGGCGATCGCTGTTGTCAGGCTCATCTTGTCATCATGCCCCTCTGTTTCCCGTGGGTTGCGCATGCTCAGTGATCTCTTCATTACGTCCGTGGCGCTGCAGTGACGTCAGAAGCTGCAGTGCTGGACGGGGATATAAATGGCAGAACTTGAGGATGAGGTAGAGATCACATCCCTCCCTATGATTACATTTGGAAACCTAATTTATGTCTGCTATTATGCATCGTGGAAAATTCCAAGACCCCATTGTTTGATCATAATTGATTCCATGCCAATATGCAAAGGCCAGGTATACTATGTTTGGTCTCTTCAGAAGCCACCTCTGTATATCCTTCATACACATCTTTGCATTTCTATTTTATATTTATATATTATTTTCTTAAATTTTAGGTTAGACATATATTTTTATCCCTGTCTGCAAGCAGTGTGAGGCCTGCTGATCTGGGGCACAGACTTCATCTTTCTGCACTTTCCAAACTGAGTGTTTCTATCAAAATTTACCACTATATTTTGTTCTTCATTTGTTAACAACAAACAATGTTCAGGTAAGCTTTCCTTGTCACATCACTCCCTCCAATTTTTTGAAAACAGTGTTTCTATGTCCTTCATCCTTGACTTCCATTTATACTTATAGTGAAAATTGCATACTCATCTTATATATGCCAATTTGTAACACTACATATTATTTGTAATGTTGTATGTGAGCATTCATTTCCTTTTTCTTTTTGTTGCCTGTAGCACAACAGACGCCATGATTTAATCTCCTGAAGAAGCTCTTATGAACGAAACATGTAGAGAAAATTGGTATTGTCTGTATAACTGCTACATTTGAGGAACATTTAATATAGGATGTGTCTTGTTCTCATGTTTTTATCTGAATCTTTTTGTAATAATCTATTAAATCTTTATTTTGGTTGATCAGTAATTTCTGGTTGTTACCCAATTGACACCCACAAAGTCCCGAGGTTTGTGACCTCTTCCTGCCCCCATATATATTTTTTCAGCTGTTACATAGTTACATAGTTAGTCAGGTTGAAAAAAAAAAAAAAGTCCACTTAGTTCAACCAAAAAAAAAAAAATGCTGCCTCTGAACACTTAGTCAGCGTTTGGAGATCTATCGTTCCGATCTATGTGCCAAAGGCACCCCCCAACAGGACCATTTTTTAACAACTTTCATTAGCAGCCCTAAAGAAGGGGAGTCCTTAGTCTCCCAAAACACGCTGGCCTCATTTTATTGCTGAAACTTCAAATAAAGCATCTTTTATACGCTCCTTCACTTTCACTTCTTTCCAAGCAAATGCGGAGTCGACCACAAGGCTATACCCCCAGGTAGCCCAGGTCCTAACAGGGCTCACCACCACCTTTCCCTCCAACCGGGCATGAACCTCTGTAAACCAACTCTTCCCATCTGCCCACACCCTATATAACCTACAGAAAAAGGTAAAATGGCGCAAAAATAGTTCTGGCATAATAAGAGTTAAAATGTCACTTGAAAATACACTAAAAAATTCCAATGTCCATCAAATGATGTATGCACCAGCGGCAGCTACCATAGGCAGAAGCAGGCTCTGGAAGATAAATGAGGAAAGGAAGGTGTGCCAAACTAAGTGCAGTATTAACGTTTTATTAACCATTAATAAAAACAGCCAAATGGCTACTCACAAATAGGAAGAAGTAATCAGGCATGGAGTGTATAAAATGTATACGGGGTCCGGTGTCATCAACAGTCCGAGGGAAGGATGTAGGTCCCAGATGGAGGATAAGGCTGAAGGCAGATGTAGTGTCAGCAATGGAAGTCCTGGGCGTAGAGATGCTGTAAACGTGTATGATGTTGTTCTTCCTGTAGGATCCATGGATCTGATGAAACAGCGGAAGCTGAGAAACGCGTCATCCGATTGGTCCGTTCCTCTTACCACGTCACTTCCGGTCCGACGGCACGCTGCGCTCCACGCTGAAGCACACGCTGATGCGCATCGTCCTGGATCTTCCTCTACTACAGGAAGAACAACATCATACACGTTTACAGCATATCTACGCCCAGGACTTCCATTGCTGACACTACATCTGCCTTCAGCCTTCAGCCTTATCCTCCATCTGGGACCTAAATCCTTCCCTCGGACTGTTGATGACACCGGACCCCGTATACATTTTATACACTCCATGCCTGGATTACTTCTTCCTATTTGTGAGTAGCCATTTGGCTGTTTTTATTAATGGTTATTAAAACGTTAATACTGCACTTAGTTTGGCGCATCTTCCTCCTATATAAGCTACAGCAGTGACTGATCGAGTCAGTCCAGCGCGATCTACACCTCCTCTCCTAAGGAGAGGGAGAGAGCACTTTTAAGACTAGTTAGGTTTATCCTGAAATTCCACTTTAACCACTTCCTGACCAGCCGTCGCAGTTATACTGCGGCAGGTTGGCTCCCCTGGGCGAGCCGTCGTAGTGGTACGCCGGCTCTTTAAGATGCTGTAGTGCCCACAGTGTGTCCCTGGAGCCGATGCGCGTGCCCGGCGGGCACGATGACCGATGGGCACCCGCGATCGCTCGTGAGTGCAGGAACCGGGATCTGTGTGTGTAAACACACAAATCTCGGTTCTGTCAGGGGAGATAAGACAGATCGTGTGTTCCCACTAAGTAGGAACAACGATCTGTCTCCTCCTCTAGTCAGCTAGTATAAATAAAAAAAATTGCCATAAATCTAACCCCTATTTTGTAGACGCTATAACTTTTGCGCAAACCAATCAATATACGCTTATTGCGATTTTTTTAACCAAAAATATGTAGAAGAATACATATTGGCCTAAACTGATGAAGAAATTTGTATACAAAAAAAAAACAAAAAAAAAATTGGGATATTTAATATAGAAAAAGTACAAAATATTGTGTTTTTTTTCAAAACTTTCTCTCTTTTTTTGTTTATAGTGCAAAAAATAAAAACCGCAGAGTTGATCAAATATCACCAAAAGAAAGCTCTATTTGTGGGAAAAAGGGACATAAATTTTGTTTGGGTACAGCGTCGCATGACTGCACAATTGTCAGTTAAAGCGACGCAGTGCCGTATCGCAAAAAATGGCCTGATCAGGAAGGGGGCAAATCCTTACGGGGCTGAAGTGGTTAAAAAATGTATGCTTTAAATTATTATATGTTAGGTGTGGGAAAGGTGCAGGGAGAGACAGGGGAACAGGCTTGGTGTTTTTGATAAGCTGGAGTGGGGCAATAGGGAATTAAGCTATTTACATTTCTAATGTAAGGTTACATAGTGAAAGCAGAACTTTACTCTCTCAATCAATATGAAATATTTTTAATGTTTAAGCTACATTCTCACTTGTATTTTGGCCGGACAGTGTGTACCTGCGAGAACCCCAGCAAAGGGTCTTGGCAATTAACTGTGGGAGGCAGACCCATAGAAAGCAGTGGGAAACTCTCAGCTCCCACAGCTAACTGCAGCCACTCGCACATAATCACTATGCAGTGATTATCTGCAAGTCATAGATTCTGGATGCAGACAGTCTGGGTCCAGAGCTGATCACTCACAGGTAATCACAGCATAGTGATTACATGCAAGTGATCACAATTTGCTGTGGGAGCTGAGAGTTTCCAATTGCTTTCATCGGGGCTGCCTCACACAACTGTGAATGTAGCCTGTGAATGCTACCCAGGGTGGATTTGATTTAAATCAAGTCGATTTAACCACTTACGGACCGCCACGCGACTATATACGTCGGCTGTTTGAAGAGGGATATCTCTGTTATGGCAGCAGCAGCTAGCTGCCATAACCCAGGTATCCATCTCTTCAGCCGGCGGTTCGGTTTCCGATAATGGTGGTCTCTGCGGTGGATTCACCGCTAGATCACCGTTATCGGCGGCGGGAGAGGTCCCCCCTCCCGCTGCTCTCCCGTGCCCTCCGCCACTTACCGGAGCCGTTGGTAGTGGTGGAGGCGATCGGGGCCCTCTCGTTGCGGAGGGTAAGATGGCCCCCACCCGTCTACATACCATAGCAGGGTGGAAGCGAAGTCAAAACGTCACTTCCGCCCATAGCTCTTAAAGGGCCATTTTTTTTTTTAAATACAAAAAAAATATATATATTTTTTTTTTTATTGCATTTTAGTGTAAATATGAGATCTGAGGTCTTTTTGACCCCAGATCTCATATTTAAGAGGACCTGTCATGCTTTTTTCTATTACAAAATAAATAAGAAAGCTCGCGTGCAGAAGCAAACGCATACGTGAGCAGCGCCCGCATATGAAAACAGTGTTCAAACCACACATGTGAGGTATCGCCTCGATTGGTAGAGCGAGAGCAATAATTCTAGCCCTAGACCTTCTCTGTAACTCAAAACACACAACCTGTAGAATTTTTTAAACGTCGCCTATGGAGATTTTTAAGGGTAAAAGTTTGTCGCCATACCACGAGCGGGCGCAATTTTGAAGCGTGACATGTTGGGTATCAATTTACTCGATGTAACATTATCTTTCACAATATAAAAAAAATTGGGCTAACTTCACTGCTGTCTTATTTTTTTATTCAAAAAAGTGTATTTTTTCCCCAAAAAAGTGCACTTGTAAGACCGCTGCGCAAATACGGTGTGACATAAAGTGTTGCAACAACCACCATTTTATTCTCTAGGGTGTTAGAATTTTTTTTTATAATGTTTGGGGGTTCTAAGTAATTTTCTAGCAAAAATTTTTTTTTTTATATCAGAAAGAGGCTCGGTCCTTAAGTGGTTAATCAAGTCTCCAAATATCGAAAGGTTTCTTCACAGTAAAAGCTGTGAAAAAATGTGGAATACACTCCCTCCAGAGGTGGTTCTGACAAGCTCAGTAGATTGCTTTAACAACTTCCTGCCTGGCCTATAGCAGAATGACAGCCGGGCGGTGGTTCAGTTATCCTGACTGGACGTCATATGACTTGGTGGTGCAGCGGTTCTTGGGCAGGTACCCGGGCTTACAGGAGGTCCTGAAGCAGGCCAGGAAACTCTGCGGGCATTTCCGCCGGTCATATAGTGGCAGTGCTCGGCTGGCTGAGCTGCAAAAGGATTACAACCTGCCCAAGAACCGCCTAATCTGTGACATGCCCACCAGGTGGAACTCTACGTTGGCCATGCTGCAGCGGCTGCACATGCAGCAGAGGGCCATCAATGAGTATCTGTTGCAATATGGCATCAGGACAGGGTCAGGGGAGCTTGGATTTTTTTCCCCACGCCAGTGGGCCATGATCAGGGATGCATGCACTGTCCTGGCACCATTTGAGGAGGCCACGAGGATGGTGAGCAGTGACAGTGCATGCATCAGTGACACTGTCCCTCTTGTCCACCTGTTGGAGCACACGCTGCGTGGAATAATGGACAGGGCACTTGAGGCAGAACAGAGGCAGGAAGAGGAGGGCTTCCTTACCTCTCAAGGCCCCCTTTATCCAGACAGTGTTCCTGCTGGCCCGGCTATCACACAGGAAGAGGAGGAGGAGGAGGACTGTGTCAGTGTGGAGGTGGAGATTAGCACTCAGCATCAGCAGCAGTCTTCAAGGGATCATTTACAGTCACAAGACACCCATGGACTTGTACGTGACTGGGAGGAGGTGGCTGCGGATCAGGTCGTCCTCAGTGACCCAGAGGACTCGGCACCGAATGCCTCAGCAAACCTACGCTGCATGTCCTCCCTGATCCTGCAAAGCCAGCGTAAGGATCCTCGTATTCGTGCGATCAAGGAGAGGGATCATTACTGGCTGGCAACCCTCCTTGATCCACGTTACAAGGGTAAGGTTGCAGACCTTATCTTGCCGTCGCAGAGGGAACAGAGGATGAGGCATCTTCGGGAGGCCTTGCAGAAAGGTCTGTGCAACGCGTTCCCAGAGACTGGGAGGTTACGAATTCCTGGTCCTGGACAACGTGTTGCTGAGGCTTCGGTCAGTCAAAGAAGGAGAAGGTGGCCGTCTGACCGATGCGTTCAGACAATTTTTTTGTCCGCAGCCCCAAGGTATGATCGGTTCCAGCAACCATCGCCAGTGTCTGGTTTACATGGTGCAGGAATACCTAGGGGCAAGATCTGACTTGGACACCTTTCCCACCGAAAATCCTCTGGGTTACTGGGTCTTGAGGATGGATCACTGGCCAGAGCTTGCACAGTATGCAATTGAGATACTGGCCTGTCCTGCATCCAGCGTTCTTTCGGAACGCACATTCAGTGCTGCTGGAGGCTTTGTAACCGATTACAGGGTGCGCCTGTCAACCGACTCGGTCGATCGACTGACCTTCATAAAAATGAATCAGTCTTGGATCGCCACCAGCTACCAAGCACCTGATGCTGATGTAACAGAATAATTTTCTTTGAAATGTCAGATCCCTTCAAGACTGCCTATGCTGATGCAGAGTGACTATCCCAGTGATGGCGAACCTTGGCACCCCAGATGTTTTGGAACTACATTTCCCATGATGCTCATGCACTCTGCAGTTTAGTTGAGCATCATGGGAAATGTAGTTCCAAAACATCTGGGGTGCCAAGGTTCACCATCACTGGACTATCCTGTTATGCTGAGTGACTATACTCTTCCTCCTCAATAATCAAATAATCATGCTGATAGCTTGAAAGAACATTTTTGGTTCTGGGCACCGCCACCAGTGGCTAAGGCCCAATTTTTCAGCCCCTGTTTAATAGGGGTGTGTAATTACAATTTTTGATGCAATACTTGGCAACAGGGCTCATTGCTGCGCTCTAAGTACAGTATCTGTGAGGGGTTGCAGTGTTGTGGCACCAGCACCAGTGCCTAAGGCCAAATTTTTCGGCCCCTGTTCAACAGGGGCATGTAATTACAATACTTGATCTAATATTTCACAGCAGGGCCCATTCATGTGCCCACCAAGAGTAACTGTGAGGGCTTACAGTGTTGTGGCACCAGCACCACCACCAAAGGCCCAATTTTTCCTACTACTGTTCAACAATGGCAAGTAATTACAATTCCTGATATAATAGTTGACAGCAGGGCGATCCAGCGCCCACCAAGAGTAACTGTGAGGGCTTACAGTGTTGTGGCAACACCAACACCTAAGGGGCAAATTTCTGCAGAGTATATACGGCAGGCCCCTACATTCAAACATCCAACTTACAAACGACTCCTACTTGCAAACAGAAGGAGACAACAGGAAGTGAGAGGAAATCTACCTCTAGGAAGGGAAATTCTCTCCTGTAAGAGTTAATATGGGAATACAGGTGTCTCCTCTCTACTGATGCCTTATTACCAATCCTTGTTTCAATAAAAAAAACACATTTTCCAAAAACATTTGTCATTGGGATGGAAAGTGAGGTGAAATGTTCTGAACAGGTACACAGACAGCAAAACAAATGTTACAGGGGTGATAACCCTTACCTATGTTCTCCAAAAAGCTTAAAAATAGATTTTTTGGCTAGAGCTACACTTAAAAAATGTACCTGTTCCAAATTACAAACAGATTGTACTTAAGAACAAACCTACAGTCCCTGTCTTGTTTGCACCGCCTGTATACTGCTGTTCAGAGTATATAGGGCCTTTTTATATTTTGGGTGCGGGGTTCCCCTTAATATCCATACAAGACCCAAAGGGGCTGGTAATGGGCTGGGGTGGGGGAGGGGTGGGGTGATGGGGTAGCCATGCCATTTTTCTCAATGATTTTCATCCATATTGCCGGGACCAGACATTACATTAAAGTTTTAAATGGCTTTTTTTCCTTTAGAAATGTCATTTTGTGCAGGGACAGTTCTAAACACAGGAAACATGTGCCACTTCACAGGCATACTTTAGACACCCCCCAGGTACGATATTTAAAGGAATATTTCAATTTTTTTTTTCACTTTATGCATCATTAAAATCACTGCTCCCGAAAAAACGGACAATAGGACAATAACATGCATATTAGCCGTTATAATTAGCACTTTAGATTTCGAACGTTCGCGTCCATTGTATTTAATAGGGTTCTAAAGTTCGCGCAAACTTTCGGTCCGTTTGAAGGTTCTGGTGCGAACCGAACGGGGGGGTGTTCGGCTCATCCCTACTGTTAAGTTCTGCTTTAGTTTGAATCTCAACAAAAAATCGAAAGCATCGTCAGCTCTTCTAAATTTAGCTGTCTCCACATCCCAGCTACAAGGGTAGGCTTTAATTCACTCTTCTCGCTGCTTATTTTTCTGAGTTTATTATACCCTAAAAGGTAATATTGTTTTTCCTATAAATGGTATTACAACAAACTTGGCAAATGTGAATCGATTTCAATCAACTGTTATGTTTATATTTGTTAAAAATATAAAATAGTTTATCAAAAACTGATTGCATCACACTTCTTCCTAGATTGCTTTAAAGTGTCACTTTAGATATCATTATATTATAAAGTCTCAAAATTCTGGGAAACAATAAGTTCAAACATTTTTTGTGGAAAACCTGATAAAAAAGGGTGTGAAAAGCAAATGATTCACAAAAAAGCAAATAAGGACATAATAGTTGTAAAATGGGTTATGCCACATCAAAGGCCCTTTAGAATAAAAAGACGTTGATATACATAAAAGAAGAAATAACTAGTCAAAATAGTAGTAGAAGTAGATAAAAAATAAATAAACACGAATTAGTAATACAAAATCAGTATATTGTAAAGTACAACAATCTGGACACATATGGCCTGTGAGTGATGATTTGTTTTACTCCCTTGAGAATTTCTTGTGTAGGGTGTATAACTTACGAGTAAAGATCTTTAAGTAAAAACATATTAGTGATGTTACTGACAGCTACTGTGGTAGAACTTAATATTCAACAGAATTGTATTAAAAACAGCTGAGTAAGCAAGAATAGCACATTCTTCCTCATTGAAGGACTGTAGAGATATTAATTCTGTTTTTACAAGACAGCTAAATATCAAATGAAAATGTGCTAAGCAATGAGTGATTGATTTGGGATTCACCCTACATCGAGATTATTCAGTTGACAGAGTTTTGTGGTTATTTTTAAAAATCAACTACTGGTTTTCCTGTTTTAATCCTTGGGGATTTTTCTATAGTTCATATTTGTTATGCCGCGTACACACGATCGTTTTTTCTGATGAAAAAAGACCGATGGACTTTTTTCATCGGACAAACCGATCGTGTGTGGGCCCCATCGATCTTTTTTCCATCGGTATAAAAAATAAAACATGTTTTAAATTTTACCGATGGACAAACATTGATAGCAAATTCCGATCGTCTGTGGGGAACTCCATCGGAGAAAAAACCCACGCATGCTCAGAATCAAGTCGACGCATGCTCAGAAGCATTGAACTTAATTTTTCTCGGCTCTTCGGAGTGTTTTACGTCACAGCGTTTTGGACGGTTGGATTTTTGACTGATGGTGTGTAGGCAAGACTGATGGAAGTCAGCTTCATCAGATTTCCGATAGAAAAATCCATCGGATTTTATTCCATCGGAAATCCGATCGTGTGTACAGGGCATTAAAGTTTTTTTTATTGGAGATATGTACTTTCAGATGGTGTATCCAGTCTTGGGAGATAATCCATTTCAGCTTGATAAGATCAAATAAGTTAAGATAAGATAAGATCAGAAAAGGTAAGATAAGATAAGATCAGATAAGGTAAGATAAGCTACGGTTTATTGTCATTGTGAAATAAAATTAACAACGAGGTTTAAAAAATACTCACAATTATAAAAGCCATAAACAATACTCCACACACACATCCCTAAAAACATTATAGGATTAGGAAGTAAATAATAAAGATCCCTAGTATAGCAAAAAGTAACCCCCGCCCTAACCAGTTGCCCACCTAACTTGATGTGATTTTCACATGTATGGTTTTAATAGCCCTTGAAAAAGATTTCTCTAAATCTGTTTGTTCTAAATTTATTTTTCCTGTATCATCTACCCAATTGCAATATTCAAATAAGGCTCTGTTCACACTAGTTCAATTTCAGATGCGGCTTGAGTCACACCGAATTGCATGACAATGGAAATCACATTGGCCTGTGTGCTGCTGGGAGGACACATCCAAATCTATCCTGCTGGTGTCTTGAAATCCCTCTTTATTGGGGAGCCTGCTAGTCACAGGCATCTGGGACTACTGTTTGGTCTCCACTTGCGGCCATACTAAATACAATTGGATCATCAATTCTGGTCACTAGTATCCTTCACCTATATATGTCCAAGCAGATCTTCAAAATCACCAATTTTGTAAAGATACTATATTGAAATACGACTAAAAGACCTCCCTATACCCGGAGAGGTCTATTATCTGGTCTATTATCATTGGTCTACGCCTATTAAGTTCAGGATGGGTATGGATGATGTGTCCTCCTAGGAGAATTTGCCTCCTGGAGTCCTGTGTCTATTTTGTGGTCCAATGTCCCCGTGGACACCCGTGGATCCTCGATCTGCGTCTTGGCCTCTTGGCCCGGCTCCCATGTTACGTGACAAGTCATGCCCCTTTTTTCCATTTGAAAATAACATTATATTGAGCTCCTGAAGAAGCGGATTCCTTTTGGAATCACTAACGCGAAACATGTTGAGCACTGTATATTATGTAACTATACCTGTATGGATTTCCATTGTGTCACAATGGTATAAATTGTCGATTGTCACAACTATTTTCTGAATGTGTACATGGTGAAATTTTTCCTTTTTTTAAATACTTTTGTTATAAAAAAACTTTTATACTCATATCTTTAACTGTCCATCAGTTTTTCATATGGTGCCGACATAGTCCACCTAAGCCTCTATTCTCTCCCTATACAACCTGTTCACATCAATGCATCAATGCATTGCACAATTTTGGAAAAAGTCTCTGTAGTAATTTGGTGTGATTCCAGCATGATTTTGGCCCCATAGAATATGAAAACCACTTAAAAGTAGCATCAATATAGCATCCAACTTGCAGCACATAATTGAAGTGAAAGTTGAATCAAAATCAGATCGCAGCAGTGTGAACCTAGCCTAAATGGTGTCTGAGATGGGACGAATCACTCACTATTCTCTCCACTCTGTAAAGGCAATAGGACTGCAAAATTTCAGCTAGGGATGGAAGTTTACAAACCACACTATAATGGCTCACTGTGCAGGTGTAGTCAACAGGTAAAAACATTTAAGCTAGTGGATACAAACATCGGGGCAGACCACGGTTGTCTTGCAAAGGCAAGTAAGCGGCTGGGGAAAGAGCATGTTAATTAAAGTGGTTGTAAACCTTAGACATGAAATATGAACAAGTAATGGCGAAACTATGGCACGCATGCCACAGCTAACACGCAGAGCCCTCTCTGTGGGCATGCAGCTTACGGAGCCATCGCCACCAGGATAGGGAGGGAATCCCACAGCCAGGCAGTCACTTGCACTGGTGGTGCAGGCACTGAGGAGCCAGCTCCCTTCCTTGCACCAGTGCGATTGGGCAGCGGGGTGGCTGATGCGTGTAAATTCCTCCCTGCATGCACCAAGGGCAGCCCAACGGGAAGGACTTACACTTTAAGCAGCGCCGCAATGCCTCTGGAAACCGAGTTTGAGAAGAGTGACTCCTTTCTGGACTTTGAGAGTCAATAGGAGAGTGGCTGCCTGTGCAGGGGCTCGGGCGCTGAAGCTTTAGCATGTGGAAGACTGTGTACATACACAGGTAGGACAGTGCTATGGGAGGGAAGCCAGAGGTCACTGCTGTAGGGGAAAGGATCGGGTGGGGGTAGAGGACACTACTGTGTGCGTGTGTGTGGGGGGGGGGAAGGGGGGGTGATGTAAAGGGGGCAGAGGACACTGCTTTGGGAAGGGCCACCCCCATAGCAGTGTCCTCTACTGACCTTCACATCGCCAACCCTGATCCCTGCATTCTGAGCACAACACATTCCTGAACCCTGCATTCTGAGCACACGCAATCCTGATCCTTGCATTCTGAGCAAAACACATTCCTGATCCCTGCATTCTGAGCACAATGCATTCCTGATCCCTGCATTTTGAGCACAACGCATTCCTGAACCCACCATTCTGAGCACAACGCATTCCTGATGCCTGTATTCTGAGCACAACGCATTCTTGATCCCTGTATTCTGAGCACAACCCATTCCTGAACCTTGCATTGTGAGCACAACGCATTCCTGAACCCTGTATTCTGAGCAAAACGCATTCCTGATCCCTGCATTCTGAGCACAATGCATTCCTGATCCCTGTATTCTGAGTACAATACATTCCTGATCCCTGTATTCTGAGCACAATGCACTCCTGATCCCTGTATTCTGATCACAACGTATTCCTGATCCCTGCATTCTGAGCATAACACATTCCTGAACCCTGCATTCTAAGCACAACTCATTCCTGAACCCTGCATTCTGAGCGTAATGCATTCCTGAACCCTGTATTCTGAGCAAAATGCATTCTTGAATCCTGCATTCTGAGCGCAACGCATTCCTGAACCCTGCATTCTGAGCGTAACACATTCCTGAACCCACCATTCTGAGCACAACGCATTCCTAGGGTTGCCACCTCATCCCTTTAAACCCGAACACATATGAATTACACAGGTTCTGAGGCTAATTTAATGCAGGTAAGGCGTTAGTGAGTTTAATTACCACCTTAATCAGCCACACACCCTGTGTAATTAATATGTGTTCGGTTTTAAAAGGATGAGGTGGCAACTCTACGCATTCCTGATGCCTGTATTCTGAGCACAACGCAATCCTGATCCTTGCATTCTGAGTGTACCGCATTTCTGAACCCACCATTCTGAGCAAAACGCATTCCTGATGCCTGTATTCTGAGCACAATGCATTCCTGAACCCTGCATTCTGAGCACAATGCATTCCTGATCCCTGTATTCTGAGCAAAACGCATTCCTGATTAGGGATGAGCTTCGAGTTCGAGTCGAACTCATGTTCGACTCGAACATTGCCTGTTCGCCCGTTCGCCGAACAACGAACAATTTGGGGTGTTCACGAGAAATTTGAAAAGTCTATGGGAGAAATCGAAAGTGCTAATTATAAAGGCTTATATGCAAGTTATTGTCCTAAAAAGTGTTTGGGGACCTGGGTCCTGTCCCAGGGGACATGTATCAATGCAAAAAAAAGTTTTAAAAACGGCTGTTTTTTTAGGAGCAGTGATTTTAATAATGCTTAAAATGAAAAAATAAAAGTGAAATATTCCTTTAAATTTCATACCTGGGGGGTGTGTATGATATGCATGTCCCGTGCTTAGATCTGTCCCTGCACAAAGTGTCATTTTTGAAGGAAAAAAAAGTCATTTAAAACTCACTCGCGGCTATTAATGAATTGTCGGCTTTTATCAATACATACAAAAGTCATTGATAAAAAAAAAAAAAAAAGCGTGGGGGTTCCCCCGAATTCAATTACCAGGCCCTTTAGGTCTGGAATAGATATTAAGGGGAACCCCGATGCAAATTAAAAAAAAAAAATGGCGTGGGGTTCCCCCTAAATATCCATACCAGGCCCTTGAGACCTGGCATGGATTTTAAGGGGAACTCCACCCCAAATTAAAAAAAAAAATGGCGTGGAGTCCCCCCAAAAATCCATACCAGACCCTTATCCGAGCACGCAACCTGGCCGGCCGCAGGGGAAGAGGGGGGGACGAGAGAGCGGCCCCCCTCCCTCCTGAACCGTACCAGGCCACATGCCCTCAACATGGGGAGGATGTCCCCATGTTGATGGGGACAAGGGCCTCATCCCCACAACCCTTGCCCGGTGGTTGTGGGGGTCTGCGGGCGGGGGGCTTATCAGAATCTGGAAGACCCCATTAACAAAGGGGACCCCCAGATCCCGGCCCCCCCTATGTGAATTGGTAAGGGGTACATTGTACCCCTACCATTTCACGAAGAAAGTGTCAAAAAATGTAAATAAAAACACACAGACCTTGGAAAAGTCCTTTATTAAAAAATAAAAAAATAATACAAAAAAAAAAAACATTCCAGCGATGAAATCCAGTGTCCCGCGGCGATCCCGATTTCCAGCGCTGTCCGTCATTGGTTGTGCCTGTGCGGACCTGATGGGGAACTTCCTCCGCTGTGTTTTAAATGTATAGACCCGCCCCTTCTAAAGTTCCCCATCAGGTCCGCTCAGCGGACCAGATGTGGAACATGAGAAGGGGCGGGTCTATACATGTATTACACAGCGAATGAAGTTCCCCATCAGGTCCGCCCCCTCGGTATGTCCGACCCCGCCTTAAATTTGACGTAGGCGGGGTCCGACATACCGAGGGCGCGGACCTGATGGGGAACTTCTCTCACTTTGTAATACATGTATAGACCCGCCCCTTCTCATGTTCAGCATCTGGTCCGCTGAATCTTCCAGATTCCGATAAGCCCCCCGCCCGCAGACCCCCACAACCACCAGGCAAAGGTTGTGGGGATGAGGCCCTTGTCCCCATCAACATGGGGACATCCTCCCCATGTTGAGGGCATGTGGCCTGGTACGGTTCAGGAGGGAGGGGGGCCGCTCTCTCGTCCCCCCCTCTTCCCCTGCGGCCGGCCAGGTTGCGTGCTCGGATAAGGATCTGGTATGGATTTTTGGGGGGACTCCACGCCATTTTTAAAAAAAATTGGGGTGGAGTTCCACTTAAAATCCATGCCAGATCTCAAGGGCCTGGTATGGATATTTTGGGGGAACCCCACGCCATTTTTTTTTAAATTTGCGGCGGGGTTCCCCTTAATATCCATTCCAGACCTAAAGGGCCTGGTAATTGAATTTGGGGGAACCCCCACGCTTTTTTTTTTAGTTTGTATCAATGACTTTTCTATGTATTGATAAAAGCCGACAATTCATTAATAGCCGCGAGTGAGTTTTAAATGACTTTTTTTCCTTCAAAAATGACACTTTGTGCAGAGACAGTTCTAAGCACGGGAAACATGCGCCACTTTACATGCATATCATACACACCCCCCAGGTACGAAATTTAAAGGAATATTTCACTTTTATTTTTTCATTTTAAGCATTATTAAAATCACTGCTCCCGTAAAAAGTCTATTTTTTAAACCTTTTTTTGCATTGATACATGTCCGCTGGGGCAGGACCCGGGTCCCCAAACACTTTTTAGGACAATAAATTGCATATTAGCCTTTATAATTAGCACTTTAGATTTCGAACGTTCGATTCCATTGTTTTTAATAGGGTTCTAAAGTTCACACAAACATTCTGTCTGTTCGCAGGTTCTGGTGCGAACCGAACAGGGGGGTGTTCGGGTCATCCCTGTTCCTGATTCCTGCATTCTGAGCACAATGCATTCCTGATCCCTGTATTCTGAGTACAACACATTCCTGATCCCTGTATTCTGAGCACAATGCATTCCTGATCCCTGTATTGTGAGCACAACATATTCCTGATCCCTGCATTCTGAGCATAACACATTCCTGAACCCTGCATTCTAAGCACAACTCATTCCTGAACCCTGCATTCTGAGCGTAATGCATTCCTGAACCCTGTCTTCTGAGCAAAATGCATTCTTGAATCCTGCATTCTGAGCGCAACGCATTCCCGAACCCTGCATTCTGAGCGTAACGCATTCCTGAACCCTGTATTCTGAGCACAACGCATTCCTGAACCCTGTAGTCTGAGCACAACGCATTCCTGAACCCTGTATTCTGAGCACAACGCATTCCTGAACCCTGTAGTCTGAGCACTCCTTTGAAAAAGCACAAAGGTTTTTTTTCTGAGCAGAATTGTCAATTTTTGATCCCTTAGGGCTTATTCAGAGGGATGATCAGTCCCATCCTCTGTACAGAGCCGCTGGTAGTTTTAATTCTGTGTTGGCACTTTGAAATAAATAAGTTGGTTTTGTGTCGCTGTTTGGTCACTTGGGCTCAAAAAGGTTCATCACTGCCCTATGGTGTGTGCTTGTCTCAATTAAGAGCACTCAGGCCTCGTACACACGGCCGAGATTCTCGTCGAAAAAAACATGTCGTTTTTTTCGACGAGATTCTTGGACAAGAAAATTGTCCCGGCCGAGTGTACACACGCTCGATTCAAAGAACCCGCGGTTCTTTGAATAGAGCATACGCGGGGACGTCATCGACTACAACGAGCATGCGCTCGTCACATTCGATGCCGTCGCCGCCATCTTGGTATACCCTATCTATGCCTAGGAAGCTACCGCGCATGCGTCAAAGTCATTTCGAGCATGCGCGGGCTTCCCGGCGAAAAGGTAAGTGTACACACACACAATTTTCTCGTCGAGAAACAGGCTCACGAGAATCTCTACGAGAAAATAGAGAGCAGGATCTCTATTTTCTCGTCGAGATTCTTGTCGCTTTTCTTGACGAGAAACCATACACACAAACGAATTTCTCTGCAAAAAATCTCTGCCAGCAAGTTTCTTGCTGGTTTTTGCCGAGAAACTCGTTCGTGTGTACGAGGCTTAAGTGTCACTTTTGTCTGCTGCTTCGTTCCTCTGCTATCAGCATGAATTGCTTCTGACAAGTTTTCTTGACACCAAGAATAAAATGGTGATATGGGAGGGACCTCCAACTGATTGACAGCCTCAGCTCTGTTTCTGTATGCTGTGCAGAGGGGTGTGTTTCTCTTTCCTCCAATCAGTTCTCAGAGCTCCCCTCACTGAGCTCTGAAATGTGTAATTTCAGATCTTTGCCCCCTTTTTGCTAAACTCGCAAACAAGCTTTATAATCCAGCACTTTGAATGGCTGTATACAGGTGAAACTCGAAAAATTAGAATATCGTGCAAAAGTTCATTTATTTCACTAATGCAACTTAAAAGATGAAACTAATATATGAGATAGACTGATTACATGCAAAGCAAGATAGTTCAGGCTGTGATTTGTCATAATTGTGATGATTATGGCTTACAGCTCATGAAAACCCCAAATCCACAATCTCAGAAAATGTGAATATTACAAGCAATCAATAAAACAAGGATTGTACATAGAACAATATTAGACCTCTGGAAAGTATAAGCATGCATATGTACTCAGTACTTGGTTTGGGCCCCTTTTGCAGCAATTACTGCCTCAATGCGGCGTGGCATGGAAGCTATCAGCCTGTGGCACTGCTGAGGTGTTATGGAAGGGTAAAGAAATGTGTGGAAAGAATGGACTTTGTAGGCACTACTATAGAAAAAAATATATTTTTTAATAATGTCATATAAAATACATAAAAAACACTGATAAATGAAAAAAATGAAAGGCAAGAAAGGAAAGAAATGGTAACCCGTGTGTCACAACCACAGGAAAACACTTGAGAATTGTTGTCACTTGAAAAGTGTTTCCCAGGTAGGTATCCACCGGGTTCCTGAATAATTTAAAAGTTGCTCAACATGTTTCGCGATTTTGATAGAATCGCTTCTTAAGGGAGCTTCTAAATTCCAATAGAAAGACACAATTTTAATACGTAAACAATTGTATGTTATATAAAATATATATAAAAGTATATTACAGATTTATACAGTACATGTGAATGTCAATCGCTGCAACCCATGACTCTCACCAAATAAAGTATTGTTTGCAAAATGTCGAATGCGATTGCTTCACCGCCCAGCAACTCCTCTAAGAAAACCGACCACCTAAGAGTC
Source organism: Rana muscosa (assembly GCA_029206835.1). Lineage (NCBI taxonomy): Eukaryota > Metazoa > Chordata > Amphibia > Anura > Ranidae > Rana > Rana muscosa. The sequence continues at coordinate 741,085,992 of CM055118.1, forward strand.
GCGGACTGTACCCATACAATTCCTGACTGTTTGTACCAATCACGGGAGGTGAGTATTTTTTACTAGCCTCATTTTCCCTATATGCTTGGTATATTTTAGTTTCCTGGTGAATCCCCGTATCTCCCAACATACTCACCTCCCGTGATTGGTACAAACAGTCAGGAATTGTATGGGTACAGTCCGCGACCCTTAGGTGTTCGGTTTTCTTAGAGGAGTTGCTGGGCGGTGAAGCAATCGCATTCGACATTTTGCAAACAATACTTTATTTGGTGAGAGTCATGGGTTGCAGCGATTGACATTCACATGTACTGTATAAATCTGTAATATACTGTTATATATATTTTATATAACATACAATTGTTTACGTATTAAAATTGTGTCTTTCTATTGGAATTTAGAAGCTCCCGAAGAAGCGATTCTATCAAAATCGTGAAACATGTTGAGCAACTTTTAAATTATTCAGGAACCCGGTGGATACCTACCTGGGAAACACTTTTCAATGAGTCCAGCGAGGGCAATTCAGCACGTTCATTCCCGCATCAAGTGACAACAATTCTCAAGTGTTTTCCTGTGGTTGTGACACACGGGTTACCATTTCTTTCCTTTCTTGCCTTTCATTTTTTTTCATTTATCAGTGTTTTTTATGTATTTTATATGACATTATTAAAAAATATATATTTTTCTATAGTAGTGCCTACAAAGTCCATTCTTTCCACACATTTCTTTACTAATCAATCAGGATGTGGCACTTTAGTTATCTAGGGTGACAGATTACCACCCGAGGGCATAAGTAATCAAGTCTTTAATTTAATAAGAGGTGTTATGGAAGACCAGGATGCTTCAATAGCAGCCTTCAGCTCTTCTGCATTGTTCGGTCTCATGTCTTTCATCTTTCTCTTGGCAATGCCCCATAGATTCTCTATGGGGTTCAGGTCAGGCGAGTTTGCTGGCCAATCAAGCACAGTAATCCCACGGTCATTGAACCAGATTTTGGTGCTTTTAGCAGTGTGGGCAGGTACCAAGTCCTGCTGGAAAATTAAGTCAGCATCCCCATAGAGCTTGTCTGTGGAAGGAAGCATGAAGTGCTCTAAAATCTCCTGGTAGACGGATGCGTTGACCCTGGACTTAATGAAGCACAGTGGACCAGCACCAGCAGATGACATGGCTCCCCAAATCAACACAGACTGTGGAAACTTCACACTGGACTTCAAGCATCTTGCAGTGTGTGCCTCTCCATTCTTCCTCCATACTCTGGGTCCTTGGTTTCCAAATGAGATGCAAAATTTGCTCTCATTAGAAAAGAGGACCTTGGACCACTGAGCAACAGACCAGGTCTGTGTTTCTTTAGCCCAGGTGGTAAGACGCTTTTGACGTTGTTTGTTGTTCAGGAGTGGCTTGACAAGAGGAATACGACATTTGAAGCCCATGTCCAGGATCCGTCTGTGTGTGGTGGCTCTTGATGCACTGACTCCAGCCTCAGTCCACTCCTTGTGAAAGTCCCCAACACTTTTGAATGGCCTTTTCCTGACAATCCTCCCCAGGCTGCGGTCATCCCTGCTGCTTGTGCACCTTTTTCTTCCACACTTTTCCTTTCCACATAACTTTCTATTAACGTGCTTTGATACAGCACTTTGGGAACATCCCACTTCTTTTGCAATTACCTTTTTGAGGCTTTCCCTCCTTATGGAGGGTGTCAATGATGGTTTTCTGCACAACTGTCAGGTCAGCAGTCTTTCCCATGATTGTGATTCCTGCTGAACCAGAATGAGAGACCATTTAAAGGCTCAGGAACCCTTTGCAGGTGTTATGGCTTAATTAGCTGATTAGAGTGGGACACTTTGAGCCTAGAATATTGCACCTTTTCACAATATTCTAATTTTCTGAGATTGTGGATTTGGGGTTTTCATGAGCTGGAAGCCATAATCATCAAAATTATGACAAATCGCGGCTTGAACTATGTTGCTTTGCATGTAATGAGTCTATCTCATATATTAGTTTCACCTTTTAAGTTACATTAGTGAAATAAATAAACGTTTGCATGATATTACAAATTTTCGAGTTTCACCTGTAGAAGAGAAGACTGAAAATAAGACAGGTACAGAATATGTAGGATGATTTGTTTCATCTCTGCGTATCACCTGGGGCCAGTGACTTCACTGGGTATATGTAAGGGTTTACAATCACTTTAAGGTCATAAGGGATACGCAAGGTGGATAATTCCACCTTGTCATTTATCCTTGAAAAAACTACTAAAATATAAATACATGATAACAACAGTTCAGGCATACAACCTAAAATGAAGCAATTGTGGGCTTCTACAGACCAGCAAGCTAAATGTTTGTTTGATTTAAAACTGACAAACATATCATAGATAATAATGTAGCTTGGATTGTGACTGGTAGCCCACTGCAGAACATTCACCTTTGTTGCAATACATTATTCTCCTCCTCCCTATGAACAGAGTTAAAATGGAACCAAACCCAGCAATCTAAGTTTCCCAAAACAGTTACATTCAGGGCAAGTCTTGAATGATATGAATGATACAGTTACCAGTGTGCTTATCTTGGCTTTCAACTAAACTGTCAAGCCATCAAATGGCTGGTGTCATAGCTGATTACATGTGCAGCACCACAACAATTGCAGGTCAAACGGAGGCTAGGATGTCATCTTCCTTGGCTTTAAAGGATAGGATGGTTTAGTTCCGGTGTTCTGTCAAATTAGCCAACTCGTCAGAAACTCCAACCACGTCACTTCTGGTTTCTTTAACCACCTAAGGACCGGACCAATACGCAGCTTAATGACCAGAGGTGTTTTCACAATGTGGCACTGCGCTGTTTAACTGGAAATTGTGCGGACATGCAATGTTGTACCCAAACGAAATTTGCGTCCTTTTCTTTCCACAAATAGAGCTTTCTTTTAATGGTATTTGATTGCCTCTGCGATTTTTTTTGCAATATAAACAGAAAAAGACTGCAAATTTTGAAAAAAAATTATATTTTCTTCTTTTTGTTATAAGAAAAATTGAATAAACTCAATTTTAGTCATACATTTAGGCCAAAATGTATTCAGCCACATGTCTTTAGTAAAAAAAATGTCAATAAGCGTATATTTATTGGTTTGCGCAAAAGTTATAGCGTCTACAAACTAGGGTACATTTTCTGGAATTTATACAGCTTTTAATTTATGACTGCCTATCTAATTTCTTGAGGTGCTAAAATGGCAGGGCAGTACAAAACCCCCCCAAATGACCCCATTTTGGAAAGTAGACACCCCAAGGAAATTGCTGAGAGGCATGTTGAGCCCATTGAATATTTTTTTTTTTGTCCCAAGTGATTGAATAATGACAAAAAAATTAATAAAAATTACAAAAAGTTGTCACTAAATGATATATTGCTCACACATGCCATGGTTATATGTGGAATTGCACCCCAAAATACATTTTGCTGCTTCTCCTGAGTACGATGATACCACATGTGTGGGACTTTTTAGGAGCCTAGCCGCGTACGGGCCCCCGAAAACCAAGCAGCGTCTTCAGGATTTCTAAGGGCGCAAATTTTTGATTTCACTCCTCACTACCTATCACAGTTTCGAAGGCCATAAAAGGCCAAAATAGCACAAAACCCCCCAAATGACCACATTTTAGAAAGTAGACACCCCAAGGAAATTGCTGAGAGGCATGTTGAGCCCATTGAATATTTTTTTTTCTGTCCCAAGTGATTGAATAATGACAAAAAAAAAAAAAAATGACAAAAAGTTGTCACCAAATGATATATTGCTCACACATGCCATGGTTATATGTGGAATTGCATCCCAAAATACATTTTGCTGCTTCTCCTGAGTACAGGGATACCACATGTGTGGGACTTTTTAGGAGCCTAGCCGCGTACGGGACCCCGAAAACCAATCACCGCCTTCAGGATTTCTAAGGGCACAAATTTTTGATTTCACTCCTCACTGCCTATCACAGTTTCGAAAGCCATAAAATGCCATAATAGCGCAAAACCCGCCCCAAATGACCCCATTTTGAAAAGTAGACACCCCAAGCTATTTGCTGAGAGGCATGGTGAGTGTTTTACAGCTCTCATTTGTTTTTGAAAATGAAGAAAGAAAATAATCTGCAAAATGCTCACCATACCTCTCAGCAAATAGCTTGGGGTGTCTACTTTACAAAATGGGGTAATTTGGGGGAGTTTTGTGCCATCTGGGCATTCCATGGCCTCCGAAACTGTGATAGGCAGTGAGGAGTGAAATCAAAAATTTACACCCTTAGAAAGCCTGAAGGCGGTGCTTGGTTTTTGGGGTCCCGTACGCGTCTAGGCTCCCAAAAAGTCTCACACATGTGGTATCCCCGTACTCAGGAGAAGCAACAGAATGTATTTTGGGGTGTAATTCCACATATGCCCATGGCATGTTTGAGCAATATATCATTTAGTGCCAACTTTGTGCAAAAAAAAAATAAAATTGGCTTTTTTTCGCAACTTGTGTCAACATATAAAATATTCCATGGACTCGACATGCCTCTCAGTATATAGCTTGGGGTGTCTACTTTCCAAAATGGGGTCATTTGGGGGGTTTTGAACTGTCCTGGCATTTTATACACAACATTAGGAAGCTTACATCCACTCTTCTAACTACTTGAAGAGAAAGCCCTTTCTGACACTTTTTGTTTACATGAAAAATTTTTTTTTTTTGCAAGAAAATTATGTTGAACCCCAAACATTATATATATTTTTTAAAGCAAAGGCCCTACAGATTAAAATGGTGGGTGTTGCATTTTTTTTTCCACACAGTATTTGCGCAGCGATTTTTCAAACGCATTTTTTGGGGAAAAAATACACTTTTTTTAATTTTAATGCACTAAAACACACTATATTGCCCAAATGTTTGATGAAATAAAAAAGATGATCTTAGGCCGAGTACATAGATACCAAACACGACATGCTTTAAAATTTTGCGCAGTGGCGACAAACTACATACAATTTTAAAAGCCTTTAAAAGCCTTTACAGGTTACCACGTTAGATTTACAGAGGAGGTCTACTGCTAAAATGACTGCCCTCGATCTGACCTTCGCGGTGATACCTCAATTGCTGTTTACATATGACGCCAGACTAACGCTTGTGTTCGCCATTGCGCAAGAGCAGGGCGGGACAGGGGTGCTTTTTTTTTTTTTTATTATTCATTTTGCTTTTTTTTTTTTTTTAAAACTGTTCCTTCCATATTTATTTTTTTATAATTTTTATTGTTATCTCAGGGAATGTAAATATCCCCTATGATAGCAATAGGTAGTGACAGGTACTTTTTTTTGAAAAAACTGGGGTCTATTAGACCCTAGATCTTTCCTCTGCCCTCAAAGCATCTGACCACACCAAGATCGGTGTGATAAAATGCTTTCCCAATTTCCCAATGGCGCTTTTTATATCCGGGGGGGGGGGACATTCCCTCCTCCCACTGCTTGTAAAAGCAGTCCAGAGGCTAATTAGCTGCTAGGATTGCTTTTACATGAAAGCCGGCCACTGGCTGAAAAGAATGATACCAAGATAATACCTAAACCCACAGGCATCCTTCTGGTATAACCATTCAAAGTCCAGCAACATACCAGTACATTGCTGGTCCTTGTTGGACATGTATTGTAATCTTTTTTTTCATGCAGCCTGTTGGCTGAACGAAAAAAAGATATTGATCGGTGGGTATGCCCACCATTAGAATACCTCCCTTCATCCACCCACTTCTAATGATGGCCATACATGCACCATTTATATATGCCGAAGCATGGGGGCATCCTCCCGCAAAAGTTATGCCGCGTACACACGGTCGGACTTTTGCACCGGCAAGCCTCCGTCGGAATTTTGACCGTATGTACGCGGCATTAGGAGCAAAATCGCTCCTCCGCTCCTGCTGCCCCCATGCTTCGGCATTTATGCTTTTTTTTTAAAACTGTGGTGGTGAAATCACCTCCTACAGCACTGGAGTCGCAGGGATCAGGCCTGTTTCTGCGAACGCTGCAGTTATGTGTGTTGTGTTTTGTAAGTGACAGTGATCGATCGATACTGCACTTGGGTGGCCTGGGCTGGACGGAGGGGCAAAACGCAGGTGCTAGCAGGTATCTGGGCTGATCCCGCTAACAGTGCGTTTTTGGGAACCCTAAACTGCTGGGGACGCTAGTATAGATCTGATCAGATCAGATCAGATATTGATCTGTTCAGATACTATACCACTAAGGGAAGTGTATGCTTCACGCGTGGGTGTCAGTGTTACTGGCACTAACCTGACGCTGCCTGGGGTGTGACGCAGACCCTCTCTGACGCTAAAACCTAATTGATATCACCCGCCGGGCGATCAGGGGGTTAAACCTTTATTGGGTTATATACAGCGGGTGCCCTGACACTATAAAAAGCAAACTAACTAACCAGCGTCACCCGTAACACTTATATGGTGATCACTGGTGAAAGGGTTAACTAGGGGCAATTAGGGGGTTAAAACCTTTATTAGATAATATATGGGGGTACCTGACGCTATAAAAACCTGCGGCGAACCTAAAAAAAATAACTGACTACCTAGCGGCACCAGCATAACTAATACAGCGATCAGAAAAACGATCGCTTAGTGACACTGGCAAAAGGGGGTGAAAGGGTTACCTGGGGGGCGATCAAGGGGTTAAACCTTTATTAGGTAATATATGGGGGTACCTGACGCTATAAAAACCTGCGGCGAACCTAAAAAAAATAACTGGCTACCTATCGGCACCACCGACACTAATACAGCGATCAGAAAAACGATCGCTTAGTGACACTGGCAAAAGGGGGTGAAAGGGTTACCTGGGGGGCGATCAAGGGGTTAAACCTTTATTAGGTACTATAAGGGGATACCTGACGCTATAAAAACCTGTGGCGAACCTAAAAAAAATAACTGGCTACCTATCGGCACCACCGAAACTAAGACAGCGAACAGAAAAACGTTTGCTTAGTGACACTGGCAAAAGGGGGTGAAAGGGTTACCTGGGGGGGCGATCAAGGGGTTAAACCTTTATTAGGTAATATATGGGGGTACCTGACGCTATAAAAACCTGCGGCGAACCTAAAAAAAATAACTGGCTACCTATCGGCACCACCGACACTAAGACAGCGATCAGAAAAACGATCGCTTAGTGACAGCGGTGTTAGGGGGTGAAAGGGTTACCTGGGGGGGCGATCAAGGGGTTAAACCTTTATTGGGGGGTTAGGGGGCTACACTGGACCTAAAACTAACTGCCCTGACAGTTTTACAGTCACAAATGTCACTGATTGCAGTGATCAGTAAATAAATGGTCACTGCAATCAGTGACACTGTGACTGGGGGCTGGGGAGTAATCTGGGGGTGATCTGGGGGGTCTGGGGGGGCCTGGGGGGCGATCGTGTGCCTATGTGTGCTGGTGTCAGTGTGCTGTTTAGTGCACTAACCTGTGTGTCTTCTCTCCACAGCGCTCGGTATATGTGAGCGCCGCAGGAGAGATGACATCACTTCCTCCTGCCTGTGTAAACATTACACAGGCAGAGGAAGCTTTTCAGGGTGTGGCCGGAAACGAATGGCCGTCCCCTCATCACTGATCGCTCCCGAAGCGATTCCGGCCGCTCACTGTACCGGAGGGGGGTCCGATTGGACCCCCCACCCATACAAAGGCAGGCACGTACAGGTACGTGAGTTTGCCTGTCCGTGGCATTCTGCCGACGTATATGTACAGTGAGCGGTCGTTATGGGGTTAAAGTGGTTGTAAACCCTTACAACACACTTTCACCTACAGGTAAGCCTGGATTGAGGCTTAACTGTAGGTGCAACAAATATCTCCTAAACCTACATGGTTTAGGAGATATTTGCAAAAGAAAGGCACCATTGTCTACGGCGCATGCGCTCTGAGAGAATGAAGAAGCCGTAAGTGTCGGCACCCGCACGCATGCGCAGGAGTGATGTCATTGCGGCGAAGCCGCGATATGCGGAAGTGAGTCCTGGAGAGATGGCGCCGAGGTGTCCGAGCACAGCTGTGGGGGCTTTGATCTCAGATAAGTACTTCATATGCATACTAGCTCATTATGCCTTTGCCTTGCAGGGTGTCTTTAAAAAAAAAAAGGGTTTACTTCCTCTTTAAACCATCAGTAATTGGAGATTTTGACGAATTGCTGTTTGGACACAACACCGGCAACCAAATACAGTCCAGTACAGGAAGATTTAGCTGTTTTGACAGCACAGTGGCTAACAAGGACAAAGTTGTCGCCTCCTTGGAGGCGGCAATTTTGTTGGCTAGTATCCGAGCGGAGTAACAATCTCTGCTCATATCGTGCACCGGACTTTATTCGGTTACCGGTGTAGAGGCATGATGGGACTTGTAGTTCCGCAAAAGCTGGAGGGCCACAGGTTGAACACACATGCCTTATACTGTATACAGCACATACTGTATGTAGCACCCTCTAGTGTGCTACTAGCGGTAGTGCAAGTAAACTATAGTCTGGCCCAGGGCTAATCTGGGATAGGGTTATTAGAGGTTAGGGCTGGATGACTCATCCAGGCAGCTCTCTGGTGCCCCCCCCCCCGGTTCTAGAATTTTGTAGAATATTATAGAAATTAGTGGGCAGAAGCTAGGAGGGTTGTCTTGCATATTTAGGGGTCATTACCCATTCCCTGGGAAGTGGGCCTGGCAGGGAACTAAGGAGCCCTTAAATTGACATGAGCCATGCCAGCAGGGGAGTTGGGTGGAAGATGAAGAAACAGTTCTGAGGGAGTCTGTCGGTGGGCCTTGAGGGGTTTTATCTCGGGTTGGAGCTCGGTGGCTGGCCTGAAAGGATCCTACCACAGGAGGCAGTTGGAGGAAAGCTTTCCGGAGAGGCAGCAGGAGCAAAGAGAGACAGAGTGAGTAGATCAGCATGGTGCAGAGACAGACAATGGGAGAGACTGCCATCTGTAGCATTTCTCTTTTGAAGACAGCGGTGTGCTTAAGTCCTCATCTAACGTTGAAGAGAAAAAGGATACCGCTCCAGGTGAGTGCAATTGGTAATCAGTGTCCTCCCAGGAACCACGGGTGCTGGCAATGCTTGAAGCAGGAAAAATTTAGAACATATGGACAGCCGCACTCCCAAAAAAAACATTAAGGTTGCCTTTATTTAGTGAAAAACATGGAGCACTACAGGTCACAGCAAAAAGTGGGGTACAGCCAACGCGTTTCGCACTATGATCTAGTGCTTAGTCATGGCTCATCTAACGTTGCCCTGGGAGATCTCCAGTGTATGTCAGTCGGGGAGACTGGGAAGAAGGAGCAGCCAGGTGGGCTGGTGGAATGGCAGCTGGGACCAGTGTCTACAGGGTTGTTGAAAGTGTTTCAGGAAACAGTTCACTCCACATGTGCTACTTTTCCAAGGGGCTAAGAGTTCCCAGCCTGAAGAAGGACTCTCGGGTGTAAGGCATATGGTCCTGGTGATTTATTTATGTTAAGCTTCTCTAATCCTTTCCGGACTCCGTCCTCTGTTAGCCCCAAGGGAAGATCCTGTGGCGTGTTGCTAACAAAACTGTCGTAGTTTTGGGTACATCTATATTTCCATATGACAAGGTTTCACATTCTGAAAGCCAAAATATTTATTGGCAGAATGAAATTTCAATTGTTAGACATGAGTCAACTATGACAAGTTTTTCTGACACCAAGAGAAAAATTATGACAGGAGAGGGCACAGCCTGTGATTGACAGCCTCGACTCTGTTCCTGTGTGCTATGTGAAGGGGGTGTGTCCCTTCCCTACAATCAGCTCTCCGAGATCTCCTTACTGATGTAACTTCAGCTCCCCGCCCCTGTTTTTCGGAGCTGAGAGATCCTGTGTAAATTTTGCACTTTGAATGTATGTAGGGGATAGGGTGACCACGTATCCCGGATTGCCCGGGACAGTCCCGCATTTTGCAGGTCTGTCCCGGGCACCTTCATTCCAGGACAATACAGTGTCCCGGAATGAAACTGACACAGCCACCCCCCGGGCCAATCTGATGCCCCCAAAAAGGCTGCCACATCACCGCTTTTCTCACTGACAGTACTTGTCCTGGCCGGGAATGCCTGGAGGAGCACAATCCCCGCCCCCTGCTTGTGATTGGAGAAATCATAAATCCCGCCTCTTGTGTCCAATCACTGTGCTGTGATTCATTACAGCACAAGCTGATTTTTGGGAAGGGAGAGTGTCCCTGAATGGTAGTTTGGAAATGTGGTCACCCTAGTAGGGGACAGCCCGTTGTAGATAAACAGGTACAACTTAGTTAAGAGGATTTGTTTAATCTCGGTGTATCACCTGAAGCCAGTCACCTCACTGCGTATATGTGAGGGTTTACATCCACTTTAAAGTAAAATTCTGGGATAAACCTAACTAGTCTTAAAAATGCTCCCTCCCCCTCCTAAAGCCAATGCTGACTAGCCTGTATAAGAAAAATGCTCTAGTCTGGTCATGCGATCCTCTGTGTCTGCCAGCAGTGGCTGCAGGAATAGAAGACAAAGTGCTTGACAATGACTGGTAAAGTCTGGAGCGCTGAAGTCACCCATAGGCTCCTAAGGCCCAACTAGTACTCCCCCCTCTTCCCTACAGCCTAAGGTGACCAGATTTTTAGAATGAAATCCGGGGACATATTTTTTTTTTACTAGTAATGGCGGCAATCAGCGACTCTCTGCCCGTCGCCTCACAGCCTGTCAAGTCTAATGCCTCGTACACACGACCGGTTTTCCTGACATGCCAAAAACTGAAGTTTTCCCCGACGTGATTCCTCTCAAGCCTACCTTGCATACACACGTTCAGGCAAAAAAACGCTTGACCAAAGCGCGGTGTCATACAACACGTACAACGGCACTATATATAAAATAGCTTTTGCTGACCCTCGTGTTAGTAAAAGTTTGGTCAGAGACAATTTGCGCTTTTCAGCCTCGTGCTTTTCAGTCCGTTACAGCGTGACGCATGTGCTATCTCCATTACGAACGCTAGTTTTACAAGAACGAGCGCTCCCGTCTCATGTTTGATTCTGAGCATGCACGTTTTTTTCCCCTCGGAAAAGCATACACATGAACAGTTTTCGCAACGAGAAAAAGACGGGAAAGGCGACGGGAAAAAATAGAGCAGGTTCTAATTTTTTTGCGGGCAGTTTTCTCATCGGGAAAATGGAGCATACACATGACTGGTTTTCCCGACCAATCTAAAAAATGGCAATTTTCTCGTCGGGAAAACCGGTCGTGTGTACGAGGCATTACTCTCCGGGCCCCGGATACTACTGGGTGGGGAGCGGAGGAAGATCACTCCGCCAAGGAAGGCAAGGAGATAAACAGGCAGGCGGCTGGCCAGGACTTGAGCCAAGGCAAAAGAACATGGGAGCGGAGCTGAATGGGCATGCACCCGAAACTGAAGAAATATTTCCTCCGCTCTGACCAGCACATGATCATCAGAAAGGGGCACAGATAATGGAAAAAAATACACCCCCCTAAGCTAGTAGGAGCGGTGTAATTCAGAATGTTTTTTTTTTAATTCTGCACTGACTGTCTTTGAAATTGCCCCAGCCCCTGTTCAAATCCAATCCGGGGACAAAACCGGGGACAGACTTGGTCTGGGGACAGTGTCCTCAATCCGGGGACTGTCCCCTGAAACAGGGGATGTCTGGTCACCCTACTACAGCCCCCCTGGCTAACAAAGAGGAGCCGCATTATGTGATTGGACTGGAGCGGGATGTAAATAAGTAAGCATGTTTATCTTTCTTAATCAGCAGTGTTAGGAGAATGGAGCAGCATTTTGAAGACTAGATTTATCCCAACATGCGGCACAGGGAATACATTTTTATGGGGAAAATTAGCTTGTCATTCTATTAAATGCCACTCCCCTATTCACTCCACACAGTTTGGGGTTTGTCAGAACTCACACTTTTCACAGAAATTATTATTTTTAGCCACTACACCATGATGAAGCACCCCACCTAACCAATATACACATTTATGGCTGGTTCCCATCACAATTTCCGTATTCTGAATGCGCTTTTGCATATGCATTTTTTATGTTTTTTGAGTGCATTTTTCTTTCTCTTCTTTTATTTTGACACTTGAAAAATGTGCATTCCAGGGTGGGACAATGTGCATTCCAGTGTGTTTTTGGTGCGTTTACACACATTCTGGTGCATTTTTTGGTGCATTTACATGTGTTCCAGGCTGTTCCATACAGAGAATGCAGCAAGTTCTACTTTTATTGACGGCACTAGAACTGACTGTACTGGAATTTACTGCACTGGTGTGAACGATGGAATGGAATACCTCAAAAAAAATGTTCATGCATTTTTAATGCAGATTAAAAAACGCACTGGACTGCATCTGATGTGAACCAGCCCTTAAAAAAATGGTAACATACAGTGGGTACGTAAAGTATTCAGACCCCCTTAAAATTTTCACTCTTTGTTATTTTGCAGCCATTTGCTAAAATCATTTAAGTTCATTTTTGTCCTCATTAATGTACACACAGCACCCCATATTGACAGAAAAACACAGAATTGTTGACATTTTTGCAGATTTATTAAAAAAGAAAAACTGAAATATCACATGGTCCTAAGTATTCAGACCATTTGCTGTGACACTCATATATTTAACTCAGGTGCTGTCCATTTCTTCTGGTTGTCCTTGAGATGGTTCTACACCTTCATTTGAGTCCAGCTGTGTTTGATTATACTGATTGGACTTGATTAGGTAAGCCACACACCTGTCTATATAAGACCTTAGAGCTCACAGTGCATGTCAGAGCAAATGAGAATCATGAGGTCAAAGGAACTGCCTGAAGAGATCAGAGACAGAATTGTGGCAAGGCACAGATCTGGCCAAGGTTAAAAAAAATAAAATCTGCTGCACTTAAGGTTCCTAATAGCACGGTGGCCTCCATAATCCTTAAATGGAAGACTTTTGGGACGACCAAAACCCTTCCTAGAGCTGGCCGTCCAGCCAAACTGAGCTATCAGGGGAGAAGAGCCTTGGTGAGAGAGGTAAAGAAGAACCAAAAGATCACTGTGGCTGAGCTCCAGAGATGCAGTCGGAAAATGGGAGAAAGTTGTAGAAAGTCAACCATCACTGCAGCCCTCCACCAGTCAGGGATTTATGGCAGAGTGGCCCGACGGAAGCCTCTCCTCAGTGCAAGACACATGAAAGCCTGCATGGAGTTTGCTAAAATAACACCTGAAGGACTCCAAGATGGTGAGAAATAAGATTCTCTGGTCTGATGAGACCAAGATAGAACTTTTTGGCCTTAATTCTAAGCGGTATGTGTGGAGAAAACCAGGCACTGCTCATCACCTCTCCAATACAGTCCCAACAGTGAAGCATGGTGGTGGCAGTATCATGCTGTGGGGGGGGGGGTTTCAGCTGCAGGGACAGGACAACTGGTTGCAATCGAGGGAAAAATGAATGCGGTCAAGTACAGGGATATCCTGGACGAAAACCTTCTCCAGAGTGCTCAGGACCTCAGACTGGGCCGAAGGTTTACCTTCCAACAAGACAATGACCCTAAGCACCCAGCTAAAATAGCGAAGGAGTGGCTTCACAACAACTCTGTGACTGTTCTTGAATGGCCCAGCCAGAGCCCTGACTTAAACCCAATCGAGCATCTCTGGAGAGACCTAAAAATGTCTGTCCACCAACGTTTACCATCCAACCTGACAGAACTGGAGAGGATCTGCAAGGAGGAATGGCAGAGAATCCCCAAATCCAGGTGTGAAAAACTTGTTGCATCTTTCCCCAAAAAAAAACTCATGGCTGTATTAGATCAAAAGGGTGCTTCTACTAAATACTGAGCAAAGGGTCTGAATACTTAGGACCATGTGATATTTCAGTTTTTCTTTTTTAATAAATCTGCAAAAATGTCAACAATTCTGTGTTTTTCTGTCAATATGGGGTGCTGTGTGTACATTAATGACGAAAAAGATGAACTTAAATGATTTTAGCAAATGGCTGCAATATAACAAAGAGTGAAAAATTTAAGGGGGTCTGAATACTTTACGTACCCACTGTATACAGGTTTTACAAATAACCAAAGCTGTAAACCCCCAGAGTTTGGTTTCTGCAACTGGCTCACTTTTGCCATAGTAGAAGTCTTGTTTCCACCCTAAAATTGCTATCTGTCAATATGAACAGACTAACCTTACAGTAAATTATCCTGGATAAACAACAATTTGTAGACATCTGCCAGACAGAAATGGATAAATCCACTACCACCACCTGTAACTAATACAACCTTCAGACTTGTTCACCAGAGGCTTCCAATAAATATTTAAGGAAAAATAAGGTGTGTTGTCATATTGGTTTACTGCAGTAATATACCCTGTACATCTTTGCGGTCCTTATCTTCAGCCTAGGTTGCCTGGTGGACCATACATCTCCGTGTGCTCTTTTTGTTTTATCTCCATTAAGGGCCAGTTCACACCAGACACAGTTCCGTACAGTTTTGTGCGCATTTTTTCTGCACTAAAAATGCATGCACAGTGTTTTCCATGTATTCTAATGGCTCTTGTTGGCTCTAGTTCACACCATGCAGTCAGTTTCCGGTCAGTCTATACTATCAGTCTATACTATCATTGCCAGTTGGCTAATGTCCTCCATCTAAACAGCCCTAAATTTATTAAGCAAAGCATACTTAATGGGTCATATGTGGAAATTTTTCTATTTTCTTAAGCATATAAAACCCCTAAAAAGGTATTTTTAACATTGCAAAGAAGATAGATGAGAGTATAGGGGGAGCTACTGATGGAAGAGATTTTAAGATAATCACTTAAACTTTGTGGGCTGGTTTTTACGCCATCAATAATCAGAAGTTTTGGAGTTAGAGTTCTCTGTGATTGTCTTCATATCAGATTTTTACATTTAGTCAAAAGTTCTCAACACTGCTTTGTGTCTGGAAACTGTATGTTCTTATTCAAAATAGCTATGCAAACAGCTTACACTGTGCTCTATCTTTAGAAAGCCCACGATGTTCTATAATACTCTGCACTACATCAACCTCCTGCATATTGTTTGTTGCTCAACTGTCCCTAAGAGACATAAAAGAGCCTACCATGGTTACTGTTGGGGCACTTTTATATGACACATTTATATTTTGTGTTTTTTATAGACACCAGAATGTTGGCAACAAAGGATTGGTCTTAAGCCTAGTACACACGGTGAAAATATCGAGCGAATAATCGTCCATTTTTTTTGCAAGCTAGTTTCATATCGAAAATGACTAGGTTACTAGAGTTACAAAAATTATTTTATGACAGAATAAAACTTCCCACAATGATGTAATGTATTGTATTGCAATATATTCTTTAGTTTCTGAGCATGTACAGTTTTTACGGACCAATACTGTACTCAGTGGCGTCACTAGGGATGGTGTCACCTGGTGCGAAAAAACATGGTTTCACCCCTCCTCCACCAACTATAGTCCCCCCTCAGTACAGACCCCCTCCACTAAGTACAGACCCCCCTCCCTCAGTATAGACCCCCATTAGTATAGGCCCCAATGCATTGCAGACCCCTCATTGAGTGCAGACTCCCTCAGTGTAGACCCCAATTCAGTGCAGACCCAAATTCAGTGTAGACCCCCTTTAGTACAGACCCCAATTCATTGCAGACCCCTCATTCACTGCAGACCCCAATTCAGTGCAGACCCTCTCAGTGTAGACCCCAATTCAGTGCAGACCTACTCAGTGCAGACCCCAATTCAGTGCAGACCCCAATTCAGTGCAGACCCCCTCAGTGCATACCATAATTCAGTGCAGACCCCCTTAGTGCAGATCTATTCAGTGCAGACCCCCAATTCAGTGCAGACCCCCTCAGGGCAGACCCCAATTCAGTGCAGACCCCCTCACTGAAGACCCTAATTCAGTGTAGACCCCTCACTGCAGACCCCCTCAGTGCAGACCCCCTCACTACAGACCCCCTTAGTGAAGACCCCCTCACTGAAGACCCCCTCAGTGCAGACCCCCTTACTGCAGACCCACTCAGAGCAGACCCACCAATTCAGTGCAGACCCATTCAGTGTAGACCCCAATTCAATGCAGACCCCCTCAGTGCAGACCCCAATTCAGGGCAGACTCCCCAATTGAGTGCAGACCCCCTCAGTGCAGACCCCAATTGAGTGCAGACCCCCTCACTGCAGGCCCATAATGTGTGCAGTGCATACCTCATATCACGGACATGTTCAGCAGTGCCCCTCCTTCTGTGTAGATGTAAACAGAGAGGAGGGGGAGGCGGCTTCACCCTGCTCAGCTGTGTATGAGACAGCCGGCGGCGCGAGAGATGCAGATCGTCGGTGCAGTGGTGTTGCCTGGGTCCTGCCAACAGGTGTCACCCTTCTGGAGGGTGTCACCCGGGTGAGGCCCGCACCCCCCCTAGCGACGCCACTGACTGTACTGAATAAATGAAAATCGCTCTTTCTGTTATCTTACATTTTTACGCTTGTTCCTTCGAGTAATTTTGCATGAATTGTTGAGTTTAACTCTCGAAAAATGTGATCATTCCGGAAGCGGTGTTTTCTATCCGATTTTTTCATTGTGTGTACTAGGCATTAAGTACTACAGATGCCTAAAGAAAAACAATCCTTCTATCCAATATCCAATGTATGCTTTTTAAAGTATAATTTTAAGTGTGTCAAACCCAAGAACAAAACTATAGTAACTTACCAGGCTTTAGATCATTTTTTTCCTGTAATTTCACCTGGTGATTCTGCCAGTAATGTCCTGTTTTATATGCCCTACAGTGACAACACTCACTTATTGTATCTATCATTGCTAGCCTACATTGATATCATGATTACAACTACAGAACTCTTTACCTTTCCTCATCTTCATTATATAGAGAGCTGATGTTCTGTAATTAACAGTAGAGAAATAGGAAGGCTGATAACACTGTTTTAAATTTCAGTTTAGTACACAGGAAGTTACAAGCACCCCGGAAATTCTGGCAGGATGAAGGGGTATTTAGCCTGAAAAAATAAATCAAAATGCAGTCGCCATATCTGGGGAAATGGCAGGGACATTTTTGCTCTTGGGTTTAGATACACTTTAAATTTAGATTTAAAGTGTTACTAAACCAAGGACCCTGAATTCACTATATCTGGTCTTCCACAGTACACAGAACATGGAAATGCAATAATTTTAGTAAATATAAACTGCTAAATACCTTTTCTTATCCGCAGTATATAGCAGTCTTTTGACTTCTATCAGTGCCTGGTTAAATCTTGTAGGAAGAGTTTTCATACTGCACTAAGCTGTCCTATCAGGATGCATGACCCCTGACACTCTGTCTGGACAGTGCTGATTGGCCCTGTGCTAATCACGTGCACTATCCCATGAAAAAAAAAACTCTCTAGCAATACACACCAAACTAAGCATGTGCAGCCTGACTCCATAGACTTTGTCTTATCTGGACCTTTTTTAGAGTCAGTGGAAGAAGAGGAGGATCTGTGCATACAGGATCAAAAAGCCTTTTTACACAATGAAGAGGATTACCGTATATACTCGAGTATAAGCCGACCCGAATATAAGCCGAGGCACCTAATTTTACCACAAAAAACTGGGAAAACGTATTGACTCGAGTATAAGCCTAGGGTGTCCATCTGCATGCCTCACTGTGCCTCACTTTGCCTCACTGTGTCCATGTCCATGCCTCACTGTGTCCATGCCTCACTGTGCCCATGCCTCACTGTGCCCAAGCCTCACTGTGCCCATGCCTCACTGTGTCCATGACTAGACTGACGTTTAACATGGGAGTCTATGGAAGGGGTGCCCGGCTTTTAAAAATCGGTGCTCCCCGGCCGTAGGTCCTCTAGACAACAAATTTTGCACACTTGTAGAAGAGAAATGGGGCTACATGTGTGCCAAGTTTGGGGTCCAGAAGACCTACGATCGGCCGGTACCGGGTCTTCAGAATCACTAGAGAAATTACCGTTTAACATGGGAGTCTATGGAAGGGGGGCCCGGCTTTGAAAAATCGGTGCTCCCCGGCCGTAGGTCCCCTGGACAAAAAACTTTGCACACTTGTAGAGAAAGAGTGGGGCTACATGTTTGCCCGGTTTGGGGTCCAGAGGACCTACAGCCAGCCGGTACCGGGTCCCCAAAATCCGGGAGACCAGGCCCAAAAAGGTGACTCGAGTATAAGCCGAGGGGGGCATTTTTAGCACAAAAAAATGTGCTGAAAAACTCGGCTTATACTCGAGTACCCTTAGGTTCCACAGTGAGTATAACAATTATTCTTTACTGCATATACAGACTGATTTTACTGTTGTAGGATTAGTAACACTTTAATGAGTATCCTACCAGTTAACAACAGATTCATTAAACATCCAATGTAATCGGACTAACATCACATATGTAATTTTCTTTTATTTCTCTGAACTGTTAAAATGAGCCACAAGACTCTCCGCAGCACAGTAAAATGCATACTTTCGAAAACATTGATGTGGTTAAATAATTTTACACTAGTTTAGTCTGCACAACAAATGTAAGATGTCCCCATACTTATTTAGAAGTTTACAAAAAAAGGGAGTAATCTGTAAACCAATTTAATGAATGCCATTGATTATTCATCAGATAATTAGGGGATATTATGTAATCATTTCTTTCTCATTATCTTTAGAGAAAGGACATAGTTTACATTACAAATAAAATGAGCCACAATCAAGATAATGTGTTGCATGGTATTGTAGATTTATAATTTACCACCAAATTAGAATCTTACCAATTAAATCCAAATTGGAATTAAAATCTTAGTAGCCGGAGATAATGAAGTAGGAGCTGAAAAAAAAAAAAGATTATAACTCTCATGTGCCTATTCAGAAGTGACAGCATGGTCATTGCATTTGTTGTCTGAGAAATCCCCTTCCTTCTATTCTTCTTGGACAATACCATTATGATTAAAGACTCTTGTCTCTGCTGTAATTATGGGAATATACAATGAAATAAAAAAAAAGTTAAAAAAATTCCCTTGAAAAAAAAAAAAGATTAGTAAAAACACTCTGTTCTAAAATACTAGTCTGCAAAGCTCTCTTATGTTTCAGGGGAATTGCATGTAAAATTAATTAAAGTGACATATCTTATTCTGCATCCAAAATAGCATTGTAATTGATTCACAGTATAGGCATTGATGTTTTTTGCTAAGGGCTTGCTTGTGTATTTTTGTCTGATATAACTGATTGCCATGCTTGGGTATTACTTAGAGTACTATAACAATGTTGGAGACCAATTTAAGAAACATTATGTTGCATATAAAGTTCAATTCTCAAAACAATAGTTTCTGCCAAGAACACATCAGATTCGTGAAATGTATAATCAGTTTGCCAGACACAATAAAGCTATTGCTATTATTCATGTATGTAGTTCCTAGCTCTTCTGCATCAATTAACAATGTACATTGAGTCATGAGCAACGGTTCCTGGCCAAATGGAGCCTACAATCTAATGACTGTACTGCAGTATTGCACACTCTCTTCAAACCTTTTTTAAGCAATTAACTACTTCATAGCTGTGGGTATTTAATGCCTTTGGGACCACAGTCATTTGGGTCAGAAAGCTTTAGTACATTCCACTACTGTTGTAGGTAACAGGTGCTGCTATGACTAAAGGTGGGGATGTATGTTAGGACCAGTGGAGAGAGTTGCTTCTAGGGTAAGTAAGTCTTGTTCTGCTTTCCACAGTTGTGGTGGAGACATGTGCTTTTAAAAGCGCTTCCTGGGATCTTTTAATTATCTGAGCATTCTTTTTGTCCTGATCAGTGTCAGGGCAATCCAAACACTGACCCTGGTGGGTGTTGCAATGAGGCATGTTAGTAAGTGATTGTTACGGGGATTGTGTGCTAAGTGGGGGGCCCCTCAAAATGTTGCTGTTAGGCAATGTTATTTATAACTAAAGAAGAGGCAGCAGGAACATATGTTTTGTACAATTATATTACCGCCAGGAAAACAGAATTAAAGGGTTAGTTCAACTTTTCACAAAAAGAAAAGGGGAATTAAACCTTTAAAGAAACTCACTGGATGGGGTGACTTTAGTGTGATGGAGGGACTCTAATGTAAGAGGGGTGACTCGGATAAAATAGGGGGAACGCTGATGTGAAGGCGTCGTCCCCAAGAAGAAGGTGTCATCATCATCATCATCGAATGCAGATGTCAATGTCCTTTAGCCCAATAAATACAGCTTGAGCCTTGGTTCCTCCTGATTTTGCATACTTTAAGACCCCTTTCACACTGGGACATTTTTCAGGTGCTTTTGGGCTAAAAATAGCACCTGTAAAGCGTCTGAAAAACACCTCCCCTGCAGCCCCAGTGTGAGATCCCGAGTGCTTTCACACTGTGGCGGTGCGCTTGCAGGACGTTAGAAAAAGTCCTGCAAGCAGCATCTTTGAGGCGGTGAAGGAGCAGTGTATACATCGCTCCTTCACCGCCCCTGCCCATTCATGAAATGAATGGGCAGCGCTGCCGAAGTGCCTGCACAGCGATTTGACAGCGGCGCTTTTCGGGCGCTATTAACCCTTTCTTCGGCCGCCCCACTAGCGCCCGAAAAGCGCCACTAAAACGACAGTGAAGCGCCGCTAAACCGGCGCTTCACCGCTAACGCAGCCCATTGTCAGTGTGAAACAGTTTCATGAATAAAAAAGGTTGAGAGATGCTGGCCAAACACATGTGCTTTTTGTTGCAGCCCTGTAGAGAAGCAGGAAAATAGTATTTCCTATTCACACCTGCACCACCTCTATACTACCCAAAAGTAATTTCAGACATTATGCCCAGTTATTGCACTCCAGGATCAGACAGGTTGGATCTGGCTGTGGCACTGAAATCTATGAGAGCTGAATAATTTTTTCCTGGCATTTTTCAAGGCTAATATGCAAGCTTAGGTTAAAAGAAAGGGCATGAGTAGCTGTGCACTGCTATGGGGGGGGGGGGGGGGGGCATGTACTGATGATGTACAAAAAAGGTTTAAAACATACTTTTCAGTGGGAAGAACATGTTTTATTGTGGCCTAAAGAGCAATATTAAAAATGCTCAAATCCTTTACAGTGCATGTTTTGGAGTCTTAAAGCTGCACGTGAAGTTAGGCAGCAATATGATGCAGTCCTTTCAAAGTGACATGTTTTGTTTACAGACAGCAATCCGGGAACTGACATTTCGAGGCAGAAACACTGCTGCCACTAAATGACAGATCCTTGGCAAGCTTAAATTTATAAATAAAAATAAAAATAAAAAAAGCCATGGATCCTAGATGATAATATATTTAAAAAAAAGTACAATACACATTAAAAAAAGATATCCAGCCCCCACTAGGTGAATGAGAACTGAATACATAGTACACTTGATACCCCAAAATTATTGAAAATAAATAAAAACATCCACTCTGTGACAACGTTCCTTATTTAAAAGAAAAGAAAAAAACCACAATGCCCCTAATGTAAATCCATAGTCAGTCATGCCATCCAAATTTATTGTTGACATCATTGACCAATATGGCTGACCTAATCTGGTCAATGGGGTCATTCAGGATTCCTGGCTGATTTGATTACAAACATCAGGAAGGGATTAGGATAGGCAAAGTTTCATATTGCAGAGATGGAATGGAAAGGTCCACCGACGGTGCCAGCCTCTTTCTGTGATGGTGTGGCAACAATGCTGCACTGTTCCTGAATTGTCTCTGTTGGTTCAAACACTTGCATGTTAATCAGACCACACCTAATTCTGACTGCTGTTTCTGGATTGACAACACTACCTGTTCTTATAATAACCACTGTGAGCTGTAGTGTCTATAAGGTGGAGTGTGTAGGACATAAATAAAGAAGGATTTGGCTCAGTCAGGGAAGGTAAAATGTTTTATCAGCCCTAGCATTGAGCTATTATGCCTTATACCAATTCTGGCTATGAAAGCATATGTTCAGGGAGATCAATCCCCCATGCTGTTTGTTCCTTTTTTCTTGTGAAAGATTTATAATTGAAAAGAGTGACAGTATCTCTGTACCCAAATGTATCTTCACTAAAGAATTCATCTAACTTCTGACTGAGAAGTAATATGGAATGTTCAAGTCACATGGAAAGAACAAAGCTGTGAAGATAAGTATGATGGAGAGTCAGAAAGGGCAAAGCAGAGAAGTCTACAGAGATTCATACACGTAAACTCTGGTCACGATCAAAGAGGCCTGAAAATGAAAAACTAAAATTGAAAGCAAATAACTTTTCTGTTTTAACAGCATTTAGTCATTGACTGCAAGCTGTGAGATGTGTTTTTGCTGTTAGCAATCAGTATATACTCTCCCAATTTTAAAAATGAACTGCAGTGGAAAGTTAGGGTAAGATTGAAGAGGCATATTTTGTGCCGGTATTTAGATTGGAAACACATGTGGTGTAAGTCGTAGTATGCATGTTTCTCACATACAGTATGAGTGATTACAAACTTCCTGTAAATTATTAGCTTTTCAAATCATAGAACCTCTACTGAGTCGCTTTCATTTTTAGGTTAGCTTCTAGAAATGGAATATTATACCATAAAACCAGAATATATTTGATTAAACGTGATAATATTTATTACTAACTCAGCTGACTGAAAACTGTAAGCTTTATAGCATTATGTTTGTTGGGCATGATACAAAAGAAATGCAGCATCTCCTCACCCAAAGTGGTCTTTCTGTGTTTCATATATACTTTGAGGTGAGATCCCTACCATGACATTTGTGGGCAAGGTTTCATACTCCCTGCTGGATTTTAATTTATTTTATATTATGGAGAACCCTTCAAGGTGGGTGGGAACACCCAATACTGTAGGGTAGGTGAGATCTCACTGTCAGAGTCCCAAGAGATAAACAAGCCAGCCGACTTACCTTACCAAATTTCACCTGTCATCGAAACATCACTTTTAAGCTCACTAATCATTTTACTTCAAACATTGTATTATTCAATACATTATAATTAGTTCAAACCATTTTCTTTATTTGCACTTGGCACAAGCATGATTTGTCAGTGCCAGAACACTGAATCACTTGCTGGCTTCTCATATCTCTCAGTGGCTTAAAAGCAATGTATGTCCGATGAATTCAGTTTTTCCTAGATGTCATTTTGAAAACCTGATGACATCACACTGTCCTGACAGATTCTTCATAGCGGGAATAAATAAATCACTGCGGAATCCATCGGTCAGAGATTAGCACCTTTGTTATGGCCTTGAAAAAGGGGGCAGAGACAAAAAACGACTGCTTAGAAACCTTGTGATACAGCCCAGCGATAGCCATTTATGTAAATCTAAAACATCAGTTACTGGTGTCATTGACCTTTAAAGGTACACTTCAGTGAAACATGAATATTTTGCATGCACAGCCGAAATAAAAAAAAACACAAAAATCAACACAAGTGACAAAATTTACAGTCAGTAGGATTTGTCCCTTGTGCTGATGCCTCTTCTGTTATGTGGAATCCAAAAAAAAAACAAAACACAAAAATCAACACAAATGACATCATTTACAGTCAGTAGGATTCATCCCTTGCCCTAATGCCTCTTCTGTTATGTGAGATCATCTACTGTCCATCTCACCCCCCCCCCCCCCCTCACACCTTTACTCCCCTATCATCGAGAGTGTCCAACTACAGCTTCTATGAATGGAAAGTGATCTATAATTCAAAGGTGGGCCAATGGTTGAAAGGTCTGCCCCCTCTATTCAAAGATCCAGTTTCATTTATATAAGCTGTAGTATTATAACCATACAATACTAATGTATATAAAGCATATTATTACATTTGCTATCTGTCCAAATCAAAGCATATAGTTATGATATTACACTTGCAATATCTGAGTATAGGGAAATACTGTATGTGGCAAGATGCCAATAGCAGGAATTAGAACAGATTAGTTAATGCCAATAAAGAGTAATGCAGGCTGGTAGGAAAAATGTAAAGTGGACCTTCATTCATTTTTCCAACTTTCCATCTATTAAATCTTCTGCCCTTGTTGTTTTAACTTTGTTTGGATAGTAAAACATTTTCTTTCTGCCAGTAAATATGGTACCTTATACAGCCCACTTCCTGACTGGTAAAAAGCCTAGGCTTATGGCATCATGCACAGCTCTCTCTCTCACACTCTGGTGAGAGTTTGCCAGGAAGGGAGGGGGGATGAGTCATATTAGGGCCAATGAGAGCTGCAGAGCTGGAGGTGTGTCTCTGTGTGTCTGTGTAAATCCAGGAAGTGAACAGGCAGCAGCTTCAGTTGCCCACAGTTAAAATGGTTGCAGCCAGACTCAGTGGAGGGAGATTTCTGTAGCATATTTGGCAAGTACAGAATCTCAGTATATATAAAATAATATGCGGAGGGAAGCTTCATAATGGCAAATTTGTTTTTATTACAAATTATGTGAGCAGACTGCAGTTCCTCTTTAGGTTAAATCAAAAGCTGTAATCAAATAATAAATGGATCGCTACTCCCACGGAAGCCGTTTGGTAAATTTGGTTCTTTGTTCTTCTGCCTCGACTCTGAGAACAACCTCAACCTCACTGACATACCAGGTTAAGCAAATAGATACTGCACTGCTACGGGGGGATCACAAATATACATGCACATAACTAAGGCTCAGTATGAAAAAGCAAACATCAGACTGGTTAGTGGTAAATGGACCCAATATGTTGTCATCGGTTGCAGTAAATAGCAGTATGCACATAAATGAGTACGTCAAGTATTAGGTCAATCACAGTTCACTAACCAACAAAGTATGTTTACTAGGCTATAGCACCATAGAATGGAGTTTTATGCAGCTAAAAGAGATGGGCCGAACACCCTCCAGTTTAGTTTGCGCCAGAACTCTTGAATATTGCAAAAGTTTGAACCCGAACCCCATTGAAGTCTACGGGACCTGAATTAGACATTTTTAAAAACCTCAATTTTGAAAGGCTTATATGTAAGTTATTTGCCGTAAAAAGGGTATGGGGGCCCAGGTACTGTCTTGGGGTACATGTACCAATGCAAAAAAAAAAAAACTTTTAAAAAAGATCGTTTTTAAAGGAGCAGTGATTTTAATAATGCTTAAAGTGAAACAATAAAAATGAAAAAATCCGTTAAATATAGTGCCTGGGGGGTCTGCCTGTAAAGTGGCACATCTGTACCATGTATAGAACCTGTTGCAGCAAAACTGACATTATATAAAAAAAACTTACATTTAAATTGCTGGCAATACAATATCATTGCTGGCAATACAAAAATGTAAAAAATAAATAAATAAATGTTGTGGGCCCCCCCAAAATCCATACTTGACCCTTATCCAAGCATGCAGCCCAGCAGGTCAGGAAGGGGGGGAAATGACCAAAGCCCCCCCCTCCCGAACCATACCAGGCCACATGCCCTCAACATGGGAGGGTGCTTTGGGGACAAGGGCTGTGATTGTGGGGTCTGCAGGCAGGGGGCTTGTCAGAATCTGGAAGCCCCCTTTAACAAGGGGGCCCCCTGATTTTGCCCCCCCCATGTGAATGAGTATGGGGTACATAGTACCCATTCCCATTCACCAAAAAAATGTCAATAATAAGTAAAAACACACACACAGTTTTTGTCAATTACTTTATTAAAAACAATGTCCCCCGAAGTAGATCCATTGTCAATAATGCCGCCGCACCCGGAAAAAAAAAAGCTCCACCCGTGACGAAGGCTAACCGCAATGTGCCAGCTCCGCCATCTGACAGTTCTTAAATAGGTTAGGGGTGGTGCCACCAGATGACATCATCAGGTTGCCCACCCCTTACCTATTTAAGAACTGTCAGATGGCAGAGCAGGCAGATGGCGGTTAGCCTTCGTTGCAGGAGGAGCGTTTTTTTTGGGGTCTGGTGGTGGCATCGGCGTCGTGACTGATGATCGATCTACATCGAGAGACATTGTTTTTTATTTTTAATGAAGGAATTGTCAAAAACTGTGTGTGTGTTTTTATTTATTTTTGTCATTTTCTTGGCAAATGGGTAGGGGTACATAGTACCCATTCTCATTCTCATGGGGGGCCAGGATCTAGGGGCACCCTTTTCAAAGGGGGCTTCCAGATTCTGATAAGCCCCCTCCCCGCAGACTCCCACAACCACAGCCCAGGGTTGTCTGGAAGAGGCCCTTGTCCCCATCAACATGGGGACAAAGTGCTTTAGGGTGGGGGGACAAAGCCCCCCTGCCCCCAAACCCCCCCCATGTTGAGAGCATGTGGCCTGGTATGATTCAGGAGGGTGGACGCTCGCTCGCCCCCTTCTTTTCTGGCCTGCCGGGCTGCATGCTCTGAAAAAGGTCTGGTATGGATTTTGGGGGGGGACCCCACGCCATTTTATAAAACAATTTTGGCATGGGGTTCCCCTTGAAATCCATACCAGACCCCAAGAGCTGTCAATGGGGAAGTCCATTGACTGCTGATTACTCATCTGTTGTTAAACGGTGCAGCGGCCGGCTTCCAGCCCCTCAGCTTCCCGGCCTTGCTCCTTAACAACCAGCTATTCAATATGTCAAAGCTTTGCCCAATTAGGGCTTAGAATGCACTGTGCAGCACGCAGTGCATTGTGGGGTGCTTGGCGGGCTAACATCCTGCCGAGCGCCATGTCTCTAGCCAAGCACTGGCTACATAAATACCACCAAGTCACCAGAAAAATCTGAAAAGAGTTTACCTATGATATAGAAGCCAGCTTCCTATTATTTCCTCTAACATCTAGGGGGAAGAAAATACACATGGGTCTGGAAGCTCAGCTGGAAGAACTGGTTCCCACCTATACATTATTTTTACAGTGCGTAAAATTGCATTTGTCATGAAAATACATTCAGTCCAATGAGGTCGTTCACATCTGTGCCCCGTGTTGTAAAAGATGAGGTATGTTCGATTTTACATACTTTTTATTGGCATTTACTGGCCCACTAACATCTATAAAAATACACAAAAATGCACATATTGTGTGCATTTGCATGCATTTTTTAAATGCATTTTCAACTTGTTGTGGGTGTGCATGTGCCAGCTTGTCATCCCATGGTTACAAGCACCTTACCTGGATACCTGCTATGTGCTCAGCCACAATGACGACTGCAACAGTTGCAGCCATGTTACCTCGATTCTATACACAGAAAATCAGGAAGCACAATCCCTCATTATATCACTACAGGGAAAGCACCCTCATAGGTAACAACAAATGCACAAGACATGAAAATGCATGTTTAGCGACCTCACCTCTCACTCCCTCTTTCTCTTCTCGGTCAATGGCTCTCATCTAGGGGACCAGGGAGGAGAGTGTGGCGCACCACCAGCTCGTATCCTCTTGTGTGCAGAGGTGTGAGCTATAACCTTTTACCTTCAGGCCTGTGTCCCTGTCCAGAGCCAAAACTTCCCTTGAGGATGATTCCCACCCTCCACGCAGGTGGAGGTAGGACCATTTAGCTCCCAGAAATTCAAGTTCCACACCACTGAAAGTCTAACACTTATTTAGTCTTCAGAGCAATAAATAGTCCTTTAACCTCCCTGGCGGTAATCCCGAGCGTGACTCGGGGTTGTTTTTTTTAGCTAGGATCGTTAACCCTGAGTCACGCTCAGGGGAACATTGCAGAGCCCGCAGCGGAGTTTTCTTACCTTCTCCTGGCGATCCAGTGATGATGTCCTCTGCTGTGATTGCCAGCGAGACCTCCGGCGAGTGTCGGCACATTAGTATGACTTCCTGGTTCCGTTCTCTGCGAGCCGCAGCGTCGCATGGGAGCGGAACTGGGCGGCAAATTTAAAAAGTTCAAAAGTTCACACAACACAAACACAGAAATAAAAGCAGTTATATTGTATCTGATTACACTGTATTACACTGTATCATCTCTGATCACCATACTGTGCCCTGTACAGTGCCCCCTTGCCTGTCATCTGTGCCCATAAAAATATGGCATCAAAAAAGCGCCACTTTACCAAAACTGCGCTTTTGGACCAGATGAGTGACAGCGGTAGCGACACGGAGTTGCTCGCAGAAGTGAGCAATAGTGAGTCATGGGGAGATTTGTCGTCTGACACTGACACCGACACGGATCTGGCAAGTGACAACGGCGATGATCCTGCACCTGACCTCAGCGACCTCAGCGATGTGCGCACTTGGTGCCCTATAGACTCCGATACGGACCAGGTAGCGCCCCCAAGATTTCCCTTCACTGGATCACCTGGGATGAAGGTAGATGTGGAGTGTGACAACCCTCTGGCATACCTGCAATTATTTCTCACTGAAGAGGTAATTGAAAAAATTGTCACAGAGACAAATCGTTACCACAATCAGCAATCTGCTACGCTGCATGCCAGATTTTCCCGAAGCAGAAAGTGGGAACCGGTGACGAAAGAGGACATCTGGCACTTTCTGGGACTCATCATTCTTCAGGGGGTGGTGGGGAAACTGCTCCAGAAATGGTACTGGACCACCAATAAGCTACTGGCCACTCCGTTTTTTAGCACCGTGATGTCTGAATACCTTTTTTCCCTCATCATGAAATATTTCCACTTCACGAACAATGAGGAGTTTGATGAGGCCACGCATCCTGCGCCCAAGCTGAAGAAAATCTGGGAGGTATGCCAAATGATCGTGGCCAATTTCCAGCGGACCTACGTCCCAGACAGGGACATCAGCGTGGATGAAAGTCTGATGGCCTACAAGGGACGCCTAAGCTGGATACAGTACATTGCATCCAAAAGAGCGCGGTTTGGCATCAAATTCTTTATGCTCTGCAAGTCATCCACTGGATACATCTGGAATTCGGTCATTTACACCGGTAAAGGCACGAAGTTCAACCCCAGGTACAGCGGCTATGGGATGGCCACATCATCTGTCCTTACACTGCTGGAGCCATTGCTGAACCAGGGATATTGTGTGACCACGGACAACTTCTATACATCTCCGGAACTTTTTGAGGTTTTGCTACAACGTTTTGCCGACGTGGCATGCCATCTATGTTTGGCAAGAAAAAACTAAAAACAGGAGAAATGGTTGCCTGGCAGAAGAGTAAGATGATGGCAATGCGATGGCGAGACAAGAAGGACGTGTGTCTCATGAGTAATGTGCACAATACCGCCACTGCCATGGTCCACACAAGAGGTGGGAAAGATCTGTTGAAGCCGCAAGTTGTGATGGACTACAATAATACAATGGGAGTTGTCGACAGAGCCGATCAGGCAATGACATTTTACCCGGCTATGCGCAAACAGCAGAAAAAATATTATAAAAAGATTTTCAGGCATCTTTTGGAACAATGCCTTTGGAATGCGTATATCCTATACAAAGCAAAGAGTGGCAGCCCTCTTGTTCATTCCGACTTTATCTGGAAGGTGGCTGAGCAGATATTTGTCAACCACCAGATGCCATCAGTAGCTGTGAACAGACCCGGACGACGTGCTGTTGGCGTTGTCAACCCAGAACGCCTGACTGGACGTAATTTTTTGGACTATATACCGCCAACCGCAAAAAAGGAAGCACCTACCAGGATGTGCGTGGTCTGCTGTTCCAAGTGTGACAGCAGGAAGGTAAAGTCACCTGGTTGCATCCAGGGGGGTAGATATATTTCGCCCAGATTCAGGCTTTACGCCGACTTATACAACTAGGTGGAGAGTTGTATAAGCCCAGCTAAGGCTAGTGGGCTCATGGATGACTCATACCTCTAGGGAGAGTGTGGGGCGTCGTGCAGACAGGGAGTTGATGAGACCAGCTGAAGCTTGTCAGCTCATTTAGGCCTCTATAAGAACTCCCAGCTTCATTAGATGTTAGCTCATGCCTGGACCCAGACCTGTGTGGACTGTCTAGGGAGAGTGAACCCCTGTGCGGTGAGACAAAGCCTGTGTGGCTATTTGCTTGGACATTTAAAACCAGGGACTTAGGGACTAGGACAGCACTAGGCTGATCCCAGTTGTTAGTTAGGAAACCTGTATGTTTAGTCAGAGGTCAAGTTGACCAGGATTTATTTTGTTTATGTTTCTTTTGGCTTTGCTGTGTTTTGTCACTGTAAATAGAAAATAAACCGCACCTTTTTTTGATTTTGAAAACCACAACCTCCGTTTGCTGGGCCTGTTTTTGTGTGGGGAGCCCATCCCGGGGGTCACACACACCCACTGCCGAGCTAACCCCCTCACAGTTGGTGGAGAACCAGTGGCAGTTTTTTTAAGCCAGCATGGAGGAGATACTGAAGCAGCTGGCTCTAACAAATGCCAATCAACAGCAGACAAATGCAGGTTTGCAAAAGAGCCTTGCAGCTCATCAACAGAGCCTTGCAGCTCAACAACAGAACTTCGCAGCCCAGCAGCAAGCTCATCAACAGAGCCTTGCAGCCCAGCAGCAAGCTCACCAACAGAGTCTGGAAGCTCAGCAACAAGCCCAGCAGCAATCTGAGGCCCGCTTCATAGACCTGTTACAGAAGCAAGAGCAGAGACTACAACAAATGGAAGCAGTAATGCAGCAACGTCCGCAGACCAGTGAGGAAAGCCGTCCCACTAATACCGCGTCCTTTGGGGTGAGTCGTTTATTGACAAAAATGACTGGAGAGGATGATCCAGAGGTATTTTTGACCACATTTGAAAGGACTGCTGAAAGAGAAAAGTGGCCTGAGGAGCAGTGGGCTGGACTGGTGGCTCCTCTGTTAACTGGTGAATCGCAGAAGGCTTACTATGACCTAGAGCCTGACCAAGCAAAAGACTATGTGATGCTAAAAGCTGAGATATTGGCAAGGCTGGGTGTCACCCAGGCTGTCCGGGCTCAGCGTGTGCATAACTGGACTTTCCAGCTTGGAAAACCCCCCAGGTCTCAAATGTATGATCTCATTCACCTGAGCAGAAAGTGGCTACAGCCAGAGACTTTGTCCGCACCAAAGATTGTGGAACGTGTTGTAATGGATCGGTTTTTGAGAGCTCTTCCTACTGCCATCCAAAAGTGGGTAAGCCATGGAGACCCAGAGACGGCCGATGGTCTTGTGGATCGTGTGGAGAAATACTTGGCTACAGAGAACCTGACGGCCTCTTCCAGAGACACTCGGACTTTCCACCCTAAGACCAGACCATCCCCAGGGGCGGATAAGAGGATTCCAAGGGGTAAGGGTGGAGAGAGTGAGAGGGTGGGAGCTCTACCCCAAGTTTGGCGAGAACAGCCTGGGAAATCAGCGGCTCAAGAGGCGGCAAGAAGGATCGTTTGCTACCGCTGCCGGCAAGTGGGACATATTGCAGCCAATTGCCCGGTTGTGGAGGAACCCATGCAGTGTGACTTTCTGACGGGCAGACGTCAGTCGCTGTGTGCGACAGTCGCATGCACTGCCATTCGAGGAACTGAGAAACATTTATGCAAAATGTGTGTTAATGGTAGAAATGTTGTGGTATTGCTGGATTCAGGTAGCCTTGTGACCCTGATAAAGGCTGAGTTAGTTAAAACAGAGGTCTCTGGGAATAGCAAGGTAGCTGTTATTTGTGTGCATGGGGACACCCGAGAGTATCCAGTGACTACAGTGTGTTTCGAGACCCCCAAAGGTACCCTCTCTCATCCAGTGGGCTTAGTATCTCAGTTACCGTATGACGCCATTGTGGGAAGGGATTTTCCGAAGTTCTGGGAACTGTGGGATGATCCTGAGCCCCCCACTGGTGCCCCTATGTACCAGGAATGTGATAGCCAGAACTCCCCTGAGAGTGGTGAGGACTCTCCGGAATTTCCCTTATCAGTATTGGCAGGGGAGACTCAAGAAACTGGAGAGGAGCCCACCTCCTCAGACGAAAACCTACCGTCTGTGGAGTTTTCTGATCTTGAGGTTCACAGGGAAAACTTTGCCACAGAACAGTTGAAAGACCCCGCCCTAATAAAGGCACGGGAAAACGTAGTGAAAATAGATGGCGAGTTAGTGAACCCAGATAATACCGGCACTTACCCATACTTCAGCGTAGAGAAGGACCTACTGTATCGGGTGGCAAAAAGGGCAGAAGAAACCGTTGAGCAGCTTGTGGTGCCCAAACCTTACAGGAAGTTGGTGTTGGAGTTGGCCCATGGGCACATTCTTGGAGGTCATCTGGGGACAGAGAAAACCCGAGAGAGGGTATTACAGAGATTCTATTGGCCGGGGGTGATGAAGGACATAGAAAATTATTGTTCCTCCTGCCCTGTGTGTCAGAGGTCGGCCCCGATGCCACATTTCCGTAGCCCGCTGGTCCCTCTACCCATCATTGAGGTCCCGTTTGAGAGGATCGCCATGGATTTGGTAGGTCCTATAATCAAGTCCGCTAGGGGGCACCAGTACATATTAGTTATAATGGACTATGCCACCCGTTATCCAGAAGCGATCCCTCTCCGAAATACCTCGGCCAAAACCATAGCCAAAGAGCTATCTCTTGTGTTTAGCCGGGTGGGTATTTGTAAAGAACTGCTTACGGACCAAGGTACACCCTTTATGTCCCGGGTTATGAAGGAGCTGTGTAAATTGTTCAAAGTGACGCAATTACGTACATCTGTGTATCACCCCCAAACCGATGGGCTGGTTGAAAGGTTCAACAAAACCCTAAAACAAATGTTGAAGAAAGTGGTGGATAGAGATGGAAAGGATTGGGACTGTCTACTTCCTTATCTGATGTTTGCTATTAGGGAGGTGCCCCAATCCTCTACGGGATTCTCCCCCTTTGAGTTACTGTATGGGAGACACCCAAGAGGGCTGTTGGATATTGCCAAGGAAACTTGGGAAAGTGAGAGTTCTCCCCACAGGAGTGTGATTGAGCATGTCGCCCTGATGCAAGACCGAATTGCACAGGTAATGCCCATCGTGAAGGAACATTTGGCCCAAGCGCAGTTAGCACAGCAGAGAGTGTACAACCGTGGAGCCAAGACCCGTACCTTTTCCCCGGGGGATAGGATACTGGTACTTGTCCCTACGGTTGAAAGTAAATTCCTTGCCAAATGGCAAGGCCCCTACGAGATAATGGAAAAAGTGAGCGAAGTGAATTACAAGGTCAGACAACCAGGAAGGCGAAAGCCCGAACAGATCTATCACGTTAATCTGTTGAAAGCCTGGAGGGATAGAGAGTCCCTAGTCGCAGACACTTGGTCACCAGCTCAAACTGGTTGCGTGATTCCTGAGGTTGGAATAGCAGCCACCTTGTCACAACCCCAACAACAGGAGGTTAAGGAGTTTGTGCTTCGCAACAAGGAGGTATTCTCTGAGCTGCCGGGACAAACATTTGGGGTAGAGCATGACATCATTACCCCGCCCGGTGAAAGGGTGAAGTTAAAACCCTATCGGATCCCAGAGGCCCGACGGGAGGCAATACGGGAGGAAGTACAGAAAAAGCTGAACTTAGGGGTGATAGAGGAGTCCCAAAGTGATTGGTCTAGTCCCATTGTGTTGGTGCCTAAACCGGATGGGAGCTGGCGATTTTGTAACGATTTTCGTCAGTTGAACAAAGTTACAAAATTTGACACCTACCCCATGCCACGTATAGATGAGTTGATCGACCGGCTGGGAACAGCCCGATACATGACGACTCTTGACCTCACAAAAGGGTATTGGCAAATCCCCCTGGCCAAATTGGCCAAAGAGAAAACCGCATTTGTAACCCCAGACGGGGCGTTCCAATATAAAAGAATGCCGTTCGGGTTACAGAATGCGCCGGCCACATTCCAGCGGAAAATGGACCAGATGCTGAGGCCCCATCGGAAGTATGCTGCGGCTTACCTGGATGACGTAATTGTCCATAGCACAGATTGGGCCTCACATCTGCCAAAAGTGCAAGCAGTCCTGGACTCTGTTCGGGAAGCGGGGTTTACGGCTAACCCCAAGAAGTGTACCATTGGGCAGGAGGAGGCCAAATATCTTGGGTACACCATTGGGAGGGGAGTAATAAAACCCCAACTCAACAAAGTCGAGGCCATCCAGAGTTGGCCACGTCCCAACAGCAAGAAGCAGGTATGAGCCTTTCTGGGAATCGCTGGGTATTATCGGCGATTCATTCCCCACTTTGCTTCTAAGGCTGTGCCCCTAACCAACCTAACGAAGGGGAAAGGGTCGGTCATGATTAAATGGACCCCCGAGGCTGAGGCAGCATTCCAATTCTTGAAACAAGCCTTATGTAGCCAGCCAGTGTTGTACTCACCCGACTTCTCTAAAGACTTTGTCGTACAAAGTGATGCGTCAGATGTGGGGTTAGGAGCAGTATTGTCCCAGGTCTGGAACGGGGAAGAGCACCCAGTCATTTACCTCAGCAGGAAGTTGAAGTCCCATGAGGTAAATTACGCCACCGTTGAAAAGGAGTGTTTAGCGGTGAAGTGGGCTCTAGATTCCCTTCGGTACTACCTGCTAGGTAGGCACTTTGACATGGTTACGGATCACGCTCCGTTAAAGTGGATGGCTCAAAACAAGGAAACAAATAGAAGAGTGAATAGGTGGTTCCTGGCCCTCCTGGAATTCAACTTCACAGTAAAGCATCGCCCTGGCGTTCAAATGGGGAATGTGGATGCTTTGTCTCGAGTACATGAATGCCTGATTGCTGGTGTTCCAACCCCGAGGTTAAAACAAGAGGGGGGGTATGTGACAGCAGGAAGGTAAAGTCACCTGGTTGCATCCAGGGGGGTAGATATATTTCGCCCAGATTCAGGCTTTACGCCGACTTATACAACTAGGTGGAGAGTTGTATAAGCCCAGCTAAGGCTAGTGGGCTCATGGATGACTCATACCTCTAGGGAGAGTGTGGGGCGTCGTGCAGACAGGGAGTTGATGAGACCAGCTGAAGCTTGTCAGCTCATTTAGGCCTCTATAAGAACTCCCAGCTTCATTAGATGTTAGCTCATGCCTGGACCCAGACCTGTGTGGACTGTCTAGGGAGAGTGAACCCCTGTGCGGTGAGACAAAGCCTGTGTGGCTATTTGCTTGGACATTTAAAACCAGGGACTTAGGGACTAGGACAGCACTAGGCTGATCCCAGTTGTTAGTTAGGAAACCTGTATGTTTAGTCAGAGGTCAAGTTGACCAGGATTTATTTTGTTTATGTTTCTTTTGGCTTTGCTGTGTTTGTCACTGTAAATAGAAAATAAACCACACCTTTTTTTGATTTTGAAAACCACAACCTCCGTTGCTGGGCCTGTTTTTGTGTGGGGAGCCCATCCCGGGGGTCACACACACCCGCTGCCGAGCTAACCCCCTCACACAAGAGAGATGGCAATGGAAAAAAAGTCAGAAAAGAAACAAGATACCATTGTCCAGATTGCGACGTTGGACTTTGTCTAGTTCCATGCTTTAAAATGTATCACACTCAGGATGTGTATTGAATTTTCTTTGTTTGACAAATGTCATTATTTTCTTCTGCATTATTGAATAAAATGATATTACTTATTAGATTATAATTCATGATTTTGTGTTTCAAATTTATCACATCTGGGATGTCTACTAGAGTCTTGTTTGGTCAGGTTTAAGTAAGTAATTACTAAGAATTGCAGGCCTACAGTACATAACGACAAATTTCCATGCAAAATAATTGTACCGCTTTTGGTACATAATTCCAAACAGAATCATACCGCCAGGGAGGTTAACCTTCCTAGCGGTATTCCCGAGTCTGGCTCGGGGTTAAATTTCAGCACCAAAAGCGGTAACCCCGAGCCAGACTCGGGCTGCATCGCAGTGATCCAGGCAGAGTTACTTACCTTGTCCCCTGGATCCTGCGATGCCTCTCCGCTGTGTGATTGAGCCGTCATCTCGCTCAATTCACACACTGCCGAATGCCGCCGAGCTCCGTTCCCTGCGACGTTACGACGCACGGGGACGGAGATCGGCGCCAAATTCAAAAAAGTTAAAACACAGTATACATACAGTACACTGTAATCTTACAGATTACAGTACTGTATGTAATAATTACACACCCCCATTGTCCCTAGTGGTCTGTCCAGTGTCCTGCATGCACTTTTATATAATAAAAACTTTTCTTTCTGCCTAGAAACTGGAGATTGTCCATAGCAACCAAAAAGTGTCCCTTTATGTCAAAAGTGGTTTTAGACCAGCTAAAAAACAGCGAAAATAAATTAGAATCACTCGCAGAATTAAGCGATAGCGATTTGTGGGGAAATTCGTCATCAAACACTGAAAAACACTTTTATTATTATTATATTATTATTTGTTATAATTATTTTATAGTTATTTATTTTATTATAATGTATAATTTTGTTTTTTGAACTTTATCATACCCGGGATGTCTACTAGACTCTGGTTTGGACAGATTTAAGTGAGTTATTCCTAAGAATTACAGGCCTGCAATATAAAACGCCAAATTTCCATGCAGAATAATGGTACCGCTTTCAGCACCTAAAATCTGACAGAATCATACCGCCAGGGAGGTTAAGAGCGACTGGTCAGACACAGAACAGTTCAGAACAAAGTGGGAAGGAGGTCCAGGCACAATCCTATCAATGAAACTAAACTGTTAGGATTTCACAACTGTTATGGTGCACAGTCGCTGCCACCGACCGTGAGGTTGGTCCCTGCCACGAACCAGGTGAAATAAGGTAAGGTCCCTGCCACAGACCATGATTGTTGGGTCTCTGCCACCGACCTGATTCACGTTGGGTCCCTGCCACAGACCATGAAAGCGTGGACTACCTTCAAAAAGTTGCGACCCCTGTCAGGGAGAAGACATCCATCCGGACGGTCACCAGAGGCCCCACCGTCACCAAATTGCTGCAGTGGGTCTTCGGGAAGGGTAACTTCTCTGGCCCCCCTCGTCCTAGATTCGGGTTCCCTCACTCGGTGGACCCCTAGGATTCCTCGATCCCTTGCGGGACCCAGTCGAAGGTACTGGGCCCCAGGCATTCTCAAGCAGTACCTCACCCCAGGCCGAAGGTGCCTGGGATGGCATTCAATCCCCTACACCCAGGCCAAGGGCACCTGGGTGTGGACGAACTGGAACAGCAGCCCCAGGCTGAAGGTGCCTGGGACTCGGACCCCATGTGGAAGATAGCAGCCCCCTTTATACCCCCTCCCAGCAGGCACAGCGAGTTTTCCCCTCTGTAATCTGCTTCAAGAACATATGAATGAACTCCTCAGTAACAAGTATGTAGCATGTAAGTGTTAACCCCTTAGCACCTATTCCCCAGCTTATTTACATAACCCCCCCCATTCATATATGTGATAATGCCTCAATGCCCAATTCTCAGCCCATGTGTGTTATTCTCTTAGTGCTCTGTCCCAGGCATGTATATTAATCCTTTACCCAGTACCCAGCTCATGGAGGTTAACCACTTAGTATTTCTCTTATGAACAAACTGTCTTCTGTCATACTCTCCGTACTTCTCTCCTGCACATACTGTTTTCTGTCATATGCTCTGTACACCTCTCCCACATATACAGCCTGATTATATTCTACATGCTCCTCTCCTGCATGTATTGCCATCTGTCATATCCTCTGTGCTCCTCTCCTGCACATACTGCACCCCCTTCATACCCTCCACCCATCTTGCCTGCATATTGTGCCAGCTGCCAAACTATTTCGTTTATTCTCCTGCATATAATGCCAGCTTGACAGTTCTATCTTTCAAATCTACAATCTGTACTAAAATGAACTGTCAGGAAAAAGATCTGAACCCACAACCTCTGCTGTATCCGTCAGGAGCTCTCCTTGCTGAGCCACCTGAGATGCTGGGCAATATCCTGTCTGATCCCTTAGGTATTCTTGCCTTGTACCTTGCTTCTAGTGAACCTTGAACTCCTTGCTCCTCCCATGAACTTAAGAACACTCACAGAATATGGAGTAAAAGATTGCTTATTATGTATATCAATATCATCGGCCTCTCATCGCCATCACACAGGAATCGCCAGGGATCTTGTCAGCTGTAGATAGTGTGGAGAGAGCATGGATGCCTTGTGGAAGTCATGAAGTCCAAACATCCCAGCATGGAACACATTGGCAGGAGGGATTACACCCGGAGAGAGAGAAGACTGGAAGGAAGGCAGGCTACGCGCTCAGAGCTTACAGCTTTTTCTACATGCCTGTAGAAAGAGCTGTAAGCTCTAAACATGCCCAATGACATCCTTTCTTCCCCTGTGGGTTTGTTTGGACTTCCTAGCTTCCACAAGGTGCCCATGCTGTCTCCACACCATCTACAGCTGACAGGATCACTGGCAGTTCCCGCGGAACGAAGATGAGAGGCCAATGCTGTTGATATACATTATAAGTGATCTTTTACTCCATATTCTGTGAGTGTTCCTAATCCTTGAGATTAAAGTGTTTATTTTAATACTGCAATTAGGTGGCTTCTCTGTTCTCTTTGTAGAATTTCTCTTTAACTGACATTGTATTATGTTACTGTCTGTGTGTAAATGCAGTATTGCTTCAAAGTGAATACAGCTTGTTTTTTTTATTGTATTACGTTAGGTCCAAACATTCAAAACAAAGGACCAGTCTACTGTTCTTCAGACTTTGGGGGGGGGGGGGGGGTGGCGGACTGTGGTCAGTAAAGCCCTGTACACACGATCGTATTTCCTATGGATTTTAGACCGATGGATTTTTCCATCGGAAATCCGATGAAGCTGACTTCCATCAGTCAAAAAACCGATCGTCCCAAACGTCGAGACGTAAAACACTCAGACGAGCCAAGAAAAATTAAGTTCTATGCTTCTGAGCATGCGTCGACTTGATTCTGAGCATGCGTGGGTTTTTTGGAGTTCCCCACAGACGATAGTAATTTGCTATCGTTTTTTTTTCCATCGGATAAATTTAAAACATGTTCTATTTTTTAACACCGATGGAAAAAAGACCGATGGGGCCCAAACACGATCGGTTTGTCCGATGAAAAAAGTCCATCGGACTGTTTTCATCGGACAAACCGATCGTGTGTACAGGGCTTAAGAGTAAAAAACCATTGTCAGCGAACACAAACAATGTCTCAGGTTTGGTGGTCAGTGGGAGTAAAAAAAATGACATAGAATCAGTGGAATGTAGGAGGAGGAATAGTTTCCCATAATTGGTATTAGTGGAAGGAAGAGTGCCACATCGTTTGGCGCCAGTGGAAGGAATAGTGCTCCATTGTTGGTGTCAGTAGGAAGAAAAGTGCCCTATCTTTGGTGTCAGTGGAAGGAATAATGCCCCATCTTTGGTGTCAGTGGGAGGAATAGCACCCCATCGTTTATATCAGTGGGAGGATTTATGCCCCATGGTTGGCACCAGTAATATGAATTATGCCCCATCATTGGCATCAGTGGGAGGAATGATTCCCCATTGTTCTCATCAGTGGAAGGAATTATACCTCATTGTTGGTGTCAGTGAGAGAAATAGTGCTTCAAAGGCCAGATAAAGGCAAACAAAGGGCCACAGTTTGGAGACCACCGTATTAGATTATAAATGTGTGTTTTACCATCCACTAATACAAGAATAGTAAGGCATACAGTATGTGAGGGGATCTCCGACTAGTGTCTTATGCTGTGTGATCTGGACTGCACACATGTAACACAGTAATGTTCACATTTAGGCATGTATTAGCTTAGGCATGATGTATGCAAAAAAGTCAGTCGCTGTTATATTGGTATTTACTTCACAGATGTGCTGGCCCAATCTGACTTTGTCCACCAGCTAGTAGACAGTTTTAGCATAGAAATCGCAAATAAATGTTAAAATAAGCACAGAAATCTGCACCGCAGTCAGGGTTGCATACCAGAGTTATGTTTTAAGCATAGAAATAGCTATATACTTGTTTCTTTGCAATGCCCAGCACTTCTGTGTTGCCCCAGAGACAAGCTCTTCCCTTGTCACTTATATACCATGGGTCAACATTTGAGTTTTAGAAGGACATTGTAAATATAACCCTGATAGACCCCACATAGTCAACAGCAGATCAGCATCAGTTACAGAAATTCTCTGTTCCCACACAGAGATACTGAATTTAAAGCTAGGAGAATTTATATAATAAGATACAAATTATTAGTGTGTATAACACAAAGTAATGACTCTAAACTGATGGCGGGCCACATGATAGATTTAAAAGCCTCAAATTTGGCCTCTTAATCCTTTTTACGTGTAACATAAAATATTTATGATTTGGTCCAGTAAAGAGAAAAAAATACTTTATACTTTATACTGATTATTCTATGGTTCATCTGGGAATTTCTTTTAAAATCCAATATGACAACACCTAATTCAACAGCTCAGTTAGTAACACTAATATAGAGTTCTGTGAGTAACTAAATACTTTTTATACATCATTTTTATTTTCCCTATCATGACTTAGATGACTGCCATCATAGCACTGGAATCTCACCTGGAGCACTACTTCTCTAAACCCTTTATTTTACCTTTTGCTTAAATTGTTATTCTAATAAACAGTAAAAAAAGGTATGATCTTGCC
This sequence comes from Rana muscosa, assembly GCA_029206835.1. Taxonomy (NCBI): domain Eukaryota; kingdom Metazoa; phylum Chordata; class Amphibia; order Anura; family Ranidae; genus Rana; species Rana muscosa. Next base: position 741,126,286 of record CM055118.1, read on the forward strand.
TATTGGGAAGCATGTATGGCATCATATGCCCATTATGGCATTAGTGGGAGAAAAGAGTCAATATTGTTGATGTACTGTATATTCAGAGGGGAAACTGATTATTGCAGACCCATGCTAGAATAAATCTTATAGGGAGCCATTAACATAAAAGGGCACAATCCAATCACCCTCTGACGGTTCCATAAGGATGGCTCCCCTCCTTTATATTACAGGTGATCCTGTTGATAGTGACAACTCGCCAGTGACAGGATTGCTATGCGACCACTTAAAGTGGTTGTAAAGTCAGTGAACACAATTACTGCCATCCCCTCTGTTATAACAAGCTATATATGCTTTTTTTTTTAATTCGGCAGTTAAATATTTTATTTCACATGGCCGCTGTGCAATAACATGACCTTCCGCCACTCTCCTTCCCTGATGTAAGGACTGCAGTGGGAGGAGCTGAGATTCCCCTCTAGTGTCAGCTGGGAGGTCACATGACTGCACATCGGTGCTCTGAAAAATGTATTTAGCTACAGAATCTAAAAAAAAAAACACATACACCGTGTAGTATAGCTTGTTATAACAGAGGGGCTGGCAGTAATTGCCCTCACTAATTTACTGCCACATGGAATAGCGGCAAGAGGAGCAGGGCGGGTTTGGAGATCGGCTCACACACTAGAAACTGACCGGTAGGAAGAGGGGGAGAGAGAGAGGCTCTAAGCATAGCGGTATGATGGAGGCTCATAAACTGACCACGTTATCATGGATTAGCAGCCATGATTACTGTGGTCAGCACACCAAGGGAGACACAGGAACAGGCAGGATCAACCAGGTAATTTTCAACATCAAAAGGGACAAATGACACTGCACAAGAACTATGCTGTTTAACATGCTTTAAAGAAACAGGATTTTTTTTTTTTTTAGGGTTACAACCCCTTTAACTCTTGCTAGACCAAGGAGATGTCACTTCCTCACTGTTTCCACTCTAGTGCATGATATTTGGCAGTGTTCTGGTCTAGCAAGGGAATAAATAAATTAAGGAAGCTTCTTCTGAGGGGCAACATTGTCAGCAGCAGAACCACCCATGTGACATGGCTCTTAATATATGCATACTTGAAGCATATGTAGGTTCTCATTGGTTCTGCATACTACTGAAAATTCCTGATAGGGACTAAATAGAATGTATTGTCTGAGGCAAGAGGAACTTTGCAGTGGCTGTTTTTAACTAAATGTACTGTCAGCCAATGATAAAACGTGACCGCCATTGTTAGAAATGTTCAGCTCAGCTATTTCCTGACATGCAGCAGAAATAATCATATGTATTTCTTGGGATATAGGTTTTGCCTGGAGTGATATACAGAGACCCTTTATCCACAAAAAAACTGTTGGTTCTGACTGTGAGCATTAATTTTTGGCACTAAGACTTCAGAATTTTAAATGTGCTCTGGGGTTATCTGTAATTTTGTGGAAAAAATGTGTGCTTACTTAGTAAAGCCAATTAATTTGGGGGAAATTTTCAGTAGCAAGCCATCCTGCAAAAAAATAGAATGAGAGGAAAGCTCAAAAAAGTCAGAGAAAATCAAATTTTGACAGATGTCACTGTAAGAAATGTGACCTTACAAAGAATTTCTCGCTATTCCTGTTCTGGTGACAACTGTAAAATGTTGTATTTGCTGTCACTTTTTATCCCAGTGACCATGACAATTAAAGAGAGGGCAAATCTCCCCAGGGGACACAGACAGCAATAAAAACATATTGCTACCAGTTGTTAATTATGTATCCTCGCCGTAATAAAGGGAACCCCTGGGTCTCCCAGATTGATAGTTATGTTTTGTATGGGACTTCAGTAAAAAATATTGCAATTGCACATGATGTGCTGACTTTCTCTAGAAATAGATAATTGAAGGCACCACTTTTGGTCAAGTACACACAATATTTATCTGGCATCTGCAGTGGTATGGACTGTTTATTTAGATCAATACAAAACCTGATGGGGATAAAATGTTGACTTTACATATACTTCATTTTGGGGCAAGTAATATTTTTCTTTCAGCATTAACTAAAAAAATTGATGTGTTTTAAGAATGGGAGGTAACTCCTGATAGGTTAGTTACACTGGCATAATGTTGTATAATATATCACATTAATCAGATATGTCTGCATCTAGTTTACTGATCAGCACCTGGTTTACTGCTATATTAAACATTCCAGTAAGATGCAAATGTATCAATACATTACTAATCATGTAATTGAAATACAAACCTTTGAAAATAGTAATCTCCATCTTAGATGTACAAACTTGTATTAAATTCCGAAATGTGAGCAATTAGAAAATTAGAATTCCCTTAAGAATGTCCTTAAAGCGCTTTTGTAGTGTCATAAACATATATTTGAAAGCCCTGCAGTTACTTACCTTTACTTATAATCTGGTGGTACTTTCATTGATTCCAGTCTACATGAGCTTAACCCTTTGGTGGTCTGAATTCTTTGAAACTTGATGCCCAGACGAAACAATGACTCTATGACTATTTTTTCTGATTGACAGTTGACTTGAGAATGCACATAGTTTTGCATTCCTAGTTGGCTGCTGCAAGGTTACTTAACGTTCTCATGGCAAGAGGCATTTTACATTTTGGGTCATATTGCAGTCACAAAGGGGTTAAACCAGTGGTTGTCAACTTGTGATGTATAGGGGGCCCTAACTGTGGTCCTAGACATCACCAAAGTGCTGTGCATAATGTTTAGTATATGTACTGCTAGAGCAGTGTTTCTCAACTCCAGTCCTCACGGCACCCCAACAGGTCATGTTTTCAGGCTTTCCATTATTTTGCACAGGTGATTTGATCAGTTTCACTGCCTTAGTAATTACCACAGCTGTTTCATCTGAGGGAAATCCTGAAAACATGACCTGTTGGGGCGCCTTGAGGACTGGAGTTGAGAAACACTGTGCTAGAGAATAGGGATGTGTTTGGATCCTAGTGTGTACCCACTTGAGTGAGCCACCCAGGAGGCTGTCACTGTACTGTGCCAATAATAAGTGGTCTGGGTATTCCTTGCTCATTCTATACATGCACCTGCGGAGCAGGGAATGCACTGGCTGCAGATGATCAGTTCAGTACAGGTGACAGCTTCCTGGTGGGCTCGTTCAGGTGGGTACGGAATATGATCCAAATATACCCAAGCTCATCACTACTAGAGAGGACAAATAGTCAGAGATCATGAACATGCTACAGTTGTGGTTATAGACTGGTGACATGCAGCAGAAGATAGTGAGAGACTAGGGACACCCTTCACAAATTAGTGCTGCCACTCCCACTAGAGAATGCTGGGGTCTAAAAGCTACACAGCAAGTACCAAAAGTTGGTCACCAGAGGGTTAAACTATGCTATGATACAAGTATCATAGCATAGTTTAAGCCTGTGTAGCGGGGTCCCCAAATTTAATCCCGCTATACCTAAATTTAGGGGTGACCAGAGCAATAGTTGGCTTGGGTCTTTTAATTATTTGGACTCTGCCTTACTGCTATGTCACCTGGCATGCAGTTCCCCTTTGGGCGTATAGGTGGTGCTGTCACCTATACCCGGGGTTGAACCACAGGTGATGGAGTAGGTATTGGATGTCCTCTCACGGCTGCCGTTGGTGGGCGGTTCTGGCCTGCTGTGCATGCCGGGAGAGGATATATAAGGGGCAGACGCCATTACACGGAGAGCCAATTCCCGGGGCCCATGCCCGGAAGCCAATTCCCGGGGCCCACTGCCCGGAGGGAGCTATCCCTCAGAGGGGGTGCGCCCCATCTTGATCGAGGAGTCTCGGGCACCTTCAGCCCGAGGCTACAGAGTTCCAGGTAGGCCCAGTACCTTTGGCTGGGTCTACAACTGAAGAGGAGTCCCCGGGAACCCACATGAGGGTAACCGCTCTGACACCGAGGAAACCAGGGGAGGATCGATCCCATAACAAGAGGGCGAGTAATAAAGTGTTGCTGACTCGGGAAAGGCCTGGTGACCTGTCGGAGGGAAGGATTCCTCACTTCGCAGACTGCCTCTGCAGAGTGCTGAAAGTTCAGGAGGGATCTCTTTGACTTGGTCCTTGGAGGGGACTGAGTCATTGTTCCAGCATCACGCCGGCTGCTAGTGCTATTGAGTGACTATCCGGGTGAGCTGTACCCACTCGGGACCGAGTGGCGATGAAGCCAAGGGTGTGCCTGAATCCACTTCTATCAGTTAACCTTTTCTCACTTCAACTCTCTGGTTCCTGAAAGCAATATAAAATAAACTCACGTTGGAGTTGATATGTTGTGTGGACATTGACCTCATTTGGGAAAGATAAAGACTCGCCTCTATAAACATAGAGGGGAGAACCAGAAGAAGGAAGCAACTCGCTGCGGGACCCAAGTACGTAACACCGCCTGACCTTTATAATCTAGAGGACACGGGCATGTGGCATGGTGTGTCTTATCCCCCTGCTTGAGAAGGTAAGAGGGGGAAAAGGATCCATGTGCTACACCTGTCTACAGGAAGCCAAGTAACCAGTATCTACATAAAGCCAAATAACTGTCTGACTGATATGATGTCACCAGTATTTGATGGTATGTTGCATAACCCTGAATAAAACCATATAATAGTGGTTTGTCTAATCCTTGAGGTTAAGGCACCTATTTAATGATCATCATTATTCTTTCACATACATGCATGCCCCCTTGCCTTGGTGCCAACTACACAGAGTCTCTCTCAATAATAAACTTAATGGGCTACAACAATATATTGTGTCTGCTGGCTCTTTTTAGGCTCAGTTGCATTTTACTGCCATATTTCATCATACTCTATACCAAAGCTCAAAATTTCAAGTCCTGAGGTACTAGCCAGGCCTTTACGAGTTACTCACCACCAGTTGCCCTACCCTGCCCACCCCTAATTCTGCCCCTAAAACACGCCCTCATAAACAATGTCATGAAATTACATTGTTAAATGTTTTATGCAGAATAAAGTTACAAAAATAAATATTAACAACAACTTTATCAGTGCTCATCAGTGCAGCCTATCAGTGCCCATCAATGTAGCCTATCAGTGCCCATCAGGGCAGCCTTATCAGTGCCAATCAGTGCAGCTTATCAGTACCCATCAGTGCCGCCTCATTAATGCCCATCAGTGCAACCTCTTCAATGCCCATCAATGCAGCCCCATCAGTGGCCATCATTGCAGCCTCACCAGTGCCCATCAATGCAGCCTCATCAGTGCCCATCAATGCAACTTCATCAGTGCCCATCAATGCAAACCTCACCAGTGCCCATCAATGCAAACCTCCCCAGTGCCCATCAATGCAGCCTGATCAGTGCCCATTACTGCTGTCTCACCAGGGCCCATCAATGCAGCCTGATCAGTGCCCATCAATGCAGCCTGTTCAATGCCCATCAATGCAGCCTGACCAGTGCCCATTAATGTCCATCAGTGCAGCCTCATAAGTGCAGGCTGAGCAGTGGCCATCAATGCAACCTCCACAGTGCCCATCAGTGCAGCCTGATCAGTGCCCATCACCGCTTTCTCACCAGTGCCCATCAATGCAGCCTGATCAGTGCCCATCAATGCAGCCTGCTCAGTGCTTATCCATGCAGCCTCACCAGTGCCCATTAATGTCCATCAATGCAGCCTCATCAGTGCAGCCTGTGCAGTAACCATCAATACAGCCTCACCAGTGCTCATCAAAGCAGCCTCATCAGTGCAGCCTCATCAGTACCCATGAATGCAGCCTGATCAGGGCCCTTCAGTGCAGCCTCATCAGTGCAGCCTCATCAGTGCCCATCAATGCAGCCTAATCAGTGCCCAACAATTCAGCCTTACCAGTGCCCATCAATGCAGCCTCATCATTGCCCATCAATGCAGCCTCACCAGTGCCCCTTTAAAGCAGCCTCACCAGTACCCATCAATGCATCTTCACCAATGCCTATTAGCACAGCCTCACCAGTCCCCATCAGCGCAGCCTCATCAGTGAACGGGTATCAGAGAGAGGAGAGCCGGCCGGATCATCAAACATAGCAGGGATCGCCCACCGTGACACAGTTTTGAATTGAATTACCTGGCGACTGCAGTCAAACAAAGTTCCGCCTCCTGGACCGATCCTATAATAGACGCCACACGTCCCAGCATTGGACCAGGAGGAGTAGAGCCTGTGGCAGCAGGATATCCACTACCTAAGCTGTCATCAAACCCACATTGAGGTAAACTTTGGGAACAAATGATGCACAACGTTGTAAGGAAAACTGTGCTATGGTTATAGATACATGTACAATGATCAAAGATCCTTCCTATCAGGTAGAAATTATTTACTAAAGGAGTGGAGAATTTCTGCTTTGCAAAGCGAATGTTTACTTAGTTTTGTAAAACAAAAAGCAATGCTTTATAGTCACTTTGATCTTCATGTAATCAAATGCAAGCAACAATAATAAAAAAAAAAAAAATAATTTTCACTTGATTGGGTATTTATAGCAAACATAAATTTCATCTTATTTACTAAGCTAAGTGTACATTTAAATTGCAAAAGTGAGTAACTCAACCGCATTGAATACCAATTGCACTTGGAGCTGTGAGCTTTATTTTGTTCCTATTCCAATCAAATGAAAGCACTGGTTATTCAAGAAAAGAAAGGGGTGGATGTGCAGTTTGAGCTACATTTAATTTCATCCTGTCCTACACTTCTCTAGTGATATTTTACCTTGGCTCCCTGCTGAGTTCACACTTTCCAGTTACATTTATGAAGGAAGGTTGTAAGAATGTGTGGATTGCTCAGTGTCAGTTGGGGATAATATACCTAAATAAAAATACGCAATGTGTGAAAATACAATTTTTATAGTGTAGTCTTTGCTCCTGAGAATTCTCTACGTCAAAACCTGGCAGGAGCCAGAGCTGTTAGTCAATGCAAAGCTCTGTGCAGGAAGGGAGCCGCTAGTTCTGAGCAAATATCGGCGCTAATTGCAGAAATTAGTCAAATAAGCTAATTTAACTAGTTGTTTCCCAAAATGGGCTGATCCAGTATATTTTCATTCATAAAAAGTAAATGGAAATATTACGGGCAGTACACATAGCTTTGACAGACAGGCCAATCTTTGTCTCTAATGTCTTCTTGTATTAAAGCATTGAAGCAAAGCTCCATAGCCTTTCCACCCTGTTTTGGCTGAGGGAATTGATAAAAAGGTAATGGAAACAATCACAATAACAGTCAACAACACTGTCAGTAACTGGCTAACAGTGACTTAACAAATCAACAATCAGGTCAAAGTTTAAGAAAAAGGTATACACACCCACACTTCCTTTTTTCCTTGTCAATTTTGTTTATTGAATATTTCATAATAAAGAAAGTTACAATTAGTAATAAATAGTTACAACAAATGGTAATATTAGTTAAGTATATGATAATAAATTGGATGGAATTATACATATCTGAAGATTAGATATTTTACATAAACAGGTACCGTATATACTCGAGTATAAGCTGACCCGAATATAAGCCGAGGCACCTAATTTACCACAAAACTGGGAAAACGTATTGACTCGAGTATAAGCCTAGGGTATGCCTCACTTTGCCTCACTGTGTCCATGCCTCACTGTGTCCATGCCTCACTGTGTCCATGCCTCACTGTGTCCATGCCTCACTGTGCCCATGCCTCACTGTGCCCATGCCTCACTGTGCCTATGCCTCACTGTGTCCATGACTAGACTGACGTTTAACATGGGAGTCTATAGAAGGGGTGCCCGGCTTTGAAAATTCGGTGCTCTCCAGCCGTAAGTCCCCCAGACAAGAAACTTTGCAAACCTGTAGAGGAAGAGTGGGGCTACCTGTATGCTAAGTTTGGGGTCCAGAGGACCTACAACCGGCCGGTACCGGGTCTCCAAAGTCACCAGAGAAATTACCGTTTAACATGGGAGTCTATGGAAGGGGTGCCCGGTTTTGAAAAATCGGTGCTCCCCGGCCGTAGGTCCTCCGGACAAGAAACTTTGCACACTTGTAGAGGAAGAGTGGGGCTATATGTGTGCCAAGTTCCCAAATTCCAGGAGATCAGGCGCAAAAAGGTGACTCAAGTATAAGCCGAGGGGGGCATTTTCAGCACAAAAAATTGTGCTTAAAAACTCGGCTTATACTCGAGTATATACGGTAATCAACTCGAAAATGAAATGTTAAAGCGGAGGTTCACCCACATATTTAAGTTTAACATCATTAGTTCCTCTTATCACGTAAATAAGCATAGCACTAACCTTTTTTTTTTTTTTCAAAGTAGTTTTGCTTATATCTTTTATCTTTAATCTTACTTCCGGATTTACTCCCGCGGGAGTAGGCGTGTCCTTTCCTATGCTCCTATTCTCGCAGTGGCTCCTGGCTCCTTTCAGTCAGATCTCACGATAAGTGTATCGTCACGTGACTCGTCTAACCGGTCACGTGACGGGGGCGGATCTAATTCCGCCATTTTAGATAAGGGCACGCTGGTGTATTTTGCCATTATACACCTGCAATGTCATGGCAACCAGGAAGAGTTGATGGCGCTGCTCGCGTGGGGCGTGCGTCCGTCTGGCGTGAGCGAGATCCAGCGCTGAATGCCGGGAGAGAAGCATTCTTCTCTACCCGGAAGGATATGCTTGTGGGCTTCAAGATGCCCACAAGCAAAATGGGAAAAGCAGGAAGAGTTTTATAAACTCTTTTTTTTACCGCAAAATGGACGGGGGGCGTTTTAAAGTGCCGCAGACGTGAGTAATTACATTGCTAACCTTTTAACATAGAATGGAAAAAAAAAGTATGCACCGCAGAACCTCCGCTTTAAGTTAAAACAATTGAAAAATTGAATATGTGAATATGTGCTAATACACGTAGTTCCAGGCATATTCAATTGATATATAGTCACTATGGAAAGAAAGCTAATTGGAAATCAATTAATTCAATAAAAAAAATAAAAAAATGTATAATTATTGTAAGTAATAACTAAATATAGTATTTATGTATAATACATTACCATTTAAATATGGTCACACTTCCTTTTTTACACAACTTCTGTGTCCTGCCTGTCTTGTAATTCTATGTTAATCTGCATTGCTTGCTACAAAATGGGCCAGTTATGAAGTGGGGTGAGGTTTATTGGGGGGTTGTCCAGAGGGCTGTCCTCAAAAGCTTGGCAGTGGCGAATCGCCTGAAGGTACCATCCAATAACCTAGGGTCTATGAATATTTGGTCTATATCTTGTATTATACTCCAAGATATGTGATTTACAGGTAAGTCAAAATTCCCTTTTCCCCTTCAAAACATCCAGTACCAAGATTTTAAGCATGGTCTAGGTTTTTAAGGTAATGTATTTTGCATAGTTTACATTGGTGTGTCACAAAACATGAGTCAGATGTCAGGTGTGTCGGGAAATGTGTCACCTGACCACATGAAAAAAGGCTGAGAACTACCGCAATGTATCAACAGACTGCTGTGTCAGAAATCAATAAGGAAGACACTGCTATTATACAGAGGTAGGTTACCACAAAATAACATACAGAACATATAATAAATACATAGGGAAACAATTTAATGAGTCAGTGTATGCTGTAGCACCCTCTATATACACCCTCCTCTAGAAAAATTTATTTTTTTCTGTAGTTAAAATTAAAGCCCAATTGAACTTTTAGGCTCCATGCACACTGGAGCTGATAAACTGCAGTTTATTGGAGTTTGGGCCTTTTTTTTTTAAAGCCCATAAACTCCACTCTATGTTAGCCTATGTGTCCAAAAAAAAGAAAGAAAAAGAAAGAAAACAGGAGGGCGCACCGACCTAGTGCATTACCACTTACAGGTTTATTAAAATATAAATAAAAAGCAATAGTCCTACTCACAGACAGAGCTTTATATACAAGCTTATCGGAAAAAATGGCTGGAAATCTTGGCATTCACCGTCAGGACTTGACGACCGAGAGGGTCGGACGATACCCCAAAACATCCAGATGGCTGACGCGTTTCAGGGGCGCACCCCTTTCATCAGAGCCTAAGTGGTCCGTAAATGCTCTCACAGAGTCCTCCGTTATATATGTGTGTGTGTGCCCATGTGTTCCTCAGGGATATGAATACTTTTTCAAGGCACTGTACTGTGCTATGGTCACATGCATATTGGATGATTAGCCGTGGAAAGGTTTATGCAGATACAAATGCCATCTCTGGACACTAATCGGCTGATCGGCCCTCCTCACACTCTGCCAGTGTGAAGCGAGGAGAGACGATAACCGACATTTCCTTGTTTACATGTGATCAGCTGTGATTGGACATAACTGATCACATGAGTAAAGAGCCTTACTATCGGCTCTTTACTAAGATTAGGGTTGCAGCGTGTCCCAGGGTTACAGCGCGCCCACGATCACCTCGCTTGCACGCCTGCGAGACTGGGGCAACTTTGTATGACGTCTTTCCAGAAAAAGAGAGCACCCCCCCGCCCGCCGTCTTTTGTCTATAGAGTGGGTGGGAGGTGGTTAAAGATTAGGAGTGGGCTCCAGTGTACTGATTCTTTCATTTGTTTCCTGAAGAAGGATTCCTGAAATGCGTTGAGTCCACATGTGAACTGTAATCAGAATCTTTGCATGTTGTGAACCCCTAAGTGGAGAGTAATTTTTATTGTTGTGTAATAGCTTTTTAATGATATATAATAAAGTTGTTTTTATGCTACTTGGTTTCTCTTCTATATGTCCACACAAAGTCCATGACTTCATGTTCTGTTCATAGTTGTACTTAAAGTGGTGTTCCACCCTAAAAAAAATAAAAAAAAAAAATACACCAAAATCCTTTAAAAAAATAGAAAAAAAAATGTAATTTTTTTTTTAAATACAAGAAAGGGCGGTTGCTATGCGGAACTTCCTCCACCTCGGCAGGTCTTCTTCCTTGTCCTCCTCACGGTGTCTTCTGGGGAATGTGGCGCGCTGCCTTCTGGGAACTGTGTGTATCCCAGTAAGCAGCCGCCCATTCACAAAGCGGCGCTAGCCTCGCGCATGCGCAGTAGGAAAGGGGCAGTGAAGCCGCAAGGCTTCACTGCCTGTTTCCCTTACTGAGGATGGCGATGCCGGGACCCTCCACGATCGAGGGGTCGGCCTCGGGGGGGGGGGGGGCTGACATTGCGGGCGCCTAGGACAGGTAAGTGTCCTTATTAAAAGTCAGTAGGTACAGTGTTTGTAGCTGCTGACTTTTACAGTTTAAATTGTTTTTATTAATTTTTATACATAAAACTCTTACATTCTTTGAAAAACAATTTGCAACTCATACATATAAATACAGAACTTTCTCAAATTCACATTAATATATACATAGAAAAATACAATAATACATGTAGGTACATAAATGGATCCATCCTCTAACACTTAAAAAATAGATCTATTCAGCGGCATATACTCTTTATTCTCCTGGGCCAACGCTGCTGAATCGTGCTGACTTAAAAGTGATATTGAAAATAGTTGCACCGCTTGCATTATAGAACTATGTATAATCTTCCTAGGAGTAACTAAAATCAAAGATAAAAGTCAAAGTTACGTAAGTCCTTTTCTGTGGTGCTCATAAGATTACTGAAACTGATGATAGCTGTACTGGTCACATAGACAATTGTTGTGCTGAAGTGGTCTTGTAGATGTTGAAATGTGGGGTATTTTCAGGCAGAACGTACTGTAGGTAGTGGCCTAGTGGTACCCTAGCTAAAACATATTCCCATGACCAGTAGTGTATTTAGGTTTTGTGCTGCCCTAGGCCTGACTAAACTCGTGCACCCCCTAATTTAAATATGACCCACCCCTTCCTGTCAAGGCCACACCTCTTGCTGTTTAAGACCCGCCCTGAAATTTTCAAGTGGGGACACTGGTTCTGAGGGCCTGGGGGATGGGGGGAAATGGATTCCCTTAATTTGCATAGATTTCCTCTCACTTACTTTAAACACAAATTTCTGATAATTTGATGGAGAGGACTAAGAAGATATAACCATGCCAATGGTGCAGCAGAAAACATATAGCACAGTGAGGAAGGTTTGTGGTCCAGGATGATAGGACAGTCAAAATTAGAAGCAGTGCCCTCAGCCCAGTCTGCCCCATAAGACTGGCGCTACACTAACAGTGGCAGGGACTCTTTCCGTCCTGCCCCCCTGCAAAGTGCTGCCCTAGGCCTGGGCCTTGTCGGCCTAGGCCAGGATACAGCGTTGCCCATGACATGGGTTAACATAATGGGTGCCAAAGCTCACAGGTCCCTTGCACTGCTGGGTCTTGGAAGGAAAGATGAGCTCTGTGGATTTAAATAAAAATATATAAACAGTGGGATAATAAAAATGCAAAAACTGGCCCCAATATTACAATTTATTTATTTTTTTAAACCCAAAAAAAAAAATCTGATCCAATGTATAAACCTGACCAACAAATTAATTTTCACTAATCTTGCCAGTGTATGTTCCACAAAAGATTATTTCTATTTCTTTTAAAAGAAAACAGCGTTTAGTCTTCCGACAAACTTAACAGGCTGATATTTCAGGAAAAGGAAGGCATCATATTTCAAGGAATGTGAACTGCAGCACGGCATTAGAAACTCACAGTAAATATTTATCTGCACAATGATTTCTTAGCAACAGGTGGTGGACAAATGTATTGTATAGCGTTATGTAAAATAAATATTATTTTATTACAAATTTACAGCAAGCCATGTGATTGGAATAGCATATACAGTATATATTTTAGTGCAGAAACCTGCCCTACACTGATCACTTCCAGATACCAATGAAATGCGTGAAAGGCAAAATTTGTTTTACTGGGCAGTGTGTGATTTATTTGTGATTTCTTACATTTATACTTATTTGTTTCATCGTTGAGTTTGTCCTCATATTCCTTTTGCAGGGAGTGACATGAAGCTACACACAGCGTTGGTCGATACACTGTTGCAGAAAAACAATACAAAAAAAAAAGAAAAGAACTAAAAAGAAAATGGCTTCTACTTTAGTGTCAAAGTTATTCTTTCCAGCCATGTTTGCTTCCTGCAGTATTCTCTATGCTATCTGGCTGTTATACTCTAATGCAGAGCCAGAACTGTGGGTAGGTGGGGACAGAATTAGGAAATTGCCCAGGGGCCCTATCCTCCAACCTGGTGCTGGAATGCTAATGACATGATGTCAGAGCCCATTATGCAGGACATGGAGCTTCTCCTCAGGTAAGTAACCACTGACCACAAATGCTGGGACATGCTTTCTCCCACTGCTGTAAAATATTACCTCCACCAATGTAAAGTACATAGCCCTGCATGTTGCATACTCCTGACCCTGCGCTCTATACCCTATGTACAGTGATAAATGTAACAGATTTGGTCACTTTAAAAAATGATTCACTCCCAAGGAAAATGCATTCCTGAGTCTGCATCTTCTATAGTCGAATGCAGGGGCGTATCTGCCACGAGGCAAACAAGGCGTTTGCCGCCCCCCACCCGTCCGCCTGCAGAAGGGACACTAGCGGTCGGACTGGGCCGCCGATCAGTCATCCCCTGAAACTAGACCGCCGCAGAGGTGAAGATTTACCAGACGGACCACCATAGCACTGGCTCCGTCTCTGCACCCATCTTTACCGCTGACTGAGGCTCTTATTGGCCACTGGTTGCTAGAGCCACCTAGCGTCTAGCAATCAGTGACGTCACGGTCGCGACTCCCTGCTCTGCAGATGGAGCCTGAGGCGGCATCGGCATTAAAAGCAGAGGAGGGTTTTACTTCCTCCTCCACGCCAAGTGTTCTCTGTGGTCTCCACACACCTCCTCTATGATCTTCTCTGGGCCTCCACTGTGGCAGACTTTGAGGGGAAGACACCGAGTGTGAAGCCTTTAAGGTAGGGTTGCCACCTTTTCTTCAAGCCAAACTCGAACACTTTTGCGTAACAGGACAATTTTTATTTTTGTTTCAGTAAACACTATAGGATTATAAAAGACCTGGGACACATTTGGGTGCCCCAAGGAAAGTAGTAATGTAGCGCACAGAGAGTGCCAGTGGGTGTGGCCAAATTGCTCTTGCTGACATCATCACCCCACCCTTCAGTGATGCCAAACCTGCCCCCAAACAGCCGCTCACACCGACAACAGATTTGTGTATGACTATCTCGGTTACTTGGGGAGCCACACCCTGGTCTGAATAATATGTCCGTGTTTCAGGTGGACTGAAACCTGTGTACATGATCCAAAATCCGAACTGTCTGGGTGAATCCTGGACAGGTGGCAACCCTACTTTAAGGTGAGGCCATGCGTAGGCTAGTTTTATACAGTGTGTGTCATCATGTGCAGTCTGCAGAGCCAGAGACCCATACAAAGAGGAGGGGCTCATGCTGGGACTTGCAGTCTTTCCCTTTTGGGGAATGTGACCCCCCCAAAGGCGAAGGTCTACAGATCCCAGCATGAGCTCCTCAGAGAAAGGGAGTCACCGCTCAAGGCAGAAGATGTAACTGATGAACTTCCTCACAAAATCCAAAGCCACGGGTGCTGGCAATGCATATGATAATGCAAATTGAAGAGGAATGTTTGGACAGCCGCACTCCAAAAAATGTTTATTTTATTATAAAAGTAAAATCACAGGAAACATGCCACAGCAAACCAGGTACAAGCTGTAGCATTTCACACTAAAGCTTAGTGCTTAATCATAGCTGACGTGAAGGCCCGGACATGTACTGGCTTAAGCAGGGGGACACGTCTGATCCCTGGCAGCGTAGTGTGTTACTGATGGTAGCCTTTGTTACGTTGGTCCCAGCTCTCTGCAGGTCATTTACTAGGTCCCCCCGTGTGGTTCTGGGATTTTTGCTCACCGTTCTTGTGATCATTTTGACCCCACGGGGTGAGATCTTGCGTGGAGCCCCAGATCGAGGGAGATTATCAGTGGTCTTGTATGTCTTCCATTTTCTAATTATTGCTCCCACAGTTGATTTCTTCACACCAAGCTGCTTGCCTATTGCAGATTCAGTCTTCCCAGCCTGGTGCAGGTCTACAATTTTGTTTCTCGTGTCCTTCAACAGCTCTTTGGTCTTCACCATAGTGGAGTTTGGAGTGTGACTGTTTAAGGTTGTGGACAGGTGTCTTTTATACTGATAACAAGTTCAAACAGGTGCCATCAATACAGGTAATGAGTGGAGGACAGAGGAGCCTCTTAAAGAAGAAGATACAGGTATGTAAGAGCCAGAAATCTTGCTTGTTTGTAGGTGACCAAATACTTAAGCCCCATACACACTATCAGTTTTCCTGCAGGTTTTTGTCTTCAGGTTTATCAAAACCATGTAGTACAAGGGCCTGCCTGATTGCATACAAATTGAAACTCTTAAGGTTTGACCTCATATTAGATGGTTTTGGTAAACCTGAAGACAAAAACCTGCAGGAAAAGAGATAGTGTGTATGGGGCTTTATTTTCCACCATAATTTGCAAATAAATTCTTTCCAAATCAGACAATGTGATTGTCTGGATTTGTTTCCACATTTTGTCTCTCATAGTTTAAGTGGGAGAACGTGCACAATTGGTGGCTGACTAAATACTTTTTTGCCCCACTGTATAATGGCAGTGGATATTTGGATTTGTAAATTTATTTTATTTTTTTACAGTTATCTTTGCTGAAAGCAGCAGACCAAAATCTTTTAATGATATCGGTTAAAAATGCTTTATTTTTCAGGTAGCTTTAGCAGTAACATAGGGTGACCAGATGTCCCCGGTTTTCAGAGACAGTCCCTGGATTGAGGACACTGTCCCTGGAGCCCGCTTGTCAGCAGATTTGTCCCGGATTCACTGGCATCGCTATGGGGATGGACTGCACTGGGGTGAATGGCTCAGTGGTGTCAGTACTGTGCTCCTCCCATCTCCCCATCTTATGTTTATATTCTGAACGCTGCTGAGTCCACCTCCTCTTTTCAGATTGTCTGGTATACTGGCCACAGTAGATCCCGCCCCTTTCCCCACCCACTTTTTACTCATAGCTGGGCGCACACTGCCCGGGCTGTGCTATGCTGCTGGGCTAGGAGGAGGTCCTTAGATGAGAATCAGGGAGGGGGCAGGCTTTACTCCTGCTGGAGAGTCTCCTCTGTCTCACCCACTTCTGTTCTGCACCATCTTCTGCCTGCATGATGACATTGGAGCAGTGAGTCTAGGAAACTTTACTCACCACAATACAGGGGGGGGGGGGGGACTTACGAGGTTACTTCACTACATCTGTACTGGGAGATGGAGGGGTTCTACTACTGAGGGGTCTGCACTGGGGAAAGGGGGGGTTCTACTACTCCTCAGGTGTCTGCACTGGGAGAAAGGGGTGGATTCTACTACTGAGGGGTCTGCACTCGGAGATAGGGGGGTTACTACTGAGGGGTCTGCACTCGGAGAAAGGGGGGGTTACTACTGAGGGGTCTGCACTGGGAGAAAGGGGGGATTCTACTACTGATTGGTCTGACCTCGGGGAAAGGGGGGTTTACTACTGAGGGGTCTGCCCTGGAAGAAAGGGGGGGTTTGTTACTGAGGAGTCTGCACTGGGAGAAAGGGGGTTCCACTGCTGAGGGGTTTGTACTGGGGAAAGAGGGGTGGGGTTCTACTACTGAGGGGCCTGTACTGGGAGAAGGGGGGGGGTTGCTACTGAGTGGTCTGCACTGGGAGAAAGGGGTGCATTCTACTACTAAGGGGCCTGCACTGGGAGAAAGGGGTGGATTCTACTACTGAGGGGTCTGCACTCGGAGAAAGGGGGGGGTTACTACTGAGTGGTCTGCACTGGAAGAAAGGGGGGATTCTACTACTGATGGGTCTGACCTTGGAGAAAGGGGGGTTTACTACTGAGGGGTCTGCCCTGGAAGAAATGGGGGGGTTTGCTACTGAGGAGTCTGCACTGGGAGAAAGGGGGTTCCACTGTTGAGGGGTTTGTACTGGGGAAAGAGGGGTGGGGTTCTATTACTGAGGGACCTGTACTGGGAGAAGGGGGGGGTTCTACTGCTGAGGTGTCTGCTGGGAGATCTATGCTTTTCGAAGAGTTTTTTCTCTCTTATCTTCTTAACATTTGGTAGTCATATGCCCAAAAAATCTAAGAAGTATCATTTTTTTAATCTGATGGACGAAATGTGAGAAGTATTGTATTTATCATACAATCATTCCATAAACACATAACACATACACTGCATGTATAATTTGGGGAAAATATGCTTATAAAATAGTTAACCATTTGCCAATTACAAAAAGAAAAAAAATATGTCCCCGGATTTCATTTTAAAAATCTGGTCACCTTACAGTAAGCATTTTTTTCTTTCAGGATTACTAGGCCTTTTGGGACCAACAGAAATTGTAGCCCCGACAGGCCTAAATGGAACCCACAAGGAGGTGGAGAAAACTAGAACTAAACCCCTCAAGTATCCATGAGTAAAAATTGTTGCACTAAACAAAACACTTTGCCAGCTCCCTTTTTTTCTTGGCACAGAACTGCAACTTTATGCCTTTTCCCCTTGTCCCCCTCATCTGCAATTATTTGTTTTCTTTTCTTAAATTAGGGCTACAGCTTTCAGATATGGGTGAGTAGAAATTGTTCAGTGGCACCATAGTTTGAAGGCAGTGAAAAAAGGCCTAAATGTAAAGACAAACAGCACAGACAGCTGTACTTCTAACATAATATAGATACAGCCCTCAGGTATGAGTGGGTTGAAATTGGCCAGGGGCATCATAGATTTAAAGCGGTACAAACAGGACAACATGCTGAGATAGAAGGCACATTTTTTTTTCCAATTAGGGTGACAGCCCTTTTGGTGAGTAAAAAATGGCCAGAGGCTGCACAGTTAGCAGCAGAGAGAACAGGCTTAAATGTACAAACAGAGGACACATGCAGAGCAATTTTCATTAAACAATAGATCCCAAAGATATCGGGGTGTGAGGTGGGGGGTGTTTACCAGTGGCACTAGTTTGATGGCAACGTAACCACTTGCTGACCAGGTCACTAGTTGTTTACAAGTAGAAATCTGTATTTTTTGCTCGAAAATTACTTAGAACCCTAAACATTATATACTTTTTTTTTTTTAGCAGAGACCATAGAGAATAAAATGGTGGTTGTTGCAATTTTTTATGTCACATGTACAGCGTTATTTCAAACGCAATTTTTGTGGAAAAAATACAGTTTTAATGAATTAAAAAACAAAACGAAACATAATATATCGCTTGAATTTTTTGGCATAATATGACAGATGATGTAATGCTGAGTAAATGGATACCTAACATGCTTTAAAATTGTGCATGCTTGTGGAATGGCTCCAAACTACGGTAATCTCCATTGGTTACAATTTAAAAATTTCTAAAGGTTACCAGTTTAGAGATACAGAGGATGTCTAGTGATAGATTTATTGCTCTAGCTCAGACTTTTGCGGTGATACCCCACATGTGTGGTGCAAATACAGTTTACTATTTATTTTCTTACATTTATTTTTCATTTTTACGCTGTCCCTTTTGCTTTGATCACTTTTATTGCTATCGCAAGAAATGTAAACGTCCCTTGCGATAACAATACAGCATGACAGGTCCTCTTAATGGAGAGATCTGGGGCCTAAAAGACCCAAATCTCTCCTCCTCTATCCTTAAGAAAAAAATAAAAAATGATTTGCTAAAAAAAAAAATGGCATTGTTTACATATGGCCGGAACGGGCATTAGCAGAATAATAGAAGCCCCTCACAAAGACCTTTCTCTGCAGATGCCAAAGAACAGGGAAAGATCATATGACCACACAACAGCACTTGAGGAATAGGGCACTTAGAGGAAAAAGCAAAAAAAAAACTAAATACAGTGGCAAGATATATATGATTTATGTAAATGAATTATGGTAATTAAAGTGTTACTAAACCCAGAACCTGCAGTCACTATATCTGGTCTCCCACAGTACACAGAACATGGAAATGCAATTATTTTAGTAAATATAAACTACCTTTTCTCATCAGTAGTATAAGTATATAGCAGCCTTCTATCAGTTCCTAGTAAACCTTGTAGGAGGATATTTCATACTGCACTGATTCTCTGTCTGGACATGTCTGGACAGTGCTGATTGGCCCTGTGCTGATCACATGCACCCTCCCAAGAAAAAAACAAAACTCTCTAGCAATTCACACCAAACTGAACATGTCCATTGACTCTGTAAATATTAGGTTATTTTTTTTATTTATTTTTTTGAGCAGGGACCAGTGAGGATGTGCAGCATGACTCGCGCATGTGCAGTAGGGAACCAGGCTGTGAAGCCTGATTCCCTTACTGAAGATGCCAGCGCCTCCACCCGGGAGACGAGGGACAGATCAGCTTCAGGTGAGGACACTGTGGGCGCCTTGGACAGGTTAGTTTCCTAAAAAATTTTTTGGGGTGGAACTCCTCTTTAAGAGGAAAAAACATTGTCCTGTGGCACCACAGTTTGATGGCAGTACCAACATTCCTAAATGCAGAGATGGTAGTCGCAGAGAGGTGCATTCCTGAAAATTTGATCTTCTGCCTTTTTTGAATGTTTTAATATTTTTTGTTTTTTCCTTTATATAGGGAAGGAAGAGATGTAGGAGAGTTGCTAAGAGGTGGCAATGATGCTTGGCAGCACTATTAATCATTACAAGGGCACAGTGGCGGCTGGTGAAGTTTTAGGATGGGGGGGGGGGGCGCAAGACCCCGCCCCTCCACATTGGTCCCTCCCACTTCTCATAAGCCACACCCCTTATATAATCCACCCACTCTGTCCCCTGTATTCCACTTGCTTCCACTCATAGTGTCAGGAGTATAGAGATCAGCAATCACAGGACAGAGTATACAGCCCCAGCATCACAGATCATGGTATATAGCGTAGCCTTACAGATCAACGCAAACAAACTAAAAAAATTACACTGTTAGTAAATCGCATAAATCTGCATTTTGCAACCTGTAAAAAAAAAAAAAAAAAACCCCACATATCTGCAACCTGTAAGTCGCACAAATCTGCATTCTGCAACCCCCCCCCCCCCCCCAATCAGGTCAGCTACAGTGCTAGACTATATACATGGCAGGGGGGTGGTGGACACAGCAATCACCCCCCCCCCTCAGACCAGCACAGGGTGGCAGGGCAGACAGACACACTCCTCCAGGCGACAACCTCTTCTTCTTACAACACTACTACAAGTCCCAGCATTGGGAAAAAAAGTCATGACCACTCATCATCCTTCGAGTTTTAAGTTATAATCTGCTAGGTCCCCGGATGATTTAGTTCCCTATGTATGTGTGGGACTACAATCCCAGCATCATAGAACTCTGGTGCATGCAATCCCCCATTATGGGACTACAAGTCCCAGCATCGCAGGGGCACCCATCCTCCTTGGAGCCCTATACTATAACCTGCCGAGACTTGAAGTTCTCCACCCTCTCCTGGAGAGATCAGGTTAACCCATTGCACGCCAGCCTGCTGAGATTTGTAGTTCTCCATTCTCTCCCTCCTAAGACTCTGGTTCATGCAATTCTCTTAGGCAAGGGACTACAAGTCCCAGCATCTCATGGGCACTCGGCCATTTTGGAGCTCTATGCTATAACCTGCTGGGACTTGTAGTTCTTCATCCTCTGCTAGGTTCTGCAGGTTCATGCTATAGCCCATGTATGGGACTACAAGTCCCAGCATCACATGTGTACCCATCTATGTTGGAGCCCTATGCTATTTCTTGCTGGGACTTGTAGTTCTCCACCCTCTCCTGGGGAGATCAGGATCATGCATTGCACACCAGCCTGCTGGGATTTGTAGTTCTCCAACCTCTCCCTCCTAAGACTCTGGTTCATGCAATTCTCTTAGGTAAGGGACTACAAGTCCCAGCATCGCATGACCACTTATCTACTTGGAGCCCTATGCTATAACCTGCTGGGACTTGTAGTTCTTTATCTTCTGCTGGGACTCTGGTTCATGCAATCTCCCATGTATGGGACTACAAGTCCCTGCAGTGCTAGGAAAACACCTGGACACCCATCCACCTTGGAGCCATATACAGTAACATGCTGGGGAGATCAGGTTAATGCATTGCACAGCACCAGCCTGCTGAGATTTGGCCCAAGAAGCATGTGTTAGTTCTACAGGTCAGGAACATGATGCACCCCTAGCCTTGCACAAATACTGAATACATCTGAATCAGGACAGCCTGGAGCCAGAGGACTATTGTCCAGAAAACTGCACAGACAGTCATTGGGGATCAGAGTGGGATGTGGGGTCCATCTAGCAAGGACAAACTGTCTTAGCATGGTGACAGAGGCTGCAGGATGTGAGCAGTGAACTATGCATTTAGAAGATAGTGAAGGGGGGAAGGGGGATGGTGTGATATAGGGAAGGTGTACAGACCTGCATTACACAGAGAGAGGTGAAGTAAAGTTGGAGATTAAAAATGCTGCTGTAAAGTCTCTCAGGACACAGTGATAATAGCCCCTTCTGTCCCCCTCCCCCCTTCAATCCTGGCATGTATTGTACCTGGAGATTTCTGTGTGCACTGCTTGCTTGATGCCGAGTCTGTGTCACAGGGAGATAAATGGCAGCTGCCTCTGCAAGGACCTATCACTCCCTGTCTGCCCTGAGCAGTTGTTCTGCTGGGTTTCCCCCCTCACTTACTGAAGGAGACAGGCAGCCTGTGAGCCAATGAGGCTACAGGTCTGATTAAAGCCCCACCCTATGGACCCAATCAATTACAAGCACTGGAAGCCTAATGCTAGAGGTGGAGTGTTCAGGGCGCTAAGCTTTGCGCCCCAAACACACTCTAAACTACGCCAATAGAGCTTCTTAGCCCCAATCACGTGTTTACACACAAGTCATGCCTCCAATAGCACCCCATGTCCGGCGCCCTTAACATACCCACTTAAAGGGACACTTAAAAAAAAAATGTAATTACATTTTTTTTTTTAATAAGTAGCTTTGGGGACGGGCCGCCACTGCAAGGGCATAAGTAACAGTGACAACCAGAGGGAAAAGCCTGTGGTCTTTTCCTTGTGTAGCGGGGTGTTCCCCTATAATGGGAAGAGACTACATCACCCATAACCCCATTCTTCACATGTTCCACCGCAGAGACTCATGGGAGGGGTTATAAAAGGAGGAGGCGAGGCCGGGCTCGGCCTCTTTGGGACACGAGACTTCACAGACGGATCCTCCTGTGCGGATGGGTCGGAGTGCAAGGCCTGAAGCCTGAGGCCTTGCTCTGCACCAAAGAGCCTTCCACCCCCCTCTGCGAGCCTGGGTGGCATCTGACTTTGTGCGCTACAGCCTTGTCGGATCGGGGGCCCGATCGTTGGAGAGATCGAGTGTGTGTGACACGGCCGGTGGAGGTTTCCCGGACTGGATCCGTAGTCCGGCGGGTGAGAGGGCATAAGCCCAGCTAAGATACTGTTACTGTATATAGGCCTATAGACTGCCGTGGCCTACAAGTTATTTTGATACCCCTATTGAAGAGCCTTGTCAGAACTGAGCCTGCGACTTTATTTAACCAAGTTCTTTACCCCTTGGATTACAAAGTTATACTCTGTTTAAAGTGAACCACCATTACAGACCTGCCGGTGAAGAAAGAAGGACTAAGTTAAATATTAGAACCAGGCCTGGTGGGGATTCTAGCGTGTTTAATTACTGCGCCATAGAGCACTTAGTTAACGGTCGCCCGTATGGCGCACCTGTAGCGTGTGTTACTACATAGTGTGTTAGAGTGGCAGGACGCTGCCCTTAGGAGTGATTATCTTGAGCTGTGATTACTGTTACCCCTTTATCCATATTGAGAAAATGAGTAAAACACTTTATCTATTACAATTCATTACTGTGTCCTGGCTTAGTTATTATATTACATAGGATATATCATTGATTGTTAGTACTAGCTGTGCCAGAAGGGGGTAGAGCCTATTGCCGGGGGTTGGCGGAGCTGCACTCAGGGCCCAAATCTAATTCTGCGGCCTCCTTAGTTGGAGGTATCGCTACACGTGGGGGTTCTCGTCCGGGATCCTGATGCAGCAAGCGAACGCCAGAAGTGCCGGCATGGACCCCATGGATCCAAGAGCGGTAGAAGAGTGGTGCAAAGCCGCTAATACAGAGCCAAAACAGTCGATAGCCATTAGCCTCCCTGGGGAGAAATGGTCGAGTGAGACAGTAGAGGAACTAATGAGTTCAGTGTCCCCAGATCACACACCGTGGGTGATAGACATGAAGACAGACCCAGACATCTCATATCAATACGCATTAGTGGAATATTGGGACGGGATGCCAGAGGCCTGTAAGCACAAGTGTCTGCGGACGCCAGACAACAGAACATTTAGGCTGGCGCACGCAATAACTGTAGAAAGGGAACCATCCCCTACGGGATCGCCACAGGCTGCGGCCCGAACTCCACCTGAAAGAGAAGACAGGGCGACACCCCCGGTGGCACCTGCACTGGCCACTGCTATATCACCAGAACTGATAAATGCAATAGGGGATTTGCTAGCCAAATGTCAGAAGACAAGTACGGTGCATGTAGAGACTAGCTACCGGAGACTAAAAATATTCTCAGGGAAGCTCCCTGTCCCGGCAGGGGAAGAAGATTTTGATACCTGGGTGGAGCAGGCACTACAGGCGGTGGAGGCATGGGAGGTGCCTGAAGCACAGAAGAGGCAGCGAGTGTTAGAAAGCCTTAAAGGTGCAGCAGCAGAAGCAGTGAAAAGTTTCCGGTTTGGGAATGCAGGGTGCACGGCGCAGGACTGTCTAGCTATGCTGCAGGAAGATTTGGAAAGTGAAAAAAGAAACTGCGCTACAGATATAGAACTAGGCAGATATATCAAATGCCCAGAAACAAACAAAGGAAAAAAGCAGCAACTATTCTGAAAACTAACAGTGCACACAAACAAGAAAAAATATATATAGTCGCGCTAACTTATAAATATAAACATAAGCCCACCACTGAATGATTGAAAAAATTATCTTCAAATCATCACAGTGAAGAATTATGTAAGTGCTCAGTGAAGAACAATAAATAAAAAATATATAAACAAAGCATATGGAATAATAATACAAACTTAATTAATGATATTAATACATGCTTGCATAGGGCCTTAAATAATCAAATCCAAAGTCCATACAAAGAAGCACCCGTGATCAAGTGTCCATGTTAAATGAAAAAAGAAAAATGAAAAAAGCAAAAGAAAACAAAACAAAGACGATTCCAAATCTTCTTATATTCGTGACTTTCACCACCACCAGTAAGAATTCCTGCTTACCAAAAAGCGATGGTCCCCTATGACGGAGGACCCCAAACAGCCTCAAATGGTAATCAGTAGGACTCCAGACTTCAGTGTATGCTGAGCCTCAATTGTTTTGATAGCCAAAATGCTCATATACCATCATGCAGTACTCGATACGGAACATGGAAGGAAGGGAGGACACTACATAGTGCAAAATCCTTGGTGGACACTTATTTAAAAGAAGAAAACATACCTACAAAAATGCAGTCCAAAAAACAGCCTTAAAAATGTGACAGCGCCGACCGGTCAAAGGCGCTAGTCACACACATACGTCCGTGGAAGTCGAGCAGTGGAGGGCGACGCTGCTGGCGTCGCCCTCCACTGCTCGACTTCCACGGACGTATGTGTGTGACTAGCGCCTTTGACCGGTCGGCGCTGTCACATTTTTAAGGCTGTTTTTTGGACTGCATTTTTGTAGGTATGTTTTCTTCTTTTAAATAAGTGTCCACCAAGGATTTTGCACTATGTAGTGTCCTCCCTTCCTTCCATGTTCCGTATCGAGTACTGCATGATGGTATATGAGCATTTTGGCTATCAAAACAATTGAGGCTCAGCATACACTGAAGTCTGGAGTCCTACTGATTACCATTTGAGGCTGTTTGGGGTCCTCCGTCATAGGGGACCATCGCTTTTTGGTAAGCAGGAATTCTTACTGGTGGTGGTGAAAGTCACGAATATAAGAAGATTTGGAATCGTCTTTGTTTTGTTTTCTTTTGCTTTTTTCATTTTTCTTTTTTCATTTAACATGGACACTTGATCACGGGTGCTTCTTTGTATGGACTTTGGATTTGATTATTTAAGGCCCTATGCAAGCATGTATTAATATCATTAATTAAGTTTGTATTATTATTCCATATGCTTTGTTTATATATTTTTTATTTATTGTTCTTCACTGAGCACTTACATAATTCTTCACTGTGATGATTTGAAGATAATTTTTTCAATCATTCAGTGGTGGGCTTATGTTTATATTTATAAGTTAGCGCGACTATATATATTTTTTCATGCTGCAGGAAGAGTTTGGTCAATTAGACAAGGTGACAGAGATGGTCTACCAGTTTGAACACACTTTCCAGAAACCGGAGGAGAAACTTTCCGAGTATGTCAGAAGGCTAAACAGGCTGCTGTGCAAGATTGTGTTAAAGAAAGGGATGAAGCCCCAAGATGCCGATGCGGCAAGAATGAAGCAAGTCTTAAAGGGAGCGCTACGCTCCGATCCAGTCTGGCTGCACCTGAAAACCTTGGGAGGAGGAATGTTGCTGACTTATGCTGATTTAATAAAAATCATCAGAGATGAGGAGGCGCTGCAACAGGACCAGCAGAAGGATACGACAAGTGTTGTACCCGCACAGGTGCTGGTCAATCCAGTAATGACCCCTGAAAGAGAGGCGGAGATAGACACCCTAAAAACTCAGATGTCCAAGGTGTTAGAGATATTGACCTCTCTGATAGCAAAAGACACAGAGTGTCCCAAGAAGAAGGAAAGTCCAAGGAAGGAATTGTTCCCGATTGCCTCAGCACCCGAACCTTTACAAGAATGGGGAGATATAGTCTGCTTCAACTGTGGGGGAGTTGGCCACATTGCAGCCACATGTTCTAGTCCGAAGAAGAAGAGACCAGACAACCGCAAGCCGGCGGGAAACTCCAGAGGGCCCCGGTGAAGGAGTCAACCGGGTGCCCATCATCTTCAGTAAACTCCAAGCTGAATGCGAAGAAAAACAAAAAGAGAGATAGAACACCAAAGGGGAAACGCAATACCCCTCAACAAAGCTATACTCCAGGAGGAAGGGGGGAGACCCCTCAGGAGAGGCACAGCACTCCCCAAAGGGGGTGCCCACCCAAGAAAAATAATAGTACCCCTCAGCGGGTTCCTACACCCATTAAAAGGAGGGAAGTCAGTGCATACCAGGCTCAAGAAAGGTTCAAGTCCAAAGGGAATAGGACAAGAGAGAGTCCAAAGGGAAAAGGTCTGAAGAAGGCGGCTCCTGCCGGACCATATCCAGAGAAGCTGGTAGGCCCATCCCCTATAGTGCCCATTCAAGTGGAGGGAGTCTACACCAGGGGCCTCCTGGATACCGGGGCACAAGTGACCCTACTATACCGGGACTTCTACGACAGGCACCTGAGTCATCTGCCTATCCAGAAGATAGAAGAGCTGGAAATATGGGGAATTGGAACCCAGAGTTTCCCTTACGACGGCTACCTTCCCATCAAAATGACCTTTGACCCATCCGTGGCTGGGAAGGCCGAAGTGTTTGACACCCTGGCAGTTGTGTGCCCTAGGCCGCCTGGAGCCAACAAGAATTCCCTTATAATAGGGACGAACACGGACCTGGTCCGAAGACTCCTGACCCCTCTCGTGACAGAAGAAAGACAAGCAGCTACCAAGATCCATCCGATGCTGAAGACAGCCTACCAACGGCTGGTCCAAGAGCGGGAGACCCCTGGAGAGGAGATAGGGAAGGTGTGGAGACTTGGAAGAGAAGGGGTAGTGTTGCAGCCCGGTGAAGTAACCTGTCTCAGGGCCACTGTGAAGCTTACTTGGGAGCAGCCTGGTCCCTTTGTCATGCTGGAGTCAGACCCAAGGGGTGAGTCCT
The DNA here is from genome assembly GCA_029206835.1 of Rana muscosa. NCBI lineage: Eukaryota > Metazoa > Chordata > Amphibia > Anura > Ranidae > Rana > Rana muscosa. The sequence continues at coordinate 741,153,077 of CM055118.1, forward strand.
CAGGCCTGGAGGTGATACCGGAAGTGATTCCGCTGAAGGTCCTGAAGAAGGCCCATTATAGAGTTCCAGTGAGTGTTAGGAATACTACCAAAGACCCCATGGAAATCCCAGCCAGAATGTTGCTAGGCCAGGTGAGCCCGGCGGCCCCTGTTACCCTGTCAGAAGTGAAGAGGACAGGTGGAGGAGGGGATGTTTGGGAGAAGCTGTCCATGGAAAACCCGAATCTGTCCAGGGCTTGGAAAGAGAGAGCCAAGGCCCAGTTGAATAGATGGGAGAAGATCTTCTCTAAGGATGAGTTTGATGTGGGGTGTGCAAGGAGTGCCACCCATCGGATCCGCCTCCAGGAAGATAAGCCCTTCCGAGAGAGGGTCAGGCGGGTCCCGCTAGCAGATCTGGAGGATCTGAGGGAACAACTTGCAGAACTCAAGAGGACTGGTGTGATACGGGAGTCCAGAAGCCCCTATGCCTCTCCCATAGTGGTGGTCCGAAAGAAGAATGGATCATTGAGGCTCTGTATCGACTACAGGACTCTCAACAGGAGAACCATACCTGACCAATACACCACTCAGAGGATAGAGGATGCCCTACAGAGCTTGTCTGGAGCCAAATGGTTCAGCGTTATGGATCTCAAGAGTGGGTACTATCAGATTCCGATGCACCCAGCAGACAAGGAGAAGACAGCTTTCATAACCCCAGTGGGGTTCTTTGAATTCGACCGGATGCCCCAAGGTCTGTCTGGAGCCCCAGCTACTTTCCAACGCCTCATGGAGAAGACAGTAGGGGACATGAACTTGATCAAAGTCCTTGTATACCTGGACGATGTCATTGTTTTTGGGAGAACCTTGGAGGAACATGAAGAGAGGCTGGAAAAAGTGTTGAGAAGACTCAGTGAGGAAGGACTTAAGCTTTTGCCTGAGAAGTGTCGGTTCTACCAGTCTTCTGTGAACTATCTGGGGCACATAGTGTCTGAAGAAGGGGTGGCCACAGACCCTGAGAAATTGGAGGCAGTTACCTCCTGGCCACGGCCCACCACAGTAACAGAACTCAGATCCTTCTTGGGCTTCTGCTCCTACTACAGGAGGTTTGTGGAGGGATTTGCCCGAATTGCTAGACCATTGAATGAGTTGCTCAAGACTGAAGGAGAAGAGGATGGCTCGGGGCCCAGGAGGCCAGGAGAGTCCATCAGAGATCAGTGGAATCAGAAGTGTGAAGAGGCTTTCCAGGAATTGAAGAGGAGCCTGACCACTGCACCAGTCTTGGCCTACGCAGACCCAACCAAACCCTATGAACTGCACGTGGATGCTAGTCATGACGGTCTGGGAGGAGTACTTTACCAAGAACATGAGGGGCAATTGCGGCCTGTTGCCTATGTGAGTAGGAGCCTGACCCCCTCTGAGAAGAACTACCCCACTCACAAGCTGGAGTTCCTGGCCCTCAAGTGGGCGGTAGTAGACAAGCTCAAAGACTACCTGTATGGAGCGGAATTCACTGTGAAGACCGACAACAACCCCCTTACCTACCTGTTCGCCACGGCCAAGCTGGACGCCACTGGACACAGGTGGCTGGCCGCACTGTCTGGATTCAACTTCAGCCTTAAGTATAGACCAGGAGTGGGGAATCGAGACGCAGACGCTCTGTCCAGGAGATCTCATTCCCCCACCATTGAAATAGAAGATTGGACCCAAGTGGCACCGGACGGGGTGCGGGCCCTTTGTCAAGGAGCTGAATTCCAAGCCCGAGGAGGCTCCAGAGCAGAGGAAATAGGAGTTACCACGGTGGGAGTCCCCAAACACTACTGTGGAGTAGCTCAATTGGAAGAGGACAACCTACCAAGACTGTCCAAGAAGGAATTGAGCTGTGACCAATTGGAAGACCCCATGGGGAGATTGGTCCTGGAGGCCTTGAAAAATCAGGATCCAAACAGACTCATGCGTCAACCTTCAAAAGAAGCTCGCCTGCTGAGGAAGGAGTGGGATAGGTTGCAGTTACATCAGGGAGTGGTCTACCGAAGGGGCCCCTCTGATGACTCAGAAGATAAGTGGCAGCTGTTCCTCCCAGAGAAACATCGGGAGACTGTTCTGATTGCCCTGCATGACAATCATGGCCACCTAGGGGCTGAAAGGACCTTTCAACTTGTCAGAAGTCGGTTCTATTGGCCCTGCATGAGGGCAGAGGTAGAGGAGTACTGCCACTCATGTGCGCAATGCATCCAGAGGAAGACTTTGCCCCATCAAGCTGCCCCAATGGGCCATCTACAGAGCCAAGGGCCCATGGACCTGGTGTGCATTGACTTTCTCTGCCTCGAACCCGACCTGAGTGGACTAGGAAATGTTCTGGTGATAACCGACCATTTCACCCGGTATGCCCAGGCTTTCCCCACCAAAGACCAGAAGGCCTCCACCGTGGCCAAGGTACTTATGGAGAAGTACTTTGTCCATTATGGGCTGCCACAGAGACTCCATTCAGACCAAGGGAGGGACTTCGAGAGTAAGCTGATCCGGAAGCTCTTGGATTCTTTGGGAATTAAGAAGACTCGAACTACACCTTACCATCCTCAGGGAGATGCTCAGCCGGAAAGGTTCAACCGAACCTTGCTCAACATGTTGGGGACTCTGGAAAGCGAGAAAAAGCAACATTGGAGCCAACACATAGCAGCCATAGTACATGCTTACAACTGCACCATCAGTGATGCTACAGGCTACTCCCCATATCGACTCATGTTTGGGAGAGAAGCGAGACTACCGGTGGACCTGGCTTTTGGCACCTCACTGGACCATTCCTCAGCCACATCCCACAAAGGATATGTGGACAGGCTCAGACACAGCCTGAAAGTAGCCTATGAACAAGCTCAAGCGGCCTCAGATCAAAGGGGAGCTCGGAATAAAAGAAATTTCGACTTGAAGGTCCGGATACAAGACCTACAGCCCGGGGATCGAGTACTGTTGCGCAATCTGGGAGTCCCCGGAAAGCACAAACTTGCAGACAGATGGAGATCTGAACCCTATGTCATCTGCAGGAAGTTGCCGGGCCTACCTGTCTACAAGTTGAAGCCAGAGGGAAAGGTAGGCCCACTGAAGACATGACATCGCAACCACCTTCTCCCACTTGCTGAGGCAGTTAGAATACCTCCTGTGGGAGACTCCCCTGAACCGGCCTCTATCTTGGATACTCCTAGGCTGAACACTCGGTCACAGACCTCCCGAGCTGAAAATGGAGAAGCCTCCCAACTTAGTGGAGATGAAGAGGGAGAACTTGATTGGCTGTGGTTTTCCCCAACTCCAGGAACTTCTATCATAGATCTTCCAGTCACCCAAGATACCACAGATGAAACACTGAACCCAGAGGCTACCGAGTTCATCCCCTCTAGTCCTTCAGCAGATTACTGGGAAGATGCCCATGATAGTTGCTCCGAGGAAGAGGAGCCTGTGGCGCCAGAGCCAGAGATTCCAGGAGAGCAAAGAGCTTGAAGAGTCATTCGACCTCCTAAGAAGCTGACCTACCCTCAGATGGGGAACAGTTCGGAAGACTCTGTAGTCACTGCTAGGAGAAATGCTGAGATTCCGGATCCCTCCACTGTCCATTTGGTGAAGGGCAACCCCAGCTCACTCTCTGGCACAGTTAGGCAGGCCACCCATGATAATGTGACCTGTGGGCAAGGGAATTCTACCCCTCAGTTATGGTGGGAATCCCCTATCCCAACATCGTTTTCAGAATTTGTCCAGTGTTATATATAGTTGTTGTTAAAATTTATCTTTGGGGACCAAAGAGTTTAAGTGGGGGGAGTGTGTAGCGGGGTGTTCCCCTATAATGGGAAGAGACTACATCACCCATAACCCCATTCTTCACATGTTCCACCGCAGAGACTCATGGGAGGGGTTATAAAAGGAGGAGGCGAGGCCGGGCTCGGCCTCTTTGGGACACGAGACTTCACAGACGTATCCTCCTGTGCGGATGGGTCGGAGTGCAAGGCCTGAAGCCTGAGGCCTTGCTCTGCACCAAAGAGCCTTCCACCCCCCTCTGCGAGCCTGGGTGGCATCTGACTTTGTGCACTACAGCCTTGTCGGATCGGGGGCCCGATCGTTGGAGAGATCGAGTGTGTGTGACACGGCCGGTGGAGGTTTCCCGGACTGGATCCGTAGTCCGACGGGTGAGAGGGCATAAGCCCAGCTAAGATACTGTTACTGTATATAGGCCTATAGACTGCCGTGGCCTACAAGTTATTTTGATACCCCTATTGAAGAGCCTTGTCAGAACTGAGCCTGCGACTTTATTTAACCAAGTTCTATACCCCTTGGATTACAAAGTTATACTCTGTTTAAAGTGCACCACCATTACAGACCTGCCGGTGAAGAAAGAAGGACTAAGTTAAATATTAGAACCAGGCCTGGTGGGGATTCTAACGTGTTTAATTACTGCGCCATAGGGCACTTAGTTAACGGTCGCCCGTATGGCGCACCTGTAGCGTGTGTTACTACATAGTGTGTTAGAGTGGCAGGACGCTGCCCTTAGGAGTGATTATCTTGAGCTGTGATTACTGTTACCCCTTTATCCATATTGAGAAAATGAGTAAAACACTTTATCTATTACAATTCATTACTGTGTCCTGGCTTAGTTATTATATTGCATAGGATATATCATTGATTGTTAGTACTAGCTGTGCCAGAAGGGGGTAGAGCCTATTGCCGGGGGTTGGCGGAGCTGCACTCAGGGCCCAAATCTAATTCTGCGGCCTCCTTAGTTGGAGGTATCGCTACACTTGTAAAATGAAGCAGAGATTAAGCAAAATATACTTTTAGCCATGTATATGTAGTGAGCTAAATAATCAATGGCATCCACAGTGATCTGTCACCCAAGCCATACTACCTGGTTATACGTGGTGCACTTGTCAGTCACAAATCCTTTTACTGTACTGACAAAACACTTGCAGCAGGGCAGGCCAGCACCACATGTGGATAGTGGGCCGAACACATATGAATTACACAGGTTCTGAGGCTAATTTATTGCAGGTAAGGCACCAAGTGAGTTTAATTACCTACCACCGTAATCAGCCACAGAACCTGTGTAATTAATATGTGTTCAGTTTTAAAGGGATGACGTGGCAACCCTACTCCCACCAACAAATAATGGCTGGGATTTGCAATGGCTGAAAAGTCTGCAGTAAAGAACACACCTTCTTCCTCCTCTAGTCCCCAAAACCAATTCCACATCCATTTGCTTGGCTTCCTGCTGCCTCTGCACCCCAAAGTAAAACCAGTGGTCAGAGGTGTGGGCTGCATGGGTGGACGCGAGTGGGTAAGGAGCTGGAGAGGTGGGGGACCAACTGATGGATTCCCCCCCTTTTCCGGATGGGGGTTAACCAAACCCCCCTTCCCACCGGGTGGCACCTGACCATACCAAATAGAAACTATTTTAATACATAGACGGGGCGGCTGACAGCCTACCCCCCACCTAACCTAAGATTATCATGGAGTAATGGTATAAATTATATTTTGTATGGATTGGTAGGAGGCTCAATATGGAGATTTCAACTTGAGTTTGTAATTACGCAATATTTGATTGTCGGAAGCTCACTGTATTGTAATACTGATTTGTTCAATAAAAGCTTTTCTGTTAAAAAAACAAAAACATTTGCACCTCCTCCATTCCTGAAATCTACCCATCCCCTGCACTGTTCAATGGTGGGAAAAGATGCTAGATCTGCATAAAATCAACCTTCTACTGAAGCCCTTTCTGCTTGTAGTATTCTTTTACCATGAAGACCAAGCAGATGATCAGACAGAGGGTAATTATTACTTGAAATTTACAAATTACATGCAGAGTAGGATTAATAATACAAAAAGGGTCAGAGTAGCAAAGAATATGCATACTTTACAGAATAATGTTAAATAAATTATGATGTTATGCATACAGGAGCTTCTCAACCTCAGGTTACTAGGTGACAACATAACCCTTTCTCTATAGCAGTGGTTCTCAACTCCTGTCCTCAGGACCCACTAACAGGCCAGATTTTAAGTATTACCTTGGTGAGATGCAGAGTAGAATACTGCTATCCCTGAGCAGCAAATTATATCACCTGTGATGCATTTCAGTTATCTTGCCAACCTGGCCTGTTGGTGGGCCCTGAGGACTGGAGTTGAGAACCACTGCTCTATAGGGATCTATAGTAACAGAGACCAGAGAAAAAAAATCTATATTTCTGTAAACAGTGCCGTTCATAACAGCTACATTTGCTTATCTTTACAGACAGCATCCCACACGGTGAAGTCCAGACTAAGTCTGGTAACAGCACTGAACAGCTGGAGAGAGTGAGTCTGGGACTAACATAAGGAACCATCACCTGGCTGCAGATCACATGCTCAGTAGTGATGAGCTTGATATTCATGTCGAACATAAGTTCGACTCGATATCAGCTGTTCATTTGTTCGTAGAACAAACAAACATATGGGGTGCTCACGGGATGTTCGCCTGCCGCGTAGCGCCCCATAGTGCACTGCGAGATCGCAGTGCATTGAAGGCTGCTGATTGGCCAAAGCATGCACTTGACCTGTATGCTGTGACCAATCACAGCACGATGTGCTGTGAGAGCCATGATTGGCCAAAGGCCAATCATGGTTCAGAGGCTCAGTGGCTCATGGCTCATGGCTCAGTCTACGCCCCACACTATATAAGGCTGCTTACACGGCGGCTGTGTATAGTGTGAATTAAGAGAGAGATTAGGCAGGGTAGTTAGTGCATTGAGCATGCAGTCAGTATAGTATATATAATACAGTGCAGAGTATATAGTGCAGTCAGTGTAGTATATATACCGTAATACAGTGCAGAGTATATAGTGCAGTCAGTGTAGTGTATATAGAACAGCGCAGAGTATATACTGCAGAATACAGTGTATTTAAGTGGTTAAGGGGAACTAAGAACAAAAATGAAATTGGCAGCCCTTTGGGTCTGCTATAGATTTTAAGAGGCCAAAATAAAATAAAAAATGGCATGGGGCCCCCCCCGCAAAATCCACACCAGACCCTTATCCGAGCATGCAGCCTGTCAGGCCAAGAAGCGAGGTCACCCCCCCTCCTGAACCATACTAGGCCGCTTGCCCTCAACATGGGGAGGGTGCTTTGGGGTGTCCCCAAATCACCTTGTCCCTATGTTGATGGGGACAAGGGCCTCTTCCCGACAACCCTTGCCGGTGGTGGTCGGGGTCTACGGGTGGGGGGCTTATCGGAAAGGTCATGACATCATGTGGCATCACATGATGTCAGAAGGGGGAGGGGTCACCCGGTTACATCTCCGGATGGCCCACCCTTGCCTATATAAGAGCTGTCAAAGCAAAGAGGCCTCCCATGGAGGAGGACCGTTTTGGGGACAAGGTGCTTTGGGGTGGGGGAGGCAGAGCCCCCCTGCCCCAAAGCACTGACCCCCTCATGTTGAGGGCATGTGGCCTGGTACGGCTCAGGAGAGAAGGGGGGCTGCTCTTTCCACGCCAATTGTTTTTTACAATTTTGGCATGGAGTTCCCCTTAAAATCCATACCAGACACAAAAGGGTCTGGTATGGATGGGGGGGACGCCGTTTTATAAAGATTTTTTTTATCTATATGTTCCCCAGGGCAGTACCCAGGTCCCCATACACTTTTTATGGCAATAACTTGCATACAAGCCTTTAAAATTAGGATTTTTCATGTTTGTGTCCCATAGACTTTAAAATGGTTTGCATGTTCACTAGAACTTTTTGCCTTTTTCGAGATGTTTTGGTGCGCAATAAGCGTATATTGATTGGTTTGCACAAAAGTTATAGCGTCTTCCAAACAGGGAATAGATTTATGGCATTTTTTTTTACTAGTAATGGCAGTGATCTGCGATTTTTAGCGGGACTGCGAAATTGCAGTGGACAGATCAGACACCTAACTGACATTTTTGACACTTTTTTGGGAGCCGACGTAAAATGACGTCAATTCGCGGGAACGAGCCGACCTGCCGCAGTACAATGTAGTTAATGTGCCAGATAGGCTAAAACACTATATGGCTGTGTTTGACTTGAGAGGTGACATTGACAAGGGGGGTACCAATGGACTTGTGGCACCCTTCTTGCTGAATCCTTTCAGACAACAAAAAATGTATCTAGTATGCAGGGAATGATATAGAGATACAATAATAGCAATAATACTGCGCCAACCCTGAATGATAAGCGAGAGCAGCCAACACAACAATCAGACAGGATTATAGAAAAATATAAAGTGTGGCGCTGTAAGTGGAAAAAATAGGATGTCCTACTTAGAAATATCAGTGATGATATAAGGTGTTAGCCTATAGAAAATGAAATATAATCAGCTATGCAAGTGCAAGTGACAACCTATGTATCAGGCAACGGTCTGTGAAAGATATCAAAACATATTAAGAAAAAATATTGAATATGATCCCAAAAGTGATATTGGGAATAAGAAACACACATTTGGTCAATAAGAATGTGTTATAAACACAGAAAGTTGTATGAAACAACCTACAACAATAAATTAATTAAACCAAAAAATGGTGAAAAACTGTCACAGATGAGTGTATAGACATAAGTAGAGTTCCCAGGGTTCAGTAATGTCTGACCCTATAGAGTTCATCACTGGGCAACCAAAATGAAACCTGCATCAAATGCTAACACGCTTGTGGTGACAAATGTCTCAAATAGTCTTTTGTAGACACATATGTTGTGCAGTTTGGAGTATCACCCGGGAGTGCCTTCACCTTGGGCCAGTGGGGAAGTAATGAATACTCTTACCAGCCAGTATGGACCCAGCTCACCATATGATGGTGGATCTGTTGCGCTTATGCCCACTGTATGGACTCGAGGGACAGGGATCCACGAATCGCCTCCTCTCTCAGCTGGCGGCACCTCCGACTGAATCTGTGACTCCAAAGCAGGAAGCAGGACCCAAGCGTGAAGAAGTCAGATATCCAAGTTTAGATTGCACCAGGCATGAAATTAATAAAAATGGGGAAAATCCTCCACATACCTGTAGTGTAAATACAAATAGTTTGGAATTTATTAAAAATCCATAAAAAGTTCAAACAACTGAACAAATGTAAAAATCCGAATAACAGGCAAAAAAAGCGTGGTATGGGCAGCTGGAGCTGGCGTGTAAACCTGATGCGTTTCGTCTAAGAAAGACTTCAACTGGGGTACACATCAGCCCGCTACCCCCCATGCTTATATAGGAAGAGAATTGAAATATGATCACTAACATGTGTGTCCCATTGCACGTCCTGCTTCCAGGATCCCAGCGTCATGTGGAAGATGTAATGACGTGTTCCGTCAGTCACATGTACCTTTTGGACCAATGCATGAGTCTTTTACTGAAAAAAAGCCATAGTATAGTTCGCCATCAACGGAGCTTTGCAGTGTTACTGGTCAAGCTTCTGTCTCATAGGCGAATCAAAGCTGCATTCTCACGCCTCGTGACCTCCGGAGCTGCACACGAGGCAGGCTGGGAAGCGTAGTCCCGGAATATGCCGCGTAGGCTAAAAAATCCCGGAGCTTTGCAAACCAGCGTGTTGAGGTGAAGTCCAACATTCCGCGTCCGCACGTCATGGTCACGAGGGGAACAGAGGGCAAAGCATGCTGGGATACGTAGTTCCATTGTATGCCATACAGCTGAGAAAACCCGGAGCAATGTCCCCCAGTGTAGTGATATACATCACCTTGCGATGCTTCGCAGATCAGAATGAAAAATTCAATTACAAAATTAGAAATTAAATGGTGAAGCTTTTGATAATATATCAATACTAAAATTAGTTATAAAGACGCTAGTTCCGGAGTGCAATAAGAACAATGCGCCACACATATGCAAATAATAAATGACAAAAATATGCATATTAGTGTAGTATCAAAATTGACCTGAAGTTACCCTCAAAGTCAAAAGTAAGTAAGGCATAATGAAATATTACCTGAATTTATTTGTCTGACCAAGATCCCAACTGTTGTAGGTAGTACAAAAAATCACCTATGGCAATGAATTAATAAAAACTACCTGATGGACAGAGCCATAGGAAGGGGGAAGTGATCATAATACGTATAGGTAAGGCGGTAATCCACTCCAGATTTTTGTGGGAAAAGAAAAATCTAAAAACTAGCAACATTAACAAAATAATGTGAGAGGGGAGACACCCTCTCAATATTCAACAATGTTAAAAGTGATATCATAATGATGAACGGTATTTATGCTTGGTTAATAAAGGCATTTATATCCCAGTCTATGTTAAGGCTATAAGGCCTATAACTTTTGAGCTGGTATATTCAGTAAGTCTCTAACCTAGAGACCCCCTTAAGGCAAGATTTGCCCCTCCAATTGGGGACGAACTTATCTATAATTTGAAACTTAGTACTCGTGGGGTCCTTGTTATGAAACTCTAAATAATGTCTAGGGACACTGTGGTTAGTTTTACCTTTTTTAATACTGGTGAGATGTTCCCCTGCCCTTATAGAAAAAGTACGAATAGTGCGTCCCACATACTATTTTCCACAAGGGCAGGTTAGCAGGTACACGATGTACCTGGTCGCACAGGTTGTGAATTTTTTCATCTTATAGTCGACACCAGTAGATGTAGAACTAAAAGTATCAGTTTTTCCCCGTCCGCATATATTAATTTGGCACACTTTACATCTTCTACAGGGGTAGTAAGCCTTAAGATGTGGAAAGAGAACTGGAATCACTGGGGGGTCCATAACATTTGGTGCAATCTGACTTTTCAGTGAGGATGCTCCCCTGTATGTCACTCCTGCTTTATCAGGGAGTGTGGGACCTAGAATTTGATCGTTCTTAAGGACTTTCCAATGTTTTTGAAAAATGTCCTTAATCTGCTTGTGCTGAACTGAGAATGTTGTGAAAAAATACCATTTATATTTCGAATCCTCAATGGGTTTATGTTGTTCTATTATCAATGAATTCCTACTCGTAGCTGCAATATGCTGGATCTCTTCGTCTATCAAGGAAGATCGATAGCCCTTGCCCACAAATCTGGATTTTAGTATATAAGCATGGTAGTGGAAATCTGAAAGGTTAGTACAATTGTGTCTAATCCACTATAATTCACTGCGTGGTACTGATTTTAGCCATGCCGAGTGGTGACAGCTGTCATTCGGAATGTATCCATTCCGGTCGGTCCGTTTGAAGAATGTTCTAGTCTCTAATTGTCCACCACTGGAAAAGATTTCTAAATCCAAAAAATGTATATTTGTAAAACTCATCTCATAAGACAAACTGATACCAATCTCGTTGTCATTAGGAGTGGTCATGAAGGTAGCCAGAGAACTTTGATCACCCTTCCATAGGAGGAGGACGTCGTCTATGTATTGAACCCAGAGAACGATCTTGGGTCGATTGAGAGCATAGACGACATCCTCCTCCCATTTGGCCATAAAAATGTTAGCCAAGCTAGGAGCAAATTTGGCCCCCATTGCAACCCCCTTTTGTTGCAAAAATAAGTCCCCATTGTACCAAAAATAATTATGTTTGGTGGCAAACTGCAAAAGATCCATAATATATATTTTTTGGGTACCTGGAAGGTTATTATCCCTTGACAGAAACAACCCAACAGCTGATAAGCCCAACTCGTGGAAAATGCATGTATATAGTGAGGCCACATCCGCTGTTACCAGCAAGATGTCCTCACTATAACTGACTTGTTTAACAATGAAATGGTGTGCCTCGTGTCCTTAAGATACGACGGAATAGATTTTACAATAGGTTGTAGATGGAAATCTATATATCTCCCTATTCGGGAGGTCACAGAATCTATTCTGCTAATAATTGGGCGGCCCGGAGGGTGGTTGGCATCCTTGTGTACCTTTGGTAGGTAATATATTATAGGGATGTGTGGGGCAACTGGTACTAAGTAGCTCTTTTCTTTTTTATCCAAAATACCCAGCTGTGACCCAGTGTCAATAAGGTCAATTAGTGCCCTCTTGAAACTTTGTGTGGGATTTCTTGGTAAACGAACATAAGTTTCAGTATTGCTTAATATTTTGGTCATCTCCAAATGGTAAGCTTTTTTGTCCAGGACAACTATACCACCACCCTTATCTGCGGGGCGTACGGTAAGGTCTTTACGTTCACAAAGTGACTTGAGACCCACTTTGATATTAGGATCATCGTAAATTATTTTCTTTGGGAGTGTCTCCAAATCCCTCAAAACCAAATCCTTGAACACCTGAATTGAAGGTGTTGTAGGACAAGGGGGTTAAAAGAGAGAAGGATTCGAAAAACCTGAATGTACAGTAAGAGAGGTAATTTCAGGTAGAGATGGTCTGGTAGGGTTAGAGATAAAATATCTCTGTATATTTAGTTTATGCACATATTTGTGCACATCTATGAATGTAGCAAATTTATTCAGTTGCTTGGGGGGGGGGGGGGACATATTTCTGTCCTTTGTTTAATACTATTTTTTCGGCTTCAGTGAAAGTAGCTGTGCTCAAATTAAAAATACCGTCATCTTTTACATGTATTTTCTTTTTCTTGGCGCTCCGTCCGCCTCTACATCCACGTTTGAATCAGGGTTTCTGTTGTACCCACTCTGTTCCTTGTGAAAACCCCCTGAGTATGATGGTCCAGGGTGATTCTGATTATAACTGAATGGGGATCTGTTGTACTGGTAATTTTCATCTCTGTCCCTATTGTTATATTGGGACTGGTACATCCCTCGTTCTTCCCTTAGGGGTGAAAACCTATTGTAAGTTTGTATTGGTGTTCTCTGGGACTGGTAGGAGTAGTAGTCATTTTCATTCTGATATGACTTACCCCTTCCACGTGGTAAGTCATATCTCCAATTTTCACAGGAATTATCCCTTTTGCCCCTATTATTACCACAAGGACCCCTCCCTCTTCCACCCTGTATCGGAAATGAACCCCAATGTTGGGTAGTAGGGGTACGTGCACCGGACTGTCTCTGATTGGGTTCCCTGATAGCCTGTGGACGACTGATATAGAGAGTCTCTGACCTTGCTTGCTTGATGAGGGGCTGATTCCCATGTACCCTTCTCCTAACAGTGGGGTCTAGTGACAGCAGGGCCGGTGCTAGATTATTTTGCCCTTTAGGCAAGACCAGCTAATTGCAACCCCCCTAAAAAAAATTAGCAACTTAAAAATGAATTCAATAATTCTACCACCAGAACTCCTGCATAACACTAAACTGATGACCTGTAGGGACATGTGCACCCATGAAACGGCAAAAAACTTTACCTACCTGTTTAAAATGTTTTTATATTTAATTTTTTTATTCTTTATTTTTTCTTTACAGAACTTTTATTGCTATCAATAGCCCCCTATGTGATATCATATAGGTAACAGGTACTCTTCATTAGACATTCAGGGTCTATTAGACCCTGGTTGTCTCCTCTGTACTCTGCTACAGCTGATAGAACACAGATGCATAGTTGCCAACTGTCCCGATTTTCCTGGGACAACCCCGAATTTGGGACCCTCGTCCCAAATGAAGCTTGTCCCGATTATTTTCCCGGGATTTTGCTTTTGTCCCGGAAAAATCGGGAATGTTTTAGGGAAAAACGGCCGATGGGCTACAAAAAAATGTCCGCCGTTGCCTCTGCCAGTACATTTCCCCCTTGTGTTCAGTGGAGAGAGGAGGCAGGGCCGATCCTAGATGGGGTGCAGTTCACCCAGGCGCCACAGAGGTGGGGGCACTTAAGCGCCAGAGTGCTCCACTCCCTCCTCCTCTCCATGGCACCGCCGCCGCTGTGTTTCCTGCCTAAGTCCATACCCCCTTCATCCTCCTGTCAGAGGAGATCGGAGCGGCTGTCTCTGTTCAGAGAGAGACCCGGGCACGCGCAGTGACGTCGTTGGGGGGTGGGGCGGTCCGTGCCTTGCAGTGTCTTTTATTTGTTCTCCTTCTCTCTGAGTGTCACGATCTTCTCCACCCGGGCAGTGTGGCTGCACACTGTCCTCTCCAGCTGCTGCCCGGGAGGGGTTTGTCCTGAGGGTGGTCTGTACTAATGGAGAGGGGTCTGTACTAATGGAGGGGGGTGGTCTGTACTAATGGGGGGGTGGTTTGTGGGGGGTGGTCTGTACTAATGGGGGGTCTGTACTAATGGGGGGTGGTTTGTGGGGGGGTCTGTACTAATGGAGAGGTGGTGGTTTGTCCTGGTGGGGTCTGTACTAATGGAGGGGGGGTCTGTACTAATGGTGGGGGTGGTTTGTGGGGGGGTCTGTACTAATGGAGGGGGGTCTGTACTAATGGAAGGGGGTCTGTACTAATGGAGGGGGGGTGTTTTTACTAATGGAGGGGGGGTCTGTACCAAGGGGGGGTGGTTTGTCCAGGGAGGGTCTCTACTAATGGAGGGGGGTGGTTTGTCCTGAGGGGGGTCTGTAGTAATGGAGGGGGGTGGTTTGTCCTGGGGGGTCTGTACTAATAGGTGGGTGGTTTGTGGGGGGTCTGTACTAATGGAGGGGGGTGGTTTGTCTGGGGGGTCTCTACTAATGGGGGGTCTGTACTAATGGAGGGGGGCACCTGATGTAAGGACCGACTCTGCTGGGGACACCTGATGCAAGGACGGACTCTGCTGGGGACACCTGATGCAAGGACAGACTCTGCTGGGGGCACCTGATGCAAGGACGGACTCTGCTGGAGGCACCTGATGTAAGGACAGACTCTGCTGGGGGCACCTGATGTAAGGACGGACTCTGCTGGGGACACCTTATGTAAGGACGGACTCTGCCCCGCCCATTTAAGCCACGCCCACTATTTTGTGCGCCACATTTTTCTATTACACTATACCACGCCTACAAATGAATGCCCCGACCCTAATTATAGCAAGGCTCCGCCTACATGCAAAAAAGTGTCCTGAATTATTCTTTTGCAATGTTGGCAACTATGCAGATGAGGTTCCATCAGCTACTTTCCCAAGCACAGCTCTTGTAGAATGGAAGCGCCGGTCAAGGAAATGACATCATACACGTCACTTCCTGGTCTTTACTCAGGAGGGAGGCTCAGCGGACGGATGTCTGTGGAGTTCCTGCCGTCCAGCCCGGGGCCCCGCCAATGACCGCACTGTGCCCACAGGTGGGATAATGAAGGCCTGGAAACATGGCGGGGGGTCTCGCGGGGGAGGGTGGCACATTTTGGAAGTGATCATCGACTTAACAGCTGCTTGCATCTTTTGCATCGGCTTTACTGAAGAACATATAGCGGTCAGCCAGGAGTGTGTTCAAAAAAACTGCTGCAGCACCGTTAAAAATCTAAATGTCCAGCATGGGACTGGGGATTTGGATTTAACCCCCACCCCCATCCCGGCACCCTAAGGCAGCTGCCTTGTGCTGACGCCAGCCCTTTGTGACAGGCAGATCCGGACTGCACTACACTCCACCGCTAGAGGTGGACACAGGAGCCACACTCCTCACTGGGACCACAGACACTGCACAGAAGATAGCCTGAAACCAGCGGCGGTTGCCTAGTTTGCCTAGTGGTAGCGTCGGCCCTGAGTGACAAAAAAGGCAGGAATAACCTTAACACTAAGAATGGCTAGGTATCTTCTACTGTAAAACTGCACAGGTTGTGAACTAGCAGGGTCTTTTTCCACTAACATAGGAGGACTTGCAGTGCAGGGGTCTTGCAAAATTCACTTGGGGTGGTTCAGGGAGAGCTTTTTTCCACTCCAGACTGAAGAAACACTTGGCCAATGAAGTTTGCTACTTAACACAGAAGTGTGAGTGTTGACTTGTTCCACACAGTCAGAGTCTTTACATCACAGTCTTCTGTCTGGCCCCATGACTCTTTTACCTGCTGGAGGTAGAACATGACAAAATTCTAAGCCCCCAAGCAAGCTTTAGCTCCCTTCAATAAATTAAGCAGAGGTACTTGCTGATCTTGCTGCATCAGGGGAATGTGATATGGGTGGAGATGCAATTTCTGAGTTATGAGAAGGAGGGCAAGACTGTTGCTGCCATGTTCTTTCTGGTCGTGCCGCTCCCAAAATATTTATGGTTGAGATTTGTGTGTTTTCTAATGTAGGTAGTGCCCAAGGGTCTGTTAGCTTTGTCGTGACTTGTCTTTTGCAGATGACAAAGCACTGCCATCACCGGAGACACTGAAAAAGGCACACACTGGTCAGCTCTACTTTGGAGATAACAGTACTCCCCGCAGTGCTTCTTTTTTTTACTTAAAATGACTTTTGACAGCCATTCCCTGCAAATGCCCCTACTTTTTGATAACCTTATCCAACCTGTTGCTGCTCTCGCACCTCTCCCTCAGAGCTGTCCTGTTCCCCCCTCCATGGCACTTAAGTGCTGTCTGCCATACCATCCTACACCTCCAGCTTCTGGCTCTTTAATGTCTGTTGCTGCTACTGTGTGTGTTAGAGACGTGCTGGCCATAGTGCAGCTGAAGCTCCAAGGCAAAGGCCAATGTGCATGCGCAGGCGTGGTCCTGCATGTGCCAGTCCTGCCGGGCGCGCATTTTAGCCATTAACACTGGCACTAAATGGCCTACAATATATCATTGCAGCAGTTGCACCAGTACATTGCTGTCTGATATACAGCCTTACCTGTGTACCTGTTCCTGTGAGCTGCGCTTGATTCCTGTATTTAACCCAGCTTATCCTGACTACGCTTGCTCGCCACCTGTCATGACCTCGACTTGCCTTAGTCTTAATTTATCTCTGCCCATCTGCCTAATATCCTGTTGCCAACCTCTGCCTGCATCTTGACCATTCTCTGGCTGCTGTTTATGCTTCTACCTGATCGTCCGTTGCTGACCTGGCTTGTCTGACTCTGCATCCAGTCATCCATCTGTCCTGCTCTGCATTGTGCCTGGTGACGTTGGTTCTCTATATGCTGTGTGCTGCCAGCCTTCCTGCATCTGCTATCAGCTGTTGCCTACTAGGGATGAGCTTCGAGTTCGAGTCGAACTCATGTTCGACTCGAACATTGCCTGTTCGCCCGTTCGCCGAACAGCGAACAAATTGGGGTGTTCGCGGCAAATTCGAAAAATCTATGGGAGAAATCTAAAGTGCTAATTATAAAGGCTTATATGCAAGTTATTGTCATAAAAAGTGTTTGGGGACCCGGGTCCTGCCCCAGGGGACATGTTTCAATGCAAAAAGAAGTTTTAAAAACGGCAGTTTTTTCGGGAGCAGTGATTTTAATAATGCTTAAAATGAAAAAATAAAAGTGAAATATTCCTTTAAATTTCGTACCTGGGGGTTGTGTATGATATGCATGTAAAGTGGCGCATGTTTCCCGTGCTTAGAACTGTCCCTGCAAAAAATGTCATTTTTGAAAGAAAAAAATGCATTTAAAACTGACTCGCGGCTATTAATGAATTGTCGGCTCCCGGCAATACATACAAAAGTCATTGATAAAAAAAAAAAAAAAAGCGTGGGGGTTCCCCAGAATTCAATTACCAGGCCCTTCAGGTCTGGAATGGATATTAAGGGGAACCCCGCCGCAAATTAAAAAAAAATTGACGTGGGGTTCCCCCAAATATCCATTCCAGACCCCTTATCCGAGCACGCAACCTGGCCGGCCGCAGGGGAAAAGGGGGGGACGAGAGAGCGGCCCCCCCTCCCTCCTGAACCGTACCAAGCCACATGCCCTCAACATGGGGAGGATGTCCCCATGTTGATGGGGACAAGGGCCTCATCCCCACAACCCTTGCCCGGTGGTTGTGGGGGTCTGCGGGCGGGGGGCTTATCGGAATCTGGAAGACCCCTTTAACAAAGGGGACCCCCAGATCCCGCCCCCCCTATGTGAATTGGTAAGGGGTACATTGTACCCCTACCATTTCACAAAGAAAGCGTAAAAAAATGTTTAAAAAAACACACAAACACCTTGAAAAAGTCCTTTATTTAAAAAAAAACAAAAAAAAAAAACATTCCAGCGGTGAAATCCAGTGTCCCGCGGCGATCCCGATGTCCAGCGCTGTCCTTCATTGGTTGTGCCTGAGCGGACCTGATGGGGAACTCCCTCTCAGTATTTTAAATGTATAGACCCGCCCCTTCTAAAGTTCCCCATCAGGTCCGCTCAGCGGACCAGATGCGGAACATGAGAAGGGGCGGGTCTATACATGTATTACCAAAGTGAGAGCAGTTCCCCATCAGGTCCGCCCCCTCGGTATGTCGGACCCGCCTACGTCATTGGCTTGAGCGGGGAACTTCCTTCACTGTGTAATTTAAATTTACATAGTGAAGGAAGTTTCCCTTACAATGGGGATAGAGGATATGGTACACAATGTTTTTTTACATTTTGTGTTTTTAAATGATGCAGTGGTTTGCTGCTCACCAGTGAATGGTCACCAATATGAAATGAATAGCACTGTAAAAGCTGCCCTGTGTTTGCAGCACAGTGGAGAGTCGGACCGCTGTTCTTACACAGTGATGAGAGAATTTGCCAAAATATGCAAGTTTGAAGTTTGAAAATTCACTGAAAATTTGTGTTTGGGTTAACCTTAAAGTCGATGTAAACTCGATTCATGAAATTTGAGCTGGGCACATATATCTGCACATATATCTGCAGTGTTTTGCTATCTCTCTTCAAAGAGCTACGTCCTATAGCTCTCTCCTGACCCGTTCCTCTGTTATCAGCCAGATAACTCCTGACAAATTCTCGGACACATCAGATAAAATCAGCCTGAAATTTCTGTCAGGGGAGGTTGCTATAAATAGATTAGCAGGGAGCTGGCCCTGTTACAAAACACCTCTGAGGGTCTCTGGCTATAATGAGAGGGGGTGTGTGCCTTTTCTCCAATCAGCAATGTTAGCTATCTTGGCTGTATACCCAGACATCACACTCTGTGTTAAACAGGAAGAGAAAATCTCCTAACACAATCTGAACTTTCTAAACAGTATATAAATGTGAAGAAAGCAGATATACATGTAAAACCTATATTAGGAGATTTGGTTCATCCCTGTGTATCATCTGAGGCTGTTCACTTCACTGGGTGTATGGAGGGTTTACATCCACTTTAATCTCATAATTTTTTTTGTAAATCTCGGTTATAAACATGTAGGGGTTTGGATGGTGTGAAATGTTTGCTAAATAGAGAAGGCCTCCTAAGGTTAGTCTACAACTTAGATTTACTTTATACAACTCCTGATTGAAAAGAAGGTCAACACATTTTAGTATTGTCTAGAGCTCACCGGTTATTTATTCTCAAGTATTTCGACTTTGTTGTAGCTAAGCTCTTGTTGGACTTCTATTTAATTTATGACATTTTAGACGAACACAAAAGCCTGCTGCAGAAAAGATGATCACTCCTTCGTTTACATTCCTGTACAAAGGGGTTTATCAGGACTGAAGTCATTTGAGTCCTAGTAAATGATTTTTATTCCTTTCCTTTAGTGGCTTGTAGCACAGTAAAACAAAATCATCCATTGATCACTGGATAAGTGTTTCTTAATAGTCTGTCACAGTTAGTGCAGGTTAACTGACATATTGAGTGTCATACAATTCAACAGCTGAGTCTATTGTTCAGTGCTCACGGTTAGGTGTTAGTGATATGTGAGTAGATGAGAACGTTAGAAAGAAGAAACAAAAGACCAGAACAGTAATAAATCAATAGCTTAAGAAACACAGACAAAAACAAGAACTGAGACTTGTGCTGATGGTGCTGTTATGATACTGTATGTAACTGCTTTGCAGAGGTTGGAAAAATATGACCATGTCTAGAAAATTGCAGGGATGGGTCCACAAAGATTTCCAAGGTATTTGTCTTATAAAAGCAGATGTGCAGTTATTCTACATACCATATCTCTTGTAACTGTATAAATACATGAAGAAAACAGTAAAGCTGTCCATACATGGATAGAAAAACAAATGAAAATTTGTACAGAAATCAAAGCTTTCTTTTGATCTAACATTTGACAGCCCAATCATTGTATCTGGGATTTTTCTATGAATTTCAACATGTTTTCGATTGTTTTCAATAAACATAGTTTCTTTTTCTGATCGATTACTACTACCCTTACTGCTCATACGCATTCACTTAAATGATTGACCTACAAATGATTAGAAAATTGTTTGACTGAAAAAAAAATCCCAGCTTGTTTTTTTGTTAATTTTCCATCTTTGTTCGTTTTCCATTTTCCAGCACACTAACTATATGAAAATCGAATGATTAGTCTATTGACTCAATTTTTTATCCCTGTATGGCCAGCTTAAGTTTGGAAATTGTTTCCATTAAAAGGATTTTTCAGTGGATTTCACAGCATTCAATGAATGTAAGCACCCAAAAATAGACACATTGGAGGAAAATTAACAAAGACTGGGGCACGGTGAAAAATGCACCAATTTCTGTATGTCAGCCTAATCAGAGCTTCCTGCAACAAATTATTATTATTATCATACAGGATTTATATAGCGCCAACAGTTTGCTCAGCGCTTTACAACATCGGGGAAGACAGTACAATTACAATACAATACAGGAGGAATCAGAGGGCCCTGCTCATTAGAGCTTACAATCTAAAAATGATTAAACATGGTGCATGCCAATTTGTTAATTTGTTGCATAGTGGTGGTGTGCCAGATTCAAATGGGTTTTCTTCTCACAGTATTTGTGCCATTCTGGTAAAAGTGTTTATTTTAGAACCATCAGACATTTACACTAGGTTCACATCTGTGCATTTCTGCGGGCCCAGGTTTGCGTGAATACGGCAACCCATTCATTTCAATGGGCTGACATGCCTGCGTTTCCTGCAGAAAAAGGTGCATGCACCTTTTTAAAAACGCAGCCCACAGGTAAATTTCACCCCCAGCCACACACAGAGGTGTGAACCAAGCCTAGTAGAAACTGTGTGGTATAGCACTTCTAAAGTGATTTGGTGCGGCTGGCGCAACTAACACCGCCTAGAATCTGTCCTAAAAAAACTGTTAATTTGCATCATGACAAATGTGCCAATTCCTTTTGTTAATTCCCCTCCATCATCATACATACAGGTCATTTGAAAGTTTTCACCCAGCTGCTTAGGTAAAGCTTAGTAAGGCTTTAATTTTTTTTCTTTTAAAATACCCCACCTTCATTTAAGAAAAATGGCCAAGTTTTGCCTCTCAACACTCCAGTGCTGTTTCCAGCTTCCTTCTCAGTCCAACATCACTGGTCCTGTTTGAGAAGGATGACACTGTCCATGCCAAAATGGAAGCCATAGCTCAAGATAAAATAAATTCCTTTAAAAATATTTGGCAACCATGGATAACTCACTTTTTGCCACCAAACTTTGATGACACCTTGTTGATGCCTTGATGTTTTACATTTTCTCGCATTAACTATCTATAAGCAAATGGCTATTAATGCATTTATCCCCGGGGATTCTTCCTATCACTTCCTCTTCTCCTTCTCTTCTTCTCTTCTTCCTGATCTTCCCCTTCTCTTTTTCTTTACTTGTTTATATTTTCTTATTTTTTCTATTTTTTATTTATTTATTTATTTTCAGATATATTGGTTCAACAAATATACCTATATGTACTCCTCTCACTTTGTAAGCACAGATACAAGATCTTTAATAGTTATGTTGTAGCGTTAGTTTTGTCTCCTACCTATTTGAGGCTTTAATACATTATCTTTATCCATCTTAGATGTTAACCGTTACAGTTTAAATTGTAATTCTTATTCTGAGTCTAAACTTTATTTAGACTATGTAAAGAAACCCACTTTGATTATTGAGTGAAGCAGTTTTCTCTTAATACAGGATATATATATGAATTCATATGCTAATTTTGAACCTAATTTAGTGATCATTGTGATTGTTCCTTTATTATTTTTTTCTTTTATTATTTCTCTGTAATTTGATAAAATTCAATAAACAAATTTGAAAGAGAAGGATGACACTAACATCATTCTGCCCATTCCCTGGGCTTAGTATCTGGAGATCTGTCTTAACTTTTGGCATTAGGAAAGGTAGTTTTTGGGTAAAGCTCCCATCGCAGTGCCCTATCTTAGGTTTCGCTCACACAAACCCTCCGTACATGTAAACTTAACATCTTGTTTACATATTTTTATTTATTTATTACAGATTTTTGTATAGCATTGACAACTTACACAGTGCTTTACATACTCTAGATCAGGAGTAGGCAACCTTTGAGAGGCAGAGATCTACCTGAACAACATGAAAGAAATTAAAGATCATCACGGTTCGGCGTACGTATTGTTTTTAATAAATTAACTAGCAAGGCCTAACTAAATAGAAAAATATAGTAAAACAAATATCACTATAAAAATATAAGCTTACGCTACCTTAAAAATGGACAGTGTCAGTCAGTAGAGCAGTGGACAGTGCCAGTATGTAGGGCAGAGGTTGGTGTCAGTAGGGCAGGGGATGGTGTCAGTAGGGCAGTAAATGGTGCCAGTAGGACAGTGAATGGTGTCAGTAGGGCAGTGAACAATATCAGTAGCGCAGAGGTTGGTGTCACTAGGACAATGGATGGTATCAGTAGAGGATGGTGTCAGTTGGGCACTGGACTTTGTCAGTAGGGCAGAGGACAGTGTCAGTAGAGCAGTAGACCATGTCAGTAGGGGAGAGATTGGTGTCAGTAGGGCAGTGGATGGTGTCAGTTGGGCACTGGACTTTGTCAGTAGGGCAGAGGACAGTGCCAGTAGTTTTTTTATTTTTATTATTTTATTTTTTACAATTTTATTTTTTTAATTTGTATTATTATTATTATTACAGTTTTTTTAGGAGCCCTATTGGGAGCCCTATGACAACTAGTAAAAGCTTTGGACTGGACTTTTGGACTGAATTGTCAGAAAGGACAGCACAGTATACAAGAAAGTAGAATAATAAAACAGAAAGAGGACCTCCATAAGATGTGATCTTAAGTGAGCATGTAAGTAGATCAGTACAAGATGGATTTGGCTGTCATTTGTTTCTATTGAAGAGCAATAGCATATTTCACTCTGCAGCAGTAAATTTCCAGTAGCATCTAGAAAATGTATCAGCTTACACATGACATACAGTATATACTAGTTCTTACAGGGTGTATGTAGCCTACCCTTATAAGTGGCTGGATTTAATTTCAGGATCCTTCTAATTTCTACCAGTGGTGGCACCCTCAATTGTACCCAGAATATACCTGCTCACCATTTGATTGCAGGGTTCTTCTACCTTCCACAATTGGTGACACCCTGAATGGTACCCAGAAGACACCAACACAACAGCTTAAATAAAATATATATATATTTTTTTTAGTGCGCTGCAACACTAGGAGTGAACTTAAAAGTGGAGGCCTGTCCGGCCTGTCCATTAGGGGCGCCAAGGAGCAGCTCCCTTAATCCTCTCCACCCCCTATTTTCAGTTGATAGATTCTTATATGCTTAGCATGTTGCCCTCTATTCATGTGTCCGGCCTCTTTTGGGGCATTGGGCACATAAATTATTGTGGCCAGAGTTTTTTTTTTAAAGCACCTGATTAGAGCCATAGGCTCGAATAGGCTTCAAAATCGTGTGGGCTCGGGTCGCAGAGGATGCGCCTGGAGCCCACCCAGGTGTGTTGTATCAGCAAATGAATATTCGCTGTTGTAATACTGATCCTCCTCCCGGTCAATCGGGAGGCAGGTATGAAATCCGTTTCCCAATTGGCCAAAATGTCAGGTGTTCCTATTGGACGCCTAGCGCCAGGAGGAGCAGAGAGGAGACACACCATGGAGAGGACTCCAGGAGAGGACACGGAGCCTGCCACGCTGGAAGATGGCCACAGCAGCTCCGACCGCTGCTCTCACCGCCCGCATCCACGGTAAGGACAGCGGGTGGTGGACGGGGGGGGGGGGGGGCGGGTGTTAGCGCCGTACACGGGAGGGGGTGGTAGCTGGCAGTTGTGCTAGTGTAAAAAAAAACACCAGCCGCCACTGGAACTAATTATTCACTAGACATCCCAAAGCAGGCATACATGAACAATAACAGAGGAAATTACATACATTGATCATAAACAATGTCCCCTTAAATTGAGATAGCAGTGTGAGTGGTAAAGGACACGTTGACCTAACAACAAATACGGTAACTAAAGCTGTAAAAATAGTCTAATGAGCAGGGCCCTCTGATTCCTCCTGTATTGAATTGTATTGTAACTGTACTGTCTGCCTTCATGTTATAAAGCTCTGCACAAACTGTTGGCGCCATATAAATACTGTATAATAATAATAATAATAGTCTCTCTTTTGTCATACTGGCCAGTGAAGAATAGATATACAAAAGATAAGTAAATATCCACCACCAGCACTTATGTAAGCTTCCAAAGGGATCACGCTTCTGTGAATGTATACATCCAGCCAGCTAAGTGTAAAAGTGAACTCTAGCTCCCTATAGGGTACTACACACTTTTAAACATTTACTAATGATTTATTGAATTACACATTTCTTAAAACAGAACATTGTGTGAAAGAATTGCAAAATGTGATGGTGTTCTACCTTTTGATAGATATGTCTGTCACTGAAATACTTTTGGTCTCATACTGATTTAACCCTTCATACTTCAATTAGATTTCAGATAAGGTAAATAAATCTGTCTATATTGCTCTTTGTGGTGCTGTTTGAGAGATTTAAATTACTTCCCAATTTTACTGATAAAAACCCCACCACAACGATTTGCCATTGCTTCCTGTCCAGATTGGAAACATTTGCCAAATGGGGACACAGACCGCACATAAAAACCTGACAGGGGTTCTAACCTTCCTCATCCTGTCCAAACTTATAGTGGATGTAAATCCGAAAAAACATTTTTTTAGTTAAGTGTAGCGGGGTCCCTACTTAGGGGGTTGTTGTGCTTAAATTTAGGGGGTGACCTGAGCGATAGTTGGCTCGGGTCTTCTAATTATTTGGACTCTGTCTTGCTGCTGTGTCACCTGCGTGCAGTTCCCCTTTAGGCGTATAGGTGGTACTGTCACTTATACCCGGGGTTGAACCACAGGTGATGGAGTGGCTATTGGATGTCCTCTCTCGGCTGCCATACGGTGGCATGCCGGGAGAGGATATATAAGGGGCAGACGCCATTGTTCAGGGGGAGAGTACCCGGGGACCTGTACCCGAAGGTGTGTGTGCCCCTCTAAGGGGGGGTGTGCCCAACTTTGACTAAGGAGTCTCGGGCACCTTTGGCCCGAGGCTGCAGAGTTCCAGGTAGGCCCAGTACCTTCAACTGGGTCTACAAAACCAGAAGGGAAACCCAGGGAGCCCAGGAGAGGGCGACCGCTCTGACATAGAGGAAACCGGAGGAGGATCGGTCCCATTAAGGAGGCGAGTAATACAAGATTGCTGTCTCGGGAGAGGCCTGGTGTCCTGTCAGAAGGGAAGGATTCCTTTCTTTGCAGACTGCCTTTGCGGAGTGTCGTTATTAAAGGAGGGATCTCCTTGACTTTGTCCTTGGAGGGGACTAAGTCACTGTTCGAGCTTCATGCTGGCTGCTAGTACTATTGAGTGACTATCCGGGTGAGCTGTACCCACTCGGGACCGAGTGGCGACAAAACCAAGAGTGTGCCTGAATCCATTCTATTTCTGCTAACCCCTTTCCTCTCTTCAACTTTCTGGTTACTAAAGCAAGTGAGAAAATAAACTCTTGTTGGAGTTGAAGTGTTGTGTGGACATTGACCTTCTTTGGGAAAGGTAAAGACTTGCCTCTATAATCTAGAGGGAAGAACCAGTGAAGGGAAGCAACTCGCTGCGGGACCCAAATACATAACACAGTCCGACCTCTAATCCAGAGGACGTGGACATGTGGCATGGTGTGTCTGATCCCCTAAATGGAAGGTAAGGGGGAAAAGGATCTGTGTGCTACATAAGGCTTGCACCTTATACAGTATAGAATTTCATGTCACCTGTTCCCAGTCTTGCCACAAAGAGTTATTCCAGCTCTGAGCAATCCTTTTATCTTTTTTCAGTGAGATAAAAACTGACACACAGAGAAATAGGAGTCAGCCCCCCCCCCTCCTCGGCTATGAGTGACAGGTGATTTACATATTTCATGCACGAGCCTGAGAGACATTCTATGTACTTCAGATCCCCTCCTCCTTTCTTCTCCAGCTCTCCCAGGATTGGCGGCTCCACACCTCAGCACCTGGTGACTTTTCTGGGTTTTGACTGGATGTTAGTGATCATAGCAGAATTTCAGTGTAAGAAATACACAGGAGAAAATTCATGTTGACAAGGGGAGTGTAGAGGTGGGCGGGGAGTCTACTGATATCACAACTCCACCCACCGAGCTCCAGACAACAGACCCACCCACAGAATCTGCAGTTTTTCGGGTCTCATAACAGACAGAGGGGAGACATTTGACAGATAAGGATACATGCAGTAGGCATCTATATCCTTATAGATAACTACTATGGCAGTAGTTTAGAAAGGATGAGAGTGAGTTTACATCCACTTTAAGAAAAATGTTTTTGCTGTCTATGGTGCTGTTAGAGAGATTTTACTCACTTCCTGTTCCTGTGACAGCAGGACAGGTGAAGTGAGTGGATGTCATTGAGACACGAAGCCCTGTGCAGTAATAATAAAGGGACACAAGTTTTAATCTATCCCCATTTGACTGCTAAAAAAAAATTTGTTGCAGTCTGTGTCCACTGGAAAGATTTGCCATATGGAGTTTGCCTTTAAAGTGATTATTTAACCCAACATTTTGTTTTCCTTATATCTGTATGTTGTACCATGTACTTGTGTTAAAAATGATCCTGTTCTCTTTGTATTTATTTCTTTGTGTATAATCCCTGGTGACACTGCCAGGCCTCTCTGCTTTCCTATTTCAGACTGACCACACTAGTTTTGAGAGTTTATCCACCCCAGCGTGGTCAGTTTTCTGTCTGTGCTGGGAGCACAGCCTGCTTGTCCCCCTGCCCCTCTGGCCAAGCTGTGTGCTGACATGCCCCCCTGCTCAGTCATACACTGGGAAGGTCAGTGTATTGCTGTTTCTCTGCCTTCTGCTGACATGCCCCCTTGCAGTCTCCACCTCCACCTCTTTAAGCTCCTTATGCAGCTGAGAACAGAGATTATGAGATCACTTATAATAAAAAAATAAAAAGGTATTTATGATTTTTTTAATGTATAAATCTGTTTTGCCTTTCATTCATATTTTAACCTCCCTGGCGGTATGATTATGTCAGATTTTTGATGCTCAAAGCGGTACAATGTTTTGCATGGAAATTTGGCGTTTTATATTGTAGACCTGTAATTCTTAGGAATAACTCACTTAAATCTGTCCAAACAAGAGTCTAGTAGACATCCAAGGTATGATAAATTTTGAAACACGAAATCATAAATTATAATAAATAACTCTAAATAATTATAACAAATAATAATATAATAATAATAAAAAAAAATCAATAATGTAATCAAATCAAAAACACAGAAATGTGCTCAGTTGCAGAATTGTCGCTGTAATTAGATTTAGTGTTTGATGACGAATTTCCCCACAAATCGCTATCGCTCAATTCTGCAAGTAATTTTAATTTATTGTCGCTGTTTTCTAGCTGGTCTAAAAACACTGTTGACGTAAACGGACACTTTTTGGTCACTATGGACAATCTTCAGTTTCCAGGCAGAAAGAACAGTATTTATAATATAAAAGTGCATGCAGGACACCGGACAGACCACTAGGGACAAAGGGGTTGTGAAACTATTTAATACAGTAATGTAATCTGTAATACAGTATTGTGTGTTTTTCACTTTTGGCGCTGTGCTCCGTCCCTGTGCGTCGCAACACTTGCAGGGAACGGAGCTCGGCACTGTAAATCGAGCGAGTCACGGCTCGCAGACACAGCAGGGAGACATCGCAGGATCCAGGGGACAAGGTAAGTAAGAGCTGTACATGGATCCTGCGATGCAATCCTTAGTCTTGCTCGGGGTTACCGCTTTTGGTACTGAGAATTCACCCCGAGCCACACTCAGGAATACCGCCAGGGAGGTTAAACTGAATGAGTTGTTTTAACAGGTAAGGCCGGCCATACACAGTGTGAATTTCTTTCCTGCAACCACGGGTTGCAGGAAAGAAATTTGCACTATTCCTCCATCAACACAGACAGTGCTGACCAGGGAATAAGCAATTGGGAGAAGACAGCGGTCTTACATTGATATAGTGGCTAGCGATAATCGCAAGAGAATCCGGTACATTCGGCCTGCTTGTTAACAGTTCGAATCTCGGCCAGTTCCTGCTGAACTGGCCAAGATTTGAACCATGTAGGGCTGGCCTAAGTAAGGGTTCACCTAAGCCTTGTACACACGACCGATTTTCTCTGCAAGAAAACTGCTGAGAGAGCTTTTTGCCGTGAAAACCGTTCGTGTGTATGGTTTCTCGTTGTAAAAACTGCCGGGAATCTCGACGAGAAAAATAGACAACCTGCTCTCTATTTTCTCGTCGGGATTCTCGGCAGAGTGTTTCCTGCCGAGAAAAATGGTCGTCTGTATGCTTACCTGTCCAAGGTAAACCCACGCATGCTCGAAAAGACTTTGACGCATGCGCGGTAGCATACAAGGTTAGTGTGTGGTGTAGCAAGATGGCGGCGACGGTATCGAATGTGACGAGCGCCGGCTCGTCGTAGTCGATGACGTCACCGCGTTCTTGCCATTCTAAAGAACGGCGGTCCTTTTGAGTGTCCGTCTGTACACAGGGCTTGGCAAGGCAAGCTTGCCAGGAAACATGTCAGGAAAACCGACGGTTTTCAAATAGACGGGATTCCCGCCCGTGTGTACAGGGCTTTATACTTGATTGCTCATTGTTAAAGTGTGGTTTTTATCGACATATATGTTACAGCAAGATATGTTTCATATGTTACAGTAAGAGGACCTTTTCTTTATTGTTTTAATATTTCAGATTTAATTCACTATTACCATGTCTTTACTTTCTCATCCAGCTCATTGTCACACAGTTATTACCTGTAGTATCACTTGACCCTCCCTGTGAGAATGTAAGATCTCAAGAGAAGGGCCCTCCTAACCCTCTTGTCTTGAATTGTATTGTGGTTGTACTGTCTCTCTTTGTGAAATGCTGTGCAAACTGTTGATGCTTTATAAATCCTGTATAGTAATAATAATAATGGCACACAAAGCATGTGGCCCTCAATGCTACCTTCAGCTTAAAGGTCTGCAGGAAGGTCCTGTGTATTGGTATAGGGGCCCTAATACAATAGATGTCACACAGAAGCAAAGACATATGCTTTTTGAAGTGAAAAATGAAAAATTGACTTTTTTTGTTTAGCATTCCTTTTGAAAAAGAAAAGTCCTGGAATGTAAGGTGCCTAGGAACTCCTGAGCCTACAGTCCCATAGCTGTGTATTTGTAGTCTGAGATTAAGGCGCTGCTGTTTCTGACTGCTAGTCTCTTGAGATTTGGTTATGGCACTACTGTAGTATTGCTCCTTATTGTTCTTGCTGGAGGCTCTGACACTGAGCAGCAAAAGTTTTGCTTCTAGCAAAGTGGACTCCTTCAAACGAGACAGAGTGAAGATCAAGGCTCTGTGTAAGCCATTAAAGTGAAAAATCAGTTTCAAGGAGGCTAAAAGTAATGATGCCGATTAGTTTTATGCCCTCTGTCTACCTTTTTTGTCACAATTTCAGTAGTACAGCTTCTCACTAAAGGAAGATTAAAATGGTTTTATTTATTATTATTTTATCTATTTTGTTTTAAGTGTAGCGGGTCCTAAATTGAGGTTATGTTATGCCAAATTTAGGGGTGACTTGAGTAATAGTTGGCTCAAGTCTTTCAATTACTGGACTCTGCCTTGCTGCTGCTTCACCTGGCTTGCAGTTCCCCTAAGCAGTATGGGTGGCGCTGTCACTTGTACTCGGGGTTGAACCACAGGTGTTGGAGTGGCGATTTGGTGTCCTCTCTCAGCAGCCGTGCAGTGGGCGGAGTCGGCCTGCTGTGCATGCTGGGAGAGGATACAACAAGGGCGGACGCCATTGTTCAGGAGGAGATCCAGGAGAGTGATCCGGGGACCTGTACCCGAGGGAATCTGCGGGTTTGGGAGTCGAGTGCGTGGCCTTCCAGGCCATGGGGCCACGTACGCCTCAGTCCCAGGCACCTTTAGTCCTGGGACTGCAACTTCAGCCCTGGGCCCAGCACCTTTAGCTGGAGCCCGCTTCGGAAGGAAGAATCTCAGGGTGCTGCCTTGCGAGGAGACACAATTCTGTATGAGGAGGCTGGGGGAGGACCATTCCGAAGGACTGGTGAGCCATCACAGTGAAGGAAGGGGCCCAGTAACTCTCCAGGGGGATGTCATCCATCCGGAACCCAGGGGCCTAACAATCTGGACCATCAGGAGGTTTGGGACACTATAGATCCTGTGGCAGAGGATCACCTAGACACATCTATTAGGGATCTAGATTGACTGTTCGAGCTGCACGCCGGCTGCTAGCACCATAAGTGGCTATCCGGGTGAGCTATACCCACTCGGGACCAAGTTGCGTCAAAGCCAGAACTGCCTGAATGCTGTCTATCCTTTTAACACCTTTCTCTCTTCATGCAAAGAAAATAAAGCTCTACGTTGGAGTAATATACTTGTGTGGACCTTGGACTTACTTGGGGTATAGAGACTCTGTCCTTGCACACTGAGGACAGAAACCAACTTTGAGGAGAACTTTGCTGCAAGACCCGTAGGTGAAACAAGTGTGCTTAGCCTCTGAAAACCAGAGGGTACGGGCATGGTGGCACCTTGCGCCTTTTCCTCTCATGAGAGAGCCAAATAGACGGGAGGAAAGGGATGAGGTCGCTACACGTGGGGGCTTGTCTGGGATGTTGCAGTGTATACCCCCAGAGAAGTTGGACTTTATTCCCATGTGATGCTCCGTGGAGGTCGGCTATTTTTCAAAATTTGACCTGCGCCACAAACAGCAAAAAGGAATATTCAGGCTGTGGGGAATTCCTGTTTGAGGTAGAACAGCCGACGAAAAAGCCAAGAGTCTACCGAGTGAACTGGATTTTAGGGGCTGTTACTGCTGAGGAGGAAGTGCGTGTGTTAACCGCCCTACCCCAGCACAGTCCTGCGGAGGTGGCAAATGTAAAGGCCGAGATTCCGGCCGTAGAGGAACTTGAGGTGGAGAACCTCGCAGAGACACTGCCTCTGTTGCAACGGAGCCCTCCCTTCCACCTGCAAAAAGGAAGGTAGGACTCGTGAAAGCTTCCCGCAGCCGCGGTGGAGGGCCATCCCAGCGCCAGCCTGACGTGGATCGTCCAGCCGGAGAAGTTTCCCTGATGGTTAGAGGTCGAGGCCAGCCGGGGAAAGGAACAAAGGTCAGTGTACGTTCGATTGGGGATGCTTGGGTGCCTGACCCAAAGAGACTTTTGGAGGATGATGCTGTGTCCACTAGAGTTTGCCTACCAGCTGAGATGTGGGACTCTTCGGACTTGGATTCTTCCTCTGACATAGGGGATAATGGGGAAATTGATGAACTGTTTGTCAAATAGGGATGGGACAAAATTTCTTTAACTTCTCCTTGTAATGCAAAGGGATCACCCATGGACTCTGGGGATACTACACCCCGGGTGGAAGCCCCTGTTAATGCTGGAGAAATCGTTCCCATGCCCGCTCCTCGCGCTCCGGTGTCTACTGTGCCTGCTGTGCTGGAGGCCCATCCACCATTGAGGTCTCCCATGCCACAGCTGGAGCCCGTTAGCCCCAGAAGATCTCCGGACGCTATCGTTCTGCCAGGAGCTGGAGATCGGGCGACCATGCCGCCTTTGGCTCATCTACAGCGGCTACTGAGCCAGAAGGTTGCTGCAGAGTATGGGTGGGAGTACCCATATGTCCCAAAGGGTTTATTGTTTGAGATCGAAGCCTTTCGAGAGAGGTGGTATAGTGACTTTATTTGGGATCACTTGGAGGTGAAGAAAGGCTACAGATACCTCAGTTGTTCAGCAGTGATGACTGGAAGATATAAAGACTGCCGAAAAGACTGGTCTCTTGGTCGCCACATACATGCGGATCGGATCGTGATCTGCAGTAAGGACAGAGATGATGTGACCTACTCCATTGAGATTCTGGATAAAGACTGGAAGTCTTTGACTTTACCTGACCCACGGTTTTATCTTTAAAGTGGGACTTGTTTTTTTAATTTTTTTCTGCTTTTGGCGAAACATGCCTTGAACTGCTGTGCTGATTCTATCCCCGGAGACTTTTTACTTTTTGAAGGACTGTTTGTTTTTTTGTTTCCTTCCTTTTTCACAAGTGAAAAGAACTTTGGGTAGGGATAGACAGGGCCAAGCTGGAAGCCGCCGAGATCAACAAGGGGACCCTTGTGTGATGGTGCGTTAGAACGCATTTAGGCAACAGAGTTACATGTGTGTGCTGCCACTAGGTGGTAGTGTTCTGCAACACTTTAATGAGCACTTACATGGTACTGCTATAGGAACATATACACTAGGCTTAGTGTGTACCGTTAGCTGAGGCAAATCATCTCACCTTGGAGTTACTTGGGGTATAGAGACTCTGTCCTTGCACACTGAGGACAGAAACCAACTTTGAGGAGAACATTGCTGCAAGCCCGTAGGTGAAACAAGTATGCTTAGCCCCTGAAAACCAGAGGGTATGGGCATGGTGGCACCTTGCGCCTTTTCCTCTCATGAGTGAGCCAAATAAACGGGAGGAAAGGGGTGAGGTCGCTACATAAGTTTGTACAGTTTTAAAGAACAGCTCCACTTTCATTAAGCTGGGGCTGCAGTTTGCCAGTTAGGTGAAAAAGATGGGGGCTGTCCATCTTGGCGTAGGCAATGGCCAATAGAGGAGGCCAGAACTGAGGTAAGTAGTAAGAGATACACTATATTACCAAAAGTATTGGGACACCTGCCTTGACACACACATGAACTTTAATGGCATCCCAGTCTTAGTTCATAGGGTTCAATATTAAGTTGGTCCATCCTTTGCAGCTATAACAGCTTCAACTCTTCTGGCTGTCCACAAGGTTTAGGAGTGCGTCTATGGGATTAAAGGGGGATTCCACCCGCAATTTTTTTTTTTAAAAGTCAGCTCTACAAACACTGTAGCTGCTGACTTTTAATAAGGACACTAACCTGTCCTATTCGTCCGCGATGTCAGCCCCCCCGAGGCCGATCCTTCGATCTTGGCAGCTCCCAGTGCCGCCATCATCAGTAAGGGAAACAGGCAGTGAAGCCGTGCGGCTTCACTGCCAGTTTCCTACTGCGCATGCGCAGTCCGCGTGGTGCTTTGTGAATGGGCAGGCTGCTCTCTGGGATACACACAGTTCCCAGAAGGCAGCGCGCCCCATTCCCCAGAAGACACCACGAGTAGAACGGAGGAAGAAGACCTGCCGATGAAGAGGCAGATTAGGGACTTCCGCATAGCAACCGCTATTTCTGGTAAGTAAAAATTATTTTTTTAAGATTTTTGGTCAAAAAATTTTTTTCAGGGTGGAACTCTACTTTAAATAGAAAATAAAAATTGCACTAGATCATAGAGTTTATAAGTTAATAGTCCACCAGTGTTTGAAACTATGGGCTGATCCACAAATAAGCATTAGTAAAATCCATCCACCATCTTCAATCGTGAGAGTTCCACCACCAGATGATATGACTAACTCCTTACCAAATCTACGTGATCCCCCGTTACAGAGGATCAGAGATGCCAAATGGTTAAGTCACAGCCTGGGTCTTTGTCCAATAGTCTATGTACGTCTACCTCCAGGGTGTCTCTTGCTCTCTCATGTGAGTTTATGGATGGTTTTATAAAAGATAAAAAGGCTCCAAATAGTCTAAAACCATTAACCTATTTTATTCAAAACATAAATATTGCACTTACAGCATCCATATATGTGAAAGCTTTAATTCTGGTGTGCCGACCGGCACACATCCAGACAGACCCGTTCTTCCAGGATACAAATACAAACACAAGGTGACGTCAGCGCGTTGCACCACCCTCTATGGGATTGTTTGACCATTCTTCCAGAAGCGCATTTGAGAGGTCAGACACTGATGTTAAACGAGAAGGCCTGGTTCGCAGTCTGAGCCCTCGTACACACGGCCGAGCTTCTCGTTGAAAAAAACATGTCGTTTTTTTCGACGAGATTCTTGGACAAGCAACTTGTCCCGGCCGAGTGTACACACGCTCGTTTCAAAGAACCCGCGGTTCTTTGAATGGAGCGTACGCGGTGACGTCATCGACTACGACGAGCATGCGCTCGTCACATTCGATGCCGTCGCCGCCATCTTGGTATACCCTACGTATGCCTAGGAAGCTACCGCGCATGCGTCAAATTCATTTCGAACATGCGCGGGCTTCCGGGAGGACAGGTAAGTGTACACACACTCACTTTTCTCGTCGAGAAAAATGCGGAGGAGAATCTCGACGAGAAAACAGAGAGCAGGTTCTCTATTTTCTCGTCGAGGTTTCTTGTCGGTTTTCTCGACGAGAAACCCGATAGCCGCGTACACACGACCGATTTACTCGGCAAGACCTCTCTGCCAGCAAGTTTCCTGCTGGTTCTTGCCGAGAAAATCGGCCGTGTGTACGAGGCCTCAGTTTCAATTCATCCCAAAGGTGTTCTATCGGATTGAAGTCAGGACAGTCAATTTCTTCCACCCCAAACTCGCTCATCCATGTCTTTATGGACCTTGGTTAGTGCACTGGTCCAAACCATTTGGTGGAGGGGGCTTATGGTGTGGATTATGGTGTGGGGTTGTTTTTCAGGGGTTGGGCTTGGCCCCTTAGTTCCAGTGAAGGGAACACTTAAGGCGTCACCATACCAAGACATGTTGGACAATTTCATGCTCTCAACTTTGTGGGAACAATTTGGGGATGGCCCCTTCCCGTTCCAACATGAGTCCTGACCTCAACCTGATAGAACACCTTTGGGATGAATTAGAGTGGAGACTGCGAGCCAGGCCTTCTTGTTTACATCAGTGCTTGACCTCACAAATGTGCTTCTGGAAGAATGGTCAAACATTCCTATAGACACACTCCTAAACCTTCTCCCCTCTATGTAGCTGAACAGCCTTTATTTAAAGGGCCACACGTAAGCATTTTTGAATTGTGGGCAGTATCACGCCCACAATGGCACCCCAAACACAGTTTTTTATTTATTTTGATGCGATTCTTGTGTGACAAAAGGCAACGCTAAATGCATCTGTCCATGTGCCAAAATTTGTAACATGAGCTTCTTTGGAATGTTTTTGGAGCAGAGGGAGGCCCATTCAAAATGAATGGTGCTGCTCTAAATATGCACCACAAAATCAGGCATCACTCTGTGTCGCTCAGGTGTGACTGAGGCCTGATTATGCAATGCAGTCTAACAAACTGATCTCCCGATGAGATGAACAAATAACTGGAGATATGGCTGTTCTGGGTTGTGGCAGAGTAATGTAACTCTAGAAGTCCGAGAGATAGTCACTGGAGCACATGGAACTTCTTTGAAGAAACCATGTTTCACATAAAATATAGCAATCAGCTCTCCTGGGTTCTTCTTTGCTGACAGAAGAACAGGCGGAATCAACTTCAACCTGTCTGCACTGTTCTCTGAGCAGAAGACAACAGCAATCTGACAGGTAAAACTAGCAGGGCATGGCCTCTTTCACATGTGCAACCAAGGGGGTGGTAAAAACAGGTGGTCAGACCTAAAACCAATTATACAGCCAGAGGGGCTGTACACATGCATATGCTGCAATGCTTTGTGTCATGACTGTGGAAAATTGAATGCGGCTTGGTGAGTTCATTGGCTGCACCACCTGTCAAGCTTAATAGATTAACCACTTGACCACTGGGCACTTAAACCCCCTTCCTAACCAGACCTATTTTCAGCTTTCGGTGCTCCCACATTTTGAATGACAATTACTCTGTCATACAACATTGTACCCATATGAAATTTTTGTCCTTTTTTTCACACAAATAGAGCTTTCTTTTGGTGGTATTTAATCACGGCTGGATTTTTTATTTTTTGCGCTATAAAAGAAAAAACACTGAAAATTCTGTAAAAAAATATGAATTTTTCTTTGTTTCTGTTATAAAATTTAGCAAATTAGTAATTTTCCTCATACATTTTGGCCAAAATTTATACTGCTACATATCTTTGGTAAAAATAAGTACAAATTGGTGTATATTTTTTGGTCTTTGTAAAAGTTATAGAGTCTCGTTTTCTTGAGACCCTAACATGCCAGAAAAGTACAAATACCCCCCAAATGACCCCTTTTTGGAAAGAAGACATTCCAAGGTATTTAGAAAGAGGCATGGTGAGTTTTTTGAAGTTGTAATTTTTCCCACAATTCTTTGCAAAATCAAGATTTTTTTTTCACAAAATTTTCATATTAGCAGGTTATTTCTCACACACAGCATATCCATACCACAAATTACACCCCAAAACACATTCTGCTATTACTCCTGAGTATGGCGATACCACATGTGTGAGACTTTTACACAGCGTGGCCACATACAGAGGCCCAACATGCAGGGAGCACCTTCAGGCGTTCTGGATAGTGTTGAGCGAACCCGAACTGTAAAGTTCGGGTCCGTACCGAACTTTAGCTTTTTCCCGAACCCGGACTTTGCGCAAAAGTCCGGGTTCGGGTTCGGCAATCTAATTACGCAGTTAGAAATGCTTCAGGGGCCAGCCAATCACCTTTTGATTAGCTGGTGTGCCCTTAGAAGCCATCATAGCCATGCCTACTAATGGCATGGCTGTGATTGGTCAGTGCAACATGTGACCCAGCTTCTATATAAGCTAGAGGCACACAGCACACACGTCACTCTGCTTCAGAATAGATAGGGAGAGGATCTTGGCTGCGGCTGTTGCTAATAGGGAGAGATTGTAAAATACATGAGGTAGTCCTGATTCTGCAATCTGAGGGAAAAGATAGAGAGATAGTGTAGTGTAGGCCCAGGTTCCTGTTGGTGCTTTCAGGGAGAGAGAATATTATATAGGAGTCCAGATTCAGAGATTAAAATCAGCGATCTGCATAGGTTTACCTGTTTGTCTTGCAGTGCAGTCTTTTTACACTGCCATGAGCCCAGTGTCAGAGAAAATCTAACTTTTATCTGCAAGCTCAGTGCACCAGCACTGCATATATTACGTTGAGAGATACACCGTTTCCATACTGTGGGTGTATACTGCTCTTTGAAAAAGATCCATTTAGGGGGAAAAAAAGGCACTTTATTGTGCTCTTTTCCAAAAGACCCATAGGGCAAAAAAAAAAAAAAAAAATTTGCATTTTATTTTGCTTGTGCAAAAAAAGACCTGTTTAGGGCAAAAAAAATAAAAATAAAAATTTGCACTTTAATGTACGCTTGCAAAAAGAGCCATTCAGGGCCACAAAAAATAGTTTGCAGTGTGTTATACATATGTGGAGGTGTGTGAAATAAACAATTTCTATATAGTTTTCTCCTACTGTGCTATACTAAAAAAAAAACATTTTTTTTGAATAGCATTTTCTGCAGTTCTGTAGCTGTGCGATTCAGCGGTTACGTACTGTGGGTGTGTTCTGCTCTTCCAAAAAACGCAGTTTAGGGGCACAAAAAATAGTTTGCAGTGTGTTATACATATGTGGAGGTGTGTGAAATAAACAATTTCTATATAGTTTTCTCCTACTGTGCTATACTAAAAAAACAACATTTTTTTTGAATAGCATTTTCTGCAGTACTGTAGCTGTGCGATTCAGCGGTTACGTACTGTGGGTGTGTTCTGCTCTTCCAAAAAACGCCGTTTAGGGGCACAAAAAATAGTTTGCAGTGTGTTATACATATGTGGAGGTGTGTGAAATAAACAATTTCTATATAGTTTTCTCCTACTGTGCTATACTAAAAAAAAAAACTTTTTTTTTGAATAGCATTTTCTGCAGTTCTGTAGCTGTGCGATTCAGCGGTTACGTACTGTGGGTGTGTTCTGCTCTTCCAAAAAACGCAGTTTAGGGGCACAAAAAATAGTTTGCAGTGTGTTATACATATGTGGAGGTGTGTGAAATAAACAATTTCTATATAGTTTTCTCCTACTGTGCTATACTAAAAAAACAAAATTTTTTTTGAATAGCATTTTCTGCAGTTCTGTAGCTGTGCGATTCAGCGGTTACGTACTGTGGGTGTGTTCTGCTCTTCCAAAAAACGCCATTTAGGGGCACAAAAAATAGTTTGCAGTGTGTTATACATATGTGGAGGTGTGTGAAATAAACAATTTCTATATAGTTTTCTCCTACTGTGCTATACTAAAAAAACAACATTTTTTTTGAATAGCATTTTCTGCAGTTCTGTAGCTGTGCGATTCAGCGGTTACGTACTGTGGGTGTGTTCTGCTCTTCCAAAAAACGCCATTTAGGGGCACAAAAAATAGTTTGCAGTGTGTTATACATATGTGGAGGTGTGTGAAATAAACAATTTCTATATAGTTTTCTCCTACTGTGCTATACTAAAAAAACAACATTTTTTTTTAATAGCATTTTCCGCAGTTCTGTAGCTGTGCGATTCAGCGGTTACGTACTGTGGGTGTGTTCTGCTCTTCCAAAAAACGCCATTTAGGGGCACAAAAAATAGTTTGCAGTGTGTTATACATATGTGGAGGTGTGTGAAATAAACAATTTCTATATAGTTTTCTCCTACTGTGCTATACTAAAAAAACAACATTTTTTTTGAATAGCATTTTCTGCAGTTCTGTAGCTGTGCGATTCAGCGGTTACGTACTGTGGGTGTGTTCTGCTCTTCCAAAAAACGCAGTTTAGGGGCACAAAAGATAGTTTGCAGTGTGTTATACATATGTGGAGGTGTGTGAAATAAACAATTTCTATATAGTTTTCTCCTACTGTGCTATACTAAAAAAACAACATTTTTTTTGAATAGCATTTTCTGCAGTTCTGTAGCTGTGCGATTCAGCGGTTACGTACTGTGGGTGTGTTCTGCTCTTCCAAAAAACACCGTTTAGGGGCACAAAAAATAGTTTGCAGTGTGTTATACATATGTGGAGGTGTGTGAAATAAACAATTTCTATATAGTTTTCTCCTACTGTGCTATACTAAAAAAAAAACATTTTTTTTGAATAGCATTTTCTGCAGTTCTGTAGCTGTGCGATTCAGCGGTTACGTACTGTGGGTGTGTTCTGCTCTTCCAAAAAACGCAGTTTAGGGGCACAAAAAATAGTTTGCAGTGTGTTATACATATGTGGAGGTGTGTGAAATAAACAATTTCTATATAGTTTTCTCCTACTGTGCTATACTAAAAAAACAAATTTTTTTTTGAATAGCATTTTCTGCAGTTCTGTAGCTGTGCGATTCAGCGGTTACGTACTGTGGGTGTGTTCTGCTCTTCCAAAAAACGCCATTTAGGGGCACAAAAAATAGTTTGCAGTGTGTTATACATATATGAAGGTGTGTGAAATAAACAATTTCTATATAGTTTTCTCCTACTGTGCTATACTAAAAAAACAACATTTTTTTTGAATAGCATTTTCTGCAGTTCTGTAGCTGTGCGATTCAGCGGTTACGTACTGTGGGTGTGTTCTGCTCTTCCAAAAAACGCCATTTAGGGGCACAAAAAATAGTTTGCAGTGTGTTATACATATGTGGAGGTGTGTGAAATAAACAATTTCTATATAGTTTTCTCCTACTGTGCTATACTAAAAAAACAACATTTTTTTTGAATAGCATTTTCTGCAGTTCTGTAGCTGTGCGATTCAGCGGTTACGTACTGTGGGTGTGTTCTGCTCTTCCAAAAAACGCAGTTTAGGGGCACAAAAGATAGTTTGCAGTGTGTTATACATATGTGGAGGTGTGTGAAATAAACAATTTCTATATAGTTTTCTCCTACTGTGCTATACTAAAAAAACAACATTTTTTTTTAATAGCATTTTCTGCAGTTCTGTAGCTGTGCGATTCAGCGGTTACGTACTGTGGGTGTGTTCTGCTCTTCCAAAAAACGCCATTTAGGGGCACAAAAAATAGTTTGCAGTGTGTTATACATATGTGGAGGTGTGTGAAATAAACAATTTCTATATAGTTTTCTCCTACTGTGCTATACTAAAAAAACAAAATTTTTTTTGAATAGCATTTTCTGCAGTTCTGTAGCTGTGCGATTCAGCGGTTACGTACTGTGGGTGTGTTCTGCTCTTCCAAAAAACGCAGTTTAGGGGCACAAAAGATAGTTTGCAGTGTGTTATACATATGTGGAGGTGTGTGAAATAAACAATTTCTATATAGTTTTCTCCTACTGTGCTATACTAAAAAAAAAACATTTTTTTTGAATAGCATTTTCTGCAGTTCTGTAGCTGTGCGATTCAGCGGTTACGTACTGTGGGTGTGTTCTGCTCTTCCAAAAAACGCCGTTTAGGGGCACAAAAAATAGTTTGCAGTGTGTTATACATATGTGGAGGTGTGTGAAATAAACAATTTCTATATAGTTTTCTCCTACTGTGCTATACTAAAAAAAAAACATTTTTTTTGAATAGCATTTTCTGCAGTTCTGTAGCTGTGCGATTCAGCGGTTACGTACTGTGGGTGTGTTCTGCTCTTCCAAAAAACGCCGTTTAGGGGCACAAAAAATAGTTTGCAGTGTGTTATACATATGTGGAGGTGTGTGAAATAAACAATTTCTATATAGTTTTCTCCTACTGTGCTATACTAAAAAAAAAACATTTTTTTTGAATAGCATTTTCTGCAGTTCTGTAGCTGTGCGATTCAGCGGTTACGTACTGTGGGTGTGTTCTGCTCTTCCAAAAAACGCAGTTTAGGGGCACAAAAAATAGTTTGCAGTGTGTTATACATATGTGGAGGTGTGTGAAATAAACAATTTCTATATAGTTTTCTCCTACTGTGCTATACTAAAAAAACAACATTTTTTTTGAATAGCATTTTCTGCAGTTCTGTAGCTGTGCGATTCAGCGGTTACGTACTGTGGGTGTGTTCTGCTCTTCCAAAAAACGCCATTTAGGGGCACAAAAAATAGTTTGCAGTGTGTTATACATATGTGGAGGTGTGTGAAATAAACAATTTCTATATAGTTTTCTCCTACTGTGCTATACTAAAAAAACAACATTTTTTTTTAATAGCATTTTCTGCAGTTCTGTAGCTGTGCGATTCAGCGGTTACGTACTGTGGGTGTGTTCTGCTCTTCCAAAAAACGCCATTTAGGGGCACAAAAAATAGTTTGCAGTGTGTTATACATATGTGGAGGTGTGTGAAATAAACAATTTCTATATAGTTTTCTCCTACTGTGCTATACTAAAAAAACAACATTTTTTTTGAATAGCATTTTCTGCAGTTCTGTAGCTGTGCGATTCAGCGGTTACGTACTGTGGGTGTGTTCTGCTCTTCCAAAAAACGCAGTTTAGGGGCACAAAAGATAGTTTGCAGTGTGTTATACATATGTGGAGGTGTGTGAAATAAACAATTTCTATATAGTTTTCTCCTACTGTGCTATACTAAAAAAACAACATTTTTTTTGAATAGCATTTTCTGCAGTTCTGTAGCTGTGCGATTCAGCGGTTACGTACTGTGGGTGTGTTCTGCTCTTCCAAAAAACGCCGTTTAGGGGCACAAAAAATAGTTTGCAGTGTGTTATACATATGTGGAGGTGTGTGAA
This sequence comes from Rana muscosa, assembly GCA_029206835.1. Taxonomy (NCBI): domain Eukaryota; kingdom Metazoa; phylum Chordata; class Amphibia; order Anura; family Ranidae; genus Rana; species Rana muscosa. The sequence continues at coordinate 741,194,527 of CM055118.1, forward strand.
ATAAACAATTTCTATATAGTTTTCTCCTACTGTGCTATACTAAAAAAACAACATTTTTTTTTAATAGCATTTTCTGCAGTTTTGTAGCTGTGCGATTCAGCGGTTACGTACTGTGGGTGTGTTCTGCTCTTCCAAAAAACGCAGTTTAGGGGCACAAAAAATAGTTTGCAGTGTGTTATACATATGTGGAGGTGTGTGAAATAAACAATTTCTATATAGTTTTCTCCTACTGTGCTATACTAAAAAAACAAATTTTTTTTGAATAGCATTTTCTGCAGTTCTGTAGCTGTGCGATTATCAGGCTACGTACTTACCGAGGCCGAGATGCCGAGAGTGTTTCACCCTTGCACCCAAGCGCACTCCGCCCCCTGGAGGTGAAACAGGGAGAGGACGGCACGAGGGAGCACTGGCCACCAGCAGGTAGAGGTGTCTTGCTGAAGAATCTAGCAGGGATGAGTCTGAAGAACAGGCCAGGAGTCAAACACCAAGGGTAGACAGGGTCAAACAGCAACCAGTAGCAAGGCACAAGTTCGTTTAGAAGTTTAGCAGGAAGCACCAGTATAGTCAGGTTAGGCAAGAAGTCCAGGGTACAGGCAGAAGGTAGAGGGCTGGAGACAGGCAGCAGATCCGGGTCACAGGCCGAGGGTCAAGCACAAGGAGAGAGGTAGAAGTCCGTTTAGCAAGCCAAGGGGTCAGGTTCAGGAGAAGCAGAAGCGTAGTCAAATCCGGTCCGGGTCACAGCAGGAGAACTTTAACTTCTTTCAGGCACAAGAAACACAGTAAAGCTGACAAACCAGCAACCAGATAGTGTTACTGCGTCTGTTTAAATAGGCCCGCCTGTAGTCCCATTGGCGAGCTATTGCGCACAGCGCATTCGTCGTTGCGCCGGAGCGCGCACCCGAGCACGCCGAAGCGCCGTCCCGCCACGCACGCGCATGCGCCAATGCGCCGTTTTGCCGCGCATGCGCACTGAGCGCAGATTGGTGACAACAGACGGGGAATTTCCCTGACAGTGCCCCCCCCCGAGGGGCGGACTCCGGACGCCCAGACTGGCCATTAATTCCGGATGTTCTTGGTGAAAGGCTCGTATTAGGCGAGGAGCATGCAAGTTCCTGGATGGTTCCCAGGAATTGTCCTCCGGGGGGTACCCCTTCCATTTAACCAAGTATTGTAACTGTCTGCCTTTTTTCCTACAGCCCAGGATGGATTCCATCTCAAATTCTTTTTCCCCATCTACTTCAACTGGTGGTGGAGGAGGTTCATCTCTTCCAGGAAAGGCGTTGGGAATGACGGGTTTTAATAAAGATGAGTGGAACACTGGGTGAATCCTATAGGAATCAGGTAATGCTAGTTCAAAAGCCACAGGATTAATAGCTCGTTTGATCTTGAAGGGGCCGATAAATCTAGGGCCGAGCTTTCGAGAGGGAATAGGCAATCTGAGGTTGGCGGCGGAAAGCCAAACTTTTTCCCCGACTCTGAACGCCGGGTTTTCCTTCCTTCCCCGGTCATAAAATTTCTTGTAGGATCCTTGGGCATTCCGCATCATCTCCTGGAGTCTTTGGAAATTCGCCTGGACAGAAGCCACTCGGTCCTGGACCGCGGGAACAGGGCTCTCGGGGATGTTTTCAGGGAGAAAGGAGGGATGAAAACCGTAATTGGCCCAAAAGGGGGTTTGATTGGTAGCAGAATGCATTGAATTGTTATAGGCAAACTCTGCGTAAGGAAGTAGAGATGCCCAGTCATCCTGGGAAGCAGAGCAGAAACAATGGAGGTATTGCTCCAAGGTCTGATTGGTTCTTTCCGTCTGGCCATTGCTTTGGGGGTGGTACGCTGACGAGAGGCAGGTTTTGACTTCCAGTGACTTGCAGAGTTCCTTCCAGAATTTTGAAGTGAACTGGACCCCTCTGTCGGAGGTGATACTCTTTGGTATTCCATGAAGCCTGGTTATCTCCTTAAAAAAGATTTGAGCGGTATCCATGGCTGAAGGTGTCCCAATCATCGGTAAAAAGTGAGCCATTTTTGAGAGGCGGTCCACAACGACCAGAATCGTGGTAAACCCTCCGGAGGAAGGCAGGTCCACGATAAAGTCCATGGACACGTCCGCCCAAGGGCGCTCAGGAATGGGTAAGGGTTTGAGCAGGCCCCAACTCTTGGTGTTTGGCCCCTTGTTACGCTGACACTGAGTGCAGGAAGCGACATAAGACTTACAATCTTGCCTCCAGCCTGGCCACCAGAAGGAGCGGGAGACAAGTTCCGACGATTTACGTGCTCCGAAGTGACCTGCCAGTTTGAGATCGTGGAAGGTCCTTAAGACCAGCGGTCTTGTTTCCAGAGGGACGAAAATCTTGTCCTGGGACCAGAATAGGCCGTCCCGCTTCTCCAGGGAGGTAGTAACCGGATCAGAGCAGAGCCCGGAAGCGATTTTAATAGAGGTGAGTAGATCGGCCCGGGGAATCAACAGAAAGTTCTGAGCTGACAGAATGGTGCCCGGTTGGGCCGACTGAGGGGTTTCCGGAAACATCCTGGATAGTGCATCCGCCTTCCCATTCTTGGAGCCGGGTCTATAGGAAATGTGAAAGTTGAACCGGGTGAAGAAAAGGGCCCAACGGGCCTGCCTGGGGCGTAGACGTTGAGCTGTTCTTAAGTACTCTAGATTTTTATGATCTGTGAAGATCATGATGGGGTGCACTGCCCCCTCCAGAAGGTATCGCCATTCCTCCAGTGCGAATTTTATGGCCAGTAATTCCCGGTCCCCTACATCATAGTTTCGCTCCGGGGGAGTCAACTTTTTAGAGGCAAAGGCTACTGGATACAGGAGAGCCTTGGGGCCTCGTCTTTGAGAGAGGATGGCTCCGATGGCTGTCTCAGAGGCGTCCACTTCCAGGGTGAACGGCAGTAGAGGATCCGGGTGCTGAAGTACTGGTGCTGAAGTGAAGACGTCCTTGAGGCGAGAGAAGGCCTCCTGAGCTTCTGGAGACCAGTGAAAACGGTTATTTTGCCGGGTAAGTTGGGTTATTGGGGCCACAATGGAGGAAAAGCCCACGATGAATCTCCTATAGAAGTTGGCGAAGCCTATAAACCGCTGTACCCCCTTCTTGTCGGTTGGGGCTGGCCAGTCCTGAATGGCCTTCACCTTCTGCGGGTCCATTGCGACCCCATCGATGGAAATGATAAAGCCGAGGAACTGTACGGTGGTCTTTTCGAACTCGCATTTCTCAGCTTTGAGGTAGAGTTTGTGCTTCCGAAGGATGGTGAGGACCTTCATGACATGAGCCCGGTGGAGTTCGATGTTGGTGGAAAAGATGAGGATATCGTCCAGGTACACTACTAAGAAGTCATCAAGGTGCTGTCTGAAAATGTCGTTGACTAGGTGTTGGAAGGTGGCTGGAGCATTACAAAGACCGAACGGCATGACCGAATACTCAAAGTGTCCGAAACGAGATCTGAAGGCGGTTTTCCACTCGTCTCCGGCCCTGATTCTGATAAGATTGTAGGCCCCCCGTAGATCCAGTTTGGAAAAGACCAGAGCAGATCGGAAGCGCTGAAATAGCTCCGGAATAAGGGGTAGTGGGTACCTGTTCTTAATGGTTATCTTGTTTAGGTCCCGGTAATCGATACAGGGTCTTAAGGACCCGTCTTTCTTTTCCACAAAGAAGATTCCTGCACCGGCTGGAGAGGAGGAAGGGCGAATGAATCTCTTCTGGAGGTTTTCATCAATATAAGCCTTGAGGGCTTTCAACTCGGTTTCGGACAATGGAAAGATACGTCCGAACGGAATTTTGGAGCCCGGCAAGAGATCGATAGGGCAATCATAGGGCCGATGAGGTGGTAGATGGTCAGCTTGCTGCTTATCGAACACGTCCCGGAATTCTAGATAGATGGAAGGAACATGCTGTAGGTTGTCCGGCTTGGCAATCATGGAAGCGCAGACCGTAGAGGCAGAGGCAAGACAGTTCTGGGAACAATAGGAGGAGGTGAAGCTAACCTCTTTCTTCACCCAATTTATGAGGGGCTCGTGTGCCTGTAGCCAGGGAAGACCCAGGATGATGGGGAACATCGGGGAAGGTATGAGGTCTAACCGGAGAAGTTCTTGATGACCCGAGTCAGAGATGGCAAGGATAGGTTTGGTTTCCTGCGTGATCAGCCCTGAACGGGGCAAGGACCCATCCGCCAGGTGGATCTGAAGGCAGTGGTCCTTAGGTTGAGTGGGGACATGGAATCTTGAGGCTAAGGCAGAGTCCAGGAAGCAGCTGCAGGCTCCAGAATCAATAATTGCCGGGAGGCGGATTGCCCCTTCCGGCAGCTGTAGAGACACAAAGAGAATGACATAAGACTGAGGGTTGTCAAAGAGTTGATAGTTTAAAGTGTCTTTAGAGATAGACTTACTAGGTCTTACGGGGCAGTTGAGGAGGAAGTGGCCGGCACCCCCGCAATATAGGCACAGATTGGCCTGGCGCCTTCGCTGTTTTTCCTCAGGAGTCAGGGGAGCCCGAACCAACCCGAGCTGCATGGGTTCTGGCTCAGGAAGAGGTGTGACTGCAGGCGCAGAGGTTGGTGGGTAGTGAGGTACCGTCCTGGATGGAGGCCAGTTGGGACGAGGAGATTGAAATCGCTCCGCCCGTCGTTCACGCAGACGCCTATCGAGTTGTATGGCGGATTGGATCAGGTTCTCCAAGGTAGTGGGGGTTTCGATCCTGGCCAGCTCGTCCTTGAGAGTCTCAGATAGTCCCTGGCGGTATTGGTATCTGAGGGCCGCCTCATTCCATTTGGTGTCGGCGGACCATTTCCTAAATTCCGACGTATAGTCTTCCACCGGCCTTCTCCCCTGAGTTAGGTTATGGAGGACGGACTCGGCCGTGGCTGATCGCTGGGGATCATCGTAAAATTGAGCCATATGTTCAAAAAATGTCTCTACTGAGTCCAATATGGGGCTTTGTTGCTCCATCAGGCCATGGGCCCAGGCTTGAGGGTCATCCGTTAAGAGGGAGATGATAAACCTCACCTTTACTGCTTCCGAAGAGAAGGTCCTTGGTTGGAGGGCAAGGTAGAGGGAGCAGGCGTTTTTAAAGGCCCGGTACTTTTTGCGAATACCCGAAAAACGTTCCGGAATAGGGACCCTGGGTTCAGGGGTGGCCATCACTACTGTAGAACTCGTAGGTACTTGGGAGTTGGTGGCGGTGTTGGCAGAGGTGGCAGCTGTGGGGCCTGGCCCTAGGAGACCGGTGAGCTGTTGAAGACGGCCATCAATCTGGGTATATCCCTCTTGGAGTCTTTGGACAGTGTCCGTTAGGGTGGAGACCTGCTGGCAGAGGGTGTCAAATGGGGAACGCACTCTGTCGGCCTCAGACATCTGGCTGGTTTGTACTATCAGGCTACGTACTTACCGAGGCCGAGATGCCGAGAGTGGCTCACCCTTGCACCCAAGCGCACTCCGCCCCCTGGAGGTGAAACAGGGAGAGGACGGCACGAGGGAGCACTGGCCACCAGCAGGTAGAGGTGTCTTGCTGAAGAATCTAGCAGGGATGAGTCTGAAGAACAGGCCAGGAGTCAAACACCAAGGGTAGACAGGGTCAAACAGCAACCAGTAGCAAGGCACAAGTCCGTTTAGAAGTTTAGCAGGAAGCACCAGTATAGTCAGGTTAGGCAAGAAGTCCAGGGTACAGACAGAAGGTAGAGGGCTGGAGACAGGCAGCAGATCCGGGTCACAGGCCGAGGGTCAAGCACAAGGAGAGAGGTAGAAGTCCGTTTAGCAAGCCAAGGGGTCAGGTTCAGGAGAAGCAGAAGCGTAGTCAAATCCGGTCCGGGTCACAGCAGGAGAACTTTAACTTCTTTCAGGCACAAGAAACACAGTAAAGCTGACAAACCAGCAACCAGATAGTGTTACTGCGTCTGTTTAAATAGGCCCGCCTGTAGTCCCATTGGCGAGCTATTGCGCACGCGCATTCGTCGTTGCGCCGGAGCGCGCACCCGAGCACGCCGAAGCGCCGTCCCGCCACGCACGCGCATGCGCCAATGCGCCGTTTTGCCGCGCATGCGCACTGAGCGCAGATTGGTGACAACAGACGAGGAATTTCCCTGACAGCGATTCAGCGGTTACGTACTGTGGGTGTGTTCTGCTCTTCCAAAAAACGCCATTTAGGGGCACAAAAATAGTTTGCAGTGTGTTATACATATGTGGAGGTGTGTGAAATGAACAATTTCTATATAGTTTTCTCCTACTGTGCTATACTAAAAAAACAACATTTTTTTTGAATAGCATTTTCTGCAGTTCTGTAGCTGTGCGATTCAGCGGTTACGTACTGTGGGTGTGTTCTGCTCTTCCAAAAAACGCCATTTAGGGGCACAAAAAATTGTTTGCAGTGTGTTATACATATGTGGAGGTGTGTGAAATAAACAATTTCTATATAGTTTTCTCCTACTGTGCTATACTAAAAAAACAACATTTTTTTTGAATAGCATTCTCTGCAGTTCTGTAGCTGTGCGATTCAGCGGTTACGTACTGTGGGTGTGTTCTGCTCTTCCAAAAAATGCAGTTTAGGGGCACAAAAGATAGTTTGCAGTGTGTTATACATATGTGGAGGTGTGTGAAATAAACAATTTCTATATAGTTTTCTCCTACTGTGCTATACTAAAAAAACAACATTTTTTTTGAATAGCATTTTCTGCAGTTCTGTAGCTGTGCGATTCAGCGGTTACGTACTGTGGGTGTGTTCTGCTCTTCCAAAAAACGCCGTTTAGGGGCACAAAAAATTGTTTGCAGTGTGTTATACATATGTGGAGGTGTGTGAAATAAACAATTTCTATATAGTTTTCTCCTACTGTGCTATACTAAAAAAACAACATGTTTTTTGAATAGCATTTTCTGCAGTTCTGTAGCTGTGCGATTCAGCGGTTACGTACTGTGGGTGTGTTCTGCTCTTCCAAAAAACGCCATTTAGGGGCACAAAAATAGTTTGCAGTGTGTTATACATATGTGGAGGTGTGTGAAATAAACAATTTCTATATAGTTTTCTCCTACTGTGCTATACTAAAAAAACAAAATTTTTTTTGAATAGCATTTTCTGCAGTTCTGTAGCTGTGCGATTCAGCGGTTACGTACTGTGGGTGTGTTCTGCTCTTCCAAAAACACCCATTTAGGGCAAGATCCAAAATTTGGAAAATATGAGGAGAAGGTCAAAGGGATGTGGTGGCCCCGGTCGAGGTGCTGCTGGTGGAGCTCCTGTTGCAGGGAGAGGACGTGGTGGATCTGTGCCAGATACACGCACAAGTGAAACACCTTCCTCAGGTGCGAGTAGGCGACCGAGCCTGCGGTGGTATTTTGTCGCGCCTAATGAGGCTGTACGAATGTTTAGGCCAGGACAAGTACAGACGATAGTAGATTGGGTTGTTGACAGTGCCTCGGGTTCCTTCACATTGTCTCCCACCCACTCTTTTGATGAAAGATCAGAGTTGGCACCTGAAACCCATGTCCATCAGTCTTTCACCTCACCCCCTTGCAAATCAGCCAAGCAGTCTGAGCCCCAAATCATGCAGCAGTCTCTTCTGCTTTTCGATGACTCTGTTAGCAGGGTTTCCCAGGGCCATCCACCTAGCCCTGCCCCAGAAGTGGAAGAGATTGAGTGCACCGATGCCCAACCACTTATGTTTCATGATGAGTACATGGGAGTACCATCGCAGTACGTCTCGGATGATGACGAAACACAGGTGCCAACTGCTGCTGCTTTCGCAATTATGCAGACAGACAAGGAGGGCAGGGGTGAAGACTGGGTGGAAGATGATGTGGAGGATGATGAGGTCCTCGACCCCACATGGAATCAACGTTATGCAGGTGACCAGTGTAGTTTGGAGGAAGAGGCGGTGGTCGCACAGAGCCACCAGCACAGCAGAAGAGGGAGCAGGGTGCAAAAGCGGAGCGTCCGTCCCCTAGACAGTATGTTTGCTACTGCCCAACGCAGCAAGGGACCGAGCACACCAAAGCCAGGTCCAAGGAGTTCCCTAGCGTGGCAGTTCTTCACACAATGTGCTGATGACAAGACACGAGTGGTTTGCACGCTGTGCAATCAGAGCCTGAAGCGAGGCATAAACGTTCTCAACCTGAGCACAACCTGCATGACCAGGCATCTAAGTGCAAAGCACGAGCTGCAGTGGAGTAGACACCTCAAAAACCAAGAAAGGTCTCTGGCTCCTCCTGCTTCCTCTTTTGCTGCAGTCTCGGCCTCTTCATCCACCTCTGTAGTGACAGTGGCACCTGCCACGCCGCAAACAGAGGATCTGCCAGCAACACTACCACCTGGGTCACCAACCATCTCCACAATGTCCCATGGAAGCGTTCAGCTCTCTATCTCCCAAACATTGGAGCAGAAGAGGAAGTACCCCCCTAGCCACCCGCGATCCCTGGCCCTGAATGCCAGCATTTCAAAACTCCTGGCCTTTGAAATGCTGTCATTCCGTCTGGTGGAGACGCAGAGTTTTAAAAGCCTGATGGCATTGGCTGTCCCACAGTACATCGTGCCCAGCCACCACTACTTTTCCAGGCGAGCCATCCCTTCCCTGCACAACCAAGTGGGGGACAAAATCAGGTGTGCACTGCGCAACGCCATCTGTGGCAAGGTCCACCTAACTACGGATGCGTGGACCAGTAAGCACGGTCAGGGACGTTATATCTCCCTAACAGCACACTGGGTAAATGCAGTGGCGGCTGGGCCTGAGGCAGATAGCAGTTTGGCGCATGTCCTTCCACCACCGAGGATTGCAGGGCGCTTCAGTTTTCCTCCTGTTGCTAACTCCTCCTACTCCGCTTCCTCATCCTCTACCGCCTCCTCATCCGGTCAGCGTAACACCTTCACCACCAATTTCAGCACAGCCAGGGGTAAACGACAGCAGGCAGTTTTAAAACTTTCCTGTTTGGGGGAAAAAACCCACACCGCGCAGGAGTTGTGGAGGGACATGGAACAACAGACCAATGAGTGGTTGCTGTCAGTGAGCCTCAAGCCCGGCCTGGTGGTGTGCGATAATGGGCGAAATCTCGTAGCAGCTCTGGGCCTAGCCGGTTTGACGCACATCCCTTGCCTGGCGCATGTGCTGAACTTGGTGGTCCAGAGGTTCCTTAAAAATTACCCCAATATGCCAGAGCTGCTGCAGAAAGTGCGGGCTGTGTGTGCGCACTTTCGGCGTTCTCACCCTGCTGCTGCGCGCCTGTCAGCGCTGCAGCGTAACTTCGGCCTTCCCGCTCACCGCCTCATATGTGACGTGCCCACAAGGTGGAACTCCACCTTGCACATGCTGGCCAGACTGTGCGAGCAGCAGCAGGCGATAGTGGAGTTTCAGCTGCAGCAATCACGTGTGAGTCGCTCTGCGGAACAGCACCACTTCACCACCAATAACTGAGCCTCCATGCGAGACCTGTGTGCCTTGTTGCGCTGTTTCGAGTATTCCACCAACATGTCCAGTGCCAATGACGCCGTTCTCAGCGTTACTATCCCAGTTCTATGCCTCCTTGAAAAAACGCTTCGGGCGATGATGGAAGAGGATGTGGCACAGGAGGATGATGAGGAGGAGGAGGAAGCGGGATCATTTCAAAGGCTTTCAGGGTAGTCTTTCACAAGTGGCTACGAGGGTGGGTTCCTGCACCAACAAACGCCAGGTACACAATTGTCCGGCAGAAAGGGCAAAGTTCTGGAGGATGACGAGGTGGAGGAGGAGATGGAGGAGGAGGAGCCATTTTCACAGCAGGGTGGCACCCGGGCCAGCTCGTGGCCATCACTGGTGCGTGGCTGGGGGGATACAGAGGACACAGACGATACACCTCCCACAGAGGACAGCTTTTCTTTGCCTCTGGGCAGCCTGGCACACATGAGCGATTACATGCTGCAGTGTTTCCTCAATGACCGCCGAGTTGCCCACATTTTAACTGGTGCTGATTACTGGGTGGCCACCCTGCTGGATCCCCGTTACAAGGACAACGTACCGTCCTTAATTCCCTCACTGGAGCGGGATCGTAAGATGCGCGAGTACAAGCGCACGCTGGTAGACGCGCTGCTGGTGGCATTCCCACCTGACAGCGGGCGTACGGTGGAAGCACAAGGCGAAGGCAGAGGAGGAGGAAGAGGTCGCCAACGCAGCCAGGGCATCGGAAGCACCTCAGAAGGCAGGGTTAGCATGGCTGAAATGTGGAAAAGCTTTGTCAGCACGCCACAACAACCAGCACCACCAGCTGAGATGGAACGTCTTAGCAGGAGGCAGCATTTCACCAACATGGTTGAGCAGTATGTGTCCACAGGCCTACACGTCCTGGATGACGGGTCTGCCCCCTTTAACTTCTGGGTCTCCAAATTGGGCACATGGCCTGAGCTTGCCCTTTATGGCTTGGAGGTGCTGGCCTGCCCTGCAGCCAGTGTATTATCTGAACGTGTATTTAGCACGGCAGGGGGCGTTATCACAGACAAGCGCAGCCGCCTGTCCAGAGCCAATGTGGACAAGCTCACGTTCATTAAAATGAACCAGGCATGGATCCCACAGGACTTGTCCGTACCTTGTGCAGAATAGACATGTATACCGGTGTTGTGCCAAAAACTGTCCGGCCATCGGATTGTGTCCGGCCCATACTACGAAGGCGTAGCGCTTGCGCAGTACAGAGGACAAGGAGATTCACAAAATCTCCGAAGATGAACGGCGCCTGCGCAGTGAGTGCAGGTTCAAGCCCCACCATCCAAGTGGACATACGGTAGCACATAGTAACAGGGCCCCTCACGGGCTCGGTTCGATCGCCACGCTTCGGGCACGGCCTCACTTGGCTCGGCTTGAACCACGGATGGTGTGGCCTTCACCTGAACTCACCACGCAGGCGCCGTTCATCTTGGGAGATTTTCGAAATCCCCTTGTCCTACATACTGAGCAAGCGCAGTACAGGGTGGACACTATTTGACGGGGGACAGAATTCGACACATCACCGGCCTTACCCAGCCATTGTTGTATTTTTGAACCAGTGTTGGCTACCTCATCCTCCTCCACCGCCGCTTCCACCTACACAGCCACATCCACCGCCACCTCAACCTCCTACTCCATATGGACCTCGTCCTCCTAGGTCAAGATTATAATTTTTATTTTATTTTTTTGTTGCGCACAGATCCTTTCCCCCTTACCTGCCTTTATGTTGTTGGCTCCTCGCAGGAGGGAGAAAGGCACACCGCACTACCAGCCCGTACCCTCCTATATAAAGAGGTTGAGCGGTGTACTTGACGGGCCGTGTCCACAGCCGGAGTCAAAACTCCTCCAGAGGATGATTCTCACCTCTACTGTAGGTAGAGGCAAGTCCTTTAATTCCCAGTAAAGTCAATGTCCACACCAGCTAAAATTACAACTCTTATTCTCTCATGGCAAAATAAACTCTACTCGGATAGAAAAGGTTAGAGCAAAGAAACAGGACAGCTTAAGGTGTGGAGGAGGTCCAGGCACAAACGTAGCACATTCACTTCACTGCTTAGGTTTCTCAAACAGTTTTAGGTGCACGGTCTCTGCCACAGACCTTGAGGTTGGTCTCTGCCACAGACCGGGTGTACAAGGCCCCTGCCACGGACCTGGAGAACTTTGGTCTCTGCCACAGACCAGGGTGTATAAGGCCCCTGCCATGGGCCGGGTGAATAAGGCCTCTGATACAGTCAAGATGACCTTGAGCTTCTCCTTCTACGAACCTAGCCCATATCAAGGGGAAGACATCTCTCCAGGGAGTCAACAGACCCTTCCTTCACCGTGACTCCCGCATCGGTCCATCAGAATGATCCTCCCTTCCCTGGAACATGGTCCCCTACACGAGGTGGCACCCTAAGACTCCTCGACCCTTAGCGGACTCCAGACGAAGGCTCTGGACTCCAGGCTTTACTCCCGCACCTAGGCCTCCATACCCAGGGCAGCAGGAACTCCAGGATAGTACCTCACCCCAGGCTAAAGGTACCCGAGATGGAACAGGAACACATGCACCCAGGCCGAAGGCACCTGGGCGTGGACCCCACTGGACATCAGCCCCCAGGCCAAAGGTCTGCCCCTTTTATATGCTCTCCCGGCATGCACAGCAGGTTCCCCGCCCCGCTGTACTACTGCCAAGAGGGGACACAAAAGGCAAAGCACTGTATCAGCGGTTCAACCCTAGCCTACCATGGCAGCGCCACCTGTAGGCCGCAGGGAACTGCACACCAATACTGTCCCCCGAGGACAAAATGGTCCATGAATCCTACAGAATTAGGGTGTTTGAGCCTATTTACCACTCAAACACTTCCCTTAAATTTAGCACCCCGCTACATTTTTATTTCAAAGTATTTTATTTTCCCACTAGCTTATCCATTAAATTGAATAATTTATTCCAGAAAGGGCGTATTCTGGGGCATTCCCACCATATGTGTGGCATCGTGCCGTTGAGTTTCTGAGGTTCTTAATGACTTCCCGTACCTCTTCTGCTGAAAAGGGGGCCTCCAGCATATTTTTTTATTTTTTTATTTTTTTAATGTTATTTTAAGTTATTTCCCTATCCACATTTGTTTGCAGAGCACTTGCCATGCTCTTAACAACATTTTGCTGCCATTTGCAGCCCTCTAGCCCTTTCCATTACCTTTTTAGAGCCTTTTTAGTCCTTAGAAGTCCGGGTCCCCATTGACTTCAATGGGGTTCGGGTTCGGGTTCGGGTTAAAGTTCGGTCCCGAACCCGAACTTTTTTCCAAAGTTCGGCCGAACCCGTCGAACCCGAACATCCAGGTGTCCGCTCAACTCTAGTTCTGGAGCACCCAGGCCAATTCTGACATTTCTCTCCTACATGTAAAAATCATCATTTATTTGCTAGAAAATGACATAGAACCCCAAAACATTATATATTTTTTTAAGCAAAGACCCTAGAGAATACAATGGCGGTTGGTGCAACTTTTTATCTCGCACGGTATTTGCGCAGCAATTTTTCTAACGCGTTTTTTGGGAAAAATAAAAGTTTTGTGCTTTAAAAAAAACAAAACAGTAAAGTTAGCCCAATATTTTTGCATAATGTGAAAGATGAAGTTACGCCGAGTAAATAGATACCTAGCATGTCACCCTTCAAAATTGCATACGCTCGTGGAATGGCGCCAAACTTTGCTACTTAAAAATCCCCATAGGCGATGCTTTCAATTTTTTTACTGGTTACATGTTTTGAGTTACAGAGGATGTTTAGGGCCAAAATTATTGCTTTCGCTCTAACGTTCGCAGCGATACCTCACATGTGGGGTTTGAACACTGTTTTCATATGTGGGTGGGATTTACGTATGCGTTCTGCATGTGAACACACGGGGACAGGGGCACTTTAAATATATATTTTTTTTTTATTGTTCATTTTACTTTATTTCTTTTAGTTTGACACTTTTTTCCCCAAAAATATTTTTTTTTTATCACTTTTATTCCTATTACAAGGAATGTAAACATCCCTTGTAATAGGAATATGGCATGACAGGTCCTCTTTACAGTGAGATATGGGGTCCATAAGACCCCACATCTCACCTCTAGGCTGGGAAGCCTGAAATAATAAAAAAAAAAAAAAAACGATCCTGGCTTCGATCGTAGCGGTGAGTCAGTACCGGAGGGCGGCGGGAGGGGGGGACGTCCCCTCTCGCCTCCCGTAAGAACGATCAAGCGGTGGAACAGCCACTATGATCATTCTTATGGTGTAGGGAATCGCCGGCTGAAAAAGCTGATATCTGAATGATGCCTGTAGCTGCAGGCATCATTCAGATATCCCCGCACAAAGTCAAGGACGTCATATGACGGCCGGCTGGCGAGAAGTGGTTAAAACGCATTTTTTTAACACAAAGTTGTCCATTTATACAATATTTCTAACACATAGCATGTACTTACCAAAAATGACACGCCAAAATAGATTCTACTACACCTCCTGAGTACGGCGATACCACATGTGTGAGACTTCCACAGCTTGGCCACATACAGAGGCCGAGTACAGTCGAGTATGGGAGAGTATGGGAGAGTATGGGAGAGTATGGGAGAGTATGGCAGAGTATGGCAGAGTATGGCAGAGTATGGCAGAGTATGGCTGAGCATGGCAGAGTATGGCTGAGAATGGCAGAGTATGGCTGAGCAAGGCAGAGTATGGCCGAGCATGGCCGAGCATGGCTGGGTATGGCTGGGTATGGCTGGGTACGGCTGGGTATCGCAGAGTATGGCTGGGTATTGCGGATTATGGCTGGGTATCACAGATTATGGCTGGGTATTGCCGAGTATGGCTGGGTATTGCCGAGTATGGCTGGGTATTGCAGAGTATTGCTGGGTATTGCAGAGTATGGCTGGGTATGGCTGGGTATCACCGAGTATGGCTGGGTACCGCCGAGTATGGCTGGGTATGGCTGGGTATTGCATAGTATAGCTGGGTATTGCAGAGTATGGCTGGGTATCACTGAGTATGGCCGGGTATCGCAGAGTATGGCCAGGTATTACAGAGTATGGCCGGGTATTGCAGAGTATGGCTGGGTATTGCCGAGTATGGCTGGGTATTGCCGAGTATGGCAGGGTATTGCAGAGTATGGCAGGGTATGGCAGGGTATTGCAGAGTATGGCAGGGTATTGCAGATTATGGCAGGGTATTGCAGAGTATGGCAGGATATTGCAGGATATTGCAGGGTATGGCAGGGTATTGCAGAGTATGGCAGGGTATTGCAGAGTATGGAAGGGTATGGCAGGGTCATACAGAGTATGGCTGGGTATTGGAGAGTATGGCAGGGTATTGTAGAGTATGGCAGGGTATTGTAGAGTATGGCAGGGTATTGCAGATTATGGCAGGGTATTGCAGAGTATGGCAGGGTATTGCAGAGTATGGCAGGATATTGCAGAGTATGGCAGGATATTGCAGAGTATGGCAGGGTATGGCAGGGTATTGCAGAGTATGGCAGGGTATTGCAGAGTATGGAAGGTTATGGCAGGGACATGCAGAGTATGGCTGGGTATTGCAGAGTATGGCAGGGTATTGCAGAGTATGGCAGGGTATTGCAAAGTATGGCAGGGTATGGCAGGGTATTGTAGAGTATGGCAGGGTATATGCAATTTATGTTTTTTTTTATTTTTTACATGATGTGAGAGAAACACTGTGGGAGCATAGTGGACATTGGTAGTCAAGAGAAGGCGCATGTGCAATTTCTAAACGGCTTTATTTCTTAATTTTTCTGGTGAGAGCATACGAAGAATATTGTAACCCATATATAGAGGTCAGTTTTAAATATATAAACTTTTAAAGAGACTGTAGAAAATATAGGAAGCACTGGCTTTTATATACCGTTGATTTGGTCTGCCCAAGGGGCAGCTGCGGGGAATTTTTTGATATACCCTCAGGCGCTGATTATTAGTATGTATGTTTAATAGTGATGAGCCGAACACCCCCGGGTTCGGTTCGCACCAGAACCCGCGAACGGACCGAAAGTTCGAACGAACATTAGAACCCTATTAAATACAATGGATGCGAACGTTCGAATTCTAAAGTGCTAATTATAACAACTATTATGCATGTTATTGTCCTAAAAAGGGTTTGGGAACCCGGGTTCTGCACCAGGGGACATGTATCAATGCAAAAAGAAGTTTTAAAAACGGTCGTTTTTCGGGAGCAGTCATTTTAATGATGCATAAAGTGAAAAAAAAAAAGTCAAATATTCCTTTAAATATCGTACCTGGGGGGTGTCTAAAGTATGCCTGTGAAGTGCCACGTGTTTCCCGTGTTTAGAACTGTCCCTGCACAAAATGACACTTCTAAAGGAAAAAAAAGCCATTTAAAACTGCTTGCGGCTTTAATGTAATGTCTGGTCCCGGTAATATGGATGAAATTCTTTAAGAAAAATGGCATAGCTACCCCATGACCCCCCCCCCCTACCCCAGCCCATTACCAGCCCCTTTGGGTCTTGTATGGATATTAAGGGGAACCCCGCACATAAAATAAAAAAGGCCCTATATACTCTGAACAGCCCTATACAGGCGGTGCATACAAGACAGGGACTGTAGGTTTGTTCTTATGTAGAGTCTGTTTGTAATTTTGAACAGGTACATTGTTGAAGTGTAGCTCCAGACCAAAAATCTATTTTTAAACTTTTTGGAAAACATAGGTAAGGGTTATCACCCCTGTAACATTTGTTTTGCTGTCTGTGCCCCTGTTCAGAACATTTCACCTCACTTTCCGTCCCAATGACAACTGTTTTTGAAATGTGGTGTTTTTCTTGAAACAAGGATTGCTGATAAAGCATCAGTACAGAGGAGACACCTTTCTCCCATATTTATTCTTACAGGAGAGAATTTTCCTTCCTAGTGGTAGATTTCCTCTCACTTCCTGTTGTCTTCTTGCGTTTGCAAGTAGGAGTCGTTTGTAAGTTGGATGTTTGAAAGTAGGGACCTGCCGTATATACTCTGCAGAAATAGGCCCCTTAGTTGTTGGTGTTGGCACAACACTGTAAGCACTCACAGTTACTCTTGGTTGGTGCTGGAACGCCCTGCTGTCAACTATTATATCAGGAATTTTAATTACATATAATTGTTGAACAGTGGTAGTAAAAATTGGGCCTTTGATGGTGGTGCTGGTGCCACAACACTGTAAGCCCTGACAGTTACTCTTGGTGGGTGCAGCAATGGGCCCTGCTGTGAATTATTAGATCAAGAATTGTAATTACATGCCCCTGTTGAACAGGGGCTGAAAAATTGGGCCTTAGGCACTGGTGGCACAACACTGCAACCCCTCACAGATACTGTACTTGGAGCACAGCAATGAGCCCTGTTGCAAAGTATTGCTTCAAAAATTGTAATGACACGCCCCTGTTAAACAGGGGCTGAAAAATTGGGCCTTAGGCACTGGTGGCACAACACTGCAACTCCTCACAGATACTGTACTTGGAGCACACCAATGAGCCCTGTTGCAAAGTATTGCTTCAAAAATTGTAATGACACGCCCCTGTTAAACAGGGGCTGAAAAATTGGGCCTTAGGCACTGGTGGCACAACACTGCAACTCCTCACAGATACTGTACTTGGAGCACAGCAATGAGCCCTGTTGCAAAGTATTGCTTCAAAAATTGTAATGACACGCCCCTGTTAAACAGGGGCTGAAAAATTGGGCCTTAGGCACTGGTGGCACAACACTGCAACTCCTCACAGATACTGTACTTGGAGCACACCAATGAGCCCTGTTGCAAAGTATTGCTTCAAAAATTGTAATGACACGCCCCTGTTAAACAGGGGCTGAAAAATTGGGCCTTAGGCACTGGTGGCACAACACTGCAACTCCTCACAGATACTGTACTTGGAGCACAGCAATGAGCCCTGTTGCAAAGTATTGCTTCAAAAATTGTAATTACACGCCCCTGTTAAACAGGGGCTGAAAAATTGGGCGTTAGGCACTGGTGGCGGCACCCATAAACAAAAATGATCTTACAAGCTATCATCATCAATCGTATCATTGAGGACTCGGAGGAGGAGGATAGCCAGTCAACATAACAGCACAGGCACTCAGCATCAGCATCAGTCTTGAAGGGATGTGACATGTTAAAATCAATTAGTCTGTTATATCAGCATCAGGTGTGTGGTAGCTGGTGGTGATCCAAGACTGGTTCATCTTGATGAAAGTCAGTCGATCAACCGAGTCGGTGGACAGGCGCACCCTGTGATCCGTGACAAATCCTCCAGCAGCACTGAATGTGCGTTCCGAAAGAACGCTGGATGCAGGACAGGCCAGTAGCTCAATTGCATACTGTGCAAGCTCTGGCCAGTGATCCATCCTCAAGACCCAGTAAGCCAGAGGATTTTCGGTGGGGAAGGTGTCCAAGTCTGACCTTGCCCCTAGATATTCCTGCACCATGTTTATCAGACGCTGGCGATGGTTGCTGGAACCGATCATACTTTGGGGCTGCGGACTAAAGAATTGTCTGAACGCATCGGTCAGACGGCCACCTTCCCCACCGCTCCTTCTTTGACTGGCCGAAGCCTCAGCAACTCGTTGTCCAGGACCAGGAGTTTGCAACCTCCCAGTCTCTGGGAACGCGTTGCACAGACCTTTCTGCAAGGCCTCCCGGAGTTGTCTCATCCTCTGCTCCCTCTGCGACGGTAACATAAGGTCCGCAACCTTACCCTTGTACCGTGGATCAAGGAGAGTGGCCAGCCAGTAATGGTCCCTCTCCTTGATCCGAAGAATACGAGGATCCTTCCGCAGACTTTGCAGGATCAGGGAGGCCATGCAGCGTAGTTTTGCTGAGGCATTCGCTCCGGAGTCCTCTGGGTCACTAAGGACGACATGATCCGCAGCCACCTCCTCCCAGCCACGTACAAGTCCACTGGTTTCTTGGGACTGTAAATCATCCCTAAAAGACTGCTGCTGATGATGCTGAGTGCCAGCCTCCACCTCCATGCTGACACAATCCTCCTCCTCCTCCTCCTCCTCCTCCTCCTCCTCCTCTTCCTGTGCGATGGGTGGGACAGAAGGAACACTGTCTGGGTAAAGGGGGCCTTGAGAGGCAAGGAAGTCCTCCTCTTCCTGCCTCTGTTCTGCCTCAAGTGCCCTGTCCATTATTCCACGCAGCGTGTGCTCCAACAGGTGGACAAGAGGTACAGTGTCACTGATGCATGCACTGTCACTGCTCACCATCCTCGTGGCCTCCTCAAATGGTGCCAGGACAGTGCATGCATCCCTGATCATGCCCCACTGGCGTGGAGAAAAAAAACCAAGCTCCCCTGACCCTGTCCTGGTGCCGTAGTCGCACAGGTACTCATTGATGGCCCTCTGCTGCGTGTGCAGCCGCTGCAGCATGGCCAACGTTGAGTTCCACCTGGTGGGCATGTCACATATAAGGCGGTTCTTGGGCAGGTTCAACTCCTTTTGCAGCTCAGCCAGGCGAGCACTGGCATTATAAGATCTGCGGAAATGCACACAGACTTTCCTGGCCTGCCTCAGGACATCCTGTAAGCCCGGGTACCTGCCCAAGAAGCGCTGCACCACCAGGTTAAGGACGTGAGCCACACAGGGCACATGGGTCAGTTGTCCCTGTCGGAGGGCGGAGAGGAGGTTGGTGCCATTGTCGCAAACCACCATTCCTGGCTTAAGCTGGCGTGGCGTCAACCACCTCTCGGCCTGGCCCTGCAGAGCAGACAGGACCTCTGCCCCAGTGTGGCTTCTGTCCCCCAAACACACCAGCGCAAGCACGGCATGGCATCTTTTTGCCTGCGTACTTGCGTAGCCCCGTGAACGGCTACGGAGCACCGCTGGTTCATAGGACAAACCACAGGAAGAGGCCATGGAGGAAGAAGAAGAGGAGGGGGTGGAGGAGAGAGGTGTGTCACAACCAGTAGTAGCATTTTGGAGGCGTGGCGGTGGGACAACCTCCAACACTACTGCACCTTGTCCTGAATCCTTCCCAGCTGCCAAAAGAGTGACCCAATGGGCCGTGAAAGAAAGGTAACGTCCCTGTCCATGCCTGCTGGACCATGAGTCAGCGGTAATATGCACCTTACCGCTGACCGCCCTGTCCAGCGAGGCCAAGACATTGCCTTCCACATGCCGGTAGAGAGCCGGAATAGCCTTCCGTGAGAAAAAGTGGCGTTTGGGAACCTGCCACTGAGGAACTGCACATTGCACAAACTCACGGAAGGGGGCCGAGTCTACCAACTGAAAAGGCAGCAGTTGAAGCGCTAGCAATTTAGCCAAGCTAGCATTCAACCGCTGGGCATGTGGATGGCTGGGAGTGAACTTCTTTCGACGGTCCAGCAGCTGGGGCAGGGAAATTTGCCTGCTAGAATCGGACGTCGGTGTACTGCTAGCAGAGTGGGCGCAAGTACTTGGCTGTGACACACCTAATTCTACACCTTCATTCCTCTCAGTGCATGTTTCAGAGAGGACTGAAGTTATAGTGGGGTTGGAGATCCCAGCTGATGCGGTGCAAGGAGAGGTCCGCTTTGTTCTTTGGTGTGGGTCTTTGAGGTAGGCTTGCCAACGAGCTGCATGGCAGGTCAACATATGTCTGGTCAGGCATGTGGTACCCAAGCGGCTGATGTTTTGGCCACGCGATATACGCTTGAGACATATGTTGCAAACAGCAGCTGTGCGATCTGATGCACTAGCCTCAAAAAAGGCCCACACCAAAGAACTTTTTGAATGACGGGCAGAGGCAGCGCCCTGCACAGGCGGAGCTCTGCGGTGTGATTCCGTCGGTGTACTGCCCTTACGCTGGCCACCAAAGGGCATCCTGCCTCGTTGGAGATGTGCCTCCTCCTCATCCTCCTCCTCCTCCTCTCTCCTATTAGGCACCCACGTGGAGTCAGTGACCTCATCATCCCCTCCCTCCTCATCACTGGAGCCAATCTGGCAGTATGCTGCAGCTGCTGGAACATGACTGCCAGATTGGTGTCCTTCTTGAGCATCCCCTCTGTCTGCTCTCACGCTACTGCCTTCCTCTAGCTGGGTTTCATCATCAGACCCTTCGAAACGCTGGGCATCCTCCTGGAGCATGTACCCAACACTGTGCTGAAACAGTTCGGGGGACTCCTCAGGAGGAGGACATGGTGGGTCTAGGGAAGGAGTGACTGATGATTTGTCTGACATTGATACCAGGGAAGACGACGCTTTGGCAGCTGCTTTTCCAGTACCCTGAGCCTGGGTGAGAGAGGATGAGGAGGAGGAGGAGGGCTTGGTCATCCACTCTACCAAGTCTTCGGCATGATGTGGCTCAACATGTCCAGCTGCCGAAAAGAAGGACAAGCGTGTCCCATGGCCATGTGCTGATGACAATGCACCGCGTCCACGACCAGCACTGTTGCCCCCAGACACAGAGCCTGCTTGCCCTCTTTTATTGCCTCCTGACTGTCTGCCTCTCCTTGTTTGCCTTCCAGACATTCTAATAGATGGCCTGCAGGGAGATGGGAAAAAAGCAATAAGGGCTACCTTCAGGTGTCCTTCTCTGTCCCTTGAAACAAGGACTTTCACAGTGAAAGAAACTGACACTCTCCCTACCTACAGTTTTCTGTCCCTAGAAAAAATGTTTTTTTTAATCACAATATAGCACAAGGACAATTCACTCACTGTCCTTACAGGTCCCTGGAAACAAGGACTTGCAGAGTGAAATAAACTGACACTCTCCCTACCTACAGTTTTCTGTCCCTAGAATAAATGTTTTTTTTAAGCACAATATAGCACAAGGAGAATTCACTCACTGTCCTTCCAGGTCCCTGGAAACAAGGACTTGCAGAGTGAAAGAAAAAAAACACTCTCCCTACCTACAGTTTTCTGTCCCTAGAAAAAATGTTTTTTTTAATCACAATATAGCACAAGGACAATTCACTCACTGTCCTTCCAGGTCCCTGGAAACAAGGACTTGCAGAGTGAAATAAACTGACACTCTCCCTACCTACAGTTTTCTGTCCCTAGAATAAATGTTTTTTTTAAGCACAATATAGCACAAGGACAATTCACTCACTGTCCTTACAGGTCCCTGGAAACAAGGACTTGCAGAGTGAAAGAAAAAAAACACTCTCCCTACCTACAGTTTTCTGTCCCTAGAAAAAATGTTTTTTTTAATCACAATATAGCACAAGGACAATTCACTCACTGTCCTTCCAGGTCCCTGGAAACAAGGACTTGCAGAGTGAAATAAACTGACACTCTCCCTACCTACAGTTTTCTGTCCCTAGAAAAAATGTTTTTTTTAATCACAATATAGCACAAGGACAATTCACTCACTGTCCTTACAGGTCCCTGGAAACAAGGACTTGCAGAGTGAAATAAACTGACACTCTCCCTACCTACAGTTTTCTGTCCCTAGAATAAATGTTTTTTTTAAGCACAATATAGCACAAGGAGAATTCACTCACTGTCCTTACAGGTCCCTGGAAACAAGGACTTGCAGAGTGAAAGAAAAAAAACACTCTCCCTACCTACAGTTTTCTGTCCCTAGAAAAAATGTTTTTTTTAATCACAATATAGCACAAGGACAATTCACTCACTGTCCTTCCAGGTCCCTGGAAACAAGGACTTGCAGAGTGAAATAAACTGACACTCTCCCTACCTACAGTTTTCTGTCCCTAGAATAAATGTTTTTTTTAAGCACAATATAGCACAAGGACAATTCACTCACTGTCCTTACAGGTCCCTGGAAACAAGGACTTGCAGAGTGAAAGAAAAAAAACACTCTCCCTACCTACAGTTTTCTGTCCCTAGAAAAAATGTTTTTTTTAATCACAATATAGCACAAGGACAATTCACTCACTGTCCTTCCAGGTCCCTGGAAACAAGGACTTGCAGAGTGAAATAAACTGACACTCTCCCTACCTACAGTTTTCTGTCCCTAGAATAAATGTTTTTTTTAAGCACAATATAGCACAAGGACAATTCACTCACTGTCCTTACAGGTCCCTGGAAACAAGGACTTGCAGAGTGAAAGAAAAAAAACACTCTCCCTACCTACAGTTTTCTGTCCCTAGAAAAAAAGTTTTTTTTAATCACAATATAGCACAAGGACAATTCACTCACTGTCCTTACAGGTCCCTGGAAACAAGGACTTGCAGAGTGAAAGAAAAAAAACACTCTCCCTACCTACAGTTTTCTGTCCCTAGAAAAAATGTTTTTTTTAATCACAATATAGCACAAGGACAATTCACTCACTGTCCTTCCAGGTCCCTGGAAACAAGGACTTGCAGAGTGAAATAAACTGACACTCTCCCTACCTACAGTTTTCTGTCCCTAGAATAAATGTTTTTTTTAAGCACAATATAGCACAAGGACAATTCACTCACTGTCCTTACAGGTCCCTGGAAACAAGGACTTGCAGAGTGAAAGAAAAAAAACACTCTCCCTACCTACAGTTTTCTGTCCCTAGAAAAAATGTTTTTTTTAATCACAATATAGCACAAGGACAATTCACTCACTGTCCTTCCAGGTCCCTGGAAACAAGGACTTGCAGAGTGAAATAAACTGACACTCTCCCTACCTACAGTTTTCTGTCCCTAGAATAAATGTTTTTTTTAAGCACAATATAGCACAAGGACAATTCACTCACTGTCCTTACAGGTCCCTGGAAACAAGGACTTGCAGAGTGAAAGAAAAAAAACACTCTCCCTACCTACAGTTTTCTGTCCCTAGAAAAAAATGTTTTTTTTAATCACAATATAGCACAAGGACAATTCACTCACTGTCCTTACAGGTCCCTGGAAACAAGGACTTGCAGAGTGAAAGAAAAAAAACACTCTCCCTACCTACAGTTTTCTGTCCCTAGAAAAAATGTTTTTTTTAATCACAATATAACACAAGGACAATTCACTCACTGTCCTTCCAGGTCCCTGGAAACAAGGACTTGCAGAGTGAAATAAACTGACACTCTCCCTACCTACAGTTTTCTGTCCCTAGAATAAATGTTTTTTTTAAGCACAATATAGCACAAGGACAATTCACTCACTGTCCTTACAGGTCCCTGGAAACAAGGACTTGCAGAGTGAAAGAAAAAAAACACTCTCCCTACCTACAGTTTTCTGTCCCTAGAAAAAATGTTTTTTTTAATAACAATATAGCACAAGGACAATTCACTCACTGTCCTTACAGGTCCCTGGAAACAAGGACTTGCAGAGTGAAATAAACTGACACTCTCCCTACCTACAGTTTTCTGTCCCTAGAATAAATGTTTTTTTTAATCACAATATAGCACAAGGACAATTCACTCACTGTCCTTCCAGGTCCCTGGAAACAAGGACTTGCAGAGTGAAATAAACTGACACTCTCCCTACCTACAGTTTTCTGTCCCTAGAATAAATGTTTTTTTTAAGCACAATATAGCACAAGGACAATTCACTCACTGTCCTTACAGGTCCCTGGAAACAAGGACTTGCAGAGTGAAAGAAAAAAAACACTCTCCCTACCTACAGTTTTCTGTCCCTAGAAAAAATGTTTTTTTTAAGCACAATATAGCACAAGGACAATTCACTCACTGTCCTTACAGGTCCCTGGAAACAAGGACTTGCAGAGTGAAAGAAAAAAAACACTCTCCCTACCTACAGTTTTCTGTCCCTAGAAAAAATGTTTTTTTTAATCACAATATAGCACAAGGACAATTCACTCACTGTCCTTACAGGTCCCTGGAAACAAGGACTTGCAGAGTGAAAGAAACTGACACTGTCCCTACCTACAGTTTTCTGTCCCTAGAATAAATGTTTTTTTTAAGCACAATATAGCACAAGGAGAATTCACTCACTGTCCTTCCAGGTCTCTGGAAACAAGGACTTGCAGAGTGAAATAAACTGACACTCTCCCTACCTACAGTTTTCTGTCCCTAGAATAAATGTTTTTTTTAAGCACAATATAGCACAAGGACAATTCACTCACTGTCCTTCCAGGTCCCTGGAAACAAGGACTTGCAGAGTGAAAGAAAAAAAACACTCTCCCTACCTACAGTTTTCTGTCCCTAGAATAAATGTTTTTTTAAGCACAATATAGCACAAGGACAATTCACTCACTGTCCTTCCAGGTCCCTGGAAACAAGGACTTGCAGAGTGAAAGAAACTGACACTCTCCCTACCTACAGTTTTCTGTCCCTAGAATAAATGTTTTTTTAAGCACAATATAGCACAAGGACAATTCACTCACTGTCCTTCCAGGTCCCTGGAAACAAGGACTTGCAGAGTGAAAGAAACTGACACTGTCCCTACCTACAGTTTTCTGTCCCTAGAATAAATGTTTTTTTTAAGCACACTATAGCACAAGCACAAAACACACTGACACTCTCCCTACCTATCCTTCTCTTTCCCTAAACTAAAGGAATCCAGGTTAAGCAAGAAAGAAATAACAGTCACTGTCCCTGCCTATGCTGCTCTATCCCTGCTCCGGAACACACTACACTAGGCCGCCGTGCTGGCGGCCTTTTATAGTGTGGGGCGTGTACTAAACACCCTTAGCAATAATTGGCCACAGGCATCCTGCCTGTGGCCAATCATTGCTCTCCTCGCTGCCGGCGCTGTGATTGGCCAAGCATGCGGGGTCACAGTGCATGCTTGGCCAATCACAGCGCCTGGATGACACTGCGATGGCGTAGTGCATTGTGGGCCGTTCGCGTCACTCGAATTTGGCGCGAACGGCCCAAATCGTTCGATCTTCGTCGAACGATCGAACAGCCGATGTTCGAGTCGAACGTATGTTCGACTCGAACACGAAGCTCATCCCTAATGTTTAACTATGGAGGAGATTTACTAAAGAAAATCTGTATGGAACAACTATTGGGGGATTTACTAAAGCTGGTGCACACAGAATCTGGTGTAACTGTGCATAGTAACCAATCAGCCTCTAGGTTTCATTTTCAAAGCTTGATTAAAGAAGCTGAATTTAGAAGCTGATTGGTTACTATGCACAGCTGCACCAGATTTTGTGTACACTAGTTTTAGTAAATCTCCCTCTATGTGTCCCTGAACAATTTACTAAAGAGAATATAGATAAATACACTATGTACACAAACCTTACACTAGGCTTACTGCCACCCCATCTTCATCATTCATGTGTTTCTCCCTCACAGAAGAGCTAGTGGTATGGTGGCACACATCTCCATCTGCCACAAAGTTGTGGTACAATACTTCTTTCCACAGCTCATCTTACTCCAGTTTATATCATGGCTCTGCTTTGCACAGGAGGGGTGAATTCCAAGAATTAGGAGACAGAAGAGATTATGTAGCTCATAACTCATGATAGCTTCTTCACAGCTATTTGTCCAATGACTGTCTCACTCATGTGTCAACTGAAAGTCTGTCTATCAGCAGCTACACCCTTGCACAGCATTACTTGCTCATGGAGAAAGTCTGGCTCTCTGCCATCTCCTCTATGATCCTGCCCATTGGCTCAAGGCACTTTCTCTGCATTTCACAAATTGTAAATCAGTACTTCTGCACACCTTTGAACAACAGGATGTACAGAAGGTAAGATCATGAAAGTTAGACTGCAGTAGTCAATGTATCAAACACAATAAAATGCCATCATTCCCAGCAGCCAGGCTTTCTAAAAGATAACTTTGAATAAACTTTAAGCTTTGGAATAATTGTTTTTCTTTCAGTACAATATATTTTTAATCATGTATGATTCTAAGTAACATATATGATTAATGTCCCCATTATGCATGGAATGCTCCTAATTCTTTGTCCGCATCCATCAGCCTGTTGGCTGTCTTCCCTGTTTGAGTTTCACTTTCCAAGAAGCATTTCTCATTTTATTTGTAGGGATAAGTGCTCTTGCAGCATAGAAATTAGGGGCAGAATGTCTTTTCACGGTCCCACTAAAAGCTTCAAAGCTTTCTAAGCAATTTATTAAAAGGCAATTCTGACTTGTAAGTAGAAAGGGGCTTGTCATTGTTCCTTAAGACAAACATTTAGAAGACCTTTTAGCAGTCTCTTTACAATGAGATTAACAATAACATGTCAGTAAATACGTGGTAACGTTTACTCATTTGCGTCAATGTATTTGGTTAATTTTGATCATTAACCATGTTTAAGATTCCACAATCCAGGGCACATACAGTAAAACCCTGGATTTCGAGCATAATTCGTTCCAGAAACAGAAACAAAGCACTTGTATATCAAAGCAAATTTCCCCATAAGTAATAATGGAAACTCAAATGATTTGTTCCACAACCATTTATTCATAGGTCTTTCAGTTTATAGTGCATAGAAAAAGAGTATACCAATGTGACCAGATTGTGTAACCATAAAATGTCCATCCACAAATGGAAGCCTCCACAAGGGGATTAGAAACAAAATCCATCAAGAGCTACAGAGTATAAAAGAGAGGCGCCTCTAAGTGTAGCACTAAGTTGCCAAATGTTGTACCTTCATTAAAGTGGATGTAAACCCAAATTTTTTGTATTTATTTTTTGCTGTCACAATGTAGAGTATAGGATTTCCTATCATTTGTGCCAGGTCTTGCCACAAAGAGTTAATCCAGCTCTGAGCAATCCTCTTTTATTGTTCAGTGAGATAAAACGGACAAGCAGAGAAAAACCTTTGTCCGTTCCGCTCCTTTGCTTTGAGTGACAGGTTATTTACATATCGCGTGCACTAGCTTTAGACAGGCATTATTTTTTAATTCCCACCTCTACTCCTTTTCTGAAGTCATGTGGTTACTTTTCTGGATTTTGACTGGATGTTAGTGATCATAGCAGAAGGAATACACAGGAGAAAATGCATGTTGACAAGGGGAGTGTAGAGGTGGGCGGGGAGTCTACTGACATCACAACTCCACCCACCGAGCTCCAGACAACAGATCCACCCACAGAATCTGCAGTTTTTCAGGTCTCATAACAGACAGAGGGGAGACATTTGACAGATAAGGATAGATGCAGGAGGCATGTATATCCTTATTGATCAGCACTATGGCAGTAGTATAGAAAGGATGAGAGTGGGTTTACATCCACTTTAAATGTAACCATATTTCTACACTTAGAGGCACCTCTCTTCTCTTTTATACTCAGTTGTGACATGACACTACTTGTATATCAAGACATCACTTGTATATCAAGTCAAAATTTATTAAAAAATTTTGCTTGTCTTGCAAAACGCCCTCAAACCAAGTTACTCTCAAACCAAGGTTTTACTGTATTAGTATTTGCTAGATTTACCCCACCAGTCCACTTTGCAGGAAACTTGCTTATCATTCACTGA
Source organism: Rana muscosa (assembly GCA_029206835.1). NCBI lineage: Eukaryota > Metazoa > Chordata > Amphibia > Anura > Ranidae > Rana > Rana muscosa. Next base: position 741,222,183 of record CM055118.1, read on the forward strand.
ATAATCTCTTCATACCTTGAAGCAAGAGCATCTATTCCAAAGGATAAAAAGGGTGGAGTGAAAGAGATGATGTGCCAGTGGAGAATGACTCCACCCTGGAAATAAGATACATTACGTGTGACAAGGATGAAGTGCCATGTAAACTGTGTGGAGAATTTGCCAAGAAAATCTCATAATCCTGAGTTACAGTGAAAGACTTAACTACACGTTTGCAGTAATTGAAGCTTATTAACTCTCAGTGAAAAGCAATGAAGTGCAATAGCCCACAGCAAACAAGCAGATTTTACTTTACAGCAGATCGATGTAGGCTGCTGTAATTTGCACATTGTTCTGTAGCCTATTAAAAGAAATGTATAGTGATTTTGTACATATTCTCTTAAATACAGTATATTATGGAAAAAAACACAAATAAATAGTGAGCGTGTAGGACCATAAAGCTGCTAGCACACAAGGTGACCATACAACAATAAAGCTGCTAGCACGCAAGATTGAAGGGTTGATTTACTAAAACTGGGGAGTGCAAAATCTGGTGCAGCTCTGCATAGAAACCAATCAGCTTTCAGTTTTTTTTTCGTCAGAGCTTAATCGAACAAACTGAAGTTAGGAGCTGATTGGCTACCATGTACCGCTGCACCAGATTTTGCACTCTCCAGTGTTAGTGAGGCTCGGTTCACACTATTGCGATGCGGGAACCAACGCGATTCCAGTGCGGCAGTTCACACTGCCCTATGCAAATTGCCCTGGGTGTCAATACAAAGTTAATGATGCCCCCAGATCGGTTCGCAGATCGCAGTGTGGACTGCCAAATAGTGCAGCAATCGGATCGCATGGGTGTGAACACCTATGAAATCTGATTCCATTACGGACCAAAAAAAAGGGTCCTGCCCCATTTTGGTGCAAATGCGATGAAAATTCATCTGTATGGCTGAATTTGCTTAGCACAGACATCCCATGTGAAAATCACATGCAATGTCTAACATTGCACCAGTGTGAACCCAGCCTGAATCAACAAGGTAGCCATACAACAATAAAGCTGTTAGATCATAAGGTGACCATACAAAGCCTAGCACATAAATACTGTATATTAAACGCAAGTTCAGCACTTACATAAAAATATATGTAGCGATACCCCCAGTTAAAAGGGCTGCCTTGTTTGTTTTGGGCCCTGTAATGCACCGCTGTCAACCCCTGGCAATCGGCTCTAACCTCTCGTGGCACAGTTAGTAAAGGGGATGATAGAATTGCAATCACTCTTATATTCTATATGACTCAATCCCACAATATGGTATAGCACAGTAAATGACACTGACAACCAATATATTTACTGTTGGTAAAAGTTAAAAGGATAAAACAGTATGCAATGTCACATGCAGAGCCCTGCAATATGAGTATAATTATTAAACATTAACGTCCAGCAATGTGATAGACAGTTTACAGACCCCGCTGCAGCTATCCTGCCTCGTGAGCAAAAATTGGCGCCCAGCAATGTCCTACACTACCCAGTCAGGCCTGACTATGCTTTGGGTATAGTCCTGTGGAAGAAATCTTTGCTAGCAAAACATGGTGGTGCACTTTCAGGAACAAATTGTAATCCAACAAAGAAATGATGATCAGTAACTTTGTAATGCCAGGGAGACTAATAACTCAGTTCAGCAGACAGTCTCCCTAGAGTGTAACTGAAATCACTGTGATGGCCCTGGATAAAGTTAATGGGCCAAAAGATACTGTAATGTAGCTCTGAGCAGGTGCTCTCTCACCCGACCGGACCAGTCCTTGTCCGCTACTTCCGTCACTGTGACTCGCTTCACAATGTCCACGACACCCGGGTCTTCGGTCCTCCTGATGACAGCACTCGGCAGCAGGATCAGACGCTCCGCAGGCTCCTCGGTGGAGCGGAAGGCTCTTTGGAAAGACACAAGGCCCAGGCTTCAGGCCTTGTGCACACAGCAGGTCAGCACAGGGATCCTCTTGCTGGGCGGGCGGTGTCCAAGGAGAAAGAACCAGGCCCCGCCTCTCCCTTATAAAGTCCAGCCCAGCAGTCCTTGCGCGGGGCAATGCACCCTGGGTGCCTTAAAGCGTGCTGGGAACTGTAGTCTCTTTAGGAAAAAACGATACCCCGCTACACATATAAATGTAAATGACAAAGAAAAAAAGTATATATATATATAGATATATATATCTATACATATATATATATACTGTATTTATATAAAACGTAAGTTTATATAAAGCGTAAGTGACAAAGAAAAAAGGAAAAAAAGTCCAAATGTTGATGCAATAATGAAGCAAATTGTAATTGAAAGATATCCACCACGTGGAAAAAAATTATGTGTGCTTAAACCCCGTCTAACTATGCACTCATCAGAATTAGATATTTCAATGCATATAAAAGATAAAAATCTTGAAAAAATTATATATTTCACCAAGTGTCAGGAAATCCAGTAATGTGAAACCTCCATTGATTATGCACTCACCAGACTTATATGGTATTAAAACCTATATAAGATCTACAATGATTATTTAAATCAGTGGATTGTTTATATCACACTGCAAACCAGAGGAAGCTCAGTGGATTGTTTATACTGGAGATCTTAAACAGAGGTGTTTATACCATATAAGTCTGGTGAGTGCATAATCTTTGGAGGTTTCACACTCCGGGTGGGAGGTGTAAGAAGCTTATTGATGGTTATAGGAAGCGACTGATTTCAGTTATTTTTTCCAAAGGGTGTGCAACCAAATATTAAGTTAAGGGTGCCAAGAATTTTGACCAGCCCATTTTTGGAGTTTTGTGTGACATTTTGTCCAATTTGCTTTTTTTCCTCCCTTTTTTTGTTTTGTTCAAATACACACAAAGGGAATAAACATGTGTATAGCAAAACATGTGTTACTGCAATACTTTTCTGTGAGAAATACTTGATTTTCTGGAAAAATTTCTGGGGTGCCAACAATTTTGGCTATGACTGTATATTCTTAAAGGTCCACTTTAAAGCATATGCAAATGTGTCATGCATGTAGAAGAGGACACAAATGATACACAGGCAGCAAATGAAACACTGGTGTTGAACTATTTAGATTGGGCCAGATTGTGTAACTTTGTGCGACATGTTGTACTGGGGATTTTTTAACATTTGGCACACTAGCTGCATCTTCCTGTTCAAACCGCTTATTTTTTTTGGGAGAAGTATTAGGCACATTCTATGAATTAGTGTTCTGTTTGCCATCAATAGTTTATCAGCATGCACCTTTGAAATTAATCCAGTTTGTCCTATAATCCAATTAGAATTTGATTTGGTCCTGTGACATCAGTATCCACTCACTATTCTGCTATTCTAGACTATACATTCTCCCTAGTGAGGTGACTTCATCCTATATAAAGGAGTCTAGAGAAGTCTGTCTCCCATTTTCTTGCATCTGCAATTATGCATTCTGTCAGTGAGTCAATCAGTCATCCCAGGCAGTGACAGCAACAAAAGTTTCAGAGTGCACCGTGCTAACTCCTACCTTCCCAAACTTGTGCCAGACAGTCCAACTCCAGCCGTACACAGAGACAGAGGGTGCAGCTTTTATGTAGAAATTATAAAGTGCTTGTACAGCTATTCACTGGATATGATTGTCAAGTAGTAGATGACCCCAGGGGTGGGAACACTTGATGCACTATAGTTAGGGATCTAGCATTGGATGCCAGGTTCACACAAAACACTAGTGTGGGGTTTCAAGAAAATGCCACCTGTGGCTTGTGAAACCAGAGTCCGGATTTGGTTCAAATTTGGACATGTGGTAACTCTAGAACCAACTAAGGCTGCATGATGTAAAAGTTCAGTAGGAACTACCTTTTTAACACATTAAACGTATCTTGTTCTGTTTAACTTTGCCTTCTCTAAATCCACCCAAGTCGTCCTATTGAACTCTTCCAGGCCTGGCAGGCATTTTCTAAAAGTCCAACATTCAAATGTATTTTCTATATTTTTATTTGCAGAATTGTAATTATTTTTAAAATAAAATTTTACTTGAAATGCAAATTAAAGCCATTATAGTTTCCCTCATGTACATACCTTAAGAAAAAAAAAAAAAGCTAAAAACAAAGGAAATTTTAAACTGAGGTTATAGAAGTCTAAACTTGGGAAAAACGATAGTGGGCCAAACATGTGGGCTGTGTGGATGTTTGATGCTTAAAGGTGTTGTAAAGCTTCCCGTTTTTTCACCTTAATGCATCCTATGCATTATGGTGAAAAAACATCCATTGCTTACAGGCCCCCCAGCCCCCCGTTTACTTACCTGAGCCCTCGAAAGTCCCACGTAGTAAACGCGATGGCTTCTCGGCCCGGGCTTCTCGGCTCTTCTCGGGTCTTCATTGAATAGATTGATAGCAGCGCAGCCATTGGCTCGTGCTGCTGTCAATCAACTCCAATGACGCGAGGGACGGGGGGTGGGGCCGAGTCCTGTAGTTGGCTATAGACGCCAACTACAGGACTCGGGAGCACGCCCGCAAGGTAACCCCCTTGGGAGAGCGCTTCCCAGAGGGGGTTATCAGAAGAGGGGAGGAGCCGAGACAGCCGCCGAGGAACCCCAGAAGATGAGGATCGGGGCCACTCTGTGCAAAACGAGCTGCACAGTGGAGGTAAGTATGACATGTTTGTTATTTAAAAAAAAAAAAATGTGAAGCTTTAGTATCACTTTAACCTTAAAAGCAATCCACATTTTAAAATGTACCTCTAGTGGTAATAAAACTGTCTCAATATGAGCACACTTTATGATCATCTACCTGCTGCAGACAAAGGTAGTGGTACAGTATGGCAGATGATCGGTAAAAGGTTCAATCTTTTTTCCTCACCTTGCTTGAACTACATCTGTCAGTATTTTAACATACATAATCAGGCCTCAGAACTAAATACAGACTCATGTTGATTCCTAGACATGTCTTTAGATGTCTCCTCCAGCTCCCAAATCCTAGGTCACTGTGATATGCAGATACAAATGCTTTGTAGCACTGTTGAACAAGACCTTTCCTCTCCTGATGTCTACGTGTTTCTAATGGTCCATCTCTAAATTGCGTGGCCTCACTGCACGTCACAATAGGAAACAACAATCCATCCAAATGCCTTGCAATCAGGCATAGTTATTGGCAAACCTAATAGCAACTGTAGAATAATGCCGTGTACACACGGTCGGATTTTCCAACAGCAAAAGTCCGATGTGAGCTTTTGAACGGAAATTCCGACTGTGTGTATGCTCCATCGGACTTTTGGTGTCGGAATTTCCACCAGCAAAAGATTGAGAGCAGGTTCTCAATTTTTCCAATGGAAAGAATTCCGATCGGAAATTCCGATCGTCTGTAGCAATTCCCACGCGCAAAATTCCGACGCATGCTCGGAGGCATAGAACTTCATTTTCTCGGCTGGTCGTAGTGTTGTACGTTACCGCGTTCTTGACGGTCGAAAGTTCCGAGAACTTTTGTGTGGCCGTGTGTATGCAAGCCAAGCTTGTGCGGAATTCCGTCGGAAAAACCATCCAAGGTTTTTCCGACGGAAAATCCGTTTGTGCGTACGGAGCATTAGACTATATAGTCATATTTACTTATTCCATAAGGCCAGGGGTCAGTGGAATTGGGCATTCAAAAACAGTTTACTTTAAAGCACAACAACCTTGAGGCCTGGTTCACACTGGGGCGACAACGCTCCGACATTGGGAGCTCATGTCGCATGACGTGTGAAAATCAATGTTTCCCTATGGGAGCCGTCTTAACTGGTCCGACACATGTCGGTCCGACTTTGAGAATGCTCCCTGTACTACTTTGGTCCGACTTTGATCCGACTTCAGCCCATTGACTATCATTGAAGTCGGATCAAAGTCGGACCGCAGTCTTGCATGATCCGACTTTGGCATGCGACTTGTGCTCTGCTGCTCTTGAGGGAGAACTCCAGGCCAAATTTTAAATAAAAAACCGGCATGGGTTCCCCCTCCAGGAGCATACCAGGCCCTTGGGTCTGGTCTGGATTTGAAGGGGCGCCCCTACGCCGAAAAAACGGCGTGGGGGTCCCCCCAAAATCCATACCAGACCCTTATCCGAGCACGCAACCTGGCAGGCCGCAGGGGAAGAGGGGGGGACGAGAGCACCCCCCCTCCCTCCTGAACCGTACCAGGCCACATGCCCTCAACATGGGGGGTTTGGTGCTCTGGGGCAGGGGGGCGACCTGCGGCCCCCCCACCCCAGAGCACCCTGCCCCCATGTTGATGAGGACAGGGCCTCTTCCCGACAACCCTGGCCGTTGGTTGTCGGGGTCTGCGGGCGGGGGGCTTATCGGAATCCGGGAGCCCCCTTCAATAAGGGGGCCCCCGGATCCCGGCCCCCCCACCCTATGTGAATGAGTATGGGGTACATCGTACCCCTACCCATTCACCTGGTGGAAAAAAAATGCAATAAAAAAACACTACACAGGTTTTTAAAGTAATTTATTACACAGCTCCGGGGGTCTTCTTCCGACTCCGGCGCTCTTCTTCCGACTTCCGGGGGTCTTTTCCGACTTCGGGGGTCTCCGGTGTCGTCTCCGCGCTCTCCGGTTCTTTCTTCCGCCGGGCCTCCGCTAACTTCTTTTTAGCTCTTTTGCTAACGGAGGCCCGGTCTTCCCGTTGTCTCGTCCGGCTCTCCGTTGTCCTTCTGCCGACCCCTCCACTAACTTCTTGGTAGCTCTTTCGCTAGTGGAGGGGCCGGTCTTCCCGTCGTCGCCGTCGGCTTCTTCTTCCCTCTTCTCCTCCTCGATGTTGACGCGTCGCTTCCTCCTGCTGTAATACTGGCTCTCCGCTCCGCTCCGCATTAATATAGGCTTCTCATGACGTCACAGTCACATGTTCCGGGGCACTTGGCCCCGGAGCATGTGACTGTGACGTCATGGGAACATGTGACTGTGACGTCATAAAAAGCCTATATTAATGCGGAGCGGAGAGCCAGTATTACAGCGGGAGGAAGCGACGCGTCAACATCGAGAAGGAGAAGAGGGAAGAAGACGCCGACGGCGACGACGGGAAGACCGACCCCTCCACTAGCGAAAGAGCTACCAAGAAGTTAGTGGAGGGGCCGGCAGAAGGACAACGGAGAGCCGGACGAGACAACGGGAAGACCGGGCCTCCGTTAGCAAAAGAGCTAAAAAGAAGTTAGCGGAGGCCCGGCGGAAGAAAGAACCGGAGAGCGCGGAGACGACACCGGAGACCCCCGAAGTCGGAAAAGACCCCTGGAAGTCGGAAGAAGAGCGCCGGAGTCGGAAGAAGACCCCCGGAGCTGTGTAATAAATTACTTTAAAAACCTGTGTAGTGTTTTTTTATTGCAATTTTTTTCCACCAGGTGAATGGGTAGGGGTACGATGTACCCCATACTCATTCACATAGGGTGGGGGGGCCGGGATCCGGGGGCCCCCTTATTGAAGGGGGCTCCCGGATTCCGATAAGCCCCCCGCCCGCAGACCCCGACAACCAATGGCCAGGGTTGTCGGGAAGAGGCCCTTGTCCTCATCAACATGGGGGCAGGGTGCTCTGGGGTGGGGGGGCCGCAGGTCGCCCCCATGCCCCAGAGCACCAAACCCCCCATGTTGAGGGCATGCGGCCTGGTACGGTTCAGGAGGGAGGGGGGGCCGCTCTCTCGTCCCCCCCTCTTCCCCTGCGGCCTGCCAGGTTGTGTGCTCGGATAAGGGTCTGGTTTGGATTTTGGGGGGACCCCCACGCTGTTTTTTCGGCGTAGGGGCGCCCGTTCAAATCCAGACCAGACCCAAGGGCCTGGTATGCCTCTGGAGGGGAACCCACGCCGTTTTTTTAATTTAAAATTTGGCCTGGAGTTCCCCCTCAAGATTCATACCAAACACAGTGCCTGATATTGGCGGGGATCCAAGTCGGATCCCCGTTCATTGAAAGTCGGACATATGTCGGCTTCATGTCGCAGGGCAAAGTCGGATCCAAAGTAGGACAGATGTCGTGTCGCACTAGTGTGAACCCAGCCTAAACGTTACAGAATAATTAATATAAATAATATCCCAGTGCAAATAGACAATGCAAAACCAAAACCTGACAAATAAATTTGTATCACAAATCTAATCCATTTTCTACTGATAGGCAACGAAGGCAGTTATTTTGCAAGTCTAGCCATGAAGATCATTAGAGCAGAGAGGGTAGAGAATGTGCTATATTTGTCACTGTGCCCTTGTAAATATGGTATTTATAGTTTCACACAGTAGCACATGCTATAAACTGTAATTCTGGTGCTCACACAAATGGTTATAATATCACTCTGTCTGACTTGCATGACAAAAATCATTAGCTTGCAAATGATGCTTTTAATTGTCAGCATGTATTAACAAATACTGCCATTGATAGATGTTAAAGATGGGAATGAAACAAGCATGAGCTGTTGCTGAATCAGACAATGGTAATGATTGGGAGTTCGTAGCTAAAATAAGAGGATTCAATGATAAGGTCAAAAAGTGCCAAAAGATGAAAATCATTATCATCAAGAATTATAATGTGCTCAATAGCTCTTAACGAGGCATTTTCTGATTCTTTAATAGGGCTCATGTACTCCCTCTAAAATTGATTTAATCTTAAATTCACTCTATATTTCCCTTGGTGAAGAATTAACTCAGAGATATTCCTTATATGCCTTGTATCACCAATAATTAAAGTGACATTGTGTCATTTATAAAGAGGTATTGCAATTTTTTCTAGATTTATCATTTTACATAATCTACTTCTTGTTATTGTAAAAGTAAGCTATACTTTATTTTGGTCAATTCAATTATTCTTGTATTATAAGTTGATCCATTTACACTATATTGTCAAAAGTATTGGGGCGCCTGCCTTAGTTCGTAGGTAGGGATGAGCTCGGTGTTCGACTCGAACATACGTTCGACTCGAACATACGTTCGACTCGAACATCGGCTGTTCGACCGTTCGGCGAACATCGAACGATTTGGGCCGTTCGCGCCAAATTCGAGTGACGCGAACGGCCCACAATACACTGCGTCATCGCAGTGCAATCCCGGCACTGTGATTGGCCAAGCATGCACTGTGACCCCGCATGCTTGGCCAATCACAGTGCCGGCAGCTAGGTGAGCCATAATTGGCCACAGGCAGGTTGCCTGTGGCCAATTATAGCTCAGGGGGTTTAGCACACGCCCCAAACCATAAAAGGCCGCCAGCGCAGCGGCCTTGTGTAGTGTGTTCCGGCGCAGGGAAAGAGAAGGATAGGCAGGGACAGTGTTGATATTCTTTGTGCTATTCTTGTGTGCAGGGAGAGAGAAGGATAGGCATGGAGAGTGTCAGTGTCATATTCTTTGCTAAACCTTGTGTGCAGGGAGAGAGAAGGATAGGCAGGGGACAGTGTCAGTGTCATATTCTTTGTTAAACCTTGTGTGCAGGGAGAGAGAAGGATAGGCAGGGGACAGTGTCAGTGTCATTGTTGCTAAGCCTCCTGCACAGTATGCACCTGAAGCTAGCCCTTATTGCTGTGTTTTCCTGGTGTGTTACACCAACAGGCATTTGCAGCACTTACAGCGGGCGGAGTGTGCCTCCTGCACATTATACACCTGAAGTTAGCCCGTATTGCTGTGTTTTCCTGGTGTGTTACACCAACAGGCATTTGCAACACTTACAGCGGGCGCAGTGTGCTTCCTGCACATTATACACCTGAAGTTAGCCCGTATTGCTGTGTTTTCCTGGTGTGTTACACCAACAGGCATTTGCAGCACTTACAGCGGGCGGAGTGTGCCTCCTGCACATTATACACCTGAAGTTAGCCTGTATTGCTGTGTTTTCCTGGTGTGTTACACCAACAGGCATTTGCAGCACTTACAGCGGGCGGAGTGTGCCTCCTGCACATTATACACCTGAAGTTAGCCCGTATTGCTGTGTTTTCCTGGTGTGTTCCACCAACAGGCATTTGCAGCACTTACAGCGGGCGGAGTGTGCCTCCTGCACATTATACACCTGAAGTTAGCCCGTATTGCTGTGTTTTCCTGGTGTGTTACACCAACAGGCATTTGCAGCACTTAGAGCGGGCGGAGTGTGCCTCCTGCACATTATACACCTGAAGTGAGCCCGTATTGCTTTGTTTTCCTGGTGTGTTACACCAACAGGCATTTGCAGCACTTACAGCGGGCGGAGTGTTTCAGTTGCTGCAGGATTTTGGACTGAGAGGACGTGCCTGTAGGGAGCTCCTGGAGCTCCAGGAGGAGGGGGTGTGATGGCCTCTTCCAGCCCAGGACCGGGACGGCTTTCCCGGCCTGATGTTGCTGCCTCCTCCCTGGGGATTAAAGACCTGTCCAGGGAGGAGATGCTATTTCTGAAAACTCAGCACGAATTGCTGGACTGGACTCTGGCTCAGCCTGGGGAAGGCCCGGCTAAGGTGCAGCGAAGGATCACAAGGATCAAGGATCTAGTCCAGAAGGCCAGCCGGGCCTTCTGTGGGAAGTCTGCAGTGCTGACCGACCTCCGGAATCGCAGGGACCGGACCAGCAGCTTCAGGAGGGGGGAGTTCAGTATGGCCATTGACTCCCTGAAAGGCCAGTGTGGGGAACTCTGGGGCCTGCTGGGTGGCCTCTGTGAGAGGGGTCGAGGTGAGACCGACTTCCTTTTGGAAATCAGGGATGAGCTGAAAAGGGCCAGCAAAGAAGGATCCCAGGCTGTCAGGCGCAGCAACCAGCGGAGCCAGCAGGCACAGCCCCAAGAAAGAGCCATGGAAACATCAGGCTCAGGTGGTTTGGCTGATGGAACAGGAAGCAGATCTGGTGAGGATTCTTCCCCCCTCCCCCCCCCTCCCCGGGAGGCGCAGTCCCTGACAGCCTGGCTGTGGAGGGTCCCCGGGACCATGCGGTGCTAGGATCAGAGAAAGCTACCAGCATTCAGGCTGGCCCAGGTAGGGTATCTGAGGATACAGCCAGGGGAAATCAGGAGGGGAACGCCGTGGGGAGTGCAGTGGGGAGGGGAAAGCTGGGGCGCACCCCAGTGGTGGTCCTTACACCGCTCCCAGGGATCAGGCCAGGGACAGAAGCAGGAGTGACTTCCAAGCATGTTGCTGTTGCTGGGGCCCCAATGACCCCGGTGATTCCCGCATGTAGCCAGGTGCAAGGCAGGCCACTGCTAATGGTGGATCCTGCCACTACCGCTCGTGCTGTGGAGGAGGGGGAGGGGTTTGGCAAGCATGGACAAACTCAAGCAGGAATAACTGTTAAAGATGGTGGTAAAAGGTTGGAGGCTGTTGGTGGGGAGGAGGGGGGGCGCCATTGCCTAAGGGTGAGTGCAGTAAGCAACAAACTGCTGCACAAACAAAGGGTGTATTGGCACCAAAAAAGGAACTGCCTTTGCTGACAGTGGGGGCGGGGCTGTGGGGCGTGACTCTGGCAGGCTGGGTGGTCGGGGTGAGGAGTCTGGGCGGGAGTCCGGGTGGGAGGTGGAGCTGGGAAGGTTGGGTGGTGTTTCTATGACCACTTCCGGTTTCTCTGGTCGGCCTGACCCGGAAGTGGGCGGGCAGGCTGAGCCGGAAGTAGGGTCTGTACAGGAAGTGGTCGGGGATGGCCAGGAGCACGTCCAGTTGGCAGCCTCTGACGGCCTGAATGACCAGGTAATGTCTGAAGCATGTGGAGGGTTTGCAGGAGGTGATTTAATTGATTTCATGGAGTCATCTGGGGACCTGAGTGCCGCTCAGAGAGTGGGTAGGTGGAGTGATGCCGAGGCGGGGGATCTGTCCGGGGATCACCCAGCCCTGGCTTTTATCAGGGGTATTGAATCCCAGGAGGGACAGTTATGCATGAAGGGGAAGGAGCAGCCACAGGAGCAGGGGGGAGAGCCATCTGGGGCTCATGCCTGCTGCTCCAGTGGGCCCCTAGTGGTAGACCCTCCTCCCAGTGTTAGGAGGAGGGGTGTTGTGGCTGTGGCTTGCTCCGGGGGGTGGTGGATGGGAGGGACCCCCCCCGGCAGGATTAGGCCGGGGGGTTCCCCCGGGTGGTGTGTCAGCCATGGGTGCTGGGGTGCCCTCCGAGGGTGACCCTGGTGATGCGGCGGAGGGCACTTCTGGCACTTCTGGCGCTCAGGCTGGGGGTGTTTTGGGGCAGGCCCAGGAGGCAGAGCTGCTTGAGGCGCTGAGGGAGACCAGGTCTTTTGCCCGGGTGGCAGGGACCAGCGTCAATTTGGCCCCCCTGTACGGCCAGTTTGGTGCCCAAAACTTCCGGGTTCCCCCCGCAGACCAGCTCCAGGGGGCGAACCCGTGGTCGAGGGGTACAGGCGCAATGTCGTGCAGCTGCGGTGGGAGGGACCTGGACAGTGCCCCAGCAGGGGGCAGGTAGTGGATTTTCTGCTGAAGGGGGCCAACTTCAAGGTAGCCGACCTCTTCGCGGTGATCCATCCCACGGGCACCAAGGAGTTTGATGTTAGTTTTTCCTCCTTGGTGCTAATGGAGCTTTTTCTCACCGTCTATGAGCTCCTGAAGAGGTCGGAGCCGTGGAAGTTGTTTAAGGTGGTCCCCCTGTCCAGGCAGGAAGAAATAAAGTCCCTGACCATTCTGGTCAGGAACGAATCCCTCCCACCTGAGGACATTGCCACCTGCTTGGGGAGGTATGGGCAGCTGCAGTCTCCCCTCCGCAAAAACCTGGATGAGCGCGGGGTCTGGACCGGGGCGTGGTTGACCAGGATCCGTCTCAAGCGCCAGGGGACTAGTGTGACCCATGTCCCCGGAAGTGCGTTTATTGGGAGAGATAGGATCCTGGTCTTTCACCCCGGTCAGCCCCGTCGCTGCTTCAGGTGTGGGAGTCCCACCCATTTGAGTGCGGATTGCACAACGCCCCGGTGCGTCAGGTGCAACAGGCCTGGGCACTCCTCGGAGACTTGCAGACTAATTGTCTGCAACCTCTGTGGGGTGTCCGGCCACCCATTCAGCCGCTGCCCTAAGGCTTTTAGGGGGCATGCGGCTGATGGGGATGGGCCAGGCCCAGAAGACGTACCGGAGGGGGTGGGTCTCCCACCTCAGGCGCCTCAGGCAGGCCCAGGTGATGGGCCTGGGGTAGGTGGCCCAGAGGGGCCTTTGCCGCAGAGACAGAGGCCCGGGCGTAGGTGTGGCGGAGTTGGGGCCCCTGCTGGGAATGTGCCTGGTCCCTCGAGACTTGTTTCTGGGGGGCCGGGTGCGCCAGCATCGGGCCCAGTAGGGGTGAGAGGCCGAGGGGGTGAGGGGCCCTCTGTTAGGGGCCTCCCCCCTCCCCTCCCACTCTTTTTTGTGTATCTTCCCCTTCTACCCCCTCTCTTTCCCCCCCTCTACTACCCTTCCCCCTTCTTTCCCTCCTCCTCCCCCTCCTCCCCCTTTCCCCCCTCCTCTCCCTCCTTCCCCCTATTCTCCTTCTTCCCTTCCCCCTTCCTCTTCGCCCCCTTCCCCCTCCCGTCCCATCCTGGATCCCCTTGTGGTTTCCCAGGATTCGGGGGGGAGATGGAGGTGGCCGAGTCGTCGAGGGGCCTGCACAAGAGGCCCATGGGGGCCTCTAGCGGGCACTCCGGCGACGAGGTGGGCGGCCAGACCCAGGCGGGCTGGCTGCAAAGGAAGGTGAGGAAGAGGAAGAAGAAGAAGGATCCTGGGGAGGGGTTTTTTTGGACCCCGGGTTGTCCCTGGTGGGGACCCTGGGGGGCCCCCCCCAGTGATCCTAGGGAATATGTACGGGGTCCTCTCCGATTCGGAGGAGGACCCCGGGGTTTAGGCGAAAACGCAGAGGAGAATGCAGGCCAAAATCACTAAGGATGGCGGTACCCTCTCCAATACGCGTTGCGACTATTAATGTCGCAAGTGTGCGTTCTGCGGCGGCTCGTTTTATGGCCTTCGATTTTCTCAGCCGAGTTGAAGCTGACATTTGTTTTTGCAAGAGACCTGGCTGGCATCGGTGGCAGAGATGCATCTAGCAAAGAGGGAGTGGAGGTGCGGGCCCTCCCTCTGGTCTCTTGCGGCCGAGCCCTGCAGTGGAGTTGTAGTCCTTTTTAAGACTGGTCCGGTGGCTTGCCGACGAGTGATTGAGGTAGAGGTCGGTAGGTGCCTGGTGGTGGACGCCGTCGTGAGGGGGCAATTCCTAAGGCTGATCAACTTCTATGGCCCTCAGACCAAGAGGGACAGGAGGAGCCTCCTCACGATGGTCAAGCCCTACTTGTTTACGTCCCAGCAGGTGGTCTTTGGTGGTGACTATAACATGGTCACCAGATCAAAGGATCGGGCAGGCGCCTCAGGCCCCCTGGGCTATGATAGTATCTTCTTGAATAGAATAGTAAGGGAAGCCGGGTTGGTGGATGCACATGTTCAGTGCCTCCCCAACCACACTGGGTTCACCTATGCCCGAGGTAATAGTAGGAGTAGGTTAGATAGTTTTTTTTTTAAAGGGGAGCTCTACCTTTGCGGCACCTGTGCTGCAGGCGGTGGAGTTCTCCGATCACTGTATGGTTTCTTTGACTCTGAATGTGGCCGACACTCCTCAGAATGGTCGAGGTTTCTGGCATCTTAATGGATCGCTGCTCGAGGACATCGAGGTTAGGGAGGCCTATGAGATCTTCCTTGCGGATCAGGCCTCGCTCCTTGAGTGCGGCTGCTCCCGCCAGGAATGGTGGGAAGTGGTGAAGAAGAGGTCGGAGGGCTTTTTCCGCAGGATCTCTAGGTATCGGGCGACATACAAGTACCTGGCCTACCAGAGGTTGCGCAGGTAGTTAGACCGCCTGGTTTCAGCTGGGGGCCCTCAGGAACAGATATCCGATCTGAAACTTCAGATGAAGGGGTGTCAGTATGACCGTCTTGCCTCCCTGGTCCTTGAAAGGGATTACGGGAAGTTTTCCTCCCCGGATCCCTACAGGAGCTGTGGTGAGGCGGTGAGTTCGAAGGTCATACATGGCTTGAAGGATGCCTCAGGGTCCCTGGTCCGGTCCAGACCGGGTATCCTGGGCATCATTGGGGACCATTTTTCAGGCCTCCTTCGAAGGAAGCCTTTAGATATGGAGAAAGCCAGGGCGTTTCTTGATGAGACCCCGCTTCGTGTGGGGCCTGATCTCCCGTACTCTCTGACAGCGGAAATCTCGGTTGCAGAAATCGAGCAGGCCATCGACTCCTTGTACTTAAAAAAGTCGCCGGGGCCTGATGTGCTTACGGCTGAATTTTATAAAACCTTTAAGAGTCTTTTGGCTCCTCATTTGAGGGAGGTTTTCAATGAGTGTTTGGCCAATGGCCTGCTCCCTCCCTCAATGAGAAGGTCAGCCTTGATTCTGCTGTCAAAGGGGAAAGATCCGACTGTGATTGAGAACTGGCGCCTGATCGCCCTTCTCACTACAGATAGGAAGTTGCTGGCGAAAATACTCTTTTTGCGTATGTCAGCAGTCGCTGGCGAGATGCTTTCTGTCTCCCAGCAGTGCGCAATTCCTGGCCGGAGCACCTTTAGTGCCATCCTGAATGTCCGGGAGGCTGTGGAAAGGTGCAGGGCAACGGGGGATGGGCGGTATCTGCTGGCATTAGACCAGGCCAAGGCTTTTGACCGGGTGAACCATGAGTACCTCTGGCTTCTTCTGAGAAAGTACGGTTTGCCTGAGCAATTTGTGAATTGGCTGAAAGTATTGTACAGGGGGGCGGTGAGCTTCCCTCTTGTCAATGGTTGGGTGGGTCCTGCCTTTGCTGTGGACTCTGGGGTCAGGCAGGGTTGCCCGTTGAGCCCCCTTCTCTACGTTTTTGCCGTCGATCCCTTTGTGAGAAGGCTAGACTCTGAGCGTTTGAGGGGGTTCCTGTGGAGCCTTGCATTGGTCTGGATCCGGCAGTGAGGGTGGTGGCCTACGCGGACGATGTCTCGGTGGTGGTGTCCAGCCGCGAGGAGGCCCTATTTGTGGAAACGCAAATTGGGAGCTACTCCGAGGCATCTGGTTCATTGGTCAATTGGGACAAGAGTGAAGTTCTCTGGTTGGGGAAGGAAGGCAAGCAGTTCGCTTTTCCGGACGTGTTTCCCCAGCCCCAGCCAGAAGTTAAAATTCTTGGCATCCTATTCGGCCCGGGTGATTACCCCAAGCTAAATTGGGAGCGCAGACTGGTCGGTGCATCTCGGAAGGTGAATGCCTGGAAGGGCTGGAAGCTGTCATTGAGGGAAAGGGTAAGCCTGGTCAAAACATACCTACTGCCAGAGTTCCTCTATGTCAGCTACGTTTGTATTTTGCCTGCATCTCTCTATGCCCGGATCTCTGGCCTGTTTTTCCTGCTGTTGTGGGGAAACAGGCTAAATCTGATCAAGAGGGAAGTCACGTACCGACAGAGGAGGCATGGTGGGTTGGATATGATCAATCCGGTGGTGTTTTTCATCACCTT
Source organism: Rana muscosa (assembly GCA_029206835.1). NCBI lineage: Eukaryota > Metazoa > Chordata > Amphibia > Anura > Ranidae > Rana > Rana muscosa. The sequence goes on from CM055118.1 coordinate 741,238,516, forward strand.
ATTTGTGAAATTCAACCTGCAGTCCATCTTTGTGGACCTGCCTACTCTGTGGGAGCGCTCATGCAAGAACTGGCTCTTGCTGTTCCTGAGTAGGTGGGAGGATGGGGGTCGGCCCGGTGATCTTCGTAGATCACACGGGTATCTCCCGTCCTATGTCCCCCAAGCTTTGAAGGTACTGAGGCAGTGGCGGATAACTGCCCTGGAGGTGGGCTCTTTGGGTCGGCGTGAGCTGTAGTCAAGAGTCATGGCCTCGGACATTTTGAGGCCACTGTCTTTAAGGGATTGCCCGGAGAGAGTCCTTGAGAAGGGACTAGCCCTTCTGAATTCCCCAAGAGTTCCAAGCAAGTTTTGGGATCTTGCGTGGAGGGCTTTCCACGGACGCCTCTATGTCCGTGGAAACCTAAAGTTTAGGAACCTAGGGGACAGAGGTTGTCCTCGTGCAGAATGTGGGGGGGCATTGGAGACCATGGACCACTTTTTGGCCGAATGCCCCTTCAACATTGAGGTTCGCGAGGGGGCAGGGGAAGCCATTGGTTATCCCCGTCTCTCGTCCTTGACTTACTCTGAGGTGGTGTACGGCGACTTTAGGGTTCACAGAGGGTTTGAGTTATCGTCACTTTATTTAGCTAGCTTAGTGGCCCTCTATTACACATGGCACGCTCGGTGTTTGGTGTCCACTAGGGGCAAAGTCCTTTCCACGCATGAGGTGGTGGGTGATATCTTTCGGGAGTTGGTGAAGGTGAGGAGTCTTGAGAGGGAAAGGGCTGGAGCCAATAGGAGTGCCCGGCTGTGGAGGGGTTTCTCCTTCCGGCCTCCTTGAGGACTCTGGGCCTTTTTCTTTCGGGGGGTGGTTCTTTCTGTCCTTTTCACCCCCCTTAGATTTTGGGTTTCTTTTTTAAAGTAGGGCTTGCAGGCATTCTAGACCTTGTTTGCGTTCTCGCCTGTAAGTAGCCAGTGGGTGGTTGGTGTTAGCGTTTAGGTTTGGTGTTAGTGTTAGGTTTGATGTGTGTTAGTATTAGGATTTCGTAAGATTAGTGGGTGATGTGTTCTTTTTCTTGTATTTTAGGATTTCGGATATATATAATGAGAAACCCACGTGTGGGTGGTCGGAAAGTGGGTAAGGGTGGTGGTGGTGAGTTTTGGTAATGTGTGTTAGTTTGATGTGTTAGGGTTTCTTTAATGTATATGTTATTTCTTTTTGTATATATACTGGCAGTAGTTTTTAAAATAAACAAAAATTTACAGCAGGCGGAGTGTGCCTCCTGCACATTATACACCTGAAGTTAGCCCGTATTGCTGTGTTTTCCTGGTGTGTTACACCAACAGGCATTTGCAGCACTTACAGCGGGCGGAGTGTGCCTCCTGCACATTATACACCTGAAGTTAGCCCGTATTGCTGTGTTTTCCTGGTGTGTTACACCAACAGGCATTTGCAGCACTTACAGCGGGCGGAGTGTGCCTCCTGCACATTATACACCTGAAGTTAGCCCGTATTGCTGTGTTTTCCTGGTGTGTTACACCAACAGGCATTTGCAGCACTTACAGCGGGCGGAGTGTGCCTCCTGCACATTATACACCTGAAGTTAGCCCGCATTGCTGTGTTTTCCTGGTGTGTTACACCAACAGGCATTTGCAGCACTTACAGCGGGCGGAGTGTGCCTCCTGCACATTATACACCTGAAGTTAGCCCGTATTGCTGTGTTTTCCTGGTGTGTTACACCAACAGGCATTTGCAGCACTTACAGCGGGCGGAGTGTGCCTCCTGCACATTATACACCTGAAGTTAGCCCATATTGCTGTGTTTTCCTAGTGTGTTACACCAACAGGCATTTGCAGCACTTACAGCAGGCGTAGTGTGATTCCTGCAAAATATACTCCTGAAGCTAGGCCTTATTGCTGGTTTTCCCATCTCCCTGCAGGCCATTAGAATGTCTGGAAGGCAAACAAGGAGAGGCAGACAGTCAGGAGCCAATAAAAGAGGGCAAGCAGGCTCTGTGTCTAGAGACAACAGTGCTGGTCGTGGACACGGTGCATCGCCATCAGCACGTGGCCATGGGACACGCTTGTCCTTCTTTTCGGCAGCTGGACGTGTTGAGCCGCATCATGCCGAAGACTTGGTAGAGTGGATGACCAAGCCCTCCTCATCCTCCTCATCCTCTCTCACCCAGGCTCAGGGTACTGGCAAAGCAGCTGCCAAAGTGTCCTCTTCCCTGGTATCAATGTCATCATCAGTCACTCCTTCCCTAGACCAACCATGTCCTCCTGAGGAGTCCCCCGAATTGTTTGAGCACAGTGTTGGGTACATGCTCCAGGAGGATGCCCAGCGTTTCGAAGGGTCTGATGATGATACCCAGCTAGAGGAAGGCAGTAGCGTGAGAGCAGAGAGAGGGGATGCTCAAGAAGGACACCAATCTGGCAGTCATGTTCCAGCAGCTGCAGCATACTGCCAGATTGGCTCCAGTGATGAGGAGGGAGGGGATGATAAGGTCACTGACTCCACGTGGGTGCCTAATAGGAGAGAGGAGGAGGAGGAGGAGGATGAGGAGGAGGCACATCTCCAACGAGGCAGGATGCCCTCGGGGGGCCAGCGTAAGGGCAGCACACCGACGGAATCACACCGCAGAGCTCCGCCTGTGCAGGGCGCTGCTTCTGCCCGTTATTCAAAAAGTTCTTTGGTGTGGGCCTTTTTTGAGTCGAGTGCATCAGATCGCACAGCTGCTGTTTGCAACATATGTCTCAAGCGTATATCGCGTGGCCAAAACATCACCCGCTTGGGCACCACATGCTTGACCAGACATATGTTGACCTGCCATGCAGCTCGTTGGCAAGCCTACCTTAAAGACCCACACCAAAGAACAAAGCGGACCTCTCCTTGCACCGCATCAGCTGGGATCTCCAACCCCACTATACCTTCAGTCCTCTCTGAAACCTGCACTGAGAGGAATGAAGGTGTAGAATTAGGTGTGTCACAGCCAAGTATTTGCGGGCACTCTGCTAACAGTACACCGACGTCCGATTCTAGCAGGCAAATTTCCCTGCCCCAGCTGCTGGACCGTCGAAAGAAGTTCACTCCCAGCCATCCACATGCCCAGCGGTTGAATGCTAGCTTGGCTAAATTGCTAGCGCTTCAACTGCTGCCTTTTCAGTTGGTAGACTCGGCCCCCTTCCGTGAGTTTGTGCAATGTGCGGTTCCTCAGTGGCAGGTTCCCAAACGCCACTTTTTCTCATGGAAGGTGATTCCGGCTCTCTACCGGCATGTGGAAGGCAATGTCTTGGCCTCGCTGGACAGAGCGGTCAGCGGTAAGGTGCATATTACCGCTGACTCATGGTCCAGCAGGCATGGACAGGGACGTTACCTTTCTTTCACGGCCCATTGGGTCACTCTTTTGGCATCTGGGAAGGATGCAGGACAAGGTGCAGTAGTGTTGGAGGTTGTTCCGCCGCCACGCCTCCAAAATGCTACTACTGGTTGTGACACACCTCTCTCCTCCACTCCCTCCTCTTCTTCTTCCTCCATGGCCTCTTCCTGTGCTTTGTCCTCGGAACCAGCGGTGCTCCGTAGGCGTTCAAGGGGCTACGCAAGTACGCAGGCAAAAAGATGCCATGCCGTGCTTGCGCTGGTGTGTTTGGGGGACAGGAGCCACACTGGGGCAGAGGTTCTGTCTGCTCTGCAGGGGCAGGCCGAGAGGTGGTTGACGCCACGCCAGCTTAAGCCAGGAATGGTGGTTTGCGACAATGGCACCAACCTCCTCTCTGCCCTCCGACAGGGACAACTGACCCATGTGCCCTGTGTGGCTCACGTCCTTAACCTGGTGGTGCAGCGGTTCTTGGGCAGGTACCCGGGCTTACAGGATGTCCTGAGGCAGGCCAGGAAAGTCTGTGTGCATTTCCGCAGATCTTATAATGCCAGTGCTCGCCTGGCTGAGCTGCAAAAGGAGTTGAACCTGCCCAAGAACTACCTTATATGTGACATTCCCACCAGGTGGAACTCAACGTTGGCCATGCTGCAGCGGCTGTACACGCAGCAGAGGGCCATCAATGAGTACCTGTGCGACTACGGCACCAGGACAGGGTCAGCGGAGCTCGGGTTTTTTTCACCACGCCAGTGGGGCATGATCAGGGATGCATTCACTGTCCTGGCACCATTTGAGGAGGCCACGAGGATGGTGAGCAGTGACAGTGCATACATCAGTGACACTGTACCTCTTGTCCACCTGTTGGAACATACGCTGCGTGGAATAATGGACAGGGCACTTGAGGCAGAACAGAGGCAGGAAGAGGAGGACTTCCTTGCCTCTCAAGGCCCCCTTTACCCAGACAGTGTTCCTTCTGTCCCACCCATCGCACAGGAAGAGGAGGAGGAGGAGGAGGAGGGCTGTGTCAGCATGGAGGTGGAGCCTGGCACTCAGCATCATCAGCAGCAGTCTTTTAGGGATGATTTACAGTCCCAAGAAACCAGTGGACTTGTACGTGGCTGGGAGGAGGTGGCTGCGGATCATGTCGTCCTTAGTGACCCAGAGGACTCCGGACCGAATGCCTCAGCTAACCTACGCTGCATGGCCTCCCTGATCCTGCAAAGTCTCCGGAAGGATCCTCGTATTCTTCGGATCAAGGAGAGGGACCATTACTGGCTGGCCACTCTCCTTGATCCACGGTACAAGGGTAAGGTTGCGGACCTTATCTTACCGTCGCAGAGGGAGCAGAGGATGAGACAACTCTGGGAGGCCTTGCAGAAAGGTCTGTGCAACGTGTTCCCAGAGACTGGGAGGTTACAAACTCCTGGTCCTGGACAACGAGTTGCTGAGGCTTCGGTCAGTCAAAGAAGGAGCGGTGGGGAAGGTGGCCGTCTGACCGATGCGTTCAGACAATTCTTTAGTCCCCACCCCCAAGGTATGATCGGTTCCAGCAACCATCGCCAGCGTCTGATATACATGGTGCAGGAATACCTAGGGGCAAGGTCAGACTTGGACACCTTCCCCACCGAAAATCTTCTGGCTTACTGGGTCTTGAGGATGGATCACTGGCCAGAGCTTGCACAGTATGCAATTGAGCTACTGGCCTGTCCTGCATCCAGCGTTCTTTCAGAACGCACATTCAGTGCTGCTGGAGGATTTGTCACGGATCACAGGGTGCACCTGTCCACCGACTCGGTTGATCGACTGACCTTCATAAAGATGAACCAGTCTTGGATCACCACCAGCTACCAAACACCTGAAGCTGATATAACAGACTAATTTATTTTCAAATGTCACATCCCTTCAAGACTGATGCTGATGCTGAGAGACTGTCCTGTTATGTTGACTGACTATCCTCCTCCTCCTCAATGATCCGATTGATGATGATAGCTTGGAAGAACATTTTTGTTTCTGGGTGCCGCCACCGGTGGCTAAGGCCCAATTTTTCAGCCCCTGTTTAACAGGGGCATGTAATTACTATTTTTTATGCAATGCTTTGCAGCAGGGCTCATTCCTGCACTCCAACTAGAGTATCTGGGAGAGGTTGCAGTGTCGTGGCACCAGCACCAGTGGCTAAGGCCCAATTTTTCAGCCCCTGTTTAACAGGAGCGTGTTATTACAATTTTTTATGCAATGCTTTGCAGCAGGGCTCATTCCTGCACTCCAACTAGAGTATCTGGGAGAGGTTGCAGTGTCGTGGCACCAGCACCAGTGCCTAAGGCCCAATTTTTCATTCCCATACACAGACTCCTAAACCTTGCAGACATCTTTCCCAGAAGAGTTAAAGCTGTTATAGCTGCAAAGGTTGGGTCAAATCAATATTGACTAAGACTGGAATGCCATTAAATTTCATGTGCGTGTAAAGGCAGGTTTCCCAATACTTTTGACAATATAGTGTATGTTGTGTCATTGTTTTTAATGTGTTTAAAATTCTTATTTTACTTCTGGGTGACTCCATGCTTTAGTCTGTGCAATGCATGCTCAGGGGCAGATCCGGGGGGGGGGGGCAATGGGGCATTTGCCACCCCTGAGAAATTAGTTTTAGTTGCGGAACTTGCAGGCGCCTAAGAGTTTGAGCGGCGGTAGTTGCGGAATTTGCAGGCGCCTGAGAGTCTGAGCGGACGGCTCAACGGGCGGGTGACAGCGTGGGCTGCCAGGTGCCTCGGTGTGTGGGCGGGCGGCTCGGCGGCGAACGAGAGTCAGAGAGTGGGCGGTCAGCTGGTCGGCTCTGTGGGTGAGCGGGCGGCTGGATAATCAACAAGCCGGCGGCCGGGGGAGCAGAGAGATGACATCATCTCTCACCGCCCCGCGCCCGCCCTGCATCCCTGCAGTAACTTCCGCCCTCACTGTGCAGGCAGCAGAGAGATGACACCATCTCTCTGCAGCCTGGCTTTGACAAGCAAAACACCACCTTAGCAAGTGACAATCCGCAAGGTGTGGCAGGTGAGGTGGCAAGTGACAATCTGCATCTGGTGGCAGGCAAGTGACATTCCGCAACTTGTGGCAAGTGACAATCCGCAACATGTGGGAAGTGATGTGGCAAGTGACAATCTGCATCTGGTGGCAGGCAAGTGACATTCCGCAACATGTGGCAGGTGACGTGGCAAGTGACAATCCGCAACGTGTGGCAGGCGACAATCCGCAACGTGGGGCAGGTGATGTGGCAAGTGACAAGCTGCATCTGGTGGCAGGTGACGTGGCAAGTGACACACTCGGGACACCCACTGATTCTGCATTATGGTGAGTTGAACCATTTCATTTTATATTACAATGTAATATTATAAATAATGCGCTTTAATCATCCTGACACCATAACAACCATGGTGCCGTGATCATTGAAGCGCTAACACCAGTAATTTCCCTGATAAATTGCCCCCAAAAAAGTATTTTCTGGTAGTGCCCCTCCCGAGACTAGACTCTGGATCCGCCCCTGTGCATGCTTGCATACTGATCTGTCTAGTTGGCACTGTCTCTTTTAGAGACAAACCCTAGTTATTTAGCTGAATCATTCATCTATGTGAATAATCAAAGATACTGATAATCTGGTCTAAAACCATGGCATACCAGACCTACAATTGCTACCTGCTGGCTGCAATCGATTAAATAGGAAATATCAACATATCAACAAATTTGTCTATACACTACTACATTTTTGTTCAACATTTTCGTTGTAAGAATGTTGTGATTAGTGGGATCAAATTGACGGCATTAGTGGGGTCAAATTGACATTTGTTTTCAAACGCAGTGATGAGACTATTCAAAGGAGCGGGATGGAAAATATTTCTTGAATATATGAATTTCTAACAGTGTATGTGGTTTTCACTTGGCAGTCTATTTATTGCAAAATCTAATGTTAAAAGCAAACTAAATCTTGAACTTCTTTCGGATGACATTCAAATGTGCTGAGAATTTTGATACAACGTTTTCCTAATTTTCATAGATATTTTCATTCAAAATGCTACTAGTGTACACCCAGCTTTATTTAAAGGGGTTGTAAACCTTCCTGTTTTTTCACCTTAATGCATCCTATGCATTAAGGTGAAAAAACATCCGGTAATTACCGGCCCCCCAGTCCCCCGGTTTAGTTACCTGGGCCCTCGAAAGTCCTGTGTCGAGAACACGCTGGATCTCGGCCCGGTCTTCTCGGCTCTTCATTGGATAGATTGATAGCAGCGCAGCCATTGGCTCGTGCTGCTGTCAATCAAATCCAATGACGTGGGCGCTGGGGGGGGGGGTGGGGCAGAGTCCGGCATTCATGTCTATGGATGCAAATGCTGGACTCGGGAGCACGCCCGGAAGGTAACCCTCTTGGCAGAGCGCTTCCCAGAGGGGGTTATCTGATGCGGGGAGGAGCCGAGACAGCCACCGAGGGACCCCAGAAGATGAGGTTTGGGGCCACTCTGTGCAAAACGAGCTGCACAGTGGAGGTAAGTATGACATGTTTGTTATTTTTTTTATTTTTTTAATCGAACCTTTAGTATCACTTTAAGTAAAAAGAGGAACCCAAAAAATCTCATAAGTATATACACCATGTTCCAAATTATTATGCCAATGATATTTTCCTCAATTACCTAAATAATTGATGTAAGCAACAGTCAGCATAATTCTCATGTTATCAACTATTAAGAGTACAATTCAAATTTTATTGAACAAACCTCCTAATGATAACAGTTTTTTCTTTCAAAATCAAAAACTTACAATGCACTGTTCCAAATTATTATGCACAGTGAGGCCTCGTACACACGACCGAGTTTCTCGTCCAAAACCGGCAAGAAATGTGCCGCGAGAGCTTTTTTGTCGAGAAAAACGTTCGTGTGTATGGTTTTACGACGAGAAATTTGCAGAGAATCTCGACGAGAAAATAGAGAACCTGCTCTCTATTTTCTCGTCAGGATTCCATATTTCCTCGTCGTGTTTCTCATCGGGCTGTTTTGTGACGAGAAAATGGTTTGTGTGTATGCTTTTACGACTCTTCCAAAAGCGCGCATGCTCACAAGCAACTATGAGACGGGAGCGCATCTTCTGGTAAAACAAGCCTTCGTAATGGAGAGAGCACATTCGTCACGCTCAAAAATATTGCATCGTTTAAATGTTCTGCATTGAAATCTTCGTTAGAATGTTACATTAATCAAAACGAGTGACCTTCTTTTGCTGCTGATATTCACACAGAGTTATGACTTATTTTTTAACCTTTTTCATGCTGCTCTTAAGAAGATTTATGTGTATTATATCGTGCAAGTTTTTAGGAATAATTTAAATGGTAATATTTTTAAAAATGATGTTAATTATAATTTCGCAATGTTTTGGTAGTGATCTCCCATTTAATTTTGGACTCTATATTAGTTAAATTTCCCACCATGTTTTTTTGATAATCAGATTTAGTTATTCTTTTGGGGGGTTGTTATCTGTCCCTTTTTTTGTCAGTCAAATGTATCTGCTTACTCCAAAGCTAGATTTTTAATTTTTACAAATACACATAGTCAAGTATGAACGTAAACAAAAATCACATTTATTCATGTTTAAAAATAAAATAAAGAGAAGGCAGCGCTGGAGAACCTGCTGCCATTTGTGCATCCCAGGGACCCCAGAGCACACGGCAACCCTGTGTGGACACTAAAATTGGGAGCTTGAGAAGGCCAACATTTCTGAACACAATCTGATGCTGGCCTCCCAGAGGTCAGGAACAGCAGCAGGTGAGATATATGTCCCAAGTCTGTGGTACTACAACAGGCTGCCTTCTGTCCGACCACAATGAAGCAAGGCCATCACTTCCTCTTCTTCCTGGCAAACTTCCCTGCAATCTTCCCTGAAGCCTTCCCTGCAGCCTTCCTTCTTCGTTTGGCTGGAGGCTGGCCCACTGGAGGGGTACTCCTGTCAGGAGGAGGAGGAGGAGATGTAGCAGAAGGGGGTGGGGCAGAAGAAGAAGGTGGAGGTGTAGCAGAAGGGGGTGGGGCAGAAGAAGAAGGGGGAGGTGTAGCAGAAGGGGGTGGGGCAGAAGAAGAAGGGGGAGGTGTAGCAGAAGGGGGTGGGGCAGAAGAAGAAGGGGGAGGTGTAGCAGAAGGGGGTGGGGCAGAAGAAGAAGGGGGAGGTGTAGCAGAAGGGGGTGGGGCAGAAGAAGAAGGGGGAGGTGTAGCAGAAGGGGGTGGGGCAGAAGAAGAAGGGGGAGGTGGAGGTTGAGGTTGGGTCAGTTGTGCCACCTCACATATGGCGGTATTGGGGGTAATTTTCTCCATCACCCCCTTGTTGAGCAAGGTGATGAGCAGGGGCTCGCATAGGAGGCGTTGCTCCATGCTCATCACCTTGAACTTAGCCTCCACTAGGCCGGCAATGGCCTCTTCAGGGGATGTGGGCTCCTGGAGGGTGGCATGGGCCTCACGAATAAGGGCCATTGTTGCCTCACTCGTGCTCCTGTCCCTCCTGCCTCTTTTGTGAAGCCGGATGGGAGGCACCTGGGATCTGGTGCTTCTCCTTTGCCCTGCCACCTCCTGTCTGCCACTGGACCCTGCCACCTCCTGGCTGCCACTGGGCCCTGCCACCTCCTGGCTGCCACTGGGCCCTTCCTCCTCCTGCCTGACAGTTTCCAGACCCTCCTCCTGGCTGATTTCATCCTGTGTATGAAAAAGGGACATAGTTTAATATGTTCGTTTAATCTTTGCATCAAACTTTGTTATCCTGATTGAAGCAATTAGAATGTAAATCCATAAATCCTTGCTTTAAATTTACCACTACATCAGATTGACTATTTAGCACCCAATTAAGTGCAGAATAATGTCTACAGATCTTGATTTCACTTGTGCAATCCAAAATAGTTTATGTTTGTCATCTTGACATATTTGTCAAACATTAAGTTTATCCCAATACATTTTCGAAAAATACTATACCTGGCTCCAGATGGCCAAATCAGGATCATCCAGGATGGCTGCCTCCTCTTGCTCCAGAGAAGGCTCAGGTTGGCTGCAGGGAAGTCTGGGGGGAAGAGTGGAGAGTGATGGCCTTGTCTCAATGTGGTCATCCAGGAAGGACATCCTGTTGTAGTACCACAAAATCGGGACATACACATCATCTGCTGCTGCTCCTGACCTCTGAGAAGCCAGCACCTTAGAGCGTTCAGTCCTGTAGGTACCTCTCAAGCTCCCAATTTTAGTGTCCACTTGTTTTGCTGTGGCTGTGGGCACCTTGGTATGCACAAATGGGAGCAGCTTCTCCAGCGCTGCTTTTCTCACCCCTCTTTTTTTGTGGATGGGGTTTTTCGTCTCCCACAGAGCGGGCAGCTCCCTTACCCGGTCAATAAATTCCGCCAGGAAATCCTTGTCGCTTATACATTAAGACATTCATATTGTATCTGCAAGTTAAATAAATTATATATAACTAATGTGAGGCAAACAGTCTAACCTCCTTAAGATGCTAGTCACCATATATATCCTCCAACATTCTCAAGACAGTATAGGCCAACAATTTGTACAAGTCACAAAATCACATACCTTCGTTCGCACGTCCGTCACTTGAACTCCTCTCTCCGCACACCGAACGTACTATAGTCACATGTGTGTTTGCTATATACACACCACGCATGCGTCAAAATACGAACAGGTCGCTCCGCACACGTCGCCCGCCCATGACGTTCTAACTAACATCTTTTCCCCGCCCCTTCTCTTTCGGCGCGCAGACAGATATGGCGGAGTTACAGCAGGTGTCTGATAATTCCGCAACTAACGAGGAGGAGACAAGCCCGGAGACCGAGGAAACGTCACGATCAAGGAGGAGATTCAATGCATCGAATATGTCTTTGGCGGAGATGGCGGAGATGGTGGACATCTTGCTCAAGGCTGATTATGATGCCAAGCATGGGCCGTATAGCAAACCAAATAGAAGGAAGGCCAAAATCCTCACTAAAGTCGTGAAGAGTCTGAAGGCGAATTTCGGGGTGAAACGCTCAAATGAGCAGCTCAGAAAGAGGTGGTCAGACCTCAAACTGAGGGAGCCAGAGCAGTTGAGGAGCATAAAGAGAATGCTCGCTAAAAGTAAGTAAAATGTAGACTTTTCTGATATTAATCTTTTTCTAAACTGACATGTTGCTCTTTATTTTGGTTTCTCATATTGGACTCGCTTCCAAAATGTAATATTTTGAACTTGGTTGAGCACAGTAATCGTTCGTTACGTTACCGACACTTCGTTCGGCCACTATCCGCGGTTTTGGCTTATTTTAGAGCCACAAAAGTAATTATACATCTGCCATTTTTGCTCCAAAATTGTGGCGTATTTTTTCGTCTAGATGATGTGTTTGTAAAGAGAATGAAATGCAAACTTTTATCAGTGTAAAGGAGAGGACACTCAGCAGCTGCTTCCACATCTGTACTTTGGAGCACTATAGTGTGGGCCACCAGACCCGCCTTTTTTGGGTGTCCCACACAGGTGCATACGAGAATTTTTGTGGTGCCTCCATGTCAAATAAATTACATACAAAGGTGAATACTAAGCATATTCTTGGTCATAAATAATGCATTCTTCTTTAAATTCCGCCCAAACACACACTTGTACCACACTTCCAATCAATTTAGCCTGTTTTTATTTTAACATTGAGATTTACAGTGTGATAAATTGACCTTTTGTTTGCTTCTCATAGGGGAGAGAAGACTGGGAGGAGGACACTCCAGGGAGCACATGCACCCCACAACTTCCAAGCAACCCCAAACTCCCAAAGACCCACAACCGAAAGATGTGCAGGAAGTTGAGGTGGAGGAAGGAGAAGTGCAGGAAGGAAAGGTGGATGACGTTGTGGATCTGGTCACCACAACAGGTCAGTATCTGTCACCACAGCTTCAGGTAAGAGATGTAGGCCTGCAGAGTTATAATACCTTTTGTTTTTTGTTTTTAGGGGATATAAATGTTGTGAAGGATAATACACGGTTCTCTGCTGACAGTGCCCTCTGCCTCATCCAGCAAGTGATGGAATGTAGCACGGAACTGGACCTTATTAAACAAAGAATCCATGTGATGGAACAAACATTTAAAGACATTCTCGATGTTTTGGGGAGAATTCAATAAGCCATCCAAACACATTTGTTTTTACATGTTTGTTTTTGCAACTATTCAAATTTTTTTGACAATCAAACCAGCCAAAAATTTAATCTGCACACAGTGTGTCAACATGTGCTATCTGCCATCAGGGGATATCCATGTACGTCTTTTGTGGGTGCAACCCCTTCCTCGTATCTAAAGTCGGTGAACTGAGGAAGGGGTTGCACCCCCAAAACACGTCCATTGATCACCCCTGATGGCAGATAGCACATGTTGACAATAGGGATCAGGATTGTAAACTTCATAGATGTAAAAAATCCCAAATGTGTGCATATTCAATTTTTGCCTGGGCAAGGGGTGGCAGGACCCCATATTAGGACGGGCACATAGAGACATAGTTTGTGTAAGTGAATGTCTCAGATTGCTCAGAGGTATCCAATGTTGTAATTTTTGTAATGCAACTGTTATTTTTGTATTTTCATAAGCAAAAAATTGCTGGGTTGGGGCCAGGCCAACCCAAAAAAACAGAAAAAACTAAAAATGGTGAGAATGTGCACAGAGTAAAATATTTGACCACAAACAACGTGTAGCTTCTTTTTATAATACCCTCTAAGCTTATTTGGTTATTTTGTAAGGTTACATAGTGAAATGGTTGTTATTTACTAAAGTAAAATACACTTGGCACTACAAATGCACAAAGACAAACTAGGAGACAGGAAAGAACAAATAATTAAAGGTTTAAACAAGCTTTTTATTGGGATCCTTAGACATAGGCTGGCATAGGAATTGCCCCCCTACCCGTGAAATACTCCATGTATTTGCCCCGAACCTCACGGGCATTTTGGGAGGGCAAGCCAGGACGGGCAGATTCCAGGCCCGGCAGGGGATTTGCAGGGGAAAGTCCAGCCTCTGGCAAAACTGAGGCCATATAGGAATTAGATTTTTGGCTCAGAAAGTTGTGTAGCACACAGCAGCATAATACGACATAGTTTATTTTGTAGTCCGCCAAGTGTATTGAAGTCATAAAAAGGCGGAACCGGCTGGCCATTATGCCAAAGGCATTTTCGACAACTCTTCGGCCCCTGGCCAGCCGGTAATTGAACACCCTCTTCTCTGGGGTCAGGGTCCTCTGTGGAAATGGCCTCATAAGATGCCGTCCGAGTCCGAAGGCTTCATCAGCCAAGAAAACAAAGGGGAGTCCTTCAATATTCCCTGCATCCGGTGGGAATGCAAGGTCGTCACTCTGGAGACGGAGGGCAAACTCCGTCTGGATGAAGGATCCCCCATCGGACATCCGGCCATTCTTCCCTACATCAACATAGAGGAATTCATACCGTGCTGACACCACCGCCATCAGCACAATGCTATGAAACCCCTTGTAATTGTAGTAGTAGGACCCAGAACGGGGTGGCGGCACGATGCGGACGTGCTTCCCGTCTATGGCACCACCGCAGTTGGGGAAGTCCCACCGCGTGGCAAACTCCGATGCCACAGTCTGCCATTCCTGTGGCGTGGAAGGAAGCTGTGGAGTGAAACAAGATGAAATAATATTAGAATACCAAAGTCAGACATTACAAGGAAATTTGATAAAAAAAAAATCAAGGCCAACATCAATCAAATTCTACGTTTATTAAGGTGTTTAAAATAAGTATAAGGGAAGGCTCATTTATCAGATTCATCACCCCCTCTGATGGGCCATTACTAAATTATTTTGGGGGGGGGAAATGTGTTTGGCCACAGGATAGCATTGCAGTGGCGGTGCGTCCAGAGTGGGCGCTGGAGCACTGCCCCCTCTCTCCTGTGCCCATCACTCAGAACAATACATAGGTTCATGCGTTGCATTAACCTATGTATTGTCTATGCCGCCCACTATTCAGGTGGATGGCCTCTTGTTTAGCGACCGACATATGAATAATTGCGGCATTTAGGGGGTTCAAATTGCATAGGAGAAACAGGTAGTAAAATAGTCTTGCACATTACAACCTGAGGGATGTAATTGGCTTCCGAAAAGTAAAATAGGGGACGCAGGGGGGGGGGGGCATTCCTTGGGGAAACACTGGCAGGCTGCTCTGCCAATCATGTTCACCAAGTCTGTTTAATGGTAACATGATTGGCTGATGCAACATCGAGGGAAGGAGAAGACATCAAGGACAGAAGAAGGATGGCGCTGACCACAAGAAGGTAAGTGCAGGGCTGGGGGGAAAATGGCTGCATTGGAGGGAACCAAATGGCTGCATTAGAGGGGACAACTGGGGGCGTTTAATAGGCACCTGAGCAAAAAAGGAGGAAGTTTAGTTCATAAATTGGGGTGGGACCCCCAAACATTTGGAGCAACAGGCGCCCCTGCTGGAAAAGTTAGTGAAGGGAAATATTTATGGAGGAGAAAAAAGGGGCAATCTAAAGCTTCCAGCATGCATGGGGACAAAGGGGACAATCTCAGCATATTACAATCATGGTAATTAGGGAAGGATGAAAGAAATACAATACATTAGCATACATGTAATACATAAAATGTGATGTTAATGGAGAAAACTTACCCTAATATAGTCCTCCTGCAGGACTTGTATAATAGCAGAACAGGTGTCTGGGATTATGAGGCCCAGAGCCTGGGGGGAGATGCCTGTGGTGAACTTCAAGTCCTGAAGACTTCTCCCTGTCGCCAGGTAACGTAACGTGGCGATGAGCCTCTGCTCAGCACTGATGGCTTCCCGCATAAGGGTGTCCTGCCTGGTATTATAGGGGGACACCAAAGCCAACAGTTGCTGAAAAACGGGGTCAGACATCCGCAGAAAATTCCTGTAGTCCTCAGGATTATTCTCGACGATCTCCCGCAGCAGAGGCATATGGCAGAATTGGTCCCGCTGGAGCAACCAATTCTTGGTCCATGAATTCCTCCTCACACCATTCATGGACTGGTCTTGGTCCAAAACAAGCAGACCAACACCAAGCGCACGCACAGCACGAACTCGACGACGAGAACGTCCAGGCGACATGGCTAATAAGAAACGGTTGTCTTATCAGAACGTACAGAACAGAACGCACTTTAGAACAGCAAGGCCTATGAATAACGAACTGAAAAACAGAAACGAACAGGCAAGAACGCACTGTAAAACAGATACGACCTGCCTAGACGCCCTGAAAGTCAAGATACGAACCCACAAGCACAAACTGAACCGCAGAAAACGATCTGAAAAGTACGAAGACTGAAAAGCGCGAATCGTCTCTTCCCAAACTTTTACTTCACACGCGGTAACACGAGATCAGCAAAAGCAGCCCAAGGGGTGGCGCCAAGAAAAAAGATCTTCCCCTTTATAGTGCCGTCGTACGTGCTGGACGTGAGCGCGGAGAACAACGAGGAAATTGGGAAATGTCAGTGTGTACGCATAGAAAGCTTGACGAGAAAATCGACAAGCTTAACAAAAATCTCGTCGAAAAAAACGACATGTTTTTTACGACGAGAAACTCGGTCGTGTGTACGAGGCTTAAGTTTCAAAACACTTTATAGGTTGTAAAGAACTGAAAATTTTCATTTGTTGTGTTTGCAGCATATTTACTGAAATCAAAAGCTATTTCAATCTTTGAACAACATTTTAACTTTTTAAACATTTTAACAGGTCACGTTACATTTTAACATAGGACCCCTTATTTGATAGCAGCTTCACAAGTCTTGCATCCATTGAACTTGTGAGTTTTTGGACAGTTTCTGCTTGAATTTGTTTGCAAGATGTCATAAAAGCCTCCCAGAGCTGCTCTTTGGATGTAAACTGCTTCCCACCCTCATAGATCTTTTGCTTGAGGATGCTCCAAAGGTTCTCAATAGGATTGAGGTCAGGGGAGGATGGAGGCCACACCATGACTTTCTCTCCTTTTATCCCCATAGCAGCCATTGATGCAGAGGTATTCTTTGCAGCATGAGATGGTGCATTGTCATGCATGAAGATGATTTTATTACGGAAAGCATAGTTCTTCCTTCTGTACCAGGGAAGGAAGTGGTCAGGCAGGAACTCCACATACTTTGCAGAGGTCATCTTTACACCTTCGCGGAGCCTAAAGGGGCAGACCAGCTCTCTTCCCATGATTCCGGGCCAAAACATGACTCCACCACTGCCTTGCTGACGTCGCAGCCTTGTTGGAACAGGGTGGCTGTCCACCAACCATCCACTACTCCATCCATCTGGACCATCCAGGGTTGCAGGGCACTCATCAGTGAACAGGACTGTTTCAAAATGAGTCTTCATGTATTTTTCTGCCCAATGCAGCCGTTTCTGCTTGTGAACATTGGTTAGTGGTGGCCAAATGGAAGGTTTATGCACAGTTGCAAGACTCTGGTAGACTCTACACCTTGATGTCCGTGGGACTCCAGAGACACCAGCGGCTTCAAATATCTGTTTGCTGCTATGTAATGGTGTTTTAGCAGCTGCTCTCTTGATCTGATGCATGGATCTGGCAGAAATCTTCCTCAGTGTGCCTTTATCTGCACGAAACCCGTCTGTGCTCTGAATCAGCCACAAATCTCTTAATAGTGCAATGATCACGCTTACGTTTTTGTGAAATATCTAATGTTTTCATACCTCATCCAAGGCATTGAACTATTTCACTCTCTTCGGCAGCAGAGAGATCATTTTTCTTCCCCATATTGCTTGAAAATGGTGCTCTGCTTAATAATGTGGAACACCCTCCTTTAGTAGTTTTTCCTTTAATTGGGCTCACCTGGCAATCTACATATCACAGGTGTCCGAGATTGTTTTCAGTGGTCAAAAGAGCCCTGAGACACAATGCCATCCATGAGTTAAACTGAAAAACTAAATATTTAACCTTTGTAACACTGAAATAGAATTTGCATAATAATTTGGAACAGGGTGTATTTTTACTCCTGAACAAAACACACAAATAAAGTAAACATATTAAAAATCACAATACCCTTTAAATTAAGGTGTCTTTCTAAGGAATATGAAATGATGTCATCCAGGTCATAGAAGTCAACTGAAATGCAATTACCTTGGTAGACACCAGATATTCAATACATTGATGAATAACCCATTCATTTTTTTTCTTTTGACATTGAGGCATCTGTGGGTTGCCTTCAGGCTGATTCACATGCCGTTGTTTTGAAATGCCTTTATTATATTTTGCACTCAACACATTTTGATGATAATTGGAGGAGTAATTGTGTAACTTTAAGAATAACTGGTTTCTTCTGTTTGGACACACTAGATTGGAGATAACTTATTGGAATAGGAAGTATTTTGCCTATTGTTTGCCTACGCCTACATCCTATGGAGAACAAAGAGAGGTAACCTTCCTGAAGGAGTGTCAAAGCATGACCAAAACTGTCAAATAATTGTTACACAATTAAATATATGATGATGGTCAATCGTTGGAAACATATTTGCTAAAATATCTTTTGTTTACCTAAGTCTTACACCGAAAAAATTTGCAGTTAAGCATGCATTTGTTTTTGAAATGCAAGAACACTTTTATTTCTGAACAAGCAGTGGAGAAGTTACCTGTCCACACATATTTCTATCCAAGGCAATTAACAGAGTGCCTTACATAAATGTTGTACATTGACATCGGTCACTGCCCTCAAGGAGCTTACAATCTTCGGCCCCTAACTCACCTTCATACATACACAAAGTAGGGCCAATTTAGACAGGAGCCAATTATCCTACCAGCATGTCTTTGGAGTGTGGGAGAAAACCAGCTTACCCGGAGAAAACTATTGAGCCCTGTACACACGATCGGATTTCCGATGGAATCAAATCCGATGGATTTCTCCATCTGAATTCTGATGAAGCTGACTTCTATCAATCTTGTCTACACACCATCAGACAAAATTCCGACCGTCCCAAACACTGCGACGTACAACACGTACGACGGCATTATAAATGGGAAGTTCAAATCCAATGGCGCCACCCTTTGGGCTGCTTTTGCTGATTTCGTGTTACTGCGTGTTAGTAAAAGTTTGGTGAGAGCCGATTCACGCTTTTCAGTCTCCATGCTTTTCAGTCCGTTACAGCATGACGAATGTGCCATCTCCATTACGAACGCTAGTTTTACCAGAACGAGCGCTCCCGTCTCCTAATTCAGTCTGAGCATGCGTGGGTTTTTTCTCTGATGGAGTTCCACACACACAGTCGGAATTTCCTATCGTTTTTTTTCCATCGGAAAAATTTAAAACATGTTCTATTTTTTTTCACCGATGGAAATAAGTCCGATGGGGCCCACACACGATCAGTTTGTCTGATGAAAACAGTCCATCAGACTGTTTTCATCGGACAAACTGATTGTGTGTACAGGGCTTTAAAGTCACCATATCTAAAGACCATAAGCTGTAATGTATTACATTTTTATGAGTTTACTCATCCCTCAAAATACAGCTGAAGGTTCCTGTATGATAGTCTAAACATGTATCCAGTTAGTATGTGACGCACAAGCCTCATAAAGTAGACATAAAACTTCCCTTACCCTCCCTGACTAAGCCAAATCCTCCATATTTTTTACATGCCCCCCCCAGACTCTGCAGCTCACAGGGAAGGGGGGGGGGGGGTCAGCAGCAGAGACAGTGCTGTCAATCCAGAAATTCGTGGGCAGGCATAGGTGTGGCCAGGCACTAATAAACAAGTTACAGGCTTGTGAATAGGCAGTGAAAATGCCAATAGTCATGCCCAATGCATTATTTTTTATTCCACTGAAGCACAAGCAGTAACATCCTACATGAGAGTGGCAACTTTCAATTCAGGAGCAGTGTAGCATTGTTTTCACACCATCACAGGATGCTGTGGGCTTTACTGGTAGGCTCATTAGGTACAGTACTTGGACCTTTACAGGAGGGCTAAGAGAAAACTGTAAGTGCAGATTCAAATGAAGGGCAAAACATTTGTATAAATATAAAAAAAATCCATTAGAAATACCTTTTTTTACCCTTTTTAAGTGATCACATTCCCTCTGTTCTCAGCTTCATAAGAGCTGGGAGAGGAGGATACACAGCAGTACACTGAGCTTCCCAGTGAAAGGCATGTCAGGAGAAGTCTTATCATAGTCTTTTATTAGAGGAGAGCAGGCTGAGTACCCAGCATAGCTAGATAACTGACCACACTGTGCTCTCATGCTTAGTGTGGTCAGCTTTTAATAGGAAAGCAGAGGGACTGGCAGGAACACCGGGGATTTCACACAAAGGAAGCAATACAAAGAGAACAGGATACCTTTCCCATACAAATACATGGTACAGCAGGCACATATCAGGAATATGAAATGTTGGGGTAACATACACTTTAAGTGTTACCACACTTTTTTTTAATGTGAGGTCATAATTGCACTATCAATTTATTCTAGAGACACCAACTGCATGCATAAGAAAAATGAAATTGCTTTTGACTATAATGCTGTTGTTTTTCTCTTTCAAAATAATTGATGCTGTCATTGTATTTTCCATTTTCATCTTTACAAGCAACCTAATTCTAGTTTTTGATTGAACATGTGTGTGGCACATTGCTTATTACCAGGTAAGTACTTTCAATCAATTTTGTTATTCCCAGGGGCTAGAATGTTTTTGAAATTGTTATGTGTATAACCAGTTCACAAGCATAGGGATACAGACAGGGCCGGTACTACCACTAGGCAAACTAGGCAGCCGCCTAGGGCGCACTGCTGCCTAGGGCGCCCAGCCACTGTTGTTCCTACACTCTTCTCTCTGCAGCAAGCAACTAAGTCTCAGCATCAGCAGGCAGCTGCTGCTCTGTTCGAACATAGTGTCCGGAGGACTGCGTCTGTATCCTGACTCCCAAAGAATGGAAGCAAGCAAACATTAATTGATGGGCACTGGTAGGCTGCATTGATGGGCGCTGGTAGGCTGCATTTGATGGGCGCTGGTGAAGCTGCATTGATGGGCGCTGGTGAGGCTGCATTGATGGGCACTGGTAGGCTGGATTTGATGGGCGCTGGTGAAGCTGCATTGATGGGCGCTGGTGAGGCTGCATTGATGGGCGCTGGTAGGCTGCATTTGATGGGCGCTGGTGAAGCTGCATTGATGGGCGCTGGTGAGGCTGCATTTCAGGGGCGCTGGTGAGGCTGCATTGATGGGTGCTGGTGCGGCTGCATTTGATGGGCGCTGGTGAGGCTGCATTTGATGGTCACTTCATTAAAAAGGTGGGGTATACATGGGCAGGGAAACGGGGGGGGGAATCAAGGGTGGAACCGGGGGGGCAGCAAAATGTGGTTTCGCCTAGGGCAGTGATGGCAAACCTTGGCACCCCAGATGTTTTGGAACTACATTTCCCATGATGCTTATGTACTCTGCAGTATAACTGAGCATCATGGGAAATGTAGTTCCAAAACATCTGGGGTGCCAAGGTTCGCCATCACTGGCCTAGGGTGTCAAAAATCCTTGCGCCAGCCCTGGATACAGATGTCTATGGGGTTGATTTACTAAAGGCAAATAGACTGTGCACTTACTGTATGCAAGTGCAGGTGCTCCAGAGCTTAGTAAATGAGGAAGAGTTCAGCTGACTTCCATCATCCAATCACGTGCAAGCAAAAATTCATTTTTTTATTTTATTTTCTTTGCATGTGATTGGGTATTCTTTGTAAAGTGAAGCTTTACCTCATTTACTAAGCTTTGGAGCAATTGCACTTTGCAGCATTAAACTGCACTTGCAAAAGTGCACAATCTACTTGTCTTTAGTAAATCAACCCCTATGTGTACCAACAATAAACTTTGTAAAAGTAGACAATGTAAGACTTTATTTGGTGTCTAGTACTATAGTAGAGAACCAGAATACAGAAAATAACCCAGGATAAGCTGAAGAAATAATGCAATTCAACCAATTGTTGACCTTTAGCAGGGCTTTGGTTTGAGAAGGTCATGAGTGCAGCATATCCGTGGTTTAGCACTGTTGCACCGTGTGAGTTTTGACACCTTGCATGCTGCAGTGAGATTTGAGTTCTGAGCCTCTAAAGTAGACCAAGGCTCTGGGCCAAGTTCTCAATTCTAGATTCCATACCATCTTTGAAAAGGTTGCACGAACTTGATCTTATGCTATTTTCAGCACGTAACAGAAGTAACGTCAAGCTAAAGGATAAAAGAATGGTTGGCAGAATCTGGACCAAGTAAAGTGTACACTTACAGAACTGGGGCAAAATAAAACTTAATTTCTTTGTAAAAGTTCTATTTCATCATTAATGAGTAGAGTCTTTTGAAGGGATTTGCATGTTTTTATAGCTTCACATACCCAGCCATAAATTATTTTAACACATACACTATTCTCATATGTTTGGCATGCCTGGATTGCATTAATGGAAGACCATATCTCTCAAATCTTAAAAAAGACAGTACTGTCAGCTTCAAAACATACCTTATTTCTGATGATTTATGTTACAATAAAGACATTTTATCTTTTGGTTGACTTAAATACATGCATAAACTAGCATTTGATTGGAGTACATTATCTATAGGAATGCATAGTAACTCTTGGAAATGAAAAAGCCACACATGTAATTGTGAGCATCTTTCCTATGGATCAGTCAACCCACTAATAGAATGAAGGCTAAATTATAATGTTTCCATGTGTAGATGATGAATTATAGCAACAAGCAACATATCTAAATCAGGTATTCTGGATAATGATTTAGCTTCTTATGTGTCACACACACGCAATCAGCAAAACCTTGGAAAAAAACTGAACTGAAACTCATTTATTATTAGAAATAATTACTAACTGGGATTCTGGCAATTGATGTTTTCAGGTTTTTAGTGTATGCTGCAATAAATGCCTCCTGTTTCCAGCAAATCAAACTTTATTTGGTCCCCAATACTTACATACAATATTGTTAAAAAATATATCTAAGCGTTATCAAACTTTACTTTGATTGTCACAAAACTTTATTTTAATGAATTGTAAATTACCAGTAAATGTAAGCTTTAACCACTTCAGCCCCGGAGGATTTGGCTGCCCAATGACCGGGCCATTTTTTTGCGATTCGGCACTGCATTGCTTTAACTGACAATTGCGCGGTCGTGCGGAGTGGCTCCCAAACAATTTTTTTCCCCCAAAAATAGAGATTTCTTTTGGTGGCATTTGATTTTAATTTTTTGCGCTATAAATAAAAAAAGAGCGACAATTTTGAAAAAAAAAACAATATTTTTAACTTTTTGTTATAATAAATATCCCCAAAAAATACATAAAAAAACATATTTTTTTCTCAGTTTAGGCCGATATGTATTCTTCTACATATTTTTGGTAAAAAAATTGCAATAAGCATATATTGATTGGTTTGCGCAAAAGTTATAGTGTCTACAAAATAGGGGATAGGTTTATGGCATTTTTATTAATATTTTTTTTTACTAGTTACTACGACATTAGGGCGGACACATCGGACACTTTTGATGCTATTTTGGGACCATTGTCATTTATACAGCGATCGGTGCTATAAAAATGCACTGATTACTGTGTAAATGACACTGGCATGGAAGGGGTTAACCACTAGGGGGCGATAAAGGGGTTAAGTGTGTCCTAGGGAGTGATTCTAACTGTGTGGGGGCTGGGCTACCAGTGACATGACATTGATCTCTGCTCCCAATGTCACAAGGCAGTACAGGGAAATGCCTTGCTTACACAGGCATTTCCCTGTTCTGCAGCTCCGTGACACGATCGCGGGAGACCGGCGGACATCGAGTCTGGGTTCCTGCGGGCACGGTCACGAAGCTTTGCGCAGCCATGCCAATCTGCCAAAGTATATGTGCAGGAGGCGGTCGGCAAGCGGTTAAAATGCAACTCCAGTTTTGTTGGAAAAAAAACAAACAATCCCTTCTGGGTGATCAATATACATTGCAAGGATTTCAACAAACTTTATTGCCGTTTCGTAAATGTTTCTGCTCTGAGGAAATAGCTCTTTGTTAGGCCATGTCTTGTGCAGGACTTTTTCTTAACCTCCCTGGTGGTATGATTATGTCAGATTTCTGATGCTGAAAGCATTACCATTATTTTGCATGGAAATTTGGCGTTTTATATTTTAGGCCTGTAATTTTTAGGAATAACTCACTTAAATCTGTCCAAACAAGAGTCTAGTAGACATCCCGGGTATGATAAAGTTTGAAACACAAAATCATGAATTATAATATAATAAATAACTATAAATAATTATAACAAATAATAATATAATAAAAATAAAAATTATTCAATAATGTAATCAAATCAAAAACACTGAAATTTGCTCAGTTGTAGAATTGTCGCTGTCGTTACTTTGATGCCAAATTTCCCCACAAAACGCTATCGCTCAATTCTGCAAGTGATTCTAATTTATTATCGCTGTTTTCTAGCTGGTCTAAAACCACTTTTGATGTAAATGGACACTTTTTGATTGCTATGGACAATCTCCAGTTTCCAGGCAGAAAGAAAAGTATTTATAATATAAAACTGCATGCAGGACACTGGACAAACCACTAGGGACAAAGGGGGTGTGTAATTATTTGGTACAGTACTGTAATCTGTAAGATTACAGTATACTGTATCAATGCTGTGTTTTTTACTTTTTGAATTTGGCGCCGAACTCCGTCCCCGTTCGTCGCAATGCTCGCAGGGAGCGGAGCTCGACACTGAATCGAGCGAGACACGGCAGCTCGCAAATCACAGCGGGGAGACATTGCAGGATCCAGGGGACAAGGTAAGTAACCTCTACATGGATCCTGCGATGCGATCCCGAGTGTGGCTCCGGGTTACCACTTTTGGTACTGAAAATTCACCCCGAGCCGCACTCCGGATTACCGCTAGGGAGGTTAATGTGGTGACTTTTATCTTGTCAGACTTCTGGGAAAATCATGCATGAGTGAAGGGTGACCATTTTGGTTCCTGGAGAAACAACCAATTGTACCCAAACGCTCGTTTTAAGCTGCTTTTTGTAAGTTATTACTCCTTTTTACAATAAATTGTTTTAAACGGTATCACACTATGTTAGCTACCTTTTTGTTACATGCCTGGTGATTCGTTTTCATCCTTCTGGGGGAGTTACGTCCAGAGAGCTATGCTTCCTGGTTTATCGCTATCTACCTCCATGCTGCTCATTCATCCAGCGACAGGGAAGGAGATCTAGGAGATTCGGATCGTTGGCTTGGTTATTGTAAGCAATGTTTATGTGACTGCTCTTATTAGGAGGTTGCATGTCCTCTGGTAAGCGTGGCTTGTTGATTTTAGTTGGTGACACCCAATCTATCTTACCTCTCACTTTTCTCTCACTTCTTTCACGGCATGTTGGACTTCTCCTCCTGATAACTCCTATGTGATTGCACAGATGCTTTAAAAAACCTCTGTGGATTTGCGCTCATATGGACTTAGTGTTGCATGATTGCGCAATTGTCATTCAAGTGAGACAGTGCCGAAAGCTGAAAATTGGCCTGTTTAGGAAGGGGGTAAATATGCCTGGTATTGAAGTGGTTAATACAACTAAATTAAAATATGGCTTGTGTCAATTGTATAAGTGATAAATAAAAACTATTGTAATTAATATATATGTACAGAAATATACCTAAATCAACCAATGGTGCAAAATTGAAAAACCATATAAATATAAAGTGCCAAGATAAAAGTGTTCAAAATCCAAATGTGAAATTCTAGAAGTCAAACCACACATTCCAAAATATGTTTCAGGGTATGAACGTGCACCACTAGGTTAATGAATGTGTTAACACTTTAAGGATGTATGCCAGACAGATATACAAGACTCATATTATTGTAAGTAAGCAAAATGTGTTAAGAAAAAAGTACACCTCACACAAATAAATGTATTACTTTTTATTTTAACTAATATGCACCTTTTCAGGGTTCATTGATGCCCAAACATGTCCCACACTGTCTATTCCAGTGATGTCATGACAGAGTTCAGGGAAGTAGGGGGCCCCCCTTCTTTATTGCTTCGACAGTGGTTGAGCTCTAAACACCTTCCCACTACTGGTATGTTTTAAGTGCCCAGGGAACTCTGGGGAAGGGGTTCCCCTGACATTATTGCTCATACCCAAATCAAAATATGAGCAGTAATGTCATGGCAATTTCCCTATAATAATATTGCCCATATTAGGCAAAAGAAAATAACAACAAAGAATCACAAATGTTTATTAGTGTGTGGTGTAATTTTTTTTACAACTTTCTTACTTTCAGATATCGGAGGACCAGGTTCGGTGGAATTTAAACCACCTCCTTTCCGGTACCTTGTTCTGGGCACTAGGGGTGCTGAAAAGCACAGTGCTGGTCAGCACCACTGGAACAGGAAAAGCTTTGACTGCACTCACAGGTTTGAAGCAAAAGTGAAGACTTTATTGAAGATAAAAATCATCAGACAACATCGTAGACATCATGACATCAATGCAGACGTGGCAGAGATTAATCTGGATAGGAGATAAATCTCTCCCAGGTCTGCATTGATGTCATGGTGTCTACGATGTTGTCTGATGATTTTTATCTTCAGTAATGTCTTTACTTTTGCTTCAAACCTGTGAGGATGGTCAAACCTTTTCCTGTTCCAGTGGCTCCTGCGGTGGCTTCCAGTGGTTGAAGTGTGGGATTGCTCTCACCTGGAGCGGCTTGGCTTTTCTTTCTATCAGACTGGTCAGCACCAGGCTAGAATACCTTTGGGGAACGCCACTTTTTTGGGAAACCAGCTAAAAAAAACACAAATTTTGAAGGGCATATGGCTGATATCATCATAATAGTGGGATGGCACACTTAGCTTTCCTATACTATGAGCATACCAGCCTGGCATGCTGGAAAAGTGTATTTGAGGAAGGAGCGATACACTTTTTTACTTTTATTTTTTACAGTAAAATAGAACATTAAACACTAATTTGACATGCTGAACCTCTATTTAAAATATAGGCTCAGCACTCTTCATAAGGAAAAAATCCACAGATCCACAGAAAAGAAACCATTTCAAATGCATACTCCCCACTTCAAACCAGGGAATAGTTCGAGTAAAAAAAAACAGGTGAATAATGTCAAAATGTGAGAATGAATTGACATTTACTGGATGATAAATAAGATGAAGTGCAGCAAATTACTTTTCCATTAAAGAACAGATGTTAGGCAAATCTTGTTTGATGAGATTTTCACTTATGTCGTGTACACACGATCGTTTTTTCCAATGAAAAAAGACAGATGGACTTTTTTCATCGGAAAAACTGATCGTGTGTGGGCTTTTTTCCATCAGTGTAAAAAAATAGAATATGTTTTAAATTTTACCAATGGAAAAAATAAAAAAGATAGGAAATTCCGATCGTCTGTGTGGAATTCCATCGGAGAAAAAACCCACGCATGCTCAGAATTAAGTCGACGCATGCTCAGAAGCATTGAACTTCATTTTTCTCGGCACGTCTGAGTGTTTTACGTCACCGCGTTTTGGACGGTCTGAATTTTGTCTGATGGTGTGTATGCAAGACTGATGTAAGTCAGCTTTATCGGAATTCCGACGGAAAAATCCATTGGATTTTATTCCATCGGAAATCCGATCGTGCGTACAGGGCATTAGGGATCTTTATTGAATCTATTTTGACAGGTGAACTTTGTTTGAAAATTGGTGAAAACCACTGACAAACAGAGAGGGATGATGGAAAATTGAATCTTGATAAAAAATAGGTGAATATTGGGTAAATGTTGGGCTAATTGCTTGCAGAATCATTGCTAGATACACCAATAAACACAGTAAGTTTGACTTGCTAAAGGTAAATATTCTGTTCTCTATGCAATAGGATGTTCACTATGAGATGGAAATTTTCCCCTAGTTGAATGAGGTACAGCTCTGCTGACTTCCATCATCCAATCATGTGCAAGCCATAATACCATTTTTTCCCTTGCACATGATTGGGTATTCTTTGCAAAAGTGAATTTCCACCAAATTCACTAAGCTAAGGGAACATTTCTTTGCAAAGTGTACAGCCTATTTGCTTTCAAATGTGCTTAAATGCACATTAAAACACTTAATTCTCCAAAAGAATATTAAATATAGGAAATATCTGCTCATTGTATTGTTATAAGCTATTGGTGAGTGCTTGCACTCTTCTTGGTGACCCACTTTCTTACCTGGTCTAGACATCTTCCTTGTGGCATTTTCATTGGGAATCTGGAGAATCCAGACTTCTCTCCAAAACTGGTCAGATTTTTTAGTGCAATTATCGGCCATCATAATTCTTCTCACACTGTCACCTTTGTAAATAATTACCTTCTAACAATAAATCAATTACAATGATTTGTAGGTGTTTTACCTGCTTTAACATTAGATGAAAGAACCATGATAACCTAGAACATGGTATTCACTTGTACAAGTGTCTGCAAAATTCCTTCATGCCACACATGAGAACTTAACAGGCATTTTTTCCTGTTAGTAAAAGAGAAGGTTTTGAGTTTCTGGTGATGCCCAGCAATATTTGTGTTGTTTTTGTGCTGCTCTGGAACACTTGAAAAGCATGTCCTGCGGATACTCATGGAGAGCAAACCTCTGCTCTTTGCTGACTTGTCTGCTAGCCCCTTAGTTACCTGATACAAGTATTCCTTTTGCTCTAACATAACCATCCATTTACAGCTGTCAAAAAGCTCAAGTGTATGGTCTCATAGATGTCCCCAAAACTCTCTGATGATCTCATCTATCAGTTTATCAGAGTTGCTTAAACACTTATGAGCAGTACCAGTGTGTAAGCGTCATGATAATGATCAACAAAACCTTTTATGGTACAGAATGATGTTTTAAAAATGTATGCATGTACTTGACCATATTAACTGAAGCACAGATTGAGCTGCAGGATGCTGAATGGAGAATGCTGATTCTGTAACTACATATCATTGGCCACATTAGTCGGCTCTGTCTCAGTGGAATGTTGAAAGTGAAGGCTGAATACAAAATAGAGTGAGACGTTAGGAAATGAGTCAAGTGGGTGTAGACAATTGTAGACAACGTTCCTAAACCTAGAGGCAAAGGAGAGAAGAGATATAGAGCAGAGACATAAGAGTCATACTGGGTCATAGCTGTATTATATGTGTAAAAAAGTGGCTTTAACTTTAGACTAAAGTGAACTCATAGTTAAAAATCTTAAACTTCACAGCTACTTGAAAAATGGCTTGCATTTAGTTACAACTCTATGGGGCTGGGCAGTAATCTGCACACTTATTGATTAACAAAATTAGCCATCAAGATATAGGTTAGGGGAATGAATATCCTTGTTTCACGGCATAGTCTCCAACAGAGCATCTTTTAGGCAGCTTCCTATACAGGCTAGGGGATGAAAATCAAGGAGATAGAATGTGCTCTTAGCAGACTTCTGAGACAGCATTTGGGATCAATTCAAGTAGTAAGTGATAGCCTACTGCCAAACTAAAAGCTCACAACCAAGTAACATCTAAAGTAGGGGTAGGCAACCTCGGCCCTCCAGCTGTGGTGAAACTACAAATCCCAAGATGCCTCTAGGAGTTATGCCTACTTGTGATTGTTAGGGTCTTGCAATGTCTCAAGGGTCTTGTAGTTTCAAAACAGCTAGAGGGCCGAAGGTTGCCTACCACTGATCTAAAGTATCAAGGGATTCTTTAGATGAAAATAAGTTTGGGTAGTTTTGGGTATAAAAGTATATCTTTAAAAGTTTAACTCTATTAATTACAAAATATGGAGTTATATTTGCCACATAACAGAGAAAATTGTACTATGAATGGGACTTTATAGTCACCATGACCGAATTATATTAAAATAGAAAAATGTTTACTGTATAATTGTATAAAAGCTAGACACTATGTTAAAACTCATATCAAATTTTTTATATCCATGTGCATAGAAATTCCTGTGACAAAGTATTGTAGGAAACCCCATCAGTCAGAAAATCGGTATGACGGAGTAGACTCCAACGCGTTTCAATTTGAACAGTTTTCTTCAGGGGGCTATTTCAAATGAGATGGGTTCTAAAGAAACAATAACAACCATACAGTAAAACAGCAAAAACACAAACAATATTAATAAAAATAACTGTATCATATACAGAAATATGTTGTTATTTGTAACTTACAATATTGTTATTGAAGACCAGCCAAATTCTGACATCCAGGGACCCTGAAAGACTCAGCATGCACAAGGGCCTTAAGAGACACTAGCCTGCTGTCAAAAGAAATAGTAATAGTTTACATGTATCTATCAATAAGCTGGAATGTAGACTAACACTTCTGACATCTTTTAAATATCATAGGGAACTTACTTAGTTTGTGGGCCCAAGTAACAGGGATACGAAAGATGGTGGATAGTATGTAGATATTTTAAAAAGCAGAGGAGTGCATAGCTCTCAAGAAAAATCAGGACAAGACAGCATATACATTTTCAAATATAGACACGATGAGTCAGCAAGAGGATTGAAATACGTTGGTGTCTACTCTGTCATATCGATTTTCTGACTGATGTGGTTTTCTATAATACTTTGTTACAGGAATTTCTATGCACATGGATATAAAACTTTTGTATGAGTTTTAACATAGTGCTCAGCTTTTATACGATTGTACAATAAACTTTTTTGTATTTTAATAAAATTCTGTCTCATGGTGCCTATAAAGTCCCCTCTATAGTTCAATTTTCTCTGTTATTCCATTTGGGGATGTGGCACCGTCTAGGTGGCATTTAGATTCACTGACACAATTCATTATATTTGCCACATGAGTACATTTGAACAATTATTATTGTATTCTAATTACACAACCCTTAAAAGCAGCATTAATATATATATAAAAAAATAA
This sequence comes from Rana muscosa, assembly GCA_029206835.1. Lineage (NCBI taxonomy): Eukaryota > Metazoa > Chordata > Amphibia > Anura > Ranidae > Rana > Rana muscosa. Next base: position 741,268,730 of record CM055118.1, read on the forward strand.
TATATATATATATATATATATATATATATATATATATATTATTTTTTCATGCATGTTTGGGTCTGGAATATTTTTTACAGAATGTGATGCCAAAAATGTTAATTCTTCCTGCATAACAGCTGTTTGGCCAGCTCTTTGCGACCACTAATTCCTAGCAAAAAAAAGAGTTAAAAATAAGTGGGTATATAGCTTGTGCATTTTTCATTAGTAAGCTTGCATGTATGTTAATTTCAGACTAAATATTTAGTTTCAGTTTATTACTGAAACCCAACATCACTGACTTCTGACATAAACCCTGCCAATTTGTCTTTCCCTTCTCCGATGAGAGAGCTTCAGTAATGCAAAAACTGTATACTTATTAAACAGGGAATTGGATGGTAGTTTTCCTCTTAGTGTGTTCCACCTGTGTTTTCTAGGATTTCCTCTAACTGGATTCTGGCCAAACTGTCACTAGAGTGTGAATGTGCATGGACAGCTTTGGTGAATATATTAGAATATATGTAAATGAATGACTAGGCTCTGTGAGGCAATATTGGAATATGCTATTACTATACACATTTGAGAAAAATCATATTATTGATCAAACAAGCTCTTAAAAATCATATGGTATACTTCACAATATGCAATTTCCATTGCTGCTTTCACGTTTTGAAAATAGGCTTCTATCTCAGATGCAGTTTTACCTTATTTTATCATAATAGCTTATCCACAGACTTTTTAAAAAGATAATGATTTCTAAAATTCCATTACTTTGTCCCTCTTATTAACAAAATATTTTCAAAATGCAAATAGCCTGTAAAACACAAAATCTGGAAGATGAAAAAGCATCGGAATTTGCCCTAAGGCCATGGAGTTAAGCTATCCAGTTAGCCGTTCTCTCCGTTTCAACCAACGAAAAGCATCGTTTAAACAGCCTACCATGCTAAGTCTCATGTGCTCTGCATTCTATTATATCATATAACTACATCAATATGTGAGGAGTGGCATGCAGAAATATGTACAAAGTTGTAAGTTATGCTTGGACACACACAAAGAAATCAGAGGAAATCTGATGTTCTAGCTGATTGGAACAGTTGACATTTCAAAAGGAATAAAAGAAAGAAAATCCTGGAACCTAAGTTTCTCCTGGCAAGAAAAGATAGAAGAGAAACCTGTGCATTAGGTCAGGTTCTGCCTTTTTTAATGTGTTCATAATAACTGATATTTTCATTTGTTTTTCTTAACTATTTCCTTTAGTAATAAAATACAGTTTTATGTGTAATTTTCTAAATGTAATAATAGATCTTAATTATAATTTTCAGTTGTCATATAAGAATGTAAGCTCAAAACTTTAGGTTGTAGTTCTGCATATATTTAAAACCAAATTCTAATTACAACAGATTTTATATAATTAAAGTGTTACTAAAGGCAATTTTTTTCAAATTAAAATAATAAACATGTTTTATTATACCGTATGTTATACTGTATTACATGTTATAGTATTTAGGGAGGTGGGGGAGGACAGCAAGCTGTAAAACATTTTTACCTTAGTGCAGGGAACTCATTAAGGTTAAAAAAAAAAAAGGTTTCAACTTTAGATCCACTTTAAAATATTCTCCATGCACTGTATAGTGTCAGGGGTCACAGGGGTCACAATTGTGACCCTTCCCCATGCTCCAGGGGGCCTGTGCGGCCTACCAGTCACATTCCATTTTACAAAAACACAAAACGCAAAGCTGCCCTAGTGTATCTCGGCTTTAATATGGTAAAGTTAAAAACACTACACTGTTCAAACTCACATTGTGTGAAGAAGGATTCCACTGTGGCCGCACTCCTTAAACCACCTCAAAATTCTGAGAGGGGAGGGGGCGCCGTGGACATTCAGCCTAGCTGCCCGGATGCTGGCGCTTCTCTCTGAGAACACACAAACCCCACATGAGCAGGATACAGGGGGAAAAGAGTGTGGACGTCACACAGTTGCCATGACAACACATTTCAGTGGCATGGTCTCCTTTCTCATGTTATACCCACCCAATGGTAACTCACCAATTTATAGGGGAAGAAAGAACCACTTACAGTGACACCTACAGTAACAGCGTTCTCTGCAGGGACAACCCAATCCACACACCTGTCAGGGTTGTACGTACCTGATCAGCGAGTCCGTTAGAGCAGAGGAAGGTCCCCCGTACGGATCTGACTCGCGGGCCCCTGGTAGTGCAGACAGGAGGCACGGGAGTGTGGAAGGGTAAGAGAGCCTGAGAGTGGTTACTGGAACGCAGCTCCGGATCCTGGGTTCAGGAGAGTAGCTGAGCCAGGCTGGCTGCAGGCAGGCAGGTAGGCAGGCAGGTGTGTAGAGCAGCGCAGCTGGGCAGGTGCAGAGAGAGTGGTCAAGACAAGCAGGGTTCGGCAACGTTCAGGCAGTATGGTACAGCGGGGTAGACAGGTTCAGGGTCAAAGACAGGCTGAGGTCGGGTGCAGGCGGATAGCAGGAGAAGTCCAGTAACAAGCCGGGTGGTCAGAAGATCAGGTTTCAGGCAATTAACATGAGCAGGATACACAGGGGACTGTAGATCAGACAGCACCGGTCTGAAGTGTTCCAGGAGTTTAAATGGGCAAACCGGCATGCATCGGCGCGCGCAATGGCGCATCGGCGCATCAGCGTGCGCAATGGCGCACACACGCGTGCGCACACAATGCGTGCACATGCACCCGCGCGCACAGGCACACCATAGTGCACAGGCGCGCGCGCCCGCAGTCTGGGAAGTGCACCAGCGCGGACAGGAACATACCCAACATCAGCGCGCATCGGCGCGCGCGAACGCACACCAAAGCGACCACCAACACGCCCGGCAAGGTACGTTCTCTGACAACACCAGGTCCACTCACAGGTGCCGAGGCTCGATGTATCCCAACACACTCCAATGCAACAATAGTAAGAAGAGCCGGCAAGACTGGAATCCTTAAAGTGTCGTTTATTGGTACATCAGAGTGACAATAAAACAATAACTGATGCGTTTCGGCAATAGCCTTAGTCGTAGCTATGCCCATTAAATGATGCTGCGATCGCTAAACTGACCTCTGTAATCACCAATACTCCATTTAAACAAAACTGATATAAATATATATATAAAAAAACAATTTTACCCCTGGACGGGAGGGGCGTCGAGGGCAACATATACAGGAACTGATCCCCTCCATTTTTCTCCTGCAGTCGCTGAATGCCTAATTCTCCTGTTCTCCCTCTCGCAGGCATTCAGTGTCTGATGGAGGAGATTGATTCCTGTATATGCCACCCCTCCTGTCCAGGTTACTCATCTATGCTAGCAATGCAGGCTTCCCCCCCACGCCTCTCCTGCCGGCTGCTGCGGGGGATGTTTCAGGATGGAAAATGGTGGAAGTGGCCAGTAAATATGTAATTTACTGGCCCCTTCCCTTTCTGAAAGAACAAAATGAGTGATCAGTACCGATCACTCATTGTGTCCATTCATTACTGAAGCATAGAAAAACTGTTAACTATGCTTCAGTTTGTGAATGAACAGAAAGCTCTGTACAGAGCTATTTCTGTTCATTTATTCTGTGCAGCTGCAGATATGGAAATTGTGACCTCAATCTCCTTTCTCTGTCTCAAAAGTGAGACATCAGGGGTCCTGCCCCCCCCCATTTGTCCTTGCCCTGCCTGTACCACAATTGCATGTAACTGCATAATTGCTCATTTTCAAATTTTTAACATAGGTTTAAACTCCTGTCTTAAATTGCCCAGACTGGTACTAATGATGCATATACAGTAAGAATGTTTTAAAAAAATATATATTTTAATTGTTTATTTTTATCAATTTACAAAATGCAAAGTGAGCCAATATAATACAAATCTAAATCAAATCAATATTTGGTGTGACTACCCTTTGGTTTCAAACCAGCATCAAATCTTACGCTTGCATACTTTGCACACTTGCACAAAGTCAGGGATTTTGTAGGATTAGAGTCGGTGTATGATTGATCAATTATACCAAGGATATGCAATTAGCTGACCTCCAGCTGTTGCAAAACTACAATTCCCATCATGCCCCTGCCTCTGGGTGTCATGCTTGTGGCTGTCAGAGTCTCGCTATGCCTCATGGGACTTGCAGTTCTGCAACAGCTGGAGGTCCGCTAATTGCATATCCCTGAATTATACCAAGCAGGTGCTAATGACCATCAATTTCATATGTAGGTTGAAACACAGTCATTAACTGAAACAGAAACAGCTGTGTAGGAGACTTAAAACTGGGTGAAAAATAGCCAAACTCTGCTACTAAAGTGAGGTTGTGAAAGACAGTTTCATGCCACAGGTCATACATACATCATGGCAAGACTGATTACAGCAACAAGACATAACAGAAGAATTAGGCATACAGCATCAGCAAGGTCTCTCCCAGGCAAAAATGTCCAAGCCTGGGGGTTTCAAGATGTGCTGTTCAAGCTCTTTTGAAGTAGCACAAAGAAACAGGCAAGGTTGAGGACCGTAGATGCTGTGGTCGGCCAAGGAAACTTAGCAGCAGATGAAAGAAACATAATGCTTACTTCCCTTTAACATCGGAAAATGTGCAGCAGTGTCATTAGTAAAGAACTGGCGGAAACCAGTAGGGCCCAGGCAGTGGCGTAGCGTGGGTTGTCAGCGCCCGGGACAGGGCAAGAGATTCGCGCCCCCTAACCTGCGGATTTTTAGCACTCTCTGAGTCCCTTCTGCTAGTACAGTAGTACTGACCAACCTGATTCCTACACCGACCTACCTGACCACTATACTAACCTACCGATTCCTATACTGACCTGCCTGATTCCTACACTGACCACTAAACTGACCTACCTGATTCCTATACTGACCACTACACTGACCCACTTGATTCCTACACTGTCCACTACACACATTATTATTGCTCACTGATTGGTTGCTAGATGATACTGCACATAATTACCGCTTACCCATTGTTTGCTAGAGGTTACTGCACATCTTTACTACAAACTGATTGCTTGCTAGAGATTACAGCAGATCATTATTGTTCACTGATTGGTTGCTGAAGGTTACTGCACGTCATTACCACTCACTGGTTGCTAGAGGTTACTGCATATTATTAATGCTCCCTAATTGGTTGCTAGACATTGCAGCACATCATTACGGCCCACTGAATGGTTGCTAGAGGTTACAGTACATCATTACAACCCACTGATTTGTTGCTTAAGGTTACAGCACATCAGCTCACTTCCGGCACACCACAGACTGCAGAAGTGACGGGACCCACCAATAGACAGAAAAGAAGAACTAGAAGTAATTATTAGCAATGAGGATTGAGGGGTGCACTGTGTATGGAGTGCAAGGCCGAGGGATGAGCTTTGTATGGAATGTAGGGTTCAGAGGTGCGCTGTGTACGGAGTGCAGGGTTGAGGGTGTGTGTTGTGCGCAGGGTTGGGGGGGTGCGCTGTGTGCAGTGTGCAGAGTTGAGGGGGGGTGCGGTGTGTGTGGCGTGCAGGGTTGAGGGGGGTGCGCTGTGTGTGGCTTGCAGGGTTGAGGGGGGGGCGCTGTGTGTGGCTTGCAGGGTTGAGGGGGGTGCGCTGTGTGTGGTTTGCAGGGTTGAGGGGATGCGCTGTGTGGGGCTTGCAGGGTTGAGGGGGGTGCGCTGTGTGTGGCTTGCAGGGTTGAGGGGGGTGCGCTGTTTGTGGCTTGCAGGGTTGAGGGGGGTGCGCTGTGTGCGGCGTGCAGGGTTGAGGGGGGTGTACATCTCCCCCCCCAAATACAAAGCTCTCTTTCCCACAGATTCCAGTTCAGAGCTCAGCCCCAGCCCCCCTCCGGCTGCAATCATCCCGTACAGAGCTTTCCTCTATAGAGGAGTACTCACAATGTCCGTGCAGCTGTTGGTAAGGAGGGGCTTCTGTCTGTGTGGATGATGCCTCATCCTCTTCCTCCTGGTCCCGCATTCCTTCAGTCCTGGGGTGGTGGGTGCAGGGTCAGAGGATCGGCAGTGGTCGGAAGTCCGGGCTGTGGGGCGGGCTAAGTGGACGGACAGCATGTCGCTCGTGGACCTCGTGTGTGGGGAGTGGCGTGTAACAGAGAGGATGCCTCGTGAGTCGCCTTCCCTCCTCCTTCCACCAGTCTCCGCACAGTCACAATCCCTGGGATCATCATGGATGGTCTTTAGTGTTCATTTACTCACTGCTGTGTCAGTGTCACTGCTGGAGCCTAAACCGGGACTGCACCGCAACTTCTTCCTCATATCAAAGCGGAAGAGCTCACAGTCTCATAGACTGCACAACGCAGGAAAAGAGCTGCAGGTAACCTGCCGCTGCGCCCCTCTAAATTTTGCGCCCGGGGCGACTGCCCCCCTGCGCCCCCACGCTACGCCACTGGGCCCAGGTACACCCACCTACTGTTCAGAGAAGTCTGGCCAGAAGTGGTCTTCACGGAAGAATTGAGGCCAAAAAGACATACATCTGATGTGGAAACAAGGCTAACTGACTCAACTATACACAAAAACATAGGAACTGGGGTGCAGAAAAATGTCAGTTGGTGCTCTGGACTGATGACTCAAAATTTATTGGCTGTAGCAGGAGGCAGTTTGTTCACTGAAGGGCTGGAGAGCGGTACAATAATGAGTGTCTGCAGGCAACAGTGAAGCATGATGGAGGTTCCTTGCATGTTTGGGGCTGCATTTCTGCAAATAGAGTTGGAGATTTGGTCAGGATCAATGCTGAGAAATACGGGCAGATACTTATCCATCATACAATACCATCAGGGAGGCGTGTGATTGACCCCAAATTTATTCTGCAGCAGGACAATGACCGCATACATACAGCCAATGTCATTAAGGACCATCTTGAGCATAAAGAAGAACAAGGAGTCCTGGAAGTGATAGTTTGTCCCCCACAGAGCCCTGATCTCAACATTGAGCCTGTCTGGTATTACATGAAGAGACAGAAGGATTTGATGCAGCACTACATCCAAAGAAGATCTGTGGTTAGTTCTCCAAGATGTTTGGAACCGAACAACCTACTTGCTGAGTTACTTCAAAAACTGTGTGCAAGTGTACCTAGAAAAATTTATGATGTTTTGAAGGCAAAGGGTGGTCACACCAAATATTGGTGCGATTTGGATATGTCTTCTGTTCATTTACTTTTACTATTAACACTTCTATTTCTGAAAGCGTTGGTAATTTACAGGATTTTTTCACACCTAACTAAAACTTTTGAACAACAGCATAAATGCAAAAAAAAATCATACATACAGTATGCTATCCATATGCAATGTAATACTAATTTCAGTGTCTGTCACCCCTCTCTGCCAATCCCAAAATTGAAAATACTTATGACAACTTTTAAAGCCATCCCTAACTCTTCCCCTACCTACATTACCAACTTCATCTCAAGATATGAACAAAACTGTCCACTCCACTCTTCCCAAGACTGCCTGCTCAGCGCGGCATGGCCCAAGTCCAGGCTGAGGTTTATACTTACACATTCATTCAAGGGACAGCACAAATGTGTGGCTGCAGGGAGATCTTTAATTACTGCCTGCTCTTTAGCTCCATTGTCACCAGTACTTCTGGAACTCCCTATTCCAATATGTTCTGCTATCCCCTACTCCATCTGCCTTTAGGCAATCCCTGAAAACTCATCTATTCAGAGAGGCCTATCACAATAACTCCACCTAATAAACTGTACTTTTACTTTCTCTATCAACTCATCCTTCAGGTCAGGGATAAAGTGAACAAATGAAGGACAGGTCAGGGATAAAGTTGTGGAGAAGTTTAAAGCAGGGTTAGGTTATAAAAAAATATCCCAAGCTTTGAACATTTCACGGAGCACTGTTCAATACATAATTCGAAAATGGAAAGAGTATGGCACAACTGCAAACCTACCAAGACATGGGCGTCCACCTAAACTGACAGGCCGGGCAAGGTGAGCATTCATCAGAGAGGCAGCCAAGAGGCCCATGGTAACTCTGAAGGAGCTGCAGAGATCCACAGCTCAGGTGGGAGAATCTGTCAACTATTAGTCGTGCACTCCACAAATACGGCCTTCATGGAAGAGTGACAAGAAGAAAACCATTGCTGAAAGAAAGCCATAAGAAGTCCCGTTTGCAGTTTGCGAGAAGCCATGTGAGGGACACAGCAAACATGTGGAAGAAGGTGCTCTGGTCAAATGAGACCAAAATGTTACTTTTTTGCCTTAAAGCAAAACGCTGTGGGGTTGATTTACTAAAGGAAAATCCACTTTGCACTTGAAAGTGCACATGGAAGTGCAGTCGCTGTAGATCGCTGTAAATCTGAGGGGAAGCTCTGAAATTAGGGGAAGCTCTTCTGATTTTACCATCCAATCATGTGCAAGCTAAAATGCTGTTTTTTATTTTCCTTGCATGTCCCCCTCAGATCTACAGCATCTGCACTTTGAGTGCACTTTCAAGTGCAAAGTGGATTTTCCTTTAGTAAATCAACCCCTATGTGTGGTGGAAAACTAACACTGCACATCACCCTGAACACACCATCCTCACCGTGAAACATGGTGGGGCAGCATCATGTTGTGGAAATACTTTTCTTCAGCAGGGACAGGGAAGCTGGTCAGAGTTGATGGGAAGATGGATGGAGCCAAATACAGGGCAGGTTTTAGAAGAACCTTCAAAAAGACTTGAGACCGGGGCAGAGGTTCACCTTCCAGCAAGGCAACGGCCCTAAACATACAGCCAGAGCTGTATGGAATGGTTTAGATCAAAGCATATTCATGTGTTAGAATGGCCCAATGAAAGTCCAGACCTAAATCCAATTTAGAATCTGTGACTTGCAAATTGCTGGTCACAGACATTCTCCATCCAATCTGACAGAGCTTGAGCTTTTTTTCAAAGAAGAATGGGCAAAAATGTCGCTCTCTAGATGTGCCAAGCTGGTAGAGACATCCTCAAAAAGACTTGCAGCTGTATTTGCAGTGAAAGGGGGTTCTACAAAGTATTGACTCGGGGGGGGGGGGGGGGCTGAATAGAAATGCACGCCACACTTTTCAGATATTTATTTGTAAAAAAATTGAAAGTCATGTATTATTTTCCTTCTATTTCACAATTATGTGTCACTTTGTGTTAACCTATCACATAAAATTCCAATAAAATACATTTACAATTATGGTTGTAACATGACAAAATGTGGAAAATTTCAAGGGGTATGAATATTTTTAAGGCACTATATGCTGCTTTTGTGCTAATCATAGAGGCCCATGGACCTCAAAAGAAGATGGTGAAAGCTGAGTGAAGTCATGTGAAGACATAATAATCTCAGCTTCCACCATCTTCTTTTGAGGTCCAAGGACCTCTATGAGTAGCACATCAGCAGGATACATGGATTTTTAAATGTTCTGTTGAATACAAAAGAAAGAACATGACCTATCTACGAACTTTCTACTGCATTCAACAATAAAGTCAACAGCCAAGAATCTTATGGGTACACTGCACATAGAGTTCAATGAACCCCAGAACAGCAGGATAAGGAGGGGTTTATCCAATCCCCAATTTAAATTTAAATTAAAAATGGGCAAATATTTAGTTTTATCACTTGAACTTATTATTCACTCTGCAACTTTTAAGAACAGACTGTAAAAATGGTAAGACTCCACTATGACCCCTGGACATCCATTGTTGTATACTGAGACAATATTACAACCATATGTTTCCTTCAGGCTTCAGCGTCAGTACTGACCCATGGCCACAGGTCACATAGTCATTTTTCCATGTAAACAAATAAGACTATTTACCCTTCATCACAAGACTACTAAATCTTGATTTACTTAAATCTGTTTATGTTGTTTTTATGTTGGTTAATTTATATTTTTAATTACTCAGAAGCATGTTACTGCTGACTGTGCTGACATATTGGTTTGTAAGTTAAAAGGATTTTTTTTAATGATTTAACCTTTTTGTTCATTTGTCTATTTTACAGAAGTAGATGTTCCATTTTAAATACTGATTACCGTGCAAAGACATTGAAAAATCTGAATTTTTCTTTGCATGTGATTAGATAATTAAATAGAATGCGACTTTACTGAACGAGAAATATGCTCCTTTAATAAAGCAACCCCAACTAACTCGTGAGATATCCAACTAACTTTTGAGAGATTTGAAACTTCTGATAATATTATAGTAAAGTATAATATAATAAAATATAATAATAATATAGTTAAGTATGCATGTGAAAGGTAAGTTGTTTCAATAAAAGATGAAACTATGTGCTCAGTGAAAATACTACACTTTTTTTCCACTCTCCCATGACTGCTTTTGTGGTTCAATCTTATTAACATATTATTATTATTATACATGATTTATATAGCTCTAACAGTTTTCACAGCACTTTATAACATGAAGGCAGACAGTACAGTTACAATACAATTCAATACAGGAGGAATCAGATGGCCCTGCTTGTTAAAGCTTATTTGACCAGCACAATGCTCCCTGCCTCAATATCCTACTTGCATAGATTTTTTCTTTCAAAATAAAAATATTACAGATAATGAGGATGTAACTCTGGATGGCAGCTCCTTTAAGGCAGGGGAGCAGCAAAACCCCGGCATCCTTTTGGCCACGCTGCAAATCATCTGTCTTTCCTTGATGGAGATTGACAAGCTACAGGTAAAGGGGGAGGAACAATAGGACGTAATTTTCTGCACTGGTAGCCTCAGACTTAGCCCTGCCCCAGGTTCAGGGAGGGACAGTGACAGTACGGGGGAAAATGATTGGTGGCATAAGCAGTGGGGTATAAGTGTAAATCCACAGGCTGGTCACATCTCCACTAGGACAACAACAACTGGATGTTGTATAGCCCTCACAGGTGGTGAATCTTATACATGATGGTATTAAGATTCTGCTGTCCAACGCTGTTCTTATTTTTTCCTGCCTCCCTTTGCTGTGCTTTCAAGTCTGTAAGTAGAAAAAAACCCCCTCATAATTACTTAGTAATGCCGCATTTGCATCTTTTCCTCGTCAACACATTACTATACAGTGTCTGAGTAGACGGGAAAAAGATGCAAATGCAGCATTACTAAGTAATATACCACCTGCTAGCGATTAACCATATGTAAAATCTGGCAGGCTGGTTGTACCCAAGTTGATCGATCTCTTTCTTGGTACATAGATGGTTCGAATTTCAGCCGGTTCCTGCTGAACCGGTAGAGATTCGAACTGTCTTTGGCCAACCTTAGTCAAGGCCTAAACAATGAAGTTAGGCCCTCGTTAGTATGATTTGTACATCTGATTCTATATCTGGTATTTTATCGCATTAAATGTTGTTTATTAATGCTTGCATTGTCATTCTCTACTCGGCTAGTGTATTAATGTCTAGGAATTTTACAAGTAGCAAAAAGTATGAACGCCATTTAAATTCAATTTTCTGTACTGTTGAATTATACCACTGTCATTAAATTTCTGCATTTACTATTTTAAAACCTTATTTTTAACCACCTCTTTTCTTCAGGACTTATTGCAAGTTTTAATTAGACCAATTTATATCTATTGGTGTGAAAATATATTATGGACCCAGCTACAGGGCAAGTCTTCACTGGGAATAGTTATGGGAGAACTCATAATTTATCAGCAGCTCCTTCAGGGGTAGTGCTATAATGATAACAAACAATTATGCTTTATATGTTTCAGGCACCCATTTAGCAGCCAATTAAGGAAACCAATCAGATTTACATTTTACCTAAATCAAATTAGTAAATGCTGAACTCTAATGGGCTTATATGGCTTACTGCATTTTAAATAAGCCCACTAGTATCATAGTAATACCTGGCCACCCTAAATTTCTAATATCTTAGTCATGACTACTGTAGCTCAAATTTATTCTTTGCAAATACTCAACTATTCTGGATCATCATTTGTCACTAAATGCAGGGATAATTAATGCAAATGCAGGCAAGGCAAGCAGAACAGAAATTATACAGAAAAGTGACCACAGTTATTAGATGCATTTTTGTTTTCATATTGTGAGCATCAGGCCTTACTCATGCAAATGTTAAAGTGATTCTAAAGGTTTTTGTTTTTTAATAATAAACACGTCATACTTACCTGCTCTGTGCATTGGTTTTGTACAAAGCAGCCCTTATCCTCCTTTTCTGGGGACCCCCATCATCGCTCCTCCTCTCTGAGTGCTCCTATAGCAAGCTGCTTGCTATGGGGGCAAACATGTAGGCTCGCTCCCGAGCCATGCTTTGTGTCCATTGGCAAATAGAGCACAGGAGCCTGCTGCTATCTCTGAGCCTATGAGGAGAGAGAGAATCAATAGAGCCACTGCTCCCAGGCACAGTGCTGGATTGAGATTGGCCTCAGGTATTTATAGTGGGCACGGGGGGGGGGGGGGGAGAGAAGAGAAGCTGCACACAAAGGGTTTTTTACCTTAATAAAGAGAAAGTATTAAGGTAAAAAATCTTCTACCTTTAGAACCACTTTAACACATTTACATGAACTCATGCTAAGCACTTTTCAACCACTGGGCCAGAAAGAGTGTACTGAGCTCTTTAGCTTAGTACATGGATGTAGCAGGTGCCCTGCATATCCGGCGGCCTGGCCAAGCTGGCCGAGGTTTTTCTGTGAGGAAGAAATGTGCCTGTTAGCGTCTGAGGGGGATTTTCCCCCCTCCCTTTTCTTCTCTTTACTGACACACAGAGCTGCTCACACTACACCTTCCCCTGTTTCCCTATTTGAAGGAGGAGGAGAAACAATGACAGGAGTAATTACAGGAGCAAATCAGAAGGAATTCAACAAGCAGCAGCTGCAAAGAATTCTGGGATATATAGTCTCCTTCTACAATGCCCCATAGCTTTCTATGGAGACAGAACTACAAGAGCCAGCCTGCTCTGGGGAAAAAGAACTAGAGACTCCATCTTGCTGATTTTAGGAGATTGCTCAGACTACACAAGGCAAAGGAAGAGATTAGACCTAAGGGAGAGGTGATGTCTCCCAGGTCAGTCCACCATGTGATTTCAGGCATCCACAACCAGTCGGGACATCCAGCCTGAAAGAGGGGAATCCCAGGTGCATATCCAGACACACTTGCACCGATGGTGTGAAGCATTCCAGTGTGAGGTGACCAGTCGGGTCACTAGAAGAGCTTGCCTGTTCTGGGACATTTGGGACTTGACCGCAGGATTGGGTGAGAGGGCTTTTGTTAGAAAACAAGGACACTGCACACAGATAAAGTTGTATGGACACTGTATACAGACATCATTGATCTTAGTCACTTGCTGATACCTGTAGTGCAGGACGAAGAGCCATTCAGATACAGAGACACTGTATAAAGACACCATTGTCCTTTCACCTTGCTGAGGAAGATCCTGCATTCTTTACTTGATAATCCGGGCCAGTTGTGTTGTTTGGCTCTGCTATTCAGGAGTTTAAGTGCACCAACGAGAGTGGCTATCTGAAGATACAAAGCCTCATCTTTCTTCAAAGGGACTGCAGTTACCTTGGGGCCTGATCCATTGAATGTTGATTTGAATACAGTGTTTGTAGTTGGGCCTGTGGTGTCAGGGGACAGAAGAGAGAGGTCTGACATAAAAAGGGTCAGTCTTCTGCTCTCCTCCTGCCTGGACTCATAGAGCCACATCTGAGTAGAGATAACCAATCTGATATAAGGTGTCAGGTTGTGATTAATTTTCCATTTAAGTGTGCCTCTGCTCTTGGGGTTATTCTCAGGTTTGGAATCCCCTGAAAGCAGCCTGAATATAGTATTGAACTATATTGCCCTTAATCTCAGTTATTGCTCTCCAGTTGATTACTTGAATATATATACTGTTACTGTCTGTTACTTTTCCACAGAGATATTGCAGTAAAGACAATTTCTGTGTTTTATCATAATGTGTGTGTTTCTCATTGGTCATTGCTCTTACACTATTACCAGGTGTGCCAAGAGAGGCTAAGACTGTTCTTGGGGTTGAGAGGCAGAGTATGCAACATTATACTTAAGCGGCTCCTGCGGGGGTAGTGCTACACGGATCACATAATTATTACAGAATTATAAATACTTTGCCAGGTAAAAAGTCCCCATTTATGTAAATTGTATTTAAATTGTGCTTTAGTAGTGCCAACCCTAAGCTAAACCTCACCAACTCACCAACCAAATACAGCAGGGGGAGATTTAGTAAAACTGGTGCACACAGACTCTAGTACAGCTGTGCATAGAAACCAATCAGCGTCAGGTATTATTGTCAAAGCTTTATTGAGCAAGCGGACGTTAGAAGCTGATTGGTTACTATGCACAGCTGCACCAGTTTTAGTAAATCTCCCCCAAGTGTTATTGAGAACAGAGGTGCTCTTATAACATAATTGTTTGGACATGGAACAGCTTAGCTTCCTATCGCATAAGTCAAGCATGGTACCATAGGAGCCCACCCAACAGAGATTTACAGCTAACACATTATAGCAGGCATTTTAGATTTTTTTACTTGCACCTTCTTTCCAACCCCAACCTCCAAAGCCATACAATATATGTTTGACTCTCCAAACATGTTTTTTTTTTTAATCTATCTACTAAAACTGAAGAAAACTTAATAGCACAAAATGCATTAATTTGGCATATAATATTTTGTGTGGATATAAATCTAAGACAGGTCATACATGGTTCAAATTTCTTTCCTGCCAAGAAATTCGTATGATTTCCCCATCAACACAGACAGTGTTGATGGGGGACGAGGGTGGGCGGTGGAAGCCACCCCCGCCGGGAGAGCACAGTGATTATCACTAGCGGCTATAGCAGCCATTGGTTGATTAAATGTTTTATGTACACTATTTAAAAAAAGACCAGGCAAACAGTCAAGTATAATTAAAATAGTGTACATGCATGACACTTTTATACCTGCCAAAGAATCTGTAATGGGAGAGTCTTGAAAAACAGGCACAGCTATCACACAGGACATCCAGTGACCTGTCTTTTTTTTCATTGCAGATAAGCAAAACAGCTTGGTCACCTCCAACCTTAGTCTGTAATTGGACAATGAAGGAGAAGGAGCTCACTGATGAGGTCATGTTCTCTCCTGCTGTATGAATGTTAACATGACAGCGCCGCTTAAAGCAAAAGAGCCCTATGTGATTTAGAGTACTGACTGTCCCTCTTCCAGACTTGATGCATAGGGGATTACAGGAGGCTGATTTCAGAACAGAATCAAGTATTATTGCTATGTATCCATTGTTTTTTTTTAATGGATACATGCCTGAATTAAATGACGCCCAAAGTTCAACTTTAATGTGATAATGCCAAGAACAATGGAATTATGCATGTCAGCAATATAATAGGAAAAATGAATTCTCCTTGAAAAGAAAGTTAAAGGGATCTGTTCTTTGTTGAAAAGATTTATGTTCTCAGGCAGTGATGTCACAGGGAAGGTATGAGCAACAGAATCCTTAAACCTTCTTTTGTTACAGTTATAAAACACATAGCCTTCGAGCCTTAGAAGAGTGAAGATTAATGAAGAATATTGATATTGTACTTGTCCTAAGCAGTCAAAACATAAGTGCTGGGTTAAACAACACCTTATCTATGCTGTGCTTGTGTTTTATAGCTCGTTATTTCAGCATGCACAGATTTATGATGACAAATGGTGTTAACTAGCTGATAATGAGCGAATAGCTGAGTGAAATTTCATTCTTTGAAACATTCCATAATTTGACTGTGTGTGCTTTTCACATTCTCCATCAGACACATCCATAGTTTAAACATTTGTAGACTGGAAACTCAGCTGTCAAGTTCAGTGCTATGTGCGTGTATTTGGAGGCGGGGGATGATATATTCATAGGACAAAGCTCTGAAGAGGTCTAAGAGGAGGCCAGTGACTCTGTGAATGATTCACTACTTTGCTGTGGTCTACATACCAGGTCACCAGCATTCACAACAGGGAGAGAAGCATTACCTACTACCAAAATAGCATAGCTCGCTTGAAGGAGACCGCTTTTTGTTCATTGCTCTTTCAGGTTTTAACAAGACACTGCATTCTTGTAATCTTCCCCTAGGCATCAATTCTCTGCACAAGAGAGAGATGTATAACAATAGGAAAGCTTGCTTAGATTTTTTTTCCATGTTATCTGTACCTTTTTGCTATTTACACATCCTCAAAAAAGGGACATTCAGTAATGAGTATTGTACCTGTAGAAAAATCCCAATGGAGTGTAACTGATTAAAAAGCAAGAATTAAGTAGAACTTCCATCAGTTTTTTTTTAAATTGCTATCTGTGTCTATATTTTAGAGCTCATTTCCTGTCCCAGGTACTGTATATTTATAGCACAAAGGTCTAAGGAGATCTACGAGAAGGCCAGTGACATTGTCTGTGAATTATTTAGAGTCATTGAAAGTGAAGGGAACTAAAATGAAAGCAGACAGCAATCCAAAATTGACTGGAAACCAAGTTCTTGTCCCTTCCACTAAAAAAAAAGTATTTCCTGATCCCAACATGGCAGCACACATGTGATATATAGCTCTTCCCCTATATCCACCCACAGGACCTGTTTAAATGTGTCACAGGAAAGCTAGAGCAACCTCCACCATTCTCCTTTTTGTCCTCACAAGATCTACACCCGCAAGACCTTGATGTTGCGATAAGTCCCTACCTGCTGATTGTGTTGGAGTCCGTATGGGTTCAGCCTCTCCCAGGTGCAGTCCTACATTTTAGGTTGTTAAATGCACCAATAAGGTGGGGAGCCCCTTCTGGTGGTCTTTTGCGGCTGAGGAGTTCTCTAACTAGAGATGTCAGAGCCTCATGTGTTGCACCTAAGCTAGTGTTTGGTTGCTGGAGTCTATGCTGCATGTGTTTCTCTGCACACCTGAGCTGGTGATTGCTTGCTGAAGTCCATGCTGCATGTGTTTCTCTGCACACCTGAGCTGGTGATTGCTTGCCGGAGTCCATACTGCGTGTGTTTCTCTGCAAACATGAGCTGGTGTTTGGCTAATGAAGTCCATGCTGCATGTGTTTCTCTGCACGCCTGAACTGAATCCTGATGCTGGAGTTAGTACTGCCTTTTCTTTCCCCCCCACAAGTTAGTGCTATACCTTTTTGTTTTCTCCCCCCCTTGTCTCTACCTTTAATAGGCTTTGTAATTTTTTCTTTGTGGGAGTGATTTGGGTTTCTTCGTTTGTTTGCAGTTTTTTTCCTTTCATCTGTGGCTTTCCCTGTGACCAGCATTACGGAATGATCAGATCCAGGTTTTGTGGCTGTTTCTGGTCTCAGGGCTGGCTATGGCATCCATGCATGCACTGTGCAGAGGGCTTCGTGTGGCGGCCATCTTTGTTCGGTCATGTCCAAGCTCTCGCATGCTTGAGATGGCTTTTGCACAGGAAATATCTTCTGTTTTATCTTGCTTATGCCTGCAGGTGAATGAGGGAGGAGGGAGGCAATTTTGGCACATGTCTTTGATCTGTTTGCTTTTTTCTCTGAGTCTCCTTCCTTTTACATTCTGCACAGTGCTGAAGTCCTTGCTCCAATATGAACTTTCTACTGATGCCAATACTTGGTTCCCAATGAATGAGTCTTTAATTTGAAGACCTTGCCCTTATTACTCAAGTATGAGGCCATTCTTAGCTGAGTCTGTTTACATCACCATCCATTTACAAGGTGCCTCTCTTCCTACCCTCAACCGTTGTTGGAGGAAGTTGACGCTCTCACTGGCAGATGCCTTTCCTTTTGCTTTTGGACATAAGGTTCTAGGAGAGACTGTTGTCTGAGGGTCTCACTGTGATAGCAAGCATGTTGATTGGCCTGCAGGCCATGGGTTTACCCTAGCCACGGAACCTAGTCAGGACCAAGCACTCCAGCTATCAGTGTTTTCACAACACCTGTCCCAGAATGGACTGGAAATTAAGAGGGAAGGATTGGAGGACTTGGACAGTCCTCTGGAAGTGGTTCAATCCTGGCAAGGTTCCAGAAAGGACGTCAGCAAATGCTATTTCCTCAGAAATTTGGAACAGGTTCACATTCTTTGCAGCTGAGTAGACTCTTTATCCTCGCAACCCGGATGTTGCCCAGTTGCTATAATTTCTTCACATGGATCTGGATTTGGGGCTCAGCCTAGTTCTGTAAGGGCTCAAATTTCAGCCATTTCAGCTTTCACCAGGGAAAATAGGCATGTGGGCTGCCATAAGAAAGCTTCAGGAGGCCTGTCCAGAGACTATGCCCTGAGAAGCAATAATGTTCCCCTGTGGGTTTTAATTCTGGTCTTTGATTTCCTTGCCAGGACTCTGTTTGCATCATCAGAATGGAGTCCTCAGTCTGACATCACTCGAGAGGCAGTGTCCCTCGATAACTTCAGGTGAGAACTTCAAGTGGCAGAGTATCGGTTCTGCAAGCACTTGAGGCTACAGGGTCCTACATCTTATTCCTTCCAGACAAGTTGGGGCCTATGCCCCTCGTGCACCATTGTTCCCAAGGTGGTTTCTGTTTTCATCTTACAAAGTGGTGGTTCCATCCTTTCTTGGCAAAGACAGTACCTAACCTACACTGGATGTACCAAGTGTCTATAAGGCCTACCTTCAAGCAACTTTCTAGTTAAAATCTTCCAGAAGGCTGTTTTATGTTTCCATCAAGCAAATTTGGAGGAGGAACCTACAGCAAAACCTTGTCATCTTGGAGAGTTATGGTCATCAAGAAATCTTACAGTGTGGCCAGGCAAGAGCCTCCAGAAGAAATAGAGTCTCATTCAGCTAGGTCAACTTTTATGTCTTTAAGTTTGGGCAACGCATGCAAGATGCCTTTGGAAACATCTGAAAAGCAGCAGGCTGGTTGGCGCAGTGCACCTGCCTCAGGCACTACATGGAATATCCAAGGCCTCGTATATCAATGGCATTCGCTGGAATGACGGTCCAGGCATCCAAGTCCATTGTAATAGAGTTTGATTATACATTTTAGCCCACCCTGTTTAGCTTGTTTTATTTATAACGTGTGTGCTGCCATGTTGGCATCAGGAACGGAAAATTATGCTAAGTATTTGATACAATTCTCAGTTTTTATTGCTTCCTGTGTCCTCAATTGAAAAAACTTTTGGCACAAAGTATGTAGGAAAAGGACACATGCCCGCCACTCCCTTCACTCATGTAGTCCATGAATAATAAATATGTCACAAACTATTAGTTAAACCCAAAAGTACAAGTTTTCACTCACTTTGGTTTTATTGATTTGAAAGAGTTTATACAGTATCGATATCAGATACATCTCAAACACAAGTTTTTTACACTACCTTTCATTCACGGTGGCTTAAAAAGAACAAATGCAATAATAGTGTAGCGGGGGTTTAAATTTAGGGGGATACACCGGGGTGGTAGTATGACCCAGGTGTGTATAAATCATGAAAGGATTTAGACCATTGTTAATTCGTGGAGGACTTGGTGGTGTGTTGTTCTCCTTGGCCTGTGGGTGGCGGGGTTCCCACAGGTCTAAGGTAGATTCACTGCCGCAGTGCTGGCCTTTTTGTCCCCTGTCAGCGATGGTACGGCGAGGGCGGGGAACCCGCCGTGGCGTTGCGGGAGGAGATAAAGGGGAGAGGCGCCCTCACCATGAGGTCTTTTCCCTGCATCGCGCGCCCAGGCACCTTCGGCCTGGGTGCGGGCGGTTCGGAGTTCCGGCCCAGGCGCCCTAGGCCTGGTCGGAGCAGAGTTGGCATCCATCCCAGGCACCTTCAGCCTGGGGTGAGGTACTAAACCGGAGGCCTGGGGCCCAGTGACTTCGACTGGGTCCCGCAAGGGCGGAGGATTCCGAGGGTCCCTGAGGTGGATGGAGCCCATGTCTGAGGTGAGGAGGCTGGGGAGGTCACCCGTCCGAAGAGTCGGGAGCAGCATCCACCCGGTGACAGATGGGCCTCCGGTAACTCCCTTGGAGGGACATCTTCCCCCTGACAGGGGCCACAACGCAGCGAAGGTACTCCTATCTGCATTCTATTGAGTCGCTGGTAGAGACTCACAAGTTCTAAGTTCTCTCTAGCCAAGGCTATAGTAACCGCTGGTGAAATCACAGTGGTTTAGTGTACAACCAGGATAGTGCCTCGACCTGCTCACCCCACCGTATTGAACTGTTATTGGGTCTCAACCAGTTGGCTGGCAAAGAACTGTTTGATTGTGAGTGTGACAATAAAACAAGTGTTGGACCCTAATCGGTGTGTGGGACTCTGGTTAATGGGAGCAAAGGGAAGTGTCAGCACAGCAAGACTTGGTCATTAACTGAAACGCACAGGCCCGAGGAAAATAACTGGTACTGGCCTTCACCTCACTCACTGCCATGGGGAGGACATGGGCCGTAGCGCATCTTACTCTCACATACAACATACCCCTAGACAAAACGGATGAAGTGAGGGCGCTACATTTAAATGATGGACAACATATTTAATATACTACTACTACTTACTTAGAACCTCCAAACATTATATATTTTCTAAAAGTGGAGGCTCTGGAGAATAAAATGTTGGTTGTTGCAATTTTTTATGTCACACAATATTTGCATATAAAACCCAACTTTTTGGTAAAATATAACAGGTTATTATTTTAGAGTTAATCATGAATCAGGGCCCTAGAATTATTGCTCTCATTGTAATGTTCACAACGATACTGTTTACATATGCACGCCGGACATACGAGAGCATTTTCATTTGCGTGTACGCCTGGGAGAAGGAGGTGCTTTTTGGGCAGTGACAGGTACTCTTTATGGAGAGTCTACAGAACTACAGAAAGCCACACACACACATGCATACATAAGGCCACCTCCCACCCCGAGGGGAGGTAAATGCACATAAAATGTCTAATAGTGAAAGCTGAGCGCCAGGCAAATGGCAAAATACACATATTTAAAATGTATATGTATACGTTCCAAAGGCTTTATATTTCTTTTCACCCATCCCTAAAATATACACCACCAGACACCACAGCCTGGGGACATGATTTTTTTCTGTTGCAGTATTCAATACAGATGAAATGAAGAAGAAGCAACAGCCTGATAATGTCATCTCTCTGCTTTTGCCCCATGTCAGCATGTTATTTATCAGTTATTTAAAAGCAGCACATCTGAATTGCCCCAGGTGCTGCCCGACCTTCTCATAGTCTGAGTAATGCTATGTATGGAAATTCAAAAGGCTGAAATTAAGTCAAATTGCTACCTTTAATAGTATAGAAAATACTTGATGATCCTGCCAGCTTAACTGTTGGTGATGCATTTCCTCTGAAAGGTTGTCAACACGCTTCTTGTGCAACAAAAAGCACTGTAGTGTTGTTATACTTGCACCATTAAACCTACGAGACTAAGCTTGTTTTCGCCGTTGTTTTACCAGCTTCTAGCCAGTACATTAGTGGCTGGCTATGTCTAGCTGCACCTACTAACTTAAAGCGGCTTACAATATCGGGCGGCATCGGCCAGTTAAATATAGACCGGTCGACATTCGGCCCGTGTGTACAGCAGCTAGTCCGACAGAAGCTAGCCTTCTGTCAAAGGGGCATGTCCGAATAAGGTCTGCCGATCAACACCCAATCAGCGGTATGTTCTCATGGGGGGGCATCCTCCTGTCAGAACACAGTAGCTCTATATCACTATACTAACATTGGTATGTTAGTACAGCAGCTCCTCCAGAACTCTTCAATTTTTTTTGTTCAGCCGACTGGGTTGCATGTAAAAAAAATACTAGTGTGTACTGGGCTTACGCCTGACATGTAAGCCCAGTTATCTCTCTGACTATTTTTCTTTTCAGCATCTTGAAGCATGTGCACGTAACCCAAATTCCCAATGGCTGTTTCTAAGCATTATCTTGACTTACAATATTTGTAAAGCATAAAATATATTTAAAAAAAAACTTTTAGCATTATGATCTACTTTTATGATTTTGTAAATTATGATTAACTAATTAACTATTATTTTTTAAACGTCTGCATGGAGCTCAGCTTTGAGATGCCATATCTGGGGCAAACTTACAAGTAAGCATAACCTTGTTAACCTGTAAACAGAAAGGTCAGGTGGATGTGATTCCTTCACTGTAGTAGAATACATTTATTGAATAAAATAAAAGTATCCTTAACCTTGCAGGGATGTAGTCCCAAAGGAGGGAGCGAGCACGCTGACTAACCCCCAGCCAGAACGGCTCGGATGATAGGGGCAAGCTTACTGAGGAGGAACAGAAAGTGAGAAATTCAGACAAAGAAAAAAAACATTTAGAAGGGAAATTGAAGGAAAAGGTAAGTGAACCAACAATGCACTAGCTTAAAGAGGAAGTAAACCCTCCTCAAAAAAAATAAATAAATAAATAAGCAAGACAAAGGCATCATGAGCTAGTATGCATAGCATACTAGCTCATTATGTAGTACTTACCTGAGATCGAAGCCCCCGCAGCGGCAGTCTTTCCTCTCCTCCACTGCCGCCATCTAACTTCCTTGTATCGCAGCTCCGACGCTGTGACTGGCCGGAGCAGCGATGACGTCACTCCCGCGCATGCGCACGGGAGTCGGCAGTGATGGCTCGATAGCCTTCACTCACGGCTCGCTCAGTGCGCCTGCGCCGTTGTCTACGGCGTGCATACGCCGTAGACATCGGTGCCCGTTTTTGGGGAAATATCTCCTTAACTGTGTAGGTTAAGGAGATATTTCTTGCACCTACAGGTAAGCCTTAATCTAGGCTTACCTGTAGGTCTAAGTGGTCTGTAAGGGTTTACAACCACTTTAAAGGAACCTATTTAGAAAATAAAAAACTAACCTTTACAACCCCTTTAAAAAAGTATGCATTTATTGTGTTGTACCAAAGTGTCATGCCACATAGGCATAATTCTGGGGGCAAGCCTGTTATTCTTCTACATTATAACTGTTTCATATTCTAAGTTTTTACTCTGTTAAATTCTGTTTTTTGCTAAAAATGAATCCACAGATAAGTACTGCTGCTTTGAAAGGCTTGGTCATTTCTATTGCTCCCCTGGGTGATTCCCCACCTTTCTGAGGAACGTTTAACACTTGGCTTGTTGCTATCTCAAACATACTGCACTATCAATGCTTATCTAGATCTCTGCTGTGATGTTATGAAACTAATTTGGCTGTTTTTACATTGAGTTTAATGCCACGAACACACGATCATTTTTCCCGTCGGGAAAAATGACATTTTTTTTTAACAAGAAAAACGACTGTGTGTAGGCTTTTTGTCATTTTTCCCGACGGGAAAAACGGCATTAATCACGACGAGAAAAATTAGAACATGCTCTAATTTTTCTCGTCGTGATTCCCGTAATTTTTTTCCGCGGCAGTTTTCCCATAGGGAAACACTGCCACGGAGCCCACACACGGTCGTTTTTCTCGACCAAGAAAAAAAATGTCGGGAAAAACGGCCGTGTGTAGGGAATCAAGCCGTTCCCTCGTTTTTCCCATCGATTTTCTCGACGGTGTTTTCACCGTCGAGAAAATCGATCGTGTGTACGCGGCATTAGGGTCTGCTAAAAAAAAGTTGGCAAATGAAAAATAATTAGCTATTAGAAAGAAAAGTAATTGGGGTGGGGTTGGAGTTTGGCTTTTAAGACATAAACAGGTCAGCAATGGCTGCCATCGTATGTCCTCAGTGCAGTTCTCCTTTGAGAAGTCAGCCCAAGAGGGTACCCAGAGACTGCAAAACCACTCCAGGGAAGTATTAAAACTTCTCACAATGAAGTACCTATAAGTACGGTGAATTGTTGCATTGCCTCAGAAATGGAACATTTCTGATTATAAAGACCAGGGCACTTAATTCACCCAGCCAACGCTTTTTTTTGCAGCTGTTCTTCAGGGTCATCTTTTGCCTTCTTTCAATCAAGGCAGAATGGCAGGAAGTCAAGGATGGGTTCTACCAACTCTTATTGTCTAATTGCCTAGGAGCAATAGATTGCATCCATATCTTGATGACATCTCCACACAGCCACAAAGAGCAGATACATAAAAGGAAATCTTTCCACTCAATCACCATGAGCATGTGATCCAAATTTACTTGGAAGCAAAACATCTCAAACAGATTATCTTAATTTGTTAATGTCTAAGCGACCTCTCTCTAGTCATTCTATTTTCCTTGGAGAAAAAGAAATGAACGTACGCAGTGCACACATGGCCAAGCTCAAGAGAGCACTGTAAAGGAAACGGTCAATGTATCCTTGTGGTTAATGATGGACAGATATTTCTCCACATGGTGTCCGATGCATCTGCCTGTGTTTTGCAAACTAGGAACAATTTCGAGAGTTGCAGTATTATAAGGAATAAAAGAGCTATTTTTTCTCTGTTTTATTAGACAGTACTACACTAAATTAAAGGGCTGCTGTAACAAATGGGCAATGTTAACCACACCAAACATTTCATACAATGATAAATAATTGTTGTTTCCTGAATATTTAAAGGAATTACTCTTTGTAAGCACAGTGTGCTGTGTACTCCCAGTTTGTGAGAGAGGTGTTTAACACTGTTTAGTAAACAGATGATAATTTGATGCCTGAAGAAGGCATTATAATGTTTTCATGGCTCTATCCATGGTACATTTTGCCTTTTTCAATTCCTTATTCAGGCTGGAAAATATTGGCTCTAAAAAGGAGTTTACCCTGGGCCCTGCAGAAAAGGGGACTGCCAATAAACCTATTAGTAATCAAGCAAGATAACTGATATCTGTAACTCATATATTATAAATTTGGTTTAGAAAATGCAAGATCATTTAATACCAAAGCTGCTATGCAAATTCAGGATGCCATAGTAGCACATAGTGCAGGGGTAGTGAATTAAAATTCACGGGGGTCCGGGCAGAAAATTCTTCTTCTAGTGGAGGTCCGAGTGTCATATTGGTGCTATGACTCCAGATGATATCCTCCACATCGCAGCCTCCTGTGCACCTCACAGGCCCCTCATCTCAGACCTCCATCACAGACTGGTCCCCCCTCATCACAGATTGGTCCCCCCTCATCACAGACTGGTCCCCCCATCACAGACTGGTCCCCCCCATCACAGACTGGTCCCCCCATCACAGACTGGTCCCCCCATCACAGACTGGTCCCCCATCACAGATTGGTCGCCCCCATCACAGATTGTTCCCCCTCCATCACAGATTGGTCCCCCTCCATACAGACTGGTCCCCCATCACAGACTGGTCCCCCCATCAAAGACTGGTCCCCCCCATAACAGACTGGTCCCCCCATCACAGACTGGTCCCCCCCATCACAGACTGGTCCCCTCCCATCACAGACTGGTCCCCTCCCATCACAGACTGGTCCACCCCATCAGACTGGTCCTCTCCCATCACAGACTGGTCCGCCCCATCAGACTGGTCCCCTCCCATCACAGACTGGTCCGCCCCATCAGACTGGTCCCCTCCCATCACAGACTGGCCCCCACCTTACAGACTGGTCCCCTCCCATCACAGACTGGTCCCCCCTTACAGACTGGTCCCCCCTTACAGACTGGTCCCCCCCTTACAGACTTGTCCCCTCTCATCACAGACTGGTCCCCCCTCACAGACCCCCCTAGATATCAGACTCCTGTCCTCATAACAACAGCACAGCACAGCACTTCCCCCTCCCCACAGAACCCTACCTTATTCACACAAGATGTGCAGCGTGGCCGCTCTGGACAATGGGTGGGACTTTTCAAATTAAAGGTGAGTGATTGATTGCTAGGACCGCCCCGCTGCGTAGCAACCAATCATGCGCTTCTTAACTTAAAAAGTCCCGCCCTTTGTCCAGAGCGGCCGTGCTTCTCATCTTGTAAATAAGACAGGCGGAGGGCGGGGGCAGTGCAGCCATCCGATACCGAAGGGACAGACAAACCCGTGCGCAGCGCGCCTGCCATGCTGTGAACATAACAGCAGGCAGGTAGGCGAGCCAGCGGCGGGGAGAGGAGTGGAACACACAGGCAACTATTTGGCAAGGCTGCGGTCCGGGTAGTATGGCTACTGGAGCCATTTAGTGATGCCTGACGTAGTGCTTCTGTTGCTTACTATCTTATTGGTTTAAATGCCTAATTAGGCCTCATGCACACTGGACATTATAATAACTTTATAAAAACGCCAGAAACTTTGCAGTGTGTTTTTCAATGTTTTTCATTGTATTTGCAATAGTATTTTTTTAGCAATTTTCAGCATTTTTTAGCATTAGTGTTTTAAGCATTTTTTTTTTTACAATGGGATTAAAAACGTTAGATGCGTTTTTGAGTGTTTATCTGCTATTTCAGCATTTTTTGAGCGTTTTTACAGCTACAACACTCCTCTCAGAACCCACTAGTTTTTGTTTTGTTTTTACAGCCAAAAAACGCCTGAGGCCAAAAACAGTTGATAACAGCCTATGTGTGCATGGACACATAGGATAACATGCTGGAGAGTTTATATACTGTAGAAAAAAACACCTGAAGCCAAAAACAGCAGCTGTAAAAATGTCCAAAAACATCCAGTGTGCATGAGGCCTTAGACCCCTTTCACACTGAGGCAGTTTTCAGGCGTTTTAGTGCTAGAAATAGCGCCTGAAAACTGCCTCCTATGCCACACTGGGGAAGTGCGCTTGCGGGACGTTAGAAAAAGTCCTGAAAGAAGCATCTTTGGGGTGGCTTGGGAGCGCTGTATACAGCGCTCCCAAAACCCCCCTGCCCATTGCAATGAATGGGCAGCGCTTCCGAAGTACCTGAAAAGCGATTCAGAAGTGCCGCAACATGGTCGTTTTTAACCCTTTCTTTGAGGTTGAAAGCGCCCCACTAGCGGCCAAAAAGCGACCGCCTAAACAGCGGTAAAGTGACGCTAAAAAAAGGGGTCTAAATGTTAAGAATGATCACTGATCAAGCACAGCCTCTGCGGCTAATTTATTGAAGTAGTACAGAATGCACACTTAATAAAGTCAAAAGTTTGCTTAGCAAATAAAAAGTAAAAAAGTCCTCAATTGTTTGTGTTTTGTCCTGAAGAAGGAGATAGTTTATCCTATATAGCTGAGTTGGCTCTTGAAATGGTCAACTAAGTTGTGACCCATCATATACTGGTAACAAAATATCTTTAGTGTAATATAGCTGTGTGTATATATGGCTTACTGTTTATATCTGGATCACATTATAATATCAACCTTATGGCTTTAAACAGAGAGCCGGGATGGATATATATATATAAATCTTATAAGGAAATAGCATTGCACATGTTTCTATGATTTTCTGTATACTGTATAAAGATTATGTAGCGACCTCACCCCTCTCACCCCTTTCTCATTCTCGGCTTGTCTGTCTTGTCTAGGGGTTAGTGCTGGGGGGAAGGATGAGATACACCACGGCCCATGTCCTCCAATGTGTAGAGGTGAAGGCCAGAACTATTGGGCTTTGTGTGTGTCCTAGGGTCAAACCTTCACTGAATGATCCCCCCCTTTGCTTCCATTAACCGAAGTTCCACACATTGAAAACGGTCCAACTCGTATTTATTCTTCTCTGATAAATAGTCATACAACACAGACAGGTTGGAACCCAATGAACAGTTCAATATTTGTGGGGAGTGGGTTGAGGCACAATCCTTTACTGTAGAGCCAACCACTGTGGTGTCACCAGTGGCGCATAGTCACTGCCACTGACTATATAGAACAGGGACATGGATTACCTTCGCTAACGTAGCCCCTATCAGGGGGAAGACATCCATCCAAGACAGTTACCGGAGGCCTCTCCGTCACCAGCAATGCTGCACTGGACTCTCCAAAGAAGTTCCGCTCACCGGCCTCCTCGTCTCAGACACGGGCACCCAAGGAGTTAGGGCCCCTCGGATTCCTCCACCCTTGCGGAACTCAGTCGAAGGTACTGAGCTCCAGGCTTCCGCCATAGTACCTCACCCCAGGCTAAAGGTGCCTGAGATGGACTCCATCTCCAGTTCCGGCCAGGTCAAGGGCACCTGGGAGCGGAACTCCGGAACGCCAGCACCCAGGCTGAGTGTGCCTGAGTGCGGCCGCGTCCCCCGACTCCGAACTCTGAACCCCAAGGTCAGAGCGTCCGCCCCTTTTATCCCCTCTCCTTCTGCGTCACAGCGGGTTCCCCGCCCCGTCGTACAAGCACCAGGAAAGGACAAAAAGGCACAGTCTTACAGTGTGGGTTCAACCCCAGCCCAGGGCGACAATGCTTCCTGCAGGCCACAGGGAACCTCATACCACCAGAGTCCTCCAAGACAGTAAATGGTCTCTAATTCCCCAGCAATCAGGGTGCATTGGGTCATACTACCACCCATGCACTCCCCCTATATTTTAGACCCCCGCTACACTCTCCATCCAGTGATTTAACACTGGTCCGCAGTGTCTGGTGCAAACCCATGTCTTCCAAAAAGTGGTAACATAGGCTTGACCCAGAGACCAACATTCACATAAAACCAACCTTTACTATTTAACCAGGAATTGTGCCAAGACCTAAAAATGGACAAGGAAAAAACGGGAAGATAAAACTATACACTTTGCAATAAAAAAATACTTGAAATAATTTCACACATGTACATTTCCTTCCTGCCTATCTATCTAAGAACCACCCCATTCTCAGCAGCCTTGATAGACGAGTCTCCTGCAGAGGGAAGAAAGAAAAGAAACATACATCCTAACATAATAACGTGCTTGCTTGAAATGAATGGGTCTATCTAAGGAGAAACCCACTCATCTCAATGAGTATGTTGCATAGTGTAAAACAATCGTTGCGCAAAACTGCCACCTGGTGACAATGCCGCGGTAAAGACACCTATCAATCCAGATGAACTTCTTTATTTTTTTTCTTAACTGTGACCCTATTCTGGCTAACCCCAAAGTCACTGATTAGTTTTCCTTGACGAGAGGAGAAGTAGAGAGAACAAGAACAACAACAGCTCCCATTCTCCTAAGAGCAAAACATCAGAAAGAAAATGTAGAGCACAGTCCCTATGTTCCAGCACATACTTCTGGAAAGTTCAGCAGCAACAGAAAAAACAAAGGAGTTTCTTTCTCCTAAAGGTAGAATTTTGGATGCGGCAGGAATATAGGCTTCAAATGCTTATCAAAAGCCTCCACATTGTACTCAACATTCCCTCCATCCTTGCGACAGATCACTACTTTGTCCGCATGGACATGCCTTCCCAGCATCCACTCTGCCTTACAGTCCTGGAATTTCTTATTGACCGTAGGTGAGCATGAGAGGTAACGGCGTGCGTGAGGTACCTTAAGCTTTGTCCAAACAAAGTCATTGTACCACCGCTGCCGGAAAACTTCCACCTCATAGAGCAATTCTCGAGGCAGGTATGGGTATTCCCACCCATATTCCCTGGCAACTTTTTGACAAAAGAGATGCTGCAGCCTTGCCAAGGGTGGCATTGTGGCACGGTCTCCTTCTCCAGCCAAAACAATGGACTCCGGATGGCGAGGTGCGTTCACCACCTCTGTAGATTTGGGCCTAGGAGCCCGCAGTGATGTCCGTTGCACTCCCGCAACAGGAGCAGGTGAAACAGCCGCTGGCTCAAGAGATGGGATCACAGACAGGGGACCAGATTCTTCCCTAGGCTCCGAGGCCTCCACCCGGGGTGTACTATCCCCAATGGACATAGGTGGGTCCCTTGAGACATGGGACGAGGGTAACTTCATCTTGTCCCATCCCTTCTTGTGGAAGATTTCATCTATCTCCCCATCATCGCCGTCATCAGACAATGACACCAGGTCGGAGGTGTCATAACACTCTGCAGGCAAGTAATTCCCTGTACTTATGGAATCACTCCCCTTAACGGCTCCCACTGACTCTGGGCTGCCGACACCTCCAACCACACACACAGTCCCAACCCCTGGCTCACCTGGACCTTCAGAAGAACAGGGATGTCCAGGGCTCTTCCCTCCGGATCCATCCAGGCCAGGCAAGCGTCGGGGCGAAGCTCTTCCACGACCACAGGATGCCATCACCAGGCCAACTTTCCTCTTCGGTGGTGGGAGCAGGGAGCTTGTGGTGACCGAGGCAGCATCCTCGGATTTCTCTCTCTTTGTCTCCTCTTGGGCTTTCACATCGCCCTGGTCAGCGCGCATGGGAAACGCATAGGCATCGATCTCTCCCTCTGGAGTGGCAGTCCCTGTGAGGTAGTTGAGGTGGAAAGCACGAGGCCTTTCTGTGGATGGCTCCACCTCGAAGAGGAACTCCTTGCAGACCTCACATCGCCCGAATGGCTTCAACTGGACAACCAGTCCCGAACAGCCGGAACAGACCACACCGAGGGCCTCTATGTCTCTGCAGGTATACAGAGCCAACTGCCCCCGGGGGCCTTAGTCTTATTCCCGTATCCGTAATCTGGGCAGCAAAGGAAGTCATCTCCGTGATGGAAGAAGCAGAAATCCACGGGGTATATGAAGCCATCCTGACTGTTTGCTGCTCCAATGCGCACTGACCACTACGCGCCGGAATCTCCACGTGAGTCCTTCCACATGGCCAGACTCCTCCCACACTCTGCACTTGTTCGCGGGCTTTTTCTTCTCCCCGCCCACGAACTACGCAGCTATGGTTTGCCTCGTGGCGCGTTGGCCAATATGGCCGACCTACTCGGAACTCCTCCGGACAGCAAAGTTCAAATTCAGACACAACATACATCCTGGACGAGCCCCCAAGTGTAGCGACCTCACCCCTCTCACCCCTTTCTCATTCTCAGTTTGTCTGTCTTGTCTAGGGGTTAGTGCTGGGGGGAAGGATGAGATACACCACGGCCCATGTCCTCCAATGTGTAGAGGTGAAGGCCAGAACTATTGGGCTTTGTGTCAAACCTTCACTGAATGACCCCCCCCCCCCTTTGCTTCCATTAACCGAAGTTCCACACATTGAAAACGGTCCAACTCGTATTTATTCTTCTCTGATAAATAGTCATACAACACAGACAGGTTGGAACCCAATGAAGAGTTCAATATTTGTGGGGAGTGGGTCGAGGCACAATCTTTTACTGTAGAGCCAACCACTGTGGTGTCACCAGTGGCGCATAGTCACTGCCACTGACTATATAGAACAGGAGCATGGATTACCTTCGCTAATGTAGTCCCTATCAGGGGGAAGACATCCGTCCAAGACAGTTACCGGAGGCCTCTCCGTCACCAGCAATGCTGCACTGGACTCTCCGGAGAAGTCCTCCAAGACAGTAAATGGTCTCTAATTCCCAAGCAATCAGGGTGCATTGGGTCATACTACCACCCATGCACTCCCCCTATATTTTAGACCCCCACTACACTTATAACACACAAAATAAAGTCCTGATTTTATGCAAACAGTTTTATGGCTTGTTATAGGTACCCTAACGGTCTCATATCTTCTAGTTCTATTTTATATATCACATTGGGGAAGTAGGCACCATTATACAGATCATTGCATTACGTCTATACATAGAATAATGTTGTTCTAATGAGTTTAATAAAAAAAAATAAAAAAATGAAGCTACTGTATGTTCACTTTGAAAACCCAAAAATAATCAAGGGAATTTATTTGTACACGACAGGATGATTGGAGTGAATATAGCACTAGAGCTAATCAACCCCGAAGACTGGCTAGCTCTGTTTGAATGGCAGTTCCTCAAGCTCCTTAAAGTGGAACTTTAGTAATTTTTTCAACTTTCCATCTATTAAATCTTCTGCCCTTGTTGTTTTAACTTTAGATAGTAAAACAT
Organism: Rana muscosa; assembly: GCA_029206835.1. Taxonomy (NCBI): domain Eukaryota; kingdom Metazoa; phylum Chordata; class Amphibia; order Anura; family Ranidae; genus Rana; species Rana muscosa. The sequence continues at coordinate 741,300,288 of CM055118.1, forward strand.
TTTTTTTATGCCAGTAATACCTTATACAGCCCACTTCCTGTTTCTTGTCTGGTAAAAAGCCAAGGCTTATGATATCATGCACAGCTCTCGCTCTCACTCTCGTGAGAGTTTGCCAGGAAGGGAAGGGGGGGGGGGTCATAAGAAGGTCAATGAGAGCTGCAGGGCTGCAGAGCTGGAGGTGTGCCTCTGTGTGTCTGTTTAAATCCAGGAAGTGAACAGGCAGCAGCTTCAGCTGCCCACAGTTAAGATGGATGCAGACAGACTCAGTGGAGGGAGATTTCTGCAGCATATTTGGCAAGTACAGAATCACTGTATATATAAAATAATGTGCAACGTGGTTGGAGGGAAGCTTCAGAATGGCAAAGATGTTTTAATTACAAATTATGTAAGCAGACTGCAGTTCCTCTTTAAATTGCAACTTTGGACAAAGTCAAAATGGCATGTATGATGCAGTATGCCAATAGCATTAGCACAGCAGTTTTTTTTTTTTTTCTAAATCCACACCTGTTGATCCTGCCGGCAAATCAGCTTTTTTCCAACTTCCTGTAATATGGGGATAATGCTCTTCAGTCTGTAGTGACATAGCACAGATGCATTGTCACCCCATGGACATGGTAATCTTGGATATGTACCGTATTTATCGGCGTATAACACACACTTTTTTCCCCTTAAAATTAGGGGAAAATCGTGGGTTCGTGTTATACGCCGATCCTCCGCCGATCCCCTCGCTGAAACGAGCGAGAGGAGCCGAGATACACAAAGCTGAAGTACACTCGGCTTTACTTGGCTCCTCTCGCAGTCCCGCCCATCTCTGACTGTGCCGCTGACATACAGAAAGCCGAGTGTACTTCGGCTAGTCTCGGCTCCTCTCGCAGTCCCGCCCCTGACTGTGAGCAGAGCCGAGTCTAGCCGAAGTACACTCGGCTTTCTGTATGTCAGCCGGCGCAGTCAGTGGAGATGGGCGGGACTGCGAGAGGAGCCGAGTCTAGCCGAAGTACACTCGGCCCCGCTCGCTCCTCTCCACACAGAAATTGGCGCCAATTTTAAAAATCGCCGAGACTGGCAAGGCTGCAAAGGCACTGGGCAAGGCTGCAAAGGCACTGGGCAAGGCTGCAGATGGACACTGGGCAAGGCTGCAATGATGGACACTGGGCAAGGCTGCAGATGGACATTCGGCAAGGCTGCAGATGGACACTGGGCAAGGCTGCAATTATGGACACTGGGCAAGGCTGCAAATGGCAACTGGGCAAGGCTGCAGATGGACACTGGGCAAGGCTGCAAGGCTGCAGATGGACACTGGGCAAGGCTGCAATGATGGACAAGGCTGCATTTAAATGTAAGTTTTTTTCCTTGAATTTCCCTCCTAAAAGTTTTTTTCCTTAAAATTCCCTCCTAAACTTGGGGTGCGTGTTATACGCCGGTGCGTGTTATACGCCGATAAATACGGTAGTTTTAAATGGATTTTCAGGAAGAAAACACGCGTTAAAGCCTAACTTTAGATGTTGTGAAAAATAATGGATCTACTGGCAGAACCAACAAGTAATAAAACTTAGAGAAGACTTCTGTGTTATTGTGTTAGTGACAGGCTGCATCATACATGTCACTTCCAATTTGGCTTCTGTATTTGTCACTTAACTTCTTCTGTATTTTTTTTCTGCTCCAGAGGTGAGCAGAGTTTGGCTTCATTTAGAAAAATATAAAGATTTCAAAATTCCTTTTTGCATCATGGATAATTACTATCTATATTAATATACAGTACTTTCATTTTACGGCATAGCTCTGTTTAACCACTTAAAGCGGAGGTTCCGCGGTCCATACATTTTTTTTTTCCAGTGCATTCTATGCTACTACTTATGCATGTGTAGTACTCACTTGTCCAGCGCTGCTATACATCCCCCATCCGTTTTCATAATAAATAACTCTTTATAAAAACACTTCCTGGATTTGCCATTTTGCTTGTGGGCATCTTGAAGCCCACAAGCATATTCTTCCGTGTAGAGGTGAATGCGCGTCACGTGACCGGGTAGACGAGTCACGTGACGATTGAATTATCGTCATGTTTACTCTTTTACTCCTGGGAAGGAGGACACTTTGCTCCTAGGAGACATTGCTGCACACATCCCGGCATACACAGCGACACATAGGACAGCAAAGGACACGCCTACTCCCGCGGGAAATCCCAGAAGTAGCAATGGAGAAAGATGAAGAACAAAAGCTACACAACAAAACAAAAAAAGGTTAGGCATTTGTTTCTATTTATGCTAATAGGGAATGTTTTAAGCAATCTTTAAAATGTGGGTGAACCTCCGCTTTAAGGACCAGCCACTGTATATATACATCGGCAGAATGGCACGGACAGGCATAATCACTTACCTGTACGTCCCATTTAAATGCCTGTCCGTGTGGTCACGCGCCCGCAGCCGGAAGGTGCACTAGCAACCCTGCCACCATCCCCGTGAGTCGGACCGCTGGTCCCGCGGACTCGATCGCCGCGGGGATACCCGTGATCGTCTCATGGAGGTATAGAGCGGGGAGATGCTTGTGTAAACAAGCATCTCTCCGCTCCGACTAGTGTACTCGGAGCGAAGATCAGTGTCATTTGACAGAGAGCCCATCCCCCCTACTGTAAGAAACACTATGCAGGGAACACTTTACCCCTACAGCGCCACCTAGTGGTTAAACCCTTCCCTGCCAGTGTCATTTTCACAGTAACCAGTGCATTTTTATAGCACTGATCGCTGTGAAAATGTCAATGGTCCCAAAAATGTGTCAAAAGTGTCCGATGTGTCCGCCATAATGTCGCAGTCACGAAAAAAAATCACTGATCGCCGCCATTACTAGTAAAAAAAAAAATTTTTTTTTTTTTTAGAAAAATGCCATAAAACTATCCCCTATTTTGTAAACGCTATAACTTTTGCGCAAACCAATCAATAAACGCTTACTGCAATTTTTTTTACCAAAAATATGTAGAGGAAAAAATGTTTTTTTAGATATTTTTTGGGGAAATTTATTATAGCAAAAAGTAAAAAATATTGAATTTTTTTCAAAATTGACACTCTATTTTTATTTATAGCGCAAAAAAATAAAAACCGCAGAGGTGATAAAATACCACCAAAAGAAAGCTCTATTTGTGGAAAAAAAAGGACATAAATTTTGTTTGGGAGCCACGTCGCACGACCGCGCAATTGTCAGTTAAAGCGACGCAGTGCCGAATCGCAAAAAGTGGCCTGGTCCTTTGGCTGCAAAAATGGTCCGGGGCTTAAGTGGTTAAAGTGGAACCACACTATATCTGAGCACTACAAACCAAAAATGCTATTTAATAAATTTTTCATTTTTCAAAGCACCATATGTGTTTCCATGTATTTTTTTTGTTGAGAAATCACTTTGAAAAACACCCCCCTAGCATTTCTACCTGCGGCCATCCTGAGTAAGGGCAGATGATTCATGTAACATTTACTTCTTGGAATCCATCCACCCTCAGCTCAGGCATGCAAGCAGGAAAGGGTGTGCTTAGCTGACAAAGACCCTCCTCCCCTACTGAAGACTCCTGGGATGTATAACATAATTTGCCTAGGAAAAAAAACAGTAAGTAACTAAAGAAATGTAAAAAAATAAAAAATAAATATAATATACTTGCTTATTTATTTACTAATGCTAGCAACACACGGATTAAAAATGATCAATGTTGATTGAGAGAGTGAAGGTCCGCTTTAAGCGTTGTGATTTCTTTAAAAGTAGACTGAGAAAATTAAAACTATACTGTTGACATTTATGACTTGAGAGCTTTTTAAACTGAATTGTAGACACTGAAAAAATAAATAAACTCATTGTCAATAGTTTACTGCCACTGATCTATTTCCAAAGTTTTTTGGTTTGTCCCTAAAAGGATGTTTTGGGCATTTTGGTTAGTGTCTATAAAGTGTTCCAAGATTTTTTCTGGGAAATCTTTTGTATAGTATTTAAGCCTTTTTGTTGGCTCGCTTATACAGGATTTTAATCTTTTCATTTGGCAAATGAAATGATTATTTAGAGAAAAATATGTTACACTAGAAAAATTATGTAAATATATTTAGGTAAAAAAAATGTATAGCTTGCATGCATGTTCATATCTACAGTATAATAGATGTACATATATACAGTATCTCACAAAAGTGAGTACGCCCCTCACATTTTTGAATTTTTTTTTTATTATATCTTTTCATGTGACAACACTGAAGAAATAACACTTTGCTACAATGTAAAGTAGTGAGTGTACAGCTTGTATGGCAGTGTAAATTTGCTGTCCCCTCAAAATAACTCAACACACAGCCATTAATGTCTAAACCGCTGACAACAAAAGTGAGTACACCCCTAAGGGAAAATGTCCAAATTGGGCCCATTTAGCCATTTTCCCTCCCAGTGTCATGTGACTTGTTAGTGTTACAAGGTCACAGGTGTGAATGGGGAGCAGGTGCGTTAAATTTGGTGTTATCGCTCTCACTTTCTCATACTGGTTACTGGAAGTTCAACATGGCACCTCATGGCAAAGAACTCTCTGAGGATCTGAAGAAAAAAAAAAAAGAATTATTTCTCTACATAAGGATGGCCTAGGCCTGTGATGGCAAAACTTGGCACCCCAGATGTTTTGGAACATTTCCCATTATGCTCATGCACGCTGCAGTGTAGTTGAACATCATGGGAAATTTAGTTCCAGAACACCTGTGGTGCCAAGGTTCGCCATCACTGGCCTAGGCTATAAGAAGATTGCCAAGACCCTGAAACTGAGCTGCAGCATGGTGGCCAAGACCATACAGTGGTTTAACAGGACAGGTTCCACTCAGAACAGGCCTCCCCATGGTCGACCAAAGAAGTTGAGTGCATGTGCTCAGCGTCATTTCCAGAGTTTGTGTTTGGGAAATAGACGTATGAGTGCTGCCAGCATTGCTGCAGAGGTTGAAGGGGTGGGGGGGTCAGCCTGTTAGTGCTCAGACCATATGCCGCATAAGGCATCAAATTAGTCTGCATGGCTGTCATCCCATAAGGAAGCCTTTTCTAAAGACGATGCACAAGAAAGCCTGCAAACAGTTTGCTGAAGACAATCAGAGTATGGACATGAATTACTGGAACCATGTCCTGTGGTCTGATGAGACCAAGATAAACTTATTTGGTTCAAAGGGTGTCAAGCGTGTGTGGCGGCACCAAGGTGAGGAGTACAAAAACAAGTGTATCCTGCCTACAGTCCAGCATAGTGGTGGGAGTGTCATTGTCTGGACTTGCATGAGTGCTGCCGGCACTGGGGAGCTACAGTTCATTGAGGGAACCATGCATGCCAACATGTACTGTGACATACTGAAGCAGAGCATGATCTCTTCCCTTTGGAGACTGGGCCGCAGTGTAGTATTAAAGGTGATGGACTGGCCAAGCATGTCTCCAAACCTATACCCTATTGAGCATCTGTGGGGCATCCTTAAATGGAAGGTGGAGGAGCGCAATGTCTCTAACATCCACCAGCTCCGTGATGTCATCATGGAGGAGTGGAAGAGAACTCCAGTGGCAACCTGTGAAGGTCTGGTGAACTCCATGCCCAAGAGAGTTAAGGCAATGCTGGAAAATAATGGCGGCCACACAAGTCGGTTGTACGGACTAGTCCGGTCGGGTGAGAGAGCACTTGCTCATTATACTTTGACTAGCTTTTGGGCCCAGTATATATTGGTCAGGGCCCACCAACCTGGAGAGTTATTGCACCCCAGAGAAACAGTGTGTTGTGCAGCCGGAGTTAAGTTGTTTTATTGCTTGCTGAGTAACCAACGATTTAATACCATTGGATTACAAATAACCTACAAAGTGCACCACCATTGCTAGCGAAGATCCTTCTCTACGAACTAACTGTGTGTGAATTAGTCAGGCCTGACTGTTCAGCAGGGGGGAGATTTGTTTGGCCGCCATATTGGCCACGAGGGGAAGGCTCGCGAGCATAGTTATTAAGAGACATTTAGTGCGCATAGGACTGTTAGAACATAATACTTGTTATCTGCTTGATTTTTGATATTGCAGGGCCCTGCATAGATAAATGTACCATTGTCTAACCTTATATTCTATTCAGTAAAAGTGTTTGTGGTTAAGCAGACAAGTGTGTGGCGTACTGTTTATCCCAGTTGAAGCAGTCAGCTCAGGTAATTTAATATTAACTATTGTGTATGCTTTATTGTGGAGTGGTGATTCCTATAGCCTAGCGGGTTTCACACTCCCATTTGTGCTAGCTGTGCCAAGGGAGGTTAGAGCCAGTTCCTGGGGGTTGACAGCAGTGTGTTACAGGCCCAAAAATATACCTGCAGCCCTCTTAACTGGGGGTATTGCTACACCTACACCTACTTGGTACAAATATAATATATGAAGCAAAGATAAAGGCAATATGGGTTTTGGTATTTTAATGGTGAATAAATGCCTATCTTGAAGCATATTTCCACTTCCAATTTTGCAAAAACACCACTATATGCTGTTATGTGTTCCCATTCTCAAAGCATGGCTAAAAAAAATAAAAAAAATAAAAATATTTCTTAAATATTTCTTACCTTTTAGATGTTTTTCAAAAGAAGGTGTCATTGTTGACTGCAAGGCTTTTTAAACAATGTCAGAGTCAGTCTGTCCAAATAATGCCAGAAGCCCAGTCCCTAAACCTTTAACCCTTTGTTAAGAGATTTACTAAAACTAACTGGAGCATGCAAAATCTGGTGCAGCTGTACATAGAAAACAATCAGTTTCCATGTTTTATCATTAAAGCGTAAAGTGATTGTGATTGTAAATTTTTTTGTTAAAAATAAAAAACATGTTATACTTACCTGCTCTGTACAGTGGATTTGCACAGAGCATCCTGGATCCTCCTCTTCTCGTGTGCCTCTTTGGCTCTCCTGGCCCCTCCCTCCTGACGAATGTCCCCACAGCAAGCAGCTTGCTATGGGGGCACCCAAGCCGAGCTGCAGCTCCCTGTGTCCATTCAGACACAGAGTTGCGGCCCGGCCCGCCCCCTTTCTCTCCTCATTGGACGATTGACTTTGATTGACAGCAGTGGGAGCCAATGCGCTGCTGTCTCAGCCAATGAGGAGGGGAGTCCCGGGCAGTCAAGACACTCCTACAACATCGCTGGATCTAGATGGGCCTTAGGTAAGTATTAGAGGGGCTGAGGTGGCTGCTGCTGCACACAGAAGGCTTTTTATCTTCATGCATAGAATGATAAAAACCTTCTGCCTTTACAATCACTTTAATTGAACAAGCTGTAGTTAGAAGCTATGCACGCTGATTCTGAATGCTCCAGTTTTAGTAAATCAACCCCACAGTGTTTAAATCTAGCTACAATTGATAATGAAGATCTGCCTTCACAGTACAGATGGGGTTAATTATACTAAACAAAGCTCCCAGCCCCCACAAAACCAAAAATAGCTATGTTGGATTTTTTCTTGCTGGAGGTTTCAGAATAGAGCATCTAAAAAAGGTAAGGTGCAAAAATGTTTTTTTACGTTATGCAGGTAACAAATATAAAGCGGGTGTTAACCCAATTGGCTGCAAAAGTGAAAATATACTTTTGGACAAAAACTATATGTCAGGAACCACTGTAAGAAAGTGCATTATAAAAGCAGGTGACAATTGTCTCTGATATGTAAAATGTATTTATTCTGCGCTTACCCAACCAGAAAAGCGATTAATACCATACAAATATTATGTGAAAAAAAGTGAAAAGAATCTGAAAAATATGTGTATATGTATGCTGCTATCTCCAAGAATTAAATACTCATCGTTGTTCCCGATGACAGGGAACAGACGATCACTGACAGTGTCACTAGGAAGAACGGGGAGATGTTTGTTTACACTTACCTCTCCCCGTTCTTTAGCTCTGTGACCCGATCGCGGGACACCGGCGGCGATCGGGTCCACGGGTCCTGCAGGCGTGGTCATGGAGCTCCTGACCGGGTCGCGAGTGCACCGGCGGCGGCGCGCGCGACCCACAGCTCGCATCTTAAAGGGGACGTACCTGTTTGCCCATATGCCCAGCCATGCCATTCTGTCAACGTATATCGTCGTGCGGCGGTCGTCAAGTGGTTAAGACAATTGTCTCTGATCATGACTGGGAGAAGACTTTGATTACACACATATGCCAGTAGTAGTTAGGCTTATTATGTCTTGTACTTGTGTTTCCAAGTAAACACATTAATGACTGTATTAATTTCCTTAGCATTCCTATTCGTATTGAGCCAATGTGCTTGGGTTCAAGTCATTGGCTGTTTAGCGCACTTTTAAATGATAAAATCTGCAAAATGCAAACTTAAATGTGAATTGTCCAAAAAAGGACATGTACCAACGCCAATTTTTTTTTTAAATACCTCAATGGGGAACAGGTCTTTTATTTAGGCCAAAAAGAAACCATAAAAATTCACATTTCCTTTAAATAACATATCTCAGCATGCCAAAAGCCTGTCTGTGAGAGGGTGTATGTGTAAGGGGAATTAAAGCAAATGAGGCATTTCAAAAGAAATTGTATTTTTTTCCAACACAAAAAAGGGTGTTGGTCACCCCAAAAACCATACCAGACCCTTATCTGAGAATGAAGCCTAGCTGGCCAGGAAAGGGGAGGGTAGCAAGCATGTGCCCCCACGTCTGAACCATAGCAGGCCACTTTATAATAATCTCCTCAACATGGGGGAGAGTAAAAGCACTATTGGAATCTGGAAGTCCCCTTCATAATAAAGAACCCCCCAGATTTCCAGGCCCCCTACGTGAATGTTACTCATTCACAAAAAAATTACAAACTAAATGTAGCGGCCTTCACTCTCTCTCCCTGATATCAGTTCATCTGTCTCTGGCTTTTGTCTAGGGGTACCTTGGTTGAGAGAGTGCGGGGTCACCACGCCAAATTCCCACCACAGATGTGTGTGTGTGATGTGAGAAAATCCTCTTTACCTTTGGGTCGGTGTTCTGCATCAGAGCCTCCTCCTCCTTTTGAACAGTGTCTGCCAGAAAATGAGCCCCACACCACTAAAGTCCAACACTCCTTTATTCTTCCAATATCAGAGTAAAACACAGTCAGTTGGACTCCCTCAATGAGCAGAACAGACAGGGGGTGTGGATACGAGTAGGCCCAGACACAATGAACTCTTCTTCTTTCCTTCCTGAAAGTGTATCGCGGTCCCTTGGCGAGAGAGATATCCCTCCTCGCCGTCTCCGGAGGCTCACCCGTCACTGGCAATATGCTGCACCAGGTCTTCAGGCGAGTACCCCCTCCGGTCCCTAACGCCACTGGATTCGGGGAGCCCACTCCCTTGGGCCCCCTAGGATATCCATCCCTCGCGGAACCCAGTGAAGGACACTGGGCCCCAGACTTCCATCCGAGTACCTCACCCCAGGCTAAAGGTGCCTGGGATGGAACACGACCTCCGGGTGTCCTCTAGGCCTAGGCCGCCTAGACTCCCCACATGAACCACCACCCTCAGGCTGAAGGTGCCTGGGACTCGACTCCCGCCACCAAAAATGGCTGCCCCCTTTATACCCTCTCCCAGCAAGCAAGGCGGGTTCCCCGCCCCACCACACACCCGCCGAGAGAGGTCAAAAGAGGTATGACACTGCAACGATGGCTCAACCCCGGGCCCAAAGTGACAGCGCCACCCGGTGGGCCCCAGGGAACCATACCTCACAGTTTCCCCACCAGATTCAAACAGAAAAGCACATACCCGCTACATAAATAAACACATACACACACTCACACACACACTGTGAAATCCTTTGAATTAAGGTAGAAAAGCTTCCACGGTGAGCTCCCCTCCAGTCCCCCTAAACACTTTCATGAGCCCAGGTGCGGACTGACCAGAGGGCCCCGTGGGCCAGCAGGGGGCCCCATGAGAGTCCCCCTGTCTGTCCAAATCTCTGCTGAGCCCAGTGCCATATATATATAGTGAATAAGTCCTAGCACTGAGCTCCAGTAACTAGGCTGAGGGCTAGCTAGTGTCGGGCTGCAGGCAGTGAGTCAGGATATCGTCTCCCTCCCACAGTGATTTCCCTCTGTGGCAGCTGAGCCGACATCTCTCCCTCCTGAGCCTGCACAGTGCACACAGCTCACTGAGGATCCTCCTCCTCGGCTCCAAAGTACACAGACAGGAGGGGGAGGAGCCGGGGAGAAGAGATCTTACACTGCAGGAGCTGTGGGGAGGGGGTTGGGGGCAGGTATCACATTGAGGAGTGATGGGAGAGGGAAGAAGTCATGTGCTAGTAGGGTGGGGGGAATTTCGTAAATCTGACCCCCTCTTCCCCAAAGCAAAGAGTTGCCACTTTTCACTCTCTGCTCCCATCCCAGGGATCCCTCTCTTCCCCCAGCCCAGGGATCCCTCTCTGCCCCCAGCCCAGGGGTCCCTCTCTCCCCCCAGCCCAGGGGTCCCTCTCTGCTCCCATCCCAGGGGTCCAGTGGTGTACACGTGTTGCAGCCTCATCAGAAATTTTACACCCTGTCACGCTTGGAAAGGGGCTGCTCTGCAAGGGCTTTGCAACCTTGAGCAATACAGCAACCAAGTGGTTAAAGCAGGCTTTAAGGAGACGTTGTATTGCCTCATCACATAACCTGCTTTAACCCCTTGGATCCCACACTAGCATGCTGCTACTGCGTGCATTACACATGGTTGCTGGGTGTTTGCAGAGTGGCCCTATTCACTTGATTTGGTCACGATCACCCACCAAAAGCAACAGGGGGTATAATTCCTGCCACAGCATGTGTACATCCTCAGCTGTTGCCTCTGCAGCTAAAGGGGTAGAGACCAATGTATGTAATGTGGGCAGTGTGGCAGGGACATGGGGGGGGGCATGATCTTCTATTGCCCGGGGGCCCCATGAGTTGTCAGTCAGCCCCTGCATGAGCCTGATCTTGATCCAGCGCTGTGCCAGAGAGCATCAGTGCTGCTGTCTCTCTATCCTCACTGGACATGGAGGTAGCAGAGGGAGCCATTGACTTCTGCTGCTGTCAATCAAGTCCTATGAGGAGAGAGTTTGATGCAGAGGTGTCAATAGGCACACATAGCCCAGCTCGAGATCAAGCCCTTTCATGTGCCACCATAGGAAGCAGCTTCCTATGGTGGCACACACAGAAGAGGAGGAGCCCTGAGTGCAGGTGGGGGACCTTAAAAGAGGAGGTGCACAGAGTATGTAGATATGACATAATTGTTATTTCTAAAAAAAAAAACATTTTTAACTTTACAATCACTTTAAAGTGGTTGTAATCCCACTGAAAAAAAAAAACCCTGCAAGACAAGGGCATAATGAGCTACTTCGGGGTATCGCAGGCTCCGGCGCTGTGATTGGCCGGAGTCGCGATGCCGGTAACGGCACAAACGTGCCATTGCTTCAGTGCGCATGTGCCGATGATGTCGGCACATGCTGATACAGGGGATATTTTCTAAACCATGCAGGTTTAAGAGATATCCGCTGTAGCTACAGGTAAGCCTTATTATAGGCTTACCTGTAGTCAAAAGTGGATTGTAAGGGTTTACAACCACTTTAATTTGTCATTTAGTGGCAGCAATGCAAACATGTAAAGTTCTACAAGACTGCAAACTTGAATTTCAATTAAATTACAGACAGTTTTTGGATACATGAACAATTTTAGCTCACAAATGCAGACTAGGAAAATAAAATATGCTTAAAAACATTGGATGTCCGTGGCTGTGCATAGGGAAACATTAATGTATCTAAATATAGAGAAGTACAGTATATGTAAACCCTAAAAATGAACCTCTCCTATTTGCTCCCTTTTGGTCTGTTATATATGTAGCAATACCCCCGCAGGGGCCGCTGGTTTAAGATTTGGGTCTGCCGTTACCTTACTGTTCACCACGTCCGTCCTAGGGGTCTTCCTTGAAGATTTTCTCACAAATGTCTGCACCAAACACTTAAGCCGTGTACACACGATCGGTTTTACCGATGAAAACAGACTGTTTTCATCGGACGAACCGATCGTGTATGGGCCCCATCGGTCTTTTTTCCATCAGTGTGAAAAAATAAAACATGTTTTAAATTTATCCGATGGGAGAAAAAACGATAGCAAAATCCGATCGTCTGTGTGGAAATACATCGGATAAAAAACCCACGCATGCTCAGAATCAAGTCAACGCATGCTCAGAAGCATTGAACTTAATTTTTCTCGGCTCATCGGAGTGTTTTGTTTATTCAAGCCCTCCACCCCTTCCTGTATATATATATATATATATATATATACAGGAAGGGGTGGAGGGCTTGAATAAACAAAATACAAATAACACACAAAAACTGAGACTCTGACCTTTTTGTCCTGGTATAACAAAGACAATGGGAAGACCCCATCTCCCAGTCTATTAGGAATCTGTGTCCAGAGTAATGTATGTCTAAGAACATTAGAACCTTTGAAAACATGGGTAAGGCATAAATTATTTTCCTACTTAGAATGCCATAAAGATAAATGGGAAATATTTTTTGCTAAAAAATTACTGAGACTGACAGGGAACCCCTATATCCATCATTAGAAATATGCTTGACTAGAGTACGATTACTAATTCTGGACTTGCTTACTCCCCAAATATATTACAAAAATCTGTTTTGCAAGGTAATCTATGTCCTTGAGTTTATTGAGTACTAGGCCCCCCACTTTCACTTCCATGGCTTTCAACACACACAGTCTAGTTAGAATTTAAGCTTTATCAATGTTTGCATTATTTCCCTCTACTATGTACAATGCAAAATGTTACTATGCAAATTTTCTAAATTTTCTAAAAACCTAATTTTCTAAAAACGTATTTTTCTGCTGTTTATATTTTTTCAACCTGTTGTATGTATTAAAACAAATTAAATAAAAAATTAAAATTAAAAAAGTGAAAATAAATTAATTATACTGTTCTAATAAATTCTAATTAGATGACATGGGAATGTCTCCTTGATCTTTTTAAATGACTGATTTATGTTTGATTGAAGATCATTGGTAAAAAAAAAAAGAAGCCTGTTGTGGAGAATACATGGAGGGTGCCACTGTTGCTCTCTCCTTTTAATGGTTATCGCTTTCAATCTGTTGGTTGCCTGGCTGCCTTTCTGACGCTCTTGCTTCAGTACCATGAGCTACTTGTTGAAAAGAACAACAGCATGTAATGTAAAGTTATGAATAAACTGAGAATACTGTATGCATTATACCTATCTATGCAGCAGGTAGCGCTGTGGTATTATAGTGTATAGTTCTTATATTCTAAGATATAACAGGATGTATTGTCTATCTGTGCCTATTGCACTTGTTTGTGTTCTTCTTTCTGTGTACATAATTTAAAGCCATGATAAAGATATCCTCCATGAAAGTAAAGCTATCCTCTGCATACAACAAGCTTTCAGCACATAATTATTCAATAACCTGCTAATAGGTTATGGGTCCCAGGCACCCAGGCAGTGGAGAGGATATCCCAGGTGCCCAGCAGCACCCAGCGGCACTGGAAAGAATACTCAGTGAGTAAAGCAAGTCAGTGAATACTTCATACAAGCTACTGAAACATGGCAAGTGGCTCAGATGTGAAGTTTGCAATAGCAAAGCTAAACAATGCCAATTACCAGCTGTGGAAGTTTAAACTACAAATGCTTTTTATCATGGATGACTTGTGGCAAGTGTTGAATACAGACAGACCCACAAACGGAGAGACAAAGGACTAGGATAGGAAAGATAGACAGGCAAAAGCAACTATAAGCTTACTAGTGGGAGATGACCAGCTTATTCACATAACAGAAAAAAACGGCCAAAGGTATGTGGACTTCATTACAAAGCTGCATGAGTGTTCAAGTTTAAACAGCAAACTGTTTTTGCTAAGAAAGTTGTACAAGATGAGACTGCAAGAAGGCCAGCAAATGTGTGACCACGTGAATGCTATGCTAAAGATCATAGAGCAGCTGTGTGCCATTGGAGAGAGGACATCAAAAATAATCATATTGTTGCCCTGCTCCTCTGCAACCTTCCAGAGACATATACTTCTCTCATTAACGCTTTAGAAACCAGACCGGAGCAGGAGCTGGCACTGGAATACGTCAAAGGGAAATTAATTGATGAATATGACAGAAGGAAAGAAAATTTGCACCATGATGACAAAGTTCTTAAGATGTACAAAGGCATAAATCACAACAAAGAAAGCAGAGTCTGTTTTCACTGTAAAAGAAAGAGTCAAAGCAATCACAAAGGAAACTGCAGACACATCACGGAGTGGCACCTTTAAAGTAACACAAATAGGCAAGCCACACGACTGGTGCATAGACTCAGGTGCGACAAGCCACATGACTAGCGATAGGACCTTCTTCACAAACATTGATTACAGTGCAAAAGACAAAGTTTTCCAAGCAAACAGGAAAAGCATCACATCCGGAGGTAAAGGCAAGGGCTTTCTGAACTGCATTACACCACAAGGCAAGCAAAGTATTCTTATAAAGAAAGTGCTTTATGTTCCAGAACTAGAAGGAAGCCTTCTATCAGTGAAATATCTTGCAGACAACGGTCTCACCGTTAAGTTCCAGGGTGATGAATGCACAATTCACAATAATAAGCGATTCCTCGCAAAAGGAATACTGGATGATAACCTATACAGGCTCATCACCACAGACCAGCAAGCCAATATAGTATCCAATGACATACACAGCAAATGTATTCACTTATGGCACAAGCAGCTGGGGCACAGAAGTCCAGAAGCTATACAGGACATTATAAAGAGAAGTTTATCAGAAGATTTGATAATAGCGCCTTGCAAAGTGCTCATGAAATGCAAGTGCTGTATCGAAGCAAAAGCCACACGTGCTTCTCTTCCACAGGCATCTCAAAGAAAAACTGCTCACCCCCTGCAGCTCATACACAGTGACATATGTGGTCCAATGAAAACTCCCACATCAGGCAGGAACAGATATCGACTGACTTTCATTGCTGATTATTTCAGGTACACAACTACTTATCTGGTGAACCACAAGAATGAAACATCAGAGAAACTTCAAGAGCTTGTTGCCATGTCTAGCAACAATTCCAATGGAAACAAGGAATAATACACACCAAGAATGAGGGAGAATACATAAGCAAAGAAGTGGCCTCATACCTGAAGAGACAAAGAATAGTACACCAAAAAACTGCACCATACACTCCTGAACAAAACGATGTAGCAGAAAGGAAAAATCACACTCTTATAGAAATGGCCAGGTGCATGTTGTCGTATTCCAAGTACTGTGGAGAAGCAGTCATGACTGCAACCTACCTACAGAACAGACTACCCTCTAGAGCAATTAAAAGTACTCTATTTGAAATGTGGCATGGATAAAAACCTAACTTAGGGCACATCAGAGTGTTTGGATGTAAAGCATATGTCTATATTCCAAGTGAAAAGTGATCCAAGCTGGAGAACAGAGCCATAGAGGGCATTTTAGTAGTCTACAGCGAGCAAACTAAGGGTTACAGAATCCTACACCCAAAGACTGACAAAGTGACAATAAGCCGTTGTGTTTATTTTGATCAAAGCCCATCACCTGAAACACCAATACCTGAAAGCTGTGAAGTTAATATACCCAACAAACCATAAGAAAAGGTTGACCAAAGTGAACCTGTGCAGGAGTCAGAACAAGAGGCGGAACTAACAACGTCTAAACCAAGTTCCTTGCCAGATCCTGCTGAACTGCGTGAAGTCAGAAGATCCACTTGGACTACAAAGGGGATACCACCCTGCAAGCTGTCATACACTGTCAAAACACACAGCATATCTGAACCAACATCCTGGGAAGACATAGAAAAACTATCAAAACCTGAAGCCAATAAATGGAGAAAGGCAGCAGAAGAAGAAGTAAAGTCACTTCAAGAAAATAAAACCTGGACACTCACAGAGCCCCCTCCTAACAGCAAAACTATAGGAAGTAAATTGTTTTTTAAAATAAAGTCAGACGCAGAAGGGAATATCCACAAATACAAAGCCAGACTAGTTGCCAAGGGTTACTCTCAGAAATTTGGTGAAGATTACGCTGAAACATTCGCCCTAATCGTATAACAGTCCTCCATTAGAGCTCTTCTTATGCCCTGTACACACGATCGGATTTCCGTTGGAATAAAAAATTAAATCCTATGGAATTTTCCGTCGGAATTCCGATGAAGCTGACTTCCATCAGTCTTGCATACACACTGTCAGACTAAATTCCGACCGTCCAAAACGCGGTGACGTAAAACACTACAACGAGCCGAGAAAAATGAAGTTCAATGCTTCCGAGCATGCGTCGACTGGATTCTGAGCATGCGTGGATTTTTCTCCGATGGAATTCCACACAGACGATCGGAATTTCCCATCGATTTTTTTTTCTAGCGGAAAAATTGAAAACGTTCTATTTTTTTACTCCGATGGAAAAAAGTCAGATGGGGCACCACACACGATCGGAATTCCCGATGAAAAAAGTTTTGTGTGTACAGGGCATTAGTGTTGCAGCCGGGAAGTCAAACACCTAGACATTAAAGCTGCTTTGCTATAAGGAGACATTAAGGAAGATCTCTATATGGAGCAACCACCAGGGTTTGAGCAAATAGATAACCTTGTGTGTAAACTTCAGAAGAGCATCTACTATCTTAAGCAACCTGCAAGGATGTGGAATGAGAAAGTGAATGAAGTACTTACCAGAGAGGGATTCTCAAGAAGTAAAGCAGACCCCTGTCTCTACTCCAAGAATCAAGAAGAGAGATGGGTATACATCCTTATCTATGTTGATGACGTTATAACTTGTTTTGAACAAGAAGGGGATTACAATCAGATAGTTCACAAGCTGAAAAAAAATGTTGGAATCAAAAAGCTAGGAAACATTAGCTACTAGTAGGGATGAGCTTTATGTTCGAGTCGAACATGCGTTCGACTAGAACATTGGCTGTTCGCCCGTTCGGCGAACAGCGAACAATTCGGGGGTGTTCGCGGCAAATTCGAAAAGCCGCGGAACACCGTTAAAAGTCTATGGGAGAAATCAAAAGTGCTAATTTTAAAGGTTAATATGCAAGTTATTGTCATAAAAAGTGTTTGGGGACCTGGGTCCTGCCCCAGAGGACATGTATCAATGCAAAAAAAAGTTTTAAAAACTGCATTTTTTTCAGGAGCAGTGATTTTAATAATGCTTAAAGTGAAACAATAAAAGTGAAATATTCCTTTAAATTTTGTACATGGGGGGGTGTGTATAGTATGCCTGTAAAGTCGCGCATGTTTCCCGTGTTTAGAATTGTCCCTGCACAAAATGTTGTTTCTGAAGGAAAAAAAGTAATTTAAAACTACTACGCGGCTATAATGAATTGTTGGCTCCCCGGCAATACAGATCAAAGTCATTGAAAAAATGGCAGGGGTCCCCCCACAGTCCATTACCAGGCCCTTTGGGTCTGGTATGAATATTAAGGGGAACCCCGAACCAAAAAAAAAAAATGTGGGGGTCCCCCCAAATTCCATATTAGGCCCTTCAGGTTTGGAATGGATATTAAGGGGAACCCGCACCAAATAAAAAAAAATGGCGTGGGGTCCCCCCAAAAATCCATAAAAGACCCTTATCTGAGCAAGCAACCTGGCAGGCCGCAGGAAAAGAGGGGGGGACGAGAGAGCGCCCCCCCTCCTGAACCGTACCAGGCCACATGCCCTCAACATGGGGAGGCTGTCCCCATGTTGATGAGGACAAGGGCCTCATCCCTACAACCCTTGCCCGGTGGTTGTGGGGGTCTGCGGGCAGGGGGCTTATCGAAATCTGTAAGCCCCCTTTAACAAAGGGGAACTCCAGATCCCGGACCCCCCCATGTGAATTGGTAACAGAGTACATTGTACCCCTACCATTTCACAAAGAAAGTGTAAAAATGTGTAAAAAACACACAGACACAGTTGGACAAGGCCTTTATTTAAAAAAAAAATTAAAAAAAAATCCAGCGATGTAATCCCGTCTCCCCGATGTCCAACGATGATCCATTCTCCAGCGATGCTGAAGTCTCCCCTCTCCAGCAGGGGTTCCCTATGATAAGGACGGATGACCCCGCCCCGTGACGTCACGGGGCAGGGTCATCCGTCCTTATCATAGGGAACCCCGTCATTAAGGGGAACCCCCAGGGTTTCCTATGATAAGGACGGGTGACCCCGCCCCCTCTTACGCGTCATGGGGGTTTCGTTCCTGCTGGAGAGGGGAGACTGCAGCATCGCTGGAGAATGGATCATCGTTGGACATTGAAGGAACGTCATAGTTATATCCAGAAGAAGCTGAATATAATTTGACAAAGCACATGCTGTTGAGAAGGGGTGTTGAAAAGAACAACAGCATGTAATGCAAAGTTGTTAATAAAATGACAATACTGTATGCATTATACCTATCTATTCAGCAGGTGGCGCTGTGGTATTATAGTATACATTTCTTATATTCTATGATATAACAGGATGTATTGTCTATCTATGCTCAACGTACTTGTTTGTGTTCTTTTTCCTGTCTACATGATGTAAAGCCATGATAAAGATATCCTCTTTGAAAGTAAAGCTCTCCTCTGCATACAACAAGCTTCCAGCGCATAATTATTCAATAACCTGCTAATACTACTGACTCCGAATAAGTATGTGAATAAGGGCTTGTAAATTTTCTTTGACTTTCCTAAACTGCATACCTTTTGAGGTCTGTGACTCAAAAATTATTGAAACCTTTTGGGCAGGATAATGACCAGTCAGCTATCATTTTTAGAAGGAGCCCACATGCTTTTCTAATGGGAAGCTAAAATGGTTCTAAAGCAGTGGTTCTCAACCTGGGGGTTGGGACCCCCTTGGGGGTCGAATGACGATTTGCCAGCGGTCACCGAATCCTGGGCTGTTCCTGAAGCCCGCACCGCTCTCCAAGCCTTTTCGTGGCCGCCCAGCAGGGCTGTTCCTGGAGCCTGTGGCCACCCAGCTGGGCTATTCCTGGAGCCTGTGGCCACCCAGCTGGGCTGTTCCTGGACCCTGTGGCCACCCAGCTGGGCTGTTCCTGGAGCCTGTGGCCACCCAGCTGGGCTGTTCCTGGAGCCCACGGCCACCCACTTAGCCTCTTCGCAGTGACCCATTCAGTTTACGGCATGGCTGGGGGGCAGAGACTAGAGGTCAGCTGACTGGTGAGGAATCTGAAGTGGGAGGGGCTGAAGGAGTCCCTATCCCCTGATTTCGGCATAGGTGTCACTGCTGTGAGACACCACAAAGTCGGTGACACAGTGATACCAGAGACACAGTAAGTAACACTATCTGTGATTAGAGTTGTCATTAAAAGTCCCCACTACAGTTCTCAGATCAGCAGATGACCTTGATCAAGAGCACCTAAGTTGGCTGATCAGAACTACCCCCAGCACTGCCACTGATCCCAACCCTCCGCCAGCATTGCCACTCATCTCATTCCCCCCCCCCCCCCACCAAGGAGTAAAAGAAGGAATAAATTAGAGAATACATGGAAGGTAGAGGAATAGAGGGAGAGGAACAAAGTAAAAGGAAGAGAAAGAACAAGAAAGACGGCTAGAGAGAGGGATGGGGAAAAAACAAGAAACAAGAAATTAGGATAGAGAGAGATAAAAAAGGGAAAAAAAGGAGAACAAAGAGAGTGGCACATCCTGTACCATAAGGGATTTTAATACTGTACGAGTGGAAGGGACTCGGGGAGCACTAAATGTCCGTGGTTTAGGGGCGCAAATGACCTGTCTTGCCGTGGGAGCTGACAACCCACACTACGAAAATAATTTTACTGTTAGGGGTCCCCACAACTTGGGAAATTTTATCAAGGGGTCACGGCACTAGAAGGTTGAGAACCACTGTTCAAAAGGTATGTTTTTTTTAGATTAATATAAAAAAAAGTTGTAATACTTTCCTGCTCTGTGCAATGGTCCCTTACCTCGTCTTTAACACCCGTCCCTCCACCGACACTATCCCCCCTTCTCCCTTCGAGACCTCACATAGCAAGCTGACTACTGTTAGGGCACTCGTGAGGGTACACTCCCAAGCCAGGCTGTGTATGTTTATAGACATGTACAGCGTGGCTTGGCCATGCCCCCGATCCCTCTTTACTGAATTTGACTGACAGCAGCAGGACAAGCCAATGGCTCCTGCTGCTCTCACTGATGCCTGTGAGAGTAGGGAGAAGAGAGAGAAGACCTGCATCCGGGAACAGCACTGGATTGATATAAGACTCAGGGAAGTATTTAGAGACGTAGGGGAAAGAAATAGTTAGTCAGGTATATTTTACCTTAATGCAGCAATTGTACCCCATTGGGGAGCGTATTAAGGCTACCCATCCTACATTTAACATTAAGCTATTCAGAACTTGGGCTTTGACCACATCTAACATTTCACAAAAAAAACAATAGCTGGCGTCTGTAGCAGCATCAGTCAAACAGCACTGGAAACCAGCCTTGTCATCACTTGAGAGGTAGGCTACCACATTAGCACTTATCAGCTAAAAGTCAACTCCATTGTTCACTCAGATGAGACATATTTATGTTTTGATGGTTTGGGCAATTAATCAGTGTAGACGTCTTACAATGCCATCCTTTGTTTGGCAGCCAAGCTATCAGCTGCATGTTTTCCTTTGTCTCAATATTTGTCCTGAGCTGCTGCCAATGTATTTGCTCATTTGTCACCAGTCTTGTAGTGAACTGGTAATTAGATTTTTACCACTCCCTGTAGCATTGACATCAATAATTGTTTTAGCCTGTCTGATATAGTCACAGTATATATTCGCAGCAAGGTATGAATTAGGTAAATTTTTAGATTGCATTTTAATAAATACAAAACATGTGGAGTGTGTCCGACCTAAGGGCAGCGTCAGCGGCTAATTGTGAGGTATAGAAATAGGCCTAAGTCAACAACAGGGGCTGACTGAAATCTACAGTACATAGCAGAGAGTCCTTGTTTTTGGGGTTCCCTATCTGCTCTATAAGGTATGTAAGCATGGTTGTATTCAACTCCAAGTCCCTTTTTGGTTTAGGTCAATGTATAATTATTTTGTACATAATTTCTTTATTTATTTATTGTAGCCAGGACTGTCTATCTTGGTTTAGCACCAACAATTTACCCAGAGCTACACATAATTATTGTACTTTCACATCAGTCCTTGTCGTCAAAGTGCTTACAGCAGGGAGTGGCCAAATTTTAATTTTAATCCACTGTGGGCCCTGCGGTTGTATAGAAGTCAATCTGCTGATGGCGGGATTGATCTTTATTGTGACACTATGAAAGGCAAGGTGATGGATGGACGCTATGTATCACCTTGCATGCATTCATATGCAGGAAACTAAGGTGGAATCCGGACCAGGTTTTCCGGGTCACCTTGGCAGACTTGGTTCCGGACAATATTTTGCAGTCCACTAGCGACCACCAGAAGGAAAGTGACTACAAGAGATTTCTCTTGGCCTGGGACTCAGGAAGCCAGGAGTGAGCTATTGATGCGAGTTTTGCTTTGTCACAGAAAGAAAAAAGGTTTGCATTATCTTTGTTTTGTGGGTTACTGGGAAAAGCTCTTCACCTGTGAGTCAGGAACTTGAAATGTTTAGTTAGTACCTGGATGGCGAGGATTTATTTTCTGTTTTGTTTCTTTGATTTTCATGCAACCTTTTAAATAAAACTGGCTACAAGTCAGATTTTAAGAAAACCTGCCGTCTAGACTGCCTTTTTCCCCAGGGAAGGTGATCCCCATTGAGCTAACCCCCTACATATGGTGGATTTGGGTGGGCAACTTCCTAAGCAAGTGGAAAGATGGAGGATGTGATAAGAGCCCTGCTGCAGGCAACTGCAACCAAGCAGGAAACCAATCTCCAGGTCACTGCGGCCCAGCAGGAAATCAACCGCCAGTTTGTAGAGGCCACTGCAATGCAACAGGAGACAAATCGCCAGTTTGCGGAGGCCCTGATGGAATTAAAGAATTGGTCTGCAGGTCCTTTGCCAGTGAAACAGAAAATGGTGTGTGCCAGCTACTACCTGGATGACAGAAGATGACACCTGCAGATGATGTGGAAGTTTACCTTACTGAACTTTCTGTTCGGGAAGGATGGAAAAAAGAGCAATGGACGGGACTGCTAGCACCTTTTCTGACAGGAGAACCCCAAAAGGCCTATTATGACCTGGAACCAGATGCTGCCCAGGATTATGAGATGCTGAAGGCTGAGATGCTTGCACACCTGGGTGTCACCATTGCAGTCCAGGCTCAATGGGTGCATCGGTGGTCATACAGTACTGACAAGCCACCCCAGAAGTGGCTGCAGTCAGAGACATTGTCAGGCCCTAAAAATGTGGAGTGTGTGGTCATGGACCGCTATTTATGCATGCTCCCTGCCATGTTGAGGAAGTGGGTCAGCCATGGGGACCCTAAGACTGCAAACCAGCTGGTGGACCTGGTGGAGAGATAAACTGCTGTTGAGGACTTGTTTAACCCATTCATGCCCCATCCCAATGTCTCTAGGGGTGAAAAAGCGCCCAGAGGATCCAGTAAGACTGTTCCAGGGTTCAAGGGTTCGGGGAAAAATTACAAGACTGTTGCTACAGATAATAAGACTGTGGGCTCAGGACCTGTTTAGAATACTAGGTACAGAACACATATAATGTTATCGCTGCCATGTGTTGCTGCTAACTGTTCCCTAAATGATGAACCAATGCAATGGGATAATGCTTATTTGAAAAAACACATGTCTCTTTTTACACAGGTGGCGTGTACTGCAACATGTCAGGGATGCATGTGTAGCAAACCCCCAGGGGAGCTTCTTTTGTTTATTTAGTCCGTTACTCTGCCTTTCAACCCCAATAAACTGTCCCAGCCCCTCTGGCACACTTAGCAATGTGATTAGTGGAATAACTCAACAGGAATACACAACACAGTTCTTCTTGTAGTTTACTTGAATAAAAGTAAAGTTCAGGTTAACATTAGTCAGCCAAGACCTGTATAAGTACCCAGGACTTGGCTGAAACAGTTTAACCACCTCGCGCCCGCCGTACGAGAATATACGGCCGCAAGGTGGTTGTCAAATGCCAGGAGGCCGTTATTATACGGCCTCCGCTATTTGGCCACTGGGGGGCGCGCGAGCACCGCCGCCGACGCGCGCACGTGCCCGGCGCTTCACTGCAATGCCGATGCGCGTGCCTGGCGGCCGCGATGTCCGCCAGGCACCCGCGATCGGCGGTTACAGAGACAAGGACATGGATCTCTGTGTGTAAACACAGAGATCCATGTCCTGTCAGGGAGAGGAGACCGATGCTGTGTCCCTTGTACATAGGGACACAGATCGGTCTCCTCCCCCAGTCAGTCCCCTCCCCCCACAGTAACAATCACTCCAGGGAACACATTTAACCCCTTCCTCGCCCCCTAGTGTTAACTCCTTCCCTGCCAGTCACATTTATACAGTAATCAGTGCATATTTATAGCACTGTTCGCTGTATAAATGTGAATGGTCCCAAATTAGTGTCAAAAGTGTCCGATGTGTCCGCCATAATGTCGCAGTCACAAAAAAAATCACTGATCGCCGCCATTACTAATAAAAAAAAATATATAAAAATGCCATAAAACTATCCCCCTATTTTGTAAACGCTATAACTTTTGCGCAAACCAATCAATAAACGCTGATTGCGATTTTTTTTTACCAAAAATATGTAGAAGAATACGTATCGGCCTAAACTGAGGAAAAAAATATATAAAAAAAAAAAAATTGGGATATTTATTATAGCAAAAATCAAAAAATATTGCTTTTTTTTCAAAATTGTCGCTCTATTTTTGTTTATAGCGCAAAAAATAAAAACCGCCGAGGTGATCAAATACCACCAAAAGAAAGCTCTATTTGTGCGAAAAAAAGGACGTCAATTTTGTTTGGGAGCCACGTCGCACGACAGCGCAATTGTCATTCAAAGCGTGACAGTGCTGAAAGCTGAAATTTCGCCTGGGCAGGAAGGGGGTATATGTGCCCAGTAAGGAAGGGGTTAAAGAAAACAGTCAGAAACACTATGCAACCAATGAAACCAATAGGTAACAATATGTGCAGATTAAATAGACTCCCCAATAACTTTTGGTGTGTGTGGGATGCTGTGGCTAAAGGGGAACCCCAGGCCAGCCTACGATACTTCTAGTACACACCCAGTGAATTAAACCCAATACCCGTGGTGTGTCCCCTTTAAGAGCAACCTCAGTGATATCCTAGAGGCAAAGCTTTGCGTTTTATGATCTTCACCGGCAATATAGGAGCTCTGTGAACAATACTTGGATGTGGTATTCTATGAAAGCAATAAAGGTTCCTGGGCAAAGCCCTCTCACCAAATCCTGTACACAGTCAGCGGTCCTCCTCTGAGCGATCGATCGATCTTAGATGCAGGTGTGTCGCAGTGGCATTCAGTCCTTGAGCTGTTGCAGGGTGTCCTTCGTTAGCATGGACAGTCTGTTCCTCTGGGCTAGAGCTGCATGAACAATCTGTTCCTCTGGGCTGGAGCTGCATGAACAATCTGTTCCTCTGGGCTGGAGCTGCATGAACAATCTGTTCCTCTGGGCTGGAGTTGCAGGCTGTGTGCACCTTGGTAGGCCGTTATTCCACACACACACACACAGAGTGCAGGAGATGATCTCTTGATGGCGTTCAGGAAACAAAGAGGCTTCGGCCTAGTTTCTCTGTATTTTTATCTCCTCCCCCACAGTCCTTTGCTGCTGCCTGACGATTGGTTCAGGCTCTCCCAATAGGGAGTTTACAGACAACTTCCAATAGGGAGTTTACAAACAAGCAATTTCTGAGTGTGAAGAAAGAAAGGGGGGTGAAAAAGCCCACGCTGCTGTTGCTGCTCTCCCATTTTAGATTAGATCAGTCTAAAGAAGTACCTGCTACACACTCCCCCCACCAAAGAACCTTTGGTTCCCAAAGGAAATAAAAAAAAAAGTTTGTAACCTGTTACATGCTTATTTATATACATGTGAAGAAAACAAGTTTGCACTTGCATAAAACCATGGCAGAGGAACCTCCCACCAATGAGCATGGGAAGGAAGGTTGTCCTGCCTACAGGCCACCATAACTGGAATGGCCCAGCTAGATGTGCCAGGGGGTGAGTTGAGGTTGTCCTCCACCAAATGTGTGGTGGAAGGATCAGACATCTCAAGAGTCCTTTTTGAGGTGAACACAGCTTCCTCAGAGAAGATTGAGTGTCTTCCAACTCTTCAGAAGTCAGACTTTGGGGCACAAATTCAGGAGTCTCTGGTCTGAGAGTCCCAGCGTCTGTCACTTTAGGCGGAGATGCAGGTGGGGCGACAAACCCTGGCAGTTGAGGTGGCCACAACCAGTCTATCCCCATCTCTTCACCTTCACTGTCTTCATCGTCTACAGCAAGGGGTACAGATTGAGACCTAGTGACCGGTCGGGATCTCTGAGAGGCCTTGAAACTGGACTGTGAATCTAGCAGTGGTGGCAAACAAACTGCGTCTGATAAGGGCAGTAGATGGTTGCGGTGCTAAGTCTTCAGCGGGCCTGTACTCCCTTCTGGCCGGATTTGGTACACTGGGAGTCCTGGAAGCTGCTTGCAAATGACATAAAGCTGGGACATTCAGCGGTCAGCCAACTTGTGCTTTCCAGGGACACCCAGATTCCTTAGCAGCGCCCTGTCACCTGGTTTCAAATACTGCACTCGGACTCTGAGATCAAAGTTCCTTTTATTTCTTAGTCCTCGTGCGTCTGAGGTAGCTTGGGCCTTGTCATAGGCGGTCTTCAAACTTTTCCGCAGGTGGTCTACATAACCTCTGTGGGAGGTTGCTGAAGTATGATCTAAGGATGTGCCGAAGGCCAAGTCTACTGGCAACTGGGCCTCCCGCCCAAACATTAGAGGATAAGGGGAGTATCCTGTGGCATCGTTTGCGGTGTTGTTATAAGCGTGCACAATAGCGGCTACATGCTTGCTCCAGTGCTGCTTTTTTTCCGAATTCAAGGTCCCAAGCATATCCAAGAGGGTTCGGTTGAACCTCTCCGGCTGAGGATCTCCTTGAGGATGGTATGGGGTGGTTCTGGACTTCTTAATGCCTAACAAGTCTAAAAGTCTCTTGATGAGGCTGCTTTCGAAATCTCTCCCTTGATCAAAATGGATGCGTTGGGGCAGGCCATAGTGTACAAAGAACTTCTCCACAAGGACCTTGGCCACCGTGGATGCTTGTTGATCCTTTGTGGGAAAGGCCTGGGTATACCTGGTGAAATGGTCAGTCACTACCTGGATATTTCCCTGTCCACTCATATCAGGCTCCAAGCACAGAAAGTCAATGCACACCAGCTCCATGGGTCCCTGACTCTGAAGATGGCCCATTGAGGCGGCTCGTGAGGCAAGGTTTTTCTTTGGATGCATCTGATACAGGAGTGGCAGT
Source organism: Rana muscosa (assembly GCA_029206835.1). Classification (NCBI taxonomy): domain Eukaryota; kingdom Metazoa; phylum Chordata; class Amphibia; order Anura; family Ranidae; genus Rana; species Rana muscosa. The sequence goes on from CM055118.1 coordinate 741,326,628, forward strand.
AGCCCTCGACTTCAGCCCGCATGCAGGGCCAGTAGAATCGGTCCCTCACCAGGTGAAAAGTCCCCTCGGGTGATAGGTGGCCATGGTTGTCGTGAAGAGAAGTCAATATTGTCTCCCTGTGTTTTTCTGATAAAAATAGCTGCCATTTCTCTTTGTGATCATCAGAGGGGCCCCTTCGGTAGACCACCCCTTGATGCAGTTGCAACCGATCCCACTCTCGGTGCAGTAGACGGGCCTCCTTCGGGGAGTCAGTGAGGAGCATGTTGGGGCGTTGGTTCTCCAAGGCCTTCAATGCCAAGTTACAGAGGGGATCTTCCAACTGGTCCCTTCTCAAATCCTTCTTAGAAAGCTTTGGCAGACCTTCATCCCTGACTTGGGTGACATTGCAATAACATTTGGCGACACCAGCAGCTGAAACTCCAATGTCTTCGGCCCTGGATCCTCCTCCAGCTTGGTGTTCTGCTCCCTGACACAAGGCTCGTACTCCTTCAGGTGTCAGCCGGGTCCACTCTTCTGGGGGGTCACTGGAGCAATGGGGCCTTCTTGACAGAGCGTCTGTATCCTTGTTCCCGACCCCTGCCCGATACTTCAGGCTGAAGGTAAACCCCGACAGGGCAGCCAACCATCTGTGACCTGTGGCATCCAACTTGGCAGTGGTGAGGATGTAGGTGAGAGGATTATTGTCAGTCTTGATCACGAACTCCGCTCCATATAAATAATCCCTCCGTTTATCCACTACTGCCCACTTCAAGGCCAGAAACTCAAGTTTATGTGTGGGGTAGTTCTTCTCGGTGGGTGCCAAGCTCTGACTTACATAAGCAACAGGCCGTAGGTGACCGTCGTGTTCTTGGTACAGCACTCCGCCTAACCCATCTCGGCTGGCGTCAACGTGTATTTCATATGGCTTGGTTGTATCTGCATAGGCCAGAACTGGGGCAGTTGTTAGACTCCATTTCAACTGCCTAATGTCCTCTTCACATCCAGTCCACTGTTCCTGAATGGACTCTCTGGGTTTTCTGGGCCCTCCTGCTGGTCTGATAGGCCTTTTCAGGTCATCATCTTCCTCCTCAATTTTCAGTATCTCATTAAGTGGGCGGGCTATCTTAGCGAATCCCTCAACGAATCTTCTGTAATAGGAGCAGAATCCCAGAAATTACCTGAGTTCAGTCACATTAGTGGGCTTTGGCCAGGAAGTGACGGCTTCCAGCTTCTGGGGGTCTGTGGCCACTCCGTCGGCAGACACGATGTGACCAAGGTAGTTGACCGATGGTTGATAAAACTGGCACTTCTCCAGAGACAGCTTCAGCCCCTCATCATAGAGTCTTTTCAGGACCTTCTCCAGACACTCTTCATGCTCCTCCAGGGTTTTCCCAAAGATGATGATGTCATCCAAGTACACCAATACATCTATCAAGTTCATGTCACCCACGGTCTTCTCCATGAGCCTTTGGAAAGTGGCTGGGGGAACCGGACAAGCTCTGAGGCATGCGGTCTAACTCGAAGAACCCCACCGGGGTAATAAAGGCAGTTTTTGCCCTATCCTCAGGATGCATGGGGATTTGATAGTACCCGCTCTTCAGGTCCAGTACGCTGAATCACTTGGCCCCTGACAGGCTCTGCAAAGCGTCTTCTATCCGTGGTGTGGTGTACTGGTCGGGAATGGTTCTTCTGTTTAACGTTCTGTAATCGATACAAAGCTACAATGATCCATTCTTCTTCCGTACCACCACTATCGGAGAAGTGTATGGGCTCCGGGACTCTCGGATGATACCTGTTTTCTTCAATTCTGTAAATTTTTCACACAGGTCTTCCAAGTCCCCTAAGGGAGTACGTCACACTCTCTCTGAATGGCTTGTCTTCTTGCAGACGGATCCGGTGTTGAGCGTTCTTTGCACACCCCACATCGAATTCACTCTTTAAGAATGCGGCCAGCCATCTCAAGAGCTGAGTTTTGACTCTTTATTTCCATTCCGGAGAGAGAGGAGTGTTCTTCGGATAGAACTCCTCTACAGGTATCCCATCCTTTTCTTCCCCCATCAAGTCAAACGGCAAGACTGGGGTGGCCGTGTTCACTTGGCCCAACAACATCCGAGCCGGCATCTTCACAGGTGAGGTGGTTATGTTGCAAACACACACTGAGACCTTCCCATGACTTCTCTGCAACGCCTTAGTTGGAACCACTTCAGGAATTATCTCCACTCTTCTTTCTGCCTGTAAGCTTCAAGGACGATGAAAGGGCCTGGTTGCTTCCAGTTAAGCTTGACTGATGCTCTCAAGCAAGCTACCTCACCGGGCTGCAACACTTTCTCACTCCGGTCTAAGCGCCAGATCTTTCCCACTCCTTCAGCTGGGGCCTTCTGTTCTTGCACCAGGCGCTGATAGGCTTGTCTCAACATGGGGTGCACACCTGTAGTTGAAGTGTCCTGCTCTTGGGCAAGAGGTGTTAGCAGTCTCCTGACAAGGTCAGTATTAGTCCCGATGATGAGGGAATTTTTACTAGCCCCTGGTGGGCGGGGACAGACCACTGCCAAATTGTCAAAAGTCTCAGCCTTCCCAGCTACAGAGGGGTCGAAGGTCAGTTTGACTGGTAGATAGCCATCGTAGGGGAAGTTCTGAGTCCCAATGCCCCATATCTCTAGCTCTTCTTACTTCTGTAATGGCAGGTGTTTGAGGTGCCTGTCGTAGAAATCTCAGTAGAGGAGAGTCACTTGAGCTCCAATATCAAGGAGGGCCTTGGTATAGATTCCTTCTACTTGGATGGAGACAACTGGAGAGGGCCCCACTAGCTTGGCAGGGAATTTGTGGAAAGTGGCAGGCTTGGCCTGTTCAGTAGCTTGTATCCGCACTCCTTTCTTTCGGAAAGTTCTAATCTGGCTTGAGTCTCTGTTGGGTCTGGTGTGCACTGACTCTCTGACGCCAGGTAGCATGGGTCAAAGGGAGTGGGACAGTGGGTCGCTCGGAGACAACAACGGGAGCCCTCTGAGAGGGTTTGGACTCCCGCTGCGGTCTCTTTGCGTTGTTGGGTTTTCTGGAGCTAGCTAATGTCGGTGGGCACCCGGTTGACTCCTTCACCGGGGCCCTCTGGAGTTTCCCGCTGGCTTTCGGTATTGTATTTAAACCTTCAGTGGGCTTGGGCATACTTGTCAATAATGTCCGACTCCTCCGCAGTTGAAACAAATCCCTTGGTTTGCTGGCTTCTGCACCTGAGCAACCGTAGAGCGTAAAGACTTCTTGAGCCCCTCTGAGACTTCATTGCTGGATAGCACAATTGTGACACTTGAGTCTTAAGAAGCTCGACCTGAGGGTCGCCATCAGCTGTACTGACCATCCTGACCCCGACAACAGATTCTGGCTTCTGGCTTTCCTTTTTGTTTTCCAGCATGGCCTCCTCTTCCCGCACAATCCGGATCAGGTCTGGATACTTCAAGATGCCACCATCTTGACGTGTTCTCAACAGGAGGGTGATGGGGTCCAAGGGCTGGGCACCCCTCAAGACTTGCTGTGCTCGGATTTCATCCACCTTCTGAGGGTCTAAACCCTTCTTCAGCAACATTTGGTGTATAGTTTGGTGTATAAGTGTGCTCCAACTGGTAAATAAGATCAGAAACTTTCTCTGTGCGGCCAAACACATCCTGCAGAATGTTCAGATAGTCCTGGGCAACACAATCTCGCTTGCTGAGCTTCAAAATTGCGGATGGCTTCTGAGGCGGGCCCTTTCAAACTCTCTGTGATTCTCTGTTTCTTGTGGGTCTCAGAAATGTCCCATTCATCCAAGGCTTGTGTGGCCTGGTCCAGCCACTCTTCAAAGTTGTCCTCCCCTGTAGGCACTGGTTGTCTTCCATAGAAAACCCTGAGCTTCCGATACCCAGTTGCTGAGTATGTTGGAGGGTCTCGCTGACATTTTGAAAGAAAGTCTCCCAGGGCAGCAAAGAGTTCTGGTCCAATCGTGGCCAGAGGTGACGGGGAGGGAACTTCTATATTTGACTCAGCTTGACTGGAGGAGGTAGGACCCTCCTCTGGAACCTTCAGATGGATTACACAAAGCTCTGTCTTGTTAGCCAATTGCACACTGGCACCTTTAAAGTTTTCAGGGATTCCTTGTTTCCACTCTAGTAATGCATACGTGCGAGAGGTCCCATGGTCTATTTTGACAGCAATAACCCACGCCTTCCTGTCTGGGGATAGTGTCTTCACAGCTTGGCTGATTTGTTCCTCAGCCCAGGCCTCCCCTGGAAGTTCGATCACCACGCTCGATTCTGAGCGGGCGCCTTCTTCCTCACACCACTGTATAGCAGCGGCAGGGTCCATCCTGGTGCTTGTAGGTGAGTTGATTGCAGGGCAATGGAAATCCCCGGGGGAGTTGATTTTGTTTGTTCAGTACTTTACTCTGCCTTTCAACCCCAATAAACTGCCCCTCTGACATGATTAGCAATGTGATTAGTGGAATAACTCAACAGGAATAAACAACACAGTTCTTCTTGTAGTTTACTTGAATAAAAGTAAAGTTCAGGTTAACATTAGTCAGCCAAGACCTGTATAAGTACCCAGGACTTGGCTGAAACAGTTTAAAGAAAACACAGAAACACTATGCAACCAATGAAACCAATAGGTAACAATATGTGCAGATTAAATAGACTCCCCAATAACTTTTGGTGTGTGTGGAATGCTGTGGCTAAAGGGGAACCCCAGGCCGGCCTATGATACTTTTAGTACACACCCAGTGAATTAAACTCAATACCCGTGGTGTGTCCCCTTTAAGAGCAACCGCGGTGATGTCCTGGAGGCAAAGCTTTGCGTTTTATGATCTTCACCGGCAATGTAGGAGCTCTGTGAACAATACTTGGATGTGGTATTCTATGAAAGCAATAAAGGTTCCTGGGTAAAGCCCTCTCACCAAATCCTGTACAGTCAGTGGTCCTCCTCTGAGCAATTGATCTTAGATGCAGGTATGTCGCAATGGCATTCAGTCCTTGAGCTGTTGCAAGGTGTCCTTCTTTAGCATGGACAGTCTGTTCCTCTGGGCTGGAGCTGCAGAAACAATCTGTTCCTCTGGGCTGGAGCTGCATGAACAGTCTGTTCCTCTGGGCTGGAGCTGCATGAACAATCTGTTCCTGTGGGCTGGAGCTGCATGAACAATCTGTTCCTCTGGGCTGGAGTTGCAGGCTGTGTGCCCCTTGGTAGGCCGCGATTCCACACACACACACACACACACAGAGTGCAGGAGATGATCTCTTGATGGGGTTCAGGAAACAAAGAGGCTTTGCGCTAGTTTCTCTGTCTTTTCATCTCCTCCCCCACAGTCCTATGCTGCTGCCTGATGATTGGTTCAGGCTCTCTCAATAGGGAGTTTACAGACAACTTCCAATAGGGAGTTTACAAACAAGCAATTTCTGAGTGTCTGTGTGAAGAAAGAAGGGGGGGGGGTGAAAAAGCTGCTGCTGCTCTCCCATTTTAGATTAGATCAGTCTAAAGAAGTACCTGCTACACGTGAAAAAACAAATGTGTGTGATTTCAGTTGATGGAAAGCGAGTTATGGCTCTGCTAGATTCTGGTAGTGTTGTAACATTAGTCAAAGGTGATTTTGTAAATCCTGCAAAGTTACACCCGAGCGCTATTGGGTTTATTTGCACACATGGTGACACACGTAACTACCAGACTGCTGTGGTTGAGTTTGATACCCTCTAGGGCACTGTGACAAATTTAGTGGGGGTGGTACTCTCACTGCTTCTAGAAGCCCTAGTGGGGAGAGATTTTACCCACTTTTGGAGATTGTGGGAAAACAAAAGGAGTCAAGAGGACACACAGGGAAACTGTTGGTGTATCCAAGAATGGTGTAATGGCTGGGGAGCAGGAGGAGCTGGAATCCAGCTCGCAGCTTGAGGATTAGGGATGAGCTTCGAGTTCGAGTCAAACTCATGTTCGACTCCAACATTGCCTGTTCGCACGTTCGCTGAACAGCGAACAATTTGGGGTGTTCGCGGCAAATTCGAAAAGCCGTGGAACACCCTGTAAAAGTCTATGGGAGAAATCTAAAGTGCTAATTTTAAAGGCTTATATGCAAGTTATTGTCATAAAAAGTGTTTGGGGACCCGGGTGCTGCCCCAGGGGACATGTATCAGTGCAAAAAAAAGTTTTAAAAACTGACGTTTTTTTAGGGAGCAGTGATTTTAATAATGCTTAAAGTGAAACAATAAAAGTGAAATATTCCTTTAAATTTCGTACCTGGGGGGGGGGTGTATAGTATGCCTGTAAAGCAGCGCTTGTTTCACTTGCTTAGAACTGTCCCTGCACAAAGTGTCATTTCTGAAGGAAAAAAAGTCATTTAAAAGCACTCGCGGCTATAATGAATTGTCGGCTCCCGGCAATACAGAGAAAAGTCATTAATAAAAAAATGCGTGGGGGTCCCCCCAAATTCAATTACCAGGCCCTTCAGGTCTGGTATGGATATTAAGGGGAACCCTGCATCAATTTTTTTTTTTTAAATGACGTGGGGTTCCCCCCAAATATCCACACTAGACCCTTCGGGTCTGGAATGAATTTTAAGGGGAACTCCACCCCAAATTTTAAAAAAAATGGTGTGGAGTTCTCCCAAAAATCCATACCAGACCCTTTATCCGAGCATGCAACCTGGCAGGCCGCAGGAAAAGAGGGGGGGACGAGAGAGCGCCCCCCCTCTCCCGAACCGTACCAGGCCACATGCCCTCAACATGGGGAGGATGTTCCCATGTTGATGGGGACAAGGGCCTCATCCCCACAACCCTTGCCCGGTGGTTGTGGGGGTCTGCGGGCAGGGGGCTTATTGGAATCTGGAAGACCCCTTTAACAAAGGGGGACCCCCAGATCCCGGCCCCCCCTATGTGAATTGGCAAGGGGTACATTGTACCCCTACCATTTCACGAAGAAAGTGTAAAAAAAATGTAAAAAAACACACAGACACCTTGGAAAAGTCCTTTATTAAAAATAAAAAAATTAAATACCCATTCCAGCGATGTAATCCAGTGTCCCGCGGCGATCCGATGTCCAGCGCTGCAGTCTCCACTCCACACGAAATGTCATTGGCTGAGCGGACCTACACTGCGGAGGAATTTACCCATCAGGTCCGCTCAGCCAATGACGTAGGCATTGCCTGAGCAGACCTGATGGGGAACTTCCTCCGCAGTGTAAAAAAATGAATAGACCTGCCCCTTCTTACGTTCCCCATCAGGTCCGCTTAGCCTTACACCTACATCATTGGCTGAGCGAAACTGTCTACCACACCCAAACGTATGGTCTTGTGGAGCGATTTAAACATGATGAAAAAGGTAATGGACAAAGATTTTTTGCTGCCTTACCTCATGTTTGCTACACGAGAGGTACCTCCGGCATCTACAGGTTACTCCCCTTTTGAACTACTGTATGGTAGACATCCCAGGGGATTGCTAGATTTCGCAAAAGAAACGTGGGAGGCAGAGACAATGCCTTATAGAAGCGTCATTGAGCATATATCACTGATGCAAGATAGAATCGCAGCTGTCATGCTGCTTGTGCGGAAATATATGGAGCAAGCCCAGGAGGCCCAGAGAAGGGTTTAGAATTGGGATGCCAAGACCCAAACCTTCAACCCTGGGGGTAGAGTGCTGGTACTAGTCCCCACAGTTGAGAGTAAATTCCTAGTGGCAAGGTCCCTATGAAATTATGGAAAGAGTAAGTGAAGTAAACTACAAGTTTTACAAGCCAGGGAAAAGGAAACCAGAGCAAATATATCACATTAATCTCTTGAAATCTTGGAAGGACTGAGAGACTGTACTGGCAGTGCCAACCACCCAAATGGACATGGCCCCCTTGACACCTGAGGTACCCATAACTGAAACCTTGTCAGTGGTCCAAAAGAAGCATGTTAAAGAGTTTGTGAGTAAGAAAAGAGACTTTTTCTCTCACTTACCTGGACTGACCACAGTTATACAGCATGACATAATTACGGAACCAGGTGTAAGTGTAAATGTAAAGCCCTTTAGAATACCCAAGGCTAGGTGGGAAGCAGTTGCAAATGAAATAAAGAACATGTTAGAGTTGGACATGATAGAGGAGTCCCACAGTGACTGGTAAAGTCCCATAGTGTTGGTCTCAAAGCCAGATGGAACTATAGGGTTTTGCAATGATTTCAGGAAGTTGAACAGCATGTCCAAATTTTATGCGTATCCAATGCCTCGGGTCGAAGAAATTGTTGACAGATTGGGAAGTGTCCAGTACATAACTACTTTAGATCTGACTAAAGGCTATTGGCATAAACCCCTAACAGAATCTGCAAAAGAGAATTTTCTACCTCTTAGGGGTCATTCCAGTATAAGCGGATGCCTTTTGGTTTGCATGGTGCTCCTGCTTCATTCCAGAGAATGATGGACAAGACATTAACACCACATCGCCAATACGCAGATGCCTATTTGGACAATGTAGTCATCCACAGTCCAGATTGGGAGTCTCATTTTCTCCGGGTGCAAGTAGTAATAGATTCCCTTAGGAAAGCAGGATTTACTGCCAACCCCAGAAAGTGTGCCATAGGCTTGGAGGAGGCCAAATACATTGGCAGCATTATTGGTCGAGGGCTGATTAAGCCTCAGGTCAATAAGATTGAGGCGATTCAAAAGTGGCCCCAACCTTTAAATAAAAAGCAAGTTTGTGCATTTCTTAGCATCACAGGATACTATAGGCGTTTTATTCCCAATTTTGTCACCATTGCAGCCCCACTGACAGATCTGATGAAAGGTAGAGGGTCAGTCATTATTAAGTGGAATCCTGAGGCAGAAAAAGCATTTCAAATGTTGAAGCAAGCTTTTTGTGCACAACCTGTGCTTGAGAGCCCAGATTTCACAAAGGAGTTTTGTGACAGACTCCTCTGATGTGGGACTGGGTGCTGTACTGTCCCAAATCAGAGATGGGGAGGAACACCCATTAGTCTACCTTAGCAGAAAGCTTAATAAACATGAGAAAAATTATGCCATTGTTGAGAAGGAATGTTTGGCAATCAAATGGGCCTTGGAGGCCCTCAAATATTACCTATTGGGGAGACAGTTTAAATTAGTCATGGACCATGCCCCTCTCAAAAGGATAGCAAGGAGAAAAAAAGTTGCATGACAAGATGGTTCCTTGCTTTACAAGCATTTAAATTCACAGTGGAGCATAGGGCTGGGAAGCTTCATATTAAGATGCCCTTTCCCGTTTCCATTGTCTTGTTTGGACAGTTGCTCAGCTGCAGGGGCTTGAGCAGAGTGTGGGTGGGGGTTATATGCAGGCCCGGACTGGCCATAGTGCAGACCGGAGGTTTGCCCAGTGGGTCGGTCCCGCCGTGGCCGCCCGCTCCGTAGCCTGTTGCTGTTCAGGCCGCACAGCGGGAGGTAAGCGGTGACCGCGGCCATAACATGGTTAACACAGGCCGTGGCCGCCTCTCGCCGCTACCGCTATGCGGCCGTGCCTGTGTCTCCGCGGAACTTTCGGCTGCATGGACGTTTCCCCCGCTTGCACCCCCTCCCCTTCTCTTGTCGGGACTCGGCAGTCAGGAGAAAGCTATTGTTCTTCCCTCACCATTGGCCACAACAGCGGCCAATCGGAATATACTAGAGGGAATCATGGGAAATGTAGTCCCAGAGATAGGTGGCCCGATTGTTCTCAGCAGGGACCTGACTACACTCCCCAGCATGCACTCTGCTGGGGGAAAAGAGAAAACTGAAAACAAGCTGAGGAGTGCTTGTAGCTGCTACTACAGGAGACATGAAAAATGAAAGAGAGGACTGTGCTGGGGGAACTAATAGCCCCAGCACCACCAGAGAGAGAAATGCTGTACCACACCACCAGAGAGAGAGCCACCCTGTACCACACCACCAGAGAGAGCCACGCTGTACCACACCACCAGAGAGAGCGCCACACTGTACCACAACACCAGAGAGAGCCACGCTATACCACACCACCAGAGAGAGCGCCACACTGTACCACACCACCAGAGAGAGCGCCACGCTGTACCGCACCACCAGAGAGCCATGCTGTACCGCACCACCAGAGAGAGCCATGCTGTACCGCACCACCCTAGAGAGCCCCACGCTGTACTGCACCACCAGAGAGAGCGCCATGCTGTACCGCACCACCAGAGAGAGTGCCACGCTGTACCACACCACCAGAAAGTGCCACGCTGTACCGCACCACCAAAGAGAGCCATGCTGTACCCACACCACCAGAGAAAGCCACGCTGTACCACACCACCAGAGAGAGAGTGACGCTGTACCACACCACCAGTGAGAGAGCCACGCTGTTCCCGCACCACCAGAGAGCGATCCACGCTGTACTGCACCACCAGAGAGAGAGCCACGCTGTACCACACCAACAGCGAGAGAGCCACGCTGTTCCCGCACCACCAGAGAGAGAGCCACGCTGTACCGCACCACCAAAAAGAGAGCAGGTCAGTGTCACTGGGCAGTGTGGGCACAATAGGAGACAGACAGTACTAGCATTGTATGGCCACAACAGGACTGGGACACTGTAATATAAAGGGGACTGCACTGTAAAGGGGCACTGTAATCATTTTTGCCCTTTACAGTGCAGTTCCCTTTATATTACAGTGTGGAGGACTGACACCAGCCACCCGCGAATGTCTAACGAGTCCCGCCCCGTCCTATCCCTGGAAAAGTTGGCTGCTCAGTCTAAAATGCCCAGGCCTATTTTTTGTCCCAGTCCGGGCCTGGTTATATGTGACATTATGAAAAGCTAGGTGATGGATGGACGCTATGTATCTTCGCACATTGTTCAACTAAGGTGGAATCCGGGCCAGGTTTTCCAGACCACCTTGGCAGTCTTGGTTCCGGACCAGATTTTACAGTCCACTAGTGACCATCAGGGATGAGCCGAACACCCCCCTGTTCGGTTTGCACCAGAACCTGCGAACAGACAAAATGTTCGTGTAAACTTTAGAACCCTATTAAATACAATGGACTCGAACGTTCGAAATCTAAAGTGTTAATTATAAAGGCTGATATGCAAGTTATTGTCCTAAAAAGTGTTTGGGGACCTGGGTCCTGCCCCAGGGGACATGTATCAATGCAAAAAGAAGTTTTAAAAACGGCCGTTTTTTCGGGAGCAGTGATTTTAATAATGCTTAAAATGAAAAAATAAAAGTGAAATATTCCTTTAAATTTCGTACCTGGGGGGTGTGTATGATATGCATGTGAAGTGGCGCATGTTTCCCGTGCTTAGAACTGTCCCTGCAAAAAATGTCATTTTTGAAAGAAAAAAATGCATTTAAAACTGACTCGCGGCTATTAATGAATTGTCGGCTCCCGGCAATACATACAAAAGTCATTGATAAAAAAAAAAAAAAAGCGTGGGGGTTCCCCAGAATTCAATTACCAGGCCCTTCAGGTCTGGAATGGATATTAAGGGGAACCCCGCCGCAAATTTAAAAAAAAATTGACGTGGGGTTCCCCCAAATATCCATTCCAGGCCCTTCAGATCTGGCATGGATTTTAAGGGGAACTCCACCCCAAATTTTTTAAAAAAATGGCGTGGAGTCCCCCTAAAAATCCATACCAGACCCCTTATCCGAGCACGCAACCTGGCCGGCCGCAGGGGAAAAGGGGGGGACGAGAGAGCGGCCCCCCCTCCCTCCTGAACCGTACCAAGCCACATGCCCTCAACATGGGGAGGATGTCCCCATGTTGATGGGGACAAGGGCCTCATCCCCACAACCCTTGCCCGGTGGTTGTGGGGGTCTGCGGGCGGGGGGCTTATCGGAATCTGGAAGACCCCTTTAACAAAGGGGACCCCCAGATCCCGGCCCCCCCTATGTGAATTGGTAAGGGGTACATTGTACCCCTACCATTTCACGAAGAAAGCGTAAAAAAATGTTTAAAAAAACACACAAACACCTTGAAAAAGTCCTTTATTTAAAAAATAAATAAAAAAAACATTCCAGCGGTGAAATCCAGTGTCCCGCGGCGATCCCGATGTCCAGCGCTGTCCTTCATTGGTTGTGCCTGAGCGGACCTGATGGGGAACTCCCTCTCAGTATTTTAAATGTATAGACCCGCCCCTTCTAAAGTTCCCCATCAGGTCCGCTCAGCGGACCAGATGCGGAACATGAGAAGGGGCGGGTCTATACATGTATTACCAAAGTGAGAGCAGTTCCCCATCAGGTCCGCCCCCTCGGTATGTTGGACCCGCCTACGTCATTGGCTTGAGCGGGGAACTTCCTTCACTATGTAAATTTAAATTTACATAGTGAAGGAAGTTCCCCGCTCAAGCCAATGACGTAGGCGGGTCCGACATACCGACATACTGAGGGGGCGGACCTGATGGGGAACTGCTCTCACTTTGGTAATACATGTATAGACCCGCCCCTTCTCATGTTCCGCATCTGGTCCGCTGAGCGGACCTGATGGGGAACTTTAGAAGGGGCGGGTCTATACACTTAAAATACTAAGAGGGAGTTCCCCATCAGGTCCGCTCAGGTACAACCAATGAAGGACAGCGCTGGACATCGGGATCGCCGCGGGACACTGGATTTCACCGCTGGAATGTTTTTTTTATTTTTTTTTTAAATAAAGGACTTTTTCAAGGTGTTTGTGTGTTTTTTTAAACATTTTTTTACGCTTTCTTCGTGAAATGGTAGGGGTACAATGTACCCCTTACCAATTCACATAGGGGGGGCCGGGATCTGGGGGTCCCCTTTGTTAAAGGGGTCTTCCAGATTCCGATAAGCCCCCCGCCCGCAGACCCCCACAACCACCGGGCAAGGGTTGTGGGGATGAGGCCCTTGTCCCCATCAACATGGGGACATCCTCCCCATGTTGAGGGCATGTGGCTTGGTACGGTTCTGGAGGGAGGGGGGGCCGCTCTCTCGTCCCCCCCTTTTCCCCTGTGGCCGGCCAGGTTGCGTGCTCGGATAAGGGGTCTGGTATGGATTTTTAGGGGGACTCCACGCCATTTTTTTTTTAAATTTGGGGTGGAGTTCCCCTTGAAATCCATGCCAGATCTGAAGGGCCTGGAATGGATATTTGGGGGAACCCCACGTCAATTTTTTTTTAAATTTGCGGCGGGGTTCCCCTTAATATCCATTCCAGACCTGAAGGGCCTGGTAATTGAATTCTGGGGAACCCCCACACTTTTTTTTTTTTATCAATGACTTTTGTATGTATTGCCGGGAGCCGACAATTCATTAATAGCCGCGAGTCAGTTTTAAATGCATTTTTTTCTTTCAAAAATGAAATTTTTTGCAGGGACAGTTCTAAGCACGGGAAACATGCGCCACTTCACATGCATATCATACACACCCCCCAGGTACGAAATTTAAAGGAATATTTCACTTTTATTTTTTCATTTTAAGCATTATTAAAATCACTGCTCCCGAAAAAACGGCCGTTTTTAAAACTTCTTTTTGCATTGATACATGTCCCCTGGGGCAGGACCCCGGTCCCCAAACACTTTTTAGGACAATAACTTGCATATAAGCCTTTATAATTAGCACTTTAGATTTCTCCCATAGATTTTTCGAATTTGCCGCGAACACCCCAATTTGTTCGCTGTTCGGCGAACGGGCGAACATACAATGTTCGAGTCGAACATGAGTTCGACTCGAACTCGAAGCTCATCCCTAGTGACCATCAGCAGGTGGTATAGATAAAGCAGGACTGGAGCAAGAGATTAACCTGGTACTCAGGAAGCCAAATCTGAGAGAGCGATTGATGTGAAGTTTGCTTTGTGAGAGAAAGAAAAAAGGTTTGCATTATCTTTGTTTTGTCGGTGACTGGGAGAAGCTCCTCACCTGTGAGTCGGGAACCTGAAATATTTAGTTAGTGCCTGGATGGCAAGGATTTAATTTCTGTTTTATTTCTTTGATTTTCATGCAACCTTTTGAATAAAACTGGCTACAAGTCAGATTGTAAGAAAACCTGCTGCCTGGACTACATTTTTCCTAGGGAAGGTGACCCCCATTGATCTAACCCCCTACAATATATATATATATATATATATATATATATATATATATATATATATATGTATATATATCCCTCTAGATGTGACATATTGCAGCCTTTTCCCTTTAGGACTTCCAACAGTTGTAAGATATTGTTTAACTTACCCTCATACCCAGCCTGCTTCTAAGTCTAAACTTCATTTTAAGCAAGTTGGACCAACAATCCAACCGTGTGTACGCTCCATCGGACAAACTTTTTTTCGTTTGGTTTTGTTTTCATCGGACAAAAGTTGGGTCTGCAAACGGACAAACTTTTGCCCAACAAAAGTCAGATGGAGCAAAGTCCTACCGTGTGTACAGAAAACCATAGGACTTTTGTCCGATGGACAAAACAACTAATGTTAAAATCAACTAACAATAGCAGAAGTTGACCAAAGGGTGGAGGTAAAGAGCAGAAAAGAGCAGAAAAACCATGTGATGTTGCAAAAAGTTTTGGGAAAGTTTGCAGAAAAGTCCTGTGGTGTGTATGCTATGGGTGTGCCCGGCCAACTCCGTTCGGACAAAAATCCATGGAAAAGTCAGATGGAAGTCCGACCGTGTGTAAGAGGCTTTACACTTACCTGATTGCACTTCTACCAGATCCAAGCTCCCTTTCATTCCTGAAGAGATCGCCCACTGTTAGGACCAATGATAGGTAACCTCGTCCTAGGAGAGCACATAAACGATAATGGACTGGACAAGAAGAGTTTGTAGAGGAGGCTATCGGAATGATGTTGTGCGAACAAATGAGTATAAGGACCTGAATTGATGGGTTTTGGGCTTGTGTTAATGACAATAATTTGACATCAGTTTGAGCGCTACTGAGATAATTCAGAACTTTGTGACAGGTATTAGAGCTCCCTCTGACCTGCATTACACCTGCTTTAAACAGGGCTTGCATTTTCATAGAGTTCTCTTAGCGTGTCTCTGATGTGAACAAAAACCCGTTGTCACAGACTTTTTGAGTGCATATATGTAAACTGGAAGTGGCTGCAAATTGTGAGCAGGAATTCATCAGAGCTAACATTCAGCAAAAAATAAAAATAAAAAAAGGCGAAAACAAGCATAAAAAAAGACAAACATCTGATATATTCAGTTAGTGTTTACAAATACTTTAATCAATAGCATTCTATGGGAAATTTGCAACTGACCATAACATGCAATACTAGTTATATGATGACCAATTTTCACTATGAATGTGAACAGTTTATCCCTTGCTATGAATAAAAAGTGGGGTATGAGGTGTGAACACAATAGTAATGGTAATCTGTCCTTTCAATTAAAATATTATTATTTGAGTGCAATATCTTGGCAAAAAGTACCATATAGAACAATAAAAAAGGAATGATCATTTAAGTTAAAATTAGAGCTCATGGGTGCTATTGCTCATCACCACTCTGCAACAGCCTCATATACTTCTAGCTATAATTTTTTTTCTTCGCCATGATCTGTGAAATATTTGGCCATGTGTGACCAACTTAAGAAATGACATAAAGTTAAAGATGTAAGAAAGGTTGAAGTTATCCAGAAGAAGCACTGGAGTAGAAAGGTTTAGGTCATGTCAAGTAAACAATTAGAATAGTCTCTGAAACATGCCTAAGGCCCAAGAGAAAGCGCCTTACTAAACAGGGGCAAGTAAGACAAGTCACAAATTAGTAGAACTGACCAAAAGTCAAGATCTATCACTATAAAAAGGTCTTTTTCAGGAAATGTCAGACTCTTGAATAACTATTTTGCCCCGAGGCACTGCAGCACACAAAAATCCACCTCAGCTATGGCATGAAAACAGAGCTATTTACTACCATAAAAAAAAAATATTTAGTCATTTAGACAGGGCATCACAAAAACAATATAAAACATTTGATGTTTGATTTAGCTTAAAAAATTCACATTAGCAATATTTATACCTATGATTACTAAAAGTTTTACTTTTTGCATGCTAAGAATTTAGCTTTCAAAGCAGCCATTAATAAATGTAGGGAATCTAGGATTTAGGCTAGACTCTGAACACTAATCCCATATTGACACTGTGTGAAATCTTTGTTGTGGCTCTGTGCCAAGGTTACATACAAGCCAGTAAATGCTGTTAAGGAGCTCTTGTGACTTTTAGAGATAACGGGTCAGTATCACGTGGGCCTGATATTTACTGTACTAAATTTCCAGAGCAAATATTTACAATGTAATTATTCACCACATCCAGCCCTAGGATTTTTATTAAAGCTAATCTCTAGTAAAACAGCTAAATATACAGATGAAATAAATATAAGGGAGCGGTTTTACGTATTAAAGGACTTATTTCTGTTCATTAAGTTCTAAGATTTCCATGAACCCATGCAGCGCAGTTATGTCTGTTGGGACAGGGTGCCTGACTATTCTCTGCTTCAGTTCAGTAACAGTAAGGGCCCGTTCAAAGCACAAAAACATCCTCCAGATCAGTTCTGGATGCATTTCTGTATGTGCGTTTGTAATGCTTTTTTAATGCTTTTTACTACAGTTCTGTGCAGAAAAATAGCAGCATGCTGTACTTTTTTCTGGAACTCAAAAGAGCACTGGAACACACTGCGTTGGTGTGAACTATGCCATTAGGACACATATAACCTACTTTCCATGCTTTTTTGATGCAGAAAAAAAACACTGCACTGCATGTGGTGTGAATAGGCCCTTGCTGCAACAATTTACTGTGACCGAACAGGAGAACAATGATCAAAGAAAAGCAGCAATCTGATAGGCTCATCAATTTGTAACTCTGCTCTATCCTCCTATTAACATGCTTCATACACTGCAACATAACTTGATCCCTGCACTACTTCTCTCTGTCCCAGTCAAATTAGCTCAGCTGTATAGAGTAGTGCTGGCTGGTGCTCAATATTTTGGGGGGGCAGCAAACAAACCTTCCCCCCTTACTCGCACAACCGCCACCCCCCCCCCACGGGAGACGAATGGGAAGGCAGCGATTGGACGGGAAGGCGGCGATCAGTCTGGCCTTACCTTGGGAGGCTGCTTCTCGCTCCAGGCTCCCGGCAAAACAGGCATTGCTTTTCCTCCGGGCCAAACAGGAAGTGTCCTGAGACCCGATTGGCCGGGAGTCCTAAGACTCCCTGGCCAATCGGGTCTCGGGACCCACTTTCTGATTGGCCGGGAGGAGAAGCAGGAAGACATTAGCGAATATTAATTAGCTAATGTCACACAACTGGGTGTGCTCAGGGCGCAGTGCTCTGTACCCTGAGCCCACCCTTTTTTTGTAGCCAATTAGAGCCTCAGGCTCTAGTCATGTACTTAAAAAAAAACAACAAAAAAAACATTGCAATCTATGCATCCATTGCCCTGCATGTAGATTAGGGGCCGGATGCATGGATTAGGGGGGCGCCATTGGTACAGAGGCAACAAAAGGCTGGTACCAGTGTAAAATCAGATACATACACTGCTTGCATTTAAAAAAAAAAAATTATTGATTTTTTAACAAATGATCCCCCTACCTATCCTGCATACCCTGTATAAAAAACATGTGTGTACTTAGCTTTTTTTAAATCCAGTCCAGATGCTCCAGCAGCTCTGGCTCTCCTGTGTCAGAGAGCAGCTGCTGCAGGGGACAGGAGGGAGCAATGACAACCATTGGGAGCCTATGACTAATGCCATGGCTCTGAGAACTCACGGTCATTGTCAAGTGATCCTTTACACAGCAGAACCAAAGCTGCTGAGTTATGTGACCAGACCAGCATAAAAAAGATAAGTGCACAGCTTTTTTTTGTATACAGAGTATGCAGGATAGGTAGGAAGGTAGGGGGAGGGAATGTTCCTAAAAATTGTTCTAGTTGGCCTTTACTACCACTTTAATCAATGAGCTGCATTAAATTGATTTTAAATACCTGATTTTTTTATATTAAAATAACAGACATGTCATACTTACCTGCTCTGTGCTCAGCCCCAATCCTCCTTTTCTCGGGCCCCCTGCCAGCGCGCCTGGCTCCCTCCTCCGCCGAGTGCCCCCATAACAAACAGAGAATGCATTAAGGTAAAAAAAAAAAACTTCTGCTTTTAGAACTACTTTATATGTCTTTTATATCTGCTCAGTGTTCAGCTTTAAATGTGCACTTCTCAAATATGAATCTACAGATTTCTCTCAGTATAGGTCATTGATTTATTCTTCAAGAATTAATATGCTAAATGAAGCCAAATGGCCTCTCTACAGTCTATCATACTGCCCTAGACAATTGAAAATAACCCTGCCTGTGTTAACTCCCTCCGTTATGTCATGACAAATACAATTATAGTGGGGAAGCACCTTTTACATCATAAGCTAAGCCAAGCTCTTTTTTTCCTGATGTAGACCGATTTCATGATGTAGACCAATTATAAGCCCTAACATTTTTTATATTTTAAAAATAATTAAAAAAAAAAGACTATTGAAGTTAAAGACTGCTGGGTATATAGGTAATAAGGCTGGGGAATGATCATTGATGTTTACCAAATGTGCATAGAGGCACAGTCCAATTACATAGGTAGACTCTATGGCCTCACGGTGACCCCACTGATTATTCAGGAAGTTCCTGCCACGATTTAATCCAGTGTAGCCACACACGTACAAGGTTTTGTTGTACCAAAAGACTGTATAAGTATGTCTGTTTGGTTGCAAAAACGAGGGTTTTATCATTTTAGAGTGCTTCACCATGTTGTTCTGCTTCAGTTTGGTAATGATACATACAGAAAATATGATTGCAGATAGAGAACACCTGACCTTTGTACTTGGTGTCTTGCATCATTTTTAAAGTGGTTTGACTAAGATCAAAGCACCATTTTGCTAATCAGTCTTCTTTTGCGTGTCAATTTTCATTTGAAGTACATGGGGTAAACCATCCTGCAGACCAAAAACATTTTTTTGCAGGAACTTAGAGGATCTGAATTACAAAAGTAGGAGAAAACTAAACCAAAAATATAGTGATTGCCCTGAGCAATCAGTGAAAATTCTCATTTCAATTTTCCACATAATAAAAGCAAATGCTTCATTTTTACTCCAGCTTACTTTGCTTTAGTGTTAATAAGCGAGTCCAAGAGATTTCTAGAAAGCAAGTGGACTCACAAGTTTTTCAGCTGATGTTTTATATCTTTCTTTTATGTAGCCCCCTTGTCCTAAACAGGGGCTACTATGTCAGTTTTGTTTTTTGGCTGGACTGTAGTTAGCTCAGGCTGTTTGTACTGTATAGTTTTTCACCTGCTTTTTCCCTATGCTTAAGTTGACTTGTGATTTCTCACTGTCGCCAGTAGATGTCACTGGTATCACTGGTCATATTATGAGATTTCTCAAAAGATTTTGTATATTCTTCAGCCAATCCAGTAGGAGGTCTATGTCACTGGTGTATGCTGCGGCAGGATATAAATATTTGGGACAGGCCATGTCCTCTCTCCTTTGCCCTGGGCTGAGGCCTAGGGAAGTGCTATTGGGTGGAGCTTTGCTGTTACGCCCAATAGCCTGTTTTGGGGCCTAAGGTGTGCTAAAGTGGTCCTGAAGCTTTCCTGCCTGGTCTGAAGGAAGCTATACCAAGGTGGAGACCCAGGGAAGGCCCCTTGCTGGAGAGAGCCAGGAAGAAGGCTAGTCTCTTTGAAGGGTCTGGTGACTGACTTTAAGGACACACTGAAATTTTGGGACCATGTTTACAGTGTTGCTGGGTCGGATTAACCTCCCTGGCGGTAATCCCGAGTCTGGCTCGGGGTGAGTTTTCCATGCTAAGAGCGGTAACCCCGAGCCAGACTCGGGATTGCATTGCAGGATACAGGGAAGTTACTTACCTTGTTCCCTGGATCCTGCGATGTCCTCTTGCAGTGTCTGCGAGCTGTCATCTCGCTCGATCCACACTGCCGAGTGCCGAGCTCCGTTTTCCTGCGACGTTGCAGCGCACGGGGACGGAGTTCAGCGCCAAATTCAAAAAGTGAAACACACAGTATACATACAGTATACTGTAATTTTACAGATTACAGTACTGTATCAAATAATAACACATCCCCTTTGTCGCTAGTGGTCTGTTCAGTGTCCTGCATGCAGTTTTATATTATAAAAACTGTTCTTTCTGCCTGGAAACTGGAGATTGTCCATAGAAACCAAAAAGTGTCCCTTTATGTCAAAAGTGGTTTTAGACCAGCTAGAAAACAGTGATAATAAATTAGAATCACTTGCAGAATTGAGCGATAACGATTTTTGTGGAAATTCGTCATCAAACACTAAATCTAATGACAGCGACAATTTTGCAACTGAGCAAATTTCAGTGTTTTTGATTTAATTACATTATTGAATAATTTTTATTATAATTACATTACCATTTGTTATAATTATTTATAGTTATTTATTATATTATTGTAGCGGGTGTCAACATTTAGGGGGAGTGTCTGGGCGGTAGGATGACCCAGATGCACTAATTATTAGGGATTTATGGCCATTTTGGTTCGTGGAAGATAATAATGGTGTTCAGTTCCCTGCGGCCCCTGGGTGGCGCTGTCGCCTTGGGCTGGGGATTGAACCATCATTGTAGGGCCGTGCCCTTTGTGTCCTCTCGCGGCAGTAGTACAGCGGGGCGGGGAACCCGCTGTGTCTGCTGGGAGAGGGTATAAAGGGGGCCGACATCTTGCACACGAGGTCCGAGCCCCAGGCACCTTCAGCCTGGGGGCTGCTGTCCTGTTCGTCTGCGCCTGGGTGCCCTCGGCCTGGGTCGCGGGGAAGTTCGAGTTCCATCCCAGGAACCTTAAGCCTGGGGTGAGGTACTAGCAAAAGCCTGGGGCCCAGTACCTTCGACTGGGTCCCGCATGAGAGAAGATACCTAGGGGCCCACCGAGTGAGGGGACCCGAGTCTTGGGCGAGGAGAACCAGGGAGGTGACCTGGCCTGAAGATCCAGCGCAGCATTGGCTGGTGACAGTGCAGGCCTCTGGGGACCGTCCGGATGGATCATCTCCCTAACAGGGGCAGTCATTAGAAGGTAGTCCACGTTCTATGGTCTTTGCAGAGACCCAACTACAATCAGGTCGGTGGCAGAGACCTATCCAAAGGTCTGTGGCAGGGACCTCATCGTTCACCCGGTTTGTGGCAGGGACCAACCTCACGGTCGGTGGCAGCGACCGTGCGCCAAAAGTTGTTGTGAACTCCTAACAGCTTCTCTAATCCGAAAGGATTGTGCCTGAACCCTCTCCCCACCAAGTTGTGTTTGTATCAACCTGTCTGCTTGCAAAGAGGCATATTTATCTCTGCGGAAATAAATATAGAAGTTGTACTGTCACCTGGTGTGGGCTTACTTTTCTGGGAGCAAAGTATTCTACATTCATCTATCCACCTGCAAGCGGAGGAGTGGAAGCTCCGGACCGGGACACAGACCTGAAGGTAAAGATTTTAGCTCAAACCTCTACACATACACAGGGTGCGAGCAGGTGGTGCACCTCACCCTTCTCCCTGGTTCCCCTAGACGAATCAGCCAGCCGTGAAAGAAGAAGGGAGAAAGCGAGTGAGGCCGCTACATTATAATTTATGATTTTGTGTTTCAAACTTTATCATACCCGGGATGTCTACTAGACTCTTGTTTGGTCAGGTTTAAGTAAGTAATTACTAAGAATTGCAGGCCTACAATACATAACACCAAATTTCCATGCAAAATAATTGTACCACTTTTGGTACATAATTCCAGACAGAATCATACCGCCAGGGAGGTTAAAGGTTCTGACACTGTGAAGCTGGACATTGATCTAGATCTGGTGAAACTGTAAATGATCTGCTACAGTATCTGGGACCCCTAACCCTCACCTCCTTACCCATTCTGCAATTAAACTTTAAAAAGACAAAAGTGACTTGCGCTCAATATCCTTTCTCGGTCCACCTATTTTAGCCATGGACCCTGAGGTGAAATGCTAGCGCGCCCTTGGTTTTTGGAGGTACTATTCTGCCTTTGAGGTGTCAGGCGGGGGCTACATTTAATAGTTATATAAAATGTTATTGTACATACAGTATATTGCCATATTTAATTAATAGGGCACTGGTGACAATGGGATCATTGAGCATTAAGTGTTTTCTATAAAGAGAGCTTTCAGGCTCTTTATTTCTAATTCAAAGTCTGTATAGAGACTCTTATCTAAACATGAATCCTAGGTGGCCAGGAAAGAATGAGGCAGCAACTGTGCACCTCCCCCTCTTGAAACATACTAGGCCATATGCCCCCCTGGCAAGTCGCCTTGTCCCCATGTTGATGGGGACATGGGCCTCATCCCTACATCTAAGGAGGCTCTAGATATCCATCCCTACCCCTTTATGATTGAGTATAGTGTACATAGTACCCCGTGTTCCTTATGCACAACATTTTTTGACAAAATAAATAAACACACAGACACCATAGAGAAAAAACATGTTCCACAATGTAAATCCAATGACAATCACAATCACACAATTTAGCAATGTAAATCCATTGTCAATCACAATGCATAATTCCCTGATGAACCCCCCCCCCACCCCCCCATCTACACAAACGATACAACCTGTACCATGATGATACTCTCCCAACTCTTGCCACAAATAACAGTAACTTTACTCACAGATGAATGTTAACAAACCAGATGGGCATGTTGACTGGCATCATTCACCAAATGTTTGGTCAATAACATCACCTGGGATGCCCACAGACTTGTTTGTGATTTAGCCAGCGAGCGGGCTGCTGGAAGCTGTGATTTAGTAGCAGTAGTAATAGAGCCGCTAAAAGAATGACTTCTGGTTGCAGCAGCTGGAAGTTTGGGTGGGTGAAGTCTCCAAAATTGTGCAATTAATTCAGCCATTTGGCTAACTGAGAGCAGCTTAAGTTTAGTTAAAACTCATAGCTTGAAACCAAGCCTTCATAGCAGCTGGGTGATATTCTGAAAAAGCTATAAAGCATGTAATATTTTTGTAAGTGCACATGCTTGCACCCTATTTCATTTTCAGTTTCATAGTGTTTGCATTAACAAAAATAACAACTTTAGTTCTGGTTTATGAGTAGCCTGATAAACATGCAAAAAAAACCTTGTTCTCTCTTAACTCCACAATAAGCTTCCTTTTTGGGACCTCTCTTTTTCATTTTCCAGATTATGACTAGGTTCTGCATCCTTTCCCCAGGGAAAATATATTTGAATCCCCATGAGGTTACCTGCCCTGGGTTTGATTCGAGCAGGGTTCAGTGAAGTTTTGATACTGAACCCGAACCTCATTGAAATCAATTAAATCAATGGGAGCCAAATCTTTCAAATCAAAAATGACCATTTTATGGGCTAATATGAGTGTTTTTTAATGCTTAAAATGAAACATTAAATATCCTCAATTCCTTTAAATAACGTGCCTGGGTACCCTAATACTGCCTGTGAAGGGTGATGTACAGAAAGTGCTAGCAAATAAAATTTCACTGTGGGCTTAAAAAAATAGCACACAGGCCCCTCCAAAGGCCATAGGTCCTCGATAATGCTTTGCAGATTGTGCTGTGTTTTCCAAAAAAAATCAAAATATGTTATGAAATGTAATTTGCTGCCAATTGACACTGTATTATTATTTTTTGCTGTAGCACATCTCACAGGAAGAATGAGAGAAAATTAGTGTAGCCCCCCCCCCCAAGTGTACACCAGACCCTTACAGTCTGGTATTTTAAGGGGTACTCTTTGTAAAAAACAAAACTAAATTGCATGGGAATCCATCTAAAAACCCATACCAAACCCCTAATTTGAGCATACAGCTGGCTGACCAGGAAAGGGGGAATTGAGCGTGCACCTCTCTACTTTGCCCATACCAAGCCACATGCCCTGAACATGGGGGGGGGGGGGGTCCAAAGCACCTTGTCCCTATGCTGATGAGGTCACAGGCCTCTTCCCCACAACTCTGGTTTAGCTGTTGTAGGGATCTGAATGTGGGAGCTTATTGGAATTGGGGAGCCCCCTTTGAAAATAAGGCAGCCTCATTCACAAAAAAATAAAATAAAATGGAGTCTAGAAATAAAAACACCTAAATGTTTGATATCCTTTATTAAAGAAGTCTTCCACTGAACAGGGGGCTTAACTGACAAAAGATCAGGCATTCATACAAATGTCTGAACAGCCAAAGTTCGGTCCAAACCTAGGTTCGGTCCGAACTATTGGCTCATTCGTTTACATGTACTGCCATGTTTTTAAAAGGCTTTGATCATTTTATTACAGGTATTTTTATATGCACTCATTCACATCAGTCCCTGCCCTCAAGGAACTTACAATCCAAGGTTCTTATCTCACACATACCAGGGCCAATTTAGGCAGGAGCCAATTAACCCACCGACATCTCTTTGGAGTGTGGGAGGAGCTCGGAGTACCTACAGGAAACCTATGTAAGCACAGGGAGAACATGCAAACTCCATGCAGATAGTGTCCTCACTGGACCAGATAATTAAGCTACAATTCTGCCCATGGGTTGTCCTTATCTTCTGCTATGCTGACTCATCTTCTGCAGCTATATGGGTCAAGCTGTGCTGTTTCTCTTGTCTGTGCTCATGTCTTCAAGTTTACTAAGGCAGCCAGGTGCAAATTGTTACAGAGATTTGTGGTGGATTGGAGGAATTGCTTAGCTAGACCCACATAAAAAGGTCTCACTGAAATGCCCAGTGTGCTTCCTGCTAGAGTTCCCTAGGGAAAGGCTGCCAAAAATTTAGCTGTTACTCTGTTGGAGTGCCCCCCCCCCTTTGGGGGGTGATGGGAGCCCAATTGGGGTTCCTAGTGAGAGTCTTGGACCTGGAGACCCTCATCAACTTGTAGCTGCTGACCATGAACTCTATAGACTCTTTGCTACCTCCTGTGGATTTTTTGCCTTAATGGACATTTACCATCTGCCTAAAGTACAGTCACATTGTTGGACACTTAGAGAACTCTATGTGTGCCTTTCTTCTGTAAAGTTACCGTTAGCTGTTAATTGCCTGGTCTGAAGTCTGTCAAATGGGTGCATGCACAGTGTATCTAAAGAACAAGGCTTGCACACAACAAGGGGATTGAACTAGAGGAAGATACAATACATGGGTCTAACACACAATATTGTCCAGTGGAAGTTACAGGGTTTGTGTCATTGCTTAAGGCCCCTTTCACACTGCTGCGAGTTTAAAGTGCTTTTGCCGTCGCGATTTTGCCACAATTTCATGCCTGTGTAAACTCGATGTCTATGGACCTCAACTCGCATCAAAGACGGACCAAAGTAGTACAGAGACTACTTTGAAGTCAGTGCGATTTGAAGTTGCACAGATATGAATGGTTATCATTGGGAATCATGGGGTACGACTCTGATGTCCAAAAACACAGGAAAAGTCACACAAGTGTGAAAGGGGCCTAATGCAGCCAATCAGCCAGGAAACAGGTGACTGGCAGGGGTGACAGTTCCTCTGGTAGTGAAGGTGTGTTGTGCTTGCCCTCTTCACTAGCGACCAGCTCTCTGCATTCTAGGACTGGACCCGCAGGACGTTTCCTGTATCTTATAGCAACCATGTGATGTGTCACTGGGAGAGAGGTGACATGAACTGCTGGATTGGTGGAGCCCAGTATAGGCTCAGTAGTACTGGACTCAAAGTGCTGCACAATTGCAAGTGGTGTCCTCTGAGCAGGGCCGTCTTTAATCTTGATTTGACCCTGGGCAAAATTCTGAGGCATACAAAAAAATAGCAGGTAGACTCAAAATCTGTTTACTGCAGCAATTGCAATTGGTTACCAGAGGTTATAGCCTATCATTACCGCTCACTGACTGGTTGCTAGAGGTTATGACACATCATTACTGTTCACTGATTGGTTGCTAGAGGTTTAAGCACATCATTACCACTCACTGAACAGTGGAGCAATCCCAAATAATTGAGCAAGTAAAGTGGCACATTACTCATTACTACACATACCACAGGGGACGGTCAGAGAGTGCGGACATACCGCAGGAGATGGTTAGAGAGTGCGGATATACCGCAGGGGACAGTCAGAGAGTGCGGACATACCGCAGGGGATGGTCAGAGAGTGTGGACATACCCCAGGGGATGGTCAGATAGTGCGGACATACCGCAGGGGATGGTCAGAGAGTTCAGACATACTGCAGGAGACGGTCAGAGAGTGCGGGACATGGTGCAGGAGATGGTCAGAGAATGCGGATATACTGCAGAGAATGGTCAGAGAGTGCAGGCATGGTGTAGGAGATGGTCAGAGAGTGCAGGCATGGTGCAAGAGACGATCACCATGCAAGTTCAGAGGTCTGGGAGCGGGGCTCCCACACAGCTCACAGCTCCTACTACAGCCGCTGTCTCCATACAGGCTGCATTGGGCAGGGGTCAGAGCGTCAGTGGAGCTCCTGGGCCCCGTCCCCTCTCTGCTGGCTGGGGAATACAGCACTGCTTCCCTAGTGCTCTCTGCGGTGCCATCATGGGAGCCACAATTTGCGGGCAGCGCGGGCTCAGGGGGCAGCTGCTTTGGGCCCCCCAACAAAGACTAGGCCGGGGCAGCTGCATCGTTTGCCCCACGTTAAAGACAGCCCTGCCTCTAAGCCATAAGAGTGTCTGAAATGTACTAGTGTCATCAGGTAAAGGAGTCAGCACAGGGAGCAAGCAGTTAACATGGTCATTGCAGCTCGCTTCTACAGTAAGCATGGGGGGTCTGCCCTAATGTTGACTGTCACATGACCGCAGCTCTCACCCTGAAGTGCAGGCATTAGCGAGTTCAGTTCCACTTGTCCCCACATTGGGTGATAAGCCCCACCCACATGTGTGTATCTGCTCGACTGCATGTGTTCTTTCAGGTTACTGTGTATGTATCTTCCCTGTGTATGTCTGCCTGCCCTGACTGTGTGTGAGTTTGTCCTGTATGTGTCTACATCCTACACACATATCACCCACTGCAATACACTCTGCACTCCTCTCCTACACGCATACCACCCACCGCCATACACTCCACACCCATCTCCTACACGTACCACCCACCGCCATACACTCCGCACTCCTCTCCTACACACATACCACCCACCGCCATGCACTACGCACCCCTCTCCTACACGTACCACCCACCACCATACACCCCGCACTCCTCTCCTGCACATACCACCCACCACCATACACTCCGCACTCCTCTCTTGCACATACCACCCCTCTCCTACACATATAACCAACTGCAATACACTCCGCACCCCTATCCAAACATACCACCCACCGCCATACACTCCACACCCATCTCCTACATGTACCACCTACCGCCATACACTCTGCACTCCTCTCCTGCACACGCACCACCCATCCCCATACACTCCGCACGCCTCTCCTACATGTACCACCCACTGCTATACACTCTGAACTTCTCTCCTACACACATACCACCCACCGCCATACACTCCGCACCCCTCTCCTACAATTACCACCCACCACCATATACTCCGCACCCCTCTCCTACACATACCACCCACCGCCATACACTCCGCACTCCTTTCCTACACACGTACCACCCACCACCATACACTCCGCACTCCTCTTCTACACACATACCACCCATCGCTATGCACTCCGCACCCCTCTCCTACACGTACCACCCACCGCCATACACCCTGCACCACTTTTCCGCACATACCACCCCCTGCCATACATTCCACACCTGTTTCCTGAACATAAGAAATTAAAGTCTCATGCGCTGCCTGAAATCCTAACAGTAAATGAAAAAAAAAAGTGCCTCACTGCTAAGAACCAAAAGATTCAAAAACAACAAACCCTCCCCAACTTATCCAACACACTAGAAAAAGTGCCTGAATACCAAATGGATAATACATTAACCCCAATAAGGGTAAATGAGAATTATATAAAATCCACAAGTGCATATTTAAATAAATTAAATAAAAAAGAAAATATTTAAACACCTGCCAGCCCCTCTAGTCAGCAGGCGGGTGTTTATATATTTTCTTTTTAATTTAATTTATTTAAAAATGCACTTGTGGATTTAAACTAATTCTCATTTACCCTTATTTGGGTTGTTCTTTTATTATCCATTTGGTAATCAGGCAGTTTTTCTAGTGTGTTGGATAGGTTGGGGAGGGTCTGTTTTTTATCTGTAGTTTAGCAACGCAGCACTTTTTCTTTCTCTCCTGTACATACTACATATGATACTATGATTGTTCTTACGATGCAGGGAATCGCCGGCTGAAAAAGATGATATCCGTCGGAGTGTGGTAGCTACCAGCCCATATCACTGTTGAATGTGGACTTAAAATTATTTACTAAAATTCTCGCCACCCGTCTTCAACCATCTCTTTGCCAGTTAGTGGAGTTAGATCAAGTAGGGTTCATCCCGACCCGTGAGGCAAGTTAACATGGTCATTGCAGCTCGCTTCTACAGTAAGCATGGGGGGTCTGCCCTAATGTTGACTGTCACATGACCGCAGCTCTGTCACAAGACCATTAAGGTACTGAACTTAGTCCATTATGCCAATAAAATAAATATCCCTTGTATCTTTTTAAGTACAGATGCAGAGAAAGATTTTGATAGAATAAACTGGCACTTTATGCTGGAGACTCTCAAGCAGATGGGCTTGGGAGACCGAATTATTCGATGGATAGCCGGGGTTTATACTACACCACAAGCATCGGTTAAAGCGAATGGAGTTTTTTCGAAACCTTTCAAGATCACAAACGGTACACGACAGGGATGCCCCCTGTCGCCATTACTGTTTGCCCTTTCGCTTGAGCCCTTATTAAATAAGATACGTCAAAACCCGGATATCCAGGGGTTGTGTCTGGGAGATAAGAACTATAAAGTCTCAGCATACGCAGATGATCTGTTGTTCTCCATGTCTAGCCCGCACACCTCACTCCCTAATCTTAAGAGGAAATTGAGAAGTATGGAGCCCTATCGAATTTTAAATTCAACTATGCTAAATCGGAAGCAATGGGGGTAAGTTTGCCCCTCTCAATTCGAGAGGCTATACAACCAAATTTCAACTTTAAATGGGTATCCACTGCATTGAGTTACCTGGGCACACAAATACCATCAGATATAAGAAATACCTTCTCAGCAAATTTTCCACAACTATATAATTCAGTACGAGCCTTATTGGAGAAATGGCAACACGGATTACACTCGTGGTTTGGCCGCTGTAACATTATAAAAATGTGTATTCTACCAAAATTCTTATATCTTTTTCAGGCGCTACCCATTGAGATCCCAGCAACTTTCTTTCGCCAGATAGATACTCTTCTTACAAAATTTATTTGGGCAGGGAAAAGACCTAGGATCAGTAGAGGACTTTTGGTGATGCCTAAACGGTATGGGGGAGTGGCGGCCCTTGATGTGCGCGGGTATTACCAAGCAGCCCATTTAGGAAGAGTGGTGGACTGGTGCAGACATGCGGAATTTAAGCAATGGATAGACCTGGAACAACAGCTGAGCCCAGTACCACTTCGTAGAGCACCCTGGTGCTATACAGGGTTGCCGTCTTCCCTTAAAAAGCATCCGATTTTGGGGGTTACTCTACGAATTGGTGCTAAGATATGTGGTAGTACTGGAAATGCCCCGACACAATCACCTTTATATCCTATATTAGGAAATCCCAGCTTCCAACCAGGTATGGAAAAGGGTGCGTTTAAGAAACTGGAAGAGAAGGGATGCTATTAGGCATCACACTTCTTGAAAGCGGAAGCTTGGCCAACAACGGCAACACTGACACAACTAGGAGGAGACTATGAAATAAGTCCCTGGCAAGCAATACAATTAAGCCATTTTTTGGGAACTCTAGGTCAACCAATAAACTATAGACGCCAACTTACTGCATTTGAAGTATACTGTGAAGAGAAAGAACCTCTTCCAGGGGTGATTTCTAAGATGTATAGGCTTCTAAATACCCCGTCAGAGGAATTTGTGATGCCATCTCTTAGTAAATGGGAGAGAGATCTAAATAAGACCTTTAGTCCAACACAGCGTAAGAACATTATTTATTTAGCCTTAAATACATCAATATGCACGCGAATACAGGAACTAAACTATAAACTGATAACCCGGTGGTATTACACCCCAGTGAGGCTTCGTAAATTCTCGGCCGAAGCCTCAGACCGGTGTTGGCGATGTGGAAAAGAGGTCCTGTGCTGAGATCAGGAAATATTGGCTAGAGGTCCAGAAGATCTCCCAAAAACTTACTGATTTTGTAATACCAGATGATCCTGCTTTTTTTTTACTTAATTCTACACACATCCCTGCACAGACATATAGAAAGTCGGTGCTGTGCCATTTGGTAAATGCTGCTAAGGCATGTATTACAATGCACTGG
This sequence comes from Rana muscosa, assembly GCA_029206835.1. Classification (NCBI taxonomy): domain Eukaryota; kingdom Metazoa; phylum Chordata; class Amphibia; order Anura; family Ranidae; genus Rana; species Rana muscosa. Next base: position 741,356,868 of record CM055118.1, read on the forward strand.
AGAGACTCTAGACCACCCTCTATTGCAAGGTGGCTTAATAAGGTCAGAGAGATTGGGGCCATGGAAGATTTGGTACATTCGGCTCAAAATAGAAAGGAACAATATGCCCAGACGTGGTCAGTATGGGACCGGTTTGTATTCTCAGAGGAGGGGAAGAGAAAGATGGATGGTGGAATGGGAGAAGGAAGTCCACCGGCATAGGAAATGTAAAGAACCCCTGCACCTTGTCGCGAGGGGCGGAGGGACTGGGAGATGGTAGGGGGTGGAACTTTTTTTTTTTGTTAGTTGATTTGAAGGGTTTGGGGGATATAGAGAAAAAATAGAATTAAAGGTGGATTAGAGAATTAGGAGTAATAATTTGGGAATAGAGTTAAAGCAGGCGATATTTCGATCCCAATTTGGGTAAACTATAAGAGTATAATAGGTGATTACCTATGTAAAGAGGAAGAAGGAATTTCAAATTAAAGAAAAAAGAAAGAGGAAGAAAAATGTAATGTAGAATAATGGATTTGTAAGAGTGGAAATGCGATGTAATTATGTATTCTCTACCACCTTTTGAATAGATAAAGAATAAAAAAAAAAAAAAGAAAAAGATGATATCTGAATGATGCCTGTAACTGCAGGCATCGATCAGATATCCCCACTCAAAGTCAATGACGTCATATGATGTCCTTGGGTGTGAGGTGGTTAAATTAAAAATCTGGTCACCTTAGCATAGGGTCACACAGAGTAGGGCCAATCCTACGTTTAAAATGCACCATTAAGCCTCCTAACTAGAGATGGGCTGAACACCCCCTTGTTCGATTCACAGCAGAACTCCCGAACATGGGAAAAGTTCTCACCTGAACGGCGAACCCCATTGAAGTCTATGGGAGCCTAACAGAAAAAATCAAAAGTGCCCATTGAAGGCTTATATGCAAGTAATTGGCCATAAAAGGGGGTCTAAGTGCTGCCCTGGGGATATGTATCAACGCAAAAAAAAAAAGTAAAAACTTTTTTTCAGGAGCAGTGATTTTAATAAAAAGAAAATATTTAAATATAGTACCTGGGGGTCCCCTTACTCTGCCTGTAAAGTGGAACATCTGTAGCATGCATAGAACATGCTGTAGCAAAAAAAAAAAAAGAGTCAAATCACATTTAAAATGACTCGCGGTTGCAATTGCTGGCACCCGACTATTGAAAAAATAAATAAAGAAAAAAGTCCACACCAGACCCTTACCTATATAAGAACCATCAAACGGCTTAGCCAGCCTTCATGTCAGAGTGAGCGTTTTTATTTTTTTATTTTTCGAGTGCGGCGGGCAGCTTGATTGACAATGGATTTACATCGGGAACACTGTTTTTTTTTTCTTTTTTAACCACTTAAGACCCGGACCATTATGCAGCTTAAAGACCTGGCCACTTTTTGCGATTCGGCACTGCGTCGCTTTAACTGACAATTGCACGGTCGTGCAACATGGCTCCCAAACAAAATTGGCGTCCTTTTTTTCCCACAAATTGAGCTTTCTTTTGGTGGTATTTGATCACCTCTGCGGTTTTTATTTTTTGTGCTATAAACAAAAATAGAGTGACAATTTTGAAAAAAATGCAATATTTTTAACTTTTTGCTATAATAAATATCCCCAAAAATATATAATTTATTTTTTATTTTTTCCTCAGTTTAGGCCGATACGTATTCTTCTACATATTTTTAATAAAAACAAAATCGCAATAAGCGTTTATTGATTGGTTTGCGCAAAATTTATAGCGTCTACCAAATAGGGGATAGTTTTATTGCATTTTTATTAATAATTATTTTTTCAAGTAATGGCAGCGATCAGCGATTTTTATTGTGACTGCGACATTATGGTGGACACATCAGACACTTTTGACACTATTTTGGGACCATTGTCATTTTTACAGCGAACAGTGCTATAAAAATGCACTGGTTACAGTAAAAATTACACTGGCAGTGAAGGGGTTAACCAGGAGGGGGCGCTGTAGGGGTTAAGTGTGCCCTGATGTGTGTTTCTTACTGTGGGGGGGCGTGGCTTAGCGTGTGACATCACTGATCGTCGTTCCCTATGACAGGGAACAGACGATCAGTGACAGGCTCACTAGGAAGCACGGGGAGAGGTTTGTTTACACTTACCTCTCCCCGTTCTTCTTCTCTGTGACCCAATTGTGGGACATCAGCGGCGATCGGGTCCGCTGTTCCCGCGGGGACGGTTACAGAGAAGAGGACCAGGTAGCGAGCGCGGCGGCGGCAGCGTGCTCTCAACCCATGGCTGGGCATCTTAAAGGGAACGTACCTGTACGCCCATGTGCCCAGCCGTGCCATTCTGCCGGCGTACATCGGCGTGCGGTGGTCCTTAAGTGGTTAATAAAGGAATTGTCAAAAACTTTGTGTGTGTTCGTGTTTTTATTACTTTTTGACACATTTTGGTGAATGGGTAGGGATACGATGTACCGCATACTCATTCACATAGGGGGTGGCCGGGATTTTGGGGCCCCTTCCAGATTCTGTTAAGCCCCCTGCCCGCAGACCCCCACAACCACCAGCCACAGTTGTGGGGATGAGGCCCTTGTACCCATCAACATCGCGACAAGGTGCTTTGGGGTGGGGGGCATGCCCCAAAGCACCCACCCCCCCCCATGTTGAGGGCATGTGGCCTGGTATGGTTCAGGGGGTATGGTTTGCTTGCCCCCTACCCTTTCCTGAGCTGCATGCCTGGATAAGGGTCTGCTATGGATTTTGGGGGAGACCCCACGCCATTTTATTTTCATTACCGCCGAACACCGTGCAACACCCTGCAAATTTGGGTGACAGGTACGGCCACAATCACGTATATGTACGTGACGGCCTTCTTCTGGGCGCATGAGTGCCCCCTGCCGATCTATGCTGTGATTGGACACACCACAAATGTGGCAGCAGATTTCAGCCAATGATTTTGGCTGAAATTAGCTGATCGGCTGAGTCAAAGCACACGCAGGGTTCTGTTTTTACAAAAACACGGATAAAAAAACAGCCAGATCAGAAAAAAATATTTACACACATTACACATTGTTAGGCACACAGTTAGCTCCTTGATTGCCCCTAGATGTTAACTCCTTCCTAGCTAGTGTCATTAGTACAGTATCAGTGTACAGTATTATCACTGATCACTGTATTAGTGTCACTAGCAACATCAGTGTAATTTAGTGACCCTCCCAGATAGTGTCTGTTAGCGCCAGATTGCCGGCCACCCTATCACTATCCCCCGTTAAGTCGCTGATCACTGCCATTACAGTATAGTGTCTATAGCTGCGTAAATTCCAGTATACAGTATATACCATCGTTTTTAGATGCTCTAACATTCATAAATACCACTTATTGGGACTTTTATCGTATATGCTTTATAACAGAAAGTAGAAAATTTCCAGTCTTTTTTCATTTGTATAATAAAAAATAAAGCTTTATTTGTGTGAAGAATAAATGTTATGTAGCGCCCTGCTCCTATTGGGTAGATGCTAGTGTAAATTTAGTTGTCTGAGTTATAGTTCAACTCAGAATAATTGTACCAAATTATGGGTCTCTGTTCCAGTTCGTTTGAGTTGTCACCACAGGTCAAGGTTGGAACTGCAGCTGGCTGGATGTATTGGGTACCTCCTGCCCAGAAGCAGCTCAGTGGGATTGGTCAACCCGCTGTGCATTCTGGGAGAGGGTACTTAAGGGGCAGACACCGTTTTGGTGGGGTCTTCCGATCCTGACCTGACGGCCCTCCTGGCCTCAGGGATGTGTTTGTAGTTTTCTACCTCGGGGCCTGCTGACCCCCCGAGGCTCCGTTACTGAGAGTAGGCCCAGGAGTTGCTGTGGCCTACTGATCCAGAGATGGTCCTGTGTCGCCTTGCCTGCGGGAAGGGACCGAGCAATTGAGGACTCAATTGGAGGACGCATCGGGATCAAATCTACCAAACAGTGCTGCCGGCCTGGCTGAAAGATCCTGGTACTGTGTGTTATGTTTCAGAACTTTACCAAGCGTGTGATTACACAAGTCTGTGGCAGAGACTTTTGAACGAGCTCGCACCGGCTGCTAGGTCAGTGAGAGAGGCCTATGCGGTGGATGCTACATCCAGTGTGGAAATTATTGGTCCTCTGGATAAAGGAAAGTACCCGTGATCCGCAAAACCTAAGGTACCTGAATCTCCCACAACCCTCCATCCCTCTGTCTGAAGTTCTTGAAATAAACCCTTGAGAAAAAGAGACTAGGTGTTTGGTGCAGACATTTATTAACAACTCTTCAAGGAAGACCCCTAGGATGGACGTGGTGAGCAGTAAGGTAACGACAGGCCCAGATCTCAAACCAGCGGCCCCTGCGGTGGTATTGCTACAGTTATAAATGTCATTGCGTCCAGTTTTGCATAAATACGCAATTGCCACTTAAAGTAACACAACGACTGAATAGTACAAAATTCCCTGGTCATGAAGGGAGGTCAAGTGGTTAATCAAGCAAGTATCTCTATCTTTTCAACCAGGTTTCTTCAGAAATGCCTTGGCAAAATGCCTAGAAATTGATAAAAAATTATATTCAAGCCAGCAGGTGAATGAAGCCTGCCTTTTGGTTACACAAAGCCACAGGTTTTCATTACCACCAATATGACTTTCTAGACACTGGCTTCCTAACAACCAATGATGTCATCAGTTGATAAGGAGGAAGTCTGTTGCCTCCACAGGATCCCCTCCTCTGCCCCTATCCCTCAGCTTTGGGGTCACATTAGCTAACTGATAGATAGAAATTGAGGGCGAAGAGAAACATTGAAATACTAGTCAGTACCAGTGTGCAAAAGTGTGATTGTTCTGGAAGAATAAATCATCTCTAATATTGGGTGTTCCTATGTGTGGATATCACTGCATTATGTAAAACTATTAGAATATTTTTTTTACATTTTAGAATGCGGTGCCTTGAGATTGTCCATTTTAAAGGGTGCCTTAACTGAAGAAAAAGTTAAGAAACACTGGCCTAGAGTATCAATGCCAGCTTGGCAAAATTTCTGTATTTACAGCTGCCATTCCATCTGGTGGACCCATGAGACTTTGCAGCCTATGTCACACCGGTGTCTCCCCTGGCAAGGAACCCTCCCCATGTTGAGGGCATGTAGTCTGGTATGATTCAGGGCAAGACCTTGTTAAAAAAAAAAAACACTTACCATTGTCTTTAATGGGGGTTCTGATTTAAACTCACAACTTCTGGAATTTATGATGAGTTTCACAAACAGCCACAAATCAAATTCAAGCACATTTGCTCATACGTATTCTGGACAGCTGTTTACACCTCAAAGGGTAGTAAACCTGCAACAGAATTTAGAAAAAGCTTTTCTTTTTCTAAATGCCAGTTTTCAGTAGCGCTGTAGATTATCATTATTAATCAGGTTAATTGGCTTTTTACAAGGATGGCACCTTGATAATATAAGCAAGAGGAGTGGTGATCTTTTTTGAGGTACAATACAAGAGAAAAATAAAGAAAATTAAAGAAAAAAAACAACTAACAGAAGCAAAAATAAAAAACTAAACAGTTAAGAAACGTTTGTAATATCCTGGCATCCACCTTCCATTTTTCAGTTTTTATTCAGCTGATGAGAAATACAGATCTGGCTGCTTCTGCTTTCACGCTGTTAGGATAGTATCCAATAACAGGAATTATAATGGGAATCTCTGCTTTTCTCCTTTCATGGAACAAGACCCATTTAGCAGATGCTAGTGAATAAGACCAGTCCTAATAATGATCAAGTGTTTGTAGTTTTCACAAGTGATGTATTAAAGAATACTTTAATGTACTATTTTTGTGTTTTTTAACACCAGAAAGAAACAGACAATGTAGATATCCTCCTAGGAAATATCATGTGTTCTGGTAATTCATCATTAAGTGACTGTTAGGTTCTCTATAGGTGCACGTCAAATACTATTAACCTCACTTACATTTTCCTTTGTAGAGTTCTCTTCAGTTTTCATCATATGACATCTTAGTGGAAATAAATTTTTGGCTTATATGCTGTATTTGAAAGGTGTTGAAAGCTTATATTACACACCAAAAATTGTTTTCTTTTGCAATGCATTCTTTTGAAACAAAATCTGTAAGACAGTAAAAAGCTGACATTTACCAGGGAAATTCTCATCCAGACTTAAAGCGCTTGACTTAGCTGCCAACAAAGTCTGAAGATAGTCCAAGGAGACATGGCTTTGGTTGATGTCTAGTGATATATATGTACAGTATTATATTGTCCGCCTTATAACGAATTTAATTTACATTGCATTTTGTGCAATAATAACCCAATAATTAATAAATGTTGGCATTTGCGTGTTTGCATGCTATCTTTTTTTCAAACAAAGCAATTTACATTTGGACCACACATTTGTTTTAAAGATATCACATTGTCTCGTTAATGGAAAAGCTGGAACACATAAACCTGGAACATGCTGTTTGTGCTGAAGGCTCTGCAGTGTGGTTTAAAGAAGAGACATTTTATGTAGAAAAGACATTCAAATTTTTTCTTACTAAATCACATTATCCAAAGTTGTAATTTGTGCCAACAAAATCTTACAGCACAAGTTGGAAGAGTTTGCGCCTTTTTTTTATTTTATTACATTTTCAAGTTTTTCACAGCCTGTTTATGGAAAGGTAATGTCTGCAAACGAATAGCGATGGTATGTAATGGAAACAATGCGATATGTGGCCTTAAAACAACAATGACAGATTTATTATAGTAAGATAATATATGCATAGCCAATAAATGGGATAAAAACAAATCTGTACTTTTGTTTTCCATACAGGGCAAAGTAAACGGGTTGCACCTTTCCCCTCAGTCGACAGGAGAGAGGAAAGGAATTTTTGTATAAGCTTGCGCTAGCTGGAGCTTACACAAGGCAAGGGATTCTCTTTACAAACCCACGTGACAGCATTTGGCCAATCACCAAGCACCAGCGCTCTCACATGAGGGGAAGGAGAGTGAGTCACATGCTCTGCATACCTGGAAGTACTAGGTATTTTCTTATCTTCTCGTGGCCAACAATGCATCAGGGATTAATAGAAAGGTGAGTTTATGCTAATGGTGAGGAGGAATTAACCCCTTCAGCTCCGGAAGGTTTACCCCCTTCATGAACAGGCCATTTTTTGCGATACGGCACTGCGTTATTTTAACAGACTGTCGTGCGACAGTGTCGTGCAAACCCAATATGCTTATATTGCGCACAATTTATAGTGTCTACAAACTATGGGATAGATTTATGGAATTTTTATTTGTTTATTTGATTTTTTACTAGTAATGGCGGCGATTAGTGATTTTTAGCGGGACTGCGACATTGCTAAAAAAAAAAAAAAGCACTGTTACTGTACTAGTGACAATGGCAGGGAACGGGTTAACATCAGGGGCAATCAAAGGGTTAAATTTGTTCCCTGGGAGTGCTTTCTAGCAGAAACACAAGATCTCCATCTTCCCCTCTCATAGAAAGGCGGTCTGCCTTGCTTGCATAGGCAGACCGCCATTCTGCCTCTCCAGAGAATGATCCTGGGGTGTCGGCGAACATCGGCCGCTGATTGGCTACTGATTGGACACAGCAGGAGCGAGTCGCCAGGTACGTGATTTCGTGCAGGAGGACCACCCTGCCGCAGTCTATTTGCGTGGGATGGTCCAGAAGAGGTTAAAGAAAACCGATTGCTTTTCACTACATGAGCAAATGGGTTTGCTTGAAGGATTCCAAATGAAAGCCTATAAATGAACAATTCTTTCTCTCTGAACATATAAACAATTACAATAACAACAAAACTACAAGTCAGGAGGGAGAGCTGAAGGTACTGTTGTACTTAAGAGGACATCTTTACTATGTATCTGCTTTCATGTTTCACCAAGTCCTGTTCTGCTTTGTTGTATTTCTGTTACAGTCTAAAAGCCAGTGTTGAAAGAGTTTAACCACTTGCCTGCCTACTGGGCACTTTTACCCCCTTCCTGCTCAGGCCAATTTTCAGCTTTAAACATTGTCGCTCTTTGAGTGACAATTGTGCGGTCATGCCACACTCTACCCATATGACATTTTTATAATTTTTTTGAGACAGATAGAGCTTTATTTTGTTTAGATTTAATCACCAAAGGACTTTTTATTTTTTGCAAAAAAAAAAAAAAGGAGACCGAAAAAAAACAACGTTTTTCTTAAAGGCAGCCGCACGATGGTGAGATGCGCAGTGGGGAGATCCTTCACTCCAATGTGAATAGCGACGGTGTTCTGCTGCTCTCTAGTGGGGATAGTTGAAAAATGCACCCACTCGTAACTCCCAGTTGCACGTCACAAGGAAAGCACTGCTAGGGGAACTGTATCAAAGCCAATTGACTGCTGCTATGTTCCCATTCGAAGGGGGGACACGGTGGGGGATCAAATGTGTATAAAGGGGTTCCCTGACTACGCGTTTTGCGCTCTATGCGCTTTTTTCAGGACTTTGAAAAAATGCATAGAGCGCAAAACGCGTAGTCAGGGTATGGACTTGGGGCAAGAGAAGGTCAGTGTGTATACTACAGTGGAGAACTGGAGCAAGAGAAAGATTGTGGAGAGTAGTACAAATGGCTGTGGCCGGGGAAAGCAGTAATTGCAGTTTGGACTGGCTGGGAGCAGTAGTACGTCTATTGCCACACACTGCTAAGAAGCTAGGCCGCCGGGGAGAGATGCCGCACATCTCTGGCCTAGTAGAAGCGCTCCGGTAATATCATTTGAAAGACTTTGTGACAGCAACAACTTTACAACCAGCAAGCTGGGATTATTCAGAGTGATCCCCTTTTGTCTTACTGGAAGTGAAGAAACAGGAATCTAACTGTTTTACAGTAAAGGATTTGTATAAGAGGAAAGGAGTCCTGGGGAGTGATACTCTGCAGGAGCTAGCTCAGAGGAGGAGCAATAGTTTGCAGTGGAGATATGCAGGGGAAGAGACTGTGAATATTAGAAATGCATGTTTTTCAGGGCTAAATTTACTAATCAATGCTCTATAAACGTGATGACAAGTCAATAAGTGCTATGGGCATCCCATATCTTCCTTTACCCCGACCAAGTTGTATCCCTCAATAAACAAAACAAAACTATGCAAATGACTGCTCATTGTCTCAGAAATGACTTATGGGGGTCTGGCAGCAGGGTGATTTGGTGGATGTTTTTAACTAGTAGCAACGAAGCGTTACATTAGTTTCTGTTATAGAATTTTGTAAATAAGTAATTTTTCTCCTACTGATATGCGCTGATGAGGGGCACCGATGAGGTGGCACTGGTCAAGAGGCACTAATATGCAGCACTGATGGGCACTGATAGGTGGCACTGATTGGCAGCACTGATGGGCGTGGACTGGTGGCACTGATAGGTGGCACTGATAGGTGGCACTGATTGGTGGCACTGATTGGCAGCACTGATAGGTGGCACTGATTGGCAGCACTGATGGGCATTGTCAGCTTGAGGAGAGGAATGTCAATAACCGGAATTTCCTTGTTTACATGTGATTGGACACAGCTGATCACATGGGTAAAGAGCTTCATCATCGGCTCTTTACTGGGATCTGTGATGCGCTGTGTTCCAGGGACAGAGCCCACCACCGTTCACCGCACACCCCTATGGGCACGCATGCACAGCAAGAGTGGGAGGACATCATTTGATGTTCTCCCAGAAGGAGAGTGCTGCCGCTGCCTGCCCATCATTTGACAATACAGCTGGTTTTGCATTACAAGTCTATGGGAATGGAAAACTCATTTGAAGCAGGTCAAAATTAGGTCAACTGCAGGTCAAATGCACCTGTCAATGATATCTGAATGATCTCACAAGTGCCTCAAACTGATGTCAAACTGACAAGCCCAAAATCTGTTATTCATGCCATAATTTCTTTTTCTGGCGTCTGGTACTAGAAATAGAATTCTAGTATTTTATGAGATTTCCATGGTTCTCCCAATGAGTGTGCACTATATGTTAAATTATAGTTATCTGAGCAATAGTTTGGCTCAGAGGGATTGTGTTATAAATTGCACTCTGTTTCAGTTCAGCTGGTTGTGTGATTTCCCTCCTGACAGTAGGTGTCGCTGCCACCGCTGGTCAGGATAGGAAAGGCTACAGGCTGGACATATTGGGTACCTCTTTCCTAGCAAGCAGCCCAGGGGGTGTGGTGAACCCGCTGTGCATGCTGGGAGGGGGTATTTAAGTGACAGACGCCATTAAGGCAGGGGGAGATTCTGGGGTCGTGTCTTCAGTCCCCACCTGAGGGCCCTCATGGCCTCAGGGAAGTGTTGGCAGTTTCTGCCTCTGGCCCACGTTGGCCTGAGGCTTCGTTACTGACGAGTAGGCCCAGAAGTTGCTGGTGCCTACTGATCCAGGGATGATCCTGTGTCGCCTTGCCTGCTGGAAGGGACCAAGCAATTGAGGACTCAATTGGAGGATGCACCCGGATCCTAATTTACCCCACAGTGCTGCCGGAACGGCTGAAAGATTCTAACACTGAGAGCTGTATTCTTCATTCAGAAGGTAACCAAAGTGAAGGTTATTCCAAGTCTGTGGCAGAGACTGTTCTAATTACACCAAGTCTGTGGCAGAGACTATATGTGATCGAGCTGTACATCGGTTGCTAGGCCAGTGAGATTGGGCCTATCCGATGTCTGCTGAGTCCAGCGTGGAGGCAGTTATTCCTCTGGACCTAGGAGAATTCTTATGAGTCGCAATTAAGGTACCTGAGTCCTCCCCATCCCTTCATCCCCTCTGTTGGAAACTTTATTTTAAATAAACCCTTGAAAGAGACTTTTGTGTTGGTGCAAACTTCTTCTAGACGACTCTTTTTTTGGGGGAATTTTTTTTTTATTGAAAAAATTTTTTATTGAACATTTTTGACATACAACACATACACAGCTTGGCACAACACCAAACTAAACAGTCAGCCAACATGGCCGGTAAGTCTAACAACATTAACAATGCCATCCAACCGACAGCTACAGCAAGTATAACCTCCCCCCTGCCCCCATCCCTCCTCCCCGTACTCAGTTCCCTTCCTTCCAACGAAAATTATATTATTTGTGGGATGCAAGCCATTTCACTTCTCTAATCACCCAAAATAATTGTCATTTACTCTTCCTCCAGGGTATAATACATGTTGGCTACATATCGGACCCTCCCATCCTTTCAGCTTAAGATTAACCCGTCACACTGTTTGATTAGACTCATACCATGCTCTCCATACTTTTCCAAATTTTTTACTGCACCCTCTAGCCCTATACGTGGCTTTGTAGTGCGGGAGCATTGCGTTCACCAATCCTTTCCAAAAGGTTATTTCAGGAGCCCCCATTTTTTTTTTGTTTAGTAGAATGGCCTTCTTTCCATAAAATAGTAGTATTGTAAGTAAGGTTCTGTGTGCCCTTGATGGGACTACCTCGTCTACCAACCCCAGGAGACACACCTCTATAGTTAATGCTACCGGAACTTGCAGCACCTCCGCTATACAGGAGGTGACCCCAGACCAGAATTGGCGGATCTGGGGGAAGCTCCAGAACACATGATACGCGTCCGCCGGGGCGGCAGAGCACCGCCAGCACTCTGAGGAAACGGATGGGTATATTGTGGCCAATCTGGCGGGGGTATAATATATTCTATGCAAGAATTTAAACTGGATAAGCCTATCCCTTGCTGCCACTAGATTCTGAAATGGTTGTTCCCACATATTGTCCCAGCCCTCCCCCTGTATGTCTGGTACCTCCGCTGCCCATCATTCCCTACATTTAATTAGAGCCTTGGGAGTAGTTTTGAACAATTCTTTATATGTTACTGACAATGTCTTTTCTAGATCCTCCGTCATGAGTGTGTCTTCTAACCTAGAGGGGAAGGATTCAACCCTCACCTCCCTAAATTGCATCTGAAAGGCGTGTCTTAACTGCAGGTTTCTTCTAGACAACTTAAAGGAAAACCCCTGAGACGAGCATACGGAACAGTGAGGTAACGTGCAATGCCCAAAATTAAACCAGCGGCCCCTTCGGGGGTATTGCTATATTTAATTAAAGTTAGATTTAGGATAAAAAATAATGGGGTTATGTTTCAAGCTAAACTATAAAAAATATATAAAACAATAAGTGAAAACAGTAATGAACAGTTATGTGAAATGAACGATCAAAGAATTGCAACTAGTTTGACTTCATATCGACCTCTTGTAGACCCTTATCTAGTGGCACTGCCCCACAGGTACAGGCCACTGCTATCCCTAGGTACCGTCCACAAAGCTCTGCAGTGTTATCCTTTTTTTAACGTATCTGTTGCCAAGAGAACTGTTGTGGTCTGCAGTGTATTAGCTGTGGAAAAAACACCAGCCATTTGAGCACACAAGTATGCTGAAAAACAACTTTGTACCACAGAGCTTGGTGGGAGCAGCACTTCAATGTGACAAGTGGGCAGCACTCCTCCTTGTTCTGTACTTTTGCTGCTCCCCCTAACAACATTCTGCTGCTGCATCTGCTACAACACTTGTGGCCTCTAGTGAGAGGGAGAAGTCTCCTAATGGGGCTACTGAGACTTAGGAGATGCTACATGAAGCAAAAAAGAGGGTCATGGGGCCAAGCTGCGGAAGGCTAAGCAAAGGCTTTGAACTTCTGCAAAGATCTCCTAAACCCACCCTGCCATTTCCAGCTGCACCCTTCCCAAGGCAAGTTTCTCTTCCACAGCTGTTGGAGCAGAAGAAAAAAATGTCCCCAAATCATCCCATGTCTAGTGTATAATGCCAGCATCGCAAAACTGCTGGCTTAGAAGCTGCTCCCAATTCAGCTCATGGAATAATTCTCCTTCTGTGAGTTTATGGCCTATGCTACACCTCAGTATTGGTTACCCAGCTGTCATTATTTTGCCCCAAAGGCCATCTCTGCTCTCCGCCAGCACGTGAAATGTAATGCACCCGTGTCACTGGACAATGCTATTAATTGTAAGATACACATGACCACATGATCCATTAAGCCTAGAGATAGAGATACTACATATCCTTTATGGCACATTCTTCTGGTTGCTGGGAAGAATGCATAATCACCTTCCCACTGGCCTCATCCTCCTACTCCCTGGAACCAGCAGTCCCTCCAAATTTCCCCAGAGTCTATGTATTATTGAAGACAAATGTTTCTGCGTGTTGTAGCTTATATGCTTGGGAGACAGAAGCCAAACTGGGCCAGAGCTGCTAGGCTAGGCCCAGGCAGAGAAGTGGCTGACCCCACACCATCTTTAGTCAGGTATTGCTGTGTGTGACAAAGACACCGCCCTTCGCCAGGGTGGCACATGTCATCAACTGGGTGGTACCAGTTGATTGTGAAGTACCCTATCTTCCAGGAGGCCCTTGATCAGACCAGAATTGTTTATGGCCACCATACCCAGTTAGTGCTCACCTGGCAGAAATGCAGTGCCAACAGAAGCTGCCTGCCAACTGCTTCATTTATGATACCCAAACACGTTGGTCATGCTGCAGAGGCTGCACCAGCAGCAGCATGCAATTGATTAGAACTTGTGTGATTATGGTATGAGGATAGGCTGCAGTAAGCTGGGGTTCTTTTTACTGATTTTGTGAATTATCATTCATGAAGAAGTTATCAAAATGGGGAGCCAAGACAAGGTTACCCCCTGAACCTGCTACCTGTTGCTTTTGAACCTGGTACCTGTACTCATTGTCCCTGAACACGCTGCCAGTTCTGTCACCTGTTCCTGTACCTTTTTACTCTTTGTTCTTTGTACCCCTGCTTGACCCCACTTTACCCAGTTCCTCTTCTGCTCTATACATAGCTACTTAGATTTCACATTTTACATGTCCTCACTGGGGATTGTATAGGTTGCTGTATTTATGTTATTTGCCAATTGTTTTGTATTCATAATAATTTGCATTGCTTCACTTAGATTTGAGTCTGGTTTCCTCTGAGTAGTTACAGTACATATACAGTATCTGGTCATGCTAGTGCTGCAGGATACCAGAACAGGGTGTCCTAGCATATTAACCAAATTGACAGATTGTCTACACAAAGGGATTTTTGAGTTGTCTGTATTAACTTTCCTTATTGTTGTGGGAGCCCTGTAGCAGCATGCATTCAAATGAAGTCTAATAACGTGTTGCTAATGATGAATGAAAGGGAACATTGCAATTTTTTAGTTCATCAGGGTTACTTTACATTTTGGTGGAAAAAAAAAAGCCAGTGATTTAAGCCGGATACACACCAGCCGAATGTCGGGACACATTTGCAGGTTAAAAAAAATGTCCGACATTTGCTCCGTGTGTATGCCAGTCTGTACAACAGAAGTCAGCCGTTTTGTTGGACGAGCATGCTTGAAAACCATCAGCCAACTGACTCCCGATCAGTTCTCTAAGCCAATGGCGGAGAATGCTGATCGGAGTGTTCTGGCGGGGCCCCCCCTGTCAGAACACAACAGCTCAGGGGCAGAGATTGCTGTACTTACTTTGCATGGTGAGTACAGTGGCTCTGACTGGAGCTGACAGTTTTTTTCAACAGAAAAAAAACTATAGTGTGTACCAGGCTTTAGTTCTGTTCTGAACTGGCTTTGCCTGATAACTCTGGTGGCAATGATGATTATTCTCCTTTCTTTAATGTGTCTCATGCTGTGTCTGGTGTGGTTGTTGGAAGATGATAAATCTGTATCTATGAACACTAATTTGTATATTAAAGAGAGACCCTGCTGGACCATATTATTTATAGTATATTCTCTAGATAGCCAGGGGAATTGTATGTTTTGTTTAGGATTGCATTGATACCACTTTTTTAAAACTGAATACAAGTACCGATACTTTTTTCAAGTACTCGCCGATACCGATTACGATACTTTTTTTAATGCTATGTGACAGTTTTCAAAGCACAATACACACTAATGATATCTTCTTATCCTGACGTCACCCTCCACTGCTCGGCTTCCACGGACGTATTTGTGTGCCAGCGCCTCTGACCGGTCGGCGCTGACGCACTTTAAGGCTGTCTTTTTAACTGCTTTTGTGAGTATGATTCCATTATTCCTTTAATAAATGTACACCAAGGATTTTACACTATTCGGTGTCCTTCCTTCTTTTCATGTTGATGTTGAACATTCGCATGAGGCTGTATGAGCTGTCGGGCTACTAAACCATTGAAGTTCATCATCTGCTGAAATCCGGAGGTTCCACTGAGTATCATTTGAGGCTGTTTTAGGTCCTCTGTCATAGGGGACCATCCCTTTTTGGTAAGCAGGAATTCTTACTGGTGGTGGTGAAAGTCACGGATTATAAGAAGATTTCTGTCGTTGGCTTTTTTGGACACTTACTCACGGGTGTTTTGTTTATTATGGACTTTTAGACGTGAACCTTGAGAGTTTCATATAGCAGTTGTGGACTATCATCTTATTAACTGTTTAATCATGGTTCACTCACCTTATTATTATTTATAATTTACAGATTTTTCATGGTTCTTCATTGAGTATTTATATGATTTATCACTGTTGGCATTTGGATTTTTTTCAATTATTCAGTGGTGGGCTTATGTTCAGTCATAAGTTAGCGCGACTATATATATATTTTTTCTTATTTACATGCACTGATGATTGTTTTCAGAATAGTTGCTGCTTTCCTTTATTTCCCTTTTTTCTAGTTAAATTTAATTATTTACCAGGTTTTACACTATAGCGCAGTTTCTTTATATTTTTTTCCATCTTCTTATGCAGAACTGATGGGAATTTATAGGTGGCACTGATGGGCACTCATGAGGCGGCACTGATGGGCACTGATGAGGTGGCATTGAAGGGCACTGATGGGGTGGCACTGATGAGGAGGCACTAATATGCAGCACTAATAGGTGGCAGTGATGGGCACTGATGAGGTGACACTGATGGGCACTGATGAGGCGGCACTGAAGGGCACTGATGGGGTGGCACTGATAAGGAGGCACTAATATGCAGCTCTGATGGGCACTGATAGGTTGCATTGATGGTCACTGATAGGTGGCACTTATGGGCACTGATAGGCGGCACTTATGGGCAATGATAGGTGGCACTAATGGGCAGCACTGATGGGTGGCACTGATGGGAAGGCACTGATGGGCAGACACTGATGGGTGCTGAAAAGCAGCACTGATTGGCATGACTGATGGGCACAGATTGACCTCACTGCAACTTATAAAATAAAGAATAATAAATATTATGTTGTTTTCCTAAGACAAATAGTTATTTTAGAATCATTAATGGAAGTGACGTTCTGTCAGAACACCGCAACACCCGTCTTGGTACACCTTGCACTCGGCCACAGTAAGCCTGCAGTCAGAAGGCGTCAGCGAACATCTTGTTACACCCAGCCCATATAGTGAAATTATTTCACTATATGGGCTGGGTGTAACAAGATGTCCGCTGCCACCTTCTGACTACAGGCTTACTCCAGTCGAGTGCAGGGTGTACCAAGATGGGCGTCTCAGGGTTCTGACAGAAAGTCACTTCCATTACCGAATCTGATGGATCAACGATTCTGACGGAACTATTTGTCTTGGGAAAACATAGCGGCTGCACCCCTGCCCCGGCCAGCTTACCTGCCAGCATGATGGCACACTGACTCCCTCTGTCTTCTCTCCGCCCACTGACTTCCGGGAGGTATCGGATTAAGAATCTGCACAAGTACAAGTACTCGTGCAAATGCTCGGTATCGGTACCGATATTAGTATCAGTGCAAACCTAGTTTTGTTGTACTGTGACTCTCAACCTGGTCAAATATGTTATCCTCAGCCACAGTAAATTGTCTGCCTATAGACGTCAGCATTCCCAAATGTTGTCAGCTCAGTACACCTTACTCCCAACTATATATCTGTTCTCTACTATACAGCTTCTTGGTAATGTTCACAATAATTATTTCTCTCCACAGGTCTGTAACCCCTGACAACCCCTCTGACACTGACCCTAATATTACTACCATGCACTTTCAGCTTCCCACGGGTGTTCCAACTCTCTCGCCAACAAAACAGCCTGATCAATTCCATGCAATTACCAATAGAGTTCCAATAACAAAACTACAAAAAAGTGAAAGTTTTTCCAACCCACACTTGTCCACTCCTCAGCTATCATTCAGCCATATTCTGTGTTATTCCCAGTCTCTATAGCAGTGGACATTGTTCCTGCTTCAGACCAGCATGTTTATGCACCAGCCTTTGACCACCTTCCATCAAGCCTGTGCCATCACTAGCTCTCAGCCAGCCTGCTTGCATTCCAGGATAAGAGCCAGGGTACCAGTTGGTCCAGTTAAGCCTGTCTCTATGCCAGATAGTTCAGTCCTGTCTTGGCTTCCGAGGTTATGCATTTTAAGATTCTGCTCTAGAAGTCCAGCTGTTCCAGAAGCCTTGCTCCCTGTCTCTGCTTCAGTCCTGTACCCTGATACGGCTTCAGGGGTCATGTCCTTATTTAACTTCAGAGGTCCTGTATCCAAATTTGCCTACTGATTTCCTGCATTCTGGTTTGACTCCTGAGGTCCTGTATCCCAAATTTGGCTTGTAATTTGACTTTGCTGATTCTTGGCCTGTTGTCCTACCCAATTCTGTTGACTACCAAATTGCTATCCAGCCCAACTCCGATGACTTTCCACCTGAAGTGCAACTTTGCTGATTTTCCACACTAAGCCCAAAATGTGGCATTTTGAGGAAGGACTGTATAAGAACCTGTCCTGATGGCGGCAGGATTCTCTCTGATGACCAACACAGTGGTGTAGTGGTTAGCACTTTCACCTAGCAGTAAAAGGGTCGCTGGTTCGAATCCTGACCACGACACCATCTGCCTGGAGTTTGCATGTTCTCCCTGTGTCTGCGTGGGTTTCCTCCGGTTTCCTCTCACACTCCAAAGACATGCTGGTAGGTTGATTGGATCTTGTCCAAAATTGGCCATAGTATCTAAGTGCGTCGGGACCCTTCGGGGTAAGACTGCTCTATATCAAGATACCTCTCTACCTCTCAACATGCCTCTGATCCCTTGAAAAACTCATCAAGTGCTGCAGTACCCATGTAACCTACATACTGGAATGTAGCTGTGGACTGCAGTACGTGGGGAGAACAACGAGAAATCTCTCTGTCAGGATAGGGGAGCATATTAGAAACATAAAGAAGGGGTACAGATATCATAGCGTCTCAAAGCATTTTAGGAATACACATAAGAGAGATCCACGTCATTTGACATTTTATGCCATAGACTCCAGTGGCAACCTGTGAAGCTCTGGTGAACTCCATGCCCAAGAGGGTTAAGACAGTGGTGGAGAATAATGGTGGCCACACAAAATATTGAAATTTTGGGCCCAATTTGGACATTTTCACTTAGGGGTGTACTCACTTTTGTTGCCAGCGGTTTAGACATTAATGGCTGTGTGTTGTTATTTTGAGAGGACAGCAAATTTACACTGTTATTCAAGCTGTACACTCACTTCTTTACATTGTAGCAAAGTGTCATTTCCTCAGTGTTGTTGCATGAAAAGATATAATAAAATATTTCCAAAAATGTGAGGAGTGTACTCACTTTTTTTAAATACTGTTTATATATATATATATATATATATATATATATATATATATATATTGTGACAGCAGGAAGGTAAAGTCACCTGGTTGCATCCAGGGGGGTAGATATATTTCGCCCAGATTCAGGCTTTACGCCGACTTATACAACTAGGTGGAGAGTTGTATAAGCCCAGCTGAGGATAGTGGGCTCATGGATGACTCATACCTCTAGGGAGAGTGTGGGGCGTCGTGCAGACAGGGAGTTGATGAGACCAGCTGAAGCTTGTCAGCTCATTTAGGCCTCTATAAGAACTCCCAACTTCATTAGATGTTAGCTCATGCCTGGACCCAGACCTGTGTGGACTGTCTAGGGAGAGTGAAC
This sequence comes from Rana muscosa, assembly GCA_029206835.1. Classification (NCBI taxonomy): domain Eukaryota; kingdom Metazoa; phylum Chordata; class Amphibia; order Anura; family Ranidae; genus Rana; species Rana muscosa. The sequence continues at coordinate 741,375,724 of CM055118.1, forward strand.
CCCTGTGCGGTGAGACAAAGCCTGTGTGGCTATTTGCTTGGACATTTAAAACCAGGGACTTAGGGACTAGGACAGCACTAGGCTGATCCCAGTTGTTAGTTAGGAAACCTGTATGTTTAGTCAGAGGTCAACTTGACCAGGATTTATTTTGTTTATGTTTCTTTTGCTTTGCTGTGTTTTGTCACTGTAAATAGAAAATAAACCGCACCTTTTTGATTTTGAAAACCACAACCTCCGTTTGCTGGGCCTGTTTTGTGTGGGGAGCCCATCCCGGGGGTCACACACACCCGCTGCCGAGCTAACCCCCTCACAGTTGGTGGAGAACCAGTGGCAGTTTTTTTTAAGCCAGCATGGAGGAGATACTGAAGCAGCTGGCTCTAGCAAATGCCAATCAACAGCAGACAAATGCAGGTTTGCAAAAGAGCCTTGCAGCTCATCAACAGAGCCTTGCAGCTCAACAACAGAACTTCGCAGCCCCAGCAGCAAGCTCATCAACAGAGCCTTGCAGCCCAGCAGCAGACAAACGCAACTTTGCAACAGAGTCTGGAGGCTCAGCAACGAGCCCAGCAGCAATCTGAGGCCCGCTTCATAGACCTGTTACAGAAGCAAGAGCAGAGACTACAACAACAGATGGAAGCAGTAATGCAGCAACGTCCGCAGACCAGTGAGGAAAGCCATCCCACTAATACCGCGTCCTTTGGGGTGAGTCGTTTATTGACAAAAATGACTGGAGAGGATGATCCAGAGGTATTTTTGACCACATTTGAAAGGACCGCTGAAAGAGAAAAGTGGCCTGAGGAGCAGTGGGCTGGACTGGTGGCTCCTCTGTTAACTGGTGAATCGCAGAAAGCTTACTATGACCTAGAGCCTAACCAAGCAAAAGACTATGTGATGCTAAAAGCTGAAATATTGGCAAGGCTGGGTGTCACCCAGGCTGTCCGGGCTCAGCGTGTGCATAACTGGACTTTCCAGCTTGGAAAACCCCCCAGGTCTCAAATGTATGATCTCATTCACCTGAGCAGAAAGTGGCTACAGCCAGAGACTTTGTCCGCACCAAAGATTGTGGAACGTGTTGTAATGGATCGGTTTTTGAGAGCTCTTCCTACTGCCATCCAAAAGTGGGTAAGCCATGGAGACCCAGAGACGGCCGATGGTCTTGTGGATCGTGTGGAGAAATACTTGGCTACAGAGAACCTGACGGCCTCTTCCAGAGACACTCGGACTTTCCACCCTAAGACCAGACCATCCCCAGGGGCGGATAAGAGGATTCCAAGGGGTGAGGGTGGAGAGAGTGAGAGGGTGGGAGCTCTACCCCAAGTTTGGCGAGAACAGCCTGGGAAATCAGCGGCTCAAGAGGCGGCAAGAAGGATCGTTTGCTACCGCTGCCGGCAAGCGGGACATATTGCAGCCAATTGCCCGGTTGTGGAGGAACCCATGCAGTGTGACTTTCTGACGGGCAGACGTCAGTCGCTGTGTGCGACAGTCGCATGCACTGCCATTCGAGGAACTGAGAAACATTTATGCAAAATGTGTGTTAATGGTAGAAATGTTGTGGTATTGCTGGATTCAGGTAGCCTTGTGACCCTGATAAAGGCTGAGTTAGTTAAAACAGAGGTCTCTGGGAATAGCAAGGTAGCTGTTATTTGTGTGCATGGGGACACCCGAGAGTATCCAGTGACTACAGTGTGTTTCGAGACCCCCAAAGGTACCCTCTCTCATCCAGTAGGCTTAGTATCTCAGTTACCGCATGACGCCATTGTGGGAAGGGATTTTCCGAAGTTCTGGGAACTGTGGGATGATCCTGAGCCCCTCACTGGTGCCCCTATGTACCAGGAATGTGATAGCCAGAACTCCCCTGAGAGTGGTGAGGACTCTCCGGAATTTCCCTTATCAGTATTGGCAGGGGAGACTCAAGAAACTGGAGAGGAGCCCACCTCCTCAGACGAAAACCTACCATCTGTGGAGTTTTCTGATCTTGAGGTTCACAGGGAAAACTTTGCCACAGAACAGTTGAAAGACCCCGCCCTAATAAAGGCACGGGAAAACGTAGTGAAAATAGATGGCGAGTTAGTGAACCCAGATACTACCTGCACTTACCCATACTTCAGCGTAGAGAAGGACCTACTGTATCGGGTGGCAAAAAGGGCAGAAGAAACCGTTGAGCAGCTTGTGGTGCCCAAACCTTACAGGAAGTTGGTGTTGGAGTTGGCCCATGGGCACATTCTTGGAGGTCATCTGGGGACAGAGAAAACCCGAGAGAGGGTATTACAGAGATTCTATTGGCCGGGGGTGATGAAGGACGTAGAAAATTATTGTTCCTCCTGCCCTGTGTGTCAGAGGTCGGCCCCGATGCCACATTTCCGTAGCCCGCTGGTCCCTCTACCCATCATTGAGGTCCCGTTTGAGAGGATCGCCATGGATTTGGTAGGTCCTATAATCAAGTCCGCTAGGGGGCACCAGTACATATTAGTTATAATGGACTATGCCACCCGTTATCCAGAAGCGATCCCTCTCCGAAATACCTCGGCCAAAACCATAGCCAAAGAGCTATCTCTTGTGTTTAGCCGGGTGGGTATTTGTAAAGAACTGCTTACGGACCAAGGTACACCCTTTATGTCCCGGGTTATGAAGGAGCTGTGTAAATTATTCAAAGTGACGCAATTACGTACATCTGTGTATCACCCCCAAACCGATGGGCTGGTTGAAAGATTCAACAAAACCCTAAAACAAATGTTGAAGAAAGTGGTGGATAGAGATGGAAAGGATTGGGACTGTCTACTTCCTTATCTGATGTTTGCTATTAGGGAGGTGCCCCAATCCTCTACGGGATTCTCCCCCTTTGAGTTACTGTATGGGAGACACCCAAGAGGGCTGTTGGATATTGCCAAGGAAACTTGGGAAAGTGAGAGTTCTCCCCACAGGAGTGTGATTGAGCATGTCGCCCTGATGCAAGACCAAATTGCACAGGTAATGCCCATCGTGAAGGAACATTTGGCCCAAGCGCAGTTAGCACAGCAGAGAGTGTACAACCGTGGAGCCAAGACCCGTACCTTTTCCCCGGGGGATAGGATACTGGTACTTGTCCCTACGGTTGAAAGTAAATTCCTTGCCAAATGGCAAGGCCCCTACGAGATAATGGAAAAAGTGAGCAAAGTGAATTACAAGGTCAGACAACCAGGAAGGCGAAAGCCCGAACAGATCTATCACGTTAATCTGTTGAAAGCCTGGAGGGATAGAGAGTCCCTAGTCGCAGACACTTGGTCACCAGCTCAAACTGGTTGCGTGATTCCTGAGGTTGGAATAGCAGCCACCTTGTCACAACCCCAACAACAGGAGGTTAAGGAGTTTGTGCTTCGCAACAAGGAGGTATTCTCTGAGCTGCCGGGACAAACATCTGGGGTAGAGCATGACATCATTACCCCGCCCGGTGAAAGGGTGAAGTTAAAACCCTATCGGATCCCAGAGGCCCGACGGGAGGCAATACGGGAGGAAGTACAGAAAATGCTGAACTTAGGGGTGATAGAGGAGTCCCAAAGTGATTGGTCTAGTCCCATCGTGTTGGTGCCTAAACCGGATGGGAGCTGGCGATTTTGTAACGATTTTCGTCAGTTGAACAAAGTTACAAAATTTGACACCTACCCCATGCCACGTATAGATGAGTTGATCGACCGGCTGGGAACAGCCCGATACATGACGACTCTTGACCTCACAAAAGGGTATTGGCAAATCCCCCTGGCCAAGTCGGCCAAAGAGAAAACCGCATTTGTAACCCCAGACGGGGCGTTCCAATATAAAAGAATGCCGTTCGGGTTACAGAATGCGCCGGCCACATTCCAGCGGAAAATGGACCAGATGCTGAGGCCCCATCGGAAGTATGCTGCGGCTTACCTGGATGACGTAATTGTCCATAGCACAGATTGGGCCTCACATCTGCCAAAAGTGCAAGCAGTCCTGGACTCTGTTCGGGAAGCGGGGTTTACGGCTAACCCCAAGAAGTGTACCATTGGGCAGGAGGAGGCCAAATATCTTGGGTACACCATTGGGAGGGGAGTAATAAAACCCCAACTCAACAAAGTCGAGGCCATCCAGAGTTGGCCACGTCCCAACAGCAAGAAGCAGGTACGAGCCTTTCTGGGAATCGCTGGGTATTATCGGCGATTCATTCCCCACTTTGCTTCTAAGGCTGTGCCCCTAACCAACCTGACGAAGGGGAAAGGGTCGGTCATGATTAAATGGACCCCCGAGGCTGAGGCAGCATTCCAATTCTTGAAACAAGCCTTATGTAGCCAGCCAGTGTTGTACTCACCCGACTTCTCTAAAGACTTTGTCGTACAAAGTGATGCGTCAGATGTGGGGTTAGGAGCAGTATTGTCCCAGGTCTGGAACGGGGAAGAGCACCCAGTCATTTACCTCAGCAGGAAGTTGAAGTCCCATGAGGTAAATTACGCCACCGTTGAAAAGGAGTGTTTAGCGGTGAAGTGGGCTCTAGATTCCCTTCGGTACTACCTGCTAGGTAGGCACTTTGACATGGTTACGGATCACGCTCCGTTAAAGTGGATGGCTCAAAACAAGGAAACAAATAGAAGAGTGAATAGGTGGTTCCTGGCCCTCCAGGAATTCAACTTCACAGTAAAGCATCGCCCTGGCGTTCAAATGGGGAATGTGGATGCTTTGTCTCGAGTACATGAATGCCTGATTGCTGGTGTTCCAACCCCGAGGTTAAAACAAGAGGGGGGGGTATGTGACAGCAGGAAGGTAAAGTCACCTGGTTGCATCCAGGGGGGTAGATATATTTCGCCCAGATTCAGGCTTTACGCCGACTTATACAACTAGGTGGAGAGTTGTATAAGCCCAGCTGAGGATAGTGGGCTCATGGATGACTCATACCTCTAGAGAGAGTGTGGGGCGTCGTGCAGACAGGGAGTTGATGAGACCAGCTGAAGCTTGTCAGCTCATTTAGGCCTCTATAAGAACTCCCAACTTCATTAGATGTTAGCTCATGCCTGGACCCAGACCTGTGTGGACTGTCTAGGGAGAGTGAACCCCTGTGCGGTGAGACAAAGCCTGTGTGGCTATTTGCTTGGACATTTAAAACCAGGGACTTAGGGACTAGGACAGCACTAGGCTGATCCCAGTTGTTAGTTAGGAAACCTGTATGTTTAGTCAGAGGTCAACTTGACCAGGATTTATTTTGTTTATGTTTCTTTTGCTTTGCTGTGTTTTGTCACTGTAAATAGAAAATAAACCGCACCTTTTTGATTTTGAAAACCACAACCTCCGTTTGCTGGGCCTGTTTTGTGTGGGGAGCCCATCCCGGGGGTCACACACACCCGCTGCCGAGCTAACCCCCTCACAATATATAGCGCGACCTCACCCCTCTCACCCCTTCTCATTCTCGGCTTGTCTGTCTTTGTCTAGGGGTGTTAGTACCGGGGGGAGGGATGAGATACACCACGGCCCATGTCCTCCATAGTGAAGAGGTGAAGGCCAGAAAGATCGGGCTTTGTATAGGTGTCCTAGAGTCAAATCCTTTCCTCCGTGCTTGACTCTCCCTTTGCTCCTAGTAACCAGAGTTCCACACACTGAATAGGTCCAACACAGTTTTATTCTTCTCAGCGAATAAATATACAGCACAGTCAAGTTGGGACCTTTGCAACTGTTCAGTATTAATGGGAGTAGGTCGAGGCACAATCCTTTAAAGTATCGCTAACCACTGTGGTGTCACCAGTGGCGAATAGTCACTGCCACTGACTATATGAGGTAGAACATGAATTACCTTCGCTAGCACAGCCCCTGTCAGAGAAAAGATATCCGTCCAAGGGAGTCACCGGAGGCCTCTCTGTCATAAGCGATGCTGCGCCGGACTCTCCAGAGAAGTTCCGCTCACCAGTCCTCACAAACTCAGACACGGGCACCCAAAGAGTTAGGGCCCCCTCGGATTCCTCCACCCTCGCGGAACTCAGTCGAAGGTACTGAGCCCCAGGCATCCGCCATAGCACCTCACCCCAGGCTAAAGGTGCCTGAGATGGACTCCATCTCTCGCTCCGGCCAGGTCAAGGGCACCTGGGCCCGGAACGCCAGAACCCAAGCTGAAGGTGCCTGGGTGCGGCCGCGTCCTCCGACTCTGAACCCCGTGGTAAGGGCGTCCGCCCATTTTATCTCCTCTCCTTTTGCGTTCCAGCAGGTTCCCCGCCCCGCTGTACCAGCGCCAGGAAAGGACAAAAGGGCACAGTCTTGCGGTGTGATTTCAACTCCGGCCAGGGCGACAACGCCACCTGTAGGCCACAGGGAACCTCACACCACCAGAGTCCTCCAAGAACCACAAAAGGGTCTCGGATTCCCTAGCAATCAGTGCATCTGGGTTACACTACCACCCAGATGCTTCCCCTAAATTCAAATACCCACTACATATATATATATATATATATATATATATATATATATATATAAAACCACTGACCAGGTCAGATCTCTGTGAGGTACAATTATTGCATATGTAATCATACGATTACCACCAATATTTGCTAAAATATTGAATATAGGTGTGCATGGGCAAATGTTGCAAAAATAAAGATCAAAAATGCAAATCTGTTTATAAATAACTCTGGACAAACTCTGTATATGTATTTGTAAATCTCTCCAAGTATGTTTTAACGAGACATGACTTTATCTGGAAACAAAACAACTGGAACAATCATTAATGATGGAAGAAATGCATTAAATGGTGTTTTTCTGCCAGTTAATTAACACTGTGAGCAATCTCATAGGGACCAATGTATGTCCCTTTTTCATCCGTAAACGGATGGATGAAATACGGACATACGGTCCGCATGTGTGAAAGGGGCCTAACTGTATTGTTTTTTTTTTTGTTCCCCCTCTGTCAGGTTCAGTGCATATAGAGCTGAAACAAATAGATCAACACAAATTAAATATAAAAAACTGTACAAATAAAAAAGAAGGAAAGAGTGAGACTACTTTATGTCTATTGATGAAGGCATTCCATAAAGTGGCAGCATTCTTGTTATAATGCTGCGTATAGGTGTTTTTTTAAAGTAATACTAAACCCAAAACCAAAAATAAAATATATTGCAGCTTACCAATAATTAAATTTGGTGGCTGCATTTCTTTTCTTTTCTTTTTTTAGACTTTCTTCTCTCTGTTTTCACCTGATGATCTGGCCAGTAACACACCTTATGTATTACAATGCCTACACTCTGGATGAAGGAGAAACTTTGACATCTTTGATCTTTGGACATCAGCATTATATGTGTGTGTACGTGTGCTGGGGCACTAGTATTAGATGCACTAACAGATTTAGAGACACTAGAAACAAATTGAAGTCATACCCCAGCCAGGGCCGTTTGAAGGAATTTGGGGGCCCCAAGCAAAATGGACATGGAGGCCCCCCCAACCCCCCCCCTCCCACACAGCCTACAGGAACCACAGCATAGCGATACAGTTTAAGCTCACCCACACTTTATATAAATAAAAAAGGTTTACAGTGCAAATACTGCTGTTGCATATAATCCAACATACTTAAAACACATACACACTCACATTAACATTGAGATGCTGTTTAGGACTGTTTATGGACAGTGGGATGGACAGGGGGACTGTGGGATGGACAGGGGGACCTCCCCCACTGTAATATCCACATCATCCCCCATGTAATGTCCACATCTCCCCCCTGTAATGTCCACATCTCCCCCCTGTGATGTCCACATCTCCCCCCTGTGATGTCCACATCTCCCCCCTGTGATGTCCAGGACAGGCAGCAGGCAGGCACCCTAGGCTGGGGCCCCAGGCCAGCCCGAGGCCCCAAGCAATTGCTTGTTTTGCCTGTCCTGTTCCAACGGCCCTGACCCCAGCTAACACTTTCTAAGCAGTTGCAGCTTCAGTTTTTTTTCCTTTTGTGATAAAATGTTTACATTGTATATAAATAAAACAATTTATGAACCACCCCAACTGTAAATACTGTGGAGCAAAAGAAGGTGGAGGTGACCTACTGATTTAAGAGAAGCAGCTGCATAGGATCACAAAGATTCAGAGCACTTTTTGCTGAACTTTTTCTAAAAAGGAACAACATTGGCTGGTGAGTGGCTGTCCAAGTGGTGGAAGGACATCTGGATGTGGAATCTGCACTGAATGTTATGGCACATGCATGTTTTACTAGGGGGAATAGCGTTTCTGACACTGCTTCACATACTTTCTGCTTTACAACAGTGGTCATCAACCCTGTCCTCAGGGCCCACTAACAGGCCAGGTTTGCAAGATAACTGAAATACATCACAGGTGATATAATTTGCTGCTCAGTGATTGTAGTATTCTAGTCTGCATCTACCCAAGGTAATACAAAAAACCTGGCCTGTTAGTGGGCCCTGAGGACAGGGTTGATGACCACTGCTTTACAAGGTATAGGTTTTTGAGTATATCTGCGTTCAAATGCATGAAAACACAGTCTGGTAGTATTGTGTCATGTTTTATTTTGTCGTCCCGTGATCTTTGATGTGAACACTGTGAAGTAAGATGAGGAGAAGTTGATCTGCTTGCCTGAGAGGCAGTTTCTTAAGATTATATGAACTTACATCACTTTTTTTGCTAAACTTTTTCTTTATTAATATTATTATTATTATTATCCAGGATTTATATAGCGCCAACATTTTACGCAGCGCTTTACAACTTGAGGGTAGACAGTACAAATACAATACACTTTAATACAATAGGAATCAGAGGGCCCTGCTCCTTAGAGATTACAATCTAAGAGGGAAGGTCAAGAGATACAAGAGGTAATAACTGTGGGGGATGTGCTGATGGAGAAATTAAATGTACAGTTTAGGCTTCTCTGAAGAGATGCGTTTTCAGGGATCCTCTGAAAGTGGACAAAGTAGGAGAAAGTCGGACAGATTGGGGTAGAGCATTCCAGAGGATGGGAGAGGCTCTGGAGAAGTCCTGGAGGCGAGCATGAGATGAGGTGACAAGGGAGTTAGAGAGCAGGAGGTCATGGGAGGAGCGAAGAGAACGATTAGGTTGGTATTTTGAGACTAGGTTAGTGATGTAGCTGGGGGCCAGGTTGTTGATGGCTTTGTAAGTTATTGTTAGTATCTTGAATTTAATTAGTTGGTTGAGTGTCAGAAAATGGATGGATTAGCAGAGGGGTATAGCAGACGCTGAGCGGTTTGTGAGGTGGATGAGCCTGGCAGCAGCGTTCATGATGGACTGAAATGGGGATAGCCTATTTAGAGGTAAGCCAATGAGGAGGGAATTACAGTAGTCGAGGCGAGAGATGACCAGGGAGTGGATTAGAAGCTTTGTGGTGACGTTGGTTAGGAAGACGCGTATCTTGGAGAGATTAAGGCGGCAAATGTTGGATAGCGATAGGATGTGGGGCGAAAGGTTAGTTCAGAGTTCAGGATTACACCTGGGACTGTGGGGTGGGGGGACAAGTTGATAGCTGAGCCGTTGATATTGACAGAGAAATTAGGGAAAGTGGCACCTGGGGAGGAAATATCATGAGCTTGGTTTTGGATAGGCTGAGTTTGAGGAAGTGATGTGACATTCAAGCTGATATGTCTGCTAGTAAGTTGGTGATGCGTGAGGAGACAGATGGAGAGAGCTGGGGGGTGGAGAGAAAGATTTGGATGTCATCAGCGTAGAGATGATATTGAAAGCCATGGGAGGCCTATTAACTGACCCAGGGAGGTGGTGTAGATTGAGAAAAGGAGAGGTCCGAAAACAGAACCTCGGGAAACCCTGATGGAGAAAGGAAGAGGAGAGGAGGAAGTAGAGTTGTATGTTACACTGAAGGAGCGGTGGGATAGGTAGGATGAGAACCAGTGAAGAGAACAGTCATGGAGACCAAAAGAGTGGATTTTTTTGAAGAGGAGGGGGTGGTCCACTGTGTCAAAGCCTGCAGAGAGGTCCAGGAGAAGTAGTACAGAATAGTGTCCATTGGTTTTAGCCGTTAATAGGTAATTTATGAGTTTAAGGAGAGCAGTTTCCGTGGAGTGTTGAGGGCAAAATCCAGACTGAAGGGGATCAAGAAGTTTGTTCATGGTCAGATGGTCGCTTAGTCGGTTGTAGACCAGTCTTTCAAGAAGTTTGGAGGAGAAGGCGAGTAAGGAGATGGGGTGTAGTTTGTTAAGACTGGTGGGGTCCAGTGAGGGCTTTTTAAGTATGGGGGTGACTAGCGCATGTTTTAGAGAGTTTGGGAAAATGCCACAAGAGAGGGAGAGGTTGAAAATGTGAGTTAGACAGTGTAGTCTGGTGAGTGGCTGTCCAACTGAATTGGTGGAGGGACAATTGGATGTGGAATCTACACTGAATTTTATGGCACTTACATGTTTTACTGGAGGGATAGTGTTTAACACACTGCTTCACATACTTTGTGATCTGCTTTGCAAGATATATGTTTGTGAGTATATCTGCTTTCTAATACACAAGTCTGGTCTAGCGGTATTATGCTATGCATTGTTTCATATTCCATGTCCTCTTAATTTGAATGCTGTGGAGAAAAGAGGAGGAGGAGGAAGTGATTTCATAGCATGAGAGAAACATCTACACTGAGTTAAAGGAATTTAGAGAGCTTTTTTGCCAATTTGTTTTACCAGTTCAGCTCTTTGGATGTACTACGTACGTCCAAAGAGTGAACTGTTAATCACAAGGAGCTCAAGGATCACAACCACTGACTTCAGGATGGACAGTGGTCCATGCCTCAATCTCAGCTGTAAACAAAGAAACAAGAAGTGGTGATTTCCTCATCGTTGCTTCCAGTTTCATATACAGCATTTCCTGGCCGGTACATCCAGAGGACACATCTAACCAAGCTGATCTGTACTTGGTTAGATGCTGTGAAGGGCAGGGGAGACATTGAGGTCTATCAGAACCCTATTTTTTCCATAAAGAGTACCTAAGACCTGCCCAGTGCTATTACATGGGGGTTTATTAACCCTTCATAATAGCAATCAAGTAAAAACAAATAAGTAAATAAATAAAATAAAAAAGTTGAAAAAAGACAATTATAATAAAATGTATAAAAAATAAAAAAAATTGGCATGTGCATGCACAAATGCAAGCTTAAGGTGTGTACGCATTTGTAAACCACAGTCTCACCACACGTGTGACATATCGGCGCAAATGTCAGAGTGAGAGCAATAACTCTAGAGGTCAAAATTAACTCTAAACTGATGAGCGGTAAAGGCTTTTAAGGCGTCACCTATGGAGATCTTTGGGTACCGGCTTTTGCAATATCACGGCGCATGCAGTAATCACATGCAAAATATCCAACAGGCTGGTTGTACTGAAGTCGATCGAGGGATTGAATTCGGTACAACCAGCCTGCCTATACATGGATCGAATCTCAGTCGGTTACTGCTGAACCGGCAGAGATCTGATCCATCTATGGCCAGCTTAATTATAAATGTGGGAGGCTACATATTTTTGTCTGTTGGTGATAGTATTCACCAAATGTTTGTAAATGTCTTACAAGTATAGATGGTGTGTGTGGAATATCTCTGGTAGCTCCATAATGGCACTTAAATTGTTTGTTAATAGATTTGTACCTCATGCATGCCTTCATTTGCATACTGTATGTTTAGAATATGGCACACTCCATTTTTGGTGGACAATTCATAAAATTACATTTATAGGTCACGCGACCTGGATTTCTTTTGACTAGTGATTCAAAATTTCTTTGCTGCATCTGTTTTGATAGTAACATTATTGAAGTTTATGAAACAAATACATTCAATAAAGTCATGTAATCTGTCATTTTGGGATTGCATTGTGTAAAACTCTAAAACGATTGTGTGTAGGCTCCAGAGCATTTTTCGCGACATTAAAAATGGCCATTAAAAATTTAGAACCTGCTCTATTTTTTCTCGTCGTTTTTCACATCGTCGTTTTTCTCGTCGTGAAAAGCGGCCGTGTGTAGGCTTTAACGACGTGAAAAAAACACGCATGCTCGGAAGCAAGTGATGAGATGGGAGCGCTCTTTCTGGTAAAACTAGCGTTCGTAATGGAGATAGCACATTCGTCATGCTGTAACGGACTGAAGAGCACGAGGCTGAAAAGCGCGAATCGTCTCTCACAAAACTTTACTAACACAAGGATCAGCAAAAGCAGCCCAAAGGGTGGCGCCATCCGAATGGAACTTCCCCTTTATAGTGCCATCGTACGTTTCGTACGTCACCGCGGTTTGCTCAAGCGTTTTTTTTCACGATCGTGTGTAGGCAAGGCAGGCTTGAGAAGAATGTTGTTTTTTTCAATGACATTAAAAACGGTCGTGTGTACGCGGCATAATGGCAGCGGGTCATTGTGAATCAAATCTCTTTACAGCACAAGTGATTTAACTCTTTTTGGAAATTAGTAATATGGAGTACTGATGTATTGCATACTCATTTCCCTAGGGGAATATCTGTGTGGCTGCTTACAATAAAGGGAGCTTCCAGATTCTGATGACCCCCCAAACCTCCACATACTTTTTGGGGGGCATGTGGGGATTTGGCCGTTGTCATTTTAACATGGGGATAAGAGGCCTTGCAAGGAAGGGGAAGGATTAGCTTGCTGCTTGCTGCCATCCCTTTCCTGGTTCTGGTGTGAGAATGCTCCCATTCCCCCCTCCTAGTACAAATTTCCCCACCCAAAAAAATCACCCCTCCTAGCACGCATCCTCTTTAATCTCAAATTTCCTATCCTAGCACAAATCCTCCCCAATCCCCCCTCCTAGCATAAATCCTTTCCCCATTCCCCCAATTCCCCCACCTAGTACAAATCCTCCCTAATCCCACCTCCTAGCAAAACCCCCTTCCAAATTACCCTTCCCAGCACAAATCCTCCCTCCCCATCCAAATCCCCCCCTAGTACAAATCCCCCCAACCCCCGTTCCTTAGAAAAATTCCCCCACCCCTTCTTAGCACAACCCCCCATCTCCCTTCTTAGCACAATAATTCCCCCAGACCCCCCTTGTGGCTCAAATTCTCCTCAAACCCCCTTCCTAGCACATGTCCCCCCATTCCTCCATTACTCTTCCCAGCGCACACAGCGTCCCATTCCCCTTCCTCCACAAACCACTCATCCCAAGCACAAATGATCACCCCCCTTTATTGTACATAGTTTCCTTCATTACGTATAATTTGCCTGTGAACAAATTTCCTCCCCCCAGCCGGAAGAAGGTGTGGGCTGTGCTGTGCTCTGCCCCCTTCTCAGAACAGCACTCCTCCATACATCAGATGACACAGAATTGCTATTACATTGGACTGTACACAGTTTGATTAACTGACCCGTAACTCCTCCAAGGACTGCTCATCTCCCGACAGCAGGAAATGTGGGTAGGGGGAAGGCTAATCAAACTGTGTATAGTCCAATCTAGCAATCCTGAGTGCCGTATGGAGGTGTGCTGTTATCACAGAAGGGTTTAGTCAGAGCACAGCACAGCCTGCACCTCCTCCCTCTCACTTCTCTTTTCTATACTTAACTGTCCTAGGCTGCCCTCCCCTTGTCCTTGCCCTAAGTGTAGAAATAGGGGGGAAGTAGCTCAGTGGCCATGCACAACATTCATGGGAGGGCGACCTGGGAAGTCCCAACTGAAATCTGGGGGGGGCACAGCTCACCCCAGCACCCTCCTAGATCTGGTCATGCAACCAGTTTTGATGACTGGGCCAGCATTAGGGATGAGCTTTGAGTTCGAGTCAAACTCATGTTCGACTCGAACATTGCCTGTTCGCCCGCTCGCCAAACAGCGAACAATTTGGGGTGTTTGCGGCAAATTAGAAAAGCCGCAGAACACCCTGTAAAAGTCTATGGGAGAAATCTAAATTGCTAATTTTAAGGGCTTATATGCAAGTTATTGTCATAAAAAGTGTTTGGGGACCCGGGTCCTGCCCCAGGGGACATGTATCAATGCAATAGTTTTTTTTTAAAACGGACGTTTTTTCGGGAGCAGTGATTTTAATAATGCTTAAAGTGAAACAATAAAAGTGAAATATTCCTTTAAATTTCATACCTAGGGAGTGTGTATAGTATGCCTGTAAATTAGCGCTTGTGTCCCGTGCTTAGAACTGTCCCTGCACAAAATGTAATTTCTGAAGGAAAAAAAGTCATTTAAAAGCACTCGCGGCTATAATGAATTGTCGGTTCCCGGCAATACAGAGAAATGTCATTGATAAAAAATAAAAAAATAAATGCGTGGGGGTCCCCCCGAATTCAATTGCCAGGGACTTCAGGTCTGGTATGGATATTAAGGGGAACCCTGCGTCAAATAAAAAAAAAATTACGTGGAGTTCCCCCCAAATATCCATACCAGACCCTTGAGGTCTGGTATGGATTTTAAGGGGAACTCCACGCCAAATGAAAAAAAAATGACGTGAAGTTCCCCCCAAAAATCCATACCAGACCCTTTATCCGAGCACGCAACCTGGCAGGCCGCAGGAAAAGAGGGGGGGACAAGAGAGCACCCCCTCCTCCTGAACCATACCAGGCCACATGCCCTCAACATGGGGAGGATGCTTTGGGGGTCTGTGATCCCTCAAAGCACCATGTCCCCATGTTGATGGGGACAAGGGCCTCATCCCCACAACCCTTCACACAGAAAGTGTAACATTTTTTTAAAAAAACACACAGACACTGTTGGGAAAAGTCCTTTATTAAAAAAAATAATATTCCAGCGGTGGTAATCCAATCTCGGTATCCTGCAATGGGTGATCTCCTCTCCGGGGTCCAGCGATGGATGATCTCTCCTCTCCAGGTCCAGGCTCCAACGATGATGTCCAGCGCAGCGAGGAACAGCAAGCATCCTGTCTCCACCGGAGACACCCAGGGAATCCCCGCAGCCTGACAGGTCTCTTATGTAGCTGAGGACGGGGCCACCCTTCACGTGACCCCGTCCCCCTCTGACCCAAAGGGAAACCCAGGCTTCCCTAGTGACGTGCGGGGTAATCCGCCCCCCTCTGATGCAACGGAAACCTGTGTTACAACGTCACTGGGGAAGCCTGGGTTTCCCCTTGCGTCAGAGGGGGACGGGGTCACGTGAAGGGTGGCCTATTGAAGGGGCGGGTCTATTCACCGGACCTGATAGGGAACTTCCTTCACTGTGTAATACATGAATAGACCTGCCCCTTCTAAAGTTCCCCATCAGGTCCACTCAGCCAATGAATAGGTGTAAGGCTAAGAGGACCAGATGCGGAACGTGAGAAGGAGCGGGTCTATTCATGAATTACACAGTGAAGGATGTTCCCCATCAGGTCCGCCCCCTCTGTATGTCAGACCCCGCCTACGTCATTGGCCTGAGCGGACCTGATGGGGAACTTCCTTCACTGTGTAATACATGAATAGACCCGCCCCTTCTCACGTTCCGCATCTGGTCCTCTTAGCCTTACACCTATTCATTGGCTGAGTGGACCTGATGGGGAACTTTAGAAGGGGCAGGTCTATTCATGTATTACACAGTGAAGGAAGTTCCCCATCAGGTCCGCTCAGGCTCAGCCAATGACGGACAGCGCTGGACATCGGATCGCCGCCGGACACTGGATTTCATCGCTGGAATGTTGTTTTTTTTTTAATAAAGGACTTTTCCAAGGTGTTTGTGTGTTTTTTTTTTACATTTTTTTACACTTTCTTTGTGAAATGGTAGGGGTACAATGTACCCCTTACCAATTCACATAGGGGGGGGCGGGATCTGGGGGTCCCCTTTGTTAAAGGGGTCTTTCAGATTCCGATAAGCCCCCCTGCCCGCAGACCTCCACAACCACCGGGCAAGGGTTGTGGGGATGAGGCCCTTGTCCCCATCAACATGGGGACATCCTCCCCATGTTGAGGGCATGTGGCCTGGTATGGTTCAGGAGGGGGGGGCGCTCTCTTGCCCCCCCTCTTTTCCTGCGGCCTGCCAGGTTGCATGCTCGGATAAGGGTCTGGTATGGGTTTTTGGGGGGACTCCACGCCATTTTTTTTAAAATTTGGGGTGGAGTTCCCCTTAAAATCCATGCCAGATCTGAAGGGCCTGGTATGGATATTTGGGGGGAACCGCACGCATTTTTTTTTTTTAATTTGCGGCGGGGTTCCCCTTAATATCTATACCACACCTGAAGGGCCTGGTAATTGAATTTGGGGGGACCCCCCAAGCTTTTTTTTCTTTTTTATCAATGACTTTTCTATTGCCGGGAGCCGACAATTCATTAATAGCCGCGAGTGAGTTTTAAATGACTTTTTTTCCTTCAGAAATTACATTTTGTGCAGGGACAGTTCTAAGCACGGGAAACAAGGGCGACTTTACATGCATATTATACACACCCCCCAGGTACGAAATTTAAAGGAAAATTTTACTTTTATTGTTTCACTTTAAGCATTATTAAAATCACTGCTCCCAAAAAAATCTTTTTTTTTGCATTGATACATGTCCCCTGGGGCAGGACCCGGGTCCCCAAACACTTTTTATGTCAATAACTTGCATATAAGCCTTTATAATTAGCACTTTACATTTCTCCCATAGACTTTTCGAATTTGCCGCGAACACCTCAATTTGTTCGCTGTTCGGCAAACGACTCGAACTCGAAGCTCATCCCTAGTCAAGAGGTGCATGTTATGAACCTGAATGAACAACAACATAAACTGTAAATCAGTCTATACATTTCTGGACATTATACATTTTACTATGTCGATATAAACAAATCAAACATTCTAAATGGTAGACACAGCAAAGTTAAGCTCTTAAAATCTTTCAGTTTTTAGCTATAAAATTTTTTGATTGTAATGAACATCATGGGAAAACAGATTTGTTATGATAGAAAATAAATAGGATATTTCTCACTGTGTTCTTAGCTTTTGATGACCTCAGTTCTATGAATAAGCCTCTTGTTCTTCAAAGGAACAGAACAAGTTCACTATTAGGATATTTTTACACAATTTGTTTATATAAAGGACTATCCCATTTTCCAAAATCCAACTGGTCTTCTGTTAAACCTCATGCAGCAATCTAAAACATTTTGTTCTATGTAATGTCATGAGAAATACACTTAAGAGTTCATCTGAAGTCCAAATAATGCAGACAGTACATTTACTGTATAATCTTTAACATTAATAAAACAAATTATTGGTATTGGATGATTTCAGACATATCATGTAAGTATTGTAATGTGAATCACTCTCATTTTCTGTCTTCAGGACAAAAGTGAGGGTCAGTCTTACCAGATGGGGCACAGATAATGGAAAAAACTGTCTCTAATGCCGTGTACACACGATCGGATTTTCCGACGGAAAAACCTTGGATGGTTTTTCCGACGGAATTACGCTCAAGCTTGGCTTGCATACACACGGTCACACAAAAGTTCTCTGAACTTTCGACTGTCAAGAATGCGGTGACGTACAACACTACGACGAGCTGAGAAAAAGAAGTTCAATGCTTCCGAGCATGCGTCGAAATTCCAAGCATGCGTTGGATTTTTCGTGTCGGAATTGCTACAGACAATCGGAATTTTTTCCGTCTGAAGATTTGAGAAATTCCGACAGGAAAAGTCAGATGGAGCCTACACACGGTCAGAATTTCCGACCAAAAGCTCACATCTGACTTTTCTTGTCGGAATTTCTGATCGTGTGTACGCGGCATTACTCTTCTTCACTCTACTCAAAATTAGAAATTAGATTATGACTTGAGTTATAACTGGAAGTGAGCAATAGTGTCCCTGCACCCTTGTGGTTGCTCTTGTATGGTCATGCCATGGAAAATCCAAACCCCTGACCAACACAAGCTGTGGTTGGCCATGGTTGTACTTGTTCAGTGCTTTAATTTACTTTCTGGAGAACAGGCATCCCACATTATGCAATGACTTATATATGTATGTATGTAACAATTCTGAGGATTAAAACAGCACAGTATATAGCACTTAAAGTGATGTTTGTCTTCCAAGTTGGAAATTCCACTGCTAGCAGGCGATAAATGTGTGTGACTTTGACAGCAACAGCATGTTTTGACCTGTTCTGGGTATTTTTCGATAAATGTGTGTGACTTTGACAGCAACAGCATGTTTTGACATGTTCTGGGTATTTTTCGAGCTGTGACTCAAAAAAGAGCGAGCAGTGTATCTATGCTTTTTGTCTCTTTTACTAGAAGTATTTTTAAGACAAAGTTATATGTTTTTAACAAAAACATTTTGGTAATATTATTATTAAATGGTTAGGGATTGTTCACACCAGCCTGCACACTTTATGCACCATGCAACATTTTACAACATTTAGTTTTTTTTACTTTATTGAAATGTTACACATTACAACTCATCCAACTCTATACACCTCACTGTGTTGCAATGTGCTGTGATAAATTGACATGCAGTGTAGTGTGTTGCGCTGTATAAAAATGCATACATGCAGCACACAGCATAAAACAACGAACAATGTATGGTGTGAACAGAGCATATAGAAAACAATTGTTCCAGTTAGCAACAACATTTTTCAAAAGACAAATCTCTCTACCCCCTCTTAAATACAGCTATGGACTTGGGATTAGAATGCAATGTTCTTTTAGGGAGATTCCTCCCCTCTGTTTTCCCCAGTGACCTATTGTGATCAAGAATAAATGTGAAGAAAAGTCCAAATATTTGAGTTGTAACCAGAACAGGGATGGAAGAGAATTCCTCCAATTGCTCCTGGGACACTTGTTTGAGAGGGGATTTCCCTCACTTTGGAGAGATTTAACTTTCTGTTGTGTCCACTGGACAGGAAATGAAAGAAAATCTCCCTAATTGCATAGATAAGATTAAAAAAAATTACAAGGGTTTAAACCTTTCCCTACCCTATTCAAAATGTAAAAAAACATTTTTGGTCTTATATACACTTTTAATGTAAACCTGCAAATCCAAATATATAATGAAAGCTGCATAAGCAGACCTCATTTTAAGAAAGATACGAGTTTTGAAGGGGTTTCACCTAAAAAGACCAGGTTGTTGCCAACATCCCAAAAAATAGATAACTATAAACAGATAAAGTGCCACCCAGGAAGAATACACAGGGGACTTTTAAGGCAACTGGATAAAGAGATTGAAGAGTATCAAGATATATAAAAAGAGAAATAACAAAATTTATTAAGGTAGTATTAAAAACGAATAGGTGCATACATCACCACATAGGACATAAAATTAAAAATAAAAACAATGCAGTTGATATAGTTGAAATTGTTGGTCTTTTTTGTATTTCTCCCGATGTGTTTCAGGATCTCAGTGTTAATCCCTTCATCAGGGATTATTTCTTTCAGGAGAAATTAAGACAAAGGGCAATCTATAATAGAGCATAATAAGAGTTTGAGTATAAGAAACCATGGACAAGGAATGAGCATCATGGGAGATGGAACAAGGATCACTTACCAATCAACCGGATACTGTACTTTCACACTGCCAATATTTGAGTGTGTGTATACAGGTGTAATATACACCGATATATGGAGCTCATACACGTGGGTCGGTGGTGAGGTAGTAACCCCACTGTAGTACCCGGAACAACCAGATCAAAAACTTTATGAATATGGTATTTGGATCTGTGGAAATCCAAGAGAACGCGTCAAAGCTTGAAAGGGTAAAAAATTGATGATCAGCTTACTAGTGGCCCAAGGTGGCTAGAGCAGGACTGACACGATGTATTAAGATACCCAAAAAATCTGAAATTATATAATATATGTGCACACATGTCTACATGTTCAGTTTAGCATATATATTGTTTCATGAAAATGTAAAAAAATTATATATATATATGTAGCGCCTTCCCCTCTTCTCTCTCCGTGCGACTCGCACTGTCTCTTGTCTAGGGGTATCTGATGGGGGAGAGAGAGAGAGCGGGTGGGCTACGCCTAGCCTCCACCACGTGGGAATACCTGTGGTATCAGCAATGTCTTGTTTACCTTCGGGTCTGTGCTGTGCACCCGGATCCTCCCTCCAAGAGTCACCGTGAACTTTGTCTGCCAGGAAGTGAGCCTCACACCATTAAAGTCCAACACTCCTTTATTAGAACACACCATACAGGGACTTCCTTGATAGATAGAACAGAAAAGGAGGTGTGAGTGTGAATAGGCCCAGACACAAATTCGGTCCTCCACTCTCCTCCTGGAGAGTGGGCTATGGTCTCCGCACGAGGTGAAGGGGATCCTTCTGGACGGTCTCCGACAAGAGACTCACCCGTCACCGGCAGTCTGCTGCACCGGGTCTTCAAGTGAGGAGCTCTCCCCGGTCCATTGCGTCTTACTCAGATTCAGGCCTCCATCCCCGAAGTGCCTTAGGACCCTTCCCTCGCGGAACTCAGTGTTGGGCACTGAGCTCCGGACCTTCTTGTAAGTACCTCACCCCAGGACTGAAGGTGCCTGAGGTGGAACACGATCTCCGTTGGTCCCCTAGGCCGAGGCCTCCTAGTGGACGAGCACAAACCCACGTCCGCAAGCTGAAGGTGCTTGGGACGAAGACCCCGTGACCAAGATGGCCGGCCCCCTTTATACCCTCCCCCAGCAAGCACGGCGGGTTCCCCGCCCCACCATACCGCTGCCGAGAGAGGACAAAAAGGGCCTCGGCACAAAGTGATATTCGTCCCTCCGGTCACAGTGACAGCGCCACCTCGTGGACCACAGGGAACATAGCACTGATGTCACAGCCAGATTCAAAAAATGCACCCGGGAAAGTAAGTACCCGCTACACATTCCCCCCTGTCTTTTGATACTGGACCCCAGTGTCTGGAGTGAATCACACCCTCAACGGCTGACATAATCCAATCCAGAAACCAACTAACAATTTGAAAAACCAAAAAAATTTTTTAGGAAACTATCCTAACGGAGAAGTTGTGTCTGAGCCCCTGCAACAAAAGAGGAGTGAAAGACAACATTTAAAACATTATACTTTTCCCTCCCATCCTAACTAAGAATCACCCCAGGTTCCATAATCTTGCCGGGACGCTCTCCTGCAGAGGGAAGAGAAAAGAAACAATAAAACCCTGACACATGTGTATGTGTGAGAGAAAAAGAAACTCCTCCGAAGAGAAATATCTTTTCCTCCAGTGTGAGTGTGTACAATGTGTAACGTTGCACAAGACTGCCACCTGGTGACAACCTCGCGGTAACTGCACCCGTTGAACCATCTTCTCTTTTCTTGCTGCTTGATTCCGGGCCCTATCTATCCCAAAGTCTGCAACCTCTCACCGAAGAGGAAAGAACAACAACTGGAACAGTTCTTCCTCAGAATGACACAAGCACCCCTCTTGCGGGGCAAAAGCACTGATGATGGCACCAACAAGAAAGTCAAACAGCAAAGTTCAGGGGGTGCAAAGCCCTTTCAAAAAGCAAACAAATGGAGTCTTTTTCTCCTCAGAGGTAGAAGCGGGGATGCGGCAGAACAAGAGGTTTTAGATGCCGATCCATGGTCTCCAAATGGTACTCCACATCTTCACCTTCTTTGCGTCGGATCAACACTTTATCCGCATGGATGTGTCTTCCCAACATCCACTCTGCCTTACAGTCTTTGAACCACTGAGATGTCTTTGGAGAGCATGTCAAATACCTGCGGGCGTGTGGGACCTTAAGGTGGGTCCACACAAAGTCATTATACCAGCGCTCTCGGTACACCACCACTTCGTAGAGTAACTCCTTGGAGAGGTACGGATATTCCCACCCGTAGTCAGCAGCAACTTTCTGGCAGAAGAGTCTCTGAAGCCTTGACAGCGGAGGCATTGTGGCTTTGTCCCCTTCGCCGGGTAGAACTATAGAGTCCGGATGGCGAGGGGCCTTGACCACTTCTGGTTGGGGCATAGGTGCCCGTAGTATCAACTTCTGCTCCCCAGTACCTGATGCAGGTGGCACCGGAGATGTAGATGTGGGCTGGGGACAGGACCCTTGTTCAGGCACTGGTGCCTCCACCCGGGGTGTACTCTCCCCCGTGGACAGGGGTGAATCTCGAGGCCTTCGGAATGAAGCTAGCGGTACTTTGTCCCAGCCCTTCTCTGCAAACAGTTCGTCAATAGCGGTGTCATCTCCCATATCAGAGAGCGACTCCAGATCCGAGGTATCACACTCCTCCGTGGGTATGTAGCCCGTTGTAGAGACGGAGCTAACATCTCCCGCGGGCGTACTGGGCCATGCCTTCCCGGCACCTCCGCCCATGCACCAAGTCTCTTTGCTCGGCTCACCTCGGCCATTACTTGAAGCGGGACGTCCGGAACACTCGTCAACGGATCCGTCTAGGCCTTGCGTAAGCTGGCGAGATGGTCCGCCACCACCGCTGGTCGGGGCCACCACGCTGGTTCTGTTCTTCGGTGGCGGACGCTGTGAGACAGTGGTGACCGAGTCAGCATCCTCGGATTTCTCCCGATGAGTTTTAACGACCTCCTCCTCGGTCGCTGCAGTGTGCGCTGGGATGGCTTTTACAGCAGTAATTCCTCCTCTGCGAGTAGTGTTACCTGAAGCCCGGCCTGGGTAGATGGTTCTCGGCCTGTCTACTACCGGATCCACCTCGAACAGGAACTCCCCACAGGCTTCACATTGTCCGAAGGGCTTCAGGTGGCACACCAGTCCTGAGCACCCGGGACAAATTACACCCAGGGCCTCTACGTCCATGCACGAATACAGGGCGAATCGGCCCCTTGGCTTCAGCCGGATCCCGGTATCCGTTATCGAAGCAGCAGCAGTCATCGTGGTAGTAGCAGGGTGAACTGGGATCCATGAAGTATGTCCAAACATGGTGACTTGTTGCTGGTCCATCGCACACTGCAGAGTTTTCGCGCCAAAGTCCCACGTGTAGCCCTCTCACGTATTGGACTCCTCCCCTTTGCTCCAGTTCGGGGGCTTTTTCACTTTCTTTAGTTGAGCCACGCCCACGAACTAAGCGGCGGGGGTTGTGTCTGTTGGCGCAGTGCAATTAGAAGCCCCCACGTGTAGTACCTCACACGGCTGGGCCTCCCCCCGTTCACCGCTCTTCCTGCGTGGGCCTTTCCCTTGTCTAGGGTCAATTCCACGACTTCGAGCAGGGCTGCACTTTGGCCTATTCAGTTAACTCATCCAGCAGACTTGTTCAATACTGTGATGCACAACACAATACCGGACCCGAGCCCCCACGTGTAGCGCCTTCCCCTCTTCTCTCTCCGTGCGACTCGCACTGTCTCTTGTCTAGGGGTATCTGATGGGGGGAGAGAGAGAGAGCGGGTGGGCTACGCCTAGCCTCCACCACGTGGGAATACCTGTGGTATCAGCAATGTCTTGTTTACCTTCGGGTCTGTGCTGTGCACCCGGATCCTCCCTCCAAGAGTCACCGTGAACTTTGTCCGCCAGGAAGTGAGCCTCACACCATTAAAGTCCAACACTCCTTTATTAGAACACACCATACAGGGACTTCCTTGATAGATAGAACAGAAAAGGAGGTGTGAGTGTGACTAGGCCCAGACACAAATTCGGTCCTCCACTCTCCTCCTGGAGAGTGGGCTATGGTCTCCGCACGAGGTGAAGGGGATCCTTCTGGACGGTCTCCGACAAGAGACTCACCCGTCACCGGCAGTCTGCTGCACCGGGTCTTCAAGTGAGGAGCTCTCCCCGGTCCATTGCGTCTTACTCAGATTCAGGCCTCCATCCCCGAAGTGCCTTAGGACCCTTCCCTCGTGGAACTCAGTGTTGGGCACTGAGCTCCGGACCTTCTTGTAAGTACCTCACCCCAGGACTGAAGGTGCCTGAGGTGGAACACGATCTCCGTTGGTCCCCTAGGCCGAGGCCTCCTAGGGGACGAGCACGAACCCACGTCCGCAAGCTGAAGGTGCTTGGGACGAAGACCCCGTGACCAAGATGGCCAGCCCCCTTTATACCCTCCCCCAGCAAGCACGGCGGGTTTCCCGCCCCACAATACCGCTGCCGAGAGAGGACAAAAAGGGCCTCGGCACAAAGTGATATTCGTCCCTCCGGTCACAGTGACAGCGCCACCTCGTGGACCACAGGGAACATAGCACTGATGTCACAACCAGATTCAAAAAATGCACCCGGGAAAGTAAGTACCCGCTACACATATATATATATATATATATATATATATATATATATATACATATACACACACATAGTGCCTCTATCTCAGTTTAAACACCCATGCAGGATAACAGTATGTATATGCATATCAGATTTTTTTTTTTTTATATATACTATCTTATTGCCATCATGCCATAAAAATGTACCATTGATGTTTTAAAATATAATGCTCTAGTATTTATCTGTTACAATATATTTGAATTTTAGATAAAGTAGTGGATGTATAATGTTATTAAATGGTTTATATAATGGAAACCAGAGCAGTATGGTAAAGAGTTTTGTTAACATGGCCAGCAGCAAATATAGTCAATGATGCTCAAATGCTGGATGTATTAATAGATAGCTGACTATTATTAGGAGGGCATGTCTAGCATTTGTCAGCATAACACCCACCCATGTCTATCGCATGTACTGAATTTGTATCTACCTGTTGTCGAGATCTGGTGCACATCGA
This sequence comes from Rana muscosa, assembly GCA_029206835.1. Taxonomy (NCBI): domain Eukaryota; kingdom Metazoa; phylum Chordata; class Amphibia; order Anura; family Ranidae; genus Rana; species Rana muscosa. The sequence continues at coordinate 741,400,194 of CM055118.1, forward strand.
GGAGTCCTTGCTGTCAGTGGCAACGAGATCATTGAGAAAGACTTGTTTATATAGCAGGATGCCGGCGCCTGCGCACTGGAAGCAACCCCACCGTCAGACGTCAGAGACATGGTTTCTTATACTCAAACTCTTATTATGCTCTATTATAGATTGTCATTTGTCTTTATTTCTCCTGAAAGAAATTCCCCTGATGAAGGGATTAAAACTGAGATCCTTAAACGCGTCAGTCAAAATACAAAGGAGACCAACAATTTCAACTATATCAACTGTATTGTTTTTATTTTTATTTCATGTCCTACATGGTGATGTATACACCTATTTTTTTTTAATACTACCTTAATACATTTTGTTATTTCTCTCTATATACCGTATTTATCGGCGTATAACACGCACAGGCGTATAACACGCACCCTAACTTTAAGAGGGAAGTTTCAGGAAAAAAACTTTACACAGCCCCCTGCGTAAACACGCAGGCACAGTTTACCCTCTATTTTCAGGGTAAAAAAGTGAGTGTCATACGCCAATAAATACAGTATATCTTGATACTCTTCAATTTCTTTATCCAGTTGCCTTAAAAGTCCCCTGTGTACTCTTCCGGGGGGGGGGGGGGCACTTTTTCTGTTTATAGTTATCATTTTAACAAAGAAGCACATGTAAAAAGAGTCAGTAGATATACCAAGCTGCTCAGCCCAAATGTCAACTTACCTTTCCAAACATCTGTAGCTTGCACCCTCTTAAACCTCAAGCCTACATTTTAGTCAGCAAGGATACTCAACCCATTAACACACACAGGGGAGATTAAAATCCTTACAAACAAGAGTGATTATTGGAGTTAATATACAGTAAATGCAATATATGTTTTCAATGGCATGCACATACCGTAACATAAAAAAATATGAACAACAATAATAAGATACAATGGGATAGAAAACTTTGTACACGCAGGCTTACAATGCATATGCATAAAGCAGAGGCATGTTAGCAATGTAATTTGTCAAAGTAATACTCGCCTCCTAATAACTTTACCACTTAAGGATCGCCCGTCATTGCTTTACGTCGGCTGTTTGAAGAGGAGTACCGGGGTGATGGCAGCAGCTTCCCTCTTCAAGAGCAGACGATCCTCTTTCAGATAAAAGTTGGATTCAATGTAAAACGTCACTTCCGCCTTCCAGTCTTGAATGGGAAATTTTTTGTATCAAAAAAAAAAAAGACATTTATTGTTTATTGCATTTTAGTGTAAATATGAGAGCTGAGGTCTTTTTGATCCCAGATCTCACATTTAAGAGGTCCTGTCATGCTTTTTTTTTCTATTACAAAGGATGTGTACATTCCTTGAAATAGAAATAAAAGTGACCCAATTTTTTTTTTAAAAGGACAGTGTAAAAATAAAAAGTAAAAAAAATAAGAAAAATAATAAAAAAATTTAAATCGCCCTGTCCTACGAGCTCGCGCGCAGAAGCATACGTAAGTCGCGCTCGCATATAAAAACGGTGATCAAACCACACATGTGAGTATCAATTTACTCTCCATAACATTATCTTTCACAATATAAAAAAAAAAATGGGCTAACTTTACTGTTGTCTTATATTTTAAGTAAAAAAAGCGCGTTTTCTCTAAAAAAACTCCGCTTGTAAGACCGCTGCGCAAATATGGTGTGACATAAAGTATTGCAACGACCGCCATTTTATTCTCTAGCGTGTCTGAAAAAAAATCTATAATGTTTGGGGGTTCTAAGTAATTTTCTAACCAAAAAAAATGATTTTAACTTGTAAAACCAAGTCTGAAAAATAGGCCCGGTCTCAAGCTTAGAAATTAGAGAATTAACTTTACTTCTAAGCCTGAACTAACCCACAGGAATATTATTGAAATCCATATACATTAGCTAAGGAAACATATTCCTGTTTAATTTCATACATATATTTTTTTTACTTTGGCTAAAAAAAGCAATTTAAAAACATGCTGAAAGAATGGGGCATATGAGGACAGCTTTATAGCTAGGGAAGCTGTTAGATTTAGTAAATTACAAACATACCACCTAAATAAAGTGCATACAGTTACATTAATCAACTTAAAGCGGGATTCCACCCACAATTTATTTTATTTTTTTAAAGTCAGCAGCTACAAACACTGTAGCTGCTGACTTTTAATAAGGACACTTACCTGTCCTACTCGCCCACGATGTCAACCCCCCGAGGCCGATCCCTCGGCGCTGGCAGCTCCCGGCGCCGCCATCCTCAGTAAGGGAAACAGGCAGTGAAGCCGTGCTGCTCTCTGGGATACACACAGTTCCCAGAAGGCAGCGCGCCCCATTCACCAGAAGACACCGCAAGTTGGATGGAGGAAGGAGACCTGCCACGGATGATGAAGAGGAAGAATAGCAACCGCTATTTCTGGTGAGTAAAAAAAAAAATTTTTTTCAATTTATTTTTTTCAATTATTTTTTTAATTTTGGGGAATTTTTTTTTTTTTTCAGGGTGGAACTCCACTTTAAAAGAATATATATATTTAGTCTTGGTAATTGCAGTTTATCAACAAGAGTCTGCCAAAAATGCTTTGACAAGATAACCTCAAATTTTATTTGTATGTCTTTTAAGGTTAGTGGTATTGGTAGAACTGTTAGCATCTCTCTGCTAAGCCCTGGTGGCTCGCAGACAAACAGGAGGTAACATTTTTTGGGTCCATTTTGCAGAATAATTATTCTGAATTCAACTAAATAACATTGTATTGTCTATCCTTTAACATTGTTGTTCTGATTTCTAAAAATGCCTTACCATAGTGTCCACATATGGTATTTTTAGGTAAATCACAAAAAATATTATTTTCCTATGAAAAAATCTGTTGCATTGGTGAAGAACATCTTTAAAAATTTTTGTATGTTTCTTTTTATTAAAAAATATATATACTGCTGTATGCAATATTGTGTATATGTTTTACATTGGATACCTGCTGTGCATAAAAAAAACATGTATATTCTGTTTCTAATACTGATTGCACATCCTATGATGCTTGAGGAAGCAGAGTTTATCTGTGAAACGTTTAGCTCAAAATGTCTGCCATCCACTCTACTGGAAAACTAGGCTTGCCTTGAAAAATAATTCATATCCCTTGAAGTCTTCCACATTTTGTCATGCTACAACCCAATCAAAAATGTAAATGTATTTTATTGGGATTTTATGTGACAGACAAACACAAAGTGGCACATAATTGTGAAGTGGAAGGAAAAAGATAAATGTTTTTCAAACTTTTTTACAAACAAACATCTGAAAAGTGTGGCGTGAATTTGTATTCAGCTCCCCTAGTCAATACTTTTGTAGAACCACCTTTCGCTGCAATTACAGCTGCAAGTTTTTTCGGGTATATCAGCTTTGCACATCTAGAGTAAATTGAGTACTGTCCGTGATACTTTTTTTATTTGCACTAACATATCATTTTTCATGGACGAGCTTTCGGGTGTGTCCCTTTTAAGGTCCAAGCAGTACTGATTCACCAAAGTTTTAGCAGAAGGTGACACACCCGAAAGCTCGTCCATGAAAAATTATATGTTAGTGCAAATAAAAAAAGTATCACCGACAGTACTTAATTTTCTCTGTCACAATTGCACTAATACAGCTACAATCACCTCACATCTAGAGTGACATTTTTGCCCATTCTTCTTTGCAAAATAGCTCAACCTCTGTCAGACTGGATAGAGAGCATCTGTGAACAGCAATTTTCAAGTCTCGCCACAGATTCTCAATTGGATTTAGGTCTTTTGCAGACTCTAACAGTTTTTTTTTTATATTGCCCTGTATTTGGCCCCATCCATCTTTCCATCAACTCTAACCAGCTTCCCTGTCCCTGCTGAAGAAAAGCATCCCCACAACATAATGCTGCCACCACCATGTTTCATGGCGTGTTTAGGGTGATGTGCAGTGTTAGTTTTTCACCATACATAGCGTTTTGCTTTTAGGCTAAAAAGGTACATGTTGGTCTCATGTGACAAGAGCACCTTCTTCCACATGTTTGCTGTGTCCCCCACATCGCTTCTCTGCAAACAGGACTTCTTATGGCTTTCTTTCAGCAATGGCTTGCCACTCTTCCATAAAGGCCAGATTTGTGGAGTGCACAACCAATAGGTGTCTTGTAGACAGATTCTCCCACAGAGCTGTGGAACTCTGCAGCTACTCCAGAGTTACCATTGGCCTCTTGGCTGCTTCTCTGACTAATGCTCTCTTTGCGCAACCTGTCCGTTTAGGTGGGCAGCCATGTCTTGGAAGGTTTACAGTTGTGCCATACTCTTTCCATTTTCGGATGACAGAGCTCTGTGAGATGTTCAAAGCTTGCAAATTATTTTATAACCTAACCCTGTTTAAAACTTCTCCACAACTTTATCCCTGACCTGTCTGGCGTGTTCCTTGTCCTTCATGATGCTGTTTGTTCACTAAGGTTCTCTAACAAACCTTTGAGTACTTCCCAGAACAGCTGTATTTATACTGAGATTAAATTACACATAGGTGTACTCTATTTACTAATTAGGTGACCTCTGAAGGCAATTGGTTCCACTAGATTTTAGTTAGGGGTATAAGAGTAATGGGGGCTGTTTACAATTGCATGCCACACTTTTCACATATTTATTTGTAAAAAAAATTAAAAAAACGTTTATCATTCTCCTTCCACTTCAAAATTATGTGCCACTTTGTGTTGGTATATCACATAAAATCCCAATAAAATACATTTACATTGTTTGTTGTTACATGACAAAATGTGGAAAATTTCAAGGGGCATGAATACCTTTTCAGGGCACTGTATATAATATTTTCTAAGTCTGATATCTATATAGATATATCAATATGCTATAATCAAAATTTTGATACCTTGTGGAAATGCAGATAAGAACACCTGGATGTTATAGAGATAAATAAGATCTATACCATGTTTAAAATAATTCATTTTATTAAACTACCGGGATGCAACTCTGAATGCTTTGAACTGGGTCACGGAACACGGCAGGGCTGCCCCCCCTCCCCACTACTTTTCGCCTTGGCGATAAAGCCCTTGGCAAGATCCATTACCTTGAATCAGGACATCAAGGGATATGTCAAGGGGGACCAACACTTTAAGTTAAGCATGTATGCAGATAGGGATGAGCCGAAAACCCCCCGGTTCGGTTCGCACTAGAACCTGCGAACGGACCGAAAGTTTGTGCAAACTTTAGAACCCTATTAAATACAATGGACGCGAACGTTCGAAATCAAAAGTGCTAATTATATTGGCTAATATGCAAGTTACTGTCCTAAAAAGGGTTTGGAGACCCGGGTCCTGCCCCAGGGGACATGTATCAATGCAAAAAGACGTTTTAAAAACTGCAGTTTTTTCGGGAGCAGTGATTTTAATAATGCATAAAGTGAGAAAAAAAAGTGAAATATTACTTTAAATATCGTACCTGGGGGGTGTCTAAAGGATGCCTGTGAAGTGGCACGTGTTTCCCGTGTTTAGAACTGTCCCTGCACAAAATGACATTTCTAAAGGAAAAAAAGTCATTTAAAACTGCTTGCGGCTTTAATGTAATGTATGGTCCCGGCAATATGGATGAAAATCATTAAAAAAAATGGCATGGGTACCCCCCCCCACCCCCCTACCCCAGCCCACTACAAGCCCCTTTGGGTCTTGTATGGATACTAAGAGGAACCCAGCACCGAAGGTAAAAAAGGCCCTATGTACTCTGAACAGCAGTATACAGGCGGTGCAAACAAGACAGGGACTGTAGGTTTGTTCTTCAGTAGAATCTGTTTGTAATTTGGAACAGGTACATTTTTTAAGTGTAGCTCCAGCCAAAAAATCTATTTTTAAGCTTTTTGGAAAACACAGGGAAGGGTTATCACCACTGTAACATTGGTTTTGCTGTCTGTGCACCTGTTAAGAAGATTTCACCTCACTTTCCATCCCAATGACAAATGTTTTTTGAAAATTTGTTTTTTTTAGTGAAACAAGAATTGGTGATAAAGCATCAGTGGAGAGGAGACACCTTTTTCCCATATTAACTCTTACAGGAGAGAATTTCCCTTCCTAGGGGTAGATTTCCTCTCACTTTCTGTTGTCTCCTTCCGTTTGCAAGTAGGAGTCGTTTGTAAGTTGGATGTTTGAAAGTAGGGGCCTGCCGTATATACTCTGCAGAAATTTGTCCCTTAGGTGTTGGTGTTGCCATAACACTGTGAGCCCTCACAGTTACTCTTGGTGGGCGCTGGAAAGCCCCGCTGTGAACTATAATATCAAGAATTGTAATTACATGCCATTGTTGAACAGTGGTAGGAAAATTTGGGCCTTTGGTGGTGGTGGTGGTGCTGGTGCCACAACACTGTAAGTCCTCACAGTTACTCTTGGTGGGTGCAGGAATGGGCCCAGCTGTGAAATATTAGATCAAGAATTGTAATCACATGCCCCTGTTGAACAGGGGCAGAAAAATTGGGCTTTTGGTGGTGGTGGTAGTGGTGTTGCCACAACACTGTAAGCCCTCACAGTTACTCTTGGTGGGCGCAGGAATGGGCCCTGCTGCAAAGTATTGCATCAAAAATTTTAAATACATGCCCCTGTTAAACAGGGGCTGAAAAATTGGGCCTTAGGCACTGGTGCTGGTCCCACAACACTGCAACCCCTCACAGATACTGTAGTTGGAGCACAGCAATGAGCCCTACTGCAAAGCATTGCATCAAAAATTGTAAATACACGCCCCTGTTAAACAGGGGCTGAAAAATTTGGCGTTAGCCACTGGTGGCGGTGCCCAGAACCAAAAATGTTCTTTCAAGCTATCAGCATGATTATTGAGGAGGAAGAGCATAACAGGATAGTCACTCAGCATCAGCATAGGCAGTCTTGAAGGGATCTGACATTTCCAAAAAATTTTTTCGGTTACATCAGCATCAGGTGCTTGGTAGCTGGTGGCGATCCAAGACTGATTAATTTTTATGAAGGTCAGTCAATCGACCAATTCGGTGAACAGGCGCACCCCGTGATCGATTACAAAGCCTCTAGCACCACTGAATGTGCGTTCCGAAAGAACGCTGGATGCTGGACAGGCCAGTACCTCAATTGCATACTGTGCAAGCTCTGGCCAGTGATCCATCCTCAAGACCCAGTAACCCAGAGGATTTTCGGTGGGAAAGGTGTCTAAGTCTGATCTTGCCCCTAGGTATTCCTGCACCATGTAAACCAATCGCCGGCGATAGTTGCTGGAAGCGATCATACCTTGGGGCTGCGTACTAAAAAATTGTCTGAACGCATCGGTCAGACGGCCACCTTCTCCACCGATCCTTCTTTGACTGACCGGAGCCTCAGCAACACGTTGTCCAGGACCAGGAATTTGTAACCTCCCAGTCTCTGGGAACGCGTTGCACAGACCTTTCTGCAGGGCCTCCCGAAGATGCTTCATCCTCTGCTCCCTCTGCGACGGCAAGATAACGTCCTCAACCTTACCCTTGTACCGTGGATCAAGGAGAGTTGCCTGCCAGTAATGGTCCCTCTCCTTGATCCGAAGGATATGAGGATCCTTCCGCAGACTTTGCAGGATCAGGGAGGCCATGCAGCGTAGGTTAGCTGAGGCATTCGGTCCGGAGTCCTCTGGGTCACTAAGGACGACATGATCCGCAGCCACCTCCTCCCAGCCACGTACAAGTCCACGGGTTTGTTGTAACGTGGATCAAGGAGGGTTGATGCACCTTGTCCTGCATCCTTCCCAGCTGCCAGCAGAGTCACCCAATGCGCCGTGAAAGATAGGTAACATCCCTGTCCATGCCTGCTGGACCATGAGTCAGCGGTAATATGCACCTTACCGCCGACCGCCCTGTCCAGCGAGGCCAAGACATTGCCTTCCACATGCCGGTAGAGAGCCGGAATCGCCTTCCGTGAGAAAAAGTGGGGTTTGGGAACCTTTCACTGAGGAACCGCACATTCAACAAACTCACGGAAGGGGGCAGAGTCTACCAACTGAAAAGGCAGCAGTTGAAGTGCTAGCAATTTAGCCAAGCTAGCATTCAACCGCTGGGCATGTGGATGGCTGGGAGCGAACTTCTTTCGGCGGTGCAGCAGCTGGGGCAGGGAAATTTGCCTGGTACAATCGGACGTCGGTGTACCAATAGCAGATTGTCCGCAAGTACTTGCCTGTGACACACCGTTTTTTACACCTTCATTCCTCTCAGTGCAGGTTTCAGAGAGGACTGAAGGTATAGTGGGGTTGGAGATCCCAGCTGATGAGGAGCAAGGAGAAGTCCGCTTTGTTCTTTGGTGTGGGTCTTTTAGGTACGCTTGCGAACGGACTGCATTGCAGGTTGACATTTGTCTGGGCCCACACCAAAGAACTTTTGGAATAACGACAGCAGCGCCCTGCACATGCGGAGCTCTGCGGTTTGATGCGGTCGGTGTGCTGCCCTTAAGCTGGCCCCTGGAGGGCATCCTGCCTCGTTGGAGATGTGCCTCCTCCTCCTCCTCTCTCCTATCAGGCACCCATGTGGAGTCAGTGACCTCATCATCCCCTCCCTCCTCATCACTGGAGCAAATCTGGCAGTATGCTGCAGCTGGGGGAACATGACTGCCAGATAGCTGTCCTTGTTGGGCACCCCCTCTCTCTGGACACACGTTATTACCCCCTCTTTCTGGGCTCACGTTACTGCCTTCCTCTAGGTGGGTTCCATCATCGGACCCTTCAAAACGCTGGGCATCCTCCTGGAGCATGTACCCAACACTGTGGTCAAACAGTTCGGGGGACTCCTCAGGAGGACATGGTGGGGCTAGGGAAGGAGTGACTGATGCCATTGAGCCAAGGGAAGAGGCCGCTTTGGCAGCTGCTTTGCCAAAGTACCCTGAGCCTGGGTGAGAGAGGATGAGGAGGATGAGGACGGCTTGGTCTTCCACACCACCAAATCATGGGCATGTTGCGGCTCAACAGGGCCAGCTGCTGAAAAGAAGGACAAGCGTGTCCCACGGCCGCGTGCTGATGAGGATGCACCATGCATGCTTGGCCAATCATTAGACAGCAATGCACTGCGATGCCGCAGTGAATTATGGGCCGTGACGCGCCACTCGAATTTGGCGTGAACGGCCCATAATGTTCGAAATTCGGCGAACAGCCGAATAGCTGATGTTCAAGTCGAACATGGGTTCGACTCGAACACGAAGCTCATCCCTATATGCAGATGATGTTCTGTTGTTTCTGACCAACCCTTTGATTTCCCTGCCCAACTTCATATCCACTCTCCATAATATTTCAGGATTTATCGGGCCCGGGGGTCAACCTTGCAAAGTGCATGGCTATGCCAATTAACATGCCTCCCTCATTGACAGAGACTGCGAGACAACTTTAATTTTACATGGTGTGAGGACTCACTGCCATATTTGGGAATTTGCTTGGCCCCTTGGCTGCAACGAGTCTACCAGGACAATTATCCTGTTGCGTTTACACGCATTAAACAATGGTTAAGGATTTGGTACTCATACAATATTACATTCCTTGGTAGGATCCAGGCAGTGAAGATGTCGATCCTCCCTAAATTGTTATTCTACTTCAGAGCCTTACCACTCTATGTCTCCCGGTCGACGATTGAGGCAATATAGAGGTTAATACGTTTATTTGGCAAGACAAGAGGCCTAGAATGGGTAAATTACTTATGTATAGACCACAATCTCAAGGAGGCTTAGGCCTTCCAAGCCTATGGAAATATTATTTGGCCGCTAGAATGGTACAGCTAGCTTAATGGCACGCACCCTCCGCTCAGATACCTTGGCTCCGCTTGTAGGGCATTTCCATGGATCCCTTTTTCCTGCCTGGCCTCTTATGGTCAAAGCCTATTCTCCCTAAGGACCAGAACCAGGTGGTTAGCCAATCATATCACTTATGGTCAATTTGTCCATTTCTCTTCTCCCCCTCCCTTGGCCACCTATTTAGGAGACCCCAAATTTCCCCCAGCTTTCAATTTTTTCTAATGCCTTTATCAGATGGATTTATTAGGGGTTGGTAACCTTGGAATATTTCCAACATAATGGCACTTTTCTTTCGTTCTCCACCCTCCAACAACAATTTGACCTTCCTCATAGGGAATTTTTTAGGTACCTCCAACTTAGAATTTTTTTTCTGAACACTATTGTTTGGCCTGCAGGAGGCCGGCCTTGGTGTTTGAGCAGATGTGTAACGCTTCTTCCAGGGATAGAGGCACCATTTCACTGGTTTATAAGCAGCTCAATGAGCATGACCTCCCAGATAAGTCTTTAGCTATGGTACAGTGGGAGACTGAGATGGGCCAGGACTTTTCAGTCGAAGACTGGCAGGACATGTTATTTAATATGCATAGGTGCACTAAATCTATTGCAATCAAAGAAACTGTGGTTAAACTGCATACCAGGTGGAATTATACTCCCGTCAAGCTGCATAGAATGTACCTGCTTGAACCTGACGTGTTTTAGGGGTTTCCCTGACAGAAGGACTCATTTCCATATTTTTTAGAGTTGTAAGGCTATTAAACCCTTATGGCAGCAAGCATCATTGAGGGTGGCCCGTATTACGGATTCAATTGTCCCTCCTACATTTCCCATGTGCCTATTTTTTTCAGATATACCAGAGGTGTTGCCCCCTGCCAGAAACTGTCTCATACGCTGTTTAGTGCAGTTCATTGGGCTATAGCCTTAAATTGGCCATCCCCCCTCAGTCCCCTGGTAGCAGGTGGTACAAAGAATGGAGGCGATAAAACTTATGGAGAGAATACACCATACGGTCATGGACACAATGCATATATTCCATATTAGGTGGGTGACTTGGTCATCGTATTGCGGACTCCTCGAGGGGTGGGATTGACCATGTTACATGCGGATACATGCTAGCATACAGTATAATTCTCTGAGCTGTAGTAACTTTGTGGTTTCATTTTTCTTTAGATCAAAGAAGCTATTGTTCACCAAATATGATGTACTTTTTCATGTTAAAATTTACGCTGCTTGCCAAAATATATTTTTTTGTTTTTTTGGTCATGTACTTTCTCTTTATGATCTTTTAGATTGATTTTATTTGTCTTTTTTTTCTCTCTTTGTTGTTCTATAACAATTTTGTACGAGGCTTTTGAATGTTGTATAACAATTTTATTTGAGAGTATGGACGAATAGCCTTTCAGTGCCTTTATATTCTATGCCTTAATGGTTGTACATGATTTTCTTTATTATAACCTAATAAAAGAGCATTTGTAATAATAAAAATAAATTGTTTTAATATGTCTGCAATAAAATTGGACACATTTAGATAAATATTTTGTCTTTTGTGAATTCCTTGATCTCACCAGAGACATACACGCACCTTTAAATTCCTCTTGTTTTTGGATGGACAGTATGTCCAGAAAAATTTGGCCCATATATATAATAGATTTTTTTAGCCGCCTTCTTAGTCTAGAATATTTTTTAGCATTCATTTTATTTACAAGGACTTTATTCACATTTATTTTGAGCCTATGCTGGAGCAAGAAAAAATACATACACAGGCATAGAAAATGTGAATGCTATTAGAATGGATTCATTTTATACTCTCTGAGTGTACAAAGTTACTTCCAACCTCCATACTTATGCAGATTTTAATGTAGATTATTAAGCCCCAGTGTGATTCCTAAATTAATGGTGAGTCTTATGCTGCGTACACACGATCGGACATTCCGACAACGAAACCGTGGATTTTTTTCCGATGGATGTTGGCTCAAACTTGTCTTGCATACACACGGTCACACAAATGTTGTCGGAAATTGCGAACGTCAAGAATGTGGTGACATACAACACGTACGACGACCTGAGAAAAATTAAGTTCAATAGCCAGTGTGGCTCTTCTGCTTGATTCCGAGCATGCGTGGAATTTTGTGCGTCGGAATTGGCTACACACGATCGGAATTTCCGCCAAGAACTTTTGTTGTCGGAAAATTTGAGAACCAGCTCTCAAACATTTGTTGTCAGAAATTCCGACAGCAAATGTCCGATGGAGCATACACACGGTCGGATTTTCCGACAACAAGCTCACATCGAACATTTGTTGTCGGAAATTCCGACCGTGTGTATGCGGAATTAGTGTGAGTCTCTGTTGTGCTGTGAAAGTTAAGCTGAACTCCTATGAAAGGTGTCTTTAGATTTAGGGATACTTCTGATGACACCCCACTTAAAGGACTGAGTGAATAAAAAAAAAAAGAGTTCTCATTTGAGATGGGCTGCCAAGGCCAAAGAGCAATGAATGGCTTAATAGTTTTGCATGTGAAGATTATACCTGTCATGTATTACATTTTAATTATTTAATCAAATTTATAAACCATAAAATCACTGTACAACTAAAAGAACAACTACCATATTGCTGAACTTTTGAACATGCAATGAAAATGCATAGCTGATCCAGCTCAGCCTACCCATAAATCACACTTGTTTTCAGTTACACACTAATCAAAACTGTCAACCTTGGATGATTGCATTTTCTAATTATATTTGGGTTTAGGTTGCATGCCACTTTCATGAAAATAATTCTAGGAATTTATCCGGATTTACTTAACATAATTGATATCTGAGAATTTTAACCCCTTCTTAAAATGAATTCTAAATATACTAATTTATGTAACTTATTTCCAGGCTTGTTTGATTACAAACTGTTTCATTCTATTACAAATTTTCTCTGGCATGTAGATCTCTTTGTTCTTGGGGTGGTATCTATATTAGAATAAATGCATCTCTATGGAAACAAATGTTCTAAACATAATGGCAGAACATCTGATGAAGAATGAATCAGAGGTTGCAGACACTGTTCAGTTGCAAATGCCACAGAAAAGTTCACATTTTATAGTTGTTGTTTTTTTTTGTAAAATCGGAGGAACATATGGCTGAGGAAGGCTTTATCATTGATGTGTTATGATGTTCATTCTGACTGGCACGTTTTGTTTTATACTAAACTGTATTCAGTAACAAACAGAAAGAATAAAAGGTGATTATTATAACATGTAATTTAGATGTTTATTGTTAATTTTGTTGAATGAGTTGTTATCTAGAATTTCAAACAGCCATACAGCTGGTAATAGATTTAAATACATTTATATTGTTCCCCTTTGATGAAGTCAGAACAGACGAAACATGTAAGGTGCCTGATGCTAGGAGTGAATAGGAACTGTGTCCTGTTATTTTTGCTGTTTTTGTGAACTGGGAAGGATTGGAGACCCTGGCGGCTGGCGGCTTCTCTGTATATCTTTGCCAACACATCCATATGCTTGATTGTAAGAGTATGCTTAAACAGCTTTCGTGAGTACCTTGATTACTTGTGTCAAATAAATTTGGATGTTTAACCACTTCAGCTCCGGAAGGTTTACCCCTTTCATGACCAGGCTATTTTTTGCGATACGGCACTACCTTACTTTAACTGACAATTGCGTGGTCGTGCGATGATGTACCCAAATAAAATGTTTGTCTTTTTTTTTAACACAAATAGAACTTTCTTTTGCTGGTATTTGATCACCTATAAACAAAAAAAGACCGACAATTTTGAAAAAAAACAACAATATTTTTTAATTTCTGCTCTAAAACATACCCAATCAAAAAATTTTAAAAATCTAATTTCTTTATCAATTTAGGCCAGCATGTATTCTGCTACGTATTTTTGGTAAAAAAAATCCCAGTAAGCATATATTGATTGGTTTGCGCAAATGTTATAGCGTCTACAAACTATGGGATATTTTTGTTTATTTATTTTTACTAGTAATGGCGGCGTTTAACGACTTATAGCGGGACTGCAATATACAAATCAGGCACCTAACTGACACTTTTGACAGTTTTTGGGGACCAGTGACACTAATACAGTGATCAGTGCTCAAAAATATGCACTGCCTCTGTACTAATGAGACTGGCAGGGAAGGGGTTAACATCAGGGACGATCAAAGGGTTAAATGTATGCCTAAGTTGTGCTTACTAACTGTGGGGGAGGTGCTTTGACTAGGGGAAGTATTCCTGCTTAGGAGAAACACAGGATCAGTACCTTCCTCTCTGACAGAACGGCGGTATGCCTTGTTTACATAGGCAGACTGCTGTTCTTCCTGTGTTCCGAAAAATTGCCGGGGCTGTTGATTGGTTCCTGCTGTGTCCAATCACAGCGGGAGCAGGGGTCACCAGTGGTGCGCGTGCGTGCTGAAACCCGGAAGTGTGAGATGACATAATAGGAACATAATAGGTACATGATCTGGCACAGAGCGGCTGCCCTGCCGTAGTATCTGTGAGTGGGACGGTCCGCAAGAGGTTAAGCTACTGCTTTAAAAGAAATTATATGTTTGAAAAGTATTGTGAAAATAAACCCATTTGTTGCAAAAAAATAAAAATAAAAAATAAATAAAAATTAAAAGGGATTTGATTTTGATTTATATAAATATAGAGGAAATATGGAAGAATGCATTCTAAATGGACGGATGAATGGAATGGCCAATGAATGTGGAATGAGAAGGTGTTTTATTGTGTCAAGGGATACAAGAATCAAGAATAATATTACAACAGTGTTAGGTTATGTTTAATGAATGCATAAGATTTACTATTTAATTGTTGAAATACCTAAGGCAAGGTTATTTTGTATATGTCTTAAAATGTGTACAAGGTTAAGAGGTGTTTTTATTCCTACCTAAGGAAAGGGTGAAATTATAAATGTTTTGAGACCCTCGGCCTTCACAATAAGGAACTAAAGGTGTTTATGTTTTATTGAATCCTGCTGCAATTGTGGGGTTTCAGAAAAATGTTCAGTTAAATATACTGAATCTATATAATGAAAACTGTTCCTAGAAAACATTTTATTTCTGCATGCCTAATAGACTTATGTTTGAATTAATGAAGAATATGGGCAAGGAAGGACTTATCGAGTATTTGAGGTGATTCTGTGGTTATTCATGTTGGATGGAGAGTATCCACCCCCCCCCCACAGCCCCATTCATGTGAAGAAATTACCCCCCCCCATTCATGCCTCTATCCGTTTCCGTGCTACTTGAAGAAATGACTACATCTTTTGCATGGAAATCTTATTTGTTCTAATGCAAAAGTAGGCCCTGGGATGAGTAAAGGGGGACTCCTGAAAAAGGACTCCTGCTGAAAAAACTGTTCCTGGGAATGACACCTAGAGGGGGAGCCACAACGCAGACCCAAGGCCTGAGAGTTCCAGTGAACACTGAGTGAGAGAGATCTAAGATCTGAGGTGTCTGCCCTGAAGACCCAAGCCTAGCCCAAATGCATCAGTTCCAGTCTGTCTGTGGTTGTCAAGTTCTGTCCTTACAAAAAGGCAAGTTTTTTGGGGTGGAGAATATTCTGATTACATGGATGAGTACAGAATCAAATCCTTTGAGGTATTTTTAAAATGTAGGAAATTAAATTAAGGAGTGAAATAATGTGGACTTTTTTGTATACTGGAAGTTTATGGCCACACAATAGAGACTATTTTTGTGTTCTTTTATATTTTTGATGAGGACTAATTTTCATTAACCTACAGACTTCCATGCCCCCTCCCCTTTATTTTTCATGGACAATTGCTATACAGCTGAGGTCTTGATATCTACTTTTTCTGATGTGTCTATTGTTTTCTATTTTTTACATGCTTAAGATAATAACACATTTGTGGGAAAAGTAATCCAGGTTGATGTTAAAGGGCATATTAGGGCAACAGGGTTTGTAGCTGATGGCAAAAAATGTAGCCGCACTAACCCAACCTGTAAAAATAATAATATAACCCACATACACAAATAATCATTGAGGGTACACAGTGATATGACACTGAGTGTAATGATTTCAAAAGGTATATGTTATACCAATTGTCTAAGTAATGTGAGAAATTAGACCAAAATATGCAAAAAAAACGCCATCCTCGGTTCCCTCACCGAGGATGGCGGTGGGGGCAGCAGAATGACGAGCTATTGCTCATTTTCTGTTGCCGACGTCGCTGGACTCCAGGACAGGTAAATGTCCTAATATTAAAAGTCAGCAGCTGCAGTATTTGTAGCTGCTGGCTTTTAATATTTTTTTTTCGGCGGAGCTCTGCTTGAACCAGGTAGTGTAGTAGCGACGGGAGCAATGGAAGGAAGACTGGATGCTGGATGCTGGTATTGACTCAGGTATCGTGCAGGGAAAACGGTGATTACCAAGAATGAAAGAGGCTCACCATAGTGTAAATCCAATATGACAAGACGGTTTAATAAGGGTAAAAACACTTACATCAATTGTAGATAAAAACAGCGAAATAGTAACAATTAGCCGGCCGGCTAGCGAATTTAATCGGTAATCACCGTTTTCCCTGCATGATACCTGAGTCAATACCAGCATCCAGTCTTCCTTCCATTGCTCCTTTGAAGCTGTCGCTACAACAAGTACCTGGTTAAAGGCCCTGGCTGGGGTTTGCAGCTGCAAGCTTAATTTGCTTGCCATGTGGTAAGCGTGCAATCCTTATGGTGTCAGCACTTTTTGGTGGTGGAATTTGCTACTGATGTCACTTATTTATTCAAGAATTCTTACTGTTTGATCTTCACTCAATATTGGACTTTTTTGAACTTTTTGCATAATATGGTCTAATTTCTCACATTAATTAGACAATTGGTATAACATATACCTTTTGATATCATTACACTCAGTGTCATATCACTGTGTACCCTCAATGATTATTTGTGTATGTGGGTTATATTATTATTTCTACAGGTTGGGTTAGCGCGGCTACATTTTTTGCCATTGTCTATTAGTGTGTATTTTCACTTTCTAGCTGCTGCATAATTTAGGGTTCGTAGTTGTCACATTCGTGACAAAAGAGGTGGTTGAAAGAATATTGTAAAGAGCCCCCCCCCCTAAAAATATTATTGCTCTGGGTTATTACTGTTTAGCCTGTGTATTGTTATAAAAGCTGTTATAAAAACTGACTGAACATTAACAGGCGAGAAATGCTATCAATAACTGTATGTACATGAAGGAGATGTTTAGCCTTGCTTGGATTGGTAATGACCCATGGGTGGACTATATCTTGATGTATACTATAAATATGCGGTACCCGGACCAATAAATTAAAAAGGGTGTAGATCTGATCTCTCTTGGGTCATTATTATATATACATTGTTCCCTGCACAGATCTGAATGTGGCAGAATAGAGGAATGCAGGCAAATAAGGTAAGGTAATGTAGACACTAATAAGGTGATAGCTAGGAATAGAGGTATAGGATAGAGGAGTATCCTATCACGATGGGAGTCTGTTTTTTTGTTATTTTTATTCTGGCTATGAAATCTAACCACTGAATGGGGAGAGGATGGCAGTGGAGGTGGAGCCTTGAAGTGGACTGTACCTGCTTGGAAGATATTTGGAATTAATACAAGCTGTGTTTGCCTAATATTGTAGTGAGATAGGCATGCACGTCTGATACATTTCCTGTATTAGCGGTGGTGGTCACTTTGTATCAAAGATTTTTCTACCCTTGGATTAATAATAATGGTTATGGGAACTTTTTAGTCATTGCACTGTTAGATTGTTTTATTTGAACTTATTTCATTTGAAATAAATTCTGGTTAAAAATTATTTCATGTATTGTTTGGAGGACTTTATTCGATCACAATATTTATGCAGTAATTTATTGTGCATGAATTTTTACAAAGAATAATTTTAATAAAGAATAAGCCCAGCTCCAAGCAAAATTTAAATGTAAATAGTACATTGTGCACTAATTACTTTATTCCTCAGTCTTGATTCCAAATATCTATTTGCAAGCCATCCTGTAGTGTAATGGGTCAAAGTCATAGTTTCCTTTATGAGCCAAACTAATTTCCTTGCATGTTATCATTTTGGGCACTGGTCCCCCTAATGCCCACATAAGTTCTCTGACCTCTGGAGCCAATGAGTGATGACCTGGTGGCTGGAAGGGGTTCTTTTCTTTTAGTGACACAAAACCAGCCTCCCCTTCTCCTGCACCCTCTGGAATGCCCGCTCTGTCTGTAACAAACTCACCTCCCTCCAAGACCTCTTTATCACAAATTCTTTTAACCTACTTTCCATTACCGAAACCTGGTTTCATGAATCTGACACCGCTTCTCCTGCTTCCCTATCCCATGGTGGCCTTCTCTGGACTCACTCCCCCAGACCCAGTGGACCGAAGGGAGGCGGAGTGGAAATTCTGCTAGACCCACGCAACTCCTACCAGGTACTTCACCCATCTCCCTCTCTGACACGCTCCTCTTTTGAGGCACATTGCATTTGTCTATTTTCTCCAAATTTTCTAAGATTTGCTGTGATCTACCGGTCCCCTGGACTGCTATCAACCTTCCTTGATGACTTCTCTGCCTGGATACCCTACTTTCTTCTGAAACCCCCACAATCATTCTTTGTGACTTCAACATCCCTGTTAATGTTATTACTACTGCTACTTCTAAACTTCTCAGTTTAACCTGAAGCAAGGGATACAGGCTCCTACTCACTTTGATGGCAACACCCTTAATCTTGTATATAAAAGATACTTGGATAGTTTCCAGAAACAGAAAACCAAGTGGTCTCCCAGTCCCATGTGATCAATATAAAAGGAACAAAGAGAGACAGGGCTCTCACATTAAATCGGGATTTTAAAGGGGGACACCGGTTCTGTTTATAGGTGAGTACACTGAGACAATAGATTAGAAAAATATAAATTTATTCATAACATATTTAAAATTATTGTTGTAATTTTACAAAGACCATGAAGAGAGCTTTGAAACAAAGAACTAGGTTGTGCAGTCAGCCAACATGTTTCGCACTGTTGTGCTTCGTCAGGGCTTTGCACTTGTCTTTGGTTTCATCAGGTCTACACAAGACATAAAAGTTTGTAATTAATGTCAAGCAATAATATATAATCAATAACATCAATACATATGCATTCATTAGTATAACACGAATTTGCTGCATATTAGCAAAGCCGGAATAAACAAAGTTACATCGTGCTCACCTAGTTTAATTTAAGAAGATGGATCTGGCAGAAATCTTCCTCAATGTGCCTTTATCTGCAAGAAACCCGTCTGTGCTCTGAATCAGCCACAAATCTCTTAATAGTGCGATGATCACGCTTAAGTTTTTGTGAAATATCTAATGTTTTCATACCTTGTCCAAGGCATTGAACTATTTCACTCTTTTTGGCAGCAGAGAGATTCCTTTTCTTCCCTATTTAGCTTGAAAATGGTGCTCTGCTTAATAATGTGGAACACCCTCCTTTAGTAGTTTTTTCTTTAATTGGGCTCACCTGGCAATCTAATTATCACAGGTGTCCGAGATTGTTTTAAGTGATCAAAAGAGGCCTGAGACACAATGCCATCCATGAGTTAAACTGAAAAACAAAATATTTAATCTTTGTGACACTGAAATAGAATTTGCATAATAATTTGGAACAGGGTGTAGTAAGATAATGAAATCTGAAAAAGGGGGTAAATAATAATAAAAATAATAGTAGAGATATCCTATAATATGTCAATCTAATATGTAACAGGATAATAATAAAGATAGGAGGAGGCATTATTCAAACAGTACTAAATATATGAAAGATATATAATAAATAATATATCTTATCTTAGCTAAAGAGCAAACTGCGGGAACATAAGACTATGGCAGGTAGGTAGATACATGGATAGACAGTAATGCGGTAGTGGGAGTAAGGGTAATAGGAAAGGTATTCCATATAATGTTGAAATTAAACATTTACTCAAACAAGAGTAAAGTAGAATAAGGAAATGACTAATTACAAGTCCATATTAATAGATATCAGAGGCCAGTAACTTGTAACATATACTATATACAGTGTAGCGTAAAATATAGGCCAGAATAGGGTGCACAATAAGTGCATTGCTTCGGGCAGCATGATTCCTAAATCCTGGTTAGATAACCCAGTAGACCGCACTAACATGTAATAAAAAAACTATACCTGTACAGGGTACGGCCCATATGTGGTAGGGAAAGGCCCCAGCAATAGGCAGGCAGCAGAAGGTTCCTTTTGCCAAGATCCTAGCGTCAGCAGATGCATCAAGAAGGCGCATGTCGGCGAACGCCGGCCGCGCCATCTTAAATGTAAACAGTCATCCCAGAAGTGAAGGGTCGCGAACGACCCCTGACATCACTTCCGGTCCAGGCGCCCCTATGTCGCGCATGCGCATACG
This sequence comes from Rana muscosa, assembly GCA_029206835.1. Classification (NCBI taxonomy): domain Eukaryota; kingdom Metazoa; phylum Chordata; class Amphibia; order Anura; family Ranidae; genus Rana; species Rana muscosa. The sequence goes on from CM055118.1 coordinate 741,420,324, forward strand.
TGATGGTAACGCATAGCGCAGGCGCGATCCACTGCCCACAGGACCGCAGACAGAGGATAAGAATGGGAGGGAAGTTCCCCACTCTTTCATGGGACGCACGGAAATCCTCACCTAAATCAAAGCTGCAGGGGGAGGGAAACGGCCAACAGCAGATGACACTGTCTCACGGTGTGCCGGATATCCAATCACTCAAAACAAAATAAAAATTTAATGACAAAAATATAGCGATCTCAAATTATTGACAGTTTAGCATAAATATTTAGAGCATCAGCATGATTCTGAATGGAATAAAAACCGAACAGTTCACAATTGATTTGGTCAATATCAGATAATGTAGGCATAGATTGACGCATGATATACGTCCTCATAGATGCATTTGATATGTCCACGGTTATAGAAAGAGAACAATAGTACATAACAACCAATTCCAATTAGAGAGGGAAAGGAATAGGGGGAGGGGAAAAGATAGGGGGAAAAAGGGAAAACAACTGACGAAAAACCAATGAGAATTAAAAATATATAGGAGTACAAAAATGACAAGACATTAACTTAAAAATTTATTATTAAATGATCAAGTACAGATTGGTATAGAGTGTATACATATCATGTACAGCACACAAACTCATATTAGTATGTACAAAGAGCATACCTAAACATAATGAATTAGCTCCAACAGTTTCATACACATAAAGAAGAAAAAAGCTTAAAAACATTCTGTAGAGATATAGTGGGGTTAAGTACACTAGGCAGATAATGGAGTACTTAATAGCATATCAGGTATTTAATAGGATAGATTTAGTCAAATACGTATAAAATACAGTGATATAACCTAGTTCTTAGCCCAAATGCCATTATACATCCTTGTAAGATTTATTAAAGAAACGGTTTGAAAGAAATCACAGTATTAAGGCCTGGAGGGTAGGTGGCCCATTGGTTGAAGATCCATTTAGCTTCTTGCTGCAGGATCTTTTTGTCAAAGTCTCCTCCTCTTAGGGGTTCAGAGATGACTTCCAATACAAAAAATGAAACAAAAGATGGGTCATAACTGTGATTAAGACATATGTGCTTGCAAATTGGAGTATAGAGCAGTCCTGCATCAAGATAGTACAGATGATCTTGCACTCTTTTAGCAAAAGGACGTTTCGTCTTGCCAATGTAAAATGCGCCACATAGGCACGTTGCCAAATATACAACCCCAACTGTACTACAGTCTGCATACATCATGGATTTATGGAAACCGCCTTGTGGTAAAGGGCATCCTGTGCCCTCTTTTATCCACGAACATTGATCACAATTACCACATCTATATGTGCCATTACTGATGGTTGCCCCTACTTCTGGTATTTCAGGAGTGTAATGGCTATGGATGAGGTCATCCCTAATTGATCGAGATCTGCGGTAAACAATTTCAGGTTTGTCTGCCACATACTTAGATATAATCGGATCCTCAGAGAGGAAATGCCAATTGCTACCAATTAGTTGGCGAAAAATATCTTGATGCGCACTAAATGTGGTAATGAATTTGGTGGTGGGATTCTGTTCACGAGTTTTAGATTTAAAGATAAGTGTGTCACGTGTATTGCCTTTTGCTCTTCCATAGGCCTCTTTTAGGACCTTTTTGCTGTATCCTCTCGTAAGGAGACGTGAATAAAGGGCTTTTGCTTCAAGCACAAAATCCTCGTCCCTGGCACAATTGAATAATGTCTCCTCCTATCTTTTTTTATTATCCTGTTACATATTAGATTGATACCTACAGGTACTATAGGATATCTCTACTATTGTTTTTATTATTAGTTTCCCCCTTTTTCAGATTTCATTATCTTACTATTATTTGGTCAGCCAAAACAGTCAAAATTCTCACGTATCGATCCGTTGGTTCTGGCATCCACCGGGTCAGCTGCAGTGTGGTGTGGTCATCAACATTGTTGCATATGTTGAGCGATGTGCGATTTATCCAATCTTCTTAAATCAAACTAGGTGAGCACGATGTAACTTTGTTTTTTCCGGCTTTGCTAATATGCAGCAAATTCATGTTGTACTAATGAATGCATATGTATTGATGTTATTGATTATATATTATTGCTTGACATTAATTACAAACTTTTATGTCTTGTACAGACCTGATGCAACCAAAGACAGTGCAAAGCCCTGACGAAGCACAACCGTGCGAAACATGTTGGCTGACTGCAGAACCTAGTTCTTTGTTTCAAAGCTCTCTTCATGGTCATTGTAAAATTACAACAATAATTTTAAATATGTTATGAATAAATTTATATTTTTCTAATCTATTGTCTCAGTGTACTCACCTATAAACTGAACCGGTGTCCCCCTTTAAAATCCCGATTTAATGTCAGAGCCCTGTCTCTCTCTGTTCCTTTTATACCCTTAACCTTGTATTCTCCTATCTATGCATTCCGTGCAACCTCTCCAACAATCCTCTCCCAGTCTCTAATCACCACCTTATACGTTTTGATCTCTCCCTGTCTTCCACCTCCTCTTCCTCCAACTGCCTAACAGTTACCTGTAGAAACCTTTTCCACCTTAACCGTTCTGTTCTCTAGTCTGCTACTGACCACCTTATGACAAAATCTCACCCCTGTCCTGTCCCAACCTAGCCACAACAGCTCACTGTCATCATCCCTAGTCAAGCTTGCCCCCCTCACTACACACACAATTAGGCCCTGACCCCCTACAACCTTGGCAAACAGATGATACCAGAAGTCTCAAAAAAAGTCACAGAAAGACTTCAACCAGTATAAATTTGCCCTCCAAAAATACTATTCCTGCCTCCTCACTGCCAAGCAGACCTATTTTATGACTCTTATTAACACCTTTTTTATGACCTCGGATCCGATATCAACTATTCTCTGAATGCTGCCTGCCTTTTACCTGGACTGTTATTGAACCACTCTGCCTGTCTGCTAACTGCAAGTACCTGTTTGCTTTGCTCTGTTCAAGCAAGGCCCTGGCACTATAGTAGTGTGTATAAGTCATGAGGCCAACTGAGTACCGGTAGTCCTGCTTGCCTTATGGGAAAGGGGGCTGCTATAGGTGAAGAACACAGTAGCCAGCTATAGTGTCTGTCTGTCTGACCACCTGCATTAGGGGTAAGCGTTACACTACAGTTATTGCTTCAATACATTCTCACCTCCCAGGGAGATACAGTGAATTTCTAACAATGATCTTTCCCATCATATCTCTCCTTTTGTGTCCTTCCATATTATGTATACTGTTTTTGTCTATTTTTATCTATGGACATGCCAATAGTACAGATTGCACTTGCAGTCTTTACACAATGTGTCTGCCAAATTTCTTATTAATTTATCACTAAGTATTGACTGACAAAAAGAACTGGAGCAATCATGGTATATATACTCTAAATAGATTTCTTCATTTCAATATTCAGTTTTTAATATTAAATATTCAGGCCTGTATGAGTACAGCTTACTGATAAAAATATATTGTTCTCTCCTATATGGACAAATGGAAGGCTTACAGTAGATCTAAATCCTAACTGAATGACATTTGATTTGCCAAAGCCCTATGCATTATAAACTATAGCTGTGATTTTTTTTCCCCCCATAAAATACTGCTTTGCCTTTTTTCCATCTCTATGCTGCTGATCTTCCTCAGTCCCCTTTAGCAACTTCACATCTACATGCAATAATCCTTATATTACCTACACATTATTGATCTGGACCAGCTGCCTAATAGTGACAAGTGTGGACTATGCCTATGCAATATGTGTCAGTATTCTTGCAGTCTCCACCAGGGTTGCATGTGACAGGATGACAATGTAGGAGCACAACTGGTAGACAGTTGTCTTTTCACAACATTACATTTCTGAATAAGAACCTTCATGGCAGGATCACCAAGTATTATTGTATTAAAAGCTGCATATCTGAAAACATTTAAATATAAATGACATTAACATATTAAAGATTATGAGATTTCAGTCAATGGGTTTAAATCTACTTTAAAGAGTGTGAATATGGTCATAATAATAATTTAAAAAAAATTGTATGCGCATATTAGACTGCTATGTGTAGGTGTCTTATTTCCCCATCTGGAACCCATTTTCCAAGTAAATGCTTTATTCAAAATAAATCTAACATTTATCCTATTAATCTAAATTTTATACCTTCACCTAGTATGGGACATGCAAAGGTACAACAATATCCTCTAGCAGTTACTGCATCATAAATTATGGAAATAAGATTTTATATGAGAATAGCTTTTGGATTTTATGTAACAGCTTAGCATTTTCAAGAAATGTCAGTGGTACAAAAAAGAAGAAAAACATTTTATTAAAAATAAGCCTGATATTTTAGATAAATAATCTCCACAGAAATATGAACATCATGAATGTAATGATAGTTATGATTTTAATTAACAGAGTTACAGTTTTCAATTGCTGATTTTCCAGTCTATTAAAAAAAGAGGACTCAGATGAACCAAAATAATATAATCAAGTGTTACATAAGCAACATGTGCTGTTGTTGCTAAAAAAACTATTCAGCGAGTTCTTCCAAAACTGATGTTGTAGACACCTCTTTGACATTCAGAATTATAATAATAATGCAAGTTTAAAACTATTAAAAATAAATTATGGATCAGAATTTACAGATGAAATTCCATTGTCAAGCCAAAAAAGTACAACTACAGGGGGTCCTCGAGTTACGAACATCCGAGTTGCGAACGACTCCTACTTACGAACGGGGTCCTGCACTCCATCCTTAGCCATCCGTGCACATAAACACTTAAAAACAACCTAATTACATGCCTACCTGTTCCTCTCCATACCCTGCTGTGTCCTGTGCCTGTATTGCGGCCGCGGCCTGGTCCGGCCTAGTGTGGCCTAGTAAAGCCTGCAGATCCCCGGTCTTTCCTGCGCTGCTGCCCCGCGGAGGTGCACCACGGCCGGCCTGGCCTGGACTCGGATGTGCGGACACTGCTGCTCTCACCTGCCTCACCAGCCATCCATCTCCCTGCTGTGATCTGGAGAGCTGCCTTCGGAGACTGCCTGTGTGGGCTGGTTGAGGTGTCCTTGAGCCCAGCATCTTTACATCCTTCTGCCTGTCTTGCAGCGCTCTGGGCCTTCCCTGCCTGGTACTCCCAGCCACCCTCACTGGACTGCAGATGTTCTCCACATCCCACATACAGTACAGCATACAGTAGAGGACTGCATCACAAGCGCCCTGAAAGCTGGTGAGATTACATACTGTACTGTTCTGTGCCCACTACTACAGTATATGCCCTGTACAGTACTGTACTTGTACCACACACGATTGAATGAGAGCTCCACATAGGCAGATGACATGAGCTCATGCTGGAATACAGGGATACAGTACATTCTATCCCTGCGTCCCAGCATGAGCTCATGTCATCTGCCTATGTGGAGCACTTAAAAAGGGTACTGTCCCAACTTACAAACAAATTCGACTTAAGAACAAACCTACAGTCCCTATTTTGTTCGTAACCCGGGGACCCCCTGTATATGGCTGTAGCATAACCACATTTAAAGAGGATCCAGTGCACAAATTGTCATTTTGATTAATTTATGTTGGCAATGGCATTTTTAGGTGATTTTCTGGCTTTTGTTAGTGCTTTTGAGCATTTCTGTGCATGGTAAATGTACATTGTTTGAAGCATTTGCATGTGTATTCTAGGTGTAGTCATGCTTCAGACTTTTTTTTGGCCAACATCTGTGACATCAATATCAATAATTGTTAACATTTTGGTGTGCTTTTGTGCTGTCTTGATCACTCAAAGCTCCTGAATAGGGATGGTCCGAACACCCCCCCCCCGGTTTCGGTTCGCACTAAAAAATGCGAAAAGGCAAAAAGTTAAAGCAAACATGCGAACCCTATTAAAGTCTATAAGATACAAACATGAAAAATCAAAAGCGCTCATTTTAAAGGCTTATATGCAAGTTATTGCCATAAAAAGTATATGGGGACTCGGGGGACATGTATCAATGCAATGCAATTTTTCAGGATGCAGAGGTCAGTAATAAGGACCAGTGTTTTTTTGTTTGGAACAATCTTATTCAGACCACAATAATCAATACAAGACTGTAAGAATGTGTCCCTTTTTCCTATGAAAAAAAAACCTGCCCCTGTGGGGGATGTGGATGGGCAGAAGAAACTCTTCTCCAGAGTCTTCTGAATGTACAATTTCATTTCTTGAATCCCAGGTTCAGACAAAGGGAAGACTTGGGTTCCTCCTGAGACTTGGCAATGGGTCCCAGAAAGTCCTGTGGAAGGGACACAGAAGGGAAATTTGGTGGCAAGGACACAAGTTTCTCAGAATGCTTATCTCACGGGCACCAGTTTACCTTGATGGCTAACTACATGATATTGGGTTCAGGATAGCATACCGAGGATCATTCCAACCAGAGTCAAGTGCCCAGTGTCAGAATTCTGAGCAGTATTGGTCAGTCATACTGTATATTTCTATTACCTAAGGATAGACTGTGCTGTGTGTTCTGTCAAGGTCATCGTAGAGGAGGCAAAAAGCCTACATAATCCATCTGCAGAAGAGAGAGCTGGATCATCAGCAGGCATGCTGGGGGCCTTGACTGCAGGTCCCACTCTAATGCGGCGTACACACGATCGTTTTTCATGCCGTTAAAAATGCCATTTTTAAAAATGGCCATTAAAACCGATCGTGTGTATGCTCCAGAGCATTTTTAATGGCGTGAAAAACGGCCATTAAAAATTTCGAACATGCTCTATTTTTTCACGTCGTTTTTCATGTCGTTTTTTTTAACGACGTGAAAAACGATAGTGTGTATGCTTTTACGAGGGGAAAAAAAACGCGCATGCTCAGAATCAAGTATGAGACGGGAGCGCTCGTTCTGGTAAAACTAGCGTTCGTAATGGAGATAGCACATTCGTCACGCTGTAACGGACTGAAAAGCACGAGGCTGAAAAGCGCGAATCGCCGCTCAACAAAGTTTACTAACATGAAGGGTGGTGCCATTCGAACAGAACTTCCCCTTTATAGTGCCGTTGTACGTGTTGTACGTCACTGCGCTTTTCTTGAACGTTTTTTAAAATGATCGTGTGTACGCAAGACAGGCTTGAGAGGAAACATGAAAAAAAAACGACGAGAAAAACGTCGGTTTAAAAAATGGCATGAAAAACGATCGTGTGTACGCCGCATTACAAGGAAATATTAACGCCTTGCTGAACCTTGGACCCAGTAGAGCAAGACTTGAGTTAAAAATACACCCTGCAGTTAATACACCCTGCAGTTATGTACAATGTTTGAGAACTGCTGGTGGTCCCTTGAGAAACCATCAAGCAGGTGGACCTTATTCTGGATCTGGTGAGTCAGTAGAAGCCACTGTCTTCAAGATGCAAGGATATGTCCTGGTCTTCAATTTAGTTGGCTAATTATGAATAGATGAGCTTGAGCTGTTTGCATCTTGTTCACCCCCATTAACTATTAACTTGGTGTGCAATAATGTAATGCTTGCCTCATCACCAGTGGTCAAAGGCTATAGCTGCCTAGCGTAGCTTTATATATTTTAGACTCAATTCCCTTAGGGTAAGTAAGCCTACCAGTACTTGGTTGGCCCCAGGGTTTAATACAAAATGCTATAGTCGCTGGCCAAGCAGTATGAGAGGTGGAGCCAAGGCAGAGTCAAGCATGGACTGATGTTTCAGCAGGTGAGTAGCAATTAGCAAACTCCAGAGGCAGGTGGGGGCCACTGGTCAGGAGCATACCCCAAGGACAAACAGTGGTCAGGGCAGGTGACAGACAGTAAGCGTAATCCAGAACAAGGCAGAAGTCAGGGCTTGGCAGCAGTCAGTAAGCACAATCCAGAACTGAGAAAAAGATCAAGACAGGCAGCAGACAAAAAGGTAATCCTGAGAAAGGTCCACAAGGTTAAAAACAAAAGTGTCAGGAAAAGAGTTCAACACCAGTGTAGTATAAAGTCATCTCAATCCAGAACCATGGGAATGTGATGTTTAAACCCTGGAACACGCAGCGGCTCACAGCAGGAGTCTGGTGCTTCTCCATTCACAGTTTCAGGCCCGATTTCAGCCCAAGTTTTGGGCTGAATTCGGACCTGAAACTGACCAAAAGACGCACAGGGCTCCTGTGCATTTTGCACCGGAGCCACTGCTGAGATGTGTGAACCGGCTCCATAGAGAGCCAGTCACAATCCCCTTCTATGCGAATTGCGAACCCAGCCTAAATAGAGTACTCTGATCTCTGTATAAATGTCAATGGTCAATGGTCCCAAAAAAGTGTAAAAAATGTCTGATCTGTCCACTGCAATGTCGCAGTCCCGCTAAAAATCACTGATCACCACTATCACTAGTAAAAAAAAAAAAATAATAAAAATGCCATAAACCTATCCCCTATTTTGTAAACGCTATAACTTTTGTGCAAACCAATCAATATACGCTTATTGCGATTTTTTTTTACCAAAAATATGTAGAGGAATACATATTGGCCTAAACTGATGAAGAAATATTTTTTTTGGGGGACATTTATTATGGAAAAAAGTAAATTGTGTTTTTTTTCAAAATTGTCGCTCATCTTTTGTTTATAGCGTAAAAAATAAAAACCGCAGAGGTGATCAAATACCACCAAAAGAAAGCTCTATTTGCGGGAAAAAAATTACATAAATGTTATTTGTGTACAACGTCGCATGACTGCCCAATTGTCACTTAAAGCGACGCAGTGCCGTATCGCAAAAAATGGCCTGGTCGTTAAGGGGGCAAATCCTTTCCGGTCCTTAAGTGGTTAAAATAATAATAGTATTGCACAGAGCGGCATTGAACCTTGTCTTTTTGGGTCTCCTGCTGGCGCTCTGGGCTCCATCTCTTCTTGGTGCATCACCATAGGAAGCACACTCCCAAGCCAGGCTGTGGGGGTCTATTGACACCTACACAACGTGGCTCAGCCCCGGCCTGCCACCATTTACACAGGATTTGATTGACAGCAGCAGGAGCCAATGGCTTCCTCTGCTGCCCCTGTGAGCAGAAAGAGAGAAGAGAGCTACTGTGGTGGGAATGCATTACATTTTGTTAGATGTAAATTAATGCAACTAGGGAAAAAGAATGCCTCGATTGAGTACAATAAGGGGGTACAGTAGTACAGTAGTGGCCACAACTACAGAGGAAAAAGATTTGGGGGTAATTATTTCAGATGATTGCAAAATGAGCACAGTATGGCCAAGGTGTATAAGTAAAAGATAGGGGGCGCTAAATGTGTTAATAATGTAAATGGTGCTGTGCCCATAGATGGCCAGGGTGTATGACTAGAGGGATCACCAGCAGGAGGAAAGATATCCTGATTTCCCCATATAGATCTTTTTTTAGACCTCATTTGGAATATGGATTCCAGTTCTGGAGACATCTCTTACAAAAAATATATTAATAAGATAGAAGAGATGGGCAAAAAAAAAAGAGTGAAGGGTCTAAAACTGGCCATAGATGGGTAGAATTTTAAATGAAAATTCTTGGAAAAAGAAAGCTCGTTAATTTTTCTACTCATTAGTGGGTCATATAGTTTTCAACCGCAGTTACTAGAAAATTCTAAGGAGCAGGTTGGAAAATTTTTACACGGGCTCACCCGAGGGGCGAGCTCTAAGCACTAACCAGACTTCACCAGATCTCCTGATGATGGAAGTGGGTTTTGCTGCATGCTAATGCCAGGTTGTGGCTGTTATATTCTCTGAGTTGTGAAAGACACAAGACTCTGATCTGGAACAACTGATGTTTATTTCAGTACTCACTGTACACTCCAACATGCATCTCAGGACAGGTATATCTTAGTGTGCTTCCTTTACATTGTGTTGCATCAACCTCACTGTCCTCTAAGATGGCTTCCATGCCCCTTGACCCTTGTAATCACTCCTGGGTGGTCCTCTGGATTGCCTCATCAGGAAGAGAGCAAGCAGGGGTCAGGTAGTGGATTAAACAGATAAGGAACAAAAAGAAGCATAGTCGAAGAACAAGCCAAAGGGTCAGTAGTGAGTAGTAGCTGCATGGAATCAGGCAGAAGAGTAGTCAATGAACAAGCCAAAAGGTCGATAACAAGTGGTAGCAAAGATAAGCACAGCAGCAGATATGTGAAGAGCAAGATATACGCTAGAGAGAGCACAATAATCTAACAAACAGTGCAAGGGCATCATCTAAATAGGAAATTTATGAGAGGATCAAAGAGTTCAAGGTTCAACAGAGACAAGATATAAAGCAGGAATGTCACAGGACCAGACAATAAGCTGTGCAGCATTTAAGAAGGCACAGCAACAAGAGCCACAGCCAGATACTGCAGAGGTCCCAGTTTCAGATCCTCCTTCCAAAATTGCCCCTTGATGTCTTAGGGCCAGGTTTGTGCAGGAACCTCTGGTGGAACTTCCATATCAATCTGGAGGCATAAATGTTGCTTTGAGGATCCCTAGAATTTTCCTTTAGTCCATATCCTTCCCATTGAACCAAATATTGCAATTTGTTCCTTAAGATCCTGGAATCAAGAATTATTTCAATCACAAATTATTCTTTACTCTATACCTCAACAGGTGCAGCGAGTGGAAAAATTCTCCCATAAAAAGGTTTCTCATGAAATGGTTTGAGTAGTGATACAGAGTATGAAAACAGGGTGAATCCTCATACCGTCAGCAAGTTTTAAGCAAATGGTGACTGGTTTGATTTTAACAGAAATCTGAAAAAGGTACCTCAAACTTTTGACAAAAATTAGCAGGTAGAACATGAACCTTTGAGTTTTTGGTAGATAACCAAACTTTGTCGCCCGCATGAAAATTAGGGAGTGATCTGTGGTGTCTATCAGCAACCTTTTTGTACTATTCCTGAGTGTTTCTCAAAGAATCAATCAATTTCTACCAAATTTCCTGCAATGTAGTTAATCTGACAGTAACAGCAGTAACTGCTGAAATTGAGATAAGGAGATGGGGAATAAAAACTGAATGATAACCATTAAAAAAAAAAGAAAAAAAAAAGGACTTTGAGAAGTGGAACTAATTTTAGAATTGTTATAAGCAAACTCCGCCATTGGAAGATTGTCCATGCAGTCATCTTGAAGATGACAAAACGCTGAAGATACTGTTCCAGAGTTTGATTGGTCCTCTCAGTCTGACCAATAAATTGAGGATGAAAAGCAGAGGACAGGTTCATTATAACACCTAAAGTTGCGGAGATACGGTTTCAGAATTTTGAGGAAAATTGGACTCCTCTGAAAGACACTACATCATTTGGAATTCCATGTAGTCTCAAGACTTCTTGGACCATCAACTCTGCAGTCTGTTCTGCAGTGGACACCCCCTTAGCTGGTTTAAAAGGAGCCATCTTAGTGAGACGGTCAGCAACCTTCAAAATAGTGGTCATTTCTTTCAACCACAATTGTGGTAGATCAACCACAAAGTCCAGAGAAATTAGCCCCATCATCTTGATGAGACCGGAAGTGGTTGGAGTAACCCCAGAGGAGAAAATCGGGGTGTCTTATTAAATGCAGAAGTCAGACACAAGCCCAAATAGTTTTTGACATCCTTCTTGTAACACAGTTATCAAAAAGAATGTGACAAAAGCATGAACTAACCTAAGGACTTCTGTACAAGTATATTCAGGTACATAGAGGCAATTTGATTGGGTCCAAAGCCATTCTTATAACTGAGGTTAAAGCCGATTTCCATGTGCTTGTCACTTTAAATAGCAAGTTGGTCCAAACTAACTATTTTCTTCACTAAGTGCTGCACTGGCTCTAAACACTGTATGAACTGTACGTAGCTTCAGCTGTGAGACAGTGACTTTGCGTTTCATGCCCAGAACAAAATAAGATTTGGTCTGTGCAGCGCTCAGCCATTTATAGGCTGCTTCATATGCTGTGAATGAATACAAAGCTTCCTCTGACTGGCCGAGTCAGAGAGTGTGATGTCATCAGTCCACCTCTCCTCAACCAGAGAAAGAAAGAAAAAAAATAGATTGTTTGGACAAGCTTTGTCCAAACAAACTATTTAAGGTGACAGAAAACATGGAAATCAGCTTTAATGTTCTTAGGAGGATGATTACGAAGTTGATTGTTATTATAACTAGGGATGAGCCGAACACCCCCCAGTTCGGTTTGCATCAGAACAGGCAATAAATTTGTTCGAACATCCGAACACCGTTAAAGTCTATGGGACTTGAACATGAAAAATCGAAAGTGCTAATTTTAAAGGCTTATATGCAAGTTATTGTCATAAAAAGTGTTTGGGGACCCGGGTCCTGCCCCAGGGGAAATGTATCAATGCAAAAAAAGTTTTAAAAACTAAAGTTTTTTCGGGAGCAGTGATTTTAAAAATGCTTAAAGTGAAACAATAAAAGTGAAATATTGTTTTGAATTTCGTACCTGGGGTGTGTGTATAGTATGCCTGTAAAGTAGCGCTTGTTTCCCATGCTTAGAACTGTCCCTGCACAAAGTGTCATTTCTGAAGGAAAAAAAGTCATTTAAAAGCACTCATGGCTATAATGAATTGTCGGCTCCCGGCAATACAGAGAACAGTCATTGAAAGTCATTGATAAAAAAAAATGTGTGAGGGTCCCCCCAAATTCAATTACCAGACCCTTCAGGTCTGGTATGGATATTAAGGGGAACCCTGCGTCAAATAAAAAAAAATGACGTGGGGTTCCCATTCAAATATCCATACCAGACCCTTTATCCGAGCACGCAACCTGGCAGGGCGCAGGGAAAGAGGGGAGGGAAGAGAGAGCAGCCCCCCCTCCTGAACCGTACCAGGCCACATGCCCTCAACATGGGGAGGATGCTCTGGGGGTCTGTGACCCCTCAAGGGCCTCATCCCCACAACCCTTGCCCGGTGGTTGTGGGGGTCTGCGGGCAGGGGGCTTATCGGAATCTGGAAGCCCCCTTTAATAAAGGGGACCCCCAGATCCCGCCCCCTATGTGAATTGGTAATGGGGTACATTGTACCCCTACCATTTCACAAAAGAAAGTGTCAAAAAAATTAAAAAACACACAGATACCGTTGTGAAAAGTCCTTTATTAAAAATAAAAAATAAAAAAAGCCATTCCAGCGTTGTAATGCAGTCTGTCCAGCGACGATCCATGAATCTCCAGTGATGTGGCAAGTCTCCAGCGATGAACGACGCACATCTTCCCTGCACCGGAGCCTCCCGGCTAATGACGCGCAAGCAATGTTGACAGTTCTTTTATAACCGAGGTCGGAAACCGAGGGTTTCCCGTGACGCGTTAGAGGGGGCAGGACGGGTAACCCCGTCCCCTCTAACGTGTCATGGGGGTTTCCAGATTCTGATAAGCCCCCCGCCCGCAGACCCCCACAACCACCGGGCAAGGGTTGTGGGGATGAGGCCCTTGTCCCCATCAACATGGGGACATAGTGCTTTGAGGGGTCACAGACCCCCAAAGCATCCTCCCCATGTTGAGGGCATGTGGCCTGGTACGGTTCAGGAGGGGGGGCGCTCTCTCGTCCCCCCTCTTTTCCTGTGGCCTGCCAGGTTGCGTGCTCGGATAAAGGGTCTGGCATGGATTTTTGGGGGGAACTCCACGCCATTTTTTTTTAATTTGGCGTGGAGTTCCCCTTAAAATCCATACCAGACCTGAAGGGTCTGGTATGGATATATGGGGGGAACCACACGTAATTATTATTTTTTTATTTGATGCAGGGTTCCCCTTAATATCCATTTCAGACCTGAAGGGCCTGGTAATTGAATTTGGGGGGACCCCCACGCATTTTTTTTTCAATTACTTTTCTTTGTATTGCCGGGACCGACAATTCATTATAGCCGCGAGTAGTTTTAAATTACTTTTTTTCCTTCAGAAATGACATTTTGTGCAGAGACTGTTATAAACATGGGAAACATGCGCTACTTTAAAGGCATACTTTAGACACCTCCCAGGTACGAAATTTAAAGAAATATTTCACTTTTATTGTTTCACTTTAAGCATTATTAAAATCACTGCTCCCAAAAAAATGGCCGTTTTTAAAACTTTTTTTGCATTGATACATGTCCCCTGGGGCAGGACCCAGGTCCCCAAACACTTTTTATGACAATAACTTGCATATTAACCTTTAAAATGAGCACTTTAGATTTCTCCCATAGACTTTTTAAGGGTGTTCCGCGGCTTTTCGAATTTGCAGCGAACACCCCAAATTGTTCGCTGTTCGCTGAACGGGCGAACAGCCAATGTTCGAGTCGAACATGAGTTTGACTCGAACATAAAGCTCATCCCTAATTATAACCCTCAAGAATATTCAGACATGCCTTAGAACTCAGGATAGTACATTCAGAGTTGCTTTTCTAAAGAGACCCAGACAACCTCTGTGAATAGGCATTTTCCTTGCCAGTCCTTAATCAAGGGCAATAAAAAATAACATAATTGAACCTGGAAAAGAATAGGGTCCAAGGAGGAAACCCTATTCTAGGACAAGGAGATTGTCTGGGTGACAATCTCCTAGAAGAACAAATGAATTCTAAATCTTTTTTATGATTAGCGAGGGCAGTTTCAAAAAGTTTGGCTCCATCTAACAGATGTCTTCACTCGCATGCTTCCTTAATTGCCAGCAACCCCTTATTTCCAATGCCATAATTGACTGAAGACATTAGCTTAGAAAAATAAACACAAGGATGAAGGATTAATCTTTTCTCCAACTCGCTGAGAAATTATAGTTCTCACAGCGCAACCCAAAGCATCAACTTCTAAGATGAAAGTTAGTTAAGGATCAGTATGTATCAGTATTAGTACAGAAATTAAAATCGCCTTTAATTTTTATTAAGGCTATGCCTCAGGTAACCACCAAAAGTGTGATTGGTACAAATTCCTTGGAGAAATTGCCAAAAAAATAAGAAGTAAGGCACTACCACACAACCTAAGCAGTTAGTAGATAAAGAATAACATCAATAAGAAAAATCAATTTAGAAATATAAAAAAAAAAAAATTAGTCTATAAATAATAGTCCTTATACATACAGTGCCTTGAAAAAAGTATTCATACCGCTTTAAATTGTCCACATTTTATCATGTTACAACCAAAAACGGAAATGTATTTTATTAGGATTTTATGTGATAGACCAACACAAAGTGGCACATAATTTTGAAGTGAAAGGAAAATGATAAATGGTTTTAATTTTTTTTTACAAAAAAATATCTGAAAAGTGTATTCAGCCCCTTAAGTCAATAATTTGTAGAACCACCTTTCACTGCAATTACAGCTTCAAGTCTTTTTGTGTATGTCTCTACGAGCTTTGAACATCTAGAGAGTGAAATTTTTGCCCATTCTTCTTTGCAAAATAGCTCAAGCTATGTCAGATTGGATGGAAAGCGTATGTGAACAGCAATTTTCAAGTCTTGCCACTGATTCCCAATTGGATTTAGGTCTGGACTTTGACTGGACCATTCTAATACATGAATATGCTTTGATCTAAACCATTCCATTGTTTCTCTGGCTGTATGTTTAGGGTCGTTGGCCTGCTGGAAGGTGAACCTCTGCCGCAGTCTTAAGTCTTTTGCAAACTCTAACAGGTTTTCTTCTAAGATTGCCCTGTTTTTGTCTCCATCCATCTTCCCATAAACTCTGACCCGCTTCCCTGTCCCTGATAAAGAAAAGCATCCCTACAACATGATGCTGCCACCACCATGTTTCACGGCGGGGATGGTGTGTTCAGGGTGATCTGCAGTGTTATTTTTCAGCCACACATAGCATTTTGCTTTTAGGTGAAAAAGTTCAATTTTGGTCTCATCTGACCACAGCACCTTCTTCCACATGTTTGCTGTGTCCCCCACGTGGCTTCTCGCAAACTGCAAATAGGACTTCTTATGGATTTTTTTTTCAACAATGGCTTTCTTCTTGCCACTCTTCCATAAAGGCCAGATTTGTGGCGTGCACAACTTATACTGTGTTTCCCCCTAAAATAATCCTGGGTCTTATATTACTTTTGGCAACAAAAGACCCAGTAGGGCTTATTTATGGGATAGGGCATGTCATGTGCTGTCTTCTCTCCCCATCTCCCTCCCTGCCTGTCAGAAATCCCCAGTGGCACTGAGTAAAATTGCTTGTAAAATCCTAGAATGCACTGTATTACAGTATTATGTAATGTAAACTGCGTATATTTCTGTAATCTATTTGTGATAAATACCTTATTATAGTGCCACTTAGCGCTTCTGTGACCCGCCGGACCTCTCTTCCCCGCTCTGAGCACTGCAGGGGGGGTGAGAAGAGGAGCAGCCCAGACGCAGAAAATATGTTAAGTTTCCAAAATAGTGTAATTCAGTTTTTATTAAAAATAGAACTAAATAAAAAAACTTACATCTTTTGGTGCTCAGGTCAGCACCAACATAAACAGCCTGGTTACTGTTTATTCCCGCAGGCCACTCGGATGAGCCGGTGTGCGTTCTACTGATCAGATGAGCTGTCCAAACCCGACAAGAAGTGACGTCACAGATGGCGGTCATGCAGACTCAATGCATTTCACATACCAGCATCATCAGGAAGCTCGCTTTCCGCCATCTTGCTGTAGCCTTATTTTTCTTTTTTTTGTTTACAAAAGTTTTATTTGGAAGATTCAAAAATAATTTACAAAACTGTGAGGAAGTATTACAGTAGAAGATATAATGCAATATGATATATACCATGAGAATAAAGGAGTTTAAGATAGAAAACAAAGAAGTTCCTGAGATTTGGAGGGCATATGAATCAATCATTAGACCAGTACATCCATTTTGAATTAAAGGTGTGAATGCTATCAGTTAGGGTATGATGGATTCTTTCGGATAACTGTAGATTTTTCATTCTGGATAAAACCTGGGGCCAGGGTAGGTTATTGGATTTCCAATTGAGAGCAATCATCCATTGAATTGAGCTTACTAGTGAATGGATCAGTCTAACACAGGGTGGGGGGATATCTGGGATATTAGCATAGAGAATACATATTTGTGGGGAGAGGGTAATTCTCTTTTTGACTATTGTTTCTATTTTCAATTCGGCGTGTCTCCATATTGTTTCTAAAAATCTACAACTCCAGAAAATGTGAGTGTATGTGCCAGTTTCTATGCAACCTCTGAAGCAGCATGGAGAAGATGATGGGTAGAATGAGTGAATTTTTTCAGGAGTTAGATATAGTCTAGTAAATAGTTTCATTGGGGATTCTCTGTATGCTGGAGCTATGCTGCATTTGCGGAGATTGTCTATCATAGTGTTCCAGGATTCAATGGGGATGAAGCAATCTAGTTCTGATTCCCAGTGTAACATTTGGATAGATTTGTCTGGCATCGAGGAGCTGTTGAGGTCTTTATAAAAAAGGGAGATTAGGCCCCTATCTCTCGAGGAGTTTAAACAAACGTGTTCGAATATCGTCGTAGGGGGATGAATACATAAAGAGTAATGCTCGTTGAAAAAGTTTTTGATTTGAAAGTAGTTTGTGAGTTCCGAGGATGGGAGATCGTATTTAGATTGGAGAGCGGGGAATGTGAGGAATGTATTGTTAGAGGACAATGATTTTAGGGAGGACAAGTTATTATTTCGCCATAGGGGGAACGAACGTATATTATTCAAGTTCTGTGTAAGTCTGGGGTCACCTAAAAATGAGGCAAGAGGGGGAGTGTCAGATGAAAGTTTGAGGGTTTTAGTAAGTGTAAGCCATAGTCGGAGAAAATGGGCAACAATAAGGTTATGTTTGAGAAGTTTTTGGTGATGAATACAGTTAGACCAGATGATGCCTTGTAGGTGGTATGGAGCAATGGAGAAGGATTCGAATTTAAGCCATGGGAGCTGTGGAGTGGGAGCATGCCATTGGGCCATCTGTGAAAGTTTAGTGGCAATAAAGTAGTGCCAGATATTGGGGAGGCCTAGGCCGCCCTTATTTTGGGGTCTAAACATGAGAGGGTAACCACATCTTGGTTTTTTTGATGACCAGATAAATTTGTTAATCTCCCTTTGAAGGGATTCAATCCTTGTTTTGGGGACATTGATAGGTAAAGCTCTAAAAAAGTATAATAATTTTGGAAGGAGGGTCATTTTAAATGCGCAGATCCTACCGAGGAGTGAAATGTGGTACGTGGACCATATTTTAAGTAGAGAGCTAATCTGTTGGAATAGGGGGATAAAGTTGGTAGTATATAAGGTTTTGTGATGGGAAGTGATGAGGACACCTAGATATCTAAATGATGTAGAGCACCAAATAAAGTTAAAGTTTTTTTGTAGGGTAGTGGTCAGGTCAGTGGGGAGGTTGATAGGGAGGGCGGAACATTTATTGACATTAATACCTAAACCAGAGATGTTGTGAAACGATTTAAGTTCAGAGATAAGGTTTGGTAAAGATGTTAAGGGGTTCGAAAGAAACACCAGCGCGTCATCAGCGTAGAGGCTAAGTTTGAATTCATGTGGGCCTTTGTTATACCCTTTGATGTTTGGGTTGTTTCTTAAGGCTTGTGCTAGAGGTTCAATTGCTAAGGCGAATAAAAGTGGGGAGAGGGGGCAGCCCTGTCTGGTACCTCTGCTTAAGGGGAAGAAGTCAGAGTTGTGGCCTGGGATTTTGATTCTGGTCTGGGGGTGGTGGTAAAGTGCTTTGAATCCATGGATAAATTTGTCTGTGATGCCGAATTTAGGGAGGAGAAAGTTAAGATAGGACCAATTTACACTATCAAATGCCTTATGAATGTCGAGACTAAGGAGGCATAGTGGGCTGGAGGAAAGATTAGCATCTTGGATGATATTGGTAACAAGTCGGATGTTGTCTGTGATTTGACGGCCAGGGATGAACCCTGATTGGTCAATATGGATAAGGGGGGTGATGACAGATGCTAGTCTGTCAGCAAGGAGTCGGCCAAAGATTTTCAAATCATTATTAAGGACTGATATTGGGCGAAAATTTTGGGGAAGGGAGTGGTCTTTAAGAGGTTTGGGAATAAGAGACAAATTTGCAAGGAGCATGTCTTCTGGGAAATGGCCACCTGTGAGGATATGGTTAAAAAGTTTAGTTAATCTAGGTGCTAAAAGGGGAGCAAATTTTTTGTAGTATAATGTGGAGAAGCCATCAGGACCCGGCGCTGTCGAAGTTTTGAGAGATTTAATGATGTTAGTAATTTCTAGCTCTGTACAGGGATTATTGAGAGTTGCAGTTTGTTGGTCATTAAGGGTGGGGAGATGTATATTGTCTAACCAATTAAGCGAGGAGGTGGAGGGGTGGGTCTGGGGCCCTGAAAGGAGATTTTTATAGAAGGTGGAGAAGATGTCCAGGACATCACGGGGATGTGTAACCAAGTTACCTTTGTGGTTACGTAGTTTGTATGTGTGTGGGGGGTTATGTTCCTGGTTGAGTTTGCGTGCAAACATTTTGGATGTGGCGTTGCTATGTAACATGAATTTTGCTTTGGAAAATCTAAGGGATTTCTCCGTGTCAGCTGACAGAATTGTGTCTAGGGATTGGCGTTTGGAATGGATTTGGAATGTAATTTCTGGAGATGGGGATTGGCTAAGTTTGTTATACAACAGGTCTAATTCCTTAGTTAGAGTTTTTATTTCTGTAAGTTTAGCTTTATTTTTGGCTGCAGCAATGCTAATCAAGTGTCCTCTCAGGACAACTTTGTGTGCCGACCAGAGTGAGGTAGGAGCGATGTCTTCAGTTGAGTTGTTAGCAAAATAGTCTACAATGTGAGAGTTAATGTCTTGTAGTGTGTGTGGGTCAGATAAAAGGGAGTCATTAAGGCGCCAGCTAAATGCAGTGGGGGCGAGTCCCACTTGAGAGGTGTCAAATTCAACCATGTCATGGTCAGACCAGGGGCAAGGGTGAATTCGAGCTCTAGAGGAGTTCGCTAGAAGAATGGGGGTGCAAAATATATAATCTAGTCTGGCGTAGCAGTCATGTGGGTAGGAGTAATGGGTATAGGCCTTTATGCCTACATTGTGGGATCTCCATGAGTCGATCAGTTGGAATTTATTGAGTGAGCGGCACATTGATCTGGAGAAGGCTTTTGAGGAGGGAGTCGTCTTACTCCTATCTAGAGAGGGGTGTGCAGCTAAATTAAAGTCACCCCCTAACACAATATGAGGGGAGCTGTGTCGGTCAAGGGTGTCAAAAAAGGTATTAAAGAATGTAGATTGTGTATCGTTAGGTGCGTAGACGGAGGCGATCGTGATCGTACGTTTGTTTATTGTGCCTTTTAGTATGATGAAACGGCTTTCTGTATCTCTATATATGTTTTGTATGTCAAAGATGATAGAATTACGAATGAAGATTGCCACCCCTTTTGACTTGTTAGAGAATGTGGTAAAGAAGTGTTGGTTATATGTTTTATCAAAGTAATTTGGGTGGTTGCCTGAGGAAAAATGGGTTTCTTGTAGGAGAAGGATATCAGCGCCCAATCTTTTATAGTGCCTGAATGCTTTTTTCCGTTTGTGTGGTGAGTTAAACCCATGGACGTTATGAGAAATGATTTTAAGACCCATTGATAAAGGGGATGAGTACGCTGAGTATTTGGGACAGGATAGCGAGGGTTCTGTATGGGATTTGGATCATGTAAGAAGGTACTGTAAGAAGTTGTGTGACATAATTGTCCACAACAGGGCGTAGAGTAGTGTCATAAAGAGCATCGGTATGATTTATAGAAGGATAGTATTCGTATAGTAGTAGTTTGAGTATCCTCAAGGGTGTAGAAACATAATCATAACTGCAAAGAGAATCAAAGGAAATTTTAGTGCGAGAGGATGCCTTATGGACAACATAAAAAGTTTTGTAATATATCAAGGTGGGGTCAGGAAGCGGAAAATCTACTGACCATTTGGAATTTAATCTTCCGTAGTATTTCTCAGTCATATGAAAAACAATGTGAATAACAAATAACATATAAAGTATATGTAAAAGGGGGTTAGAGGACAGGGAGTCCACCAACCTAAAAAATTGTAAAGATGGACAGTAAAGTCCGAAACTCACAACCAAGGCCCAGCGCAGCCACCAAGACAAGGGGGAAGCCACGCCGGGATATGGACGAGAGTGTGGGGTCAAACCAGCGGCGACGGATATGCCAGGGAATGTAAGACAGGTATATCAGTTGTGTGCATGTTAGGGGTTATAACATAGGGACAAACATAACAGTTGAAATAGAGCCATTATTGTATGGACAATGGTTATATAGGCCTAGAACCATATAAGATGATAACATATTTTTCTACCTGTAGTGTGTTCCTACGCCGTAGGAACAACACCTTTTTATGTACACATTCCCCGTCCCCACCCCCCCCACCCCTCACCAGGGCAGGAGGCGGAGAGGGAGAAGCCCAGACGTAAAAAAAAAAAAAAAAAAAAGGGGGGAGGGGGGGGCGAGGGGGAAGGAGCCACAAACCAAGCATATGGTATATATCAGAGAGTCAGGAAATCAAAAAAGGTATTTGCTCATAACAATAAAATAAATTTCAGATCTGGGAGGTAAAAATAGGGCCAAAGCAAAAAAAAAAAAAAGGAGGCAGAGAAGAGGAAATTTCTTATCCTTTAGTCCCGGTCTAGGAGGGAGGTTCGCCATCTTCTCTGGTCTCTTGGATTACGTCTGGTAGAAGGTGTGGTCCAGATGGGAGGTGAGTGAGGAGTCGCAGGAGGTCGGGTCGGGGGTTCAGGATCTAGTAGGCCTAGCTTGACCAGTGTCATAAAAGGCAGAGAAGAGGAAATTTCTTATCTTTTAGTCCTGGTCTTGGAGGGAGTTTCGCCATCTTCTCTGGTCTCTTGGATTACGTCTGGTAGAAGGTGTGGTCCAGATGGGAGATGAGCGAGGAGTCGTAGGAGGTCGGTTTGGGGGTTCAGGATCTAGTAGGCCTAGCTTGACCAGTAATTCTTTTCCTTCAATGACGTTGTATATTGTATGAGTAGTTCCATTATGCATCACTGACAGTTTAAAGGGGAAGCCCCAACGATATTTAATTCTGGCTGTTTGGAGGATTGTGGTAACTTCCTTCATCCTGCGTCTGCGATCCAGGGTGGCAGGAGAAATGTCAGGGTAAATTTGTAGTTTGAAGCCCTCAAGTTCAATATTGGAAGTATTTCTGGAGGCCCTCATTATGTCCTCTTTGGTGAGAAAATCCTTCATACACAAAATTATGTCACGTGGAGGTTTGTCAGGAGGTGGTTTGGGGCGAAGAGCTCTATGAATCCTATCGCAGGCAAAAGCTGAGGCCGGTTTATCAGGCAGGAGCATTTGAAACACTTTAGAAACTGCAGGGAATAGCTCTGTGATGGACTCAGGAATGCCACGAAGTCTAATATTGTTCCTGCGATTTCGATTGTCCAAATCTTCTATGTGTGCCTGCATATAGGAGAAGCTATCAGCCAGCGTCTCATAATCCCTTCTGAGGTCATTGTGTGCCAGGGAAAGTTTGTCATGCTTAGTCTCTAAAATATCTGTGCGGCCCCCAATATTAGCAATCTCCTGTGATAAGGCACTGGTGGATTTATGTAGCTCATGTTGGAATTTATCTGCCAACTTGTCATAAATGGCAGAGAGGCTTGCATCAAGATCAGCCTTAGACAGAGGGGAGTTGTACTCACCGTCTTTAGCAGGCTGGAGATGCTTTTGTGTAGAGCTGTGTGAAGCAGCCCTCGCGCCGGCGCCATTTTGGGACATCTTCACAGTGTGTCCTTCCAGGCCTAGAAGGTAGTTTGTGAGGGAGTGGTTATAGCGGCGTTTGCCCTTGTTTTTGTGCGGAATCATGCACCGCAATGCTTCCCAGGGGTGTTGGAGAGTTCTAGTGCGGTGATGGGCGAAATTAGCCCCGGGAATCGAGCCTGGCAGAGCCGGTCAGACGGAGCACTCAGCAAGCACGTCTGTTCCGCATCGCGCCGCGCATGCGCCCCCTGTAGCCTTATTTTTCAATGGATTTGAATTCAAATTTAGAATGCATTAGTAAATAAATGAAACAAAACAACAAAAAAATGAAACAAAACTAAACAATGTCCAAAATGAAGCAACAAAACAAAATTAGTAACATAACAAATCTATCCAAAATTAAATGAAACAAATGTTTCTGTTCTGCACATGTCTAGTAATTTCCATATCCATGTCTAAGAATGTCACTTTCTGATGATCAAAGGACATAGTAAAAGATAAATTGTAATCATTGGAATTTGTGAATTTCAAACAGTCCTGTAGTTTATCAATAGGACCATCCCAAATTAAAAATACATCATCTAGATATCTAAACTATGTAAGAATATGTTCATAACAAAAAGATGACTCATCATACAGCAAAAATGCACACTCCTACTTTCCCAGGTACAAGTTTACATAGGATGGGGCACAATATGTTCCCATCGCCACCCCCTGTAACTGGAGGAAGTGGGAGTCATCAAAAACATTATGATAAAGAATGAACCATAGGACCTGTAATACATACTCAAAAACGGGTTTAGGATGTTGATTACTCTGACTAAGAAAGTTTTTGACAGCCTGGAGACCTTTACTATGAGGAATTGAGCAATATAGGGCTTCTACACCAAAAGTCACCAAAACTGCTTCTGGAGGGACAGAAAGATTTTCAGTAAGCTGGAGGAAATATATTATGTCCTTAACATAAGATGGGAGACTCAATACAAAAGGTCTTAAAAATCAGGCTATCCATTTACTTGCATTCTCAGTTATACTCTGGTTCCCGGAGGATGGGGTATTCATTTATGTACTTTAGGAATGAAACCCCAAA
This sequence comes from Rana muscosa, assembly GCA_029206835.1. Taxonomy (NCBI): domain Eukaryota; kingdom Metazoa; phylum Chordata; class Amphibia; order Anura; family Ranidae; genus Rana; species Rana muscosa. The sequence goes on from CM055118.1 coordinate 741,443,994, forward strand.
TGAAAGCATCGGTCATCAGAGACCAAGACTTTTCATTAAATTGATCAACACAATGTAAAGAAATTGGAGAATATCTGTCTTTATTTTTCAGGATATCCTGACACATTTTCACATAATCCTCCCTCTTCATTAATTATGGTGTTTCCACCTTGTCAGATGGTTATATTATAAAGGCGATATTATTCTGAGATTAGTTAAAGCTTGTAGTTGTTCTGGAATCAAATTAGACTCCAGTTGCGTGTCAAATGGAATGCCCTCAGTTACTTTAGAAACACACTCAAGAAATGCCGCCACATTAGGGTTTGATAAAGTAGAAGGAAATCTTTGGGATTTGTGGGTACTGATCCATCAGTGTAACGGGAGGGCCCGTGGAACCCAGAATCTCTTGGAAAATATGAGATACCCTTGCTTCAGCTCCCCATGCACCTCTTATGTCTAAATCACCCTATGTCCATTAGGGGCATAGGATGACTGAGAAAATATATCTTGGACTACTTCAAATGGGATAGTAATATTCATTAATAATATCTCTCAAGAAATATGAAGATTTTATCCCCTGTGTGCTGTGAGGTCTATGCCCAGAAAGTATAACTCCTAATATGGCCATTCCAGGAAGTTCAATTTAAGAGTCATTCGATCTCATTGTTGCTTGTGCTAATTGACCCTGCAATTATGTGAAGGTGTATTTGTGATAATGTTGATTGTGTCTTCTGAGCTAACAGACGCCAAGTCTAGCGTAAAGGTCATGTCTATGAGTCACCTATGGTGTCAAAGGGATTAGTTAATGAACTCACCTGTTGTCTGCTAAGGGATGTATTGACACTCAGAATAATGTGTATTGGGGGCTCGTTATGTAACCATTGTGTGATGTTGTGGGTGGATTCAGGTCATTGTTCACGTGGTTTCTGCAGTATTCTCAAGTGTATATAAAGAGCCTGTATTCCTTCCAATAAAATATATATTCCTGTTTGAACCACAACATGGAGCTTAGTCTCGTATCTGGGGGAGAATTATTTGTATGGGGTCTTATTCGGCTGGTTGGAGTGTCTGGTAGCGGCCTTGTGTTCGGGAATGGAATATCCTAAACGACTTTAACCCCTTTCATACACGGGGTGTCGTTACAATCAGTATTTTGTCTGCAGCTGAATCAGAGGAAAGATCAAGTATTTCATCCATGTAAATTCCATCAATAAGTTCAACAGTATTGTTTTCTTCATATAGTAAAGAAAGGTCTCTGAAAGCTCTACATTCTTGTGGAGTCACTTTGGAAGAATTGTCATGTGTCAGACTTTAGGGATGATGTCTGGGAAGTATTGATGTCCAGCTATCAACAGCAGTATGGAGATAAAATTTAACTGGAAGCTGTTTTATCTTTCATATTTTTCAGCCTAAAAACATTATTGGAAAATTATTCTTGGAATTATTATTGGAAAATGTATTCCAAATTATTGGGAAAAATCAGCCTTACATTGGCATTCTAAGACATTTAAATAATAAATTAGGGAAGGCTATAATCCTAAAGGCCTTAGAATACAAATGTTCTCTAATATTCCCAAATTTTCCAAAGATTTTAAAACAAAATCAATCTAGATGTTCAAAGAACATGATGATGCTGTTAATGACTAATTACAAACAGCAAATAGATAACGTTGACATTGAGATTCAAAAAGTCCAGGTTTCCATGAACTCTTTTTGTTTTCATCCCAAATATGGGGAATATCAAACCAAGTTGAAAACAGTTCTTGACATTTTTGATAAGAGATTTTTGACACCTAACAACTATATTTCCATTCTGTCCACCTGATCATCCCCCACAGCTAATACCCTTTGTTTCACGTGACCCTCCCTCCTAGACTGTAAGCTCTAACGAGCAGGGCCCTCTGATCCCTCTGTTTTGAATTGTATTGTGATTGTACTGTCTTCCCTGATGTTGTAAAGCGCTGCGCAAACTGTTGGCGCTATATAAATCCTGTATAATAATAATAATAATAATAATAATAAGAGAATTCTTGTTAAAAAGATAAGATGTTCTTATAGTGATACTTATGCTAATGACAACTGTCAAAGACAGAATTTCCTGTTTGAAGAAGTTTTTTACCACCCCGTGTTGGTCTATATGACAGGACAAAAGGGAAATCTCTCCAATAAGATGACAAAAACAATACCTGGGCTTTAGACTATTCCCTACTCTATCCAAAACTAAAGAAGGTTTAGATGTAAATCTTTTTAATTGTTAATATATTGTTTTAAATGAAAATGTCTTTCAATTATTTGCCAGTTTTACCACTAAACTAGCAGGAACCTTGAAAACCAAATGCTCCAAATACTTAACTATTATTACAATGGATGTTTTCTCCCAATCAAAAAAATAAACAGTGCAGCTCTGCGTGCTGAATTTAAAACACCATGTATTTAGTTAAAAAAAATAATATACCCTTGATCTAACTTCCCTTTTTTCTGTGATACTGGTGCATCCTGGGACGGCACGATCCCCTTAAGTGCATCCTGGGAACGAAAGGCAATGTCACTGGTGCTTCCAGGAAGATACCATTTTTAAAGTACGAGATCTTGCAAGATCTGTTGAAAATGCTTTATTTTAACAGTCAAGTGTATTGTCACATGGCTTATGTGTACAATAAGGCACATGATTTCAGCTGCTCATCTTGTACATGTGCCATACCACATTACATGTGTTTTTTGGAAAAAAAGTATTTACTTCCGATTCAGCTCCACCCCCACTCTCTGCTGACAGGAATTGACTGGCAGCTGCAGTAGCCAATGGCTCCAGCTCTCCCCCTCTCTCTGCGAGCAGAAAGAGAGGGGAGAGCCTCTGCAGATGGGCACAGCACTGGATCGAGATTGGGCTCAGGTAAGTATACAGGAGGATGGGGTGATGCAAACACAGGGACATTTCCAGCCTTGAGAACCAGTTTGAATACTACTCACAAGTACAGTATATGTGTCTACTGAACAAATAATATATGTTATTTATGTGAAAAACAAAAGCGTGCCAGAAATGTATTTGCAGTAACAAGCCATTACATCACCCAACACGATGTCACTGCATCCTGTCAGTAAGCCTTTCAATTAGTTCAATTCAGCTTGTTTAAAGCATTATAACATTTTCCTTTAGTGCACAAAAGATTTCTTGCCAGAAATTCCAAACAACTAAACTATTCCATATTATTTCATCAAGAGTTTGATTTATGTGCTAATAGCTCTCCAGCATAAATGATGGTTGCTTATGGGACCTCTGTTCAGATGTGTTTTAAACAAGTTTTCTGCCAGAAAGCCAAGCATTCCAGAGTAAATATAAAACATGACTGCCACTCTCATAGAGCTATTAAGTTTTCAATGTAATACATTTCTGAAACATTTATGAAGTAACATAAAAAACTGCTAGGCCACAAAGAAATCACTGGCTCCTATTTAGTCATGTATACTGTTATTGTTATTGATGTTAATGGATCTAAGCTTTACATCCTTGTGTAGCATTACATCAGGAAAAAATCATTTTCACATAAAGGTGTTTATTAAATTCTAATAAAGATTATAGCTTCCATGTATAATATGGTGAAAAAAGTTATCAGCACTATTGATTTATATGTGCATATCAAGTCTTTAGAAAAAATAGCCAAAACATGGAACAGATTAAAAGTAAACATATTTTAATAATGCAATAATAATTAAATATTACAGTTAAATGCTTCATATAGAGTTAGTAAGTGTATTCTCATTGGGCAGTTGGAATGGGGTTTACCTATATACAGTACATTTGCACTACAATAATAAATAAACATTTGCTGTTCCAGTTCGAAATTCCATAAAATTTATATACTGTCATTATATAAGCCATGTATGCATTTTCAACTTTTCAAACAAATAATCTGTTTAAATGTAGAAAACAAACTTTAAATGAAAGGCTCTAATATTTATTTCATGCAACAAAAGTGGAAAAGAATAGAATGTTGATAAATCCAGACTGAGTATAGATACATTTGAAATTACTTTAAGAAGGTGAAAACAAAGAACTGGCACATACAATTAAATAATGGTTCCAAATTTGGTTGATTATCAAAAACACAGCAGCATATACTGTATGTTAGTTGCAGGTGCAATATGCAAATGATAGTGTAGGCTCTGATAGCTCCTTTACATAATGATGTTTTGCTCCTGTTCATGCTTTGAACCCTAGGCAAATTTATGCTAAAGCTTGGTACACAGGATGAGATTATCAGATGAATGATCATCCGTTTTTTTGCATGCTAGTGTCCATATAGAAAATTAAGAGGTTACTAAAGTTATGAAAATTCTCATACGCCAGAATAAAAATTTGGACAAAAAACTGTACTGATTAAACAAAAATTGTACGATCTGGTATCTTGCAAGGAATATTTTCGTTCTTGTCCCATCAGGTAATTTTGCACGACCAATCCTGATAGACTCTCGAAAGCTGTATATCAACGATCAGATTATCATATGATCGATTCGAAAGCGGTATATTTCGTACAATTTTCTGATCGTGTGTACTTGGCTTTACACCTTAAAGGAGAACTTCACTCAATCAAAATGGGCTATTTTAAATCCTTACGCTGCTAGCACTAGTAAATTAATAGAAATGTATATCATATTTGCTAGTTTTAAACTTTTAAATTTTTTGCAGTTTATTCCTGGTTTCCAGGTCTTGGAAAAATTATGTCATACATCCCAGGAGTCTTCAGGAGTGGAGGAGGGGTTTTCTCAGATAAATACACCTTCCTGCCTGTGAGCCTGAGCTAAGGTCAGATGGATCTCTGTAAATAAGTGCTACTTGAATCATCTGCCCTTACTCAAGATTGCCATGGCCAGATATGCTAAGGTGTGTTTTTCAAAGGGATTTTTTTAGCAAAATAAAGCATAGAGACATGGATAGATGGATGAGTTTACTTTGAATTAAAAAAAATATATTTAATTGTGCTTTTGGTTTGTGGTGCTCAGATGCAGTGTAGTTCAGCTTTAAATGATAAGTTCACTTTTTGGAGAAAAAAAATAACTGTACATTTTTTTTGCAGGTAAAAAAACGTGCATTTATTATTTTATTTTTTTTGTAGCCTGTAAAGCATGGCACCAGTGATCAGCAGATTGCTTAGAGCCCAATCAATATTAAAGATGGACCGGATTACATCTGCAAGTCTTTTTGGGTATGTCTCTAACAGCTTTGCACATCTAGAGAGTGACATTTTTGCCCATTCTGCTTTGCACCATAGCTCAAGCTCTGTCAGATTGGATAAAGAGTAGGGATAAGCCGAACACCCCCGGGTTCGGTTCGCACCAGAACCTTCGAACGGACCGAAAGTTTGCGCGAATTTTCGAACCCTATTCGTTATAATGGACGCGAACGTTCGAAATCAAAATTGCTAATTACAACGGCCAATATGCATGTTAATGTCATAAAACAGGTTTGGGGACCCGGGTCCTGCCCCAGGGGACATATATCAATGCAAAAAGAAATTTTAAAAACTAAAGTTTTTTCGGGAGCAGTCATTTTAATGATGCATAAAGTGAAAAAAAAAAAAGTGAAATTTTCCTTTAAATATGGTACCTGGGGGGTGTCTAAAGTATGCCTGTGAAGTGGCATGTGTTTCCCGTGTTTAGAACTGTCCTTGCACAAAATGACATTTGTAAAGGAAAAAAAGAAGCCATTTAAAACCACTTGCGGCTTTAATGTCATGTCTTGTCCTGGCCGCCATATGGCTGAAAATCCTTGAGAAAAATGGCATGGCTACCCCATCACCCCCCCCCCCCACCCCAGCCCCTTTGGGTCTTGTATGGATACTAAGGGGGACCCCGCACCCAAAATAAAACCCTATACCTACAACCCTATATACTCTGAACAGCAGTATATAGGTGGTGCAAACAAGACATGGACTGTAGGTTTGTTCTTAAGTAGAATCTGAACAGGTACATTATGAAGTGTAGCTACATCCCAAAAAAATCTATTTTTAAGCTTTTTGGAGAACATAGGGAGGGGTTATCACCCCTGTAACATTTGCTGTCTTTGCACATCTGTTCAGAACATGTCACCTCACTTTCCGTCCCAATGACAAATGTTTTTGGAAAAGTGGGGTTTTAATTGAAACAAGGATTGGTGATAAAGCATCAGTAGAGAGGAGATACCTTTTTCCCAAATTAAATCTAACAGGATAGAATTTTCCTTCCTAGGGGTAGATTTCCTCTCACTTCCTGTTTTCTCTTGCCGTTTGCAAGTAGGAGTCGTTTGTAAGTTGGATGTTTGAAAGTAGGGGCCTGCCGTATATACTCTGCAGAAATTTGCCCTATTAGATGTTGGTGTAGCCACAAGACTGGTGGGCACAGGAATGGGCCCTGCTGTGAGTTAATAGATCAAGATTTGTACTTGCATGCACCTGTTGAACCGGGCAGAAAAATTGGGCCTTTGGTGGTGGTGGTGGTGGTGGTGGACGGTGTTGCCACAAGACTGTAAGCCCTCACAGTTACTCTTGGTGGGTGCAGGAATGGGCCCTGCTGTGAGTTATTAGATCAAGATTTGTAATTGCATGCACCTGTTGAACAGGGCAGAAAAATTGGGCCTTTGGTGGTGGTGGTGGTGGTGGACGGTGTTGCCACAAGACTGTAGGCCCTCATAGTTACTCTTGGTGGGCGCAGGAATGGGCCCTGCTGTGAACTATTAGATCAAGATTTGTAATTACACGCCCCTGTTAAACAGGGGCTGAAAAATTGTGCCTTAGGCATTGGTGCTGGTGCCACAACACTGCAACCCCTCACAGATACTGTACTTGGAGCACAGCAGTCACACCTGTTGCGAAGCATCTTTTTAAAAAATTGTAATTACACGCCCCTGTTATACAGGGGCTGAAAAATTGTGCCTTAGGCACTGGTGCTGGTGCCACAACACTGCAACCCCTCACAGATACTGTACTCTGAGCACAGCAATGAGACCTGTTGCAAAGCATTGCCTAAAAATTTTAATTACACGCCCCAACAGGGGCTGAAAAATTGTGCCTTCGGCACTGGTGCTGGTGCCACAACACTGCAACCCCTCACAGATACTGTACTCTGAGCACAGCAGTCACACCTGTTGCGAAGCATCTTTTTAAAAAATTGTAATTACACGCCCCTGTTATACAGGGGCTGAAAAATTGTGCCTTAGGCACTGGTGTGGTGGCATGGATCATTGAGGAGGAGGAAGAGGATAGTCAGTGAACATAACAGGACAGTCACTCAGCATCAGCATAGGCAGTCTTGAAGGGATGTGACATTATAAATTATTCCGTTATATCCGCTTCAGGTGTCTGGTAGCTGGTGGTGATCCAAGACTGATTCATTTTTATGAAGGTCAGTCGATCAACCGAGTCGGTGGACAGGCGCACCCTATGATCGGTGACAAATCCTCCAGCAGCACTGAATGTGCGTTCGGAAAGAACGCTGGATGCAGGACAGGCCAGTAGCTCAATTGCATACTGTGCAAGCTCTGGCCAGTGATCCATCCTCAGGACCCAGTAAGCCAGAGGATTTTCGGTGGGAAAGGTGTCCAAGTCTGACCTTGCCCCTAGGTATTCCTGCACCATGTATATCAGACGCTGGCGATGGTTGCTGGAACCGATCATACCTTGGGGCTGCGGACTAAAAAATTGTCTGACCGCATCGGTCAGACGTCCACCTTCCCCACCGCTCCTTCTGCTACTGACCGAAGCCTCAGCAACTCGTCGTCCAGGACCAGGAGTTTGTAACCTCCCAGTTTCTGGGAACGCGTTGCACAGACCTTTCTGCAAGGCCTCCCTGAGATGTCTCATCCTCTGCTCCCTCTGCGACGGCAAGATAAGGTCCGCAACCTTACCCTTGTACCGTGGATCAAGGAGAGTGGCCAGCCAGTAATGGTCACTCTCCTTGATCCGAAGAACACGAGGATCCTTCCGCAGGCTTTGCAGGATCAGGGAGGCCATGCAGCGTAGGTTAGCTGAGGCATTCGGTCCGGAGTCTTCTGGGTCACTGAGGATGACATGATCGCCAGCCACCTCCTCCCAGCCACGTACAAGTCCACTGGTTTGTTGGGACTGTACATCATCCCTAAAAGACTGCTGCTGCTGATGCTGAGTGCCAGGCTCCACCTCCATGCTCACACAATCCTCCTCCTCCTCCTCCTCCTCTTCCTGTGTGATGGGTGAGACAGAAGGAACATTGTCTGGATAAAGGGGGCCTTGAGAGACAAGGAAGTCCTCCTCTTCCTGCCTCTGTTCTGCCTCAAGTGCCCTGTCCATTATCCCACGCAGCGTATGCTCCAACAGGTGGACAAGAGGTACAGTGTCACTGATGCATGCACTGTCACTGCTCACCATCCTCGTGGCCTCCTCAAATGGTGAGAGGACAGTGCATGCATCCCTGATCATGCTCCACTGGCGTGGGGAAAAAAAGCCAAGCTCCCCTGACCCTGTCCTGGTGCCGTAGTCGCAAAGGTACTCATTGATGGCCCTCTGCTGCGTGTGCAGTCGCTGCAGCATGGCCAACGTTGAGTTCCACCTGGTGGGCATGTCACATATTAGGCGGTTCTTGGGCAGGTTCAGCTCCTTTTGCAGCTCAGTCAGCCGAGCACTGGCATTATAAGATCGGCGGAAATGCACACAGACTTTCCTGGCCTGCCTCAGGACATCCTGTAAGCCTGGGAACCTGCCCAAGAACCGCTGCACCACCAGGTTGAGGACGTGAGCCATACAGGGCACATGGGTGAGCTGCCCCTGTCGCAGGGCGGAGAGGAGGTTGGTGCCATTATCAGAAACGACCATTCCTGGCTTAAGCTGGCGTGGCGTCAACCACCTCTCGGCCTGCCCCTGCAGAGCTGCCAGAACCTCTGGCCCAGTGTGGCTCCTGTCCCCCAAACACACCAGCGCAAGCACGGCATGGCATCTTTTTGCCTGCGTACTCGCGTAGCCCCTTGTACGCCTACGGAGCACCGCTGGTTCCGAGGACAGAGCACTCGAAGAGGACATGGAGGAAGAAGAAGAGGAGGGGGTGGAGGAGAGAGGTGTGTCACAACCAGTAGTAGCATTTTGGAGGCGTGGTGGCGGAACAACCTCCAACACTACTGCACCTTGTCCTGCATCCCTCCCAGCTGCCAATAGAGTGACCCAATGGGCCGTGAAAGAAAGATAACGTCCCTGTCCATGCCTGCTGGACCATGAGTCAGCGGTAATATGCACCTTACCGCTGACCGCCCTGTCCAGCGAGGCATGGACATTGCCTTCCACATGCCAGTAGAGAGACGGAATCGCCTTCCGTGAGAAAAAGTGGCGTTTGGGAACCTGCCACTGAGGAACCGCACATTGAACAAACTCACGGAAGGGGGCCGAGTCTATCAACTGAAAAGGCAGCAGTTGAAGTGCTAGCAATTTAGCCAAGCTAGCATTCAACCGCTGGGCATGTGGATGGCTGGGAGTATACTTCTTTCGACGGTCCAGCAGCTGGGGCAGGGAAATTTGCCTGCTACAATCGGACGTCGGTGTACTGCAAGTACTTGGTTGTGACACACCTAATTCTACACCTTCAGTCCTCTCAGAGCAGCTTTCAGAGAGGACTGAAGATATAGTGGGGATGGAGATCCCAGCTGATGAGGAGCAAGGAGAGGTCCGCTTTGTTCTTTGGTGTGGGTCTTTTATGTGTGCTTGCCAACGAGCTGCATGGCAGGTCGACATATGTCTGCTCATGCTTGTGGTGCCCAAGCGGCTGATGTTTTGGCCACGCGAGATACGCTTGAGACAAATATTGCAAATAGCAGTGGTGCGATCTGATGCACTCGTCTCAAAAAAGGCCCACACCAAAGAACTTTTGTGATAACGTGCAGAGGCAGCGCCCTGCACAGGCGGAGCTCTGCGGTGTGGTACAGTTGGTGTGCTGGCCTCTAGCTGGCCTCCAGGGGGCATCCTGCCTCGTTGGACATGTGACGCTGCATCCTCCTCCTCCTCCTCCTCTCTCCCTTCAGGCACCCACGTGGAGTCAGTGACCTCATCATCCCCTCCCTCTTCACCACTAGAGCAAACCTGGCAGTAAGCTGCAGCTGGTGGAACACTACTGCCAGATTGCTGTCCTTCAGCATCCCCTCTCTCTGCGCGCACACTACTGACTTCCTCAAGCTGGGTATCATCATCCGAGCCTTCGAATCGTTGGGCATCCTCCTGGAGCATGTACCCAACACTGTGCTCAAACAGTTCGGGGGACTCCTCAGGAGGACATGGTGGGTCTAGGGAAGGGGTGGCTGATGATGCCATTGAGTACGCGTTGGCAGCTGCTCTGCCAGTACCCTGAGCCTGGGTGAGAGAGGATGAGGAGGATGAGGAGGGCTTGGTCATCCATTCTACCAAGCCTTCGGCATGATGCGGCTCCACATGTCCAGCTGCCGAAAACAAAGACAAGCGTGTCCCATGGCCACGTGCTGATGACAATGCACGACCACGTCCACGGCCAGCACTGTTGTCTCTAGAAACAGAGCCTGCCTGCCCTGTGTTCTTGCCTCGGCACGCTCTGCCTCTCCTTGGCGGTCTTCCAGCCATTGTAGTCGGTAGTGTATATAGTATAAAAAATAGAACTCCTATGTGTGCTCACAACACACTGTAGGTCCTATGGGTGCTGACACTAACACACTATAGGTACTATGTGTGCTGCTGACAAGAAAATATAGGAGCTCTGTTTGCTGCCACTAACACACTAGAAGTCCTATGGGTGCTGCTGAGAAGAAAATATAGGAGCTCTGTTTGCTGCCACTAACACACTAGAAGTCCTATTGGTGCTTCTGAGATGAAAATATAGGAGCTCTGTGTGATGCCACTAACACACTAGAAGTCCTATGGGTGCTGCTGAGAAGAAAATATAGGAGCTCTGTGTGATGCCACTAACACACTAGAAGTCCTATGGGTGCTTCTGAGATGAAAATATAGGAACTCTGTGTGATACCACTAACACACTAGAAGTCCTATGGGTGCTTCTGAGAAGAAAATATAGGAGCTCTGTTTGCTGCCACTAACACACTAGAAGTCCTATGGGTGCTGCTGAGAAGAAAATATAGGAGCTCTGTGTGATGCCACTAACACACTAGAAGTCCTATGGGTGCTTCTGAGATGAAAATATAGGAGCTCTGTGTGATGCCACTAACACACTAGAAGTCCTATGGGTGCTTCTGAGAAGAAAATATAGGAGCTATGTGTGATGCCACTAACACACTAGAAGTCCTATGGGTGCTTCTGAGATGAAAATATAGGAGCTCTGTGTGATGCCACTAACACACTAGAAGTCCTATGGGTGCTTCTGAGATGAAAATAAAGGGATTTTTATAACAGCTTACCTGTAAAATCCTTTTCTTGGAGTACATCACGGGACACAGAGCGACTTAGTCATTACTAATGGGTTATATAGTTTACCTTCAGGTGTTGGCACTGGCCAATTCCAAACCGGAAGTACCCTCCCCTATATAAGCCCCTCCCACCCGGGAGCACCTCAGTTTTGTAGCCAAGCAATAAGTGTCCCAAAAAGAGGGGTGGGAGCTCTGTGTCCCGTGATGTACTCCAAGAAAAGGATTTTACAGGTAAGCTGTTATAAAAATCCCTTTTTCTTTTTCGTACATCACGGGACACAGAGCGACTTAGTCATTACTAATGGGACGTCCCAAAGCAATGCCAAATGAGGGGGGGGTACATAAGCTGGGCGCCATCAGGCATGAGGATCTTTTGCGGCCTGCAACACACTGCGCCCAAAGGCGACATCCTCCTGACTTCTAACGTCTACCTGATAGAATCTAGTAAACGTGTGTACCGAAGACCATGTTGCGGCCTTACATACTTGAGCCAGGGAGGCCTGGTGATGCACTGCCCATGAAGTTCCAACTGCTCTTGTGGAGTGCGCCCTAACTTTGAACGGAGGCGGTCTCTTTCTCAAGCCATAGGCTTGTATTATGACCTGTCGAATCCACTTGGCTAAAGTAGATTTTGATGCTGCCTGACCCCTTCTGGGGCCTTCCGGCAGAACAAACAAAGAATCCGTTCTGCGAATCTGAGCAGTGGCTTTTAGATAAGCTTTAACTGCTCTTACCACATCCAAAGAATGTAATAACTTTTCCTCTACTGAGCTAGGTTTGGGGAAAAAAGAAGGAAGAACCACATCTTGGTTCAAATGAAACCTCGATACCACCTTAGGAAGAAAGGCTGGATGAGGACGTAATACTACTCTGTCCTTATGGACAACCAGATATGGCTCCTTACAGGACATAGCTGCTAATTCCGACACTCTTTTAGCCGAACAAATGGCTACTAAGAAAACCAATTTCCTGGTGAGAAGAACCAAGGAAATGTGTTGTAATGGTTCAAACGGTTGTTTCTGTAGAACCGACAGAACCAGGTTTAAGTCCCAAGGACATATGGGAATACTAACCGGAGGGCTAATACGCATCACTCCTTGTATAAAGGCTTTGACTAGTGAATGCGAAGCCAAGGGCCTTTGAAAAAATATTGACAAGGCCGAAATCTGACCCTTGATAGTACTCAAGGCCAGTTTCCTATCTACAGCCCACTGTAGGAAGTCCAGAATCCTCCCTATCATGTACTTACGTGGATGCCATTTCTTGGTCTCACACCACGTAATGTACGCTTTCCAGATCCTATAATAGATCTGCCTGGATACCGGTTTCCTGGCATTGATCATGGTAGATACCACAGAATTAGAGAGCCCTCTCTTTTTCAGAATGTGGGCTTCAATAGCCAGGCCGTCAAACCTAGGGCTGGTAAGGAAGGGTGGTATATCGGTCCCTGCGAAAGCAGGTCCGGACGAAGTGGGAGGGTCCAAGGACTCCTCACTGACATTTTTACCATCTCCGCGTACCATGCCCTTCGGGGCCACGCTGGAGCCACCAGAATCACTGGTTTCTTTTCTACCCTGATTCTGCGGAGTAATCGCGGTAACAATTGTGGCGGTGGGAATGCATATATCAGCTTGAACCGATCCCAAGGGAACACTAGGGCATCCGAGCCGCAAGCTAGGGGATCCCTTGTGCGAGACACAAACCTGTCCACCTTTGCGTTGAATCTGGATGCTAGCAGATCTACATCCGGTGTTCCCCACCGCTGGCATATTGCCTGGAAAACCTCGGGGTGAAGAGACCATTCCCCCGGGCATAATTGTTGGCGACTTAGAAAGTCCGCTCTCCAATTTTCCACTCCTGGGATGAAAACCGCAGATATGGCTGGGACATATCTTTCTGCCCACCCCAGGATGCAATTTGCTTCCTTCTGGGCTGCACGACTTTTGGTGCCACCCTGATGATTGATATATGCCACTGCCGTGGCATTGTCTGATTGAATTCTGACAGGGGACCCCTGGAGTTTGGATGTCCATGCTACTAGGGCATACCGGGCTGCTCGTATCTCTAAGAGATTGATGGGCAGGGCCTTTTCTGCTTCTGACCACCTGCCCTGGAGAGACCATTGCTCCAGCACTGCCCCCCAGCCGATGAGGCTGGCATCTGTAGTGACCACCTTCCAAGAAACCGGACTGAAGGGTTTCCCTCTTTCCAGATTCTGGGGCACCAACCACCAATGGAGGCTCTTGCGAACGGAAGGGGACAGGGACATTGGTAAGTCTAAAGCCTGAACTTTTTTGTTCCAGGCTGACAGTATGGCCCTTTGCAAATTCCTTGAATGGAATTGACCGTAGGGTACCGCTTCGAATGAAGCCACCATCTTTCCCAGCAGCCTCATGCAGAGACGTATGGATGGTTTTCTTTTTGTACCCACTAAGTGGGTCAAATTTCTTAAAGACGACACCTTCTCTGGAGGTAAGAAAATCTTTCTCTGATTTGAATCCAGCCTTAGCCCTAAGTATTCCAGACTTTTGACTGGTCTTAGAGCTGACTTGTCCCGGTTGATAATCCAACCGTGATATTCCAGATACTCGATTGTCTTGTGAATAGCTACTTCCAGCTTTTCCACTGAGTGGTCTATTAGTAGCAGGTCGTCTAGATATGCCATTATCGTTACACCCTGTGTTCTTAGATTGGCCAATAATGGGGCCAGAATTTTTGTGAACACTCGTGGTGCTGTGGCCAGACCGAAAGGTAAGGCTCTGAACTGAAAATGGCGCCCTTCTACTGCAAAGCGTAGAAATTTCTGATGGGCCGGAAAGATGGGAATATGCAGATAAGCATCCCTTATGTCGATCGAGGCTAGCCATTCCTGCCCTTGTAGGGCGGTGGCCACTGATCGGATCGACTCCATCCGAAAGGTCCTGATATTTAGGAACTTGTTTAGCCCTTTTAGATTTAATATGGGCCTCACGTCCCCATTTGGTTTGGGGACTGTGAAAAGGTTCGAGTAAAACCCGAATCCGCTTTCTTCCAGGGGAACCTTCATGATTACCCCTTGGAGCAATAGTTGTTCTAGTGCCAGAAGGAGGGATCCTCTCTTTTGGGGATCTCTTGGCACGTTTGACCTCATAAATTGGGCAGGAGGAGTGCCTTTTAACTCCAGCTTGTATCCCAGACTTACTGCGGAGAGCACCCATCTGTCTCTGATGGTGTCCCGCCAGGTCTCTGTGAACAACTGAAGTCTTCCCCCCACCCGATTGAGCGGGGGCAATACTTCATGCCTTAGGGGGAGGTTTTGTACCTCTCTTGATCCAGGGCTTCTTGTTACCCTGTGATTGTCCCTGATTTCTGCCCCCTGAATTTGACCGCGGAGGCCGTCGGAACTGCTTCACAGCCGATGTGCCCGGGACTGGAGAGGTAGGCCTCTTAAAAGAAGGACTTCTACCCTTGTTCTTAACCGGTAAGAGTGAACTTTTACCGGCAGAAATTTTCTGGATATATTTGTCCAGATCTTCTCCAAATAAGCGTTCTCCATGAAATGGGAAGCTAACCAGCAGTCTTTTACAGGGAGCTTCAGCAGACCAGTTTTTGAGCCACAAAAGCCTACGCATATGTACTATAGACAGCGTAAAGCGGGAGGCCTGTTGGATTGTATCCTTTATGGCGTCCACCGCAAAACACAAGGCTCTAGGCAGGTCAGCTAGGGCATGAGCCTGCTGATCTGGTAAGTCCCTTAAGACTTGTTTCAACTGATCTTTCACTGCTTGGCAGACTCCAATCGCTGCTACCGCAGGTTGTGTCACCATACTTGCTGTAGAGAAAGCAGATTTTAGTAAAGACTCCAATTTTTTATCTATTGGGTCTTTGAACATTGGAACATTATCTACTGGACATGTCAGTGATTTGTTAACAGAAGAGATGGCTGCGTCCACTATAGGGACCCTCCATTTTCTTATGAACTTATCCTCCATGGGATAGATCACCGGAAATCTCTTGGGGGGAGCAAATATTTTATCAGGATGCTCCCAATCCTGGTAAATAAGCCCTTCTAATAAAGGGTGGATTGGGAAGGAACAGACCGCCTGGGGAGCTTTTAGCGACCCCAGCGAGGAAACCGTAGTGGATGGTGGTTCCGCCAGAGGCATTTTAAATGCTGATCGGACCATGTTAGTCAGAGACTGAACCCATAATCTTTCAGCCTGAGAAGCTGAGAAAGGTTCTTCCACTGTTGATTCCTCTATAAGTGAATCAACCTCATCCTGATCCCCTTCAGGTAGGTCGATCTCTGTGTGGGGCTGTTCCTCCACTAACAGGCACTCTGAAGGAGGAGACGGAGATCGGACGCGCTTTTCCTGTGACAGGGAAGCAGCGATCAATGCTGTTAATCTCTCTTCCAATCCTCCCAGAGTTGAGGATAAAACCTCCTCTGTTATATATACAGGAGCAGGTGGACTGGGGACAGCCGCAGCACCAGACATTCCTGCGGGGTTTCTACGGCTACTGACCTCTGCATTCTCAGGGGAGATTGGTGCAGTGCAAGCATGCCCAATATCCTCAGAGCCCGATGGAGACCCCTTTGGCTTCCTGGAAGATTTATTTCCGGAGCGTCTGGACGACATATCCCTTAAGCACAAAGCTGAGGTATTCCCGTCGTCATACACCAATTTTTGCTGGTAATAGTCTAACACAGGTGCTGCTATATACCAGCTGGTGTCCACTAAAGTGCCTTTCTATGGGGATGCCTGCATCAACCGCCTCTGTGTGCCACTGTTTGTTGCTAGCTCTGTTTGCATGCAGCTGACACTTGTACTGTGTCTTTTAACCATGCTGGGACGCCCGCACATGCGCAGAAGCGCCGCGGCGCGCATCGAGCGTCATCCACCCGCCCCGCCCCTTTTTTTTCATAGGAGGCGCGTGCACGCGCCCGCGCGCGCGCCCGTGCGCCAATGGCGCCCTTTTCGAAAACCAACAGAGGACTAGGAGCCAGGGCCCTTTTTGCCGGAGGGCCTGTGCGGTGGATGAACGCAGCAACAGGGCAGAGGAAGTGGATTCCCTCAGAGAAACTTACCAGCTGCCTGGATCTTTTGAGTTGAGAAAACCAAAGATCCACATTTACAAGAAAAATGGACTACAGCGGCCTCTAGTGGTTTAACACAGGTACCGCGGTCCCTGTTTTTTTTTTTTTTTCTTGACTACTATTAAAATTTTACATTTTCAGTAGTTATAGGCAAACACAGATATTTAGCGGGAATACCGTTAGGTAACAGACAGAAAGACAAATTAGGCTTGGGGGTCCCCCAATAGAACCAAGTTCCTGAGGGCCCCCACTTACCTGATCCCCGCCGCAGGACTTTGTTTTGTCCACAAAAGTCCAAACTTCACCTATCACGGCAGGCATTGTAATTAAACCTTCAGGGACCGGGTTCCCAAGGATTCCACTCCCCTGGACCTGTATAGCACCCTGCACAGACAGCGTCTTGGTCGTGGGTATGACCAGAGCTCTGGATCCCAGGGTCCAGCCCTCCTAAGAGAAGCATTACAGGCAAAACCTTGCTCTTCTGCTGCAAGGCCCGGGTACCGACCGTTTAGCTATGAAGCTTTTTTTGGTGGGATCCGGAACAGCTTACTAAGGCCCAAAAGAACCTGTACGCAAGCCCAGTGAAAACACATGTTACTCTTTGGCCAACACCTTAGACACTGGCAAAAAACTGAGGTGCTCCCGGGTGGGAGGGGCTTATATAGGGGAGGGTACTTCCGGTTTGGAATTGGCCAGTGCCAACACCTGAAGGTAAACTATATAACCCATTAGTAATGACTAAGTCGCTCTGTGTCCCGTGATGTACGAAAAAGAAATAGGAGCTCTGTTTGCTGCCACTAACACACTAGAAGTCCTATGGGTGCTGCTGAGAAGAAAATATAGGAGCTCTGTGTGATGCCACTAACACACTAGAAGTCCTATGGGTGCTTCTGAGATGAAAATATAGGAGCTCTGTGTGATGCCACTAACACACTAGAAGTCCTATGGGTGCTGCTGAGAAGAAAATATAGGAGCTCTATTTGCTGCCACTAACACACTAGAAGTCCTATGGGTGCTGCTGAGAAGAAAATATAGGAGCTCTGTGTGATGCCACTAACACACTAGAAGTCCTATGGGTGCTGCTGAGAAGAAAATATAGGAGCTCTGTTTGCTGCCACTAACACACTAGAAGTCCTATGGGTGCTGCTGAGAAGAAAATATAGGAGCTCTGTGTGATGCCACTAACACACTAGAAGTCCTATGGGTGCTTCTGAGATGAAAATATAGGAGCTCTGTGTGATGCCACTAACACACTAGAAGTCCTATGGGTGCTGCTGAGAAGAAAATATAGGAGCTCTGTGTGATGCCACTAACACACTAGAAGTCCTATGGGTGCTTCTGAGATGAAAATATAGGAACTCTGTGTGATGCCACTAACACACTAGAAGTCCTATGGGTGCTTCTGAGATGAAAATATAGGAGCTCTGTGTGATGCCACTAACACACTAGAAGTCCTATGGGTGCTTCTGAGATGAAAATATAGGAGCTCTGTGTGATGCCACTAACACACTAGAAGTCCTATGGGTGCTTCTGAGATGAAAATATAGGAGCTCTGTTTGCTGCCACTAACACACTAGAAGTCCTATGGGTGCTGCTGAGAAGAAAATATAGGAGCTCTGTGTGATGCCACTAACACACTAGAAGTCCTATGGGTGCTTCTGAGATGAAAATATAGGAGCTCTGTGTGATGCCACTAACACACTAGAAGTCCTATGGGTGCTGCTGAGAAGAAAATATAGGAGCTCTGTTTGCTGCCACTAACACACTAGAAGTCCTATGGGTGCTGCTGAGAAGAAAATATAGGAGCTCTGTGTGATGCCACTAACACACTAGAAGTCCTATGGGTGCTGCTGAGAAGAAAATATAGGAGCTCTGTTTGCTGCCACTAACACACTAGAAGTCCTATGGGTGCTGCTGAGAAGAAAATATAGGAGCTCTGTGTGATGCCACTAACACACTAGAAGTCCTATGGGTGCTGCTGAGAAGAAAATATAGGAGCTCTGTGTGATGCCACTAACACACTAGAAGTCCTATGGGTGCTTCTGAGATGAAAATATAGGAGCTCTGTGTGATGCCACTAACACACTAGAAGTCCTATGGGTGCTGCTGAGAAGAAAATATAGGAGCTCTGTTTGCTGCCACTAACACACTAGAAGTCCTATGGGTGCTTCTGAGAAGAAAATATAGGAGCTCTGTGTGATGCCACTAACACACTAGAAGTCCTATGGGTGCTTCTGAGATGAAAATATAGGAACTCTGTGTGATGCCACTAACACACTAGAAGTCCTATGGGTGCTGCTGAGAAGAAAATATAGGAGCTCTGTTTGCTGCCACTAACACACTAGAAGTCCTATGGGTGCTGCTGAGAAGAAAATATAGGAGCTCTGTGTGATGCCACTAACACACTAGAAGTCCTATGGGTGCTTCTGAGATGAAAATATAGGAGCTCTGTGTGATGCCACTAACACACTAGAAGTCCTATGGGTGCTGCTGAGAAGAAAATATAGGAGCTATGTGTGATGCCACTAACACACTAGAAGTCCTATGGGTGCTTCTGAGATGAAAATATAGGAGCTCTGTGTGATGCCACTAACACACTAAAAGTCCTATGGGTGCTTCTGAGATGAAAATATAGGAGCTCTGTTTGCTGCCACTAACACACTAGAAGTCCTATGGGTGCTGCTGAGAAGAAAATATAGGAGCTCTGTGTGATGCCACTAACACACTAGAAGTCCTATGGGTGCTTCTGAGATGAAAATATAGGAGCTCTGTGTGATGCCACTAACACACTAGAAGTCCTATGGGTGCTGCTGAGAAGAAAATATAGGAGCTCTGTTTGCTGCCACTAACACACTAGAAGTCCTATGGGTGCTGCTGAGAAGAAAATATAGGAGCTATGTGTGATGCCACTAACACACTAGAAGTCCTATGGGTGCTTCTGAGATGAAAATATAGGAGCTCTGTGTGATGCCACTAACACACTAGAAGTCCTATGGGTGCTTCTGAGATGAAAATATAGGAGCTCTGTTTGCTGCCACTAACACACTAGAAGTCCTATGGGTGCTGCTGAGAAGAAAATATAGGAGCTCTGTGTGATGCCACTAACACACTAGAAGTCCTATGGGTGCTGCTGAGAAGAAAATATAGGAGCTCTGTTTGCTGCCACTAACACACTAGAAGTCCTATGGGTGCTGCTGAGAAGAAAATATAGGAGCTCTGTGTGATGCCACTAACACACTAGAAGTCCTATGGGTGCTGCTGAGAAGAAAATATAGGAGCTCTGTGTGATGCCACTAACACACTAGAAGTCCTATGGGTGCTTCTGAGATGAAAATATAGGAGCTCTGTGTGATGCCACTAACACACTAGAAGTCCTATGGGTGCTGCTGAGAAGAAAATATAGGAGCTCTGTTTGCTGCCACTAACACACTAGAAGTCCTATGGGTGCTTCTGAGAAGAAAATATAGGAGCTCTGTGTGATGCCACTAACACACTAGAAGTCCTATGGGTGCTTCTGAGATGAAAATATAGGAACTCTGTGTGATGCCACTAACACATTAGAAGTCCTATGGGTGCTGCTAAGAAGAAAATATAGGAGCTCTGTTTGCTGCCACTAACACACTAGAAGTCCTATGGGTGCTTCTGAGAAGAAAATATAGGAGCTCTGTGTGATGCCACTAACACACTAGAAGTCCTATGGGTGCTTCTGAGATGAAAATATAGGAACTCTGTGTGATGCCACTAACACATTAGAAGTCCTATGGGTGCTGCTGAGAAGAAAATATAGGAGCTCTGTTTGCTGCCACTAACACACTAGAAGTCCTATGGGTGCTGCTGAGAAGAAAATATAGGAGCTCTGTGTGATGCCACTAACACACTAGAAGTCCTATGGGTGCTTCTGAGATGAAAATATAGGAACTCTGTGTGATGCCACTAACACACTAGAAGTCCTATGGGTGCTGCTGAGAAGAAAATATAGGAGCTCTGTTTGCTGCCACTAACACACTAGAAGTCCTATGGGTGCTTCTGAGAAGAAAATATAGGAGCTCTGTGTGATGCCACTAACACACTAGAAGTCCTATGGGTGCTTCTGAGATGAAAATATAGGAACTCTGTGTGATGCCACTAACACATTAGAAGTCCTATGGGTGCTGCTGAGAAGAAAATATAGGAGCTCTGTGTGATGCCACTAACACACTAGAAGTCCTATGGGTGCTTCTGAGATGAAAATATAGGAGCTCTGTGTGATGCCACTAACACACTAGAAGTCCTATGGGTGCTGCTGAGAAGAAAATATAGGAGCTCTGTGTGATGCCACTAACACACTAGAAGTCCTATGGGTGCTTCTGAGATGAAAATATAGGAACTCTGTGTGATGCCACTAACACACTAGAAGTCCTATGGGTGCTGCTGAGAAGAAAATATAGGAGCTCTGTTTGCTGCCACTAACACATTAGAAGTCCTATGGGTGCTGCTAAGAAGAAAATATAGGAGCTCTGTTTGCTGCCACTAACACACTAGAAGTCCTATGGGTGCTGCTGAGAAGAAAATATAGGAGCTCTGTGTGATGCCACTAACACACTAGAAGTCCTATGGGTGCTTCTGAGATGAAAATATAGGAGCTCTGTGTGATGCCACTAACACACTAGAAGTCCTATGGGTGCTGCTGAGAAGAAAATATAGGAGCTCTGTTTGCTGCCACTAACACACTAGAAGTCCTATGGGTGCTGCTGAGAAGAAAATATAGGAGCTCTGTGTGATGCCACTAACACACTAGAAGTCCTATGGGTGCTGCTGAGAAGAAAATATAGGAGCTCTGTGTGATGCCACTAACACACTAGAAGTCCTATGGGTGCTTCTGAGATGAAAATATAGGAGCTCTGTGTGATGCCACTAACACACTAGAAGTCCTATGGGTGCTGCTGAGAAGAAAATATAGGAGCTCTGTTTGCTGCCACTAACACACTAGAAGTCCTATGGGTGCTTCTGAGAAGAAAATATAGGAGCTCTGTGTGATGCCACTAACACACTAGAAGTCCTATGGGTGCTTCTGAGATGAAAATATAGGAACTCTGTGTGATGCCACTAACACATTAGAAGTCCTATGGGTGCTGCTAAGAAGAAAATATAGGAGCTCTGTTTGCTGCCACTAACACACTAGAAGTCCTATGGGTGCTTCTGAGAAGAAAATATAGGAGCTCTGTGTGATGCCACTAACACACTAGAAGTCCTATGGGTGCTTCTGAGATGAAAATATAGGAACTCTGTGTGATGCCACTAACACACTAGAAGTCCTATGGGTGCTGCTGAGAAGAAAATATAGGAGCTCTGTGTGATGCCACTAACACACTAGAAGTCCTATGGGTGCTGCTGAGAAGAAAATATAGGAGCTCTGTGTGATGCCACTAACACACTAGAAGTCCTATGGGTGCTTCTGAGATGAAAATATAGGAGCTCTGTGTGATGCCACTAACACACTAGAAGTCCTATGGGTGCTGCTGAGAAGAAAATATAGGAGCTATGTGTGATGCCACTAACACACTAGAAGTCCTATGGGTGCTTCTGAGATGAAAATATAGGAGCTCTGTGTGATGCCACTAACACACTAGAAGTCCTATGGGTGCTTCTGAGATGAAAATATAGGAGCTCTGTTTGCTGCCACTAACACACTAGAAGTCCTATGGGTGCTGCTGAGAAGAAAATATAGGAGCTCTGTGTGATGCCACTAACACACTAGAAGTCCTATGGGTGCTTCTGAGATGAAAATATAGGAGCTCTGTGTGATGCCACTACCACACTAGAAGTCCTATGGGTGCTGCTGAGAAGAAAATATAGGAGCTCTGTTTGCTGCCACTAACACACTAGAAGTCCTATGGGTGCTGCTGAGAAGAAAATATAGGAGCTCTGTGTGATGCCACTAACACACTAGAAGTCCTATGGGTGCTGCTGAGAAGAAAATATAGGAGCTCTGTTTGCTGCCACTAACACACTAGAAGTCCTATGGGTGCTGCTGAGAAGAAAATATAGGAGCTCTGTGTGATGCCACTAACACACTAGAAGTCCTATGGGTGCTTCTGAGATGAAAATATAGGAGCTCTGTGTGATGCCACTAACACACTAGAAGTCCTATGGGTGCTGCTGAGAAGAAAATATAGGAGCTCTGTGTGATGCCACTAACACACTAGAAGTCCTATGGGTGCTTCTGAGATGAAAATATAGGAACTCTGTGTGATGCCACTAACACACTAGAAGTCCTATGGGTGCTGCTGAGAAGAAAATATAGGAGCTCTGTTTGCTGCCACTAACACACTAGAAGTCCTATGGGTGCTGCTGAGAAGAAAATATAGGAGCTCTGTGTGATGCCACTAACACACTAGAAGTCCTATGGGTGCTTCTGAGATGAAAATATAGGAGCTCTGTGTGATGCCACTAACACACTAGAAGTCCTATGGGTGCTGCTGAGAAGAAAATATAGGAGCTATGTGTGATGCCACTAACACACTAGAAGTCCTATGGGTGCTTCTGGGATGAAAATATAGGAGCTCTGTGTGATGCCACTAACACACTAGAAGTCCTATGGGTGCTTCTGAGATGAAAATATAGGAGCTCTGTTTGCTGCCACTAACACACTAGAAGTCCTATGGGTGCTGCTGAGAAGAAAATATAGGAGCTCTGTGTGATGCCACTAACACACTAGAAGTCCTATGGGTGCTGCTGAGAAGAAAATATAGGAGCTCTGTTTGCTGCCACTAACACACTAGAAGTCCTATGGGTGCTGCTGAGAAGAAAATATAGGAGCTCTGTGTGATGCCACTAACACACTAGAAGTCCTATGGGTGCTGCTGAGAAGAAAATATAGGAGCTCTGTGTGATGCCACTAACACACTAGAAGTCCTATGGGTGCTTCTGAGATGAAAATATAGGAGCTCTGTGTGATGCCACTAACACACTAGAAGTCCTATGGGTGCTGCTGAGAAGAAAATATAGGAGCTCTGTTTGCTGCCACTAACACACTAGAAGTCCTATGGGTGCTTCTGAGAAGAAAATATAGGAGCTCTGTGTGATGCCACTAACACACTAGAAGTCCTATGGGTGCTTCTGAGATGAAAATATAGGAACTCTGTGTGATGCCACTAACACATTAGAAGTCCTATGGGTGCTGCTAAGAAGAAAATATAGGAGCTCTGTTTGCTGCCACTAACACACTAGAAGTCCTATGGGTGCTTCTGAGAAGAAAATATAGGAGCTCTGTGTGATGCCACTAACACACTAGAAGTCCTATGGGTGCTTCTGAGATGAAAATATAGGAACTCTGTGTGATGCCACTAACACATTAGAAGTCCTATGGGTGCTGCTGAGAAGAAAATATAGGAGCTGTTTGCTGCCACTAACACACTAGAAGTCCTATGGGTGCTGCTGAGAAGAAAATATAGGAGCTCTGTGTGATGCCACTAACACACTAGAAGTCCTATGGGTGCTTCTGAGATGAAAATATAGGAACTCTGTGTGATGCCACTAACACACTAGAAGTCCTATGGGTGCTGCTGAGAAGAAAATATAGGAGCTCTGTTTGCTGCCACTAACACACTAGAAGTCCTATGGGTGCTTCTGAGATGAAAATATAGGAGCTCTGTGTGATGCCACTAACACACTAGAAGTCCTATGGGTGCTGCTGAGAAGAAAATATAGGAGCTATGTGTGATGCCACTAACACACTAGAAGTCCTATGGGTGCTTCTGAGATGAAAATATAGGAGCTCTGTGTGATGCCACTAACACACTAGAAGTCCTATGGGTGCTTCTGAGATGAAAATATAGGAGCTCTGTTTGCTGCCACTAACACACTAGAAGTCCTATGGGTGCTGCTGAGAAGAAAATATAGGAGCTCTGTGTGATGCCACTAACACACTAGAAGTCCTATGGGTGCTGCTGAGAAGAAAATATAGGAGCTCTGTTTGCTGCCACTAACACACTAGAAGTCCTATGGGTGCTGCTGAGAAGAAAATATAGGAGCTCTGTGTGATGCCACTAACACACTAGAAGTCCTATGGGTGCTGCTGAGAAGAAAATATAGGAGCTCTGTGTGATGCCACTAACACACTAGAAGTCCTATGGGTGCTTCTGAGATGAAAATATAGGAGCTCTGTGTGATGCCACTAACACACTAGAAGTCCTATGGGTGCTGCTGAGAAGAAAATATAGGAGCTCTGTTTGCTGCCACTAACACACTAGAAGTCCTATGGGTGCTTCTGAGAAGAAAATATAGGAGCTCTGTGTGATGCCACTAACACACTAGAAGTCCTATGGGTGCTTCTGAGATGAAAATATAGGAACTCTGTGTGATGCCACTAACACATTAGAAGTCCTATGGGTGCTGCTAAGAAGAAAATATAGGAGCTCTGTTTGCTGCCACTAACACACTAGAAGTCCTATGGGTGCTTCTGAGAAGAAAATATAGGAGCTCTGTGTGATGCCACTAACACACTAGAAGTCCTATGGGTGCTTCTGAGATGAAAATATAGGAACTCTGTGTGATGCCACTAACACATTAGAAGTCCTATGGGTGCTGCTGAGAAGAAAATATAGGAGCTCTGTTTGCTGCCACTAACACACTAGAAGTCCTATGGGTGCTGCTGAGAAGAAAATATAGGAGCTCTGTGTGATGCCACTAACACACTAGAAGTCCTATGGGTGCTTCTGAGATGAAAATATAGGAACTCTGTGTGATGCCACTAACACACTAGAAGTCCTATGGGTGCTGCTGAGAAGAAAATATAGGAGCTCTGTTTGCTGCCACTAACACACTAGAAGTCCTATGGGTGCTTCTGAGAAGAAAATATAGGAGCTCTGTGTGATGCCACTAACACACTAGAAGTCCTATGGGTGCTTCTGAGATGAAAATATAGGAACTCTGTGTGATGCCACTAACACATTAGAAGTCCTATGGGTGCTGCTGAGAAGAAAATATAGGAGCTCTGTGTGATGCCACTAACACACTAGAAGTCCTATGGGTGCTTCTGAGATGAAAATATAGGAGCTCTGTGTGATGCCACTAACACACTAGAAGTCCTATGGGTGCTGCTGAGAAGAAAATATAGGAGCTCTGTGTGATGCCACTAACACACTAGAAGTCCTATGGGTGCTTCTGAGATGAAAATATAGGAACTCTGTGTGATGCCACTAACACACTAGAAGTCCTATGGGTGCTGCTGAGAAGAAAATATAGGAGCTCTGTTTGCTGCCACTAACACACTAGAAGTCCTATGGGTGCTGCTGAGAAGAAAATATAGGAGCTCTGTGTGATGCCACTAACACACTAGAAGTCCTATGGGTGCTTCTGAGATGAAAATATAGGAGCTCTGTGTGATGCCACTAACACACTAGAAGTCCTATGGGTGCTGCTGAGAAGAAAATATAGGAGCTATGTGTGATGCCACTAACACACTAGAAGTCCTATGGGTGCTTCTGAGATGAAAATATAGGAGCTCTGTGTGATGCCACTAACACACTAGAAGTCCTATGGGTGCTTCTGAGATGAAAATATAGGAGCTCTGTTTGCTGCCACTAACACACTAGAAGTCCTATGGGTGCTGCTGAGAAGAAAATATAGGAGCTCTGTGTGATGCCACTAACACACTAGAAGTCCTATGGGTGCTGCTGAGAAGAAAATATAGGAGCTCTGTTTGCTGCCACTAACACACTAGAAGTCCTATGGGTGCTGCTGAGAAGAAAATATAGGAGCTCTGTGTGATGCCACTAACACACTAGAAGTCCTATGGGTGCTGCTGAGAAGAAAATATAGGAGCTCTGTGTGATGCCACTAACACACTAGAAGTCCTATGGGTGCTTCTGAGACGAAAATATAGGAGCTCTGTGTGATGCCACTAACACACTAGAAGTCCTATGGGTGCTGCTGAGAAGAAAATATAGGAGCTCTGTTTGCTGCCACTAACACACTAGAAGTCCTATGGGTGCTTCTGAGAAGAAAATATAGGAGCTCTGTGTGATGCCACTAACACACTAGAAGTCCTATGGGTGCTTCTGAGATGAAAATATAGGAACTCTGTGTGATGCCACTAACACATTAGAAGTCCTATGGGTGCTGCTAAGAAGAAAATATAGGAGCTCTGTTTGCTGCCACTAACACACTAGAAGTCCTATGGGTGCTTCTGAGAAGAAAATATAGGAGCTCTGTGTGATGCCACTAACACACTAGAAGTCCTATGGGTGCTTCTGAGATGAAAATATAGGAACTCTGTGTGATGCCACTAACACATTAGAAGTCCTATGGGTGCTGCTGAGAAGAAAATATAGGAGCTCTGTTTGCTGCCACTAACACACTAGAAGTCCTATGGGTGCTGCTGAGAAGAAAATATAGGAGCTCTGTGTGATGCCACTAACACACTAGAAGTCCTATGGGTGCTTCTGAGATGAAAATATAGGAACTCTGTGTGATGCCACTAACACACTAGAAGTCCTATGGGTGCTGCTGAGAAGAAAATATAGGAGCTCTGTTTGCTGCCACTAACACACTAGAAGTCCTATGGGTGCTTCTGAGAAGAAAATATAGGAGCTCTGTGTGATGCCACTAACACACTAGAAGTCCTATGGGTGCTTCTGAGATGAAAATATAGGAACTCTGTGTGATGCCACTAACACATTAGAAGTCCTATGGGTGCTGCTAAGAAGAAAATATAGGAGCTCTGTTTGCTGCCACTAACACACTAGAAGTCCTATGGGTGCTTCTGAGAAGAAAATATAGGAGCTCTGTGTGATGCCACTAACACACTAGAAGTCCTATGGGTGCTTCTGAGATGAAAATATAGGAGCTCTGTGTGATGCCACTAACACACTAGAAGTCCTATGGGTGCTGCTGAGAAGAAAATATAGGAGCTCTGTGTGATGCCACTAACACACTAGAAGTCCTATGGGTGCTTCTGAGATGAAAATATAGGAACTCTGTGTGATGCCACTAACACACTAGAAGTCCTATGGGTGCTGCTGAGAAGAAAATATAGGAGCTCTGTTTGCTGCCACTAACACACTAGAAGTCCTATGGGTGCTGCTGAGAAGAAAATATAGGAGCTCTGTGTGATGCCACTAACACACTAGAAGTCCTATGGGTGCTTCTGAGATGAAAATATAGGAGCTCTGTGTGATGCCACTAACACACTAGAAGTCCTATGGGTGCTGCTGAGAAGAAAATATAGGAGCTATGTGTGATGCCACTAACACACTAGAAGTCCTATGGGTGCTTCTGAGATGAAAATATAGGAGCTCTGTGTGATGCCACTAACACACTAGAAGTCCTATGGGTGCTTCTGAGATGAAAATATAGGAGCTCTGTTTGCTGCCACTAACACACTAGAAGTCCTATGGGTGCTGCTGAGAAGAAAATATAGGAGCTCTGTGTGATGCCACTAACACACTAGAAGTCCTATGGGTGCTGCTGAGAAGAAAATATAGGAGCTCTGTTTGCTGCCACTAACACACTAGAAGTCCTATGGGTGCTTCTGAGAAGAAAATATAGGAGCTCTGTGTGATGCCACTAACACACTAGAAGTCCTATGGGTGCTTCTGAGATGAAAATATAGGAACTCTGTGTGATGCCACTAACACATTAGAAGTCCTATGGGTGCTGCTAAGAAGAAAATATAGGAGCTCTGTTTGCTGCCACTAACACACTAGAAGTCCTATGGGTGCTTCTGAGAAGAAAATATAGGAGCTCTGTGTGATGCCACTAACACACTAGAAGTCCTATGGGTGCTTCTGAGATGAAAATATAGGAACTCTGTGTGATGCCACTAACACATTAGAAGTCCTATGGGTGCTGCTGAGAAGAAAATATAGGAGCTCTGTTTGCTGCCACTAACACACTAGAAGTCCTATGGGTGCTGCTGAGAAGAAAATATAGGAGCTCTGTGTGATGCCACTAACACACTAGAAGTCCTATGGGTGCTTCTGAGATGAAAATATAGGAACTCTGTGTGATGCCACTAACACACTAGAAGTCCTATGGGTGCTGCTGAGAAGAAAATATAGGAGCTCTGTTTGCTGCCACTAACACACTAGAAGTCCTATGGGTGCTTCTGAGAAGAAAATATAGGAGCTCTGTGTGATGCCACTAACACACTAGAAGTCCTATGGGTGCTTCTGAGATGAAAATATAGGAACTCTGTGTGATGCCACTAACACATTAGAAGTCCTATGGGTGCTGCTAAGAAGAAAATATAGGAGCTCTGTTTGCTGCCACTAACACACTAGAAGTCCTATGGGTGCTTCTGAGAAGAAAATATAGGAGCTCTGTGTGATGCCACTAACACACTAGAAGTCCTATGGGTGCTTCTGAGATGAAAATATAGGAACTCTGTGTGATGCCACTAACACATTAGAAGTCCTATGGGTGCTGCTGAGAAGAAAATATAGGAGCTGTTTGCTGCCACTAACACACTAGAAGTCCTATGGGTGCTGCTGAGAAGAAAATATAGGAGCTCTGTGTGATGCCACTAACACACTAGAAGTCCTATGGGTGCTTCTGAGATGAAAATATAGGAACTCTGTGTGATGCCACTAACACACTAGAAGTCCTATGGGTGCTGCTGAGAAGAAAATATAGGAGCTCTGTTTGCTGCCACTAACACACTAGAAGTCCTATGGGTGCTTCTGAGATGAAAATATAGGAGCTCTGTGTGATGCCACTAACACACTAGAAGTCCTATGGGTGCTGCTGAGAAGAAAATATAGGAGCTATGTGTGATGCCACTAACACACTAGAAGTCCTATGGGTGCTTCTGAGATGAAAATATAGGAGCTCTGTGTGATGCCACTAACACACTAGAAGTCCTATGGGTGCTTCTGAGATGAAAATATAGGAGCTCTGTTTGCTGCCACTAACACACTAGAAGTCCTATGGGTGCTGCTGAGAAGAAAATATAGGAGCTCTGTGTGATGCCACTAACACACTAGAAGTCCTATGGGTGCTGCTGAGAAGAAAATATAGGAGCTCTGTTTGCTGCCACTAACACACTAGAAGTCCTATGGGTGCTGCTGAGAAGAAAATATAGGAGCTCTGTGTGATGCCACTAACACACTAGAAGTCCTATGGGTGCTGCTGAGAAGAAAATATAGGAGCTCTGTGTGATGCCACTAACACACTAGAAGTCCTATGGGTGCTTCTGAGATGAAAATATAGGAGCTCTGTGTGATGCCACTAACACACTAGAAGTCCTATGGGTGCTGCTGAGAAGAAAATATAGGAGCTCTGTTTGCTGCCACTAACACACTAGAAGTCCTATGGGTGCTTCTGAGAAGAAAATATAGGAGCTCTGTGTGATGCCACTAACACACTAGAAGTCCTATGGGTGCTTCTGAGATGAAAATATAGGAACTCTGTGTGATGCCACTAACACATTAGAAGTCCTATGGGTGCTGCTAAGAAGAAAATATAGGAGCTCTGTTTGCTGCCACTAACACACTAGAAGTCCTATGGGTGCTTCTGAGAAGAAAATATAGGAGCTCTGTGTGATGCCACTAACACACTAGAAGTCCTATGGGTGCTTCTGAGATGAAAATATAGGAACTCTGTGTGATGCCACTAACACATTAGAAGTCCTATGGGTGCTGCTGAGAAGAAAATATAGGAGCTCTGTTTGCTGCCACTAACACACTAGAAGTCCTATGGGTGCTGCTGAGAAGAAAATATAGGAGCTCTGTGTGATGCCACTAACACACTAGAAGTCCTATGGGTGCTTCTGAGATGAAAATATAGGAACTCTGTGTGATGCCACTAACACACTAGAAGTCCTATGGGTGCTGCTGAGAAGAAAATATAGGAGCTCTGTTTGCTGCCACTAACACACTAGAAGTCCTATGGGTGCTTCTGAGAAGAAAATATAGGAGCTCTGTGTGATGCCACTAACACACTAGAAGTCCTATGGGTGCTTCTGAGATGAAAATATAGGAACTCTGTGTGATGCCACTAACACATTAGAAGTCCTATGGGTGCTGCTGAGAAGAAAATATAGGAGCTCTGTGTGATGCCACTAACACACTAGAAGTCCTATGGGTGCTTCTGAGATGAAAATATAGGAGCTCTGTGTGATGCCACTAACACACTAGAAGTCCTATGGGTGCTGCTGAGAAGAAAATATAGGAGCTCTGTGTGATGCCACTAACACACTAGAAGTCCTATGGGTGCTTCTGAGATGAAAATATAGGAACTCTGTGTGATGCCACTAACACACTAGAAGTCCTATGGGTGCTGCTGAGAAGAAAATATAGGAGCTCTGTTTGCTGCCACTAACACACTAGAAGTCCTATGGGTGCTGCTGAGAAGAAAATATAGGAGCTCTGTGTGATGCCACTAACACACTAGAAGTCCTATGGGTGCTTCTGAGATGAAAATATAGGAGCTCTGTGTGATGCCACTAACACACTAGAAGTCCTATGGGTGCTGCTGAGAAGAAAATATAGGAGCTATGTGTGATGCCACTAACACACTAGAAGTCCTATGGGTGCTTCTGAGATGAAAATATAGGAGCTCTGTGTGATGCCACTAACACACTAGAAGTCCTATGGGTGCTTCTGAGATGAAAATATAGGAGCTCTGTTTGCTGCCACTAACACACTAGAAGTCCTATGGGTGCTGCTGAGAAGAAAATATAGGAGCTCTGTGTGATGCCACTAACACACTAGAAGTCCTATGGGTGCTGCTGAGAAGAAAATATAGGAGCTCTGTTTGCTGCCACTAACACACTAGAAGTCCTATGGGTGCTGCTGAGAAGAAAATATAGGAGCTCTGTGTGATGCCACTAACACACTAGAAGTCCTATGGGTGCTGCTGAGAAGAAAATATAGGAGCTCTGTGTGATGCCACTAACACACTAGAAGTCCTATGGGTGCTTCTGAGACGAAAATATAGGAGCTCTGTGTGATGCCACTAACACACTAGAAGTCCTATGGGTGCTGCTGAGAAGAAAATATAGGAGCTCTGTTTGCTGCCACTAACACACTAGAAGTCCTATGGGTGCTTCTGAGAAGAAAATATAGGAGCTCTGTGTGATGCCACTAACACACTAGAAGTCCTATGGGTGCTTCTGAGATGAAAATATAGGAACTCTGTGTGATGCCACTAACACATTAGAAGTCCTATGGGTGCTGCTAAGAAGAAAATATAGGAGCTCTGTTTGCTGCCACTAACACACTAGAAGTCCTATGGGTGCTTCTGAGAAGAAAATATAGGAGCTCTGTGTGATGCCACTAACACACTAGAAGTCCTATGGGTGCTTCTGAGATGAAAATATAGGAACTCTGTGTGATGCCACTAACACATTAGAAGTCCTATGGGTGCTGCTGAGAAGAAAATATAGGAGCTCTGTTTGCTGCCACTAACACACTAGAAGTCCTATGGGTGCTGCTGAGAAGAAAATATAGGAGCTCTGTGTGATGCCACTAACACACTAGAAGTCCTATGGGTGCTTCTGAGATGAAAATATAGGAACTCTGTGTGATGCCACTAACACACTAGAAGTCCTATGGGTGCTGCTGAGAAGAAAATATAGGAGCTCTGTTTGCTGCCACTAACACACTAGAAGTCCTATGGGTGCTTCTGAGAAGAAAATATAGGAGCTCTGTGTGATGCCACTAACACACTAGAAGTCCTATGGGTGCTTCTGAGATGAAAATATAGGAACTCTGTGTGATGCCACTAACACATTAGAAGTCCTATGGGTGCTGCTAAGAAGAAAATATAGGAGCTCTGTTTGCTGCCACTAACACACTAGAAGTCCTATGGGTGCTTCTGAGAAGAAAATATAGGAGCTCTGTGTGATGCCACTAACACACTAGAAGTCCTATGGGTGCTTCTGAGATGAAAATATAGGAGCTCTGTGTGATGCCACTAACACACTAGAAGTCCTATGGGTGCTGCTGAGAAGAAAATATAGGAGCTCTGTGTGATGCCACTAACACACTAGAAGTCCTATGGGTGCTTCTGAGATGAAAATATAGGAACTCTGTGTGATGCCACTAACACACTAGAAGTCCTATGGGTGCTGCTGAGAAGAAAATATAGGAGCTCTGTTTGCTGCCACTAACACACTAGAAGTCCTATGGGTGCTGCTGAGAAGAAAATATAGGAGCTCTGTGTGATGCCACTAACACACTAGAAGTCCTATGGGTGCTTCTGAGATGAAAATATAGGAGCTCTGTGTGATGCCACTAACACACTAGAAGTCCTATGGGTGCTGCTGAGAAGAAAATATAGGAGCTATGTGTGATGCCACTAACACACTAGAAGTCCTATGGGTGCTTCTGAGATGAAAATATAGGAGCTCTGTGTGATGCCACTAACACACTAGAAGTCCTATGGGTGCTTCTGAGATGAAAATATAGGAGCTCTGTTTGCTGCCACTAACACACTAGAAGTCCTATGGGTGCTGCTGAGAAGAAAATATAGGAGCTCTGTGTGATGCCACTAACACACTAGAAGTCCTATGGGTGCTGCTGAGAAGAAAATATAGGAGCTCTGTTTGCTGCCACTAACACACTAGAAGTCCTATGGGTGCTTCTGAGAAGAAAATATAGGAGCTCTGTGTGATGCCACTAACACACTAGAAGTCCTATGGGTGCTTCTGAGATGAAAATATAGGAACTCTGTGTGATGCCACTAACACATTAGAAGTCCTATGGGTGCTGCTAAGAAGAAAATATAGGAGCTCTGTTTGCTGCCACTAACACACTAGAAGTCCTATGGGTGCTTCTGAGAAGAAAATATAGGAGCTCTGTGTGATGCCACTAACACACTAGAAGTCCTATGGGTGCTTCTGAGATGAAAATATAGGAACTCTGTGTGATGCCACTAACACATTAGAAGTCCTATGGGTGCTGCTGAGAAGAAAATATAGGAGCTCTGTTTGCTGCCACTAACACACTAGAAGTCCTATGGGTGCTGCTGAGAAGAAAATATAGGAGCTCTGTGTGATGCCACTAACACACTAGAAGTCCTATGGGTGCTTCTGAGATGAAAATATAGGAACTCTGTGTGATGCCACTAACACACTAGAAGTCCTATGGGTGCTGCTGAGAAGAAAATATAGGAGCTCTGTTTGCTGCCACTAACACACTAGAAGTCCTATGGGTGCTTCTGAGAAGAAAATATAGGAGCTCTGTGTGATGCCACTAACACACTAGAAGTCCTATGGGTGCTTCTGAGATGAAAATATAGGAACTCTGTGTGATGCCACTAACACATTAGAAGTCCTATGGGTGCTGCTAAGAAGAAAATATAGGAGCTCTGTTTGCTGCCACTAACACACTAGAAGTCCTATGGGTGCTTCTGAGAAGAAAATATAGGAGCTCTGTGTGATGCCACTAACACACTAGAAGTCCTATGGGTGCTTCTGAGATGAAAATATAGGAGCTCTGTGTGATGCCACTAACACACTAGAAGTCCTATGGGTGCTGCTGAGAAGAAAATATAGGAGCTCTGTGTGATGCCACTAACACACTAGAAGTCCTATGGGTGCTTCTGAGATGAAAATATAGGAACTCTGTGTGATGCCACTAACACACTAGAAGTCCTATGGGTGCTGCTGAGAAGAAAATATAGGAGCTCTGTTTGCTGCCACTAACACACTAGAAGTCCTATGGGTGCTGCTGAGAAGAAAATATAGGAGCTCTGTGTGATGCCACTAACACACTAGAAGTCCTATGGGTGCTTCTGAGATGAAAATATAGGAGCTCTGTGTGATGCCACTAACACACTAGAAGTCCTATGGGTGCTGCTGAGAAGAAAATATAGGAGCTATGTGTGATGCCACTAACACACTAGAAGTCCTATGGGTGCTTCTGAGATGAAAATATAGGAGCTCTGTGTGATGCCACTAACACACTAGAAGTCCTATGGGTGCTTCTGAGATGAAAATATAGGAGCTCTGTTTGCTGCCACTAACACACTAGAAGTCCTATGGGTGCTGCTGAGAAGAAAATATAGGAGCTCTGTGTGATGCCACTAACACACTAGAAGTCCTATGGGTGCTGCTGAGAAGAAAATATAGGAGCTCTGTTTGCTGCCACTAACACACTAGAAGTCCTATGGGTGCTGCTGAGAAGAAAATATAGGAGCTCTGTGTGATGCCACTAACACACTAGAAGTCCTATGGGTGCTGCTGAGAAGAAAATATAGGAGCTCTGTGTGATGCCACTAACACACTAGAAGTCCTATGGGTGCTTCTGAGATGAAAATATAGGAGCTCTGTGTGATGCCACTAACACACTAGAAGTCCTATGGGTGCTGCTGAGAAGAAAATATAGGAGCTCTGTTTGCTGCCACTAACACACTAGAAGTCCTATGGGTGCTTCTGAGAAGAAAATATAGGAGCTCTGTGTGATGCCACTAACACACTAGAAGTCCTATGGGTGCTTCTGAGATTAAAATATAGGAACTCTGTGTGATGCCACTAACACATTAGAAGTCCTATGGGTGCTGCTAAGAAGAAAATATAGGAGCGCTCGTTTGCTGCCACTAACACACTAGAAGTCCTATGGGTGCTTCTGAAAAGAAAATATAGGAGCTCTGTGTGATGCCACTAACACACTAGAAGTCCTATGGGTGCTTCTGAGATGAAAATATAGGAACTCTGTGTGATGCCACTAACACATTAGAAGTCCTATGGGTGCTGCTGAGAAGAAAATATAGGAGCTCTGTTTGCTGCCACTAACACACTAGAAGTCCTATGGGTGCTGCTGAGAAGAAAATATAGGAGCTCTGTGTGATGCCACTAACACACTAGAAGTCCTATGGGTGCTTCTGAGATGAAAATATAGGAACTCTGTGTGATGCCACTAACACACTAGAAGTCCTATGGGTGCTGCTGAGAAGAAAATATAGGAGCTCTGTTTGCTGCCACTAACACACTAGAAGTCCTATGGGTGCTTCTGAGAAGAAAATATAGGAGCTCTGTGTGATGCCACTAACACACTAGAAGTCCTATGGGTGCTTCTGAGATGAAAATATAGGAACTCTGTGTGATGCCACTAACACATTAGAAGTCCTATGGGTGCTGCTAAGAAGAAAATATAGGAGCTCTGTTTGCTGCCACTAACACACTAGAAGTCCTATGGGTGCTTCTGAGAAGAAAATATAGGAGCTCTGTGTGATGCCACTAACACACTAGAAGTCCTATGGGTGCTTCTGAGATGAAAATATAGGAACTCTGTGTGATGCCACTAACACATTAGAAGTCCTATGGGTGCTGCTGAGAAGAAAATATAGGAGCTCTGTTTGCTGCCACTAACACACTAGAAGTCCTATGGGTGCTGCTGAGAAGAAAATATAGGAGCTCTGTGTGATGCCACTAACACACTAGAAGTCCTATGGGTGCTGCTGAGAAGAAAATATAGGAGCTCTGTTTGCTGCCACTAACACACTAGAAGTCCTATGGGTGCTGCTGAGAAGAAAATATAGGAGCTCTGTTTGCTGCCACTAACACACTAGAAGTCCTATGGGTGCTGCTGAGAAGAAAATATAGGAGCTCTGTGTGATGCCACTAACACACTAGAAGTCCTATGGGTGCTGCTGAGAAGAAAATATAGGAGCTCTGTTTGCTGCCACTAACACACTAGAAGTCCTATGGGTGCTGCTGAGAAGAAAATATAGGAGCTCTGTTTGCTGCCACTAACACACTAGAAGTCCTATGGGTGCTGTTGGGGTGCAATGCTGTGCTAACAGCACTGCGGTTGGTACTACTGCAGTACTGTACTAACAGTAAGCACGCACCAGACTAATCCCCAGCAGCAGCTAATAACACGCTAACTGTGCAATCAGCAGCAATGAACGATCAATGACTTAGGTAGCAATGGTTTAGCAAAGAAATAGCCAATGGTTTAGCAAAGAAGAGCAAATCTTTCAGTATCAAGCAAAGACAGAATCAGCAGACTGATCTCTCCTAAAGCCGGAACTCATGTGACCGGGGCCGATGGCGTGGCGGCCTTTTAAATGGTGGGGCATGTACTAAAGCCCCTGAGCTGTAATTGGCTACAGGCGTCCTGCCTGTAGCCAATTATTGCTCTCCGAGTTTCGGGCGCTGTGATTGGCCAAGCATGCGGGGTCACAGTGCATGCTTGGCCAATCATCAGCCAGCAATGCACTGCGCCGGCCGCGCCGGCCGCAATGCATTGCGGGGCCGCTCGCATCACACGAATGTGATGCGAACGGCCCAAATAGTTCTGGGCTCGACGAGCGAGCGAACGCCCGGTGCTCGATTCGAACATGGGTTCGAATCGAGCACCGGGCCCATCCCTAATAAAGAGCGTCTGTGAACAGCAATGTTCAAGTCTTGCCACAGATTCTCAATTGGATTTAGGTCTGGATTTTGATTGGGCCATTCTAACACGTGAACATGCTTTGATCAAAACCATTCCTTTTTAGCTCTGGTTGTATGTTTAGGGTCATTGTCCTTCTGGAAGGTGAACCTCTGCCCCAGTTTCAGGCCTTTTGCAGACTCTAACAGGTTTTTTCTTCTAAGATTGTCTTGTATTTGGCTCCATCCATCTTCCCATCAACTCTAACGAGCTTCCCTGTCCCTGCTGAAGAAATGCATCCCTAAAAGATGATGCAGCCACCGCCATGTTTCACAGTGGGGATGGTGTATTCAGGGTGATGTGCAGTTTTAGGTTTCCACCACACAATGTGTTTTTGCTTTTAGGCCAAAAAGTTCAATTTTGGTCTCATCTGACCAGAGCACCTTCTTCCCCATGTTTGCTGTGTCCCCCACATGGCTTCTCGCAAACTGAAAACTGGACTTCTTATGGCTTTCTTTCAACAATGGCTTTCTTCTTGCCACTCTTCCATAAAGCTCAAATTTGTGGAGTGCACAACTAATAGTTGTCCTGTGGACAGATTCTCCCACGGAGCTGTGGATCTCTGCAGCTCCTCCAGAGTTACCATGGGTCTCTTGGCTGCTTCTTTGATTAATGCTCTCCTTGCCCGGCCTGTCAGTTTAGGTGGATGGACATGTCTTGGTAGGTTTGCAGTTGGGCCATACTTTTTCCATTTTCAAATAATGGATTGACCAGTGCTCCATGAGATGTTCAAAGCTTGAGATATTTTTTTATAACCTAACCCTGCTTTAAACTTCTCCACAACGTTTTCCCTGACCTGTCTGGTGTGTTCCTTGGCCTTCATGATGCTGTTTGTTCACTAAGGTTCTCTAACAAACCTCTGAGGGCTTCACAGAACAGCTGTATTTATATTGAGATTTACACACAGGCGGTCTCTTTTTACTAATTAGGTGACTTCTGGAGGCAATTGGTTCCACTAGAATTTAGTTTGGGGGTATCAGAGTAAAGGGGGCTGAATACAAATGCACGCCACACTTTTCAGATATTTATTTGTAAAAAATGTAAAAAACATTTATTATTTTCCTTCCACTTCACAATTATGTGCCACTTTGTGTTGGTCTATCACATAAAATCCCCATAAAATACATTTACGTTTTTGTTTGTAACATTACAAAATGTGGAAAATTTCAAGGAGTATGAATACTTTTTCAAGGCATTGTATATGTCTACAGATGATTTGAATAATAATCCTGAACTTGTGTTCTGTGCTTAAAAAAGTGTAGGAAGTCGAGTAATTCATTTAGCCCATTAAATAAATAATCCATGGCATGGAATACCTGAGGGTTGAAAAGCAAATGTATTTAAGTCCTGAACTCCCTTTGCATGATCTGGGAGGAAGTAGTTGTATATTTCCTCTTTGTATGCCACTTTCAACTATGGAATACCATATGTATTTTTTTTATGTTGAAGAATTAAATTTTCCTCCTTTTAACTACCATGAAACTAAAATAATTTGAACATAAATAATTATTGAAACCTTTAGTTTTTTTTTACTCATAGAGATAAATAACTTAAAGCATGGAAGAAGTAGTTATGATAGAACTGACGGTGATGTAATACTCTGAGGCTACAACCTTGGGGTCTGTCATTTATCCTGCCTTTGATATGTGACTTTGTGTATTTGAATGTATTATATTTTGGGCTCTGACCGTTTATCATTTGTATCAGCATTCCATAAGACCCCACCAGGCAGAACAAAACCAAAGGAGTACCATCTGTTTTCATCCAATAGAATCAATACTGTAGCATTCCCATTTTACTGACATCTAAAAAAACTAGAAATTAAGTATACTGTAGATGGCCTGGTAATTTTAAAATCAATTAAAAGTTTTTTTCTTTGAAGCTCATAAAGCCTTAACAATGTGAGATTAAATTGAAAGAATATGTTCTATAGCCTTCTCACTGCCAAGAGACAAGCAACTACGGATGTGCTTGTAAATAGGTAAATACAAATTTCCATGAATTTAATAAAAGCAACAGCCTGTGAGAAAACCTTCCCAATCACTATCAGTTCTGGTTCAGAGTGTGTCCTCTGACTTACAAAAGATTCCATTGAGTATTTTTGAAATGTAATGAATGTTGTTATTATATCTAGAATAAGTTTTATTTCCATTGTCAGAACTACAGTGGGTACATTTGCAAAATCAAATCGCTAGCCTCACTTTACACATTGAAGTGTAGTAGAGTACTCATCTCTTCTCATCATGTCATATACTGTACTGTTAAAGGAGGATGTACAGATGTTTGTTTTAGGTGGATTCTGCTTAACCAGATGATTGTAGACCTATACTATTGAGTCTCAAAAGGAAGATAGATTAAGCTGCATTCATCAATGCATGATAAAGGCCAGCTAACTAGGCTCTCTCAATAGTTAAACATTATACGGCATATATGCTTCACCAAGCTTGTATAAGAAAAACAAACAATTCGCTTATGGAACCTATATTAAATAAAGAGTTTACACAGTCTTGTGAATGGAACTGGTCACATATCTTTATTTTTGATATTTGAACAAAAAGATATCTTAAATCATGAAATTAATATCAATAATATTTAATAATAACCATAAACTAAATAGCCAGTTTACATCCCAGCCACTAGGACTCCAGCTGATGAAAAACTACATACATTTATCAACAATAGTCCTCTTCTTTTTGCAGGAAGGGACACAACCACATAGATAAAAGGGAGTGGGGACAGGTTGACGTTGTAGCTCTTACCAGTGCACACCTAACATTCTTTTGCTCCTTCTTCTTGGACCTGCTGTAAGGACACACGGTGATCCCTTATGAAGATGACTGTCTAGGTAAGTTACACAACATGGGGTATGGAAGAACACCACACGAACAAGACACTGCATTGACATATTTTTGGCTATAACATTCCCATGTGAGAGGGCATTGTTTAACTAATGCCTCCCGTCTTTATTATGTTTTAGCTCATGTCACATAGAATGGCATGGATTTAAAATTGTGTGTAGAAGCCAAACTCACACTACAGATGTATTCTAAATTCATTATGTAGTTATATAATATGTACCCATAACACAGATTTACTCTATAGGACAGAACAAATAGGACTGGACAAATAAGAGGTCCATCTTCTTGGTAGAAGCAGTTGCTTTGAGGTGAATAATGATGGCTCTGACTACATCCAGGCAATGAAAAAATTGCTTTTCTTTACCACAGATAACAGCATAAAGTCAGCTATTCTTTAGAACAAAAAAATAAAAAGATAATGACCCACCAACTCTGGGCTTTTACCCTTGGTATCACAGTATCACAGTCCTAATAACAAATATCAGCTGTGCTCAACAATTAGGCAGCTTAAACTACTTTCCCCATACACCGGTCTCATTCTCAACTCTTACTACTCCACACAACTCTTACTACTCCACACAACTCTGTGGAGTTTTCTGCATTTAAACCCCTGCTGGTCTATTAAAGCTGAATTTCAGGGAAATGAAAAATGCTCCCTTTCAGCAGGGCTGTCCCCGCCACATTCCACAAAAAGCAGTTTTACTTACTAGATCTTCCTCTCCTGCAAGCTCCCTCCAGGCTGTAAGATCAGTTCCTGTAGCCTCTTCTCCTCAATGCTCTGGCAGTAATATGATATTTATTATATTTATATGAAATAGAGAACAAGGAGTGACCCTATTGGACCCAACCAAAATGTGTCATAGACATGCCTCCATCCCCATGTATATATGTATATATTTATAGTAATGTTCAGTTTGGTTGGAGACTATACCTTCAAAGCAATGTATAAAGGTTTTCAGGTTCTGAGTCTGTAGTGTTTTAGTGTTTCATTTCAACTAGAATCCTCCTCAAGACTGCTATTCTCCTCCCCCCCCCTACATCAAAGTATCAGTAAAGACCATCCTGGAAGAGAGATACTAAGCAATATACAGGCTATCAGTCTCTGGTTTAGGCTGTAGAGGGGTTTATATGACTTCCCCTTGATTAATAAACATGCTTCTCAGTATTAGGAAAATTGTAGTGGATTAAAGTGTCACCTTGCAACCAGTCTGTAGTTTCTGAAGCTGTGTATGTAATATCTGACTATGTGTTACAAAGTGAGTGTTGTGACTCTAGTGCAGTAAAGCTCCATGCTATCAAATCAGGCATTTGTGAGTCATTCTTTTGCGAAGAGGGTGCTAATTACAGGTTGGCAGTAGGCACGTGGAAAGTGAGTCCAGCTGCTTGGGAATCAAGTCGATACATGAATCATTGCCAAAAATAACCTTTGGACACCTAACACTGGTGATATTGTCAGGTCACCTACGGCCAGGTGACAGATGCACACCGTAGGGGGACAGGAGTGCACCGCAAGGTAGTGAACCCTATGGCTGACTGCTGCGGATAGGAAACTGGGTGGTTGTGGAAAGCGGGACCAGAGGAGCACAACCGGGATCCTATAGGAAGCTAGAGCCAAGATTCCCCAGGGCGCGGAGTCTAAGACCCAGCAGGTCTTCTCCAGAGCCTCTAGAGGTGAGGATGTTATTCTGCAGGCTGGGTCCAGGTCGCGGCCCCTAGAATCTCCTAGCTCACGCCCCGTAGGATAAGGGGACAAGAGGGGAAGCAGCAGCACAAGATATAAGAGTAACGAATAACAAGCTGAAGGTCAAGGGCCACAAGCAGACAGGGATAACGAAAGACAAGCCGAAGGTCAAGGGTCACAAGCAGACAGGGATAGTCGGGGACAAGCCAATAACGTAACAGAGAGACAGACGTAGCACACGGCAGGCAGGAACCCAAACACACAATGCCTAACAAACACGTTGATCAGCAAAGCAGGCTTGCAGTGCACAGGTAAATATAGTGTTCTGTGATAGGGCCTGGGGTGGAGTCTGGCTAG
The DNA here is from genome assembly GCA_029206835.1 of Rana muscosa. NCBI lineage: Eukaryota > Metazoa > Chordata > Amphibia > Anura > Ranidae > Rana > Rana muscosa. The sequence continues at coordinate 741,485,683 of CM055118.1, forward strand.
GAGGAGATTATAAAGGAAGCCAGGTGAAAGGGTTCTGGCCTCTAAGATGAACACATGGGAAGGAAGGTAAGCTGACAGACAAACACTACTGCATATCCATGACAGTACCCTCCCTCTTATGGGCCCTCCCCCGCCTGGGCCCAGGCTTAAAGGGAAATCTCAGATGAAACCTCCTCAACAGATGAGGTGCAACGACATCAGATGCAGCGATCCAAGACGCCTCCTCAGGACCAAAACCTCTCCAATGCACAAGGTACTGAAGAATACCTCTGCAGAGCCGAGAATCCAGAACTTGTCTAACCTCGTACTTTAGATTATCCTCAGAGACCAGAACCGAGGTAGGGAGATGACAAGAAGATCTATTGAGGACCAAAGGCTCTCTAGGAATAAGCAAGGGCATGAGAGGATCAACAGGAATCTGAGGAGGGTCCCCTAGACCCTTAAAGAGGAACTGGTCATCTAGCACAGAACCATCAGACTGGGCAGATGTCAGTGGAACCCTGAAGTCAGGTTGGTTAGAAGGTGACATGTCACAGGAGTCAAGCTGAATAGCTGAAAGACAAGCAGAATGTCCTGAACAAGAAAAAGTAGGAGGCTCACTGGGCATGGGCTGGACTGGCATAGCTAGTACAGAGGCCGAGTGAATAGCAGAGTCAGGTGTAGCGACTACCTGAATCGCATCGCAAGACGTAGCGACTGCAGGACTTGTAGACAAGCTAGCCTGGCTGTGCATCCAAGGGTGAGTAGGGACAGAGAAATGTAAGTGGTTATGCAACCTGGAATGAATGACCGGCTCAGGTTCACAGGGGGCAACCTTGGGTAGGCAGGACGAGGAACAGGAGGAACCCCAAGCCAGGATCTGTCCAGTAGTCCAGTCCACATGAGGAGAATGGAGCTGTAACCATGGGAGACCCAAAATTACAGGCGTAGAGGCCTTGGGTAAGATAAGGAAGGATATCCACTCCTGGTGGAGTGTCCCTACCGACATCTTAACAGGGAGGGTCTGGAAGCGGATAGGTCCCCCTGGGAGAACAGTACCATCTATCGCCAAGACCACCAATGGCATGGTGAGGGGCAAAAGAGTAAGTCTTATGGACGATGCGATTTCCCAGTCCATGAAATTGCCAGCGGCTCCGGAATCCAAATATGCTGAGACCGAATGAGAAGAAGCACCAACATGAAGGAACACAGAAAGCAAAAGATGAGAAGGGGAAGGTGATATTTCTGGGTCCAATACTCCACTTTCCAGATGAAGTGGACCCAAACGTTTTTCTGGACAAAGAGAGCAAGTGTCACGAAAATGGCCTTTGCCCCCACAGTAAAGACACAGACCAAGAGTTCTACGCCTAGCACGTTCCTCTGGGGATAGCCTGGTCCGACCCAGCTGCATGGGTTCCTCAGCTGGTAGGAGATGCTCTACGGGTCGAAGAGAGGGGAGCTCAGGCTGACTAAGAACCAAGGAGTGCTGGCGTTGCTTTTCTAGGGTCCTCTCCTGAAAGTGAATATCGATCTGGTTACACAAGGAAATAACTCCGCCCAGATCAGTGGGGATGGTTCTTCCTGCTAATTCATCCTTCACTCTATCAGAGAGGCCATGCAAAAATGTTGCGACTAAGGCCTCATTGTTCCAGCTCAACTCAGCCGACAGTATGCGGAAATGAAGGTCATAATGTCCCACTGAAGCAGACTCTTGGCGGAGACGTAGAAGGGCGCTGGCCGCTGAAGAGACACGAGCCGGTTCTTCAAAGATATTCCGAAAAGGTTTCAAGAAGCCAGACAGGCTAGAAACCACTGGATCATTCAGTTCCCACAGAGGGGCTGCCCAGGCTAAAGCTTCACCGGAGAGGAGGGAAATGATATAGGCTACCTTTGCCCTATCAGACAGAAAGTTTTGAGGTTGAAGCTCAAAATGAATCGTGCATTGGCTAAGGAACCCCCTGCAGGCCTTGGGGTCACCAGAGAAACGGGACGGAGCTGGCAGTTGTAGTGAATGTGTGGCTGCGACTGCGACCGGAATAGGTGCAGCCGCTGGTAGCGGTTGAGGTTGTTGAACCAGGGGTCCTAATGAGGCCTGAACCTGTTCAAAACGGGAGGCCAAATCCTGAAGGAATCGCATAACCTGGGTCTGATTAGATTCCTGGGTCTCAAGTCTGCGGACTATGCCCTGCAAAGGATCATCCGCGGGGGGCGGCATGTCAGCCGGGTTCATGGCTGATCAAACTGTCAGGTCACCTACGGCCAGGTGACAGATGCACACCGTAGGGGGACAGGAGTGCACTGCAAGGTAGTGAACCCTATGGCTGACTGCTGCGGGTAGGAAACTGGGTGGTTGTGGAAAGCGGGACCAGAGGAGCACAACCGGGATCCTATAAGAAGCTAGAGCCAAGATTCCCCAGGGCGCAGAGTCTAAGACCCAGCAGGTCTTCTCCAGAGCCTCTAGAGGTGAGGATGTTATGCTGCAGGCTGGGTCCAGGTCGCGGCCCCTAGAGTCTCCTAGCTCACGCCCCGTAGGATAAGGGGACAAGAGGGGAAGCAGCAGCACAAGATATAAGAGTAACGAATAACAAGCTGAAGGTCAAGGACCACAAGCAGACAGGGATAACGAAAGACAAGCCGAAGGTCAAGGGTCACGAGCAGACAGGGATAGTCGGGGACAAGCCAATAACGTAATAGAGAGACAGACGTAGCACACGGCAGGCAGGAACCCAAACACACAATGCCTAACAAACACGTTGATCAGCAAAGCAGGCTTGCAGTGCACAGGTAAATATACTGTTCTGTGATAGGGCCTGGGGTGGAGTCTGGCTGGGAGGAGATTATAAAGGAAGCCAGGTGAAAGGGTTCTGGCCTCTAAGATGAACACATGGGAAGGAAGGTAAGCTGACAGACAAACACTACTGCATATCCATGACAGATATAATATAGACTGTGTTTTGACATTAGCAAATAATTAGACTGCAGAAAGATTCTTTCTTCTGTATTCTTCTGATTGTAAAGTACTAAGGTTGACTAATCATCATAAAGTCATCTTTTTATACATGTCCTGTCTAAGATACAGTCTGGATTTCAGCTACTTTCCTACCCTCGATCAACTCTCTTGTGCAATCCCATTCCAGTCAACTGGATAGCAAAAGTATTACAGACACTGGGGCCACATGCCAAGGCTGAGGGCAAATATGTTAAAAGTGGCGCTTTGCCCATTCCGTGCCTGTGCGCCTGGAAGGTGAAAACTTAAAGTATGCTAAACTGAAAAAGATACCGCACATTATTCTAAAATAACAGGGACAGGACCAATGAGGACCAGTCTGGACTGAACCCGCAAACAAGGGTTCAGACTGCAACATTTTGTTATACACAGGAATGTGTTACTGACAACTCCATCATTTATGAGAGTGGTTCAGTGCTGCCCTAGCAGCCAATGCAGACCTAGGCCATGGCCTTTGTTCGCTATGCAGAAATGCAGTCACAGAGAAAGGGATCATAGTGGCATATTTATAGCTAATCAATGAGTATTACATGGAATATACCACACAAAACCTCAAAGGTGGATAGTGAAGGACAAACTTCTTTGTAGAAATGTCATACTATATAAAAAGCACAGTAACTATATTACAGGCCTTAATCCTGCTATGAATGCATGCAAATTCTTTAGCTCGCCTAATTCTGCAAAACAGTCAATAACATTGTTCTAACTTGCAGTTTGTGCAACTGCTTTGAAGCCTGCAAGAGTAATTGTCATGGTATAACCAAGGAACACTACTGTGTTTGACCACCAGTGCCGGCCTAAGACATTGTGCTGCCTGGTACCAAGAATTAAATGCTGCCCCCCCCCCAAAAAAAAATAACGCCCACCAAAAGGATATAATTTTATATCATGATAACTTAAGAGGATCTGTCATGGCTCTATACATGTATGTAGGAGTATAAAGAGGACCTGTCATGGCTCTATACATGTATGTAGGAGTATAAAGAGGACCTGTCATGGCTCTATACATGTATGTAGGAGTATAAAGAGGACCTGTCATGGCTCTATACATGTATGTAGGAGTATAAAGAGGACCTGTCATGGCTCTATTCATGTATAGGAATATAAAGAGGACCTGTCATGGCTCTATTCATGTATAGGAATATAAAAAGGACCTGTTATGGCTGTATTCATGTATAGGAGTATAAAGAGGACTGGTCATAGCTCTATACATGTATATATAAGTATGAAGAGGACCGGTCATGGCTCTATACATGTGTATAGGGGTGTAAAAAGGACCTGTCATGGCTTTATACATGTATTTAGGAAAATAAAGAGGACCTGTCATGGCTCTATACATGTATGTAGGAGTATAAAAGGACCTGTGTGTGGCCCCGATGTCAGCCGGCCACCCGCGATCGCTCCACAGAGAGCCAGAACGGGGATTTGTCAATGTAAACAGACAGATCCCCATTCTGACAGGGGAGGAGAGACAGATCTGCTGTTCCTAGTGATTAGGAACAGAGATCTCTCTCCTCCTCCAGTCAGTCCCATCACCCCCAGTTAGAAACACCTCCCAGGTAACACATTTAACCCCTTCCACACCAGTGACATTTACACAGTAATCAGTGCATTTTTATAGCACAAATCGCTGTATAAATGTCACTGGTCCCAAAAATGTGTCAAAAGTGTCCGATCTGTTCACCGCAATGTCGCAGTCTCACTGAAAATCGCAAATCACCGCCATTACTAGTAAAAAATTTATAATAATAATAATAATAAAAATGCCATAAATCTATCCCCTATTTTGTAGACGCTATAACTTTTGCGCAAACTAATCAATATACACTTATTGCGTTTTTTTTTTTTTTTTTTTACCAAACATATGTAGAAGAATACGTATTGGCCTAAACTGATGAAGAAATACCACCAACAGAAAGCTCTATTTGTGGGAAACAAAGGACGTAAATTTTGTTTGGGTACAGCGTCGCACGACCGCACAATTGTCAGTTAAATCGACGCAGTGCCGTATCGCAAAACAAAATTAGTGAAGTGCGTCATTTCTATTATTACATTGTTATATAATATATAAAATAGTTCAACTCACCATAATGCAGAATCAGTGGGAGCCTGAGCGTGTCACTTGCCACCGTCACCTGCCACCAGTTGCGGATTGTCACTTGCCACGACGTCACACATTGCAGATTGTCACTTGCCACGACGCCACCTGCCACACATTGCGGGTTGTCACTTGCCACCTGCCACACATTGCGGGTTGTCACTTGCCACGACGCCACCTGCCACACATTGCGGGTTGTCACTTGCCACGACGCCACCTGCCACACATTGCGGGTTGTCACTTGCCACACGTTGCGGATTGTCACTTGCCACGACATCACACATTGCGTTTTGTCACTTGCCACAATGTCACTTGCCACACATTTGCGGATTGTCACTTGCCACGACGTCACACATTGCGAATTGTCACTTGCCACACGTAGCGGATTGCCACTTGCCACAACGTCACCTGACACACGTAGCGGATTGTCACTTGCCACGACGTCACACATTGCGAATTGTCACTTGCCACACGTAGCGGATTGCCACTTGCCACAACGTCACCTGACACACGTAGCGGATTGTCACTTGCCACGACGCCACCTGCCACACATTGCAGATTGTCACTTGCCACACATTGCGGATTGTCACTTGCCACAACGTCACCTGCCACACGTAGCAGATTGTCACTTGCCACTTCACCTGCCACATGTAGTGGATTGCCATTTGCTGTGTCCCAGAGTGAAGGCAGGCAGGAGAGAGATGACAGAGAAGAGGGGGATCTGACAGAGAAGAGGGGGGTCTGCTGTCAGAGAAGAGGGGGGGGTCTGCTGACATAGAGGAGGGGGGGTCTTCTGACATTGAGGATGGGGAGGTGGCTGACATTGAGGACGGGGGGGGGGTGGCTGACATTGAGGAGGGGAGGCGGCTGACATTGAGGAGGGGGGGCGGCTGACATTGAGGAGGGGGGGCGGCTGATATTGAGGAGGGGGGGCGGCTGATATTGAGGAGGGGGGGCGGCTGATATTGAGGAGGGGGGCGGCTGACATTGAGGAGGGGGGGCAGGTGACATTGAGGAGGGGGTGCGGCTGACATTAAAGAGGGGGGGCGGCTGACATTGAGGAGGTGGGGGGGGCGGCTGACATTGAGGACGGGGGGGGGGTGGCTGACATTGAGGAGGGGGGGCGGCTGACATTGAGGAGGGGGGGCGGCTGACATTGAGGAGGGGGGGCGGCTGACATTGAGGAGGGGGGGGGCGGCTGATATTGAGGAGGGGGGGGCGGCTGATATTGAGGAGGGGGGGAGGTGATATTGAGGAGGGGGGCAGGTGACATTGAGGAGGGGGCGTGGCTGACATTGAGGAGGGAGGGCAGCTGACATTGAGGAGGGGCGGCGGCTGACCTTGAGGGGGGGGCAGTTGAGGAGGGGGGAGGCTGACATTGAGGAGGGGGTGCAGGTGACATTGAGGAGGGGGGGGCTGACATTAAAGAGAGGGGGGGCTGACAGAGACGGACCTCAGGAGACAGTGACACACAGCGAGTTAGGAGCATGCAGGGCAGGCGCGATTATCCACAGACACAGTCCAGCTCCTCCAGGCTCCAGGAGAAGCAGTACTGGGGCGGGTCTTCACAGTTGTGATCACATGATTAGGAGCAGGCTCCCGTCCTGTGTTCACCATCAGGATACAAGGGAGCTCCTCCAGGCGAATCACAGAGCCTCATGTCCGCACATGACCTGCTTAGCCAATCACAGGACACCCGCCGCTGCCAATTGCTGAGCTGAGCTCGGCTCAAACACAGAGCACACCGAGGCAGTAGTGTGATTGTGAACTGGATGATCGTGCCCCTCTAGCCAGGGATTCGGCTGCCGCAGGACAGGTATGTGTGCCTGGGTTTCTGACGGGTGGAAACCCAGGCACATGTGCAGCGGAGCGGGCTGGCAGGCGGCAATTTGCCGCCCCCTGAAAGTGCCGCCTGGGACCGAGGTACCATCGGGTCCCATGGTAGGGCCGGCCCTGTTGACCACACAATCACAACATAATCTATTTAGTTAGCCAAGATGACCATCTGATATAAGTGCTCCCCACATTCTTGCTGCATCTACCTGTTCTCTTTCGCTGACCAATTGTCCCTAGATTGTAGGGAAAAGTCTATTTTCTTTCTCAAAGAAGGCCAATGTCCAGACAGTGTTAAACTCCAAGAGACGAGTTTATTTTTCTCTTGCTTGTAACTTGTGAATTGTCACTTGCCACACGTAGCGGATTGCCACTTGCCACAACGTCACCTGACACACGTAGCGGATTGTCACTTGCCACAACGTCACACATTGCGAATTGTCACTTGCCACATGTAGCGGATTGCCACTTGCCACAACGTCACCTGACACACGTAGCGGATTGTCACTTGCCACGACGCCACCTGCCACACATTGCAGATTGTCACTTGCCACACATTGCGGATTGTCACTTGCCACAACGTCACCTGCCACACGTAGCAGATTGTCACTTGCCACTTCACCTGCCACATGTAGTGGATTGCCATTTGCTGTGTCCCAGAGTGAAGGCAGGCAGGAGAGAGATGACAGAGAAGAGGGGGATCTGACAGAGAAGAGGGGGGTCTGCTGTCAGAGAAGAGGGGGGGGTCTGCTGACATAGAGGAGGGGGGGTCTTCTGACATTGAGGATGGGGAGGCGGCTGACATTGAGGAGGGGGGGCGGCTGACATTGAGGAGGGGGGGCGGCTGATATTGAGGAGGGGGGGCGGCTGATATTGAGGAGGGGGGGGCGGCTGATATTGAGGAGGGGGGGAGGTGATATTGAGGAGGGGGGCAGGTGACATTGAGGAGGGGGCGTGGCTGACATTGAGGAGGGAGGGCAGCTGACATTGAGGAGGGGGGGCTGACATTGAGGAGGGGGGGCAGGTGACATTGAGGAGGGGGTGCGGCTGACATTAAAGAGGGGGGGCGGCTGACATTGAGGAGGTGGGGGGGGCGGCTGACATTGAGGATGGGGGGGGGTGGCTGACATTGAGGAGGGGGGGCGGCTGACATTGAGGAGGGGGGGCGGCTGACATTGAGGAGGGGGGGCGGCTGATATTGAGGAGGGGGGGCGGCTGATATTGAGGAGGGGGGGAGGTGATATTGAGGAGGGGGGGGCAGGTGACATTGAGGAGGGGGCGTGGCTGACATTGAGGAGGGAGGGCAGCTGACATTGAGGAGGGGGGGCGGCTGACCTTGAGGGGGGGGCAGTTGAGGAGGGGGGAGGCTGACATTGAGGAGGGGGTGCAGGTGACATTGAGGAGGGGGGGGCTGACATTAAAGAGAGGGGGGGCTGACAGAGACGGACCTCAGGAGACAGTGACACACAGCGAGTTAGGAGCATGCAGGGCAGGCGCGATTATCCACAGACACAGTCCAGCTCCTCCAGGCTCCAGGAGAAGCAGTACTGGGGCGGGTCTTCACAGTTGTGATCACATGATTAGGAGCAGGCTCCCGTCCTGTGTTCACCATCAGGATACAAGGGAGCTCCTCCAGGCGAATCACAGAGCCTCATGTCCGCACATGACCTGCTTAGCCAATCACAGGACACCCGCCGCTGCCAATTGCTGAGCTGAGCTCGGCTCAAACACAGAGCGCACCGAGGCAGTAGTGTGATTGTGAACTGGATGATCGTGCCCCTCTAGCCAGGGATTCGGCTGCCGCAGGACAGGTATGTGTGCCTGGGTTTCTGACGGGTGGAAACCCAGGCACATGTGCAGCGGAGCGGGCTGGCAGGCGGCAATTTGCCGCCCCCCGAAAGTGCCGCCTGGGACCGAGGTACCATCGGGTCCCATGGTAGGGCCGGCCCTGTTGACCACACAATCACAACATAATCTATTTAGTTAGCCAAGATGACCATCTGATATAAGTGCTCCCCACATTCTTGCTGCATCTACCTGTTCTCTTTCGCTGACCAATTGTCCCTAGATTGTAGGGAAAAGTCTATTTTCTTTCTCAAAGAAGGCCAATGTCCAGACAGTGTTAAACTCCAAGAGACGAGTTTATTTTTCTCTTGCTTGTAACTTAGTAGGAAAGTTGAAGATAGAGATAGAGTAGGGTAGGGAGGCAGGTTCAGGCACGCAGTACTTATTTACCCTCATTGCCACTCAAGCCTGAGTGGGCCTTGCTCACCCGGATAGATCCCTCTCACGGTTCTAGCAGCCGAAGTGAAACACGAACATTTACTTCAGAATTTTTGTCCCCTCCAAGGACAGGTTCAGGAGATCCTCTGCCACAGGATCTTTTGGTCCTTGAATCCAAAACTCTTTAGCACCCGTAACTTTTAGAGACCATAGGTGCCAAAGGGGCACGTTACAGGAGCTGTTTCAATGATCACAGAATCCTTCCCTCTGACAGGCAACCAGGTCTCTCCCGAGACAGTGACTTCCTTCACCGATTCCCTGGACAGGTCCTCCACTGGTTTCCTTTCCTTCAGAGCGGGTTTCCCTCCCACGGGTACCCTGGGACTTCTGTGATTCGGTTTAGTTGTAGGCCTCACTTAAAGTTACTGGGCCCACCTGGAACGATGGGGCCTCGGCCAAAGATGCCCGGGACCCAGCACATTCACACGCACCCCTGGCCATGAGGGTGGGGTACGTGCTGAGCACGAAGACCCAGAACAAATGGCGTCTGCCCCTTAAGTACCCTCTACCGGCATGCACAGCAGGCAGAACACGCCCACCGCACAGCCCCCGAGAGAGGACACCCAATAACGCCGCAGTGCAACCTGCTGTGGTTCGACCCGAGACCTGGGCAACAGTGCCACCCACAGGCCAAAGGGAACTGTACAACCAGACAACACCTCAGCAGAGCAGAGTCCAATTTAAGTAAATCAAACAGCCTGAGCCAAACTATTGCTCATGCTATCCCCTAAATTTCAAGCATAGCGACCCCAAATGTGGGGGTCCGCTACGTATATATGTATATATATATATATATATATATATATATATATACACATATATACACCTTTATATATTATAATAGACTAAATGCCAAAATTCACAGCGTCAGTTCTAAATGCCAGAATAATGTGCATTTGATCTCATTACCAAGCGAAATATACCTATAACCACTCCTTGAAAATGTAAGCAGAAAACATATATATATATATATATATATATATATATATATATAAATGTATTTTATTTTTTTCTTCAGACATATCACAAATACTGACATATTTTGTCTTAAAAAAATACTGTATGCAATTCACCTGAATGAACTATTGTGGGCTTGGCGACAGAAAAGCATACTTATTTTGTATTTTAACAAGAAAAAAACACATTCTAAAGCAGTAAGAGAACTCATAAACCCTGTCCATTGAGCAAGAACTATTATAATGATCCATTAAATTAAGTGCCGTTAGCTCAATGTGGTTTGTTTAAGCATAGTAAACCCTTACAGAAGAAAACAGAGGAGGGGCAAAGGATTTATATACCAAAAGCAATTGCTAACAATTCACACAATGTGTCCATTCACTGTGCTGTCAAACATAGAGTTAGGTGTAATGTGCTATTATGCTGCAGAGTTAATAAACTGCCTACAAGTTAACCAGGCTAATCATAAATTAATCTCACATCACAATGATGAATTTTGTCAGCTGACCTGTCACTGGAAATGTGTACCCATGTAGTTAGGCCAAACGTTCTCTGCAAGAAAAATATACACATATCCACATTTATGGATTGCTTTTTCTTGCCCAGGTATGTGTAAACACAATTGACTCACTTCATGAAGTCTCCTCTGTCCTATTTCCTGTTGCATGAATGCCCAATTCAGGAAGACAAATGTAGGCCTGTATATTAGTATGTGAATTGGCGACTGGCTGAAGCCACAGATACGTATAAGCAGTCAGCAATGTGTGGAATCACTTATTATTAACACAAAAAAAGTCACAGTGCTAAAGCCAAAACAGTTGCTAGAATTTACTACCTAACCTTTATTATTGCAAATTGGATCTGGAGTATTTGGTTATTGACCCCCTGATGAACAACTGCCTTTTTTTCCTTCAATGAAACCATGTGCAGACACTTATTTTGGATGCTAACAGCTAATAATGTTTTTCCAGCCAACAAGTGTTAATGGATTGTAAATATGCTGTGTAAATGTGAATAATTCAGACAAATTTTACATCACATTGGAGACAATAAGATTTATATTTAGTTCACTCAGATCAGGAAAAGATTCAATTTGTTTTACAGTACATTACTGAATTATACACACTGATCTTTACTTCATTAACCACTTAAGGACCGCCTCCTGTATATATACGTTGGCAGAATAGCACGGACGGGCACAAGCACGTACAGGTACGTCCCCTTTAAGATGCCGCAGTGTGGTCGCTGGCGCGCCGCCGGCGGCGCGCTCGCGACCCTGCCGCTTTCTCCGTGAGCCCGACCGTGGGTCCCCGCGGACTTGATCGCCGCGGGGACACCCGCGATCGTCTCACGGAGAGATAGAGCGGGAAGATGCTTATGTAAACAAGCATCTCCCCGCTCTGCCTAGTGACAATGACAATCATCACGCTTCCTGTAATCAGAAGCGGTGATCACTGTCTTGTCAAACACTGTCCATGACCCCCTACAGTTAGAAGCACTCATCAGGGCACAATTAACCCCTACAGCGCCACCTAGTGGTTAACCCCTTCACTGATAGTGTCATTTTCACAGTAATCACTGCATTTTTATAGCACTGATCGCTGTAAAAATGACAATGGTCCCAAAAATGTGTCAAAAGTGTCTGATGTGTCCGCCATAATGTCACAGTCATGATAAAAATCGCTGATCGCCGCCATTACTAGTAAAAAAAAAAAATTATTAATAAAAATGCCATAAAACTACCCCCTATTTTGTAGACGCTATAACTTTTGCGCAAACCTATCAATAAACGCTTATTGTGATTTTTTTTACCAAAAATATGTAGAAGAATACGTGTCGGCCTAATAATTTTTATGTATTTTTTGGGGATATTTATTATAGCAAAAAGTAAAAAATATAGCATTTTTTTCAAAATTGTCGCTCTATTTTTGTTTATAGCGCAAAAAAAAAACGCAGAGGTGATCAACTACCACCAAAAGAAAGCTCTATTTGTGGGAAAAAAAGGAGGTCAATTTTGTTTGGGAGCCAAGTCGCACGATCGCGCAATTGTCAGTTAAAGCGACGCAGTGCCGAATCGCAAAAAGTGGCCTGGTCTTTGACCAGCAAAATGGTCCTGGGCTGAAGTGGGTAAAGTGATTGCAAAGTAGGTGTAAAGGCTCAAGTTTTTTTTTTTACCTGCATGCATGCATTTATTGCATGAAGGTAAAAAACCCTCTCTGTGCTGCAGCCCCCCAGCCTCCCCTTATACTTATGAAGAGAGAAAGTTACCGCTCTGATGTGTCCAATTAAGCCTTTCACTCGATCCAAAGCCGCGGGTGCAGGCAATGCTTATAATAATGCGGAAATTGAAGAAGACTTGGACAGCCGCACTCCAAAAAAAAAAGTTTTCCTTTATTTTAAAATCAGGTCACAAAAATACATGCCACAGCAAAATGAAAAGCAGACGAGCTGACTCAGCTATGAGTAAGCACTGAACTACAGTGTGAAACGCGTCAGCTCGTCTGCTTTTCATTTTGCTGTGGCATGTATTTTTGTGACCTGATTTTAAAATAAAGGAAAACTTTTTTTTTGGAGTGCAGCTGTCCAAGTCTTCTTCAATTTCCCCTTATACTTACCTGAGCCCCATCTCACTCCAGCGATGTGCACAAGAGTCTCGGCTTTCTGGGGGAACTCTCCCTCCTCATTGGCTGAGACAATCACAGCCCGTTACTCTCTCTCCTCAGGGGACTCTCCAGGGGCTCTCCAACCTCATTTTCTGTCAATCACAGCCTGTGAGCCAATGAGGAGAGAGAGGGAGCGGGGGCCAGCCACGGCTCTGTGTGTGAATGGACACACAGAGCTGCGGCTCAGGAACAAACCTGCTTTGGTGCTCCCATTGCAACCTGCTTTCTCTGGGGGCACTCGGCAGAAAGGCGGGCCAAGAGCGCTGGCGAGGGACCTGAGAAGAGGAAGATGTGGGCTGCTCAGTGTAAAACCACTGCAAAGAGCAGGTGAATTTTGTACCGAGCATCCCACGTTGTTTATTTTATTTTTTTCAAAGAAAAAACATTTATATCACTTTAAAGGGGTTGTAATGGTTCGTTTTTTATTTTCTAAATAGGTTCCTTTAAGCTAGTGCATTGTTGGCTCACTTACCTTTTTCTTCGATTTCCCTTCTAAATGTTTTTTTTCTTTGTCTGAATTTCTCACTTCCTGTTCCTCCTCAGTAAGCTTGCCCCCATCATCCGAGCCGTTCTGGCTGGGGGTTAGTCAGCATGCTCGCCCCCTCCCTTGGTACTACATCCCTGCGATGAGACACCGTCAATCCCTTTAACCCCTTTAACTAACAAACATGTTATACTTACCTGCTCTGTGCAATGCTTTTGCATAGAGCAGTCCTTATTCTCCTCTTATGGAGTGGTGTTCTAGGCTGCTCCTCTTCTAGAAATGTTCTTTCTAGTGAAACAGCGCTTGGCACACAGTACAGTGTACACTTCTGACCCATTTTCAGCATTTAAAAGATAAAACAAATAGAGCTGGGTACCTGGATAATGTAACTCCAGTATGAATGTCAGGAGTTACATCATCAGTGGCTGCCCAATGGATGAAAAGGAGGGGTACTGAACCAGGAAGAAGTGGCAGAGAAGATGGTGGTGGCAGGGATAGATTGGTAAGGGACAGCTTTGAACTTTCAATGATGGAGGAAGGCAAACACAAAGGTGAATCTGCCATAATGTGCTGTTGAACACAATGATGTCATAGGGATACCAGTAATGTCGTTGACCATATATGGTAATTTTAATATTTGGTCAATGATATCACCCATGGGACCCCCACCATTTTGTATATATCAACTTTCATCTGCTGGACCTGTCATTCAGTGGGAGTAAAGCAATTGTACCAGTCATTTGTTAGAGGGAAGTGTTTTTTTATTTGTTTCACGTGGATCTACAAAGCTAGACAACGAGACTGACAATAGATGTACATTGTGAGGCTTTTTCTTTGGTTTGTTATTTTTTGATAACATGGGGGGCAGTATCTAGGGGCCCCCAATTGTTAAAGGGGCTTTCAGATTCCGATAAGCTCCTCGCTCACAGACCCCCACAACCACCAGACCAAGGTTGTAGAGAAGAGGCCATTGCCCTCATAAACATAGGGACAAGCTCCTCCAGGCAAGGTACCCCCTCATGCTGTGGGCATGTGGCCTGGTTCTATTCAGTAGGAGGGACCTATTTTTTTTTATTTTTGCATGAGGTTTCCCCTTAAAATCCATACAAATTCTATACTAGGCCCTACGGGTTTGGTATAGAGTTTGTACGGACCTCACACAAGACCTATAGTGTCCAGTATGAAGTATAGGGTAACTCCAATGCTGTTTTTTAACCATCACCGGCTACTTTGCTTACATGACTGGGGATTACTGACCATGTAAGTGAATAGGGCAGGTGCCATCACTGAGTGTTAAGAACTTGGTGGTGTCCACATTTGTTGGCATCCTTAACAACCATTGACTGCGGGATGCTGTCATGTATAACAGTGGTGGGAGAGGGGGGGGGTGCTGCCCTGTACACAGCATTTTCATGCATGTGGGATGTGAGGGGGAATACAATGTGACGATCATTCACTGACACATCTCTGAACTGTAAAAGTCTACCCCTGGTTCCCAAAATGTGACCTGCTGCATCCTGAGCAGGTGCCAGTTGCTGCAAAACTCTGAATTCCTGCAACAAGCACTAGGATGAAGTTATTACTAATCTCAGGTGAATCTCTTGATAGTAGAAGTATAATCTCGGACAGAATTTGGATGTAATCAGGCCAAAACGAGAATGGTGTGGGAGCACAGTGGGAGCAGGTAAACATTAATGAAAGGAAATGTAAGTAAAGTATAACAGCAGCTTAGTGAAGGGTTTATGGAGTGGTTCACTTGAATACATATTGGTGCTGTTTAAAATAGGCTGTTGGTTGCACTACTAATATGGGGGGCAGGGGATTTTTTAACATTTCCACTGACTGAAAAGCAGTGTGTGTATGGGGGAAAAGAGCACTGCCACTGATCATCCATATTGGGGAGGAGCTAGTTGATACTACCAAGGACCAACATTGTGTGTAGGTGGGGGGTGAACAGCACCGCCGGTGATCTCCAATGCAGGGTGGAATGGGTTATTTAACACTGCCACTAACAACCAATGTGTGTGTATGAGTTGTATAAGGGGGGATAACAGCACTGTCACTGACCACCAATGCAGGGTGAAAGAGGTTTATTTACACCACTGACCACCAACACGAGAGGGTTTTTCTTTTTAATTACACTGCAAATTACCGTCAACGTAGAAATAAGGTAAAGCGTGGGTTAGCAGAATTAAATAGCACTGCCACTGACTGCCAATATACAGTATATCTATGTAGGGTTGTGAGGGAGTCTGGAGGTGTTATTGTGGTTACTGGCACCAATACTAAGGGTTATTATTACATTCACTGGCACCAGTGTTGGGGGCTATTATTATTGTCACAAGCACCAATGCTGAGGGCTATTATTGCAGTAACTGAAACATGCTGGTGGCTATTATTTCAGTCACTAACACCTATGCTGGTGATTATTATTGTGGTCACTAACACCAATGCTGAAGGTTATGATTGTAGACACCAATGCAGGAGGATATTATACCATCCAATGACAACAATGTGGGAGTTATTATTGCCACCGCTAACACCAATGCTGGAGGTTACTACTGCTACCAGTGACACCAATGCTGGAAGTTACTATTACTGCAGCAATGGAGCTTATTTTTTTCCGACTGTCTGCAGTGTGTTGCAGTAAAAAATATAACAGGATATACATTTTCAGGAATTGATAGGCATTACAGACCATGAATTGGCTGCCTAAAATTATGCAATGTACTTCATGAGCAGCTATAGTGCAGTCCACTGGAAGTGTCCAGGGCTGTATATAAGACCCTCTATAATTTAAAATTTTACCACAATTTCTCTAGGTATTTCTTAGCACTGTACTGTTGATGTTTTTCTAATTGTCCTATAGCTTTTACCTTTATGTGTTTAACCACTTCCATACCGGGTCATTGTAAAATGACGCCGGCAGGAACCCTCTCTCCCTCTGGGTGGGCGTCATATAACGTCCTGTGTTTGAGGGGGGATATCTGAATGATGCCTGCAGCTAGAGGCATCATTCAGATATCCTTCTTTTCAGCCGGCGATTCTGCGCACCATAAGAACGATCATAGCCGCTTGATTGTTCTTATAGGCGGCGGGAGAAGACACCCCCCCCCGCCGCCATCCGGTGCTTCTCCGGGCTCTCCCGTGCCAGAGAATCGTCCGGCGCTGGTGGTGGGTCACGTGACGAGCATAGAGATGACTGGTGACCAGATGGTCACCAGTCATATCTATGACCGTCAGAGGCCCGGGCGCGATGTGATGACGTCACGCCTGGGTCCTCAGATGTAAACAAAGCCGCTATTGCGGCTGTAAGTATGAGATCAGTGAATTTTTTTTCACAATCTCATGCTTTCCAGCCTGGAGGAGAGATGTGGGGTCTCATTGACCCCGCATCTCTCCATAAAGAGGACCTGTCACACACATTCCTATTACAAGGGATGTTTACATTCCTTGTAATAGGAATAAAAGTGATCAAAAAAAAAAGTGTAAAAAAAGTAAAAATAAAAAAAATAAGTAAAAAAAAATAAAAAATAAATATATATATTTTTTAAAACGCCCCTGTCCCCAATAGCTCGCGCTTAGAAGCGAACGCACATGTAAGTCCCGCATATGTAAACGCCATTCAAACCACATATGTGAGGTATCAACACGTGCGTTAGAGCGCATGCAACAATTCTAGCACTAGACCTCCTCTGTAACTCTAACCTGGTAACCTGTAAAATTTTTCAAAGCGTTGCCTATGGAGATTTTTAAGTACCGAAGTTTGGCACCATTCCATGAGTGTGCGCAATTTTAAAGCGTGACATGTTAGGTATCTTTTTACTCGGCGTAGCATAAGCTTTCATATTTTACAAAAAAATTGGGCTAACTTTACTGTTTTGTTATTTTTTAATTCATGAAACCATTTTTTTCCCCAAAAAAAGGCGTTTGAAAAATTATTGCGCAAATACCGTGCAAGATAAAAAGTTGCAACGACCGTCATTTTATTCCCTAGGGTGTCTGCTAAAAAAAAACATATATATATAATGTTTGGGGGTTCTGAGTAATTTTCTAGCAAAAGAATGATGATTTGTACATGTAGGAGAGACGTGCCAGAATAGGCCCGGTATGGAAGTGGTATAAAAAGCCCTGTATGGAAAGGGTTAAAGAAAGAGGAAAAATGAAAACCTTCATTTTGAGACTCTTTTTAATGGACTGTGTCCTTTTTGTTTTGACTTACCGGTAAATTCAATTATTTTATTTTAAAATGCTGTACCAATTTTCTCATCTTGAAAAGACACTGACCCATGTGTAATAAACCGGGGTGTGGGGGGGACAGTTTGCCATCTTCAGACTGTTACACTGGACACTGTATGACCCTGCCTGGTCAATGATACTTCCACATTATGGTCACCTACCTACAGCTCCACATTAAATACCAGTAAGTTCATACATGAGTTTCTATTTCAAGGAAAGTGTAGTATATTTTCATTGAGGTCTTATATTTATTTTAGATTGTTTAAATTAGAAGTTTTGACTTTTAAATTTTACATGCTTGCTTTGATAAAATGTTGTTATTCTGTTTTTATTTGTAGATTAGTCACTTTAGACAAGGTAGATAAACTAGAAACATTAATCTATCATATATTCTGCATAACAGCTGTTAGGAGCAGTAACATAGAGCCACTGGGGTTGATTTACTAAAGGCAAATAGACTGTGCACTTTGCCAGTGCAGTTGCACTTATTTTCCTTAGCAAGTGTAAATGTGGTAAAGTTTTACTTTGTAAAGCATACTCAAGTGCAAGGAAGAAAAAAATGATTTTTGCTTGCACATAATTGGATGATGGGAATCAGCAGAGCTTTACCACATTTACTAAGCTCTGGGGAAAATGAGGGCAACTACGCTTTTAGAGGGCAACTGCACTTGCAAAGTTCACAATCTACTGTACTTGCTTTTAGTAAATCCACCATGTTGCGTAGCACCTACATCCAGGAAGTAGAGCTTGCATTTGTAATGAACACATATAGTTGGGTATTTATTTACTAATACTTGTAATTAGAATTATTATTACTTATATGCAGAGATATGTTTTTGAAAAATTAGCTCACGTTGATATTATTATTTGTTTCAAACAGAACTTAATTGTTTATGCAGCCACGGGTTGCAGGAAAGAAACTTGCACGATTCCCCCCCATCAGCACAGTCATCACTGACATAGTATTCTCCCGGCGGGGTGCGGACAGATGATGCCGTCCCCGCTGGAAGAAGACAGTGATTATCTCTAGAAGCTATAGCAGTGATATCAGAAACTAGTCCAGCAGGTTGGTTGTACCCAAGTTGATCGATTGATCAACTTGGAACATTCAGCCCACCCATTTATGATTTGAATCTCAACCGGTTCCTGCTGAACCAGCTGAGAGCTGAGATTCGAACCATGTACAGTGGGTACGGAAAGTATTCAGACCCCCTTAAATTTTTCACTCTTTGTTATATTGCAGCCATTTGCTGAAATCATTTAAGTTCATTTTTCCCCTCATTAATGTACACACAGCACCCCATATTGACAGAAAAAAACAGAATTGTTGATATGTTTGCAGATTTATTAACCACTTAAGCCCCGGACCATATAGCTGCTTAATGACCAGGCCACTTTTTGCGATTCGACACTGCATCGTTTTAACTGACAATTGCGTGGTCGTGCGACGTGGCTCCCAAACAAAATTGACGTCCTTTTTTTCCCACAGATGGAGCTTTCTTTTGGTGGTATTTGATCACCTCTGCAGTTTTTATTTTTTGCGCTATAAACAAAAATAGAGCGACAATTTTGAAAAAAATGCAATATTTTTTACTTTTTGCTATAATAAATATCGCCAAAAAATATATCAAATAACATTTTTGTCCCTCAGTTTAGGCCGATACATATTCTTCTACATATTTTTGGTAAAACAAATCACAATAAGCGTTTATTGATTGGTTTGCGCAAAAGTTATAGCTTCTACAAAATAGGGGACTGTTTTATGCCATTTTTATTAATATTTTTTTTTTTACTAGTTATGGTGGCGATCAGTGATTTTTATCATGACTGCGACATTATGGCGGACACATCGGACACTTTTGACACCATTTTGGGACCATTGTTATTTTTACAGCGATTAGTGCTATAAAAATGCACTGATTACTGTAAAAATGACACTGGCAGTGAAGGGGTTAACCAGTAGGTGGCGCTGCAGGGGTTAAGTGTTTCCTAGGGAGTGATTCTTACTGTGAGGGGGCGTGACTATACGTGACACATCACTGATGACCGTTCCCAATCACGGGGAATGGTCATCAGTGACAGTGTCACTAGGCAGAATAGGGGAATGCCTTGTTTACAAAGGCATTCCCCTGTTCTGCTCTTGCCGACCGCAAGAGCGGGCCTCCTGGGAACATCGAGTTCCCATGACCCGCGGCCGCACTCGCGAGGCACGCGGCGGACGTGCACCCCCGGAGGCGTGCGCTGGGCGGCAGATTTAAAGGGACGTACCTGTACGCCAATCTGCCTGCCCGTGCCATTCTGTCGACGTACATCAGCGTGCGCCGGTCGGCAAGTGGTTAAAAAAGAAAAACTGAAATATTACATGGTCCTAAGTATTCAGACCCTTTGCTGTGAAACTCATATATTTAACTCAGGTGCTGTCCATTTCTTCTGATCATCCTTGAGACGGTTCTACACCTTCATTTGAGTCCAGCTCTGTTTGATTATACTGATTGGACTTGATTAGGAAAGCCACACACCTGTCTATATAAGACCTTACAGCTCACAGTGCATGTCAGAGCAAATGAGAATCATGAGGTCAAAGGAACTGCCTGAAGAGCTCAGAGACAGAATTGTGGCAAGGCACAGATCTGGCCATGGTTACAAAAAAATTTCTGCTGCACTTAAGGTTCCTAAGAGCACAGTGGCCTCCATAATCCTTAAATGGAAGACGTTTGGGATGACCAGAACCCTTCCTAGAGCTGGCCGTCCGGTCAAACTGAGCTATCAGGGGAGAAGAGCCTTGGTAAGAGAGGTAAAGAAGAACCCAAAGATCACTGTGGCTGAGCTCCAGAGATGCAGTCGGGAGATGGGAGATAGTTGTAGAAAGTCTACCATCACTGCAGCCCTCCACCAGTCGGGGCTTTATGGCAGAGTGGCCCGACGGAAGCCTCTCCTCAGTGCAAGACACATGAAAGCCTGCATGGAGTTTGCTAAAAAACACCTGAAGGACTCCAAGATGGTGAGAAATAAGATTCTATGGTCTGATGAGACCAAGATAGAACTTTTTGGCCTTAATTCTAATCGGTATGTGTGGAGAAAACCAGGCACTGCTCATCACCTGTCCAATATAGTCCCAACAGTGAAGCATGGTGGTGGCAGCATCATGCTGTGTTTTTTTTCCAGCTGCAGGGACAGGACGACTGGTTGCAATCGAGGGAAAGATGAATGCGGCCAAGTACAGGGATATCCTGAGCGAAAACCTTCTCCAGAGTGCTCAGGACCTCAGACTGGGCCGAAGGCTTACCTTCCAAGAAGATAATGACCCTAAACACAGCTAAAATAACGAAGGAGTGGCTTCACAACAGCTCTTGAATGGCCCAGCCAGAGCCCTGACTTAAACCCAATTGAGCCTCTCTGGAGAGACCTAAAAATGTCTGTCCACCAACGTTTACCATCCAACCTGACAGAACTGGAGAGGATCTGCAAGGTGAATGGCAGAGGATCCCCAAATCCAGGTGTGAAAAACTTGTTGCATCTTTCCCAAAAAGACTCATGGCTGTATTAGATCAAAAGGGTACTTCTACTAAATACTGAGCAAAGGGTCTGAATACTTAGGACCATGTGATATTTCAGTTTTCCTTTTTTAATAAATCTGCAAAAAGGTCAACAATTCTGTGTTTTTCTGTCAATATGGGGTGCTGTGTGTACATTATTGAGGAAAAAAATGAACTTAAATGATTTTAGCAAATGGCTGCAATATAACAAAGAGTGAAAAATTTAAGGGGGTCTGAATACTTTTCATACCCACTGTATGGCCGGCCTTAAGCCTTAGCCCAGGGCACTGTGGCTGCTGAACATCAGGTCACATAATAAAAATTGGGCCTAGACTAATTTACAAAATTATATTGGTCTGCTATCTATATTTTTGCATTGGCTATGACATAAAAAATGTTTTTGATATAAGTATCATGATAAAAACTCACTTCTAAACTTCTCAAGTCACACAATCCATTAATTTTATTAATTTTTTTTGGTGTTCAATATTTTGTATATTTTAAGTAATCATGATTTGTTGTAACACATTAGAATGTGAAAATAAAAAATATATTTTTATGTTCATCTTTTCTATTAAAAATGATTATTTGATGCTGATGGTCATCTACTGAAGAATGTAGTAGAAAATGAGATATTATAAAGACAAAGGGGTTGATTTATAAAGAATTTGAATAGCCATTTACCAAATAAAAATTCACGTGCATTTGTTCTGTGCAAATAGGGCAAAAAAAAATATGGAAATAGGCTATATCCAGTGATTTTCGAATGTAAATAATTGATTTTAAATGGAAAATACCCACCTGGCCACTAAATTGAGCTAAGAATTATTAGAAAAATCTTATGGTATCTATCTCTATTTGGTGGCCAAATATGGTATTTCCCATTTCAAATCAATGACTTTCATGCAAAAGCACAGGATATAGCCAAATTTACATTCATTTTTTTTTAACCCTATTTGCACAGACATGCACTATAACTGGGTAAATGGCATTGTGAATTTTTTATAAATCAGCCCCTTAAAGTGTATTTACACTTTTGCAGAAAAATTTGGGTAACACATGCTTTTTTATTTGTTACATGTTCTTATTTACATTGTATAACAAAATAAAAACTGCTTCTTACTTTTTTGCCTGCTTCGTTCTAATAACTCCTAAACTGGTAGCCAATCAGCTTCTAACTTCAGCTTATTTAATTAAGCTTTAACAAAAAAAAAAAAAACTGACAAAAGAAAGCTGATTTTAATCATATGGTACAACAGACACATACTGTATAAGGAACACGAAATGCTGGGGAAACATAGAGTTGATTTACTAAAACTGAAGCGTGAAAAATATGGTGCAGCTGTGCATGGTAGCCAATCAGCTTCTAACTTCAGCTTGTTAAATTAAGCTTTTACAAAATGATTGGGAAGCTGATTGGTTCCTATGCACAGCTGCACCAGATTTTTTACTCTCCAGTTTTGGTAAATCAACCCCACTGTATCTTTCTTTTTAGTGAGGACAGATAGAGTTTCCTCTCATTTTCAATTGTTCAGAGTAGCTTGTAGTTTACCAAAGGAGCACACTAAAAAATAAATAAAAAAAGTAACAAATACTTTTTTTTTTATATTTTTGGGTATGCTGTGTGAATAGATAGGAACAATACAAATGTAGTCAGGTTTTCTCAAAGTTGGCTGTAAAAGCAATTTTTTATTTAAAGTTTTTGGTAGAGTAGGGAAGGATTAGACACCCTCTCAAGTTTTTAATTGCTGTCTGTGTCCCATTGTTGGGTATTGTCACAAAAATTGAAAATGAAGGGAAATCACAAATTTTAGAATTAAAGAGGAACTGTTTGAATGGAAAATTCCCCTTTTCTTGTAAATATTTACTCTCACTTTCTAGTCTGTCTTCACATAGGGAGTGATGTGAAATCTCTGCAACAGGACACAAACATCAAAATATAAACAGACAGGGGTTTTATCCTTCCCTACTCTATCCAAAACGGAGGAATTTTTTGGGGGTATACATAAACACTAGCATCCCTTTTAACAGAAACTCTTAATACCCATGTGAACATAACAGTGAGATTTAACCACTTGCCGACCACCTCACTGTAAATGTACGCCATTACTTTGGTGTTAAATACCGGGGTTATGGCAGTGGGAGGGGGGTGCCCCCCCCCGCCGCTTCCCAGTCGTCTCTGACCAGAGCCGTCCGTAAGCCTGGAGCCCATCTGATCCCTGTGATGCCTGGGCAGGAAGCCGAGTGAAGGCAAGATAGCCCCCACTCAGCTCTATGCCCTTGAAGGCCTGGAGCAAGAAAAATACATAAAATTGAAGAGTCCCATCCCTCCGTGCTCACGTGCGGAAGCGAACGCATACATAAGTCGCGTCTGCATATGTAAACGGTGTTCAAGCCACACATGTGAGGTATCGCCGCAATCGTTAGAGTGAGAGAAATAATTCTAGTGCAAGACCTCCTCTGTAACTCTAAACGGGTAGCCTGTAATTTTTTTTAAAGCATCGTATATGGAGATTTTGAAGTACGGTAGTTTGTTGCCAATCCCCGAGCGTGTGCAATTTTAAGGCGTGACATGTTAGGTATCTATATACTCTGCATAACATCATCTTTCACATTATATAAAAAAATTGGGCTAACTTTACTGTTTTTCGTTTTTTTTAAATTAATTAAATTACATCTTTTCCCAAAAAATTGCATTTGAAAGACCGCTGTGCAAATACAGTGTGACATAAAATATTGCGAAGACCGCAATTTTTTCTCTATGGTGTCTGCTAATTTTTTTTCATAATGTTTGAAGGTTATATACGTAATTTTCTAGCAAAAAATACAGATTTTAAAGTGGTTTAATAATGGCATTGGTGGTGTTTTTGCCAGGAAAATTTTTTGCTCTGATATTTGCACATGCAGGAGCTAATTCTTAGCTACTTTTTATTAGATGGATAGAAGAGAACACGAGCCAACAAGTGAGAAGTAAATTACAGTAGTTAATTATCTTGTCACCCCTATAGCCATTAAATAAAAAAACACTGAAGTATAAGCATTTTCAATTTCTGCCAAAAAAGCCTCTTTCCAATTGTTAGAACTTGTTCATATGAAATGAGATTAAATGAATGCAAAAACTTCTAACAATTTTTTGCACCATGTTATGAAGAAAAAAATAAAAAGACGAAACATAAACCATTATACCTCATAAACTCTCAGAATTGTATCAGATTTTCTTTCCTACTATTCTGCCAGCTCTAAGACTAGAATGTATTTTCATGTCTTTTAAAGTCTTCCAGATTTAAAGAGAGTGGTGTCACCTATAAATAATAGAGACTGGATAAAAGAAAAAATGTCTGTGTGCGGGACAATACAGTACCTTTTTGATTATAAGATATTATTGTCACATTGACAGCCGCAGTGGATAATTATCCATTACTTGATACTGAAAAATACAGTTATGAAGAATTAACAGTTATGATCATTGGTAAGCAGTAAGCACAATGGCTGTTCTACAAAAACTGAAGCAAAAAAAATAGGGGAAGGTGCCCATAGGTGCATATTACTTTCAAGGTAAGTAATCGGATTGGTTTCAATGGCTAAAGGATGACAAAGTCATGACTGATGTTCTTGACTTATCATTTTTTATGACATTGTGGGGGAGATTTACTAAAACTGGTGCATTCAGAATTTGGTGTAGCTGTGCATGGTAGCCAATCAGTTTCTGACTTCAGCTTGCTCAATTGAGCTTTGGCAATAAAACATGGAAGCTGATTGGTTTCTATGCAGAGCTGCACCAGATTTAGCACAGTTTTAGTAAATAACCACCATTGTGTGGTTATATTTTACCCATCCATAGCCAGAATATAGCCAAACTAGACTTTAAGGAGGGTGATCATCCAGGTCCTTCTTTGCCTGCTTCTCTGGCCATTTATCCCATTGACCTTAAGATCAGATAATAGTGGCATTCTTTATAAATACTTTTACAATGGTCAGTAGTAGATTGGGACGTAATTATTTTAATTCAAATGAAAACCTATGTATGGGGGTCTGGGTATTGCCCTGGGGGACATCAATCAATGCAAAACATTTCTTTTAAATTATCGTTTTTAAAGGAGCAGTGATTTTATTGATGCTTACAGTGCAACAATAAAAATGAAAAATTCTTTTAACTACCCTTAATGACCAGGCCATTTTTTGCGATACAGCACTGTGTTACTTTAACTGACAATTGCACGGTCGTGCGACGATGTATCCAAACAAAATTGATGTCCTTTTTCCCACACAAATAGAGCTTTTTTAAAGGTGGTATTTGATCACCTCTGCGGCTTTTATTTTTTGTAGAAACAAAAAAAGACTGTCAATTTTGAAAAATATATATATATTTTTTACTTTCTGCTGTAAAACATATCCAATAAAAAAAATGTAAAAAGTTTAATTTCTTCATCAGTTTAGGCCAAATGTATTCTGCTACATATTTTTGGTAAAAAAAAAAATCCCAATAAGCGTATATTGATTGGCTTGCACAAAAGTTATAGCATCAACAAAATAGGGCTTGTTTACATCAGCAGACCGCTGTTCCATCTCTCTGGGAAAGATCGATGGGTACTGGCAAACATCGCGTCTACTGTTCCCGCTGATTCACTCCCCCTGTGGCCAATGGGCATGCGTGCATGCCACCCAGTGGCTATTGCACGGAACGACATACAGGTACGTCATTTTGCGCAGCCGCGCCACCTTTTCGCAGTAAAACTGCGTCGGGTGGTTGGCAAGTGGTTAAATATAGTGCCTGGGGGGTCCCCATAGTCTGCCTGTAAAGTTGCGCATCTGGAGCATGTATAGAACATGCTGCAGAAAACATTTTTTCTAAAGGAAAAAAAGTCAAATCACATTTAAATTTATTTGCGGTTGCAATTGCCGGCACCCGGCTTTAAAAAAATATATACCAGACCCTTCAGACAGTTCCTATATACAGTTTTGTGATGTCACAGACTCAGCTTGCACTGGTCCGTGACGTCACAAAGGGGCGGAATAACCAGGTGACATCACCAGGTGGCCCTGCCCTTATCTGGGGCGCCCTACGTAGGTTTTTATTTTTTTTTACCGGCAAATTTTTTTTTTCTTCAGTTGTCAGTGGCTGAAGCCTCATGACTCATCGATTGTTTAGGACGCCGCAGCTGGCCATGGTTGCAGGAAAGAAATTTGCACTGTCTATGGCCTGCCTGAGAGTTCACACAGTGTACATGCAAGTGGTTACCAAGGATAACAAAGGTTTCTCTAGCAACCTGTCGTAAGAGTGCACATGTGGCAGGTGGGATAGCTTCTTGCAGAAGGAGTATTTGTTAGCACTCTCTCCATGAGCAGGTCTTTCTTTCATAGCAATGGGAACATATCAGCACTGCAGAGGTCCTCAACCTGTACACAGGTATGGAAGAGAAAGAGTTAAGTGAAGTGCAAACATGGCATCAGTGCTAGGTGCATGGCGGGGCTCCATACTATTACTGGGAGTGAGGTAGTGGTGATACGCCGGACAGGTGGAGAGGGCAAAAGGTTCTGCATGTCCCTCCTAAATGCATCAGTGACCATGGTGATGTACAGTAACATCAAGAGAGTTTATTAGAGACCAGTCGTCTGTTCCAGCAAAGATACCCCATGTGTAAGGCAGTGACCATAACCAAAGTGTCTAGCATAGCCCAGAAGATCCCACTCCAGGATACGACTGTCATGTGACCCACACTAGCACCATATGAGGAGGGGAACATGGAGGAGGTACCACCTGCCTACCCCCTACATGCTGGACTTCCACATTTCACCAGTTGGACTAACGCATTGCACTCAAACCATCTAGAGCAGGGGTCTCAAACTGGTGGCCCTCCAGCTGTTGCGGAACTACAAGTCCCATCATGCCTCTGCCTGTGGGAGTCATGCTTGTAACAGTCAGCCTTGCAATGCCTCATGGGACTTGTAGTTTCGCAACAGCTAGAGGGCCACCAGTTTGAGACCCCTGATCTAGAGGCTGCTAGGTACCGTTGAATCCCGCACTAGGTGATCTATACAGGAATTTTAACACACTTTGTTGCAGGTTCCTACCTTTTTCTGTTCTAAAGAAAAAGCTTTTTGTTTCACCATATCTTTCCTACGCTGATTCCTGAATAACATGTATTGCCAATAACACAGTATGCTAATGAGGAAAGCTGCAGTATTTGCATCATTGTAGAAGTACTCAATTCTTAGGGGGGTATCTCACCAAATGATTTACCTATGCAGGAGATGTCTACATTTTGATTTTTATCTTAGTGCAGACATTTGTATTTTTTTTTTTTTTTTTTACAGATTTATCATGAGATGATTGTAGCCATATTAGTGCAATTACAGCAAGAACTGTTTGTGATTTTTTTTTATTTTATTTGTGCTAACATGTTTTTAGGGGTGTATCCTCTTTTTCAAGGTCAAAGGAATACTAAAGAGTACTACTGCTAGGACCTTGAAGAAGAGGGTACAACCCAAACGTTTGTCCTGAAAATTTGGATGTTAGTGAAAATAAAAAAAGTTTCACGGACAGTACTCGTTCTTGTTGACAGATTTTGAAAATTACAGCAGATTGAAATGGGAAGGTAATTTGTAATAACATTAAACTTCAAAACAGGTTGCAAAGCAATTTTATACGCTATATTAATTTTTAACAAAACTGGAGGTTTCCTTAAACCACTTCACCTCCGAAAGGTTTTACCCCCTTCATGGCCAGGGCATTTTTTGCTTTTTAGCACTGTGCTACTTTAACTGGCAATTGCTTGGTCATACAAAACTAGTACCCAAATTACATTTATATAACTTTTTCACACAAATATAACTTTCTTTTGGTGGTATTTAATCACCACTGGGTTTCAAAAATTGTTTGCTATATAAATAAAAAAATCCCAAACATTTTGAAAAAAATGTAGTATGCTACATTTCTTTGGTAAAAAATAACCCAAATCTGTGTATATTATTTAGTCTGATGTACTGATATACTGACTGGCTTTCTGACTAATTTCTTGAGGCCCTAAAATGCCAGGACAGTACACATACCCCCCCAAATGACCCCTTTTTTAAAATTATACAGTCCAAGGTATTTAGTAAAAGGCGTGGCAAGTATTTAATTTTGTTGCAATATTGTGTCTCAATTTTTTGGAAAATTAAGAAAGTAGATACAATTTGGTGACTGGTGTGGAGGTGATCAGTGATCAAGGATACTGACTGATGACAGTATGTACAAAAGCATTTTCACGTTTCTTCATATATATATATATATATATATATATATATAGATATAGATATATATATATCTATATATATATACACATACAGTTGTGCTTATAAGTTTACATACCCTGGCAGAATTTATGATATCTTTGCCATTTTTCAGAGAATATGAATGATAACACAAAAACATTTCTTTCACTCATGGTTAGTGTTTGACTGCTTCTGATCAATCAAGAAAATAACTTTGCATGTGTCTAGGAATTCATTATAATGCAGATCATTTAAAATATTGTGTTTAATTGATCATTCTATCAAACCCAATACAGGTAGTCCCCGGGTTACATACAAGACAGGGTCTGTAGGTTTGTTCTTAGGTTGAATTTGTTTGTAAGTTGGAACAGGTAAATTTTTTAATTGTAGCTCCAGCCAAAAAAAAAACAAACGATTTTTAAGTTTTTGGATAGCATAGGGAAGGGTTAACACCTCTGTAACATTTGTTTTGCTGTCTGTGCCCCTGTTCAGAAGATTTCACCTCACTTTCTGTCCCAATGACAATAGGATTTTGAAAATTTTGGGTTGTTGTGGAAACAAGAATTGGTGATAAAGCTTCAGTGGAGACACCTTTTTCCCATGATAACTCTTATGCCCCATACACACGATCGTTTTTCATGCCGTTAAAAATGCCATTTTCAAAAATGGCCATTAAAAATGATCGTGTGTATGCTCCAGAGCATTTTTAACAACGTGAAAAACAGCCATTAAAAATTTCGAACATGCTCTCTTTTTTCACGTCGTTTTTTTTAACGACGTGAAAAACGATAGTGTGTATGCTTGAAAAAAAACGCGCATGCTCAGAATCAAGTATGAGACGGGAGCGCTTGTTTTGGTAAAGCTAGCGTTGGAAATAGATATGGCACATTCGTCACGGTTGAATTAATAGCATCGTTTTAATGCTGCGCATTCCGTTCTTCTTTTGAGAATGCTTCAACAATTACCTTCTTTTGATAATGACATTGAGAGTTATGCCAAACTTGTTTCTAAAGTAATTCCTAATTGTTTTAATGATAGTAAAATATTATTTTCAAGCCACATCTCCCTCATAAATTCATAAATAAATGTAAAGATCATTTTTTGGGGGTTTTTGTTCTTTTTGCAGTTTATTTTAGTAATTAAGTTAGCTTCTTAATTTTTTTGGGCCTTTTATTTTTTGTCCTTAACCACTTAAGCCCCGGACCATTTGGTAGCTAGCGGACCAGAGGTGAATTCAGAATTTTGCACTGCGCTGCTTTAACTGTAAATTGTGCGGACATGCAATGTTGTACCCAAACGAAATTTGCGTCCTTTTCTTCCCACAAATAGAGCTTTCTTTTAATGGTATTTGATTGCCTCTGCGATTTTTATTTTTTGCGATATAAACGGAAAAAGACCGAAAATTTTGAAAAAAAATGATATTTTCTACTTTTTGTTATAAGAAAAATCGAATAAACTCAATTGTAGTCATACATTTAGGCCAAAATGTATTCAGCCACATGTTTTTAATAAAAAAAATGTCAATAAGCGTATATTTATTGGTTTGCGCAAAAGTTATAGAGTTTACAAACTAGGGTACATTTTCTGAAATTTACACAGCTTTAAATTTATGACTGCCTATCTCATTTCTTGAGGTGCTAAAATGACAGGGCAGTACAAAACCCCCCCAAATGACCCCATTTTGGAAAGTAGACACCCCAAGGAAATTGCTGAGAGGCATGTTGAGCCCATTGAATTTTTTATTTTTTTGTCCCAAGTGATTGAATAATGACTAAAAAAAAAAAAAAAATTACAAAAAGTTGTCACTAAATGATATATTGCTCACACATGCCATGGTTATATGTGGAATTTCACCCCAAAATACATTTTGCTGCTTCTCCTGAGTACGGGGATACCACATGTGTGGGACTTTTTGGGAGCCTAGCCGCGTACGGGACCCCGGAAACCAAGCACCGCCTTCAGGATTTCTAAGTGCGCAAATTTTTGATTTCACTCCTCACTACCTATCACAGTTTCGAAGGCCATAAAATGCCAAAATAGCACAAAACCCCCCCAAATGACCCCAGTTTAGAAAGTAGACACCCCAAGGAAATTGCTGAGAGGCCTGTTGAGCCCATTGAATATATTTTTTTTTGTCCCAAGTGATTGAATAATGACAAAAAAATAAATAAATAAATTACAAAAAGTTGTCACTAAATGATATATTGCTCACACATACCATGGTTATATGTGGAATTACACCCCAAAATACATTTTTCTGCTTCTCCTGAGTACGGGGATACCATATGTGTGGGACTTTTTAGGAGCCTAGCCGCGTACGGGACCCCGAAAACCAAGCACCGCCTTCAGGATTTCTAGGCACAAATTTTTGATTTCACTCCTCACTACCTATCACAGTTTCGAAGGCCATAAAATGCCAAAATCGCACAAAACCCCCCAAATGACCCCATTTTGGAATATAGACACCCCAAGCTATTTGCTGAGAGGAATGGCGAGTATTTTACAGCTCTCATTTGTTTTTGAAAATGAAGAAAGAAAATATATATATATTTTTTTTTTTTTCAATTTTCAAAACTTTGTGACAAAAAGCGAGATCTGCAAAATACTCACAATACCTCTCAGCAAATAGCTTGGGGTGTCTACTTTCCAAAATGGGGTCATTTGGGGGGGTTTTGTGCTATCTGGGCATTCCATGGCCTCCGAAACTGTGATAGGCAGTGAGAAGTGAAATCAAAAATTTACACCCTTAGAAAGCCTGAAGGCGGTGCTTGGTTTTTGGGGTCCCGTACGTGGCTAGGCTCCCAAAAAGTCTCACACATGTGGTATCCCCGTACTCAGGAGAAGCAACAGAATGTATTTTGGGGTGTAATTCCACATATGCCCATGGCATGTTTGAGCAATATATCATTTAGTGACAACTTTGTGCAAAAAAAAAAATTGTCGTTTTTCCGCAACTTGCGTCAACATATAAAATATTCCATGGACTCGACATGCCTCTCAGTATATAGCTTGGGGTGTCTACTTTCCAAAATGGGGTCATTTGGGGGGGTTTTGAACTGTTCTGGCATTTTATACACAACATTAGGAAGCTTACATCCACTCTTCTAACCACTTGAAGACAAAGCCCTTTTTGACACTTTTTGTTTACATGAAAACATTTTTTTTTTTTGCAAGAAAATTATGTTGAACCCCCAAACATTATATATATTTTTAAAGCAAAGGCCCTACAGACTAAAATGGTGGGTGTTGCATTTTTTTTTTCTACACAGTATTTGCGCAGCGATTTTTTCAAACGCATTTTTTGGGTTAAAAAATACACTTTTTTTAATTTTAATGCACTAAAACACACTATATTGCCCAAATGTTTGATGAAATAAAAAAGATGATCTTAGGCCGAGTACATAGATACCAAACACGACATGCTTTAAAATTTCGCAAAAACGCGCATTGGCGACAAACTACATACATTTTTAAAAGCCTTTAAAAGCCTTTACAGGTTACCCCAGTAGATTTACAGAGGAGGTCTACTACTAAAATGATTGCCCTCGATCTGACCTTCGCGGTGATACCTCACATGCATGGTGCAATTGCTGTTTACATATGACGCCAGACCGACGCTTGCGTTCGCCATTGGGCAAGAGCAGGGCAGGACAGGGGTGCTTTTTTTTTTTCTTTTTTTTTTATTATTAATTTTGCTTTTTTATTTTATTTTTAAATTGTTCCTTCCAAGTATTTTTTTTTTTATCATTTTTATTGTTATCTCAGGGAATGTAAATATCCCCTATGATAGCAATAGGTAGTGACAGGTACTCTTTTTTTGAAAAAACTGGGGTCTTCTAGACCCTAGATTTTTCCTCTGCCCTCAAAGCATCTGACCACACCAAGATCGGTGTGATAAAATGCTTTCCCAATTTCCCAATGGCGCTTTTTATATCCGGGGGGGGCATTCCCTCCCACTGCTTGTAAAAGCAGTCCAGAGGCTAATTAGCCGCTAGGATTGCTTTTACATGAAAGCCGGCCGCAGGCTGAAAAGAATGATACCAAGATGATACCTAAACCCGCAGGCATCATTCTGGTATAAACATTCAAATTCCAGCAACATACCAGTACGTTGCTGGTCCTTGTTGGACATGTATTGTAATCTTTTTATTTCATGCAGCCAGTTGGCTGAACGAAAAAAGAGATTGATCGGTGGGTATGCCCACCATTAGAATACCGCCCTTCATCCACCCACTTCCAATGATGGGCATACACGCACCATTTATATATGCCGAAGCATGGGGGCATCCTCCCGCAAAAAAGTTATGCCGCACACACATGGTCGGACTTTTCTACGGGCAAGCCTCCGTCGGAATTTCGACCGTATGTACGCGGCATTAGGAGCAAAATCGCTCCTGCTGCCCCAATGCTTCGGCATATTTGCTTTTTTTTTTTAACTGTGGTGGTGAAATCACCTCCTACAGCACTGGAGTCGCAGGGATCAGGCCTGTCTCTGCGAACGCTGCAGTTATGTGTGTTTTTGTTTTGTAAGTGACAGTGATCGATCGATACTGCACTTGGGTGGCCTGGGCTGGACGGAGGGGCAAAACGCAGGTGCCAGCAGGTATCTGGGCTGATCCCGCTAACACTGCGTTTTTGGGAACCCTAAACTGCTGGGGACGCTAGTATAGATCAGATCAGATATTGATCTGTTCAGATACTATACCAATAAGGGGGGTGTATGCTTCACGCGTGGGTGTTAGCGTTACTGGCACTAACCTGACGCTGCCTGGGGTGTGACGCAGACCCTCTCTGACGCTAAAACCTAATTGATATCACCCGCCGGGCGATCAGGGGGTTAAACCTTTATTGGGTTATATACACGGCGGGTGCCCTGACACTATAAAAAGCAAACTAACTAACCAGCATCACCCGTAACACTTATATGGTGATCACTGGTGAAAGGGTTAACTAGGGGCAATCAGTGGGTTAAAACCTTTATTAGATAATATATGGGGGTACCTGACGCTATAAAAACCTGCGGCGAACCTAAAAAAAATTACCAGCTACCGATCTGCATCACCGACACTAAGACAGCGTTTAGAAAAACGATTGCTTAGCAACAGTGGTGATGGGGGTGAAAGGGTTACCCTGGGGGGGCGATCAAGGGGGTTAAACCTTTATTAGATAATATATTGGGGTACCTGACGCTATAAAAACATGCGGCGAACCTAAAAAAAATTACTGGCTACGATCTGCATCACCGACACTAAGACAGCGTTTAGAAAAACAATTGCTTAGCGACAGTGGTGATAGGGGGTGAAAGGGTTACCTGGGGGGCGATCAAGGGGGTTAAACCTTTATTAGATAATATATTGGGGTACCTGACGCTATAAAAACCTGCGGCGAACCTAAAAAAAATTACCGGCTACCGATCTGCATCACAGACACTAAGACAGCATTTAGAAAAACGATCGCTTAGTGACAGTGGTGATAGGGGGTGAAAGGGTTACCTGGGGGGTGATAAAGGGGGTTAAACCTTTATTAGATAATATATTGGGGTACCTGACGCTATAAAAACCTGCGGCGAACCTAAAAAAAATTACTGGCTACGATCTGCATCACAGACACTAAGACAGCGTTTAGAAAAACAATTGCTTAGCGACAGTGGTGATAGGGGGTGAAAGGGTTACCTGGGGGGCGATCAAGGGGGTTAAACCTTTATTAGATAATATATTGGGGTACCTGACGCTATAAAAACCTGTGGCGAACCTAAAAAAAATTACCGGCTACCGATCTGCATCACAGACACTAAGACAGCGTTTAGAAAAACGTTTGCTTAGTGACAGTGGTGATAGGGGGTGAAAGGGTTACCTGGGGGGCGATCAAGGGGGTTAAACCTTTATTAGATAATATATTGGGGTACCTGACGCTATAAAAACCTGCGGCGAACCTAAAAAAAATTACTGGCTGCCGATCGGCATCACTGACGCTAAGACAGCGATCAGAAAAATGATCGCTAAGCGACAGTGGTGATAGGCAGTGAAAGGGTTATCTGGGGGGTGATCAGGGGGTTAAACCTTTATTAGGGGGGGGTTAGGGGGCTACACTGGACCTAAGACTAAACTTTGGTGACACTTTTACAGTCACAAATGTCACTGATTGCAGTGATCACTAAATAAATGGTCACTGCAATCAGTGACACTGTGACTGGGGGCTGGGGGGGTTATCTGGGGGGTGATCTGGGGTGTCTGGGGGGGCCTGGGGGGGCGATTTATGTCCCTATGTGTCCTGGTGTCAGTGTAGTGTTGTGTGCACTGACCTGATATCTTCTCTTGTACGGCGCTCGGTATATGTGAGCGCCGCACCAGAGATGACATCACTTCCTCCTGCTCCCTCTGTCTGACACAGACAGAGGGGGCATTTCCATTCGCCGGGAGCGATCGCGAGGGGGTGGCCAGAAACGAATGGCTGCCCCCTCATCCTGGAACGCTCCCGGACACTTAGCCACCGCTCACTGTACAGAAGGGGGGTCCGATCGGACCCCCCAACTATACAAAGGCAATCACGTATGCTCTACGTGATTGTGCCTGTCGGTGCCATTCTGCCGACGTATATATACAGTGAGCGGTCGTTAAGTGGTTAAATAATTTTTGTGTAAAGTTCCCACACCAACCTTCAAATTTTGTCTCATTTTGCCTCAAGGAGGTTTGTGTCCCTTGTTAATAACAATAATATTATTTTAAATGTCCCTGCCTACTCCCTCGCAAACTCTCTTTTGAACTACAAATCACATAGTCAAGGCAAAAAAAAGTATCCTTTATTTAGGAACATAACAAAATAAAAGGGGATGGCAGCACTGGAGAGCCTGCTTGCATTTGTGCATCCTTTGGACCCCACAACAACCATCCAAGATGTGAAAACCAAACTAGTGATGGAAAGAAATCAAAAAGGAGCCCAATCTTGGCTTGAACTCCCAGAGGTCAGGAACCGCAGCAGATAAGTCATATATGTCCCCAGTCTGTGGTACTACAGCAGGCATTATTTTTTCCTCTTCCTTGTAGCCTTCTCTCCAGCCTTCTCTGCAGCCTTGGTTGGTTTCTTCCTCGGAGGCTGGGGATCAGGAGGAGAGGTTGTGGCAGGAGGAGTAGTAGTAGGAGGAGGAGGAGGTGGAGGAGTAGGGACAACCTCCGTGATGTCGGTGAACTTGGTGAGTTCACCGAGCAATCCCTTGTTAATAATCTTCAGGAGAAGGGTCTCACTATACAGCTTTTGCCGCAGGTCCATTTATTTGGCCTAGCTTTTGGGCCAGGACTGCGGCAAAGCCCTCCTCAGCAGAGGGTGCCTCTCGGAGGGCCGCAGTAGCCTCTTTTAGGAAGGCTCTTGTTTCCTCCTCCACCTGCCTACCTCTCCTTGGCCCTCGTGGTTTCATTATCAGGGGAGGCATCTGGGCTCTTGTGCTGGGCCCAGCCTCCTCCTGGGTGCCACTTGGCCCTGCCTCCTCCTGGTCCCCAACATCACCCTCTTCCTGGCTCTGCTCTGGCTGTAAAAAAAGAAAGGGACTTTATTATTTTTTTGCCACCATGAATCACACACATTGTTCACCTCCAGGTGAATTGAATCTGAAAATTTCGAAAAGTCTCACAGATTCCGCCTCCTGATATTGTTGCCTTGTCCACATCAAAATTGACCCCTACTGTATCTTGGTCTTTAAATCCTTTATTGTTCTAACATGAAATACCTAACAATACTAACATCATTTTAAATTAATCACTTTTGTAACATATAAATGGAGATATCAATACTTTACCTGGCTCCATATATCCAAATCTGCCTCCTCAAGGGCCTGATCTTGATCCTCAGAGGAAGCCAGAGCAGGGTTGCCAGGAAGGCTGGAGGGCTGGCTGCAAGGAAGGCTGGAGGTTTGGCTACAAGGAAGGCTGGATTGACCTCTGGGGGGAAGGGTGGAGAGAGATTCCCACACTTCCAGCTGGTCATCCAGAAAAGATAGCTTGCTGTAGTACCACAGAGTGGGTTTATAAACCTTATCTGCTGCAGCACCTGACCTCTGGGACTTCAGGACCATATTTCTCTGGGTCCTGTATGTCCCCCTGATGGTAGCAATTTTGGTTTTCACATCTTGGAGAGTTGTTGTGGGTATCTGGGTTTGGACAAATGCAAGCAGGCTCTCCAGTGCTGCTGTCCTGGCCGTTTTGTTTTTATTGGACCCACTTTTGGTCTGCCACAGGATAGGGAGTTCTTTCCATTTGTCAATGAACTCCCCCATGAATTCCGGGTTTTTGAAACTATTCATTCTCTCTGTAAAATCAAGAACACAGAGAAGACATATTTTTCAGGCAACATTCATCAAATCAGCATTTTGGACAGATTTAAAAGCCCCAAATCTCCTCCTCTGCGGAAACCCAAATCCTTAAAATGTTATGTACCTTGGTCAACACGTTCGTTGCAAACTCCCTCTCCCGCCAAATGAACGTATTTTCGACACATGGATCTGCACTTGATATACACTGCGCATGCGTGAAACTCTGCACGCTTTCTCCGCCCCTGACGTTCGATATTGTACTTTCCCCACCCCTTCTCGCTCGTCGTAGTGCTTAGCAACATGGCGGAGACACAGGTGGCTGAGATTACCTCTACAGAGGATGAAATTCCCGAGGAGCCCAAATCCCGATCCAGGAGATATAAGGCATCCAACATGTCATTCGAGGAAATGGTGGAGATGGTCGCCATTTTGAAGAGGGAGGATTATGATGCCAAGCATGGGCCGTATAAAAGGCCTAATCTGGTCAAGTCAAAAATTATGGCCAAAGTGGTCAAAAGTCTTCACCAAAAATTCGGGGTGTGCAGAACGAAGGAACAGCTCAGAAAACGATGGTCTGATCTGAAGTTGCGGGAGCCCGACCAATACAAACGAATTAAGAAAGTTATACGAAAAAGTAAGTATTTTTTTGCTATTTTCCCTGCTCGAGATTATTACTTGTATTATGTCGTGTATGTTTGTCTTTGATATAGTACAGTGAAAGATACCATCTTTCTTGTTCGTCCGCAAAGTAAACGGACGTATTAAACCTCTTTCTCCGTACAGTTCATCAAATGATGTTTTAGGATCATCCAGTGTGAACACCCATTTATTTATTTTTATTTGGGGTAGGAAATTTGGTAAACAATTATTTTTGGGGATCAAATCCAAAGGACAATTTTTATTAAAATAAAGGATATGCATGGTAATGTTAAGGGAGAGAATGTTCAGCAGCTGATGAAACATCTGAACGCAGTAGTACAAGTGTGGCCCAAAAGCCCCAAAGTTTGAGGGTGTCACACACAGGTGATCCTGTGTATATACTTTGGGGTGTTACAATGTGTCAAACTTTGGTTAAAAAAGTATATGCTATGTTTTTGGCTATGTATCCAATCATGTGTTCCGGTTGTCACTGGGGGTACATTGAAAAATGGACCACGCTTCAAAATAATGTTTCCAAATTATTTGTTCATGGTTTAGTTTTCTCCAAAAACTCTTCGTTACTAATGAAACTATACCTTTTCTTGCAATCTCCATAGGGCTTCAAAAAGCTACGTCAGATGAGCCTCTAAATCCAACACCTTCAACAATACCCCCAGACCCACATGATGGAGAGGAACGTGAGGTTGTGGAAGTGGAAAGTGGCACCTCAACAGGTCAGTGTCAAACCAGACAGATGCAGGTTAATAGATGTAGGCCTACATATTCTATACTACATGTTTTTTTTTTAATGTAGGTGCACTTCTGGCCGAAGACCCCAAAAATTTTACACATCACAGTGCCCAGATCCTGATCCAATACCTGATGGTCTGCTGTCGTGACCTTAAAAAATTAAAGGGAGAATTGATAGAGATCAGGGAAAATACCAAGCGGGTGGAGGAAAGGCTACAAAAGATCATGGCTGTGCTTGGGCGTGTCTAATGTTTTTAAAAAAAATAACGTTGAACTTGCTGTGTTTTGGCAGGTATGTTTTTCATTGAACCTTTTAGGACTAGTACATGTTTATTTTTTCACTATATTTTTAAAGATCTTTTTTGTATGCATGGCTGTTCATGCGTTTTAACAAGCCAAAAATGTTTGGGACATCTACATTTAAAAGGAATTGTCCAAAAAATAAATAAAAAATGGTATTTTGTTATCAAGAAGTTGTGGCTTCATTATGTAAATGTTGTGCAAAGTGAACTAATCAATGTTTTGTGTTTACACTGACAATGAAGGCTAATTAGGAATGCACAATACACATGGCAATACAAGTGCACTAGGTAAACCTACGAGAAACATAAACCATTATTAAATTAAAACACCAAACCAATCTTTGAGAAAAATAAAGTTTTATTTTTCTAAATTAAAAGGTTAAAAGTCATCAGGCATTTCAATGGCCCCCCTACCCACAAAATAATCCACATATTTGTCACGGACCTCACGTCCGGTTTGGGGGGCCAAGCCTGGACGGCCAGCTTCCAGGGCCGCAAGATGGTCTGCTTCCATTAATGAGGCCTCAGGCCCAGTCAAAGTCAGATAATTTGTGGAATGCACCCGGAGATAATTATGTAGCACACAGCAAGCCATTACAACATGGTTCCATTTGTAAGGGGCAAGGTGGATGGAGGTGAGGAACAGGCGGAAGCGGCTGGCCATGATGCCAAAGGCATTTTCCACCACCCTTCTTGCTCTGGCCAGCCGATAGTTGAACACCCTCCTCTCAGGGGTGAGGGTGCGTTGCGGGAATGGCCTCATCAAATGGGGACCCAGGCCAAACGCCTCATCCGCCACAAACACAAATGGGAGTCCCTCCACATTCTGCTCCGCTGGTGGCAAGGCCAGCTGATCCAAAAGGAGCCATTCCCCAAACTCCGTCTGTGCAAAAACTCCTCCATCAGACATCCTGCCATTCTTGCCAACGTCCACATAGAGGAATTCGTAGGTGGCCGACACCACTGCCATCATCACGATGCTGTGGAACCCCTTATAATTGTAATAAAAGGATCCCGAATGGGGTGGTGGGACGACCCGAACATGTTTGCCGTCGATGGCCCCTCCACAGTTTAGAAAGTTCCATCGTTGGGCAAACTCCGATGCCACATTCTGCCATTCATGTGGCATAGAAGGGAACTGTGGAATGAAATCGAAAATAAATTAATACTTTGAGACAGAAACATTGAAAGCAGATTTCAGAAAAGCATTTATGGCCAACATTGGGAGAAACCAAAAAATTAAAACGTTATTAGTAAGCAACAACAAACCAAAAAAAACCCCACAAAATAAAATGGGGGGGGTTGAAGATGAGTTGGGGAGATCACAAATGAAGGCTGTAGCACTCTGTATGAATTAGTGAAAAATGTAACATTCCTAGGCAATCTTTAGGGGGCATTTAGGGTAAAGCACTACGATGGAGCATAGATTAAAATACATGGAAATGACTAGGTGGGTATGGCCCCAGGATAGCATGCTGGAGATGTTAGGTAAGTCAAATTTTAATGTAGGCCTAATGAAAAATTTCCCCCCAAAAAAATTTGCATGTGGAGAAAGGGGACATTCCCTGCAGCTAAGAATCATGGGAATTAGGGACTGCTAATAAACCCCCCCAAAAAATTAAGACAAATAAATACATACAATGTGATGTTTGAAATAAGAACACTTACCTTAATATAGTCCTCCTGCAAAACTTGGAGGATGGCAGAACACGTCTCTGGTATAATGATACCCAGAGCCTGGGGGGATATGCTTGTGGAGAACTTTAAGTCCTGCAGGCTTCTCCCAGTCGCCAGGTATCGCAACGTGGCAATGAGCCTCTGCTCAGCACTGATGGCTTCACGCATAACGGTGTCCTGCCTGGTAATGTAGGGGGACACCAAAGCCAACAGATGCTGAAATACGGGGTCAGACATCCGGAGAAAATTCCTGTAGTCATCAGGATTATTCTCCCTGATCTCCCGCAACAAAGTCATATGACAGAACTGGTGCCGCTGGAGCAACCAATTCTTGGTCCATGAACTCCTCCTGACCCTGCTCATGGCATGGAGTTGGGATACAGCATGAACCCCTGCACCAACTACAGCACGAACTCTACGACGAGTATGTAGCCGCAACATGGCTAGATAACGGTCGGCAGCTCAGAATGAACTAGAAGAACGAACGGAAGAACAGCAAGGCCTATGAAGAACAAGCTGAAAAACAGTAACGAGCAGACAAGAACGCACTGAATAAACAGATATGAACTAACTACAAGCACTGCAAAACAGATACGAACCCACAAGCACAAACTGAACTCCACAAAACGATCTTGAAAGCACGAAGACTGAAAAGCGCGAATCGTCTCTCACCAAACTTTTACTAACACGCGGTAACACGGAATTAGCAAAAGTGTCCCAAAGGGTGGCGTCATTAGAACGGAACTTCCCCTTTATAGTGCCGTCGTAGGTGGTGTACGTCACTGCGCTGTGCTTTGAACGTTTTTTAAAATGATCGTGTGTACGCAAGACAGGCTTGAGAGGAAACATGAAAAAAAAACACGTGAAAAACGTCGGGAAAAATAATGGCATGAAAAACGATCGTGTGTACGCCGCATTAGGCCTCGTACACACGACCGGTTTTCTCAGGAAACGACATGAAAACTGCAGGGAGAGCTTTCTTGCCAAGAAAACCGTGCGTGTGTACGAGGCTTTCAGGTTTTTTTTATCAAGGAAACTGCCCAGAATCTCGATGAGAAAAATAGAGAACCTGCTCTCTATTTTCTCGACAGGATTCACGTCGGCCTGTTTCCCGACGAGAAAACTGTGTGTGTGTATGCGGCAACAAACGTACCTGTCCTCCGTTAAGCCCACGCATGCTCGATATGACTTTGACGCATGCGCGGTAGCTTCCTAGGCATAGGTAGGGTGTAGCAAGATGGCGGCAAAGGCATCGAATGTGACGAGCGCATGCTCATCGTAGTCAATGACGTCACCGCGTTTGTTCCATTCAAAAGAACGGCGGTTCTTTTGAATGGAGTGTGTGTACACTCCGCCGGGACAAGATTCTTGTCAAGAATCTCGTCAGGAGAAACAACGGGTTTTTTCCTGACGAGAATCTCGGCCATGTGTACTAGGCTTTACAGGAGTGAATTTCTCTTCCTAGGGGGTTGATTGTAAGTCGGATGTTTGTAACCCGGGGACCACCTGTAGCAGATCTAATTGCACTGGCATTCCTTTAAAAAATATTTTAAATGTATAGTATGAAATAGTTACTGTTTTT
This sequence comes from Rana muscosa, assembly GCA_029206835.1. NCBI lineage: Eukaryota > Metazoa > Chordata > Amphibia > Anura > Ranidae > Rana > Rana muscosa. The sequence goes on from CM055118.1 coordinate 741,527,268, forward strand.
CCAAATTTGGTATGATATGATAAATTTAGCATTAATATCTTTTAAGGACTATCTATTATTTTTAAAACCGACTTCATGTTAATTGAAGACCTTGAAAAACATTGCCAGGAATGTCGACAGGTCATACAGAAGGTTGTCAGATCAAGGCAAGATCCTTTTGAGACAGCAGGAAATGTATGTAAGTCACCATGCCTCAATCTGAAGAACATCTCCCAATTTAAAACTCAAACTGGATCTGACATTAAAAGACATTGAAAGAATCTCAACAGGTTTATGGGTCGCTGCAGTAAATTGAAGGTAGAAGTATCTGTAGTAGTCTTATTGGTAGACTGTTATTGGTAAAGTGCAGGCTTCAACATTTTCAGAGGGCTGCACAAGAGCTTAATATTAAAAAACTGGCTTTGCTCAGTTTTACAGCAATGTGCAGTAATTCATGCAATGCTGTCCATGTGTTAACGTACTGTTACAGTACTGAACTGTGCACCTACACTGCTGAAAACCACAACACACATGCCATGCACTGCAGGCTGTTGCATTAAAAACGTCTGTGGATTTTTAGTGCATTAGGGTTTGCTGCCAACCCTTTCAAAATTAAATCGCTGCCTTAACACAAAGCATCTAAACATGAGTTAAGGGGCATACACTGAAATGCAAAGAGACTCGTATGTATACAGCAGTTTTGTATTTACAACCATCAGTTTAAATCATATTAATTGTAAAGAAACTCACACTCAATGTGTAAAGGTAAGAATTGACATCTGGCCCAATGGCAGCCTTTCTTTGCATCTTAACTGTACCAGTGTTGGGAATGCATCTAGTGAATCTTGATCTATTGTTTTCCCAGTGCTCAGCACTCAGCAGTTCTATGCGGGGTGCCATGTTATATGTGGCCCATGGGAGGCATGTTTGGCACCAGTGTTCTAAAGGACCCCCAAGAAGGAAATACATTTTTTTCTGTTTGATAACACCAGATGTTACGCCGCGTACACACGACCGTTTTTAATGTCATTGAAAAAAACTGCATTTTTCTCAACGTGATTTTTCGTGTTTCCTCTCAAGCCTGCCTCGTTTACACACTATCGTGGAAAAAATGTTCCAGTAAAGCGCGGTGACATCCAACATGTACAACGGCACTATAAAGGGGAAGTTCCATTTGGATGGCGCCACCCTTCATGTTAGTAAAGTTTGTTGAGCGACGATTCACGCTTTTCAGCCTCGTGCGTTTCAGTCTGTTACAGCGTGACGAATGTGCTATCTCCATTACGAACGCTAGTTTTACCAGAACGAGCGCCCCCGTCTCATACTTGATTCTGAGCATGCGCATTTTTTTTCACGTCGTTAAAGACCACACACAGACGTTTTTCATGACGAGAAAAAAGACGATATAAAAAACGACGTGAAAAATTAGAGCATGTTCCAATTTTTCTCGTCGTGATTCTCTGCATTTTTCTCATCGGGAAAACTGCTGGAAAGCCCACACACGGTTTTTAATGACCATTTAAAAAAATGTAATTTTTCTCGTCATTAAAAACGGTCGTGTGTGCGCGGCATTACCCTCAGGTTCATCCCACTGCCAAAAGCTGATGCACTAAATAATAAAGGAACAAAGTGAACTACCGGGTCCTGTGGAAAAGGGTAAATGGACAAAAAAATTAAAATAACAGAATATTAAAAAAGGATAAATGGACAAAGGTGAGTCCAAGGAGCATTCTGCCTAAGTCCAAAAACAAATAAGATCAAGGATGACAGCATACAAAACAGAATGAGCAATTAGATGGAGCCCATAAGAAAGGCTAGATTCAAAACCAGAATGAAATAAGGAATCACAGACTGATTTTAATGTTTAAATAACATATTCTTGCTCCCTTGGAAATAATTTATTCAGAAATGCATTATACATCAAATGCATTACACACTGTACCTGAACCTTTGATATTGAAATGTTCTCCCTGTAATTTGACATTCATAGACTCTGTACAGGTTAATACTCTATGATATTATACACCAAACTGGATATTAACATTGTATCTATTGTTGAAGGTTGTGCTCAGCCTATAGAATATAAAGACTGCTGCATTAGAAAAAAGTCCCTGGAGTACAGGGATCTAAAGTATTTGGTGAAAAGATAAACAATGCACAGTCTAAAACAAATCACAAACTCAAGTGTCCTGTATATGCATCAACATACAAATATCCTATAAAGTAAAAACTAAAACTTGCAAATTTACAATTCAATAGCAATGTTACACGTGCAACAATATAAATTGTGAAATGACAACCAGATATATATAAGATATAAACCAATTCCATTTGAAATTGACTGGTGCACTCCAAACCACTTGAAGTGAAATAAAGCAAATAAATTATCGAAAACAGTTAAAAAAGAATAAGAAATGTTCTTAAATGGGTGAGTTAAATACCCACTCGGAGTGTCCATCCATATCCATATTAAAGACAATGCACTATTAGTACTTCTTTTTAACTCCCACTATCCATGAGCTGAGAGCCTATAATTCCGGTGAGATGGCCATAAGGAGCGGTTTCCATTTCATTATGACACCTGACACCCAAAATAAATTTATATAATTTTTTCACACAAATAGAACTTTATTTTGGTGGTATTTAATCACCACTGGGTTTTAAATTTTTTTGCTATATAAATAAAAAAATCCCAAAATGTTGAAAAAACACCATGTTTTTCTGTTATAAAATTTTGCAAACAAATAATCTTTCTTCATGAAATGTAATATGCTACATTTCTTTGGTAAAAATAACCCAAATCTGTGTATATTATTTAGTCTGATGTACTGACTGGCTATCTCATTTCTTGAGGCCCTAAAATGCCAGAACAGTACACATACCCCCCAAATGACCCCTGACTCATGAAAAGTCAGCAAACACATTTCACACTCCTGTGCTTAATCATTGAAGGAGGAGAATCTCTCCTTCCTTTGCACTATAGACTTGGTTGCAGACCAGACGGGCACCCGGCTCTACACAGCAGCACACGGGTCACCTTATGAGCAGTGCGCCCTTTCTTTGCGACCTCTACCCAAGCCACATCTGTATTAATAGAACATTGAGGAGTTAGCAAGTACAATTCTGTTCAGTGGACTTTACATGAGACACATGAGACAAGATACAATTGATAAAAACTCAAACACTTGGGAGTAGAGGTGTGTGTATTCTCATCCACTGGTCTTTTTGTTTTTAAGCGTTTTGCAGATTGTGTAGCTTTCTCAGGACCAACTTATGGAGTATTGTATTCTGCCGAATGCAAAAGATCTATATCAATAATTGCCATACAAATACATTCCAGCAGATGACCAGCGGATGAGAATACACACACCTCTACTCCCAAGTGTTTGAGTATACATATTATAGAAAGTGGTGTCTGTACAATTGGTCCCCAGTGGGACATTTGTATAATATTATGTATTGACGCAATGGCGTTATTATTTTAAAAACTGTTTATAAATAAAATTTGATATTTTTATAAATTGTATCTTGTGTCATGTAGGTGCCAGTAAAGTCCACTATCAGCAGGATTGTTCTTGCTAACTCCATAATGCGCATCAAGTTTCCCTTAAAGTGGATGTAAACCCTCACATATACCCAGTGAAGTGAACAGCCTCAGATGATACACAGTGATGAAAAAATCTCCCTACATAGGTTTTTTACAAGTATATGTGCTGTCTTCAGCTTTATATACTGTTTAGGAAGTGCACATCATGTTACAAATCTTGTTTCCTCATTCAGCAGTGGGAGGGGAGCCTGGGCAGGGCTGGGACAAGGGGTGGGCAGGAGGGACGACTGCCCCTGGCGCAATGGTTTATTGCAGGGATGGGGGGCACCCTGACCCTAACCCTAAGGGAAAGAGGGGCGCAGTTTGGCATCTTTGCCCTGGGCGCTTGATGACCTTGTCCCGGCACTGAGCCTGGGCATACACTGTGGCACTGCTGATTGGAGGAAAGGCACACAACCCCCCTCTACATAGACAGAGGAACGAAGAAACTTGCAGAACTGTATTATGAATAGACAAGCTCTCTGCTTATCTATCTCTAAGCACCCTCCCCGATAGTAATTTCCAGCTGCTTTTATCTCATGTGTCGGAGAGCTTGTCAGAAGTTATCATGCTGATAACAGAGGAACAGAACAGAAAGACACTGGATTTAGAGCTTTGGAGAGAGATAAGTAAACACTACAGATACTGTATATGTGCATAGGTCAGATTTCATGAATGGGGTTTACAACCACTTTACATAATTACATAGTTAGGTTGAAAAAAGACACAAGTCCATCTAGTTCAACCATAAAAATAAATAGAAAATGATATCAAACAATCCCATATACCCAATCCTATACCCACAGTATCATTTGCAGCAGGAGTTAGCTCAAAGGCTGATTTTATACCTAATTTATACCTAATGGGGTGTGGGACACTCAGTGAATAAAGAGTTGGAGTAGTCTATGAGAAAGGGGGTAGAAAAAAGACTGTACTGATTGAAATATGCTATTCCAAACATCATCTGGAATAGGACGAAGATCTATTTCCTATTGTGATTTACAAGGCAATTGAGACTTAGGGAAAAGATTTAACCATCAGCTGAGCATAAGTCATTTAGGCCCCATGCACACGAGATGCCGGTGCAAACTCTGCTAAACACACTTTTTTAAAGGCTAAAACCGGCGTTTAAAAACGCCAGTTTTGCCGTGATTTTAGCGGCGTTTTACCGCGTTTGCGTCTATAAGCGTTTAGTTAAGAAACAACATAAGACCCTCCCTAAGCTCAAAAAACAGTATTATTTAACAATTTCAGCCATTTTGGGAGACCAGCAGCTGAGAGAGCAGCAGTGTACTTGTATTTAGCGTATCACTTGCCACATCATCTGCCACAAGCTGTGAATTGTCCACTTGCCACGTCACCTGACCACGTCACCTGCCACAAGTTGTGAATTGTCCACTTGCCACGTCACCTGCCACGTCACCTGGCCACGTCACCTGGCCACAAGTTGTGGATTGTCCACTTGCCACATCACCTGGCCACGTCACCTGGCCACATCACCTGGCCATGTCACCTGCCACGTCACCTGCCACAAGTTGTGGAATGTTCACTTGCCATGTCAACTGCCACGTCACCTGGCCACGTCACCTGCCACAAGTTGTGGATTGTCCACTTGCCAAGTCACCTGCCACGTCACCTGGCCACGTCACCTGGCCACGTCATCTGGCCACGTCACCTGCCACAATTTGTGGATTCTCCACCTGCCACGTCACCTGGCCACGTCACCTGGCACAATTTGTGGATTGTCCACTTGCCACGTCACCTGCCACGTCACCTGGCCACGTCACCTGCCACAAGTTGTGGATTGTCCACTTGCCACGTCACCTGCCACATCACCTGGCCACGTCACCTGCCACAATTTGTGGATTGTCCACCTGCCATGTCACCTGGCCACATCACCTGCCACGTCACCTGGCCACGTCACCTGCCACAATTTGTGGATTGTCCACCTGCCACGTCACCTGCCACATCACCTGGCCCCTTCACCTGGCCACGTCACCTGGCCACGTCACCTGGCCACATCACCTGGCCACAAGTTGTGGATTGTCCACTTGCCACGTCACCTGCCACATCACCTGGCCACGTCACCTGCCACAATTTGTGGATTGTCCACCTGCCATGTCACCTGGCCACATCACCTGCCATGTCACCTGGCCACGTCACCTGCCACAATTTGTGGATTGTCCACCTGCCACGTCACCTGCCACATCACCTGGCCCCGTCACCTGGCCACATCACCTGGCCACGTCACCTGCCACAAGTTGTGGATTGTCCACTTGCCACGTCACCTGCCACATCACCTGGCCACGTCACCTGCCACAATTTGTGTATTGGCCACCTGCCACGTTACCTGGCCACGTCACCTGCCATGTCACCTGCCACAAGTTGTGGATTGTCCACCTGCCACGTCACCTGCCATGTCACCTGGCCACGTCACCTGGCCACGTCACCTGCCGATTGTCCACTTGCCATGTCACCTGGCCACGTCACCTGGCCACGTCACCTGCCACAATTTGTGGATTTCCACCTGCCACATCACCTGGCAACATCACCTGCCACAAGTTGTAGATTGTCCACTTGCCACGTTACCTGTCACAAGTTGTGGATTGTCCACTTGCCACGTCACCTGCCACAAGTTGTGGATTGTCTACAGTGCAATGCAAGCAATTACAGTTTTTTTTTTATATTTTTACTAATGGTTTTTCTTTATTTGCCATCATTTTTGAGATTTCTAATGTAAAACAAAAGGTCACCTTTAAAACCGCTTATAAATGAAAATGCGGCAAAACGCCGGTACCCGCGTTTTGCCGCGTTTAGCCGCGTTTTGCGTCTGAAACGTGGAAAACTTTTGCGTCTGAACCCATTGTTTTGCTTCTGGAAAAACGAGGTTAAACGCAACTGCCTAAAAACGGCAATAAACGAGACTGTGTGCATGGACACATAGGATAACATTGAATGTGTTCAGGAGCAGTTGAAAAAAGTGTCCAACTGCCTCTGAACATGCGTTTAACAGCGTCTCGTGTGCATGGGGCCTTAGGCCCCATGCACACGAGACGCTGTTATTTGCTGTTAAACGCGGGTTCAGAGGCAGTTGGACGCTTTTTTCAACTGCCCCTGAACCCATTCAATGTTATCCTATGTGTCCATGCACACACTCTCGTTTTTTGGCGTTTACAAGCAGTTGTGTTTAACCTAATTTTTCCAGAAGCAAAAAAATGGGTTCAGACGCAAAAGTTTTCCACGTTTCAGACGCTAAACGCGGCTAAACGCGGCACCAGCGTTTTGCCGCGTTTGCGTTTATAAGCGTTTTTAAAGGTGACCTATTTTTTAACATTAGAAATCTCAAAAATGATGGCAAATGATGAAAAACCATTAAAAAATATAAAAGAAAATTGTAATTGCTTGCATTGCATTGTGGACAATCCACAACTTGTGGCAGGTGATGTGGCAAGTGATACGCTAAATACAAGTACACTGCTGCTCTCTCAGCTGCTGCTACTCACTCTGGTCTCACAAACTGGCTGAAATGGTTAAAATTTACTGTTTTTTGAGCTTAGGGAGGGTCTATGATGAAACGCTTATAAACGCAAACGCGGTAAAACGCTGCTAAACGCGGCCGCAAACGCGGCAAAACGCGCGTTTTTAAACGCCGGTTTCAGCGTTTAAAAATGTGTGTTCAGCAGAGTTTGCACCTGCGTCTCGTGTGCATGGGGCCTTAGAGTTATATTGAACAATGGTATTAAATAAAGGAGTATCAGAGACAGGTATGTTTGGTATGTTGTTGTTCTGCATCTGCATCAACATGTGTCAGAGCTGATGATATCTTCTGGTTTAAATTGGAATCAGTCTGTAGCTGTTGAAATGTCTGCACATAAATTATATATGGTAACTATACTCACATGTGCCCATCTCCAGCTCTGAAATAAGTTAATTGAACCAGATTAAGGTGTACCAAATATATCCAGAGATGCCTAGTAAGCATTTTCCAGTTTCCCAGACCTTCCCCATCAAAAGCATTGTGGGAAAATATGAGTGCACCCAAGACGGCTATGATCAATTGAATTTAGAGTATGGACTCTTCCATTAATAGCCCATGTCTTGGAACTTCTATGATTTTTGGTTGATTTGTATGGCCGCACATATATTTATATTAATCACAACTGATGTATACTCGATTGTATAAATCTGCTATATGTTCAATTTGTTGATGTATTTTGGATCGGCTGTTTTGTGAATGTTGGATAATTTAAATAAATAAAGAATTTGAAAAAAAATATATGAGTGCCTTTTCAGATATTTGATGGTATCAAAAGCATATAAAGAATCCATCCCCTGCAAACTTTTACTTTGCCCCCTTAGTTGGGTTCCCACATGTTTGATAGTGGGCGCTAAAGTACATTAAGCCCAGCGTATACATAATAACGAAGTTTTCTACTATGACTTTAAGCTGGGAAATCTGGTTCCACCACGCGATAGTCCCTCTATGGGGAATTTCACTGTTCTATCTCCCCCCCCCTTTTTTTTCTGCAAGGCTTTCCGGGATCATACCAGAATAGGCTTGACTTGTTATAAATGTTAATAATACTATTGTTAGGTGTACAGTGAACTGTTTTATCGATCAGTGTGTTCTAGGCATCTCATGACCCATCACTTTGTTTATGGGACAGGAATGGACAGGGTTAGTACCTTTGTTTTAGTATAGTTATATAATGATCGATACACACTAATCTGAGACCCACTATTGTAACACTGTTGTTGACACTAAACTTGTATCATTAAGAACCCTTGTTGTCTGTCAAAACTTGATTTCAATAAAAACCATTGAAAGAAGAATCTATCCCCTGAAATAAATTTGAAGGTATTCTATTTGAGGCTCTGAGTAGGGTAAGCTGCTCCCACACAACTATATGTTGCAAGTGTGCGGCAATGAAAAAAAACAAAAACATGGATTTGGGGCTGAAAGGCCACCCTAGACCATGGCATAATGAAGTACCTTCAGTTTAATCCTAGGCAGTATTTTTCTCCACACAAGTGCGCTAAATAACAGAGTCTCTTTAACAATGTATTGTGTTATAATTCATATTTACCATAAGCTACTAAGGTTGGCTCAAATACCCTTATTTATGTAGCGGACCCCCAAAATTGGGGTCACTGTGCCTTAAATCTAGGGGTGGCCTGGGCAATAGTTTGTCTGAGGTTTTCTGATTCTCTTGATTGTACTCTGCTCTGCTGTGGTGTTGCCTGGGTGTATAGTTCCCCTTGAACTGCGGGTGGCGCTGTTGCCCAGGTCTTGGGTCGAACCACAGGTGGCATTGTAGCGTGATTGGGTGTCCTCTCTCGGCAGCCATACAGTGGGCATGGTCTACCTGCTGTGCATGCCGGGAGAGGGTACATAAGGGGCAGACACCATTAGGCGGGGAGATTGGCCGGGGGATTCCAAGGGGGACCCCTGGTGGTGAGAATCGCGCCCTTTAGCCCTACTGGCCAGGGGTGCGTCAATTGGTTGAGAAGTCTTGGGCACCTTCAGCCCAAGGCTATAGTGTTCCAGGTAGGCCCAGTACCTTCAACTGGGTCTACAACCAAACCATCGGAGTCCCTGGGTACCCGAGGGAGGGTGGCCCGCTCTGAAAGAGAGCAAACCAGGGGAGGACCTGTCCGGAGGATCGGTGAAGGAAGTCACTGTCTCAGGAGAGGCCTGGTTGCCTATCAGAGGGAAGGATTCCGTGAGTTGCACAATAGCTCCTGTGATGTGCCCCACTGGCACTTATGGTTTCTAAAGTTGCGGGCGCTAGAGAGTTCTGGATTCAGGAACTAAAGGATTCTGTGGCAGAGGATCTCCTGAACTTGTCTTTGAAGGGGACGAAATCTAAAGTAACTGTTCTATCCGGGTGAGCAATACCCACTCAGGCTTGAGTGGAAAATAGGGTAAATGGGTGCCGCGTGCCTGAACCTACCTCCCTACCCAACTCTATCTCTATCTTCAACTTTTCCCCACTAAGTTACAAGCAAGAAAAATAAACTTGTTTGTTGGAGTTTAAAACAGTCTGGACATTGGCCTTCTTTTAGGAAAGAGAATAGATAGACTTTTCCCTACACTCTTGTATGAACACCGCTCAACCTCTTTTACCAGGAGAATACGGGCATGTGGCATGGTGTGCCCTAAGCAGGAGAAAAAGGGTCTGTGTGCTACATTTATTTTATTCATTTATGCATTTATATACTCCATTGTGCTTTACAGTAATCAAATACATTCATAGCTCCTACATTAGAAAGAGTTTATAGTCTATTGTCCCCACACATATGTTAAATACACATCAATTTTTTCAAAAGGAATAGTCAGAACATAAAATTTGGGAAAGCTGCATGCAATAAAGTTTGACATACATCTACCCAATATACAAATAAATTTCAGCGCTAAGGAAAAAACAAAGCACTATAATGCCAATAGTAGTTAAATAAGGTGAATAATCCACAATCTACAAAATATACAGTGGGTACGGAAAGCATTCAGACCCCCTTAAATTTTTCACTCTTTGTTATATTGCAGCCATTTGCTAAAATCATTTAGGTTCATTTTTCCCCTCATTAATGTACACACAGCACCCCATATTGACAGAAAAACACAGAATTGTTGACATTTTTGCAGATTTATTAAAAAAGAAAAACTGAAATATCACGTGGTCCTAAGTATTCAGACCCTTTGCTCAGTATTTAGTATTTGCACCCTTTTGATCTAATACAGCCATGAGTCATTTTGGGAAAGATGCAACAAGTTTTTCACAGCTGGATTTGGAGATCCTCTGCCATTCCTCCTTGCTCCTCTCCAGTTCTGTCAGGTTGGATGGTAAACATTGGTGGACAGCCATTTTTAGGTCTCTCCAGAGATGCTCAATTGGGTTTAAGTCAGGGCTCTGGCTGGGCCATTCAAGAACAGTCATTGAGTTGTTGTGAAGCCACTCCTTCAGTATTTTAGATGTGTGCTTAGGGTCATTGTCTTGTTGGAAGGTAAACCTTCGGCCCAGTCTGAGGTCCTGAGCACTCTGGAGAAGGTTTTCGTCCAGGATATCGCTGTACTTGGCCGCATTCATCTTTCCCTCGATTGCAACTGGTCGTCCTGTCCCTGCAGCTGAAAAACACCCCCACAGCATGATGCTGCCACCACCATGCTTTACTGTTGGGACTGTATTGGACAGGTGATGAGCAGTGCCTGGTTTTCTCCACACATATCGCTTAGAATTAAGGCCAAAAAGTTCTATCTTGGTGTCATCAGACCAGAGAATCTTATCTCTTACCATCTTGGAGTCCTTCAGGTTTTTTATTGGCAAACTCCATACAGGCTTTCATGTGTCTTGCACTGAAGAGAGGCTTCCGTCGGGCCACTCTGCCATAAAGCCCCGACTGGTGGAGGGCTGCAGTGATGGTTGACTTTCTACAACTTTCTCCCACCTCCCGACTGCATCTCTGGAGCTCAGCCACAGTGATCTTTGGGTTCTTCATTACCTCTCTCACCAAGGCTCTTCTCCCCTGATAGCTCAGTTTGGCCGGACGGCCAGCTCTAGGAAGGGTTCTGGTCGTCCCAAATGTCTCCCATTTAAGGATTATGGAGGCCACTGCGTTCTTAGGAACCTTAAGTGCAGCAGAATTGTTTTTTGTAACCTTGGCCAGATCTGTGCCTTGCCACAATTCTGTCTCTGAGCTCTTCAGGCAGTTGCTTTGACCTCATGATTCTCATTTGCTCTGACATGCACTGTGAGCTGTAAGGTCTTATATAGACAGGTGTGTGGCTTTCCTAATCAAGTCCAATCAGTATAATCAAACACAGCTGGACTCAAATGAAGGTGTAGAACCATCTCAAGGATGATCAGAAGAAATGGACAGCACCTGAGTTAAATATATGAATGTCACAGCAAAGGGCCTGAATACTTAGGACCATGTGATATTTCAGTTTTTCTTTTTTAATAAATCTGCAAAAATGTCAACAATTCTGTGTTTTTCTGTCAATATGAGGTGCTGTGTGTACATTAATGAGGAAAAAAATGAACTTAAATGATTTTAGCAAATGGCTGCAATATAACAAAGAGTGAAAAATTTAAGGGGGTCTGAATACTTTCAGTACCCACTGTATGTGTCAATATCAAAAGTAAATTAGTCCGCTGTAATATAAATTAAAATAAAGAAACAACCCCATCCAAATGTGTGTGAAGTTCCCCCCTACTAAAATAAATCCAAGACTGTACACCAATGTTTGTGTGTTATCCTCCACCAAAGGTAAGACTGTGCAATCACTGCATGGACATGCTGCTAAAGAGTAAAGTAGCAAGTAGAGCTCATTCAGTGATCACTTGATCCATCCACATAATAGGTCCAGCAACTCTATAATCCTCTTCTATTACAGGGATAGTGTACTCCAACAGCCAAGAGATAATAAAGCTATATAGTGTAGTATTTATTTAAATTGATAGGTACAAATTGCTAAGTTACTATTAAAAAGCATCCATAAAACAATAAAGTTGCATACAAACACTCACAACAATCGACACCACAGACCCAATCGGCATGGCGGTTTGGCGTCATGCTTTATGCTCCGCCAAATACGTTTTACACACCTGCGCGTCCTCAGGGACCTCTCATTAATTTTTGGATAGAAGACAATTAACCAGTATGTTTTCAGACTGTGGTATGACTTTGGAGGAACACTTACAAAACCAAAAATAGAGAGAACATATTAGGGTTGATTTACTAAAGGCAAATCGGCTGTACACTTTGTAAGGGAATTTTCCCTTAGTTACTGATTGAGGTGTAACTCTACTGACTTCTATTATCTGGTCATGTGCAAGCAAAAATACTGTTTGTTTTTTTTTGTTTTGTTTTTTTCCTTGCACATGATTGGGTATTCTTTTTTTTCTTTAACCACTTCCATACCGGGTCATTGTAAAATGACGCTGGCAGGAACCCTCTCTCCCTCCGGGTGAACGTCATATGACGTCCTGGGTTTGCGGGGGGATATCTGAATGATGCCTGCAGCTAGAGGCATCATTCAGATATCCTTGTCTTCACCTGGCGATTCCACGCACTATAGGAACAATCATAGAGGCGGTTCCACCACTTGATCATTCTTATAGGCGGCGGGAGGGGACATCCCCCTCCCACCGCCATCCGGTGCTTCTCTGGGCTCTCCCGTGCCATCGGGGACCCGGGGAGAATCGTCCGGCGCCGGTGGTGGGTCACATGACGAGCATAGAGATGACTGGTGACCAGTTGGTCACCAGTCATCTCTATGACCGTTGGAGGCCCGGGCGCGATGTGATGACATCACGCCCGGGTCCTCAGATGTAAACAAAGCGGCCATTGCGGCTAGTAAGTATGAGATTGGTGAATTTTTTTTCACGATCTCATGCTTTCCAGCCTGGAGGAGAGATTTGGGGTCTTATTGACCCTGCATCTCTCCATAAAGAGGACCTGTCACACACATTCCTATTACAAGGGATGTTTACATTCCTTGTAATAGGAATAAAAGTGATCAAAAAAAAAAAATTGTAAAAAAAAAGTAAAAAGAAAAAAAAAATAAGTAAAATATCAAAAAATATTTTTTTTAAAAACGCCCCTGTCCCCAATAGCTAGCGTTTAGAAGCGAACGCCCACATATGTAAACGCTGTTCAAACCACATATGTGAGGTATCGCCGCGTGCGTTAGAGCGCGTGCAACAATTCTAGCACTAGACCTCCTCTGTAACTCTAACCTGGTAACCTGTTAAATATTCTATTGATAAGCGAACAGACCATTTTCCTTAGTACACCAAACTTATAGTATCTCTGGAGAGAATTAATCCATGACCCAAAGCCGCAAAGCCATATTGTTAACCACTAATACACATACTCTATGGATAAGGTAGAGAAGTGGTGAAAATGTATGCACAAGGAGGGGATCTCCAGCTTGCTGCTGTTTTTTTTTAAATACTAGCATTTGTAAGAAGGATTTGCAAAGACTTTGTCAGGCTTATAATCTCCAAATGTGGAATAAATAAGTCTAACTCTTTATTAGAAAATATTTCCACAATGCTTGATACATATATTTACTCTGCATGTATGTTCATTATATCTGCAGTGCTCTTTGGATTTCCATAAAATCAAGCTAGGAATGGTTTCACTTAGTAACGAATCTCTGAGCAATAAACAGCAAGAGATGGTTTCAATTAACAAGAAAACCAATAAAATACCCAGTTGTAGACTCCATTTTCTATCTTCCCTTTTGTTACAGCTGGCTTATCGTATGCAGATTTGCAGTCTAACGTCTGCTGCACTGATGGAAAAGAAAGTAATGAAAGACCTTGCCAGGAAAGGGCTTCTATTCCAGTAATCTGACATTCTCAACAAAGATATTGGCATCTACATTGTTGAGCTATTGAACATCTAAACTACAAAGTCATTTTTAAAAATGTATGAAGTGCTTAAAGTACACTCAACAGAGACTAGTCCTAGACTCAGATTATTAATTTCCTGTTTTTCTATTGGAATCTGATTTACAGGTCAACTTGTCAAAGCTTGAAACTCATCATGATATGCATGTGGAATGGTTACATTACCTCAATAACATGTGATGTTATGTGACCAGAACTACAGTATTTAGTTCATGTTCATTATGTATACATTGCTGATAGGGATGAGCTTTGAGTTCGAGTCGAACTCATGTTCGACTCGAACACCGGCTGTTAGCTCGTCCGACGAAGATCGAACATTATGGGCCGTTCGCGACAAATTCGAGTTGCGCCTCACGGCCCATAATGCACTGCAGACTATTCCTTTTCTATTACTAATAATACAGGCAGTTGATTGAGCTAACCTGCAGTATATTAAGTCAGTGTACTGTATACTGGGCGCAGTGTGCACGTAAAGCTGACTGCAGACTATTCCTTTTCTATTACTAATAATACAGGCAGTTGATTGAGCTAACCTGCAGTATATTAAGTCAGTGTACTGTATATTGGGCACAGTGTGCACGTAAAGCTGACTGCAGACAATTCCTTGTGTGCCTATTCTAATACATCAAATACAGTATGTCTAGAGGCAACAGTGCTGGTTGTGGACATGGTGCATTCTCATCAGCACGTGGCCGTGGGGCACGCTTGTCCTTTTTTTCGGCAGCTGGCCGTATTCAGCCACAACATGCCGAAGAGTTGGTAGAGTGGATGACCAAGCCGTCCTCATCCTCCTCATCCTCTCTCACCCAGGCTCTGGGTACTTTGTCTGCCAAAGCAGCTGCCAAAGCGGCCTCTTTCCTCGGCTCAATGGCATCAGTCACTCCTTCCCTAGCCCCACCATGTCCTGGGGAGTCCCCCGAACTGTTTGACCACAGTGTTGGGTACATGCTTCAGGAGGATGCGCAGCGTTTTGAAGTCTCCGATGATGGTACCCAGCTTGAGGAAGGCAGTAACGTGAGCCCAGAGAGAGCGGGTGCCCAAGAAGGACAGCAAACTGGCAGTTATGTTCCCCCAGCTGCAGCATACTGCCAGGTTTGCTCCAGTGACGAGGAGGGAGGGGATTATGAGCTCACTGACTCTACGTGGGTGCCTGATAGGAGAGAGGAGGAGCAGGAGGAGGCACATCTCTAACGAGGCAGAATGCCCTCCAGGGGCCAGCTTAAGGGCAGCCAACCGACTGCATCACACCACAGAGCTCCGCATGTGCAGGGACCTGCTGTCTCTGCGTGTTATTCCAAAAGTTCTTTGGTGTGGGACTTTTTTGAAATGTGTGCAGCAGATCGCACCGTTGCTATTTGCAACATATGTCTGAAGCGTATCTCGCATGGCCAAAACATCAGCCGCTTGGGCACCACATGCTTGACCAGACATATGTTGACCTGCCATGCAGTCCGTTGGCAAGCGTATATAAAAGACCCACACCAAAGAACAAAGCGGACCTCTCCTTGCTCCTCATCAGCTGGGATCTCCAACCCCACTATACCTTCAGTCCTCTCAGAAACCTGCAGTGAGAGGAATGAAGGTGTAGAATTAGGTGTGTCACTGCCAAGTACTTGCGGGAAATCTGCTATCGGTACACCAACGTCCGATTGTACCAGGCAAATTTCCCTGCCCCAGAAAGAAATTCGCTCCCAGCCATCCACATGCCCAGCGGTTGAATGCTAGCTTGGCTAAAATGCTTGCACTTCAAATGCTGCCTTTTCAGTTGGTAGACTCTGCCCCCTTCCGTGAGTTTGTGGAATGTGCGGTAACTCAGTGGCAGGTTCCCAAACGCCACTTTCTTTCATGGAAGGCGATTCCGGCACTCTACCGGCATGTGGAAGGCAATGTCTTGGCCTCGCTGGACAGGGCGGTCAGGAGTAAGGTGCATATTACCGCTGACACAGCAGGCATGGACAGGGACGTTACCTATCTTTCATGGCGCACTGGGTGACTCTGCTGGCAGCTGGGAAGGATGCAGGACAGGGTGCAGTAGTGTTGGAGGTTGTCCCGCCACCACGCCTCCAAAATGCTACTAGTGGTGATTCTGACATCCCTCTCTCCTCCACCCCCTCCTCTTCTTCTTCCTCCAGGGCCTCTTCCTGTGCTGATTTGTCCTCGGAACCAGCGGTGCTCCGTAGGCATTCAAGGGGCTACGCAAGTACGCAGGCAAAAAGATGCCTTGCGGTGCTTGAGCTGGTGTGCTTGGGGGACAGGAGCCACACTGGGGCAGAGATTCTGTCAGCTCTGCAGGGGCAGGCTCAGAGGTGGTTGACACCATGCTAGCTTAAGCCAGGAATGGTGGTTTGCGACAATGGCACTAACCTCCTCTCCGCCCTCCGACAAGGACAGCTGACCCATGTGCCCTGTTTGGCTCATGACCTTAACGTTGGTGGTGCAGCGGTTCTTGGGCAGGTACCTGGGCTTACAGGAAGTACTGAGGCAGGCCAGGAAAGTCTGTGTGCATTTCCGCCGGTCATATAATGCCAGTGCATGGCTGGCTGACCTCCAAAAGGAATACAACCTGCCCAAGAACCACCTAATCTGTGACATGCCCACCAGGTGGAACTCAACGTTGGCCATGCTGCAACGACTGCACACTCAGCAGAGGGCCATCAATGAGTACCTGTGTGACTATGGCACCAGGAAAGGGTCAGGGGAGCTCGGGTTTTTTTTTTCACACCAGTGGGTCATGATCAGGGATGCATGCACTGTCCTGTCACCATTTGAGGAGGCCACGAGGATGGTGAGCAGTGACAGTGCATGCATCAGTGACACTGTCCCTCTTGTCCACCTGTTGGAGCACACGCTGCGTGGAATAATGGACAGGGCACTTGAGGCAGAACAGAGGGAGGAAGAGGAGGACTTCCTTACCTCTCAAGGCACCCTTTATCCAGACAGTGTTCCTGCTGGCCCGCCGACCACACAGGAAGAGGAGGAGGAGGAGGAGGATTGTGTCAGCATGGAGGTGGAGCCTAGCACTCAGCATCAGCAGCAGTCTTCAAGGGATCATTTACAGTCCCAAGAAACCTATGGACTTATACGTGGCTGGGAGGAGGTGGCTGCGGATCATGTCGTCCTTAGTGACCCAGAGGACTCCGGACCAAATGCCTCAGCAAACCTAAGCTGCATGGCCTCCCTGATCCTGCAAAGCCTGCGAAAGGATGCTCGTATTCGTGATATCAAGGAGAGGGATCATTACTGGCTGGCAACCCTCCTTGATCCACGTTACAAGGGTAAGGTTGCGGACCTTATCTATCCGTCGCAGAGGGAGCAGAGGATGAAACATCTTCGGGAGGCCTTGCAGAAAGGTTTGTGCAATGCGTTTCCAGAGCCTAGGAGGTTACAAATTCCTGGTCCTGGACAACGTGTTGCTGAGGCTTCGGTCAGTCACAGAAGGAGCGGTGGAGAAGGTGGCCGTCTAACCGATGCGTTCAGACAATTTTTTATTCCACAGCCCCAAGGTATGATCGGTTCCAGCAACCATCGCCAGCGTCTGATTCACATGGTGCAGGAATTTCTAGGGGCAAGATCAGACTTGGACACCTTTCCCATCGAAAATCCTCTGGGTTACTGGGTCTTGAGGATGGATCACTAGCCAGAGCTTGCACAGTATGCAATTAAGCTACTGGCCTGTCCTGCATCCAGTGTTCTTTCGGAACGCACATTCAGTGCTGCTGGAGGCTTTGTAACCAATCACAGGGTGTACTTGTCCACCGACTCGGTCGATCGGCTGACCTTCATAAAAATGAATCAGTCTCGGATCACCAGCTACCAAGCACCTGATGCTGATGTAACCGAATAATTTTTTTTGATGTGAGATCCCTTCAAGACTACCTATGCTGATGCTGAGTGACTATCCTGTTATGCTGAGTGACTATCCTCTTCCTCCTCAATGTTCATGCTGATAGCTTGTAAGAACATTTTTGGTTCTGGGCACCACCACCAGTGGCTAAGGCCCAATTTTTTTGCCCCTGTTTAACAGGGTCGTGTAATTACAGTTTTTGCTGTAATACTTTGCAGCAGGGCTCATTCCTGTACTCCAATTAGAGTATCTGTGAGGGGTTGCAGTGTTGTGGCACCAGTGCCTAAGGCCCAATTTTTCTGCCCCTGTTTAACAGGGGCGTGTAATTACAATTTTTTGCTGTAATGCTTTGCAGCAGGGCTCATTCCTGCACTCCAACTAGAGTATCTGTGAGGGGTTGCAGTGTTGTGGCACCAGTGCCTAAGGCCCAATTTTTCTGCCCCTGTTTAACAGGGGCGTGTAATTAAAATTTTTGCTGTAATACTTTGCAGCAGGGCTCATTCCTGCGCTCCAACTAGAGTATCTGTGAGGGGTTGCAGTGTTGTGGCACCAACACCAGTGCCTAAGGCCCAATTTTTCTGCCCCTGTTCAACAGGGGCATGCAATTACAATTCTTGATCTAATATTTTACAGCAGGGCCCATTCCTGCGCCCACCAAGAGTAACTGTGAGGGCTTACAGTGTTGTGGCAACACCACCACCACCACCAAAGGCCCAATTTTTCTGCCACTGTTCACCAATGGCATGTAATTACAATTCTTGATATAATAGTTCACAGCAGGGCGTTCCAGCGCCCACCAAGAGTAACTGTGAGGGCTTACAGTGTTGTGGCAACACCAACACCTAAGGCCCAAATTCCTGCAGAGTACATAGGGCAGGCCCCTACTTTCAAACATCCGACTTTCAAACGACTCCTACTTACAAACGGAGGGAGACAACAGGAAGCAAGAGGAAATCTACCCCTAGGAAGGGAAATTCTCTCCTGTAAGAGTTAATATGGGAAAAAGGTGTCTCCTCTCCACTGATGCTTTATCACCAATCCTTGTTTCCCTAAAAAACCCGATTTTCAAGCTCCAATTGTCATTGGGACAGAAAGTGAGGTGAAATCTTCTGTACAGGTGCATAGACAGCAAAACAAATGTTACAGGGGTGATAACCCTTCCCTATTTTTTCCAAAAAGCTTAAAAATAGATTTTTTGGCTGGAGCTACACTTTAAAAATGTACCAGTTCAAAATTACAAACAGATTCTACTTAAGAACAAACCTACAGTCCCTGTCTTGTTTGCACCGCCTGTATACTGCTGTTCAGAGTATATAGTGCCTGGGGGCCTCACGCCTTTCCTTTTTTTAATTTTGGTGCGGGGTTCCCCTTAATATCTATACAAGACCCAAAGGGGCTGGTAATGGGCTGGGGGAGGGGTACCTATGCCATTTTTCTCAATGATTTTCATCCATATTGCTGGGACCAGACATTACATTAAAGCCGCAAGCAGTTTTAAATTACTCTTATTCTTTTAGAAATGTCATTTTGTGCAGGGACAGTTATAAACACGGGAAACACGCGCCACTTTACAGGCATACTATAGACACCCCTCAGGCACGATATTTAAAGGAATATTTCACTTTTATTTTTTCACTTTAAGCATCATTAAAATCGCTGCTCCTGAAAAAACTGCAGTTTTTAAAGTTTTTTTGCATTGATACATGAACCCTGGGGCAGGACCCGGGTCCCCAAACCCTTTTTAGGACAATAACTTGCATATTAGCCTTTAAAATTCGCACTTTTGATTTCTCACGTTCGAGTCCCATAGACTTTAACGGGGTTCGAAAGTTTGCGCGAATTATCGGTCCGTTCGCATGTTCTGGATGCGAACCGAACCGGGGGGGGGTGTTTGACTCATCCCCAATTGCTGACAAATTCCCTAGCTCTTTCAAGAATACCTGTATATAGCATCAGTTGAAACATTATCCCATGATCCTATGGTTTAGATGGAAGCTAGTCAACCTACTAGTACAATTCCTAGTTATGCTAAGGAGCTGTTCAACTCGCAGATACCCACAAAAAGTCACAGTCATATCCTACAAATTCCAGACAGTTAGTGCCTGTGATAGGCTTGAACCTTGGACCCCAGTTAATTGCCATGGTGCCCTAATTGCAGTTCAGGCAGGGCTAATCTACAAAGCTTACTTTTTATAGCCTAATTATTGGAGAACTTCAAAGAGCAATCAATTTTTTTCTGAATCACATGGATTCTATTTAACATCCACTCCTCTGGTAACATCATACAGTCATTCAAAACTGCAGGGCTATAATGATGCCCACATTTTCCATGATTTGTCACCTACATAGACTGTATAAAATATCTGATGTGATAGATAGTCTTCAGTCAAAAATGGAAACTGAGCCCTGAGGAGCATACAGGGAACAAGGAATACCTATATAATACTTATGTTTTTCAGACATGAATTCATGTATTTTGTCCACCCCATTCCCCATTTTGCCAGTAATCTGGTGATCTAAGAATCCCTACTACTAATGTGGAAGAGGAATTCACACCAACTTCAGACTCCTTACTGTCTCTAAAACAAATAATGGCAGGTATTTAAAAAAAAAAAAAGTTTCTCCCAGCCAAAAATAAGGTTTAACCATTTCAGCCCCGGAAGGTTTTACCCCCTTCCTGACCAGAGCACTTTTTACAATTTGGCACTGCGCTGCTTTAACTGGTAATTGCGCGGTCATGCAATGCTGTACCCAAACAAAATGTCCTTTTTTTTCCACAAATAGAGCTTTCTTTTGGTGCTATCATCCCTGTGTTTTTTATTTTTTGCGGTATAGACAAAAAAGAGCGTAAATTTTGAAAAAATATATATATTTTTACTTTTTGCTATAGTAAATATCCCCAAATTTAACCACTTAAACCCCGGACCATTTTGTTGCTAAAGGACCAGGCCCCTTTTTGCGATTCGGCACTGCATTGCTTTAACTGACAATTGCGCGGTCGTGTGACGTGGCTCCCAAACAAAATTGACGTCCTTTTTTTCCCACAAATAGAGCTTTCTTTTGGTGGTATTTGATCACCACTGCGGTTTTTATTTTTTGCGCTATAAACAAAAATAGAGCGACAATTTTGAAAAAAATGCAATATTTTTTACTTTTGCTATAATAAATATCCCCAAAAAATATATACATTTTTTTTCCTCAGTTTAGGCCGATACGTATTCTTCAACATATTTTTGGTAAAAAAAGAAAAAAAATCGCAATAAGCGTTTATTGATTGGTTTGCGCAAAAGTTATAGAGTCTACAAAATAGGGGGTAGTTTTATGGCATTTTTATTAATATTTTTTGTTTACTAGTAATGGCGGCGATCAACGATTTTTATCATGACTACGACATTATGGCGGACACATCGGACACTTTTGACACATTTTTGGGACCATTGTCATTTTTACAGCGATCAGTGCTATAAAAATGCACTGATTACTGTAAAAATTACACTGGCAGTGAAGGGGTTAACCACTAGGTGGCGCTGTAGGGGTTAAGTGTGCCCTGATGAGTGCTTATAACTGTAGGGGGGATGGGCTGTGTGACAAGACAGTGATCACCGCTTCCGATTACAGGAAGCGGTGATCACTGTCATTGTCACTAGGCAGAGCGGGGAGATGCTTGTTTACATAAGCATCTCCCCGCTCTATCTCTCCATGAGGCGATCGCGGGTGTCCACGCGGCGATCTAGGCTCACGGAGAAAGCGGCCACATGGCGGCATCTTAAAGAGGATGTACCTGTACGTGCTTGTGCCTGTCCGTGCCATTCTGCCGACGTATATATACAGGAGGCGATCCTTAAGCGGTTAAAAATAAAATACAATTTCTTCATCAGTTTAGGCCAATATATACTATTCTACATATTTTTGGTATAAAAAATAATCGCAGGTGCATGCGTGGAGTCTAGCAGTGCAGTCGTGCAGAGTTAGAGCTCCACACCGTTCGGGAGGAGAGCCAATATTTCCACATAACCCGCAAGTATTTGGACATACCCAAGGGGTTAAGCTAGTACCCGGGACTATTCTGGTCAATTTGTGGGGGAAATTATGGCTTTGGGAGGCGGCCGTGCGAAGTTAAAGAATCCCCTCATGAAGGGGAAAACTGCAGCTAAAATGGCACCTCCCCCCTCTTCATACACAGCCTCTATGCGCTCTCACAGACAAAGCCTGACACAACTTGACTCCCCAGCTGATTCTGACAGTGAACTATTTACCTCACAAGACCCCATACAGATTTCTCATGTAACTCCAGCTGTATTAAAGCAATTTGAACACATGTTGAACAAAGCCTTAAAACAAACATCAGATCAAATTACAGCTAATCTCACCAGAGAAATAAAAGAACTTGGTAAGCGCACAGCAACACTAGAACTTAAAGTAGATGATTTGAAAAACATCTCTCTTGAACACTCTATGGAAATAGAGAACCTCAAAGAGGAAAACTTATTGCTTCAAACCAAACTTGAAGACCATGAGAATAGGGCCAGAAGGTCTAACCTACGTATCAGGGGAATTCCTGAAACTATCACTGACCTACAATCCACCATAACTGCTTTGTTCCAGGAATTGCAACCAGCCATTCCTACTGAGAGGTTAGAATTTGACAGGATCCACCGAGCCCTGGCTGCAAAAAAGCCTGATGGCCCCCCACGCGATATAATAGTGAAATTACATTTTTATCGCACAAAGGAACAGCTCCTAGCGTCTGCCAGGGACAAAAAGCAGCTGAATTTCCATGGCAATGACTTTCAATTATTTGCTGACTTGTCCCAGATAACGATTGCAAAAAGGCGAGCAATGAAGCCCCTTCTCCTGGAATTACAGCGCCACAACATCATCTATCAGTGGGGGTTCCCATTTTCCCTACGCTTTGCCTACAAAGGGAAGAAATACACCTGTAGATCCTTTGATGAACTCCAGCAAACCCTCTTAGACCTGAATCTCATGGAACCAGTCCCACGAAATACCCCAACCCGCAGGAGATCAACATCTCTTTCATCCGCAGGAAACCCTTCCCATCCCAACCTGAAAAATGGTACCCATCCAACTCACAAGAGAGGTCGCTACACATCACCTCCTCAGGAACGAAATGATTCTATGGACTGAAGGATGTTCCTATAACTGTGAAATTGACTCTTTTTTCACCCTTTCTAGTCTTTCTAAAGAATCTCAGGGCTTCACCTTATCCCTTTTAGTTCTCCAATTCAAGACGCTACATCCTGTTTCCCTTTTTGTCCTCCAGATTTGCATGCTCAACCTTTACTTTCAATTTTCTCTGTTTCAGTTGACTCACCAAGACTGCATTTACAAATTATAATCATAGTTTTAAGTTCTTTGCTTAACCCATTGCATGCATAGTGTGTTTTTTTATTATTATTAATTTTTTATGTGTATATGTATGTATATATATATATATATATATATATATATATATATATATGTATATATATATATATATATATATGTATGTGTGTGTATGTGTGTATGTATATATATTTTTTATTTTTTTATATCCTGGATAATTTTTGTCCCAAGTAATGGACATAACTGTAAGGTCTTTTGGCATTCATAAGAAGTATTATGACCAAAGGTCCCATTCGTTTTAATTTTTATGACTTTGCTGACCGCTAGCCTATCATTAGGAAGTTTTAAGGTAATTTTGGCACTGTAATTTTAGGAATTCCTCACTCTACCTTTCCTGGTAGATCCTTCTGTTATACCCTTATAGTTAACTGATCCAGTTTTCACCCCCCAAATCCCTTAATCACTCCCTTAGCACATCTTACTTCCATACCAGGAAACCCTGGGGTAGTCAGATGCCATTCTCTTATTTCCCATTTTCCCTGTTGCCCCCTTTTTAACTAATTATAGTTAACTTTAATAGTTTTCATTATAAGTCGTGTGGTTTACAGTTAGGTACATTAATAAGAAGCTTTCATTAGAAGGCTGTCCTCCCACGAACGGGAGATCCGTGTGCCCTATTTTGCCTCCCTCATTCAGCCACATAATATGTGGAAGTCTGACGGAAGCACCCTTTCCCCTGAGGGTGATTTTTGTCCCCACTCACGGGATATGTTTAAATGTGTTTTTCTGTTGAATTTCTTATTATTTTCTCTAACCATTTCTGTTTTATTTATTTTCCTCACTTCAGTACTCACCTCTATTCCTTTTCTCTCCTCTTCCTTCAAGTCCACCTGGATTGTATCAACTGACTTGAGCAGCCCGATTATAGTACTCATCTTCAATCCTCCTTTTCTCCCCCTCTTCGAGTTCACTTGGATGGCATCGAATGACCTGAATAACCTGGTAACGGGTAATTCCCTATTGTCCATCCGACTGCCATGGCACCATTAAACAGTCTGTCCCTGAATGTTCAGGGACTAAACATCCCCCAGAAACGAACCAAGGCATTCCGTATATTTCATGCCAAAAAGGCTCACATAGTTTGCTTACAAGAAACCCACTTCACGAATACCTCCACACCAAAATTTATTTCCAATTTCTATCCGCAAACATATACGGCCTCGGCTGCCTCCAAGCAACGGGGTACTCTCATAGCCTTTCATCGCTCTACCCCATTTACACTTCAATCTCAAAAAAAAGATCCTGAAGGACGTTATCTAATTCTTACGGGCCACATTGTTGACCAGGCAATAACAGTAGTTTCCTACTATGCACCAAATAAACAACCTAATCCATTTATGTCACATTTACTACAAGTTGTGAATGATCATAAGATAGGAACAGTTATGCTGTGTGGTGACTCTAACCAGGTCCTCCTCCCATTTCTGGATAAATCCCCATACAGACCATCCCAAATTACATCTAAAAAATCTTTTTCACAAATTCTATCCAAATATAACTTGGTTGATTCATGGAGGGAAGTTAATCCAACTAAACGGAAATATACCTACTACTCCCACCCACATAAAACATTTTCAAGGATTGACCACATATTCCTGACCATAGGTATGCTCCCTGAAATCATAGCAGCAGATATAGTCCCTATCCCATGGTCCGACCATAATGCAGTACTCACTTCCATTAAATCAACATTACCCAAAGGCCACGACCCTACTTGGAATCTCCCAGATATCCTACTCAAACACCCATCTCATCGCCAAACCATTGAACAAGCCATTAAAGAATATATAACCCTCAATTCTAGCCCAGAAATTAGCACACTAACTTTTTGGGAAGCCCATAAACCAGTTATACGTAACACAATTCAGAAACAATCAGCCATATTTAAACGCGAACGGAAGACACTGGCTCGTAAACTGGAAGGGGAATTTAATACAGCCTTTATAGCCCATCAAGACAATCCATCAACATTAACAAAATCCCGATTAGACAAGACTCGAGTTGCATACGATCTATTTCTTACTGAAGCAGTGGAAAAATCCTATAAACGTTCAAGACACAACTATTTTATGAAAGCCAATAAATCGGGTACCTACCTTGCACGTACACTTAATTCTCTGAACAAACCCTTCAAACCAATTCACCTAAAACTGGCAAAAGATGTCTACACTTGCAATCCCAACAAAATAGTTCAGAAATTTCATTCACATCTGACCTTATTATATACTTCATCTAATAACTTCAACCCGGAAACAGCAGATGCATTCTTCTCTGATATAAATCTACCAGAACTTTCCCTTGACCAAAAGAAGTTATTGGAAGATAATATTACATCTAAAGATGTAGTTGAAGCCATCAAAGATCTTAAAATTAATAAGAGGCCAGGCCCAGATGGCTACTCAACCTTATATTACAGAACCTACGCAGACATACTATCACCAATCTTAGCGGAAGCTTTCAATGTATTATTAGAAGGGAAATCATTTAGACAAGAAACTTTAACCGCCATTATTTGCATGATTCCTAAACCTCTTACTGATGATACCTTATGTACAAATTTTCGCCCTATTTCCCTTCTGAACTTAGACATTAAACTTTTAGCCAAAATATTAGCCAAAAGACTAAATAGCATAATAGGTAAGCTTATCCACAAGGATCAAGTAGGATTCATGCCAAAGCGCCAGGCGAATGACAATGTCCGCCGGGCTGTATTGCTAGCTCACATAGCTAAAAACCGTTGTATACCCTCCTGTTTTCTATCCCTTGATATAAAAAAAGCTTTCGACTCCATATCGTGGCCTTACCTCCACTACACATTGCAAAGATGGAGCTTTGGCCCTCACTTCCTAACATGGATCGCAGCGCTTTACAACAGACCAATCGCATATATTAAATATGCAGGATACAAATCTAATTCATTTAATATAGAAAAAGGAACACGCCAGGGCTGCCCACTTTCCCCCCTTCTATTCGCCCTCCTAATAGAACCCCTAGCCCAAAGAATCCGCACAGACCCAACAATTACGGGCATAGAAACTGCTGGATACCATCATAAATTATGTCTATTTGCGGATGACATACTCCTATTTCTATCATCCCCACAAGTTTCTGGTCCCAACCTACTGCTCATTTTAGACAAATTTGCAATGATTTCGGGGCTTACAATAAATCTCAAAAAATCCAAAGCCTTAGATATATCCCTCTCCAAAGTGGAATCCGACTCGGCCAAAAATGCACTTCCTTTCATATGGACTGAGAGGTCAATCCCCTATTTAGGGATTCACCTGACAGCCTCATTTTCAGATCTTTTTACAGCAAACTATCCCCCACTCCTCAAACAAATAACAACACTTTTACAACAATGGTCACATCTCCCAATTTCATGGATAGGTAAAATGAATGCAATCAAAATGACAATCCTTCCAAAACTACTGTACTTATTTAGAGTCTTACCGATCCCTATCTTACCTTATTATGTTAGAATTCTCCAAAGACGAACATCAACATTTGTCTGGGGCTCCAAAAAACCTAGTGTATCGCTTCATACACTACACTTACCAAAACTCAAAGGAGGCTTTGGGTTTCCGAACTTCACTAACTATTATAGAGCCGCACACATTGCTAGCCTCACTAAATATCATGCTACATATGAAATACCCCTATGGGTAATGATAGAAGCGGCAGAATGTGACCCTCTTTCTATTTCCAATCTATTATGGCTCCTACCTAAGGAACGGAAAACCCTACGTAACCCCATTACTAAATACTTTTTCTCTATATGGGACAAACTTAGAGTTAAACATCAGTTACAATCTTCTCACAATCCTCTCTTGTCATTCCTGAAAAACCCTGCTTTCTACCCAGCATGGGTCTCTCCTAAATCATTTAAGGTCTGGAATTCATTAAATATTACTCGGCTTAGTAACTTAACTTCTCCTTCATCCTTCCATACATTTCCTATACTCTGTGACACCTACAACCTACCGAACTCTGAACTTTTCAGATACCTCCAAATTAAAAACTTTTACGCACCTTTGCTAAATACAGATGTCTCCTTAACCCAACTTACGATTTTTGAATCTACATGCATGAAAGATCCTCACTTAAGAGGCATTATATCTTCTATATACTCCCACATTTCCACTTATCCCGGTTTAGATAAACCACCTTATGCACGTAAATGGGAGGAGGACCTGAAGAGAACATTCAATATGAATGATTGGTCCAAAATATGGTCTGTAACAAAGTCTTCTTCACCAAATATCCTGGCGGTTGAAACCAATTACAAAGTTTTGTCTCGTTGGTACCTCGTTCCCTCCAGATTGGCCAAATTCACACCAAACCAAACAGGCCTATGCTTTCAGGGTTGCCCAGATCCGGGCACCAACTTACACATTTGGTGGTCCTGCCCGTTGGTGCAATTATTTTGGGAATGGATATTTGAAACTGCCTCCAAGATATTTGGTTTCACTGTGCAACCAGACCCAGCCACAGCCTTGCTCAATCTAAAACCTGATCTCATTACACATAAACAATTCAAACTCCTCATTCAATTTCTTACAGCAGCAAAGCAAACAATAGTAAAGACATGGAGGACCCCTAAATTGGAGATATCCGAGACCATAAATAGAGTAAATGACTTTATGTCTGACGCCAAAATGTTAGCTATAGAAAGAAATCAAATTCCAATCTTTGAAAAGATCTGGGATCCTTGGATTAGATTTCACCTACCTTCTATTAGTGACAACTCGATTCTCATGCCATGGTAGCCGGAGGACTCAATCGGTTAAACTAACTACTAAACCAAATTTCTGAAGCTTGGGAGCTACCCTGCTCAATATAGTGAACACTGTGTTTTACTTAAACCCTCAAGCCACGGACCGATTTATTCATGCCATTCAGGTGGACTCCTACACCTCCCCCCCCCCCTCTGGTTTCCTACTATTCTATCCCATCTATTTTATTTTATATTATCTATCTAATTTTATTTTACCCTATTTTATTTTGATATCTTTACTTCTTTTTCTCTTTTCTTTTCTCTATTATTCTTACTTCATAACGCACCTTATTGAAGCTACAACAAAGTATTACTCTACATAACTTTTTCGAAGATACAGATCAATTTATAATTAATATGTTAAATACTACAGTCTTGAATATATTAGTACAAGGATTTATTTACTTTCTATCTCATTTAAGTCCTTATCATTTAGATTAGGATATATTCTGTAGACCCTATTATTTGTTATTTTCCTATATTTGTAATAATTGGACAAATATCAACAACATGTATTACATATGATCTGTATGTGACTAATATATATGTCCAATAAAATACTTTGACAAGAAAAAATAATCGCAATAAGCGTATATTGATTGGTTTTCGCAAAGGTTATATCATCTACAAACTATGGGAAAGATTTATGGCATTTTTATGGCATTTGTGATCTGCGATTTTTAGCGGTACTGCGACATTGAGAAGGACAGATCGGACACTTTTGACACATTTTTGGGACCATTAACCTCCCTAGCGGTAATCCCGAGTCGGGCTCGGGGTGATTTTTTTATGCTAAGAGCGGTAACCCCGAGCCAGACTCGGGCTGCATCGCAGTATCCAGGGGAAGTAACTTACCGTGTTCCCTGGATCCTGCGATGTCCTTCCGCAGTGTGTGCGAGCCGTGTCTCGCTCGATCCTCACTGCCGAGTGCCGAGCTCCGTTCCCTGTGACGTTGCGGCGCACGGGGGCGGAGTTCAGCGCCAAATTCAAAAAAGTAAACACATAGTATACATACAGTATACTGTAATCTTACTGATTACAGTACTGTATGTAATAATAATAACACATCCCCTTTGTCCCTAGTGGTCTGCCCAGTGTCCTGCATGCACTTTTATATAATAAAAACTGTTCTTTCTGCCTGGAAACTGGAGATTGTCCATAGCAACCAAAAAGTGTCCCTTTATGTCAAAGTGATTTTAGACTAGCTAAAAAACTGCGATAATAAATTAGAATCACTCGCAGAATTGAGCGATAGCGTTTTGTGGGGAAATTCATCATCAAACTAAAAATCGAATGACAGCGACAATTCTGCAACTGAGCAAATTTCAGTGTTTTTGATTTGATTACATTATTGAATAATTTTTATTATAATTAAATTATTATTTGTTATAATTATTTATAGTTATTTATTATATATAATTTATGATTTTGTGTTTTAAACTTTATCATACCCGGGATGTCTACTAGACTCCTGTTTGGTCAGGTTTAAGTACGTAATTACTAAGAATTGCAGGCCTACAATACATAACACCAAATTTCCATGCAAAATAATCGTACCGCTTTTGGTACATAATTCCAGACAGAATCATACCGCCAGGGAGGTTAACATTTATACTGCGACCAGTGCTAGAAATATGCACTGATTACTGTGTAAATGTCACTGATAGTGAAGGGGTTAACACTAGGGGGCGATCAATTTTGTTGCCAGCGGTTTAGACATTAATGGCTGTGTGTTGAGTCATTTTGGGGGGAAAGCAAATTTGCAATGTTATACAAGCTGCACACTCACTACTTTACATTGTAGCAAAGTGTAATTTCTTCAGTGTTGTCACATGAAAAGATATAATAAAATATTTACAAAAATGTGAGGGGTGTACTCACTTTTGTGAGATATTGTATATAATACAGTTCAAGGTATATAGTGCAGCCCGTATAGTATATATAATACAGTTCAGAGTATATAGTGCAGTCCATATTGTATATATAATACAGTTCAGAGTATATAGTGCAGTCCGTGTAGTATATATAATACAGTGGAGAGTATATAGTGACATCAGTGTAGTATATATAGTACATTGCAGAGTATATAGTGCAGTCAGTGTAGTATATATAATTTCAGTGGAGAATATATAGTGTAGTCAGTGTAGTATATATAATACAGTGCAGGGTATATAGTGCAGTGTATTAAAGTGGTTAAGGGGAATCCTGTGACATAATTAAGAAAAAAAAACGGCCAAAATCCATACTAGGCCCTTTGGGTCTGTCATAGATTTTAAGGGGAACTCCATGCCACAATTAAAAAAATTGCAGCAAGTGCCCCCTATCCTGAACCATACAGGCCACTTGCCCTTAACATGGGAAGGGTGCTTTGGGGTGATGGGGACAAGAGCCTCTTCCCGTCAACCCTGGCCATTGGTTGTCGGTGTCTGTGGGCGGGGGGCTTTTCGGAATATGGAAGCCCCTTTAATAGTGATGAGCCGAACACCCCCGGGTTCGGTTCGCACCAGAACCCGCGAACGGACCGAAAGTTCGCACGAACATTAGAACCCTATTAAATACAATGGATGCGAACGTTCAAATTCTAAAGTGCTAATTATAACGACTATTATCCATGTTATTGTCCTAAACAGAGTTTGGGAACCCGGGTTCTGCACCAGGGGACATGTATCAATGCAAAAAGAAGTTTTAAAAACGTCCGTTTTTCGGGAGCAGTCATTTTAATGATGCATAAAGTGAAAAAAAAATGTCAAATATTCCTTTAAATATTGTACCTGGGGGGTGTCTAAAGTATGCCTGTGAAGTGCCACGTGTTTCCCGTGTTTAGAACTGTCCCTGCACAAAATTACATTTCTAAAGGAAAAAAAAAGCCATTTAAAACTGCTTGTGGCTTTAATGTAATGTCTGGTCCCGGTAATATGGATGAAAATCTTTAAGAAAAATGGCATAGCTACCCCATCAACCCCCCCCCCCCCACTCCAGCCCATTACCAGCCCCTTTGGATCTTGTATGGATATCAAGGGGAACCCCGCACACAAAATAAAAAAGGCCCTATATACTCTGAACAGCCGTATACAGGCGGTGCATACAAGACAGGGACTGTAGGTTTGTTCTTATGTAGTGATGAGCCGAACACCCCCGGGTTCGGTTCGCACCAGAACCCGCGAACGGACCGAAAGTTCGAACGAACATTAGAACCCTATTAAATACAATGGATGCGAACGTTCGAATTCTAAAGTGCTAATTATAACAACTATTATGCATGTTATTGTCCTAAAAAGGGTTTGGGAACCCGGGTTCTGCACCAGGGGACATGTATCAATGCAAAAAGAAGTTTTAAAAACGGTCGTTTTTCGGGAGCAGTCATTTTAATGATGCATAAAGTGAAAAAAAAAAAGTCAAATATTCCTTTAAATATCGTACCTGGGGGGTGTCTAAAGTATGCCTGTGAAGTGCCACGTGTTTCCCGTGTTTAGAACTGTCCCTGCACAAAATGACACTTCTAAAGGAAAAAAAAGCCATTTAAAACTGCTTGCGGCTTTAATGTAATGTCTGGTCCCGGTAATATGGATGAAATTCTTTAAGAAAAATGGCATAGCTACCCCATGACCCCCCCCCCTACCCCAGCCCATTACCAGCCCCTTTGGGTCTTGTATGGATATTAAGGGGAACCCCGCACATAAAATAAAAAAGGCCCTATATACTCTGAACAGCCCTATACAGGCGGTGCATACAAGACAGGGACTGTAGGTTTGTTCTTATGTAGAGTCTGTTTGTAATTTTGAACAGGTACATTGGTGAAGTGTAGCTCCAGACCAAAAATCTATTTTTAAACTTTTTGGAAAACATAGGTAAGGGTTATCACCCCTGTAACATTTGTTTTGCTGTCTGTGCCCCTGTTCAGAACATTTCACCTCACTTTCCGTCCCAATGACAACTGTTTTTGAAATGTGGTGTTTTTCTTGAAACAAGGATTGCTGATAAAGCATCAGTACAGAGGAGACACCTTTCTCCCATATTTATTCTTACAGGAGAGAATTTTCCTTCCTAGTGGTAGATTTCCTCTCACTTCCTGTTGTCTTCTTGCGTTTGCAAGTAGGAGTCGTTTGTAAGTTGGATGTTTGAAAGTAGGGACCTGCCGTATATACTCTGCAGAAATAGGCCCCTTAGTTGTTGGTGTTGGCACAACACTGTAAGCACTCACAGTTACTCTTGGTTGGTGCTGGAACGCCCTGCTGTCAACTATTATATCAGGAATTTTAATTACATATAATTGATGAACAGTGGTAGTAAAAATTGGGCCTTTGATGGTGGTGCTGGTGCCACAACACTGTAAGCCCTGACAGTTACTCTTGGTGGGTGCAGCAATGGGCCCTGCTGTGAATTATTAGATCAAGAATTGTAATTACATGCCCCTGTTGAACAGGGGCTGAAAAATTGGGCCTTAGGCACTGGTGGCACAACACTGCAACCCCTCACAGATACTGTACTTGGAGCACAGCAATGAGCCCTGTTGCAAAGTATTGCTTCAAAAATTGTAATGACACGCCCCTGTTAAACAGGGGCTGAAAAATTGGGCCTTAGGCACTGGTGGCACAACACTGCAACTCCTCACAGATACTGTACTTGGAGCACACCAATGAGCCCTGTTGCAAAGTATTGCTTCAAAAATTGTAATGACACGCCCCTGTTAAACAGGGGCTGAAAAATTGGGCCTTAGGCACTGGTGGCACAACACTGCAACTCCTCACAGATACTGTACTTGGAGCACAGCAATGAGCCCTGTTGCAAAGTATTGCTTCAAAAATTGTAATGACACGCCCCTGTTAAACAGGGGCTGAAAAATTGGGCCTTAGGCACTGGTGGCACAACACTGCAACTCCTCACAGATACTGTACTTGGAGCACACCAATGAGCCCTGTTGCAAAGTATTGCTTCAAAAATTGTAATGACACGCCCCTGTTAAACAGGGGCTGAAAAATTGGGCCTTAGGCACTGGTGGCACAACACTGCAACTCCTCACAGATACTGTACTTGGAGCACAGCAATGAGCCCTGTTGCAAAGTATTGCTTCAAAAATTGTAATTACACGCCCCTGTTAAACAGGGGCTGAAAAATTGGGCGTTAGGCACTGGTGGCGGCACCCATAAACAAAAATGATCTTACAAGCTATCATCATCAATCGTATCATTGAGGACTCGGAGGAGGAGGATAGCCAGTCAACATAACAGCACAGGCACTCAGCATCAGCATCAGTCTTGAAGGGATGTGACATGTTAAAATCAATTAGTCTGTTATATCAGCATCAGGTGTGTGGTAGCTGGTGGTGATCCAAGACTGGTTCATCTTGATGAAAGTCAGTCGATCAACCGAGTCGGTGGACAGGCGCACCCTGTGATCCGTGACAAATCCTCCAGCAGCACTGAATGTGCGTTCCGAAAGAACGCTGGATGCAGGACAGGCCAGTAGCTCAATTGCATACTGTGCAAGCTCTGGCCAGTGATCCATCCTCAAGACCCAGTAAGCCAGAGGATTTTCGGTGGGGAAGGTGTCCAAGTCTGACCTTGCCCCTAGATATTCCTGCACCATGTTTATCAGACGCTGGCGATGGTTGCTGGAACCGATCATACTTTGGGGCTGCGGACTAAAGAATTGTCTGAACGCATCGGTCAGACGGCCACCTTCCCCACCGCTCCTTCTTTGACTGGCCGAAGCCTCAGCAACTCGTTGTCCAGGACCAGGAGTTTGCAACCTCCCAGTCTCTGGGAACGCGTTGCACAGACCTTTCTGCAAGGCCTCCCGGAGTTGTCTCATCCTCTGCTCCCTCTGCGACGGTAACATAAGGTCCGCAACCTTACCCTTGTACCGTGGATCAAGGAGAGTGGCCAGCCAGTAATGGTCCCTCTCCTTGATCCGAAGAATACGAGGATCCTTCCGCAGACTTTGCAGGATCAGGGAGGCCATGCAGCGTAGTTTTGCTGAGGCATTCGCTCCGGAGTCCTCTGGGTCACTAAGGACGACATGATCCGCAGCCACCTCCTCCCAGCCACGTACAAGTCCACTGGTTTCTTGGGACTGTAAATCATCCCTAAAAGACTGCTGCTGATGATGCTGAGTGCCAGCCTCCACCTCCATGCTGACACAATCCTCCTCCTCCTCCTCCTCCTCCTCCTCCTCTTCCTGTGCGATGGGTGGGACAGAAGGAACACTGTCTGGGTAAAGGGGGCCTTGAGAGGCAAGGAAGTCCTCCTCTTCCTGCCTCTGTTCTGCCTCAAGTGCCCTGTCCATTATTCCACGCAGCGTGTGCTCCAACAGGTGGACAAAAGGTACAGTGTCACTGATGCATGCACTGTCACTGCTCACCATCCTCGTGGCCTCCTCAAATGGTGCCAGGACAGTGCATGCATCCCTGATCATGCCCCACTGGCGTGGAGAAAAAAAACCAAGCTCCCCTGACCCTGTCCTGGTGCCGTAGTCGCACAGGTACTCATTGATGGCCCTCTGCTGCGTGTGCAGCCGCTGCAGCATGGCCAACGTTGAGTTCCACCTGGTGGGCATGTCACATATAAGGCGGTTCTTGGGCAGGTTCAACTCCTTTTGCAGCTCAGCCAGGCGAGCACTGGCATTATAAGATCTGCGGAAATGCACACAGACTTTCCTGGCCTGCCTCAGGACATCCTGTAAGCCCGGGTACCTGCCCAAGAAGCGCTGCACCACCAGGTTAAGGACGTGAGCCACACAGGGCACATGGGTCAGTTGTCCCTGTCGGAGGGCGGAGAGGAGGTTGGTGCCATTGTCGCAAACCACCATTCCTGGCTTAAGCTGGCGTGGCGTCAACCACCTCTCGGCCTGGCCCTGCAGAGCAGACAGGACCTCTGCCCCAGTGTGGCTTCTGTCCCCCAAACACACCAGCGCAAGCACGGCATGGCATCTTTTTGCCTGCGTACTTGCGTAGCCCCGTGAACGGCTACGGAGCACCGCTGGTTCATAGGACAAACCACAGGAAGAGGCCATGGAGGAAGAAGAAGAGGAGGGGGTGGAGGAGAGAGGTGTGTCACAACCAGTAGTAGCATTTTGGAGGCGTGGCGGTGGGACAACCTCCAACACTACTGCACCTTGTCCTGAATCCTTCCCAGCTGCCAAAAGAGTGACCCAATGGGCCGTGAAAGAAAGGTAACGTCCCTGTCCATGCCTGCTGGACCATGAGTCAGCGGTAATATGCACCTTACCGCTGACCGCCCTGTCCAGCGAGGCCAAGACATTGCCTTCCACATGCCGGTAGAGAGCCGGAATAGCCTTCCGTGAGAAAAAGTGGCGTTTGGGAACCTGCCACTGAGGAACTGCACATTGCACAAACTCACGTAAGGGGGCCGAGTCTACCAACTGAAAAGGCAGCAGTTGAAGCGCTAGCAATTTAGCCAAGCTAGCATTCAACCGCTGGGCATGTGGATGGCTGGGAGTGAACTTCTTTCGACGGTCCAGCAGCTGGGGCAGGGAAATTTGCCTGCTAGAATCGGACGTCGGTGTACTGCTAGCAGAGTGGGCGCAAGTACTTGGCTGTGACACACCTAATTCTACACCTTCATTCCTCTCAGTGCATGTTTCAGAGAGGACTGAAGTTATAGTGGGGTTGGAGATCCCAGCTGATGCGGTGCAAGGAGAGGTCCGCTTTGTTCTTTGGTGTGGGTCTTTGAGGTAGGCTTGCCAACGAGCTGCATGGCAGGTCAACATATGTCTGGTCAGGCATGTGGTACCCAAGCGGCTGATGTTTTGGCCACGCGATATACGCTTGAGACATATGTTGCAAACAGCAGCTGTGCGATCTGATGCACTAGCCTCAAAAAAGGCCCACACCAAAGAACTTTTTGAATGACGGGCAGAGGCAGCGCCCTGCACAGGCGGAGCTCTGCGGTGTGATTCCGTCGGTGTACTGCCCTTACGCTGGCCACCAAAGGGCATCCTGCCTCGTTGGAGATGTGCCTCCTCCTCATCCTCCTCCTCCTCTCTCCTATTAGGCACCCACGTGGAGTCAGTGACCTCATCATCCCCTCCCTCCTCATCACTGGAGCCAATCTGGCAGTATGCTGCAGCTGCTGGAACATGACTGCCAGATTGGTGTCCTTCTTGAGCATCCCCTCTGTCTGCTCTCACGCTACTGCCTTCCTCTAGCTGGGTTTCATCATCAGACCCTTCGAAACGCTGGGCATCCTCCTGGAGCATGTACCCAACACTGTGCTGAAACAGTTCGGGGGACTCCTCAGGAGGAGGACATGGTGGGTCTAGGGAAGGAGTGACTGATGATTTGTCTGACATTGATACCAGGGAAGACGACGCTTTGGCAGCTGCTTTTCCAGTACCCTGAGCCTGGGTGAGAGAGGATGAGGAGGAGGAGGAGGGCTTGGTCATCCACTCTACCAAGTCTTCGGCATGATGTGGCTCAACATGTCCAGCTGCCGAAAAGAAGGACAAGCGTGTCCCATGGCCATGTGCTGATGACAATGCACCGCGTCCACGACCAGCACTGTTGCCCCCAGACACAGAGCCTGCTTGCCCTCTTTTATTGCCTCCTGACTGTCTGCCTCTCCTTGTTTGCCTTCCAGACATTCTAATAGATGGCCTGCAGGGAGATGGGAAAAAAGCAATAAGGGCTACCTTCAGGTGTCCTTCTCTGTCCCTTGAAACAAGGACTTTCACAGTGAAAGAAACTGACACTCTCCCTACCTACAGTTTTCTGTCCCTAGAAAAAATGTTTTTTTTAATCACAATATAGCACAAGGACAATTCACTCACTGTCCTTACAGGTCCCTGGAAACAAGGACTTGCAGAGTGAAATAAACTGACACTCTCCCTACCTACAGTTTTCTGTCCCTAGAATAAATGTTTTTTTTAATCACAATATAGCACAAGGACAATTCACTCACTGTCCTTCCAGGTCCCTGGAAACAAGGACTTGCAGAGTGAAATAAACTGACACTCTCCCTACCTACAGTTTTCTGTCCCTAGAATAAATGTTTTTTTTAAGCACAATATAGCACAAGGACAATTCACTCACTGTCCTTACAGGTCCCTGGAAACAAGGACTTGCAGAGTGAAAGAAAAAAAACACTCTCCCTACCTACAGTTTTCTGTCCCTAGAAAAAATGTTTTTTTTAATCACAATATAGCACAAGGACAATTCACTCACTGTCCTTACAGGTCCCTGGAAACAAGGACTTGCAGAGTGAAATAAACTGACACTCTCCCTACCTACAGTTTTCTGTCCCTAGAATAAATGTTTTTTTTAAGCACAATATAGCACAAGGACAATTCACTCACTGTCCTTACAGGTCCCTGGAAACAAGGACTTGCAGAGTGAAAGAAAAAAAACACTCTCCCTACCTACAGTTTTCTGTCCCTAGAAAAAATGTTTTTTTTAATCACAATATAGCACAAGGACAATTCACTCACTGTCCTTACAGGTCCCTGGAAACAAGGACTTGCAGAGTGAAATAAACTGACACTCTCCCTACCTACAGTTTTCTGTCCCTAGAATAAATGTTTTTTTTAATCACAATATAGCACAAGGACAATTCACTCACTGTCCTTCCAGGTCCCTGGAAACAAGGACTTGCAGAGTGAAATAAACTGACACTCTCCCTACCTACAGTTTTCTGTCCCTAGAATAAATGTTTTTTTTAAGCACAATATAGCACAAGGACAATTCACTCACTGTCCTTACAGGTCCCTGGAAACAAGGACTTGCAGAGTGAAAGAAAAAAAACACTCTCCCTACCTACAGTTTTCTGTCCCTAGAAAAAATGTTTTTTTTAATCACAATATAGCACAAGGACAATTCACTCACTGTCCTTACAGGTCCCTGGAAACAAGGACTTGCAGAGTGAAAGAAAAAAAACACTCTCCCTACCTACAGTTTTCTGTCCCTAGAAAAAATGTTTTTTTTAATCACAATATAACACAAGGACAATTCACTCACTGTCCTTCCAGGTCCCTGGAAACAAGGACTTGCAGAGTGAAATAAACTGACACTCTCCCTACCTACAGTTTTCTGTCCCTAGAATAAATGTTTTTTTTAAGCACAATATAGCACAAGGACAATTCACTCACTGTCCTTACAGGTCCCTGGAAACAAGGACTTGCAGAGTGAAAGAAAAAAACACTCTCCCTACCTACAGTTTTCTGTCCCTAGAAAAAATGTTTTTTTTAATCACAATATAACACAAGGACAATTCACTCACTGTCCTTCCAGGTCCCTGGAAACAAGGACTTGCAGAGTGAAATAAACTGACACTCTCCCTACCTACAGTTTTCTGTCCCTAGAATAAATGTTTTTTTTAAGCACAATATAGCACAAGGACAATTCACTCACTGTCCTTACAGGTCCCTGGAAACAAGGACTTGCAGAGTGAAAGAAAAAAAACACTCTCCCTACCTACAGTTTTCTGTCCCTAGAAAAAATGTTTTTTTTAATCACAATATAGCACAAGGACAATTCACTCACTGTCCTTACAGGTCCCTGGAAACAAGGACTTGCAGAGTGAAAGAAAAAAAACACTCTCCCTACCTACAGTTTTCTGTCCCTAGAATAAATGTTTTTTTTAATCACAATATAGCACAAGGACAATTCACTCACTGTCCTTCCAGGTCCCTGGAAACAAGGACTTGCAGAGTGAAATAAACTGACACTCTCCCTACCTACAGTTTTCTGTCCCTAGAATAAATGTTTTTTTTAAGCACAATATAGCACAAGGACAATTCACTCACTGTCCTTACAGGTCCCTGGAAACAAGGACTTGCAGAGTGAAAGAAAAAAAACACTCTCCCTACCTACAGTTTTCTGTCCCTAGAAAAAATGTTTTTTTTAATCACAATATAGCACAAGGACAATTCACTCACTGTCCTTACAGGTCCCTGGAAACAAGGACTTGCAGAGTGAAAGAAAAAAAACACTCTCCCTACCTACAGTTTTCTGTCCCTAGAAAAAATGTTTTTTTTAATCACAATATAACACAAGGACAATTCACTCACTGTCCTTCCAGGTCCCTGGAAACAAGGACTTGCAGAGTGAAATAAACTGACACTCTCCCTACCTACAGTTTTCTGTCCCTAGAATAAATGTTTTTTTTAAGCACAATATAGCACAAGGACAATTCACTCACTGTCCTTACAGGTCCCTGGAAACAAGGACTTGCAGAGTGAAAGAAAAAAAACACTCTCCCTACCTACAGTTTTCTGTCCCTAGAAAAAATGTTTTTTTTAATCACAATATAGCACAAGGACAATTCACTCACTGTCCTTACAGGTCCCTGGAAACAAGGACTTGCAGAGTGAAATAAACTGACACTCTCCCTACCTACAGTTTTCTGTCCCTAGAATAAATGTTTTTTTTAAGCACAATATAGCACAAGGACAATTCACTCACTGTCCTTACAGGTCCCTGGAAACAAGGACTTGCAGAGTGAAAGAAAAAAAACACTCTCCCTACCTACAGTTTTCTGTCCCTAGAAAAAATGTTTTTTTTAATCACAATATAGCACAAGGACAATTCACTCACTGTCCTTACAGGTCCCTGGAAACAAGGACTTGCAGAGTGAAAGAAAAAAAACACTCTCCCTACCTACAGTTTTCTGTCCCTAGAAAAAATGTTTTTTTTAATCACAATATAACACAAGGACAATTCACTCACTGTCCTTCCAGGTCCCTGGAAACAAGGACTTGCAGAGTGAAATAAACTGACACTCTCCCTACCTACAGTTTTCTGTCCCTAGAATAAATGTTTTTTTTAAGCACAATATAGCACAAGGACAATTCACTCACTGTCCTTACAGGTCCCTGGAAACAAGGACTTGCAGAGTGAAAGAAAAAAAACACTCTCCCTACCTACAGTTTTCTGTCCCTAGAAAAAATGTTTTTTTTAATCACAATATAACACAAGGACAATTCACTCACTGTCCTTCCAGGTCCCTGGAAACAAGGACTTGCAGAGTGAAATAAACTGACACTCTCCCTACCTACAGTTTTCTGTCCCTAGAATAAATGTTTTTTTTAAGCACAATATAGCACAAGGACAATTCACTCACTGTCCTTACAGGTCCCTGGAAACAAGGACTTGCAGAGTGAAAGAAAAAAAACACTCTCCCTACCTACAGTTTTCTGTCCCTAGAAAAAATGTTTTTTTTAATCACAATATAGCACAAGGACAATTCACTCACTGTCCTTACAGGTCCCTGGAAACAAGGACTTGCAGAGTGAAATAAACTGACACTCTCCCTACCTACAGTTTTCTGTCCCTAGAATAAATGTTTTTTTTAATCACAATATAGCACAAGGACAATTCACTCACTGTCCTTCCAGGTCCCTGGAAACAAGGACTTGCAGAGTGAAATAAACTGACACTCTCCCTACCTACAGTTTTCTGTCCCTAGAATAAATGTTTTTTTTAAGCACAATATAGCACAAGGACAATTCACTCACTGTCCTTACAGGTCCCTGGAAACAAGGACTTGCAGAGTGAAAGAAAAAAAACACTCTCCCTACCTACAGTTTTCTGTCCCTAGAAAAAATGTTTTTTTTAATCACAATATAGCACAAGGACAATTCACTCACTGTCCTTACAGGTCCCTGGAAACAAGGACTTGCAGAGTGAAAGAAAAAAAACACTCTCCCTACCTACAGTTTTCTGTCCCTAGAAAAAATGTTTTTTTTAATCACAATATAACACAAGGACAATTCACTCACTGTCCTTCCAGGTCCCTGGAAACAAGGACTTGCAGAGTGAAATAAACTGACACTCTCCCTACCTACAGTTTTCTGTCCCTAGAATAAATGTTTTTTTTAAGCACAATATAGCACAAGGACAATTCACTCACTGTCCTTACAGGTCCCTGGAAACAAGGACTTGCAGAGTGAAAGAAAAAAAACACTCTCCCTACCTACAGTTTTCTGTCCCTAGAAAAAATGTTTTTTTTAATCACAATATAGCACAAGGACAATTCACTCACTGTCCTTACAGGTCCCTGGAAACAAGGACTTGCAGAGTGAAATAAACTGACACTCTCCCTACCTACAGTTTTCTGTCCCTAGAATAAATGTTTTTTTTAATCACAATATAGCACAAGGACAATTCACTCACTGTCCTTCCAGGTCCCTGGAAACAAGGACTTGCAGAGTGAAATAAACTGACACTCTCCCTACCTACACTTTTCTGTCCCTAGAATAAATGTTTTTTTTAAGCACAATATAGCACAAGGACAATTCACTCACTGTCCTTACAGGTCCCTGGAAACAAGGACTTGCAGAGTGAAAGAAAAAAAACACTCTCCCTACCTACAGTTTTCTGTCCC
This sequence comes from Rana muscosa, assembly GCA_029206835.1. Taxonomy (NCBI): domain Eukaryota; kingdom Metazoa; phylum Chordata; class Amphibia; order Anura; family Ranidae; genus Rana; species Rana muscosa. Next base: position 741,568,615 of record CM055118.1, read on the forward strand.
TAGAAAAAATGTTTTTTTTAAGCACAATATAGCACAAGGACAATTCACTCACTGTCCTTACAGGTCCCTGGAAACAAGGACTTGCAGAGTGAAAGAAAAAAAACACTCTCCCTACCTACAGTTTTCTGTCCCTAGAAAAAATGTTTTTTTTAATCACAATATAGCACAAGGACAATTCACTCACTGTCCTTACAGGTCCCTGGAAACAAGGACTTGCAGAGTGAAAGAAACTGACACTGTCCCTACCTACAGTTTTCTGTCCCTAGAATAAATGTTTTTTTTAAGCACAATATAGCACAAGGAGAATTCACTCACTGTCCTTCCAGGTCCCTGGAAACAAGGACTTGCAGAGTGAAATAAACTGACACTCTCCCTACCTACAGTTTTCTGTCCCTAGAATAAATGTTTTTTTTAAGCACAATATAGCACAAGGACAATTCACTCACTGTCCTTACAGGTCCCTGGAAACAAGGACTTGCAGAGTGAAAGAAACTGACACTCTCCCTACCTACAGTTTTCTGTCCCTAGAATAAATGTTTTTTTAAGCACAATATAGCACAAGGACAATTCACTCACTGTCCTTCCAGGTCCCTGGAAACAAGGACTTGCAGAGTGAAAGAAACTGACACTGTCCCTACCTACAGTTTTCTGTCCCTAGAATAAATGTTTTTTTTAAGCACACTATAGCACAAGCACAAAACACACTGACACTCTCCCTACCTATCCTTCTCTTTCCCTAAACTAAAGGAATCCAGGTTAAGCAAGAAAGAAATAACAGTCACTGTCCCTGCCTATGCTGCTCTATCCCTGCTCCGGAACACACTACACTAGGCCGCCGTGCTGGCGGCCTTTTATAGTGTGGGGCGTGTACTAAACACCCTCAGCAATAATTGGCCACAGGCATCCTGCCTGTGGCCAATCATTGCTCTCCTCGCTGCCGGCGCTGTGATTGGCCAAGCATGCGGGGTCACAGTGCATGCTTGGCCAATCACAGCGCCTGGATGACAATGCGATGGCGTAGTGCATTGTGGGCCGTTCGCGTCACTCGAATTTGGCGCGAACGGCCCAAATCGTTCGATCTTCGTCGAACGATCGAACAGCCGATGTTCGAGTCGAACGTATGTTCGACTCGAACACGAAGCTCATCCCTATTCTTATGTAGAATCTGTTTGTAATTTTGAACAGGTACATTGTTTAAGTGTAGCTCCAGCCAAAAAATCTATTTTTAAGCTTTTTGGAAAACATAGGGAAGGGTTATCACCCCTGTAACATTTGTTTTGCTGTCTGTGCCCCTGTTCAGAACATTTCACCTCACTTTGCGTCCCAATGACAACTGTTTTTGAAATGTGGTGTTTTTATTGAAACAAGGATTGGTGATAAAGCATCAGTAGAGAGGAGACACCTTTCTCCCATATTAATTCTTACAGGAGAGAATTTTCCTTCCAAGGGGTAGATTTCCTCTCACTTCCTGTTGTCTTCTTCCGTTTGCAAGTAGTAGTCGTTTGTAAGCTGGATGTTTGAAAGTAGGGACCTGCCGTATATACTCTGCATAAATTGGCCCCTTAGGTGTTGGTGTTGGCACAACACTGTAAGCACTCACAGTTACTCTTGGTTGGTGCTGGAACGCCCTGCTGTCAACTATTATATCAGGAATTGTAATAACATATAATTGTTGAACAGTGGTAGTAAAAATTGGGCCTTTGATGGTGGTGCTGGTGCCACAACACTGTAAGGCCTGACAGTTACTCTTGGTGGGCGCAGCAATGGGCCCTGCTGTGAATTATTAGATCAATAATTATAATTGCATGCCCCTGTTGAACAGGGGCTGAAAAATTGGGCCTTTGGTGGTGGTGGTGGTGGTGGTGGTGTTGACACAACACTGTAAGGCCTGACAGTTACTCTTGGTGGGCGCAGCAATGGGCCCTGCTGTGAATTATTAGATCAATAATTATAATTGCATGCCCCTGTTGAACAGGGGCTGAAAAATTGGGCCTTTGGTGGTGGTGGTGGTGGTGTTGACACAACACTGTAAGGCCTGACAGTTACTCTTGGTGGGCGCAGCAATGGGCCCTGCTGTGAATTATTAGATCAATAATTATAATTGCATGCCCCTGTTGAACAGGGGCTGAAAAATTGGGCCTTAGGCACTGGTGGCACAACACTGCAACCCCTCACAGATACTGTACTTGGAGCACAGCAATGAGGCCTGTTGCAAAGTATTGCATCAAAAATTGTAATTACACGCCCCTGTTAAACAGGGGCTGAAAAATTGGGCCTTAGCCACTGGTGGCGTCACCCATAAACCAAAATGATCTTCCAAGCTATCATCATTAATCGTATCATTGAGGAGGAGGAGGAGGATAGCCAGTCAACATAACAGCACAGGCACTCAGCATCAGCATCAGTCTTGAAGGGATGTGACATTTTAAAATCAATTAGTCTGTTATATCAGCATCAGGTGTGTGGTAGCTGGTGGTGATCCAAGACTGGTTCATCTTGATGAAAGTCAGTCGATCAACCGAGTCGGTGGACAGGCGCACCCTGTGATCCGTGACAAATCCTCCAGCAGCACTGAATGTGCGTTCTGAAAGAACGCTGGATGCAGGACAGGCCAGTAGCTCAATTGCATACTGTGCAAGCTCTGGCCAGTGATCCATCCTCAAGACCCAGTAAGCCAGAGGATTTTCGGTGGGGAAGGTGTCCAAGTCTGACCTTGCCCCTAGGTATTCCTGCACCATGTATATCAGACGCTGGCGATGGTTGCTGGAACCGATCATACTTTGGGGCTGCGGACTAAAGAATTGTCTGAACGCATCGGTCAGACGGCCACCTTCCCCACCGCTCCTTCTTTGACTGTCCGAAGCCTCAGCAACTCGTTGTCCAGGACTAGGAGTTTGTAACCTCCCAGTCTCTGGGAACGCGTTGCACAGACCTTTCTGCAAGGCCTCCCGGAGTTGTCTCATCCTCTGCTCCCTCTGCGACGGTAACATAAGGTCCGCAACCTTACCCTTGTACCGTGGATCAAGGAGAGTGGCCAGCCAGTAATGGTCCCTCTCCTTGATCCGAAGAATACGAGGATCCTTCCGCAGACTTTGCAGGATCAGGGAGGCCATGCAGCGTAGGTTAGCTGAGGCATTCAGTCCGGAGTCCTCTGGGTCACTAAGGACGACATGATCTGCAGCCACCTCCTCCCAGCCACGTACAAGTCCACTGGTTTCTTGGGACTGTAAATCATCCCTAAAAGACTGCTGCTGATGATGCTGAGTGCCAGCCTCCACCTCCATGCTGACACAATCCTCCTCCTCCTCCTCTTCCTGTGCGATGGGTGGGACAGAAGGAACACTGTCTGGGTAAAGGGGGCCTTGAGAGGCAAGGAAGTCCTCCTCTTCCTGCCTCTGTTCTGCCTCAAGTGCCCTGTCCATTATTCCACGCAGCGTGTGCTCCAACAGGTGGACAAGAGGTACAGTGTCACTGATGCATGCACTGTCACTGCTCACCATCCTCGTGGCCTCCTCAAATGGTGCCAGGACAGTGCATGCATCCCTGATCATGCCCCACTGGCGTGGTGAAAAAAACCTGAGCTCCCCTGACCCTGTCCTGGTGCCGTAGTCGCACAGGTACTCATTGATGGCCCTCTGCTGCATGTGCAGCCACTGCAGCATGGCCAACGTTGAGTTCCACCTGGTGGGCATGTCACATATAAGGCGGTTCTTGGGCAGGTTCAACTCCTTTTGCAGCTCAGCCAGGCGAGCACTGGCATTATAAGATCTGCGGAAATGCACACAGACTTTCCTGGCCTGCCTCAGGACATCCTGTAAGCCCGGGTACCTGCCCAAGAACCGCTGCACCACCAGGTTAAGGACGTGAGCCATACAGGGCACATGGGTCAGTTGTCCCTGTCGGAGGGCGGAGAGGAGGTTGGTGCCATTGTCGCAAACCAACATTCCTGGCTTAAGCTGGCGTGGCGTCAACCATCTCTCGGCCTGCCACTGCAGAGCAGACAGGACCTCTGCCCCAGTGTGGCTCCTGTCCCCCAAACACACCAGCGCAAGCACGGCATGGCATCTTTTTGCCTGCGTACTTGCGTAGCCCCTTGAACGCCTATGGAGCACCGCTGGTTCCGAGGACAAACCACAGGAAGAGGCCATGGAGGAAGAAGAAGAGGAGGGGGTGGAGGAGAGAGGTGTGTCACAACCAGTAGTAGCATTTTGGAGGCGTGGCGTCGGAACAACCTCCAACACTACTGCACCTTGTCCTGCATCCTTCCCAGCTGCCAAAAGAGTGACCCAATGGGCCGTGAAAGAAAGGTAACGTCCCTGTCCATGCCTGCTGGACCATGAGTCAGCGGTAATATGCACCTTACCGTTGACCGCCCTGTCCAGCGAAGCCAAGACATTGCCTTCCACATGCCTGTAGAGAGCCGGAATCGCCTTCCGTGAGAAAAAGTGGCGTTTGGGAACCTGCCACTGAGGAACTGCACATTGCACAAACTCACGGAAGGGGGCCGAGTCTACCAACTGAAAAGGCAGCAGTTGAAGCGCTAGCAATTTAGCCAAGCTAGCATTCAACCGCTGGGCATGTGGATGGCTGGGAGTGAACTTCTTTCGACGGTCCAGCAGCTGGGGCAGGGAAATTTGCCTGCTAGAATCGGACGTCGGTGTACTGCTAGCAGAGTGGCCGCAAGTACTTGGCTGTGACACATCTAATTCTACACCTTCATTCCTCTCAGTGCAGGTTTCAGAGAGGACTGATAGTATACTGGGGTTGGAGATCCCAGCTGATGCGGTGCAAGGAGAGGTCCGCTTTGTTCTTTGGTGTGGGTCTTTAAGGTAGGCTTGCCAACGAGCTGCATGGCAGGTCAACATATGTCTGATCAAGCATGTGGTGCCCAAGCGGCTGATGTTTTGGCCACGCGATATACGCTTGAGACATATGTTGCAAACAGCAGCTGTGTGATCTGATGCACTCGCCTCAAAAAAGGCCCACACCAAAGAACTTTTTGAATGACGGGCAGAGGCAGCGCCCTGCACAGGCGGAGCTCTGCGGTGTGATTCCGTCGGTGTGCTGCCCATACGCTGGCCACCCAAGGGCATCCTGCCTCGTTGGAGATGTGCCTCCTCCTCATCCTCCTCCTCCTCCTCTCTCCTATTAGGCACCCACGTGGAGTCAGTGACCTCATCATCCCCTCCCTCCTCATCACTGGAGCCAATCTGGCAGTATGCTGCAGCTGCTGGAGCATGACTGCCAGATTGGTGTCCTTCTTGAGCATCCCCTCTCTCAGCTCTCACGCTACTGCCTTCCTCTAGCTGGGTATCATCATCAGATCCTTCGAAACGCTGGGCATCCTCCTGGAGCATGTACCCAACACTGTGCTCAAACAGTTCGGGGGACTCCTAAGGAGGAGGACATGGTGGGTCTAGGGAAGGAGTGACTAATGATGACATTGATACCAGAGAAGAGGACGCTTTGGCAGCTGCTTTGCCAGTACCCTGAGCCTGGGTGAGAGAGGATGAGGAGGATGAGGTGGGCTTGGTCATCCACTCTACCAAGTCTTCGGCATGATGTGGCTCAACATGTCCAGCTGCCGAAAAGAAGGACAAGCGTGTCCCATGGCCATGTGCTGATGACAATGCACCGTGTCCACGACCAGCACTGTTGCCCCCAGACACAGAGCCTGCTTGCCCTCTTTTTTTGCCTCCTGACTGTCTGCCTCTCCTTGTTTGCCTTCCAGACATTTTAATGGATGGCCTGCAGGGAGATGGGAAAAACAGCAATAAGGGCTACCTTCAGGTGTATACTGTGCAGGAGGCTTAGCAACAAAGACACTGACACTGTCCCCTGCCTATCCTTCTCTGTCCCTAAACACAAGGATTTGCAATATGGTTCAGCAAGATTGGTTTAGCACAGAATAGCACACTGATAGTTTCCCTCACTGTCCTTCTCTGTCCCTACAAACAAGATTTAGCACAGAATAGCACACTGATAGTTTCCACGAGTGTCCTTCTCTGTCCCTAAACTCAAGGATTTCAAATATGGTTCAGCAAGATTGGTTTAGAACAGAATAGCACACTGATAGTTTCCCTCACTGTCCTTCTCTGTCCCTACAAACAAGATTTAGCACAGAATAGCACACTGATAGTTTCCACGAGTGTCCTTCTCTGTCCCTAAACTCAAGGATTTCAAATATGGTTCAGCAAGATTGGTTTAGAACAGAATAGCACACTGACAGTTTCCCTCACTGTCCTTCTCTGTCCCTACAAACAAGGATTAGCACAGAATAGCATACTGATAGTTTCCACGAGTGTCCTTCTCTGTCCCTAAACTCAAGGATTTCAAATATGGTTCAGCAAGATTGGTTTAGAACAGAATAGCACACTGACAGTTTCCCCGAGTGTCCTTCTCTGTCCCTACAAACAAGATTTAGCACAGAATAGCACACTGATAGTTTCCACAAGTGTCCTTCTCTGTCCCTAAACTCAAGGATTTCAAATATGGTTCAGCAAGATTGGTTTAGAACAGAATAGCACACTGATAGTTTCCCTCACTGTCCTTCTCTGTCCCTACAAACAAGATTTAGCACAGAATAGCACACTGATAGTTTCCACGAGTGTCCTTCTCTGTCCCTAAACTCAAGGATTTCAAATATGGTTCAGCAAGATTGGTTTAGAACAGAATAGCACACTGACACTTTCCCTCACTGTCCTTTTCTGTCCCTACAAACAAGATTTAGCACAGAATAGCACACTGATAGTTTCCACGAGTGTCCTTCTCTGGCCCTAAACTCAAGGATTTCAAATATGGTTCAGCAAGATTGGTTTAGGACAGAATAGCACACTGACACTTTCCCTCACTGTCCTTCTCTGTCCCTACAAACAAGATTTAGCACAGAATAGCACACTGATAGTTTCCACGAGTTTCCTTCTCTGTCCCTAAACTCAAGGATTTCAAATATGGTTCAGCAAGATTGGTTTAGCACAGAATAGCACACTGATAGTTTCCCTCACTGTCCTTCTCTGTCCCTACAAACAAGGATTAGCACAGAATAGCACACTGATAGTTTCCACGAGTGTCCTTCTCTGTCCCTAAACTCAAGGATTTCAAATATGGTTCAGCAAGATTGGTTTAGAACAGAATAGCACACTGACAGTTTCCCCAAGTGTCCTTCTCTGTCCCTAAACTCAAGGATTTCAAATATGGTTCAGCAAGATTGGTTTAGGACAGAATAGCACACTGACACTTTCCCTCACTGTCCTTCTCTGTCCCTACAAACAAGATTTAGCACAGAATAGCACACTGATAGTTTCCACGAGTGTCCTTCTCTGTCCCTAAACTCAAGGATTTCAAATATGGTTCAGCAAGATTGGTTTAGAACAGAATAGCACACTGATAGTTTCCCTCACTGTCCTTCTCTGTCCCTACAAACAAGGATTAGCACAGAATAGCACACAGAGTTTCCACAAGTGTCCTTCTCTGTCCCTAAACTCAAGGATTTCAAATATGTTTCAGCAAGATTGGCTTAGCACAGAATAGCACACTGATAGTTTCCCTCACTGTCCTTCTCTGTCCCTACAAACAAGATTTAGCACAGAATAGCACACTGATAGTTTCCACGAGTGTCCTTCTCTGTCCCTAAACTCAAGGATTTCAAATACGGTTCAGCAAGATTGGTTTAGAACAGAATAGCACACTGATAGTTTCCCTCACTGTCCTTCTCTGTCCCTACAAACAAGGATTAGCACAGAATAGCACACTGAGAGTTTCCACGAGTGTCCTTCTCTGTCCCTAAACTCAAGGATTTCAAATATGTTTCAGCAAGATTGGCTTAGCACAGAATAGCACACTGATAGTTTCCCTCACTGTCCTTTTCTGTCCCTACAAACAAGATTTAGCACAGAATAGCACACTGATAGTTTCCACGAGTGTCCTTCTCTGTCCCTAAACTCAAGGATTTCAAATACGGTTCAGCAAGATTGGTTTAGAACAGAATAGCACACTGACAGTTTCCCTCACTGTCCTTCTCTGTCCCTACAAACAAGATTTAGCACAGAATAGCACACTGATAGTTTCCACGAGTGTCCTTCTCTGTCCCTAAACTCAAGGATTTCAAATACGGTTCAGCAAGATTGGTTTAGAACAGAATAGCACACTGACAGTTTCCCTCACTGTCCTTCTCTGTCCCTACAAACAAGGATTAGCACAGAATAGCACACTGACACTTTCCCTCACTGTCCTTCTCTGTCCCTACAAACAAGATTTAGCACAGAATAGCACACTGACACTTTCCCTCACTGTCCTTCTCTGTCCCTACAAACAAGGTTTAGCACAGAATGACACACTGACACTCTCCCTACCTATCCTTCTCTGTCCCTAAACACAAGGAATCCAGGATTAGTAAAGGAAAAAAAATGACACTGTCCCTGCCTATGCTTCTCTTTCCCTGCTCCGGAACACACTACACAAGGCCGCCGCGCTGGCGGCCTTTTATAGTGTGGGGCGTGTACTAAACCCCCTCAGCAATAATTGGCCACAGGCATCCTGCCTGTGGCCAATCATTGCTCTCCTCGCTGCCGGCGCTGTGATTGGCCAAGCATGCGGGGTCACAGTGCATGCTTGGCCAATTACAGTGCCTGGATGACACTGCGATGGCGTAGTGCATTGTGGGCCGTTCGCGTCACTCGAATTTGGCGCGAACGGCCCAAATCGTTCGATCTTCGTCGAACGATCGAACAGCCGATGTTCGAGTCTAACGTATGTTCGACTCGAACACGAAGCTCATCCCTACCCTTTAACAAGGGGACCCCCAGATCCCACCCCCCTATGTGAATAGGTATCAGGTACATTGTACCCCTACCCATTAACCAAAAAAGTGTCAAAAAGTTAAAACCACAACAGACAGTTTTTGACAATTCCTTTATTAAAAAAGAAAAAAATAGTGTCCCATGATGTCTATCCATCTTCAATCAAGCTGCTTGATGGACCATGTTGAAGACATGTGGGCTGGTATGGTTCGGGAGGGGGGGGTATTGCTCACTCATTTCCCTCCCATCCTAACCTCCAGGCTGCATGCTCGGATAGGAGTTTGGTGTTTATTTGGGGGGGGGGTGGCATGGAAATTTTGGGGCCTGGGGGGGACTCTAAGCCATTTTCTTCCTTGATTTTTCATCTATATTGTCGGGAGCTGGCAATGAATTACAGCCGCGAGCAAGTTTTAATGACATTTTTCCTTCAGAAATGTCATTATTGCTGCAGCATGTTCTACACATCGCACAGATGCACCGCTTTACAGGCAGACTAAGGGGACCCCCCAGGCACAGTATTTAAAGGAATATTTCATTTTTATTGTTCCACTTTAAGCATTATTAAAATCACTGCTCCTGAAAAAACGATTGTTTTAAAAACTTTTTTGCATTGACACATGTCCCCTAGGGCAGTACCCAGGTCCTCATACACTTTTTATGGCCATAACTTGCATATAAGCCTTAAAAATGAGCACTTTTGATTTTTCATGTTCGTGTCCCATACACTTTAATAGGGTTCGCATGTTCGCTAGAACTTTTTGCCTGTTTGCGGTGTTCTGGTGCGAACTGAACTAGGGGTTGTTCGGCCCATCCCTAACAACCACTTTAACTTATTTTAAGATGGACAGATTAGTTGGAAAATACTTTGCTTTTTTCTTATGTGCAACAAACTTGATGCTATGTTGACCCTCAGACTTTAACATTACATTGCTGTACATAAACCAATCTGACTTAAAACAGATACAGGACAACTAGCCAGTAGGGATGAGCCAAACACCCCCCCAGTTCGGTTTACAGCAGAACATGCGAACAGGCAAAAAATTTGTGCGAACACACGATCACCATTAAAGTCTATGGGACGCGAACGTGGAAAAATCTAAAGTGCTAATTTTATTGGCTTATATACAAGTTATTGCCATAAAAAGTGTTTGGGGACTCGTTCTGCCCCAGAGGACATGTATTTAAAACTCAATTTTTTTCCAGAGCAGTGATTTTAATAATGCTTAAAGTGAAACAATAAAAATTAAATATTTATTTAAATATCGTGCCTGGGAGGTCTCCTTAGTCTGACTGTAAAGTAGCACATCTTTCCCATGTTTATAACAGTACCACAGCAAAAATGTCATTTCTAAAGGAAATTTTGTTATTTAAAACTGCTCGCGCCTGTAATGTATTGTCGGATCCTGGCAATATGGATAAAAATCATTGAAAAAAACATCGGGGGTCTCCCCCCAGTCCATTACCAGGCCCTTTGGATCTTGATATATTGATATTGATATATATGAATATTAAGGGGAATCCCGTGCCAAAAATACAAAAAAATGGTCTTGATGTTCCCATCAAAATCCATACCAGGCCCTTCAGGTCTGGTATGGATATTAAGGGGAACCCCGCACCAAAATAAAAAAAAATGGCGTGGGGTCCCCCAGGCCCCCAGGCACTATATACTCTGAACAGAAGTATATATACTATACGGCCTGCCCTGTATACTCTGCAGAAACTGTATACTCTGCTGGGCCTTAGGTGTTGGTGGTGCCAGAACACTGTCAGCAGCGCCTGCACCTGCGAAGCTCTACGGTGTGATGCAATAGGGTGGCTGCTCTTAAGCTGCCCCCCTAGAGGACATCCTGAATCACTGGAGTTGTGCCTCCTTCTTCTCTCTTCTTACAGGCACCCAAGTACAGTCAGTGACCTCATCATCCTCTCCCTCCTCGTCACTGGAGCAAATTTGGCAGAATGCTGCAGCTGGGGGAACATGACTGACAGTTTCTTGTCCTTCTGTGGCACCCCCTCTCTCTAGGCTCACGTTACTCCCTTCCTCAACCTGTGAACCAACATCTGTGCCTTCAAAACACTGCGCAGTGACTGTGGATAAGGAGGCGGTGGAATAGCCTGCTTTGGCAGCTGCGTTGGAAGGCAAACTACACTAAGCCTGGGTGACAGAGGATGAGGAGGATGAGAACAGCTTCGTTATCCACTCCACCAACTCTTCTGCATGTTGTGGCTCAATAACACGGCCAGCAGCAGAAAAAAAGGACAAGCGTGCCCCGCGTTCACCTGCAGAGGATGCACCGTCCTCACGACCACCACTGTTGACTGTAGACACAGAGACTGCTTGCCCTCTTTTAGTGGCCTGTGAGCTTTTGCCTCTCTATGGTGGCCTTCCAAATATGATGTATTTTTTTGTTTTGCAACACCACACTACACTGTATTAATTACTGTGTACACCGCCTGAAGTGTATTAGAAACTATACACCACCGAATGCACTGTATATATAGGCTACACTGAATGCAGAGTATATACATATATATTTATGTAGCGCCCTGCTCCTGTTGACCAGGTGCTATTGTGTAAATTTTGTGGGTCATCTGAATTGTACATAGTTCAGAATACAATGTTTATGACTAAATTAGCCTCTGTTCCAGCTTCGGCTGTGTTGAGAGCATTTCCCACTGTCACCGGTAGGTGTCGTTGTCACCACTGGCCAGTGTTGGATATACAACAGGCTGGAGTGTATTGTGTGTCCTTTCCCCAGAAACAGCCCAGTGGGAGGGGTCTACCGCTGTGCATTCTGGGAGAGGATACTTAAGGGGCATATGCCATTTTTCTCTCTCTCTCATCTCATGGCCCGCCTGCCCTAAGGTATGTGACAACTCCTCTTTTGCCTCGGGGCCCTGCTGGCCCGAGACTACATTACTTTAAGTAGGCCCAGAAGTCTGTCTGGGGCCTACTGGTTCGGGGATGGTCCTGTGCTGTCTTGCCTGCAAGAAGAAGCCGAGCAATTGGAAGATCCAGGGGAGGACTTTTCTTGGAGAGGACCGAGCAAAAGGCTGGTATCTCAAAAAGAGCCTTGTGACTCAATTGGAGGATGCATCCTAACCAATCTACCTCACAGTACTGCCGGATGGCTTAAAGGACTTTGGTACTGTGTAGTTGTGTATGCTCAAGCAATCACTGATTTTCAAATCCTGTGGCAGAGGATTGTTCTTCAGTTAGTAATATCATCAAGTCTGTGGCAGAGACTTTTGTCCGTGCATCATTCCGGCTGCTAGGCCGGTGAGAGTGGCCTATCCGGGTGAGCAAGATCCAGTGACAGAAAGTGTACTTGTCTCCAGGATCTCAAGTTCCTCAGCGATCTACACAAGGTATCTGAATTCCCCTAACCCTCCAACCCTCTACTGCTGCAAGTTGTGTTGAATAAAAAGCATTTTAAAAAAGACTAAAGCCCTGTACACACAATCGGATTTCCTATGGATTCTAATCCGATGGATTTTTCCATCGGAAATCCGATGAAGCTGACTTCCATCAGTCTTGCCTACACACCATCAGTAAAAAATCAGACCGTTCCAAACGCTGTGACGTAAAACACTCCGACAAGCCGAGAAAAATTAAGTTCAATGCTTCTGAGCATGCGTCGACTTGATTCTGAGCATGCGTGGGTTTTTTGTCCGATGAAGTTCCACACAGACGATCGGAATTTGCTATCGTTTTTTTTCCCATCGGATAAATTTAAAACATGTTCTATTTTTTCTCACCGATGGAAAAAAGACCGATGGGGCCCATACACGATCGGTTTGTCCGATGAGAAAAGTCCATCGGACTGTTTTCATCTGTAAAACCGATCGTGTGTACATGGCATAAGTGACTGGTGCATGCATCTGTGGGCACATTGCCCAATTTAGAGCCAAGCAAGTTTTGATAAGTTGAACTGTGGGGTAACGGCAGGACCAAAAATAACCAGCAGCTACTACGGGGGTAGTGCTATATTATATATATTGTATAATACTAGACTCAGAGGCGGCTCTAGGCTTTGTGAGGCCTTAGGCATAACTTAAACATGAGGCCCCACTCACGTCCATAAGGGAAAAAAATTATTCAAGCAATAAAAATGTATTGCATATATTAAGAGTACTGGTGTCAGTGTCCTCTATTTCAAAGCTGGTGTCAGCGCTTTGTCTGGCTCTCTGTGCTGGTGTCAGCGCTTTGTCTGGCTCTCTGTGCTGGTGTCAGCGCTTTGTCTGGCTCTCTGTGCTGGTGTCAGCGCTTTGTCTGGCTCTCTGTGCTGGTGTCAGCGCTTTGTCTGGACTGAGCTGGGACCTCCCGACCACCGCAGTGGAGCCCTGGGTGGAGTCAGGTCAGGGGGACCCGGGTTGTCAATCACAGGTGGGCACACTGGGACACTGGCAGAGGACTGAGCAGACCTGACTGTAAACACAAGGCCGATGCACATGCACACCCTCGCAGTCACATGCAGCCCCCTCGCAGTCACATGCAGCCCCTCGCAGTCACATGCAGCCCCCTCGCAGTCACATGCAGCCCCCTCGCAGTCACATGCAGCCCCCTCGCAGTCACATGCAGCCCCCTCGCAGTCACATGCACACACCCCTAGTCGCATGTACCCCCGCCCAGTCGCATGCACACCCACATGCCCATGTACCTTACACATAGCAAGGCTCTGTACCCTCACAGCTCAGTCAGAGCATCCTCAGCTGAGCTCAGCAGTCAGTCGGCTCTCGGCTGCACACAGACAGTGAACCGGAATTGGCTCCGCCTCCACCACGGAAGCCCCGCCTCCACCACGGAAGCTCTGCCCTGGAAGGAGTGTGGACTCGTCTCGGCGATCCTGCCGAGTTGCTAGCTGCGCCCTGGAAATACATCAGCTGGCAGACGCACGCACAGACTACAGTAGACTGACAACTGCCCTCCTCCCCGGACGGAATTTGCTGGCGGGGCGTAGGGCAGTTGTCAGTCTACTCTGTGTGTGAGTCTCTGCCAGCTGTATTTACGTGAGTTTTAATGACAGGAGGAGCGGAGACAAACTGGGCAGTGCCCTGTTACTGAGCAGAGAGGAGGAGTGACTGTACACTGAAGGAGGCGGGCACGAAGCTCCGCTGACTGCACTAGGACTGATGTATGAGGATAGCCAGAGGCGGCTCTTTAGGCTAAGTAGGCAGCCCGAGGCCCTTGGGAGGGCGAGGCCTTAGGCCACCGCCTACTTTGCCTAATTAGAGAGCCGCCTCTGACTAGACTGTATATATATATATATATATATATATATTGATACACCGTCTGAAGTGTATTATATACTGTACACCACTGAATGCACTGTATATATACGCTACACTGAATGCAGAGTATATGTATATATATATATATATTGTGACAGCAGGAAGGTAAAGTCACCTGGTTGCATCCAGGGGGGTAGATATATTTCTCCCAGATTCAGGCTTTATGCCGACTTATACAACTAGGGAGGGAGTTGATGAAGCCCAGCTGAGGCTAGTGGGCTCATGAATGACTCATACCTCTAGGGAGAGTGCTGGGCGTCGTGAGGCAGGGAGTTGATGAGACCAGCTGAAGCTTGTCAGCTCGTTTAAGGCCTCTATAAAAACTCCCAGATTCATTAGGTGTTTGCTCATGCCTGGACCCAGACCTGTGTGGACTGTCTAGGGAGAGTGAACCCCTGTGCGGTGAGACAAAGCCTGTGTGGCTATTTGTTTGGACATTGACTAAACCAGGGACTTAGGGACTAGGACAGCACCAGGCTGATCCCAGTTGTTAGTTAGGGAAACCTGCATGTTTAGTCAGAGGTCAAACTGACCAGGATTTATTTTGTTTATGTTTCTTTTTGCTTTGCTGTGTTTTTGTCACTGTAAATAGAGAAATAAACCGCACCTTTTGATCTTGAAAACCACAACCTCCGTCTGCTGGGCCTGTTTTTGTGTGGGGAGCCCATCCAGGGGGTCACACACACCCGCTACCGAGTTAACCCCCTCACAGTTGGTGGAGAACCAGTGGCAGTTTTTTTTTAAGCCAGCATGGAGGAGATACTGAAACAGCTGGCTCTAGCAAATGCCAATCAACAGCAGACAAATGCAGGTTTGCAAAGGAGCCTTGCAGCCCAGCAGCAAGCTCATCAACAAGCCCAGCAGCAATCTGAGGCCCGCTTCATAGACCTGTTACAGAAGCAAGAGCAGAGACTACAACAAATGGAAGCAGTAATGCAGCAACGTCCGCAGACCAGTGAGGAAAGCCGTCCCACTAATACCGCGTCCTTTGGGGTGAGTCGTTTATTGACAAAAATGACTGGAGAGGATGATCCAGAGGTATTTTTGACCACATTTGAAAGGACTGCTGGAAGAGAAAAGTGGCCTGAGGAGCAGTGGGCTGGACTGGTGGCTCCTCTGTTAACTGGTGAATCGCAGAAGGCTTACTATGACCTAGAGCCTGACCAAGCAAAAGACTATGTGATGCTAAAAGCTGAAATATTGGCAAGGCTGGGTGTCACCCTGGCTGTCCGGGCTCAGCGTGTGCATAACTGGACTTTCCAGCTTGGAAAACTCCCCAGGTCTCAAATGTATGATCTCATTCACCTGAGCAGGAAGTGGCTACAGCCAGAGACTTTGTCCGCACCGGAGATTGTGGAACGTGTTGTGATGGATCGTTTCTTGAGAGCTCTTCCTACCGCCATTCAAAAGTGGGTAAGCCATGGAGACCCAGAAACGGCCGGTAAACTTTTGGATCGTGTAGAGAGATACTTGTCTACAGAGAACCTGACGGCCTCTTCCAGAGACTCTCGGACTTTCCACCCTAAGACCAGACCATCCCCAGGGGCGGATAAGAGGATTCCAAGGGGTGAGGGTGGAGAGAGTGAGAGGGTGGTAGCTCTACCCAGGGTTTGGCGAGAACAGCCTGGGAAGTCGGGGGCTCAAGAGGCAGCCAAAAGGATTGTTTGCTACCGCTGCCGGCAAGCGGGACATATTGCAGCAAATTGCCCGGTTGTGGAGGAACCCATGCAATATGACTTTCTGACGGACAGACGTCAGTCGCTGTGTGCGACAGTCGCATGCACTGCCATTCGGGGAACTGAGAAACATTTATGCAAAATGTGTATTAATGGTAGAAATGTTGTGGTATTACTGGATTCAGGTAGCCTTGTGACCCTGATAAAGGCTGAATTAGTTAAAACAGAGGTCTCTGGGAATAGCAAGGTAGCTGTTATTTGTGTGCATGGGGACACCCGAGAGTATCCAGTGACTACGGTGTGTTTCAAGACCCCCAAAGGTACCCTCTCTCATCCAGTGGGGTTAGTATCTCAACTACCGCATGATGCCATTGTGGGAAGGGATTTTCCGAAGTTCTGGGAACTGTGGGATGATCCTGAGCCCCCCACTGGTGCCCCTATGTACCAGGAAGGTGATAGCCAGAACTCCTCTGAGAGTGGTGAGGACTCTCCAGAATTTCCCTTGTCAGTATTGGCAGGCGAGACTCAAGAAACTGGAGAGGAGCCCACCTCCTCAGACGAAAACCTACCGTCTGTGGAGTTTTCTGATCTTGAGGTTCACAGGGAAAATTTTGCCACAGAACAGTTAAAAGACCCCGCCCTAATAAAGGCACGGGAAAACGTAGTGGAAATAGATGGCGAGTTAGTGAACCCAGATAATGCCTGCACTTACCCATACTTCAGCGTAGAGAAGGACCTACTGTATCGGGTGGCAAAAAGGGCAGAAGAAACCGTTGAGCAGCTTGTGGTGCCCAAACCTTACAGGAAGTTGGTGTTGGAGTTGGCCCATGGGCACATTCTTGGAGGTCATCTGGGGACAGAGAAAACCCGAGAGAGGGTATTACAGAGATTCTATTGGCCTGGGGTGATGAAGGACATAGAAAATTATTGTTCCTCCTGCCCTGTGTGTCAGAGGTCGGCCCCGATGCCACATTTCCGTAGCCCGCTGGTCCCTCTACCCATCATTGAGGTCCCGTTTGAGAGAATCGCAATGGATTTGGTAGGTCCGATAATCAAGTCCGCTAGGGGGCACCAGTACATATTGGTTATAATGGACTATGCCACCCGTTATCCAGAAGCGATCCCTCTCAGAAATACCTCGGCCAAAACCATAGCCAAAGAGCTATCTCTTGTTTTTAGCCAGGTGGGTATTTGTAAAGAACTGCTTACGGACCAAGGTACACCCTTTATGTCCCGGGTTATGAAAGAGCTGTGTAAATTGTTCAAAGTGACGCAATTGCGTACATCTGTGTATCACCCCCAAACCGATGGGCTGGTTGAAAGATTCAACAAAACCCTAAAACAAATGTTGAAGAAAGTGGTGGATAGAGATGGAAAGGATTGGGACTGTCTACTTCCTTATTTGATGTTTGCTATTAGGGAGGTGCCCCAATCCTCTACGGGATTCTCCCCCTTTGAGTTACTGTATGGGAGACACCCAAGAGGGCTGTTGGATATTGCCAAGGAAACTTGGGAAAGTGAGAGTTCTCCCCACAGGAGTGTGATTGAGCATGTCGCCCTGATGCAAGATCGAATTGCACAGGTAATGCCCATCGTGAAGGAACATTTGGCCCAAGCGCAGTTGGCACAGCAGAGAGTGTACAACCGTGGAGCCAAGACCCGTACCTTTTCCCCGGGGGATAGGATATTGGTACTTGTCCCTACGGTTGAAAGTAAATTCCTTGCCAAATGGCAAGGCCCCTACGAGATAATGGAAAAAGTGAGCGAAGTGAATTACAAGGTCAGACAACCAGGAAGGCGAAAGCCCGAACAGATCTATCACGTTAATCTGTTGAAAGCCTGGAGGGATAGAGAGTCCCTAGTCGCAGAAACTTGGTCACCAGCTCAAACTGGTTGCGTGATTCCGGAGGTTGGAATAGCAGCCACCTTGTCACAACCCCAACAACAGGAGGTTAAGGAGTTTGTGCTTCGCAACAAGGAGGTGTTCTCTGAGCTGCCGGGACAAACATCTGGGGTAGAGCATGATATTATTACCCCGCCCGGTGAAAGGGTGAAGTTAAAACCCTATCGGATCCCAGAGGCCCGACGGGAGGCAATACGGGAGGAAGTACAGAAAATGCTGAACTTAGGGGTGATAGAGGAGTCCCAAAGTGATTGGTCTAGTCCCATTGTGTTGGTGCCTAAACTGGATGGGAGCTGGCGATTTTGTAACGATTTTCGTCAGTTGAACAAAGTTACAAAATTTGACACCTACCCCATGCCACGTATAGATGAGTTGATCGACCGGCTGGGAACAGCCCGATACATGACGACTCTTGACCTCACAAAAGGGTATTGGCAAATTCCCCTGGCCAAGTCGGCCAAAGAGAAAACCGCATTTGTAACCCCAGACGGGGCGTTCCAATATAAGAGAATGCCGTTCAGGTTACAGAATGCGCCGGCCACATTCCAGCGGAAAATGGACCAGATACTGAGGCCCCATCGGAAGTATGCTGCGGCTTACCTGGATGATGTAATTGTCCATAGCACAGATTGGGCCTCACATCTGCCAAAAGTGCAAGCAGTCCTAGACTCTATCCGGGAAGCGGGGTTTACGGCTAACCCCAAGAAGTGTACCATTGGGCAGGAGGAGGCCAAATATCTTGGGTACACCATTGGCAGGGGAGTAATAAAACCCCAACTCAACAAAGTCGAGGCCATCCATAGTTGGCCATGTCCCAACAGCAAGAAGCAGGTACGAGCCTTTCTGGGAATCGCGGGTTATTATCGGCGCTTCATTCCCCACTTTGCTTCTAAGGCTGTGCCCCTAACCAACCTGACGAAAGGGAAAGGGTCGGTCATGATTAAATGGACCCCCGAGGCTGAGGCAGCATTCCAATTCTTGAAACAAGCCTTATGTAGCCAGCCAGTGTTGTACTCACCCGACTTCTCTAAAGACTTTGTCATACAAAGTGATGCGTCAGATGTGGGGTTAGGAGCAGTATTGTCCCAGGTCTGGAACGGGGAAGAGCACCCAGTCATTTACCTCAGCAGGAAGTTGAAGTCCCATGAGGTAAATTACGCCACGGTTGAAAAGGAGTGTTTAGCGGTGAAGTGGGCTCTAGATTCCCTTCGGTACTATCTGCTAGGTAGGCACTTTGACATGGTTACGGATCACGCTCCGTTAAAGTGGATGGCTCAAAACAAGGAGACAAATAGAAGAGTGAATAGGTGGTTCCTGGCCCTACAGGAATTCAACTTCACAGTAAAGCATCGCCCTGGCGTTCAAATGGGGAATGTGGATGCTTTGTCTCGAGTACATGAATGCCTGATTGCTGGTGTTCCAACCCCAAGGTTAAAACAAGAGGGGGGGTATGTGACAGCAGGAAGGTAAAGTCACCTGGTTGCATCCAGGGGGGTAGATATATTTCTCCCAGATTCAGGCTTTATGCCGACTTATACAACTAGGGAGGGAGTTGATGAAGCCCAGCTGAGGCTAGTGGGCTCATGAATGACTCATACCTCTAGGGAGAGTGCTGGGCGTCGTGAGGCAGGGAGTTGATGAGACCAGCTGAAGCTTGTCAGCTCGTTTAAGGCCTCTATAAAAACTCCCAGATTCATTAGGTGTTTGCTCATGCCTGGACCCAGACCTGTGTGGACTGTCTAGGGAGAGTGAACCCCTGTGCGGTGAGACAAAGCCTGTGTGGCTATTTGTTTGGACATTGACTAAACCAGGGACTTAGGGACTAGGACAGCACCAGGCTGATCCCAGTTGTTAGTTAGGGAAACCTGCATGTTTAGTCAGAGGTCAAACTGACCAGGATTTATTTTGTTTATGTTTCTTTTTGCTTTGCTGTGTTTTTGTCACTGTAAATAGAGAAATAAACCGCACCTTTTGATCTTGAAAACCACAACCTCCGTCTGCTGGGCCTGTTTTTGTGTGGGGAGCCCATCCAGGGGGTCACACACACCCGCTACCGAGTTAACCCCCTCACAGTATATATATATATATATATTAATACATCGCCTAAAGTGTATTAGAAACAGTACACCACCGAATGCACTGTAGATATAGGCTACACTGGATGCAGAGTTCAAAGTAATGTTTGGGGGTTCAAAGTAATTTTCTAGCAAAAAAAAAATATTTTTTAATGTAAAAAAAAAGTGCCAGAAAGGGCTTTGTCTTCAAGTGGTTAGAAGAGTGTAGCATAAGCTTCTAATGTAGTGCATAAAATACCAGGACAGTTCAAACCCCCCCCCAAATGACCCCTTTTTGGAAAGTAGACACCCCAAAGTAGTGATGAGCCGAACACCCCCGGGTTCGGTTCGCACCAGAACCCGCGAACGGACCGAAAGTTCGCACGAACGTTAGAACCCTATTAAATACAATGGATGCGAACGTTCTAAATCTAAAGTGCTAATTATAACGACTATTATGCATGTTATTGTCCTAAAAAGGGTTTGGGAACCCGGGTTCTGCACCAGGGGACATGTATCAATGCAAAAAGAAGTTTTAAAACCGGCCGTTTTTCGGGAGCAGTCATTTTAATGATGCATAAAGTGAAAAAAAAAAAGTCAAATATTCCTTTAAATATCGAACCTGGGCGGTGTCTAAAGTATGCCTGTGAAGTGCCACGTGTTTCCCATGTTTAGAACTGTCCCTGCACAAAATTACATTTCTAAAGGAAAAAAAGCCATTTAAAACTGCTTGCGGCTTTAATGTAAGGTCTGGTCCCGGTAATATGGATGAAAATCTTTAACAAAAATGGCATAGCTACCCCATCACCCCCCCCCCCCCCCTACCCCAGCCCATTACCAGCCCCTTTGGGTCTTGTATGGATATTAAGGGGAACCCCGCACACAAAAGAAAAAAGGCCCTATATACTCTGAACAGCCGTATACAGGCGGTGCATACAAGACAGGTACTGTAGGTTTGTTCTTATGTAGAATCTGTTTGTAATTTTGAACAGGTACATTGTTTAAGTGTAGCTCCAGCCAAAAAATCTATTTTTAAGCTCTTTGGAAAACATAGGGAAGGGTTATCACCCCTGTAACATTTGTTTTGCTGTCTGTGCAGTGTGCACCTGTTCAGAACAGTTCACCTCACTTTCCGTCCTAATGACAAATGTTTTTTGAAAATTTGGGGTTTTTATTGAAACAAGAATTGGTGATAAAGCATCAGTGGAGAGGAGACACTTTTTTTCCCATATTAACTCTTACAGGAGAGAA
The DNA here is from genome assembly GCA_029206835.1 of Rana muscosa. NCBI lineage: Eukaryota > Metazoa > Chordata > Amphibia > Anura > Ranidae > Rana > Rana muscosa. The sequence goes on from CM055118.1 coordinate 741,589,586, forward strand.
TTTGCCTTCCTAGGGGTAGATTTCCTCTCACTTCCTGTTGTATCCTTCCGTTTGCAAGGAGGAGTCGTTTGTAAGTTGGATGTTTGAAAGTAGGGGCCTGCCGTATATACTCTGCTGGAATTTGCCCCTTACATGTTGGTGTTGCCACAACACTGTGAGCCCTCACAGTTACTCTTGGTGGGCGCATGAATGGGCCCTGCTGTGAATTATTAGATCAAGAATTGTAATTGCATGCCCCTGTTGAACAGGGGCTGAAAAATTGGGCCTTTGGTGGTGGTGGTGGTGGTGTTGACACAACACTGTAAGCCCTCACAGTTACTCTTGGTGGGCGCATGAATGGGCCCTGCTGTGAATTATTGGATCAAGAATTGTAATTGCATGCCCCTGTTGAACAGGGGCTGACAAATTGGGCCTTTGGTGGTGGTGGTGGTGGTGTTGACACAACACTGTAAGCCCTCACAGTTACTCTTGGTGGGCGTATGAATGGGCCCTGCTGTGAATTATTAGATCAAGAATTGTAATTGCACGCCCCTGTTGAACAGGGGCTGAAAAATTGGGCCTTTGGTGGTGGTGGTGGTGGTGTTGACACAACACTGTAAGGCCTCACAGTTACTCTTGGTGGGCGCAGGAATGGGCCCTGCTGTGAATTATTAGATCAAGAATTGTAATTACATGCCCCTGTTAAACAGGGGCAGAAAAATTGGGCCTTAGGCACTGGTGCCACAACACTGCAACCCCTCACAGATACTGTACTTGGAGCACAGCAATGAGCCCTGTTGCAAAGTATTGCATCAAAAATTGTAATTACACGCCCCTGTTAAACAGGGACTGAAAAATTGGGCCTTAGCCACTGGTGCTGGTGCCACGACACTGCAACCTCTCCCAGATACTCTAGTTGGAGTGCAGGAATGAGCCCTGCTGCAAAGCATTGCATAAAAAATTGTAATTACATGACCCTGTTAAACAGGGGCTGAAAAATTGGGCCTTAGCCACTGGTGGCAGCACCCAGAAACAAAAATGTTCTTCCAAGCTATCATCATCAATCGGATCATTGAGGAGGAGGAGGATAGTCAGTCAACATAACAGGACAGTCACTCAGCATCAGCATCAGTCTTGAAGGGATGTGACATTTGAAAATAAATTAGTCTGTTATATCAGCTTCAGGTGTTTGGTAGCTGGTGGTGATCCAAGACTGGTTCATCTTTATGAAGGTCAGTCGATCAACCGAGTCGGTGAACAGGCGCACCCTGTGATCCGTGACAAATCCTCCAGCAGCACTGAATGTGCGTTCTGAAAGAACGCTGGATGCAGGACAGGCCAGTAGCTCAATTGCATACTGCGCAAGCTCTGGCCAGTGATCCATCCTCAAGACCCAGTAAGCCAGAGGATTTTCGGTGGGGAAGGTGTCCAAGTCTGACCTTGCCCCTAGGTATTCCTGCACCATGTATATCAGACGCTGGCGATGGTTGCTGGAACCGATCATACCTTGGGGCTGCGGACTAAAGAATTGTCTGAACGCATCGGTCAGACGGCCACCTTCCCCACCGCTCCTTCTTTGACTGACCGAAGCCTCAGCAACTCGTTGTCAAGGACCAGGAGTTTGTAACCTCCCAGTCTCTGGGAACGCGTTGCACAGACCTTTCTGCAAGGCCACCCGGAGTTGTCTCATCCTCTGCACCCTCTGCGACGGTAAGATAAGGTCCGCAACCTTACCCTTGTACCGTGGATCAAGGAGAGTGGCCAGCCAGTAATGGTCCCTCTCCTTGATCCGAAGAATACGAGGATCCTTCCGCAGACTTTGCAGGATCAGGGAGGCCATGCAGCGTAGGTTAGCTGAGGGATACGGTCCGGAGTCCTCTGGGTCACTAAGGACGACATGATCCGCAGCCACCTCCTCCCAGCCACGTACAAGTCCACTGGTTTCTTGGGACTGTAAATCATCCCTAAAAGACTGCTGCTGATGATGCTGAGTGCCAGGCTCCACCTCCATGCTGACACAATCCTCCTCCTCCTCCTCCTCCTCTTCCTGTGCGATGGATGGGACAGAAGGAACACTGTCTGGGTAAAGGGGGCCTTGAGAGGCAAGGAAGTCCTCCTCTTCCTGCCTCTGTTCTGCCTCAAGTGCCCTGTCCATTATTCCACACAGCGTATGTTCCAACAGGTGGACAAGAGGTACAGTGTCACTGATGCATGCACTGTCACTGCTCACCATCCTCGTGGCCTCCTCAAATGGTGCCAGGACAGTGCATGCATCCCTGATCATGCCCCACTGGCGTGGTGGAAAAAACCTGAGCTCCCCTGACCCTGTCCTGGGGCCGTAGTCGCACAGGTACTCATTGATGGCCCTCTGCTGCGTGTGCAGCCGCTGCAGCATGGCCAACGTTGAGTTCCACCTGGTGGGCATGTCACATATAAGGCGGTTCTTGGGCAGGTTCAACTCCTTTTGCAGCTCAGCCAGGCAAGCACTGGCATTATAAGATCTGCGGAAATGCACACAGACTTTCCTGGCCTGCCTCAGGACATCCTGTAAGCCCGGGTACCTGCCCAAGAACCGCTGCACCACCAGGTTAAGGACGTGAGCCACACAGGGCACATGGGTCAGTTGTCCCTGTCGGAGGGCGGAGAGGAGGTTGGTGCCATTGTCGCAAATCACCATTTCTGGCTTAAGCTGGCGTGGCGTCAACCACCTCTCAGCCTGCCCCTGCAGAGCAGACAGAACCTCTGCCCCAGTGTGGCTCCTGTCCCCCAAACACACCAGCATAAGCACGGCATGGCATCTTTTTGCCTGCGTACTTGCGTAGCCCCTTGAACGCCTACGGAGCACCGCTGGTTCCGAGGACAAAGCACAGGAAGAGGCCATGGAGGAAGAAGAAGAGGAGGGGGTGGAGGAGAGAGGTGTGTCACAACCAGTAGTAGCATTTTGGAGGCGTGGCGGCGGAACAACCTCCAACACTACTGCACCTTGTCCTGCATCCTTCCCATTTGACAAAAGAGTGACCCAATGGGCCGTGAAAGAAAGGTAACGTCCCTGTCCATGCCTGCTGGACCATGAGTCAGCGGTAATATGCACCTTACCGCTGACCGCCCTGTCCAGCGAGGCCAAGACATTGCCTTCCACATGCCGGTAGAGAGCCGGAATCGCCTTCCGTGAGAAAAAGTGGCGTTTGGGAACCTGCCACTGAGGAACCGCACATTGCACAAACTCACGAAAGAGGGCCGAGACTACCAACTGAAAAGGCAGCAGTTGAAGCGCTAGCAATTTAGCCAAGCTAGCATTCAACCGCTGGGCATGTGGATGGCTGTGAGTGAACTTCTTTCGACGGTCCAGCAGCTGGGGCAGGGAAATTTGCCTGATAGAATCGGACGTCGGTGTACTGCTAGCAGAGTGCCCGCAAGTACTTGGCTGTGACACACCTAATTCTACACCTTCATTCCTCTCAGAGCAGGTTTCAGAGAGGACTGAAGGTATAGTGGGGTTGGAGATCCGAGCTGAGGCGGTGCAAGGAGAGGTCCGCTTTGTTCTTTGGTGTGGGTCTTTAAGGTAGGCTTGCCAACGAGCTGCATGGCAGGTCAACATATGTCTGGTCAAGCATGTGGTGCCCAAGCGGCTGATGTTTTGGCCACGCGATATACGCTTGAGACATATGTTGCAAACAGCAGCTGTGCGATCTGATGCACTCGACTCAAAAAAGGCCCACACCAAAGAACTTTTTGAATAACGGGCAGAGGCAGCGCCCTGCACAGGCGGAGCTCTGCGGTGTGATTCCGTCGGTGTGCTGCCCTTACGCTGGCCCCCCGAGGGCATCCTGCCTCATTGGAGATGTGCCTCCTCCTCATCCTCCTCCTCCTCCTCTCTCCTATTAGGCACCCACGTGGAGTCAGTGACCTCATCATCCCCTCCCTCCTCATCACTGGAGCCAATCTGGCAGTATGCTGCAGCTGCTGGAACATGACTGCCAGATTGGTGTCCTTCTTGAGCATCCCCTCTCTCTGCTCTCACGCTACTGCCTTCCTCTAGCTGGGTATCATCATCAGACCCTTCGAAACGCTGGGCATCCTCCTGGAGCATGTACCCAACACTGTGCTCAAACAGTTCGGGGGACTCCTCAGGAGGACATGGTGGGTCTAGGGAAGGAGTGACTGATGATGACATTGATACCAGGGAAGAGGACGCTTTGGCAGCTGCTTTGCCAGTACCCTGAGGCTGGGTGAGAGAGGATGAGGAGGATGAGGAGGGCTTGGTCATCCACTCTACCAAGTCTTCGGCATGATGCGGCTCAACACGTCCAGCTGCCGAAAAGAAGGACAAGCGTGTCCCATGGCCACGTGCTGATGGCGATGCACCACGTCCACGACCAGCACTGTTGTCTCTAGACACAGAGCCTGCTTGCCCTCTTTTATTGGCTCCTGACTGTCTGCCTCTCCTTGTTTGCCTTCAAGACATTCTAATGGCCTGCAGGGAGATGGGAAAACCAGCAATAAGGCCTAGCTTCAGGAGTATATTTTGCAGGAAGCACACTACGCCTGCTGTAAGTGCTGCAAATGCCTGTTGGTGTAACACACTAGGAAAACACAGCAATACGGGCTAGCTTCAAGAGTATATTTTGCAGGAATCACACTATGCCTGCTGTAAGTGCTGCAAATGCCTGTTGGTGTAACACACCAGGAAAACACAGCAATACGGGCTAGCTTCAGAAGTATATTTTGCAGGAATCATACTACGCCTGCTGTAAGTGCTGCAAATGCCTGTTGGTGTAACACACTAGGAAAACACAGCAATAAGGCCTAGCTTTAGGAGTATATTTTGCAGGAATCACACTACGCCTGCTGTAAGTGCTGCAAATGCCTGTTGGTGTAACACACCAGGAAAACACAGCAATACGGGCTAGCTTCAGGTGTATAATGTGCAGGAGGCACACTCCGCCCGCTGTAAGTGCTGCAAATGCCTGTTAGTGTAACACACCAGGAAAACACAGCAATACGGACTAGCTTCAGGAGTATGTTTTGCAGGAATCACACTACGCCTGCTGTAAGTGCTGCAAATGCCTGTTGGCGTAACACACCAGGAAAACACAGCAATACGGGCTAGCTTCAGAAGTATATTTTGCAGGAATCACACTACGCCTGCTGTAAGTGCTGCAAATGCCTGTTGGTGTAACACACTAGGAAAACACAGCAATTTGGCCTAGCTTCAGGAGTATATTTTGCAGGAATCACACTACGCCTGCTGTAAGTGCTGCAAATGCCTGTTGGTGTAACACACTAGGAAAACACAGCAATAAGGCCTAGCTTCAGGAGTATATTTTGCAGGAATCACACTACGCCTGCTGTAAGTGCTGCAAATGCCTGTTGGTGTAACACACTAGGAAAACACAGCAATAAGGCCTAGCTTCAGGAGTATATTTTGCAGGAATCCCACTACGCCTGCTGTAAGTGCTGCAAATGCCTGTTGGTGTAACACACCAGGAAAACACAGCAATACGGGCTAGCTTCAGGTGTATAATGTGCAGGAGGCACACTCCGCCCGCTGTAAGTGCTGCAAATGCGTGTTAGTGTAACACACCAGGAAAACACAGCAATACGGGCTAACTTCAGGAGTATATTTTGCAGGAATCACACTACGCCTGCTGTAAGTGCTGCAAATGCCTGTTGGTGTAACACAGCAATACGGGCTAGCTTCAGAAGTATATTTTGCAGGAATCACACTACGCCTGCTGTAAGTGCTGCAAATGCCTGTTGGTGTAACACACTAGGAAAACACAGCAATAAGGCCTAGCTTCAGGAGTATATTTTGCAGGAATCACACTACGCCTGCTGTAAGTGCTGCAAATGCCTGTAGGTGTAACACACCAGGAAAACACAGCAATACGGGCTAGCTTCAGAAGTATATTTTGCAGGAATCACACTACGCCTGCTGTAAGTGCTGCAAATGCCTGTTGGTGTAACACACCAGGAAAACACAGCAATACGGGCTAGCTTCAGAAGTATATTTTGCAGGAATCACACTACGCCTGCTGTAAGTGCTGCAAATGCCTGTTAGTGTAACACACCAGGAAAACACAGCAATAAGGGCTAGCTTCAGGTGTATACTGTGCAGGAGGCTTAGCAACAATGACACTGACACTGTCCCCTGCCTATCCTTCTCTCTCCCTGCACACAAGGTTTATCAAAGAATATGACACTGACACTCTCCCTGCCTATCCTTCTCTCTCCCTGCACACAAGGTTTAGCAAAGAATATGACACTGACACTGTCCCCTGCCTATCCTTCTCTCTCCCTGCACACAAGGTTTAGCAAAGAATATGACACTGACACTCTCCTTGCCTATCCTTCTCTCTCCCTGCACACAAGGTTTAGCAAAGAATATGACACTGACACTCTCCCTGCCTATCCTTCTCTCTCCCTGCACACAAGAATAGCACAAAGAATATCAACACTGTCCCTGCCTATCCTTCTCTTTCCCTGCGCCGGAACACACTACACAAGGCCACCGCGCTGGCGGCCTTTTATAGTGTGGGGCGTGTGCTAAACCCCCTGAGCTATAATTGGCCACAGGCAACCTGCCTGTGGCCAATTATGGCTCTCCTAGCTGCCGGCACTGTGATTGGCAAAGCATGCAGGGTCACAGTGCATGCTTGGCCAATCACAGCGCCGGGATTGCACTGCGATGGCGCAGTGTATTGTGGGCCGTTCGCGTCACTCGAATTTGGCGCGAACGGCCCAAATCGTTCGATGTTCGCCGTACGATCGAACAGCCGATGTTCGAGTCGAACGTATGTTCGACTCGAACACAGAGCTCATCCCTACCCCAAACTATTGCTAAGAGGCATGTTGAGTCCATGGAATATTTTAGATTTTGCCACAGGTTTCGGTAAAATAATTTATTTATTTTTACACAAAGTTGTCACTAAATTATATATTGCTCATACATGCCATGGGTATATGTGGAAGTAAACCCCAAAATACATTCTGCTGCCTCTACTGAGTACGGGGATACCGCATGTGTGACACTTTTTTGGAGCCTAGCCTCGTACAGGACCCCAAAAATCAATCAGGCTTTCTAAGGGATTAAATGGTGATTTCACTTCCTCACTACCTATCACAGTTTCAGAGGCCCTGAAATGTCAAGATAGCACAACCCCCCCCGCCCAAAAAAAAATTACAACATTTTTGAAAGTAAACACTTCAAGCTATCTGGTAAGAGGCTTGTTGAGTCCATGGAATATTTTATATTTTGCCACAAGTTTTGGGAATATAAATCAAAAGTCCCCATTTTGAAAGCTTATATACACGTAATTGGCCATAAAAGGGGTATAGGGGTCCAGGTACTGCCCTGGGGTATTTGTATCAATGCAAAAAAAAAATTACTATTGTTTTTTCAGGAGCAGTGATTTTAATGAAGCTTAAAGTGCAACAATAAAAATGACAAATTCCTTTAAATTTAGTGGAACATGCTGCAGCAAAAATTAATTATCTAAAGAAAAAAAAACGAGTCAAATCACATGGGCCCAGCTATTGATTTTAGGGGAACCCCGTGCAAAAAAAAAAAAAAAAATGGCGCGGGGTCCTCTCCAAAATCCATACCAGACCCTTATCCGAGCATGCAGCCTGACAGGTCAGGAAAGGGGGGACATGAGTCTCTTCCCCACAACCCTGGGCTGTGGTTGTGGGGGTCTGCAGACAGGGGGCTTATTGGAATCTGGAAGCCCCCTTTAACAAGAGGGACCCCAGATCCCAGCCCCCCCTATGTGAATGAGTATGGGGTACTATGTACCCATTCCCCAAAAAAAGACAAAAGGTAATAAAAACACAGAGACAGAAATTGTTTTTGACAATTCCTTTATGAAAAAATAAAAAAACAGTGTCCCCCGATGTAAATCCACCGTCAATAATGCCGCCCGCCACACCCTAAAAAGAACAACAAAAAAACGTTCCGCCTTCATTCACATTTGACCGCCAAATGCCTCCTCTGCTGTTTGATCGTTCTTATTTAGGTAAGGACTGGGCTTCCTGCTGATATCACCTAGTGGCACATTCCCCCTTGTGATGTAAAGAACAGGTGCATGCTTACTTAGGTGGATGCAGCATCGGTTTGCCTCCAAGACTGCTGATTGCTCAGTTCTAGTTTTTTTTTTTTTTTTTTCTTTTGTTTACAAACTTTTTTATTGTGTACAAAATAATGGTACAAACATTATGTCATGACATCAGAGAATTACAGTATTTTCAATCAATAATTATAATGATTTATGACAGAGTAACCGCCTTTATTTATTTATGACAACATCTATTACATATAAAAAATAAATGATTCAGTAGTATTTTGAAATGCAGGTTTGTTTTTGTGTATAAAAGAATTGGATGTGAAAAGGGGATTCTAATATGGGTCTAAAAGGTAGTCTGAATATTTGAACCATAGGTTCCATTTTTTATCCAGTAGGTGCATGGTATTATGCAAGGTATGCAAATTTTTTTCCATAAGGTAAATGTCGTTTATTCTAATTTTCAATTGGGAAATTGGTTGTTCTAGGTCTTTAGTGAGTAGAGAGTAGTAACTATCAGTCACCACTCTCTGCTCTGCCCCTCCAGTGCTCACTGGAGTGTCAAGCTGGGGAAGAGGTGGGAGCGGCTGGCTCAGGCTCTCAGCATCATGCTGAGATGCTGAGCCAGCTGCCAGTCAGGCATCTGGGTAGATCCCGACATTATTGTCAGGATCCCTGCAGAGTCTGGAACAGCTCTGTGATGTCAGCCGACATAACTTTGGCCATGCTTCACCTTTAATGTCCTAGCCACATTACAACTTACTTATGTGTTGGTACCTTGCCCCCTTTTGACTTTAATCCCTGGTACCCTTCCTAGTGCTTTGGAGGATGCAGTACCAAGGGCAGGTTTACACATATTAAGTGGGACTGTCTTATACCTACCAGCTTCTCTATTATCTCTTAAATATATATCTCCACAAGAATCCAGTGGAAACTCTTTTGAACAAAAAAATGATCCAAACTGGAATTTATTCTTTTATCCATGTCTTTACAGCTGCAAAGCAGATGATTGCCAGGTCCTGGATTAAGCAAACCATTCCTTTTGAGGAACTAAAAGCTTATATCAAACAGGAACTAGGTGAGTTAGCAACAAACAGACAAATTAAGCTGGAGTCAAGTTTAAGCTAATCACAATAGGAAGTCAGAGCAGAGACAAGACCAGGGGAAGGCTGAGTCAGTAACAGTTAAGCAAACCACAGGAAAAGATGTGAAATTGGTTTGTAGGGTAACAGATGAAGACCATCCAGGAACTTCCTGGCTTGGGTCTATTCTTTAAATAGGTCATTTAGTGGCAATACTGTGCAGCACGACTGCGTAAATTAGCATGCACATGTGCACCTTTTTGTATTTTCTGGTTTCAGACAGATCAGAGAGGTTGCATCCCTACTTTTTTGGATTTGGTGCAGACACACACTAAATGCCCTCTGCTGTCTTCTAAAGACAATATCTGGTCTTATGTTGCTGTATTTTTAAGGAGGAAGGGATTGTCTCTAGATGGGTCTGTTTGTGCATTGATATAGAGGCTTCCATATTTGGGAAATAGCTCTGAATTATCACCACATTCATCAGAGGTGAGAACTTCAATGTGGGTTCCACATATGTTTGTAAAGGTCTGCAAGTGAAATGTCTGTTTTAACCTGATTACCTGAAACAATTAGTTTTTTGTCTTTTTTTTTCTGCTGGCAAGCTTGAGAGTGTGCTGAGAGTATGAACCCTTTCATACTACATACTGTATGACCTTTGATAAACTAGCCACTTGTAAGCGGGCCCCTGATTTACCACGAGTAACTGTCATGCCAGACACGTCCCATCATCCTCCTGCAACAGGAATGGAAAACCAAACACATGTATTTTGGAGGAACTCTACCATCTTGGTTACTCATATGCTCCTGGCCTGGGGCATCTCATGAGAATAGACTTTTGTCCATACAATCAGACTTTTCAACATTTTACTGTAAACATGAACAGGGTGCAAAGTTGTACATCACCTACTCCTTCCCATAAAAAAAACTGTAACATTGTTCTTTACATATTCCAATTTAACAAAGGGTGTCAACAAGCTCTTCTGTAATTCCTCTGTTGTAGGTTCCCTGAAAAAGGTTATATCTTCTACTCTATTTTGGGCAAAAACTAGTCTGCAACCTACATGATGCCTATCTGCAGGCTACCACTTTCCATCAACCCTCCGCTCCTAACTCCCTGGGATCCTGATTTATAAGGAACAAAAATACTCACCGAGGGGTGGAACTCACCTTAAAGGGTTACTAACCCCTGCTTACACAATGCCCTAAATGACCTAAATTACACAAAGTTTGGAATCCTAGTAAGAATCTTAGTAAGAATCCTAGTACACACTACTAAGCAGTAGATTTCAACCCTCTCTTCTTTCTCCTCTTCTCTTCTCCTCTTCTCTACTCTTCTCTTTTACCAACCACATCAGGTCCAATTTCCACTCCCACTATTCCACTTCTTTGCTCTCCTCTATACATTTCTTTCTCAACATTCAATATGATTTTATGCAAGACTTAAGTGCTTTTTAAAAGTATTCTGCTCCTGTCACCAAGTCTTGTCTTTCACATCGCTTACCTATTCAGATTTACCCATTCAGATTCAAATTTCTTTTTAGTCACTCTTCCAAACCGTCTTTTCACTTTATGTGGTACTGGTGTAGTCCTATTATAAGAATGCCATTTTGCTTATATGTTATTTAAATATTTCTGTACTTGCCTAAAATACATTACACAAATATTACAAAGCTCTTTGTAACCTCAAAACTGCAATTATGTAGAGTTGTCACTAACCCAGAGCCACAGCTGCATTTAATCTACATTATGCAAAAACACTGAAATAAATTCATATGTGTATATTTTGCTTATTAAATATGATATTACTATTTAAATTACTTATATCAAAGAGAAAACATTATCCAGATGGTATGAAGTCATAAACACTCCCTTATAAATAAATCCATTGAAGTATGTCATCAACATTCGTTTGTCTCAGGACATTTCTTCCATAACAGCTGCAAGGGTTTTGGAAAAGCAGGTGCCAGAACCACTATGCAGCACACACTGTATTCATAAGGGGTTCATGCAGGTTGTCTAGTAAATTACTAGGAGTGAGCACATGGGAAGAATAGGAAAGAGGGAATAAAAACAGAAGCATTGCATTCTCCTACTAGGATCCAAGCCAAGAAAAATGTATCAAATTCCTAATCGAACAGAAAAACAAAAATAATGTCCTTTATTTTAATGCTAATGACTGAATTAAGTAAACTTGGCAAGCCATTTTGCCTTTATTACTTTGAGCATTCTTTTTGCTTGTTTTTGATTCTTAAGTAGAGATTAGGAAAATGATCCACAACCTTTATTAGAATCAAACTTACATAAAGATGATTCACATTTTTTATTGTTGCATTTGTATGCCTGGGGGGAGCTTTAAGAAATAGAGTTCCAAAATAACATACAGTGTATACGGTTTCAAAATGCAAGCCCATTGCTGATGGGCACCATTTCTTGTGTACTTGACCCCTTTACAGTTTACCACAGAGCATGTGGGGTTGAAAAAAAAAAGAACATGACTTGAGAAGAACTTTTTGAAATAAACACAACAGCCATTTTAAAAATAAATACATGAATTAAAAAGGAATCAAAGTCCATTTTTGCTTTGCTGTCCCATTCTGGATCTTATTTTCGTTTGAAAGAGACTTTGTGAATCTCCTATAATTTACTTCTGTCTTTGGGAGTACTAGCGGTGTAGAAAGGAAATCACCAGATCAGTATCAACTATTTTGTGAAGTGGGTACTGTTGTGGGACCTCCTTTTGAAGTACACACCTGGTAAGACCGTAAGGCCTGGTCTCAGCTGATGGCTTACATTAAAAGAATCAGGAGGAAAATATATTAAATAATCCCTTTAGCTGCACTCTTTATTATAAGAATACTCTACTTATTATAAATATACAATATGCTACTCATAGGCGTGCACAGGGGGTGTGCCAGGTGTGCCCAGGCACACCCTAATCATCCCCTGCTATACAAGTCAACTGTGCCTGCTTTGCTGAGACAGTGCCTCTTTTTAGGTTATCCCCCATCTGTCACGTCCTGAGTTATGCCCCGGGAACCCTGTGAGCAGAGCACTCTGTGCCACAGTCAGCACACTGTGTTGCCTGGGACCTCCCCCTCTCCACCTACAGCGTACAATAGAATACTGTACAGCTTGGGGAGTGGGCGGAGCATCTTTCTGAACAGGCACAGGCTTGTGAAAGAAGCAGAGAAATGCCTGTATACCCAGCCATGAGACCTTGTGGGAGGATTCAAACCCTCCAGCTCCACCCTCTTCATGTACTCTTCCTGGCTGGCCAGCATCAGAGAATCAGCAAGAAGATAGTAAGTGTAAGTGGAGTGGGGAGAAACAATTAAGCTGCAGAGGTGTGCTGGGGGGAGGCATTGCAGGCAGGGATGTGCAGGTGGGGAAAACTGGAGGCAGAGGTGTGTGTGTATGTGATTGTTTATGTGTGTGTATATGTATATATGTGTGTATGTGTGTGTGTGTATATATTGTGGGAGATTAGCTCGTGGGGATCACCTTTTCTCAGAATGAAGGTCAGCGTATAGGCAGTTTCTTTAAAACCTGGCGTATTGCCAGCTTTATTTACGAGTGGTTTGCAATAGTCATACAAAATAAACAAAACAGTAAAACAAATCCTTGCCGTCCGGCGCTAAACAATACAGTAACCGCTCTCTATACGGTGAGGGGCTGGTCCCCGTCACCCACAAAGCACAAGGTGAAGTAAAGCAAACCTTTTTCTTTCAGCCCAAATACACAGCGCTCCTCTTACTCAGATTCCCTTCTGAGTCTCAGGCCAGAGCAATCCTGTGCTCTCTTCCTGGATCTTTAAAGCCCAGCTGCCTATGGATTCCAGTGAACCTGAATATCTGGACCGGAACCCAGCCAACTACAGAGGCTGGAAAAACCTGGGCCGGATTCTGGTTCAGTCTCCTACAATGGACCGAATGCGAGGTGAAATATAGCGAGTGTCATATACCTAACCTCGCATACCATCACATATCCTCTCCCTCTGCTCAAGCCCCTGCGGCTGAGCACTTGACCCAGCCATATAGTGCACGCGGGAGAGGACATCAGCATTATCCTGGAGTTTGCCCGGCCTGTGCTCAACCGTGAATTTAAAGGGTTGTAAAGCCAGGAACCACCTTGTCACACGGGCATTTTTCTCCCTGTTGTCACGCATCCACTTCAGGGGAGCATGGTCAGTGACCAGCCTGAATGACCTCCCGAGTAGATAATACCTCAGGGAGTCTAAGGCCCATTTAATGGCGAGACACTCCTTTTCAACAATGGCATAGTTCCTTTCGTGCTTGTTCAGCTTCCGGCTTAGGTATACAACCGGGTGCTCCTCACCATTCCTGACCTGTGACAGTACAGCCCCTAGGCCCACCTCAGAGGCGTCTGTCTGTACGACAAACTCCTTTGTGAAGTCCGGGGTCACCAGCACCGGTAGTGCACAAAGGGCCTGTTTTAATTTTTGAAACGCCTTCTCGGCCTCTGTATTCCATTTGACCATGACCGACCCTCTGCCCTTCGTCAAGTCAGTCAGAGGGACGGCAATAGTGGCAAAGTCAGGTATAAACCGTCGGTAATACCCCGTAATGCCTAGGAAGACCCAAACTTGTTTCTTGTTTATGGGTAGGGGCCACTTTTGAATTGCCTCAATTTTATTGGTCTGAGGCTTGACAAGTCCCCGGCCAATAACATAGCCAAGGTACTTGGCCTCCTCCAGGCCTATGGCACACTTATTTGGGTAAGCCGAGAGGCCTGCTTCTCTAAGGAAATCTACCACCGCCTGTACCCGGGGCAGGTGTGATTCCCAATCTGGGCTGTGGATGACCACATCGTCCAAATAAGCAGCCGCATATGGGCGATGTGGTCTCAAAGTTTTGTCCATCATTCGTTGGAACGATGCAGGGGCCCCATGCAGACCAAAAGGCATCCGCTTGTACTGAAACGAGCCCTCAGGAGTGGAAAAGGCAGTCTTCTCCTTGGACAATTCAGATAGCGGTATTTGCCAATAGCCTTTTGTCAGGTCTAGGGTCGTTATATTGCGAGACTGTCCCAACCTGTCCACAAGTTCGTCGACCCGGGGCATCGGGTATGCATCGAACTTGGATACACTGTTAAGTTTCCGAAAGTCATTACAAAACCTGATAGTGCCATCAGGTTTTGGGACCAGCACTATGGGGCTCGACCACTCACTGTGGGACTCTTCTATCACATCCAACTCCAACATGTTTTTAATTTCTTTCGCGACTGCCTCACGTCTGGCCTCTGGGATTCTATATGGCTTCAAATTTACCCGAACCCCTGGTTCCGTCACTATATCATGTTGGATCACATTGGTCAGTCCGGGTAAGGGGGAGAAAAAGTCTCTATTTTTATGCACAAACACCCTAACGTCACTTTGTTGTGCCACGGACAGGGTATCCGTGATGGGAACGTCAGGTTCACGGGTACCCGGTCGGTTGGAGGCGGAGACATGGCCAGTAAAGTCTCTCGGTCCTTCCAGGGTTTTAAGAGATTCACATGGTAAATTTGGTGTGGTTTCCTTTTCCCTGGCTGGTAGACTTTGTAGTTTACCTCCCCCACCCTTTCGACAACCTCGAAGGGACCCTGCCACTTGGCTAAAAACTTACTTTCCACCGTGGGGACCAATACCAACACTCTGTCGCCAGGGCTGAAAGTACGGACCCTGGCACTTCGGTCATAGACCCTCCTTTGGGCCTCCTGGGCCCGCTCCATATGTTCTCGCACCAGGGGTAGGACAGCTGCGATTCGATCCTGCATCAAGGAGACGTGCTCTATGATGCTTTTATATGGGGTTGCCTCACCTTCCCATGTCTCCTTGGCAACATCTAGCAGCCCCCTGGGATGCCTACCATACAAGAGTTCAAAGGGGGAATAGCCTGTGGACGCCTGCGGAACCTCACGTATTGCAAACATGAGATATGGCAGCAAAAAATCCCAGTTTCTCCCATCTTTGTCGACCACCTTTTTCAGCATACTTTTCAAAGTTTTGTTAAATCTTTCGACCAGACCATCCGTTTGGGGGTGGTAGACAGAGGTACGAAGATGGGAGATTTTGAATAACTTACAAAGCTCCTTGGTAACCTTGGACATAAAGGGGGTGCCCTGGTCGGTTAAGATCTCTTTTGGGATCCCCAGTCGACTAAAGACAAGGACCAATTCCTTGGCGATAGCCTTAGCAGAGGTAGCGCAAGGGTATGGCCTCAGGATAGCGAGTCGCATAGTCCAGGATCACCAGAATATGCTGGTGACCGCGGGCAGATTTCACAACCGGCCCCACCAGGTCCATGCCAATCCTCTCAAAGAGGACCTCGATTATTGGCAGAGGAATGAGGGGCCTGCAAAAATGGGGTGACGGTGCCGACATTTGGCACTCGGGGCACGATTCACAGTACTCCTTGACATCTGCATGCAATCCGGGCCAGAAAAATCTCTGGGCGATTCTCTCCCTGGTTTTTTCAAGACCGAGATGCCCCCCCATTACATGACCATGGGCCAGGTCTAGCACCACCCTGCGGAAGGGTTTGGGGACTAGTAGCTGTTCTAACTCGTCCTCTCCATGTTTTATCACTCGATACAATAAATTGTTTTTAATTGCCATGTAAGGGAAAGACACCACCCAATTAGGATCCACCGGTTCCCCATCCAACATTTTAACGTTTTCCCTGGCTCTCATGAGGGTGACCTCTCGTAGCTGCTCGGTACAGAAATCCTCTCTCCTGACCTCTAAATCGGGTACCACATTTTGGCTACTCTCAATATCAGGGTCAGAGGGGCTCTCCTGTTCATTACCCTCAGGCTGGGAGCTAGTTTCCAGGTCCTCCGGCTCCCCAGCCATGACAGGGAAAGGAAGAGGGTCTCCGGCTTCCTCGATCCCACCAATAGCACCCCCTTCCCTTTTGCAAAAAGGGTCTGGTGAGAGTTCCCGTGCTTCCCCAGCAGGAGGAGCTTTATCTACCAGCCTCCCTTTGCTCTCCCATAAATTCCAGAAATGGGGAAAATCTCTTCCCACTAAAGCCTCGTGAAGCAGTGAAGGTACCACCCCCACTGAATGTGTTATACTGCCCCTGGGGGTCTCAACCTCAACCACCGCTGTCTGGTAATCTCGAGTGTCCCCATGGATGCAAATTACCCCAATAGTACTGGGGTGTAGTTTTGTGGGGTTCACACAATCACTCCTGACTAGGGTCACCACACTACCAGAGTCTAGCAGGGCTGTCAGTGGCTTTCCATCCACAGAAATAACACACATTTGTTTTTCAATGCGACTCTGACATGATGCAGTACATGCGACCTGTGCAAACAAAGAAATGCGTCTTTTCATATAAGCATAATCGCATTGCATAGGTTCATCATTTAAAGGACAGTTTGCAGCAATATGCCCTAATGCATGGCAACAAAAACATCTGATATGCTCAACCCCCAGTCCTCTCAACGGTTCCAAAGACCTTCCTGGCTTCTTTGGCCTGTCTCCAGGTCTAGGACCTGCAGTCTCATCAGTTGGAACAACAGTCTTATCAAATCTCCCCAAGCTCTTGGACCCCGGAACAGTCTTACCCGAACCACCGGGAGATCTTGCACCCCTAGACACACCAAAGTGGGGCGTAGATGGATTCACCAAGTCCTCAGTAGCACTGTACCTATCCACTAGGTCGACCAGTTGGGCTGCAGTTTTGGGGTCGCCCTGTCCGGCCCACTTCCTCAGGAGCAGCAGGAAGCGCACGCAGATACCGGTCCATTACCACACGCTCTACGATCTGCGGTCCTGTCAAGGTCTCTTGCTGCAACCACTTCTTGGTGAGGTGGACCAGATCAAACATTTGCGAACGGGGTGGCTTGTTGCTGGAGAATGACCACTGATGCACCCGCTGGGCCCGGATTGCCATGGTGACACCCAAGCGTGCGAGTATCTCTGTCTTTAGAGTCTCATAGTCCTGGGCCTTATCGGGTTCTAGGTCAAAATAGGCCTTTTGGGGTTCTCCTGTTAAAAATGGGGACAACAGACCCGCCCACTGTTCTTTTGGCCATCCTTCGCAGACAGCAACTCTCTCAAAAGTCGCCAGGTATGCCTCGATATCATCAGCAGATGTCATTTTCTGTAAGTGGTAGGATGCACGTATCATCTTGGCTTCCACTAGCACATGAGGTGCGGACCCCTTTTTCAGTTCCATCAGAGCCTCTGCAAACTGACGGTTCATCTCCTGCTGGGCCGCCTGTTGTGCTGCAGCAGCCTCTGCGACTTGGCGGTTCATCTCCTGCTGTGCTGCTTGTTGTGCTGCAGCGGCCTCCTGTTGTGCTGCCTGTTGTGCTGCGACTTGGCGGTTCATCTCCTGCTGGGCTGCTTGTTGTGCTGCAGCGGCCTCCTGTTGTGCTGCCTGTTGTGCTGCGACTTGGTGGTTGGTTTCCCGCTGAGCTGCATTGGCCTGTAGCAAGGCCTTTAACATTTCCTCCATCTTCAGAAAATGCCCGCTGAATCCACCACGTGTGGGAGATTAGCTTGTGGGGATCCCCTTTTCTCAGAATGAAGGTCAGCGTACAGGCAGTTTCTTTAAAACCTGGCGTATTGCCAGCTTTATTTACGAGTGGTTTGCAATAATCATACAAAATAAACAAAACAGTAAAACAAATCCTTGCCGTCCGGCGCTTAACTATACAGTAACCGCTCTCTATACGGTGAGGGGCTGGTCCCCGTCACCCACAAAACACAAGGTGAAGTAAAGCAAACCTTTTTCTTTCAGCCCAAATACACAGCGCTCCTCTTACTCAGATTCCCTTCTGAGTCTCAGGCCAGAGCAATCCTGTGCTCTCTTCCTGGATCTTTAAAGCCCAGCTGCCTATGGATTCCAGTGAACCTGAATATCTGGACCGGAACCCAGCCAACTACAGAGGCTGGAAAAACCTGGGCCGGATTCTGGTTCAGTCTCTTACAATGGACCGAATGCGAGGTGAAATATAGCGACTGTCATATACCTCACCTCGCATACCGTCACATAATATATATATATATATATATATATATATATATATATGTGTATGCGCGTTTTAAAATGCAGTAAGAGTTAATCCAGCTCTGAGCAATCCTCTTATCTTTTTTCAGTGAGATAAAAACTGACAGACAGAGAAATAGGAGTCAGTTCTTCCCCCTTGCTGTGAGTGACAGGTGATTTACATATTTCATGCACGAGCCTGAGAGAGACATTCTGTGTACTTCAGATCCCCTCCTCCTTTCTTCTCCAGCTCTCTCAGGATTGGCTGCTCCACACCTCAGCATGATTGGGCATGCTGAAGTCATGTGGTGACTTATCTGGCTTTTGACCGGATGTTAGTGATCATAGCTGATCTTCAGTGTAAGAAATACACAGGAGAAAATGCATGCTGACAAGGGGAGTGTAGAGGTGGGCGGGGAGTCTACTGACATCACGACTCCACCCACCGAGTTCCGGACAACAGACCCACCCACAGAATCTGCCGTTTTTCGGGTCTCAACAGACAGAGGGGAGACATTTGACAGGTAATGATACATGCAGGAGGCATGTATATCCTTATAGATAACCACTATGGCAGTAGTTTAGAAAGGTTGAGAGTGGGTTTACATCCACTTTAAGCCCCTCCCAATGTGAGTACAGTGTGGCCCTACCCACTATTCGCTGAAGCGTGCCGCATCATTTTGCACTAAGTGGTATCCAGGGGAGCCCTCGGTCTTTCACAATTCGAACAATACCCCCCTGCTCATTACTACTGTCCAGTTCTGAAGAAGCACTATAACAATCAGGTATACTAAATTCATTGGACGGCTTTGTTTCCTAATTTGTGTTATGTGGTAATTGCCACCATTTCTTTATTGTGTGGAATGATAGTTTACTTTGTTATTGTCTGCAATTGTGTTGCTGTTTTAGCTTATGTATTTTTAAGCCCAATAGCTACAACTCTTTTTTATATGTTAAAAGTAGAACAAAAGGCAAAAAAAAAATAAAAAATGAGGCTAAGGGAGGGTTATAACCCCCGTCAGTTGTTTTTTCTGCCATTTGTGTCCCATTGGGGACATTTCCTTTCACTTCCTATCATAATCAAAACAGGAAGTGAGACGAAAACTCTCCAAAGTGAGAAAATCCCTGGATGTCCCCTTTCTATCCCTGGTCTGGTGACAACAGTAAGCAGGGCAAATAGAGAATGTGAATCTCCCTAACAGGAGCACAGACAGCAATAAAAACCTGACAGGAGTTCTAATCTCTCTCCGCTCTAAATAAAATGTAAAAAGAGTTTTGCCCACTTCACGCAAAATAATGTACCACTACGTTGGTACATTGACACTAAATACCGGGGTTATGGCAGCAGCTAGCGGCCATAAACCTGGCATTTTCGATAACGCCATGCGTTTCTCTTTAGGATAAAAGTGGTCCCCACGGCGGATTCACCACAAGATCACTTTTATCGGCGGCAGGAGAGATGTCCACCTCCTCTCTTTGCGCTCCGGTCGTCTTCGCCGCTTACTAGACCCGCCGGATAGCGGCGGAGACGATCGCGTCCTTTCCCGTGGATTACTAGCTGCCAACTGAGGGAAAGATGACCCCCATTTGGCTCCATAGCATGGGAGGGCTGAAGCGACGTCAAACGTCACTTCCACCCATAACTCTTAAAGGAAAATTGTTTCACTTTTTTTTTTTTTTTTTTTTAATTTTAGTGTAAATATGAAATCTGAGGTCTTTTTGACCCCAGATCTTATATTTAAGAAGTCCACCTTTCCTGATACTAAGATTATAGTCCCGGCCACCGCTGCCCACAGTCACTGGCAGCCCTGGCTGGCGGACGAGTGATGTGCTCTCAGTAAATCCTGACGGCGGGGTTGGCTGAGAGTGGCTGTGCTCAGATCAGGTGTAATCCCATCAGGTGACAGGGGGCTGGTAAGCAGCAGACATTAGAAGATTGTGTACAGTTTTTTTTTCTGGTAAGGTGTACTGTTGCTATACCGTTACTTACTACTCCTGTCAAACTCTGTCTGCAGCCATACAGCTATTGCACCTTTGAATCACTGGTATTATACAGCGTAGCTGTATGGCTGAAGACAGTGTTTGCATTGTACACCCATCAGCCATAACATTAGCGCAACATACAATTTTTACTTACTGTATCTTGTTTTGTGATATCTCACTAAATTTTTGCAGCTGTACATTTGTTTTGCGCAGTTTTATCTTTGTTTTCATAACATTATATCTGTCTGATAGGTAAAATCAACATATAGAGGTAACGGTGGTGTCAGACTAATGCAGTGTGGTTTTTAATACATTTTAAAATGGTATGTGTGTTTGAGCTTTGGGGTGCACACCCTAATGCAATAGGCTACGCACGCCTATGATGCTACTTAAAGTGGACTTAGCATCAAATAAAAAATGTTTCCAGTTAAATGCACGCTTCCTACCTTCAAACCACATCAGATTGTCCTGGGATTTCCCTAAACTTCTAGTGTCCTAGGGGTCCAGGACATGTCCTGCAAAGTAGTCACACCCACTTTTCCCCAACTGCCACATGCTATCTTTCCCTCCAAGGTGTCCCTATTACTCAAATTCGAAAATTAGAAGGTATGCATACATTGTTTAGTAGGGTGTACGTGCAACATTTCTTTAGAAGGATGGCATAATCTTTGATGAGGCAACCAGGGTAGCAACTACTTCCAGGACTGAGATCACACAGTCATGTAAATCCTGAGGACTGTAAAATTCTTAAATATGTTCATCTCCAAATACGGAAAGGTTTCTTCAGAGTAAGAGCTGTGAAAATGTTGAAAAGACTCCCTCCAGAGGTGATTCTGGCCAGCTCAGTATATTGCTTTAAGAAAGGCCTAGATACTTTCCTAAATGTACATAATATAACTGGGTACTGACATTTATAAGTAAAGTTGATCCATAGAAAATCCGATTGCCTCTCAGGGGATCAGGAAGTAATTTTTTCCCCTGCTGTAGCAAATTAGATAATGCTTTGCTGGGGTTTTTCACCTTCCTCTGGATTAACTGTGGGTATAGATTGGGTATATGGGATTGTATGATATTAATTTATTTTATTTTTATGGTTGAACTAGATGGACTTGTGTCTTTTTTTCAACCTGTTTAAATCTCTCACCTTATGACAAGCTACCCAGATGTAATAATGTATAATATATAAATGCTTCCTCGTTCTTGCAAACAAACAGTTTACATCAGCCCAAGCAAAGTCACTTGATTAAAGTGGTTGTAAAGGTAGAAGTTTTTTTTTTTTCTCTCTAATGCTTTCTCTGCATTAAGGTAGAAAACCTTCTGTGTGCAGCTCCCCCAGTCTCCCTTTATACTTTCCTGACCCCGATGTCAATCCAACGCTGTG
This sequence comes from Rana muscosa, assembly GCA_029206835.1. NCBI lineage: Eukaryota > Metazoa > Chordata > Amphibia > Anura > Ranidae > Rana > Rana muscosa. The sequence continues at coordinate 741,611,076 of CM055118.1, forward strand.
CCTGAGAGCACTCTCCTCACTGGACATGGACATGCTGTCAAGCACAGCCAGAGAGCAGGGGGTGGAGCCACACAATGTAGCTCTCATAGCAAGAAGTCTGCTATGGGGGCACTTGGCAGTGGGGAGGAGCCTGGAATGCTGGCAGGGCTCCCCAGAAGAGTAAGATCAGGATTGTAGGTAAATATGACATGTTAGCTACTTAACAAAAAAAATATGTTTACATTAAATTGAAAGCTAAATGGCTGCTTTATAATAAATATAATAATTCAAAAGCTACGGTATTTTTTAATTATGTACTGTATTATGTACTGTTGCTTTATATTTTGACATGTCAGGAATTTATTTTTGTAGCTGCAAAGGGTGGGCCAACTCAATATTGAACCCTACGGACTAAGACTGGGATGCCATTAAAGTTCATGTGTACCAATACTTTTGGTAATAAAGTGTAATTATATTGTTTATATTTTTGGTAAACACATTCACTACAGATTTACTAATAGGGTATTGATTTATTCATAATAGATTTGTGATTCATTTTTTAACAGTGGCACCCTAATAGCTTATATTTGGGTTATTGAGTTAAGTAGTATCTAGTGAGCAGTGAAGCACCTACTTTATTTTAGTTTCTTTTCATAAAATACCACAAGGAGATAAAGCTTTGGACGCCCTTGTCTCTATGTCTGTACCTCTTTCAAGTCTTCCTACAGAATTTGGAATTGCTTCAATTTCCACTCTATGGAATTTGGACATGCTGTAAAACACTTATTACACTTTTCAAATATCTGAAAAGCTTTGGGCAATGCCAGGGTATGTGCATAAAATCATTGTGTTCTCTGTCTTCCCCCTAGTGCAATTACCCCCCCCCCTCTTTCCCCATGGCACTTGATCTATTACAGAGGCATACTCCCCTTCAGTCCCATTTAAGACTAAATCAGCAGCAGCACAGATCAGAATCCATAAGCTGAATTTTTGGCACTGGTAGGAGTTAAAGAAAGTAAATTTAGAGGCAGGTGTTGAGTTTCTGTACTTTCTCCAGTACAGGAGCCTTTTTGGCAACAACCAACACACGCTATTTAAATATATCTCATCTTGTCTATTATGATGGTTGACTAATCTATACCTTTTTTATACATTCAAATTGCATACTGTCTCAAGAACATAGTAAAAAAAAACTACCCAGTAGTCCAAAAAAAGCTTTTTAGCTATTGGGTTGTGTTTCAAAAAGCATTTATTTTCATTTTTTACTATTTACATTTCGTTAGAAAATGCCTGGCATTTTCCTCTAATCATATTCAGACATCTGGACCTTTGCAAGTACATCTGGATTTGTGGTGTGATGAGGCAAGACTAACATGGAGAGAAGCCAACTTAAAAATATGGCTAGACGCAGCTCAAAGGGAGATAGTTTATGAATATGAAAACATGCAGCCCCAGAGTTAACATTTTGATAAATGAGTTCTAATTGCAAATGATTATTAATTAAAGCAGCAGTTCCTAATATATCTCTTCAATTATAAAACGAAAACCAGCAGCTGCACAGAATATGATGACAGACTGTTCAATTGGGTTTAATAAAATGCACACTTCTAATTCAGTGCTAAATGTTATGAAATGTTGTAATTTAATAAACACAATGAATGTTTTTTTTTTTTTTACTCACTACTAGAAAGAATTGAACTAATTCATAAATAATCAAAAATAGCAAACTTAGCAAATCTCTTTTTTTTTTAAACAAACCACATTTTCAGTTTGTCTGAATGTGATCACCCGATAGCCATAATTATGAACTGGAAAGTTTTTTGGACAAATCTGAATGCAATTTACAATTTGCATATTCAAAGATTTAACAGTGCAGTGAAAAATTTACCATAATATGATACACTCAGCTTTATTGAGCTCCTAGATGTTATCAAACAGGGTTAATATAGACCAACTCCACCTCAAACAAAGTTCACTAATTTAGGTGGATTTCAAACTTTGCTTCAGTCATTTCATGTGAGTGCAAAGCCCAACTTGGCATCACTATTTTGCAGAAACCTGGAAAGAAGATGCCCCTACTCTGTGCACAATGGTTGAGCTATTCATCACTGGACTGTAAAGCAGGCCATACATGGTGTAAATTTATTTGTTGCAACCACGAGTTTCAGGAAAGAAATTAGCTTGATTCCTCTATCAATACAGACAGTGTTGACAGGGGGAATCCCTCCTGCCAAGTCATTGTATTCTCTTAGCGGAGGGAGGGGGATCCGCTAATGATAATTGCATGTAAGATCTGGCAAGCTGGTTGTACCCAAGTTGATTGATCGATCAACTTGGTACATTCATCCTGCTCATACATGATTCGCATCTTGGCCAGTTCCTGTGTAAACGGCCAAGATTCGAACCGTCTATGACCGGCCTAAGACTCCTTTTCACACTGGGTCGTTTTGCAGGCGCAATTGCGCTAAAACTAGCACCTGCAAACCGACCTGAAACAGCCGTTGCTGTGTCTCCAGTGTGAAAGCCCCGAGGGCTTTCACACTGGAGCGGTGCGCTAGCAGGACGGTAAAAAAAGTCCTGCTAGCAGCATCTTTTGAGCGGTAAAGGAGCGGTGTGTATACCGCTCCTCCACATTGAAATCAAAGGGGCATAGCGTCTCTGCTAGCGGCTGAATAGCGCTGCGAAATTGGCTGTAAAGTGCCGCTAAAAATAGCGGCGCTTTACCGCCGCCCCCGCCCCAGTGTGAAAGGGACCTTAGTCTTCTAAATTGACAATGTTGTGATACACTCAACTTTGAGGCACTAGATGTTATCAGATAAGGTTAATTTAGCCCAACTCATGCTAAAACAAAGTTCACTAATGTGGGTGGGTTTCAAACTTTGCTTCAGTCATTTCATGTGAATGTGAACCCTACCTTGTCTTCACTGCTGTGCAGAAAATTGGAAGGGAGATGTCCCCACTCTGTGAAAAAGGGTTGAGCTATCCATTACTGGCCTGCAAGTTCTCTATATATTCCAACATGTGATGGGATATCCAGAATTTGCTGGACACAGAGATGCATGCTGAGAGTGGAAAAAAAAGGCACCTGATCAAACCAAAGTATTTAAGAATGGCTGACTGTGTAGGACTACAGTGATTGTGTGTGCCCTGATGGTTAGATGGCTATTAACCACTTAAGCCCCGGACCATTTTGTAGCTAAAGGACCAGAGGTGATTTCAGAATTTTGCACTGCGCTGCTTTAACTGTAAATTGTGCGGACATGCAATGTTGTACCCAAACGAAATTTGCGTCCTTTTCTTCCCACAAATAGAGCTTTCTTTTAATGGTATTTGATTGCCTCTGCGACTTTTTTTTTGCGATATAAACGGAAATAGACCGAAAATTTTGAAAAAAAATGATATTTTCTACTTTTTGTTATAAGAAAAATCGAATAAACTCAATTTTAGTCATACATTTAGGCCAAAATGTATTCAGCCACATGTCTTTAGTAAAAAAAATGTCAATAAGCGTATATTTATTGGTTTGCGCTATAGTTATAGCGTCTACAACCTAGGGTACATTTTCTGGAATTTACACAGCTTTTAGTTTATGACTGCCTATCTCATTTCTTGAGGTGCTAAAATGGCAGGGCAGTACAAAACCCCCCCAAATGACCCCATTTTGGAAAGTAGACATCCCAAGGAAATTGCTGAGAGGCATGTTGAGCCCATTGAATATTTTTTTTGTCTCAAGTGATTGAATAATGACTAAAAAAAAAAAAAAAATTACAAAAGGTTGTCACTAAATGATATATTGCTCACACATGCCATGGTTATATGTGGAATTACACTCCAAAATACATTTTGCTGCTTCTCCTGAGTACAGGAATACCACATGTGTGGGACTTTTTAGGAGCCTAGCCGCGTACGGGACCCCGAAAACCAAGCACCGCCTTCAGGATTTCTAGGCACAAATTTTTGATTTCACTCCTCACTACCTATCACAGTTTCGAAGGCCATAAAATGCCAAAATAGCACAAAACCCCCCCAAATTACCCCATTTTGGAAAGTAGACACCCCAAGCTATTTTCTGAGAGGCATGGTGAGTATTTTACAGCTCTCATTTGTTTTTGAAAATGAAGAAAGAAAATATATATCTTTTTTTTTTTTCAATTTTCAAAACTTTGTGACAAAAAGCGAGATCTGCAAAATATTCACAATACCTCTCAGCAAATAGCTTGGGGTGTCTACTTTCCAAAATGGGGTCGTTTGGGGGGGTTTTGTGCCATCTGGGCATTCCATGGCCTTCGAAACTGTGATAGGCAGTGAGAAGTGAAATCAAAAATTGACACCCTTAGAAAGCCTGAAGGCGGTGCTTGGTTTTTGGGGTCCCGTACGCGGCTAGGCTCCCAAAAAGTCTCACACATGTGGTATCCCCGTACTCAGGAGAAGCAACAGAATGTATTTTGGGGTGCAATTCCACATATGCCCATGGCATGTTTGAGCAATATATCATTTAGTGACAACTTTGTGCAAAAAAAATAAAAAAAATTTCTTTTTTCCGCAACTTGTGTCAACATATAAAATATTCCATGGACTCGACATGCCTCTCAGTATATAGCTTGGGGTGTCTACTTTCCAAAATGGGGTCATTTGGGGTGGTTTTGAACTGTTCTGGCATTTTATACACAACATTAAGAAGCTTACATCCACTCTTCTAACCACTTGAAGACAAAGCCCTTTTTGACACTTTTTGTTTACATGAAAACATATTTTTTTTTGCAAGAAGATTATGTTGAACCCCCAAACATTATATATATTTTTAAAGCAAAGGCCCTACAGATTAAAATGGTGGGTGTTGCATTTTTTTTTCTACACAGTATTTGCGCAGCGATTTTTCAAACGCATTGTTTGGGGAAAAAATACACTTTTTTTTATTTTAATGCACTAAAACACACTATATTGCCCAAATGTTTGATGAAATAAAAAAGATGATCTTAGGCCGAGTACATAGATACCAAACATGACATGCTTTAAAATTTCGCACAAACGCGCATTGGCGACAAACTACATACATTTTTAAAAGCCTTTAAAAGCCTTTACAGGTTACCCCGTTAGATTTACAGAGGAGGTCTACTGCTAAAATTACTGCCCTCGATCTGACCTTTGCGGTGATACCTCACATGCATGGTGCAATTGCTGTTTACATATGACGCCAGACCGACGCTTGTGTTCGCCATTGGGCAAGAGCAGGGCAGGACAGGGGTGCTTTTTTTTTTTTATTATTAATTTTGCTTTTTTATTTTAGTTTTTAAATTGTTCCTTCCATATTTTTTTTTTTTATCATTTTTATTGTTATCTCAGGGAATGTAAATATCCCCTATGATAGCAATAGGTAGTGACAGGTATTCTTTTTTTAAAAAAACTGGGGTCTTCTAGACCCTAGATCTTTCCTCTGCCCTCAAAGCATCTGACCACACCAAGATCGGTGTGATAAAATGCTTTCCCAATTTCCCAATGGCGCTTTTTATATCCGGGGGGGGGACATTCCCTCCCACTGCTTGTAAAAGCAGTCCAGAGGCTAATTAGCCACTAGGATTGCTTTTACATGAAAGCCGGCCGCTGGCTGAAAAGAATGATACCAAGATGATACCTAAACCCGCAGGCATCATTCTGGTATAAACATTCAAAGTCCAGCAACATACCAGTACGTTGCTGGTCCTTGTTGGACATGTATTGTAATCTTTTTTTTTCATGCAGCCAGTTGTCTGAATGAAAAAAGAGATTGATCGGTGGGTATGCCCACCATTAGAATACCGCCCTTCATCCACCCACTTCTAATGATGGGCATACATGCACCATTTATATATGCCGAAGCATGGGGGCATCCTCCTGCAAAAAAGTTATGCCGCACACACGGTCGGACTTTTCCACGGGCAAGCCTCCGTCGGAATTTCGACCGTATGTACGTGGCATTAGGAGCAAAATCGCTCCTCCGCCCCTGCTGCCCCAATGCTTCGGCATATATGCTTTTTTTTTTTTTAACTGTGGTGGTGAAATCACCTCCTACAGCACTGGAGTCGCAGGGATCAGGCCTGTCTCTGCGAACGCTGCAGTTATGTGTGTTGTTTTTTGTAAGTGACAGTGATCGATCGATACTGCACTTGGGTGGCCTGGGCTGGACTGAGGGGCAAAACGCAGGTGCTAGCAGGTATCTGGGCTGATCCCGCTAACACTGCGTTTTTGGGAACCCTAAACTGCTGGGGACGCTAGTATAGATCTGATCAGATACTATACCACTAAGGGGGGTGTATGCTTCACGCGTGGGTGTTAGCGTTACTGGCACTAACCTGACGCTGCCTGGGGTGTGACGCAGACCCTCTCTGACGCTAAAACCTAATTGATATCACCCGCCGGGCGATCAGGGGGTTAAACCTTTATTGGGTTATATATACGGCGGGTGCCCTGACACTATAAAAAGCAAACTAACCAGCGTCACCCGTAACACTTATATGGTGATCACTGGTGAAAGGGTTAACTAGGGGCAATTAGGGGGTTAAAACCTTTATTAGATAATTTATGGGGGTACCTGATGCTATAAAAACCTGCGGCGAACCTAAAAAAAATTACTGGCTACCGATCTGCATCACCGACACTAAGACAGCGATCAGAAAAACGATCGCTTAGCGACAGTGGTGATAGGGGGTGAAAGGGTTACCTGGGGGGCGATCAAGGGGGTTAAACCTTTATTAGATAATTTTTGGGGGTACCCGACGCTATAAAAACCTGCGGCGAACCTAAAAATAATTACTGGCTACCGATCTGCATCACCGACGCTAAGACAGCGATCAGAAAAATGATCACTTAGCGACGGCGGTGCTAGGGGGTGAAAGGGTTATCTGGGGGGTGATCAGGGGGTTAAACCTTTATTAGGGGGGGTTAGGGGGCTACACTGGACCTAAAACTATTTTTAGTGACACTTTTACAGTCACAAATGTCACTGATTGCAGTGATCAGTAAATAAATGGTCACTGCAATCAGTGACACTGTGACTGGGGGCTGGGGGGTGATCTGGGGGGGCGATTTGTGTGCCTATGTGTCCTGGTGTCAGTGTAGTGTTAGTGCACTGACCTGTGTGTCTTCTCTTGTACGGCGCTCGGTATATGTGAGCACCGCATGAGAGATGACATCACTTCCTCCTGCTTCCTCTGCCTGTGTTTACATTACACAGCAGAGGGAGCATTTCCATTCGCCGGGAGCGATCGCGGGGGGGTGGCCGGAATCGAATGGCCGCCCCCTCATCTCGGAACGCTCCCCAACGAATACCGACCGCTCACTGTATAGGAGGGGGTCCGATCGGACCCCCCAACTGTACAAAGGCAATCACGTACACTGTACGTGATTGTGCCTGTCGGTGCCATTCTGCCGACGTACATATACAGTGAGCGGTCGTTAAGTGGTTAAGTAAAGACATTCTGACAAGAGCCAGTGGTTCATTGTAAAGCATGGGGGCTTAACCTGCGGCCCTGCAGCTGTTGCAGAACTACAAGTCCCATGAGACATTGCAAGGATGACAGTTACAAGTATGACTACCAAAGGCAGAAGCATGGTTGGAATTTTGGAATCTTGATGTAAAGAGAGCAGGCAGTAGGTGGAGAACACCTCAATTTAGGTTTAATTCAAGCATAAAATAATAAACATAGCAAGCCAACATTTGTAGAAAATTGATCTCTAATTAAATGTAGCAACTATTATTTTAATAAATTCACCTTACCAGAAAATGAAGCAAGTAAAATAATAATAATAATAATAATAAAATAATGTAGTCTACTGTATATCCAAATAACATGTCACAGGAATACTTTCCAATCTTAGTAAAGACAAAGGTACCCTTGAGATGAATTACAAGCAAAAGAAAATCAATGTAACAATGTATTCATAAAAAAAAAATATATATATATATATATTTAACTGAAATTAGGGTAAACAAGGGGTAAGCAAGAACCCGAACAGGTTCTGCTGCATACACGTGTTGTCAATAAACTACTGACGGTAAGGGAGTAGTTTGAGCAAAACAATGACCTTATGAGAGTAAGGCCCCTTTCACACTGGGGCGGGAAGGTGTGCTGTGGGTATAGCGGCGCTATTTTTAGCGCCGCTATACCTTCGTTTTTACCGCGGTATTCGGCCGCTAGCGGGGAGAATTTAACCCCCGCTAGCGGCCCAAAAAGGGTTAATACCGCCCGCAATGTGCCTCTGCAGAGGCGCATTGCGGGCGGTATTACCGCGGTTTCCCATTGCTTTCAATGGGCAGCAGCGGTAAAGGAGCGGTGAACACACCGCTCCTTCACCGCTGTAAAGATGCGGCTAGCAGGACTTTTGGAGCGGTCCTGCTAGCGCACCGCTTCAGTGTGAAAGCCTTTGGGCTTTCACACTGAAGACTGCAGGGCACGATTTTTTCAGGCAGTATAGCAGCGCTATTATTAGCGCTAAACCTCCTGAAAAACGTGTCAGTGTGAAAGGGGCCTAATGCTTCATATTCAATCAGAAGGTTGGGATATGTCTCATTCAAAGTTCTTGCTTTTGCTGTGCTCTTGCTGCAGTAGCGTTTAAGAATCTGGATATGTTGTCTTGCAGGGAACCTAAGTAATGCCAGTATCTTTTAGCAGGCAAAACTATTTTCAAATATGTATTTTAACTGCGTATTTAGTGGCTGCTTGGAGTTCAGTTTTAATTTATGGTATTAAGTTAAAAGTTAGTTTTAGCAGGAAGCTATGTATTTAATATATTTTTAAGCTTTTTTATTTATCCTTTTGTTCTTTATATTTTAAAAACATGTACTCATGATGTCAATTGATGATTAATTTCAGGACAGTGTTGCCAACTCATCCCTACACACAAATATTACAGATAATCTCTGGCTGAGTGCAGGTTAATTGGCAGTCCTGCTACAATAGATGGAAATTTTATTCGTCTACCTAATTTTCAGGGCACAGAGGTTGCAAATTTTGCAATGCTGATGAGGTCAGAAAATTAGGATAACAGTTTGGATATTTCAGCTACTTACTTTTTTATTTTTTTACCCGTATGCTCCACTGCATTTTTTGGAGAATAAAAGGAAGAGAAAGCCACCTCTAAGTGCAGGAGTTAAAAGATTTATTACAGACACAATGGGGTTAAAAACACTTACAAGAGAAAAAGAGGTAATAGGCATATAATGATTAGACCTCATGCAGATTGCTGTAATCCTCGTCTGTCTGGGGGAGAGAAAGAGCCATCCTGTAGCTGTCAGATTCCCTGGTACGTGGATTAGCAAGGAGGTGAAGATGCGATGAGGCAGGCCTGACCAAGGAGCCACGCATGCTCTGAAACACGTTACCTCCCACCGCCTTCACCTGATGTTACATCAGCCTTGTGCATTCCAGCTTGATCCAGAACCTGGGCCACCTCATCGCATCTTCACCTCCTCGCTAATCCTTGTCACCAGGGAATCTGACAGCTGCAGGACGGCTCTCTCACTTCCCCAGACAGACGAGGATTACAGCGATCAACATGAAGACTAATCATTAGATGCCTATGAGCTCTTATGCCGCGTACACACAATCGATTTTCTCGACGGTGAAAACACCGTTGAGAAAATCGACGGGAAAAACGAGGAACGGCTTGTTCCCCCACACACGGCCGTTTTCCCCGTCATTTTTTCTCTTGGTCGAGAAAAACGACCGTGTGTAGGCTCCCCAGCAGTGTTTCCCTATGGGAAAACTGCCGCGGAAAAAAATGGCGTGAATCACGACGAGAAAAATTAGAGCATGTTTCCCGATGAGAAAAATGGTCGTGTGTACGCGGCATTACTCTCTTCTAAGTGTTTTTAATTCTATTGTGCCTGTAATAAATCTTTTAACTACTGCACTTAGAGGCACCTTTCACCTGCTTCTTCTCTACAAAGCACTGCCTTTTGTACCATCTCCCCACTGCTACAAAGTACCGGATACCCAGCCTCAGCAGAGCACCCTCATCTCTCCCTCTTTTCTTTGGAGAATAAGACACCTTTTTGCTTTCTTCATATCTAATGTGTCTGTTATGTATTGTTTGAACTCTGAACAGTATATTATGGGAATTTCTTTTGAACACATATCAAGTAATGTTTGTCACACATTTTATTCTATTTTAGCCATCGGTTTCATGATAAGGGTTTTGTTTAGAAAAATACATCCAGTTCTACTATATGGGTGATCAATACTTTTAAACATTATTGAATAAGAGTACAGCAGTCTCTGTTCTAAGAGTATGACATGAAGCAAGGCTTTATGTCACTTGGAAACCATTTTTTAATAATGCTGTTCCCTTGTACCAATCCCAGTTCCTATAATATCATGAGAACGGTGTTGTATTAGGCAAAAATCTCACAACCACATGCCCTTCCAGACATCTCCTTAGTATGCTTATTGCCTAATGCTTATTGCCTACTGCATTAAAACTTTTTCCACTATGGACTTATTCAAAGTTCTGATGACACCTTAGCCTTGCCTCTTTCATGCATATATATTGATTTCATAGAAAATAATTGCAAACATATTTAACTTGAAACCAAAACATATGCGTTGCATTTCTCTCTGTGCTACTTTCAACTCATTGCCCACCATTTAACTCCTATGTCTCCACTCCACTCCTTTTACACCACTATGAACTCAACACCAGTTTAAAGTGTAAAAAACATATCCACAACCTGGATTTTAGCTAACCTCACTTCCTAATCATACCTACTCAGACGTGGATTTAACTTACTTTCTATTCATGCAGCCACATACTAAACACTGAGTGGTAAGTTCGAGGATTTTCCAGTGCAGAATAAAAAATAAAAAAAACTGGGAATAGCTTGTAAAGCTCGTCCCATACAAATAAATCATGTCTGGATTTTTTTACTAGCTTTAAAAAATCATAACTGGCTGCAGACTGAAGTTGAAAGGTCTTGTATATTAAAATTACATTACAAAAAAGGGCTTGCATAACAAATATACTGTATATATTATTTTATTTACAAAAGTGGAGTTGCCCTTTAAACCCTGTCTATCAGTTTGCTCCAGTTCACTAGTCCACACATTAATTTTCCCACTCACAACTTCTGCCCCAAGTAATCATTCTCTGCTCATATGCATACCACTTTTACCCTCTTTGACCACTTTGACCACATAACATTCTGCCCTTTGTCAGGCCCGCTCCCAAAGTACAATGTCGCCCATGCATGCTACTGAAATTAGAGGTGTCTTTTCCAGGTTAGCTTTGAAATAACTCTTAATTGCTTATGTCTTTATCAACATTGTTTTTCTCAATGTGAAATTAAGGAGAAAACAGGAAAAGATTTTTAACAATTTTTTCAGATAAGTATAATCAAATACTGTACGTTCATCAAACTGTCACATTACGGTATATTGTACAATAAACTAGCAAGTATTCCTTTTCTTTAAATCAATTTCATTCCAGCTTTTACAAAAGGAAAGTAGGAATTACATCGCTGTTTATTTTTCCACCTACTGTGACACAGCTGTTGCGTAGCGGGGAGGTACAGGAGGGGGTCCTACAGATTTCTATGATACCTCTTCTACAAATGTGAATGTGTCAAGATTGCCCTTTGTGACACATTAATATAGCAATTTTAACCACACAATGCCACATTTTTCATTAACATTCACAAACATACAATGAATTGAAAATAATATATGGCTGTATAATGCATCTACAAAATGTTTTAATGTGTACGTGCCAATTTAATTATATTTCTGTCAGGCAGGGAACGGTTAGGAATAATTTAACTTTATAATATATTACTTAGCAAAAAAAAAAGAGTATCACAAATAATGCAGGAAAACATTCCCTGAAACTAGAGCTCTGCGTATGAATCTGGTTGATAAGCAAGTTCTACTTAATACTATAGCAGCGTGTTTGGGTGAAGATTTAAGTTCTTCCACAAAAACTACATATACTTTGTTTTTATGAAGAAAATACATAGCTTTGTTTATGAACGTAATTTATTTACTCTATAGATGGTGGTACAGCGTATGATTGCAGCTCCCAGCCACTACAATATGCTGTCAGAGTACATATGCTTGCCTTATGTAATGCTGGGAGCTGCCATAAACAGTGTGACACAAATTTATAAAGCCTAAATGAAAGAAAAATGGCAAATATAAATTTAGTTTATGTGAGATAGTGACTTACAAAATTACAAATACAGATATTTCACATTGTATGTAATTAGACGTTTTAAACTCTTAAACTAGTTTTCTGTAGGCGTGAGAGGCAGGGGCGGCGGCCCGTCCATTTAGGGCGCCGCCCCCCCGTCCAGGCGATCATATTGGATGCCTAGGAGAAGGAGGGAGGCAGCTGGAAGCCGCCATGGAAGAGAGGACACGGAGAAGCTGCACCACACTGCCTGCTGCCTGCCACTCGATGGGGTAAGTGCCGGACCAACCGAAAAACAGCAGGGGGGGGAAGCCCCTGGATGCTAGATCCCCACTGCACATAGGGATTGATTTACGTAAGACAATTAGACTGTTCACTTTACAAGGGACTTTGCGCTTTTCAGAGAAATATTCCCCTGAGCCTAATGAATAATGAGGTGAAGCTCTGCTGGGTTCCATCATCCACTCATGTGCAAGCAAATATGCTGTTTTTTAACATTTTCCTTGCATGTGATTGGGTATTCTTTGCAAAATGAAATTTCATCACATTTACTAAGCTCTGGGGAAACTTATCTTGCAAAGTGAACTGTCTATTAGTAACTGCCTTTAAGAACTGCCTTTAGTAAATCAGCCCCAAAGGATCTCAACATCTGTTTAACTCAGAGCTAAGTCTAGCCCACTCCTAGAAGTAAATATCACCCAACCATTTAACGTGCGATAGTGAGCACCTGGTTTAGTAACTAACTCTGCTACATTGAACTTTGAAACTGGAAGACTGGCAGAGATTAGCTCCCAGTCAAGACTGGGATCAGTCCCAGTCTATATATATAGTGTGGGCCTGAGATATTTTGTTAGACTAGAAAACACTTTTTGTATTATGTAATCTTTACTAAAACCAGTGTTTTAGCCCATAGTTAAATGTGGTAAAACATGCTGATCACCATCTCAATGCACTACACTACAGTACACTACAGTATGAAAAAATGCGCCTGCACTAGAACATATCATACACAAATATGAATGTTCTGTGCAAGTTTTTACCTATAGATTACATAGAAAAAATTTTTTACAAGATATTATTGCCAAGATAAATCTAAGTTTGCCCCCCACCCCCCCCAAAAAAAACAAACAATGTATGAATTATTTTGCTATCTTAAGTAATGACAAAGTTATTGCAGAAAAAACAGGCCCATAGTAGAAATGCTGAGGTGATGTGGGTAGACATAAGCACTTTTTAATTAATACCAACAGAATATATGTAAGATCATATGGAGAAAGGAGATCAAATGCAATAGATTAAAGTGCAGTTCCGGCCAAAATAGGTATGACTTTTAAGATAAAAATACCCCTAGAATACTCATGCCTTGTGCAATGTAACAAAGATATGCTGTAAACTATGTCTAGTTTTCTATGTGTGCAGCATCGTTTTCTTACTTTGTGAAGTTCCTGCACAGCGTTGGCCATATCCATTGTGGGCACCTGAAGCCACAGCGTCCTTCTTCCTGGATTCCTTGCATGCTGGCTACCCAGCATGCACCTGCCGATCTCGCACATGTGCAGTGCGGTGCAATCTTGGTCAGCTTGACATGGCACAACCATGCCAAGCCGACCAAGATTTTCCATAGGTCAATGAAGAGAAGTCTGAAACATTAAACATCCCTGTCCTCTTTGGGGAGAGTAGGGCCCTTAAACCCCTGTACTCTATTAAATGGAAACAGAAGGGCTTGAAATATCAGGCATTAACTTATCTGTGTCAGAAACGGATTTATGTCAGGATCATTATCTACCTCTCCTCAATAAAATCAAACTGCATTTAAAGAGGAAGTAAATCCTCTCGAAATTTTCCTAAAAAAAAAAACCCTGCAAGAGAAAGGCATAATGAGCTAATATGCATAGCATACTAGCTCGTTATGAATGACTTACTTGAGATCAAAGCCTCCGAAGCACTCCTCGCTCCCCTCCTCCGCCGCCGCCATATCTCCTCCGGGTGCCTTCCGGGTATCGCCGCTCCGGCACTGTGACTGGCCAGAGCGGCGATGACGTCACTCCCGCGCATGTGCGCGGGACTGGCAGATCCCCGGCAGATCCATTCAAAACCCGGCACGCTCAGTGCGCCTGCGCCGTTGTCTACGGCACGCATGCACCGTAGACATCAGTGCATACTTTTTGGCAAATATCTCCTAAACCGTGTAGGTTTAGGGTATATTGCAAACACCTACAGGTAAGCCTTAATCTAGGCTTACCTGTAGGTAAAAGTTGTCAGAGAGGGTTTACAACCACTTTAAATGGTTATCCTGCCAGTAGGCTTTTCTGGTTGGGCAGGATAAATGTGATAATTAAAATTGTGACTCTCTCAAACTCTCTGTATATTTTTCAGGCACTCCCAATAAATAAACCAGGGGCTTATTTTTAAAACTCTTAAAGGACTGTTAAAAAGATTTATCTAGAAACATAGAGGAACACGTTTTAAAAAGAATTATCACAAAGCGGCAGTCATGGCAGGAATAGTTGATTGGACGCATAGTGCCCCTTTTAAAAACTGGGTTCAATTAGAGGATATCCTAAGCAAACCATCCCTTGGCCAGACCATTTGGCTGCCGAGGAAATACAGAGGCTTATCCAAGGATTTATCAGCCATTACAGTACAAACCTTAAGAGTCTGGGACAACCTCGATAAAAATATGAAATGACAGTATAATAGTCCCTTAATGCCCTTGTCAGGTACAAATTATTTCCCCCCCCGGAGAAAGAGAATAAGTCCTATTTAAATTGGACAACCTCGGGGCGTGGCCGGCATGGCAGACTGAGCGGACGTGCCTTCTGAGCTCTGCTGGATTATGATCCGTATTTAACTCCGTTCCTGGGTGGATTTCTTCCGATTTTGGGTCCACTGCACCTGTATGCCGTCCAGAACCTCCGGAGGCCCGAAGAGGGGCAAAAGGTTGGGGTTCCCCTTGGCAGTTGCGACCACAGAAAATCCGGCCTCTCCACTGCCGGGTGAGCCTGCGCGCCGACACAATATGGCGTCGCAGACGGACCAGGAGGAAAGCGTGGCGGCTTCCCCGCCTGGTATCCCGGAGGTCATGGCAGCTATTACGACCTGCCAGGCGGCCGTCACCACCTGCCAGACGATGCTTACAAACAAGATTGAGGCTGTGCAGCTGGACGTGGGCTTGCTGAGGCAGGATCTGGACAAAATCCGCTCTAGACTGACGGACGCTGAGCAGCGGGTTGGCGACGTGGAGGAAACGGTGTCCGGGCATGATGCCTCCATCCGGACCTTGCTCACCAAGGTGAAGGCGCTCGAGTACCGCGCGGAGGACGCCGAAAATAGAAGCAGGCGCAACAACATCCGTATTGTAGGCCTCCCGGAGGGGGTGGAAGGGCGCAGTCCCGCGACGTTCATGGAGGATCTCCTCAAGACCCTGCTGCCTGCGGCTCAGCTCTCCCCGCATTTTACAGTGGAGCGGGCTCATCGTGTGCCGCCAAGACCAGGTCCGGAGGGGGCCCCCCCCGTACCTTCACCCTTCGGTTATTGAATTTCCGGGATAGGGATGAGCTGCTCCGAGCCGCCCGCGTGGCGGGTAATGTCCCGTACCGAAACACAAGGCTGATATTCTTTCCGGATTACACCATGGAGACGCAGAGGCAGAGGCGCTCCTTTGATGGCGTGAAAGCGGCTCTCCGGATGAAGGGAATCAGCTACAGCATCATGTTCCCAGCTAAACTGCGGGTGGTCGACGGGGAGACTGTGCGGATCTTCACCAGTCCTAAGGATGCAGGGACATGGCTTGAGACGCTGCCTCCGTGAGGCTTATTCATTCCTCTAGTGTATGTGGCGGTGTTTTGCAGCTGGGGTATTAAGGTACTTGGGGTTACTCTTGGGGGGGGGGTTTGACTGGGGTGATCGGGGGTGAGACTGGGGGGGTCTGTCTATTTGGTCTGGAATACCTACCTACACTCCTGTGTCCTCCCCATGTTTTCTGCCTGAAGCTACACTGGAATTCCCCTGCCCATTGAACCTGCTGAATGACCGCCATGTGCTTTGTTTTTCTGTACCCAGGAATAATTGGTGGTTTCTCACTCCAGCATCTCACACCTGTGACTATACATACCTCTTAGTATTTTTTTGGGTTATGTTCGTCATTCACTGGTGACTGCGTGGGCCGGTTGCTGCGGCCCGCACCTCCGAATCTCTTTGAGATAGTCATTGGACAAGTTCTGTTTGGGGAAAGATGTGTTACTCCATGTTGGGAGGACACGGGGTGGGGGGTGGGGGTTGGATGGCTGTTGCTGTCCATATTGCGGTTGTTTTATGGTTTGTTATGTTTATTTCCTTAACTGTTAATTGGTTGGTCTTGGTGGGAATGTTCTCAAGGTCTGCTCGGTGGCTGTGTTCTCCGGTGTTGGCCGTGGAGGTGCGGTGCCTCCTGGTCTTCCGCCTCTGGATGCGTCCCTTGCCTAGTGCGGGGACGCTGCGCCCACTTAGGGTACCTAGGATGGGGAACAGGAGCTACTATCCTTCATTCTTGTTGTACCTACATGATGGCTAAGTTTACTGTAATGTCATGGAATGTCAGGGGCCTCAACTCTGCTGTTAAGAGGTCACTAGTGTTTAAATTCATTCAGCAGCATAATCCGAAAATCTGTATACTGCAGGAGACGCATTTGGTGGGCTCTAGAGTCCTGGGGCTGAGGCGGGCCTGGGTGGGCGCTCATTATCATGCCTCCTATTCCAATTATGCTAGGGGAGTGAGTATCCTTGTGCACCGCTCCTTGCCTTTCCAGTTGCAGGCGATTCGCACTGACCCGGGTGGTAGGTTTCTTATTATGCACGCTCTAATAGCGGATGTTCCGTATGTTATTATTGGACTCTATCTGCCCCCTCCTGCGGACCCCACCCTTCTCCACTCAGTGATGCAGATGGCTGTTCAATATGGGGTAGATAAGGTACTGTTAGTGGGGGATTTCAACTTAGTTATGTCTGATGTACGGGACAGACTCCGGCCCTCACCTGCCCCTAGTTTAGGACTGTCTTTGTGGGCTTCCTCATTTGGTTTGACGGATCTCTGGCGCAATTTTCACCCTTCTGACACCCAGTATACTTGTCTGTCAGCTACTTACCGTACTCTGTCTCGAATAGACATGGCGTTTGCCTCTCCCGGACTGGTTGGGGAGGTGGTTTCGACTGAGATTCTCTCTCGCGGCATTTCTGATCATGCTCCGTTGATGGTCTCGGTTGGTGCTGCCTCTTCTGGAGTCCGGGGGGTCTGGAGACTTTCTAGATACTGGGTGGCAGATCCGGAGATCCAAGAGGACTTACCGGATGAGATTTGTAGTTTCTGGCTACGGAATGCTGAGTCCTCAGGCCCATTAATACTCTGGGATACTTTTAAAGCCTGGTTGAGGGGTGTGTATATTAAGAAGATTGCTGTTAGGAGGAGGGGGTCTGAGCAGGCTCTGAGACAGCTGGAGGCAGATGCCCTGTCGCGTGAGAGGGTGTATGTACAGTCGCCTGGCTTGGAGGCCTATCACGCCTGGCAGCACACCCTTAGGGAATTGTCCTTGATGAGGGTGGACATCACTAAGAAATCCATGCTTGATAGGGCTCAGAGAGTCTTTGAGTTTGGGGACAAAAATGGCAAACTCTTGGCTTGGTTAGCCAGGGGGCAGCGAGCCTCTACACATGTGGGCAGGCTTAGAGACACGGACGGATCCTTGCTTACTTCCCCGGAATCCATTTGCTCTAGATTTTTTAGCTTCTATAGAGACATTTACTCATCCAGGGTGACTTATACCGATGCGGACCTCTCCGACTTTTTTGGACAGGGTCCCCTTCCCCACGCTTGACCCGGAATGGAGCTTGGACTTAGAAAAAGACATTACTTTAGAGGAGGTGCAGAGGGCTCTGAGCTGTATGCAGTCAGGGAAAGCCCCTGGGTTGGATGGCATCCCTATTGAGTTTTACTCAGAATATCAGGAGTTGTTGGCCCCTAGACTGACGGATCTTTTTCAGAAGTTTATGGTTCGGGGCTCCCTCCCTGCTACAATGGCTGATGCTATGGTGGTGTTGGTGCCCAAACCTGGTAAGGATCCAGAGGATTGTGGCTCTTATAGGCCTATTTCTCTCATTAATGCGGATGCCAAGTTATTGGCCAAGATCCTTGCCCTTCGTCTGATTACGGTGCTGGAGGATTTGGTCCACCCGGATCAGACGGGATTCATGCCGGGTAAAGGCACGGACATTAACATCCGTCGACTGTTCCTTAATCTAGACACCTCCAATGACAATGGTGGTAACCGAGTCATAGCCTCTCTTGATGCGGAGAAGGCTTTTGACTCGGTGGAATGGGGTTATCTATGGGAGGTTTTGAAACGATTCGGGTTTGGGCCTAGGTTCCGCAGGTGGTTGGGAATGTTGTATGACTCCCCCAGAGCTAGAGTCCGTGCTAACGACAGGTTGTCAGAGTTTTTTCTCCTCCGGAGGGGCACCCGTCAGGGTTGTCCCTTATCACCCAGTTTATTTGCCCTGGCCTTGGAGCCGCTGGCGATCTTGATTAGAGAGTCTTCTGCGGTTCGTGGGCTGCGGGTTGGCCCTCTGGAGGAGAAAATATCCCTATATGCAGATGATGCCTTACTATATCTTCAGGATGCTGATGGTTCTTTGCGGGCAGCTCTGCAGATATTTGAGGAATTCGGCCGCTTTTCCGGGGTTAGGATCAATTGGTCTAAATCGGTCTTGTTCCCGCTGGATCCTCGACCCCGGGGCGGGGTCTCTTGTACCCCGTTGATATGGGTCGAGGAGTTCAAATACCTTGGGATTGTGGTATCGAGGGACCTTCGGGATTTTCACCGCCTCAATCTGAAACCCCTGGTGATGAGACTTAGGGAACATTGTCTCAGATGGAAAGACTTACCCCTCAACCTGCTCGGGCGCATTAATGTGCTAAAAATGATGTTTCTGCCCAGATTCACTTATATGTTTAGGAACTGTCCGGTTTGGCTCCCTGGCTCTTTTTTCAAGGAGCTGGATGTATGTATAGGCTCCTTTATCTGGAGGGGCTCCTCGCCTAGGCTTGCGAGATCCACATTACAACTCCCTGTCTGTTGTGGGGGTCTTGCGCTCCCCTGTCTCCTGGTGTATTACTGGGCGGCGATTTTGGTCACAATACGTTGGTGGTTTATGCAGTCCAAGTCGAACGCAGCCACCTGCTTGGAGGCCGCTGTCATGGGTTCGCTGGGTGAGTTGGGGAACCTGGTATATAGGGGGGCGGCTGCGTACTCGGTTCTTCCGGGACCAACCAGGACTACCCTTAAGGTGTGGACTATTGCTCGGAAGAGATTTATCCGTCCGAACCACATCTCTCCATTCTGCCCGCTGTGGGGTAATCCCTCCCTCCCTCATTTTAGGACAATCCCTGACCCACAGCTGTGGGCTGGATATGGTATTAAGACCCTTCGGGATGTTTTTCGCTCCGGTAGGTTTTTGTCCTTCAGACAATTGGTTGATCGGTATGGGCTGCCGGAGCGAATGCTATTTCGATACTTCCAGTTGAGACACGCTGCCAGGGCTCAATTCCCCCAGGCTATTACTTTAGTAGCGGATCCTGTTGAGAGATTGCTGGCTCAGGAGGATCTTGAGAAGACGCTCTCTGCTCTTTACCTTGCACTTTTGGTAGTTGACTCGCCTAAAATAGACAACGTATGGGGAAAATGGTTGACGGATGTCCCCAGCCTGGACAGAACTACTTGGGAGGAATGTTTTGAAGATGGGTCTAAATTGCTGATCTCCTCTAGAGATAAATTAATGCAGACTAAATTTATTCACCGTATTTATTACACACCTCAGAGACTCCACGGTATTTACCCGGATAGATCCCCTATATGTCAGAAATGTCGATCTTCGGAGGGTACATTTTTTCATATGTTCTGGGCTTGTCCCTTGGTGGAGAAGTTCTAGGCCGAGGTCTTTGAATGCATTAATATCCGACTCACATTGTCTATCCCGGCATCTCCTGAACTGGCCCTGCTTGGGATACACGATGATGACCAGAGGCCCAGATACACAAAGTTACTTGTATCTTTGCTAATGTTTTATGCTAAGAAAGAAATCCTCAAACAATGGTCCTCCCCTGCCCCCCCCAAAATTGAATCTTGGGACTCCTCTGTTAATGCGGTCATACCGATGTATAAGTTGACATATGTTAGCAGGGGTTGTCCCAAGAAATTTGATCGGGTTTGGACTCCTTGGACCCAGGGATCTTGAGATGTTGTTTTTCTTGTGTCTTTGTTTCATTTTCCTTCGTTTAGTTTTGATAATGTATTTTGGGTCAGACTAACATTGATCTATGTATAGATGATGTGTATGGCCTAGTGTATTGTACTATGCATAGGACATGTCTGTATATCTCTTGTTCTTTGATATCTTCTCAATAAAGACCAACCTTTTTCCTTTAAATTGGACAACCTCAAAGTGTCTGAGACTAAGGCATGTTTTGAATGGGAACGTCTTTTGCTCATTATTAGAAATATGGCCCCTCACCTTGGGATGCCTGGAGATATCGACAACTCCAGCATTTTGTGGATTCTTTGCCAAAACCTCTCCGCTCTATCCGCAAGCTTTATCCGTTGGAGAGGCTCATAGACCGGGGGGACGATTAGACATGGCATTTCTAATTTACAGTATATAAGATGCTGATCTCATCCCAGGACCTCCGGGTCGTTTGTCTTTTGAACGGATAGGAGCATGAATTTCAATCGACCTATCCCTGAAGCATTAAAGCATTAAATTATACATTATGAACAAGCCCAAACAATGATACCGCTGAG
This sequence comes from Rana muscosa, assembly GCA_029206835.1. Lineage (NCBI taxonomy): Eukaryota > Metazoa > Chordata > Amphibia > Anura > Ranidae > Rana > Rana muscosa. The sequence continues at coordinate 741,632,042 of CM055118.1, forward strand.
GAGCGCCACTTGGTGCTTTGACCGACTGCCCCCAGCCCTGACTTCCCATCCTGTTATTGGCACCACTCTTCGTGTAGGGGCGACAAATTTACTATCGACACACCTCTCCTCGGGTGACTCCTCTGTACCCAATATTAGGGAACCCTGCGTTTCCCCCGGGACTGGAATCGGCGGAGTATAAGTCACTTGCATTGATGGGGAGGGACCGGGCCTCCCATTTTCTGGAGGGCACTCAGTGGCCCTCGGTTCAAGCCCTGACTAGCGACGCGGGTCACTTTCAACTCCCGTTCTGGAAGGTGATTCGCCTACATCACTTCCTACATTCATTAGCAAACCCGGCACCATATCAGCGAGACCTGACAACCTTTGAAGAGTACTGCAGGGACGAGGGGACATTGCCTTGAGTATTATCCAAGACGTATGCGCTATTGAACCCTCCCACACAACCTGACTTACCCTTCTTGCAGAAATGGGAAACTGACTTACAGTGCTCATTTACTGACACTCAAAAACAGATGATAATTAGATTTTCCTTGAAAACATCGATATGTACAAAACTTCAGGAACTTAACTACAAGATTTTAACCAGGTGGTACTACACACCCCAGGTCTTGCATAGATACTTCCCTACCTCCACAAACAAATGTTGGAGATGCCAGACAGAGGTGGGAACGCTTCTTCATATCTTTTGGTCATGTCCCCGTTTGCATCAATTCTGGACGGCAGTTAGAACTGTCACACAGAAATTTACCGACCATGTACTCTGCGACGACCCCGCCTTTTTCTTGCTTCACGCCTCCTCAATACCGGCGCGGAGCTACAAAAAGTAAATCATCCGGCATTTGCTGAACGCAGCCAAATCCTGCATCCCCCTTCGCTGGAAGAAAAGCTAGCCCCCGTCAGTGGGGATGTGGTTGCGCAAAGTGGAGGATATCAAAAAATTGGAGGACTTGATCCTCACTGCCCAAAACAAACAGGAGAGGCATTCTAAGGCATGGAGGCTCTGGAACATCTTTATATTCTCTGATGAAGGATCAGCCCTACTTAACTCTTAATGTGGCGAGGGGTTACTGCCCGGCTAGTCACTGTGACGGGTGACACGCTGTCAGCCCCGGGTCACCCTCACCCTCCCCCTTTCATCCCTTCCCCCTCCCCCCCCCCCTCCCTCCCATTTTCTCTTTCTCTTTTCCTCGCTCTCTTTTCTACTTTCCTTTCCTCTAGTGATTCTAGTTTTTTTTTCTCTCCCTCTATTTCTCTTTTTTCATATTTCTTTTTTTTCTGATTAATTAAGGAGTTAGGAGACTTGGACAGGGCAATCGGACCCCGGTTAGTTGGGTAGGGGCGATACCCTCTTCTTAACGACCCTAGAGTAATGTTACACGTCTGAGGTGGTTGCGGGGCAGATAGCCAAGAGCCCTGGGATCATAGTTTTCCTTGTAGCGTGGTCTAAATCAGATGAATGTCCAGCCCTGTCTCAGATAAATGTCCAGCCCTGTCTCAGATAAATGTGTGTGAATTCCTTATGTTACACTCTATTAGTACGGAAATGCCTTTATTTTGTCGTTTTTATTTTATGTATGTCTTTTTCTTTAAAAAACAATAAAACTTTATATTTGAAAAAAAAAAAAAATTATACATTATGTACGTTCTACCTCAATAGACATTAGGATAAAAGAAATGTTACAAACTGTTAACCAGGTGGTATTATTTTCTGAGGGGAAGACTATCTGGAGTTTTTGTATCTGGATGTGGGGTCCCCCACCTCTCGCACTTGCCTTCTCCATGGGGAAGAAACTCAATACATATTGCTATTTTGATGGGGGATCCTAAGAGATACACCTTTTATAAATATTTGTTTGTGTATTTATGTTATGTTAGTCTAGTTAAAGTAATGTTTTATGTATGTATATGTTTTCTCTTAAACTGAATAAAATGAATTTAAAACTAGAGGGAGTCAAAAGATCTATGCTGGAAAATCTTTCAAGGATTCATGTGCAAGCAAGTATCTTGCTGCCAACAGAGCTGAGAAAGACCTTACTGTTGTTACCTCCTATCCAGCCTCCAGACTTAATAAATCGGACTCTGTCTGAAATCCCTATCAAAAACTGAAAACTGTATTTCCCCCTGAAAGATGTAGACAAAATAAATTTTTGACCCTCCATGTGTAACCACTTAATGTTAATTGGTTTTAATTGCAATTATGTTCAGTCCTGCCTCCCCCATTAATTAGGGGGTGGGTTTTATAATATATAAGCCATACCACTTTAACCACTTCAGCCCCAGAGGATTTGGCTGCCCAATGACCAGGCCATTTTCTGAGATATAAAATAAAAAAAATTCCTAAGTTTAGGCCGATATGTATTCTTCTACATATTTTTGGTAAAAAAAAAAAAATCGCAATAAGCGTATATTGATTGGTTTGCCCAAAAGTTATAGCGTCTACAAACTAGGGCATATGTAGTGCCCATCCCCTTTTAGGGGTGCTATATACCCAAATTTAAGGGGCTGGTCTGAATTATTAGTTAGGCTCAGACCATCCTCTTTGAGAGGTTGTGCTACTTTGTTTCTCAGGTGGTATACTGGTGTAGAGTTCCCTGTGGCCTGTAGGTGGCACTGCCATGACAGGTCAGTGTTGAATCACTAGTAATAGTGCTGTGCCTTAGGGTGTCCTCTCTCGGCAGCTGTACAGTGGGCATGGTTGGCCTGCTGTGCATGCTGGGAGAGGATACATAAGGGGCAGACTCCGCCGGAAGAGGAGGAGAGGGAGTGAGGAGCCAGGAGTCGGGAGTCCGAGTCCAAGTGCGCGGCGCCCGGCCCTCCAGGCCATGGGGCCGTGTGCGCATCAGTCCCAGGCACCTTTAGCCCTGGGGCTGCAACTTCAGCGCTGGGCCCAGCACCTTTAGCTGGAGCCCACTTCTGGGAAGAGGAATCCCAGGGTGCCCCTTGCGAGGGGGCCCGCTCTAAGAAGAGGAGGCCGGGGGAGGACCTTTCTGAGGGACCGTGAGAGTTCTCGGTGAAAGAAGGAGCCCGGTAACTTTCTGGAGGGATTCATCTATCCACCAAGGGCCTAGTAATGTGCTGTTGCTGGCACCTGTCCTTGTATTGCAAAAGCTGAGAAGTTCGGGGCATGATCGATTCTGTGGCAGAGGGTCTCCCGATCGTATCTAAGAAAAGAACCTAATTAAGCGTCCGAGCATCACTGCGGCTGCTAGGATCCACTTTTACAGGGGACTATCCGGGTGAGCTGAACCCACTCAGGGATTGAGTGGTGATTGTAACATTTACTTGTGCCTGGACCTACCTCCCAAAACCTTGCTGTCCTGTCTCTTATCCACCCTTTCCTATCTGCTGAATATTGATGAAAAATAAACTCAACGTTGGAGTTTAGAGTGATGTGGACATTGGAATTACTTGGGGGGAAAACAGAGACTTGTCCCTATATCCTAGGAGATGAGAACCAACCGATGGAGAACCTAGCTGTGGGACCCAAATACATGACACCGCTCAACCTCTTCAAACAGGAGGGTACGGGCATATAGTATGGTGTGCCCTTTTCCTGCAAGTGAGCCAAAGGTAGGAAAAAGGGTCCATGTGCTACACATATTTTTATGGCATTTTTTTTATTAGTAATGGCGGCGATCTGCGATTTTTATCGTGACTGCTACATTGCTATAAAAATAGCTATAAAAATGCACTGATTACTGTGTAAATGACATTGGCAGGGAAAGGGGTTAAACACTAGGGGGCACTGAAGGGGTTAAGTGTGTCCTAGGGAGTGATTCTAACTGTGGGGGGGGGGGGTGGGCTACCAGTGACATTACACTGATCACTGCTCCCGATGACAGGGAGAATAAGATCAGTGTCCTGTCACTAGGCAGAACAGGGAAATTTCTTGTTTACAAAGGCATCTCCCCATTTTGCCTCTCTGTGACCGATCGCAGGACACCGGCGGACATCGAGTCTACAGGTCCCACGGGCACGGTCACCGGCAGTGCGCGCCCACAATGCCGTGACTTAAAGGGGACGTACCTGTACGCGCATTTGCCCAGCCAAGCCATTGTGCCAACGTATATCGTTGTGCGCTGTTCGGCATGTGGTTAATGTTAATCATGCTATGAGTAAGACTGTAATGGTCGAAACATGTTAGCATTGATCCTGTGTATATGATGTAGCCAAATAAAATGATAATACTGAGGAGTTATCAAGTTGCTGGCTGAATTTCTGATTTGGATGTCCGCATAGGGGAATAGGGATCCCGCCAGCCTGAGCACCGAATCTCAGCAAGTATTTCTCAATTGTGCATTTGAGCTTGGGTATTTTCTGCTTGTAATATTTATTATAGATATTAAAGTGGTTGTAAACCCTTACAGACCACTTTGACCTACCAGGTAAGCCTAGATTAAGGCTTACCTGTAGGTGCAAGAAATATCTCCTTAACCTACACTGTTAAGGAGATATTTGCAAAAAAATACGGCACCGATGTCTATGGCGCATGCGCGCCGTAGACAACGGCGCAGGCGCACTGAGCGTGCCGGTAATAAATGAACTCATACCGTCACTGCCGGTGGCCGCGCGTGGGAGTGACGTCATTGCGGTTTCGGCTAGTCACAGCGCCGGACCCGCGATACACGGAAGAGAGATGGCAGAGACGGAGGAGGGGAACGGGGAGCGCTGCGGGGGCTTCGATCTCAGGTAAGTAATCCATAATGAGCTAGTATGCTATGCATTTTAGCTCATTATGCCTTTGTCTTGCAGGGTTTTTATTTTTTTTCTTCAGAGGGTTTACTTCCTCTTTAAAAGAAATAGCAGGACCAGTGATAAGTAAAATAATAACATTGCAATAAAAAATGTGTTTATTGCAACTTTGTAAACATGGAAAGGAAGAGTTTTTACTGTAAGAAAAGCAGACGTATTAAAAGCAATAGAAAAGAAAAAGCTCAGTGATGTCCATAAAAACCAATTAAATTATATTTTACCATACAGATGAGATATTCACTTGGTAAAAGAAATATATGTCTTTATAACTTACCGGTAGTAATTTTATGGTGTTTCTACAGCGCAGAGGTGGTACCAGATATCAGCAATAAACATTCTTTGTGGCTTTAAATTATTGTAAAAATATGACTTAATAACATTAAAATAAACATTTAGAGAAAAGAAAAAGAAACACTTAGCCCTTTAAATGTACTGCTAAGACATTTATCTTTCTACACAAAATCACATTTCAACATATTTACACATTAATGGCTCATTTTCAGAACGTCTTCATATTAAATGAAATGTAACCACATTAATGTGTTTTGATGGCTTTGGTTAATAATAGACTGGGCAAGGCTTTACAATCAGTCTAGTCTTCAACAAAATGAAACTATTAAAATAAAACTCACTGCCAGCTCTTCAAGCATATTCAAAATGTCTTCAGAAAAATGAAGGATTCCTTAGGGACATCATTAAATTTGACAGTATGCTCCTGCCATATGGATAATATTGGAAAGAATACAAACCACACAAATGGCTAAACAGACAGAATTAAGAGTATAGTGGGTAAAATACATAGGCAGTGCTTGAGAACTACAATACATAGAATAACTCAGAAAAAAAAGTTTAAATAAATAAAACCAGTTACATAAGAAAGAAAACATGACCTCATTTAACATGTAATGTTAAAGCCATATGTTACAGTTTCTCACCTTCCTGATCTACTGTTAAGCATTTAAAGCATGGTTGCTATGTCAATGTTCAAACTATACGTGAGAGAATTTGTATGAAATTGGAGAAATACAAAGAGAGCAATAAAATAATAGCAGTGTATGTACAAGCTAGAGAATTACATGCCAAGAAGTATGGTTTTGACTTCCTTATATGTCTGTACAATTATATTGTTAGGATTTATGCTTTACGTGCAACATAGGGAAACAGAAAATTGCTAATCACAATGCTTAAAATGGAAGATCGGTATGAGCTAAACTGGCATGAATTAGAAATGCTTGATTCAATTTGAAATTTTACAGCCAGCCCTATTCACAGATAGCTTTTATTATCGGAAGGATACCACTCAGCTGGTGCCCATCTCATGATCTCAGCTCCACAAACATTCCTGCAACTTTTGCAGGAGCCTACCACTGCACAAATGGGGGCAAATTCCCCAAATCTTAAAGACTACAACTACCTCTTTTGTGCACTGCCACAAAGTGGGAATAAATTCAAGGGATATAATGGAATATATAACAAATACCTCCCTTGAAGGTAGACTGGAGGACCTGCATTAACAGAAGCTTTAGAATTAGGAACAATTACAATTTCAGTCAGATTTTTATTTTTGTGTTTGATCACACAAGGAAGATATGTACCCACTTACTATCCCTGTGATACCCCTGCAAGAATAGAGGGTGTGGTTCTCCCTGGGACAGGACGACACAGACAAAGGTAAACACATCATCAAAAGTCCTAAACCTTACTCACCCTAGCAGACAGCAATAAAAAAAAAACTGACAGAGGTGCTAATCCTTTCCTGCTCTATTCAAAATTAAATACAAGTTAGATTTTGAAAAGTAACACCCTCATTTAAAGAGACTTTGGGGCTCATTTACTGATAGCAAGATCATGCCGACTTAGCAAAAGGAATTTTAACTTACCTTAGTAAATGTGGTGAAGCTGTATTGACTTTAGTTAATAATATGCAAACAAAGATCCTGTTTTTTTTCACTTAGCTTCATCTAATTCACTTAGCTAAGTAAAATTAAACTTTATCTCAAGCACTATTCTACGATATAATGATCGTGCATTAGTTCTGAATTTTAGCAATTTTTAACAATGAACCCCCTCGACTGGGTACAAGTATAATTACTGCAGGTCCCCTAACTGTTCCTATTCTCTACACCAGGGATGCCCAACCTTTTGAAGAGCGAGGGCCACTTAAGCGACTTGGTGACCGGTCGTGGGCCACAATGAGCTTAGCGGGCGCATGACAGGTCCGTGTCCACTCTGCATATGCAGAGCAGACACAGACACACCCCACTCTACTCTACAGACCCTCTGATCTCTTTCTGTTTTTTTAGCGGATCGGTGGCAGGCGAGTGTAAATGGACGCAAGTCCACCCATAGAGGTTAATGGAGGGACCTGATCGTACCAATAGTGTGAAAGGGGCCTAAGGCTGCTTTCACACTGATATGCTGCGATTTTCCTGCACGTGGATGCAGCACAGTGCACCTGTGGCTTTCCTGTGGGTTAGCTGCACCTTTCCTTAGAATTCTATTGTATCCTGCAGGTGTGGTGCACTTTCTGAAAGTGCACTGAAACTCCTGCATTCAGGACTTTTGGTGAGCTTTCAGAAAGCACACAAAACCTGGAGGTAATAACAGAAGTCTATGGCTCAGTGCAGGTAACCCACAGGTGAACTGTGCTGTACCTGTGGATCAGTTTCAAGGTAGCCCAGTGCAAATTAGAACAGATATGCCCATTGCTATGTGATTTTAATAAAACAAAAAACTGACCTTTAAATGCAATCTTCACTTCAGGAATCAGAATGCAGGTATTGCCGGCTGTTTTTGTCCCAGGCGGAGCACATTTATTATCACTCCGCCTGTGACAGGAGATGGCTCTATACAGGAAGTATCGGCTCTGCTCTCTACTGCAGCTGCTTGCTTCCTCTGCTGCCGGCTCCATTCTCAACATTGATGCTCCGGAAAAGTGGGTCAGGAACCTGTGATCTGTGCAGGTCGACCCACCATCCCAAAGCAGGAGGTCACGGGCTACATTCGAGAGTTCTGAGGGCCACATGTGTCCCACGGGCCAGTGGTTGGGCACCCCTGCTCAACACCAAATCCTTACACATGTGCTGTCTAGCTCAATAGCAATGAAGACCAGCACCAAGATGACAGGGGCCATAACATTTAATCTTTATGCCAGCTAAGTGGTGACCAGGGATGAGCCGAACACCCCCCTGTTCGGTTCGCACCAGAACCTGCGAACAGACAAAATGTTCGTGTAAACTTTAGAACCCTATTAAATACAATGGACTCGAACGTTCGAAATCTAAAGTGTTAATTATAAAGGCTGATATGCAAGTTATTGTCCTAAAAAGTGTTTGGGGACCCGGGTCCTGTCCCAGGGGACATGTATCAATGCAAAAAGAAGTTTTAAAAACGGCCGTTTTTTCGGGAGCAGTGATTTTAATAATGCTTAAAATGAAAAAATAAAAGTGAAATATTCCTTTAAATTTCGTACCTGGGGGGTGTGTATGATATGCATGTGAAGTGGCGCATGTTTCCCGTGCTTAGAACTGTCCCTGCAAAAAATGTCATTTTTGAAAGAAAAAAAGTCTTTTAAAACTGACTCGCGGCTATTAATGAATTGTCTGCTCCCGGCAATACATACAAAAGTCATTGATAAAAAAAAAAAAAAAAAAAGCGTGGGGGTTCCCCAGAATTCAATTACCAGGCCCTTCAGATCTGGCATGGATTTTAAGGGGAACTCCACCCCAAATGTAAAAAAAAATGGCGTGGAGTCCCCCTAAAAATCCATACCAGACCCCTTATCCGAGCACGCAACCTGGCCGGCCGCAGGGGAAAAGGGGGGGACGAGAGAGCGCCCCCCCCCTCCCTCCTGAACCGTACCAAGCCACATGCCCTCAACATGGGGAGGATGTCCCCATGTTGATGGGGACAAGGGCCTCATCCCCACAACCCTTGCCTGGTGGTTGTGGGGGTCTGCGGGCGGGGGGCTTATCGGAATCTGGAAGACCCCTTTAACAAAGGGGACCCCCAGATCCCGGCCCCCCCCCCTATGTGAATTGGTAAGGGGTACATTGTACCCCTACCATTTCACGAAGAAAGCGTAAAAAAATGTTTAAAAAAACACACAAACACCTTGAAAAAGTCCTTTATTAAAAAAAAACAAAAAAACATTCCAGCGGTGAAATCCAGTGTCCCGCGGCGATCCCGATGTCCAGCGCTGTCCTTCATTGGTTGTGCCTGAGCGGACCAGATGGGGAACTCCCTCTCAGTATTTTAAATGTATAGACCCGCCCCTTCTAAAGTTCCCCATCAGGTCCGCTCAGCGGACCAGATGCGGAACATGAGAAGGGGCGGGTCTATACATGTATTACCAAAGTGAGAGCAGTTCCCCATCAGGTCCGCCCCCTCGGTATGTCGGACCCGCCTACGTCATTGGCTTGAGCGGGGAACTTCCTTCACTATGTAAATTTAAATTACACAGTGAAGGAAGTTCCCCGCTCAAGCCAATGACGTAGGCGGGTCCGACATACCGAGGGAGCGGACCTGATGGGGAACTTTAGAAGGGGCGGGTCTATACATTTAAAATACTGAGAGGGAGTTCCCCATCATGTCCGCTCAGGCACAACCAATGAAGGACAGCGCTGGACATCGGGATCGCCGCGGGACACTGGATTTCACCGCTGGAATGTTTTTTTTTTTTTTTTTTTTTAAATAAAGGACTTTTTCAAGGTGTTTGTGTGTTTTTTTTAAACATTTTTTTACGCTTTCTTCGTGAAATGGTAGGGGTACAATGTACCCCTTACCAATTCACATAAGGGGGGGCCGGGATCTGGGGGTCCCCTTTGTTAAAGGGGTCTTCCAGATTCCGATAAGCCCCCCGCCCGCAGACCCCCACAACCACCGGGCAAGGGTTGTGGGGATGAGGCCCTTGTCCCCATCAACATGGGGACATCCTCCCCATGTTGAGGGCATGTGGCTTGGTACGGTTCAGGAGGGAGGGGGGGGCGCTCTCTCGTCCCCCCCTTTTCCCCTGCGGCCGGCCAGGTTGCGTGCTCGGATAAGGGGTCTGGTATGGATTTTTAGGGGGACTCCACGCCATTTTTTTTAAATTTGGGGTGGAGTTCCCCTTAAAATCCATGCCAGATCTGAAGGGCCTGGAATGGATATTTGGGGGAACCCCACGTCAATTTTTTTTTAAATTTGCGGCGGGGTTCCCCTTAATATCCATTCCAGACCTGAAGGGCCTGGTAATTGAATTCTGGGGAACCCCCACGCTTTTTTTTTTTTTTTATCAATGACTTTTGTATGTATTGCCGGGAGCCGACAATTCATTAATAGCCGCGAGTCAGTTTTAAATGCATTTTTTTCTTTCAAAAATGACATTTTTTGCAGGGACAGTTCTAAGCACGGGAAACATGCGCCACTTCACATGCATATCATACACACCCCCAGGTACGAAATTTAAAGGAATATTTCACTTTTATTTTTTCATTTTAAGCATTATTAAAATCACTGCTCCCGAAAAAACGGTAGTTTTTAAAACTTTTTTTTGCATTGATACATGTCCCCTGGGGCAGGACCCGGGTCCCCAAACACTTTTTAGGACAATAACTTGCATATAAGCCTTTATAATTAGCACTTTAGATTTCTCCCATAGATTTTTCGAATTTGCCGCGAACACCCCAATTTGTTCGCTGTTCGGCGAACGGGCGAACAGGCAATGTTCGAGTCGAACATGAGTTCGACTCGAACTCGAAGCTCATCCCTAGTGGTGACATGCTAAGAAGAAAAAATGAATTTTCTCTAATGTTTTTAGATCAGTCTGACCATAGTTAGAGATTTGTAGGAACTTTTGTGATATCTGTGTCTGTTCAGTTTTCTGCATTTTTAAAGCAGAATGAAGCAAACGCATGTTAGATCTATGGGCTGCCAGATGTAATTGGACTTTCTATCTCCGATCTGTCAGTTAGATCCAGAAAAATGGAAAAGGATGCAGTCATTTCCCTTTTTTCTTTCTCACCTGGACCAGTCTGGTTACATCTGCTTGCCCATATACCTGCATAGAGCTTTTGAGCAGGAAGATTGGAAAGCCTGTGTCAAATGAGCCTAAAAATATCAGAACTTAGTGAAAACTGTGCTGGAAGTATTATAAGGGTGCACAAACATTCTACAATTGCCCTGATATATTGTTGTTGTTTTTTTTACCTACTGCTTTTCTTGGTGCATATACATGTCATTATTTAGTGAGCAAATTAGATTTACATTTATTTTAATTTTCAGAAAATAATATATGTTTACACAAAACAATCTTGGTGAACCAATCAAAACAACATTTAATTTGAGGAGAAGATTCATCTCCAGCTAGAAATTTTGTTTATTGTCTACTGCTTTCTCTATTTACCCTTACTTTGTGCCCTGGTGAAAGGGGATAGCAGGGCAGAATGTGAGGGGTAATCTCTTGAATGGGGACAGACAAAAAAAAAGGTGATAGTTTTAGAAATAGTAGCAGTAACAGATCTGTGCACAGCCTCAAATGTCCCTTCATAATATACAGCATTTGGTATCCTTAATTGTGGCCATGTTTTATGCTCAGTGTAGTAAAATACTTTGTTGCTCCTTTTGGGGCCCTGGCCATTCAATCCTGCAGCAACTTTTAATGTGGATCTCCTACCCCTTCCTTCTTTAGGGCACCTTTATATATATATATAAACGCTTAGGGTCACCACTCTATGACCCCTTAATGAATAATAATGTTTTCCATTGACTATGTCTCTGGAGACTTCCCTGCTGGTGCCAGCATCATTTTCTCCAGCACAAATGTGGCCTCCCTTCCCCTTTCTTAAATAGTAAAACATCTAAAATCTTTACTCTTGGAAACTTCATTGCTTAACCACTTAAGCCCCGGACCATTTCGGGCCATTAGGACCAAGCCTGTTTTTGGGATTCGGCACTGCGCTGCTTTAACTGTAAATTGTGCGGACATGCAATGTTGTACCCAAATGAAATTTGCGTCCTTTTCTTCCCACAAATAGAGCTTTCTTTTAATGGTATTTGATTGCCTCTGCGATTTTTATTTTTTGCGATATAAACAGAAAAAGACCGAAAATTTTGAAAAAAAATGATATTTTCTACTTTTTGTTATAAGAAAAATCGAATAAACTGAATTTTAGTCATACATTTAGGCCAAAATGTATTCAGCCACATGTCTTTAGTAAAAAAAATGTCAATAAGCGTATATTTATTGGTTTGCGCAAAAGTTATAGCGTTTACAAACTAGGGTACATTTTCTGAAATTTACACAGCTTTAAATTTATGACTGCCTATCTCATTTCTTGAGGTGCTAAAATGGCAGGGCAGTACAAAAACCCCCCAAATGACCCCATTTTGGAAAGTAGACACCCCAAGGAAATTGCTGAGAGGCATGTTGAGCCCATTGAATATTTTTTTTTTGTCCCAAGTGATTGAATAATGACAAAAAAAAAAAAAAAATTACAAAAAGTTGTCACTAAATGATATATTGCTCACACATGCCATGGTTATATGTGGAATTGCACCCCAAAATACATTCTGCTGCTTCTCCTGAGTACGGGGATACCACATGTGTGGGACTTTTTAGGAGCCTAGCCACGTACAGGACCCCGGAAACCAAGCACCGCCTTCAGGATTTCTAAGGGCGCAAATTTTTGATTTCACTCCTCACTACCTATCACAGTTTCGAAGGCCATAAAATGCCAAAATAGCACAAAACCCCCCCAAATGACCCCATTTTGGAAAGTAGACACCCCAAGCTATTTACTGAGAGGCATGTTCAGTCCATGGAATATTTTATATTTTGCCACAAGTTGCGGGAATATGACAAACTTTTTTTTTTTTGCACAAAGTTGTCACTAAATGATATATTGCTCACACATGCCATGGGCATATGTGAAATTACACCCCAAAATACATTCTGCTGCTTCTCCTGAGTACGGGGATACCACATGTGTGGGACTTTTTGGGAGCCTAGCCGCGTACGGGACCCCAAAAACCAAGCACCGCCTTCAAGGTTTCTAAGGGCATAAATTTTTGATTTCACTCCTCACTACCTATCACAGTTTTGAAGGCCATAAAATGCCAAGATGGCACAAAACCCCCCCAAATGACCCCATTTTGGAAAGTAGACACCCCAAGCTATTTGCTGAGAGGCATGTTGACCCCATTGAATTTTTTTTTTTGTCCCAAATGATTGAATAATGACAAAAAGAAAAAAAAAAAATGTACAAAAAGTTGTCACTAAATGATATATTGCTCACACATGCCATGGTTATATGTGGAATTGCACCCCAAAATACATTCTGCTGCTTTTCCTGAGTACGGGGATACCACATGTGTGGGACTTTTTGGGAGCCTAGCCGCGTACAGGGCCCCAAAAACCAAGCACCGCCTTCAGGATTTCTAAGGGCGTAAATTTTTGATTTCACTCCTCACTACCTATCACAGTTTCGAAGGCCATAAAATGCCAAAATAGCACAAAACCCCCCCAAATTACCCCATTTTGGAAAGTAGACACCCCAAGCTATTTACTGAGAGGCATGTTGAGTCCATGGAATATTTTATATTTTGCCACAGGTTGCGGGAATATGACAAACTGTTTTTTTTTTGCACAAAGTTGTCACTAAATGATATATTGCTCACACATGCCATGGGCATATGTGAAATTACACCCCAAAATACATTCTGCTGCTTCTCCTGAGTACGGGGATACCACATGTGTGGGACTTTTTGGGAGCCTAGCCGCGTACGGGACCCCAAAAACCAAGCACCGCCTTCAAGGTTTCTAAGGGCATAAATTTTTGATTTCGCTCCTCACTACCTATCACAGTTTTGAAGGCCATAAAATGCCAAGATGGCACAAAACCCCCCCAAATGACCCCATTTTGGAAAGTAGACACCCCAAGCTATTTGCTGAGAGGCATATTGAGCCCATTGAATATTTTTTTTTTTTGTCCCAAATGATTGAATAATGACAAAAAGAAAAAAAAAATGTACAAAAAGTTGTCACTAAATGATATATTGCTCACACATGCCATGGTTATATGTGAAATTACACCCCAAAATACATTCTGCTGCTTCTCCTGAGTACGGGGATACCACATGTGTGGGACTTTTTGGGAGCCTAGCCGCGTACGGGACCCCAAAAACCAAGCACCGCCTTCAAGGTTTCTAAGGGCATAAATTTTTGATTTCACTCCTCACTACCTATCACAGTTTTGAAGGCCATAAAATGTCAAAATAGCCCAAAACCCCCACAAATGACCCCATTTTGGAAAGTAGACACCCCAAGCTATTTGCTGAGAGGCATGGTGAGTATTTTACATTTTCAAAACTTTGTGACAAAAAGCGAGATCTGCAAAATACTCAACATACCTCTCAGCAAATAGCTTGGGGTGTCTACTTTCCAAAATGGGGTAATTTGGGGGGGTTTTGTGCCATCTGGGCATTCCATGGCCTCCGAAACTGTGATAGGCAGTGAGGAGTGAAATCAAAAATTTACACCCATAGAAATCCTGAAGGCGGTGCTTGGTTTTTGGGGTCCCGTACGCGACTAGGCTCCCAAAAAGTCCCACACATGTGGTATCCCCGTACTCAGGAGAAGCAGCAGAATGTATTTTGGGGTGTAATTTCACATATAACCATGGCATGTGTGAGCAATATATCATTTAGTGACAACTTTTTGTACATTTTTTTTTTTTTGGTCATTATTCAATCACTTGGGACAAAAAAAAAATATTCAATGGGCTCAACATGCCTCTCAGCAAATAGCTTGAGGTGTCTACTTTACAAAATGGGGTCATTTGGGGGGGTTTTGAACTGTCCTGGCATTTTATGCACAACATTAGGAAGCTTATGTCACACATCATCCACTCTTCTAACCACTTGAAGACAAAGCCCTTTCTGACACTTTTTGTTTACATGAAAAAATATTTTTTTTTGCAAGAAAATTATGTTGAACCCCCAAACATTATATATTTTTTTAAAGCAAAGGCCCTACAGATTAAAATAGTGGGTGTTGCATTTTTTTTTTCCACACAGTATTTGCGCAGCGTTTTTTCAAACGCATTTTTTGGGGGAAAAACACACTTTTTTTATTTTTAATGCACTAAAAAACACTATATTGCCCAAATGTTTGATGAAATAAAAAAGATGATCATAGGCCGAGTACATGGATACCAAACACGACATGCTTTAAAATTGCGCACAAACGCGCAGCGGCGACAAACTACATTCATTTTTAAAAGCATTTAAAAGCCTTTACAGGTTACCACGTTAGATTTACAGAGGAGGTCTACTGCTAAAATGACTGCCCTCGATCTGACCTTCGCGGTGATACCTCACATGCATGATGCAATTGCTGTTTACATATGACGCTAGACCGACGCTTGCGTTCGCCTTTGCGCAATAGCAGGGGGGGACAGCGGTGCTTTTTTTTTTTTTTTTTTTTTTTTATTATTTATTTGGCTTTTTTATTTTATTTTTAAACTGTGCCTTCCATATTTTATTTTTTTACCATTTTTATCGTTATCTCAGGGAATGTAAATATCCCCTATGATAGCAATAGGTAGTGACAGGTACTCTTTTTTTGAAAAAAATTGGGGGGTTAGACCCTAGATCTTTCCTCTGCCCTCAAAGCATCTGACCACACCAAGATCGGTGTGATAAAATGCTTTCCCAATTTCCCAATGGCGCTTTTTATATCCGGGGGGGGACATTCCCTCCCACTGCTTGTAAAAGCAGTCTAGAGGCTAATTATCTGCTAGAATTGCTTTTACATGAAAGCCGGCTGCTGGCTGAAAAGAATGATACCAAGATGATACCTAAACCCGCAGGCATCATTCTGGTATAAACATTCAAAGTCCAGCAACATACCAGTACGTTGCTGGTCCTTGTTGGACATGTATTGTAATCTTTTTTTTCATACAGCCTATTGGCTGAACGAAAAAAAGAGATTGATTGGTGGGTATGCCCACCATTAGAATACCTCCCTTCATCCACCCACTTCTAATGATGGGCATATATGCCGAAGCATGGGGGCATCCTCCCGCAAAAAAGTTATGCCGCGTACACACGGTCAAGCCTTCGTCGGAATTTCGACCGTATGTACGCGGCATAAAAGGTTATGCCGCGTACACACGGTCGGACTTTTCCACGGATAAGCCTCCATTGGAATTTCGACCGTATATACGCGGCATTAGGAGCAAAATCGCTCCTCCGCCCCTGCTGCCCCCATGCTTCGGCATATATGCTCTTTTTTTTAACTGTGGTGGTGAAATCACCTCCTACAGCGTTGGAGTCACGGCTTTATGTATCGTGGGAGCAAACGCTGTTGCTGTCAAGATAAATAGATCCGCGCTGCAACTGAATGGCGTACCTGCTAAGCAAATGGTGGTTAACATTAAAACAAAGTAACATTACAGTACAACAGTAAGACCTTACCATGCCATACCTGCAAAGCAAATACCAAAACAAAACCTAGTAAAAAATAAAAAAATGTTTTAACGCAACCTGTGCCTAAAATATATATATGCCGAAGCATGGGGGCATCCTCCCGCAAAAAAGTTATGCCGCGTACACACGGTCGGAATTTTCCACGGGCAGGCCTCCGTCGGAATTTCGACCGTATGTACGCGGCATTAGGAGCAAAATCGCTCCTCCGCCCCTGCTGCCCCCATGCTTCGGCATATATGCTCTTTTTTTTAACTGTGGTGGTGAAATCACCTCCTACAGCGTTGGAGTCACGGCTTTATGTATCGTGGGAGCAAACGCTGTTGCTGTCAAGATAAATAGATCCGCGCTGCAACTGAATGGCGTACCTGCTAAGCAAATGGTGGTTAACATTAAAACAAAGTAACATTACAGTACAACAGTAAGACCTTACCATGCCATACCTGCAAAGCAAATACCAAAACAAAACCTAGTAAAAAATAAAAAAATGTTTTAACGCAACCTGTGCCTAAAATATATATATGCCGAAGCATGGGGGCATCCTCCCGCAAAAAAGTTATGCCGCGTACACACGGTCGGAATTTCGACCGTATGTACGCGGCATTAGGAGCAAAATCGCTCCTCCGCCCCTGCTGCCCCCATGCTTCGGCATATATGCTCTTTTTTTTAACTGTGGTGGTGAAATCACCTCCTACAGCACTGGAGTCACGGCTTTATGTATCGTGGGAGCAAACGCTGTTGCTGTCAAGATAAATAATTCCGCGCTGCAGTTGAATGGCGCACCTGAAAACAAAAAATTACATACCTGAAAAGCAAGCATGATAAAACATTGCAGAATAGAATACAGTAAAAAAGAGCAGAACAATAGAGAGAAAATAGAGAGAGAGAGAACAATAAAACGACAACTATTTTTGGTTTTTTTATTTTATATTTTTTTTGTGTTTTGTTTTTTACGTTTTTTTTTTTCTTTTTTACACTTTTTTTTGTAACTTTACAACTGTAATGGTTCGGGTCTCTCAAAATGTAATGGCATCTTGGGAGACCCTGTGTAAGTGTGTCCTTGTCTGTGAAATGCTGTACCCTACGCTAAAACTTCACTTTTGAGTGGTAGCGTTCAAAACATTCACCTTGGCAAAGACCAGGCTTGTCAGGACAGAGTGGACAAAAACTACGGGTGTCACGCCTAAATCCGCGCTTGCTACAGACACGACATCTTTTTTGGGGGTGGCTTTGGGTAGGGGTACTCGGGAGGACATACGAATAATGCCTCTCATGCAGCCGGCTTACTGCATTTGGTTGGGGATGGTGAGGTGCAGAACCGCCTGGATACAGGAGTTCTGTGACTATCTCATTCTGGAATTTTAGAAGAGATAACGTCCCGCCTGAAGCTCTGTATAGCACATGAGCGTTCAGCAAAGCCAATTGGAATAATGATAGAGACACTTTTTTGTACCAGCGTCTCGCCTTACGGTCAATTAGATACGGCGCCATCAACTGGTCGTTGAGGTCCACCCCTCCCATATTTTGGTTATATTAGTGGACACAGAGGGGTTTCTCCACAACACCAGTCGCCGTACGAATTTGGACTGTCGTGTCTGCATGAAGGGAGGTAAGAAGGAAAACATTCTTATTGTCCCTCCACTTCATAGCGAGCAAGTTATTACACTTCAAGCAGGCTCTCTCCCCCAGCCTAAGACGGGCATCTACAAGCCGCTGGGGAAAGCCCCGGCGATTAGGTCGCACGGTGCCACATGCTCCAATCTTATGATCAAACAAGTGACTAAACAGTGGCACGCTCGTGTAATAATTGTCCACATACAAGTGGTACCCCTTTCCGAATAAGGGTGACACCAAGTTCCACACTATCTTGCCAGCGCTCCCTATGTAATCCGGGCAGTTGACCGACTCAATCTGACTGTCTTTTCCCTCATAAACCGTAAAGTTCACTACATAGCCTGTTGCCCTGTCACAGAACTTGTAGAGCTTGACCCCGTATCTGGCACGCTTGCTGGGAAGGTACTGCTTGAAAGACAAGCGGCCAGAAAATGTAATCAGGGACTCATCAACGCAGACAACTTGATCGGGAGTAAACAAGGCTGCAAAACGTTCGTTGAAGTGGTTTATGAGGGGCCGAATTTTATAGAGCCGGTCGTATTCAGGGTCCCCACGTGGACGACAAAGTTCATTGTCGTTGAAGTGCATGAACCGCAAAATCTGCACGTATCGTGCCCTGGACATGGAGGCAGAGAACACGGGCATGTGGTCAATTGGGTGCGTGGACCAATAAGCACGCAATGACGGAAATTTATGTGTGCCCATGTCGAGGGAAAGGCCCAGAAAGGTCTTAAATTCGGAAACCGTAATTGGTTTCCAATTTCTGGCAATTTTAGGCAACTGGGGGTTAGCGGCGATAAATTGACCAGCATATAAATTACTCTGGTCCACAATAGATCTATAGAGATCTTCTGTGAAAAACAGCGAATAAAAATCAATTGGAATAAAATCAGCTGTTTCCACCTGAATACCGGGTTGGGCAGTGAATGGGGGAAGTACGGGTTCTGCAGAAGTGGTGGGGACCCAATCAGGATAGGCGAATTCTGCAGGAAGGGCAGTATGGGCACGACGGGCCTGCCTTTGTCTTCTTGGTGGCAGCGGGACACTACTTGTGCTTGCCACCTCGCCAGCTTGAACTGCACTTATGGGACTCGCCACGTCACCAAGTGTTACTGCAGTGCTGGATGTACGTCCAGGCTGTACTAGGCCGCTGGTGCTTGCCAGTTCACCAGAAGGAATAGCGGCGCTAGTACTACTCTGCTCCATGATACGAGAGACCTGCGGTTCTTGCTCCTCAACAACCTCAGAAGATCGGGATCGGGTACGCCTGACCTTAGCAGGGACCTCAACTTCGTCGTCAGAGCTATCTGACGTGGGGCCGCTGACGTCACTGTCTTCTACGGGAAGATATTCTGAGCCTGAATCTGACAGATACGTGACCTCCTCTTCACTATCTGTCATGCTCAGAATCTCGTAGGCCTCTTTACTAGTGTACCTTCGTCTTGCCATTTTGGGCTCTAAATTTAGGGGTACACTAGTAAGATTCACAGGAAAAAAAGCACCTGACTGTCGTCAGCAAATGTATCAAACGCTACAAAAAAACTGTTAGCGATCGCAGGGATCAGGCCTGTCTCTGCGAACGCTGCAGTTATGTGTGTTGTGCTTGGTAAGTGACAGTGATCGATCGATACTGCACTTGGGTGGGCTGGGCTGGGCTGGGCGGAGGGGCTAAACGCAGGCGCTAGCAGGTATCTGGGCTGATCCCGCTAACACTGCGTTTTTGGGAACCCTAAACCGCTGGGGATGCTAGTATAGATCTGATCAGATACTATACCACTAATGGGGGTGTATGCTTTGCGCGTGGGTGTTAGCGTTACTGGCACTAACCTAACACTGCCTGGGGCGACGCAGACCCTCTCTGGCGCTAAAACCTAATTGATCTCACCCGCCGGGCGATCAGGGGGGTTAAACCTTTATTGGGTTATATACGGCGGGTGCCCTGATGCTATAAAAAGCAAACTAATCAACCAGCGTCACCCGTAACCTTTATATGGTGATCACTGGTGAAAGGGTTAACTAGGGGCAATCAGGGGGTTAAAACCTTTATTAGGTTAAATATGGGGGTACCTGACACTATATAAAAACCTGAAGGGTAACCTAAATAACTAAATAACTTACTGGCTAATGTGACAGCAGGAAGGTAAAGTCACCTGGTTGCATCCAGGGGGGTAGATATATTTCGCCCAGATTCAGGCTTTACGCCGACTTATACAACTAGGTGGAGAGTTGTATAAGCCCAGCTGAGGCTAGTAGGCTCATGGATGACTCATACCTCTAGGGAGAGTGTGGGGCGTCGTGCAGACAGGGAGTTGATGAGACCAGCTGAAGCTTGTCAGCTCATTTAGGCCTCTATAAGAACTCCCAGCTTCATTAGATGTTAGCTCATGCCTGGACCCAGACCTGTGTGGACTGTCTAGGGAGAGTGAACCCCTGTGCGGTGAGACAAAGCCTGTGTGGCTATTTGCTTGGACATTTAAAACCAGGGACTTAGGGACTAGGACAGCACTAGGCTGATCCCAGTTGTTAGTTAGGAAACCTGTATGTTTAGTCAGAGGTCAAGTTGACCAGGATTTATTTTGTTTATGTTTCTTTTGGCTTTGCTGTGTTTTGTCACTGTAAATAGAAAATAAACCGCACCTTTTTTTGATTTTGAAAACCACAACCTCCGTTTGCTGGGCCTGTTTTTGTGTGGGGAGCCCATCCCGGGGGTCACACACACCCGCTGCCGAGCTAACCCCCTCACAGTTGGTGGAGAATGCGGGCAGTTTTTTTTTAAGCCAGCATGGAGGAGATACTGAAGCAGCTGGCTCTAGCAAATGCCAATCAACAGCAGACAAATGCAGGTTTGCAAAAGAGCCTTGCAGCTCAACAACAGAACTTCGCAGCCCAGCAGCAAGCTCATCAACAGAGCCTTGCAGCCCAGCAGCAAGCTCACCAACAGAGTCTGGAAGCTCAGCAACAAGCCCAGCAGCAATCTGAGGCCCGCTTCATAGACCTGTTACAGAAGCAAGAGCAGAGACTACAACAAATGGAAGCAGTAATGCAGCAACGTCCGCAGACCAGTGAGGAAAGCCGTCCCACTAATACCGCGTCCTTTGGGGTGAGTCGTTTATTGACAAAAATGACTGGAGAGGATGATCCAGAGGTATTTTTGACCACATTTGAAAGGACTGCTGAAAGAGAAAAGTGGCCTGAGGAGCAGTGGGCTGGACTGGTGGCTCCTCTGTTAACTGGTGAATCGCAGAAGGCTTACTATGACCTAGAGCCTGACCAAGCAAAAGACTATGTGATGCTAAAAGCTGAAATATTGGCAAGGCTGGGTGTCACCCAGGCTGTCCGGGCTCAGCGTGTGCATAACTGGACTTTCCAGCTTGGAAAACCCCCCAGGTCTCAAATGTATGATCTCATTCACCTGAGCAGAAAGTGGCTACAGCCAGAGACTTTGTCCGCACCAAAGATTGTGGAACGTGTTGTAATGGATCGGTTTTTGAGAGCTCTTCCTACTGCCATCCAAAAGTGGGTAAGCCATGGAGACCCAGAGACGGCCGATGGTCTTGTGGATCGTGTGGAGAAATACTTGGCTACAGAGAACCTGACGGCCTCTTCCAGAGACACTCGGACTTTCCACCCTAAGACCAGACCATCCCCAGGGGCGGATAAGAGGATTCCAAGGGGTGAGGGTGGAGAGAGTGAGAGGGTGGGAGCTCTACCCCAAGTTTGGCGAGAACAGCCTGGGAAATCAGCGGCTCAAGAGGCGGCAAGAAGGATCGTTTGCTACCGCTGCCGGCAAGCGGGACATATTGCAGCCAATTGCCCGGTTGTGGAGGAACCCATGCAGTGTGACTTTCTGACGGGCAGACGTCAGTCGCTGTGTGCGACAGTCGCATGCACTGCCATTCGAGGAACTGAGAAACATTTATGCAAAATGTGTGTTAATGGTAGAAATGTTGTGGTATTGCTGGATTCAGGTAGCCTTGTGACCCTGATAAAGGCTGAGTTAGTTAAAACAGAGGTCTCTGGGAATAGCAAGGTAGCTGTTATTTGTGTGCATGGGGACACCCGAGAGTATCCAGTGACTACAGTGTGTTTCGAGACCCCCAAAGGTACCCTCTCTCATCCAGTGGGCTTAGTATCTCAGTTACCGCATGACGCCATTGTGGGAAGGGATTTTCCGAAGTTCTGGGAACTGTGGGATGATCCTGAGCCCCCCACTGGTGCCCCTATGTACCAGGAATGTGATAGCCAGAACTCCCCTGAGAGTGGTGAGGACTCTCCGGAATTTCCCTTATCAGTATTGGCAGGGGAGACTCAAGAAACTGGAGAGGAGCCCACCTCCTCAGACGAAAACCTACCGTCTGTGGAGTTTTCTGATCTTGAGGTTCACAGGGAAAACTTTGCCACAGAACAGTTGAAAGACCCCGCCCTAATAAAGGCACGGGAAAACGTAGTGAAAATAGATGGCGAGTTAGTGAACCCAGATAATACCTGCACTTACCCATACTTCAGCGTAGAGAAGGACCTACTGTATCGGGTGGCAAAAAGGGCAGAAGAAACCGTTGAGCAGCTTGTGGTGCCCAAACCTTACAGGAAGTTGGTGTTGGAGTTGGCCCATGGGCACATTCTTGGAGGTCATCTGGGGACAGAGAAAACCCGAGAGAGGGTATTACAGAGATTCTATTGGCCGGGGGTGTTGAAGGACATAGAAAATTATTGTTCCTCCTGCCCTGTGTGTCAGAGGTCGACCCCGATGCCACATTTCCGTAGCCCGCTGGTCCCTCTACCCATCATTGAGGTCCCGTTTGAGAGGATCGCCATGAATTTGGTAGGTCCTATAATCAAGTCCGCTAGGGGGCACCAGTACATATTAGTTATAATGGACTATGCCACCCGTTATCCAGAAGCGATCCCTCTCCGAAATACCTCGGCCAAAACCATAGCCAAAGAGCTATCTCTTGTGTTTAGCCGGGTGGGTATTTGTAAAGAACTGCTTACGGACCAAGGTACACCCTTTATGTCCCGGGTTATGAAGGAGCTGTGTAAATTGTTCAAAGTGACGCAATTACGTACATCTGTGTATCACCCCCAAACCGATGGGCTGGTTGAAAGATTCAACAAAACCCTAAAACAAATGTTGAAGAAAGTGGTGGATAGAGATGGAAAGGATTGGGACTGTCTACTTCCTTATCTGATGTTTGCTATTAGGGAGGTGCCCCAATCCTCTACGGGATTCTCCCCCTTTGAGTTACTGTATGGGAGACACCCAAGAGGGCTGTTGGATATTGCCAAGGAAACTTGGGAAAGTGAGAGCTCTCCCCACAGGAGTGTGATTGAGCATGTCGCCCTGATGCAAGACCGAATTGCACAGGTAATGCCCATCGTGAAGGAACATTTGGCCCAAGCGCAGTTAGCACAGCAGAGAGTGTACAACCGTGGAGCCAAGACCCGTACCTTTTCCCCGGGGGATAGGATACTGGTACTTGTCCCTACGGTTGAAAGTAAATTCCTTGCCAAATGGCAAGGCCCCTACGAGATAATGGAAAAAGTGAGCGAAGTGAATTACAAGGTCAGACAACCAGGAAGGCGAAAGCCCGAACAGATCTATCACGTTAATCTGTTGAAAGCCTGGAGGGATAGAGAGTCCCTAGTCGCAGACACTTGGTCACCAGCTCAAACTGGTTGCGTGATTCCTGAGGTTGGAATAGCAGCCACCTTGTCACAACCCCAACAACAGGAGGTTAAGGAGTTTGTGCTTCGCAACAAGGAGGTATTCTCTGAGCTGCCGGGACAAACATCTGGGGTAGAGCATGACATCATTACCCCGCCCGGTGAAAGGGTGAAGTTAAAATGGATGGCTCAAAACAAGGAAACAAATAGAAGAGTGAATAGGTGGTTCCTGGCCCTCCAGGAATTCAACTTCACAGTAAAGCATCGCCCTGGCGTTCAAATGGGGAATGTGGATGCTTTGTCTCGAGTACATGAATGCCTGATTGCTGGTGTTCCAACCCCGAGGTTAAAACAAGAGGGGGGGGGTATGTGACAGCAGGAAGGTAAAGTCACCTGGTTGCATCCAGGGGGGTAGATATATTTCGCCCAGATTCAGGCTTTACGCCGACTTATACAACTAGGTGGAGAGTTGTATAAGCCCAGCTGAGGCTAGTAGGCTCATGGATGACTCATTCCTCTAGGGAGAGTGTGGGGCGTCGTGCAGACAGGGAGTTGATGAGACCAGCTGAAGCTTGTCAGCTCATTTAGGCCTCTATAAGAACTCCCAGCTTCATTAGATGTTAGCTCATGCCTGGACCCAGACCTGTGTGGACTGTCTAGGGAGAGTGAACCCCTGTGCGGTGAGACAAAGCCTGTGTGGCTATTTGCTTGGACATTTAAAACCAGGGACTTAGGGACTAGGACAGCACTAGGCTGATCCCAGTTGTTAGTTAGGAAACCTGTATGTTTAGTCAGAGGTCAAGTTGACCAGGATTTATTTTGTTTATGTTTCTTTTGGCTTTGCTGTGTTTTGTCACTGTAAATAGAAAATAAACCGCACCTTTTTTTGATTTTGAAAACCACAACCTCCGTTTGCTGGGCCTGTTTTTGTGTGGGGAGCCCATCCCGGGGGTCACACACACCCGCTGCCGAGCTAACCCCCTCACACTAACCAGTGACACCAGTGACGCTTATACAGCGATCACTGGTGAAAGGGTTAACTCTAGGGGCAATCAGGGGGTTAAAATAATATATGGGGGTACCTGACACCAATAAAAACCTGCGGCGAACCTAAAAAAATAATAACTGCCTATCTAAAACACCAGCGACACGAATACAGCGATCGGAAAAACAATCGCTTAGTGACGCTGAAGTTAGGGGGTGAAAGGGTTACCTGGGGGTGATCAAGGGGTTAAACCTTTATTAGGGGGGGTTAGGGGGCTACCCTGGACCTAAAGGGGCCTAATCCTAACTGCCCTGCAACTTTTTACAATCACAGATGACACTAAATGCAGTGATCAGTAAAATAAATGATCACTGCAATCAGTGACACTGTGATTGGGGGCTTTGGGGTGACCTGGGGGGTGATCTGGGGGTGACTGGGGGGTGATTTGTGTGCCTATGTGTACCTACGTGTCAGTGGACTGTTAGAGCACTAACCTCTGTCTTCACTCCTCGGCGCCGGGAACGAAAAGACCGCGGCGAGGGAGATGACATCACTTCCTCCAGCCTGTGTTTACATCACATGGCGGAGGAAGCAATTTCATTGGCCGGGAGCGATCGCGAGGGGGGGGGCGGAATCGAGCGGCCGCCCCCTCATGCCTGATCGCTCCCGAACACTTAACGGCCGCTCACTGCAGTGAAGGGGGGTCCGGATGGACCCCCCAACTGCACAAAGGCGATCACGTAGATCTACGTGATTCTGCCTGTCCGTGCCATTCTGCCGACGTAAATCGGCGGTGGGCGGTCGTTAAGTGGTTAACTGTTCCTTACCACAATTTTCCATCCTCTTCTCAATGGACAGAGAAGATCCTGCCTGGTTACACCACCTTCCTTGGTTATGGAAGATGCATGAATATGGGGATACATGAAGACACAAAAAGGAAACAGTAGCTGTTAGACGCAAAGAGAAAATAAACAAAAGTCGGTAAACAGAAAAGCAGTCAAAAACAGGGAAAGAGTACAAGCATAAAATCAAAAAAGCACACAAGAAAGACAGAGATGTAAACATACATATTAGGAAGATAAACAACAAAGTAGGATGTCTAGAATAGCCACCCTTTGGTCCACGGGAAACCAAAATCAGAATGTGAGAGGATAAGGGGTGTCTTTGCAGTGTATGTATGTAGCATGTATGTTGTAGTCAAAGTCAGGTGTGGCTTATCCAAAATGGGTGTGGCTCAAAAGAAGAGGTTAAATCAGTTTATGTTAATCATAATGAACATGGTAAAACAGACATGTTTTTATTACCATTATGAAATTAACATTATCGTTAGTATACAGGATTTAACCACCTCCCTACTGGGCACTAAAACCCCCTTCCTGCCCAAGCCATTTTTCAGCCTTCAGCGCAGTCACACTTTGAATGACAATTGCGCGGTCGTGCGACGTGGCTCCCAAACAAAATTTGCGTTCCTTTTTTCCCACAAATAGAGCTTTCTTTTGGTGGTATTTAATCACCTCTGCGGTTTTTATTTTTTGCGCTATAAACAAAAGAAGAGCATCCAGTTTGGAAAAAAAACACAATATTTTTTACTTTTTGCTATAATAAATACCCATTTTTTTTTTCAATTAAAATTTTCCTCAGTTTAGGCCGATACGTATTCTACATATTTTTGGTATAAAAAAAAAATCGCAATAAGCACGTATTGATTGGTTTGCGCAAAAGTTATAGCGTCTACAAAATAGGGGATAGTTTTATAGCATTTTTTATTTTTTTTATTTTTTTTATTAGTAATGGCGGCGATCTGCGATTTTTATTGTGACTGCGATATTGTGGCGGACACATCGGACACTTTTGACACATTTTTGGTACCATTTACATTTATACAGCGATCCCTGCTATAAAAATGCATTGATTACTGTATAAATGTGACTGGCAGGGAAGGGGTTAACCACTAGGGGGCGGGAAGGGGTTAAATATGTTCCCTCAATGTGTTCTAACTGTGGGGGGAGGGGACTGACTGGGGGAGGTGACCGATGGTTGCCCCTATGTACAAGGGACACACCATCAGCCTCCTCTCCCTCACAGGACGTGGATCTGTGTGTTTACACACACAGATTCACTTTCCTGCTTGGTTCCCGGGCAATCGCGGGTGCCCGGCGGCAATCGCGGCCGCCGGGCACGCGCACCGGGTCCTTGGTAACGCGGCAGGCGCGCGCACGCGGCGCCGGCGGCGCGCGCGCACGTGCGACCCCCCTCCTTCTGAAGGACGTTCAGGAACGTCCACTCAGAAGGAGAGAGCACCCACCCGGCCGTATATGTACAGTGGCCGGGTGGGAAGTAGTTAAATAGCACCAACAGTCTTTGCATGAGGACAGACAGTACAGTTACAATACAATTCAATACAGGAGGAATTAGAGGGCCCTGCTGGTTAAAGATTACAATCTAAGAGGGAGGATCATGTCAGGTGTCCACGCAACCATGAATGGCAGTAGCCTGACATGTCCCTACGGGTAGCCTCTGTATGCCATGCCCTATGTGTTGTCAATGGTATCACGTGTTATGTATTTGGAGGTTTTTTACTATCCTAATATTGTTACATTGTCTCTACATATGAATTTTTATGTGATGTACAATAAAATAATTGTTTTTACCTTAAATAATGGCCTGTCTGCAAAGTCCATGAGGGGTATATCGTGCATTTTTGCACTAAGGTGTTTTTTCTTTTCTTCATAATTCCAGTGGACGTGACAGTACAATCTTTTACACACTTACCACTTCCTCATAACAATTTCCTATCTTGATATTAATACATTTAGCATCTTTCAAAAAAACGGTTCTTTTGGCACATATGAGGTTTTTTATAAACATTCTTTTATAGGTATCACATTTATATGAAGGAATACAGGGGAGTAATTAAAGCAGTACATAGGCTGGCTAGCATCCTATCAGGGTCTTAGGAATGTGAGTATGTGGCAGAAGGCTTAATATGATCCCCTTCAGTCTGGATTTTGCCCTCAACACTCCACAGAAACCGCCCTTCTAAAACTAACAAATGATCTACTAACAGCCAAAGCCAATGAATAATATTCTGTACTCCTACTCCTGGACCTTTCTGCTGCCTTTGAAACGGTTGACCACCCCCTTCTCCTCAAAAAATCAACGTCTTTGGTCTCCGTGACTGTACTCTTTGCTGTTTCTCCTCCTACTTATCCACCCGCACCTTTAGCGCGACTTACAATTATACCTCCTCTTCTCTTTTTCCTTTCTCTGTAGGGGTCCCCCAAGGTTCCGTTCTTGGACCTCTCCTATTCTCCATCTACACCTCCCTGGGTCAGCTGATAGCATCCCATGGCTTCCAATACCATCTCTACGCCGACGACACCCAAATTTATCTCTGTACCCCTTACCCCTAGAGTCTTCTCACGTATCACTAATTTATTAACAGACATATCAGCCTGGTTGTCACACCACTTCCTCAAACTGAACCTATCCAAAACCGAGCTCATAATTTTCCTTCCCCCACTAGCCTCTTCCCCTTATCTCTCTGTCAAGATCGATGGCACAACTATCTGCCCATCCCCACATACCAAGGTTCTAGGTGCAATCCTTGACTCTGAACTATCCTTTTGCCCCCACATCCAATCACTGTAAAAATCTTGCCGCCTTAGCCTCCGCAACATCTCCAAAATACGCCCCTTTCTAGCCACTGACACCACTAAGCTCCTAATTCCCTGGTCATCTCCCGCCTCGACTACTGCAACTCCCTAATCATTGCGTTACCTTTACATAGGCTATGCCACCTTCAGTGCGTTATGAATGCTGCTGCCTGGCTCATCCACCTTACCAACCTCTCAGTGTCTGCTACCCCTCTGTGTCAATCCCTCCATTGGATCCCGCTCACCCAACAAATTAAATTCTAAATACTAACAACAACTTACAAAGCCATCCACAACTCTGCCCCCAGCTACATCGCTAGCCTAGTCTCAAAATATCAACCAAATCATTCTCTTCATTCCTCCCAAAACCCCCTGCTCTCTAGCTCCCTTGTCACCTCCACCCACTCTCGCCTTCAGGACTTTTCCTGAGACTCTCCCATCCTATGGAACTTCCTACCCCAATCTGTCCGATTTTCCCCTACTCTGTTTGCTTTTAGAAGATCCCTGAAAACCCCTCTCTTCAGAGAAGCCTATCCTGCCCCCACCTAACAACTGTACTTTAATTTTCTTCATCACCTCCACCCCAACACCTATTCAATTTTGTATCACTTGACCCTCCCTCCTAGATTGTAAGCTCTAACGAGCCGGGCCCTCTGATTCCTCCTGTATTGAATTGCAATGTAACTGTTTTTTTAATTGTAACTGCCCTCATGTTGTAAACTGTTGGCGCTATAAGAATCCTGTATAATAATAATAATAATAATAATAATAATAATAATAAGAAGAAGAAGAAGAACACAAGGGCATTTACAATTTCTATTACACAATGCTAAAGTAATTTCTCTGGTAAAATTTTTAATAGAACACTACAAAAATTACTGTATTTATTGGCATATAACACTCACTTTTTTACCCTGAAAATAGAGGCTAAACTGTGCCTGCGTGTTATATGCAGGGGGCTGTGGAAAGTTTTTTTCCTGAAACTTCCCTCTTAAAGTTAGGGTGCGTGTTATACGCAGATAAATACGGTAACGAAATGTATGAAAATAAAAAGGTAAAGACTATTCATATGTGTGCCTTAATGTGGGTTTTTGCAGTTATCACGTGCCACAATACCGAGCACAAGCTAGATAAGAGAGTTGTATACCTTTCGATTTCTCACTCCCAAATAAACGCAGGTTAAGTATTTTTCCTTTATAGAGACAAACTTACGTAGACACAATCATACACATACTAATAAATATTAAGCACATTTCACATCCATATTTTTGACAAAGCACAAATAACAAAGCACAAGGACTGCTGTTGACAGATGGCTATGTGACAGTGTTGGTAAGGGGACTAATATATTCTGAGGGGAATTTTGTGGAGATGTTATACAGTGTGGCTGTCTTCAATGCCTGAGTAATTATAGCACAATAAAACAGCATGTTTTTACTGAAATATATGTGATTAAAGATAATTAACAGTAATTGTATTAATTCTGCCCTTCTGCAGGCATAGTGTTTTAGCTACTCCGTTTCTCATTGTATATACATACTCTTGCTGTCTACAATAAATATCTGATAGTAGTGTGTGAAATGTATAAGAGATCCAGTGTACACCAGGGATGTGCGGTGAGGTGAATGGCTTGGTGAGGCACTGGCTAGTATCAGAGCCTGATACACACGTTACATACCCTGCAAACGTTAGAGCGAGAGCAATAATTCTAGCACTAGACCTCCCCTGTAACTCTAAACATGTAACCTGTAAAAATGTTTAAAGCGTCCCCTATGGAGATTTTTAAGTGCCAAAGTTTGGTGCCATTCCACGAGTGTGCACAATTTTAAAGCGTGACATGTTAGGTATCTATTTACTTGGCGTAACACCATTTTTCATAGTATACAAAAAAAATCTTTATATTCATGAAACAGTTCGAAATGCGTTTGAAAAAATGCTATGCAAATACCGTTTAACATAAAAAGTTGCAGTGACCACCAATTTATTCCCTAGGGTGTCTGCTAAAAAAAAAATATATAATGTTTTGGGGTTCTAAGTAATTTTCTAGCAAAAAAAATATGATTTTTACATGTAGGAGAGAAGTGTCAGAATTGGTCTGGGTGGCAAGGGGTTAAATACCATAAGTAAGTAAACACAAATAATTATTTTATGTTGTAGTTTAATTTACTATATTTTCAAAAACTGTACTCAAGCAGGTGGCTTAATGGATAAATTTCACAGTAAACAGATAAATAATAAATTATTATGTTATAACATATTGCATATCCATGACATATAGCATAATAATATATGATTTAGCTTGATTAAAACAGTACCTTTTTAGCAGGCAGCAGATTCTCATTCTCCCTCTTAACTGTGTGAGAAAAAAACAAGGGATTATGAGTAAATATTATGCCTATAAACCCATGCTTTTTTCTTCTAGTTAAGAGGGCTGGGCTGGAAGGGAGCATGTGTCTTTTAGACACATGCCTCCTTCTATGACACTGCAGTGAGAAGACAGCCTCCAATACAGCATTTTTATTGGATAGCTTGTTCCATTGGTGCTTTACCATTGGTCCAAGGCTCCAAGCTGTCCATTAAACTCAGTGCTTCTAACAAGAAGTGAGAGGCACTGTGAGGCCAACCTCTCAGTCTGCTGCAGAGTGTGCAGAGTGTGTCAGCTTGTATTCACACTACCAACAAATTGGGGACCGATGATGGCTTTGCAGAGGACACGGAAAGGCTGTATTCCCGAGCTACCCAGCAGAGAGGGGGCCGGGAGCTCTACTGATGTTCTGATCTTGCCCCATGCAGCCTGGATGCTCAGAACAGAGCGGCTGTAGTGAGAGCAGTGATCAGAGTGAGAGCGTCAGTGGAGCTCCCCGCTCCTCCCGGTCCCCGTCCTCTCTATACTGGCTGGGGAATACAGAGGTCCAGGGACAGGGCCGGGAGCTCTACTGATGCTCTAACCCCACCCCATGCAGCCTGTAGGCTCAGGGTGGAGCAGTTGTAGTGTGAGCAGAGAGCGGAAGCCTTACCACTCTTAATGTATGTAGTGAGCTTGACTGGCCAGGTATGTCCTTATACCCACAACATGCCTGAATGCTGTAACCCTGAGCTGTGTTATTTAACTGCAAAGCTGTGCATTGCTGAAAGTTCTCTGACCATCTCCTGTAGTATGTCTGCAGTCTGATTGTCTCCTGCAGCATGTCCACAGTCTCCGATTGTCTCCTGTAGCATGTCCGCAGTCTCTGATTGTCTCTTGTAACATGTCCGCAGTCTCTGATTGTATCATATAGCATGTCGACAGTCTCTGGTCTTCTCCTGCACCCACAGCATGCCTGAATGCTGTAACCCTGAGCTGTGTTATTTAACTGTAAAGCTGTGCATTGCTGAAAGTTCTCTGACCATCTCCTGTAGTATGTCTGCAGTCTCATTGTCTCCTGCAGCATGTCCACAGTCTCCGATTGTCTCCTGTAGCATGTCCGCAGTCTCTGATTGTCTCTTGTAACATGTCCACAGTCTCTGATTGTATCATATAGCATGTCGACAGTCTCTAGTCATCTCCTGCAGTATGTCCGCAGTCTCTGATTTGTCTCCTGTAGTATGTCTGCAGTCTCTGATGTGTCTCCTGTAGTATGTCTGCAGTCTCTGATGTGTCTCCTGTAGCATATCCACAGTCCTTGATTTGTCTCCTGTAGCATATCCACAGTCTGATTTGTCTCCTGTAGCATATCCACAGTCTCGGATTTGTCTCTTGTAGCATGTCCGCAGTCGCTGATTGTCTCCTGTAGTATGTCCACAGTCTCTGATTGTCTCCAGTAGTATGTCCGCAGTCTCTGATTGTCTCCTGTAGTATGTCCGCAGTCTCTGATTGTCTCCTGTAGCATGTCCAGTCTCAGATTGTCTCCTGTAGTATGTCTGCAGTCTCAGATTGTCTCCTGTAGCATGTCCGCAGTCTCAGATTGTCTCCTGTAGCATGTCTGCAGTCTCAGATTGTCTCCTGTAGCATGTCCGCAGTCTCTGGTCATCTACTGCAGTATGTCCGCAAGTTAAAGACAACCCTGCATAAACTCTATGGGGTCTTTATAAATGTTTTCACCTAGGATTCACACAACTTTCATGCAGGTTTTACACACCTTCCACTTGAATTCAATTACAAGAACATATGAAGGTTGTGTAAATCTTGTGTGAAAGCATTTATAAATAGACCCCTAAGCTTCACACAATACTGACCATATAACAAAAAAAAAGAAAGAAAAAAAATTATATATTATATATATATATATATATATATATATATATATATATATATATATACACATACAAGGGGTCCCCGAGTTACGAGCACAATAGGAACTGTAGGTTTGTTCGTAAGTCAAAGTTGTTCGTAAGTCGCAACACTGCATTTGTAAGTGTAACTTACGGTCGGAACACTGCATTCGTAAGTGTTCGTAAGTGTAACTGCCACCTGTGCATGGGTGTGGGATGTCCTGGGCGCTTGTTATGTTATCTGGGGCGTAGTACGGCAGTGTGGGATGTGTTGGAGCGGCTCAAAAGGTATCGTAGAGCACAAGTGGCCGGCATTTGAGGCCGTTCGTAAGTAGGAGTCGTTTGTAACTCGGGTGTTCGTAACTCGGGGACCCCCTGTATATATATTTATATATATATATATATATATATATATATATATATATATATATATAGTTGAAGCCCTATATCCGATACGGATATGAACAAGATAGATAGACTTAACATAAGACTTACAACATGAAATGGACCTGAAGTGTGCCCTGATCTGATGGACGGTATGCCAAAATAAGGGGGCAAAAACATTCAGGTAGGGGTGTAGTTTTATTGGTTTTAGCTTTATTCATTGAGCAAGTTTGGTGAATGC
This sequence comes from Rana muscosa, assembly GCA_029206835.1. Lineage (NCBI taxonomy): Eukaryota > Metazoa > Chordata > Amphibia > Anura > Ranidae > Rana > Rana muscosa. The sequence continues at coordinate 741,665,055 of CM055118.1, forward strand.
ATGTGCCATTTCCACCTGAGGATTGGGGATGTGATCTGGGACCCCACACTGGGATGTAGCCGAGGACGCTCCAATACGAAAAGAGCGACTGGAGCACTGACTGGGGTTGAGGTGTAGCTAGCGTGGAAGAGTGAGTGAGTGAGTGTGAAGGTGACAGGACCCAAATTGACCAAACCGCCCCACCATTGATCCAGAGGAAGGCAAAAACCCCAGCCGAGCCTGGGCCAATTGCTACAGCAGGGGAGAAAATTCCTTCCTGATCCCCCGAGAGGCGACCGGGTGAACCCTGGATCAACTTCCTATGGTTGGTTGTGCCCCAATGAATTCTCGTGTGTTTGATGAACTGGCAGTAGGGATGAGCTTTGAGTTCGAGTCGAACTCATGTTCGACTCGAACATTGCCTGTTCGCCCGTTTGCCGAACAGCGAACAAATTGGAGTGTTCGCAGCAAATTCGAAAAGTCTAAGGGAGAAATCTAAAGTGCTAATTATAAAGGCTTATATGCAAGTTATTGTCATAAAAAGTGTTTGGGGACCCGGGTCCTGCCCCAAGGCACATGTATCAATGCAAAAAAAAGTTTTAAAAACGGCCGTTTTTTCGGGAGCAGTGATTTTAATAATGCTTAAAGTGAAAAAATAAAAGTGAAATATTCCTTTAAATTTCATACCTGGGGGGTGTGTATGATATGCATGTAAAGTGGCGCATGTTTCCCGTGCTTAGAACTGTCCCTGCATAAAATGTCATTTTTGAAGGAAAAAAAGTCATTTAAAACTCACTCGCGGCTAATGAATTGTCGGCTCCCGGCAATACATACAAAAGTCATTGATAAAAATAAAATAAAAAAGCGTGGGGGTCCCCCAGAATTCAATTACCAGGCCCTTCAGGTCTGGTATAGATATTAAGGGGAACCCCCCCCGCAAATTATAAAAAAAAATGCGTGCGGTTCCCCCAAATATCCATACCAGGCCCTTCAGATCTGGCATGGATTTTAAGGGGAACTCCATCCCAAATTTAAAAAAAAAATGGCGTGGAGTCCCCCCAAAAATCCATACCAGACCCTTATCCGAGCACGCAACCTGGCAGGCTGCAGGAAAAGAGGGGGGGGGATGAGAGAGCGCCCCCCCTCCTGAACCGTACCAGGCCACATGCCCTCAACATGGGGAGGATGTCCCCATGTTGATGGGGACAAGGGACTCATCCCCACAACCCTTGCCCGGTGGTTGTGGGGGTCTGCGGGCGGGGGGCTTATCGGAATCTGGAAGACCCCTTTAACAAAGGGGACCCCCAGATCCCGCCCCCCCTATGTGAATTGGTAAGGTGTACATTGTACCCCTACCATTTCACGAAGAAAGTGTCAAAAAATGTAAAAAAACCAAACACACAAACACCTTGGAAAAGTCCTTTATTAAAAAAACAAACAAAAAAAAAACCATTCCAGCGGGGAATTCCAGTGTCCCACGGCGATCCGATGTCCAGCGCTGTCCGTCATTGGCTGAGCCTGAGCGGACCTGATGGGGAACTTCCTCCGCAGTCTATTACATGTATAGACCCGCCCCTTCTAAAGTTCCCCATCAGGTCCGCTCAGCCAATGACTCAGTGTAAGGCTGAGGACCTGATGCGGAACATGAGAAGGGGCGGGTCTATTCATGAATTACACAGTGGAGGAAGTTCCCCATCAGGTCCGCCCCCTCGGTATGTCAGACCCCGCCTACGTCATTGGCCGTTCTTTTGATAATGCTTTAAAATTACCCTCTTTTGATAATGACATTCAGAGTTTTATGCCAAACTTGTTTCTAAAGTAATTCCAAATTGCTCTAATGATTATAAAATATTATTTATAAGCCGCACCTCCCTCCTAAATAATACTAATAATAATAAAATAAGTTAATTCTCCTTTTTTCTTTAAATTTTATATTATTTTTGGTTATTTTTTTTTGGCCTTTTTTTAAGTATTTTGGCTTAAATTATTCTTGTGTAAAGTTACCACAACAACCTTCCAAATGTGTCTCATTTGGCCTCAGGGAGGTTTGTGTCCCCTGATAATAACAATAATATAATTTGAGATGTCCCTGCCTGCTTCCTAGCAAGCTCTCTTTTGAAATACAAATCACATAGTCAAGTATTTAAAGGGCACTCAATTTTTTTTTAATTCAGAACATTAACAAATTAAAGTGGAAGGCAGCACTGGAGAGCCTGCTTGCATTTGTGCATCCCTTTCACCCCACAACAACCATACAAGATGTCCAAACCAAAATAGAGATTAGATCCCCCCCAAAAATGAGCCCAATCTTGTCTTGAGCTCCCAGAGGTCAGGAGCCACAGCAGATAAGTCCTATATGTCCCCAGTCTGTGGTACTACAGCAGGCATTATTTTCTCCTCTTCCTTGTAGCCTTCTCTCCAGCCTTCTCTGCAGCCTTGGTTGGTTTCTTCCTTGGAGGCTGGGGATCAGGAGGAGAGGTTGTGGCAGGAGGAGTAGTAGGAGGAGGAGGAGGAGGTGGAGGAGTAGGGACAACCTCCGTTATGTCCGTGTACCTAGTGAGTTCACCCAGCACGCCCTTATTGATGACTTTCAATAGCAGGGTCTCACTGAAATTTTTTTGCTGCAACTCCATTTGCCCTAGTTTGTGAGCGAGGACTGCGGCAAATCCCTCTTCAACAGAGGGTGCCTCTCTGAAACCCGCTGTTGCCTCTCTGAGGAAGGCCCTGGTTTCCTCCTCCACCTGCCTACCTCTCCTTGGCCCTCGTGGTTTAACTACCAGGGGAGGCATCTGGGCTCTTGTGCTGGGCCCAGCCTCCTCCTGGGTGCCACTGGGCCCAGCCTCCTCCTGGGTGCCACTGGGCCCTGCCTCCTCCTGGGTGCCACTGGGCCCTGCCTCCTCCTGATCCCCAACATCACCCTCTTCCTGGCTCTGCTCTGGCTGTAAAAAAAGAAAGGGACATTATTTATTTTGCCACATCATCATTCACAGACATTGTTCACCTCTAGACATTGTTGAAATCAATGCCAAAAGTTATGTCCTTTTCATTGATTACGCATCCTGGTTTTGTTGTCTTGGACACATAAAATTAGGCCACTACTGTATCTTGCTCTTCACAAACTTTATTGGTAGAAGTGTACATACCTTTAACAATACTAACATCTATTTAAAATCTACAATTTTGTACGATAGAAATATAGATAGCAAAACTTTACCTGGCTCCATATCTCCAAATCTGCCTCCTCAAGGCCCTGATCTTGATCCTCAGAGGAAGCCAGAGCAGGGTTGACAGGAAGGCTAGAGGACTGGCTGCAGGGAAGGCTGGAGGGTTGGGTACAAGGAAGGCTGGATTGACCTCTGGGGGGAAGGGTGGAGAGAGATTCCCGCACTTCCAGCTGGTCATCCAGAAAAGCAAGCTTACTGTAGTACCACAGACTGGGTTTATAAACCTTATCTGCTGGTGCACCTGACCTCTGGGACCTCAGGACCATAGTCCTCTGGGTCCTGTATGTCCCTCTGATGGTCCCAATTTTGTTTTTGACATCTTGGAGAGTTGTTGTGGGTATCTTTGTTTGCACAAATGCAAGTAGGCTCTCCAGTGCTGCTTTCCTGGCGTCTTTATTTTTATTACCGCCACTTTTTGTTTGCCATAATATAGGGAGCTCTTGCCATTTATCGATGAACTCCCCCATGAAGTCTGGGTTTTTAAAAGTATTCATGATATCTGTAAAAGCGAGAAACCAAAATAAAAATATATTTCAGGCAACATTCCTCAACTGTGCATTGTCTACATATTTTGAGCACACAAATCTCCTCGTCTGATGAACCTCAAAAAGTAAAATTGTTAGGTACCTTGGTCACGACGTTCGTTGCTAACTCTCTCTCCCGAAAAATTAACGTATTTCCCAGACATGGATCTTCACTTTATATACACAGCGCATGCGTGAAACTCCGCACGCTTTCCCCGCCCCTGACGTTCGATATTGTACTTTCCCCGCTCCTTCTCGCTCGTAGTGCTGAACAAAACATGGCGGAGACACAGGTGGCTGAGATTACCTCTACAGAGGCTGAAATTACAGAGGAGCCCAAATCAAGACCCAGGAGATATAAGGCATCCAACATGTCATTCGAGGAAATGGTGGAGATGGTCGCCATTTTAAAGAAGGAGGATTATGATGCCAAGCATGGTCCGTATAAAAGGCCTAATCTGGTCAAGTCCAGAATTATGGGCAAAGTGGTCAAAAGTCTCCACCAAAAATTCAGGGTGTGCAGAACGAAGGAACAGCTCAGAAAACGATGGTCAGATCTGAAGTTGCGGGAGGCCGACCAATATAAAAGAATCAAGAAAGTTATATTAAAAAGTAAGTTGTTTTTTTTGAGTTTCCATGGTACATATTATTTTCTTGTATTCTGTCGTGTATTTTTAACTTTCATATAGTACACTGAAAGATACCATCTTTTTTACGTTCGTCCGCATAGTAAACGGACGTATTAAACCTCTTTCTCCGTACAGTTCCTCAAACGATGTTTTAGGATCATCCAGTGTGAACACCCATGTTTTTTGGTTTATTTGGGGGAGTACATTTGGGCCACACTTATTTTTGGTGTGCTAATCCAAAGGAGATTTGTTCATTTGGAAAAACGATATGCATGGTAATGTTAAAGGGAGTGAATGCTCAGCAGCTGATGAAACATCTGAACACAGTAGTACAAGCGTGGGCCTAAAGCCAAAAAGCTTGAGGGAGTCACACACAGGTGATCCAGTGTAGATACTTTGGGGTGTTACAATGTTTCAAATTTGTTTACAAAATGTATATGCTCTGTTTTGGCCTATGTATCCAATCATTTGTCCCGGTTGGCACAGGGGTTAAAAATTAAAATGGAGCATGCTTCAAAAGAATGATTATAAAGTTTTTTTTCATGTTTCTTATTTTAGCAAAATTGAGTCGCTACTAATGAAACTATTCCTTTTATTTCAATCTCCCTAGGGATTCGAAAAGCTACCTCAGATGAGACGAGAATTGCAATACCTACAACAATACCCCCAGAACGGAGAGGAATGTGATGTTGTGGAAGTTGAAAGTGGCACCACCCCAGGTCAGAGAGAAACCAGACACATGCATTTTAAATAGATGTAGGCCTACATATTCTATCCTACATATTTCTTTTTACATTTAGGTGCAGTTCTGGCCGAAGACCCCAATAAGTTGTCACATCACAGTGCCCAGATCCTGATCCAATATCTGATGGTCTGCTGTCGTGACCTCGAAAAAATTAAGGGAGATTAACTAGAGATCAGGGCAAATACAAAGCGGGTGGAGGAAAGGCTCCAAAATATCATGGCTGTGCTTGGGCGTGTCTAATGTTTTTACACCAAATAACGTTTTACTTGCAGAGATTTCTATTTTTTTGTGGTTATTTTACCCTTTAATGACTAGCACATGTTTAGCTTTTTCAAAATTTGGAGAACTATAGTTTGTTTATGCATGGCTGGTCATGCGTTTTAATACACCTGAAATTAAGGGAACATCCACATTTCTATGGAAGTTGCCCACCTAAACAAAAAAAATAAAGGTATTTTTACATAACAAATCATTGTGGCTTCATTATGTAAATGTGGTGCTGAGTGAACTAATCAATGTTTGGTGTTTACACTGACAATGAAGGCTAATTAAAAGATTTTTTAATCCACATGGCAAAACAAATGCACTAGGTAAACCTACCAGAAACATCAAACATTATACAATAAAAATGACAAACCAATCTTTACTTTTTTAAAAAGTTTTATTTTTTTGGTCTAAAATTATTAGAGATTGTCTGGCATTTCAATGGCCCCCCTACCCATAAAATAGTCCACATATTGGTTACGGACCTCACGTCCGGTTGGGGGGGCCAAGCCAGGACGGCCAGGTTCCAGGGCCACCAAAGTTTCGGCATTGATTAAAGAAGCCTCAGGCCCACTCAAAGATATATAACTCGTTGAATGCACCCTTAGGAAATTATGCAGCACACAGCACGTCATAACCACATGGTTCCATTTGTACGGGGCAAGGTGGATGGAGGTAAGGAAGAGGCGAAATCGGCTGGCCATGATCCCAAACGCATTTTCCACCACCCTTCTGGCTCTGGCCAGCCGATAATTGAAAACCCTCCTCTCAGGGGTGAGGGTGCGTTGCGGGAATGGCCTTATCAAATGGGGTCCCAGGCCAAACGCCTCATCCACCACAAACACAAAAGGTAGTCCCTCCACATTCTGCTCCGCTGGTGGCAAGGCCAGCAGATCCAAAAGGAGCCGTTCTCCAAACTCCGTCTGGGCAAAAACTCCTCCATCAGACATCCTGCCATTCTTGCCAACGTCCACATAGAGGAACTCGTAGGTGGCCGACACCACTGCCATCATCACGACGCTGTGGAACCCCTTATAATTATAATAAAAGGATCCCGAATGGGGTGGTGGGACGACCCGAACATGTTTGCCGTCGATGGCTCCTCCACAGTTCGGAAAGTTCCATCGCTGGCCAAACTCGGAAGCCACATTCTGCCATTCATGTGGCGAAGAAGGGAACTGTGGAATTAAAGAAATAACAAATTAATACTTGGAGCCAGAAACATTGAAAGCTGATTTCATACACACATTCATGGCCAACATTGGTAGAAACTGTTAAAAACATAAAAAATTGGAAGCAAGAAAAAAAAAAAGAAAACAATTAATTATGGGGGGGGGGGGGGAAGGGTTGAAGATGAGTTGGGAATATCACACATGAAGGCTGTAGCACTCTGTATTGAAGTTAACAAAAATGAAACATTCCTAGGCCAAATTTAGGGTGCGTTTTGGGTAAAGCACTACGATGGAACATATAATAAAAAACATGGAAATGACTAGGCAAGGTAGGTATGGCCCCAGGATAGCATGCTGGAGAGGTTAGGAAAGCCAAATTTACAGGTAGGCCTCAAACACCAAACTTTAAATAATAAAACATGGGGAGAAAGGGGACATTCCCTGCAGCTAAGAATCATGTGAATTAGGGACTGCAAATAAAGCAAATTAAAAATATCCCAAAATAAAAACCATACAATGTGAATTTTTGAAGAAGAACACTTACCTTAATATAGTCCTCCTGCAAAACTTGAAGGATGGCAGAACAAGTCTCTGGTATAATGATCCCCAGAGCCTGGGGGGGATATGCCTGTGGAGAACTTAAGGTCCTGCAGGCTTCTCCCAGTGGCCAGGTATCGCAACGTGGCGATGAGCCTCTGCTCAGCACTGATGGCTTCCCGCATAACGGTGTCCTGCCTGGTAATATAGGGGGACACCAAAGCCAACAGCTGCTGAAATACGGGGTCAGACATCCTGAGAAAATTCCTGAAATCATCAGGATTATTCTCCCTGATCTCCCGCAACAAAGGCATGTGACAGAATTGGTGCCGCTGGAGCAACCAATTCTTGGTCCATGAACTCCTCCTGACCCTGCTCATGGCATGGAGTCGGGATACAGCATGAACCCCTGCACCAACTACAGCACGAACTCTACGATGAGTACGTAGCCGCAACATGGCTAGATAACGGTCGGCTGAACAGAACGTACTAGAAGAACGCACGGAAGAACAGCAAGGCCTATGAAGAACAAGCTGAAAAACACGAACGTGCAGAGCAGGCCACACTGAATAAACAGATACGAACTGACTACAAGCAGTGCTAAACAGATACGAACCCACAGGCGCAATCTGAACTCCCGAAAACGATCTTCCAAGCACGAAGACTGAAAAGCGCGAATCGTCTTTCACCAAACTTTTACTAACACGCGGAAACACGGAATTAGCAAAAGCGTCCCAAAGGGTGGCGTCATTCGAACGGAACTTCCCCTTTATAGTGCCGCCGTACGTGTTGAACGTCACTGCGCTTTGCTTGATCGTTTTTTTTAATGATGGTGTGTACGCAAGGCAGGCTTGAGAGGAAACATGAAAAAAAACGAGGAGAAAAACGTCGGTTTAAAAAATGACATTAAAAACGATCGTGTGTACGGGGCATTAAGGTAGGAGTGACAGAAGGCGATAGAGTATGGTTACTGCACACCAGAGATTGTTTGTTTTAGAGTTAAATGTCTTACCCGGTGCCTGATCGCTGGGTTTTGGATAGTGCCAGGTGATGGATGAAACGATCTTGGAAGCGAGCCAAGTGAGGTCTACGTAGAACTTGGCCGGCGGGGTAGCTGCGGGTGAACTCGCTAGGCCGCAAGAACCCGTGGTAGGCTGCTTGAATGACTAGGCTGGGGAGAAGGCCAAATGGGGAACTAGCTAGGGTAGTGGACATTAACCGGTGCTGTGGGGATAGTTGTACGGGCCTGCGTAGGAAGGACATAACTTGGACTTGCCTTTACTAATAATATCGGCCGTGGCCTGGTTGTCGGTGTTGAAGGCCACGGTTTGTCCTGTCCAGATATGACCCCAGAGCTGAGTGGCTGCCACGATCTGGTATTGTTTGAACAGGGAGGAAGTCCGCGTAAACCCTGGGATTTAGAGTGTCTCTGGAGGCTAGGGTCCTGCAAACCAATAGTGGCCAAAAATTGCAGCGAAGCCTGTGGAGGCTGCGGCATCTGTCACTACCTGAGGTGATGGGGGGCGATATTGATGGTATAACGTTGATACTGTTTCACGTAGTAAGGAACTCCTCCCATATTGACAGGTCCTCTACTGCCGCGGTATCCAAGTTAAGGATCTGATCGGGGTCCTGTGTCTGGGAGAGGAAGACCAGGAGGCGTGATACAAAAGATCGACCCTGGGAAATGATCCTTGCTGCAAATTGAGCATTCCCGGGAGAGACTGAAACTGCTCCTTAGTGCACCCCCGTGTACGGGTGAAGTCTTGGAGAACTGACCTGATGCGGGTCAGCTTTAAGGAACGACAAACGTAGTGAAAACTAGTTTGCGTGTTTAGCACGACAGAGAATAGGTGAGCAGCCGAGTTGCTACTGGAGATGATGAGTGACCGATTTGAGTCGTTTGCAGAAATGCTTGCAGCGATTGCAATTAAGCAGCTTTATTGGAAAGATGAAAACAAAGTTAGCGGAAATTTTGAGTATGTAGGAATGACCGTGCGCAACATTTTACATGCAGATGGAGTGAGATGTAAATGTTTATGCTTGATAACGGACGCAAGGCCAGGGATCTGAATCGTAAGTACCACTTTATTCGCATCACTGATGCGAATAGTTCGAATTGGGCTGAGGTGTGAGCATCGGTGGGGTTTGGTTTGTAAAGGATCTTAAACGTTGAGCCGGCGCTGTGACTGGACTCGGAACGGTCGGTGAAGTTTGTATTGACGAGGATCCGAATCGTTGCGCTGATGATGCGACTAGATTTGGATTGGCTGTAGATGTACGGTGACGAGGGATCTCATGTTCCGGATCCGAGTCGTTGCACTGATGATATAACTAGACTCAGATCGACTGATGGTGTTAGTGTTTTTTTTTTTGGAGGTGTAGGGGGTCAGTTAGGTAAAGTGAGCGTTTTTTGTTTTTTTTGCGAAAATTACGTCCAACCTGGTGCAGGGTGGACCTACTTGACTGACCTGGAGGAGAAATGACAGGTGATGAGTGGTGAGGGGTTTGACTAGCTGATTTGAACACGACAGACTGCATCTGTTGTTTCATACACGCTGTTACACTCGGCACTGGTTTAGTGCCTTTTACATGTAAGTGCACTTCTTTTTATTAAATATCCTTTTATATGCGGAGAACACTATGGTCTGCCTTTCTTTTATATATACCTCATTGGAGTCATTTGTGATCCGGTCCATCTGCTGTTGTCATCCAACCATCCCGGAGCTGCAATACATGCCTGAGACGTATATACCCATATGGGAAGGTATCTGTGACCCTCTATAACCAAAAGGTCCACTTTGGGAGGTGAGCGGCCATTCTTATCTGGTGGAGGTCTCTCGCTGTGTTCAGATCATCATCTGCATGTTTCCGATTGTATAAATCACTCTAGAAGATCACTGGGATTGTCTTTTGATTCATGGACTTGTTCAGCGCTGCACTGCCTTTTTATATAAGTGAGCGGATTGGATGGTGGAGCGTGTCGGTGAAATGAGTGACAAAAATGTCCCATGACAGAGGCATGAATCGGTGCGCCACAGGTGCGACTAACAACCGGCTCTGGAGCATGTACTGAAATGAGGCCAACAACAACTGGGGCACGCTTAAGATGAGTCTGCACACGAGAATGCACGTGGATTCAAATCAGATGCGTGACAGTGAAACGAGTGACAGAAATTTCCCATGACAGACACGAATCGGTGCTTCGCTGTGTGACTAACAGCAAGCAAACTCTGGAGCATGTACTGAAATGGGGCCAACAACGACTGGGGCACGCTTGAGACGAAGCTGCTCCTAAGAATGCGCGTGGATTCAACTCAGATGTGTTACAGTGAAATGAGTGGCAAAAATGTCCCATGACAGAGGCATGAATCGGTGCGCCGCAGGTGCGACTGACAACGACGGGCTCTGGAGCATGTTCTGAGATGAGGCCAGCAATTGGGGCACGCTTGGTGAACCTGCACACGAAAATGCGTGTGGATTCAAATCAGATGCGTGGCGGTGACATGAGTGACAGAAATTTTCCATGACAGAGGCATGAATCAGTGCAGCGCTGTGCGACTAACAGCAAGCAAACTCTGGAGCATGTACTGAAATGAGGCCAGCAACTGGGGCACGTTTGGGACGAATCTGCTCATAAGAATGCGCTTGGATTCAACTGCATGCATGATGGTGACATGAATGACAGAATTCTCCCATGATCTAGGCACAAGTCGGTGCGCCGCATGTGCGGCTGACAACGAGCGGACTCTGTATGGCCTCATTTCAGCATGTACTGAAATGAGGCCAGCAACTGGGGCCCGCCGGGACGAATCGGTGCATTGTGGATGCGACTTGGATTCGTATCAGAGTGATGCAGAGGAAATCACTATCGATGCAAGACGAATCAGTAGCTATGTGCAGGGTTTCACAAGGAGAGAGAAGGGTGTGCGAGATGTGACAAGTGAAATTACTATCAGTGGAATGAGATGACAAAACTAGCGGGGACGAACCGGTGAGTCGCTGATGCGACTAGATTAGACCGGAGGGTAATGCAAAGTAAGATAACTGTAATGATAGACAGTGCTTTTCTAAGTGACATGGGCCTACTACTTGGCGTGAAAAAGACAAGGTACGAGAAGAAAAAAAAAAAAAAAAAAGCACGAAACTAAACTGATAAAACAGCTCTGTGTATGTGTTCACGAATTGCACGACAAGACCGTGGTCTTGCACGAGGCTGAAATAATCCTGCATATGGAGACTTGACTAATGATTTGCAAGTTCCACAGCAGGGTTTTGATGACATGGTTTATCTGGCAAACAGTGCGTGAAGCAAAGAAATTGTACGAATCCTACCTGCGACAGTTTGAAAACTTGATGTACGAAAGGCATGGTGGGTGTCCAAGACATCCAAAGAGTGTGGTGTTACGCCGTGCATGACGCACAAAAAATGACTTGGTTTGGTAAACGAGTGAGAGAAATACGTGTACAAACGATACGCAAGTTCCGCTGCGGGAACTAAAACACACGGCATGAGGGCAAACAACAAATGTCAATGGCGGAAAGTATGCAATGTATGTGACCCGAATCAGTTCATAAATATACGAAAGGAATCCGATACGAATCGGTAGTGAGGAGTATTGAATTAATATAATACGAATTGGTTGTATAGTGTATGCCGCCCCTTACTCTAAAACTGAAGAGCAACCAATCACCCCTCCCCCCAGTGCAGAGAAGGCACCAGGTGGGACTAATCAGAGTCTCCCTTTTTTTTCAAATGGAAGAGACGGCAACCTTATGGACAGTGAATCTTTATGTCCAGTGAAACCTACAGCGAGTGATATCGGACAACGACCGACAGCGACTCGGAGGTTTGGATTTATAATGAATCGTATGTTTGGGACAGACAACAACTCAGAAGCAGACTTAAGAAAGGAATGCAGGACAGGAAGCATTACTAATTGCAAAATTGCACATGACGCAAAAGATTCGAAAAGTACCTGCGATAGTGAGCGGGAACCACAGACGAAGACCACGAACGAAAAAGCCAAAATGCCCTGCGATCGAAATGCCAGGACTCACAAACATGAGGTGAGCTGGTAAGAGTCGGCCCAGTGACGTGTAGTATCGCTCACAGGAAACCAACGAAGACTGCAGGTGAGTGGGCTGGTTAAATAGCCCCCCGGGATCCTCCCATAAATTCAGGCCAGCATACTGGCCTTCTTACACATATATATATATATTGTACATACACAACATATACACTATGCATTTTGTAGAAATGTTTTTTTTTTGTCAGATAAATCTGTGGCTTAATTATAAATTGTACATCTACAGAGTTGCTCAAAGTGTTGCCCAAGCAGCTGTTTATTCTTTTATTCAGTATCTGGTGGGAGCAAAGAGAATTCCTTTGTAGGATGACATGATTTAACTAAGAGATGATGTGGGTGACTTTGGGTGACATATGGTAGGACTGATTTACTAAAACTGGAGAGTGCAAAATCTGGTGCAGCTCTGAAATCAGCTTCCGCCTTGGTTCACATTGATGCTACTTTGAAATCGCGCTACTTCACTTGATTTCAAAGTAGCAAGGTCAGCTCGAATTCAGGTGCTACTTGATGGACATCTGTGTGGCAAAAGTAGTGCGGGAACTACTTTTGCAAATTCGTGCTGCGCCGCAAAATCGGTGTCGCACCGATTGGAACAGTGCCATTGCCTCCAATAGGCTGTGACTTGTCATGCGATTTGATCTCTCAAATCGCATGACAAATCGCTCTAATGTGAACCTAGGCTCCAGGTTGTTTTTGTCAAAGCTTAATTGAACAAGCTGAAGGTAGAAGCAACCATGCACAGCTGCAACAGATTTTGCACTCTCCAGTTTCAGTAAAGTTTTGTAAGGTGTCCCTACAGCTAGAGTTGCCACCTCATCCCTTTAAACCCAAACACATATGAATCACACAGGTTCTGAGGCTAATTGAATGCAGGTAAGGCACTAAGTGAGTTTAATTACCACCTTAATCAGCCACAGAACCTGTGTAATTAATATGTGTTCGGGTTTAAAGGGATGAGGTGGCAACCCTACCTTACTTGTCTGACTTGGTTGTGACTGTAGCTCCTATATTCCTCCTCAAGATGCTGTATGCTTTATACTGCTTGCCACAACAAAGGGAGCTTTTATACAACATTGTAGGCCCAACATCTAGGTGACATGCATGTAATATAGAGAAGATGTAACCGATGTATGCAAATTTTTCACTATTATACTGTTGTACTTTATAGATCTTCATCTGCATTCTGATCAAGTGAATGGATATTCACACGAAGCACGTAATAGAACACTATCCCAGCAATGACGCACACTACACTAAACTTATATGGTTTATTTTTAACAGTATTGAGGCTGAAGTTGTCTTTTTCTGGTTATGTTGCAATATCTATGGGCCTATATGATTTTATCTATTTATGTATGCAGCACTTTTAAATCTTATGTCATAAAAGTATTTTTAAAAGTACTTTTAAATCAGGCTATTATTGCAGAATTCTGTTGGCATAATTCTACTATATACATTTTGTAAAACCTGTTTGAGATGAAACCTGGAATTTAGATCATACACAGGGCTGGGGAAATTTTTCCTACCCGATGTAACAGGGTTGGGTGGGGTGCTTGACCTGCCAATCGCCAAGCATCGGGTCAGGGAAGTGAGCCACACAACCTCCTATGTCCAGAAATACTGGCTATATTTCTTTGCTCTTGGCAACATAAAAGGAATGGATGTGTCAGTGCGGTATAAGCAACGTTCTTGTATTACCTTCGGGTCAGTGCTGTGCACCTTGGGACCTCCCTCCAAGAGTCATCTTGAACAATGTCTGCTAGGAAATGAGCTCCACACCATTAAAGTTCAACACTCCTTTATTCTTCTGCGAATGAACACAATCAGTTGAACTCCCTTGATTACAGAACAGGAAAGGAGGTGTGGATGCGAATAGGCCCAGACACAATTTGGTTCTCCACTTTCCTTACTGAAAGTGGGTTACGGTCTCCGCACGAGGGGGAATTTCCTTCCATGCGGTCTCCAACGAGAGGCTCACCTGTCACCGGCAATATGCTGCACCGGGTCTTCAAGTGAGGAGCTCCCCCCGGTCCATTGCGCCTTCCGGATTCGGGTACCCACTCCCGGGGTTCCCTAGGATCTCCTTCCCTCGCGGAACTCAGTGTTGGGCACTGAGCTCCAGACCTCCATCCGAGTACCTCACCCCAGGCTAAAGGTGCCTGGGATGGAACACGACCTCTGGCTTTCCTCTAGGCCTAGGCCGCCCAGAGGACCGACACGAACCACTGTCCACAAGTTGAAGGTGCCTGGGACTCCGACCCCGTGACAAAGATGGCCGGCCCCTTTATACCCTGTCCCAGCAAGCACGGCGGGTTCCCCGCCCCACCATACCGCTGCTGAGGAAGGACAAAAAGGAGGTACGGCACACAGCAATGATTCAACCCCAGCCCAGGGCGACAGCGCCACCCACAGGGCCGCAGGGAATTACACATCACCGATGTCTCTGCCAAATTCAAATTTTCACCCGGGAAAGTACATACCCGCTACACTCTCCCCCTGGTCATGTGACACTGGTCCCCAGTGTCTGGAGTAAATCATGTCCTCAACGGCTGACATAATCCAATCCAGAAACTCACTAACAATTGTATAAAACTTTAGAAAAAACTACCCTACTGGAGAAATTGTGTCTGAGCCCTGAAAAAGGGAAAGAAACAACGACATGTAATCATAACTTTGAAATCACATTTTATATCATACTCTTCCCACCCATCCTGACTAAGATCCACCCCATTCTCAGTGATCTTGATGGATGCTCTCCTGCAGAGGGAAACAACACACATAACCCTGACACATGTATTCGTATGAGAGAAAAGAAACTTCTTCGGGAAGAGATCCCTTTTCTCCAAAGAGTGAATGTGTGAAAAGTGTTTAACGTTGCGCAACACTGCCACCTGGTGACAGCATCGCGGTAACTGCACCCGTGGAACTGTCCTCTTCTCTTTTAGCCCTATCTACCCAGAGTCCAAGATCTCTTTGCGGAAAAGGTGAAGAACAAACCAGGAACAGTTCTCCATTCCTCTGGGCACAAAAACAACGGCCCCAGAAAGTTCAGCAGCATAATCAATAACAAACGGAGTCTTTCTCTCTCCTATAAGTAAAAGCGGGGATGCGGCAGAACAAGCGGCTTCAAGTGCTGGTCCATGGTCTCTAGATGATACTCCACATCTTCCCCTTCCTCGCGCCGGATCAGCACTTTGTCTGCATGGATGTGTCGTCCCAACATCCACTCTGCCTTGCAGTCCTTGAAACGTTGAGAGGCCTTTGGAGAGCATGCCAGGTACCTGGGGGCGTGCGGAACCTGAAGGTGGGTCCACACAAAGTCATTGTACCAGCGCTCCCGGCACACTTCCACCTCATAAAGCAGTTCCTTCGACAAGTACGGATACTCCCATCCGTATTCTGCAGCAACCTTTTGGCCAAATAGGCATTGTAATCTCACCAAAGGAGGCATGGTAGCTTTGTCCCCTTCGCCAGGTAAAACTATCGAGTCCGGGTGGCGAGGGACCTTGACCACATCTGGTCTGGGCATAGGTGCCCGCAGCAATAGTCTCTTTTCCCCGGCCTTCGGTACAGATGGCACCAGGGATGTAGAAGCAGACTGGGGACGGGATCTCTCTTCAGGCGCTGGTGCCTCCACCCGGGGTGTACTTTCCCCTGTAGACATGGGTGGATCTCTGATCCTCCGAGATGAAGCGAGAGGTACTTTGTCCCAGCCCTTCTCTGCAAACAAATTGTCTATGGTCACGTCGTCTCCCATGTCCGAGAGCGACTCCAGGTCAGAGGTGTCACACTCCTCCGCGGGTATGTAGCCAGTTGTAGAAACAGAGCCACCACCTCCCGCGGACTCACTGGGCCATGACTTCCCGACACCTCCGCCCACACACCAAATCTCTCCGCCAGGCTTACCTCGGCCTTTACTTGAAGACGGTCCACCACAACCGCTGGTCGGGGCTACCATACCGGTCTTTCTCTTCGGTGGCGGACGCTGCGAGACCAAGTCAGCATCCTCGGATTTCTCCCATTGGGCTTTTACGATCTCCTCCGCGGTCGCTGCAGTGTGCGTAGATATGGCTCTCACAGCAGTGATTCCTCCTCTCTGAGTAGTGTTGCCCGCAGCACGGCCAGGGTAAATGGTTCTCGGCCTCTCAACCGCCGGATCCACTTCGAACAGGAACTCCCCACAGGCCTCACATCGCCCGAATGGCTTCAGCTGGCACACCAGTCCCGAACAGCCGGGACAAATCACACCCAGGGCCTCAACGTCCATGCACGAGTACAGGGCGAATCGACCCCTTGGCTTTAGCCGAATCCCTGTGTCTGTTACCGGAGCAGCAGCAGTCAATGTCGTGGTGGAAGGGTGAACCAGAATCCACGATGTATGTCCGAACATGGCGACCTGTTGCTGATCCATCGCACACTGCAAAGTTTTTGCGCCAACGTCCCACGTGTAGTCCTTCACACGTATTGGACTCCTCCCCTTTGCTCCAGTTCGCTGGCTTTTCCTCTTTTCTGTTTCTGAGTCACGCCCACGAACTAAGCGATGGGGGTGTGCCTGATGGCGCAGTGAAAATAGAAACCCCCACGTGTACTACTTCACACGGCTGAGCTTCCCCCTCTTCTCGCTCTTCTGCGCGGGCCTTTCCCTTCAATGGGTCATGTCTACGACTTCGAGCACAGGGATGCACTTCGGCCAATGAAGGCCTGCCTATTCGCTTAACTCCTCCAGCAGACACGTTCAACACTGTGGTGCACAAACACTATACCCGACTTGAGCCCCCACGTGTAGCGGCCTCCTCACTCCCCTCTTTCTCTCGTCTCGTCTTTTCTCTTGTCTAGGGGTATCTTAGAGGGGAGGGAGCGGGGACACAGTGAGGCAAAGTGAGGCACAGTGAGGCATGCAGATGGACACCCTAGGCTTATACTCGAGTCAATATGTTTTCCTATTTTTTTGTGGTAAAATTAGGTGCCTCGGCTTATATTCGGGTAGGCTTATACTCGAGTATATACGGTATTCAAGAGGGCTAGCCAAAGCGCATTGCGCTTAAATGCTAGCATATAAAACAGGAGCAACCACTTAATCCTAATAATGGATACCTGATATGAGAAAACAGAGACTTCAGTCTTCCATTGATTAGGCCTCCTCCCAGATAGATGTAAACTTTTGTGATAACCGCAACAGGTATAATAAACGATTATAGGGAAGTCTATGAAAATTACAATGCAGTGTGGACTAGTAGTGAATCCTCTGAGTCTACAGTCCTGTAATCACAATAAAGCCAAACATCAAACTGTGCTCTCAAGCCTACTAATGTCTATGAATATACGCCCACGGTGTCCGGGTGGACCAAGATCCCCACAGCATCGAGGTGGACCAAGAGCAGATTTGAATACCCACCGTGCCTTCACGCCCTCATGCGCGCTGCATGGCCACCGAGGGTACCACCAAGGCAAGCTACCTGGGTGCTGGAGTGATTTGTTCCCAATGGTCTGGGTTTTGACTCCTACTTGTGAGTGCCCATGAATAGCAATATGGACTGTAAGCAAAAGTGCAAACTGTTAATAAATTATTAAACTAAATATATTAAAAAATAAATCTGTCCATATGCAAATTGAATATTTCAGTTCTAAAGATGAAAGTTATGATGCCAGGCATATCAGACAATGCTTTTAGTTATTACAAACATTGTAACATGTCCATTCCAAACTGTCAAATGTGGAAAAATCTACAAAATTGCTTATGGAGGACAAAATAAATCATGACTTTTGTTACTTAACCACTTCAGCCCCGGACCATTTGGCTGGCCAAAGACCAGGCCACTTTTTGCGATTCGGAACTGCGTCGCTTTAACTGACAATTGCGCGGTCGTGCAACGTGGCTCCCAAACAAAACTGATGTACTTTTTTTCCCCACAAATAGAGCTTTCTTTTGGAGGTATTTGAGCACGTCTGCGGTTTTGACTTTTTGCGCTATAAACAAAAATAGAGCAACAATTTAAAAAAATATATATATTTTTTACTTTTTGCTATAATAATTATCCCCAAAAAATATATAAAAAAAAAACATTTTTTTCCCTGAGTTTAGGCGATACGTATTCTTCTACATATTTTTGGTAAAAAAAATTGCAATAGGCGTTTATTTATAGGTTTGCGCAAAAGTTATAGCATCTACAAAATAGGGGATAGTTTATGGCATTTTTATTAATATTTTTTTTTTACTAGTAATGGCGGCGATCAGTGATTTTTATCGTGACTGTGAAATTATTGCGGACACATCGGACACTTTTGACACCATTTTGGGACCATTGTCATTTTTACAGCTATCAGTGCTATAAAAATGCACTGATTACTGTAAAAATTACACTGGCAGTGAATAGGGTTATCCTGTAGGGGGCGCTGAAGGGGTTAAGTGTGACCTAGGGAGTGCTTCTAACTGTTAGGGGCGTGGCTTGCCGTGACACGTCACTGATCACTGTTCCCGATGTCAGGGAACAGACGATCAGTGACATGTCACTAGGAAGAACGGGGAGATGTGTTTACACTAACATCTCCCCGTTCTTCAGCTCTGTGACCCGATCGCGGGACACCGGCGGACATCGAGTCCGCGGGTCCCGCGGGCACGGTCACGGAGCTTGCGGCAGAGTCGCGAGCGTGCCACCAGCGGTGCGCACTACCACATGGCGGCAATTTAAAGGGGACGTATATATACGCCCATTTGCGCGTCCGTGCCATTCTGTCGACGTATAAGTTTGTGCGGCGGTCGGCAAGTGGTTAAGGACTGACTGTGAAGAACTGTAATCAAACACTGGTGACTACTACCAGCAGATGTTTCTTCCAAGTGCTAAGCTCCCACTTTCATGGACAACTGACAGCAAGTCTTCTGCAATAATATTACATGTTGGCAAGCACAAATAGCTAATTTTGGAAGGATTTGTTTAACATTTATAAAACAGGAGGGAGCTTTGATTTAGCATGAATTTTGACTTGTTAATTAGTATGCCCACAAGAGCACTATGAAATATGCAAACATCTCAAATTAATCAAATATTTATAGTACAAATTATATTTTGAAGCACGATTTTGTTAATTTTTCATTCTATATCATAGCCAAATTTTGAACATTTTGATTTATAGATTTGCTTTATTAAAATGAAGATTGCACCCCATCAGAAAATTCAGGTGCTGTCTTTAAATTGTACCTCTAACCAAAATGTTTTATTTTATTTTTGGATAGAATGGGGAAAGGTGAGACCCCCTGTAAGTTTTTACTGCTATATAGGGCTGAGTTGAAGAGATTTCCCCTCCCTGTTTGTTTTATCCCTTTCTTTTAACTCCTCTTAATGTTTTATCAAACAGGAAGTGAGGTAAAATCTGCAAAAGGGAACGGGCAACAATAAAAAGCTGCCAGAGATTCTAGCATTCGCCTACGCAAGTAAAAAAAAAAAAAAAGCACACATTAAAATAGTAATAAGCAATACTCTTGCCTTTGTTCAGGGCCCACATTTAAGACTTCCCAATTTGATATCCTCTACACTCTTATATTGACACCCTTTTAAATACTTTTACATTTTAAAATTAATTTCATTTGTGGTAGGGATAATTTAATAATATATAAAAATGTTTCCACTTTAATATTAGTCAGCGACATTTGGCAGTGAACGTGTTTAAGAGCTTTCTGAACTAAGGAAGTTTTCTTTCTATAGAAATGATGCTATGTATACTTTTGCCAGAAATAATATAGTCAATGAATGGCAGAATTCACAGTGGTATATAAATAGAGTGGTTAATCTACAGAGCGTGGTACAGACCAGAGCTCTACCATGCTTGATGTTCTCTTATGATTTTTTTCATATTATATCACTCAATGGATTATAAAAATTAATATAGTGACATTTACAGTGTGACCTAACCTATAGCAACCAATCATATATCAGTTTAAACTATTTAGGTTTATAGCTATCTGATTTCTATGGGCCATAAGAAGTATGAAGACCAGCATAGAAAACTTTCAGAGATACATGTCATAGAACACTATGCCACTATCTGCCAGACATACTGTAGTGTGGTGCCATTACATTTTATTAATTAATGTATTTTTTTTTATTTAAACAATTTATTTGAATTCACAGGTTTACAGGTTTACAGTAAATTAGGAGCAATTAGACAAGGTAAGCACATTATAAGCAATACATACATAGGCGAAAGACTATAGGTCACAAGTAACTGAAGTTCATCAGTAATCAGAATAATATCCTGAGTAATATTGTCAAACAATAGCACTAACAGTATATACCTAGAGTTAGGTGAGGGCAGGGTATGTCCGTCTGCCCACGATCAATGTTACGTAGTCACCTTGGGGTAGGGGATCAGGCGGGAAAGGCTTTCAAACTAGGATGGGGGGCAGGTAAGGGCCTAAAGAGTAAGCCCCAGATCTAGGTAAGATATACCAGCCAAGATCAGCCTTCTGTCCACTCACCCCTATACGGGGACTTGCTGTGAGGGACAGGGGACTATAATTGGGTTTCCGAGGGAACAATGCGATGCTGGTATGGTTAAAGATACAGGCGAGGTCTAGTCGGGGAATCGGTGTAACATAAGTATAGAGGAAGGAAGGTAAGCAGGGGGGGTCCAGTGGTCTTTCAGGTGCATCTCGGTATTCCAGCATGTATACGGTCACCAAAGGTTGTTCTGCGTAAATGGCCTGTATTGAGGCTTGTTTAAACATGTGGATAGATGGGGAGTATTAACAGTGAAGAGGGGGAGAGGGGGTTAGAGCGAGCTAAGGGGTAGGAACCATAGGGGTGGGTAGGAGCGTGGTGAGGTGTGGCGAGGGTGATTGTGTGGTACTTTCTCTATAGTGTATCCAACAGGCCCAGGTGTCAGCGAATTTGGTGGGATTGTCATGGGCTTGGTGTATGAGCCGCTCCATTTCAGCTAGTCTGTCTACACGGTGATGCCATTCTGCTATCGTTGGAGGTGTGGGGTTTCTCCAGTGTACTGGGATACAAAGATTAGCTGCATTAATAAGGTGCATGGTCAAGGATTTCTTGTAACAAGGTGGGGGCTTGGTGGAGTGGTGGAGCATATATTGTGCAGGGGTAAAATCCGGGGTGTACGTGGTAATCTGCGATATGAGACGGTGCACCTCACTCCAAAAAGGTTGTATGGAAGGGCAGTCCCACCAGATGTGAAGTAGAGAGCCAGCACCGGTGTTACACCTCCAACAGGTCGAAGGGAGGTTGGGGTAGATCTTGTGAAGCCTGTTGGGGGTCCTGTACCATTTGGAGAATAATTTATACCTGTTTTCTTGGGTGGAAATGTTTACGGTCCCTTTGTGTATGTACATGTAGATGCGTTCCCAATCCAATTCTGACAGTTGCAAGGATAAATCTGATTCCCATTGTTGGACCAGGCGGTCATCTTTGATTTTGTGAGTGGAGAACAGGGAGGCGTAAAGGGTTGATATTAGATGTCGTTGGGGTTCACCATCCAAGCAAATTGTTTCTATATGTGCGAGATCTCTAGTCCAGGAAGCCGGAGATCTATTTGAATGTAAATAGTGTCGGATTTGTAAGTAATTGTAAAATGGAATGTCACGGTTCGGGAACAAATTGGTAAGTTCTGCGTAGGGCAAGATGATGCCATCGCGAAAGAACTTATGGGCTCTACAGGGAGTGATACTGGAGTCATTGGCGATTGTGTGGGGAACTAGGCCCGGGGTGAAGTCGGGATTACAATCCAAAGGGGTCATTGGCCCAGGAGCGGGTATGATGTTCAGGTGTTTACATATTTTGGCAAAACAAGATAGTGTGGCTCCAACAAGAGGGTGTTTGGAGTCCTTAGGGGATATAGCAGTACGAGCGATCCATGGGAGGTGTGTGAGAGGGACATCCGAAGTGGCGTTCTCAAGTGTAATCCAGTTTTTGTTACGACCGTGGACGTGCCAGTCCACAATCCTCGTCATATGACACGCCCAGTGGTACTTTTGGATGTCGGGAAGGCCAAGACCCCCCAATAACTTGGGGAGCGTCAGCCTATCCCAGCTTAATCTAGGGGGTTTAGAGGCCCAAATGAAGGTCCTGCACATACATTTATATGTGGTGAAGAAGGAGGGCGGGAGAGTGATCGGGACAGCTTGTAGGAGGTATAGGAGTCTAGGTAGGACGTTCATTTTTAGGACAGCGATTCTGCCCAGCCAGGAAAAGGTCCCGAAATGCCATTTGTGTAGGTCATCCCTAATCGCAGAGAGGGCTGGTAAGAAATTTTTGGCGTAGAGATCAGACAGGTTTGATGGTATTTTAATTCCTCAATACGTAAGTGCTTCAGTCTCCCAGCCAAAGGGGAAGTTGAGCTTACACTGTGATACTAACGTGGGAGGTAGAGAAACGTTCAGTGCTTTGGATTTCGCAAAGTTGATCTGTAGATTAGACATAGATTTGAACAATGCAAAGTCTGACAGGAGGCTAGGGATGGAAGTAATGGGGTCTCTTAGAAAAAGAAGTATGTCGTCCGCATAAGCGGCTATTTTGTATTGTGTGTTCCTGATATCAACTCCCTTAATATTCTGGTTGTCTCTAATTTTACGCAGCATGGGCTCCATCGTGAGGACAAAAAGTATAGGGGAAAGGGGACATCCTTGACGGGTGCCGTTGGTGATGGAGAAGGCGTTCGACAGGCGGCCATTGATCCTAAGTTTTGCAGACGGGTTGGAGTAAAGTGCCATAATCATTTGGATCAATCGAGGGGGGAAACCCATGGTTTGAAGGGCAGCTTCCATATAGTCCCAGGCCACTCTGTCGAACGCCTTCTCCGCATCAAGAGACAGAAAAAAACCCTGTGTCGGTTCTTTAGATAGCCAATGATATACATTAAGGGCCTTGATGGTATTATCCCTAGCTTCCCTGCCAGGGACAAACCCAACCTGGTCCCAGGAGATAAGTTTATGCAGAAAGGGGAGGATGCGGTTAGCTAAAGCTTTAGCGTAGAGTTTCAAATCCACATTAAGGAGGGATATTGGGCGGTAGTTAGAGACTATCTCGGGATCCCTGCCCGGCTTGGGGAGAAGTGTGATGTGGGCCTCAAGAAATTCCCTACTGGCAGCTGAGTTAGGTGTTATGGAGTTGAGGGCTTCGACCAGGTGTGATAGTAAAACGTCTGGGAATGATTTGTAGTAACTGACTGTCAGTCCGTCCGGGCCTGGGCTCTTGCCCGCTTTCATTTGTTTTAAAGCTGTGGCAATTTCAGCCACCGAGAGAGGAAGGCCCAGGTCAGCAGAGTCGTCCGGTGAGAGGGGGGTCGGGCTGTGTTGTGACAAAAAGTCAGTGAGAGCTGCGCTCCTGTCTAAAGGGAAGGTATTTGCTCGGAGCTTGGGGAGGTTGTATAGATCTGTGAAGTAGCGAACAAATTGGTCAGATATGTCGTCAGGCTTAACCAAGGGGTGCCCCGATGGCGTTCTCAGTTTGTGAATGGTATGGGCCGCCCGCTTGGATTGTAGGGCCCTGGCTAGGAGCTTGCCCGACTTATTACCAAATTCATAGAATATCTTTTGGGACAAGGCAAATTTTCTCTTGAGCACACAATTGAGTTCTCCAAGAAGCTCCTCTCTAGTCAGTGTCAATTCAGAGAGGGTGTTCTCGGCCAGGGATGATTTATGCGTCTGTTCAAGCCGTCGTATGCGTGCAGTCAATTCTGCGATTCTCGCTTTCCTTGCCCGAGATCTTTTAGCAGCTAGAGAGATGAGTTCACCCCTGATTACGCATTTATGAGCGGCCCAGAGTGTTTCAGCGGAGATATCCTCCGAGGTATTTTCCGAGAAATAGTTGGAGAGGCTTAAGGAAATATTCTGTATATTATTGGAGTCAGAGAGGAGGGAGCTGTCAAGTCGCCAGATGTTGGATCGTGTGCCGGTCGGTGGGAGGGTGAGAGACATGGAGATTGGGTTGTGGTCGGAGAGTACCATAGGTTCAATCGTGGCTTTGGACAGATAAGTCAAGTCTTGCTGGGTGATGAAGAAGTAATCTATTCTCGTGTACTTATTGTGCGGGGCAGAGAAGTAGGTGAAATCTTTTGTAGATGGGTGAAGCGTGCGCCATGAATCGTGCAGTAGGAGGTTACTGAGTTGCAGTTTAATTGCCCGTAGGGCTCTATATGTCAGGGATGTTGTGCTATTAGAGACATCTAATGTAGGTGTGAGTGCGACATTAAAGTCACCGCCGACAAGAAGGGTGCCAGACTGGAAGTTGGTCAATTGAGCACACATTGTTCGGAAGAATGTAACTTGATTGGTGTTTGGGGCATATACATTTGCTATTGTCACCTGTCTGTGGTGTAGAGTCCCTTTAATAAAAAGGAACCTGCCTAATGGGTCACTTTGTACGTCCAATATGTGGAGGGGGCAGTGTTTGGATAAGAGAATGGAGACCCCTTTGGATTTGGCCTCAGCATTGGAGGCATGGAAAACTGTGGGGAAACAGGAATCATGTAGTTTGGGGATGCTGTTAGTCTTAAAATGCGTTCCTTGTATGAGGGCAATGTGTACTTTAGCTAATTGCAAGGAGTGTAATAACCGTGACCTCTTTTCTGGCAAATTTAGCCCTCGGATGTTGATTTAATAGAGTTTGAGGGAAAGATGCTGCGGGTTTGGGGCGGTGGCCGAAGGGATGATAGTAGCCGACATAACGGTGTAGGTATTGAGCAATAAGGGGAGGGGCGGGAGTAGCAAAAATAAAGCCTACGAGGTATTTGTGGTGGGATCAACACTTGTGAGATGGGCTAATCGGGGTTGGAAGGCCACTGGACAGAAACCGAAGAGGTAGTAGAAAAACTATTTCACTGACCTCAGGAGGAAGAACTTTCGGTGTGGTACAGCGAGTGAACAGTGCGTGTTACTCAATAAGAGAACAGCACCCTGTTCCTCGACCGTGTAGGGGTTGACTATCACGGGACAGAGAAGATGAACTATCAGCAGTTAAGGGTCCGCCACCACGGATAGTGAGGAGGCAGGAGAGGTAGGTACGTGGTATTTCTAAAGGGGAGACTGCTGTGAAACTGATCAACTTAAAGGTGCGTGTGGGAGGGGAATGTAGCATTATTACGATCTTGAAACCCTGGCCGAATTATACAAGAACGTAATAAACGGGTATTCCGGCCATTTGGGTATCTGCAGGTCGCTAACAGTTTGCAGCCCGATGACAAGCCATAGGAAGGTATTACAAATCCCATCATGTACATTTCAAATCCAATTGAATTGAATTAAATTAGGGTAGGGTATTTCAGTGCTCAAGAAAAGATAAAGGCTGAGGGCTAATGGTTATGGACAAGAGGGAGGAGAAATCTAGCTGTGCATATGCAAATACAAACATTTAACAGAATTGAGGAACAAATGAACATTAAGTAACAGCCATTTCTGCATATACTCACTACCCTTAATCGAGCCTGACATCAGTAATAGAGGACATGGCAAGCTCAGAACAGTCCTGGCCGAGTCCAGCAGGATCGAGGGAAGCGGGCACAGTTCCTAGGTTACTTCTGCGAGGAGCGATGGTCGTGGAAGGAGTGTCCTCTCATTCCTATTCCGAGCCGGAAGTGTCGGTCTGCGGCTCGAAGGCGATCTGGAGACATCGGTGGTGTCTTGGCTGGACTCCAGATAACGGTGAGGGATCTCCAGGCGAATGCACTGTCAGGGCGACAGTACCTATCGAGTGCAGAAGGGATGGGAGAAGCCTGTCGTGTGAAGCGAAGCCATCGGGTGTAAGAGCGAGGCCGCGCGCGTGATGTCAGTCAGGTTCGAATACCCAGCCGGACAGCACCATGGGTAGTGTAGTTCTCTTGGCCGAGAGCACAGAAAAAAAAAAAAAAGAGCAAAAATAGAACTAGGACGGCATGCGACGTAGGTATACAGTTTCCCGAGTATCCAGTGCAAGCAGCATATAATAGTAAAGTTTGTGAAATTTGTAAAGACCTTCCAATCGACAATGCAGATGCCCAAACATGCCACCAGGGGTTTGCCGAGGAGGTCTATGGGATTGAGTGCCTTGACGGTACTGTCAGAGGGCATTCGGCCAGTAGTCCCTTAAAGGGTATAACAAGCGGAGGGGGAGATCAAATTCGGCCCAAACGCGGCCATAACAGTTCCATAAACTTTTTAGAGTAACTGAAAGAGCTTACTTTAACCTTCGGAATTTAGTAGTCTCGCCGGGTCTTCCTTGCTCTCGGAGAGTTAGAGGGGCTTGCTTCGCTGTGTTGGTAGCGAGAAGACTGATGGCGCCCAATGGGAGTGGGAGAGCGTCTTCTACGGTGTCCACTGTCTTGAGCTTCCATGGGTTCGTGACGAGGCGGGTCCCTTTTCGATAGGAAGTGGCGGTAGTCTGCATACCAGTGTGGGACCTCTACCATTGGTATGCCCAGAGTATCACAAAAGTGTGATAGATCTTCGGGCATTTTTAAAAGCGCTGAACGCCCTTGTGAGGATGCAGCAAGGCAAAATGGAAACTTCCATTTATATGGGATGCTCCTAGCACGAAGGACCTCCAATAAAGGTTTCAGGTCACGGCGGTGCTGAAGAGTGATCCCTGAGAGATCTTGATAGATCTGTACCGGGCGACCCTCAAAAAGAATTTGTTGCCGAAGTCTGGCTTGCCTCAAGATCTCCTCCTTGAGGGTGAAGTCGACTAGATGACAGATAATGTCCCTTGGGGGGTCCGATCCCTTGCCCTTAGGGCGCAAAGCGCGATGTATTCTGTCCATTTTGACCGCCGTCAAAGGCGGGCGACCAATGAGGTCATTAAAAATGCCGGTAACAGCCGGGGAAAGATGTTCACCTTCGATCGATTCTGGCACGTTCCGTATCCGGAGGTTGTGGCGGCGGCTGCGGTTCTCGAGGTCCTCCAAGTGGCGGTTCATATCCCTCATCTGTCTAGTGTGGGAATCAATGCGGAAGGTGGTTTTAGTAATAATTGCCTCATGGCGGCTCGTTGTCTTTTCCACCGAGATGACCCTATCATTCAGTGAGCGGATCTCCAGTCGCAGGTCCGCAATCGCCGCTGACAGGGTGTCCTTGATGTCGGTCGCTATAGACCGGAGATCATGCATGTTGAGTTGGGGTTGGGGTAGCAGTTCAATCCCGGGGAGTGTTTGGCTGGAGCTTGACGGCGATGTAAGGAGAGGATCAGTCAGGGTAAGCGCTGGAGTTTGAGAGTGTCCATGGCGGGTAGCCGCCATATTGCCTCGGGAGGTCCGGAACATTTCAGGGATGTTCTGGCTCAGGCCGGTATTTAGCTCCCTTGGGGAGCGGGATCTAGAGGCCGAAGAATTCCGGGATGCAGTCCCCATGTTTTGGGTGTAGAAAGCGGGAGTGGGTACCTCCGTTAAGGCTCGTTTTGTACCGTGGTGGCTGGAGCTCGGAGACTAAGCGTCCATCTTCCTGTCTCGTCAGGCCACGCCCCATTAATTAATGTATAATATTATTAAGCAAAAGAAAATGAAGAATTAAAATATTTTTCATCTTTTCTTCCCATTGCAGATACCTAACATGTCTGCTCCTGAAGAGCGGTTTCAAGCTGCGAAAGCGTCGAGCTACTAGATATGGTGTACTAGTTACACACCCACCTGAATATGTGTCTATAAATTTCAATTTGATAGGGATCTCAAGAACATTGACCGTGCAGATGCTATTATTTTAACATATTTATCCAACTATGAATATGGTGGCCCCCTTTAATTTACTGTGAAAATAAAATGTTTGTAAACATGTTATTACTAATGATTGCCAGGTTAGAAATTGGCACCTTGTTATGGGTGCATTTTTTTTGTACATGGATTTCAATGTATGTAAACATGTTTTTATGTATCATTAAATTGTATATTTTCCACAATTCCATTAATTTTGTCATCTTGAGCTTCATATAACGTCCCATTTTCTTGTTTGCATCACTGTCCCCTGCCGCAAATGGTGCTTTTATCGTCAAATGACAGGGATGGAGGCACATGACTTTACCCAGTCATGGCTTCATTTAAAGTCCCAATTTCCCCTATCCCCCTCTTTTTACTAGTTAGATTTGAGATGCATCACAAAAAAACTTTAAACCATTTCAAGACTTCATTGTTTCAACCTATTCCTGCCCAGGTCAGATTTCAGCACTGTCACATTTTGAATGACAATTACTCGGTCATGCAACACTGTACCCAAATACATTTTATATATATTTGAGACAGAGCTTTATTTTGGTGTTTAATCACCACTGTTGGAAAAAATACTTTTTGAAAAAGAGCTCCACATAGACAGATGACATGAGCTCATGCTGGGACACAGGGATAGAATGTACAGTACATTCTATCCCTGTTTTCCAGCATGAGCTCATGTCATCTGCCTATGTGGAGCTCTCATTCAATCGTGTGTGGTACAAGTACTGTATACAGGGCATATACTGCCAGGCAGTTCACCAGATCACAGCAGGGAGATGGATGGATGGTGAGGCAGGTGAGAGCAGCAGTTTCCGCACATCCGAGTCCAGGCCAGGCTGGCCGCGGTGCACCCCCGCAGGGCAGCGGCACAGGAAAGAGCAGTGATCTGGAGGCTTCACTAGGCCGGACCATGCCGTGGCCGCGATGGGCAGTTTTAGCAGCCCGGCAGGCCACCGGACCATACCAGGCCTGTGGATGGGCAGGCAGGATGATGAGGGGGGCCCCTTAACCTCGCAGCCAGGCCAGGAACGGAGAAACGGCTCACTCCAGCAAGGCACAGGCAGATGACAGGCACAGGAAGATGGCGTCGGCCGGCAGTGACGTCATTCGGACCCCGTTCGTAAGTAGGAGTCGTTCGTAAATCGGATGTTCGTAAGTCGGGGACCCCATGTATGCCACAAAACAAATGTAGTATGCCACAAAGGGGAAATAAAGACACAGTTATGTAAAAGCCTTTCAAGTTGATGAGCCAGTTCATCATGATAATGTTAGCACACTCACAGCTGACACAAATAGCCTGTATGTAAATGCTAATATTACAGATGAAAATAAGAAATTCAGATTGCAACAAGAATGTGTTTACTCCAGATTAGGGTTGTCCCGATACCACTTTTTTAAGACCGAGTACAAGTACCGATACTTTTTTCCAAGTACTCGCCGATACCGAATACCGATACTTTTTTTTTTATCTCTTTTAAAAAAAAAAAAATTTTTTTTTTTTAATTTATTTATTGATTGATTTTTTTATAATGTTTTCTTTTTTTAAGGGGTGGACAGTGTCAGTGTGTTTTTTCTTCTATTTTATTTTATTTATTTTTTACAATTCATTTCTTTATTATTTATTTTTTTATTAAATTTTTTATTTTTTTATCAGCCCTGTTGGGGGGCTTTGGTGAGATATCAGGGGTCTTAACAGACCTCTGACATCTCCCCTTTGAGACAGAGAAAGGGACTAGGGACAGATTCCCCAGTCCCTTTCTCAGCAGCCTCTGCTGCGCTGAAAATGAATGGAGAGAAGACCGCGGCTTCTCTTCATTCATAAACTAAAACATTGTAAACACAGTTTACGATGTTTCAGTTCTGTGAATGGACAGAGTCAGTGATCACTGACTCTGTACATTCCGAACGGTAAGGAGCCAGAGTTACCGGCTCCTACCTCCGCTCTCCATCCTGACAGATCGAGGGGGTGGAGGAGGAGAACAGAGGGGGACGGCGGCACGGAGGAGGACACTGATTGGGATGGCAGCACGGAGGGGGACACCTATTGGGACGGCGGCACGGAGGAGGACACTGATTGGGATGGCAGCACGGAGGGGGACACCTATTGGGACGGCAGCACGGAGGGGGACACTGATTGGGATGGCAGCACGGAGGGGGACACCTATTGGGACGGCGGCACGGAGGAGGACACTGATTGGGATGGCAGCACGGAGGGGGACACCTATTGGGACGGCGGCACGGAGGAGGACACTGATTGGGATGGCAGCACGGAGGGGGACACCTATTGGGACGGCGGCACGGAGGAGGACACTGATTGGGATGGCAGCACGGAGGGGGACACCTATTGGGACGGCGGCACGGAGGAGGACACTGATTGGGATGGCAAGTATCGGGTGAAGCATCGGGAGCATTTGCCCGAGTACAAGTACTCAGGCAAATGCTCGGTATCGGTGCCGATACCGATACTAGTATCGGTATCGGGACATCCCTACTCCAGATGTTCACCTAGTTGGCATTTAAATGCATTTTCCCAGATGGATAAAAGGTTTCATTTTGAATTTTAGCATGTTTGTTTTTGCTTTTCTCAGTTATAAATGCAAGTGTCCTTGGATGAATGCTACACGTAAACATCACAGTTTATAGTCATATTTTTCAAAGCGGTTTCATGGAGACATTTAGTGAAAAACACATTTATTTATGCTTTAGTTAGGAATAGATTTTTAATCTATTTGCAAAACTTGCATATTTTTTTTTTTTTGATGAACTGATTTGAAAATAGTTATATTTGTCCTGGTGTAAGAAATAAAAAGTCATTTTGTACCACCCTCATAGCTTTATTTAACCACTTAAGCCCTGTACACACGATCGGATTTCCTATGGTTTTTTAACCGATGGATTTTTCCATCGGAAAACCGATGAAGCTGACTTTCATCAGTCTTGCCTACACACCATCAGTCAAAAAACCGACCGTTCCAAACGCGGTGACGTAAAACACTCCGATGAGCCGAGAAAAATTAAGTTCAATGCTTCTGAGCATGCGTCGACTTGATTCTGAGCATGTGTGGGTTTTTTATCCGATGAAGTTCCCCACAGACGATAGTAATTTGCTATCGGTTTTTTAACCATCGGATAAATTTAAAACATGTTCTATTCTTAAACACCGATGGAAAAAAGACCGATGGGGCCCATACACGATCGGTTTGTCCAATGAAAAAAGTCCATCGGACTGTTTTCATCGGTTAAACCTATCGTGTGTACAGGGCTTAAAGGACCGAACCAATACGCAGCATAATGACCAGGCCCCTTTTTGCGATTCGGCACTGCGTCGCTTTAACTGACAATTGCGCGGTCGTGCGACGTGGCTCCCAAACAAAATTGCCGTCCTTTTTTTTCCCACAAATAGAGCTTTCTTTTGGTGGTATTTGATCACCTCTGCGGTTTTTTTGCGCTATAAACAAAAATAGAGCGACAATTTTGAAAAAAATTACATATTTTTAACTTTTTGCTATAATAAATATCCCCAAAAAATATACAAAAAAACATTGTTTTTCCTCAGTTTAGGCCGATACGTATTCTTCTACATATTTTTGGTAAAATATCGCAATCGGTGTTTATTGATTGGTTTGCACAGAAATTATAGCGTTTACAAAATAGGGGATGGTTTTAAGGCATTTTTATTAATTATATATTTTTTTTACTAGTAATGGTGGCGATCAGCGATTTTGTTTTGTGACTGAGACATTATGGCGGACACATCGGACACTTTTGACACATTTTTGGGACCATTGTCATTTTTACAGCGACCAGTGCAATAAAAATGCACTGGTTACTGTAAAAATTACACTGGCAGTGAAGGGGATAACCACTAGGGGTGCTGGAGGGGTTAAGTGTGCCTATGGTCGTGTTTCTAACTGAGGGGGGGCGTGGCTACGAGTGACACGTCACCAATCTCCGCTCTGATTACACAGAGCGGAGATCGCTGACATTGTCAGTAGGGGAACGGGGTGAAGTTGTGTTTAAACTAACATCTCCCTGCTCCATGCCTCCGTGAGACGATCGCAGGACCCGCGGTCCGACTCACGGGGAAGGCAGTTAAAGGGCCACGTACAGGTACGAGCCATTCTGCCGACGTATATATACACAGTAAGGGGTCCTTAAGTGGTTAATGTATCCCCTAAAAGCAGCATGGTATCGTCCACATACAACATTACATTTTCCTGTAGTTCCCCATACTAAAAGCCTTGGGGTAGGGGTACCACATACGACAGGGTGAGATGCGCCACGGCCCATGTCCTCCCCATAGCTGTGGGTGAGGTGAAGGCCAGTACCAGATATTTCCTCTGGCCTGTGTGTCTTAGTTAAAGATCAAGTCCTGCCGTGCCAACACTTCCCTTTGCTCCCATTAACCAGAGTTCCACACACCGATCACAGTCCAACTCTTGTTTTATTGCATAGCTCACAATAAACAGTGCATCAGTAGCCAACTGGTTGAGACCTAATAACAGTTTGATACGGTGGGATGAGCAGGTCGAGGCACTATCCTGATTGTACACTAAACCACTGTGATTTCACCAGCGGTTACTATAGCCTTGGCTAGAGAGAACTTAGAACTTGTGAGTCTCTACCAGCGACTCAAGAGAACGTAGATAGGAGTACCTTCGCTGCGTTGTGGCCCCTGTCAGGGGAAGATGTCCCTCCAAGGGAGTTACCGGAGGCCCATCCGTCACCGGGTTGATGCTGCTCCGGACTCTCCGGATGGGTAACCTCCCCAGCCTCCTCGCCTCAGACATGGGCCCCGTCCACCTCAGGGACCCTCGGACTTCTCCACCCTCGCGGGACCCAGTCAAAGTCACTGGGCCCCAGGCCTCCGGTTTAGTACCTCACCCCAGGCTGAAGGTGCCTGGGATGGACTCCAACTCCATTTCGGTCAGGCCTAGGGCACCTGAGCCGAAATTCCGAACCGCCCGCACCCAGGCCTAAGGTGCCTGGGCGCGTGATGAAGAAGCTCCAGAAGACGAAGACCTCGTGGCTAGGGCGTCTCCCCCTTTTATCCCCTACCTTGACGCCACGGCAGGTTCCCCGCCCTTGCCGTACCATCTCCGGGAAGGGACAAAAAGGACAGCACTGTGGCAGAAATTCTACCTCGAACCTGGGGGCACAGCGTCACCCTCAAGTAAATTAGAATAATACACCACCCAGTCCTCCACGAACACAAAATGGTCCAAAACCCTCATGATTTACACACCTGGGTCGTACTATTACCCAGTGCATCCCAACTAAATTTAAAGACCCCGCTACACACTCCCCCCTGTGATTTGACGCTGGTCCCCAGCATCTGGTGCAAACCCATGTCTCCCAAGGAGTGGTGATATAAGCCTGACCCCAGAGGCTATCCCTCAAAATTTGAATCCCAAGTGTGCCAAGACCTGCTCAAGGGAAGGGTAAACATAAAACAATAAACTTTTTCATAAAACCATCTAAGCATGTACACATATACAATCCCTCCCTTCACTGTCTAAGAACCACCCCATACTCAGTAGTCTTGACAGATGAATCTCCTGCAGAAGGGAAACAAACAACACAAAAAAAAACAACATCCTGACATTTTGTGTTAATTTGTAATGAATGGGTCTGTCAGCCGAGAGACCCATTCGCTCCAATGAGTAAAGTGATGCAAGTGTAAAAACAACAGCCGTTGCGCAACACCGCCACCTGGTGACAGTGCCGCGGTAATGACACTTGGTGAAATCTTCATTCTTCCTGTGTCCCTACTCTGATTCGACCCCCAAAGTCTCTGTCTTTGAATTGTGAAAGAAGAGAGAACAAACAAAACAGCTCTCATTCCTCCAAAGAGTAGAAAAAAACAAAAACCCAAATAAAAAACTAGGGTACAGTTCGGATGTTCTGGCAAGGACACTTCCAGAAAGTTGCTGCAGAAAACAAACAAACATACAAGTGAGTTTCTTCTCACAAGTAAAACTTTGGGTCAGGCAACAACAAGGGCTTCAGATGCTTATCAAAAACTTAAATCGAATAGTCAACGTCCTCTCCATCTTTCCGGCAGATAAGCACCTTGTCCGCATGAATATGGCGCTCCAACATCCAGTCTGCTCTGCAGTCTCTGAACTTTTTCGAAACAGGTGGCGAACAGGACAAGTATCGCCGGGCATGAGGCACTTTAAGTTTCTTCCAAACGAACTCATCGTACCATCGCTGTCGCAGGACTTCAACCTCAAACAGTAAGTCCCTGGGCAGGTAAGGATATTCCCATCCATACTCGTGAGCGACCCTCTGAGAGAAGAGTCGTTGCAATCGGGCCAAAGGAGGCATTGTGGCCCGCTCACCTTCTCCTGGTTGAACGATGGCCTCCGGGTGCCGAGGTACTTTCACTACCTCGGATAGCTTTGCTCTTGGTGCCCGTAATGATGCTCGTTGTACTCCCGCCAACACGACGGGTGATGCTGTGGATTGTGGAAGGACAATTGAAGGACTAGGCTTCCTCGTAAGCTCCGGGGCTTGCGCCCGGGGCGTGCTATCTCCTATAGACATAGGCGAATCTTGCGGTGGACATAACACAGGTAACGGGCGTTTATCCCAGCCCTTCTGGTGAAACAGTTTATCTATCTCACCATCATCTCCACAGTCCAACAGTGACTCTAGGTCGGAGGTGTCATACATCTCTGCGGGAAGGTAGTCTTTAGTAGACACAGAACTACCCTCCCTTGTGGGCTCCACCGATTGTGGACTCCCAACATCTCCTACCACCACCACAGTCCCAGCCCCTGGCTCACCTGGACCTTTCAAAGCACAGGGATGTCCAGGACTCTTCCAACCGGATCCATCCAGGTCCGGCAAGCGACGGGGTGAAGCTCTTCCACGACCATAGGAGGCCTGCACCAGGCCGACTTTCCTCTTCGGAGGTGGGAGCAGGGAGTCTGTGGTGACCGAAGCAGCATCCTTGGATTTTTCTTTCTCAGTCTCTGATTGGGCAGTCACATCGCCCTGGTCAGTGCGTACGGGAACCTCCGCAAAGGCCTGGATCTCCCCTTCC
This sequence comes from Rana muscosa, assembly GCA_029206835.1. Lineage (NCBI taxonomy): Eukaryota > Metazoa > Chordata > Amphibia > Anura > Ranidae > Rana > Rana muscosa. The sequence continues at coordinate 741,699,948 of CM055118.1, forward strand.
GGAGTAGCGGTACCTGTGAGGCTGTTGAGGCGAAGGGCCCGGGGCCTTACTGTGGATGGCTCCACCTTGAACAAGAACTCTTTGCATGCCTCGCAATGCCCGAATGGCTTCAGGTGGACCACCAGTCCCGAACATCCGGGACAGATCACACCGAGGTCCTCCGTGTCTCTGCATGTGTACAGAGCCAACTGCCCTCGGGGCCTGAGTCTTATCCCCGTGTCTGTAAGGGGAGCAGCAAAGGTAGTCATCTTCGTGGGGTAGGGAACAGGAATCCACGGGGAGCTTGAGGCCATCCCGACTGTCTGCTGCTCCATCACGCACTGACCACGCGCCGGAGTCTCCACGTGTATCTCCTCACATGACCAGACTCCTCCCACGACTTGCACCTTTTCGCGGGCTGCCTCGTGGCGCAGTGCAATAAAAGCCCCCACATGTAGTATGTCACACGGCTGGACTTCTCCCTCTTCGCGCTCTTCTGCATGGGCCTTTCCCGTCTTAGGGTCATGTCCACGACTTTGAGCAGGGATGCACTTTGGCCGATCACATGGCCGACCCGCTCGGAACTCCTCCGGGCAGCAAAGTCCAGACACAGCCGTTCTCAACTCCAAAGTCAAAACACACATCATCCCGGACTCACGAGCCCCCACGTATAGCGACCTCACCCCATCTCTTTTGTCTAGGGGTACCACGTACGACAGGGTGAGATGCGCTACGGCCCATGTCCTCCCCATAGCTGTGGGTGAGATGAAGGCCAGTACCAGATATTTCCTCGGGCCTGTGTGTCTTAGTTAACCACTTAAGCCCCGGACCATTTTGTAGCTAAAGGACCAGAGCTGTTTTCAGAATTTTGCACTGCGCTGTTTTAACTGTAAATTGTGCGGACATGCAATGTTGTACCGAAACGAAATTTGCGTACTTTTCTTCCCAGAAATAGAGCTTTCTTTTAATGGTATTTGATTGCCTCTGCGATTTTTTTTTTTTGCGATATAAACGGAAAAAGACAGAATTAAAAAAAAATAAATGATATTTTCTACTTTTTGTTATAAGAAAAATCAAATAAACTCAATTTTAGTCATACATTTAGGCCAAAATGTATTCAGCCACATGTCTTTAGTAAAAAAAAATGTCAATAAGCGTATATTTATTGGTTTGCGCAAAAGTTATAGCGTCTACAAACTAAGGTACATTTTCTGGAATTTACACAGCTTTTAATTTATGACTGCCTATCTCATTTCTTGAGGTGCTAAAATGGCAGGGCAGTACAAAACCCCCCAAATGACCCCATTTTGGAAAGTAGACACCCCAAGGAAATTGCTGAGAGGCATGTTGAGCCCATTGAATATATATGTTTTTGTCCCAAGTGATTGAATAATGACTAAAAAAAATAAAAATTACAAAAAGTTGTCACTAAATGATACATTGCTCACACATGCCATGGTTATATGTGGAATTGCACCCCAAAATACATTTTGCTGCTTCTCCTGAGTACGGGGATACCACATGTGTGGGACTTTTTGGGAGCCTAGCCGCGTACGGGCCCCTGAAAACCAAGCACCGCCTTCAGGATTTCTAAGGGCGCAAATTTTTGATTTCACTCCTCACTACCTATCACAGTTTCGAAGGCCATAAAATGCCAAAATAGCACAAAACCCCCCCCCAAATGACCCCATTTTAGAAAGTAGACACCCCAAGGAAATTGCTGAGAGGCCTGTTGAGCCCATTGAAAATTTTTTATTTTTGTCCCAAGTGATTGAATAATGACAAAAAAAAAAAAAAATTACAAAAAGTTGTCACTAAATGATATATTGCTCACACATGCCATGGTTATATATGGAATTACACCCCAAAATACATTTTTCTGCTTCTCCTGAGTACGGGGATACCACATGTGTGGGACTTTTTGGGAGCCTAGCCACGTACGGGACCCCGAAAACCAAGCACCGCCTTCAGGATTTCTAGGCACAAATTTTTGATTTCACTCCTCACTACCTATCACAGTTTCGAAGGCCATAAAATGCCAAAATAGCACAAAACCCCCCCAAATGACCACATTTTGGAAAGTAGACACCCCAAGCTATTTGATGAGAGGCATGGTGAGTATTTTACAGCTCTCATTTGTTTTTGAAAATGAAGAAAGAAAATATATATATTTTTTTTTTTTCAATTTTCAAAACTTTGTGACAAAAAGCGAGATCTGCAAAATACTCACCATACCTCTCATCAAATAGCTTGGGGTGTCTACTTTCCAAAATAGGGTCATTTGGGGGGGTTTTGTGCCATCTGGGCATTCCATGGCCTCCGAAACTGTGATAGGCAGTGAGAAGTGAAATCAAAAATTTACACCCTTAGAAAGCCTGAAGGCGGTGCTTGGTTTTGGGGTCCCGTACGCGGCTAGGCTCCCAAAAAGTCTCACACATGTGGTATCCCCGTACTCAGGAGAAGCAACAGAATGTATTTTGGGGTGTAATTCCACATATGCCCATGACATGTTTGAGCAATATATCATTTAGTGACAACTTTGTGCAAAAAAATAAATAAATAAAAATAAATTGTCTTTCTTCCGCAACTTGTGTCAACATATAAAATATTCCATGGACTCGACATGCCTCTCAGTATATAGCTTGGGGTGTCTACTTTCCAAAATGGGGTCATTTGGGGGGGGGGGTTTGAACTGTTCTGGCATTTTATACACAACATTAGGAAGCTTACATCCACTCTTCTAACCACTTGAAGACAAAGCCCTTTTTGACACTTTTTGTTTACATGAAAACATTTTTTTTTTTGCAAGAAAATTATGTTGAACCCCCAAACATTATATATATTTTTAAAGCAAAGGCCCTACAGATTAAAATGGTGGGTGTTGCATTTTTTTTTCTACACAGTGTTTGCGCAGCGATTTTTCAAACGCATTTTTTGGGGAAAAAATACACTTTTTTTAATTTTAATGCACTAAAACACACTATATTGCCCAAATGTTTGATGAAATAAAAAAGATGATCTTAGGCCGAGTACATAGATACCAAACATGACAAGATTTAAAATTTCACACAAACGCGCATTGGCGACAAACTACATACATTTTTAAAAGCCTTTAAAAGCCTTTACAGGTTACGCTGTTAGATTTACAGAGGAGGTCTACTGCTAAAATTACTGCCCTCGATCTGACCTTCGCGGTGATACCCCACATGCATGGTGCAATTGCTGTTTACATATGACGCCAGACCGACGCTTGCGTTCGCCATTGGGCAAGAGCAGGGCAGGACAGGGGTGATTTTTTTTTTTTATTATTATTAATTTTGCTTTTTTATTTTATTTTTAAACTGTTGCTTCCATATTTATTTATTTTTTATCATTTTTATTGTTATCTCAGGGAATGTAAATATCCCCTATGATAGCAATAGGTAATGACAGGTACTCTTTTTTGAAAAAACTGGTGTCTATTGGACCCTAGATCTTTCCTCTGCCCTCAAAGCATCTGACCACACCAAGATCGTGTGATAAAATGCTTTCCCAATTTCCCAATGGCGCTTTTTATATCCGGGGGGGGACATTCCCTCCCACTGCTTGTAAAAGCAGTCCAGAGGCTAATTAGCCACTAGGATTGCTTTTACATGAAAGCCGGCCGCTGGCTGAAAAGAATGATACCAAGATGATACCTAAACCCGCAGGCATCATTCTGGTATAAACATTCAAAGTCCAGCAACATACCAGTACGTTGCTGGTCCTTGTTGGACATGTATTGTAATCTTTTTTTTCATGCAGCCTGTTGGCTGAACGAAAAAAAAAGATTGATCGGTGGGTATGCCCACCATTAGAATACCGCCCTTCATCCACCCACTTCTAATGATGGGCATACATGCACCATTTATATATGCCAAAGCATGGGGGCATCTTCCCGCAAAAGTTATGCCGCGTACACATGGTCAGACTTTTCCACGGGCAAGCCTCCGTCGGAATTTTGACCGTATGTACGCGGCATTAGGAGCAAAATCACTCCTCCGCTCCTCTGCCCCTGCTGCCCCAATGCTTCAGCATATATGCTTTTTTTTTTTAACTGTGGTGGTGAAATCACCTCCTACAGCACTGCAGTCGCAGGGATCAGGCCTGTCTCTGCGAACGCTGCAGTTATGTGTGTTGTGTTTTGCAAGTGACAGTGATCGATCAATACTGCACTTGGGTGGCCTGGGCTGGACGGAGGGGCAAAACGCAGGTGCTAGCAGGTATCTGGGCTGATCCCGCTAACACTGCGTTTTTGGGAACCCTAAACTGCTGGGGACGCTAGTATAGATCTGATCAGATCAGATATTGATCTGTTCAGATACTATACCACTAAGGGGGGTGTATGCTTCACGCGTGGGTGTTAGCGCTACTGGCACTAACCTGACGCTGCCTGGGATGTGACGCAGACCCTCTCTGATGCTAAAACCTAATTGATATTACCCGCCGGGTGATCAGGGGGTTAAACCTTTATTGGGTTATATACGGCGGGTGCCCTGACACTATAAAAATCAAACCAACTAACCAGCGTCACCCGTAACACTTATATGGTGATTACTGGTGAAAGGGTTAACTAGGGGCAATTAGGGGGTTAAAACCTTTATTAGGTAATATATGGGGGTACCTGACACTATATAAAAACCTGACGGCGAACCTAAAAAAAAATTACTGGCTACCTATCGGCATCACCGACACTAAGACAGCGATCAGAAAAACGATCGCTTAGCGACAGTGGTGATAGGGGTGAAAGGGTTACCTGGGGGGCGATCAAGGGGGTTAAACCTTTATTAGATAATATATGGGGGTACCTGACGCTATAAAAACCTGCGGCGAACCTAAAAAAAATTACTGGCTACCGATCGGCATCACCGACACTAAGACAGCGATCAGAAAAACTATCGCTTAGCGACAGTGGTGATAGGGGGTGAAAGGGTTACCTGGGGGGCGATCAAGGGTGTTAAACCTTTATTAGGTAATATATGGGGGTACCCGACGCTATAAAAACCTGCGGCGAACCTAAAAAAAATTACTGGCTACCGATCGGCATCACCGACGCTAAGACAGCGATCAGAAAAACGATCGCTTAGCGACAGTGGTGATAGGGGGTGAAAGGGTTATCTGGGGGGCGATCAAGGGGGTTAAACCTTTATTAGGTAATATATGGGGGTACCTAACGCTATAAAAACCTGCGGCGAACCTAAAAAAAATAACTGGCTACCGATCGGCATCACCGACGCTAAGACAGCGATCAGAAAAATGATCGCTTAGCGACAGTGGTGATAGGGGGTGAAAGGGTTATCTGGGGGGGCTATCAAGGGGGTTAAACCTTTATTAGGTAATATATAGACATGTGCATTCGTTTTTGTCCGAATGCATTTTCGTCCGAATTTCAGGTATTTTCGTTATCGTTTTAACAAACGAAAACGAAAATGCAGAATCCGAAAACCGAAAGATCCGACATAAACAAATGGTTAATTTTCGTTTTCGTTGCAACAACAGTTCGATATAGATAGGAGATTCGACATGAGGCTGACAATAACAATCTGTGTCCATCGAACCTGTGGTCGAATGTGCCTAACCATAACTCTATTAGTCCAAGATTATTCTACATAGAGAGAAAAGATTCGACCTTATAGAGAGAAAAGATTCGACATAGAGAGAAAAGATTTGACATTATAGAGAGAAAAGATTCGACATTATAGAGAGAAAAGATTCGACATAGAGAGAAAAGATCACTGCTGGAATTGGGTGGGGGAAGTAAAATAAAAAAATGATGATGATGAATGTTATTGGCTGATTGTAACCAAAGAGGAGGAGCAGTAAAATAGCTAGAACTAACTTGACAATTCAACGTGAACGACGAAGATTCAACGAAGCATCGAAAAACATACAAACGTCAAATCTGTCATTGAAGGCTTATGGTGTCTGTTGAAAGTTCTAAGAAGATTCTACGGAGCAGATAAACTGTACTACGCTGCAATCGTACATTTCCGGTCAAATGCTCGGCCCATAGGCTATAGAAGAATTCTAATGTTGGTTGACTAGTAGGGATGAGCTTCGAGTTCGAGTCGAACTCATGTTCGACTCGAACATTGCCTGTTCGCCCGTTCGCCGAACAGTGAACAAATTGGGGTGTTCGCGGCAAATTCAAAAAATCTATGGGAGAAATCTAAAGTGCTAATTATAAAGGCTTATATGCAAGTTATTGTCCTAAAAAGTGTTTGGGGACCTGGGTCCTGCCCCAGGGGACATGTATCAATGCAAAAAGAAGTTTTAAAAACTGACGTTTTTTCGGGAGCAGTGATTTTAATAATGCTTAAAATGAAAAAATAAAAGTGAAATATTCCTTTAAATTTCGTACCTGGGGGGTGTGTATGATATGCATGTAAAGTGGCACATGTTTCCCATGCTTAGAACTGTCCCTGCAAAAAATGTCATTTTTGAAAGAAAAAAAGTCATTTAAAACTCATTCGCGGCTATTAATGAATTGTCGGCTCCCGGCAATACATACAAAAGTCATTGATAAAAAAAAAAAAAAAAAGCGTGGGGGTTCCCCAGAATTCAATTACCAGGCCCTTCAGGTCTGGAATGGATATTAAGGGGAACCCCGCCACAAATTTAAAATAAAATTGACGTGGGGTTCCCCCAAATATCCATTCCAGGCCCTTCAGATCTGGCATGGATTTTAAGGGGAACTCCACCCCAAATTTTAAAAAAAATGGCGTGGAGTCCCCCTAAAAATCCATACCAGACCCCTTATCCGAGCACGTAACCTGGCTGGCCGCAGGGGAAAAGGGGGGGACGAGAGAGCGCCCCCCCCTCCCTCCTGATCCGTACCAGGCCACATGCCCTCAACATGGGGAGGATGTCCCCATGTTGATGGGGACAAGGGCCTCATCCCCACAACCCTTGCCCGGTGGTTGTGGGGGTCTGCGGGCGGGGGGCTTACCAGAATCTGGAAGACCCCTTTAACAAAGGGGACCCCCAGATCCCGGCCCCCCCATGTGAATTGGTAAGGGGTACATTGTACCCCTACCATTTCACGAAGAAAGCGTAAAAAAATGTTTAAAAAAACACACAAACACCTTGAAAAAGTCCTTTATTTAAATAAATTAAAAAAAACATTCCAGCGGTGAAATCCAGTGTCCCGTGGCGATCCCGATGTCCAGCGCTGTCCTTCATTGGTTGTGCCTGAGCGGACCTGATGGGGAACTCCCTCTCAGTATTTTAAATGTATAGACCCGCCCCTTCTAAAGTTCCCCATCAGGTCCGCTCAGCGGACCAGATGCGGAACATGAGAAGGGGCGGGTCTATACATGTATTACCAAAGTGAGAGCAGTTCCCCATCAGGTCCGCCCCCTCGGTATGTCGGACCCGCCTACGTCATTGACTTGAGCGGGGAACTTCCTTCACTGTGTAATTTAAATTTACATAGTGAAGGAAGTTCCCCGCTCAAGCCAATGACGTAGGCGGGTCCGACATACCGAGGGGGCGGACCTGATGGGGAACTGCTCTCACTTTGGTAATACATGTATAGACCCGCCCCTTCTCATGTTCCGCATCTGGTCCGCTGAGCGGACCTGATGGGGAACTTTAGAAGGGGCGGGTCTATACATTTAAAACACTGAGAGGGAGTTCCCCATCAGGTCCGCTCAGGCACAACCAATGAAGGACAGCGCTGGACATCGGGATCGCCGCGGGACACTGGATTTCACCGCTGGAATGTTTTTTAAAAAAAAATTAAATAAAGGACTTTTTCAAGGTGTTTGTGTGTTTTTTTAAACATTTTTTTACGCTTTCTTTGTGAAATGGTAGGGGTACAATGTACCCCTTACCAATTCACATAGGGGGGGGCCGGGATCTGGGGGTCCCCTTTGTTAAAGGGGTCTTCCAGATTCCGATAAGCCCCCCGCCCGCAGACCCCCACAACCACCGGGCAAGGGTTGTGGGGATGAGGCCCTTGTCCCCATCAACATGGGGACATCCTCCCCATGTTGAGGGCATGTGGCCTGGTACAGTTCAGGAGGGAGGGGGGCCGCTCTCTCGTCCCCCCCTCTTCCCCTGCGGCGGCCAGGTTGCGTGCTCGGATAAGGGGTCTAGTATGGATTTTCAGGGGGACTCCACGCCATTTTTTTTTAAATTTGGGGTGGAGTTCCCCTTAAAATCCATGCCAGATCTGAAGGGCCTGGAATGGATATTTGGGGGAACCTCACGTCAATTTTTTTTTTTTAATTTGCGGCGGGGTTCCCCTTAATATCCATTCCAGACCTGAAGGGCCTGGTAATGGAATTCTGGGGAACCCCCACGCTTTTTTTTTTTTTTTTTATCAATGACTTTTGTATGTATTGCCGGGAGCCGACAATTCATTAATAGCCGCGAGTGAGTTTTAAATGACTTTTTTTCTTTCAAAAATGTCATTTTTTGCAGGGACAGTTCTATGCACGGGAAACATGCGCCACTTTACATGCATATCCTACACACCCCCCAGGTACGAAATTTAAAGGAATATTTCACTTTTATTTTTTCATTTTAAGCATTATTAAAATCACTGCTCCCGAAAAAACATCAGTTTTTAAAACTTTTTTTTGCATTGATACATGTCCCCTGGAGCAGGACCCAGGTCCCCAAACACTTTTTAGGACAATAACTTGCATATTAGCCTTTATAATTAACACTTTAGATTTTGAACGTTCGAGTCCATTGTATTTAATAGGGTTCTAAAGTTCACACAAACATTTTGTCTGTTCGCAGGTTCTGGTGCGAACCGAACAGGGGGGTGTTCGGCTCATCCCTGTTGACTAGTAATAGTAATTCAAAAATATAATTATTACTAGTCATACAATAGAATTCATCTATAGCTTGTAGGCGGAACATTTGACCGGAAATGTACGATTGCAGCGTCGTACAGTTTCGCTGCTCCGTCGAATCTTCTTTGAACATTCGACAGACACCATAAGCCTTCAATGACAGATTCGACCTTAATTAATTCAGCTTTTCGGACGAATGCAATTTCTAACGAAAAACGAAATAAATAAAAACGAATTTCGGGAGTAACTAAATAAATTTATTTTTCTAACGAAATTCCGAAACGAAATATTTCAGTGTGCACATGTCTAGTAATATATGGGGGTACCCGACGCTATAAAAGCCTGCGGCGAACCTAAAAAAAATAACTGGCTACCGATCGGCATCACCGACGCTAAGACAGCGATCAGAAAAATGATCGCTTAGCGACAGTGGTGATAGGGGGTGAAAGGGTTATCTGGGGGGCGATCAGGGGGTTAAACCTTTATTAGGGGGGGTTAGGGGGCTACACTGGACCTAAAACTAACTTTAGTGACACTTTTACAGTCACAAATGTCACTGATTGCAGTGATCAGTAAATAAATGGTCACTGCAATCAGTGACACTGTGACTGGGGGCTGGGGGGTGATCTGGGGTGTCTGGGGGGCCTGGGGGGGCGATTTATGTGCCTATGTGTCCTGGTGTCAGTGTAGTGTTTTGTGCACTAACCTGCATCTTCTCTTGTGCGGTGCTCGGTATATGTAAGCGCCGCAGGAGAGATGACATCACTTCCTCTGCCTGTGTAAACATTACACAGGCAGGCAAAGGATTCGATTCGCTGGGAGCGATCGAGAGGGGGTGGCCGGAATCGAACGGCCGTCCCCTCTTCCTGGATCGCTCCCGAAAACTTAACGACAGCTCACTGTAAAGAAGGGGGGTCCGATCGGACCCCCAACTATACAAAGGCAGTCACGTAGATATACGTGATTCTGCCTGTCGGTGCCATTCTGCCGACGTATTTTTACAGTGGGCGGTCGTTAAGTGGTTAAAGATCAAGTCCTGCCATGCCAACACTTCCCTTTGCTCCCATTAACCAGAGTTCCACACACCGATCACAGTCCAACTCTTGTTTTATTGCATAGCTCACAATAAACAGTGCTTCAGTGGCCAACTGGTTGAGACCTAATAACAGTTTGATACGGTGGGATGAGCAGGTCGAGGCACTATCCTGATTGTACACTAAACCACTGTGATTTCACCAGCGGTTACTATAGCCTTGGCTAGAGAGAACTTAGAACTTGTGAGTCTCTACCAGCGACTCAAGAGAACGTAGATAGGAGTACATTCGCTGCATTGCGGCCCCTGTCAGGGGAAGATGTCCCTCCAAGGGAGTTACCGGAGGCCCATCCGTCACTGGGTTGATGCTGCTCCGGACTCTCCGGACGGGTAACCTCCCCAGCCTCCTCGCCTCAGACATGGGCCCCGTCCACCTCAGGGACCCTCGGACTTCTCCACCCTCGCGGGACCCAGTCGAAGTCACTGGGCCCCAGGCCTCCGGTTTAGTACCTCACCCCAGGCTGAAGGTGCCTGGGATGGACTCCAACTCCATTTCGGTCAGGCCTAGGGCACCTGAGCCGAAATTCCGAACCGCCCGCACCCAGGCCTAAGGTGCCTGTGCGCGTGATGAAGAAGCTCCAGAAGACGAAGACCTCGTGGCTAGGGCGTCTCCCCTTTTATCCCCTCCCTTGACGCCACGGCAGGTTCCCCGCCCTTGCCGTACCATCTTCGGGAAGGGACAAAAAGGACAGCACTGTGGCAGAAATTCTACCTCGAACCTGGGGGCACAGCGCCACCCTCAAGTCAAGTAGAATAATACACCACCCAGTCCTCCACGAACACAAAATGGTCCAAAACCCTCATTATTTACACACCTGGGTCGTACTATTACCCAGTGCATCCCAACTAAATTTAAAGACCCCACTACAGTTACATAGTTAGTCAGGTTGAAAAAAGACACAAGTCCATCCAGTTCAACCATAAAAAAAAAAAAAAGAAAAAAAAAGAAATATCGTACAATCCCATATACCCAATTCTATACCCACAGTTGATCCAGAGGAAGGCAAAAAACCCCAGCAGAGCATGATCCAATTTGCTACAGCAGGGGAAATAATTCCTTCCTGATCCCCTGAGAGGCAATCGGATATTTCCCGGATCAACTTTACCTATAAATGTTAGTACCCAGTTATATTATGTACATTTAAGAAAGAATCCAGGCCCTTCTTAAAGCAATCTACTGAGCTGGCCAGAACCACCTCTGCAGGGAGTCTATTCCACATTTTCACAGCTCTTACTGTGAAGAAACCTTTCCTTATTTGGAGGTGAAATCTCTTTTCCTCTAGACGCAAAGAGTGCCCCCTTGTCCTTTGTGTTGACCGTAAAGTGAATAATTCAACACCAAGTTCACTATATGGACCCCTTATATATTTGTACATGTTGATCATATCCCCCCTTAATCTCCTCTTCTCAAGAGTGAATAAATTCAGTTCCTCGAATCTTTCCTCATAGCTGAGCTCCCCCATGCCTCTTATCAGTTTGGTTGCACTTCTCTGCACTTTCTCCAGTTCCCCAATATCCTTTTTGAGAACTGGGGCCCAAAACTGAACTGCATATTCCAGATGAGGTCTTACTAATGATTTGAACAGGGGAAAAATTATATCTCTCTCTCTGGAGACCATACCTCTCTTAATACAAGAAAGGACTTTGCTCGCTTTGGAAACTGCAGCTTGGCATTGCATGCCATTATTGAGCTTATGATCTACCAAAACCCCCAGATCCTTCTCCACTACGGATCCCCCCAGTTGTACTCCCCCTAGTATGTATGATGCATTCATATTCTTAGCCCCCAAGTGCATAACTTTACATTTATCAACATTAAACCTCATCTGCCACATAGTCGCCCAATTAGACAGAGCATTGAGGTCGGCTTGTAAATTGGCGGCATCCTGTAAGGACGTTATTCCACTGCATAGCTTGGTGTCACGTGCAAAGACAGAAATGTTACTTTTGATCTCAGACCCAATATCATTTATAAAGATATTAAAAAGTAAGGGTCCCAGCACTGAACCTTGGGGTATACCACTGATAACCTTGGACCATTCAGAGTAAGAATCATTAACCACTACTCTCTGAATTCTGTCTTTTAGCCAGTTTTCTATCCATTTACAAACTGATATTTCCAATCCTGTAGACTTTACCTTGCACATAAGCCGTGTGTGGGGAACTGTATCGAACGCTTTTGCCAAATCCAAGTATACCACGTCCTCAGCCACCCCTCTGTCCAAGGTCTTATTTACCTCTTCATAAAAAGAAATCAGGTTTGTCTGACAACTTCTGTCTTTCATGAATCCATGCTGTCTGTTGCCTAAATAGTTTTTTTCCAGCAAGAACTCATCTATGTGGTCTTTTATTAATCTCTCCAGTATCTTCCCAACTATAGAAGTTAAACTAACAGGTCTATAGTTACTTGGTAAAGACTTAATTCCCTTTTTAAATATAGGCACCACATTGGCCCTGCGCCAATCCAGTGGTACTATTCCTGTCATTAATGAGTCCCTAAAAATTCAATACAATGGCTTTGAAATTACAGAGCTCAATTCTTTTAGGATCTGTGGGTGTATGCCATCTGGTCCAGGTGCTTTATCCACCTTTATTCCATCTAAATATTTCTGGACCATATCACTTTTGAGCCATTGTGGATTTGGGGCTGTGTCACTACCACCCACATTTTGGATATGAGCTCCCCCATGCTCCTTTGTATACACAGAACTGAAGAAAGTATTTAATAAATTAGCCTTCTCTTTGTCCTCAGTCACCCACTCTAGATTATTTTGTAAAGGGCCTACATGCTCAGGCTTGACCTTTTTACTATTAATATATTTGAAGAATTTTTTGGGGTTTGTCCTACTATCTTTTGCAATCTGTCGTTCATTTTGAATTTTTGCATCCTTGATTTCCTTTTTACATATCCTGTTATATTCTTTGTAATATTTAAATGACACTAGTGTTCCCTCATTTTTATATTTTTTAAAAGCTCTTTTCTTATAGTTTATAGCTTTTTTAACTTTGGCAGTGAGCCACATAGGTTTTATTTTTAGCCTTTTAAACTTATTGCCCATGGGAATATACTTTGCAGTGAGTTCACAAACAGTCTTTTTGAAGAATTCCCATTTCTGTTCTGTGCCCATTGATGCCAATATTCCCTCCCAGTCTAAGTCCTGGAGAGCAGCCCTCATCCTTGGAAAATTTGCTCTCTTGAAATTAAGTGTTTTTATCTTTCCCGTATGTGATTTTGCTTACAACTAACATCAAATGAAATCATGTTATGGTCACTGCTACCCAGGTGTTCCTTTATCTGAACATTAGTAATACGCTCTGCATGGTTTGAGATTACCAGGTCCAACAGAGCATCATTCCTAGTTGGGGCCTCAATAAACTGGACCATAAAATTGTCCTGCAATAGGTTTATACATTTTTGCCCTTTAACTGTCCCAGCAGTTCCATTACTCCAGTCAATTTCTGGGTAGTTAAAATCCCCCATTATTATCACCGTCTCAGCCCTTGCAGCCCTTTCCATCTGTGCAAGGAGCTAAGTCTCCACCTCCTCATTAACATTGGGTGGTCTATAACAAACTCCAATGATTAACTTTGAACTATGCACATCTGTATGCAGTTCCACCCATAATTCTTCAGACTCATCCCACTCTCCATCCACCAGGTCCTCCTTCACACTCGCTTTGAGATCACTTCTCACATAGAGACAGACCCCTCCACCTTTCCTTTTTACCCTGTCTTTCCGAAAGAGTGCATAGCCAGGAATATTAATAGCCATGGTTGAAACGGATGCGAGCCGCTAAGGGCTCAATGGCCAGAGCGAACAGGAGTGGGGACAAAGGACATCCTTTCTCAGTGCCCCTGTACAAACTGAAATCTGAGGACACTCTACCCGCCTCTCTAATGGCAGCCTTGGGGGCAGGGAATAGCAACTGGACCCAAGAAATAAATTCCTCGCCAAACCCAAATTTTTTCAATATGGCCCACAAGTATGTCCACTTAATGCTATTGAACACCTTGTGGGTGTCTAAAGATAACAGCGCTCTATCCCCCCTGTTGTCAGCACTTGACTGTATATTGAGAAAGAGTCTACGCAGGTTTATCGCTGTAGGCTTCTGGGGCATAAACCTTGCCTGATCAGAACGTATGATAGAGGATATCACCCCGTTCAGTCGCACAGCCAGGACCTTAGCCAGAATCTTCACATCATTCTGTAAGAGGGATATAGGCCTATATGAACCTACATCCAGTGGATCCTTACCTGGTTTTAATAACAGTACTATAATAGCTTTGTTCATGGACAAGGGAAGACTTTTGTTCTTCTTAGCTTCTTTGAACACGGCCAATAGCTTTGGTAACATACTGTCAGCATATTGCTTGTAAACCTTACATGGAATACCATCCTCCCTTGGTGCTTTAGAGTTAGGAAATATCCCAGTCGCCTTCTGAATCTCCTCCAAAGTAAGAGGAGCCTCCAGTTGATTCCTAGAAGTAACAGATAGTAGGGAGGTCCACTGTCTCAAGGTAATTCTGCCGGGAGTCTGCTGAGTAAGCCTGTTTGGATTGATATAGAGTGGAGTAGTAGGAGACCAACTCGGACATAATGAGGTCAGGTGCATTGGTCACTGCTCCCGCCTGATTCCTTATTGCACTAATGGAAGGTGATTTCTGCTGCAAATGGGCAATTTTGGCTAGCAGGCGCCCGGTCTGTTCTCCCCCTCATAGTATGCCAGTTTATTAAAGAAGCGCTTCCGCTCTGCCGCAGAGGTAGCAAGATAACCAAGTGCCTCACTAGCAGATAGCCATGAGTCTTTGCGTTCCTCTGTAGGATCAGAGGTACATTTCGCCTCCAGCTCACTCACCAGTCACTCCAAACCCTCCCTTTGGGCACAGGTGGCCTGCCTAATCATGTGGATCTCCCTGATAAATGTACCTCGAAGGAAGGCCTTAAAGGTCTCCCACAGGCTCTCCATCCTAGAATGACCCCCATGTACTTGCCAGAATTCCCCAATTTTGGTTACTATCTGCACATGGGATGAAAATAAGTTAAGCCAGAAGGTGTTTAGTTTCCAAGGGGCCCTAGACATGGTCGAGATTGGTCTCACCACCAGACTAGTAATTACAGGCGAGTGATCAGAGATGCTGAGGACAGCGTAGAATGAAAAGTCATTAAATGTCACTGTATGATTACCTTGGGGAGGTCCAATTCCCAATCATGTGATCGCTGTTATATGCAATCACAGTAATCACTGGTTTTGAACCCTACACTGTATTTCTTTCTCCTTGCTAAAGGGTAAGTCTAAAAGAAAAAAGTCTCCTAAATAAAAAATAGATAATAAATAAATACATAAATACAGTGGTACCTTGGATTACGAGCATAATTTGTTCCAGAACAATGCTTGTAATCCAAATCACTCGTATATCAAAGCGAGTTTCCCCTTGTCAGTTAAAGCAACGCAGTGCTGTATCACAAAAAAATGCCTGGTCATTAGGGGGGCAAATCCCTTCGTGGGTGAAGTGATTAAAACATATTCAATAAAAAAAAATCATAAATTTAGGTCAAAATGTATTTTGCTACGTGTCTTTGGTAAAAAATATCCGAAAAAGTGTACAGGTCCTTCTCAAAAAATTAGCATATTGTGATAATGTTCATTATTTTCTGTAATGTACTGATAAACATTAGACTTTCATATATTTTAGATTCATTACACACAACTGAAGTAGTTCAAGCCTTTTCTTGTTTTAATATTGATGATTTTGGCATACAGCTCATGACAACCCAAAATTCCTATCTCAAAAAATTAGCATATCATGAAAAGGTTCTCTAAACGAGCTATTAACCTAATCATCTGAATCAACTAATTAACTCTAAACACCTGCAAAAGATTCCTGAGGCTTTTAAAAACTCCCAGCCTGGTTCATTACTCAAAACCGCAATCATGGGTAAGACTGCCGACCTGACTGCTGTCCAGAAGGCCATCATTGACACCCTCAAGCAAGAGGGTAAGACACAGAAAGAAATTTCTGAACGAATAGGCTGTTCCCAGAGTGCTGTATCAAGGCACCTCAGTGGGAAGTCTGTGGGAAGGAAAAGGTGTGTCAGAAAACGCTGCACAACGAGAAGAGGTGACCGGACCCTGAAGAAGATTGTGGAGAAGGACCGATTCCAGACCTTGGAGGACCTGCGGAAGCAGTGGACTGAGTCTGGAGTAGAAACATCCAGAGCCACCGTGAACAGGCGTGTGCAGGAAATGGGCTACAGGTGCCGCATTCCCCAGGTCAAGCCACTTTTGAACCAGAAACAGCGGCAGAAGCGCCTGACCTGGGCTACAGAGAAGCAGCACTGGACTGTTGCTCAGTGGTCCAAAGTACTTTTTTCGGATGAAAGCAAATTTTGCATGTCATTCGGAAATCAAGGTGCCAGAGTCTGGAGGAAGACTGGGGAGAGGGAAATGCCAAAATGCCTGAAGTCCAGTGTCAAGTACCCACAGTCAGTGATGGTCTGGGGTGCCATGTCAGCTGCTGGTGTTGGTCCACTGTGTTTTATCAAGGGCAGGGTCAATGCAGCTAGCTATCAGGAGATTTTGGAGCACTTCATGCTTCCATCTGCTGAAAAGCTTTATGGAGATGAAGATTTCATTTTTCAGCACGACCTGGCACCTGCTCACAGTGCCAAACCCACTGGTAAATGGTTTACTGACCATGGTATTACTGTGCTCAATTGGCCTGCCAACTCTCCTGACCTGAACCCCATAGAGAATCTGTGGGATATTGGGAAGAGAAAGTTGAGAGACGCAAGACCCAACACTCTGGATGAGCTTAAGGCCGCTATTGAAGCATCCTGGGCCTCCATAACACCTCAGCAGTGCCACAGGCTGGTTGCCTCCATGACACGCCGCATTGAAGCAGTCATTTCTGCAAAAGGATTCCCGACCAAGTATTGAGTGCATAGCTGAACATAATTATTTGAAGGTTGACTTTTTTTGTAATAAAAACACTTTTCTTTTATTGGTCGGATGAAATATGCTAATTTTTTGAGATAGGAATTTTGGGTTGTCATGAGCTGTATGCCAAAATCATCAATATTAAAACAAGAAAAGGCTTGAACTACTTCAGTTGTGTGTAATGAATCTAAAATATATGAAAGTCTAATGTTTATCAGTACATTACAGAAAATAATGAACTTTATCACAATATGCTAATTTTTTGAGAAGGACCTGTATATAAATTGGTTGGCATGAAAGTTATAGCATCTACAAACTATGATATACATACTGGAATTTGTATTTATTTATTTTATTTATACTAGTAATGGTGGTGATCATCGTCTTGTAGTGGGACTGTGAGAGTGCGGTGGAAATCTAAAACTAGCTGACACTTTGTGACTGAATAACTGCCACTGACATTATTAGTGACACTAATATAGTGATCAGAGCTAATAATATACACTGTCACTGTACTGACACTGGCTGAGAAAGGGTTAACATCTAGGGGAAATCAAGGGGTTAATTGTGTGCCTAACACTGTGTAATGTGTGCTGCTTTTACTACAGATTGATTTGGTTATTTTCCCTGCTTTACAGTGTGGCAAGTGGTTAATCATCCCTGTCAAAGTTGGTTTACCTCATCCATCTAATTGAAACATTCTGCTGGAGAGCTTGTGCTTTTGTGCTTTTGAAAAGCAGCAGACTTGCTGGCTCGATCACCAAATTAAAATAGAAAAAAGAACGCTTAAAAAGGAAAACGAATGCAGCCATCACACCTAAGAATTGGTGAGCTGTAATATAATAAATGTTTGTTTTTGGATTTAATACCACTTTAAATACGTAAAGTATTTGCATTTTTGTATTTTTAGCTCATATGCACATTAACCACTTAAGGACCAAGCCTGTTTTTCAGACTCGGTGTTTACAAGTTTAAAACAGTTTTTTTTTACTAGAAAATTACTTAGAACCCCCAAACATTATATATATATATTGTTTTTTTTCTAACACCCTAGAGAATATAATGGCGGTCATTGAAATACTTCTTGTCACATCGTATTTGCGCAGCAAACTTACAAGCGCACTTTTTTGGGAAGAAATTCGCTTTTTTGAATAAAAAAATTAGACAACAGTAAAGTTAGCCCAATTTTTGTTATATTGTGAAATATAATGTTACGCCGAGTAAATTGATACCCAACATGTCATGCTTCAAAATTGCGCCCGCTCGTGGAATGGCGTCAAACTTTTACCCTTAAAAATCTCCATAGGCGACGTTTAATAAAATTCTATAGGTTGCATCTTTTTTGTTACAGAGGAAGTCTATGGCTGTAATTATTGCTCTCGCTCTAACGATTGTGGCGATACCTCACTTGTGTGGTTTGAACACCGTTTTCATATGCGGGCGCTACTCACGTATGCGTTCGCTTCTGTGCGCGAGCTCGTCGGGACGGGGTGCTTTAAAAAAACATTTTTGGGTTTTCAGATTTATTTTACTTGATTTTATTTCTTTTTACACCGTTTAAAAAAAAAAATGGGTCACTTTTATTCCTATTACAAGGAATGTACTGTAAACATCCCTTGTAATAGAAAAAAGCATGACAGGTCCTCTTAAATATGAGATCTGGGGTCAAAAAGACCTCAGACCTCATATTTAGACTGAAATGAAAAATAAAAATAAAAAATGACAACAAAAAAATGTCCCTTTAAGACGTATGGGCGGAGCTGACGTTTTGACGTCGCTTCCGCCCTGCTATGGTATGGAGACAGGTGGGGGCCATCTTCCCCTCACTCGTATCCATACCACAGAGGGACAAGGACCCGATCGCCTCCACCGCTACCGACGGCTCCGGTAAGCGGCGGAGGGCGCGGGAGAGCGGCGGGAGGGGGGCCACCTCCTGCCGCCGATTATGGTGATCTTGCGGCCAATCCGTCGCGGAGACCACCATTATCGTTTGCATAACACATGCATAACAGATGATGAAATCCAAAGGAGGGCCTTAGAGGAATTTTCCATTGATGATTTTCTATTAATCATTGTTTGTAAACTGCATTGCTGCATTTATTAAGAGACGTATAACACATTTATGTATATATCTTTTTTCATACAGAATTGGAGTATATTTATTAGATTGTGTTTTGTGTTACCTTCTAAATCTAAATGGTTGTTATGAGCAGCATTTTTTCACTATTTTCTAAAAATATATTTTTCAAAAATATTCCTGAATGAAGCGTCAACCAAGTGTTCTAACAGAAAACATTCTGAACAGTTGCAGAAGTTTCCATCAACTCAGCATAAATGAAGCTTTGGAAACTAGTGAATATATAACCCGGATGTGAGTTTAGAAAATGAATGGAAAATTGCCAATCTTTTGGGTGAAAACTTTATTTTAACAGCTATTCCATGACCTTGCAGAAAGTTACAGAAGAATCAGCATCAATGGAGAAAGTATTAAAAAGGAAATACACATGAATCAGAATATCTCTATGGGATAAAAGCAAGTATTGACTCTATTCCTTGTGCTGTATTCTGTGTTTTTCTATATCTTTACACATGCGTTCCAGCTAAAATAAGTTGCATGCATCATCTTACAGCTTGAGTAAATGTTTACCCACTTTTTTTATTTAAGTCTGCAGAAAGATAAGATGAAAACATCAAACACAATAACAATTCATACACTAAACTGGAAGATCAAGAAAAAATAGTCTTTTAATCTTTGTAAATTTCCTTTGGATTCACATTTTGATGAAGTTTTGATGAAATCTGTGTATATTTTTACCTATAAACAAATGTTGAAAAGCTTGACATCTTTGCTTACATATCCTCTACGAAAACGGATTTGAAGAATTATTATGTTTACAAATGCAAACATATAGTAGTTCTAGGTTCAAAGTTTTGAAATGCCAGTTAAAGCGGAGTTCCACCCAAAATAACATCCATATATGACCACACTCCTTACACTACAAACATGTACAGTAGCTACTTTTTTTTTTTTTTCTGTACATACCGTACTATTGTCATTTCAATTCCGGCTTCCGGGTACTCACTCCCGCGGGAGTAGGCATTTCTATTCTCCCGCAATGTAATCTGGGAGTTCACCCAGATGTGACATGTCCTGCAGAAAAAGTTCCCCGGCGGATAAGGTTCCCCCCCTGTACTGCGCATGCGCGGCACGAACCTCAACGGAGTTTCCGAAAGTAGCCGAACATGTAGAGCTGCGAGTCGGCTCTACACGGCGCCTGCGCAGTCAGCTCTACATGGCTCCTAGTCATTGCGCAGGCGCGGTGTAGAGCTAACTCGCAGCTCTACATGTTCGGCTACTTTCGGAAACTCCGTTGAGGTTCGTGCCGCGCATGCGCAGTACAGGGGGGGGGAACCTTATCCGCCGGGGAACTTTTTCTGCAGAACACCGTCCACCGCTACCAGGAAGTCAGTGCTTGTGGGCTTCACAATGCCCACAAGCAAAATGGAAAATTCTGACGGCTGATTTTAAAAGTGCATCTTTTGCCAGAAAAAAGACAGGGGAGGTTAAAAATCACCAAAAACGTGAGTACTAATTGGTGATCTAAAAATACTTTGCATGCAAGCTAAAAAAAAAAAAAGATTTGCTGCGGAACCTCCGCTTTAAGCAAATAATATCCCCGTAGGTCATTACTGAACTACTTAGGGGATGTATCCAAAGTCTGGTATACAAATTTGGGTAAGATATGATCTTAAGTACACATTTGTCCACTATTTGACAATCTTGGATTGCCTATATGCTTTGGTGAAATACAACCAACAAGCTTCAAGTTTAAGTGCCGGTTCACACTTGTGCGAGTTGATACCGAATGCGATGCGTTAAACACAAACTAGATTCGCATGTCATCCAAAAAGTAATTGTTTTCAATGATGGTGGTTCACATCTATGCGTTGCGATTCCTCTCCGAATGCGATGCGATGAAAAAAAGGGTCTTGTGCGAGTTTAGAGTGTTGCGTTGCGAATTTAGTCTCCATAGACATCAATGTAAATCGTTCTGGAATCGCATTTGATGGTTCACATATGTGCGAATTCCACCACACTATTCTCCACAAAAACATTAATCGCAGCTATGTCCCACTCCTGAAATTCGCATTAAAATCGCGGCAAAAACGCAGTAAATTCGCACCTCAGAATGGACTGAAAAAACTGAACAAATTCACAGCGCAGCAGTGTGAACCGGCACTAAATACAGGTTTTCCTGGGCCAAACTGCCAATGAGCAATACTACTGCATTTGTGCAATTGCTATTTTCATTTTTGGAGCATTTGTTCAATTTTATAATCATTAGTGCCTTCAAATCGATGACTGTTTTTGAGCATTGTGATTAGAAATGTCAAAGCAGCAGGATTTTAATTTTCAGAACGTTTGTTCAATTTTCCAATTGTTAGCGGGATCAATTTGACAATCATTTTTAACCAGATTTAACTAGTCAAATTGTTGAAGGATAGATGACGCATGTCTTCTGGTGTATTGATCTCCTCTAAAATATTTGAAACTTGATTTCACTCACTAGGTGCATAAAAACAATCGCCTTTGTCTCTTTGATGCCTGAAACGATGAACTTGTTGGAGGGAGTAAATCTTGCTACGGAATCAGCACATGTTTGCAATGAGTAAACTGCTTGTATCAATAGATGCACATGGCCCTGTTTGATATCAAACCCACGTGATTGCCCCCATAGCAAGAGAATTTGCTTTGGGGCACTCGGAAGGGAGGAGGCGCTAAGAGCGCCCTTGGGTACTCCAGAAGAAGAGATGGAGGGCCAATCTGTGCAAAACCATTGCACAGAGCAGCTAAGTATAAGATGTGATTTTTGTGTTTGCCCATAGCTCTACTTTAACTATAGATAGGGCATCAACTTTTTTTTATATTTTATTCTAAAGAGAACCACACTTTTTTAAAAAAGGGGTTATTTAAGAACACATAGATCGACTGAAAAATGAACACAGGTATTTGTTGCCACTGCAAGGGGCCTGCATTGTTGTTACTCTAATCACTTTGCTTATATTTATCACCTGACATTGTACATTTTGATTAGCTAATTTTTGATTATTTAAAATGATTCTAAACCTAAGAACAAAATTTGTATGCAGCAGCAAACCTTGGGGATATATATCATAGGGTTGTATGTTTCAGGATTTTTTAAGGGGATCTGTAGCATAGTGATGTTTTCAGCAGCAAACTTTGGGGAATATGTAGCATAGGGATGTATCTAACAGCATATGTGGGGGGGGGGTTCTGTACCACAGGTACAGTATATATGCATCAGCATACCTTGGGGGGTATGTAGTATAGGGATGTAAGCAGCAGCACACCTTGGGGGGCCTGGCCTCTAGCATAGGGATGTATGCATTAGCCTACTTTGGGAGATCTCCATCAAAGGGATGTATGTATCAGCATATCATGGGGAACCTATAGCATAGTGTATCTTGAGAGATCTCTAGTATAGGTATGTATGCAGCAACATATGTTGGCGGAACTGTAGCACAGAGACGTATGCAGAAATATTCCATATGGCATGTGAAACATAGTGAAACATCAGCTTACCTTGGGGATCTCTATCATAGGGATGTATGCAGCAGCATACCTCAGAGATCCTATAGCATGGGGATGTATGCAGGAGAATGCTTTAAGAAATCTGTAGCATAGGAATGTATGCAGAAACATACCTTAGGGAATATGTAGCATAAAGATTTATTCAGTAGCAAAACCTGGGAGATCTGTAGCATAGGGATGTATGCAGCAGCATACCTTAGGGGATATGTAGGATAGGGAAATATGCAGCATACCTTGGGGAATTAGTAGCAAAAGGACATATGCAGTAGCATACCATATGGGATTTGTAGCAGCAACATCCTGTGTGGTATCTATAGCGTAAGGATGTATGCAGCAGCATATATTGGGGGACATATAGCATATGGATGGCATGCCAACATCATACCTTGGGGAATCTGTAGTGTAGGGATGTATCAGCTGGTAAACTTTTAGTTTGCACTGTAATTAAAAGCCAAATAAATGTGTATGTAATGTGTATATGTCTTATAATGTAATAATATCTGGGAGGCAGAACATATAAATTGGAATTTTTGGCTTACACATAAAATAATTTTCGTGAAGTACATCACAGGAGAACTTTATAATCTTGACTACTTGTACTACGCTGACACCTTTGGTGAATGGACACTGGACAAAAAAATAATACAGGAATCCATGTTCAGGCATAACCCCACCCATCTCAGCTAAGCCTCAGTTTTGTAGCAAGCAATAACAAGCAGACAAGGGTGGAGGGATATCAGTGTCCTGTGATATACTCCAAGAAAAGGATCTTACAGATAAAGCAAAATTTTGGTTTCTTAATTATACATTACAGCATACAGAGGATTTCATATTCATGAGTACGTGGGCTGTCCCAAAGCTCTGAAAATGGGGACAAAACAACAAGGTCAACAAGCCCAAAACCCAAAAACAGAACAAGACTGCAAGACTTTCTCCCAAAACTGGTGTCCGCATAGACGAGAACATCTACCTGGTAGAATTTAGTAATAGTGTGAAGAAAAGACCAGGTAGCAGCCTTACAAACTTTAACACCAGGAGCTTGATGCCAAATAACCCAAAAAGCACTGACACTTTTGGTGTAATGGGCCATGACTGGTAAAGGAGAAACCTTGCCCTTTATACTATAGGCCTGAGAAATGAGTCAACAAATCCATCTACAAATACCCTCAAGCAGAATAAGCAGAGAATCAGAATGTTGAAATTAAGCTATAGACTTTAGATACATTTGAACAGTTTGAACAACATTCAACCTTCTCCCTAGGATGATTAGTATTAGAACAAAAGGATGGCAACACAATGATCTGACACAAAGGAAATAGAGGATTATGTCCCTGAAACAGTTCAGATACCAATAAGGGCAGGGATTCATAAGTAGGCTAACCATTACTCCAAAAAAAAAAAAAAAGTTTTGCCTATAATTCTACTTTAAAGCGGAGTTCCACCCAAAAATGGAACTTCCACTTTTCGGAACCCCAACCTCCGATGTCACATTTGGCACCTTTCAGGGGTGAGGGGGGAGCAGATACCTGTGTAGTACAGGTATTCTGCTCCCACTGCTGGGCATAGATACCCGAGCCACCCGTGGTTATCTACGCCCCTTCCTTCGCCCCCCCCCACTGTCTTCTGGGAGACACACAGGTCCCAGAAGACAGCAGGGACCAGTGAAATTGCGCAGCATGAGTCGCGCATGCACAGTAGGGAACCAGGAAGTGAAGCCACAAGGCTTCACTTTCTGATTTCCTTACCGAAGATGGCGGCGGAAGCACACGAGAACCGAACGATAGATCGGCTTCGGGTGCCGACATTGCGGGCGCCCTGGACAGGTAAGTGTCCATATTTTAAAAGTCAGCAGCTGCAGTATTTGTAGCTGCTGACTTAAAAAAAAAAAAAATTGGCGGACCTCCGCTTTGACTGCAGAGCTAGATAGGCTCTTTTTCACAGTTTTTTTTATCAGCTGATCCCCAGGCTGTACCTGGACCCCAACATAATGAAGACACAGGGCCTGCTTGTAATGCGACCTTGCACTAAGCTCTATTTGTAGTACTCTCCAGATACTCTGAGACTCCTCAGGCACAAACTCTGTCAAAAAGACAGATTACACTCTTCAGTAGCCTCAACTGACAGTACACAAGCAGCTGCAGCTGCAGGTATATCAAAGACAGACTCTGGAGAAGAAGGCAGTTATCATGGTGAGGAATTTAGTTATAGAGTCGGATATAACTGTAGAAAGTTCCTCTTTGCATAATGCAGTGGAAGAAGCCACACCAGGTGGAGCTAGGAAAGACTCAAAGGAGCATGATCCAGGGTGCAGGTCCTTGGGTCAGGACACAGCAACCCCCTCTCGATCATGAGCTGGAAAAGCCAAAAGCCTGCAGGAATGTTTCCTGTGTGAAAAAAAAAGGTTGAGCTGTCTGTTGACAGAAAATTTATTCTCAAACAAATGTGCTTTGTGATAAATCAATTCAAAAAGGACAATATAAATGTAACATGTGAATGTATCTACTGTATTTATCGGCGTATAACACGCACTTTTTTCCCCTTAAAATCAGGGGAAAATCGTGGGTGCGTGTTATACGCCGATCCCCCGCTGAAATGAGCGAGAGGAGCCGAGATACACAAAGCCGAAGTACACTCAACTTTACTCGGCTCCTCTCGCAGTCCCGCCCACCTCCACTGACATACAGAAAGCCGAGTGTACTTTGGCTAGTCTCGGCTCCTCTCGCAGTCCCGCCCCTGACTGTGAGCAGAGCCGAGTATAGCCGAATTACACTCGGCTTTCTGTATGTCAGTGGTGCAATCAGTGGAGATGGGCGGGACTGTGAGAGGAGCCGAGTCTAGCTGAAGTACACTCGGCTCCGCTCGCTCCTCTTCACAGCGGAAATCGGCGCCAAATTCAAACATTGCAGAGACTGGCACTGGGCAAGGCAAGGCTGCAAAGGCACTGGGCAAGGCAAGGCTGCAAAGGCACTGGGCAAGGCATGGCTGCAACGGCACTGGGCAAGGCATGGCTGCAAAGGCACTGGGCAAGGCATGGCTGCAAAGGCACTGGGCAAAGCTGCAGATGGACACTGGGCAAGGCTTCAGATGGACACTGGGCAAGGCTGCAATGATGGACAAGGCTGCGTTTTTTTCCTTGAACTTCCCTCCTAAAAGTTTTTTTCCTTAAAATTCTCTCCTAAACTTGGGGTGCGTGTTATACGCCGATAAATACGGTAATTCTCTTCTAAAAAAACAAGTGTCCAAATAACAAGGTTCACTCAAGATAAAACAAAGTATCCATACCTTCTTTCAAACGAAAAATAAACAAAGGTGCACTACTCCCAATATGTAGTGATAAACAAATTCATAAAGTGCATTCGTGCTCCACCAGTGCTCATAAAAAAATTGCATTTTACTGGATCATCATGATCTCTATATTATAGGAAAACATGAATAGCATGAGATCAAAGGTTTCCTTCTTTCACCCAAATTTCACAGACAAGGCAGCACAAATCAGGAATGGATCATAGAAATATAAATAGAACATCCCCATGGACCTAAATAATGTTGCCAACATCCCTATGATACATAGAAGAGAGAATAAACCCCCCACAAATGGGACTTTAAGGGCAACCACAAATATAAATAAATAGAATTTTATTCACAATATTTAGCAATTATACATGAAACATTAACACCAATGATGATATGAAGGTACGTGAATGCCCAAACAGAAGTCCAGAAGGCCCAACGCGTTTCGGGACCCTGTCCATCCCTTCATCAGGGGCTTTGTTTTCCAGATGGAATCACACTGTACAATATAAATGTAAAACATTTAGAAAAATCATATATACATTTAAACATTATACATTGAATTGTCTATACAAAGAAAGTGATGGTGGCATAGTGATTGCACATAACAGGAAACATACCCAAACATATCATAGTCAGGAAATCTCAGTCGGACAGGCGAATCCCCAGGAGAAACAGAGATGCATCCCCTGTGTCAGGAGACACAGGCGAGGAGAATCCCCAACAATCCCAACAGATCTAGAATGGCACCGATACAGCACGGATGCAGTAGCCACACTGATTACCGCCCTTAAAGTTTTAATAAAAAATAAATAAATATAGGTGTGTATAAGTAAAAATGGAATACCTATTCCTTTAAAAATTAGGAAAAAGTGTATATTACTTAGCATCCTACCTGGTTGCCAAGTCACCTTGACACCCCTGGTGACCTTTGTAGACTGGTCAGGATACAAGCTTATATGAGCCTCCCAAATCCTGCAGAGTGATATTGTTTTGTGCTCTGTGTATGACCACAAACAGGAAATCAAAAGGAATCCAAATGCCAATGTCTATTCATATGCCGCCTAAAGAGGCAGGCATGGTATCAGAGTGGATGAGGGAGAAAAATATTCCACCCTTGTACCTAAATGCTCCTTACCTCATGGGGTATCTCTCCAATGAATAGCACTTGGTTCCTGCAGTGGCGGCGTGTCTGCCGTCCAACGGTGACAGAGCGGCAGGTAAAGATGCTTGTTTTATAAGAAGGAAAGGGGAGGAGAAGACGGCATGTGACGTTGTGACGTATTGCAGTCCGATGTACACATGATACACCGGGTCCCGACACAGCCGCAGTCAGTCCATGCAGCGCGGGCGAGGAAGACACATAGCGTCTCATCGCACATGCGCAGAGGGTAATCATGGGCCAAGGTAAACATTGCGTTACCGCACAATGTCACATGATACACGGGGTCCCGACGCAGCCGCAGTGAGTCCATACAGCGCGGGCGAGGAGAACGGATAGCGTCTCATCGCACATGCGCGGAAGGATATCCGGGGCCAGAGTAAGCATTTCGTTACCTGGCAACAAGGCAGTACTACAACATCACAGGCAGGTCAATGAAAAAATGACACAGCTTCAGCAAAAAATAATAAGTAATAACACAAAATGACATACTGTAGTTATGTGTGGGCGGATGTATGGCGGTAGGCTGCAACACACACTGAGTCAGCACCTAAGGATCCTGAGCGCAGAGTGCGGTGGTGCCTCCCGCACACAGCCCATCCAAGAGGAGGACATGGTGATGAGGGTGTCCCGCACATCGCATCCACCGGCGCAAGCAAAGCCTGATTTCAGGCATCCACCTCATTGAAGGGGAACCCGCTGGGCCAGATAAGGCCGCCCCAGAAGGGGAGGCCTACGTGCGCCGGGTGGGAAAGCTGGAAAACAGCCTCATGGATGCCATCAAGTCAAGCCGGAGTACCCGTCTGTCCAAGCATAGATATCCCACAACAAGGAGAGAAGTGGGACGGGGGAAAAAGGGAAACAGGTAATAAACATATAAACATGTACAGGCCAATGGGTCCTCTAAATTGATTGAACAATAATCAAACACAGGTATTATCGATAGAAATGATGAACAGTTATGTATATGAAAATATCCTCCCAATAGAAGAATAAACATTACACCTTCCATAACTTATAATATCTACAATGTAAACATTACACATACCAAAAGAGCAGAACATGGAGGACAAGAGGGAATAATGATAGTACTACAAGGACCTTTTGGGTGGGCAAAGTTACTCCTTCTCACATCCACCTGAAGTAAAGCCCTCAAGGAAGGGTCTAAAGCTTGTTTAATCCAGGGGGTACGGTGGCCCCAAGGTCCACAATCCAGCGGGTTTCCCACTGGAGTAGGACCTTGTTCCAGTCTCCATCCTTGGCGTTGGGGTGGATCCTGTCCAGTATCAAAAACTGGATCCTAGGAAATTTTCCATTGTGTTGTTGGATCACATGTCTCCCCAACGTCTAGAAGCCCTCTTGAAGAATTGCAATTTCGTTTTCCCTACATAAAATCTACAGCATTGACATGTAAGGAGATACACCACCCCCTCGGTTTTACAGTTGAAGAAGTGACGGGGTCTGTATGGG
Source organism: Rana muscosa (assembly GCA_029206835.1). NCBI lineage: Eukaryota > Metazoa > Chordata > Amphibia > Anura > Ranidae > Rana > Rana muscosa. The sequence goes on from CM055118.1 coordinate 741,728,320, forward strand.
CACCCATTGGGGAGTATGTTATCTTGCCGAATATTCATATACTGACATATTGAGCAACCCCCACAGGTAAATGTACCCATTCTCTTGCATGGGTCTTTGCGGAATTTGCCTCTAAATTCACTTTGGACCAAGTGGTCCTTTAGTTACGAGGCCCGCGGATATGTGATCGCAGGCGCCTTAGAGACATACAGACTGATCAAGGGGTCTATGCATAAGAGATGCCAAAACTTAGTAAAAATATCCTTACCTGCTTTATGCTGGTTATGATATTTTGTGATGATCCTGACGATTTGTGTATCATCAGTTTTTTTCTTCTGTCCAAACATGTCTCTCCTGTCCATTGGCACGCTTGAAGGCTCTCTTCAAACAGGTATGGGAGTATCCCCTCGATAAAAGCCTATTCCTCAAAGCGTTGGCCTCCATAAGGAAAATATCCTGATTGGAGCAATTCCGCTTCAGCCTCAGATACTGGCTATACGAGATAGACCTTACGAGGGCCTGAGGGTGTGAGCTGGTCACGTGGAGGATGGTATTTCCGGCGGTTGACTTCCGATAGAGTCCACTAGATAGACTCCCATCCGAATTTTTGGTTAGGATTACATCCAAAAAGGTGATACTAGTTTCACTGAAAGTAACAGTTAACTTCAAATTGAATTAGTTCTGATTCATGGCAGAAATACACTCCTCCAATTCGACCACTGTACCCTCCCATAATACAAGGATATCGTCAATGTAGCGGAACCAGGCCGCTACATGACAGGTAAGAGATTTCACAGATTCGCTGGACATAAAAAGCCTGTTCCCATTCCCCCAGGTACAGGTTGGCGTACAATGGGGCACAAGACGTCCCCATCGCCACCCCCTGTACCTGGAGGAAATGGGATCCATCAAAAGAAAACACATTATGGTGGAGTATGAACTCCAAAGCCATAATGATAAATTTGTTAATTTGAGGTCATCTCCATGCGTTTGAGAGATAATATGTCTAATGGCCGCCAAACCCATATGGTGAGGGATGGAGCTATATAAAGCTTTAATATCAATGGCGACCAGTAGAGAATGTTGTGATACATGAAGACCCTCCAGGTTCTGCAAGAGATGAATGGTATCCCTTACATATGAGGGTAGCCCGACAACAAATGGTCTTAGGTGTGTGTCTACATACACACTCAAATTTTCAGTGATAGCCCCGTTCCCTGACACTATACAGTAGGTCTACCCGGTGGTTTGGATAGACTTTTGTGGACCTTGGGGAGACAATAAAATGTAGGGGTCCTTGGATATTTGGTCCGCAAGAATTCCCACACATCTTGATTGATGACGCCTTGAGAAAAGGTGCCATCAATTAGTGCATAGAATTGCACTTCAAATATGGGGATACTGGCCTTGGAGATCGGTTTGTACACATTCCCATTGGAGAGTATCTTATGGCACATAATCTTGTATTGGTCATTCATCATTATCACAATGTTGCCCCCTTTGTCGGAGGGTTTGATTGTGAGAGAATGACAGTTTTTTTAATTTTTCCAATGCTGATTGTTCCGTATGTGTCAGATTTCCCAAAGGTCCAAAATTATGCAATTTTTTAATTTCAGCAGTTGCCAAGGAGACAAACGCTGCTAAATTTGGATTAGTATTAAGTGACGGGAATTGGTCCGATTTATTCTTCAAAAGGTTTGTCGAGGGGGGAGGTGTATCCATAGTGACAGGTTGCTGTAGCAGTGTCTCCAAATCAAGCACATCAATAAGGTCTAGAGGATCCTGATCGTCCGACAACGACATCAAGAACTCCAGATCCTCATCGTGTTGTGTAGTAGCCGGACGTTGTTTGTCCTTGTTTTTAGAGTAGAGCTTTCTTGCAAATAAATTTAAATCCTTAATAGTCTCAAAGACATCAAGGCGTGAATCCAGGCAAAAGCTTAGCCCTTTGGATAGTACCATCCTCTCCTCCATAGAAAGTACGTGATCGGAGAGATTGATAATGTCCATGCCATGGTTATCCATTTGAGCATAGTCAAACGGTACCATCCCTATTTGCCGGGGATCGATCCCGATCCCTGTGGAAAAAAAAACATATCACCCATTCGATCAGTGGTAGCATGAGATAGTTGTACACCCATGTGTTGTGAAGTAAATAGACCTGACCTTAAAGACCCAGAAACCCGACCAGAATTATCACCACGTGAGTCATCTTTGACATAGTTACCCAACGTCCCAACAGAAGAGCTAGTAGAAGGCTGAGTATCTGTAATTCGTCTCTTTTGCACATTTGATTCCTCTCCAGAGAGTGGGCGCTTGGGTTTCTTGTTTCTGTTCCGATTTCGATTTTGGGAAGAAGAGGAGACAGAAGAGTTAATAGATGAGTTAGAGCCTCTCTCTGTTGTAGATTTTGTTAACCCCTTGGTCTTATGGATTTGGGGGGGGTAATTAGATTGCCATTTATAGGTCTAACCCTCCTGAAATTACATGTTGTCCCTCCAGAACTTTTTTTCTTTCTTGCTTAGAATATCAATGGTCACCTGGTCTAGGCGGCCCTTGATTTTCTCTTCCTGTTCCTTAAAAGCTGGGAGACTTTTGAAGGGTTGCAATTTGTTGTAGGTGTCATCAATTTCTTTCTCCAACAATACGGTCCTTATTTTATATTCCTCAACAAGCAACTGCATCATATTGCGGGTGCATAGTTGAAAATTGTTTTCCCATTTTTTTCTAAATTCCGGGTTAATATTATCAACCATGGGGAATATTTGAATACGAAGACCATAAGGGTTGATGTCTTCTCTGATATATTTCTCGAAACTCTCTATATGCCAAAAAAGGGCTGCCTTCCTCTCTACTAATCTCCCCAGTTGACCACATAGTGAGGATAGTTCAGATTGAACAGCCTCCCCTTTGTCATGGTTCCTGGAATAGTCCGCCATAAGGGTCTCCCATTCCCTTCCCTGAAACATGATGGAAGGGATACGGCCCTGTAAGTTGCAAAAACAATAGCCACCAACCCAAAGATAACAAACAAACAAAATTTATGAAAATGTACGTAACATTAATTTCTTAGTAAGTAATTTTAGACGGCCCAATAGGATGAACAGAAAGGGGGGATTTATGGGTATCTGCTACCCTGGTCATATAAAAATATAAATAGAACATCCCCATGGACCTAAATAATGTTGTCAACATCCCTATGATACATAGAAGAGAGAATAAACCCCCCACAAATGGTACTTTAAGGGCAACCACAATCATAAATAAATATAATTTTATTCACCATATTTAGCAATTATACATGAAACATTAAAACCAATGATGATATGAAGGTACGTGAATGCCCAAACAGAAGTCCAGCAGGTCCGACACGTTTCGGGACGCTGTCCGTCCCTTCGTCAGTGGGCTTTGTTTTACGGACTGGATCACACTGTACAATATAAATTTAAAACATTTAGAAAAATCATATATACATTTTAAACTAGGTAGGATGCTAAGTAATATACACATTTTCCTCATTTTTAAAGGAATAGGTATTCCATTTTTACTTATACTATATATATATATATATATATATATATATATATATATATATATATATATATATATATATATATATATATATATATATATATATATATATATTTTTTATTAAAACTTTAAGGGTCATAATTAGTGTGGCTGCTGCGTCCATGCTGTATCAGTGCCATTCTGAATCTGTTGGGATTGTTGGAGATCCTCCTCGCCTGTGTCTCCTGACACAGGGGATGCATCTTTGTTTCTCCTGGGGATTCGCCTGTCCGACTGTGATTTCCTGACTATGATATGTTTTGGTATGTTTCCTGTTATGTGCAATCACTGTGCCACCATCACTTTCTTTGTATAGACAATTCAATGTATAGACAATTCAATGTATAATGTTTAAATGTATATATGATTTTTCTAAATGTTTTAAATTTATATTGTACAGTGTGATCCCGTCCGGAAAACAAAGACGAAGGGACAGACAGCGGCCCGAAACGTGTCGGACCTGCTGGACTTCTGTTTGGGCATTCACGTACCTTCATATCATCATTGGTTTTAATGTTACATGTATAATTGCTAAATATTGTGAATAAAATTATATTTGTTTATATTTGTGGTTGCCCTTAATGTCCCATTTGTGGGGGGTTTATTCTCTCAGGAATGGATCATAGATCAACGATCTATGTCAGACCTCGCTGCAAACCTTGGGTAAGCTTCCCCCTAGCCTCGAGTCATGGTATTTGTGTAAGAGAAGGGAAGACTCATCGTGCAATACATCCAATAAAACATTTATTAAAACTAGGGCAATTGCACTTAAAGAAAATAGGTAAAAAACAAGCAGTAGAGAGAGGAATCCGACCGCGGGTTGCTCCAGCTAGTATGGATTGTAGTGACGTCACAGCTCCTGTCTCCTCCCGATGTGTTTCCCCGTAGAAGGCATAGCCATGGAGAGATATAGTCATATAGAGATCATGATGATCCAGTAAGAGGCAAATTTTTTATGAGCACTGGTGAAGCACAGATGCACTTTATGATATGCTTTATGAGTACATATTGGGAGTAGTACACCTTTGTTTTATTTTCATTTAAAAGAAGATATGGACACTTTTTTTTATCTTGAGTGAACCTTGTTATTTGGACACTTATTATTGCACACTGTTATTGTTACTACAAGTTTTTTTGATTTAAGAGAATTAGATACATTCACATGTTACATTTATATTGTCCTTTTTGAATTGATTTATCACAAAGCACAGTTGGATATTCTTTTTCTGACAGCTGAACCTTTTTTTTTTACATTTTCTATTTCTTTTTCCTGTATTCAGGAATTTTAAAAGTGCAGCAGTCTGTTATTTTCATATTTTCATATTTTCCCTTTTCTGTCCTTCTGGCCCCTCCCTTCTGTTGAGTACCCCCACAGCAAGCAGTTTGCTTTTGGGGCACCAAAGCCGAGCTGCAGCTCCGTGTGTCCATTCAGACGCAAAGCTGCAGTTTGGCCCAGCCCCCTCTCTCCTTATTGGCTATCTGACTTTGACAGCAGCAGGAGCCAATGGCACCACTGCTGTGTCTCAGCCAATCAGGAGGGAGAGTCCAGGACGGCTAAGACACTCGTGGACATCGCTGGACAGAGATGAGGCTCAGGTAATTATTAGGGGGTGCTGGGATGGCTGCCGCACACAGAAGGCTTTTTATCTTAATGCATAGATCGCATTAAGATAAAAAAAAAACTTCTGACTTTAAAACCCCTTTAACAAAACACTGACTGTTCCTGTCCATGACGTTCCAGTATTTTAGGATTCAGTTGATTAGTGACTGCAAATCCTTTTCCCTCCTTTCCAAGTTCTTGTGGGTGACCTCCTACTAATGGAACTGTTGGCAGAGACTTTATCAATCAATGCTCAAGATACTGCTCAGCCCTAAAGATGTTTGGTTGGATCCCGAACCTCCAGACGTCAGTACAGGAACTGATTGTTCACTTGGAATATCTAGGTCTACTTCTAGATACTGCTTAGTTCAGGGTTTTTCATCCACTAGACAAACTCCTGACTCTCCACTTCTATGTTTGAACTCTGCAGTCCAGGAGTTATCCAACTCTTTATTTTTCATGAGTGTTTTGGGTATGATGGTAGCCTGCTTCATGGCAGTTCCATATGCCCAATTCTACTACAGACCATTGCAGCTAAACCTTCTGGCTCTCTGAAAAAAAGAAAGTACAGTTTCCACATTCACCAATTTGCCAGACACCCAGTACTAGATTGTTTCTGATCTGGTGGATCACTGATCCATCCCTGCAGAAAGATAAAAACTTTCTTCTATTGGTCTGGAAGATTCTCATGACACATGGCAGCCTAACAGGCTGGAGAGGAGTCCTGGTCAACATACTTGAGGTAAAAGCCATTTGGCTATCCCTTAAAAGCTGGACCTCTCAACTGCAAGGTCTGACCCTGATTCAATCAGATGATGACACAACTATGGCATACATCTACCATCAGGAGGGAACCAGAAGTCTTACAGCTCAAAGAAAAACAAATCACATTCTGGCTTGGACAGAACTTCATGTTTCAGTCTTATCTGCTATGCACATTCCAGGCGTGGAATATTGGCAGGCATACTTACTCAGTAGACAATATCTGAACTCAGGAGAATGGTCACTATAACAACAGAGATCTGTGTTGCAGGTGGGGAACAACAAACATTGACTTCTGGTTTCCATATTTAACAACAAACTGAGCAAAATTGTCTCCAGGTCTAGCCATAGCAGTGGATACTCTACTGACTCTGTGGGATCAATTCAACCTGATTGAAATCTTTCCTCATCTGTAGGGATGAGCTTCGATTTCGAGTCGAACTCATGTTCAACTCGAACATTGCCTGTTCGCCCGAACAGCGAACAATTTGGGGTGTTCGCGGCAAATTCGAAAAGCCGCGGAACACCCTGTAAAAGTCTATGGGAGAAATCTAAAACCTTTAAAATTAGCACTTTCGATTTTTCATGTTCGTCTCCCATAGACTTTAACGGTGTTCGGATGTTCGAACAAATTTATTGCCTGTTCGCATGTTCTGATGCAAACCGAACTGGGGGTGTGTTCAGCTCATCCCTACTCATCTGAAACCCTTTCCTCCTTTTTCTCTTTAGGATCGAGATGATCATTGCACCAAACTGATCCAGGCTGATGTGGTATTTGGACTATGTAGTATTTGGTCATCAGACTTCTGGCAGACACTCCACGGGCTCTTCCTGATCACCCTGGTCATTTGTCCCAAGCAAGAACAGTTTTATCTCCCTGCCTCATAGTTCCTAGCTTTAATGTTATAGCTGCTGAAGCTCAGATCCTAAGAGATCAGAAGCTATCCACTTCAGTTATTTCTACAATCTTAAAAGCAGGATATCCACCTCTCGCAAGGACTAAAAAGAAAGCATGCTTCTCCCTCTGGTGTGAAGAAAGGAAATTCCATTCCAGTAAATACTCAGATCATGACTTTTTTCCAATCCAGTCTGGATCATTATTTTTGTGCTTGAGAGCTAACTAGGCCATATCTAGCTCTAGCAATTTTTTTCAAAAACTGTTCTCCTCTCATTCCTAGGTGAAAGTCTTTGTACAAAGTGATGCTCACATGGTTCCATCTGTATGCCCACCTGTGACTCCAAGGGATCTCTCCTGCTGGCTTCTCTAAAACTCCTCTTTGGACCTATCAGAGATATTCCTCTGTCAACACTTACCCACAACGATGCCTTTTCCATTGCCATCATCTCTGCAAGGTGAGTTTCTGAGACAAGGTTGTCCTAAGGCCTAGGACCTCTTTTCTACCTTGGGTGTTTTTTTCCTTTGGCTTTAACCAGATAATTGTATTACCTTCACTTTATCCTGCATTGATACATCCCAAGGAGATTCCTTCAATTGTTTGGATGTGGACTGGGCTGTTCCAGATGATCTCTCAGCTACTGCTTTCAGAATTTCCTTTCACCATTTCTAGGTGGCTTGGGCAGCTCAACATTCAAGCCTATCAGCTTTTGAACAAAGTTCCACCATTTCTGATAAGCTGCACTCCACTAGATTAGTAGGCGCCTCATGGGCTTTTCTACATCATGCATCAGTTTTACAGATTTGCAAGGCTGTCACCTTGTCTTCTGTTCACATCATCTTTAAGATTTACCAGGTGGATGTTCAGGCCTCAGCTGATGCAAGTTTCAGACATAAAGTCCATAAGACATACAGAGTGCGGCTTGGCCCCATCCCCTGCTCCTTCCTCACTGGCTGTGATTGACAGCAGCAGGAGCCAATGGCTCCCATCTGAGCCAATGAGGATGGAAAGACTTGGGAGAGCCTCAGCTCTTGTGCACATCGCTGGATCGAGATGGGGCTCAGGTCGTTTAGTGGGGGGGGGGGGAGAGGGTGCTGTAAACATCAGGTTTTTTACCTTTTATGCATAGAATGCATGAAAGTAATAAACATTAAGCCTTTACAACCACTTTAAGCAGAACTGTAGGCAAAACTTTATTTTTCTGTTATTTTGGAAAGAGTAAGAGAGGGATATGACCCCTGTCATCTATGTCACATTGGAGAGTTTCCCCTTCAGTTCCTGTCCCATAGCCAAAACAAGAAGTGATAAGAAATCCTTGCAATTTAAGGGAACCGCTTGGGGTCCCAGGTCCCCAGGACTAATGTCCCCATTGGAAGGTTTCTCCTTTATTACATTTCTGGAGACAACCCAAAATTTTAGATTTTCTTTTACTTTAATTTTCAATGACAATGGTAAATGGCACATATAGAGAGGGTGCATCTCCCTAACATGGACACAGATAAACATAAACCGGACAGGTGTTCTAATCCATCTCCATTCTATCCAAAACTAAGAAACAAGTTATGACTTTAGTTATACTAACTCGCCCTCCCCTCCATTTATTTATTTTCTTATTCTCTGCTTACCTGATGCTGTGTTCTGCACAGTTTAGATACTGCTGAGATCCACTTCTCTGCAGCCATCACTCGGGTCCTATGCCGCCATTTTCCCCAGGGATGTTATCAGGAGACTGACTTCCGATGACATACAGCTAGGCCCGCCCACCCTCCTTCTTTAATGAATGGAATAATGTACGCTGCTCAAGTCATTCCCCTAGGAGAGGAGGGAGGATGGGAGGGCATACCAAAACCTATTCTTTAAAAAAAGTAAGTAAACAACAAAAAAAAATAGAAATTTGTGTAGCTGAGTGGGGGATAGGATCAAGGGGAGGAAACCTAATTGTAAGGGTGAAGATCTGCTTCAATTAATGATTAAGAAAAAAGATTTTTGACATACCGTAAAATGTTCATCATAGGACACAGCTCCCACCCTCTTATGATTACGCCTACTACTGCTTTTCACAAATGTAGGCATCATGCGAGTGGGAGGTGGTAAAATTGGCTGATATTTTAAAGATCTTTAAAAATCCACTATTAGCTCATTCTAGGGTTATTGGGGGTTTGATTTTTTTTCCCATTGTAATAATACATTACTATTTGGGAGACCATAAACTGTAATGAGTCACCTAACATTTTGTGAGTTGTCAGTGGATATAATTCTTTGAAGATCTTTAAGCATTTAATGAGCGTAATAAACTGTCTGCCAGGCTTCCACATTAAGCAAAATAGACCTCATTGTCATTAATTTGAATATTGCACACAGCAGACAAATGAACAGGGATTGTGAAAGATATTGGCTAAAATACTCCCAGGCACCTGGCAGAGGGAGGGTGCAGCGGAGGAGGTATAATTATTGACTTATGAGGGCCAAATGCTGCATCTTGTTTCTCACAAGCAGGTGCCAGATGCTTACTGAACGTTAAGAATTATTTTAATTCACAGGGAATATAAGTGAATGTCAGGAAACATGGTCATTGAGATATTTGATAACACAAACAATTGTTATTTTAATTATATTAGGTAGAATCATGCACTACAATATACAGTACAACTAAAAATATGAGAATGAGCACATAGTTAAATGTTAAGCAGCTGGGTTTATTTAAAAAAAAATAACCATTTCTACACTGGCCTAATAGATCTGTGTTCATTTTAAGTCAAAATAACAACCCTCATTACATTTCAAAAAATAACAACCCTTACCTTTAAAAACTAAAAAAAAACAAAAAAAAAACTAAAGCTGCGTACACACGATCGGTTTTACCGATGAAAACAGTCCGATGGACTTTTCTCATCGGACAAACCGATAGTGTATCGGCCCCATCGATCTTTTTTCCATCGGTGAGAAAAAATAGAACATGTTTTAAATTTATCCGATGGGAAAAAAATATAGCAAATTCCGATCGTCTGTGTGGAACTCCATCGGACAAAAAACCCACACATGCTCAGAATCAAGTCGACGCATGCTCAGAAGCATTAAACTTAATTTTTCTCGGCTTGTCGGAGTATTTTACGTCACAGCGTTTGGGACGGTCGGATTTTTGACTGATGGTGTGTAGGCAAGACTGATGGAAGTCAGCTTCATCGGATTATCGGATTACCGATGGAAAAATCCATCGGTTTAAAATCCATAGGAATCCCGATCGTGTGTACAGGACTTAAGGGTGGCAATTATTAGAAAAATAGCCTACGTGACTTGCACAAATTAGTCTGTGTTTCTAATACACAAGAGCATTGGTTCAAACATGAGCAGCACATTGTACAACGTACAGTATGTTAGCTATTTTTGATTGCACATACTACCTGTGAATGTTTATGCTCATACTGTATGGCAAATATGGATTTGATATGTTTGCAGTTATAACACTTATGATATTTAAACATTTTGGAGTGCAAATTGGGTCAGGGGCACTTATTTTTGTTGGTGGTTGATTCCTTTACATGTCTGTGCTGTTTTTTATTCGTTTATCGCATGCCCGAGGAATGGTCCCTGCGTGGTCCTCCTGAAACTTTTGCTTTGCTTTTCTATTATACCAATCAAGATTAAAAAGCTTTGCACTTTAAAACAAGCTTGTCAGTGTGGTGGCAACGTATGCAAGGTACATTCTGGAGAACCTTGAACATAAAAGCCTTGAGTTGCCTAAAGAGTATGTGATCTACCTGATCAGTTCTTGTTTTTCCTCCATGCATTTCTGTAGTGTACCAGTTCATCTTATTTCTCTTAAGCCTCGTACACACGGGCGGGAATCCCGTCGAAAAAAAACATTGGTTTCCTCGACGGGATTCCTGGCAAGCTTGTCTTGCCAAGCCCTGTGTAGACACGTGCCATTCAAAAGAACCGCCGTTCTTTTGAATTGCAAGAACGCGGTGACATCATCGACTACGACGAGCCGGCGCTCGTCACATTCGCTGCCATCGCCGCCATCTTGCTACACCCTACACTACCCTTGTATGCTACCGCGCATGCGTCGAAGTCTCATCGAGCATGCGCGGGTTTCCCTGGACAGGTAAACATACAGACGTCCGGGTTTCTCGGCAGGAAACACTCTGCCGAGAATCCCGACAAGAAAAATAGAGAGCAGGTTCTCTAATTTTCTGGTGGAGATTCCCGGCAGTTTTCCTGCCGAGAAACCATACACGCAAACGGTTTTCTCTTCAAAAAGGTCTCCCAGCAGTTTTCTTGCCGAGAAAACTGGTCGTGTGTACGAGGCTTAAGTCTTAATTCGGATAAACCGTAAACCCTTTTTTTTACTGGTAAGTAATGCAGGAGGCATATTGTCTACTATACCCATTGCATTCTGTCTCCCACACATTTAGAAAGCATGCTTTTTCAAAGTATTAGTACAAGAATGTTTTTCACAGCCATCAATCAGACACAACCATGCTGTAGTGATACTGTAGGCAGGGAGAGTCATTTACACAGAGGCTTCAGGAAGAAGGGTCTCCCACACTATAAGCATTATTCTGGAATATGGTTGGCTTTTTCTCACCTGAAATATACTGGGTGTCTGGGTTATGAAATCCAATTTCACATTTAGCAAGTTTGGCTTTTCTCACTTGTTGTCTGGAATTCTTCATTAAACCAAGGTATGGAATGAGAAAAAATATACTAGGTGTCTGGATTATGAAATCAAATTTCACATTAACAACCCCTGAACTTAAAGCGGGGTTCCGGGCATAATTTTTTTATTTTTTTTTGCAAGCTAAAATTAATCACATTAAATAGTCCCTAAAACATATTAATAGCTCCACAATCGTTCCAGAAATCATTGCAAACACTTGCCTTATATCCTCCAGTTCATGTTGTGGCTGTATCAATCATATGTGTGGGCATGTGAAGCCCAGTCCCTGTTTCTTCCTGGTTTTCAGGGAGAGGTGCATGCTGGGCGATTTTTAGGCACAGTAATGCCCAGAGACTCCTGGGAAATGACTGTCATCATTCCCCAGGAGGCAATGGGGTCTTAGGACAGGAAGTTGAACCACCTAGGACCAGGAACTAGGCAGATTACAAAATCTGCCTAGTAACAGCCAAATAGAAGTGAGTAAAAAATTATTATTTTTTTACATTAAAGGCAAGCTGTTAATAGAAAGTTTATTTTTAGGGTGGAACTCCGCTTTAAAAAAAACAGACACAAAAATTTCAACTGTACAAATCTTTATTTGCAGCTTTAGGTACACTCATATACTGTAATCCATAAAACACATTTCAGGTGCTTGATCAGCATATCTCCACTGAAGCAACCATTCTTTTTATCTCAAAGAAATACTGCACAACTAGATGCAGAAAAACATACTTTTCTCAAAGAAAAATTTAAACTGGTAGCATTTGAGCTGCAATTATAATGTTTAAAAAGTGCTAAAAAGTTTGTTTAGATTAGAACTGTATACCAATTGTTAATTTCCATTAAAAAACAAATTAAACTACCAGTGCATTTTGGGAAGTTGTGTCCTTCCCTTGTTAAATATGCCTTTGGCATACAATATCTAATTAAAGGATCGTCAGTGAAATGTACTGTGCTGTGATGCCACATATCCAATAAGTCAGCTACATTACATCCTATTTGTCAGCAAAAATTTTATTCATTGGTATATTGCTTATCTATTTAAAATGACAACAAGCCAAGCATAAAGGGGTTTAGACTGAGTAACACTGGTAATGCTCTTTTATTTCCAGCAAGAACAAGATAATCCAGACATTAAAGCTTTGTGATTATTCAGCTTTTTCTATATTGCACAGGAAACAATGCTGCCCATGAGTACAACAATATAAGCTGTGTCCTCTTTTGGCTTCTTATTATTCTTTGTTTATGAAGTGCCAACCAATTCCACATCACTGCCTATGCAAGTTGTTATCAGTTTCGAATTCCCCATATTGTAATTAGCTGAAGATGAAATATGAGCTCTTTTATTTGAATAGCAAATAATAAGTTGTGCCCCAGCCTTTAAAAATGGTACAGAAAAAAAAAGATAATATTCTGTATTCTTATTTCTGCCTGAATATAAAAGCTGCAGTTAGTATTCATAGACCTCTGTTTGAAAGTTTTTATAATTGGAAAAATTCTGAATTTCAAATTATTTTTCTATTTGTTATGCGGTCCATTAGTCAGGAGTTTAAATAAATGGACGCATAGGCTTTTTTCTCTTATCTCTAAGCTACAGTGTGCCTGATCACAACTCAGCTTAAGGGGGGGGGGGGGGGTCAGTGACCCCAACTATAACTGCTCAGGCAGCAGTCAACACATTGTTCATTAGCATGGTACTGGTGGCATGTCTCTACTCAACATATTTGATGGAAAGGGGGAAAGTGGCTGCTATGGTGACGGTTTTAAATTGTAATTAACATGCCAAGTATCACGGACAGTACTCAAATTGTAATTAAAAAAGGGGGGTTATGTATGTGGTTAAATATGTGTATCCACCTTAGAGTTATTTGCTACGGTATCTGTTGTGTGGATGTACAGCAGAACTATTTAATTTTGCAAAACTGACATTTCCATCTGTTATGTGGCCCCAATTGTTCATTATTTCAAACACTGTTTCATGCTACTGTAGGTCATTCTGTTTCTAAAACCTTGCCAGCAATGTAGCGCAATGAAATTTAGGCTACACCAAAATGGCTGCCACAATTTTTCTCTATGTAGCACCCTCTGTTGCACATAGTGTGAATAGGTTAGAGTAGTAGCCTAGGTAAATTTAGTTTGGCTCATATGTAGCTACAGTGAGCAGGTCTGTGGGATTCAAGCTCAGGTCAGGCTGGAGGGCTCTACAGGTCAGGCCTCTGTCACCCCCTTGGTTCTGGAAGTTTCCAGAAACTTCTAGAAGCTAGTGGGTTGAGGTACAGGGACAGGGATCTGAATATTCATGGGAGTTTCCATCCCGAGGCAGGAGGCCCAGTAGGGTGGTAAGATGTGCCCATAAATATAGAAGAGCCTGGCCAGAGGAAGGTTGCTGGTTGGAGTATGGTGTGCTGAGTTGAGGAGCATGAGGCCTGGAGAAGACCCCAGGTCTGGGGGGCTTTGGCAGGGGCTGAGAAAGGAAAGGAGTGGTTTGACCAGAGGGATCTTCATCACCCTTCAGTCTCATCCAGGAGACATCCTGTGTTGCGAGGGAGGACCTGTACAGCAGGAGGCCTGAATAGCAGTCTTTGCCTAAGAGCAGGATTTCAAGGGGCACCCTCAAACCCAACAAAGGTAGAAGGTAGCCGGATGCAATATTTAGCTAGAATTTAAGAGGGTCAGTGTAACAGCTTACCTTAACCTCTTGTTCTGGGACATATTTAAGGAAGCCATGTGCACTGGTATTTTGCTATTTTTACTACGGAAACATAGAGCTCCTGCATACAGTTGGGGGTTTGCTAATTCTACTGTAGCGGGTATGTACTTTCCCGGGTGTAAATTTGAACTTGGCAGAGACATCAGTGATGTGTAATTCCCTGAAGGCCAGGCATGGTGTCCCCGCTCCCTTCCCCTCTGGAGATACCCTTAGACAAGAGACAGACGAGCTGAGAGAAGAAAGAGGGGAGTGAGGGGGCCGCTACACGTGGGGGCTCGGGTCTGGCATAGTGTTTGTGCACCACAGTATTGAACGTGTCTGCTGGAAGAGTTACGCAAGTAGGCAGGCCTTCATTAGCCAAAGTGCATCCCTGCTTGAGGTCATGGACATGACCCAATGAAGGGAAAGGCCCGCGCAGAAGAGTGGAAAAAGGGGGAAGCTCAGCCGTGTGAAGTAGTACACGTAGGGGCTTCTATTGTACTGCGCCACCAGGCACACCCCCATCGTTTAGTTCGTGGGCGTGACTCAGAGAAACAGAAAAGAAGAAAAGCCCGCGAACTGGAGCAAAGGGGAGGAGTCCAATACGTGTGAAGGACTACACGTGGGACGTTGGCGCAAAAACTTTGCAGTGTGCGATGGATCAGCAACAGGTCGCCATGTTCGGACATACATCGTGGATTCCAGTTCACCCTTCCACCACGACATTGACTGCTGTTGCTGCTCCGGTAACAGATACGGGGATCCGGCTAAAGCCAAGGGGTCGATTCGCCCTGTATTCGTGCATGGACGTTGAGGCCCTGGGTGTGATTTGTCCCGGCTGTTCGGGACTGGTGTGCCAACTGAAGCCATTCGGGCGATGTGAGGCCTGTGGGAAGTTCCTGTTCAAAGTGGATCCGGTGGTTAAGAAGCCGAGAACCATCTACACTGGCCATGCTACGGGCAACACCACTCAGAGAGGAGGAATCACTGCTGTGACAGCCATCCCTGCGCACACTGCAGCGACCGCGGAGGAGGTCGTAAAAACTCAACGGGAGAAATCCGAGGATGCTGACTCGGTCACCACAATCTCGCAGTGTCCACCACCGAAGAGAAAGACCGGCATGGTAGCCCCGACCAGCGGTTGTGGTGGACTGTCTCGCCCGCTTACGCCCGGCCCGGATGAATCCATCTACAAGAGTTTCGGACGTCCCGTTTCAAGTAAAGGCAGAGGTAAGCCTTGCGGAGAGATTTGGTGTGTGGGAAGAGGTGAAAGCTCGGTCTCCACTACAGGGTACCTGCCTGCGGAGGAGTGTGACACCTCTGACCTAGAGTCGCTCTCGGACATGGGAGACGACGTTGCAATAGATGAACTGTTTGCAGAAAAGGGCTGGGACAAAGTACCTCTCGCTTCATCCCGGAGGACCAAGGATCCACCCATGTCTACAGGGGAAAGTACACCCCGGGTGGAGGCACCAGCGCCTGAAGAGAGGTCCCATCCTCAGCCTGCCTCTACATCTCCGGTGCCATCTGTACTGAAGACAGGAGAAAAGAGACTGTTACTGCGGGCACCAATGCCCAGATCAGATGTGCTCAAGGTCCCTCGCCACCCGGACTCAATAGTTTTGCCTGGCGAAGGGGAAAAAGCTACCATGCCTCCTTTGGCGAGACTACAACGCCTATTTGGCCAGAAGGTTGATGCAGAATACGGATGGGAGTATCCGTACTTGTCGAAGGAACTGTTCTATGAGGTGGAAGTGTGCCGGGAGCGCTGGTACAATGACTTTGTGTGGACCCACCTTCAGGTTCCGCACGCCCGCAGGTACCTGGCATGCTCTCCCAAGGCTTCTCAACGTTTTAAAGACTGCAAGGCAGAGTGGATGTTGGGACGGCACATCCATGCAGACAAGGTGTTGATCCGGCGCAAGGAGGGAGAAGATGTGGAGTATCATCTGGAGACCATGGATCAACACTTGAAGCCACTTGTTCTGCAGCATCCCCGTTTTTACCTTTAGGAGAGAAGAGACTCCGTTTTTGTTATGCTGCTGAACTTTCTGGAGCCCGGAATGAAGGACTGTTCCTGTTGTTCTTCACCTTTCCTACAAGAGATCATGGACTCTGGGTAGATAGGGCCAAAGAGAAGAGGAAAGTTCCACGAGTGCAGTTACCGCGGTGCTGTCCACAGGTGGCAGTGTTGCGCAACGTTAAACACTTTTCACGCACTCACTCTTTGGAGAAAAGGGATTTCTTCCCGGAGAAGTTTCTTTTCTCTCACACGAATACATGTGTCAGGATTATGTGTGTTGATTTCTTTCTTTTCCCTCTGCAGGAGAACATCCCATCAAGACCACTGAGTATGGGGTGGGTCTTAGTCAGGATGGGTGGGAAAAGTAAAATGTGAATATGTGATTCAAAGTTATGGTTTAATGCTGTTGTTTCTCTTCTTTCCTTCTTCCCTTTTTATTATAGGGCTCAGACACAGTGTTTTAGTTGGGTAGTTTTTCTAAAAGTTTTATTTTTGTGCAATTGTTAGTTGGTTTCTGGATTGGATTATGTCAGCGTTGAGAGCATGATTTACTCCAGACACTGGGGACCAGTGTCAAACCACCAGGGGGAGAGTGTAGCGGGTATGTACTTTCCCGGGTGTAAATTTGAACTTGGCAGAGACATCAGTGATGTGTAATTCCCTGCAGCCCAGCAGGCGGCGCTGTCGCCCTGGGCTGGGGTTGAATCATTGCTGTGTGCCGGGCTTCCTTTTTGTCCTCCCTCGGCAGTGGTATGGTGGGGCGGGGAACCCGCCGTGCTTGCTGGGAGAGGGTATAAAGGGGCCGGCCATTTTTGTCACGGGGTCGAGTCCCAGGCACCTTCAGCCTGTGGGCGGTGGTTCGTGTCGGTGCTCTAGGCGGCCTAGGCCTAGAGGACAGCCGGAGGTCGTGTTCCATCCCAGGCACCTTTAGCCTGGGGTGAGGTACTCGGATGGAGGTCTGGAGCTCAGTGCCCAACACTGAGTTCCGCGAGGGAAGGAGATCCTAGGGTACTCAGGGATTGGGTACCCGAATCCGGAAGGCGTAATGGACCGGGGGAGCTCCTCACTCGAAGACCTGGTGCAGCATATTGCCAGTGACGGGTGAGTCTCTCATCGGAGACCGCCTGGAGGGAAATCCCCCCTCGCTCGGAGACTGCAACTCACTTTCAGGGAGGAAAGTGGAGAACACATTGTGTCTGGGCCTACTCGCATCCACACCTCCTTTTCTGTTCTGTTTCTACCAAGGGAGTTCAACTGATTGTGTTCATTCGAGAAGAATAAAGGAGTGTTGAACTTTAATGGTGTGGGGCTCATTTCCTGACAGACATTGTTCAAGGTAACTCTCGGTGGAGGCTCCAGGTGCACAACACTGACCCGAAGGTAAAAGAACTTTGCTTACACTACTCTGACACCTGTGGTGAAAGCCAGGCATGGTGTCCCCGCTCCCTTCCCCTCTGGAGGTACCCCTAGACAAGAGACAGACGAGCTGAGAGAAGAAAGAGGGGAGTGAGGGGGCAGCTACACTACTAAGGGGAAATAGAGCTCCTGTATACAGTTTGGGCTTTGCTATTTCCACTAAAGGGACACAGAGCTCCTGTAAACAGGTAGGATATTTGCTATTGATCCATCAGAGACTGACATTATTCCAGAGGGAGTACAGTCTAGGTTCCATTTTTCTTCAAGTTGTACATACAGAAGTTGTCCTCCAAGTTGTTGCTAAACTCAATTTGGGCATCCCATAGCTCCTTATCTCCATCCAAGTATATATTCCCTCAATAAAACATAAAAACAAGCCCAATGACTGGTTAATAACTGAGAATGCAAGTTGGAAAAATGTGTGTTGCCTGGCTGTGCAGGATTAGGGGGACCCAAAACTTAGCGGCCCTGTAGTGGGTAGCACTACAGCTACATGATGTCTGCAGAAAATGGGGCACATATGCCAGCTTGCGGAGTGTGCGCCATAAGAGGGGATAATGCTCTCAACTCAGGCCTGGAAGAAAGAGATTGATGAAAGAAGCTCTTGGAGGATATTCTGTGAATTAATAAATCAGATTCCTCATATGTGATCAGAGGACAGTTTAGAGAGGTTGGAGCAGATTCTACCTGTCTCTTCTGTCTAAATAAGAGGACTTACTACTATATTGTAGGTGCTATCTTATCTCTCCAAAGATTTTCCTTCTGCTTCAGTGACTACCTCTCAGATGCTCCCTGGATTCTGAGCCCCTCTGTGCAGGTAGGCAGCAAAAAATGTCTCACATATGTGGTATCCCTATACTCAGAAGAAATAGCAGAGCGTGTTTTGGGGTGTAATTCTAAGTATGTCCATGCTCTGTGGGAGAAATATATAAAAAAAAAAAATTTCCCTTCATTTTCTAAAAACTTGTGGCAAAATAAATGTGATCTTCAAAAGACTC
The DNA here is from genome assembly GCA_029206835.1 of Rana muscosa. Taxonomy (NCBI): domain Eukaryota; kingdom Metazoa; phylum Chordata; class Amphibia; order Anura; family Ranidae; genus Rana; species Rana muscosa. The sequence goes on from CM055118.1 coordinate 741,746,913, forward strand.
ACCATGCCTATAATTAAATATGTTGGAGAGTGTACATTGCAAAATGTGATCAGTTGTGGGTGTTTCTCCTTTCCTGGCACTATAGGGCTTCAAGAATTATAATAGGTAGTAAGGAAAAGTGGTGCTTCTTGGACATTGGGCCTCCTCTATGTGTCCAGGCATTAAGAATGTCTCCCACACGTGGTATCCCCATACCCCATGTTTAGGGGTGTAATTGTAAGTGTAGTGGACTCACCCCTCTCTCTCTTTATCCGTTATGCGGCTGTTGTCTAGGGGTACCTGGGAGAGAGAGATGAGACGCACCACGGCCCACGTCCTCCGTAACTAAGAGGTGAAGGCCAGAAGATTGGGCTTTTGTGTAGGTGTCCTAGAGTCAAGTCCAGTCCTTCGTCCCTGACTCCTTTGCTTTAGTAACCCAAGTTCCACACAGTGAATAGGTCCAACTCAGTTTTATTCTTCTTGCCAAGCAATAAAACAATCTCTTTTCTTTGGAAAATGGGGACAGATCGAGGCACAATCCTTTCCCTTCTGCTGCTGCCCACTGTGCTGTCACCAGTAGTGAATAGTCACTGCCACTGACTAAGTGATATAGAACGTGAATTACCTTCGCTCACTTTGCCCCTGTCAGAGGAAGAAATCCGTCCAAGGGAGAAGTGGAGGCCTCTCCGTCACCAGCGATGCAGCGCCGGACTCTTCTGAGAAGTTACTGTGCACCAGTCCTCACAAACTCAGACACGGGCACCCAAGGAGTTAGGGCCCCCTCGGATTCCTCCACCCTCGCGGAACTCAATCGAAGGTACTGAGCCCCAAGCATCCGCCATAGTACCTCACCCCAGGCTAAAGGTGCCTGAGATGGACTCCATCTCCGCTCCAGCTAGGCCAAGGGCACCTAGGCCTGGAGCACCGGAACGCCGGCACCCAAGCTGAAGGTGCGTCCTCCAACTCTGAACCCCAAGGTCAGGGCGTCCGCCCCTTTTATGACCTCTCCCTTCGCGCCACAGCGGGTTCCCCACGCCGCTGTACCAGCTCCAGGGGAGGACAAAAAGGCACAGTCTTGCGGTGCGAGCCCAGCCCCGGTCCAAGGCAACAACGCCACCTTTAGGCCGGTGAGAACTTCACACCACCAGAGTCCTCCAAGACTCACAAAGGGAACCTTGAATTTCCTAACAATCAAGGCACCTGGGTTACACTAGCACCCAGATGCTTCCCCAAATTCAAGTACCCGCTACATAAGTATGCCCATTCATAATTTTAGAATGACAACTGTATTTGATTTACTTTCTTGAATTTCCAATCACAATTAGTGTACAATTATTAGAGTTTATTTTATCAAAGAAATGTAGCAGAATAATTTTGGTATAAACCTATGCAGAAATACTATTTATTTGCAACATTTTATAGCAGAAACTAAAGGAAAGTTTTTTATGTTTTTTCAAAATTATCAGTCTTTTTTTCTTTATATAGAAAAAAAAGTGACGGTTAAATATTACCAAAAGAAAGCTCTCTCTGTCTCACACAAATTATAAAAAAAATTGGGGTACAGTGTTGCATAATTGTTAAGTCAAAGTATCAGAGTGCTGAAAATTGAAAAATGGCCTGAACAGAAAAGGGTTTTAAGCAGTTAATAAGGATTTTAATAAGGCAACCAAAGACATTTGTAGCTGCAGTTGGAGGTTTTCTTTTACGGGCAGGCGAAAATCCTCTTTGGTTCGCCAATTTACCAAACTGCGAACACCTGAAGTTTGTATGAACAAGTGGGAACTCTATCTCTAATTCTGCACTTAAGTTATAATATATTTTGTAACTTTATTTTGAGTTTTGTGTTCATTTAAAAAGCAGAATTCCAGTCTGCTGAAAAAAATTATCTTGCACTGACCCATCTTGCACTGCTTGTGGGTGGGTGGACCATTGCTATCTTCACATACAATGCAGAACTGCTTGCCCTGCAGTTGTGACCAGTCGAGCAGTGAAGAAGAGCTGCTTTGGGAAACTGGTCACGAGATAAGTATTTTACCCTATTCCAAACCCACAAACTACAGGGGGGACACCCCTCCCGAAAGGTGATTTTTTTTCTTCAGCTGATTGGAATTCAGCTTTTAAGTGGTCATGAAGACTAATTACAATTATTTAAAAAAATGCCTCCCCCTGAAAAGATGTGGAAGCCCTGGATTATATATAATACGCCAACTTTGGACAATAGGGTATTAATGCCATGGTAGCTGAATCAGTATGTTATATATACCATTGTTCAACTTCTCTTGGATTTGAAAGGTGACTCTCGGCTCGACCACGCGGACCCCCCTTATATTCCAGTACTCTTTTTTTTCTCCATTTTATTTTCTTATACTTATTTTCACTTATCTCTTTTTTTTCCCTTTCCCTTTGTTTTTGTTTTTTGCTATTTTATTACTATGATGTTGAAGCTCCCTTAGTATTGTTAATAACTCTTTGCTCCACAGAGGATAATATATATATATATATATATATTGGTAGTTACTAATAATTGCATAAAACCTCTAAAACGTAATAATATTATTACCACTGGAAACTAATTAATATACCATACTTTGTCCACAAGTATCTACTAATATATTTACTTATTAAAATAAGAATATTTGAGCTTCTCTATTTTTGATGTATTTAATGTATCATCTATAATTTGTATGACAACTTGTACTCAATAAAATATATTTGGCAAGAAAAAAAAAAAAAAAAATGCCGCCCCCCACTCCTACCCATGCTGCATAGTCTGTATACAAAAGATTTGTGTAAATATCTATTTTAAATGCGGTTTGGTCACATGATTCAGTACCTGTGGCTCCCCTGTGTAAGGCATCACTTGTCAAAGGCTGTGAATTCTCTGAGCAGTGATGTCACCCCCCGGTTCCCATAGCCCTTTCGTTGTCAGTGATCCCTCCTCTCCCCTGCAGCAGCTGCTGTCTGACACAGGAATGCCAAAACTGCTGGATTATGTGATTGGACTGGAAAAGGTTTTTACACAAATGTTTTTATACAAACTATGAAACAAAGATAGTAGGTAGGGGGGGAGGCAGCATTTTTAAGAATAATTTTAATTAGCCTTGTCTTCCACTTTTTCATGAGAGAAATTGTGGGCTGCCATGGCTTACCTCTACTTCTGCTCATGTAAGTTGTGTAGATGTAGTGCCGATGCTTTAGCTTTATACTTTTCCCATCACTGACCTAGAAAAAGTATGCAGAATACAGAATTTCATCCCTTCACTGACTTTAATTTGCTTCATTCTTATTCTACATATGGAAAGCATACAGCTAGTAGTCTTTTATGAAGGAGGCCATCAATTGGCAGCCTCTATGTATCCTCCATAACAAGTGTGATTTACCATATATTTCTTTATGCATATTACAGTAGTGTTTATGATTTTGGTACTGCTTTGCCGCATGAGCAAGAAAAATATCACAATAGATTACGTAAGCCAAGAAGAGAGGGAAATTTTGGAATACTTTTCTATCACTTGAAGTAAAACCAGGAATCTACAGCACCACAAAAAATACAAATCAGCTCAAAGTGAGAATTATCCCATATGTAATCACACATGAAATATCAGACATGGTAACCAATACCCAGGACTGGAAGCAGTGCGTTACAGAGAAAATTTCTTGGCATTTATTGAAAAGATTGGCATACAAAGTCTGGACGCCTACATCCATCTTCCAAATAAAATCAATTTTCCAAATAATATAGAACAATTCAGACCTGGACGTTAAGCCCACCCATCAACAATGCAATTTGTATATCAGGAATATTATTGCAGCCCTCAACAGGTGTGGGGATAGAAAAAAATAAAATAACAGCCTAATGAAAATTTTGTTCTAAAACATAATAAGAGCACTTACATGATTTCTCCTGACAACAAACCCCAAACTCTAAATTATATTTGATATATTTGCATTAGGGCTGTGGAAATTAACTATTAATTCCTCAATTAATCGATTAATTGTGTTGATCGATCAAAATTCTTTTGATCAATCAAAATTCTTTTGATCGGTACTCACCTGTCCGCCGGCTTCCGGGTCTTCAGGGAGATCCAGTGACGTCACGGACACCGGCGGGGCTTGCCGTGTTCATCTGAAGGGCTCCTTTGCTGTGCCTTCATATCTGCATGCCGGCGGGACCTTACTATCTGCCACACGCAAGGGCTGTTACACTTCCCTCTATCACCCTGGGATTCTACAGCCATCCACTGGGAGTTGTGATAGTTCCCTTCACGGGACATCTACATGCCAACGGACTGATGTTAACCCCTCCTCATCTGTATTCAGCAGTGGTATTGTTGTACACATTTTTATACCAGTATCATACTTAGCTACATGTTTTTATGACTGCTTTTGCTACCGTTTGGTATTACTCGCAGCATTTTTACAGTTTATGGAGCTACATCGATTTTATCTCCAGTGCAATATTTACTTTGTTACCTACTTGAAGACTATAAAAGTTTTAATGCTATTCCCATTGAGCGTTGCCTTTGTGTGTTTTTTGTATCCTGCTATCGATTTTTCCAGTGGTTGGTAGCTGCACTGGGAATCAGCCTGCAAGGAGATCAGCTAAAAGTAGTTGGATCTATGTGCGTTATAATTAATCCAAATTAGTCGATTAATCGATAAAAAAAAAATCGATTAATCGAACACGAAAATTTTAATCAGTAACAGCCCTAATTTGCATAATATGTACAGCTCAATGCAGGGATATATTTCAGGCTCACAATGTTCCAGACACAAATAGCTGATGACACCTCATTTGTCCTCAGATATGTTACTGAGAAAATTTAAATTACAATGTGTGAAGTCAGTATGTTGTCTGATTTTGGAAAAGTAGCTGTCTTTGGGCAACCAATCAAGGGTCTGCAAGGATAGAGGACACAGATGTATGTTAACTGAACTACAAGAGTGAGTTAAAGTGATTGTACAGTCTCGTTTTTTTAAAACAAAAAATAACAAACATGTTATACTTACCTCCTCTGTGCAGTTGGTTTTGCACAGAGCAGCCCAGATCCTCCTCTTCTCAGGTCCCTCTTTGCTGCTCCTGGCCCCTTCCTCCTATCGAGTGCCCCCACAGTCAGCAGCTTCCTATGGGGGCACTGAAGCCGAATCACAGCTCTGTGTGTCTATTCAGACACGGAGCCCCGACTCAGCCCGCCATCTCTCTCCCCTGATTGGCTGACTGACTTTTATTGACAGACGCGGGAGCCAATGGCGCCGCTGCTGTGTCTCAGCCAATCAGGATGGCTTAGAGATTCGGGGACATCGCTGGGGAGAGATGGGGCTCAGGTAAGAAATTAGGGGGTGCTGGGGAGGCTGCTACACACAGAAGGTTTTTTATCTTAATGCATAGAGTGAATTAAAGAATAAGTAAACCCTGATGGGTTTTACTTCCTTTTTTTGTTCCCTGCAAAGTAAAAGCATAATGGGCTAGTATGCATCACATATTATGTGACACTTACCTGCAAACGAAGCCCGCGCTGTCCCCGCTGAAGGCCGTATCCATGTTTGCCCCTCTTCCGGGGGCCGCGGACTCTGAGCTTAGTAAATAATTAAAGCTGTGTTCATTTTAATCAACTAATCATGGGAAAGAAAAAAATGTCACCCTTTTTTTTTTTTTATGCATACTGTTTCTGGTGTTTCTTTTTAAATAATTTAAATGCTATCATCAAAACACAAATTAGTTTTAAACTAGAGGTAAGGTATTTAAAATCATTCTCCTTTTGATTCTTCTATGAACAAAATAAAATCTGAAATGACCCTCGTCGTTATATATATATATATATATACATATACATATATACCTCTGGTACTGTTCATGCCATCATATCATTATATAATTTGCTTTGATTTTGTTTGTAAATCCTAATGTGAAGCTCCCTACATCTGCTCTATCCCATATGGTTTCCTGGCTGTTTTTTTATATGTTTCTGTGATAATATGTTTTCCTTATGACACTGAATGAATCTCAGTGGTAACATGTGTCCCCATGTCATGCCATCTGCTGTATCATACTGTATTTTTGCCACACCCCACACTATAATGACATGTCATTATACATCCTGTAAACCCTAGACAGTTGTAATAATAACTATAGTTATAATCCAAATATATTTGTACCATTTTACGAACACAAAGGGAAGTCCCTATAACACTCACCTGCCCAACTTTGTACAAAGAGGATTTGTAAACATGTAATTCCATATGAAACCTGAAATATACTGTATTTTATGTTTGGGATATACAATACAATACAATCCTTATTTGTCATTTACTATTCCCATTTATTCTTTTAAATTTCTGAAAAAAAAGGGTATTTATAAAAACCTACTGATGCTTGCAGTTGGGGAACAGTGTCGGTTTAAAAATATATTTAAACTAGAAAGGCTCACTTTATATAACTTCCAGTTCTATGGCACTGGTTATTGTTACAAGATCTTACGCCAAGCTAAACAGAAGTTTCTGCTGCAAGGTAAAAGGCCAAGATTCCAATGGATAACACAAGGGGTCTGCCAGCAAACTGTTTTTTGCAGTCATGCAACATGTCCAATCAGAAGTAAATAGAGTAATGGAGACAAAGCTCCTCTATTCTGACAACTACCATGTAGTCTTTAAACGGTCAGTGAAATACCTAAACATGCAATACTTTGTCAGCCATGGAAACTTGAGTAACAATGTCCTTTCTAGCACAAAATTCATAAACTTAAATTCCTGCATGTATTTTGATTCTAACTAAATGGATCAGTAAGAATTTGTAGGAGCTTTGGAATTGTTCTTGGCTATTAGAACATAAAATACGTTGCTACTGTATGCATATTTTCCAACTGGTACTTATAAACTAAAAAAAGCTGGTTTGTTTAAAATATTATTTGCAGGTAGCATAGAAGATACACATGCAAGTCTCTACTGAACAAAAAGTCAAACATTTATTTGCTAAATCTCAGAGGAATCTGCAGCAAACCATAACATACATATACTGTATGCAGGACTGTGAATGGTGAATATACATCACCTAGGTTTTTTACCTACACATGGTGAGGGGCTCCAAGGAAAGCAAACTTTTTGTTTTCTCAGATCTTAATAGGCTCTGGTCTTGGGTCATGAAGTCTGGAGGATTTGTATATTTTTAGGTGGGATAAAGCCTCCAGTTCTAGGTACACATTTTGTCTGTTAGCCAGGCCTCGCTTTTATATGTGAGCTGACCGAGATTCATTAGTTCTCTCACTCTCTGCTATGCGAAAGCCTGACTACTGACAGAACACTAAAAAGGCACAGTAAATGTGCTCCTTGTTTTGGGGAACCCATTAGAGGCACTGTGTTAGTCAGGAATGGGGAACCCATTAGAGGCACTGTGTTATTCAGGAACCAACCTTAGTTTAGTTTAGTGGCTTGGACAAGCAGATGTTGTATTAGTTTTATGCTATAGACTTGCTGTACAAAGCCCTCCTGTATTGAACTGTGTGTGTTTACTGCCTTGCCGAATAAATGTAGAAAGAAGAAAAACCTGCTTGGACTGTTGTCTAAGTTTATGTGTTTGTGTTTACATACACCCATGCGTGCACGCGCACCAACACTTTTACCAAAGAGTTACATAATAGTCACGTGTTTTTCGAATTGGATTCATTTGGAAAAGGGTATGAATCCTGGGTGAAAGTTGTGTGAGTCTTGTGTGAAAACTTTTATAAAAAAGACCTCTTAGGCCTCGTACACACGACCGATTTTTTCGTCGTAAAAAACACGTCGTTTTTTTCGACGAGATTTTTGTTAAGCTTGTCGATTTTCTCGTCAAGCTTTCTATGCGTACACACTGACATTTCCCAATTTCCTCGTTGTTCTCCGCGCTCACGTCCAGCATGTACGACGGCACTATAAAGGGGAAGATCTTTTTTCTTGGCGCCACCCCTTGGGCTGCTTTTGCTGATCTCGTGTTACCGCGTGTGAAGTAAAAGTTTGGGAAGAGACGATTCACGCTTTTCAGTCTTCGTACTTTTCAGATCGTTTTCTGCGGTTCAGTTTGTGCTTGTGGGTTCGTATCTTGACTTTCAGGGCGTCTAGGCAGGTCGTATCTGTTTTACAGTGCGTTCTTGCCTGTTCGTTTCTGTTTTTCAGTTCGTTATTCATAGGCCTTGCTGTTCTAAAGTGCGTTCTGTTCTGTACGTTCTGATAAGACGACCGTTTCTTATTAGCCATGTCGCCTGGACGTTCTCGTCGTCGAGTTCGTGCTGTGCGTGCGCTTGGTGTTGGTCTGCTTGTTTTGGACCAAGACCAGTCCATGAATGTTGTGAGGAGGAGTTCATGGACCAAGAATTGGTTGCTCCAGCGGTACCAATTCTGCCATATGCCTCTGCTGCGGGAGATCGTCGAGAATAATCCTGAGGACTACAGGAATTTTCTGCGGATGTCTGACCCCGTATTTCAGGAACTGTTGGCTTTGGTGTCCCCCTATATTACCAGGCAGGACACCGTTATGCGGGAAGCCATCAGTGCTGAGCAGAGGCTCATCGCCACGTTACGTTACCTGGCGACAGGGAGAAGTCTTCAGGACTTGAAGTTCACCACAGGCATCTCCCCCCAGGCTCTGGGCCTCATAATCCCAGACACCTGTTCTGCTATTATACAAGTCCTGCAGGAGATAATATACAAAAAATGTAGCGCTATACATAAAAGTTATATACAAAACACCCAAGTGTAGTGCTCAAAACAGATAAATGTAAAAGAGTCCGTAAAAAGTCCAAAATGGACAAAATATATGTGTAAATAAAGTCTTTGTTGACCATTCAAACGTGGATAGTCTTGAAATTTTCAAAACACAACTGGTGACTTTCAAAAAGCAAATGACTATAACGTGACCACCACCAAATGGAAAGGAGGCTTACCAGATGGAATGGACCCAGTAAACGTATGTCTAAAGGGTCAAACAGGCTTGGTACATGTATACTCGTAGGTCTAGAGTCCTGGCTGGCGTTGCACACATCAATGTCCAAAATCCAGGGTCTAGTGGTGTCACCAAATATCCGAACCCAGTATGATGATGGGATAGCTCACAATGGAACCATATTATAGGGAAGAAGGAGAGGGCACATAGCGTAATAACGTAGATACTATTTATTAAATGCAGGTAGATACACTTACATTCAAGCAGTAAACGTAGCGCTTTGCAAAACACTCAGTGGCAGCAGTGGAATCTCCCGACGCGTTTCGCAATACCTTGCATCGTCTGGGGTAATGGTCATCAAAGACTTTATTTACACATATATTTTGTCCATTTTGGACTTTTTACGGACTCTTTTACATTTATTTGTTTTGAGCACTACACTTGGGTGTTTTGTATATAACTTTTATGTATAGCGCTACATTTTTTGTATATTGTTTGTTTTTTGCTTTTTCCATAGGCATTGTAGCTGCTCACATTTGTTAGTAGCGCGAATATTGTTTGTATTTTGTATTATACAAGTCCTGCAGGAGGACTATATTAGGGTAAGTTTTCTCCATTAACATCACATTTTATGTATTACATGTATGCTAATGTATTGTATTTCTTTCATCCTTCCCTAATTACCATGATTGTAATATGCTGAGAATGTCACCTTTGTCCCCATGCATGCTGGAAGCTTTAGATTGCCCCTTTTTTCTCCTCCATAAATATTTCCCTTCACTAACTTTTCCAGCAGGGGCGCCTGTTGCTCCAAATGTTTGGGGGTCCCACCCCAATTTATGAACTAAACTTCCTCCTTTTTTGCTCAGGTGCCTATTAACCACTTAACGACCGCCCACCGCCGATTTACGTCGGCAGAATGGCACGGACAGGCAGAATCACGTAGATCTATGTGATCGCCTTTGTGCAGTTGGGGGGTCCATCCGGACCCCCCTTCACTGCAGTGAGCGGCCGTTAAGTGTTCGGGAGCGATCAGGCATGAGGGGGGGGGCGCTCGATTCCGCCCCCCCCTCGCGATCGCTCCCGGCCAATGAAAATGCTTCCTCCGCCATGTGATGTAAACAAGGCTGGAGGAAGTGATGTCATCTCCCTCGCCGCGGTCTTTCCGTTCCCGGCGCCGAGCAGAGAAGAAGCAGGTTAGTGCACCAACAGTCCACTGACACTTAGGTACACATAGGCACACAAATCACCCCCCAGTCACCCCCAGATCACCCCCCAGGTCACCCCAAAGCCCCCAATCACAGTGTCACTGATTGCAGTGATCATTTATTTTACTGATCACTGCATTTAGTGTCATCTGTGATTGTAAAAAGTTGCAGGGCAGTTAGGATTAGGCCCCTTTAGGTCCAGGGTAGCCCCCTAACCCCCCCCCTAATAAAGGTTTAACCCCTTGATCACCCCCCAGGTAACCCTTTCACCCCCTAACTTCAGCGTCACTAAGCGATTGTTTTTCCGATCGCTGTATTCGTGTCGCTGGTGTTTTAGATAGGCAGTTATTTTTTTTTAGGTTCGCCGCAGGTTTTTATTAGTGTCAGGTACCCCCATATATTATTTTAACCCCCTGATTGCCCCTAGAGTTAACCCTTTCACCAGTGATCGCCGTATAAGCGTCACTGGTGTCACTGGTTAGCCAGTAAGTTATTTAGTTATTTAGGTTACCCGTCAGGTTTTTATATAGTGTCAGGTACCCCCATATTTAACCTAATAAAGGTTTTAACCCCCTGATTGCCCCTAGTTAACCCTTTCACCAGTGATCACCATATAAAGGTTACGGGTGACGCTGGTTGATTAGTTTGCTTTTTATAGCATCAGGGCACCCGCCGTATATAACCCAATAAAGGTTTAACCCCCCTGATCGCCCGGCGGGTGAGATCAATTAGGTTTTAGCGCCAGAGAGGGTCTGCGTCGCCCCAGGCAGTGTTAGGTTAGTGACAGTAACGCTAACACCCACGCGCAAAGCATACACCCCCCATAGTGGTATAGTATCTGATCAGATCTGATCAGATCTATACTAGCATCCCCAGCGGTTTAGGGTTCCCAAAAACGCAGTGTTAGCGGGATCAGCCCAGATACCTGCTAGCGCCTGCGTTTAGCCCCTCCGCCCAGCCCAGCCCAGCCCAGCCCACCCAAGTGCAGTATCGATCGATCACTGTCACTTACCAAACACAACACACATAACTGCAGCGTTCGCAGTGCTTGGTTTTTGGGGCCCTGTACGCGGCTAGGCTCCCAAAAAGTCCCACACATGTGGTATCCCCGTACTCAGGAAAAGCAGCAGAATGTATTTGGGGTGCAATTCCACATATAACCATGGCATGTGTGAGCAATATATCATTTAGTGACAACTTTTTGTAAATTTTTTTTTTCTTTTTGTCATTATTCAATCATTTGGGACAAAAAAAAAAAATATTCAATGGGGTCAACATGCCTCTCAGCAAATAGCTTGGGGTGTCTACTTTCCAAAATGGGGTCATTTGGGGGGGTTTTGTGCCATCTTGGCATTTTATGGCCTTCAAAACTGTGATAGGTAGTGAGGAGTGAAATCAAAAATGTATGCCCTTAGAAACCTTGAAGGCGGTGCTTGGTTTTTGGGGTCCCGTACGCGGCTAGGCTCCTAAAAAGTCCCACACATGTGGTATCCCCGTACTCAGGAGAAGCAGCAGAATGTATTTTGGGGTGTAATTTCACATATGCCCATGGCATGTGTGAGCAATATATCATTTAGTGACAACTTTGTGCAAAAAAAAAAAAGGTTTGTCATATTCCCGCAACTTGTGGCAAAATATAAAATATTCCATGGACTGAACATGCCTCTCAGTAAATAGCTTGGGGTTTCTAATTTCCAAAATGGGGTCATTTGGGGGGGTTTTGTGCTATTTTGGCATTTTATGGCCTTCGAAACTGTGATAGGTAGTGAGGAGTGAAATCAAAAATTTGCGCCCTTAGAAATCCTGAAGGCGGTGCTTGGTTTCCGGGGTCCCGTACGTGGCTAGGCTCCTAAAAATTCCCACACATGTGGTATCCCCGTACTCAGGAGAAGCAGCAGAATGTATTTTGGGGTGCAATTCCACATATAACCATGGCATGTGTGAGCAATATATCATTTAGTGACAACTTTTTGTAATTTTTTTTTTTTTGTTATTATTCAATCACTTGGGACAAAAAAAAATATTCAATGGGCTCAACATGCCTCTCAGCAATTTCCTTGGGGTGTCTACTTTCCAAAATGGGGTCATTTGGGGGGGTTTTGTACTGCCCTGCCATTTTAGCACCTCAAGAAATGAGATAGGCAGTCATAAATTTAAAGCTGTGTAAATTTCAGAAAATGTACCCTAGTTTGTAAACGCTATAACTTTTGCGCAAACCAATAAATATACGCTTATTGACATTTTTTTTACTAAAGACATGTGGCTGAATACATTTTGGCCTAAATGTATGACTAAAATTGAGTTTATTCGATTTTTCTTATAACAAAAATTAGAAAATATCTTTTTTTTTCAAAATTTTCGTTCTTTTTCCATTTATATCGCAAAAAATAAAAATCGCAGAGGCAATCAAATACCATTAAAAGAAAGCTCTATTTGTGGGAAGAAAAGGACGCAAATTTCATTTGGGTACAACATTGCATGTCCGCACAATTTACAGTTAAAGCAGCGCAGTGCCGAATCCCAAAAACAGGCTTGGTCCTAATGGCCCGAAATGGTCCGGGGCTTAAGTGGTTAAACGCCCCCAGTTGTCCCCTCTAATGCAGCCATTTGGTTCCCTCCAATGCAGCCATTTTCCCCCCAGCCCTGCACTTACCTTCTTGTGGTCAGCGCCATCCTTCTTCTGTCCTTGATGTCTTCTCCTTCCCTTGATGTTGCATCAGCCAATCATGTTACCATTAAACAGACTTGGTGAACATGATTGGCAGAGCAGCCTGCCAGTGTTTCCCCAAGGAATGCCCCCCCCCCTGCGTCCCCTATTTTACTTTTCGGAAGCCAATTACATCCCTCAGGTTGTAATGTGCAAGACTATTTTACTACCTGTTTCTGCTATGCAATTTGAACCCCCTAAATGCCGCAATTATTCATATGTCGGTCGCTAAACAAGAGGCCATCCACCTGAATAGTGGGCGGCATAGACAATACATAGGTTAATGCAACGCATGAACCTATGTATTGTTCTGAGTGATGGGCACAGGAGAGAGGGGGCAGTGCTCCAGCGCCCACTCAGGACGCACCGCCACTGCAATGCTATCCTGTGGCCAAACACATTTCCCCCCCCAAAATAATTTAGTAATGTCCCATCAGAGGGGGTGATGAATCTGATAAATGAGCCTTCCCTTATACTTATTTTAAACACCTTAATAAACGTAGAATTTGATTGATGTTGGCCTTGATTTTTTTTTAATCAAATTTCCTTGTAATGTCTGACTTTGGTATTCTAATATTATTTCATCTTGTTTCACTCCACAGCTTCCTTCCACGTCACAGGAATGGCAGACTGTGGCATTGGAGTTTGCCACGCGGTGGGACTTCCCCAACTGCGGTGGTGCCATAGACGGGAAGCACGTCCGCATTGTGCCGCCACCCCGTTCTGGGTCCTACTACTACAATTACAAGGGGTTTCATAGCATTGTGCTGATGGCGGTGGTGTCAGCACGGTATGAATTCCTCTATGTTGATGTAGGGAAGAATGGCCGGATGTCCGATGGGGGATCCTTCATCCAGACGGAGTTTGCCCTCCGTCTCCAGAGTGACGACCTTGCATTGCCACCGGATGCAGGGAATATTGAAGGACTCCCCTTTGTTTTCTTGGCTGATGAAGCCTTCGGACTCGGACGGCATCTTATGAGGCCATTTCCACAGAGGACCCTGACCCCAGAGAAGAGGGTGTTCAATTACCGGCTGGCCAGGGGCCGAAGAGTAGGGATGAGCTTCGTGTTCGAGTCGAACATACGTTCGACTCGAACATCGGCTGTTCGATCGTTCGACGAAGATCGAACGATTTGGGCCGTTCGCGCCAAATTCGAGTGACGCGAACGGCCCACAATGCACTACGCCATCGCAGTGTCATCCAGGCGCTGTGATTGGCCAAGCATGCACTGTGACCCCGCATGCTTGGCCAATCACAGCGCCGGCAGCGAGGAGAGCAATGATTGGCCACAGGCAGGATGCCTGTGGCCAATTATTGCTGAGGGTGTTTAGTACACGCCCCACACTATAAAAGGCCGCCAGCACGGCGGCCTAGTGTAGTGTGTTCCGGAGCAGGGATAGAGCAGCATAGGCAGGGACAGTGACTGTTATTTCTTTCTTGCTTAACCTGGATTCCTTTAGTTTAGGGAAAGAGAAGGATAGGTAGGGAGAGTGTCAGTGTGTTTTGTGCTTGTGCTATAGTGTGCTTAAAAAAAACATTTATTCTAGGGACAGAAAACTGTAGGTAGGGACAGTGTCAGTTTCTTTCACTCTGCAAGTCCTTGTTTCCAGGGACCTGGAAGGACAGTGAGTGAATTGTCCTTGTGCTATATTGTGCTTAAAAAAACATTTATTCTAGGGACAGAAAACTGTAGGTAGGGAGAGTGTCAGTTTCTTTCACTCTGCAAGTCCTTGTTTCCAGGGACCTGTAAGGACAGTGAGTGAATTGTCCTTGTGCTATATTGTGATTAAAAAAAACATTTTTTCTAGGGACAGAAAACTGTAGGTAGGGAGAGTGTTTTTTTTCTTTCACTCTGCAAGTCCTTGTTTCCAGGGACCTGGAAGGACAGTGAGTGAATTGTCCTTGTGCTATATTGTGCTTAAAAAAAAACATTTTTTCTAGGGACAGAAAACTGTAGGTAGGGAGAGTGTTTATTTTCTTTCACTCTGCAAGTCCTTGTTTCCAGGGACCTCTAAGGACAGTGAGTGAATTGTCCTTGTGCTATATTGTGCTTAAAAAAAACATTTATTCTAGGGACAGAAAACTGTAGGTAGGGAGAGTGTCAGTTTATTTCACTCTGCAAGTCCTTGTTTCCAGGGACCTGGAAGGACAGTGAGTGAATTGTCCTTGTGCTATATTGTGATTAAAAAAAACATTTTTTCTAGGGACAGAAAACTGTAGGTAGGGAGAGTGTTTTTTTTCTTTCACTCTGCAAGTCCTTGTTTCCAGGGACCTGTAAGGACAGTGAGTGAATTGTCCTTGTGCTATATTGTGCTTAAAAAAAACATTTATTCTAGGGACAGAAAACTGTAGGTAGGGAGAGTGTCAGTTTATTTCACTCTGCAAGTCCTTGTTTCCAGGGACCTGGAAGGACAGTGAGTGAATTGTCCTTGTGCTATATTGTGATTAAAAAAAACATTTTTTCTAGGGACAGAAAACTGTAGGTAGGGAGAGTGTTTTTTTTCTTTCACTCTGCAAGTCCTTGTTTCCAGGGACCTGGAAGGACAGTGAGTGAATTGTCCTTGTGCTATATTGTGCTTAAAAAAAACATTTATTCTAGGGACAGAAAACTGTAGGTAGGGAGAGTGTCAGTTTATTTCACTCTGCAAGTCCTTGTTTCCAGGGACCTGTAAGGACAGTGAGTGAATTGTCCTTGTGCTATATTGTGATTAAAAAAAACATTTTTTCTAGGGACAGAAAACTGTAGGTAGGGAGAGTGTTTTTTTTCTTTCACTCTGCAAGTCCTTGTTTCCAGGGACCTGTAAGGACAGTGAGTGAATTGTCCTTGTGCTATATTGTGCTTAAAAAAAACATTTATTCTAGGGACAGAAAACTGTAGGTAGGGAGAGTGTCAGTTTATTTCACTCTGCAAGTCCTTGTTTCCAGGGACCTGTAAGGACAGTGAGTGAATTGTCCTTGTGCTATATTGTGATTAAAAAAAACATTTTTTCTAGGGACAGAAAACTGTAGGTAGGGAGAGTGTTTTTTTTCTTTCACTCTGCAAGTCCTTGTTTCCAGGGACCTGTAAGGACAGTGAGTGAATTGTCCTTGTGCTATATTGTGATTAAAAAAAACATTTTTTCTAGGGACAGAAAACTGTAGGTAGGGAGAGTGTTTTTTTTCTTTCACTCTGCAAGTCCTTGTTTCCAGGGAACTGTAAGGACAGTGAGTGAATTGTCCTTGTGCTATAGTGTGCTTAAAAAAAACATTTATTCTAGGGACAGAAAACTGTAGGTAGGGACAGTGTCAGTTTCTTTCACTCTGCAAGTCCTTGTTTCCAGGGACCTGGAAGGACAGTGAGTGAATTGTCCTTGTGCTATATTGTGATTAAAAAAAACATTTTTTCTAGGGACAGAAAACTGTAGGTAGGGAGAGTGTTTTTTTTCTTTCACTCTGCAAGTCCTTGTTTCCAGGGACCTGTAAGGACAGTGAGTGAATTGTCCTTGTGCTATATTGTGCTTAAAAAAAACATTTATTCTAGGGACAGAAAACTGTAGGTGGGGAGAGTGTCAGTTTATTTCACTCTGCAAGTCCTTGTTTCCAGGGACCTGGAAGGACAGTGAGTGAATTCTCCTTGTGCTATATTGTGCTTAAAAAAAACATTTATTCTAGGGACAGAAAACTGTAGGTAGGGAGAGTGTCAGTTTATTTCACTCTGCAAGTCCTTGTTTCCAGGGACCTGTAAGGACAGTGAGTGAATTGTCCTTGTGCTATATTGTGATTAAAAAAAACATTTTTTCTAGGGACAGAAAACTGTAGGTAGGGAGAGTGTTTTTTTTCTTTCACTCTGCAAGTCCTTGTTTCCAGGGACCTGTAAGGACAGTGAGTGAATTGTCCTTGTGCTATATTGTGCTTAAAAAAAACATTTATTCTAGGGACAGAAAACTGTAGGTAGGGAGAGTGTCAGTTTATTTCACTCTGCAAGTCCTTGTTTCCAGGGACCTGGAAGGACAGTGAGTGAATTCTCCTTGTGCTATATTGTGCTTAAAAAAAACATTTATTCTAGGGACAGAAAACTGTAGGTAGGGAGAGTGTCAGTTTATTTCACTCTGCAAGTCCTTGTTTCCAGGGACCTGTAAGGACAGTGAGTGAATTGTCCTTGTGCTATATTGTGCTTAAAAAAAACATTTATTCTAGGGACAGAAAACTGTAGGTAGGGAGAGTGTCAGTTTATTTCACTCTGCAAGTCCTTGTTTCCAGGGACCTGGAAGGACAGTGAGTGAATTGTCCTTGTGCTATATTGTGATTAAAAAAAACATTTTTTCTAGGGACAGAAAACTGTAGGTAGGGAGAGTGTTTTTTTTCTTTCACTCTGCAAGTCCTTGTTTCCAGGGACCTGGAAGGACAGTGAGTGAATTCTCCTTGTGCTATATTGTGCTTAAAAAAAACATTTATTCTAGGGACAGAAAACTGTAGGTAGGGAGAGTGTCAGTTTATTTCACTCTGCAAGTCCTTGTTTCCAGGGACCTGTAAGGACAGTGAGTGAATTGTCCTTGTGCTATATTGTGATTAAAAAAAACATTTTTTCTAGGGACAGAAAACTGTAGGTAGGGAGAGTGTTTTTTTTCTTTCACTCTGCAAGTCCTTGTTTCCAGGGACCTGTAAGGACAGTGAGTGAATTGTCCTTGTGCTATAGTGTGCTTAAAAAAAACATTTATTCTAGGGACAGAAAACTGTAGGTAGGGACAGTGTCAGTTTCTTTCACTCTGCAAGTCCTTGTTTCCAGGGACCTGGAAGGACAGTGAGTGAATTGTCCTTGTGCTATATTGTGATTAAAAAAAACATTTTTTCTAGGGACAGAAAACTGTAGGTAGGGAGAGTGTTTTTTTTCTTTCACTCTGCAAGTCCTTGTTTCCAGGGACCTGTAAGGACAGTGAGTGAATTGTCCTTGTGCTATATTGTGCTTAAAAAAAACATTTATTCTAGGGACAGAAAACTGTAGGTAGGGAGAGTGTCAGTTTATTTCACTCTGCAAGTCCTTGTTTCCAGGGACCTGGAAGGACAGTGAGTGAATTCTCCTTGTGCTATATTGTGCTTAAAAAAAACATTTATTCTAGGGACAGAAAACTGTAGGTAGGGAGAGTGTCAGTTTATTTCACTCTGCAAGTCCTTGTTTCCAGGGACCTGGAAGGACAGTGAGTGAATTGTCCTTGTGCTATATTGTGATTAAAAAAAACATTTTTTCTAGGGACAGAAAACTGTAGGTATGGAGAGTGTTTTTTTTCTTTCACTCTGCAAGTCCTTGTTTCCAGGGACCTGGAAGGACAGTGAGTGAATTGTCCTTGTGCTATATTGTGCTTAAAAAAAACATTTATTCTAGGGACAGAAAACTGTAGGTAGGGAGAGTGTCAGTTTATTTCACTCTGCAAGTCCTTGTTTCCAGGGACCTGTAAGGACAGTGAGTGAATTGTCCTTGTGCTATATTGTGATTAAAAAAAACATTTTTTCTAGGGACAGAAAACTGTAGGTAGGGAGAGTGTTTTTTTTCTTTCACTCTGCAAGTCCTTGTTTCCAGGGACCTGTAAGGACAGTGAGTGAATTGTCCTTGTGCTATATTGTGATTAAAAAAAACATTTTTTCTAGGGACAGAAAACTGTAGGTAGGGAGAGTGTTTTTTTTCTTTCACTCTGCAAGTCCTTGTTTCCAGGGACCTGTAAGGACAGTGAGTGAATTGTCCTTGTGCTATAGTGTGCTTAAAAAAAACATTTATTCTAGGGACAGAAAACTGTAGGTAGGGACAGTGTCAGTTTCTTTCACTCTGCAAGTCCTTGTTTCCAGGGACCTGGAAGGACAGTGAGTGAATTGTCCTTGTGCTATATTGTGATTAAAAAAAACATTTTTTCTAGGGACAGAAAACTGTAGGTAGGGAGAGTGTTTTTTTTCTTTCACTCTGCAAGTCCTTGTTTCCAGGGACCTGTAAGGACAGTGAGTGAATTGTCCTTGTGCTATATTGTGCTTAAAAAAAACATTTATTCTAGGGACAGAAAACTGTAGGTAGGGAGAGTGTCAGTTTATTTCACTCTGCAAGTCCTTGTTTCCAGGGACCTGGAAGGACAGTGAGTGAATTCTCCTTGTGCTATATTGTGCTTAAAAAAAACATTTATTCTAGGGACAGAAAACTGTAGGTAGGGAGAGTGTCAGTTTATTTCACTCTGCAAGTCCTTGTTTCCAGGGACCTGGAAGGACAGTGAGTGAATTGTCCTTGTGCTATATTGTGATTAAAAAAAACATTTTTTCTAGGGACAGAAAACTGTAGGTAGGGAGAGTGTTTTTTTTCTTTCACTCTGCAAGTCCTTGTTTCCAGGGACCTGGAAGGACAGTGAGTGAATTCTCCTTGTGCTATATTGTGCTTAAAAAAAACATTTATTCTAGGGACAGAAAACTGTAGGTAGGGAGAGTGTCAGTTTATTTCACTCTGCAAGTCCTTGTTTCCAGGGACCTGTAAGGACAGTGAGTGAATTGTCCTTGTGCTATATTGTGATTAAAAAAAACATTTTTTCTAGGGACAGAAAACTGTAGGTAGGGAGAGTGTTTTTTTTCTTTCACTCTGCAAGTCCTTGTTTCCAGGGACCTGTAAGGACAGTGAGTGAATTGTCCTTGTGCTATATTGTGCTTAAAAAAAATATTTTTTCTAGGGACAGAAAACTGTAGGTAGGGAGAGTGTCAGTTTCTTTCACTGTGAAAGTCCTTGTTTCAAGGGACAGAGAAGGACACCTGAAGGTAGCCCTTATTGCTTTTTTCCCATCTCCCTGCAGGCCATCTATTAGAATGTCTGGAAGGCAAACAAGGAGAGGCAGACAGTCAGGAGGCAATAAAAGAGGGCAAGCAGGCTCTGTGTCTGGGGGCAACAGTGCTGGTCGTGGACGCGGTGCATTGTCATCAGCACATGGCCATGGGACACGCTTGTCCTTCTTTTCGGCAGCTGGACATGTTGAGCCACATCATGCCGAAGACTTGGTAGAGTGGATGACCAAGCCCTCCTCCTCCTCCTCATCCTCTCTCACCCAGGCTCAGGGTACTGGAAAAGCAGCTGCCAAAGCGTCGTCTTCCCTGGTATCAATGTCAGACAAATCATCAGTCACTCCTTCCCTAGACCCACCATGTCCTCCTCCTGAGGAGTCCCCCGAACTGTTTCAGCACAGTGTTGGGTACATGCTCCAGGAGGATGCCCAGCGTTTCGAAGGGTCTGATGATGAAACCCAGCTAGAGGAAGGCAGTAGCGTGAGAGCAGACAGAGGGGATGCTCAAGAAGGACACCAATCTGGCAGTCATGTTCCAGCAGCTGCAGCATACTGCCAGATTGGCTCCAGTGATGAGGAGGGAGGGGATGATGAGGTCACTGACTCCACGTGGGTGCCTAATAGGAGAGAGGAGGAGGAGGAGGATGAGGAGGAGGCACATCTCCAACGAGGCAGGATGCCCTTTGGTGGCCAGCGTAAGGGCAGTACACCGACGGAATCACACCGCAGAACTCCGCCTGTGCAGGGCGCTGCCTCTGCCCGTCATTCAAAAAGTTCTTTGGTGTGGGCCTTTTTTGAGGCTAGTGCATCAGATCGCACAGCTGCTGTTTGCAACATATGTCTCAAGCGTATATCGCGTGGCCAAAACATCAGCCGCTTGGGTACCACATGCCTGACCAGACATATGTTGACCTGCCATGCAGCTCGTTGGCAAGCCTACCTCAAAGACCCACACCAAAGAACAAAGCGGACCTCTCCTTGCACCGCATCAGCTGGGATCTCCAACCCCACTATAACTTCAGTCCTCTCTGAAACATGCACTGAGAGGAATGAAGGTGTAGAATTAGGTGTGTCACAGCCAAGTACTTGCGCCCACTCTGCTAGCAGTACACCGACGTCCGATTCTAGCAGGCAAATTTCCCTGCCCCAGCTGCTGGACCGTCGAAAGAAGTTCACTCCCAGCCATCCACATGCCCAGCGGTTGAATGCTAGCTTGGCTAAATTGCTAGCGCTTCAACTGCTGCCTTTTCAGTTGGTAGACTCGGCCCCCTTCCGTGAGTTTGTGCAATGTGCGGTTCCTCAGTGGCAGGTTCCCAAACGCCACTTTTTCTCACGGAAGGCTATTCCGTCTCTCTACCGGCATGTGGAAGGCAATGTCTTGGCCTCGCTGGACAGGGCGGTCAGCGGTAAGGTGCATATTACCGCTGACTCATGGTCCAGCAGGCATGGACAGGGACGTTACCTTTCTTTCACGGCCCATTGGGTCACTCTTTTGGCAGCTGGGAAGGATTCAGGACAAGGTGCAGTAGTGTTGGAGGTTGTCCCACCGCCACGCCTCCAAAATGCTACTACTGGTTGTGACACACCTCTCTCCTCCACCCCCTCCTCTTCTTCTTCCTCCATGGCCTCTTCCTGTGGTTTGTCCTATGAACCAGCGGTGCTCCGTAGCCGTTCACGGGGCTACGCAAGTACGCAGGCAAAAAGATGCCATGCCGTGCTTGCGCTGGTGTGTTTGGGGGACAGAAGCCACACTGGGGCAGAGGTCCTGTCTGCTCTGCAGGGCCAGGCCGAGAGGTGGTTGACGCCACGCCAGCTTAAGCCAGGAATGGTGGTTTGCGACAATGGCACCAACCTCCTCTCCGCCCTCCGACAGGGACAACTGACCCATGTGCCCTGTGTGGCTCACGTCCTTAACCTGGTGGTGCAGCGCTTCTTGGGCAGGTACCCGGGCTTACAGGATGTCCTGAGGCAGGCCAGGAAAGTCTGTGTGCATTTCCGCAGATCTTATAATGCCAGTGCTCGCCTGGCTGAGCTGCAAAAGGAGTTGAACCTGCCCAAGAACCGCCTTATATGTGACATGCCCACCAGGTGGAACTCAACGTTGGCCATGCTGCAGCGGCTGCACACGCAGCAGAGGGCCATCAATGAGTACCTGTGCGACTACGGCACCAGGACAGGGTCAGGGGAGCTTGTTTTTTTTTCTCCACGCCAGTGGGGCATGATCAGGGATGCATGCACTGTCCTGGCACCATTTGAGGAGGCCACGAGGATGGTGAGCAGTGACAGTGCATGCATCAGTGACACTGTACCTCTTGTCCACCTGTTGGAGCACACGCTGCGTGGAATAATGGACAGGGCACTTGAGGCAGAACAGAGGCAGGAAGAGGAGGACTTCCTTGCCTCTCAAGGCCCCCTTTACCCAGACAGTGTTCCTTCTGTCCCACCCATCGCACAGGAAGAGGAGGAGGAGGAGGAGGAGGAGGAGGAGGAGGATTGTGTCAGCATGGAGGTGGAGGCTGGCACTCAGCATCATCAGCAGCAGTCTTTTAGGGATGATTTACAGTCCCAAGAAACCAGTGGACTTGTACGTGGCTGGGAGGAGGTGGCTGCGGATCATGTCGTCCTTAGTGACCCAGAGGACTCCGGAGCGAATGCCTCAGCAAACCTACGCTGCATGGCCTCCCTGATCCTGCAAAGTCTGCGGAAGGATCCTCGTATTCTTCGGATCAAGGAGAGGGACCATTACTGGCTGGCCACTCTCCTTGATCCACGGTACAAGGGTAAGGTTGCGGACCTTATGTTACCGTCGCAGAGGGAGCAGAGGATGAGACAACTCCGGGAGGCCTTGCAGAAAGGTCTGTGCAACGCGTTCCCAGAGACTGGGAGGTTGCAAACTCCTGGTCCTGGACAACGAGTTGCTGAGGCTTCGGCCAGTCAAAGAAGGAGCGGTGGGGAAGGTGGCCGTCTGACCGATGCGTTCAGACAATTCTTTAGTCCGCAGCCCCAAAGTATGATCGGTTCCAGCAACCATCGCCAGCGTCTGATAAACATGGTGCAGGAATATCTAGGGGCAAGGTCAGACTTGGACACCTTCCCCACCGAAAATCCTCTGGCTTACTGGGTCTTGAGGATGGATCACTGGCCAGAGCTTGCACAGTATGCAATTGAGCTACTGGCCTGTCCTGCATCCAGCGTTCTTTCGGAACGCACATTCAGTGCTGCTGGAGGATTTGTCACGGATCACAGGGTGCGCCTGTCCACCGACTCGGTTGATCGACTGACTTTCATCAAGATGAACCAGTCTTGGATCACCACCAGCTACCACACACCTGATGCTGATATAACAGACTAATTGATTTTAACATGTCACATCCCTTCAAGACTGATGCTGATGCTGAGTGCCTGTGCTGTTATGTTGACTGGCTATCCTCCTCCTCCGAGTCCTCAATGATACGATTGATGATGATAGCTTGTAAGATCATTTTTGTTTATGGGTGCCGCCACCAGTGCCTAACGCCCAATTTTTCAGCCCCTGTTTAACAGGGGCGTGTAATTACAATTTTTGAAGCAATACTTTGCAACAGGGCTCATTGCTGTGCTCCAAGTACAGTATCTGTGAGGAGTTGCAGTGTTGTGCCACCAGTGCCTAAGGCCCAATTTTTCAGCCCCTGTTTAACAGGGGCGTGTCATTACAATTTTTGAAGCAATACTTTGCAACAGGGCTCATTGCTGTGCTCCAAGTACAGTATCTGTGAGGAGTTGCAGTGTTGTGCCACCAGTGCCTAAGGCCCAATTTTTCAGCCCCTGTTTAACAGGGGCGTGTCATTACAATTTTTGAAGCAATACTTTGCAACAGGGCTCATTGCTGTGCTCCAAGTACAGTATCTGTGAGGGGTTGCAGTGTTGTGCCACCAGTGCCTAAGGCCCAATTTTTCAGCCCCTGTTCAACAGGGACATGTAATTACAATTCTTGATCTAATAATTCACAGCAGGGCCCATTGCTGCACCCACCAAGAGTAACTGTCAGGGCTTACAGTGTTGTGGCACCAGCACCACCATCAAAGGCCCAATTTTTACTACCACTGTTCAACAATTATATGTAATTAAAATTCATGATATAATAGTTGACAGCAGGGCGTTCCAGCACCAACCAAGAGTAACTGTGAGTGCTTACAGTGTTGTGCCAACACCAACATCTAAGGGGCCTATTTCTGCAGAGTATATACGGCAGGTCCCTACTTTCAAACATCCAACTTACAAACGACTCCTACTTGCAAACGCAAGAAGACAACAGGAAGTGAGAGGAAATCTACCACTAGGAAGGAAAATTCTCTCCTGTAAGAATAAATATGGGAGAAAGGTGTCTCCTCTGTACTGATGCTTTATCAGCAATCCTTGTTTCAAGAAAAAGACCACATTTCAAAAAGAGTTGTCATTGGGACGGAAAGTGAGGTGAAATGTTCTGAACAGGGGCACAGACAGCAAAACAAATGTTACAGGGGTGATAACCCTTACCTATGTTTTCCAAAAAGTTTAAAAATAGATTTTTGGTCTGGAGCTACACTTCAACAATGTACCTGTTCAAAATTACAAACAGACTCTACATAAGAACAAACCTACAGTCCCTGTCTTGTATGCACCGCCTGTATAGGGCTGTTCAGAGTATATAGGGCCTTTTTTATTTTATGTGCGGGGTTCCCCTTAATATCCATACAAGACCCAAAGGGGCTGGTAATGGGCTGGGGTAGGGGGGGGTCATGGGGTAGCTATGCCATTTTTCTTAAAGAATTTCATCCATATTACCGGGACCAGACATTACATTAAAGCCGCAAGCAGTTTTAAATGGCTTTTTTTTCCTTTAGAAGTGTCATTTTGTGCAGGGACAGTTCTAAACACGGGAAACACGTGGCACTTCACAGGCATACTTTAGACACCCCCCAGGTACGATATTTAAAGGAATATTTGACTTTTTTTTTTCACTTTATGCATCATTAAAATGACTGCTCCCGAAAAACGACCGTTTTTAAAACTTCTTTTTGCATTGATACATGTCCCCTGGTGCAGAACCCGGGTTCCCAAACCCTTTTTAGGACAATAACATGCATAATAGTTGTTATAATTAGCACTTTAGAATTCGAACGTTCGCATCCATTGTATTTAATAGGGTTCTAATGTTCGTTCGAACTTTCGGTCCGTTCGCGGGTTCTGGTGCGAACCGAACCCGGGGGTGTTCGGCTCATCACTACCGAAGAGTTGTCGAAAATGCCTTTGGCATAATGGCCAGCCGGTTCCGCCTTTTTATGACTTCAATACACTTGGCGGACTACAAAATAAACTATGTCGTATTATGCTGCTGTGTGCTACACAACTTTCTGAGCCAAAAATCAAATTCCTATATGGCCTCAGTTTTGCCAGAGGCTGGACTTTCCCCTGCAAATCCCCTGCCGGGCCTGGAATCTGCCCGTCCTGGCTTGCCCTCCCAAAATGCACGTGAGGTTCGGGACAAATACATGGAGTATTTCACGGGTAGGGGGGCAATTCCTATGCCAGCCTATGTCTAAGGATCCCAATAAAAAGCTTGTTTAAACCTTTAATTATTTGTTCTTTCCTGTCTCCTAGTTTGTCTTTGTGCATTTGTAGTGCCAAGTGTATTTTACTTTAGTAAATAACAACCATTTCACTATGTAACCTTACAAAATAACCAAATAAGCTTAGAGGGTATTATAAAAAGAAGCTACATGTTGTTTGTGGTCAAATATTTTACTCTGTGCACATTCTCACCATTTTTA
Organism: Rana muscosa; assembly: GCA_029206835.1. NCBI lineage: Eukaryota > Metazoa > Chordata > Amphibia > Anura > Ranidae > Rana > Rana muscosa. Next base: position 741,772,289 of record CM055118.1, read on the forward strand.
GTTTTTTCAGGTTTTTTGGGTTGGCCTGGCCCCAACCCAGCAATTTTTTGCTTATGAAAATACAAAAATAACAGTTGCATTACAAAAATTACAACATTGGATACCTCTGAGCAATCTGAGACATTCACTTACACAAACTATGTCTCTATGTGCCCGTCCTAATATGGGGTCCTGCCACCCCTTACCCAGGCAAAAATTGAATATGCACACATTTGGGATTTTTTACATCTATGAAGTTTACAATCCTGATCCCTATTGTCAACATGTGCTATCTGCCATCAGGGGTGATCAATGGACGTGTTTTGGGGGTGCAACCCCTTCCTCAGTTCACCGACTTTAGATACGAGGAAGGGGTTGCACCCACAAAAGACGTACATGGATATCCCCTGATGGCAGATAGCACATGTTCACACACTGTGTGCAGATTCAATTTTTGGCTGGTTTGATTGTCAAAAAAATTCGGAAAGTTGCAAAAACAAACATGTAAAAACAAATGTGTTTGGATGGCTTATTGAATTCTCCCCAAAACATCGAGAATGTCTTTAAATGTTTGTTCCATCACATGGATTCTTTGTTTAATAAGGTCCAGTTCCGTGCTACATTCCATCACTTGCTGGATGAGGCGGAGGGCACTGTCAGCAGAGAACCGTGTACTATCCTTCACAACATTTATATCCCCTAAAAACAAAAAACAAAAGGTATTATAACTCTGCAGGCCTACATCTCTTACCTGAAGCTGTGGTGACAGATACTGACCTGTTGTGGTGACCAGATCCACAACGTCATCCACCTCTCCTTCCTGCACTTCTCCTTCCTCCACCTCAACTTCCTGCACATCTTTCGGTTGTGGGTCTTTGGGAGTTTGGGGTTGCTTGGAAGTTGTGGGGTGCATGTGCTCCCTGGAGTGTCCTCCTCCCAGTCTTCTCTCCCCTATGAGAAGCAAACAAAAGGTCAATTTATCACACTGTAAATCTCAATGTTAAAATAAAAACAGGCTAAATTGATTGGAAGTGTGGTACAAGTGTGTGTTTGGGCGGAATTTAAAGAAGAATGCATTATTTATGACCAAGAATATGCTTAGTATTCACCTTTGGATGTAATTTATTTGACATGGAGGCACCACAAAAATTCTCGTATGCACCTGTGTGGGACACCCAAAAAAGGTGGGGCTGGTGGCCCACACTATAGTGCTCCAAAGTACAGATGTGGAAGCAGCTGCTGAGTGTCCTCTCCTTTACACTGATAAAAGTTTGCATTTCATTCTCTTTACAAACACATCATCTAGACAAAAAAATACGCCACAATTTTGGAGCAAAAATGGCAGATGTATAATTACTTTTGTGGCTCTAAAATAAGCCAAAACCGCGGATAGTGGCCGAACGAAGTGTCGGTAACGTAACGAACGATTACTGTGCCCAACCAAGTTCAAAATATTACATTTTGGAAGGCGAGTCCAATATGAGAAACCAAAATAAAGAGCAACATGTCAGTTTAGAAAAAGATTAATATCAGAAAAGTCTACATTTTACTTACTTTTAGCGAGCATTCTGTTTATGCTCCTCAACTGCTCTGGCTCCCTCAGTTTGAGGTCTGACCACCTCTTTCTGAGCTGCTCATTTGAGCGTTTCACCCCGAAATTCGCCTTCAGACTCTTCACGACTTTGGTGAGGATTTTGGCCTTCCTTCTATTTGGTTTGCTATACGGCCCATGCTTGGCATCATAATCAGCCTTGAGCAAGATGTCCACCATCTCCGCCATCTCCGCCAAAGACATATTCGATGCCTTGAATCTCCTCCTTGATCGTGACGTTTCCTCGGTCTCCGGGCTTGTCTCCTCCTCGTTAGTTGTGGAATTATCAGACACCTGCTGTAACTCCGCCATATCTGTCTGCGCGCCGAAAGAGAAGGGGCGGGGAAAAGATGTTAGTTAGAACGTCATGGGCGGGCGACGTGTGCGGAGCGACGTGTTCGTATTTTGACGCATGCGTGGTGTGTATATAGCAAACACACATGTGACTATAGTACGTTCGGTGTGCGGAGAGAGGAGTTCAAGTGACGGACGTGTGAACGAAGGTATGTGATTTTGTGACTTGTACAAATTGTTGGCCTATACTGTCTTGAGAATGTTGGAGGATATATATGGTGACTAGCATGTTAAGGAGGTTAGACTGTTTGCCTCACATTAGTTATATATAATTTATTTAACTTGCAGATACAATATGAATGTCTTTATAAGCGACAAGGATTTCCTGGCGGAATTTATTGACCGGGTAAGGGAGCTGCCCGCTCTGTGGGAGACGAAAAACCCCATCCACAAAAAAAGAGGGGTGAGAAAAGCAGCGCTGGAGAAGCTGCTCCCATTTGTGCATACCAAGGTGCCCACAGCCACAGCAAAACAAGTGGACACTAAAATTGGGAGCTTGAGAGGTACCTACAGGACTGAACGCTCTAAGGTGCTGGCTTCTCAGAGGTCAGGAGCAGCAGCAGATGATGTGTATGTCCCGATTTTGTGGTACTACAACAGGATGTCCTTCCTGGATGACCACATTGACACAAGGCCATCACTCTCCACTCTTCCCCCCAGACTTCCCTGCAGCCAACCTGAGCCTTCTCTGGAGCAAGAGGAGGCAGCCATCCTGGATGATCCTGATTTGGCCATCTGGAGCCAGGTATAGTATTTTTCGAAAATGTATTGGGATAAACTTAATGTTTGTCAAATATGTCAAGATGACAAACATAAACTATTTTGGATTGCACAAGTGAAATCAAGATCTGTAGACATTATTCTGCACTTAATTGGGTGCTAAATAGTCAATCTGATGTAGTGGTAAATTTATGGCAAGGATTTATGGATTTACATTCTAATTGCTTCAATCCGGATTACAAAGTTTGATGCAAAGATTAAACGAACATATTAAACACAGGATGAAATCAGCCAGGAGGAGGGTCTGGAAACTGTCAGGCAGGAGGAGGAAGGGCCCAGTGGCAGCCAGGAGGTGGCAGGGCCCAGTGGCAGACAGGAGGTGGCAGGGCAAAGGAGAAGCACCAGATCCCAGGTGCCTCCCATCCGGCTTCACAAAAGAGGCAGGAGGGACAGGAGCACGAGTGAGGCAGCAATGGCCCTTATTCGTGAGGCCCATGCCACCCTCCAGGAGCCCACATCCCCTGAAGAGGCCATTGCCGGCCTAGTGGAGGCTAAGTTCAAGGTGATGAGCATGGAGCAATGCCTCCTATGCGAGCCCCTGCTCATCACCTTGCTCAACAAGGGGGTGATGGAGAAAATTACCCCCAATACCGCCATATGTGAGGTGGCACAACTGACCCAACCTCAACCTCCACCTCCCCCTTCTTCTTCTGCCCCACCCCCTTCTGCTACACCTCCCCCTTCTTCTTCTGCCCCACCCCTTCTGCTACACCTCCCCCTTCTTCTTCTGCCCCACCCCCTTCTGCTACACCTCCCCCTTCTTCTTCTGCCCCACCCCCTTCTGCTACACCTCCCCTTCTTCTTCTTCTGCCCCACCCCCTTCTGCTACACCTCCCCCTTCTTCTTCTGCCCCACCCCCTTCTGCTACACCTCCACCTTCTTCTTCTGCCCCACCCCCTTCTGCTACACCTCCCCCTTCTTCTTCTGCCCCACCCCCTTCTGCTACACCTCCACCTTCTTCTTCTGCCCCACCCCCTTCTGCTACATCTCCTCCTCCTCCTCCTGACAGGAGTACCCCTCCAGTGGGCCAGCCTCCAGCCAAACGAAGAAGGAAGGCTGCAGGGAAGGCTTCAGGGAAGATTGCAGGGAAGGTTGCCAGGAAGAAGAGGAAGTGATGGCCTTGCTTCATTGTGATCGGACAGAAGGCAGCCTGTTGTAGTACCACAGACTTGGGACATATATCTCACCTGCTGCTGTTCCTGACCTCTGGGAGGCCAGCATCAGATTGTGTTCAGAAATGTTGGCCTTCTCAAGCTCCCAATTTTAGTGTCCACACAGGGTTGCTGTGTGCTCTGGGGTCCCTGGGATGCACAAATGGCAGCAGGTTCTCCAGCGCTGCCTTCTCTTTATTTTATTTTTAAACATGAATAAATGTGATTTTTGTTTACGTTCATACTTGACTATGTGTATTTGTAAAAATTAAAAATCTAGCTTTGGAGTAAGCAGATACATTTGACTGACAAAAAAAGGGACAGATAACAACCCCCCAAAAGAATAACTAAATCTGATTATCAAAAAAACATGGTGGGAAATTTAACTAATATGGAGTCCAAAATTAAATGGGAGATCACTACCAAAACATTGCGAAATTATAATTAACATCATTTTTAAAAATATTACCATTTAATTTATTCCTAAAAACGTGCACGATATAATACACATAAATCTTCTTAAGAGCAGCATGAAAAAGGTTAAAAAATAAGTCATAACTGTGTGAATATCAGCAGCAAAAGAAGGTCACTCGTTTGGATTAATGTAACATTCTAACGAAGATTTCAAGGCAGAACATTTAAACGATGCAATATTTTTGAGCGTGACGAATGTGCTCTCTCCATTACGAAGGCTTGTTTTACCAGAAGATGCGCTCCCGTCTCATAGTTGCTTGTGAGCATGTGCGCTTTTGGAAGAGTCGTAAAAGCATACACACGAACCATTTTCTCGTCACAAAACAGCCCGACGAGAAACACGACGAGGAAATCTGGAATCCTGACGAGAAAATAGAGAGCAGGTTCTCTATTTTCTCGTCGAGATTCTCGGCAAATTTCTCGTCGTAAAACCATACACACGAACGTTTTTCTCGACAAAAAAGCTCTCGCGGCACATTTCTTGCCGGTTTTGGACGAGAAACTCGGTCGTGTGTACGAGGCTTTAGAATTGCATATTTTAGATAAAGTATTTTCAAATCAAAGTAACAAATTAAATAAGTAGCTTTTACAACAAATCATACTACAACCTTGTATGTATGTTTCTTAAATATACAGAAACTAATTATAAACATTTCCTTTAATCATTGAGGTTTTTAACCACTTCAGCGCCAGAAGGTTTTACCCCCTTAATGACCAGGTCATTTTTTGCGATACGGCACTGCGTCACTTTAACTGACAATTGCGCAGTCGTGCGACGCTGTACCCAAATAAAATGTATGTCCTTTTTTTACAACAAACAAAGCTTTCTTTTGGTGGTATTTGATCACCGGTGGTTTTTATTTTTGCGCTATAAACAAAAAAAAAGGAGCGACGGTTTTGAAAAAAACACAATAAAAACTTATATTAATTGGTTTGTGCAAAAGTTATGCGTCTACAAACTATTGGATAGATTTATGGACTTTTTAAATTGTTTTTACTAGTAATGGCGATGATCAGGGATTTTTAGTGGGACTGGGACATTGCGGCGGACAAATCTGACACTAAGTGACACTTTTTGGGGACCAGTGACACCAATACAGTGATCAGTGCTAAAAAAAAATGCACTGCCACTGTATAAATGACACTGGCAGGGAAGAGGTTAACATCCCAAAGGATTAAGTGTGCTCCTAGGGAGTGATCTCTAACTGTGTGGGGAATGGTTTAACTGGAGGAAGAGAGAGAGATCTGTGTTCCTGATTAGCAGGAACACAGGATCTCTCTTGCTCTCTGACAGAACATCGGTCTGCCTTGTTTACATAGGCAGACCGCCGTTCTGCCTCTCCAGTGAACGATCGATGGGTTGCTGGACTCGCTTATTAGCTCCCATGCCCGCCCCAAAGCCGGCAACAGCAATCACGTACAAGTACGTGATTTTGGGTTTAAGAGCCGCCCTGCCGCAGTACATGTACGTGGGGTGGTCCTTAACCTCCCTGGCGGTATGATTCTGTCAGATTTTAGGTGCTGAAAGCGGTACAATTATTTTGCATGGAAATTTGGCGTTTTATATTGTAAGCCTGCAATTCTTAGGAATAACTCACTTAAATCTGTCCAAACAAGAGTCTAGTAGACATCCCGGGTATGATAAAGTTTGAAACACAAAATCATAAATTATAATATAATAAATAACTATAAATAATTATAACAAATAATAATAATAAAAATTATTCAATAATGTAATCAAATCAAAAACAGTGAAATTTGCTCAGTTGCAGAATTGTCGCTGTCTTTCGATTTAGTGTTTGATGACGAATTTCCCCACAAATCGCTATCGCTCAATTCTGCAAGTGATTCTAATTTATTATCGCTGTTTTCTAGCTGGTCTAAAACCACTTTTGACATAAAGGGACACTTTTTGGTTGCTATAGACAATCTCCAAATTCCAGGCAGAAAAAAATGTATTTATAATATAAAAGTGCATGCAGGGCACTGGACAGACCACTAGGGACAAAGGGGATGTGTAATTTTTTTATACAGTACTGTAATCAGTCAGTATTGTGTTTTAACTTTTTTGAATTTGTCGCCAATCTCCGGCACCGTGTGCCGCAACGTCGCAGGGAATAGAGCTCGGCACTCGGCAGTGTGAATCAAGCAAGGAGACACGGCTCGCACACACAGCGGGGAGACATTGCAGGATCCAGGGAACAAGGTAAGTAACTCTCCCTGTATCCTGCGATGCAGCCCGAGTCTGGCTCGGGGTTACCGCTAATGGTACTGAAATCTTACCCCGAGCCAGACTCGGGAATACAGCCAGGGAGGTTAAGTGGTTAAGGTTGAATATAATTTTTATTAACAAAATTTAATGTGACTACCTAGACTGGCACTGAAAATGAGTGAATACAAATACTCATGAAGATTTTACAACAGTAAGTAAATTGCAATATAATAAATCACAAAGAAGGGTCAATATCCGCATCAGTGTACAATTCGTGAAGTCATTGGGGCCTTTAGTTATGAGAGAGACCAATACATACTATATGCTTAAGCAGGATAAAAGAAAAACTCTGCTCTCTCCTTCTGACAGCATGTTTCTAATAATGAAAATTAGATTTTGTCTTTGAGGCCTCTAGTTGGATAGAGACCAATTTATACTAGATGTCAAGGCAGGAATAAAGAAAACTCTGCTCTCCGCTGCTGTCAGCCTTTTTTTCTTTATAGCACATGAGTATCGCAGTACAATTGACTCATTGGGGTTGATTTACTAAAACCGGAGAGTGCAAAATCTGGGGCAGCTCTGAAGTCAGCTTCCAGGTTTTTTTTTGGCAAAGTTTAATTGAACAAGCTGAAGTTAGAAGCTGATTGACTATTATGCAGAGCTGCACCAGATTTTGCAAACTCCCGTTTTAGTAAATCAACCCCATTATGCTATTTCTTCTTTTTCCAGTCTAAGATCTGCGATACAGGGGTAGGCATTGGGTAAAGCCATTTGTTTAAGTAAATGACGTGTCTTTAATACATTTGGCTAATATATATATGTGCATAGCCTGTATAATATTGTGCAAAACATTTCTCTAAAATGTGTTTTGTTGATGATTCATTTACATAAATGCACATTTTACAGATCATATATTTATTATGCAGATATTTTGTAATGAATAAATGACTGGTGACTGTGTCATTGACTCTCTGCTCTGCCACTCCAGCACTCACTGGAATGCCAGGCTGTAGAGTGTCTGGGAGCGGCTGGCTCAGGCTCTCAGCGGCTTGCTGGCGGTCCAGGCATCTGGATAGATCCCAACATTAAATTCATGTTCATCCTGGACTGACTGAGTGAAGTCAGCCGACAGCGGGCTTTAGCAGAGTTCAGAACAAAGTGCACTCCTGTGACCTACAGGAGAAGTAGATGTAGTAGAATTTCTCCTTTATTGTTTTTGCATATTAAAGAGAATAAATCAATGTATAAAATATATCAAATGCGGTTTGGTAATGCTGGCATGGACCTTATGGATTAAAGTGACCCTGTTGCTTTATGCAGTGCATACCTTTTCCTACCTGAACCCCTGAACATTATTCTTATCCTGAGAAATAGTACCCTAAAATCAAAATGTGCTGGGGTAACCAACAGTATTAATCGCCTCCCCGTAGGTCCCCCGCAGCTCTTAATGATTTCTCCTGCTGACCTCTATATCATTACATGACCCAGGAGATTGACAATCCTAGAAGTGTAAAGGTCCGTACACACGGTCAGAAAATCTGAAGTTACATTTTGTCCAATAAACGATCTGCCAATTTTCGGATTGTTAGTATGCTGCTTTTGACAGCCGATTACAAATTTTCGTCAGACAAAAACTGGATGTGCAGGCTCCAAATTTTTTTTCGATGTGACCACAAGTTCCGATTTTCTGCTCATTAGTATGGTTTTCTGTCCAAAAAAATCTGAAGCGCAAGACTAGGCATGCTCAGAAATGAAAGAACACATACAAAACAATTCAACACATTACGCCACTTCTGACGTTGAATTCTGTCGTTTGAAAATTTTCTGATGGTGAGTACCCTCTTCACTTTCGATTTTAGACTAGCATCCAACAAAAAACGGACAAAAATTTGTCCAATAATCTGAACGCGTGTAAAAGGCATTAGACCACATACACACTATTAGATTTTCTGCAGATTTTTGTCTTCAGATTTATCAAAACCATATAATATGAGGTCAAACCTTAAGAGTTTCAATTTGTATGCAATCAGGCAGGCCCTTGCACTACATGGTTTTGGTAAATCTGAAGACAACAATCTGCAGAAAATCTAATAGTGTGTATGGGGCCTTAGTTTATTCAGTATTGGAGTATAATTTGGTGGTGCGAGCAGAGGGAAAGGTAAGTATGTACAGGATTCTAATAAAGGTATACTTTGCTTGAAAAAAAATTCTGTAGCAACAGCGTCACACTAATATAAATTGTGTCTTTTATTAACCACTTAAGCCCCGGACCATTTGGTAGCTAGAGGACCAGAGGTGAATTCAGAATTTTGCACTGCGCTGTTTTAACTGTAAATTGTGCGGACATGCAATGTTGTACCCAAACGAAATTTGCGTCCTTTTCTTCCCACAAATAGAGCTTTCTTTTAATGGTATTTGATTGCCTCTGCGATTTTAATTTTTTGCGATATAAACAGAAAAAGACCGAAAATTTTGAAAAAAATTATATTTTCTACTTTTTGTTATAAGAAAAATCGAATAAACTCAATTGTAGTCATACATTTAGGCCAAAATGTATTCAGCCACATGTTTTTAGTAAAAAAAATGTCAATAAGCGTATATTTATTGGTTTGCGCAAAAGTTATAGAGTTTACAAACTAGGGTACATTTTCTGAAATTTACACAGCTTTAAATTTATGACTGCCTATCTCATTTCTTGAGGTGCTAAAATGACAGGGCAGTACAAAACCCCCCCAAATGACCCCATTTTGGAAAGTAGACACCCCAAGGAAATTGCTGAGAGGCATGTTGAGCCCATTGAATTTTTTATTTTTTTGTCCCAAGTGATTGAATAATGACAAAGAAAAAAAAAAAAATTACAAAAAGTTGTCACTAAATGATATATTGCTCACACATGCCATGATTATATGTGGAATTACACCCCAAAATACATTTTGCTGCTTCTCCTGAGTACGGGGATACCACATGTGTGGGACTTTTTAGGAGCCTAGCGGCGTACGGGACCCCGAAAACCAAGCACCGCCTTCAGGATTTCTAAGGGCGCAAATTTTTGATTTCACTCCTCACTACCTATCACAGTTTCGAAGGCCATAAAATGCCAAAATAGCACAAAACCCCCCCAAATGACCCCATTTTAGAAAGTAGACACCCCAAGGAAATTGCTGAGAGGCCTGTTGAGCCCATTGAATATATTTTTTTTTTGTCCCAAGTGATTGAATAATGACAAAAAAAAAAAATTACAAAAAGTTGTCACTAAATGATATATTGCTCACACATGCCATGGTTATATGTGGAATTACACCCCAAAATACATTTTTCTGCTTCTCCTGAGTACGGGTATACCACATGTGTGGGACTTTTTAGGAGCCTAGCCGCGTACGGGACCCCGAAAACCAAGCACCGCCTTCAGGATTTCTAGGCACAAATTTTTGACTCCTCACTACCTATCACAGTTTCGAAGGCCATAAAATGCCAAAATCGCACAAAACCCCCCCAAATGACCCCATTTTGGAATATAGACACCCCAAGCTATTTGCTGAGAGGAATGGCGAGTATTTTACAGCTCTCATTTGTTTTTGAAAATGAAGAAAGAAAATATATATATATATATTTTTTTTTTTCAATTTTCAAAACTTTGTGACAAAAAGCGAGATCTGCAAAATACTCACAATACCTCTCAGCAAATAGCTTGGGGTGTCTACTTTCCAAAATGGGGTCATTTGGGGGGGTTTTGTGCCATCTGGGCATTCCATGGCCTCCGAAACTGTGATAGGCAGTGAGAAGTGAAATCAAAAATTTACACCCTTAGAAAGCCTGAAGGCGGTGCTTGGTTTTTGGGGTCCCGTACGTGGCTAGGCTCCCAAAAAGTCTCACACATGTGGTATCCCCGTACTCAGGAGAAGCAACAGAATGTATTTTGGGGTGTAATTCCACATATGCCCATGGCATGTTTGAGCAATATATCATTTAGTGACAACTTTGTGCCAAAAAAAAATTGTCGTTTTTCCGCAACTTGTGTCAACATATAAAATATTCCATGGACTCGACATGCCTCTCAGTATATAGCTTGGGGTGTCTACTTTCCAAAATGGGGTCATTTGGGGGGGGTTTTGAACTGTTCTGGCATTTTATACACAACATTAGGAAGCTTACATCCACTCTTCTAACCACTTGAAGACAAAGCCCTTTTTGACACTTTTTGTTTACATGAAAACATTTTTTTTTTTGCAAGAAAATTATGTTGAACCCCAAAACATTATATATATTTTTAAAGCAAAGGCCCTACAGATTAAAATGGTGGGTGTTGCATTTTTTTTTCTACACAGTATTTGCGCAGCGATTTTTCAAACGCATTTTTTGGGTTAAAAAATACACTTTTTTTAATTTTAATGCACTAAAACACACTATATTGCCCAAATGTTTGATGAAATAAAAAAGATGATCTTAGGCCGAGTACATAGATACCAAACACGACATGCTTTAAAATTTCGCACAAACGCGCATTGGCGACAAACTACATACATTTTTAAAAGCCTTTAAAAGCCTTTACAGGTTACCCCAGTAGATTTACAGAGGAGGTCTACTGCTAAAATGATTGCCCTCGATCTGACCTTCGCGGTGATACCTCACATGCATGGTGCAATTGCTGTTTAAATATTACGCCAGACCGACGCTTGCGTTTACCATTGGGCAAGAGCAGGGCGGGACAGGGGTGCTTTTTTTTTTTTCTTTTTTTTTTATTATTAATTTTGCTTTTTTATTTTATTTTTAAATTGTTCCTTCCAAGTATTTTTTTTTTTTATCATTTTTATTGTTATCTCAGGGAATGTAAATATCCCCTATGATAGCAATAGGTAGTGACAGGTACTCTTTTTTTGAAAAAACTGGGGTCTTCTAGACCCTAGATTTTTCCTCTGCCCTCAAAGCATCTGACCACACCAAGCTCGGTGTGATAAAATGCTTTCCCAATTTCCCAATGGCGCTTTTTATATCCGGGGGGGGCATTCCCTCCCACTGCTTGTAAAAGCAGTCCAGAGGCTAATTAGCCGCTAGGATTGCTTTTACATGAAAGCCGGCCGCAGGCTGAAAAGAATGATACCAAGATGATACCTAAACCCGCAGGCATCATTCTGGTATAAATATTCAAAGTCCAGCAACATACCAGTACGTTGCTGGTCCTTGTTGGACATGTATTGTAATCTTTTTATTTCATTCAGCCAGTTGGCTGAACGAAAAAAAAGAGATTGATCGGTGGGTATGCCCACCATTAGAATACCACCCTTCATCCACCCACTTCCAATGATGGGCATACACGCACCATTTATATATGCCGAAGCATGGGGGCATCCTCCCGCAAAAAAGTTATGCCGCACACACATGGTCGGACTTTTCCACGGGCAAGCCTCCGTCGGAATTTCGACCGTATGTACGCGGCATTAGGAGCAAAATCGCTCCTCCGCCCCTGCTGCCCCAATGCTTCGGCATATTTGCATTTTTTTTTAACTGTGGTGGTGAAATCACCTCCTACAGCACTGGAGTCGCAGGGATCAGGCCTGTCTCTGCGAACGCTGCAGTTATGTGTGTTTTTGTTTTGTAAGTGACAGTGATCGATCGATACTGCACTTGGGTGGCCTGGGCTGGACGGAGGGGCAAAACGCAGGTGCCAGCAGGTATCTGGGCTGATCCCGCTAACACTGCGTTTTTGGGAACCCTAAACTGCTGGGGACGCTAGTATAGATCAGATCAGATATTGATCTGTTCAGATACTATACCACTAAGGGGGGTGTATGCTTCACGCGTGGGTGTTAGCGTTACTGGCACTAACCTGACGCTGCCTGGGGTGTGACTCAGACCCTCTCTGACGCTAAAACCTAATTGATATCACCCGCCGGGCGATCAGGGGGTTAAACCTTTATTGGGTTATATACACGGCGGGTGCCCTGACACTATAAAAAGCAAACTAACTAACCAGCGTCACCCGTAACACTTATATGGTGATCACTGGTGAAAGGGTTAACTAGGGGCAATCAGGGGGTTAAAACCTTTATTAGATAATATATGGGGGTACCTGACGCTATAAAAACCTGCGGCGAACCTAAAAAAAATTACCAGCTGCCGATCTGCATCACCGACACTAAGACAGCGTTTAGAAAAACGATTGCTTAGCGACAGTGGTGATGGGGGTGAAAGGGTTACCTGGGGGGGCGATCAAGGGGGTTAAACCTTTATTAGATAATATATTGGGGTACCTGACGCTATAAAAACATGCGGCGAACCTAAAAAAAATTACTGGCTACGATCTGCATCACCGACACTAAGACAGCGTTTAGAAAAACAATTGCTTAGCGACAGTGGTGATAGGGGGTGAAAGGGTTACCTGGGGGGCGATCAAGGGGGTTAAACCTTTATTAGATAATATATTGGGGTACCTGACGCTATAAAAACCTGCGGCGAACCTAAAAAAAATTACCGGCTACCGATCTGCATCACAGACACTAAGACAGCGTTTAGAAAAACGATCGCTTAGTGACAGTGGTGATAGGGGGTGAAAGGGTTACCTGGGGGGCGATCAAGGGGGTTAAACCTTTATTAGATAATATATTGGGGTACCTGACGCTAAAAAAACCTGCGGCGAACCTAAAAAAAATTACTGGCTACGATCTGCATCACCGACACTAAGACAGCGTTTAGAAAAACAATTGCTTAGCGACAGTGGTGATAGGGGGTGAAAGGGTTACCTGGGGGGCGATCAAGGGGGGTAAACCTTTATTAGATAATATATTGGGGTACCTGACGCTATAAAAACCTGCGGCGAACCTAAAAAAAATTACCGGCTACCGATCTGCATCACAGACACTAAGACAGCGTTTAGAAAAACGATCGCTTAGTGACAGTGGTGATAGGGGGTGAAAGGGTTACCTGGGGGGCAATCAAGGGGGTTAAACCTTTATTAGATAATATATTGGGGTACCTGACGCTATAAAAACCTGCGGCGAACCTAAAAAAAATTACTGGCTGCCGATCGGCATCACTGACGCTAAGACAGCGATCAGAAAAATGATCGCTAAGCGACAGTGGTGATAGGCGGTGAAAGGGTTATCTGGGGGGTGATCAGGGGGTTAAACCTTTATTAGGGGGGGGGTTAGGGGGCTACACTGGACCTAAGACTAAACTTTGGTGACACTTTTACAGTCACAAATGTCACTGATTGCAGTGATCACTAAATAAATGGTCACTGCAATCAGTGACACTGTGACTGGGGGCTGGGGGGTGATCTGGGGGGTGATCTGGGGTGTCTGGGGGGGCCTGGGGGGGCGATTTATGTCCCTATGTGTCCTGGTGTCAGTGTAGTGTTGTGTGCACTGACCTGATATCTTCTCTTGTACGGCGCTCGGTATATGTGAGCGCCGCACCAGAGATGACATCACTTCCTCCTGCTCCCTCTGTCTGACACAGACAGAGGGGGCATTTCCATTCGCCGGGAGCGATCGCGAGGGTGTGGCCAGAAACGAATGGCTGCCCCCTCATCCCGGAACGCTCCCGGACACTTAGCCACCGCTCACTGTATAGAAGGGGGGTCCGATTGGACCCCCCAACTGTACAAAGGCAATCACGTATGCTCTACGTGATTGTGCCTGTCGGTGCCATTCTGCTGACGTATATATACAGTGAGAGGTCGTTAAGTGGTTAAAAGATACATTTTTAGCCTTAAAAAAAAAAGTATAGCCTTAGTAGTCAAAATATAGAGTGGGGCTATATAATAAGGTGCCACGTCCTGTATATGAATAGACAACTAAATATGAAAAAAGTAGCAAGCGGACCCTTAACCACTTTAAGACCGGGCCTATTTTTCAAACTTGCTGTTTACAAGTTAAAATCATTTTTTTTTGCTAGAAAATTACTTAGAACCCCCAAACATTATATATATTTTTCTAACACCATAGAGAATAAAATGGCAGTCATTGCAATACTTTCTGTCATACCGTATTTGTGCAGCGGTCTTACAAGCGCATTTTTTTGGGAAAAAATACACTTTTTTGAACTAAAAAGTAAGACAACAGTAAAGTTAGCCCAATTTTTTTTTATATTGTGAAAGATGATGTTACGCTGAGTAAATTGATACTCAACATGTTACGCTTCAAAATTGCACCCGCTTGTGGAATGGCGACAAACTTTTATCCTTAAAAATCTCCAAATGCGATGTTTAAAAAATTCTACAGGTTGCATGTTTTGAGTTACAGAGGAGGTCTAGGGCTAGAATTATTGCTCTCACTCTAACAATCGTGGTGACACCTCACGTGTTTGGTTTGAACACCGTTTACATATGCGGGCGCTACGCACGTATTCGTTCACTTCTGCGCGCGAGCTCAGCGGGTCAGGGCGTGTTAAAAAAAAATTGTTTTCTTATTTATTTTACTATTTATTTTTTATATTTACACTGTTATTTAAAAAAAATTGTGTCAGTTTTATTCCTATTACAAGGAATGTAAACATCCCTTGTAACAGAAAAAAAAAAAGCATGACAGGTCCTCTTAACCCCTTCCTTACTGGGCACATATACCCCCTTCCTGCCCAGGCGAAGTTTCAGCTTTCAGCACTGTCACGCTTTGAATGACAATTGCGCGGTCGTGCGACGTGGCTCCCAAACAAAATTGACGTCCTTTTTTTGCACAAATTGAGCTTTCTTTTGGTGGTATTTGATCACCTCGGCGGTTTTTATTTTTTGCGCTATAAACAAAAATAGAGCGACAATTTTGAAAAAAAAGCAATATTTTTTGATTTTTGCTATAATAAATATCCCAATTTTTTTTATATATATTTTTTTCCTCAGTTTAGGCCGATACGTATTCTTCTACATATTTTTGGTAAAAAAAAATCGCAATCAGCGTTTATTGATTGGTTTGCGCAAAAGTTATAGCGTTTACAAAATAGGGGGTAGTTTTATGGCATTTTTATATATATATATATTTTTTTATTAGTAATGGCGGCGATCAGTGATTTTTTTCGTGACTGCGACATTATGGCGGACACATCGGACACTTTTGACACTAATTTGGGACCATTCACATTTATACAGCGAACAGTGCTATAAATATGCACTGAATACTGTATAAATGTGACTGGCAGGGAAGGGGTTAACACTAGGGGGCGAGGAAGGGGTTAAATGTGTTCCCTATGTGTGATTGTTACTGTGGGGGGAGGGGACTGACTGGGGGAGGTGACCGATCTGTGTCCCTATGTACAAGGGACACAGCATCGGTCCCCTCTCCCTGACAGGACATGGATCTGTGTGTTTACACACACAGATCCATGTCCTTGTCTCTGTAACCACCGATCGCGGGTGCCTGGCGGACATCGCGGCCGCCAGGCACGCGCATCGGCATCTCAGTGATGCGTCGGGCGCGCGCGCGTGCCGCCGGCGGCGCTCGCACGCCCCCCAGTGGCCAAATAGCGGAGGCCGTATAATAACGGCCTCCCGGCATTTGACAACCACCTTGCGGCCGTATATTCTCGTACGGCGGGCGCGAGGTGGTTAAATATGAGATCTGGGATCAAAAAGACCTCAGATCTCATATTTACACTAAAATGCAATAAAAACAAAAATGTAATTTGGGGAAAAAAATGTCCCTTTTAAGAGCTATGAGCAGAAATGACGTTTTGACGTCGGTTTCACCCTGCAATGGTATGGAGCCGGGCGGGGGCCATCTTCCCCTCACTCTGCTCCATACCACAGAGGGGAGAGGACGCGCCCCCGATAAAAGTGATCTTGCGGCGATTTTGCCACTGAGACCACTTTTATCTGAAAGCGGACTGCCATCTGTAGAAGAGGATACAAGGGATATGGCTAGCTAGCTAGCTGCTGCCATAACAACGATATTCCTCTTCAAAGTGCTGCTGTATAATGACAGCGGACGGTCCATAAGTGGTTAAGGCATCCAACATAAGTGTTTCAAAATCATTGATTTTTATTTGTTGGTATGCATTAAAATACTAGTAATTCTTAAAAACAGGCAACCATGACCTAAAGTTCATAATGGTTCATAACTTTCTCAGATGTGGTTTAATCATTATGTACTATGGGTAATGGTTGCCTGTTTTTATTTACTAGTATTTGAATACATACCAATAAAAATATTTTTTAATTTTTAAACTTTGTTGGGCACCTTAAAAGTCTGCTTGCTACTTGTTTCTTACTTAGTTGCCTAATTGATAGCCTTAAATAAATACACCTTGTTCTGCAACCTTAACCACTTCAGATCCGCGCTATAGCCGAAAGACGGCTGCAGCGCGGACCTGAACTGCCGGGTGGACGTCCCCTGGATGTCCTCTTGTTTACTTCCGCAATGCGCGCTCTCGGCGGCGCGCATCGCGGAAGAGCTGTGCCCACTGTGTCACGCGGGTGCCGATGGACGTGCCTGTTGGCCGCGATGTCCTCCAGGTACCCGCGATCGGCTGTCACAGAGCCAGGGACGTGGATCTATGTGTGTAAACACAGAGATCCACGTCTTGTTAGGGAGAGGAGACCGATGGTGTGTCCCTTGTACATAGGGACAACCATTGGTCACCTCCCCCAGTCAGTCCCCTCCCCCCACAGTTAGAACACATCTGTTAACCCCTTCCCTGCCAGTCACATTTATACAGTAATCAATGCATTTTTATAGCACTGTTCTCTGTATAAATGTGAATGGTCCAAAAATAGCGCCAAAAGTGTCCGATGTGTCCGCCATAATGTCGCAGTCCCAATAAAAATCGCTGATCGCTGCCATTACTAGTAAAAAAAAAATATTAATAAAAATGCCATAAATCTATCCCCTATTCTGTAGACGCTATAACTTTAGCGCAAACCAATCAATAAACGCTTATTGCGATTTTTTTTACCAAAAATATGTAGAAGAATATGTATCGGACTAAACTGAGGAAAAAAATAGTTTTTTAAAAAAATTGGGATATTTATTATAGCAAAAAGTAAAAAATATTGTTTTTTTTTTAATTGTCATTCTTTTTTTGTTTATAGCGCAAAAAATAAAAAATACAGAGGTGATCAAATACCACCAAAAGAAAGCTCTATTTGTGGGAAAAAAATGATAAAAATGTCTTTTGGGTACAGCGTTGTATGACCGCGCAGTTGTCATTCAAAGTGCGTCAGCGCTGAAAGCTGAAAATTGGTCCGGGTACGAAGGGGGTTTTAGTGCCCAGTAAGCAAGAGGTTAAAGGAGATGTGCAATAACAGAGGTGTGGATCTAGAATTATATCATAAAGCCTTTTCAACTTTTAGGCTGATAAATCAGTAAAAAAATATGCAAATCCTTTTTGGTAAACTGGTTATCAAATGTGAATATTGAACAGCTGGCCAAATCTATCTGCAGTATATTGCAGCAGTTTTTTTCACCATAACATTTTGTAGTCTTAAACCCCTCCTGTTAAATATGTTTAAATATAAAGAGACTTCTTAGAAAATGAAAGCCTGATTCTTAGCTCACATATCTGGCTGATGACCTAAGTAATGATGCATCAAGCACAGTCCTACCAGTAAATCTCTAGAAGCCTGAATCACATGATAGTGTAAGCTACATACTTAATTATGGGAAGCTGAACAGAGATATGCAGAACCACAGATTGCTTGGCTAATGGGAAAAGTACTGCATATTTAGTGTAGTTGTAATAAATGTGGTAAAGAAACATATTTGCAGCATGTGAAAGTCATTTAAGTCAGCAGTTTATTCTTTTGCCACCTTTTGCCTTCTCCGTTATTCCCAAGTTTACAAGTCATTTAATTAGCTTGTTTCTTTTTGCTTTGTTGCTTTGTTGCTCGAACAGAGTGACTACTTTATTACCGACAAAGGAATTTCAAGCACAATAATGCCCATAAAGAAGAGTAATAAAGGGACACAAGAATAGATTGTTACAAGTACTTTGATCTGTTTCAAAAGATCAGTAGTCTTCATTTAATAGCCCTTGTTATAGGACCGTGGCTGTCCTAATTAACTACATCTGGTGATTGTTTTTTCATGGCTTAATGTACAGCGCCACATTTTAAAGTCCAGTATTAAGATCGGCTAAATTGAACCTTTATCCGTAAATCTTAAATCAGCACTTAACAATCATGTCATACTCGGGCTCAAAGTGTAACCAGTTACTAAATTGCATTTTATAGCTAATAGGTATAAATAGACATGCTTGTGCAATGTTAAATCATGTAGTTACTTCACCTTTGAATTATAAAATAAATGTAGAAAATCTGCCAATCCACATCACTTTCTTGCTTTGTTATTGTTCAGATAAATACTTTACCATTTTGCTTATTGGAAACTGAAGGGCAGCTTAAGTACTGCAGACATCAAAGAACTACCAATTCAGGAGTAAATAATCCTAGTTCATTTCCAAGTGTGAACACAATAGTATAACAATCAGTTTATTCAAGTGTAGTCAAGGCAAAATTCTTGGAACATTGTAATGTTTGAGGGAGGTAAGTGTAAAGCCGAATGCCGGGCGACATTAGCCGGTTCAATAAAAGCTGTCCGGCATTCAGCCGTGTGTATGGCAGCCAGTCTGATAGAAGCCAGTGATTTGCCTGGCTTCTGTCAGACGGGCATGCTGAAAAAACAGCAGGTGGCTGGCTCCCGATCAGTGCTCTAGGCCAATGGCTGAGAGCTCTGATTGGAGTGTTCTGGCGGGCCCCCCCAAACAGCTTAGTGGGGGAGATCTCTGTACTAATGTCGGATCATTAGTACAGCAGCTCCAACTGTAGTTGACAGGTTTTTTCATTCAATCCGCTGGGTTGAATGGAAAAAAAACTCATAGTGTTTACCATTCTTTACTGTGTAATTTAGAATTACAGTCCCCCCATTAACCACTTCTTGCTTACTGGGCATTTAAACCCCCCTCATGCCCAGACCAATTTTCAGCTTTCAGCGCTAATGCACTTTGAATGCCAATTGCGCGGTCATACAACGCTGTTCCCCACAAATAGAGCTTTCTTTTGGTGGTATTTGATAACCTCTGCGGTTTTTATTTTTTGTTAAAAAATAAATAAAAACACAGATTTTTAAAATAAAAATATATATATATTTTTTATATTTTGTTATAAAATTTTGTAAACAGGTAATTTTTCTCCTTGATGATGAAAAATGGGGTATCTGCACAAAAAGGATGATGTAAGCTGCTGCCCCCCTGTAAATTGTCCTTTTGCAGGGCAAGTGAAGGGTAGAGAATGAGTTGAAAAGGGGTGTTGGCGCTGCTATATTTCTAAATAGTGATGGCTTCCTAACTAGGTAACACCAAGTGCTGCGTGTCCGATGTGAGGTACTGCTGTGCTATCAATATACTCCACACTTGTGGAGTGTGTGAGTAACCCAAAGTGATGGGTGATAAATGAGTAAAAGTGATATATCAAATATTCCTCTGAAGAGTAATCACCATCAGGATCGCCCTTCGGGGGTTGACCAAGTAAAGTGAAAATTCCTTTAGTATAAACAGCATAAACACAAAAAAAATAAAAAAAAAATAACTGAATAAAATCCTTCCTTTATGTGTACTTGTGAGGAATTAACTAATTTATTATTCTCCCAAATGTGAAATAAATCATGAAAAATAATAACTTATATGCAAAAAATCTAATGTCAAAATGCAAATATTCAAGCAATATCCTGGTCACTGCCCCAGGTGGGTGCAGCCAGGATAGATAAATAAGCAAGGAAACAAGTCCCTAGTCTTGGATCAATAGGTCCATACAGTACAATCCAAGCAGGCTCATTTTTTTTTGTGTTTATGCTGTTTATACTAAAGGAATTTTCACTTCACTTGGTCATCCCCTGAAGGGCGATCCTGATGGTGATTACTCTTCAGAGGAATATTTGATATATCACTTTTACTCATTTATCACCCATCACTTTGGGTTTTAGGTTAGATGTGGGAGGTATTTTCAGCCAGGAGCAGGTCTCCAATAAACAGGATATGGAGGGGCTATTAAAACAACTCAGACATACCTTAGAGAAACAACTGTGAGTATGGTGGGACATAGCCACATTAGAGATGTATGTAAAAGACAACATGACCCCACGCAGATTACGGTGGGACATACATCCCAATGACCATATGCATGATCCTTCCTTAGTGGAGAGTTGGTACCAGTTTTTTAATAAAAGTGAAAATGAACTACTACACACCATCATAAAAAGGAGACAGTTTAAATTACGTGGGATTAAAACCAACATTACTGAACTGAAAAATTCCTTACTACCTTTTTCCACTACATCTGAATATAAGGAGAAGGAGCTAGGACTACAGGAAATTATCAAAAGTACGATATAGAGATCCAAGCTAAGAAACAGAAGAAGTTTAAGAGGGACGTTCAAGATTACAGGAATGGAAGGGTGTACAAATGGCAAACAGAAGAAGAGGAAGTTTTAGAATTTGAGGACATATCACTGGAGGACAGCACGAATGAAGATGATGAACCGGAAATTAGAAATGATGAACCAGTACAACACCTCAGATTTGAAACTTTCGCCGGAACCAGCAACGAGGAATAACACTAGGAATAGTAACCAACCAAGACATAGACCCATTAGAAATACCAACTACTACCAGGATGAGTATCGGGGCCACCCCAGAATCCCTACCACCCCTAGGCGCAATGCCCAATCAAGGAATAGGGCTTCCCCACCATATATGGGTAGAGGATGGCGCACACCCGCTGGACCAGAGAGAAGGGATGACCACCGGGAACCTAGGGATTTTTCCAGAGGGGGCCCTTGCAACAGACCACCAGGAAGATGGCACGCCAGGATCCCATACAGAAACCCGCGATGGAGGGGCCCTACATGGAACAGGGGAGGTCCAGGCGGAACAGTCACCAGAGATATACAGTGAGGCCAGGAACCTACGGAGGAACGCCCATATCATTACAATCAAGAACCCAATGGCAGAGGAGGAAGATCCCATGACTGGGAGAGACAGAACTACTTCCCCCAGAGGAATACCGACCGAGTAGGCGGAGAAGAGGAAAGAGAGGGGGGAAGAAGAAAACAACAAAGGGAGTACTAGGGGAAGGCATTTACAATTTAAGTAGTGCCACCTTCACGAAGGAAGAATGGGAGATTTTGGATCTGGGCCTCAAATTTGCCCCTGAAAAGCAACTAGACAAGTTTGAGGCCTACATTGATCTTCAAAAATTTGTGAGAAAATGAAACCTAAAGAAACATTTTGCACTAAATAAAGACATGAGGATGGCGGAAACGACGGCTTACAAGCAAACCACGTTGAGAAATAACTCTCTCTATAACCCACAAACCCCGGGTAATCAATGTCTGATGGCGTTCAAAAAGATGGTAGAGGAAGATATTAAAAATCTGGAAAGGAAAGCACAAAAAAACAACAAGAATATATGGAAGACCATCAAGCAGATTGGAGAGGAGAAAGAAGCGTAATACTCAACAAGTTAGATTACGAAGAGGAAATGGACAACCTTTTGAAAGTGGAGAACACCTATAGAATACTTAAAGGCAACCCGAAGGTAGTCCTTGAGGGCAAGCTGAAATCTTTTGTCACCAAAGGCAGGAATCTGGGGATCCTTAATCAGAAAGAAGCGGAGTATTTAATTTCTGAATCAACCAAAACCCCTGTGATATACCATGTCCCTAAAATTCACAAAAGAACAGTAAAACCACCAGGGAGACCCATTATAAGTGGGATCAATTCCGTTTTCTCCAGATTGAGTGAGTATCTTGACAAGTTCCTAAAACCATTGGCAAATCTCATCTGAGGGACAGTTCACATTTGCTAGCTGAACTTCAAAATCAAACAGACGTTGCAAATTGCCCGATTGCCACCATCGATGTAGACTCATTGTATACAAGTATTGTACAGGCTGATGGTTTGAAGGGGGTGGAGATGGCCCTACACGAGCACACAGAGATAAAACAGGAACAGATCAACTACATCCTTGAAGGCTTGAAATTAGCCATGGAAAAAAAAAAATTTGGTACAAGAAACATTACTATGTACAAACCAAGGGCGTAGCAATGGGGGCACGCTATGCTCCGAGCGTGGCGAACTTATTCATGGATATGTGGGAGGGAGAATATATCTATCAGAGAAACATACCACAGATAAGGGCAATCCTGATGGTGATTACTCTTCAGAGGAATATTTGATATATCACTTTTACTCATTTATCACCCATCACTTTGGGTTACTCACACACTCCACAAGTGTGGAGTATATTGATAGCACAGCAGTACCTCACATCGGACACGCAGCTCTTGGTGTTACCTAGTTAGGAAGCCATCACTATTTAGAAATATAGCCGCGCCAACACCCCTTTTTAATTTTTCTCCTTCATTGATGTACGCTGATGAGGCTGCACTGATGGGCACTGATGGGCTGCACTGATGGGCACCAATAAGGCGGCACTGGTGGGCACTGATAAGGCGGCACTGGTGGGCACTGATAGGCGGCACTGTTGGGCACTGATAGGCGGCACTGAGAGGTGGCACTGATGGGTGGCACTGAAGGGCATTGATAGGTGGCACTGGTGGGCACTGAGAAGTGGCACTAATAGGTGGCATTGATAGGTGGCACTGATAGGTGGCAGTGATGGGCACTGATAGGTGGCAGTGATGGGCACTAATGAGTGCCAGTGAAGGGCACTGATTGGTGGCACTGTGGGCATTGATAGGTGGCACTGTGTGCATTGTTAGGTGGCACTGTGGGCATTGATAGGTGGCACTGTGGGCATTGATAGGTGGCACTGTGGGCACTAGCAGGTAGCATTATACTTGCACTGATGAGGCACATCTGCCTATTTTCTCTTCAGGACCGATGTCCCTTGTGAAAGAGCCGGTGATCGGCTTTTTTCCCTCCTCGCGCTGTCAGCGTGAGGAGAAAAAAAAAAAGATTACCGATTCTTTGTTTACATAACGTGATCAGCTGTCATTGGCTGACAGCTGATCACGTGGTAAGGGGTCGGGATCAGCCCCTTACTCGGATCGGTGATCACCCGAGTCTCAGTGACTCGGGTGATCACAGCGCGGGGCGCGCGGGGAGCGTGCAAAGGGGAGGCCGTCTATTGACGGCCTCCCAGATTTTCAGGTCCGCGCTAAAGCCGTCATTTGGCTATATATAATAATGCTGCTGAGAAAACTTGGCTGTAGGAAATTATGTGCCCAGTTGAGACACCATAAGAAATTATGTGATGCAGAAAGATTTTCCAGAAATAAAAAAGAACACAGGTGGTATTTTGTGACTAGGGATGAGCTTGGTGCATTTTTAAGCATGCCATTAGGGATGAGCCGAACACCCCCCCGGTTCGGTTCGCAGCAGAACATGCGAACAGACAAAAGATTTGTTCGAACACAGTTAAAGTCTATGGGACACGAATAGGGATGAGCTTGGTGTTCGAGTCGAACATAGGTTCGACTCGAACATCGGCTGTTCGCGCGTTCGGCGAACAACGAACGATTTGGGCCGTTCGCGCCAAATTCGAGTGACGCGAACGGCCCACAATACACTGCGCCATCGCAGTGTAATCCCGGCGCTGTGATTGGCCAAGCATGCACTGTGACCCTGCATGCTTGGCCAATCACAGCGCCGGCAGCGAGGAGAGCAATGATTGGCCACAGGCAGGATGCCTGTGGCCAATTATAGCTGAGGGGGTTTAGTACACGCCCCACACTATAAAAGGCCGCCAGCGCGGCGGCCTCGTGTAGTGTGTTCCGGAGCAGGGAAAGTGAAGGATAGGCAGGGACAGTGTCAAATCTATTCTTTGCTAAACCTTGTGTGTAGGGACAGAGATGGATAGGCAGGGAGAGTGTCAGTGACATATTCTTTGCTAAACCTTGTTTGTAGGGAGAGAGAAGGATAGGCAGGGAGAGTGTCAGTGTCATATACTTTGATAAACCTTGTGTGCAGGGAGAGAGAAGGATAGGCAGGGGACAGTGTCAGTCACTAGCGTTGCTAGCCAGGTGCGGGGGGGGGCGGGCCGCACCCGGGTGACACCCACCAGAGGGGTGACACCCGTGGGTAGCGCAGCGGCCACACTGACATCGCCCGCCCGCTGCCCTGTGCCTTAGGCTCACGCTGCGGCTGTGTCCCTCAGCGGAGCGGAAGGAAGCCGCCGCCCCCTCTGCCTCCTCTATGTTTACATCCACAGAGGAGGAGGAGCCCACGCTCGAGAGACACACCGCTGTGTGTATCTGCCGCTCTGTTCTGAGGTCTGAAAGGTAAGGGGGGCATCTTTACTGATGGGGGGAGGGGGTGTCTGTACTGCTGGGGTCTGCACAAGAGGGAGTTTGCACCAGGGGGGGCTGTAACTGAGGGGGGTGTCTGTACTGAGGGGGGTCTGGTACTGAGGGGGGTGTCTGTACTGAGGGGGGTGTCTGGTACTGAGGGGGGTGTCTGGTACTGAGGGGGGTGTCTGTACTGAGGGGGGTCTGGTACTGAGGGGGGTGTCTGTACTGAGGGGGGTATCTGTACTGAGGGGGTGTCTGTTCTGAGGGGGGTCTGGTACTGAGGGGGGTGTCTGTACTGAGGGGGGGTCTGGTACTGAGGGGGGTGTCTGTACTGAGGGGGGGGGTCTGGTACTGAGGGGGGGTCTGGTACTGAGGGGGGTCTGTAACTGAGGGGGGATCTGTAACTGAGGGGGATCTGTAACTGAGGGGGTGTCTGTTACTGAGGGGGGTCTGTTACTGAGGGAGGTGTCTGTACTGAGGGGGGTGTCTGTACTGAGGGGGGATTGGTACTGAGGGGGGTGTCTGTACTGAGGGGGGGGTCTGGTACTGAGGGGGGTGTCTGTACTGAGGGGGGTGTCTGTACTGAGGGGGGGTCTGGTACTGAGGGGGGGGTCTGTAACTGAGGGGGGTCTGTAACTGAGGGGGGATCTGTAACTGAGGGGGTGTCTGTTACTGAGGGGGGTCTGTTACTGAGGGGGGTGTCTGTACTGAGGGGGGTGTCTGTACGAGGGGGGTCTGTAACTGAGGGGGTGTCTGTAACTGAGGGGGTCTGCACTGAGGTGGGGGTGTCTGTACTGATGGAGCAGTCTGCACTGAGGTGGGGGTGTCTGTACTGAGGGGGAGGTTCATACTGAGGGAGGCGGGTCTATATTGATGGCGGGGAGTCTGTACTTAGTGGAGCGGGTTTGTACTGAGGGAGGGGATCTATACTGTGGGAGGGGGGTCTGTAGTTAGTGGAGGGGGGTCTGTACTGAGGGGGGACTATAGTTGTTGGGGGGTGACACCATTTTTTTTTGCACCGGGTGACACCAACCCTAGTGACGCCACTGGTGTCAGTGTCATATTCTTTGCTAAACCTTGTGTGTAGGGACAGAGAAGGATAGGCAGGGAGAGTGTCAGTGTCATATTCTTTGCTAAACCTTGTGTGTAGGGAGAGAGAAGGATAGGCAGGGAGAGTGTCAGTGTCATATACTTTGATAAACCTTGTGTGCAGGGAGAGAGAAGGATAGGCAGGGGACAGTGTCAGTGTCATTGTTGCTAACTAAGCCTCCTGCACATTATACACCTGAAGTTAGCCCGTATTGCTGCTTTTTCCTGGTGTGTTACACCAACAGGCATTTGGAGCACTTACAGCGGGCGGAGTGTGCCTCCTGATAATATTACACCTGAAGTTAGCCTGTATTGCTGCTTTTTCCTGGTGTGTTACACCAACAGGCATTTGCGGCACTTACAGCGGGCGGAGTGTGCCTCCTGATCATATTACACCTGAAGTTAGCCTGTATTGCTGCTTTTTCCTGGTGTGTTACACCAACAGGCATTTGCGGCACTTACAGCGGGCGGAGTGTGCCTCCTGATCATATTACACCTGAAGTTAGCCTGTATTGCTGCTTTTTCCTGGTGTGTTACACCAACAGGCATTTGCGGCACTTACAGCGGGCGGAGTGTGCCTCCTGATCATATTACACCTGAAGTTAGCCTGTATTGCTGCTTTTTCCTGGTGTGTTACACCAACAGGCATTTGCGGCACTTACAGCGGGCGGAGTGTGCCTCCTGATCATATTACACCTGAAGTTAGCCTGTATTGCTGCTTTTTCCTGGTGTGTTACACCAACAGGCATTTGCGGCACTTACAGCGGGCGGAGTGTGCCTCCTGATCATATTACACCTGAAGTTAGCCTGTATTGCTGCTTTATCCTGGTGTGTTACACCAACAGGCATTTGCGGCACTTACAGCGGGCGGAGTGTGCCTTCTGATCATATTACACCTGAAGTTAGCCTGTATTGCTGCTTTTTCCTGATGTGTTACACCAACAGGCATTTGCGGCACTTACAGCGGGCGAAGTGTGCCTCCTGATCATATTACACCTGAAGTTAGCCTGTATTGCTGCTTTTTCCTGGTGTGTTACACCAACAGGCATTTGCAGCACCTACAGCAGGCGTAGTGTGATTCCTGCAAATTATACTCCTGAAGCTAGGCCTTATTGCTGGTTTTCCCATTTCCCTGCAGGCCATTAGAATGTCTGGAAGGCAAACAAGGAGAGGCAGACAGTCAGGAGCCAATAAAAGAGGGCAAGCAGGCTCTGTGTCTAGAGACAATAGTGCTGGTCATGGACGCGGTGCATCGCCATCAGCACGTGGCCATGGGACACGCTTGTCCTTCTTTTCGGCAACTGGACGTGTTGAGCCGCATCATGCCGAAGACTTGGTAGAGTGGATGACCAAGCCCTCCTCATCCTCCTCATCCTCTCTCACCCAGGCTCAGGGTACTGGCAAAGCAGCTGCCAAAGCGTCCTCTTCCCTGGTATCAATGTCATCATCAGTCACTCCTTCCCTAGACCAACCATGTCTTCCTGAGGAGTCCCCCGAACTGTTTGAGCACAGTGTTGGGTACATGCTCCAGGAGGATGCCCAGCGTTTCGAAGGGTCTGATGATGATACCCAGCTTGAGGAAGGCAGTAGCGTGAGAGCAGAGAGAGGGGATGCTCAAGAAGGACACCAATCTGGCAGTCATGTTCCAGCAGCTGCAGCATACTGCCAGATTGGCTCCAGTGATGAGGAGGGAGGGGATGATGAGGTCACTGACTCCACGTGGGTGCCTAATAGGAGAGAGGAGGAGGAGGAGGAGGATGAGGAGGAGGCACATCTCCAACGAGGCAGGATGCCCTCGGGGGGGCAGCGTAAGGGCAGCACACCGATGGAATCACACCGAAGAGCTCCGCCTGTGCAGGGCGCTGCCTCTGCCCGTTATTCAAAAAGTTCTTTGGTGTGGGCCTTTTTTGAGTCGAGTGCATCAGATCGCACAGCTGCTGTTTGCAACATATGTCTCAAGCGTATATCGCGTGGCCAAAACATCACCCGCTTGGGCACCACATGCTTGACCAGACATATGTTGACCTGCCATGCAGCTCGTTGGCAAGCCTACCTTAAAGACCCACACCAAAGAACAAAGCAGACCTCTTCTTGCACCGCATCAGCTGGGATCTCCAACCCCACTATACCTTCAGTCCTCTCTGAAACCTGCACTGAGAGGAATGAAGGTGTAGAATTAGGTGTGTCACAGCCAAGTACTTGCGGACACTCTGCTAGCAGTACACCGACGTCCGATTCTAGCAGGCAAATTTTCCTGCCCCAGCTGCTGGACCGTCGAAAGAAGTTCACTCCCAGCCATCCACATGCCCAGCGGTTGAATGCTAGCTTGGCTAAATTGCTAGCGCTTCAACTGCTGCCTTTTCAGTTGGTAGACTCGGCCCCCTTCCGTGAGTTTGTGCAATGTGCGGTTCCTCAGTGGCAGGTTCCCAAACGCCACTTTTTCTCACGGAAGGCGATTCCAGCTCTCTACCGGCATGTGGAAGGCAATGTCTTGGCCTCGCTGGACAGGGCGGTCAGCGGTAGGGTGCATATTACCGCTGACTCATGGTCCAGCAGGCATGGACAGGGACGTTACCTTTCTTTCACGGCCCATTGGGTCACTCTTTTGGCAGCTGGGAAGGATGCAGGACAAGGTGCAGTAGTGTTGGAGGTTGTTCCACCGCCACGCCTCCAAAATGCTACTACTGGTTGTGACACACCTCTGTCCTCCACCCCCTCCTCTTCTTCTTCCTCCATGGCCTCTTCCTGTTCTTTGTCCTCGGAACCAGCGGTGCTCCGTAGGCGTTCAAGGGGCTACGCAATTATGCAGGCAAAAAGATGCCATGCCGTGCTTGCGCTGGTGTGTTTGGGGGACAGGAGCCACACTGGGGCAGAGGTTCTGTCTGCTCTGCAGGGGCAGGCCGAGAGGTGGTTGACGCCACGCCAGCTTAAGCCAGGAATGGTAGTTTGCGACAATGGCACCAACCTCCTCTCCGCTCTCCGACAGAGACAGCTGACCCATGTGCCCTGTGTGGCTCACATCCTTAACCTGGTGGTGCAGCGGTTCTTGGGCAGGTACCCGGGCTTACAGGATGTCCTGAGGCAGGCCAGGAAAGTCTGTGTGCATTTCCGCAGATCTTATTATGCCAGTGCTCGCCTGGCTGAGCTGCAAAAGGAGTTGAACCTGCCCAAGAGCCGCCTTATATGTGACATGCCCACCAGGTGGAACTCAACGTTGGCCATGCTGCAGCGGCTGCACACGCAGCAGAGGGCCATCAATGAGTACCTGTGCGACTACGGCACCAGGACAGGGTCAGGGGAGCTCAGTTTTTTTTCACCACGCCAGTGGGGCATGATCAGGGATGCATGCACTGTCCTGTCACCATTTGAGGAGGCCACGAGGATGGTGAGCAGTGACAGTGCATGCATCAGTGACACTGTACCTCTTGTCCACCTGTTGGAACATACGCTGCGTGGAATAATGGACAGGGCACTTGAGGCAGAACAGAGGCAGGAAGAGGAGGACTTCCTTGCCTCTCAAGGCCCCCTTTACCCAGACAGTGTTCCTTCTGTCCCACCAATCGCACAGGAAGAAGAGGAGGAGGAGGAGGATTGTGTCAGCATGGAGGTGGAGCCTGGCACTCAGCATCATCAGCAGCAGTCTTTTAGGGATGATTTACAGTCCCAAGAAACCAGTGGACTTGTACGTGGCTGGGAGGAGGTGGCTGCGGATCATGTCGTCCTTAGTGACCCAGAGGACTCCGGAGCGAATGCCTCAGCTAACCTACGCTGCATGGCCTCCCTGATCCTGCAAAGTCTGCGGAAGGATCCTCGTATTCTTCGGATCTAGGAGAGGGACCATTACTGGCTGGCCACTCTCCTTGATCCACGGTACAAGGGTAAGGTTGCGGACCTTATCTTACCGTCACAGAGGGAGCAGAGGATGAGACAACTCCGGGAGGCCTTGCAGAAAGGTCTGTGCAACGCATTCCCAGAGACTGGGAGGTTACAAACTCCTGGTCCTGGACAACGAGTTGCTGAGGCTTCGTTCAGTCAAAGAAGGAGCGGTGGGGAAGGTGGCCGTCTGACCGATAGGTTCAGACAATTCTTTAGTCCGCAGCCCCAAGGTATGATCGGTTCCAGCAACCATCGCCAGCGTCTGATATACATGGTGCAGGAATACCTAGGGGCAAGGTCAGACTTGGACACCTTCCCCACCGAAAATCCTCTGGCTTACTGGGTCTTGAGGATGGATCACTGGCCAGAGCTTACACAGTATGCAATTGAGCTACTGGCCTGTCCTGCATCCAGCGTTCTTTCAGAACGCACACATTCAGTGCTGCTGGAGGATTTGTCACGGATCACAGGGTGCACCTGTCCACCGACTCTGTTGATCGACTGACCTTCATAAAGATGAACCAGTCTTGGATCACCACCAGCTACCAAACACCTGAAGCTGATATAACAGACTAATTTATTTTCAAATGTCACATCCCTTCAAGACTGATGCTGATGCTGAGAGACTGTCCTGTTATGTTGACTGACTATCCTCCTCCTCCTCAATGATCCGATTGATGATGATAGCTTGGAAGA
The DNA here is from genome assembly GCA_029206835.1 of Rana muscosa. Lineage (NCBI taxonomy): Eukaryota > Metazoa > Chordata > Amphibia > Anura > Ranidae > Rana > Rana muscosa. Next base: position 741,802,721 of record CM055118.1, read on the forward strand.
ACATTTTTGTTTCTGGGTGCCGCCACCAGTGGCTAAGGCCCAATTTTTCAGCCCCTGTTTAACAGGGGCATGTAATAAAAAATTTTGATGCAATACTTTGCAACAGGGCTCATTGCTGTGCTCCAAGTACAGTATCTGTGAGGGGTTGCAGTGTTGTGGCACCAGTGCCTAAGGCCCAATTTTTCTGCCCCTGTTTAACAGGGGCATGTAATTACAATTCTTGATCTAATAATTTACAGCAGGGCCCATTCCTGCGCCCACCAAGAGTAACTGTGAGACCTTACAGTGTTGTGTCAACACCACCACCACCAAAGGCCCAATTTTTCAGCCCCTGTTCAACAGGGGCATGCAATTACAATTCTTGATCTAATAATTCACAGCAGGGCCCATTCCTGCGCCCACCAAGAGTAACTGTGAGGCCTTACAGTGTTGTGTCAACACCACCACCACCACCACCAAAGGCACAATTTTTCAGCCCCTGTTCAACAGGGGCATGCAATTAAAATTCTCGATCTAATAATTCACAGCAGGGCCCATTCATGCGCCCACCAAGAGTAACTGTGAGGGCTCACAGTGTTGTGGCAACACCAACATGTAAGGGGCAAATTTCAGCTGAGTATATACGGCAGGCCCCTACTTTCAAACATCCAACTTACAAACGACTCCTCCCTGCAAACGGAAGGATACAACAGGAAGTGAGAGGAAATCTACCCCTAGGAAGGCAAATTCTCTCCTGTAAGAGTTAATATGGGAAAAAAGTGTCTCCTCTCCACTGATGCTTTATCACCAATTCTTGTTTCAATAAAAACAGCAAATTTTCAAAAAACATTTGTCATTAGGACGGAAAGTGAGGTGAACTGTTCTGAACAGGTGCACACTGCACAGACAGCAAAACAAATGTTACAGGGGTGATAACCCTTCCCTATGTTTTCCAAAAAGCTTAAAAATATATTTCTTGGCTGGAGCTACACTTAAACAATGTACCTGTTCAAAATTACAAACAGATTCTACATAAGAACAAACCTACAGTCCCTGTCTTGTATGCACCGCCTGTATACGGCTGTTCAGAGTATATAGGGCCTTTTTTATTTTGTGTGCGGGGTTCCCCTTAATATCCATACAAGACCCAAAGGGGCTGGTAATGGGCTGGGGTAGGGGGGGGGGGGGTGATGGGGTAGCTATGCCATTTTTCTTAAAGATTTTCATCCATATTACTGGGACCAGACATTACATTAAAGCCGCAAGCAGTTTTAAATGGCCTTTTTTCCTTCAGAAATTTAATTTTGTGCAGGGACAGTTCTAAACACGGGAAACATGTGGCACTTCACAGGCATACTTTAGACACCCCCCAGGTACGATATTTAAAGGAATATTTGACTTTTTTTTTTCACTTTATGCATCATTAAAATGACTGCTCCCGAAAAACGTCCGTTTTTAAAACTTTTTTTTGGATTGATACATGTCCCCTGGTGCAGAACCCAGGTTCCCAAAGCCTTTTTAGGACAATAACATGCATAATAGTCGTTATAATTAGCACTTTAGATTTCGAACGTTCGCATCCATTGTATTTAATAGGGTTCTAAAGTTTGTGCGAACTTTCGGTCCGTTTGCGGGTTCTGGTGCGAACCAAACCCTGGGGTGTTCGGCTCATCACTATTTGTGACCTATGATGGGATGGCAGTCAGGGTCAGGCCAAGGGGTAGGCAGAAGAGGTGGCTACCGGGGGGCGTGGCTTGGACTCCACCGAGATGGCGGTGTGATCCCTGAGCTCCGGCATACAGCGGGATAGAACAGCGGCTAATAGCAACCTGAGGCATTCACAAAGGCTCCACACTTAGCGGTCTGACACCCCACCACTTGGGCGACATGACCAGAAAACGGCAGGCGGAACACAGCCCGAAAAAACTGACAGACTACTACACGCTGCCACAGCAGCCTCGAGGACAAGATGGCGCCGGTGCTTCTTCCTCTTCCAGAGCGGCCCGCGGACACACACAGAGCGGTAAGGGTGCAGCAAATAGACAGCCCCTCAACAGCGGTGAATCATTCCAGACATCCCAGATCCCTTCTCCACTCAGCGGTAGCCCAGCTAAGTCTCGATTCAGAGCAGAAGACCCAGAGCTGCAACACTGCGAGGTAAGATCTAACACAGACTCGCAGGAGGACACTAGAGAACTCCCTGACTCCATAGTCTCATTCCCCACGCTGCACCAACCAGTGTTGGATACAACACTTAAGGATATGCTTATTTCACTCAGGAGCACCATTCACAGTGACATGATGGCATGTATGAGGAAATTCAACACTGAGCTGACAGCGGTGGGTGATAGAGTTGATCACATTGAGACAAAGATGGGGGAATACGCCACGACCATTAATGATTTGGTAGACACTAATGACACAGCAGAGGAAGAGCAGACATGGATGAAAGCCAAATTAGCAGATTTAGAAGACAGGTCCAGAAGGAATAATGTCAAAATAAGAGGAATACCAGAAACTGTAAATCCTTCTGACCTGCACTCTTATGCTACTACAATGCTCTCCACACTTATGCCTGATCTCTCCGCCATAGAACTCTCCATAGACAGAATACATAGGTTGCCAAAACCTTCATTCATACCAGAAAATGTTCCTAGAGATGTTCTGTTTCGAATCAATTTCTACCATACCAAAGAGAGACTAATGATAATCACACGTAAAGGGGAACACCGCAATACTGAGTACTCCTCTTTACAATTCTATGCAGACTTGTCCCAGTTTACTCTGCAACTCCGCAAAAACCTGAATAATATCACTAAAGCCCTAAGGAACCACAATGTTGATTATAGGTGGGGATACCCCACAAAGCTATTGGTGACTAAGGATGGGACAACACACGTAATCACATCTCCGTCCAAGGGTTTCCGGTTACTCCAAAAATGGAAGATTTTACCGGAAGATTTAGCTGAACCCTCTAGAGAAGGCAATCCTGGCAGGATTTCCCCGGAGTGGAAACAAGTTGCTGAATCCTCTTGAAATGAAAGAACTGTAATTCTCTGACCTATTGCCTTCTAACAGCTGCCCTTTCACAGGGTCCCGCATATCGGAGCTTCCCCCACAACACAAGCTCCCACTCTTTTGAGCCCACTATACTTTAGTTACTTTATATGCGCCCAATAAGCAACAAATTCACTTCCTCAACAAACTCATGCGCAAAGTGCAGAAGATAAAGCAGGGTTCACTCATACTATGTGGGGACTTCAACATAGTACCCAATCCATCTTTGGATTCTACCACAACTCCGTCTAAACGGACACCATCTCTGGGGAACTTTTTACGCTCCCATGACCTTTTCGATGCATGGCGTTGTACACACGCCAGTGAAAAAGACTACTCCTTTTTCTCCCATAGGCATTGCTCATATTCGAGGATTGATTTGTTTCTATTAGACAAGTGGTTGCTCCAGAAAGTCTCTCAAACCAAAATTGACACGATAGCAAGGTCAGACCATGCTCCTATCCTCCTTACATTGCGGGATTCCTATCCTGAATCCACTACCTATATTTGGCGCGCCAATTCTCAGATTATCCAAAACCAAACCACTAGAGAAATATTGAGAGAACGCTTGTCGGAGTATTTCCAAATCAATTCCACTTCTACAGATAATGCTTCTCTATTATGGAATGCCCATAAGGCATATATAAGGGGTATATTTATTCAATTGGGAGCTAGGTTAAAGAGGCAGAGGCAGCTGGAATTCTCTACGCTGATGACAGACATTAGTACCTTAGAAGACTTGAACAAACAGAACCCCTCCCCATCCATTAGTGAAAGACTTACCATACTAAGACACGACCTTAGAATACTCCTTCTCCATACTTTTGAACAAAAAGAGAAGAGGATGAAAATGTCCTTCTACTCTACTAGTAACAAAGCAGGAAAAGCGTTAGCGCGACGTATTCAAGGACAACGCTTTAAATCTAAGATAACATATCTTATACATCCTAAGAGTAAGGAGAAGGTGTACGACCCCCAGGGCATCGCTGATGCTTTTAGCGAATACTACAGTTCTCTTTATAATCTGAATCTAGATAGCGATACTAACCAACCCTCTACTTCAGACATAGAGGGGTTTTTGGCTGGCGTCAATTTACCTGTCCTGTCCCAAACACAGCTTCAAGAACTAAACTCCCCCTTTTCCCTCAATGAGGTACTGCAGGCTATAAAAACTCTCCCTAGTAATAAATCTCCTGGCCCTGACGGACTGATAGGTGATTATTACAAAACATTTCAAACAACTTTAGGACCATATCTACTCAAGATTTTTGACACAGCGGCTTCCTCTGCCTCTTTTCCATCTGAAATGTTGGAAGCTTTAGTTGTCACACTCCCCAAACTAGGGAAGACATCGGATGTACCTCAAAATTTTAGGCCAATCTCATTATTGAACAATGACCTTAAAATTTATGCCAAAATGATAGCTTTGAGGTTAATCAATATTCTACCTACTCTGATCGATCCTGATCAATCGGGGTTCACAAAGGGCAGACAGGCTTCAGATGCCACAAGACGATTGATTGATATTACTCATATCGCAAGGAAATGTCGCACGCCTTCTCTGCTCCTGGCGCTGGACGCGGAGAAGGCGTTCGATAGAGTACACTGGCTATATTTACAACAGGCGTTAAAAAAATTTGGGTTCAATGGCTACTTACTATCTGCCATTTTGACTCTATATACATCACCTTCTGCCAAAGTATATATGTCAGGAATGTTATCCAGACCCTTTGGGATTACTAATGGCACGAGACAGGGGTGTCCACTGTCTCCCCTCATTTTTAATCTCCTGATGGAGCCGCTTGCTGCTCACATCAGACAATCACCAGAAATACAAGGTTTTACAATCAATAACAAAAAACATGTCATCAGCCTTTTTGCTGATGACGTGATTCTAATGCTTACTAACCCGGTGTCTTCCTTGGAAAGGGTCTCATGTGTACTCAAAGAATATAGTCAAATATCATATTATAAGGTAAACGATGCTAAATCTTATATTCTTGATTTGGGGGTGCCTCATCAAGACAAAACTGCAATGCAAGCCAAATTCCCGTATATTTGGTCGGACTATGCTATAAGCTACCTGGGGATCCACCTCACATCTCATCCTGATCAGTTATTTAAGGCCAACTACCTACCGCTAGAGGGAAAGGTGTCGGGAGGGTTGGGGAGATTAAGCAAACATATACTATCATGGACAGGAAGGTTGGCAGCTTTCAAAATGCAGATACTACCTCAAATTTTGTACGTATTTAGGACAGTTCCTATTCCGATCCCCAATACCTTTTTTAGTAATCTACAAAGAACACTCTCAGGTTTCTTATGGCAAGGTAAGAGAGCGCGCTGCGCCTTTTCTAAACTTAGCAAACTTAGGAGGGCAGGGGGTGCAGGTGTACCGGTTTTTTCTGAGTACCATAAAGCTGCAATACTAGCACAGCTCAGAGGGTGGTTTCCAAATCCTCTGTGACAGCAGGAAGGTAAAGTCACCTGGTTGCATCCAGGGGGGTAGATATATTTCGCCCAGATTCAGGCTTTACGCCGACTTATACAACTAGGTGGAGAGTTGTATAAGGCTAGTGGGCTCATGGATGACTCATACCTCTAGGGAGAGTGTGGGGCGTCGTGCAGACAGAGATGAGGAGACCAGCTGAACCTTGTCAGCTCATTTAGGCCTCTATAAGAACTCCCAGCTTCATTAGATGTTAGCTCATGCCTGGAACCAGACCTGTGTGGACTGTCTAGGGAGAGTGAACCCCTGTGCGGTGAGACAAAGCCTGTGTGGCTATTTGCTTGGACATTTAAAACCAGGGACTTAGGGACTAGGACAGCACTAGGCTGATCCCAGTTGTTAGTTAGGAAACCTGTATGTTTAGTTAGAGGTCAAGTTGACCAGGATTTATTTTGTTTATGTTTCTTTTGCTTTGCTGTGTTTTGTCACTGTAAATAGAAAATAAACCGCACCTTTTTGATTTTGAAAACCACAACCTCCGTTTGCTGGGCCTGTTTTTGTGTGGGGAGCCCATCCCGGGGGTCACCCACACCCGCTGCCGAGCTAACCCCCTCACAGTTGGTGGAGAACCAGTGGCAGTTTTTTTTTAAGCCAGCATGGAGGAGATACTGAAACAGCTGGCTCTAGCAAATGCCAATCAACAGCAGACAAATGCAGGTTTGCAAAAGAGCCTTGCAGCTCATCAACAGAGCCTTGCAGCTCATCAACAGAGCCTTGCAGCCCAGCAGCAAGCTCATCAACAGAGCCTTGCAGCCCAGCAGCAAGCTCATCAACAGAGCCTTGCAGCCCAGCAGCAAGCTCATCAACAGAGCCTTGCAGCCCAGCAGCAGACAAACGCAACTTTGCAACAGAGTCTGGAGGCTCAGCAACAAGCCCAGCAGCAATCTGAGGCCCGCTTCATAGACCTGTTGCAGAAGCAAGAGCAGAGACTACAACAACAGATGGAAGCAGTAATGCAGCAACGTCCGCAGACCAGTGAGGAAAGCCGTCCCACTAATACCGCGTCCTTTGGGGTCAGTCGTTTATTGACAAAAATGACTGGAGAGGATGATCCAGAGGTATTTTTGACCACATTTGAAAGGACCGCTGAAAGAGAAAAGTGGCCTGAGGAGCAGTGGGCTGGACTGGTGGCTCCTCTGTTAACTGGTGAATCGCAGAAAGCTTACTATGACCTAGAGCCTAACCAAGCAAAAGACTATGTGATGCTAAAAGCTGAAATATTGGCAAGGCTGGGTGTCACCCTGGCTGTCCGGGCTCAGCGTGTGCATAACTGGACTTTCCAGCTTGGAAAACCCCCCAGGTCTCAAATGTATGATCTCATTCACCTGAGCAGAAAGTGGCTACAGCCAGAGACTTTGTCCGCACCAAAGATTGTGGAACGTGTTGTAATGGATCGGTTTTTGAGAGCTCTTCCTACTGCCATCCAAAACTGGGTAAGCCATGGAGACCCAGAGACGGCCGATGGTCTTGTGGATCGTGTGGAGAAATACTTGGCTACAGAGAACCTGACGGCCTCTTCCAGAGACACTCGGACTTTCCACCCTAAGACCAGACCATCCCCAGGGGCGGATAAGAGGATTCCAAGGGGTGAGGGTGGAGAGAGTGAGAGGGTGGGAGCTCTACCCCAAGTTTGGCGAGAACAGCCTGGGAAATCAGCGGCTCAAGAGGCGGCAAGAAGGATCGTTTGCTACCGCTGCCGGCAAGCGGGACATATTGCAGCCAATTGCCCGGTTGTGGAGGAACCCATGCAGTGTGACTTTCTGACGGGCAGACGTCAGTCGCTGTGTGCGACAGTCGCATGCACTGCCATTCGAGGAACTGAGAAACATTTATGCAAAATGTGTGTTAATGGTAGAAATGTTGTGGTATTGCTGGATTCAGGTAGCCTTGTGACCCTGATAAAGGCTGAGTTAGTTAAAACAGAGGTCTCTGGGAATAGCAAGGTAGCTGTTATTTGTGTGCATGGGGACACCCGAGAGTATCCAGTGACTACAGTGTGTTTCGAGACCCCCAAAGGTACCCTCTTTCATCCAGTGGGCTTAGTATCTCAGTTACCGCATGACGCCATTGTGGGAAGGGATTTTCCGAAGTTCTGGGAACTGTGGGATGATCCTGAGCCCCCCACTGGTGCCCCTATGTACCAGGAATGTGATAGCCAGAACTCCCCTGAGAGTGGTGAGGACTCTCCGGAATTTCCCTTATCAGTATTGGCAGGGGAGACTCAAGAAACTGGAGAGGAGCCCACCTCCTCAGACGAAAACCTACCGTCTGTGGAGTTTTCTGATCTTGAGGTTCACAGGGAAAACTTTGCCACAGAACAGTTGAAAGACCCCGCCCTAATAAAGGCACGGGAAAACGTAGTGAAAATAGATGGCGAGTTAGTGAACCCAGATAATACCTGCACTTACCCATACTTCAGCGTAGAGAAGGACCTACTGTATCGGGTGGCAAAAAGGGCAGAAGAAACCGTTGAGCAGCTTGTGGTGCCCAAACCTTACAGGAAGTTGGTGTTGGAGTTGGCTCATGGGCACATTCTTGGAGGTCATCTGGGGACAGAGAAAACCCGAGAGAGGGTATTACAGAGATTCTATTGGCCGGGGGTGATGAAGGACATAGAAAATTATTGTTCCTCCTGCCCTGTGTGTCAGAGGTCGGCCCCGATGCCACATTTCCGTAGCCCGCTGGTCCCTCTACCCATCATTGAGGTCCCGTTTGAGAGGATCGCCATGGATTTGGTAGGTCCTATAATCAAGTCCGCTAGGGGGCACCAGTACATATTAGTTATAATGGACTATGCCACCCGTTATCCAGAAGCGATCCCTCTCCGAAATACCTCGGCCAAAACCATAGCCAAAGAGCTATCTCTTGTGTTTAGCCGGGTGGGTATTTGTAAAGAACTGCTTACGGACCAAGGTACACCCTTTATGTCCCGGGTTATGAAGGAGCTGTGTAAATTGTTCAAAGTGACGCAATTACGTACATCTGTGTATCACCCCCAAACCGATGGGCTGGTTGAAAGATTCAACAAAACCCTAAAACAAATGTTGAAGAAAGTGGTGGATAGAGATGGAAAGGATTGGGACTGTCTACTTCCTTATCTGATGTTTGCTATTAGGGAGGTGCCCCAATCCTCTACGGGATTCTCCCCCTTTGAGTTACTGTATGGGAGACACCCAAGAGGGCTGTTGGATATTGCCAAGGAAACTTGGGAAAGTGAGAGTTCTCCCCACAGGAGTGTGATTGAGCATGTCGCCCTGATGCAAGACCGAATTGCACAGGTAATGCCCATCGTGAAGGAACATTTGGCCCAAGCGCAGTTAGCACAGCAGAGAGTGTACAACCGTGGAGCCAAGACCCGTACCTTTTCCCCGGGGGATAGGATACTGGTACTTGTCCCTACGGTTGAAAGTAAATTCCTTGCCAAATGGCAAGGCCCCTACGAGATAATGGAAAAAGTGAGCGAAGTGAATTACAAGGTCAGACAACCAGGAAGGCGAAAGCCCGAACAGATCTATCACGTTAATCTGTTGAAAGCCTGGAGGGATAGAGAGTCCCTAGTCGCAGACACTTGGTCACCAGCTCAAACTGGTTGCGTGATTCCTGAGGTTGGAATAGCAGCCACCTTGTCACAACCCCAACAACAGGAGGTTAAGGAGTTTGTGCTTCGCAACAAGGAGGTATTCTCTGAGCTGCCGGGACAAACATCTGGGGTAGAGCATGACATCATTACCCCGCCCGGTGAAAGGGTGAAGTTAAAACCCTATCGGATCCCAGAGGCCCGACGGGAGGCAATACGGGAGGAAGTACAGAAAATGCTGAACTTAGGGGTGATAGAGGAGTCCCAAAGTGATTGGTCTAGTCCCATTGTGTTGGTGCCTAAACCGGATGGGAGCTGGCGATTTTGTAACGATTTTCGTCAGTTGAACAAAGTTACAAAATTTGACACCTACCCCATGCCACGTATAGATGAGTTGATCGACCGGCTGGGAACAGCCCGATACATGACGACTCTTGACCTCACAAAAGGGTATTGGCAAATCCCCCTGGCCAAGTCGGCCAAAGAGAAAACCGCATTTGTAACCCCAGACGGGGCGTTCCAATATAAAAGAATGCCGTTCGGGTTACAGAATGCGCCGGCCACATTCCAGCGGAAAATGGACCAGATGCTGAGGCCCCATCGGAAGTATGCTGCGGCTTACCTGGATGACGTAATTGTCCATAGCACAGATTGGGCCTCACATCTGCCAAAAGTGCAAGCAGTCCTGGACTCTGTTCGGGAAGCGGGGTTTACGGCTAACCCCAAGAAGTGTACCATTGGGCAGGAAGAGGCCAAATATCTTGGGTACACCATTGGGAGGGGAGTAATAAAACCCCAACTCAACAAAGTCGAGGCCATCCAGAGTTGGCCACGTCCCAACAGCAAGAAGCAGGTACGAGCCTTTCTGGGAATCGCTGGGTATTATCGGCGATTCATTCCCCACTTTGCTTCTAAGGCTGTGCCCCTAACCAACCTGACGAAGGGGAAAGGGTCGGTCATGATTAAATGGACCCCCGAGGCTGAGGCAGCATTCCAATTCTTGAAACAAGCCTTATGTAGCCAGCCAGTGTTGTACTCACCCGACTTCTCTAAAGACTTTGTCGTACAAAGTGATGCGTCAGATGTGGGGTTAGGAGCAGTATTGTCCCAGGTCTGGAACGGGGAAGAGCACCCAGTCATTTACCTCAGCAGGAAGTTGAAGTCCCATGAGGTAAATTACGCCACCGTTGAAAAGGAGTGTTTAGCGGTGAAGTGGGCTCTAGATTCCCTTCGGTACTACCTGCTAGGTAGGCACTTTGACATGGTTACGGATCACGCTCCGTTAAAGTGGATGGCTCAAAACAAGGAAACAAATAGAAGAGTGAATAGGTGGTTCCTGGCCCTCCAGGAATTCAACTTCACAGTAAAGCATCGCCCTGGCGTTCAAATGGGGAATGTGGATGCTTTGTCTCGAGTACATGAATGCCTGATTGCTGGTGTTCCAACCCCGAGGTTAAAACAAGAGGGGGGGGTATGTGACAGCAGGAAGGTAAAGTCACCTGGTTGCATCCAGGGGGGTAGATATATTTCGCCCAGATTCAGGCTTTACGCCGACTTATACAACTAGGTGGAGAGTTGTATAAGGCTAGTGGGCTCATGGATGACTCATACCTCTAGGGAGAGTGTGGGGCGTCGTGCAGACAGAGATGAGGAGACCAGCTGAACCTTGTCAGCTCATTTAGGCCTCTATAAGAACTCCCAGCTTCATTAGATGTTAGCTCATGCCTGGAACCAGACCTGTGTGGACTGTCTAGGGAGAGTGAACCCCTGTGCGGTGAGACAAAGCCTGTGTGGCTATTTGCTTGGACATTTAAAACCAGGGACTTAGGGACTAGGACAGCACTAGGCTGATCCCAGTTGTTAGTTAGGAAACCTGTATGTTTAGTTAGAGGTCAAGTTGACCAGGATTTATTTTGTTTATGTTTCTTTTGCTTTGCTGTGTTTTGTCACTGTAAATAGAAAATAAACCGCACCTTTTTGATTTTGAAAACCACAACCTCCGTTTGCTGGGCCTGTTTTTGTGTGGGGAGCCCATCCCGGGGGTCACCCACACCCGCTGCCGAGCTAACCCCCTCACACCTCTTACACCATTATGGGGCCTCATCGAGCAATCCTTAGTGCCAAAAGGAAATTTGAAGGACTATTTACTGGCCTACCCTTCCTTTAAAACAAAGTACAAGAACCTATCTCTTCCAATGGCAGCAACCTTAGAAGCCTGGAAGCAATTGGTACTGACCAAATCCGCCTTATCTCCTAATATTACTCTTGAAATGCCTGTTACCACCATAGCTTTGATAATACCTGATATAAATTTAAAGAAATGGACCTCAGGGGGATTAAATTGGGTCTCGGACCTGTACTTGAACGACACTTTGAAATCCTTTCCACAAGCACAACTAGAATTCAACCTTCCGGCATCAGAACAATTTAACTATATCAGAGTAGTGTCATTCCTTAGCAGCGGTCGCCTTCGACCGTATAAATTGTTCTGGAAAATACACACATATTTAACTTCAAAAGTCAGTCGCAGAGGTGGTATTTCGCTATTCTATAACTTTCTAAGCGATAAATCAGAGTTTGAAAAATCTGGCTCGCTGTTGGCCTGGGAGAGAGAGCTGGAAGCTTCTTTCACAGATGGACAGTGGGTTAGAGCTCTACAATATACCCATTCGGCTACCAAATGTGCCAATCTATGGGAGCTGTCACATAAGGTCACCCAGAGATGGTATCTCACACCATTTAGGATAGCTAAATTTGACCCAAATACATCCCCTTTATGCTGGAGGCACTGTTCGCAAGTTGGAACACTATTCCATATATTGTGGTCTTGCAGGAAATTAGCTAAATTTTGGTCCAGTACATTCTTAATTATACAACAGGTAACAGGCTTACCTATGCTACCCTCCCCGGCATTAGCCATTTTACATCTGGGCATAGAGGACATACCACCTTCCTTCAGGAAATTTACAATCCATTTACTCCTAGCTGCCAAGCTGGTAATACTTAGACTCTGGAGGTCCCCTGATGCTCCTAAAATAGACGAAGTTATACGAACGGTATCCATCCACTACACATACGAAAGCATGTTAGCATCTATAAACGGTAAATATGTTGACTTCTGCCCCCAATGGGACCCATGGTTAGAGTGGTACAAGTCTTATAGAAGTCAACACCGCTGAGAGTGGCTTCTCAATTTGTGTGCTGAAACATATTCATATAACACATAGCATATATGGTTCTTTGATGTACCCACAAACTATACAAAGTGCTGGTTCCTTGGTTTTCTTTATTTCTTTCTTTCTGTTTATGTTTCTACCCTGCTTCCAAGTTTATCTACCCTTACTTACCTCTTTGTTGATTGCAGTCATATTTGCATAATTCTCATCAGATTTATAAGACACTGAACAGACGTACTGAATTACTGTGATTTTCCAATGTGCTGTTTGGAAGGTCCAATTGAGTTGTACAGGTTTAGCTTTCTCAGATCACAGTTTGTACCCATTGGGGTGATCTGATAAGTGAACAAGCGATATGTGGAAAAATGGTTTATTGTAATCTTTAAGTAACAAATGCAATTACCTGTAACCCTGGATGATGGCCTTTTCGTCTGTATAGATATGTAGATATAAAGCATGTGTACTTAACTTCTGTATCACGAAAATTGCAATAAAAATTTATTGATAAAAAAGAAGAGGTGGCTACCTAAGGTCTTTTAGCAGGGTGAGAGTGGAAACAGGGCAGGATGTGCAACCAATGCTGCTGAAGTAGTTCACAGCTCATGTAGGAGAGTGCATTTTGGCCTTTTCATGCTCGGTGCATGTCTCAGCACAAATGATAGTCATTTGTTTCATTTTAGCTTTTCGTTTTAGCAAACATGTGTATAACACCAATTCCCAAAAAGTTGAGATGCGGTATAATATCTACATAAAAACAGAATTCAATGATTTGCCAATCTCATAAACCAATATTTTTCACAATAGAAAATAAAAAAAACATTAAATGTTTAAACTGATAAAATGTACAATTTTTAAGAAAAAAATAAGGTTTGAAATTGATTGCAGCAACACGTCTCTACAAAGTTGGGACAGGGCCATGTTTACTTAAGTGTAGAATCCTCTCTTCTTTTAACAACACTCAGTAAATGTCTGAGAACTGAAGAGACCAGTTGCTGGAAATTTGGGAGAGGAAAGTTGTCCTATTTTTACCTAAATTCTGAATTATGATTCAAACTGCTCAACAGTTCTGGGACTTTGTTGTATTTTTTTTTTAAGGCAGTAAATGTTTTCAATTGGTGACATGTCTGGACTGCAGGCAGGTCAGTTAGAACAGCAGTTGGTAGCAGAGCAGATCTCAGCCAAACTGACAGCGTCTGTCTTGAAGGGCAGAATGTGGCTTTGCCCCGCTGTGCCCAAGCAGGGAAGTTTCCAGGAGAAGTTGCGGACCCCTATACTGTCCCTACTCATCTGAAACCATTCCCTCCGCATAAAATGTCTCAGAAAGTTATGGTGAATATGTCTCCTGATAGGATTAGATCCTTCCGAGACAATATAATACACTAGAGTTGGAAAAAAGGGCTCCTTCTCCACCCAATAAGGGGTACGCTCCCATTTAAGTTCCCGTTTACTGCCTCTCTCTATTAAGTGTTGAAAAGAGCTGGGTGCGTTGCTAAGCCAAAAGGGCATGCAATTAAACTCAAACAGTCCCAAGGGCGTAATAAAGGCAGTCTTTTCATGAAAATCATATCTTACCAGGGCTTGCGAGTAGCCGCTCGTCAAGTCCAGGGTAGAGAAATATTTGGCCTTTCCTAACACAGGGGTCCCCCAGGTTAACAGGTAGGCATCCTGGTGAATAGAGGCATTCAGCTAGTCCACACATAACTGCAAGCTTAAATTCTTCATCCTCACCAGAACCACAGAAGCTTCCCAGTGGCTGTGACTCTCTCATGTTACCATGCTTTGTAGCATGTTGCAAAGCCCCAGACCTCCTGGCACAGGGCTGGGGGAATGTTGCAGTATCGCTCCCAAATTTGTAGAACATCCCAGTATGTATTGGGTAGTCAATGGCCTCCATGTACCCATAGTCCTCCAGGCTGACAGCAAACCAAAAGATGCTTTTCTAGCAGTTGGTGTAGCAACCTCTGTTGTGTTAGGAAATAGTCCTGGAAGGGAGTGTCCAGATGTTCCAGCAGTAGCTTGTATTGTGACTCATCCAGCGAGGCCATAGCTGCCCGAAGTGGGGCACATATGGCTTATACCCCAGACCAGTGGCGGCTGGTGCTCAAATTTTTTGGGGGGGAGCAAACTGAAAAAAAAAAACATCAATTGCCGCTACTGTGCCCATTAAACGCAGCCACTGTGCCCAAACGCCACTAGTTTGTCTCCAAATGCAGCCAGTTCCCCCCCATAATACAGCCAGTTTGTCCCCCATAATACAGCCAGTTTGTCCTCATATACAGCCAGTTTGTCCCCAATATACAGCCAGTTTGTCCCCCAAATGCAGCCAGTTTGTCCCCAATATACAGCCAGTTTGTCCCCAATATACAGCCAGTTTCCCCCCCAAATGCAGCCAGTTTGTCCCCAATATACAGCCAGTTTCCCCCCAATATACAGCCAGTTTCCCCCCAATATACAGCCAGTTTGTCCCCCAAATGCAGCCAGTTTGTCCCCAATATACAACCAGTTTGTCCCCAATATACAGCCAGTTTGTCCCCCAATATACAGCCAGTTTGTCCCCCAATAATACAGCCAGTTTGTCCCCCAATAATACAGCCAGTTTGTCCCCCATAATACAGCCAGTTTGTCCCCCATAATACAGCCAGTTTGTCCCCAATATACAGCCAGTTTGTCCCCCAAATGCAGCCAGTTTGTCCCCAATAATACAGCCAGTTTGTCCCCAATAATACAGCCAGTTTGTCCCCCAAATGCAGCCAGTTTGTCCCCAATATACAGCCAGTTTGTCCCCAATATACAGCCAGTTTGTCCCCAATATACAGCCAGTTTGTCCCCAATATACAGCCAGTTTGTCCCCCAATATACAGCCAGTTTTCCCCCCAATAATACAGCCAGTTTGTCCCCCAATAATACAGCCAGTTTGTCCCCCAATAATACAGCCAGTTTGTCCCCCATAATACAGCAAGTTTGTCCCCCATAATACAGCCAGTTTGTCCCCCATAATGCAGCCAGTTTGTCCCCCAAATGCAGCCAGTTTGTCCCCCAAATGCAGCCAGTTTGTCCCCAATAATACAGCCAGTTTGTCCCCATAATACAGACAGTTTTTCCCCCAAATGCAGCCAGTTTTCCCCCAAATGCAGCCAGTTTGTCCCCCAACATACAGCCAGTTTGTCCCCAAAATGCAGCCAGTTTGTCCCCCATATACAGCCAGTTTGTCCCCCATATACAGCCAGTTTGTCCCCAATAATACAGCCAGTTTGTCCCCAATAATACAGCCAGTTTGTGCCCCAAATGCAGCCAGTTTGTCCCCCAATATACAGTTTGTCCCCAAAATGCAGCCAGTTTGTCCCCAAAATGCAGCCAGTTTGTCCCCCATATACAGCCAGTTTGTCCCCCAAATCCAGCCAGTTTGTCCCCCAATATACAGCCAGTTTGTCCCCCAATATACAGCCAGTTTGTCCCCCAAATGCAGCCAGTTTGTCCCCAATATACAGCCAGTTTGTCCCCATAATACAGCCAGTTTGTCCCCAATATACAGCCAGTTTGTCCCCCAAATGCAGCCAGTTTACCCCCAATATACAGCCAGTTTGTCCCCAATATACAGCCAGTTTGTCCCCAATATACAGCCAGTGTGTCCCCCATAATACAGCCAGTTTGTCCCCCATAATACAGCCAGTTTGTCCCCCAAAAACAGCCAGTGTGTCCCCCAATAATACAGCCAGTTTGTCCCCTATAATACAGCCAGTTTGTCCCCCATAATACAGCCAGTTTGTCCCCAATATACAGCCAGTTTGTCCCCCAAATGCAGCCAGTTTGTACCCCAAATGCAGCCAGTTTGTCCCCAATAATACAGCCAGTTTGTCCCCAATAATACAGCCAGTTTGTCCCCCAATATGCAGCCAGTTTGTCCCCAATATACAGCCAGTTTGTCCCCCAATATACAGCCAGTTTGTTCCTCCAATAATACAGCCAGTTTGTCCCCCATAATACAGCCAGTTTGTCCCCCATAATACAGCCAGTTTGTCCCCCATAATACAGCAAGTTTTTCCCCCATAATGCAGCCAGTTTGTCCCCCAAATGCAGCCAGTTTGTCCCCAATAATACAGCCAGTTTGTCCCCATAATACAGCCAGTTTTTCCCCCAAATGCAGCCAGTTTTCCCCCAATATACAGCCAGTTTGTCCCCAAAATGCAGCCAGTTTGTTCCCCATATACAGCCAGTTTGTCCCCCATATACAGCCAGTTTGTCCCCAATAATACAGCCAGTTTGTCCCCAATAATACAGCCAGTTTGTGCCCCAAATGCAGCCAGTTTGTCCCCCAATATACAGTTTGTCCCCAAAATGCAGCCAGTTTGTCCCCAAAATGCAGCCAGTTTGTCCCCCATATACAGCCAGTTTGTCCCCCAAATGCAGCCAGTTTGTCCCCCAAATGCAGCCAGTTTGTCCCCCAATATACAGCCAGTTTGTCCCCCAATATACAGCCAGTTTGTCCCCCAAATGCAGCCAGTTTGTCCCCAATATACAGCCAGTTTGTCCCCATAATACAGCCAGTTTGTCCCCATAATACAGCCAGTTTGTCCCCAATATACAGCCAGTTTGTCCCCCAAATGCAGCCAGTTTCCCCCCAATATACAGCCAGTTTCCCCCCAATATACAGCCAGTTTGTCCCCAATATACAGCCAGTGTGTCTCCCATAATACAGCCAGTTTGTCCAGCATAATACAGCCAGTTTGTCCCCCAAAAACAGCCAGTTTGTCCCCAATATACAGCCAGTGTGTCCCACATAATACAGCCAGTGTGTCCCCAAAAACAGCCAGTTTGTCCCCCAAAAACAGCCAGTTTGTCCCCCCCAGCCCTGCACTTACCTTCCTCGAGTCAGCGCCGTCCTTCTTCCGTCCTCGATGTCTTCTCCCGCCCTCGATGTCGCTTCAGCCAATCAGGTTACCGGTAACCAGACCCGGTGAACCTGATTGGCCAGGGAACGCACCCCCGTTCGTCCTCTCATTAGGTATTTAGAAGCCGATTACAGCCCTCAGGCTGTAGTCGGGAAGCCTATCAGAGCCTGCTGGCTCTGATAGGCACTTCTAAAGACCAACCAGACGCTGTGATTCAGATGGCCGGCGCTCAAGGGGCCGGCCATCTGAATAGTGGGCGGCAGCAATACATAGGTTCATGCAATGCATGAACCTATGTATTGTTGTGGTGAGTGACGGCCGGGCGCAGAAGTGAGTGGTAGCGGCGCTTCTGCGCCCACTATGGTCGCGGCGCCATGTGTAAAAAAAAGACATTTAAAAGAAAAAAAAACTCTTAAAGGGCCCGTTTTTTTTTTTTTTGGTGATCATGGACGGGCCACCACTGCCCCAGACTGAGCCTCCGATATGCAGTGATGGGGTATTACATACCTGCTAGGTTAGGTCTGCTAAGGTGGCATGGTTGGGGAGTGCAATTAGGGTGGTCCCCAGGTTGATGAGCTGCAGCAGTGCCTTCTCTTTGTGAACCTTGGAAAGGGTTCATGCAACCAGCCACTCTCCAGACACCACTGAGTTCTTGCTAGGTTCTATAATCACATCCTTGCAGCTTCTTGTGGGCCCCAATGGAGAGGGACCACACTACCTCTTGGAGAGGTGGCAGTATGACGGTGTCTGGACAACCCCGATCTGTTAGAACTGTCTCTTGGCTGCTCTCTGGTGAGCTTTGCAAGCCTGTATGATGTTGAGCCAGAACGCTCAAATTTGACCAGCAAGTGAGGCAAGTCCAAGTCTTTTTACATGCTCATGCCAAAACAATGGGTACTGAAGAGCTGACTGGGCCACAAGTCACCACCACTCCTACCCGATCCACCACTTGGTTGTCAATCTGGATCTTCACCCAGGTGATACCTTCCACCAGGATGAGCAAGTTGTTGCCTGCTTTAAGGGATAGCCAAGAGGGGTCCAGATGGTCTAGAGTCCTGAACCGCATACTCCATGACTCTGAATTCTGACCCTGTGTCGACTGAGATTTTGTGTTGCCTTACTCAGGGGGTCATCACTCTGCCCTGTGAGCCACTGGTTCAATGGCGGCCTGCGTTTGCTTTTAAATTTCAGTCCTGCCACAGTTTTTCCTTACATTCCCAAAATTAGCACTCCGTCAGCACTTACAGTCTTCCTCTGGGTCTCTCCGTAGCAGGTCCTCACCCTTGTAGAGAACGGCCAAATCCCATTTGAGTGTGGACACTTGCTGTTTTACGAAAGCCACATCCAAGGTGAGTTCCCTTAGTGCTGGCCCCTTCTTTAATATGCATTGGATCATAGATTTTAGTCACCGCCACAGTTGCCTATTCCTGTTCTCGCACAACCGCGTCTACCACAATGTTATGGAAATAGATGGAGGGTTGTACTCTGATTCCGTCCTGCAGGGCCCTTCTGACTAGACCTGCCTTCAGTCCTGCCACAAACTTACCCCTTAGTATGTAGCAAAAGTCCACAATGCACAGCAACATGCATATTTCTATATGAGCTGTTTCCAGAGATGCTGGACCGCTACAACAAAGTGCATGAGACTCTTGACCTCCTGCTGCCTCCAGACAAAGAATCTGCACCTCAGCTCCAGGACTGTCTATTTTCTCCGAACAGGCCCTCTAGGCAGTTTGCTCCAATGTGGCCTGGTCCTCTTCTGGCAAAGTCATCACCATAGAGGATCATAGAGGAACCATGTTCCTCTTGAATTCCTCTCCCTCTGCACTGCCGCTGCTGTTGAGCGCCATCTGCAGTGGAGAAAATAGACGGCACGTGCCTACAAGTATGCATTAATAAGTATAGTGGAATTGATTTTTAGTGAATTACATGTAGAAATTACTTTTAGAAAGTAATGTTAAAAACCACAAAAGCCTAAAATAACAACAATATTATTTTATATTTTTCCTAATTGTTTTATCCATACTGGAAGTGTTTCTTTTATATTTTTCTGCGACACTAAAGAAAAAATAATTGGCTCAATGCTGTTTAAAGTCTAGTGGCAAAAAATGCTAGACTATTTTTTATACAAGGCAAATTTTTACTTAAAAAAACAGCAAGGTATAAAAATTGTCTGACATTTCTTGCCAAGCAACAACAAGATATTAATATAATTGTTTTATCCTTATATTAATTCTTGCTTAACCACCTCAATACAGAGCACTTTCACCCCCTTCCTGCCCAAGCCATTTTTCAGCTTTCAGCGCTATCACACAATGAATGACAATTACGCGGTCATGCAACGCTGTACCCAAATGAAATGTTTATAATTTTTTCCCCCACAAATAGAGCTTTCTTTTGGTGTTATTTGATCACCTCTGCGGTTTTTATTTATTGCGCTATAAACAAAAGAAGAGGGACAAGTTTGAAAAAAAACACAATAATATTTACTGTTTGCTATAATAAATATCCAATTTTTTATTTATTTTTTGTTTCCTCAGGTTAGGCCGATACGTATTCTTCTACATATTTTTGGTAAAAAAATCGCAATAAGCGTTTATTGATTGGTTTGCGCAAAAGTTCTAGCGTCTTCAAACTAGGGGATAGATTTATAGCATTTTTATTATTTTATTTTTTTTGCTAGTAATGGTGGCGATCTGCGATTTTTATCGTGACTGCGATATTGCGGCGGACACATCGGACACTTTTGACACATTTTTGGGACCATTCACATTTATACAGCGATCTGTGCTATAAAAATGCATTGATTACTGTATAAATATGACTGGAATGGAAGGGGTTAACACTAGGGGGCGATCAAGGGGTTAATGTGTTCCCTAGGGAGTGATTCTTACTGTGGGGGGAGGGGACTGACTGGGGGAGGTGACCGGTTGGTGTCCCTATGTACAAGGGACACACCATCGGTCTCCTCTCCCTGACAGGACGGTCCTGCTCAGAAAGAGCCGGTTCACACAGGGGCGGCACGACTTTCAAAATCACTTCTGTATTGAAGTCAATGCAAGTCGCCCTGAGTCGCCCCCAAATTCGTACAAGAACCTTTTTCTAAGTCGGAGCGACTTGTGTCACTCCTATTAGAACGGTTCTATTGAATAGAGCGGAGCTGAGTCGCCTGACGAGTCGCCCCTGTGTGAACCGGCTGTTACTGGGCAATCGCTGATGCCCGTCAGACATCGCGACCGCCGGGCACGCGCATCGGGTTCCCAGTGACGCGGCGCGCGCCCCCTAGTGGCTCGGGAAGGCGCGACGTCATATGACGTCCGCCCAGAACGAGAGGCTCATCGTCCCGCCGTCATGTGACGGCGGGAGGTAGGCTAGTGGTTAAAGTAGTAACAGAGACACATACTTTACATTTGTATTTTTCTGTTATTACCAAAATATTTTTTGTAAAAAATGTGGGAGGGGGGAAAAAGCATGGTAACTAAAGGTGGTAAAGGCCCTGAGCAGAACTGTTGATGTGATAAAGTAAATAGCTGATGATTTTAACCACTTAGGCCCCTTTCACACGGAGGTCCGTTCAGGTCCGCCTGTCAGTTTTTTAGGCGGACCTGAAACGGATCCTCCATGTAGCCCTATGGAGGCACGGATGTCAGCGGAGACATGTCCGCTGACATCCGCTCCGCTCCGCCAAAGTGTGACGGAGGAAAACCCTATTTTTCCTTCCGTCAGCGGAGCGGATCGGATGACAACGGACTCTACGGTCCGTCGTCATCCGATTCCCCATAGGGGAGAGCGGCGCTCTGACAGGGCGGTCCCTGCACAGTGTGCGGGGACCGCCCAGTCATCCGTCGGCTCAGCGGGGATCAACGGAGCGATCCCCGCTGAGCAAGCGGAGCTTCACGGGGCGGATCTTCACGGATCCGCCCCGTGTGAAAGAGCCCTTAAGGACTGAGCCTCTTTCTGAGATTTGTTGTTTACAATTTAAAAAACACTTTTTTGCTAGAAAATTACTTAGAACCCCCAAACATTATACATTATACTTTTTTTTTTCTAACACCCTAGAGAATAAAATGACGGTCGTTGCAATACTTTCTGTGATACCGTATTTGCGCAGAGGTCTTACAAGCGCACTTTTTTGGAAAAAAAATAACTTTTTTGAATAAAAAAATAAGACAACAGTAAAGATAGCCCATTTTTTTTTATATTATGAAAGATAATATTATGCCGAGTCAATTGATACCCAACATGTCACGCTTCAAAATTGCGCCCGCTCGTGGAATGGCGACAAACTTTTATCCTTCAAAAATCTCCATGGGCAACGTTTACATTTTTTTACAGGTTGCATGTTTTGAGCTACAGAGGTGGTCTGAGGCTAGAATTATTGCTCTTGCTCTACAGATCGCGGCGATACCTCACATATGTGGTTTGAACACCGTTTTCATATGTGGGCGCTGCTCACGTGTGCGTTCGCTTCTGCGCGCAAGCTCGGCGGAACAGGGGGGGGGGGGGTTTAAACATTTTTAGAAAAAAAATATTATTTATTTTACCTTTTATTTTTATTTTTTTACACTGTTTTTAAAAAAAAAAATTGTGTCACTTTTATTCCTATTACAACAAATGTAAACATCCCTTGTAATAGAAAAAAAGCATGACAGGACCTCTTAAATATGAGATCTGGGGTCAAAAAGACCTCAGATCTCATATTTACACTAAAATGCAATATTTTTTTTTTTAAATAAATGTCATTTAAAAAAATAAAATAAAATGCTGCTTTAAGAGCATTGGGTGGAACTGACGTTTTGACGTCGCTTCTACCCTGCAATGGTATGGAGGCGGGTGGGGGCCACCCGATCGCCTCCACCGCTACCGACGGCTCCGGTAAGCGGCGGAGGGGGGTCCTCTCCCACCACCGATAAAAGTGATCTCACCACGAATCGGCTGCAGAGACCACTTTTATTGGAAACCGGACCGCTCACTGAAGAAGAGGATACCGGGGTTATGGCAGCTAGCTGCTGCCATAACAAAGATATCTCTCTTCAAGTGTATCGGCGTGAGCTGGTCCGGAATTGGTTAAAAGGTGCAAGCAATGCGAGTAATACTATAGGTTATGTCTAGCACTGCAGCAATACAATGGATATAGAGGGTGAAGAAGATTAATGAAAAAAAAATATATATATATATTGATGTTTACAGGGAACTTATGTTAAATATTCCCAATTCCTTTGTACAACTCCCAGCTAGGAGACAGTGTTTTCACTCTACCTGTATGTTGTACATTTGTCTTTTTTTTGTACATTTGTCATTAACTCTGCTCTGTACATGTACTCCCAATATATAAAGAGAAGGAAAAAAAATATGACTAAGAATAATGCACCATAAAAATGTAGGCTTTCAGATATATTGATTTCTGCTCAACTGAGGTTTGAAGATAAATACAGGCATTGCAATCAAATAACTATTGGCAGAGGTTCTGCAGCTTCATGTGCAGTCAGGCATCTTCTGTTATCTACAATTAGGCAGGACTTTTCCTAAAATGCCTAAAATTGCGTACAGGTTGAATTTAAGAATTTTGCTTTGGGACAATGGGTACTATGAGGAGCTGCTCTCATTGGATTGCGGAGCGTGGTGGAGGAGACACGTAGTCACACATATGAGACATATCTTCGCAGCAGGTAAACTGATCCCCTTCCCAGAACTGAAGGAGCAATTTCACCTCCCACAATCCATGCTCTTCTAATACAAGCAGTTGCAACATGCAGTGAGGGCACAGGCGTGGGGGACCCCGTGGATTCTCTCCCAGACACCAATATTCAAGTATATAGCTGAAGTGTCCCAGTTTAAGGGCTTCATTTCTAGAACCTACTCCATGATTCTCAATGTCTACCTGGATGGATTTCCCCTTACAGCATCCAGCAAATGGGAAAGGGATGTGGAAACATTCGAGGATGAACAGTGGGAGGAGGCACTGCAGGCAGTGCAACTTTTCTCTTTAAACATGGCCCAGCAGCTTTCACAACTATACATTGTCCTTAGGGTACATTATATGCCCGACAGGTTGTTTAGAATGGGAGTGAGACAGGACTCCAACTGCCCCAGCCAGATGTGCGAAAGATCATGGGGACCTAATCCATCTGCTGTGGCGGTGCCCCAAACTTCATTTATTCTGTACAGGGGTTTTGGCCACCATACCCACTGACCCGTATTCATGCTTACTTGATGTCTTGGATGACATTGAAGCCCGTAAGCTGATACTTCGACATTGGAAGGCGGTTGAGCCCCCAACGTTGAAGGAATGGATTGCCCAAATAGGTGACACCATAAGACTGGAGAAATATATCTACCAGCATAGGGGTCGCTCTGGAAAGTTTGATAGGCTGTGGGCACCTTGGTTGGATACCCCCAGCCTGTCCCCGGTAGATCTGGTGATGTATAGGCTGTTGAGATAGGTGGTGGGTGAGTGGTTGAGACGCAACGAGGGCAGGGAATATGAATATGACTCGCTTAATATATGCATTTCAGATGGTAGGGCGGACTCCTGAATGAGCAGTCCCTTTAGAAGCATTGCCTGACTTGTATAATTTGTAATGGCGGAGGATGTTATGCATACTGTCGGAATGCACCTCTTGCGCTACTAATAGCATTGTACGACTAACTTTATGTCATACATGTGAGCTGTGAAGTTTTTCTATTTGTTTTGTTGTATTTTTTCTGTTGGTTTTTGTTACAATAAACATCTTTGATTTAAAAAAAGAATTTTGCTTTGAAATTTCAGCTGATTTGGAATTTCAACAGTATAAATGTTCATTTAATATTTTTCCCCAAGGAATATATAAATATATAAATTTGTTAATTGTTTTTTTAATTTGCCAGAATTCTTTTTTTATCAAGTGCATTTATTAAAATTTTGTAAAACAACATTACAACAACAAGAGAGGTACAAAACAAGCCAACCAGAAGACCAGCTTACCAAGGGAGCCGATATAGGTGTAAATGTGAAAGCATCATAATTTACATGACCCAAGTAACTTTAGAGGTACAAAGGTATTGTATTGTATAGCAAGTACAAATGACTAAACAGGTGGCATACACAATCCACCACCCAACCAACCCATCAGTCTCTAGAGTTGAGAAGGAACAAGGAGGGGGAGGCAGGTGGGAAAGAAAGAGAGGGGGAGAGGGAGAAGGGAGGGGAGAGGATGGGCATAGAAAATGAAGGGGAAAAAGACAGTTGGGGTGGGGGGGGTCGGGACACAAGAGGGCTAGGTACCCAAGAGAAAGGAGGCATAAAAAGCTTTGAGGGCGAAAAGGACATAACCATTTTGTCAAATTTAGCTGGACAGTTTCTACTCATGTAAGTAAGTTTGTAGAGTGGAAGAGCCTGGTTAACAGCTTCCTTCCATCTAAACACCGTAGGCGTGGTGGGGGACTTCCACCTAAATAGTATTTCCCTTCTGGCATAATATGTAGAATAAAATTCAAACAACTTGGTATGTTTAGCAGTTTCAATCAGAAAAGGCACTTGAATAAGAGGCACTGCAAGAAACATGTAGGCACTGAAGGATCAAGGGTCATCAGATTGTAAGTACACTGTAAACACTCCAGAAAAATGCATAGAACAGAGGCAAGTACACAATAATGCAGTGCCATAGGTCATAATGACTGGAGTGTGTGGGAGTCTAGGAATGCACTCAGAAACTAAGATAAGCATTATCAAGCAAATAACAAATACAGATATTAGGCAGCTGTCAAGCAAGAATAGGTGTAGGCCACCATCTTAGACCTCCAACTCCTGGGGAAAAATCTTTTAATGCAAGCAACAAACAAGTTACACAAACAAACTTTAAAAGAGTTACAATTCCAAAGGAGGGCAGCAGCAAAATTAAGGTTAATCTGTAAAACACCTGGAGGAAAGAACACCATCCTCCACTAGATGTGCAAGGATGGAAATCATTGCAATGGATGGAGAGTTTCAACCCACAGGATGGCTTCCTCCAGATCTGTGAAAAAGCGTGTGGTCCAGCCGTCTTGAACCCAGAGTTTCGCAGGGTACAGCATACTATACGTAATGCCCTTGGAACGAAGCTTGGCTTTGACTCCATCAAAGAATTATCGCAAATGGTAGATGTTGACCGAATAGTCTCGGAACATCATCAATTTGGTATTTTCATAATGGTGCTCACCCTGGATCCTGTCCTCCCTGAGCACCAGATCTCAGTCCCGGTTCTTCAAGTGGCAGAATACGAAAATGCATGGGGGAACCCCCAGAGGGCCTCTAGTAGCAGGCATGCAGTGAGCCCTCTCCACTACAAAGAAACCAAAGAAGTTGGTGAGGGGTAGCAGGGTACCGAGTAGATTCTTGATGAAGCATGTCAGATCAGCTTCTTTAGCCCACTATGCAGAGGTTACTTCTATTCTCTGCATCTTCAGCCCAGGCTTCAAGGTGTTTTACCTTGACTCGCAGAGTTTGGAGCTCAGCCGAGTGCTCCCAGGTGGTGTCCTCCACGGTGCTTACCTGCTGCTCAGCCGCTGCAAAGCTTTCCAGATCCTGGAGAATCAGGCCTTTGTTGGTCTGTAGATGCTTCATCTTGGTGGCAAGGACCACCTGACAGTTGTTAATAGCCACCATTAGGGAGGCAAAGTCAGCAGGCTCTGTAGGTGAAGAGGATCCCTGGATCGTCTGGGTAGCCATGTCCTGGGAGTTGGTAGGTCTCAATGGCATGGCCACAAGGATGATCTGTGGGACTCTGGAGCACTTGAGAGAAGCTGGAGGACAGGAAGCTAGGTGAAAACTCCAAACGCGAATGCAAATACTAGCATAATTAAAAAATATATGACACAAGAAGGAAGTCCTGGAAGCCTGATAACAGAGAGACAACAAGAAGCTAGTAAGAAAAAAGGGTCAGGAAAGAATGAAGAAAAGCATATGAGGCACTCGCTCAGAGAAACCTCAAATCAGTCAAGAGAGGACTTGGGAATTGACAGTGACACTGACTTAAGTAAGGAGGAACAAGGAGCCAGCTCCCAAATGCCAACAAAAAGGGAGATAGCAGATATGTTTGCAAAATTAGAAAATCAATAAAATCGAAAATGTCAGCATCTTGGCCATATACTGGCACAAGTAGAGGATACAGAGGGGAGAGTGAATGAACATGACCATGAAATAACAAAGCTTAAAAAACAAGTGAAATTTTTTCAAACGGAACCGATGAGAATACTATACAAAGTAGAAGATCAAGAAAATCGAAATAGGAAAAATAATTTAAGGATTCGAGGTCTACCAGAAGCGGAAAGGGACGACTTGAAAAGTGCAATGAACAAAATGTTCAACCTGCTACTGGATAGACCAATGGAAGAACTATTGAAAATAGAAAGAGATCAGAAAACCTCAAAGTGTATCAGCAGAAGCACCAAGAGATGTAATAGTAAGATTCCAGTTCTATGAAGACAAAGCGCAAAAAATGATACCACATGGAATGCACGTTTGCAAACATATACTGCCCTAATAAGAATCCAATGGTCTATTTAGGACAGGTCCTGGAAAAATTGATTGAATTTAAAATGGGTGATGTAATAGTGGCAGGAGATTTCAATTACCCCATGAACCTACAACTTGATATTTCGACTCAGGTCCAGAGAAGAGAAGCGTCCTAATTTAAGTCACTTAAAAGAATGTTATACTAATGTCAATTGTTAGCTAGCTGGAGAATCCAAGGGAGATTAAAGGTAAAGGAATAGATAGACAACATCTGATAGTGCTAAAAAGAGATGAGTTAAACTCGTTAATAGAACAAGAGACAAGGCGAACTTTCAATAAACTAGTAAAGAAATATACCAGTGTGGAAATAAATCAGGAAAGTTTCTGGCAAGAGCACTAAGGAAAAAGGAGTCGTTAAGCTTTATAGAAAAAATTTAAAACAGCTGATGTATACTACATCAGAAATCGCAAGAATATTCAAAAAGTTTTATAGTGAACTATACTATATAACAACAAAAGAATCAGAAAATAAGGATAAGATACAAGCTTATTTAAACGAGGCCAAATTACCTAAATTAAGTGAGGGAAATATGTAAGATCTAGAGAGACCCATAACGCAAGAAGAAATCTCTACAGCAACTAAAGGAGACAGCCAAATGAAAGAGTCCAGGGTCGGATGGATTCTCCGTAATCTGCTATAAAAAATGTAAAGACCAATTAGTTCCAAAATCATGTTCTTACTGAAATTCAATAGATGAAGGGATGGAAATGAGGAGAGAATCACTGTTGGCCTATATCACCGTAATACCAAAAATAAAGGAAAAGATTTAACGCAATGTGCCAGTTATAGACCAATATCATTATTAAATGTAGACACAAAACAGTATGGCACAATATTAGCCACTAGATTAAAGAGATTAATGCTGGATTGGATACATACAGACCAGGTGGGGTTCATACCTGGGAGAGAAGGAAGAGACAATGGAGTAAGAACGTTGTTACTCTTACAAAAAATAAAAAGAGAAGGAGCCCCAGCTCTACTCCTGTCAATAGATGTGGAAAAAGCATTTGACGGCTACAATAGAAAAAGAAGGGATAGGCCCAAAAAAGACTCGATGGATTATAACACTATATCAACATCCAACGACAGCAGTAAAGATCAGTGGGACTCTATCTCAATCTTTTGAGTTATTTAATGGTACGAGACAGGGGTGTCCTCTTTCACCCCTATTGTTTATATTGACATTGGAACCTTAATTGGCCACTATTAGAAATAAACTTGGAAAATGGAAAAGGGGACTTTAAAGGTGCCGAAAGAAATAAACAACTATTTAATATATAAAAATAACACATTTTATTAAATACATATGTGAATATAACAATCTTCTAGATAAAAGCATATATAATGTCTAATGATCAGACCAAAATATCAATATATTTACTGTACAAAAACGTATTTCTGAACATGTTTCCCTATGATAAATAACTTCTTTAGGAGATTCGTAATTGTCTGTGTACAGCGTATTCACCCGAAAATAATTTCAGGTCAGTATGCGAACACACCAGGGCCTCCAGACTGTCAAATAATAGGGATATCAGAGTGTCATAGGAGAACCAAGGTGCCCATCTAGAGATCTATAGCACATAAGCTGTAGTTTCCTTCATCAACCAACAGAGGGAGCCAATAGGCAGAAATAACCAAAAAGCTTGCAGCATTCACAGCAAGGAAGACAGAGGCAGTTCAGAGATACTTATCAAACTGCATATATTTCCAAGGGCATTAAAACTTCCTATGCTCCAAATCAGCTGGATCTTTAGGCTGAAGAGGCTAGAGAGGCTAATGTCAGCCTAAAGATCCAGCTGATATAAAGCATAGGAAGTTTTGATGCCCTTGGAAATATATGACAGCCGCTTCTCCTCCTCTCCCCTCCACGGCTTTCAGCTGCTTTATTGAAAGTCACAAGGGAGCTCAGTGTCTATAACTTCACCCGCCGCCACACCGATTGTTCCTGAGTGTCTCCTGTATCCTCCTACGATTCCCCTCTGTGTCCTCCTTTGTGCTCCTCGGTGGGCTCCTCCACCCCCCCCCCCCCCTGTCCTCCTCCAATCCCCCCCTGTCCTCCTCCTGTTCCCCCGTTGCAGATCTTTCAGGATGGAGAGCAGAGGAAGGAGTCAGTAAATATGTAATTTACTGGTTCCTTCCTTTTCCGAATGCAAAATGACTACTGACTGTCCATTCATAACTGAGCTTACGATGATTCGACTTATGAATGGAGAAGAGACGCTGTCTCCTCTCCATTCGTCTCCAGTGCAGCTGAGGCTGCTGAGAAATGGACTGGGGAATCTCTATCCTCAGTCCCTTTCCATATTTCAAAGGGGAGATGTCAGGGGTCTGTTTAGGCCCCTGACATCTCACCAAAGCCCCCCTACCCCCCAATAGGGTTGAATAAAAATAAAAATAAAAAAAAGGAAACATTGTAACAAATAAATATTCTAAAGTAAAATTGCAAACATAATAAAAAAATAAAATAAACACTGACTGTCCACCCCCCCCCCCCCCAAAAAAAAAAAGACAGCATTGTAAAAAATAATGTATATATATATATATATATATATCTATATATATATATATATATATCTATATATATTGTAAAAAATGAAATTGTAAAAAATAAATAAATAAAGCTACTGACACAGTCAATACCTCACCAGTGGCACCTATCAGTGCCCACCAGTGCTGCATATTAGTGCCACTGTCACATGTCACATGACATTAAAAAAAAGTATCGGTAATTGATATCGCCAAGTACTTGAAAAAAAGTATCACTACTTGTACTCTGTGTTGAAAAAGTGGTATCGGGACAACCCTAGTTAAGAGGAACACAAGATGCGAGATTAAGCAATCATTAAAGGGTCAGCCTTGGCCAAGTTGTTTGTTCTTATCTGAATTACCCTCTTTCCACTGCTAAACTTTTGCATAAGAATAGGGATTCTTGGTTAAATATGACAACAAAAGGGCAGCGCTTTCTAACAACTAACTATGCTTCCCAATTTTATACATAAAAATAACTCTCTTCTAAAGTAATCAATATATCATTATATTTACTGTATAAAAAATAAGCAAATAGTAATTAAGTCATGATTATCATATGAACATATTTTTAAATTCATACTTTTCTGTGACAAACCTCAATAACCAAATGTCCACTTCCAGTGTAATGTTTCATCAATCTTATATGCAGAAATCCAAATGTCATAAACAGTGCATCAAAATAAAAGTATTTCCAATACAGTTTGTTAAAGAGGGGGTGAAATGGCGCTTACTCAAAATGATCTATTAATAAACATTCCTGTGCAAATAAATAGTGTTCCTGTGCAAAAAATCAGATAAATCTTAAATAAATAAATATAAAATTTCCTTGGTGCATAAAAGCAAATGTGGATGAGTGCAAAGTAATACAAGTACTAATAAGTATTTCTTCAGTGCAAAATGCAAAATAAAGTGCAAAATCAGGCACAAAAAAGTGCAGCAATAATGTGCAAAGTGAAAGTAAATAAAAATTGAAAATCAGAAAATAAGAAATTGATTATTTCTGTGCAAAAAACATTCAGTGTCAAAACAGTCTTAAGTGCAAACAAGCAATTTAATAAAAAAGTGCCAAAGAAAAAAAAAAATTCCTCCGTGCTGGAAAATTTCTGAAACAGTCCAAACAAAGTGCATAAAAATCCAAGTGCAAAATTGCAACAAATTAACTTTTGAAAGGAAGTATTCTCCAACTGCCAAGAAAACATGCAAAGTGCTTCAATCCTGTGCAGGTGCCCTAGTTTCCCCCAGCCTCTCACCTCATCTGGCTTAAAATTAAGCCTTTCTGCTAGTCTCCAATAGCTGAGTGCTCTCTTTTCTTGTTCAATCGCCCACGATCAGGTTTCCCATTTTAGGTACTCAGATAATAAAGAGAGGGAAGTGGGGACTCCATAGTGTAGTATTTCAGATATACGTTTATTAATAAAGGTTAAAAAACATACAATTCAGATGATTAAATACAGCATGACACATGTGTGTATTCCAGCTTCCGGACTCGCCGCGACCGGAAGTGATGTCACCACAGCTCTGTACCCTGACACGTTGCGTGACTGCTCAACGTCACTTTCTCAAAGGGGATAGAGCTGCAGTGTGTGCTGGTGACTTAGTGTTTATAAGTCACCAGCAATGTGGGGTGTGGGGTGATCCACATAGCTTCTAGCAGCTGGTAGGTTTAATTTTGAGTTTATTTCAGCTGCGTGGATACATCATGGTTTTCTTTTTTGGAATCTTGGTTCACTTATATAATGCATTACTTGTTAAATCTGGCCATCTGCATCAGAGTGATGCCTCCCTGGCCAGTTCTTAATCTACTGCAAAATGCCAAGCACTTACTTGCTTATAGCATACTTCAAATGGCATGTAGGCTGATTTACTAAAGGCAAACAGGCTGTTCCCTTTTTAAGGGAAGGTGCACTTTGCAGGGAAATTTTACCCAGAGCTTAGTGAATGTAGTGACGTTTTACTTTGCAAAGACTACTCAATCATATGCAAGGAAAAACAACCCCACACCATAATCCCCCCTCCACCAAATGATTTGGACCAGTGCACAAAGCAAGGTCCATAAAGACATGGATGAGCGGGTCTGGGGTGGAGGAACTTGACTGGCCTGACCAAAGTCCTGACCTCAACCCGATAGAACACCTTTGGGATGAATTAGAGTGGAGACTGTGAGCCAGGCCTTCTTGTCCACATCAGTGCCTGACCTCACAAATGCGCTTCCGGAAGAATGGTCAAACATTCCCAAAAACACACTGCTAAACCTTGTAGACAGCCTTCCCAGAAGAGTTGAAACTGCTATAGCTGCAAAGGATGGGCCAACTCAATATTGAACCCTACAGACTAATACTGGGATTCCATTAAAGTTCATGTGCGTGTAAAGGCAGGTTTTCCAATACTTTTGGTAATATAGTGTAAACATCCTTTTATTTCGAGCACAGAGTGATAGCAAGGAAATTTGGATGTTGATGTTGCTAAATTGTTAGTAAGTCATCCATAAAGCCATATTTCACTGACTGTATTATTGTGTTTACTAACAGTCATTATGCCATCCCAAAAGGATCTCTGAGATGAATAAGAATAGATGCTGAAGGTAAGAAAGAAACTGAGGAGGCTATGGATTATAGACATTGGCAGGAGACCAGTGTTAACAAAAGGAAGCAATGCTATACAAGTGTAATCCATAGTAACCCTCCAAAATATTTTTTCCTACCCATAAGAGAATCAAATACATTCTACTACATCTACTATCATATATCTAATATTACTAATAATTACTGCTGGCTTGGGTCCATAAATAGTTTCCTGTTTTTTCTTATTATTATTTAAAATTCACTTGATTTAATTGTTATAGTTCATATTTTCACAATTATAAGGTTGTATTACAATATCCATAGAAAATCCCAAAAAGCTGGATAGTCAAACTGGTTCACTGCCAAAAATTCCATTTATGGCTTTTATAATGTAATTTCACGAATAAGAGATTATAAACAACATCTTAGGCACAAGATGTATGATGCTCACCATTTATTACCGTAAGAAATGTAAACATAACCAATAAATAATCCCATTTAAACACTACACTGAATATTTCCAACAGAGCTAAACCACTGTAAATTGTATCAAACTGAGACTAATATGTGCTTTGAAATTTGAAACTCAGCTGCTTTAAGGACTGCCAGTGAAGGATGTGATATTTTTGCATGGTAGGTTACAGTGACAGCCTTTTTGGATTTGGGCTGCCACCACAAGAGGAGAGCTATGCTGGGGTATAGATAAACAACTGAACAGATAAAACTATAATACAATGGTTGAGAGTGAGAGTAATATTTACATTCAGTTACTGGGTGGTATGTGTGTGTATATATATATATATATATATATATATATATATATATATATATATATATATATGTACAGTATACACATACACACATGTGCTTATTAACAGGCAGATAGATATTGTATAGCAGATTGGCAGAAAGCAGCCCCTCGCCTGAAACCTGGGTGATACAACAAAACAATGGTCTGAAACCTAGCTCAATACTATCAAAAAAGTTTGGTGAATTTACACAGGAACGGACAGCTGCTGGAGTGCTTTATTTCTCCGGCAAATCTGTCCGTTCCCAACTGGGGTAGAGGGCAGTGTGGTGAGCAATTCAATTGTTTTCTAGTGTCTTTGCAGTGACAAGCGTTTTACAATGCAGTAAAACACCTGTCACTGCAATGTGTGAATTCACCCTACACACCCTTCACAGACTTTGAAGGAATGGTCTAAAAGTAATATCATTGGATCTCTGATACACATTCTCCAGTACTATGTCTAATGGTGGACCCCCTGAAATGGTGGGAAAATAATAAATTAAAAAGATATGGTTCTAATTTAAAAAAAATTGTGGAAAAACATACCCAGGCTTGTAGCATATTTTATATTCTAACCAATTCAGTACCAGACCAGGTACCTGAAGCAGTTATGCCCAAGTGTTTTCGCAATTGTTAGAGCTCCCTTATGCTGAAAGTCAACTGTTCTCATTTCGAATCGTTGGGTCTCTGATATTCATTCTTCGGTACTATGTCTAATGGTGGGCCCACTGCAAGGGTGAGAAAATAATACATTAAAAAGATATGGTTCTAATTTAAAAAAATTGTGGAAAAACATTCCCAGGCGTGTAGCATCTTTTATATTCTAACCGATTCAGTATCAGACCAGGTACCTGAAGCAGTTTTGCCCAAGTCTTTTCACATTTGTTAAGAGCTCCCTTATGCTAAAATGTCAACTGTTCTCATTTCAAGTTTTAATTGACTGCTGATATGCATTCTTCCACTCTCAGTGGATGTGGCAAAATCCACTTTTCAATTATTTAGCAAGAAACACCACTCTACTAAGCCCCCATTTCAGATTAACTTGATTTTCCAGAATCTCCAGATGCCCCAAATACAAATATACAGGTCCTTCTCAAAAAATTAGCATATTGTGATAAAGTTCATTATTTTCTGTAATGTACTGATAAACATTAGACTTTCATATATTTTAGATTCATTACACACAACTGAAGTAGTTCAAGGCTTTTCTTGTTTTAATATTGATGATTTTGGCATACAGCTCATGACAACCCAAAAATCCTATCTCAAAAAATTAGCATATTTCATCCGACCAATAAAAGAAAAGTGTTTTTAATACAAAAAAAGTCAACCTTCAAATAATTATGTTCAGTTATGCACTCAATACTTGGTCGGGAATCCTTTTGCAGACATGACTGCTTCAATGCGGCGTGGCATGGAGGCAACCAGCCTGTGGCACTGCTGAGGTGTTATGGAGGCCCAGGATGCTTCGATAGCGGCCTTAAGCTCATCCAGAGTGTTGGGTCTTGCGTCTCTCAACTTTCTCTTCCCAATATCCCACAGATTCTCTATGTGGTTCAGGTCAGGAGAGTTGGCAGGCCAATTGAGCACAGTAATACCATGGTCAGTAAACCATTTACCAGTGGTTTTGGCACTGTGAGCAGGTGCCAGGTCGTGCTGAAAAATGAAATCTTCATCTCCATAAAGCTTTTCAGCAGATGGAAGCATGAAGTGCTCCAAAATCTCCTGATAGCTAGCTGCATTGACCCTGCCCTTGATAAAACACAGTGGACCAACACCAGCAGCTGACATGGCACCCCAGACCATCACTGACTGTGGGTACTTGACACTGGACTTCAGGCATTTTGGCATTTCCCTCTCTCCAGTCTTCCTCCAGACTCTGGCACCTTGATTTCCGAATGACATGCAAAATTTGCTTTCATCCGAAAAAAGTACTTTGGACCACTGAGCAACAGTCCAGTGCTGCTTCTCTGTAGCCCAGGTCAGGCGCTTCTGCCACTGTTTCTGGTTCAAAAGTGGCTTGACCTGGGGAATGCGGCACCTGTAGCCCATTTCCTGCACACGCCTGTTCACGGTGGCTCTGGATGTTTCTACTCCAGACTCAGTCCACTGCTTCCGCAGGTCCTCCAAGGTCTGGAATCGGTCCTTCTCCACAATCTTCTTCAGGGTCCGGTCACCTCTTCTCGTTGTGCAGCGTTTTCTGCCACACTTTTTCCTTCCCACAGACTTCCCACTGAGGTGCCTTGATACAGCACTCTGGGAACAGCCTATTCGTTCAGAAATTTCTTTCTGTGTCTTACCCTCTTGCTTGAGGGTGTCAATGATGGCCTTCTGGACAGCAGTCAGGTCGGCAGTCTTACCCATGATTGCGGTTTTGAGTAATGAACCAGGCTGGGAGTTTTTAAAAGCCTCAGGAATCTTTTGCAGGTGTTTAGAGTTAATTAGTTGATTCAGATGATTAGGTTAATAGCTCGTTTAGAGAATCTTTTCATGATATGCTAATTTTTTGAGATAGGATTTTTGGGTTGTCATGAGCTGTATGCCAAAATCATCAATATTAAAACAAGAAAAGCCTTGAACTACTTCAGTTGTGTGTAATGAAAATATGAAAGTCTAATGTTTATCAGTACATTACAGAAAATAATGAACTTTATCACAATATGCTAATTTTTTGAGAAGGACCTGTATATAGATTACATGCAACACTTGTTTTAAAAGCATAATTAATTTGTTAAACAGCATCTTTCTAATATCTTAGCAACTTAGGACATTTCCAAATAAGGTGTATTAAATCTCCCCAGTCTGTCCACAGCTAATACAATTAGGAGTATCCCATAAACCTGCTCTAACAAGTTAATAGTGAGTTCTATACATCATATGGGCAATAAATAACTGAGTTACTATCTAAAAAGCTAATATAAAGATCATTCATACTGTTCAGCATTGTCTATGTCTCAAGACCATTGCATTCCGCATTTCAGAGGATATTCCATTAGATATTAATCTATAACTGGGATCTTATATTATTGCATCTGTGTTATTTGCTTTTGGGAGTCTAGTGCATGACACAATTGTAAATATGGATACAAACTCTGTTTAGGTATAAAGAATTATTGCAAGATAAAAACTATTCCTGAAGCAGTAAACAAACACCAAAATTATAAATCTACAGATTGGAAGCAGCTGAACACAATTAGCGATTCACGCCTACAGTAACATGATAAATAAATAAAGTACAGTGCTCCTGAGACCCTAATATTCAATAAATCACTAACAATCTTATATCATAAATTATATAATCAATAATAATATACAGCATAAACATACATCATATTACCAAAAGTATTGGGACGGCTGCCTTTACACGCACATGAACTTTAATGGCATCCCAGTCTTAGTCCATAGGGTTCAATATTGAGTTGGTCCACCCTTTGTAGCTATAACAGCTTCAACTCTTCTGGAAAGGCTGTCCACAAGGTTTAGGAGTGTGTCTATGGGAATGTTTGAACATTCTTCCAGAAGAACATTTGTGAAGTCAGGCACTGATGTGGACGAGAAAGCCTGGTTTGCAGTCTCAGCTCTAAATCATCCCAAAGTTCTATCGGGTTAAGGTCAGGACTTTGTGCAGGCCAGTCAAGTTCCGCCACCCAAAACCCACTCACCCATGTCTTTATGGACCTTGCTTTGTGCACTGGTCCAAATCATTTGGTGGAGGGGGGATTATAGTGTGGGAAGGTTTTCAGGATTTGGTCCCTTAGTTCCAGTGAAGGGAACTCTTAAGGCGTCAGCACACCAAGACATTTTGGACAATTTCATGCTCCCAACTTTGGGGGAACAGTTTGGGGGTGGCCCCTTCCTGTTCCAACATGACTGCACACCAGAGAGTATGGAAGCAGGGCACCTCTAAGAACCGGGAACCACATGAAATACCACAGGACTGCTTATTTTACTTCTCTCACTCCCATTATATCCATTCAGCAAGAGAAAACAAAAGGCAACCTATAGTGTAAAACTGTATATTTTAATGATCAAAAGCAAGTGTATATCTACTCGCAAGCAAAGCTAAGTGTAAGGCATGAAAAGCTTTCAGACACCGCCACTGACTCATAGGGCATGATGATGTCAGCGCAGGCTCTGCCCCAATGCATTTCCTCCAATAGGACATTCTCAAGAGATTGGCTGAAATTTAGTTGAAGTCAGTGGGAGCTGAATGTTGAAAAACTAGTTCTGTACATTTGTATTGTCAAACAAATGGCATAGAGAGGCTGGACACTGCCCTGGTGGACATGTACCGAGGCCAAAAACATATTTTTAAATTCTGCTTGTTGGGGAGCAGCAATTTTAGTAATGCCTAAAGTGAAACATTAAAAAATGGTAAATTCAATTTAAAAAAACATGCCTGAGGGATGCAATGCCTGTGAAATGGCACATCTGTGGCTATGTAATTATGGTACAGCAACACTTTTTAAATTTAAGTTTAAATTGAGGGCAAACTGAAAGTTCCCAGCTGCTTCATTCATTCCGTTTGTAAACTGTTTGTAAAGAAAGTGGTCAGAGATTCCATTTATCTATATCAGACCCTTATCCTAGATGATGGTCTTCTATAGATGTTAATGGAGGAAACCCATTAAAGCCCAAAAATCTATACCAGACCTTTATCCAAGCATCCAGCCTGACTGGCATGAAAAAATATGGGGAGGTGAGCATGCACCCCTCCCTCCTGCACTATATAAGACCCCTCCCACAACAAAGGGGGGTTGCCAGGGGGACCCCCTGGTAAAGCACCTTGGCCCCATGATGAAGACAAGGGTCTTTTCAAACAACCCAGGCATGGTGGTTGTGGAGGTCTGCGGTTGGGGTATATCAGAATCTGGAAGCCCCCTTTAACAGTAAGGGGGCCCCAGATATCACCCCCCCTTTGTGAATGAGTATGGGGTAGTACCCCTACTCATACACAAAAATGTAAACACTAAAAAACACATACAGTTTTTGTCAGGTCCTTTAATAACAAGAATAAAAAAAGTCAATGTACATCAAAGATGTACACCTATTGTGAATCATGTAATGCAGCAATGTAAATCCAAGTCATTTATGATGCCTATCGCCCTGCCGACCTTTTGACACAAACTTATCCTGACAACTGCTCACCCACTTCTGTAAAGGGTAAAGACTATTCAGGAAGAAGGAAACTGTTGGAAGACAGAGCAAGAAACAAATACGGAAAAACAAGAGAGTGAATTCAATGAGTCTGGCTGCAGTATGGTTACAAATATTAGATAATTAGTTAATCAAGATGGCATATACAGTGTACATACATTACACTGAGTATATAAACATGAGTGTATATACACTTAGCATAGTCAACAAAGTGCATTCTACATTAGGAAATAATAGAAATGCATTAAACTGTATTTATGGAGCTATAACCAGCTAGCCTAGATATTACAGAAATTTCCATAAGTA
This sequence comes from Rana muscosa, assembly GCA_029206835.1. Classification (NCBI taxonomy): domain Eukaryota; kingdom Metazoa; phylum Chordata; class Amphibia; order Anura; family Ranidae; genus Rana; species Rana muscosa. The sequence goes on from CM055118.1 coordinate 741,840,787, forward strand.
TCTTTATGAGTCAGTTCTTCCAGGAAACGTGTCTTATCTTTTTTTTTTTTTTTCAAAACAATACTTGAGGGATAGAGGTTTGACGAATACAAGATTTTGCTATGTTTAAAAAGAAGGGCATGAGAGGGCATTTGTCATATGACATCCTCCCAGGATAATGGTGCTCCCATCTGGCCGTCATATTACAATAGGCCTGGGCGGGAAGGGGTGTAAAGGGCCATACCCCCAGGAGTTTGTTGTTAGGGCTTTATTGAATTCAATTCAATGTCTTCTAATATGTCATGTGCAATTTTATTCCAGGCAGCGATTTCATAAACTTTTTAAATTTTTATCATTCCATCAATCTGCATCAGTTAGTGTACAATAAAAGTTTCTCCCATTGCAAAAATCCTCAGCCAAGCAGGATAAACCATAGCATATGACATTTCCAGCTTCTGCAAAAGCTGTTGAATTTCCTGAAACTTAGCTCTTTTTATTTGCAAATCTGCAGAAAAATTTGGATTTACTGATAACTATAGACCATTTATCGTAATATCTTTATGATATTCTGTGCTCTTCATAGAATGTTAATGGAGAATGGTATATCTATCCAGATAATTATATATTCTTGACAGGCATTGGCATTCTCCCCTAATGGAAGGGAGTGGGTTTGAACATGAGTGTTCTCTACTGCAGACACAGAGGAAAAAGGCATAGCGAAGCCATCGTTTAATGTATTCTGTTATATCATCCCAGGATTCTTTCCCATATTTTATTTAAAGAGGAAGTAAACCCCGGCCGATTTTTTCTATTTTTGACATAGTAAGTTTCCCAAGGGCATCGCAATGCATATGACATATGTAGCGGCCTCACCCCCTTGTTATTGTCTAGGGGTATTTCATATGTGAAGGTGAGATGCGCTATGGCCCATGTCCTCCCCATGGCAGTGGTGAGGTGAAGGCCAGTACCAGTTATTTTCCTCGGGCCTGTGCGTTTCAGTTAAGGACCAAGTCTTGCTGTGCTGACACTTCCCTTTGCTCCCATTAACCAGAGTACCACACACCGATAAAGGTCCAACTCTTGCTTTATTGTCACACTCACAACAAACAGTGCTTTAGCAGCCAGCTGGTTGAGACCCAATAACAGTTCAATACGGTGGGATGAGCAGGTCGAGGCACTGTCCTGATTGTCAGCTAAACCACTGTGGTTTCACCAGCGGTTACTATAGCCATTGGCTAAAGAGAGAACTTAGAACTTGTGAGTCTCTACCAGCAACTCAAGAGAATGTAGATAGGAGTACCTTTGCTGCGTTGTGGCCCCTGTCAGGGGGAGATGTCCCTCCAAGGGAGTTACCGGAGGCCCATCCGTCACCGGGTTGATGCTGCTCCAGACTCTCCGGACGGGTGACCTCTCCAGCCTCCTCACCTCAGACATGGGCCCCATCCACCTCAGGGACCCTCGGACTCCTCCACCCTCGCGGGACCCAGTCGAAGTCACTGGGCCCCAGGCCTCTGGTTTAGTACCTCACCCCAGGCTGAAGGTGCCTGGGATAGACGCCAACTCTGCTCCGGCCAGGCCTAGGGTGCCTGGGCCGAAACTCCGGACCGCCCGCACCCAGGCCTAAGGTGCCTGGGCGCGTGATGAAGATCCCAAAGACCTCGTGGCAAGGGCGTCTCCCCCTCTTATCTCCTCCATTGACGTCACGGCAGATTCCCCGCCCTCGCCGTACCATCTCCAGAAAGGGACAAAAAGGACAGCACTGTGGCAGCAAATCTACCTTGAGCCTGCGGGTACCTCGCCACCCACAGGCCAAGGAGAATAATACACCACCCAGTCCTCCACGAATACAAATGGTCCAATTCCTCTCTTGATTTACACACCTGGATCATACTATTACCCAGGTGTATCCCACCTAAATTTAGAGACCCCGCTACACACTCCCCCCGTGATTTGACGCTGGTCCCCAGCGTATGGTGCAAACCCATGTCTCCCATGGAGTGGTGACATAAGCCTGACCCCAGAGGCTATCCCTCAAAATTTGAGTCCTAATTGTGCCAAGACCTGCTCAAGGGAAGGGGAACATAAAACAATAAACTTTTTCATAAAACCCTCTAAGCATGTACACATATACAATCCCTCCCATCACTGTCTAAGAACCACCCCATACTCAGCAGTCTTGACTGAAGGATCTCCTGCAGAAGGGAAACAAAAAGAACACAACATCCTAACATATTTGTGTTAGTTTGGAATGAATGGGTCTATCAGCCGAGAGACCCATTCGCTCCAATGAGTAAAGTGATGCAAGTGTAAAAAAAAAAAAAACAGCCGTTGCGCAACACTGCCACCTGGTGACAGTGCCGTGGTAATGACACTTGGTGAAATCTTCCTTCTTCCTGTGCCTCTACTCTGATTCTACCCCCAAAGTCTCTGTCTTTGAATTGTGAAAGAAGAGAGAACAAAACAAAACAGCTCTCATTCCTCCAAAGAGTAAAAAAAAAAAAAAAAATACACAGTAAAGTCTCCTCTTACAAGTAAAACTTCGGGTCAGGCAAGAACAGGGGCTTCAGATGCTTATCGAAAACCTCAATCGAATAGTCAATGTCCTCTCCATCTTTCCGGCAGATAAGCACCTTGTCCGCATGAATATGACGCCCCAACATCCAGTCTGCTCTGCAGTCTCTGAACTTTTTCAACACGGGTGGCGAACAGGACAAGTATCGCCGAGCATGAGGCACTTTAAGTTTCTCCCAAACAAACTCATCATACCACCACAGCCGCAGAACTTCAACCTTAAACAGTAAGTCCCGGGGCAAGTAAGGATATTCCCATCCGTACTCACAGGCGACCCTCTGGCAGAAGAGTCGTTGCAGTCGGGCCAAAGGAGGCATTGTGGCCCGCTCACCTTCTCCTGGTTGAACGATGGCCTCCGGATGCCGAGGTACTTTCACTACCTCTGATGGCTTCGCTCTTGGTGCCCGTAATGATGCGCGCTGTGTCCCTGCCAACAAAACGGGTGATGCTGTGGATTGTGGAAGAACAATTGGAGGACTAGGCTTCCTCGTAGACTCCGGAGCTTCCACCCGGGGCAGCTATCTCCTATAGACATAGGCAAATCTTGTGGTGCACATAACACAGGTAATGGGCGTTTGTCCCAGCCCTTACGATGAAAAAGTTTGTCTATTTCACCATCATCTCCACAGTCCGACAGCGATTCTAGGTCGGAGGTGTCATACATCTCTGCGGGAAGGTAGTCTCTAGTAGACGTGGAACTACCCTCCCTAGCGGGCTCCACCGGCTGTGGACTCCCGACACCTCCAACCACCACCACAGTCCCAGCCCCTGGCTCACCTTGACCTTTTGAAGCACAGGGATGTCCAGGACTCTTCCAACCGGATCCATCCAGGCCTGGCAAGCGACGGGGTGAAGCTCGACCACGACCACAAGACGCCTGTACCAGGCCGACTCTCCTCTTCGGAGGTGGAAGCAGGGAATCTGTGGTGACCGAAGCAGCATCCTCTGATTTTTCTTTCTCAGTCTCTGGTTGGGCAGTCACATCGCCCTGGTCAGTGCGTACGGGAACCTCCGTAAAGGCCTGGATCTCCCCTTCCGGAGTAGCGGTACCTGTGAGGCAGTTGAGGCGAAGGGCCCGGGGCCTTACTGTGGATGACTCCACCTCAAATAGGAATTCTCTGCATGCTTCACAACGCCCGAATGGCTTCAGGTGGACCACCAGTCCCGAACATCTGGGACAGATCACGCCGAGGGCCTCCGTGTCTCTGCAAGTGTACAGAGCCAACTGCCCTCGGGGCCTGAGTCTTATCCCCGTGTCTGTAAGGGGAGCAGCAAATATAGTCATCTTCGTGGGGTAGGGAACCGGAATCCACAGGGAGCTTGAGGCCATCCCGACTATCTGCTGCTCCATCACGCACTGACCACGCGCCAAAGTCTCCACGTGAGTCCCTCCACATGGCCAGACTCCTCCCACAACTTGCACGTTTTCGCGGGTTTCCATCAAACTCCGCCCACGAACTGTGTAGTCACGGGGTGCCTCATGGCGCAGTGCAGTAAAAGCCCCCACATGTAGTACGTCACACGGCTGGACTTCTCCCTCTTCTCGCTCTTCCGCATGGGTCTTGGGGTCATTTCCACGACTTTGAGCAGGGATGCACTTTGGCCGATCACATGGCCGACCTGCTCGGAACTCCTCCGGGCAGCAAAGTTCAGACACAGCCGTTCTTAATTCCAAGGTCAAAACACACATCATCCCGGACTCACGAGCCCCACGTGTAGCGGCCTCACCCCCTTGTTATTGTGTAGGGGTATTTCATATGTAAGGGTGAGATGCGCTACGGCCCATGTCCTCCCCATGGCAGTGGGTGAGGTGAAGGCCAGTACCAGTTATTTTCCTCGGGCCTGTGCGTTTCAGTTAAGGACCAAGTCTTGCTGTGCTGACACTTCCCTTTGCTCCCATTAACCAGAGTACCACACACCGATAAAGGCCCAACTCTTGCTTTATTGTCACACTCACAACAAACAGTGCTTTAGCAGCCAACTGGTTGAGACCCAATAACAGTTCAATACGGTGGGATGAGCAGGTCGAGGCACTGTCCTGATTGTCAGCTAAACCACTGTGGTTTCACCAGTACCTTTGCTGCGTTGTGGCCCCTGTCAGGGGGAGATGTCCCTCCAAGGGAGTTACCAGAGGCCCATCCGTCACCGGGTTGATGCTGCTCCGGACTCTCCGGACGGGTGACCTCTCCAGCCTCCTCACCTCACACATGGGCCCCATCCACCTCAGGGACCCTCGGACTCCTCCACCCTTGCGGGACCAAGTCGAAGTCACCGGGCCCCAGGCCTCTGGTTTAGTACCTCACCCCAGGCTGAAGGTGCCTGGGATGGAAGCCAACTCTGCTCCGGCCAGGCCTAGGGCGCCTGGGCCGAAACTCCGGACCGCCCGCACCCAGGCCTAAGGTGCCTGGGCGCGTGATGAAGAAGATCCCGAAGACCTCGTGGCAAGGGCGTCTCCCCCTCTTATCTCCTCCATTGATGTCACGGCAGGTTCCCCGCCCTCGCCGTACCATCTCCGGAAAGGGACAAAAAGGACAGCACTGTGGCAGCAAATCTACCTTGAGCCTGCGGGTAGCTCGCCACCCACAGGCCAAGGAGAATAATACACCACCCAGTCCTCCACGAATACAAATGGTCCAATTCCTCTATTGATTTACACACCTGGATCATACTATTACCCAGGTGTATCCCACCTAAATTTAGAGACCCCGCTACACATAAAAGGTATTTGCGGGCCTCTTAACAATCTTATATCAACCGTTATATTTTCCTCTCCTTCCGGGTATAGTAATTTCCATTTTTAGTGCTGTTGAATGAATCATTATCTGACGACACTTCCGCCCTTCCGCCCTTCCCTGTTCTAAATCTCATAGAGCCGTAACCAAGCCTTGATGTGGATTGCCGTTACTGCGGCAACCATGATACACGGCAATGAATGTAAAAGCACTGACAAGAGGAGAAGGACTATAACATTGCGAGACGTCTCCTCTGCGGACAGAGGAAGCTCGCTTACGAAGCTTGCTCACATTTAGTGCCGGAAAGAATGTAATTGAAAACCCGGCAAACTTCAAATGCCGGTTTTGCAGGGATACAATGCGCAAGCGCGGTGACATCATCAAAACTAAAAAGAACATTTTAGAGCTAATGACAGGGGTGAGTACACTTTCACAGGCAGCGATCAGCTGCCTGTGTTATGTGCTAATTTTTTAAATAAAGTTATATCCTAGGGTTTACAACCACTTCAAAGTTGTGTCTAATAAAAAAGTTATTACCGGTATCTCTCCAATTGCCTTTATCTGAAATGTTATTCATAAAAAAAGTAGCAGAACTGCAATCATCATCTCTCAATGTAGGCTATTTCTCACCTTGCAGTTGTTCAGAGATACTTTTGATTCACAATATTGTTACAATTATTCACCTCCTTTAATGCCGCGTACACACGATCATTATTCACGGCGGTTTAAAAACCGCCGTGAATAATGACATTTTAAACGAGGGAACAGCTTGTTCCCCACACACGGTCATTTTTCTCGTCATTTTTTAAAATGACGAGAAAAACGATCGTCTATGGGCTCCGCGGCAGTGTTTCCCTATGGGAAACACTGCCGCGGAAGAAATGTCAGGAAAAACGACGAGAAAAATTAGAACATGTTCTAATTTTTCTCATCGTGATTAATGCCGTTTTTCCCGTCCAAAGGAAAAAATGCCCACAGACGATCGTTTTTCTCGTCCAAAGGAAAAAATGTAATTTTTCCCGACGGGAAAAATGATCGTGTGTACGCGGCATAAGTGGTTGTAAAGCCTGAAAGCGGAGGTCCGCCGAAATTTTATTTATTTTTTAAAGTCAGCAGCTACAAATACTGCAGCTGCTGACTTTTAAAATAAGGACACTTACCTGTCCAGGGTGCCCGCGATGTCGGAACCCGAATCCGATCTCTCCTTCGGCTCTCGGATGCTGCCGCCGCCATCTTCGGTAAGGGAATCAGGAAGTGAAGCCTTGCGGCTTCACTTCCTGGTTCCCTACTGCGCATGCGCGATCCGCGCTGCGCGATCCGAATGGTCCCTGCTATCTTCTGGGACCTGTGTGTCTCCCAGAAGACAGTGGGGGGGAGGCGGCGCTGGACGTAGCGTAGATACCCGCAGGTAATGCGGCTATCTATGACCGGAAGTGGGAGCAAATACCTGTATTAAACAGGTATCTACTCCCCCCTCCCCCTGAAAGGTGCCAATTGTGAAACCGGAGGGAAATTCCATTTTTAGGTGTAACTCCGCTTTAAGGTTTATCACCTTAATGCATTCTATGCATTAAGGTGAAAAACCTTCTGTGCTGCAGCTCCCCCCTGACCCCCCCCCCCCTTTTTCTTACCTGAGCCGATCCAATCCAATGATGTGCAGCGATGATCATTGGACAGATTGATAGCAGGGGTGCCCCTAGAGAAAGGGGCTTTCCGTTGGGGGCATCCGATGCAGAGGAGGGGCTGCTCTGTGCAAAACGATTGCACAGAGCAGGTAAGTATAAGCATGTTTGTTATCATTATAGAATAAAATGGTAAATCCTGCTTGGTAATTTTTACCTACAGGTAAGCCTATAACAAGGCTTACCTGTAGGTAAAATGAATATCTCCTAAACGTTCACTATTTAGGAGATATTCACCCTGGATGCAGCCTGTTATGTCACCGGCGCATGCGGTCTGAAGGTATGACGGACCTTCAGAGCTTTCTGCCAGAACTGAGAACGTCTTCGTGGCTCCAGCCAATTACATAGCTGAAGCGCGCGAACCCAGAAGAAAGAGGGGGGAAACATGTCAGCCCTCTCAGCTGTAACAGTACAGCACTGGAGGGCTTTGTTCCAAGATTAGTGTAGCGGGCACTGGTCCCACACTCCAAATCCCCTCTATTAAAGTTCTCGCTCGCAATGTCTCTGGTCTAGGGGTATGATGGGAAAGGGAGTGGGTCTGCTACGCCAGGCTTCCACCACAGATGTATAAGTGGTATTGGCCAGAGTTATTTCTTTACCTTCGGGCCTGTATTGTGCATCGAATCCAACCGTCTGCCAGGAAACTGAGTCTCACACCGTTGCAAGTCCAACACTCCTTTATTCAGAGACTTACTTGCTTACAAACAGAACAGGAGGTGTGAAAGTGTAGATACATAGGCCCAGACACAAGTTCTTTCCTCCACTCTCCTCCAAAGAGTGGGCTATGGTCTCCGCACGAGGGAAATTCACCTTCCGGACGGTCTCCGACAAGAGGCTCACCCGTCACCGGCAGTATGCTGCACCGGGTCTTCAGATGAGGAGCTCTCCCCGGTCCATTACGTCCACCTCGGATTAAGGCGTCCACCCCTGGAGCACCCTAGGATCCTTCCCTCGTGGAACTCAGTGTTGGGCACTGAGTTCCGGACCTCCCTCCAAGTACCTCATCTCAGGCTAAAGGTGCCTGAGATGGAACGCGACCTCCGGTGGTCCTCCAGGCCTAGTGCCCAGAGGACGAAAAACACGAACTTCGTCCGCAGGCTAAAGGTGCCAGGGACAACGAACCCCGTGACCAAAATGGCCCACCCCCTTTATACCCCTCTCCGGCGTGCGTAGCGGGTTCCCCGCCCCACCACACGGCTGCCGAAGTAGGACAAAAAAGGATTCGACCGAGCAATGATTCGTCCGTCGGCCCAAAGTGACAGCGCCACCCGGCGGACCGCCGGAGATACACCACTGGTGTCACCGCAAAAATTCAAAATTACTGGCGGGAAAGTAGACACCCGCTACATTAGTATTTCATAATGTGCTAGTATGCGATGCATACTAGCACATTATGCCATTGCCTTTCAGGTGGGGTTTTTTTTCACGAGCCACACAGCCGATTTAAGAATCGAGAATATCAAAATAATGCAGGTCTGTCAGTTTCATGAGGGAAATTGAGATCACAGATTAAGTTGTAACATTATCTGAATTATGTGCAAACTGTGCCAGCCTAATCATCACCTTCTTTGTCTTCTCTTTTGTGGTTTTCCTTTTGTTCACTGACTCACACCATCCTGTATTAATCTTACTCACCTCTTCATTCTTTAGCATCTTCACTGGCAACCAAACACTCTCCCTAGCAGTCATCACTGCATTGGCGGTCACTACTACCGTGATTTTCAGTTTCCATGGGGATCCTACAGACACGGCACATACTGTACATACTGACATTGGTCCAAGCTAGAGCAATGTAAACATTTCTATACCTGGAATTCATCTTTAAATATATTATCAAAAAAGTTTTGTAATATATGTGCGATACAGTGCTTTGAAAAAGTATTCACCCCCTTGGAATTTTTCGTGTTTTGTTGCCTCACAACCTGGAATTAACATGGATTGTTTGAGGATTTGTATCATTTAATTTACAGAGCATGCCCACAACTTTGAAGATGTTTTTTTTTTTTTTTTTTTTTTGTGAAGCAAACACCAAATCGGACAAAATAACACAAGATCAATGTGCATAACTATTTACCCCCCTTAAGTCAATACTTTGAAGAGCCACCTTTTGCGGCTATCACAGCTCCAAGTCGCTTTGGATAAGTCTCTATGAGCTTGCCACATCTTACCACTGGAATTTTTGCCCATTCCTCCTTGCAAAACTGCTCCAGCTCCGTCAAGTTGGATGGTTTGTGCTTCTGAACAACAATCTTTAAGTCTGACCACAGATTTTCGATTGGATTTAGGTCTGGGCTTTGACTAGGTCATTCCAACACATTTACATGTTTTCCCTTAAACCACTCAATTGTTGCTTTAGCAGTGTGTTTGGGGTCATTGTCCTGCTGGAAGGTAAACCTCCGTCCTAGCCTCAAATCACACACAGAGTGGTACAGGTTTTTCTCATGAATATCCCTGTATTTAGCACCATTCATCTTTCCCTCAACTCTAATAATAATAATAATACATTTGATTTATAATGCCCTTTTCATCAAAAGATCTCAAAGTGCTACAGATTAAAAAGAAAAAGAAAAATTTGCAATTTATACAATGAAACGAACATCTAAAAGGGACAAAAAGCTTTACTAAAAAGAAATGACTTAAGACCTTTTTTTAAACAAACAATCAACGGATTGAGGAGCCCTCAAAGTGTCAGGTAGGGCATTCCACAGGCGTGGGGCACCTGCACAAAATGCCCTGTCTCCCATTGTTCTGAGTCTAGTTCTAGGTATATGAAGAAGGTTTGATTGGGTGGAGCGGAGGAGACGTGTTGTGTTTTGTAATTTGAGAAGTTCTTTGAGGTAGGGGGGAGCATGTCCATGGATGCATTGATGTGCAAGGAGGGAAACTTTGTACTCAATCCTGGTGGAGACAGGAAGCCAGTGGAGTGAATTAAGAATGGGAGTAATGTGCTCATGTTTCTGCACTCTCATCAGGATCCTTGCTGCAGAGTTTTGGATGTGCTAAAGCCTCTGCAGACTCTTTCTGGGAATCCTCTGACCAGTTTCCCAGTCCCGACTGCTGAAAAACATCCCCACAGCATGATGCTGCCACCACCATGTTTCACTGTGAGGATGGTGTTCTTCGGGTGATGTGATGTGTTCGGTTTGTGCCAGACATAGCGGTTTCTTTGATGGCCAAAAAGTTCAATTTTAGTCTCATCAGACCAGAGCACCTTCCTTCATACATTTTGGGGGTCTCCCACATGCCTTTTTCCCAAACTCAAAACGTGACGTTTAGTTTTTTGCTGAAAGTAATGACTTTCTTCTGGCCACTCTGCCATAAAGCCCAACTCTACAGAGCATACGGCTTATTGTCGTCCTATGTACAGATACTCCAGTCTCTGCTGTGGAACTTTGCAGCTCCTCTAGGGTTACCTTAGTCTCTATGCTGCCTCTCTGATTAATTCCCTCTTTGCCTGGTCTGTGAGTTTTGGTGTGCGCCCATCTCTTGGCAGGTTTGCTGTTGTGCCATGTTCTTTAGACATGTGCATTCATTTTCGTCCGAATGCATTTTCGTCCGAATTTCAGCTATTTTCGTTATCGTTTTAACAAACGAAAACGAAAGCACAGAATCCGAAAACCGAAAGATCCGACATAAACAAATGCTTTATTTTCGTTTTCGTTGCTAAAACAGTTCGATATAGATAGGAGATTTGACGTGACGCTGACAATAACAATCTGTGTCTATCGAACCTGTCTGCCTAACCTTAACTCTATTAGTCCAAGATTATTCTACATAGGAGAGAAAAGATTCGACATTATAGAGAGAAAAGATTCGACATAGGAGAGAAAGATTCGACATAGGAGAGGAAAGATTCGACATAGGAGAGGAAAGATTCGACATAGGAGAGGAAAGATTCGACATAGGAGAGAAAAGATTCGACATAGGAGAGAAAAGATTCGACATAGGAGAGGAAAGATTCGACATAGGAGAGGAAAGATTCGACATAGGAGAGGAAAGATTCGACATAGGAGAGAAAAGATTTGACATTATAGAGAGAAAAGATTCGACATAGGAGAGAAAAGATTTGACATTATAGAGAGAAAAGATTTGACATTATAGAGAGAAAAGATTCGACATAGGAGAGAAAAGATTTGACATTATAGAGAGAAAAGATTTGACATTATAGAGAGAAAAGATTCGACATAGGAGAGAAAAGATTCGACATAGGAGAGAAAAGATTCGACATTATAGAGAGAAAAGATTCGACATTATAGAGAGAAAAGATTCGACATTATAGAGAGAAAAGATCACTGCTTGTGGGCGGAACATTCGACCGGAAATGTATGATTGCAGAGTCGTACAGTTTCGCTGCTCCGTCGAATCTTCTTTGAACATTCGACAGACACCATAAGCCTTCAATGACAGATTCGACCTTAATTCATTCAGATTTTCGGACGAATGCAATTTTTAACGAAAAACGAAATAAATAAAAACGAATTTCGGGAGTAACTAAATAAATTTATTTTTTGGACGAAAACGAAATTCCGAAACGAAATATTTCAGTGTGCACATGTCTAATGTTCTTTCCATTTGGTTATGATAGATTTGATGGTGCTCTTAGGGATCATTAAAGATTTGGATTTTTTTTTATAACCTAACCCTGACTTGTACTTCTCAACAACATTGTCCCTTACTTGTTTGGAGAGTTCCTTGGCCTTCATGGCAGTGTTTGGTTAGTGGTGCCTCTTGCTTCGGTGTTGCAGCCTCTGGGGCCTTTCAAAAAGGTGTGTATATGTAATGACAGATCATGTGACACTTAGATTGCACACAGGTGGATATCATTTCACTAATTATGTGCCTTCTGAAGGTAATTGGTTGCACCAGAGCTTTTTATGTGCTTCATAAAAAAGGGGGTGAATATATACGCACATGCCAATTATCATTTTTTTATTTCTGAAAAATAGTTTTATGTATATATTTTTCTAATCTTACTTTACCAACTTAGACTATTGTGTTCTGATCCATCACATATAATTCAGATTAAAAATACATTGAACTAAAGGCTGTAATGTAACAAAATAGGTAAAAAGCCAAGGCGGTGAATAATTTTGCAAGGCGCTGTACGTGCCTTGTAATGTGCAGTGAGCTGAAAGTGTTGCACTGAAATCTCAGACGTTATCAACTCTGCCAACCCAACCAAGTGACCCACAGAACACCTCCTCCTATGTTATAGAGATGAGGAGACAGTGAGGTCTGTAGCCCAAATCAGAAGTAAGCAGAAAACTGCTCCTCAACAGAATTACTACAGTTAGAACGCATTGTCACCCCTAGACAGGAAGTGTGTTACTGGTGAAAATAAAGTGAAAAAAGACTGGAAATTGAAAACTAATATAGCAACCACATCAATGGACTGGGCAACAGCAATATATTTGTTCTGTATGCAGCCCACCAGGAACATTTTAACAGTTCTGTCTTGGCAGACCCACTTTGACTATTCAGCAAATAAACAATTTTAAACTAAACTACAGTTATGCATTAAATGTCTGGAATATCAGAAAAGGTAATAAATTCCAGATATGCACTAGAGTTTGGTTCACATGCTTGCCCCCTGCAAGTATTTTAAATATAACTTCAAATTTAATTTGAAAACTGAGTGGGAGTAATGAATACTTCATGCTGCAGTTTTGGCGCACACCACACAAACATGGGTATCATCAGAACTACAATTTCCACTGTAAAGGATCTACTTTGACCTACTGTTCACTGTACAAATGTGTGCATCCTAAGTATCTTCAAGTATTTATTTATTCAAAATCATCCTAATTTTATATTATTTTTATTGGCTTATAACAATGTGTTAGAGCTCATTTTTATTTGAAGCTAACAAATACCATCTGCTTTCAATTTAAAAAGAATGAAATGTTCATATATACAAATATCCTTTGCTGTAACCTAGAAACCCATCTTTGTAGCTCAAAAGGTCCTGATCCTGAATAGAAGAGTTTGAAATAATATATGTATATATATATATATCATGTAGTTTCTATAAACATTCCATACAACTGAACACCACGCATTAAAACTAGATCCATATTTTTTCCTATAAATATATATTAAAACACATAAAAACATATTCAGTTTCAAGTTTCTCTTTGATTATAAACTGAAATGTTTGGTAAAGAGTGAATGCTAAATTACAAGCTTGAAGAGGCAGTATTACGTATTATAAACTGATACATATTGTGGTGCCACCACAGGCTTTATTAAAGTGGCATTTAAGCTTTGTTTTTGTTTTTTAATAACAAACATGTTATACTTACCGGCTCTGTGCAATGGTTTTGCACACAGCAGCTCTAATCCTCTTCTTTTCAGGTCCCCTGTTGGCATTCTTGGCTCCTCCCCTTTAGGCAGTGCCCCCAGAGAAAGCCGCTTGCTCTGGGGGCACCGCTGCTTCCATAAATTTCTTACATTTGTTTACGTCACGTAATCTTTTTATTTTAGGAGTAAAAAATATGTAAAGACATGTCTTCATTCTCTGCATGGCTAGTTTCACAAGTCCTGTTTAGTTACCAAAAAAAATACTATAGTAGCTACAGTAACAAGGGTAGACTTTGGTATTGTAACCCTGGCAGAGAGCCTCTTTAATTCAGAGCCATTGAGCTTGCACATTCTATCAGTCTGTGTATCACGTACCTGGTAGCAGAGCTTGATAGCATGAGGTAGGCCTCTCTTACACCTCTGACTCAGGGCCCCTGAAAGTGTAGACAGGAGGCGCAGGAGTGCAGAGTCGCACGAGTGCCTGGAGGTCTTGCTAGCAGCAGGGCAGGTGTCCTCGCTGGGCAGGAGAAGTCATCAGATGGCTTCAGTAAGTAGGCAAGTAGGCAGGCAGCTGGTACTGGTGACATCAGGGTAGCAGGGTCAGGCAGGCCGGGTCATACACAGACGGGAAGAATCGGGTACAGGTCACAGACAGGATCGTTGTCGGAAGGCAAGCCGGGTCTGGAACGATCAGTGGAACTGGAGGCAAAGGAGCAGACAGAAGCATGGTCTGTGGACTAGCCAAGATCGATGCAGGTGGAGTTCAGAGAATGGTCAAGACAAGCCGGGTTGATAACTGGAAGCAGGATACAGGTTCACAGGATGACAGATACACATGAGGCTGAAGACAAGGTAGCATTGATTCTGAGCACTGGCTGGGTTTAAGTAGTCTGTTTGGCGCCAGCATCTGTCACAGGTGCATGCAAGCCAGGGCCGATCCTAGGGTCACAGGCGCCTGGGTGCAAAAATATTTCTGCGCCCTCGCATGGGTGTGTTCATTATACTAACTCCTCCCCTTTACAAATGTTTCTATGGCAACGAATTAAACACAGAGATGCTCCCCTAAGAAGTCTTTGATACCCTGGGATCCTCATATGATCTCTTAACAATAAACAAAATACAGGAAGAGAGTGCTCTAATGGGAACTGGAAGGGGGGTCTCTCTAACGGACACAGAGAGGGCTGTTAGAAAGAGCCCCCAGACATACTGCAGACATAGTACAGGAGATGGTGAGAGACTGCAGACATGATACAAGACATGGCCAGAGACTGCAGATATGATACAAGAGATCAATACCTCAATTGCAGCCTAGCAGTGCCCAGCAAATTAAGTCTGCCAGTGCCCCTGGATCACGCTGATCAGCGCCAATCTTCTCAGGCTCCTTCTGTTCTGTCAGAGCAACCTGCTGTGCTGGGACCTGTAGTGCCCTAGAGGGGACTGAAGAATGCATTCCCACTATGCTGGGACCTGTAGTGCACTAGAGAGGACTGAAGAATGCATTCCCACTATGCTGGGACCTGTAGTGCACTAGAATAGAGGGGACTGAAGAATGCATTCCCACTATGCTGGGACTTGTAGTGCCCTAGAGGGGACTGAAGAATGCATTCCCACTATGCTGGGACCTGTGGTGCACTAGAGGGGACTGAAGAATGCATTCCCATTATTCTGGGACTTGTAGTGCCCTAGAGGGGACTGAAGAATGCATTTCACTATGCTGGGACCTGTAGTGCACTGGAGGGGACTGAAGAATGCATTCCCACTATGCTGGGACCTGTAGTGCACTAGAATAGAGGGGACTGAAGAATGCATTCCCATTATGCTGGGACTTG
The DNA here is from genome assembly GCA_029206835.1 of Rana muscosa. Taxonomy (NCBI): domain Eukaryota; kingdom Metazoa; phylum Chordata; class Amphibia; order Anura; family Ranidae; genus Rana; species Rana muscosa. Next base: position 741,855,880 of record CM055118.1, read on the forward strand.
TAGTGCCCTAGAGGGGACTGAAGAATGCATTTCACTATGCTGGGACCTGTAGTGCCCTTTGTGGGGAACTGAAGATTCCTCAGTCCCCCCACAGAGGGCACTACAAGTCCCAGCATAGTGGGCTGCCACCAGTCCTCCACACAGCATGAGGAGATTGCAGCCTTCCACCCCTCCCATACACTCACTCCCTGGGGAGAGCCCAGTAGTCATGTAGAACTCACTTACTCCAGGGCTGGTCTCTGCAGGCTGTGACAGTGACAATCATACACTCAGGTGGATCTGTCTCCTCCATTGCTTAAAATTTCCCGCCACACCCCTTTCTCGTGCACAGTACTAAGCCAGGGATTAGAGTGTGGGCGGGGCAGACACAGAGGAGAGGGGCGGGAGGAGGATGAGCAAATCAATATCTCTCTCCTCTCCTGTCCCGTCTCTGCAGAAAGGGGGAGTGTGCTGGCATGGCTTTGGGGGAAAATCAACACACACAGGTGCAGCCAGCCTGTCCATCCCGCCCCGCCCTGCCATGCCATGCCCGGAGACAGCTTCTTCTCACTGAAGTTTAGCAACACTGCCCAGGCACAATCTACATCCTGGTAGTTGTTGCCTGGGAGGCGGGCACACAGCACACCTCCCTAGATTCGGCCATGAACTGTCCATGCTGTTCCAAAGCTGGGACAGTTCGGAAGTCGTTTTATTTATGCTAGGGTGACCACATTTCCAAACTGCCATTCAGGGACACCTCCCCCAAAAAGATGATTTTTGACATATTTTTTTGCATATTTTTGGGGCAGGGGCGTATGAAATCAGCGGGCCTGTGTGCAAGATCAAAAGTGGGCTCTAGGCATCAAGAAGAACAACAGAGTGGTCAGGGGGGCCGCAGAGTAGTCAGAGGGGCAGTGGGATGGACAAGGGGACCGTGGGATGGACAGGGGGACCGTGGGATGGACAGGGGGACCGTGGGATGGATAGAAGCATACCTCCCAACTTTCTGAGATGGGAATGAGGCACACCTATTAGCAAAAATATGTAGACATAGGACACGCCCCCTTTAAGGGAGAATTATACAAAAAAAACTGGTTAAACCCACAGGTGCTTTTTTACCACTACTATTCTTTTATATTGGCTTCTGGGATTTACAAATGCAGCAATTTGGAATATGGGTTAAAGGTTTTGCTCTGTAAAATGCTTTTTAATAGATAATTAGTGCATTTTTAATACAACTATATAGATCAGACCAAAATGAGGGACAAACAAGGAGGAAAGAGGGACAGAGGGACATTGCTCTAAATGAGGGTGAAGGAGGAGGGGGGCTGCTGCAGTGAGAGGCAAACAAGTATTGAGAGAGAAGAGACAGTGAGCAGCTGGACAGAAGGGCCGAGTGGGAGGAGTTATGTGTGCAGGGATGCAGGAAACATCTTCAGCTCTGAGGGGTTCATGCTGGGACCTGTAGTTCTTCACTTTTGGGGGGGGGGGAGTCACATCCCCCAAAAGTGAAGGGTTAAAAGTCCCAGCATGAACCCTGCCCTGATATCTAAGGATGTGTCCTCCTTCCATCCAGGGTGTAATCTGTCAGTGTCCTCTCCTGCCGAGTGCCGACCCCTTATCTGACCCTTATCTCCTTATTCTGCACACTACACTAAGAGGCTCCTCCAGGCTCCAGGCTCCAGGCTGACACACAAACACTCGAGTTTCTGAGAAGTGCTGAACTGTGGCTGCTGGGGGAGAGATGACAGGATTTTAACCCCGATGGATGTGTAATGTTGGTCAATCAGTGCTTTGCATGTCACTTGCCTTTCACCATCTCTTCGTTTCATCTGTGCACTGCAGTCTGTCTCAGAGGTTTCTTCTGCATGCCGCTGCCTGGCTGGAGTCCCGAACATACAGGGAGGATGTGGGTGGAGCTAAACAGAAGGTGCGGAGGAGGAAGTTAAATCTCCTCCGCTCTGATAGGTCTCTGCCTCTCTCCTGCTCTGACGTCACTGGTTGCTACACGCCAAGCGGGCGTCAAGTAGCAACCAGTTTGGGCACTGAGCCAGCGGCGTAGTAAATAAAGTAAAAATGGGTCTCTGGCTCTCTGCCAGCTAGGGGTTCACCACAGCCTGAGACAGTGACAATAAGGGGGAGGCGGGAGGGGAGCACTCTGGCACTTCAGCGCCCCCCCTCTGCAGGCGCCTGGGTGCGGTGCACGCGGCGCACCCGCCTAGGACCGGCCCTGATGCAAGCGCCGGCGCACACGGGGATGCGCGACGGCTCATGTGTGCCCGTGAGTTTGCGCATTCCCACATCTATTAGCCAGTGCCCAATTCTAACGAGCATGAAAGGGAATCAGTTTTAGCTTGTGCCCAGGAGTTCTTCTCCACTCGCGCCACAAGCAGAGAGAGACAAAGAAGAGAGAAGGATGTATATCTGCAGTAACAGCTGGACTGCCCGCAGGTAAGGAAAGAAAGGAAAAATCGTGGCAAGGTAGTAATGGGCAAAAGACCTTAGCCACTCAGGGAGAGGGCCAAGGGTAATAAGCACAGAAACACAGAGAGGATGGGCTGTGCAGGGCAGAGAGCTGTAAAGCGCATTACAGTGCCCTGAAAAAGTATTCATACGCCTTGACATGTTCCACATTTTGTCATGTTACAGCCAAAAACGTAAATGTATTTTATTGGGATTTTATGTGATAGGCCAATACAAAGTGGCATGTAATTGTGAAGTGGAAGGAAAATGATAAATGGTTTTCAACATTTTTTACAAATAAATATTTTAAAAGTGTGGCGTGCATTTGTATTCTAGTGGAACGAATTGCCTTCAGAAGTCCCCTAATTAGTAAATAGAGTCCACCTGTGTGTAATTTAATCCCAGTATAAATACAGTTGTTCTGTGAAGCCCTCAGAGGTTTGTTAGAGAACCTTAGTGAACAAACAGCACCATGAAGGCCAAGGAACACACCAGACAGGTCAGGGATAAAGATGTGGGGAAGTTTAAAGCAGGGTTAGGTTATAAAAAAATATCTCAAGCTTTGAACATCTCATGGAGCACTGTTAAATCCATCATCTGAAAATGGAAAGAGTATGGCACAACTGCAAACCTACCAAGACATGGCCATCCACCTAAACTGACAGGCCGAGCAAGGAGAGCATTAATAAAAGAAACAGCAAAGAGGCCCATGGTAAATCTGGAGGAGCTGCGGAGATCCACAGCTTAGGTGGGAGAATCTGTCCACAGGACAACTATTAGTTGTGCACTCCACAAACCTGGCCTTTATGGAAGAGTGGCAAGAAGAAAGCCATTTTCAAATGAAAGCCATAAGAATGCCCGTTTGCAGTCGGGTGACACAGCAAACATGCGGAAGAAGGTGCTCTGGTCAAATGAGACCAAAATGTTACTTTTTGGCCTAAAAGCAAAGCGCTATGTGTGGCGGAAAACTAACACTCAAACTGCGAAACATGGTGGTGGCAGCATCATGTTGTGGGGATGCTTCTCTTCAGCAGCGACAGGGAAGCTGATCAGAGTTGATGGGAAGATGAATGGAGCCAAATACAGGGCAATCTTTAAAGAAAACCTGTTAGAGTCTGCAAAAGACTTGAGACTGGGTGGAGGTTTACCTTTCAGAAGGACAATGACCCTAAACATACAGCCAGATCTACAATGGAATGGTTTAGATCAACGCATATTCATGTGTTAGAATGGGCTAGTCAAAGTCCACACCTAAATCCAATTGAGAATCTGTGGCAAGACTTGAAAATTACTGTTCACAGACGCTCTCCATCCAATCTGACAGAGCTTGAGCTATTCTGCAAAGAAGAATGGGCAAAAATGTCACTCTCTCGATGTGCAAAGCTGGTAGAGACATACCCAAAAAGACTTGCAACTGTGATTGCAGTGAAAGGTGTTTCTACAAAGTATTGACTCAGGGGGGCTTAATACAAATACGCGTCACACTTTTCAGATTTTTTTTAAAAATTATTATTGGAATACCATTTATCATTTTCCTTCCATTTCACAATTATGTGCCACTTTGTGTTGGTCTATCACATAAAATTCCAATAAAATACATTTATGTTTTTGGTTGTAACATAACAAAATGTGGAAAATTTCAAGGGGTGTGAATACTTTTTCAAGGCACTGTAGAGGGAACAGTGTGGCTGAACTTTACAGGACCCCAGAGAGAATAAGAGCTGAAGAGAGCATAGGTACAGCATAGCTGGAGAGCCTGTGCTTCAAGACGAAAGAGGCAAGAACTCCAGAGAAGGGGAAGCCTCAGGATCCACCTATTGCAGGCTTGGGAAGGGAGCCTTGTGTCTGCTGTGATCTCTCACCTGACCCCTGGGGAATGAACCACTGACCCTTGGAGTCCTTAATGACATCAGTTTTACTACTTTGCTGCAAGTTGCTTGGGAAATTTGCTCCCACATAAAAAGTTGTCCCACAACTTTTATAACCTTCCCTTGAGTTGTAATTACTCGTGTGTGAGAGAGAGAAGAGAGAGAGAGAGAGAGATAGAGAGAGCACTCCAACAAGAGTTCACATGCTCCAATGTGCACAGACTATGTGGTAGACCCTCCACTGGCCAGTGGGGTAGTTAAGAACTCAGAATTACAGAGAGGCCCTACAGTTGTTGCTTATGTCCAGAATGTAGTTGGTGCTCTTGCTATAAAACAGTTGGTAAAGGAGGTACCCACATCCTAGATAAATGTATTAAGATCCAGCAGGCCTGTACAAGGGAAAGGTCGCAGGAGGATTTATTTTGGTACCGTCAGAAGCATAACAGCCAAATAAAAATCAAAATACTTTATTACATATTTTATGAGACATATACAGAGAGGTTTAAAACCAAAGGTTTAAAAAAATATCCCATTTGAAAGGCTTAACTGTGCAAAGAGTGCTATACCCAAATGAATGAGTACAGCAATGTATGTGGTTGGTGTGTACAGTTAGCCAACACTCGACATGTTTTGCAGGAGTTCAACAGGGGAAAGAAATCAACCATTTAACAACAAAATAATAAATCAAAAACATATAATCTGTGTTAACAAGGCATATATGACTTTATATACACACATACAGTTTTAGAAACATCATTAAATGGCTGTGATCATTCTCAGAAAACACTCATTCCAGGCGTAGGTATGACATATACTTTTTTAATGTATGGATACACTTGACCTACTGCTGATGTGGTGTGGTGTTTGAGACCCGCCCCTGTTGGGCAGCCCCTATAAGCAAGATCCTTGATATATGACCACAATCATTGTTTTGTGGTATGTATTGACTTATTGTCTCTTCCAAATCCTCCATAGCTCAGTGAGCTGTTACCACCAATATCAGGATTATAGTTTAATACTTTCCTTCTTAGGCCCCTTTCAAACGGGCCACCTGTCAGTTTTTTAGGCGGACCTGAACGGACGCTCCATGCAGGTCTATGGAGCGACGGATGTCAGCGGTGACCCATAGAGGAGAGTGGTGCTCTGACAGGTCGGTCCCTGCACAGTGTGCAGAAATGGAGCTGTCATCTGCCTGCTCAGCGGGGATCAACTGAGCGATCCCTGCTGAGCAAAGCGGAGTCCGTACACGGACATGTCCGTGTGAAAGAGCCCTTACTTGCCCAGTTATTAGCAGCTCTTACCTGCTCCCACACTCACCCTGGGGATCTTCTCAATACCTCTTTATGGTTGGCTTCCATCTTATGTGTACCTACTTTTGGGGTGAGTGTTTTCTGGGAATGATCACAGCCATTTAATAAAGTTTCTAAAAGTTTATGTCTGTATATACAGTTTGTACAGTGCCTTGCAAAAGTATTCACCCCTTGGCTTTTTTTGTGTTTTGTTGCCTCACAACCTGGAATTAACATGGATTGTTTGAGGATTTGCATAATTTAATTTACAAAACATGTCCACAACTTTAAAGATTTTTTTTTTTTTTTTATTGTGAAGCAAACAAATAGGACAAAATAACAGAAAAAGTCAATGTGCATAACTATTCACCCCCCTAAAGTCAATACTTTGTAGAGCCACCTTTTGTGGCTATGACAGCTCCAAGTCGCTTTGGATAAGTCTCTATGAGCTTGCCACATCTTACCACTGGGATTTTTGCCCATTCCTCCTTGCAAAACTGCTCCAGCTCCTTCAAGTTGGATGGTTTGCGCTTGTGAACAGCAATCTTTAAGTCTGACCACAGACTTTCTATGGATTGAGGTCTGGACTTTGATTAGGCCATTTCAACACATTTACATGTTTCCCCTTAAACCACTCAAGTGTTGCTTTAGCAGTGTGTTTGGGGTCATTGTCCTGCTGGAAGGTGAACCTCCATCCTAGCCTCAAATCACACACAGAGTGGTACAGGTTTTGCTCAAGAATATCCCTGTATTTAGCACCATCCATCTTTCCCTCAACTCTGACCAGTTTCCCAGTCCCGATGGTGTTCTTTGGGTGATGTGATTGCGCCAGACATAGCGTTTTCTTTGATAGCCAAAAAGTTAAATTTTAGTCTCATCAGACCAGAGCACCTTCCTCCATTTTATTTTAGGAGTCTCCCACATGCCTTTTTCGCAAACTCAAAACGTGCCATTTTGTTTTTTGCTGAAAGTAATGGCTTTCTTCTGGCCACTCTGCCATAAAGCCCAACTCTATGGAGCGTATGGCTTATTGTCGTCCTATGTACAGATACTTCAGTCTCTGCTGTGGAACTTTGCAGCTCCTCTAGGGTTACCTTAGTCTCTGTGCTGCCTCACCAATTAATGCCCTCCTTGCCCGGTCTGTGAGTTTTGGTGTGTGGCCGTCTCTTGGCAGGTTTGCTGTTGTGCCATGTTTTTTCCATTTGGTTATGATAGATTTGATGGTGCTCCTAGGGATCATCAAAGATTTGGATATTTTTTTATAACCTAACCCTGACTTGTACTTCTCAACAGCATTGTCCCTTACTTGTTTGGAGAGTTCCTTGGTCTTCATGGCAGTGTTTGGTTAGTGGTGCCTCTTGCTTAGGTGTTGCAGCCTCTGGGGCCTTTCAAAAAAGGTGTGTAAATGTCATGTGACACTTAACAAAATAGGTAAAAAGCCAAGGGGGTGAATACTTTTGTAAGGCACTGTATATATATATACATATATATACACAGGGCTTTTTTCCAGTGGGAACTCACCGGAACCTCTGGCAGCCCTCTCCTCTCCAGCCTGTCATTTAATACTGAAGCCAGTAGAGGACGTTTTCTGCACAGCGCACTTCCTCTTCTGGCTAGCGCTGCACAATCAGGGCTGCTGCCTTCGATCACTGTGAGGTCCCATCCTTCAGCTGCTGCAGTGATTCGGGAGGAAGCTTCCACCCCTGCCTGCCGCCGCTACTCAGCCTTTGTAGCGCACGGAGCCGAGGAGCCCTGAAACACCTTCTCAGCTCTGTGCTACAGATGGGGTAGCTCTCCAGTCCACTGCACTGTGCAGAAAAAAAAGCCTGCACATACCATGGAGAGCAGTGACGGCAGAAGAGGTGAGGGACCTGTCACTGTGAAAACGAGGGAGAGCTTTGCAGAGACCAGAGAGTTCATTTAGAGAGGAGTGCACTGTGAAAGTGTGTGGGGGAGGGGGAATATGTGAAGAAGGTAAACTTTGTGTGTGTTTAGCAGAGGGGAGAACATTGTACACAGAGGAGAGCTTGGGGGAACTTGTGATGAGAGGGGAGCTGAGAAAGTATGTGTGTGTGGAGGAGGAGGAGGAGGGGGAGGGGGAGGTCAGCAGAGAGGAGCGCTGGGGGGATTTGTGATGAGAGGAGAGCTAAGGGGATTTGTGACGAGAGGAGAGCTGGGGGGATTTGTGATGAGAGGGGAGCTAAGGGGATTTGTGATGAGAGGAGAGCTGGGGGGATTTGTGATGAGAGGAGAGCTGGGGGGATTTGTGATGAGAGGAGAGCTAGAAGAGGATTTGTGATGAGAGGAGATCTAGGAGGGGATTTGTGATGAGGAGAGCTGGAGGGGATTTTGGGGAATTTGCCTTAAGTGATACACAGTTCTAAAGCCTTGTACACATGGCCGAGAATCTCGTCGCAAAAAAAACTTTGTTTTTCCCGACGGGATTCTTGTCAAGCTTGACGAGATTCTTGTCAAGCTTTCCTTGCATACACACTGTCAATCCAAAATCTCGTCGGTCTAAAGCGCGGTGACGTACAACACGTACAACGGCAGTATAAAGGGGAAGTTCCATTCTCATGGCGCCACCCCTTGGCCTGCTTTTGCTAATCTCGTGATACTGCGTGTTAGTAAATGTTTAGTGAAAGACGATTCGCGCTTTTCAGTCTTCGTGCTTTCAGTTCATTACAGCGTGACGAATGTGCTATCTCCATTACGAACGCTAGTTTTACAAGAAGGTGCGCTGCCGTCTCATACTTGATTCTGACCATGCGCGGTTTTTGAAGCCTCGGAAAAGCATACACACGAACGGCTTTCTCGTCCAAAAACAGTCTGACGAGAATCACGATGAGAAAATTGAGACTCCAAAGAGAAAAAAGAAAGCAGGTTTTACCATACACACAAACGGTTTTCTCGGCAAGAAAGCTCTCCCAACAGTTTTCTTCTCGTTTCTTGCCGAGAAAAACGGTCGTGTGTACAACGGTCGTGTGTACCCCTAACTCACTACAATTTTTTGGCGCAGCTGTAAATCTCTCCATTAGGGAAGGTGTGGCTGGGGGTGGGGTTTGGGTGTGGTTGGGGCGGTGTTTGGGCGTGGTTGGAGTTCCTGCACCTTTTCTCTGAGAAAAGAAAGCCCTCTATGCACAGTTAAGCCTTTCAAATGGGATATTTTTTAAACCTTTGGTTTTAAACCTTTGTATATGTCTTATAAAATATGTATTAAATAAGTATTTTGATTTTTAGCTAGGTGTTATGCTCCTGACGGTACCAAGAAAAATCCTCCTACCCCCTCTTCCCCCTCTTCCCTTGTACAGGCCTGCTGGCTCTTAATACCTTGCTTATATCTAGTTATAATGGTGTTTGTAAACACTAGGGATGAGCCAAACACCCCCCGGTTCGGTTCGCACCAGAACCTTCGAACGGACCGAAAGTTTACGCGAACGTTAGAACCCTATTAAATACAATGGACGCGAACGTTCGAAATCTAAAGTGCTTATTATAATATATAATAAAACGACTAATATGCATGTTATTGTCCTAAAAAGGGTTTGGGGACCCGGGTTCTGCCCCAGGGGACATGTATCAATGCAAAACAAAGTTTTAAAAACTGTAGTTTTTCGGGAGCAGTCATTTTAATGATGCAAAAAGTGAAAAAAAAAAGTGAAATATTTCTTTAAATATCGTACCTGGGGGGTGTCTAAAGTATGCCTGTGAAGTGGCATGTGTTTCCCGCGTTTAGAACTGTCCCTGCACAAACTGACATTTCCAAAGGAAAAAAAGCCATTTAAAACGGCTTGCGGCTTAAATGTAATGTCTGGTCCCGGTAATATGGATGAAAATCTTTGAGAAAAATGGCATGGCTACCCCATCACCCCCCCCCCCTTACCCCAGCCCATTACCAGCCCCTTTGGGTCTTGTATGGATATTAAGGGGAAACCTGCACCCAAAATAAAAAAAGGCCCTATATACTCTGAACAGCAGTATACAGGCGGTGCAAACAAGACAGGGACTGTAGGTTTGTTCTTAAGTAGAATCTGTTTGTAATTTTTAACAGGTACATTGTTTAAGTGTAGTTCCTGCCAAAAAATCTATTTTTAAGCTTTTTGGAAAGCATAGGGAAGGGTTATCACCCCTGTAACATTTGTTTTGCTGTCTGTGCAACTGTTCAGAACATTTCACCTCACTTTCCATCCCAATGACAAATGTTTTTGAAAAGTGGGGTTTTTATTGAAACAAGGATTGGTGATAAAGCATCAGTAGAGAGGAGACACCTTTTTCCCATATTAACTCTTTCAGGAGAAAATTTCCCTTCCTAGGGGTAGATTTCCTCTCACTTCCTGTTGTCTCCTTCCGTTTGCAAGTAGGAGTCGTTTGTAAGTTGGATGTTTGAAAGTAGGGGCCTGCCGTATATACTCTGCTGAAATTTGCCCCTTACATGTTGGTGTTGCCACAACACTGTGAGCCCTCACAGTTACTCTTGGTGGGTGCTGGAACGCCCTGCTGTGAACTATTATATCAGGAATTGTAATTACATGCCATTGTTGAACAGTGGTAGGAAAAATTGAGCCTTTGGTGGTGGTGCTGGTGCTACAACACTGTCAGCCCTCACAGTTACTCTTGGTGGGCGCATGAATGGGCCCTACTGTAAATTATTAGATCAAGAATTGTAATTGCATGCCCCTGTTGAAGAGGGGCAGAAAAATTGGGCCTTTGGTGGTGGTGTTGCCAAAACACTGTAAGCCCTCACAGTTACTCTTGGTGGGCGCAGGAATGGGCCCTGCTGTGAATTACTAGATCAAGAATTGTAATTACATGCCCCTGTTGAACAGGGGCAGAAAAATTGGGCCTCAGGCACTGGTGCCACAACACTGCAACCCCTCACAGATACTGTACTTGGAGCACAGCAATGAGCCCTGTTGCAAAGTATTGCATCAAAAATTGTAATTACACGCCCCTGTTAACCACTTAAGCCCCGGACCATTTTGTAGCTAAAGGACCAGAGGTGTTTTCAGAATTTTGCACTGCGCTGCTTTAACTGTAAATTGTGCGGACATGCAATGTTGTACCCAAACGAAATTTGCGTCCTTGTCTTCCCACAAATAGTGCTTTCTTTTAATGGTATTTGATTGCCTCTGCATTTTTTTTTTTTTTGCGATATAAAAGGAAAAAGACTGAAAATTGTGAAAAAAAATTATATTTTCTACTTTTTGTTATAAGAAAAATCGAATAAACTCAAATTTTAGTCATACATTTAGGCCAAAATGTATTCAGCCACATGTCTTTAGTAAAAAAGTGACAATAAGCGTATATTTATTGGTTTGCGCAAAAGTTATAGCGTCTACAAACTAGGGTACATTTTCTGGAATTTACACAGCTTTTAATTTATGACTGCCTATCTCATTTCTTGAGGTGCTAAAATGGCAGGGCAGTACAACCCCCCCCCCAAATGACCCCATTTTGGAAAGTAGACATCCCAAGGAAATTGCTGAGAGGCATGTTGAGCCCATTGAATATTTTTTTTTTTTGTCTCAAGTGATTGAATAATGACAAAAAAAAAAAAAATTACAAAAAGTTGTCACTAAATGATATATTGCTCTCACATGCCATGGTTATATGTGGAATTGCACCCCAAAATAAATTTTGCTGCTTCTCCTGAGTACGGGGATACCACATGTGTGGGACATTTTGAGAGCCTAGCCGCGTACGGGCCCCCGAAAACCAAGCACCGCCTTCAGGATTTCTAAGGGCGCAAATTTTTGATTTCACTCCTCACTACCTATCACAGTTTCGAAGGCCATAAAATGCCAAAATAGCACAAACCCCCCCCCCCCAAATGACCCCATTTTATAAAGTAGACACCCTAAGGAAATTGCTGCGAGGCATGTTGAGCCCATTGAATTTTTTTTTTCTTGTCCCAAGTGATTAAATAATGACAAAAAATAAATAAAAAATTACCAAAATTTGTTACTAAATGATATATTGCTCACACATGCCATGGTTATATGTGGAATTGCACCCCAAAATACATTTTGCTGCTTCTCCTGAGTACGGGGATACCACATGTGTGGGACTTTTTAGGAGCCTAGCCGCGTACGGGGTCCCGAAAACCAAGCACCGCCTTCAGGATTTCTAAGGGCACAAATTTTTGATTTCACTCCTCACTACCTATCACAGTTTCGAAGGCCATAAAATGCCAAAATAGCACAACCCCCCCCCCCCCAAATGACCCCATTTTGGAAAGTAGACACCCCAAGCTATTTTCTGAAAGGCATGTTGAGTATTTTACAGCTCTCATTTGTTTTTGAAAATGAAGAAAGTAAATAATTTTTTTTTTTTCAATTTTCAAAACTTTGTGACAAAAAGCGAGATCTGCAACATACTCACCATACCTCTCAGGAAATAGCTTGGGGTGTCTACTTTCCAAAATGTGGTCATTTGGGGGGGTTTTGTGCCATCTGGGCATTCCATGGCCTCCGAAACTGTGATAGGCAGTGAGAAGTGAAATCAAAAATTTACACCCTTAGAAAGCCTGAAGGCAGTGCTTGGTTTTTGGGGTCCCGTACGCGGCTAGGCTCCCAAAAAGTCTCACACATGTGGTATCCCCGTACTCAGGAGAAGCAACAGAATGTATTTTGGGGTGTAATTCCACATATGCCCATGGCATGTTTGAGCAATATATCATTTAGTAACAACTTTGTGCAAAAAAAAATAAAAAATAAAATAAATTGTCTTTTTTCTGCAACTTGTGTCAACATATAAAATATTCCATGGACTCGACATGCCTCTCAGTATATAGCTTGGGGTGTCTACTTTCCAAAATGGGGTCATTTGGGGGGGTTTTGAACTGTTCTGGCATTTTATACACAACATTAGGAAGCTTACATCCACTCTTCTAACCACTTGAAGACAAAGCCCTTTCTGACACTTTTTGTTTACATGAAAACATATTTTTTTTTTTTGCAAGAAAATTATGTTGAACCCCCAAACATTATATATTTTTTTAAAGCAAAGGCCCTACAGATTAAAATGGTGGGTGTTGCATTTTTTTTTCCACACAGTATTTGCGCAACGATTTTTCAAACGCATTTTTTGGGGAAAAAATACACTTTTTTAATTTTAATGCACTAAAACACACTATATTGCCCAAATGTTTGATGAAATAAAAAAGATGATCTTAGGCCGAGTACATAGATACCAAACACGACATGCTTTAAAATTTCGCACAAACGCGCATTGGCGACAAACTACATATATTTTTAAAAGCCTTTAAAAGCCTTTACAGGTTACCACGTTAGATTTACAGAGAAGGTCTACTGCTAAAATAACTGCCCTCGATCTGACCTTCGCGGTGATACCTCACATGCATGGTGCAATTGCTGTTTACATATGATGCCAGACCGACGCTTGCGTTCGCCATTGCGCAAGAGCAGGGCAGGACAGGGGTGATTTTCTTTTTTTTTTTTTTTTATTATTATTAATTTTGCTTTTTTATTTTATTTTTAAACTGTTCCTTCCATATTTTTTTTTTTTAGCATTGTTATTGTTATCTCAGGGAATGTAAATATCCCCTATGATAGCAATAGGTAGTGACAGGTACTCTTTTTTTGAAAAAACTGGGGTCTATTAGACCCTAGATCTTTCCTCTGCCCTCAAAGCATCTGACCACACCAAGATCGGTGTGATAAAATGCTTTCCCAATTTCCCAATGGCGCTTTTTATATCCGGGGGGGGACATTCTCTCCCACTGCTTGTAAAAGCAGTCCAGAGGCTAATTAGCCGCTAGGATTCCTTTACATGAAAGCCGGCCGCTGGCTGAAAAATGATACCAAGATGATACCTAAACCCGCAGGCATCAATCTGGTATAACCATTCAAAGTCCAGCAACATACCAGTACGTTGCTGGTCCTTGTTGGCCATGTATTGTAATCTTTTTTTTCATGCAGCCTGTTGGCTGAACAAAAAAAAGAGATTGATCGTTGATCGTTGGGTATGCCCACCATTAGAATACCGCGATTCATCCACCCACTTCTAATGATGGGCATACATGCACCATTTATATATGCTGAAGCATTGGGGCATCCTCCTGCAAAAATTTGGCCGCACACACATGGTCGGACTTTTCCACGGGCAAGCCTCCGTCGGAATTTCGACCGTATGTATGCGGCATTAGGAGCAAAATCGCTCCTCCGCCCCTGCTGCCCCAATGCTTCGGCATATATGCTTTTTTTTTTTAACTGTGGTGGTGAAATCACCTCCTACAGCACTGGAGTCGCAGGGATCAGGACTGTCTCTACGAACGCTGCAGTTATGTGTGTTGTGTTTTGTAAGTGACAGTGATCGATCGATACTGCACTTGGGTGGCCTGGGCTGGACGGAGGGGCAAAACGCAGGTGCTAGCAGGTATCTGGGCTGATCCCGCTAACACTGCGTTTTTGGGAACCCTAAACTGCTGGGGACACTAGTATAGATCTGATCAGATCAGATATTGATCTGTTCAGATACTATACCACTAAGGGAGGTGTATGCTTCACGCGTGGGTGTTAGCGTTACTGGCACTAACCTGACCCTGCCTGGGGTGTGACGCAGGGTTAACTAGGGGCAATTAGGGGGTTAAAACCTTTATTAGATAATATATGGGGGTACCTGACGCTATAAAAAAACCTGCAGCGAACCTAAAAAAAATAACTGGCTATCTATCGGCACCAGCATAAGTAAATACAGCGATCAGAAAAACGATCACTTAGTGACACTGGCAAAAGGGGGTGAAAGGGTTACCTGGGGGGGCGATCAAGGGGTTAAACCTTTATTAGGTAATATAGGGGGGTACCTGACGCTATAAAAACCTGCGGCGAACCTAAAAAAAATAACTGGCTACCTATCGGCATCACCGACAATAAGACAGCGATCAGAAAAACGATCGCTTAGCGACAGTGGTGATAGGGGGTGAAAGGGTTACCTGGGGGGCGATCAAGGGGGTTAAACCTTTATTAGATAATATATGGGGGTAGCTGGCGCTATAAAAACCTGCGGCGAACCTAAAAAAAATAACTGGCTACCTATCGGCATCACCGACAATAAGACAGTGATCAGAAAAACGATCGCTTAACGACAGTGGTGATAGGGGGTGAAAGGGTTACCTGGGGGGCGATCAAGGGGGTTAAACCTTTATTAGGTAATATATGGGGGTACCTGACGCTATAAAAACCTGCGGCGAACCTAAAAAAAATAACTGGCTACCTATCGGCATCACCGGCAAAAAGACAGCGATCAGAAAAACGATCGCTTAGCGACAGTGGTGATAGGGGGTGAAAGGGTTACCTGGGGGGCGATCAAGGGGGTTAAACCTTTATTAGGTAATATATGGGGGTACCCGACGCTATAAAAACCTGCGGCGAACCTAAAAAAATAACTGGCTACCGATCGGTATCACCGACACTAAAACAGCGATCAGAAAAATGAACGCTTAGTGACGGCGGTGCTAGGGGGTGAAAGGGTTATCTGGGGGGTGATCAGGGGGTTAAACCTTTATTAGGGGGGGTTAGGGGGCTACACTGGACCTAAACTAACTGTAGTGACACTTTTACAGTCACAAATGTCACTGATTGCAGTGATCAGTAAATAAATGGTCACTGCAATCAGTGACACTGTGACTGGGGGCTGGGGGGTGATATGGGGGGTGATCTGGGGGGGCCTGGGGGGGGGGCGATTTATGTTCCTATGTGTCCTGGTGTCAGTGTACTGTTTGTGCACTAACCTGTGTGTCTTCTCTTGTACGGCGCTCGGTATATGTGAGCGCCGCATGAGAGATGACATCACTTCCTCTGCCTGTGTAAACATTACACAGCAGAGGAAGCTTTCTCATTCGCCGGGAGCGATCGCGGGGGGTGGCCGGAATCGAACCGCCGTCCCCTCATCCCGGATCGCTCCATAACGGATAACGACCACTCACTGTATAGAAGGGGGGTCCGATTGGACCCCCCAACTATACAAAGGCAATCACATACACTGTACGTGATTGTGCCTGTCGGTGCCATTCTGCCGACGTATATATACAGTGAGCGGTCGTTAAGTGGTTAAACAGGGGCTGAAAAATTGGGCCTTAGGCACTGGTGCCACAACACTACAACCCCTCACAGATACTGTACTTGGAGCACAGCAATGAGCCCTGTTGCAAAGTATTGCATCAAAAATTTTAATTACACGCCCCTGTTAAACAGGGGCTGAAAAATTGGGCCTTAGGCACTGGCGCTGGTGCCACAACACTGCAACCTTTCCCAGATACTCTAGTTGGAGTGCAGGAATGAGCCCTGCTGCAAAGTATTGCATAAAAATTGTAATTACATGCCCCTGTTAAACAGGGGCAGAAAAATTGGGCCTTAGCCACTGGTGGCGGCACCCAGAAACAAAAATGTTCTTCCAAGCTATCATCATGAATCGGATCATTGAGGAGGAGGAGGATAGTCAGTCAACATAACAGGACAGTCACTCAGCATCAGCATAGGCAGTCTTGAAGGGATGTGACTAGTGATGAGCCAAACACCCCCGGGTTCGGTTCGCACCAGAACCCGCGAACGGACCGAAAGTTCGTACGAACATTAGAACCCTATTAAATACAATGGATGCGAACGTTCGAATTCTAAAGTGCTAATTATAACGACTATTATGCATGTTATTGTCCTAAAAAAGGGTTTGGGAACCCGGGTTCTGCACCAGGGGACATGTATCAATGCAAAAAGAAGTTTTAAAAACGGTCGTTTTTCGGGAGCAGTCATTTTAATGATGCATAAAGTGAAAAAAAAAAAGTCAAATATTCCTTTAAATATCGTACCTGGGGGGTGTCTAAAGTATGCCTGTGAAGTGCCACGTGTTTCCCGTGTTTAGAACTGTCCCTGCACAAAATGACACTTCTAAAGGAAAAAAAAGCCATTTAAAACTGCTTGCGGCTTTAATGTAATGTCTGGTCCCGGTAATATGGATGAAAATCTTTAAGAAAAATGGCATAGCTACCCCATGACCCCCCCCCCCTACCCCAGCCCATTACCAGCCCCTTTGGGTCTTGTATGGATATTAAGGGGAACCCCGCACATAAAATAAAAAAGGCCCTATATACTCTGAACAGCCGTATACAGGCGGTGCATACAAGACAGGGACTGTAGGTTTGTTCTTATGTAGAATCTGTTTGTAATTTTGAACAGGTACATTGTTTAAGTGTAGCTCCAGCCCAAAAATCTATTTTTAAACTTTTTGGAAAACATAGGTAAGGGTTATCACCCCTGTAACATTTGTTTTGCTGTCTGTGCCCCTGTTCAGGACATTTCACCTCACTTTCCATCCCAATGACAACTGTTTTTGGAATGTGGTGTTTTTCTTGAAACAAGGATTGGTGATAAAGCATCAGTACAGAGGAGACACCTTTCTCCCATATTAATTCTTACAGGAGAGAATTTTCCTTCCTAGGGGTAGATTTCCTCTCACTTCCTGTTGTCTTCTTGCGTTTGCAAGTAGGAGTCGTTTGTAAGTTGGATGTTTGAAAGTAGGGACCTGCCGTATATACTCTGCAGAAATAGGCCCCTTAGTTGTTGGTGTTGGCACAACACTGTAAGCACTCACAGTTACTCTTGGTTGGTGCTGGAACGCCCTGCTGTCAACTATTATATCAGGAATTGTAATTACATATAATTGTTGAACAGTGGTAGTAAAAATTGGGCCTTTGATGGTGGTGCTGGTGCCACAACACTGTAAGCCCTGACAGTTACTCTTGGTGGGTGCAGGAATGGGCCCTGCTGTGAATTATTAGATCAAGAATTGTAATTACATGCCCCTTTTGAACAGGGGCTGAAAAATTGGGCCTTTCGTGGTGGTGGTGGTGGTGGCGTTGCCACAACACTGTAAGCCCTCAGAGTTACTCTTGGTGGGTGCAGCAATGGGCCCTGCTGTGAATTATTAGATCAAGAATTGTAATTACATGCCCCTGTTGAACAGGGGCTGAAAAATTGGGCCTTAGGCACTGGTGGCACAACACTGCAACCCCTCACAGATACTGTACTTGGAGCACAGCAATGAGCCCTGTTGCAAAGTATTGCTTCAAAAATTGTAATTACACGCCCCTGTTAAACAGGGGCTGAAAAATTGGGCCTTAGGCACTGGTGGCACAACACTGCAACCCCTCACAGATACTGTACTTGGAGCACAGCAATGAGCTCTGTTGCAAAGTATTGCTTCAAAAATTGTAATTACACGCCCCTGTTAAACAGGGGCTGAAAAATTGGGCCTTAGGCACTGGTGGCACAACACTGCAACCCCTCACAGATACTGTACTTGGAGCACAGCAATGAGCCCTGTTGCAAAGTATTGCTTCAAAAATTGTAATTACACGCCCCTGTTAAACAGGGGCTGAAAAATTGGGCGTTAGGCACTGGTGGCGGCACCCATAAACAAAAATGATCTTCCAAGCTATCATCATCAATCGTATCATTGAGGACTCGGAGGAGGAGGATAGCCAGTCAACATAACAGCACAGGCACTCAGCATCAGCATCAGTCTTGAAGGGATGTGACATGTTAAAATCAATTAGTCTGTTATATCAGCATCAGGTGTGTGGTAGCTGGTGGTGATCCAAGACTGGTTCATCTTGATGAAAGTCAGTCGATCAACCGAGTCGGTGGACAGGCGCACCCTGTGATCTGTGACAAATCCTCCAGCAGCACTGAATGTGCGTTCCGAAAGAACGCTGGATGCAGGACAGGCCAGTAGCTCAATTGCATACTGTGCAAGCTCTGGCCAGTGATCCGTCCTCAAGACCCAGTAAGCCAGAGGATTTTCGGTGGGGAAGGTGTCCAAGTCTGACCTTGCCCCTAGATATTCCTGCACCATGTTTATCAGACGCTGGCGATGGTTGCTGGAACCGATCATACTTTGGGGCTGCGGACTAAAGAATTGTCTGAACGCATCGGTCAGACGGCCACCTTCCCCACCGCTCCTTCTTTGACTGGCCGAAGCCTCAGCAACTCGTTGTCCAGGACCAGGAGTTTGTAACCTCCCAGTCTCTGGGAACGCGTTGCACAGACCTTTCTGCAAGGCCTCCCGGAGTTGTCTCATCCTCTGCTCCCTCTGCGATGGTAACATAAGGTCCACAACCTTACCCTTGTACCGTGGATCAAGGAGAGTGGCCAGCCAGTAATGGTCCCTCTCCTTGATCCGAAGAATACGAGGATCCTTCCGCAGACTTTGCAGGATCAGGGAGGCCATGCAGCGTAGGTTAGCTGAGGCATTCGGTCCGGAGTCCTCTGGGTCACTAAGGACGACATGATCCGCAGCCACCTCCTCCCAGCCACGTACAAGTCCACGGGTTTCTTGGGACTGTAAATCATCCCTAAAAGACTGCTGCTGTTGATGCTGCTGAGTGCCAGGCTCCACCTCCATGCTGACACAATCCTCCTCCTCCTCCTCCTCCTCCTCCTCCTCTTCCTGTGCGATGGGTGGGACAGAAGGAACACTGTCTGGGTAAAGGGGGCCTTGAGAGGCAAGGAAGTCCTCCTCTTCCTGCCTCTGTTCTGCCTCAAGTGCCCTGTCCATTATTCCACGCAGCGTGTGCTCCAACAGGTGGACAAGAGGTACAGTGTCACTGATGCATGCACTGTCACTGCTCACCATCCTCGTGGCCTCCTCAAATGGTGCCAGGACAGTGCATGCATCCCTGATCATGCCCCACTGGCGTGGAGAAAAAAAACCAAGCTCCCCTGACCCTGTCCTGGTGCCGTAGTCGCACAGGTACTCATTGATGGCCCTCTGCTGCGTGTGCAGCCGCTGCAGCATGGCCAACGTTGAGTTCCACCTGGTGGGCATGTCACATATAAGGCGGTTCTTGGGCAGGTTCAACTCCTTTTGCAGCTCAGCCAGGCGAGCACTGGCATTATAAGATCTGCGGAAATGCACACAGACTTTCCTGGCCTGCCTCAGGACATCCTGTAAGCCCGGGTACCTGCCCAAGAACCGCTGCACCACCAGGTTAAGGACGTGAGCCACACAGGGCACATGGGTCAGTTGTCCCTGTCGGAGGGCGGAGAGGAGGTTGGTGCCATTGTCGCAAACCACCATTCCTGGCTTAAGCTGGCGTGGCGTCAACCACCTCTCGGCCTGGCCCTGCAGAGCAGACAGGACCTCTGCCCCAGTGTGGCTTCTGTCCCCCAAACACACCAGCGCAAGCACGGCATGGCATCTTTTTGCCTGCGTACTTGCGTAGCCCCTTGAACGCCTACGGAGCACCGCTGGTTCAGAGGACAAAGCACAGGAAGAGGCCATGGAGGAAGAAGAAGAGGAGGGGGTGGAGGAGAGAGGTGTGTCACAACCAGTAGTAGCATTTTGGAGGCGTGGCGGTGGAACAACCTCCAACACTACTGCACCTTGTCCTGCATCCTTCCCAGCTGCCAAAAGAGTGACCCAATGGGCCGTGAAAGAAAGGTAACGTCCCTGTCCATGCCTGCTGGACCATGAGTCAGCGGTAATATGCACCTTACCGCTGACCGCCCTGTCCAGCGAGGCCAAGACATTGCCTTCCACATGCCGGTAGAGAGCCGGAATAGCCTTCCGTGAGAAAAAGTGGCGTTTGGGAACCTGCCACTGAGGAACCGCACATTGCACAAACTCACGGAAGGGGGCCGAGTCTACCAACTGAAAAGGCAGCAGTTGAAGCGCTAGCAATTTAGCCAAGCTAGCATTCAACCGCTGGGCATGTGGATGGCTGGGAGTGAACTTCTTTTGACGGTCCAGCAGCTGGGGCAGGGAAATTTGCCTGCTAGAATCGGACCTCGGTGTACTGCTAGCAGAGTGGCCGCAAGTACTTGGCTGTGACACACCTAATTCTACACCTTCATTCCTCTCAGTGCATGTTTCAGAGAGGACTGAAGTTATAGTGGGGTTGGAGATCCCAGCTGATGCGGTGCAAGGAGAGGTCCGCTTTGTTCTTTGGTGTGGGTCTTTGAGGTAGGCTTGCCAACGAGCTGCATGGCAGGTCAACATATGTCTGGTCAGGCATGTGGTACCCAAGCGGCTGATGTTTTGGCCACGCGATATACGCTTGAGACATATGTTGCAAACAGCAGCTGTGCGATCTGATGCACTAGCCTCAAAAAAGGTCCACACCAAAGAACTTTTTGAATGACGGGCAGAGGCAGCGTCCTGCACAGGCGGAGCTCTGCGGTGTGATTCCGTCGGTGTACTGCCCTTACGCTGGCCACCAAAGGGCATCCTGCCTCGTTGGAGATGTGCCTCCTCCTCATCCTCCTCCTCCTCCTCTCTCCTATTAGGCACCCACGTGGAGTCAGTGACCTCATCATCCCCTCCCTCCTCATCACTGGAGCCAATCTGGCAGTATGCTGCAGCTGCTGGAACATGACTGCCAGATTGGTGTCCTTCTTGAGCATCCCCTCTGTCTGCTCTCACGCTACTGCCTTCCTCTAGCTGGGTTTCATCATCAGACCCTTCGAAACGCTGGGCATCCTCCTGGAGCATGTACCCAACACTGTGCTCAAACAGTTCGGGGGACTCCTCAGGAGGAGGACATGGTTGGTCTAGGGAAGGAGTGACTGATGATGAGTCTGACATTGATACCAGGGAAGAGGACACTTTGGCAGCTGCTTTGCCAGTACCCTGAGCCTGGGTGAGAGAGGATGAGGAGGAGGAGGAGGGCTTGGTCATCCACTCTACCAAGTCTTCGGCATGATGTGGCTCAACATGTCCAGCTGCCGAAAAGAAGGACAAGCGTGTCCCATGGCCATGTGCTGATGACAATGCACCGCGTCCACGACCAGCACTGTTGCCCCCAGACACAGAGCCTGCTTGCCCTCTTTTATTGCCTCCTGACTGTCTGCCTCTCCTTGTTTGCCTTCCAGACATTCTAATGGATGGCCTGCAGGGAGATGGGGAAAAAAAGCAATAAGGGCTACCTTCAGGTGTCCTTCTCTGTCCCTTTACTTAATGATTTCTAAATATGGTTGAGGATGATTGCTTTCGCACAGAATAGCACAATGACAATTTCCCTGACTGTCCAAAAAACAAGGATTTCAAAGATGGTTGATGAGGAATGCTTTAGCACAGTATAGCACAATGAGAATTTCCCTTACTGTCCTTCCCTGTCCCTACAAACAAGGTTTAGCACAGTAAAACACACTGACACTCTCCCTACCTATAGTTTTCTGTCCCTATAAAAATTTTTTTTTTAAAAGATGGTTGATGAGGAATGCTTTAGCACAGTATAGCACAATGAGAATTTCCCTCACTGTCCTTCCCTGTCCCTACAAACAAGGTTTAGCACAGTAAAACACACTGAGACTCTCCCTACCTATAGTTTTCTGTCCCTATAAAAAAAATTTTTTTTAAAGATGGTTGATGAGGAATGCTTTAGCACAGTATAGCACAATGAGAATTTCCCTCACTGTCCTTCCCTGTCCCTACAAACAAGGTTTAGCACAGTAAAACACACTGACACTCTCCCTACCTATAGTTTTCTGTCCCTATAAAAAATTTTTTTTAAAGATGGTTGATGAGGAATGCTTTAGCACAGTATAGCACAATGAGAATTTCCCTCACTGTCCTTCCCTGTCCCTACAAACAAGGTTTAGCACAGTAAAACACACTGACACTCTCCCTACCTATAGTTTTCTGTCCCTATAAAAAATGTTTTTTTAAAGATGGTTGATGAGGAATGCTTTAGCACAGTATAGCACAATGAGAATTTCCCTCACTGTCCTTCCCTGTCCCTACAAACAAGGTTTAGCACAGTAAAACACACTGACACTCTCCCTACCTATAGATTTCTGTCCCTATAAAAATTTTTTTTTTTAAAGATGGTTGATGAGGAATGCTTTAGGACAGTATAGCACAATGAGAATTTCCCTCACTGTCCTTCCCTGTCCCTACAAACAAGGTTTAGCACAGTAAAACACACTGACACTCTCCCTACCTATAGTTTTCTGTCCCTATAAAAAATTTTTTTTAAAGATGGTTGATGAGGAATGCTTTAGCACAGTATAGCACAATGAAAATTTCCCTCACTGTCCTTCCCTGTCCCTACAAACAAGGTTTAGCACAGTAAAACACACTGACACTCTCCCTACCTATAGTTTTCTGTCCCTATATATTTATTTTTTTTAAAGATGGTTGATGAGGAATGCTTTAGCACAGTATAGCACAATGAGAATTTCCCTCACTGTCCTTCCCTGTCCCTACAAACAAGGTTTAGCACAGTAAAACACACTGACACTCTCCCTACCTATAGTTTTCTGTCCCTATAATTTTTTTTTTTTAAAGATGGTTGATGAGGAATGCTTTAGCACAGTATAGCACAATGAGAATTTCCCTCACTGTCCTTCCCTGTCCCTACAAACAAGGTTTAGCACAGTAAAACACACTGACACTCTCCCTACTTATAGTTTTCTGTCCCTATAATTTTTTTTTTTCAAAGATGGTTGATGAGGAATGCTTTAGCACAGTATAGCACAATGAGAATTTCCCTCACTGTCCTTCCCTGTCCCTACAAACAAGGTTTAGCACAGTAAAACACACTGACACTCTCCCTACCTATAGTTTTCTGTCCCTATAAAAAAATTTTTTTTTAAAGATGGTTGATGAGGAATGCTTTAGCACAGTATAGCACAATGAGAATTTCCCTCACTGTCCTTCCCTGTCCCTACAAACAAGGTTTAGCACAGTAAAACACACTGACACTCTCCCTACCTATAGTTTTCTGTCCCTATAAAAAATTTTTTTTTTAAAGATGGTTGATGAGGAATGCTTTAGCACAGTATAGCACAATGAGAATTTCCCTCACTGTCCTTCCCTGTCCCTACAAACAAGGTTTAGCACAGTAAAACACACTGACACTCTCCCTACCTATAGTTTTCTGTCCCTATAAAAAATGTTTTTTTAAAGATGGTTGATGAGGAATGCTTTAGCACAGTATAGCACAATGAGAATTTCCCTCACTGTCCTTCCCTGTCCCTACAAACAAGGTTTAGCACAGTAAAACACACTGACACTCTCCCTACCTATAGTTTTCTGTCCCTATAAAAAAATTTTTTTTTTAAAGATGGTTGATGAGGAATGCTTTAGCACAGTATAGCACAATGAGAATTTCCCTCACTGTCCTTCCCTGTCCCTACAAACAAGGTTTAGCACAGTAAAACACACTGACACTCTCCCTACCTATAGTTTTCTGTCCCTATAAAAAAAATTTTTTTTAAAGATGGTTGATGAGGAATGCTTTAGCACAGTATAGCACAATGAGAATTTCCCTCACTGTCCTTCCCTGTCCCTACAAACAAGGTTTAGCACAGTAAAACACACTGACACTCTCCCTACCTATAGTTTTCTGTCCATATAAAAAATTTTTTTTTAAAGATGGTTGATGAGGAATGCTTTAGCACAGTATAGCACAATGAGAATTTCCCTCACTGTCCTTCCCTGTCCCTACAAACAAGGTTTAGCACGGTAAAACACACTGAGACTCTCCCTACCTATAGTTTTCTGTCCCTATAAAAAAAATTTTTTTTAAAGATGGTTGATGAGGAATGCTTTAGCACAGTATAGCACAATGAGAATTTCCCTCACTGTCCTTCCCTGTCCCTACAAACAAGGTTTAGCACAGTAAAACACACTGACACTCTCCCTACCTATAGTTTTCTGTCCCTATAAATTTTTTTTTTTTTAAAGATGGTTGATGAGGAATGCTTTAGCACAGTATAGCACAATGAGAATTTCCCTCACTGTCCTTCCCTGTCCCTACAAACAAGGTTTAGCACAGTAAAACACACTGACACTCTCCCTACCTATAGTTTTCTGTCCCTATACAAATTTTTTTTTAAAGATGGTTGATGAGGAATGCTTTAGCACAGTATAGCACAATGAGAATTTCCCTCACTGTCCTTCCCTGTCCCTACAAACAAGGTTTAGCACAGTAAAACACACTGACACTCTCCCTACCTATAGTTTTCTGTCCCTATAAAAATTTTTTTTTTTAAAGATGGTTGATGAGGAATGCTTTAGCACAGTATAGCACAATGAGAATTTCCCTCACTGTCCTTCCCTGTCCCTACAAACAAGGTTTAGCACAGTAAAACACACTGACACTCTCCCTACCTATAGTTTTCTGTCCATATAAAAATTTTTTTTTTAAAGATGGTTGATGAGGAATGCTTTAGCACAGTATAGCACAATGAGAATTTCCCTCACTGTCCTTCCCTGTCCCTACAAACAAGGTTTAGCACAGTAAAACACACTGAGACTCTCCCTACCTATAGTTTTCTGTCCCTATAAAAAAATTTTTTTTTAAAGATGGTTGATGAGGAATGCTTTAGCACAGTATAGCACAATGAGAATTTCCCTCACTGTCCTTCCCTGTCCCTACAAACAAGGTTTAGCACAGTAAAACACACTGACACTCTCCCTACCTATAGTTTTCTGTCCCTATAATTTTTTTTTTTTTTAAAGATGGTTGATGAGGAATGCTTTAGCACAATATAGCACAATGAGAATTTCCCTCACTGTCCTTCCCTGTCCCTACAAACAAGGTTTAGCACAGTAAAACACACTGACACTCTCCCTACCTATAGTTTTCTGTCCCTATAAAAATTTTTTTTTTAAAGATGGTTGATGAGGAATGCTTTAGCACAGTATAGCACAATGAGAATTTCCCTCACTGTCCTTCCCTGTCCCTACAAACAAGGTTTAGCACAGTAAAACACACTGACACTCTCCCTACCTATAGTTTTCTGTCCCTATAAAAAATGTTTTTTTAAAGATGGTTGATGAGGAATGCTTTAGCACAGTATAGCACAATGAGAATTTCCCTCACTGTCCTTCCCTGTCCCTACAAACAAGGTTTAGCACAGTAAAACACACTGACACTCTCCCTACCTATAGTTTTCTGTCCCTATAAAATTTTTTTTTTTAAAGATGGTTGATGAGGAATGCTTTAGCACAGTATAGCACAATGAGAATTTCCCTCACTGTCCTTCCCTGTCCCTACAAACAAGGTTTAGCACAGTAAAACACACTGACACTCTCCCTACCTATAGTTTTCTGTCCCTATAAATTTTTTTTTTTAAAGATGGTTGATGAGGAATGCTTTAGCACAGTATAGCACAATGAGAATTTCCCTCACTGTCCTTCCCTGTCCCTACAAACAAGGTTTAGCACAGTAAAACACACTGACACTCTCCCTACCTATAGTTTTCTCTCCCTATAAAAATTTTTTTTTTAAAGATGGTTGATGAGGAATGCTTTAGCACAGTATAGCACAATGAGAATTTCCCTCACTGTCCTTCCCTGTCCCTACAAACAAGGTTTAGCACAGTAAAACACACTGACACTCTCCCTACCTATAGTTTTCTGTCCCTATAAAAAATGTTTTTTTAAAGATGGTTGATGAGGAATGCTTTAGCACAGTATAGCACAATGAGAATTTCCCTCACTGTCCTTCCCTGTCCCTACAAACAAGGTTTAGCACAGTAAAACACACTGACACTCTCCCTACCTATAGTTTTCTGTCCCTATAAATTTTTTTTTTTTTTTAAAGATGGTTGATGAGGAATGCTTTAGCACAGTATAGCACAATGAGAATTTCCCTCACTGTCCTTCTCTGTCCCTACAAACAAAGTTTAGCACAGTAAAACACACTGACACTCTCCCTACCTATAGTTTTCTGTCCCTATAAATTTTTTTATTTAAAGATGGTTGATGAGGAATGCTTTAGCACAGTATAGCCACAATGAGAATTTCCCTCACTGTCCTTCCCTGTCCCTACAAACAACTTTTAGCACAGTAAAACACACTGACACTCTCCCTACCTATAGTTTTCTGTCCCTATAAAAATTTTTTTTTAAAGATGGTTGATGAGGAATGCTTTAGCACAGTATAGCACAATGAGAATTTCCCTCACTGTCCTTCCCTGTCCCTACAAACAAGGTTTAGCACAGTAAAACAGACTGACACTCTCCCTACCTATCCTTCTCTTTCCCTAAACTAAAGGAATCCAGGTTAAGCAAGAAAAAAAAATGTCACTGTCCCTGCCTATGCTTCTCTTTCCCTGCTCCGGAACACACTACACTAGGCCACCGTGCTGGCGGCCTTTTATAGTGTGGGGCGTGTACTAAACACCCTCAGCAATAATTGGCCACAGGCATCCTGCCTGTGGCCAATCATTGCTCTCCTCGCTGCCGGCGCTGTGATTGGCCAAGCATGCGGGGTCACAGTGCATGCTTGGCCAATCACAGCGCCTGGATGACACTGCGATGGCGTAGTGCATTGTGGGCCGTGAATTAGGCGCGAACGGCCCAAATCGTTCGTTGTTCGGCGAACGATCGAACAGCCGATGTTCGAGTCGAACGTATGTTCGACTCGAACACCGAGCTCATCCCTAGATGTGACATTTCAAAATAAATTATTCTGTTATATCAGCTTCAGGTGCTTGGTAGCTGGTGGTGATCCAAGACTGGTTCATCTTTATGAAGGTCAGTCGATCAACCGAGTCGGTGGACAGGCGCACCCTGTGATCCTTGACAAAGCCTCCAGCAGCACTGAATGTGCGTTCCGAAAGAACGCTGGATGCAGGACAGGCCAGAAGCTCAATTGCATACTGTGCAAGCTCTGGCCAGTGATCCAAGACCCAGTAAGCCAGAGGATTTTCGGTGGGAAAGGTGTCCAAGTCTGACCTTGCCCATAGGTATTCCTGCACCATGTATATCAGACGCTGGCGATGGTTGCTGGAACCAATCATACCTTGGGGCTGCGGACTAAAAAATTGTCTGAACGCATCGGTCAGATGGCCACCTTCTCCACCGCTCCTTCTGCTACTGACCAAAGCCTCAGCAACTCGTTGTCCAGGACCAGGAGTTTGTAACCTCCCAGTCTCTGGGAACGCGTTGCACAGACCTTTCTGCAAGGCCTCCCGAAGTTGTCTCATCCTCTGCTCCCTCTACGATGGCAAGATAAGGTCCGCAACCTTACCCTTGTACTGTGGATCAAGGAGAGTGGCCAGACAGTAATGGTCCCTCTCCTTGATCCGAAGAATACGAGGATCCTTCCGCAGACTTTGCAGGATCACGGAGGCCATGCAGCGTAGGTTTGCTGAGGCATTCGGTCCGGAGTCCTCTGGGTCACTAAGGACGACATGATCCGCAGCCACCTCCTCCCAGCCACGTACAAGTCCACGGGTTTGTTGGGACTGTAAATCATCCCTAAAAGACTGCTGCTGTTGATGCTGAGTGCCATGCTCCACCTCCATGCTTACACAATCCTCCTCCTCCTGCTCCTCATCCTCTTCCTGTGTGATGGGTGGGACAGAAGGAACACTGTCTGGGTAAAGGGGCCTTGAGAGGCAAGGAAGTCCTCCTCTTCCTGCCTCTGTTCTGCCTCAAGTGCCCTGTCCATTATTCCACGCAGCGTATGCTCCAACAGGTGCACAAGAGGTACAGTGTAACTGATGCATGCACTGTCACTGCTCACCATCCTCGTGGCCTCCTCAAATGGTGCCAGGACAGTGCATGCATCCTTGATCATGCCCCACTGGCGTGGTGAAAAAAAACGAGCTCCCCTGACCCTGTCCTGTGCCATAGTTGCACAGGTACTCACTGATGGCCCTCTGCTGCGTGTGCAGCCACTGCAGCATGGCCAACGTTGAGTTCCACCTGGTGGGCATGTCACATATAAGGCAGTTCTTGGGCAGGTTCAACTCCTTTTGCAGCTCAGCCAGCCGAGCACTGGCATTATATGATCTGCTGAAATGCACACAGACTTTCCTGGCCTGCCTCAGGACATCCTGTAAGCCCGGGTACCCAAGAACCGCTGCACCACCAGGTTAAGGATGTGAGCCACACAGGGCACATGGGTCAGTTGTCCCTGTCGGAGGGCGGAGAGGAGGTTGGTGCCATTGTCGCAAACTACCATTCCTGGCTTAAGCTGGCGTGGCGTCAACCACCTCTCGTCCTGCCCCTACAGAGCTGACAGAACCTCTGCCCCAGTGTGGCTCCTGTCCCCCAAACACACCAGTGCAAGCACGGCATGGCATCTTTTTGCCTGCGTAGTTGCGTAGCCCCTTGAACGCCTACGGAGCACCGCTGGTTCCGAGGACAAAGCACAGGAAGAGGCCATGGAGGAAGAAGAAGAGGAGGGGGTGGATGAGAGAGGTGTGTCAGAACCAGTAGTAGCATTTTGGAGGCATGGCGGTGGAACAACCTCCAACACTACTGCACCTTGTCCTGCATCCTTCCCAATTGCTAAAAGAGTGACCCAATGGGCCGTGAAAGAAAGGTAACGTCCTTGTCCATGCCTGCTGGACCATGAGTCAGCAGTAATATGCACCTTACCGCTGACCGCCCTGTCCAGCGAGGTATGGACATTGCCTTCCACATGCCAGTAGAGAGCCGGAATCGCCTTCCGTGAGAAAAAGTGGCGTTTGGGAACCTGCCACTGAGGAACCGCACATTGCACAAACTCACGGAAGGGGGACGAGTCTACCAACTGAAAAGGCAGCAGTTGAAGTGCTAGCAATTTAGCCAAGCTAGCATTCAACCACTGGGCATGTGGATGGCTGGGAGTGAACTTCTTTCGACGGTCCAGCAGCTGGGGCAGGGAAATTTGCCTGCTATAATCGGACGTCAGTGTACTGCTAGCAGAGTGCCCGCAAGTACTTGGCTGTAACACACCTAATTCTACACCTTCATTCCTCTCAGTGCAGGTTTCAGAGAGGACTGAAGGTACAGTGGGGTTGGATATCCCAGCTGATGAGGAGCAAGGAGAGGTCCGCTTTGTTCTTTGGTGTGGGTCTTTAAGGTACGCTTGCCAACGAGCTGCATGGCAGGTCAACATATGTCTGGTCAAGCATGTGGTGCCCAAGCGGCTGATGTTTTGGCCACGCGAGATACGCTTGAGACATATGTTGCAAACAGCAGCAGTGTGATCTGATGCACTCGACTCAAAAAAGGCCCACACCAAAGAACTTTTGGAATAACGGGCAGAGGCAGCGCCCTGCACAGGCGGAGCTCTGCGGTGTGATTCAGTCGGTGTGCTGCCCTTACGCTGGCCCCCGGAGGGCATCCTGTCTCGTTGGAGATGTGCCTCCTCCTCATCCTCCTCCTCCTCCTCCTCTCTCCTATCAGGCACCCACGTGGAGTCAGTGACCTCATCATCCCCTCCCTCCTCATCACTGAAGCCAATCTGGCAGTATGCTGCAGCTGCTGGAACATGACTGCCAGATTGCTGTCCTTCTTGAGCATCCCCTCTCTCTGCTCTCACGCTACTGCCTTGCTCTAGCTGGGTATCATCTTCAGACCCTTCGAAGCGCTGGGCATCCTCCTGGAGCATGTACCCAACACTGTGCTCAAACAGTTTGGGGGACTCCTCAGGAGGACACGGTGGGTCTAGGGAAGGAGTGACTGATGATGACATTGATACGAGGGAAGAGGATGCTTTGGCAGCTGCTTTGCCAGTACCCTGAGCCTGGGTGAGAGAGGATGAGGAGGATAAGGAGGGCTTGGTCATCCACTCTACCAAGTCTTCAGCATGATGCGGCTCAACACGTCCAGCTGCCGAAAATAAGGACAAGCGTGTCCCATGGCCACGTGCTGATGACGATGCACCGCGTCCACGACCAGCACTGTTGTCTCTAGACACAGAGCCTGCTTGCCCTCTTTTATTGGCTCGTGACTGTCTGCCTCTCCTTGTTGGCCTTCCAGACATAGTAATGGCCTGCAGGGAGATGGGAAAACCAGCAATTGGGTAGTGTATATTGTGCTGGAGGCACACAACACCCACTAACTCCAGCAGATGCCTTTATTAGAGAACAGCAATGACGGGTATATACAGGTGTATACTGTACTAGGACACACAACACTAGGGATGGGCCCGGTGCTCGATTCGAACCCATGTTCGAATCGAGCACCGGGCGTTCGCTCGCTCGTCGAGCCCAAAACTATTTGGGCCGTTCGCATCACATTCGTGTGATGCGAGCGGCCCCGCAATGCATTGCGGCCGGCGCGGCCGGCGCAGTGCATTGCTGGCTGATGATTGGCCAAGCATGCACTGTGACCCCGCATGCTTGGCCAATCACAGCGCCCGAAACTCGGAGAGCAATAATTGGCTACAGGCAGGACGCCTGTAGCCAATTACAGCTCAGGGGCTTTAGTACATGCCCCACCATTTAAAAGGCCGCCACGCCATCGGCCCCGGTCACATGAGTTCCGGCTTTAGGAGAGATCAGTCTGCTGATTCTGTCTTTGCTTGATACTGAAAGATTTGCTCTTCTTTGCTAAACCATTGGCTATTTCTTTGCTAAACCATTGCTACCTAAGTCATTGATCGTTCATTGCTGCTGATTGCACAGTTAGCGTGTTATTAGCTGCTGCTGGGGATTAGTCTGGTGCGTGCTTACTGTTAGTACAGTATTGCAGTAGTACCAACCGCAGTGCTGTTAGCACAGCATTGCACCCCAACAGCACCCATAGGACTTCTAGTGTGTTAGTGGCAGCAAACAGAGCTCCTATATTTTCTTCTCAGCAGCACCCATAGGACTTCTAGTGTGTTAGTGGCAGCAAACAGAGCTCCTATATTTTCTTCTCAGCAGCACCCATAGGACTTCTAGTGTGTTAGTGGCATCACACAGAGCTCCTATATTTTCTTCTCAGCAGCACCCATAGGACTTCTAGTGTGTTAGTGGCAGCAAACAGAGCTCCTATATTTTCTTCTCAGCAGCACCCATAGGACTTCTAGTGTGTTAGTGGCATCACACAGAGCTCCTATATTTTCTTCTCAGCAGCACCCATAGGACTTCTAGTGTGTTAGTGGCATCACACAGAGCTCCTATATTTTCTTCTCAGCAGCACCCATAGGACTTCTAATGTGTTAGTGGCATCACACAGAGTTCCTATATTTTCATCTCAGAAGCACCCATAGGACTTCTAGTGTGTTAGTGGCATCACACAGAGCTCCTATATTTTCTTCTCAGAAGCACCCATAGGACTTCTAGTGTGTTAGTGGCAGCAAACAGAGCTCCTATATTTTCTTCTTAGCAGCACCCATAGGACTTCTAATGTGTTAGTGGCATCACACAGAGTTCCTATATTTTCATCTCAGAAGCACCCATAGGACTTCTAGTGTGTTAGTGGCATCACACAGAGCTCCTATATTTTCTTCTCAGCAGCACCCATAGGACTTCTAGTGTGTTAGTGGCAGCAAACAGAGCTCCTATATTTTCTTCTCAGCAGCACCCATAGGACTTCTAGTGTGTTAGTGGCATCACACAGAGCTCCTATATTTTCATCTCAGAAGCACCCATAGGACTTCTAGTGTGTTAGTGGCATCACACAGAGCTCCTATATTTTCTTCTCAGCAGCACCCATAGGACTTCTAGTGTGTTAGTGGCAGCAAACAGAGCTCCTATATTTTCTTCTCAGAAGCACCCATAGGACTTCTAGTGTGTTAGTGGTATCACACAGAGTTCCTATATTTTCATCTCAGAAGCACCCATAGGACTTCTAGTGTGTTAGTGGCATCACACAGAGCTCCTATATTTTCTTCTCAGCAGCACCCATAGGACTTCTAGTGTGTTAGTGGCATCACACAGAGCTCCTATATTTTCATCTCAGAAGCACCAATAGGACTTCTAGTGTGTTAGTGGCAGCAAACAGAGCTCCTATATTTTCTTGTCAGCAGCACACATAGTACCTATAGTGTGTTAGTGTCAGCACCCATAGGACCTACAGTGTGTTGTGAGCACACATAGGAGTTCTATTTTTTATACTATATACACTACCGACTACAATGGCTGGAAGACCGCCAAGGAGAGGCAGAGCGTGCCGAGGCAAGAACACAGGGCAGGCAGGCTCTGTTTCTAGAGACAACAGTGCTGGCCGTGGACGTGGTCGTGCATCGTCATCAGCACGTGGCCATGGGACACGCTTGTCTTTGTTTTCGGCAGCTGGACATGTGGAGCCGCATCATGCCGAAGGCTTGGTAGAATGGATGACCAAGCCCTCCTCATCCTCCTCATCCTCTCTCACCCAGGCTCAGGGTACTGGCAGAGCAGCTGCCAACGCGTACTCAATGGCATCATCAGCCACCCCTTCCCTAGACCCACCATGTCCTCCTGAGGAGTCCCCCGAACTGTTTGAGCACAGTGTTGGGTACATGCTCCAGGAGGATGCCCAACGATTCGAAGGCTCGGATGATGATACCCAGCTTGAGGAAGTCAGTAGTGTGCGCGCAGAGAGAGGGGATGCTGAAGGACAGCAATCTGGCAGTAGTGTTCCACCAGCTGCAGCTTACTGCCAGGTTTGCTCTAGTGGTGAAGAGGGAGGGGATGATGAGGTCACTGACTCCACGTGGGTGCCTGAAGGGAGAGAGGAGGAGGAGGAGGAGGATGCAGCGTCACATGTCCAACGAGGCAGGATGCCCCCTGGAGGCCAGCTAGAGGCCAGCACAGCAACTGTACCACACCGCAGAGCTCCGCCTGTGCAGGGCGCTGCCTCTGCACGTTATCACAAAAGTTCTTTGGTGTGGGCCTTTTTTGAGACGAGTGCATCAGATCGCACCACTGCTATTTGCAATATTTGTCTCAAGCGTATCTCGCGTGGCCAAAACATCAGCCGCTTGGGCACCACAAGCATGAGCAGACATATGTCGACCTGCCATGCAGCTCGTTGGCAAGCACACATAAAAGACCCACACCAAAGAACAAAGCGGACCTCTCCTTGCTCCTCATCAGCTGGGATCTCCATCCCCACTATATCTTCAGTCCTCTCTGAAAGCTGCTCTGAGAGGACTGAAGGTGTAGAATTAGGTGTGTCACAACCAAGTACTTGCAGTACACCGACGTCCGATTGTAGCAGGCAAATTTCCCTGCCCCAGCTGCTGGACCGTCGAAAGAAGTATACTCCCAGCCATCCACATGCCCAGCGGTTGAATGCTAGCTTGGCTAAATTGCTAGCACTTCAACTGCTGCCTTTTCAGTTGATAGACTCGGCCCCCTTCCGTGAGTTTGTTCAATGTGCGGTTCCTCAGTGGCAGGTTCCCAAACGCCACTTTTTCTCACGGAAGGCGATTCCGTCTCTCTACTGGCATGTGGAAGGCAATGTCCATGCCTCGCTGGACAGGGCGGTCAGCGGTAAGGTGCATATTACCGCTGACTCATGGTCCAGCAGGCATGGACAGGGACGTTATCTTTCTTTCACGGCCCATTGGGTCACTCTATTGGCAGCTGGGAGGGATGCAGGACAAGGTGCAGTAGTGTTGGAGGTTGTTCCGCCACCACGCCTCCAAAATGCTACTACTGGTTGTGACACACCTCTCTCCTCCACCCCCTCCTCTTCTTCTTCCTCCATGTCCTCTTCGAGTGCTCTGTCCTCGGAACCAGCGGTGCTCCGTAGGCGTACAAGGGGCTACGCGAGTACGCAGGCAAAAAGATGCCATGCCGTGCTTGCGCTGGTGTGTTTGGGGGACAGGAGCCACACTGGGCCAGAGGTTCTGGCAGCTCTGCAGGGGCAGGCCGAGAGGTGGTTGACGCCACGCCAGCTTAAGCCAGGAATGGTCGTTTCTGATAATGGCACCAACCTCCTCTCCGCCCTGCGACAGGGGCAGCTCACCCATGTGCCCTGTATGGCTCACGTCCTCAACCTGGTGGTGCAGCGGTTCTTGGGCAGGTTCCCAGGCTTACAGGATGTCCTGAGGCAGGCCAGGAAAGTCTGTGTGCATTTCCGCCGATCTTATAATGCCAGTGCTCGGCTGACTGAGCTGCAAAAGGAGCTGAACCTGCCCAAGAACCGCCTAATATGTGACATGCCCACCAGGTGGAACTCAACGTTGGCCATGCTGCAGCGACTGCACACGCAGCAGAGGGCCATCAATGAGTACCTTTGCGACTACGGCACCAGGACAGGGTCAGGGGAGCTTGGCTTTTTTTCCCCACGCCAGTGGAGCATGATCAGGGATGCATGCACTGTCCTCTCACCATTTGAGGAGGCCACGAGGATGGTGAGCAGTGACAGTGCATGCATCAGTGACACTGTACCTCTTGTCCACCTGTTGGAGCATACGCTGCGTGGGATAATGGACAGGGCACTTGAGGCAGAACAGAGGCAGGAAGAGGAGGACTTCCTTGTCTCTCAAGGCCCCCTTTATCCAGACAATGTTCCTTCTGTCCCACCCATCACACAGGAAGAGGAGGAGGAGGAGGAGGAGGAGGAGGAGGAGGATTGTGTGAGCATGGAGGTGGAGCCTGGCACTCAGCATCAGCAGCAGCAGTCTTTTAGGGATGATGTACAGTCCCAACAAACCAGTGGACTTGTACGTGGCTGGGAGGAGGTGGCTGGCGATCATGTCATCCTCAGTGACCCAGAAGACTCCGGACCGAATGCCTCAGCTAACCTACGCTGCATGGCCTCCCTGATCCTGCAAAGCCTGCGGAAGGATCCTCGTGTTCTTCGGATCAAGGAGAGTGACCATTACTGGCTGGCCACTCTCCTTGATCCACGGTACAAGGGTAAGGTTGCGGACCTTATCTTGCCGTCGCAGAGGGAGCAGAGGATGAGACATCTCAGGGAGGCCTTGCAGAAAGGTCTGTGCAACGCGTTCCCAGAAACTGGGAGGTTACAAACTCCTGGTCCTGGACGACGAGTTGCTGAGGCTTCGGTCAGTAGCAGAAGGAGCGGTGGGGAAGGTGGACGTCTGACCGATGCGTTCAGACAATTTTTTAGTCCGCAGCCCCAAGGTATGATCGGTTCCAGCAACCATCGCCAGCGTCTGATATACATGGTGCAGGAATACCTAGGGGCAAGGTCAGACTTGGACACCTTTCCCACCGAAAATCCTCTGGCTTACTGGGTCCTGAGGATGGATCACTGGCCAGAGCTTGCACAGTATGCAATTGAGCTACTGGCCTGTCCTGCATCCAGCGTTCTTTCCGAACGCACATTCAGTGCTGCTGGAGGATTTGTCACCGATCATAGGGTGCGCCTGTCCACCGACTCGGTTGATCGACTGACCTTCATAAAAATGAATCAGTCTTGGATCACCACCAGCTACCAGACACCTGAAGCGGATATAACGGAATAATTTATAATGTCACATCCCTTCAAGACTGCCTATGCTGATGCTGAGTGACTGTCCTGTTATGTTCACTGACTATCCTCTTCCTCCTCCTCAATGATCCATGCCACCACACCAGTGCCTAAGGCACAATTTTTCAGCCCCTGTATAACAGGGGCGTGTAATTACAATTTTTTAAAAAGATGCTTCGCAACAGGTGTGACTGCTGTGCTCAGAGTACAGTATCTGTGAGGGGTTGCAGTGTTGTGGCACCAGCACCAGTGCCTAAGGCACAATTTTTCAGCCCCTGTTGGGGCGTGTAATTACAATTTTTAGGCAATGCTTTGCAACAGGTCTCATTGCTGTGCTCAGAGTACAGTATCTGTGAGGGGTTGCAGTGTTGTGGCACCAGCACCAGTGCCTAAGGCACAATTTTTCAGCCCCTGTATAACAGGGGCGTGTAATTACAATTTTTTAAAAAGATGCTTCGCAACAGGTGTGACTGCTGTGCTCCAAGTACAGTATCTGTGAGGGGTTGCAGTGTTGTGGCACCAGCACCAATGCCTAAGGCACAATTTTTCAGCCCCTGTTTAACAGGGGCGTGTAATTACAAATCTTGATCTAATAGTTCACAGCAGGGCCCATTCCTGCGCCCACCAAGAGTAACTATGAGGGCCTACAGTCTTGTGGCAACACCGTCCACCACCACCACCACCACCAAAGGCCCAATTTTTCTGCCCTGTTCAACAAGTGCATGCAATTACAAATCTTGATCTAATAACTCACAGCAGGGCCCATTCCTGCACCCACCAAGAGTAACTGTGAGGGCTTACAGTCTTGTGGCAACACCGTCCACCACCACCACCACCACCACCAAAGGCCCAATTTTTCTGCCCGGTTCAACAGGTGCATGCAAGTACAAATCTTGATCTATTAACTCACAGCAGGGCCCATTCCTGTGCCCACCAGTCTTGTGGCTACACCAACATCTAATAGGGCAAATTTCTGCAGAGTATATACGGCAGGCCCCTACTTTCAAACATCCAACTTACAAACGACTCCTACTTGCAAACGGCAAGAGAAAACAGGAAGTGAGAGGAAATCTACCCCTAGGAAGGAAAATTCTATCCTGTTAGATTTAATTTGGGAAAAAGGTATCTCCTCTCTACTGATGCTTTATCACCAATCCTTGTTTCAATTAAAACCCCACTTTTCCAAAAACATTTGTCATTGGGACGGAAAGTGAGGTGACATGTTCTGAACAGATGTGCAAAGACAGCAAATGTTACAGGGGTGATAACCCCTCCCTATGTTCTCCAAAAAGCTTAAAAATTGATTTTTTTGGGATGTAGCTACACTTCATAATGTACCTGTTCAGATTCTACTTAAGAACAAACCTACAGTCCATGTCTTGTTTGCACCACCTATATACTGCTGTTCAGAGTATATAGGGTTGTAGGTATAGGGTTTTATTTTGGGTGCGGGGTCCCCCTTAGTATCCATACAAGACCCAAAGGGGCTGGGGTGGGGGGGGGGGTGATGGGGTAGCCATGCCATTTTTCTCAAGGATTTTCAGCCATATGGCGGCCAGGACAAGACATGACATTAAAGCCGCAAGTGGTTTTAAATGGCTTCTTTTTTTCCTTTACAAATGTCATTTTGTGCAAGGACAGTTCTAAACACGGGAAACACATGCCACTTCACAGGCATACTTTAGACACCCCCCAGGTACCATATTTAAAGGAAAATTTCACTTTTTTTTTTTCACTTTATGCATCATTAAAATGACTGCTCCCGAAAAAACTTTAGTTTTTAAAATTTCTTTTTGCATTGATATATGTCCCCTGGGGCAGGACCCGGGTCCCCAAACCTGTTTTATGACATTAACATGCATATTGGCCGTTGTAATTAGCAATTTTGATTTCGAACGTTCGCGTCCATTATAACGAATAGGGTTCGAAAATTCGCGCAAACTTTCGGTCCGTTCGAAGGTTCTGGTGCGAACCGAACCCGGGGGTGTTCGGCTCATCCCTACACAACACCCACTAACTCCAGCAGATGCCTTTATTAGAGAACAGCAATGACGGGTATATACAGGTGTATACTGTACTAGGGCACACAACACCCACTAACTCCAGCAGATGCCTTTATTAGAGAACAGCAATGACGGGTATATACAGGTGTATACTGTACTAGGGCACAAAACACCCACTAACTCCAGCAGATGCCTTTATTAGAGAACAGCAATGACGAGTATATACAGGTGTATACTGTACTAGGGCACAGAACACCCACTAACTCCTGCAGATGCCTTTATTAGAGAACAGCAATGATGGGTATATACAGGTGTATACTGTGCTAGGGCACACAACACCCACGAACTCCTGCAGATGCCTGTATTAGAGAACAGCAATGACGGGTATATACAGGTGTATACTGTACTAGGGCACACAACACCCACTAACTCCTGCAGATGCCTGTATTAGAGAACAGCAATGACGGGTATATACAGGTGTATACTGTGCTGGGGCACACAACACCCACTAACTGCTGCAAATGCCTGAGAAAAGAACACACTGTCCCTGCCTGCCTATCTAGCTTAGAGAACAGCAATGACGGGTATATACAGGTGTATACTGTCCTGGGGCACACAACACCCACTAACTGCTGAAGATGCCTGAGAAAATAACACACTGTCCCTGCCTGCCTATCTAGCTTAGAGAACAGCAATGAACAGAAACTCCTGCAGATGCCTGAAAAAAGAACACACTGTCCCTGCCTGCCTATCTAGCTTAGAGAACAGCAATGAACAGCAACTCCTGCAGATGCCTGAGAAAAGAACACACTGTCCCTGCCTGCCTATCTATCTTAGAGAACAGCAATGAACAGCAACTCCTGCAGATGCCTGAGAAAAGAACACAACGTAGAACACACTGTCCCTGCCTTTGTAGCTCTTTCCCTGCACGCCGGAACACACTGCACAAGGCCGCCGTGCTGGCGGCCTTTTATAATGTGGGGCGTGTACTAAACCCCCCTGAGCTATAATTGGCCACAGGCATCCTGCCTGTGGCCAATTATGGCTCTCCTCGCTGCCGGCGCTGTGATTGGCCAAGCATGCGGGGTCACAGTGCATGCTTGGCCAATCACAGTGCCGGGATTGCACTGCGATGGCGCAGTGTATTGTGGGCCGTTCGCGTCACTCGAATTTGGCTCGAACGGCCCATAACGTTCGATCTTCGTCGAACGATCGAACAGTCGATGTTCGAGTCGAACGTGTGTTCGACTCGAACACGAAGCTCATCCCTATTAAACACATACCTGTCTCTGAATCGGCTCTATGTTACTACCGAATTACCATATATACTCGAGTATAAGCCGAGGTTTCAGCCCTTTTTTTTAGGCTGAAAATGCCCCCTTGGCTTATACTCGAGTCAGTGTCCCCACTAACTGTTCTCTTGTGTCTCCGGGGCCGCTCTGGTGTGTGTGCGGGTGTTCTCGGGGGATGAAGAGGCTTTCAATTAAGCTCCTGAGCAAACTGCCTTTGCTGACGGAGGTGAGGGAGATAAGATGATGTCATCAGTCAGAGCCTGAGCAGGGGAAGTTTTCATTTGTGAGATGTCTGAGCTATCACTGCACTGGCATCCCCGGCATCCCTTCAGATGAGAAAAATCAGCAGACAAGAAAAGGGGACATACTAAAAGGAATGACATAAAGTAAGAGGGGATGATTCTTCTACAGGATTCCATATGGATCAAGCAGCCAGGTAAGAAGCACCAGTGCCCCCCTCCCCCACTGACTGGCAGTGCCCCCAAACTGCCCCCATTAGGCACCAGGAACCCCATCTCCCCTCACTAAACACCAGGACCCCCATCTCTCCTACTGGATGCTGGTTGCTTAGAACACTAAAGAAATGTACCGTACCAGTAGCTGCTGCATTTCCCACCCTAGGCTTATACTCAAGTCAATAAGTTTTCCCAGCTGTTTGTGGTAAAATTAGGTGCCTCGGCTTATACTCGGGTCGGCTTATACTCGAGTATATACGGTACTTCCCTGGCCGTCATACGCATCTGCTACAACCACCATTGTGTGCACCTGCCACAAGCCCACTGGAAGCTCTGACAAGCCATGCCTCCTGAACCTGCCATGCATGCAGAATTCCTCTTTAATCCCGGCTGGTCCCTCCTGCAGTGCTTCTTTTCCTGACTCGATGCCAGACCTTCTGGGCCTGCATCCCCAATAGTGATGAGCAGAACACCCCCGGGTTCGGTTCGCACCAGAACCCGCGAACGGACCGAAAGTTTGCACGAACTTTCGAACCCTATTAAATACAATGGATGCGAACGTTCGAAATCTAAAGTGCTAATTATAATGACTATTATGCATGTTATTGTCCTAAAAAGGGTTTGGGAACCCGGGTTCTGCACCAGGGGACATGTATCAATCCAAAAAAAAGGTTTAAAAACTGCTGTTTTTCGGGAGCAGTCATTTTAATGATGCATAAAGTGAAAAAAAAAAAGTCAAATATTCCTTTAAATATCGTACCTGGGGGGTGTCTAAAGTATGCCTGTGAAGTGCCACATGTTTCTCGTGTTTAGAACTGTCCCTGCACAAAATTACATTTCTAAAGGAAAAAAAAGCCATTTAAAACTGCTTGCGGCTTTAAAGTGGTTGTAAACCCACTTTTTAAACAAAGACCTACAGGTAAGCCTAGATTAAGGCGTACCTGTAGGTGCATGAAATATCTCCTTAACCTACACGGTTAAGGAGATATTTGTATGTAAATGCGGCGACGCTGACGTCACCCCATTCACAAATTCGGCTAGGTCGCAACATTCGACGACGTAGCCGAATTCGACAGCTCACGCGCGCATGCGCGGAGTCACGTCTTTGCCGCTCCGGCCAATCACAGCGCCGGAGCGGCGCTGTGATTGGCTGCAGCGGCGATACCCGGAAGTAACATTCCGGCTATCGCTGCAGCGATGGATGCGGCTAGAGGAGGGACACGGACGACTTCGGGGGCCCCGATCGAAGGTAAGTGGTACATAATGAGCTAGTATGCTAGTCATACTAGCTCATTATAGCTTTGTCTTGCAGGTTAGTAGAAAAAAAAAAAAAAGTTAAAAGGGTTTACAACCACTTTAAGAATGTAATGTCTGGTCCCGGTAATATGGATGAAAATCTTTAAGAAAAATGGCATAGCTACCCCATCACCCCCCCCCCCCCCCACCCCAGCCCATTACCAGCCCCTTTGGGTCTTGTATGGATATTAAGGGGAACCCCGCACACAAAGTAAAAAAGGCCCTATATACTCTGAACAGCCGTATACAGGCGGTGCATACAAGACAGGGACTGTAGGTTTGTTCTTATGTAGAATCTGTTTGTAATTTTGAACAGGTACATTGTTTAAGTGTAGCTCCAGCCAAGAAATCTATTTTTAAGCTTTTTGGAAAACATAGGGAAGGGTTATCACCCCTGTAACATTTGTTTTGCTGTCTGTGCAGTGTGCACCTGTTCAGAACAGTTCACCTCACTTTCCGTCCTAATGACAAATGTTTTTTGAAAATTTGGGTTTTTTATTGAAACAAGAATTGGTGATAAAGCATCAGTGGAGAGGAGACACTTTTTTTCCCATATTAACTCTTACAGGAGAGAATTTGCCTTCCTAGGTGTAGATTTCCTCTCACTTCTTGTTGTATCCTTCCGTTTGCAAGGAGGAGTCGTTTGTAAGTTGGATGTTTGAAAGTAGGGGCCTGCCGTATATACTCAGCTGAAATTTGCCCCTTACATGTTGGTGTTGCCACAACACTGTGAGCCCTCACAGTTACCCTTGGTGGGCGCATGAATGGGCCCTGCTGTGAATTATTAGATCAAGAATTGTAATTGCATGCCCCTGTTGAACAGGGGCT
Source organism: Rana muscosa (assembly GCA_029206835.1). Lineage (NCBI taxonomy): Eukaryota > Metazoa > Chordata > Amphibia > Anura > Ranidae > Rana > Rana muscosa. Next base: position 741,897,454 of record CM055118.1, read on the forward strand.
GAAAAATTGGGCCTTTGGTGGTGGTGTTGACACAACACTGTAAGGCCTCACAGTTACTCTTGGTGGGCGCAGGAATGGGCCCTGCTGTGAATTATTAGATCAAGAATTGTAATTGCATGCCCCTGTTGAACAGGGGCTGAAAAATTGGGCCTTTGGTGGTGGTGGTGATGGTGTTGACACAACACTGTAAGGCCTCACAGTTACTCTTGGTGGGCGCAGGAATGGGCCCTGCTGTGAATTATTAGATCAAGAATTGTAATTACATGCCTCTGTTAAACAGGGGCAGAAAAATTGGGCCTTAGGCACTGGTGCCACAACACTGCAACCCCTCACAGATACTGTACTTGGAGCACAGCAATGAGCCCTGTTGCAAAGTATTGCATCAAAAATTTTAATTACACGCCCCTGTTAAACAGGGGCTGAAAAATTGGGCCTTAGCCACTGGTGGCGGCACCCAGAAACAAAAATGTTCTTCCAAGCTATCATCATCAATCGGATCATTGAGGAGGAGGAGGATAGTCAGTCAACATAACAGGACAGTCTCTCAGCATCAGCATCAGTCTTGAAGGGATGTGACATTTGAAAATAAATGAGTCTGTTATATCAGCTTCAGGTGTTTGGTAGCTGGTGGTGATCCAAGACTGGTTCATCTTTATGAAGGTCAGTCGATCAACAGAGTCGGTGGACAGGCGCACCCTGTGATCCGTGACAAATCCTCCAGCAGCACTGAATGTGCGTTCTGAAAGAACGCTGGATGCAGGACAGGCCAGTAGCTCAATTGCATACTGTGCAAGCTCTGGCCAGTGATCCATCCTCAAGACCCAGTAACCCAGAGGATTTTCGGTGGGGAAGGTGTCCAAGTCTGACCTTGCCCCTAGGTATTCCTGCACCATGTATATCAGACGCTGGCGATGGTTGCTGGAACCGATCATACCTTGGGGCTGCGGACTAAAGAATTGTCTGAACGCATCGGTCAGACGGCCACCTTCCCCACCGCTCCTTCTTTGACTGACCGAAGCCTCAGCAACTCGTTGTCCAGGACCAGGAGTTTGTAACCTCCCAGTCTCTGGGAACGCGTTGCACAGACCTTTCTGCAAGGCCTCCCGGAGTTGTCTCATCCTCTGCTCCCTCTGCGACGGTAAGATAAGGTCCGCAACCTTACCCTTGTACCGTGGATCAAGGAGAGTGGCCAGCCAGTAATGGTCCCTCTTTTGATCCGAAGAATACGAGGATCCTTCCGCAGACTTTGCAGAATCAGTGAGGCCATGCAGCGTAGGTTAGCTGAGGCATTCGGTCCGGAGTCCTCTGGGTCACTAAGGACGACATGATCCGCAGCCACCTCCTCCCAGCCACGTACGAGTCCACTGGTTTCTTGGGACTGTAAATCATCCCTAAATGACTGCTGCTGATGATGCTGAGTGCCAGGCTCCACCTCCATGCTGACACAACCCTCCTCCTCCTCCTCCTCCTCCTCTTCTTCCTGTGCGATGGGTGGGACAGAAGGAACACTGTCTGGGTAAAGGGGGCCTTGAGAGGCAAGGAAGTCCTCCTCTTCCTGCCTCTGTTCTGCCTCAAGTGCCCTGTCCATTATTCCACGCAGCGTATGTTCCAACAGGTGGACAAGAGGTACAGTGTCACTGATGCATGCACTGTCACTGCTCACCATCCTCGTGGCCTCCTCAAATGGTGCCAGGACAGTGCATGCATCCCTGATCATGCCCCACTGGCGTGGTGAAAAAAAACCGAGCTCCTCTGACCCTGTCCTGTGCCGTAGTCGCACAGGTACTCATTGATGGCCCTCTGCTGCGTGTGCAGCCGCTGCAGCATGGCCAACGTTGAGTTCCACCTGGTGGGCATGTCACATATAAGGTGGTTCTTGGGCAGGTTCAACTCCTTTTGCAGCTCAGCCAGACGAGCACTGGCATTATAAGATCTGCGGAAATGCACACAGACTTTCCTGGCCTGCCTCAGGACATCCTGTAAGCCCGGGTACCTGCCCAAGAACCGCTGCACCACCAGGTTAAGGACGTGAGCCACAGAGGGCACATGGGTCAATTGTCCCTGTCGGAGAGCGGAGAGGAGGTTGGTGCCATTGTCGCAAACTACCATTCCTGGCTGAAGCTGGCGTGGCGTCAACTACCTCTCGGCCTGCCCCTGCAGAGCAGACAGAACCTCTGCCCCAGTGTGGCTCCTGTCCCCCAAACACACCAGCGCAAGCACGGCATGGCATCTTTTTGCCTGCGTAATTGCGTAGCCCCTTGAGCGCCTACGGAGCACCGCTGGTTCCGAGGACAAAGCACAGGAAGGGGCCATGGAGGAAGAAGAAGAGGAGGGGGTGGAGGACAGAGGTGTGTCACAACCAGTAGTAGCATTTTGGAGACGTGGCGGTGGAACAACCTCCAACACTACTGCACCTTGTCCTGCATCCTTCCCAGCTGCCAAAAGAGTGACCCAATGGGCCGTGAAAGAAAGGTAACGTCCCTGTCCATGCCTGCTGGACCATGAGTCAGCGGTAATATGCACCTTACCACTGACCGCCCTGTCCAGCGAGGCCAAGACATTGCCTTCCACATGCCGGTAGAGAGCCGGAATCGCCTTCCGTGAGAAAAAGTGGCGTTTGGGAACCTGCCACTGAGGAACCGCACATTGTACAAACTCACGGAAGGGGGACGAGTCTACCAACTGAAAAGGCAGCAGTTGAAGCGCTAGCTATTTAGCCAAGCTAGCATTCAACCGCTGGGCATGTGGATGGCTGGGAGTGAACTTCTTTCGACGGTCCAGCAGCTGGGGCAGGAAAATTTGCCTGCTAGAATCGGACGTCAGTGTACTGCTAGCAGAGTGCCCGCAAGCACTTGGCTGTGACACACCTAATTCTACACCTTCATTCCTCTCAGTGCAGGTTTCAGAGAGGACTGAAGGTATAGTGGGGTTGGAGATCCCAGCTGATGCGGTGCAAGGAGAGGTCCGCTTTGTTCTTTGGTGTGGGTCTTTAAGGTAGGCTTGCCAACGAGCTGCATGGCAGGTCAACATATGTCTGGTCAAGCATGTGGTGCCCAAGCAGGTGATGTTTTGGCCACGCGATATTAGTTTGAGACATATGTTGCAAACAGCAGCTGTGCGATCTGATGCACTCGACTCAAAAAAGGCCCACGCCAAAGAACTTTTTGAATAACGGGCAGAGGCAGCGCCCTGCACAGGCGGAGCTCTGCGGTGTGATTCCGTCGGTGTGCTGCCCTTACGCTGGCCCCCCGAGGGCATCCTGCCTCGTTGGAGATGTGCCTCCTCCTCATCCTCCTCCTCCTCCTCCTCCTCTCTCCTATTAGGCACCTACGTGGAGTCAGTGACCTCATCATCCCCTCCCTCCTCATCACTGGAGCCAATCTGGCAGTATCCTGCAGCTGCTGGAACATGACTGCCAGATTGGTGTCCTTCTTGAGCATCCCCTCTCTCTGCTCTCACGCTACTGCCTTCCTCTAGCTGGGTATCATCATCAGACCCTTCGAAACGCTGGGCATCCTCCTGGAGCATGTACCCAACACTGTGCTCAAACAGTTCGGGGGACTCCTCAGGAGGACATGGTTGGTCTAGGGAAGGAGTGACTGATGATGACATTGATACCAGGGAAGAGGACGCTTTGGCAGCTGCTTTGCCAGTACCCTGAGCCTGGGTGAGAGAGGATGAGGAGGATGAGGAGGACTTGGTCATCCACTCTACCAAGTCTTCAGCATGATGCGGCTCAACACGTCCAGCTGCCGAAAAGAAGGACAAGCGTGTCCCATGGCCACGTGCTGATGGCGATGCACCGCGTCCACGACCAGCACTGTTGTCTCTAGACACAGAGCCTGCTTGCCCTCTTTTATTGGCTAGTGACTGTCTGCCTCTCCTTGTTTGCCTTCCAGACATTCTAATGGCCTGCAGGGAAATGGGAAAACCAGCAATAAGGCCTAGCTTCAGGAGTATATTTTGCAGGAATCACACTATGCCTGCTGTAGGTGCTGCAAATGCCTGTTGGTGTAACACACCAGGAAAAAGCAGCAATACAGGCTAACTTCAGGTGTAATATGATCAGGAGGCGCACTCCGCCCGCTGTAAGTGCCGCAAATGCCTGTTGGTGTAACACACCAGTAAAAAGCAGCAATACAGGCTAACTTCAGGTGTAATATGATCAGGAGGCACACTCCGCCCGCTGTAAGTGCCGCAAATGCCTGTTGGTGTAACACACCAGGAAAAAGCAGCAATACAGGCTAACTTCAGGTGTAATATGATCAGGAGGCACACTCCGCCCGCTGTAAGTGCTGCAAATGCCTGTTGGTGTAACACACCAGGAAAAAGCAGCAATACGGGCTAACTTCAGGTGTATAATGTGCAGGAGGCTTAGCAACAATGACACTGACACTGTCCCCTGCCTATCCTTCTCTCTCCCTGCACACAAGGTTTATCAAAGTATATGACACTGACACTCTCCCTGTCTATCCTTCTCTCTCCCTGCACACAAGGTTTAGCAAAGAATATGACACTGACACTGTCCCCTGCCTATCCTTCTCTCTCCCTGCACACAAGGTTTATCAAAGTATGACACTGACACTCTCCCTGCCTATCCTTCTCTCTCCCTGCACACAAGGTTTAGCAAAGAATGTGACACTGACACTGTCCCCTGCCTATCCTTCTCTCTCCCTGCACACAAGGTTTAGCAAAGAATATGACACTGACACTGTCCCCTGCCTATCCTTCTCTCTCCCTGCACACAAGGTTTATCAAAGTATATGACACTGACACTCTCCCTGCCTATCCTTCTCTCTCCCTACACACAATTTTGAGGTACAAATAGCACTGACACTGTCCCTGCGCCGGAACACACTACACAAGGCCGCCGCGCTGGCAGCCTTTTATAGTGTGGGGCGTGTGCTAAACCCCCTGAGCTATAATTGGCCACAGGCAACCTGCCTGTGGCCAATTATGGCTCTCCTAGCTGCCGGCGCTGTGATTGGCCAAGCATGCGGGGTCACAGTGCATGCTTGGCCAATCACAGCGCCGGGATTGCACTGCGATGGCGCAGTGTATTGTGGGCCGTTCGCGTCACTCGAATTTGGCGCGAACGGCCCAAATCGTTCGATGTTCGCCGAACGGTCGAACAGCCGATGTTCGAGTCGAACTTATGTTCGACTCGAACACCGAGCTCATCCCTAATCCCCAACTCCAAGTTCTGCTATGAACATCTGCCAAAACTCTTGTTACGCCTGTCTCTAGGCACTGTCTGTTTCACTCCCAGTGGTGCATGGAAATACAAGAAAGGCCAACTTCATCACTTCAGTCTCCTATCGGGTACATGACAGTACCAGTCAGCCAGAAATATAGTCTGAAGGGGAGGCCACTCAACTAGTGACTATCTGCCAATCAATATCTGCCTTTTTTCAAGTCATCAAGTGTCTGCAAGATAACTTCAGTCAAATGGAATGTCAACCCTGATGAGTGTGCAATCCTCTTCCAATTCAGTGCTTCTTCAGCAGTTGCAGACTCTTCTTCTGAAGTTGTGTCCTGCAGATCATGTGGGATAGTCCCTTTGCCAGAGCCCAACGTGTCCATACCTGAACTTTTTTATAGAGACTAGAAGTTCCAGGTTTTTCAGAACTCGCTTTTGCCCTGAATGTTCTCATCAGAAGGCACTAAGGTGGGGTTCATCATTTTGCTACGTCAGGATGAACCTCAGTCCTGAGCCCACCACCTTCGTTAACAACTAGGGATGAGCTTCGAGTTTGAGTCGAACATGAGTTCGACTCGAACATCAGCTGTTCAATCGTTCGCCGAATTTCGAACATTATGGGCCGTTAGCGCCAAATTCGAGTGGCGCGTCACGGCCCATAATTTACTGCGTCATCACAGTGCATTGCTGGCTGATGATTGGCCAAGCATGCACTATGACCCGCATGCTTTGGCCAATCACAGCGCCGTCAGCACAGAGAGCAATAATTGGCCAAAGTCAGGGTGCCTTTGGCCAATCATGGTTAAGGGGAGTAGGTACACGCCCCGCACTATACAGTATAAGGCCGCCTGTGTGTTGGCCTTGTGTAGTGTGTTGCAGCGTTTTGAGAGAGATAGAGAGAGAGAGTCAGAGTGTCATTTAATTTCAGTTAGAAAGAGTAGGCAGGCGATTCAGGTAGCTGCAGTCAGTGTATTTAGTATATATATATATGCATCCCAGGCGTTGTGAATATATATATATATATATATATATATATATATATATACACACACACACACACACACTGTATTCAGTTTAGCTAGATCTCACTTCAGAGAGTGTTCCTGTTATTCTCGCTGCAGTATATTAAGTCAGTGTACTGTATACTGGGCACAGTGTGCAGCTAAAGCTGACTGCAGACCATCCCTGTTCTCTTCCTATTACAGGCATGCAGTTGATTGAGCTAAGCTGCAGTATATTAAGTCAGTGTACTGTATACTGGGCACAGTGTGCAGGTAAAGCTGACTGCAGACCATCCCTGTCCTGTTCCTAATAATACAGGCAGGCAGTTGATTGAGCTAAGCTGCAGTATATTAAGTCAGTTTACTGTATACTGGGCACAGTGTGCAGCTAAAGCTGACTGCAGACCATTCCTGTTCTCTTCCTAATAAAACAGGCAGGCAGTTGATTCAGCTAAGCTGCAGTATATTAAGTCAGTGTACTGCATACTGGGCACAGTGTGCAGGTAAAGCTGACTGCATACCATCCCTGTTCTCTTCCTAATAATACAGGCAGGCAGTTGATTGAGCTAAGCTGCAGTATATTAAGTCAGTGTATTGTATACTGGGCACAGTGTGCAGGTAAAGCTGACTGCAGACCATCCCTGTTCTCTTCCTAATAATACAGGCAGGCAGTTGATTGAGCTAAGCTGCAGTATATTAAGTCAGTGTACTGTATACTGGGCACAGTGTGCAGCTAAAGCTGACTGCAGACCATTCCTGTTCTCTTCCTAATAAAACAGGCAGGCAGTTGATTCAGCTAAGCTGCAGTATATTAAGTCAGTATACTGCATACTGGGCACAGTGTGCAGGTAAAGCTGACTGCAGACCATCCCTGTTCTCTTCCTAATAATACAGGCAGGCAGTTGATTCAGCTAAGCTGCAGTATATTAAGTCAGTGTACTGTATACTGGTCACAGTGTGCAGGTAAAGCTGACTGCAGACCATTCCTGTTCTCTTCCTAATAATACAGGCAGGCAGTTGATTGAGCTAAGCTGCAGTATATTAAGTCAGTGTACTGCCTACTGGGCACAGTGTGCAGGTAAAGCTGACTGCAGACCATCCCTGTTCTCTTCCTAATAATACAGGCAGGCAGTTGATTGCAGCTAACGCTCACTGCAGACCATTCCTGTTGTTCTCTTGCTAATATACTACAGGAAGGCAGTTGAGTCAGTTAGCTGCAGTATAACCAGTATATATATATATATATATATATATATATATATATACATATACACACACACATCCCAGCTTTGTGCAGCTACATTTCACTGCAGGCCATTCCTTTTGTACCTATTCCAATACATCAAATACAGTATGTCTGGAAGGCCAGCAAGGAGAGGCAGACACTCACAGGCCAATAAAAGAGGGCAAGCATGCTCTGTGTCTAGAGGCAACAGTGCTGGTCGTGGACACGGAGCATCCTCATCAGCACGTGGCGGTGGGGCACGCTTGTCCTTTTTTTCGGCAGCTGGCCGTGTTGAGCCGCAACATGCAGAAGAGTTGGTAGACTGGATGACCAGGCCGTCCTCATCCTCCTCATCCTGTCACCCAGGCTACCTTGGCTGCCAATGCAGGTGCCAAAGCGGCCTATTCCATTGGCTTGAGGTCATCAGTTACTCCTTCCCTAGCCCCACCATCATGTACGGAGAGTACATGCTGCAGGAAGATGCGCAGCGTTTTGAAGGCTCCGATGATGGTACCCAGCTTGAGGAAGGCAGTAACGTGAGCCCAGACAGAGGGTGTGCTCAAGAAGGACAGCAAACTGGCAGTCATGGTCCCCCAGCTGCAGCATACTGCTAGGTTTGCTCCAGTGAGGAGGATGGAGGGGATGATGAGGTCACTGACTCTACGTGGGTGCCTGATAGGAGTGAGGAGGAGGAGGCACATCTCCAACGAGGCAGGATGCCCTCCAGGGGCCAGCTTAAGGGCAGCCAACCGACTGCATCACAATGCAGAGTTCCGCATGTGCAGGGCGCTGCTGACTGCACGTTTTTACAAAAGTTCTTTGGTGTGGGCCTTTTTTCAGACGTGTGCAGCAGATCGCACCATTGCTATTTGCAACATATATCTGAAGCGTATCAAGCGTGGATAAAACAGCAGCCACTTGGGCACCACATGCTTGACCAGACATATGTCGACCTGGCATGCAGTCCATTGGCAAGCGTACATAAAAGACCCACACCAAAGAACAAAGCGGACCTCTCCTTGCTCCTCATCAGCTGGGATCTCCAACCCCACTATACCTTCAGTCCTCTCAGAAACCTTCACATAGAGGCATGAAGGTGTAGAATTAGGTGTGCCACTGCCAAGTACTTGCGGGCAATCTGCTATCGGTACACCAACGTCCGATTGTACCAGGCAAATTTCCCTGCCCCAGTTGCTACACAGGCAAAAGCAATTCGCTTCCAGCCATCCACATGCCCAGCGGTTGAATGCTGGCTTGGCTAAATTGCTAGCACTTTAACTGCTGCCCTATCAGTTGGTAGACTCTGCCCCCTTCCATGAGATTGTGGAATGTGCGGTACCTCAGTGGCAGGTTCCCAAACGCCACTTTTTTCACGGTCAGCGGTAAGGTGCATATTACCGCTGACTCGTGGTCCAGCAGGCATGGACAGGGACGTTACCTATCTTTCACGGTGCACTGGGTGACTCTGCTGGCAGCTGGGAAAGATTCAGGATAGGGTGCAGTAATGTTGGAGGTTGTTCCGCCACCACGCCTCCAAAATGCTACTAGTGGCGATTCTGACACACCTCTCTCCTCTTCTTCTTCCTCCATGGCCTCTTCCTCTGCTGATTTGTCCTCGGAAACCAGCGGTGCTTCATAGGCGTTCAAGGGGCTACGCAAGTACGCAGGCAAAAAGATGCCATGCTGTACTTGAGCTGGTGTGCTTGGGGGACAGGAGCCACACTGGGGCAGAGATTTTGTCAGCTCTGCAGGGGCAGGCTCAGAGGTGGTTGACGCCACGCCAGCTTAAGCCAGGAATGGTGGTTTGCGACTATGGCACCAACCTCCTCTCTGCCCTCCGACAGGGACAGCTAACCCATGTGCCCTGTTTTTCTCACATCCTTAACTTGGTGGTGCAGCGGTTCTTGGGCAGGTACCCAGGCTTACAGGATGTCCTGAGGCAGGCCAGGAAAGTCTGTGGGCATTTCTGCAGGTCATATAATGCCAGTGCTCGGCTGGCTGACCTCCAAAAGGAATTGAACCTGCCCAAGAACCGCTTAATCTGTGACATGCCCACCAGGTTGAACTCAACGTTGGCCATCAATGAGTACCTGTGTGACTATGGCACCAGGACAGGGTCAGGGGAGCTTGTTTTTTTTTTTGCCACGCCAGTGGGTCATGATCAGGGATGCATGCACTGTCCAGTCACCATTTGAGAAGGCCACAAGGATGGTGAGCAGTGACAGTGCATGCTTGTCCACCTGTTGGAGCACATGCTGCGTGGAATAATGGAGAGGGCACTTAAGGCAGAACAGAGGCAGGAAGAGGAGGACTTCCTTACCTCTCAAGGCCCCCTTTATCCAGACAGTGTTCCTGCGGGCCCGCAGATCACACAGGAAGAGGACGAGGAGGAGGAGGATTGTGTCAGCATGGAGGTGGAGCCTAGCACTAAGCATCAGCAGCAGTCTTCAAGGGATCATTTACAGTCCCCAGAAACCCATGGACTTGTACGTGAATGGGAGGAGGTGGCTGCGGATAATGTCGTCCTTAGTGACCCAGAGGACTGGTTTGCCTCAGCAAACCTACGCTGCATGGCCTCCCTGATCCTGCAAAAGGATCCTCGTATTCGTGGTATCAAGGAGAGGGATCATTACTGGCTGGCAACCCTCCTTGATCCACGTTACAAGGGTAAGGTTGCAGACCTTATCCAGCCGTCGCAGAGGGAGCAGAGGAAGAAACATCTTCGGGAGGCCTTGCAGAAAGGTCTGTGCAACGCGTTTCCAGAGCCTGGGAGGTTACATATTCCTGGTCCTGGACAACGTGTTGCTGAGGCTTCGGTCAGTCACAGAAGGAGCGGTGGAGAAGGTGGCCATCTGACCGATGCGTTCAGACAATTTTTTAGTCCGCAGCCCCAAGGTATGATCGGTTCCAGCAACCATCGCGCCACCGTCTGATTCACATGGTGCAGGAATACCTAGGAGCAAGATCAGACTTGGACACCTTTCCCACCGAAAATCCTCTGGGTTACTGGGTCTTGAGGATGGATCACTGGCCAGAGCTTGCACAGTATGCAATTGAGCTAATGGCCTGTCCTGCATCCAGCATTCTTTCAGGATGCAAATTCAGTGCTCAGGGCCGCTGATAGGGGGGGGGCACCAGTCCTCCTGTAGGGGGCCCAGGCACACAGGGGGGCCCAAACAGCAGGGGTAATTAGTGTGGTTTGGCGGAGTGGAAGTTACATAATTCCTGTAATTGCTTCTCTGACACTGATCACTGATTCCCCTCCCTGTTCTGTCAGCTTCAAATCCCCCCCATGTGTCCCCCTGTCACTGTGAATATAATTATTATTTTTTTAAATGTAAAAAACAAAAAAAAGGGCTAATTCACAAAGGTTCTCTGTTATGTTTGTGTCCACTAATAATGATTTTAGTGTATTTTTTGTGAAAATATGGTCTTGATATATTGGGGGGGCCCTGCCAGGTAGGCTGTATGGGGCCCCGTGATTTCTAACAGCAGCCCTGTCAGTGCTGCTGGAGGCTTTGCAAATTGCAAATTCAGTGCTGCTGGAGGCCTGTGCACCGACTTGGTCGATCGGCTGACCTTCATAAAAATGAATCAGTCTTGGATCACCAGCTACCAAGCAACCGATGCTGATGTAACCGAATATTTTTTTTTGGAATGTGAGATCCCTTCAAGACTGCCTATGCTGATGCTGAGTGACTATCCTGATATGCTGAGTGACTATGCTCTTCCTCCTCAATGTTCATGTTGATAGCTTGTAAGAACATTTTTGGTTCTGGGCACCACCACCAGTGACTAAGGCCCAATTTTCATTACAATTTTTGCTGTAATACTTTGCAGCAGGGCTCATTCCTGTGCTCCAACTATAGTATCTGTGAGGGATTGTAGTGTTGTGGCTCCATCACCAGTGCCTAAGGCCCAATTTTTCTGCCCCTGTTCAACAGGGGCATGTAATTACAATTCTTGATATAATAGTTCACAGCAAGGCGTTAAAACGCCCACCAAGAGTAACTGTGAGGGCTTACAGTGTTATGGCAACACCAACACCTAAGGCCCAAATTTCTGCAGAGTAAATAGGGCAGGCCCCTACTTTTAAACATCCGACTTTCAAACGACTCCTACTTACAAATGGTGGGAGACAATAGGAAGTGAGAGGAAATCTACCCCTAGGAAGGGAAATTCTCTCCTGTTAAGCCCCGTACACACGATCGGTTTGACTGATGAAAACCGTTCGATGGATGGTTTTCATCAGACCAACCGATCGTGTATGGTACCCATCGGTCTTTTTTCCATCTGTTTTAAAAAATAGAACTTGTTTTAAAATTTTCTGATGGATAAAAAACCGTTCGAAAACTCCGATCGTCTATGGGCAAGTCCATCGGATAAAAAACCCACGCATGCTCAGAATCAAGTCGACGAATGCTCAGAAGCATTGAACTTAATTTTTCTCGGCTCATCGGAGTGTTTTACGTCACCGCGTTTGGAACAGTCGGTTTTTTGACTGATGGAAAACAGTTTCATCGGATATCAGATGGACAAATCCATCGGATGAAAATCCATAGGTTAACCGATCGTGTGTACAGGGCTTAAGAGTTAATATGGGAAAAAGGTGTCCACTCTCCAATGATGCTTTATCACCAATCCTTGTTTCCCTAAAAACCCAAAATTTTCTAAATCCAATTGTCATTGGAATAGAAAGTGATGTGAAATCTTCTGAACAGGTGCACAGACAGCAAAACAAATTTTACAGGGGTGATAACCCTTCCCTATGTTTTCCAAAAAGCTTAAAAATAGATTTTTTGGCTGGAGCTACACTTTAAAAATGTACCAGTTCAAAATTACAAACAGATTCTACTTAAGAACAAACCTACAGTCCCTGTCTTGTTTGCACCACCTGTATACTGCTGTTCAGAGTATATGGTATATGGTAATGGGCTGGGGGGGGGGGACCCATGCTGTTTCTCTCAATGATTTTCATCCATATTGTCGGGACCACACATTACATTTAAGCCGCAAGCAGTTTTAAATGACTTTTATTCCTTTAGAAATGTCATTTTGTGCAGGGACAGTTCTAAACACAGGAAACGCGCCACTTTACAGGCTTACTATAGACACCCCCCAGGCATGATATTTAAAGGAATATTTCACTTTTATTTTTTCACTTTAAGCATCTTTAAATTCACTGCTCCTGTAAAAACTGCAGTTTTTAAAACTTTTTTTTGCATTGATACATGTACCCTGGGGCAGGACCCGGGTCCCCAAACCCTTTTTAGGACAATAACTTGCATATTTAAAATTCGCACTTTTGATTTCTCACGTTTCGAGTCCCATAGACTTTAACGGTATTCGAAAGTTTGCGCAAACTTTCGGTCCGTTCGCATGTTCTGGATGCGATCCGAACCGGGGGGCGTTCGGCTCATCCCTATTAACAACATGCTATGTCTCAATTATACATCAATCCTGTCTGCCATCTAACCATAGAAACTATGCTCAGTAATCTGCAACAAGGGCAAAGATCTGTTGAGGACTAAATAACTTTCGGATATGAAGCGCTATCTGGATCTTAATAAAGTTCCTGTAAAGAACCAATATCCTCTACCACTCATTCTTGAACTTTTCCAAAGCCTGCAGGATGCACGAGTATTCTCCAAACTATACCTAAGTGGGGGGGGGGCATCCAATTTAACCAGAATTAGAGAAGGAAGACAGCTTTTCGGACTCACTTTGGGCATTTTGAATAACTGGTGATGCCTTTTGACCTTGCAAATACCCCAGCTATTTTTCAGCATTTTGCTGATTATTTTTTGGGACTATCATGATCTGTTGAATATGGTCTACTTAGATGATATTCCCGGTTTTTCAACTTCATTAAAAAGTTTACTGGGTATCGGATTTTAAGATTAATGTGTCAAAATCAGAAGCTGTGGGAGTTGGGATCCCTAACAACATACTGAGAACGCTAAAGTTAAGTTACAAATTTAAATGGTCAGACCAAGCCTTGAAATACCTGGGAACCTTCATCCCGGCAGACCTTTCCCATACATACAATCTTAATTTCCCACCAATTCTGTTTAGAGTGCGAGTCCTTTCGGAAGGATGGCAGAGAGGATTTCATTCTTGGTTTGGGAGGTGCAGTATTATTAAAATGAGTATTCTACCCAAGTTCCTGTATCTATTCTAAGCACTAGCACTACCCATTGCCATACCCAAATATTATTTCAAACAGATACACTCTCTCCTTGTCAGATTTATTTGGGCAAATAAACATCCTAGGATTAGTAGATCTCTGCTGACCATTCCAAAACAAAAAGGTGGACTAGCGGTACCAGACTTGTACAAATACTATCAGGTGGCACTATTGAGTTGCCTGATTGATTGGAGTAGACATGGAGACTGGAAGATATGGCTGGGCCTGGAGCAGGCCCAGAGCAGCGCTCTATTGCAACGAGCCATTTGGTGTTACAAAGACCTTCCGAATATTATGAAAGCACACCTCTGATAGGACCTACCCTATAGATGGGCTATGAGCTCTTCTCTAAGGGTAAACTATCGGAAATAATTTCACCGTTGTTTCCAATATTGGGGATCCCTCAGTTCAGGCGGGGCTTAAGGAAAGGAAACTTTGCAGCATTGATAGACCAGGGGATCTTCCAAGCCTCTCATTTTTTGATAGAGAGAGAGTATGGCCCACAATATATTCAATGACAACAGGAACCACAACATATCAACTGGATTTATGGCATTACAACTGAGACACTTCCTAAACACTTTAACCCCATCGAACGGTTATGAGCGCGCTTTAACAACTTTTGAGGGATACTGTAACGGAAGCGGAGTAGTCCACCAAACCCTCTCTAAAATGTACGCATTACTGGTTGCACCCTCTGAGGACTTTCGGTTGCCCTTCCTTAGCGGGTGGGAGAGGGACTTAGATCGAACTTTTTCGGAAGAGCAGTGTACCAACATAATACACAATACATTTGAGTCCTCAATTTGTATAAGAATGCAGGAGACAGATTTTAAAGTCTTCTCCCGGTTGTACCGCACCCCAGTATTCTTAACCTCCCTGGCGGTATGATTCTGTCTGGAATTATGTACCAAAAGCGGTACAATTATTTTGCATGGAAATTTGGTGTTATGTATTGTAGGCCTGCAATTCTTAGTAATTACTTACTTAAACCTGACCAAACAAGAGTCTAGTAGACATCCCGGGTATGATAAAGTTTGAAACACAAAATCATAAATTATAATATAATAAATAACTATATATAATTATAACAAATAATAATGCAATTATAATAAAAATTATGTAATCAAATCAAAACCACTGAAATTTGATCAGTTGCAGAATTGTCGCTGTCATTAGATTTAGTGTTTGATGACGAATTTCCCCACAAATCGCTATCGCTCAATTCTGCGAGTGATTCTAATTTATTATCGCTGTTTTCTAGCTGGTCTAAAACCACTTTTGACATAAAGGGACACTTTTTGGTTGCTATGGACAATCTCCTGTTTCCAGGCAGAAAGAACAGTTTTTATAATCTAAAACTGCATGCAGGACACTGGACAGACCACTAGGGACAAAGGGTGTGTGTTATTATTTGATACAGTACTGTAATCTGTAAGATTACAGTATACTGTATCTATACTGTGTTTTTCACTTTTTGAATTTGGCGCCAAACTCCGTCCCCGTGCGCCGCAACGTCGCAGGGAACGGAGCTCGGCACTCGGCAGTGTGGATCGAGCAAGGAGACGGCTCGCACACACTGCTGGAGGACATCACAGGATCCAGGGAACAAGGTAAGTAACTTCTCTGTATCCTGCAATGCAATCCCGAGTCTGGCTCGGGGTTACCGCTCTTAGCATGTAAAACTCACCCTGAGCCTGACTCGGGATTACCGCCAGGGAGGTTAAACAGATGCTACCCAGAGGCATCAGACAATTGCTGGCACTGTGGGGAGAGGGAGGGGACTTTGGTACATATTTTTTGGTCTTGCTCCAGAATAGGGAACATCTGGAAAGAAGTTAGGAGAATCGCTCAAAAATTCAGTGACCAGGAGATTACAGAGGACCAGTCCTTCTTCCTACTGCAGGATACTAAAATTCCAGTTAAATCATATAAGCAATCTATTTTATGCCATCTCTTGAACGCATCTAAATCATGTATTCCACTTACTTGGAAGGAGCCACAACCACCATCGGTAGGAATGTGGCTTAAAATAGTAGAACAGTTAAATCACATGGAGGATTTGGTTTGGACAGCAGACTGAGGGAACATCATCTTTACACTAAACCAAAAAAGTGGGAATTAGAGAAACATGCCATTCAATTTTTGGGACTTGCTATTTCTTTTAAAGGAATTGCCATGGATCCAAAGAAAGTATCTGCAAAATTGGATTGGCCTACACCTCTGCACACCAATTTTTACAGAAAACTAATTAAAGACTTTTCAGCTATCATGTTGCGCCTCGCACAAGTAACCAAGCAGCATGAATCTTTTTTTTAGACCCTTGAGGCTCAAGTGGCTTTTAAAAAACTGAAGACTTTATTTATGTCAGCTCCCATTCTAAAACATCTTTACCTTGCATTACCCTACTGTATGTCTCGGAGATAAATGCTTCTGAAAATGCAGTGAGGGCCATAGTCTCTCAATGACAGGGAGCCAATGTGTTACTACACTCAGTTGCTTTTTTCTTTAAGAAACGGAGTCCCATGAAAAGAAGTACGATGTGGGTGATCAAGAATTGATGGCCATCAAATCAACTCAACTGAAGAATGGTGGGAGCCTTACATCCTATTCTTATTTTCACAGACCACAAAAACTTAAGCCTCGTTGGCAAAGGATTGTTCTACTAGCCTCTGTTTGCTGGATATGTACCTCATTCATATTTGAATGCATTTATGTTTTCATACATCTTTGAAGCGTTGTTAGAGCATTAGCCTGAGTCTTGTATCAAGAACCAATAGATTGTCATTTTTGAATGTTTATATGTACTTTTTTACTATGTTGCTATAATAAATACCCCTAGTTTTTTACATTATCCATTCATGTGCCGCCTAAAGTCTATTTTTTAGTGTATTGTAAGGATGCCTCTTCAGGGTATACTGTTTTTCACGTCCTCTTCTTCTAAAATATAGAGCTAAAATAGAGTTTGGTGTAACTACACACAAGCTGGTTTAAGTATATCAGGAGACTAGTAAGCTGTCGAGCCTTCCAGCTACAGAAATAGTAGCCAATATGTTTGTAGCCTAAAGCTTCTAGTATGGCTTATGTAAAAAGATAAAGGTTGTGGCTGGGTGACTGATCAAACCTACTGTTTGTAGGTAAGTAACTTCTAATAATTATTAATAATAATTTATAATAATTACTGACTGATTCTCTCTTTTACACTGGAAAGATGAAAGAGAACATCTTATATGTTGTTGGCATAAGCAAGAACCATTTTTCCTTCAGACACTAGTATACATTATAGTACATTATGTCATAATTCTCCCTGTAGTCTGCTTTTACAACTGTGGAATTCAGAGAAACAACATAAGTACTAAGTACTAAGGGTAGTGGCTAAGGAGCTTAACAATTTTTTTGTATTTAAAAAAAATATATATATTAAATCTTTTTTTTTTATTATTTAGAGAGCTCTCCTCTGCCCTTAAAACCTTCTGATCACACCAAGATCAGTATGATTAGATGCATTTGTCAAAAATGACTTGTTTACATGCTGGAGAAACCATAAGTGAATTACTTCCTCTCCTCATTGGCATACCTCTCCGCAAGCTATCCCCTCGTCAGTCTATCATGAATGCTACTGCCAGACTCATCCACCTTACCAACCGTTCAGTGTCTGCCACTCCTCTCTGCCAATCCCTCCACTGGCTTCCCATTGCCCAACGAATAAAGTTCAAAACACTAACAATAACATACAAAGCCATTTACAATTTTGCCCTGAGCTACATCAACAATCTTATCTCCAAATATCACCCAAACCGCCCTTTCCATTCCTCCCAAGACCTTGTGCTCTCTAGCTCCCTTGTCTCCCGCTCCCATGCTCATCTCTAGGACCTCTCCAAAGCCTCTCCCATCCATTGGAACTCACTTCCCCAATCTGTCTGGTTATCTCCTACTCTGTGCACTTTTTTAGGCGATCCCTGAAAACTCATCTCTTCAGGGAGGCCTATCCTGCCTCAAGCTAACAACTGAATCTTCTACTTCCCTCATCAGCTAACAACTGAACCTTCTACTTCACTCACAGTCACTACCTTTTGTTTCACCAGCCCCTCCCTCTTAGATTGTAAGCCTGTAGGAGCAAGGCTCTTCTAACCCTCTTGTTTTTTATTTATTTTTAAAGATATGTTTGTTTATTGAGTTTTAAAGACATACAAAAACAAAACAACAGAACAACAATGGCAACCCTGTGTGTGGTCCGAAAAGAAAGAAAAAAATAAAACACGTGTAAGGTCAATTACAAGTAATAAACATTATTTGCTCAGCTGTCTCACATGTCTCTTGTGATCGTTTGTCAGTTAAGAAGAATTTGCAATCGCACAAATATTACAGTTTCAGTGAATACAATAACTGCCATAGAGTAGTATGTACCCGCTAATAACACAGACAGTCAAAACTCAGGTTAGCGGTATAGGAGTCAGTGTCAAGGGACTTGCTATCCACTTGCCCCAAATCTTGTTAAATGTCTTGACTCTTTTACATAGCTCGAAGGTAAGTTTATACAGGTGAAGGGAGTCATTAACCAGTTTCAGCCATTGGGACCGTGTAGGTGACATTGGTCCTTTCCAAGACAGCAAAAGGGACTTTCTCGCATAGAAATATAGGATGCAATGCCATCTCTTGGCGTAAGAGGGAAATTGTCAAATCACCTAGGATGCCCAAGAGGCAGTTCTTGGTATTCACTATATTAGGTAGACCCAGGGCGGATGAGATAAAATAGTTTATGTCTACCCAAAAGTCGTGAACCACGGGGCAGGTTCAGAAACAGTGCATAAAGTCAGCAATCTGGCCACAGCCTCTGAAGCACTAAGCTGAGGGGGATAAGCCCATCTTATGTAGTCTGGCAGGTGTAAGGTGGGATTGGTGGAAGATTTAAAGTTGAATAATACGGTCCTTGGATGAAATAACAGAGGTCTTATAGGTATCACTAAAATCGATCCAGTCTGCTTCTGTAAGGGGTATGTCTAGGGATGCCCATTTCCCTTCAGCATTTTGTAATCTGGGATTAGACTTAGTCATAAAGGCAGAGTAGTAGGCAGAGATAAGTTTAGTGGGGTGTGATTGCCACATGTAATTGATAGCATGTTTTAAACCCCTGTCCATTAAAGAGGTGCCATAAATATGTAACACCTTTGGCAGACCATCTTTGTGGGTCAGGTAGGGAGTATAGTTCTGGAAGGCTAGGATTAAACCACAAACGGTTATTGGGGGATACTAGCCATCATGAATCAGTGGAGACTTTGGCCACAACAAACTTAACAAGGGATATGGAGGTATGTAGAAGTGCTTTACCTGGGCAGGCTGAGACACAGCCTCTATAGATAATATTGTGAAGAGTCTCTAGGAAGGAGGCAATGGCCGCCTCCTTAATAGTACAAGCATTGGTGGAGGCTGGATGCAACCAGTAACGGATATAGATGGATATAGACTAATTGAGAGGCCAAATAATATAAGTAAAAGTTAGGAAATGCCAAGTCAGCCATGCGGGTCAGGAGTCGTGAAAATCGATTTAGGTATTCTGCATGAGGCCATGACATAAAGCAACTTGGGAAGATGTATTATTTTAATAACATTAGCACTCCCCATTAGGTCTAGAGGTAGGTCCATCCATCACCCAGTGTCAAGTTGTAATTGGGACAATAAAGGACATAGATTGTTAGCTATATACAATGACAGTGGTAGTTGAACCGTAATACCCAGGTATCTAAATGATGAAACAACTTGTAGTCTGGAATCCGGGTGGACTATAGGAACCGCTGTTTAGTCCAGGGGGAAAGGCTGGATTTATCCCAATTCAACCGGAAGCCAGAGTAGTCCCCAAAGGGTGTACATTTCAACCAGAAGTGTTTGTAGGGATTTGCAAGGGTTGGCCAGGTAAAATAAAGTATCATCTGCATAAAGTGAAATACGTTCCTCAATGGTACCAATAGGGAGACCTCTAATCAAAGGGGAAGTACAGATGCATATGGCAAGGGGTTCCATTGCTAAGGCGAACATGAGGGGCGGCAAAGGGAACCCCTGCCTGGTGCCTCTATGTATTGGAAAATCATCTTTGATATGGGAATTAACTCTGATGTGTGCCACTGGGGCAGTATAAAGGAGGCGTATCCATGCCACTATATGAGGACCAAAACCATTGAGTTGCAGAATTTGGAATAAGTAGGGCCATTCAACACTATCAAAAGCTTTACACATGTCAAGTGAGTCAATTATACGGGTAGGGAGGCAAATGTGGATATAGCAGTTTGTGGATATTCATTCTAGATGAATGACCGGGTATAAAGCCACACTGATCACTGTGCACTAATTTTGCAATTACCACGTTCAGACGATTGGCCAGTACTTTGGCTAAAATCTTAACGTCCGCGTTAATTAGGGAGATTGGGCGGTAAAAGACACATTTAAGGGGATCTTTATGAGGTTTCAATAACAAAATAATCAGTGCTTTTGAGGTGGAAGGATTCCAGCTACTAAATCTTTGTTAAATGTATGGAGAAGAAAAGGGGAATAATAACTGGTGGAAATGGGCATACCATTCGGCCGGAAAACCATCTAGGCCAGGTGTCTTGTTCTTGTGCACTGGTAGCTGCGAAATGGCTAGGGAAATTTCCTCAATGGAGAGAGGCACATCCAGTTCCTCTCTCATGCAAGCTGAGAGGGAAGGAAAAGGCACCTGAGCCAGGTATTCACTTAATTGATTGTCCAAGTACTGAACTCTGGTATCATAAAGGCCTCTGTAAAAGGACAGGAAAGTCTTAACAATTTCAGAGGGTGCGTCACTAACATGACCCTTGTGAGTCAAGATCCTAGGAATATATTATAGGAGGATGGTCAGGTCTAGTTAAATAAAAAAAAATGGCATTGTTCCCCCAAGGGTTTTTTTAGCGGCATAATAATATGTTGATAAAAAAAAGAGTAAAATATAATAAAATCATTTATTGATACAAACAGTAACAATATTTTTAAAAAGATATAAACTATGGTTACGGGCACGTCTAAAATAATTTTCCATCAATATTTAACAATACAGTGCATTATAAGTATTAAAAAATTATTATTAACATCCACATGAATACCCTGACGCGTTTCGACCAATGCTGTTGCAGTCTTCTTTAAGGGGATTTGTATTCTGGTGAATCAAAGAAATTAATTGTTCTGAAACACTATAACGTGCTAGCATCTATATATATGTAATGTTGAATTGGTATATTTACCACTCAAAAGATGAATTTCAAACAGCTGTCACATATCCAGAGGTTTCTAAATAAAAACACTAATCCAGGGATCCTCATATGTCAACCGTCACTCCTCCAGATGGGCACCAACACCAAGGGTCTTGCAAGGAGTCGGACATTTTTGAATCGCCAGAGGGGAAGGAAATGGACGACACCTATGATGTATTTAAATAAATAACTCGGTAGGGATTATGTTCAGTTTTAATGTAGTTTGATAACAATATCCTAGCACCCAATGAGCTTATCCCCACCCGTATACGCCAGTATTTTGAATCTTACTTCAATATGTGTTGGAAAAATTACAGTAGGTTGGAATATATTATTATTGCTATATCTTGGTAGTAATATTATTGTGCCATACAATAAGAAATATGGTAGGTAAAGTAGGTAATATAGTGTTATCAAATGGCATGTTGGGGTATAGATGATGGGTCATCAAACCAATAAATGTGACTGAGGTGAGAGAGTGCATGTATCAGAAGGGTGAAAAGTGGGTGTATTATATATGAATTCTAAAATACCTGTGTATTAAAATTTATATGTGAGTGTGTAAGGATGTGTGTGAAGAAATGATGTGGCAAAACAAACTGAAAAACAAAAGAAACAAACTAAAAAGTGATGGAGCTGAGTGTATAGATAATGTGGGAGCCAATTCGGTGAATTGATTCTATAAGTGGTTGTTGAGTTAGTGCCAAAATGTCATTAATATGTGGCTAAAGTGGTAATGTTTCTAATTGAATATGCGAAGAGATGAACAGTAAAGAATGAAGCACTGAAGTGCTGGGTATATCAGAGTTGTATAATTTGCGCTAATGTTATTTTCGCTGATGGGGAAGTTGGTCTACTGTGCTAGATGTAGTACTTACGTTTGACATTGATCCTTCCAATGTATGTGTCTAGTTACATAGGCAAGCAGACGGCCAGCCTACCAGCCTACCACCACCCCCCAAGCGGTCCACAGCAAGATCTAAGACAGCATTAAAGTCCCCTACATACAGCAGAGGACCATCAAGTCTAGATAGAAGCAATAGGGACAATTTAGACAATAACTCAAAGGAAAAGGGGGGAGACATAAACGTTCACCAGCGTAAAAGACACGGTGGCAATCTGCATGGTGAGTATAATAAATCGCCCCTCTGGGTCAGTCCTGACCATTAGGACCTCCACCGGGAGGGATTTAGCTAGTAAAATAGAGACCCCGCGGGAATAGGGGGTATGGGTGGCATGAAAAGACTTAGCCAACCCTGCGCGTTTAAGAGCTAGCAATTTTGTATTAGTAAGGTGAGTATCCTGAAGACAGATTATAAGGGGGTTATATTTTTTTCAGGAAAGAAAAGGCCAAGGACCACTTCTGGGGTGAATTCAACCCTCTGGCATTCCAAGAAAACATTTGCAATGGCTTAGACATAGTAAATCAGTATATAACAAAACAGAATAAGGGTGGTAAAAATGAGCATGACAACACAAGTAATACTACGCATGACAGTCAAGATTAGAGGCATGTAGACAGTAAATAAGAAATGGACCAGAGAAACCAAAAAAAAACATGAGGGTGTCCCACTGTCCAACCGTATTCAGCGGGAGAGCTACAAAAGAGGCCAAAAAGGAAAACTCAAAAACCACCCCGCTCAACAATCCGGAAACGTAACAAAAAAAACCACTAAAATAAGGCTAAAAAGTCCTGTGGCCTCGTAACAAACCGATGTGGGGGGTTGTACTGAAGTCGGTAAGGCTCAGTGCAGTGGAGGGATAGTCTATGTAGGGTAGAAAGTACATTTCCAGCAAAGGCACAGGGTGTAGCAGACACTTGGGCTGTAACAGGAGAGGGCCTATGAATGAGAGCAGGTAAGGTGGAGTGATTTCCATTTCTAGACACAATGTAGTAGTTGCCCATAATAGCTAGGGAAAGTTAGATGTATCCGCAATAAGATATACATAATAAACAGAAACTTATGTGAGGCTTCTGGCTATATATTGGTATTCCCCTGTAGGCAGAAGGAACAATTGTGCACAAAACAAAAACCCCAAGAACAACCCTCCCAGAAGGAGGGAATGGAGAAATCAACAACAAGAAGGATCTGCGTCGGGGTGCTGCTCCAAGCTTGTCATCCAGCCAGGCCATGGCGTCCTTTGGGGCAGTGTAGAAGTGAGCTTTTCAGTCATGGATAATCTGCAGCTTAGCCGAGAAGAACACAGTATACTGTAATCCTTCCGTGCACAGACGGTCCTTCACAGCCACGAAGGATGTGCGTTGATGCACTGTATTGTCATTGTAGCAGAGTGGACCTCTCTCTCTAGCGAGACAGAGGATAGTGACCTTGTCTTGAAAGTTAAGAATTTATGCAATTAAAGATCTTGGAGGGGCTCCTGCAGGGGGAGGGTGTGTGGGGGGGGGGTACGGTGTACACACTCAATAACCATAGATGTGGGAAACTCCTCTGCCCCAATGTATCCTGCAACCAGGAATGAAGGAACCATTCTGGGCGATTTTCCTCAGAATGTTCAGGGAACCCCACAAAGTGTAGATTTTACCTGCGGGAACGGATTTCCAGATCATCTAATTTAGCTTTGAGGACCACCATTTCATCAGTAGCCATGCGTACTGTGGCAGATAAAGGGTAAAGGGTGTCTTCTATAGAACTAATAGGTTCCTCAGTCATCCCAGTTCTTTCACGCAAATTTTGCACATCTTGCTTTAACAGAGAGAAATGAATAGCGATTGTTTCCATCTGTGTGGTAAGAGAGGCTTTGCAGTCTTGTATGGCAAGCATGATCTGTGCCGGTGTAGGTTCTGCCTGGTGTATGGTAGGATCATGGTCAGTCTCTGGGTTAGAAGGGATATACTGGGTGTCCTGGGGGGAGAGCGGATTTGTTGGGGTAGAAAAGACATCAGAGACAGAGTCACTCACCCAGGCTGAGGAAGCATGTGCTGCAGAGACCAGAGGCTGCTGCGTGGTTGCAGGCAGGTCTGTGGAGCCAGCGCCATCTTGCCTCCTAAAATGAGCCAGCTGCTCCGCCGTGGATGGGGGCGCCTATGGCCCAATTTTCACCATTATGCCGATGCCAGGAGGTATTGGGGGGGACACAGTGCCGTTTGCTGAGCTGTACAGTGCAGGATGCTGTTCAGGATGAAGGATATGAGCCGGAGATGCGGGATCAAGCAGCCGCTCGGTCCGACATCAAGCCACGCCCCTCAACCCTCTTGTTTTAAATTTTACTGTTAGTGTATTGTCTCTCTTTATATAGTAAAGCACTGTGCAAACTGTTGGCGCTATATAAATCATGTATAATAATACTCATGTCTTTTGGTTTCTAAAAACAATAGAGATGATCGGGGAAGGACTGGTCCCTGATCACCTCTATGGTAAGCCAGGCTCACCACCACGACGATAAAGCCTGGAGAGGCACCGGAGGGTTGCTAGGATTGCTTTTACATTAAAAAAGGAGTCTGTAAAAGTAATGCAGGGGCTTCTTAGCCACTAAAATTACTTTTACTTTGTGCAGAATTGCTGGTGTTAAAAAATGATATCTTGATCAATGCTGTAGTGATGACCAAGATATCACCCTTCCAATCCAGCGATGTACTGATACGTCGCTGGACAGGAAGCAGTTAAAATGAAGTGTAAATTAGCATTGCACTGTTTCTTATTATCATCAGCATTACAATTATCACACAGCCAGCACTGTAAGCAGGTGCTCTATCATGTCTCTACGTCACATTGCTCTTGGGTGCTGACTTTGTTAACTTATTGCTGTACTTACTGTATGTAACAGCCATAACAAAGTCAGCACCCAAAAGCAATGTGACATAGAGCCATGATAGAGCACCTGCTTACAGTGCTACTGCTACCTGTGTGATAATTGAAATGCTGATAACCTGCTGGGCTGTGAGATACATAATAGGACACAGTGAGTATTCTATCCTCTAATCCCCACTCACTTTGTCCAATGCAGCCACGCTGTCCTCCTGCTCTTCTCTGTCAGGCGCTCAACTTCTTCACATCTTGCTAGGATTGCAGCCGGGAGCCGAATGGAGAATTGCAGTATCTCTCCGCCAGCTGGGACTAATAGAATAGTGGGGCGGCATGATGTACATGCGCCCGAAAATAAAAAAAATAGTCCCTCAACTGCGCTCCCCTCCTGGGTCTCTGTAATGACCTGATGGGACCCAGGAAAATTATATACCCTCCCTGAAAGCGAGTAGAAGTGGGGGAAGAGTTTAGAAAATGATTTTTTTTTAAATGCATTAACGAATTGTAATGATGCCCGGGCCCCACTGTGTAGCTGATGAGAGCGGGCCCGGTACATCAGGGCTGGTTGTACTGGCCTATCAGCGGCCCTTCTCAGGAATATACTGAAGGATGGGAGTTGAACAGAATGCCTTGTATGCCCTGGCCTTAATCTTTCATTGTATTATATATTTACTCTAAAACATGTTAAATTTAGCCTTAACCCAGAGATCAGTAAGTTCTTCTGTGTGTGCTGTATATTGATTGTTTTTAGAACTCAATTCACAGATCATATGCCAAGACAGCTAGAAAAAGATTTTTGACATATGGGAACAGATTGGAGTGAACGCTGATGATGGAAAGGTTGAGAGAACATCTAAGATGAATAATGAAAAAAATGAACATATGTAGGTGGATTTGGCACAGTTGATGTTTGGAAGATGACTGTAAAATATTTTGGGAGAAAGCAAAAATGATGGAATAAGATATCTATGAAAAACAATATGCCTACCTATAGGAAAGGAATAATTGAGGCAATCAAAGGAATGTGAAATATAAATAGGGAAACAGAAGAATGTTAATGCAGACAGACCACTACACACTTTTATAATGTTCATTCTTTATTTATTAAAGTCGTTGTAGCAGGATATATTAGCTAAGCCGGAGCAGACTGTTTATAGTTTAAGTCTGCATAGGAATGGTTTTACAAATATGTTGCCTGCCAAGAAAGAAAATTCAAAACACATTTTCTAAAACATACAGACAAGTCTTAATGTTGTTATCTTAAATGGACAAGTGTTCACATTGTTCTTTGGTTTTTCCATTAAAACATTACTAGGTCAGAGACAAGCAAATAGCAAACAGCTATGTAGATTGAATGACTGTTCTACCTGTCCACATTAGGTTTGTCATATTAATAAGGTGGAAGGCCCCGTTACCACCTGGTACCGCAACGTCAACATTCTGCCTAGTCAGCTCATTTAACAGATGCCCACTGGGCACTGGAAAAAGGGCAACATTGCACCTGCACAAGAAAACACATTGTTGCAGCTATTGTGTCAACTTTCCAAAAAACAATGCTGAACCAGATGGAACTAAGCAATCAAAACCATGGAGCCTTGGAGTAATAAGCTGCCCCTTAATGTATCTTGCCTGCTGACAACAGATAAACAAAGGCATTTCCCCAGTATTCTAAGAAAGGAAATAGCTTTACTTGCAATAAAGTCTTAAGCCTCGTACACACGACCGAGTTTCTCGGCAAAAACCAGCAAGAAACTTGCTGGCAGAGATTTCTTGCCGAGAAATTTGTTCGTGTGTATGGTTTCTCGTCAAGAAAAGCGACAAGAATCTCGATGAGAAAATAGAGAACCTATTTTCTCGTCGAGATTCTCGTCAGCCTGTTTCTCGACGAGAAAATTGTGTGTGTGTACACTTACCTGTTCGCCGGGAAGCCCGCGCATGCTCGAAATGACTTTGACGCATGCGCGGTAGCTTCCTAGGCATAGGTAGGGTGAACCAAGATGGCGGCGATGGCATTGAATGTGACGAGCGCATGCTCGTCGTATTCGATTACGTCACCACGTACGCTCCATTCAAAGAACCGCGGGTTCTTTGAAATGAGCGTGTGTACACTCGGCCGGGACAAGTTTCTTGTCCAAGGATCTCGTCGAAAAAAACGACGTGTTTTTTACGACGAGATTCTCGGCCGTGTGTACGAGGCTTTAAAGTGCAACTCCTGTGTTGTTAAGAAAACAACAATCCCCTCTTTGAAAACTATGTATATTGCAAGCATTTTAACAACTCTTTTTCTGGTTCACATATTTCTCTGCTCTAGAGGAAAATGCAATATATGGTAATGTCATTTAACCACATCCTTTCTGAAACTGAATTTGATTTCAGAGCGGGAGGGTCTGAGATCATTATAATCACCTGTATTCAAAAAAAAAAAACTGCATCATCTGCATGACCTTTAGGTGAGTTTGTATCTATTGTGACCCTGTCCCTTTACACAATCAACCAAAGTAACAGGGCCAACTCTCGTCCCACTTATACTTACCTTTGATACACTCCCCTACTGCTTCATTGCTCCATTGGAACATGTGACCTAATCCTTGGATGTATTGATTGGGCTTGAGTGGCCAAGCCCAAACACTGTCACGTGCGAACCATGAACTCATCAGCCCTGAGTAAACTTTGACACTATCTGACACATAGTTTACATAGGGTATAACACCTGACTGTGACGGGAAATGAAAAGGCTTGGAAGCAAGGTGAAGATGGATATAGTTATTACAAAGGGTGGACTTTCAAGAGATTTTGTAACTTTGCTCTAAAGCCACATTATACACACTAACGCAAAGTAAAACACATTATTTACATTGCATTAAGTTGCACATTTCAACATGTGTTACTTCAGCGCACATTATTACACATATACTTTGAATGGCACCCTAACACACATATACAGTTTGCCACAAAGCATCTGCATTTTGGTGCACACAATACACAGATGTAAACACTATGTCCATTTGAAGACCAGGCTTTTCTGGCAATTTTTGTTTACATGTAACAATATTTTTTTTGCTAGAAAATGACTTAGAACTAGGCATGGTCTATCTGTTCGAGTTGAACAGGAGTTCGACTCGAACATCGGCTGTTCGATCGTTCGACGAAGATCGAACATTATGGGCTGTTCGCGCCAAATTCGAGCTGAGCGTCACTGCCCATAATGCACCGCGTCATCGCAGTGCATTGCTGGCTGATGATTGGCCAAGCATGCACTATGACCAGCATGCTTTGGCCAATCACAGCGCTGTGAGCGAAGAGAGCCATAATTGGCCAAAGGCACGGTGCCTTTGGCCAATTATGGCTCGGGGGGTTAAGTCCACGCCCCACACTATATAAGGCCGCCTGCACGTCGGCCATGTTTAGTGTGTTGGTGGCGTTGTTGAGAGAGAGAGAGAGAGAGAGAAAGAGAGAGTCATTTCATTTACTTTACTTTGAGCAGGCAGGCGATTCAGTTAGCTTCAGTGTATTTAGTGTATATATATATATATATATATATACACATACACACACACACACACACACACACACACACTGGGGTTGATTTACTAAAGGAAAATCCACTTTGCACTACAAGTGCACTTGAAAGTGCACTTGTAAATTCAGTCACTGTAGATCGATGTAGATTTGAGGCGAAGCTCTGAAATGAGGGGAAGCTCTGCTGAGTTTATCGTCCAATCATGTGCAAGCTAAAATGCTGTTTTTTATTTTCCTTGCATATCCCCCTACAGATCTGCAGCGACTGCACTTGAAAGTGCAAAGTGGATTTGCATTTTGTAAATAATCCCCACTGTATCCAGTTTAGCTAGATCTCACTGCAGACCATTCCTGGTGTACTGTTTCTAAAATACTTCAGGCAGGCAGTTGATTCAGTTAGCTGCAGTACATTTAATATATATATATATATATATATATATATATATACACACACACATACACATACATACACACACACACACACACACACACAGGCATTCCTGGTGTACATGTTCAAAGACACTTTCAGGCAGGCAGGTGACTTAGTAATCTGCAGTGCATAAAATATATATCCACTGCATTGTAGTCCAGCCAAGCCTATACCTGACTGTAGGCCATTCCTGGTGTACTGTTTTTAGTAAACTTCAGGCGTTGTTTTGCTAATCTAATTGTACAGTTTGTCTGGAAGGCCACGAACGAGAGGCAGACGCTCACAGGCAACTAAAAGAGGGCAAGCAGGCTCTGTGTCTACAGCCAACAGTGGTGATCATGGACACGGTGCATCCTCAGCACGTGGTCGTGGGGCACGCTTGGCCTTTTTTTCGGCAGTTGGCCGTGTTGAGCCACATCATGCTGAAGAGTTGGTAGAGTGGATGACCAAGCCGTCGTCCTCATCCTTCTCATCCTCTGTCACCCAGACTCAGGGTACTTTGTCTGCCAATGCAACTGCCAAAGTGGCTGTCACGTACCTGGACGGAGTCTGAAGTGACAAAGGTCAGCCTCTCTTGTATCTCTGGTCCTGGTCCCGCTGAGAGTGTAGACAGGAGGAACCAAGGGACGGGAGGAACACGAGTGCCTGCAGATGTATCCCAAGAAGCCTGAAGCAGATGATGTGACTCTCGGAGGGCAAGAAGTCGCAGCAGGTCGCAGGACCAAAGTTGCAGATACCCGGGTTGCAGGGTAGAGCCGAACAGGAGACAGGAACGTGGTCACATGGATAGCCAGGCTCGATAACAGACGGGCAACAAGGTACCAAGACATCAGGCAGGAGCAAGGTCAGATGGGAAGCCGAGATCAGGAACCGATAATCAAAAGTAAGCAAGTCCAGCAGCAAGGTCAGGGAAAGCCAATGGTCGACAACAGGTGACAGGCAGGTAACAGCAGGATACAGGTACAGGAACAGCTGAAGATCTGTCAGCGTTTGACTGGGGTCAGTGTGCCCCTTAAATAGGCCTTCTGGCGCCAAAGGGCAGCGTAGACGCGGGCCCACGGGTGTGCACGTTTCTCTGCGCACGCGCATTGGCGCGTCCGCCGAGCTCCTCGTGCGCACGTGAGTGCACCCGGAGCGCGCTGACAGATCCATTACATTTCCCCCTCCCTAAGGGCAGCCTCCGGATGCCCCTCAGAGGCTTCTTTTCCGGATGGCACTGAAAAAAGGCACAAACCTTTTGTGGGACATGCACCATAACCCTTCCACTTGATCAAGAATTGTGTTTGGCCCCTCCTGGTTTTACAATCCAGCACAGCTTTGACTTCATATTCCTCGTTGCCTTCGACAAATACTGGAGAAGGGTTTTCCAGATCCCGGTTGGGAAACGGGTTAGGTACCGTTGATTTTAGTAGGGAGATGTGGAATACGGGATGGATTTTCAGATTTTCAGGTAAAATCAATTCAAAGGCCACAGGGTTAATTCTCCTTTTAACTGGAAAAGGCCCCAAATATTTCGGGCCAAGTTTTTTGGTAGAACATCTGAGTTTTAAATTTGCAGTAGACAACCAGACCTTGTCTCCTGGTTCCAGGTTCAAGTTACCTCTTTTCTTCTTGTCAAAGAACCTTTCGTTGCTTATCTGGGCTTTAGAGATGGTATCCTGGAGCAGATTGTTGTTGGAGTTAAAAAAGTCCAGTCTGTCCTGCACAGCAGGTACGGAGGATTCTATGGGCACCTCAGGCAAAAAGGAAGGGTGATATCCACAATTGGCAAAAAAATTAGATTACTTGGTAGCAGAGTGAATGGAATTGTTATAAGAAAACTCCGCCAGTGGAAGAAGAGAAGACCAGTCATCTTGAGAGAAGGAGGTGAAGCACCGTAGGTATTGCTTTGTGTCTGATTAGTCCTCTCCGTCTGTCCATTTGTCTGAGGATGGTAAGCAGTGGACAGACGGAGTTCAATGTTTAGTGCTTCACACAGGGACCTCCAAAATCTTGAGGTGAACTGCACCCCTCAGTCCGAGACAATGTTGTCGGGGACTCCATGTAGTTTTACAATTTCTTTGATGAATGTGGAGGCCGTCTCAGCGGCAGATGGGGTGCCTTGTAGGGGTTCAAAATGCGCCATTTTGGTCAGGCGATCTACCACGACAAATATGGAGGTGAAGTTCTCAGACGAGGGAAGTTCCATGATGAAATCCATAGATATCATACTCCAGGGTTTCTTTGGTATAAGAAGACTTTCTAGTAGACCCAAAGTCTTGGCTCGCTTGGTTTTACAGCGCAGGCATGTGACACAAGATTTTACATATTTGTTACAGTCCTGTGTCAGGTCAGGCCACCAAAAAGAACGGGAAATCAAGTCTATAGTCCTGTGAATGCCGAAATGGCCCGCCAGGGGGTGATCATGGCACCACTTGAGAACAGAGACTCTGAGCTCTTCTGGAACAAAGATCTGTTCATTGTGGAAATAGAATTCGTCTTTAAACTGGAAAATCTTGAGAAGGAGGGTGCTCTGTCACATCTGCCTTTATTTGGGACATCAGGTCTGATTGAAGAAGAAGGAAATTCTTGGCTGGCAGGATAGTGTCTGGCTCAGAAGGTTGGACTGGATCATGGAACATGCGCGAGAGCGCATCAGGTTTGCCATTTTTGGAGCCTGGATGGAAGGGGATATGGAATATGAAGCGGGAGAAAAATAATGCCCATCTTGCCTGCTGGGGTCTTAGTCGCTTGGCTGTTCAAGTATTCCAGGTTTTTGTGGTCGGTGAAGATGAGGATAGGGTGAGAGGCTCCCTTTAACAAGTAACGCCATTCCTCAAGTGCAGCTTTAATGGTTAACAATTCCCGATCACCAGCGTCATAGTTTCTTTCAGACGAATTCAGTTTTTTGGAGAAGAAGTCTACGGGATGTAGTAGAGATTTTGGACCTTGTCGCTGGGATAGAATAGCCCTAATGGCGCTTTCGGAGGCATCTACCTCCAAGACATAGGCCAGGGACGGGTCGGGATGCTTCAGGATGGGAGCTGAAGTGAACAGGGTCTTTATTATTCAAAGGATACTTGTGCTTCAGAGGTCCATCGGAAAGGGATATGCTGTTTGGTTAGCTGGGTAATAGGAGCGATTATGCTGGAATAGTTCTTAATGAACTTCCTATAAAAAATAGCAAATCCCACGAACCTTTGTACCGCTTTCCTGTCTGTAGGAACCGGCCATTCCAGGACTGCAGCGACTTTCTGAGGATCCATGGCAATACCATCAGCAGAGATGACAAGTCCAAGAAACTGTATGGTCTGCTTTTCAAAGTCACACTTCTCAGCTTTGGCATAGAGGTGATGTTCACAAAGTCTACTCAAGACCTTCTTCACATGGGTACGATGTAATTCCATTGTATCGGAGAAAATAAGGATATCATTATGGTAAACTATAATAAATAGATCAAGAAAGTCCCGAAACACATCATTAACCAGGTGCTGGAAGGTGGCAGGGGCATTGCAGAGACCGAAGGGGAAAACGGAAAACTAAGTACTCAAAATGCCCAAAGCATGCCCTAAAAGATGTCTTCCATTCATGTCCCTCTTTGATCCGGACTAAGTTGTAAGCTCCCCTCAAATCAAGTTTGGAAAATATCCGTGCTCCCCGCAACCTCTGGAACAGTTCGGGGATCAGTGGAAGCGGGTATCGATTCTTGACAGTTATCTTATTAAGATCCCAGTAGTCAATACAGGGTCTCAGAGAGTGATCTTTCTTTTCTACGAAGAAAATACCAGCCCCTGCTGGCGAGGAGGAATGCCGAATAAACCCTTTCTCTAGGCTTTCGTCTATGTATTTGCGCAGGGCTTCTAGTTCAGGCTCCGAGAGCAGATAAATTCGGCTGAAAGGGATCTCTGATCCTGGTAAAAGTTCTATGGGGCAATCGTAAGTCCTATGTGGAGGCAAGGTATCTGCGCTTCTCTTGTTGAACACGTCTAAGAATTCATGGTAGACAACGGGTACCAGTTTCACAGTTTTGGGATCCGGGGAGATACTGAGGAGAGAAGCAGGATTAAAAGTCCTTTCTGGAAAACAATGTGCCTGGCAATAATTGGATGAGAAGGAGACATCTCCAGAACACCAGTCTATATGGGGATTATGGGCCTTTAGCCAAGGTAACCCCAGGATAATAGGAAACATGGGTGAGGCGATCACATCCAGACAGAGAATTTCCTGGTGCCCAGAGGGAGTTCGGCAGAGGATGGGTACAGTCTCTTGAGTTACTGGCCCGGAATTGAGACCAGAGCCATCTGCCAGATGAACGGCAAATCCCTGCTTCTTGGTACATAGAGATAGTTGATGTAAGGTGGCAAATGCTGAATCCACAAAGCAGCTGCAAGCACCAGAATCTATAATAGCAGATACAAGAATAGTCCTTTCGGATAGCTGGAGTGGAAGAAAAAGGTGGGACTGGCCCCTTCAAGGAAGAGGCATCATGTAGGGCAGCAGAGAAGCGGCTTTGAAAGGTTTCACAGGACAAGTCTGTATGAAATGGCCAGTCTTCCCGCAGTAAAAGCAAAGTCTGTTATGTTGACGCTGGAGGCGTTCCGAAGAAGACAGAGGGGGTCTTGGGAAGCTTCCACAGGGTAAATCATAGTACTCCTTGTTCCCCATGGGCACTTTCGGTGTCCTGGCGGAAACTGCAGAGAGAGAAGAAATGGTTCTAGAAGATGCTGGTGGCTTGGTATTGGTCCTCTCAGATTGTCTTTCTCGTAGCCGTCGGTCGAACTGAATAGCAAGATTGATCAGATCTTCCAGGGATGTGGGTATGCCCACACGGGCTAGTTCATCTTTTAAAGAATCAAAAAGTCAGAGAAGAAATTGATGGTGGAGAGCAGCCCTATTCCACTGGGTATCTGTACTCAGAACACGGAAGTTCGACACATAGTCTTCGACAGACCTTAGGTCTTGCTGGAGTCTGCTGAGTGTGGATTCTGCAGTCTGCTGGACGAAAGGATCAGCATACAGCTGGGACATAGCAGAGAAGAAGGAGTTAGCGGTTGTCAAAGCCGTATCGTGTTGTTCCCGAAGATGATGAGCCCAGGAAAGAGGTTCTTTAAGCAGTAAAGTAATGATGAACCCCACTTTGATGTCTTCAGAAGAGAAAGTTCGGGGTAACAAGAAGAAATACAGTTCACAGGTATTTTTGGAAAGTGCAAAACTGTTTGCCATCCCCGGAAAAACGCTCAGGCAATGGCACTCTGGGTTCAGGAGGAGTGACGGACACACAGAGCAGACTGAAGTCTGTTTGCACAGAAGAGCTCACAACAGCAGGAGAGGAGGAAGCAGGTTGGTTTGACGACTCTGTACTGTCCAGGATAGTGCAGAGAGGGATTGGCAAATGTCCACAAAAGATGATGCCTCCCTTTCAGACTCCATTGCTGGCTGACGGATACTGTCACGTACCTGGACGGAGT
Organism: Rana muscosa; assembly: GCA_029206835.1. Taxonomy (NCBI): domain Eukaryota; kingdom Metazoa; phylum Chordata; class Amphibia; order Anura; family Ranidae; genus Rana; species Rana muscosa. The sequence goes on from CM055118.1 coordinate 741,931,486, forward strand.
CTGAAGTGACAAGGTCAGCCTCTCTTGTATTTCCGGTCCTGGTCCTGCTGAGAGTGGAGACAGGAGGAACCAAGGGACGGGAGGAACACAAGTGCCTGCAGATGTAGCCCAAGAAGCCTGAAGCAGATGATGCGACTCTCGGAGGGCAGGAAGTCGCAGCAGGTTGCAGGACCAAAGCTGCAGATACCCGGGTTGCAGGGTAGAGCCGAACAGGAGACAGGAACGTAGTCACATGGATATCCGGGTTCGATAACAGACGGGCAACAAGGTACCAAGACATCAGGCAGGAGCAAGGTCAGATGGGAAGCCGAGTTCAGGAACCGATAATCAAAGTAAGCAAGTCCAGCAGCAAGGTCAGGGAAAGCCAAGTGTCGACAACAGGTGACAGGCAGGTAACAGCAGGATACAGGTACAGGAACAGCTGAAGATCCGTCAGCGTTTGACTAGGGTCAGTGTGCCCCTTAAATAGGCCGCCTGGCGCCAAAGAGGAGCGTGGACGCGCGCCCGCGGACGTGCACGTTTCTCTGCGCACACGCATTGGCGCGTCCGCAATCCGCTGAGTTCCTTGTGCGCATGTGCGTGCACGAGTGCGCCCGGAGCGCGCTGACAGATCCCTTACAGCGGCCTTTTCCATCAGCGCAATGTCATCAGTCACTCCTTCCCTAGCCCCACCATCATGCCCTAAGGAGTCCCCCGAACTGTTCAACCACAGTGTAGGGTACATGCTGCAGGAGGATGCACAGCGTTTTGAAGGCTCTGATGATGATGCCCAGGTTGAGGATGAAGGCAGTAACGTGAGACCAGAGAGAGGGGTGCCCAAGAAGGACAAGAAACTGGAAGTTATGTTCCCCCAGCTGCAGCATACCACCAGGTTTGCTCCAGTGGCGAGGAGGGAGGGGATGATGAGGTCACTGACTCTACGTGGGTGCCTGATAGAAGAGAGGAGGAGGAGGAGGAGGAGGAGGCACCTCTCCAATGAGGCAGGATGCCCTCCAGGGGCCAGATTAAGGGCAGCCAACCGACTGCATCACACCGCAGAGCTCTGCATTTTTTCAAAAGTTCTTTGGTGTAGGCCTTATTTGAGACGTGTGCAGCAGATTGCACCGTTGCTGTTTGCAACATATGTCTGAAGCGTATCAAGCGTGGCCAAAACACCAGCCACTTGGGCACCACATGCTTGACCAGACATATGTCGACCTGCCATGCAGTCTGTTGGCAACAGTACTTAAAAGACCCACACCAAAGAACAAGGCGGACCTCTCCTTGCTCCTCATCAGCTGGGATCACCAACCCCACTATACCTTCAGTCCTCTCAGAGACCTGCACTGAGAGGAATCAAGGTGTAGAATTAGGTGTCCCAAGGACTTTCGAGCAATCTGCTAGTGGTACACCAACATCCGATTGTAGCAGGGAAATTTCCCTACCCCAGTTGCTAAACCGGCGAAAGAAATTCGGTCCCAGCCATCCACATGCTCAACGGCTGAATGCTAGTTTGGCTAAATTGCTAGCACTCCAACTGCTGCCTTTTCAGCTGGTAGACTCTGCCCCCTTTCGAGAATTTGTTGAATGTGCGGTACCTCAGTGGCAGGTTTCCAAACGCCAATTTTTTTCTCGGAAGGCCATTCCGGCACTCTACCGACATGTGGAAGGCCATGTCTTGGCCTCGTTGGACAGGGTGGTCAGCGGTAAGGTGCATATTACCGCTGACTCATGGTCCAGCAGGCATGGACAGGGACGTTACCTTTCTTTCACGGTGCACTGGGAAACCCTGCTGGCAGCTGGGAAGGATGCAGAACAGAGTGCAGTATTGTTGGAGCTTGTTCCGACACCACGCCTCCAAAATGCTGGTAGTGGTGATTCTGCCATACCTCTCTCCTCCACCCCCTCCTACTTCTTCTTCCTCTATGGCCTCTTCCTGTGCAGACTTGTCCTCTGAACCAGCGATGCTCCATAGGCGTTTTAGGAGCTATGCAAGCACTCAGGCAAAAAGATGCCATGCGGTGCGTGAGTTGGTCTGCTTAGGGGACAGGAGCCACACTGGGGCAGAGATTCTATCAGCTCTGCAGGGGCAAGCTGGGAGATGGTTGACGTCACACCAGCTTCAGCCAGGAATGGTGGTTTGCGACAATGGCACCAACCTCCTCTCCACCCTCCGACAGGGACACTTGACTTATCTGCCCTGTTTGGCTCACGTCCTTAATTTGGTGGTGCAGCGGTTCTTGTGCAGGTACCCGGGCATACAGGATCTCCTGAGGCAGGCCAGGAAAGTCTGTGGGCATTTCCGCCGGTCATATAATGCCAGTGCTTGGCTGGCTGACCTCCAAAATGAATGCAACCTGCCCAAGAACCGCCTCATCTGTGACATGCCCACCAGGTGGAACTCAACGTTGGCAATGCTGCAGCAGCTGCACACAATCAGTACCTGTGTGACTATGGCACCAGGACAGGGTCAGCGGAGCTTGGCTTTTTTTCGCCACGCCAGTGGGTGATGATCAAGGATGCATGCACTGTCCTGTCACCATTTAAGGAGCGCACGAGGATGGTGAGCAGTGACAGTGCATGCATCAGTGATACTGTCCCTCTTGTCTTCCTGTTGGAGCACACGCTGCGTGGAATAATGGACAGGGCACTTGAGGCAGAACAGAGGGAGGAAGAGGAGGACTTCCTTACCTCTCAAGGCCCCCTTTATCCAGACAGTATTCCTGCGGGCCCGCCGCTCACACAGGAAGAGGAGGAGGAGGAGGATTGTGTCAGCATGGAGGTGGAGCCTAGCACTCAGCATCAGAAGCAGTCTTCAAGGGATCGTTTACAGTCCCCAGAAACCCATGGTATTGTACGTAGCTGGGAGGAGGTGGATGCGGATCATGTCACCCTTAGTGACCCAGAGGACTCCGGTTCGAATGCCTCAGCAAACCTATGCTGCATGGCCTCCCTGATCCTGCAAAGCCTGCGAAAGGACCCTCGGATTCGTGTGATCAAGGAGAGGGATCAGTACTGGCTGGAAACCCTTCTTAATCCACGTTATAAGGGTAAGGTTGCGGAACTTACCCAGCCTTCGCAGAGGGATCAGAGGATGAAACATCTTCTGGAGACCTTGCAGAAAGGTTTGTGCAATGCGTTTCCAGAGCCTGGGAGGTTACAATTTCCTGGTCCTCCTGGACAACGTGTTACTGAGGCTTTGGTCAGTCACAGAAGGAGCGGTGGAGAAGGTGGCCGTCTGACCGATGCATTCAGGCAGTTTTTTAGTCCGCAGCCCCAAGGTCTGATCGGTTCCAGCAACCATCGCCAGCGTCTGATTTAGATGGTGCAGGAATACCTAGGGGCAAGATCAGACTTAGAGATCTTTCCAACCGAAAATCCACTGGCTTACTGGGTCTTGAGGATGGATCACTGGCCAGAGCTTGCACAGTATGCAATTGAGTAGGGATGAGCTTCGTGTTCGAGTCGAACCCATGTTCGACTCGAACATCGGCTGTTCGATCGTTCAACGAAGATCGAACATTATGGGCGGTTCGCGCCAAATTCGAGTGGCGCATCACGGCCCATAATTCACTGCGGCATCGCAGTGCATTGCTGGCTGATGATTGGCCAAGCATGCACTATGACCCGCATGCTTGGCCACAGCGCGGTCTGTATAGAGAGCCGTAATTGGCCAAAGCCAGGGTGGCTTTGGCCAATCATGGCTCAGAGGAGTAGGTACACGCCCCACACTATATAAGGCCGCCTGGAAGTCAGCCTTGTGTAGTGTGTTGGCATTTGTGAAAGAGAGAGTTACAAAGAGAGAGAGAGACAGTGTCATTTATATTGAGTTAGATTAGCAGGCAGGCGAGTCAGTTAGCTGCAGTTACAGTGTGTAGAGGATATATATGCATCCTAGGTGTTGTATATATATTTATACTCTGTATTGAGTTTAGCTAGATACGTTCCTGTTAGTCTCTATACTGTGACAGGCAGGCCGGTGATTGTGCTAGCTGCAGACAGTCAGTGTTTCACTTAGTGTACTACTGTGTGCTTTGCATAGCGTTCACCTAAAGCTCACCTGAATACAGTTATTCTCTATACCAGGGATTTGCAATTAGCGGACCTCCAGCTGTTGCAGAACTACAAGTCCCATGAGGCAAAGCAAGATTCTGGCAGCCACAAGTATGACACCCAGAGGCAGAGGCATGATGGGACTTGTAGTTTTGCAACAGCTGGAGGTCCGCTAATTGCATATCCCTGCTCTATACTGTGACAGGCAGGCCGGTGATTGTGCAAGCTGCAGACAGTCAGTGTTTCACTTAGTGTACTACTGTGTGCTTTGCATAGCGTTCACCTAAAGCTCAACTGAATACAGTTATTCTCTATACTTTGACAGGCAGGCCGGTGATTGTGCAAGCTGCAGACAGTCAGTGCATAGCATTCACCTAAAGCTCACCTGAATACAGTTAGTGACTATTATAGTGGTGTTCTCATAATAAAACCACAAGCAGAGAGCTGCAAGTATTTTCAGTGTACTGTGTCCTCTGCACAGTTTTCACCTAAAACTAACTGAAAATAATTGCTGCTTTTCCCATACTAACACCACAGCAGGCCATTAGTATGTCTGGAAGGCAAACAATGAGAGGCAGACAGTCACGAGACAATAAAAGAGGGCAAGCAGGCTCTGTGTCTAGAGGCAACAGTGCTGCTGGTCGTGGACACTGTGCATCCTCATCAGCACGTGGCCGTGGGACAGGCTTGTCCTTATTTTCGGCAGCTGGCCATGTTGAGCCACAACATGCCTAAGACTTGGTAGAGTGGATGACCAAGCCGTCCTCCTCCTCATCCTCTCTCACCCAGGCTCAGGGTACTTTATCTGGCAAAGCAGCTGCCAAAGCGGCCTCTTCCCTCGGCTCAATGGCATCAGTCACTCCTTCCCTAGCCCCACCGTGTTCTCCTGAGGAGTCCCCTGAACTGGTTGAGCACAGTGTTGGGTACATGCTCCAAGAGGATGCCCAGCGTTTTGAAGGCTCCGGTGATGGAACCCAGCTGGAGGAAGGCAGTAACGTGAGCTCAGAGAGAGGGGGTAGTAACGTGAGCCCAGAGAGAGGGGGTGCCCAACAAGGTCAGCTATCTGGCAGTCATGTTCCCCCAGTTGCAGCATACTGGCAGATTGGCTCCAGTGATGAGGAGGGAGGGGATGATGAGGTCACTGACGCCACGTGGGTGCCTGATAGGAGGGAGTAGGAGGAGGAGGAGGAGGCGGCACATCTCCAACGAGGCAGAATGCCCTCCAGGGGCCAGCTTAAGGGCAGCACACCGACTGCATTACACCGCAGAGCTCTGCATGTGCAGGGCGCTGCGATCTCTGCGCGTTATTCAAAAAGTTCTTTGGTGTGGGACTTTTATTAGACGTGTGCAGCAGATCGCACCGTTGCCATTTTCAACATATGTCTAAAGCGTATCTCGCGTGGCCAAAACATCAGCCGCTTGGGCACCATGTGCTTGAACAGACATATGTCGACCTGCCTTGCAGTCCGTTGGCAAGCGCACCTAAAAGACCCACACCAAAGAACAAGGCAGACCTTTCCTTGCTACTCATCAGCTGGGATCTCCAACCCCACTATACATTCAGTCCTCTCTGAAACCTGCACTGAGAGGAATGAAGGTGTAGAATTAGGTGTGTCACAGACAAGTACTTGCGGAAAATCTGCTATTGGTACACCAACGTCCGATTGTACCAGGCAAATTTCCCTGCCCCAGCTGCTGCACCGCTGAAAGAAGTTCACTCCCAGCCATCCACATGCCCAGCGGTTGAATGCTAGCTTGGCTTAATTGCTAGCACTTCAACTGCTGCCTTTTCAGTTGGTAGACTCTGCCCCCTTCCGTGAGTTTGTGGAATGTGCGGTTCCTCAGTGTCAGGTTCCCAAACGCCACTTTTTCTCACGGAAGGCGATTCCGGCTCTCTACCGGCATGTGGAAGGCAATGTCTTGGCCTCGCTGGACAGAGCGGTCAGCGGTAAGGTGCATATTACTGCTGACTCATGGTCTAGCAGGCATGGACAGGGACGTTACCTATCTTTCACGGCGCATTGGGTGACTCTGCTGGCAGCTGGGAATGATGCAGGACAAGGTGCAGTAGTGTTGGAGGTTGTTCCACCACCACGCCTCCAAAATGTTACTACTGGTGATTCTGACACACCTCCCTCCTCCACCCCTCCTCTTCTTCTTCCTCCATGGCCTCTTCCTGTGCGGATTTGGCCTCGGAACCAGTGGTGCTTCGTAGGCGGTCAAGGGACTACGCCAGTACGCAGGCAAAAAGATGCCATGCGGTGCTTGAGCTGGTGTGCTTGGGGGACAGGAGCCACACTGGGGCAGAGATTCTGTCAGCTCTGCAGGGGCAGGCTTAGAGGTGGTTGACGCCACGCCAGCTTAAGCCAGGAAAGGTGGTTTCCGACAATGGCACCAACCTCCTCTCCGCCCTCCGACAGGGACAACTGACCCCTGTGCCCTGTTTGGCTCACGTCCTTAACTTGGTGGTGCAGCAGTTCTTGGGCAGGTACCGGGGCTTACAGGAGGTCCTGAAGCAGGCCAGGAAACTCTGTGCGCATTTCCGCCGGTCATAGAATGCCAGTGCTCGGCTGGCTGAGCTGCAAAAGGACTACAACCTGCCCAAGAATGCCTAATCTGTGACATGCCCACCAGGTGGAACTCTACGTTGGCCATGCTGCAGTGGCTACACAACAAGCAGAGGGCCATCAATAAGTATCTGTTGCAATATGGCACCAGGACAGGGTCAGGGGAGCTTGGATTTTTTTCCCCACGCCAGTGGGCCATGATCAGGGATGCATGCACTGTCCTGGCACCATTTGAGGAGGCCACGAGGATGGTGAGCAGTGACAGTGCATGCATCAGTGACACTGTCCCTGTTGTCCACCTGTCGGAGCACACACTGCTTGGAATAATGGATAAGGCACTTGAGGCAGAACAGAGGCAGGAAGAGGAGGACTTCCTTTCCTCTCAAGGGCCCCTTTATCCAGACAGTGTTCCTGCTGGCCCAGCTATCACACAGGAAGAGGACGAGGAGGAGGAGGAGGAGGATTGTGTCAGCATGGAGGTGGAGACTAGCACTCAGCATCAGCAGCAGTCTTCAAGGGGTCAATTACAGTCCCAAGACACCCATTGACTTGTACGTGGCTGGGAGGAGGTGGCTGCGGATCATGTCGTCCTCAGTGACCCAGAGTACTCCGCACCGAATGCCTCAGCAAACCTACGCTGCATGGCCTCCCTGATCCTGCAAAGCCTGCGGAAGGATCCTCGTATTCATACGATCAAGGAGAGGGATCATTACTGGCTGGCAACCCTCCTTGATCCACGTTACAAGGGTAAGGTTGCGGACCTTATCTTGCCGTCGCAGAGGGAGCCAAAGATGAGGCATATTTGGGAGGCCTTGCAGAAAGGTCTGTGCAACACGTTCCCAGAGACTGGGAGATTACAAATTCCTGGTCCTGGACAACGTGTTGCTGAGGCTTCAGTCAGTCAAAGAAGGAGCGGTGGAGAAGGTGGCCGTCTGACTGATGCGTTCAGACAATTTTTTAGTCAGCAGCCCCAAGGTATGATCGGTTCCAGCAACCATCGCCAGCGTCTGGTTTACATGGTGCAGGAATACCTAGGGGCAAGATCAGACTTGGACACCTTCCCCACCGAAAATCCTCTGGGTTACTGGGTCTTGAGGATGGATCACTGGCCAGAGCTTGCACAGTATGCAATTGATATACTGGCCTGTCCTGCATCCAGCGTTCTTTCGGAACGCACATTCAGTGCTGCTGGAGGCTTTGTAACCGATCACAGGGTGCACCTGTCAACCGACTCGGTCGATCGACTGACCTTCATAAAAATGAATCAGTCTTGGATCACCACCAGCTACCAAGCACCTGATGCTGATGTAACAGAATAATTTTCTTTTAAATGTCAGATTACTTCAAGACTGCCTATGCTGATGCAGAGTGACTATCCTGTTATGCTGAGTGACTATCCTCTTCCTCCTCAATAATCATGCTGATAGCTTGAAAGAACATTTTGGTTCTGGGCACCGCCACCAGTGGCTAAGGCCCAATTTTTCAGCCCCTGTTTAACAGGGGCATGTATTTACAATTTTTGATGCAATGCTTTGCAGCAGGGATCATTGCTGTGCTCCAAGTACAGTATCTTTGAGGGGTTGCAGTGTTGTGGCACCAGCACCAGTGCCTAAGGCCCAATTTTTCTGCCCCTGTTTAACAGGGGCATGTAATTACAATTCTTGATCTAATATTTCACAGCAGGGCCCATTCATGCGCCCACCAAGAGTAACTGTGAGGGCTTACAGTGTTGTGGCACCAGCACCACCAAAGGCCCAATTTTTCCTACCACTGTTAAACAATGGTATGTAATTACAATTCCTGATATAATAGTTCACCGCAGGGCGTTCCAGCGCCCACCAAGAGTAACTGTGAGGGCTTACAGTGTTGTGGCAACACCAACACCTAAGGGGCAAATTTCTGCAGAGTATATACGGCAGGCCCCTACTTTCAAACATCCAACTTATAAACGACTCCTACTTGCAAACGGAAAGAGACAACAGAAAGTGAGAGGAAATTTACCCCTAGGAAGGGAAATTCTCTCCTGTGAGGCCTCGTACACACGAACGAGTTTCTCGGCAAAAACCAGCAAGAAACTTGCTGGCAGAGATTTCTTGCCGAGAAATTAGTTCGTGTGTATGGTTTCTCGTCAAGAAAAGCGACAAGAATCTCGACGAGAAAATAGAGAACCTGCTCTCTATTTTCTCGTCGAGATTCTCGTCAGCCTGTTTCTCGACGAGAAAAGTGAGTGTGTGTACACTTACCTGTCCTCCGGGAAGCCCGTGCATGTTCGAAATGAATTTGACGCATGCGCGGTAGCTTCCTAGGCATACGTAGGGTATACCAAGATGGCGGCGACGGCATCGAATGTGACGAGCGCATGCTCGTCGTAGTCGATGACGTCACCGCGTACGCTCCATTCAAAGAACCGCGGGTTCTTTGAATCGAGCGTGTGTACACTCGGCCGGGACAATTTTCTTGTCCAAGAATGTCGTCGAAAAAAACGACATGTTTTTTTCAACGAGAATCTCGGCCGTGTGTACGAGGCCTGAGAGTTAATATGGGAAAAAGATGTCTCCTCTCTACTGATGCTTTATCACCAATCCTTGTTTCAATAAAAACCCCAAATTTTCCAAAAACATTTGTCATTGGGATGGAAAGTGAGGCAAAATGTTCTGAATAGGTGCACAGACAGCAAAACAAATGTTACAGGGGTGCTAACCCTTCCCTATGTTCTCCAAAAAGCTTAAAAATAGATTTTTTGGCTGGAGCTACACTTAAAAATGTACCTGTTCCAAATTACAAACAGATTCTACTTAAGAACAAACCTATAGTCCCTGTCTTGTTTGCACCACCTGTATACTGCTTTTCAGAGTATATAGGGCCTTTTTTTATTTTGAGTGCGGGGTTCCCCTTAATATCCATACAAGATCCATAGGGGCTGGTAGTGGGCTGGGGTGGGGGTACCCATGCCATTTTTCTCAATGATTTTCATCCATTATTGCCGGGACCAAACATTACATTAAAGCCGCAAGCAGTTTTAAATGACTTTTTTTCCTTTAGAAATGTCATTTTGTGCAGGGACAGTTCTAAACACGGGAAACACGTGCCACTTCACAGGCATACTTTAGACATCCCCCAGGTACGATATTTAAAGGAATATTTCACGTTGATTTTTTCACTTTAAGCATTATTAAAATCACTGCTCCCGAAAAAACGACCGTTTTTAAAACGTTTTTTTGCATGTACATGTCCCCTGGGGCAGGACCCGGGTCCCAAAACCCTTTTTAGGACAATAACTTGCATATTAGCCGTTATAATTAGCACTTTTGATTTCGAACGTTCGCGTCCATTGTATTTAATAGGGTTCTAAAGTTCGCACTAACTTTCGGTCCGTTCGCAGGTTCTGGTGCAAACCGAACAGGGGGGTGTTTGGCTCATCCCTACAATTGAGCTACTGGCCTGTCCTGCATTCAGCGTTCTTTTGGAACGCACATTCAGTGCTGCTGAAGGCTTTGTAGCCGATCACAGAGTGCACCTGTCCACCGATTTGGTTAATCGGCTCACCTTCATAAAAATTAATCAGTCTTGGATCACCAGCTACCAAGCACCTGATGCTGATGTAACCGATTATTTTTTTTAATGAATGAGATCCCTTCAAGACTGCCTATGCTGATGCTGAGTGACTATCCTGTTATGCTGAGTGACTATCCTATTCCTCCTCAATGTTCATGTTGATAGCTTCTAAGAATATGTTTGGTTCTGGGCACCAGCACCAGTGCCTAAAGCCCAAATTTTTCTGCCCCTGTTTAACAGGGGCGTGTAATTAAAATGTTTGCCATAATATTTTGCAGCAGGGCTCGTTCCTGCTCTCAACTAGAGTATCTATGAGGGGTTGCAGTGTTGTTGCACCAGCACCAGCGCCTAAAGCCCAATTTTTCTGCCCCTGTTTAACAGGGGCGTGTAATTTCAATTTTTGATATACCGTATATACTCGAGTATAAGCCAAGTTTTTCAGCCCTTTTTTAGGGCTGAAAGTATACCCCTCGGCTTATACTCGAGTCAGTACCTGAAAATCTTGTTATTCCGTGGCCGGCGTCCATTGTTTAAATCTCACGGATTTCTTCTGGTCCCTTCCGCGATAGGCATTTCCAGCAAACACTGTGTTGAGTCTTGCGCCTATCATGGACGGTCTCTTGTCCGACGTCCATGATTGGCGGAACACTGAACACAGTGCCTGCTGGGAAACGGAGTCCGAGAATGAGAGGATCTCCGTGATAGGCGCAACACTCAACACAGTGTTTGCTGGAAATGCCTATCACGGAAGGGACCAGAAGAAAGCCGCAAGATTTAAACAATGGACACCGGCCGAGGAATAAGAAGATTTTCAGGTACACTGACTGACTCGGGCACAGGGAGGCTGCAATGGACAAAGTAAGGGGGCACAGTGAGGTGGCAATGGGCACAGTGAGGTGGCACAGTGAGATGGCAATGGGCACAGTAAGGTTGGGCAATTGGCACAGTGAGGTGGCAATGGGCACATTTCCCCCCCCCTAGGCTTATACCTGAGTCAATAAGTTTTCCCATTTTTTTGTGATAAAAGTAGGTACCTCGGCTTATACTCGGGTCGGCTTATACTCGAGTATATGCAGTAGGGATGAGCTTGGTGTTCGAGTCGAACATACGTTCGACTCAAACATCGGCTGTTCGACTGTTCGGCGAACATCGAACGATTTGGGCCGTTCGCGCCAAATTCGAGTGACTCGAACGGCCCACAATACACTGCGCCATCGCAGTGCAATCCCGGCGCTGTAATTGGCCAAGCATGCACTGTGACCCCGCATGCTTGGCCAATCACAGCGCCGGCAGCTAGGAGAGCCATAATTGGCCACAGGCAGGTTGCCTGTGGCCAATTATAGCTCAGGGGGTTTAGCACACGCCCCACACTATAAAAGGCCGCCAGCCTTGTGTAGTGTGTTCCGGCGCAGGGAAAGAGTTACATAGGCAGGGACAGTGTCAGTGCTATTTGTACCTCAAACTTGTGTGCAGGGAGAGAGAAGGACAGGCAGAGAGAGTGTCAGTGTCATATACTTTGATAAACCTTGTGTGCAGGGAGAGAGAAGGATAGGCAGGGGACAGTGTCAGTGTCATATTCTTTGCTAAACCTTGTGTGCAGGGAGAGAGAAGGATAGGCAGGGAGAGTGTCAGTGTCATATTCTTTGCTAAACCTTGTGTGCAGGGAGAGAAAAGGATAGGCAGGGGACAGTGTTAGTGTCACATTCTTTGCTAAGCCTTGTGTGCTGGGAGAGAGAAGGATAGGCAGGGAGAGTGTCAGTGTCATATTCTTTGATTAACCTTGTGTGAAGGGAGAGAGAAGGATAGGCAGGGAACAGTGTCAGTGTCATATTCTTTGCTAAACCTTGTGTGCAGGGAGAGAGAAGGATAGGCAGGGAGAGTGTCAGTGTCATATACTTTGATAAACCTTGTGTGCAGGGAGAGAGAAGGATAGGCAGGGGACAGTGTCAGTGTCATATTCTTTGATAAACCTTGTGTGCAGGGAGAGAGAAGGATAGGCAGGGGACAGTGTCAGTGTCATTGTTGCTAAGCCTCCTGCACATTATACACCTGAAGTTAGCCCGTATTGCTGCGTTTTCCTGGTGTGTTACACCAACAGGCATTTGCAGCACTTACAGCGGGTGGAGTGTGCCTCCTGATCATATTACACCTGAAGTTAGCCTGTATTGCTGCTTTTTCCTGGTGTGTTACACCAACAGGCATTTGCAGCACTTACAGCGGGCGGAGTGTGCCTCCTGATCATATTACACCTGAAGTTAGCCTGTATTGCTGCTTTTTCCTGGTGTGTTACACCAACAGGCATTTGCAGCACTTACAGCGGGCGGAGTGTGCCTCCTGATCATATTACACCTGAAGTTTGCCTTTATTGCTGCTTGTTCCTGGTGTGTTACACCAACAGGCATTTGCAGCACTTACAGCAGGCGGAGTGTGCCTCCTGATCATATTACACCTGAAGTTAGCCTGTATTGCTGCTTTTTCCTGGTGTGTTACACCAACAGGCATTTGCAGCACTTACAGCGGGCGGAGTGTGCCTCCTGATCATATTACGCCTGAAGTTAGCTTGTATTGCTGCTTTTTCCTGGTGTGTTACACCAACAGGCATTTGCAGCACCTACAGCAGGCGTAGTGTGATTCCTGCAAAATATACTCCTGAAGCTAGGTCTTATTGCTGGTTTTCCCATTTCCCTGCAGGCCATTAGAATGTCTGGAAGGCAAACAAGCAGAGGCAGACAGTCAGGAGCCAATAAAAGAGGGCAAGCAGGCTCTGTGTCTAGAGACAACAGTGCTGGTCGTGGACGCGGTGCATCGCCATCAGCACGTGGCCATGGGACACGCTTGTCCTTCTTTTCGGCAGCTGGACGTATTGAGCCGCATCATGCCGAAGACTTGGTAGAGTGGATGACCAAGCCCTCCTCATCCTCCTCATCCTCTCTCACCCAGGCTCAGGGTACTGGCAAAGCAGCTGCCAAAGCGTCCTCTTCCCTGGTATCAATGTCATCATCAGTCACTCCTTCCCTAGACCAACCATGTCCTCCTGAGGAGTCCCCCGAACTGTTTGAGCACAGTGTTGGGTACATGCTCCAGGAGGATGCCCAGCGTTTCGAAGGGTCTGATGATGATACCCAGCTAGAGGAAGGCAGTAGCGTGAGAGCAGAGAGAGGGGATGCTCAAGAAGGACACCAATCTGGCAGTCATGTTCCAGCAGCTGCAGCATACTGCCAGATTGGCTCCAGTGATGAGGAGGGAGGGGATGATGAGGTCACTGACTCCACGTGGGTGCCTAATAGGAGAGAGGAGGAGGAGGAGGAAGATGAGGAGGAGGCACATCTCCAACGAGGCAGGATGCCCTCGGGGGCCAGCGTAAGGGCAGCACACCGACGGAATCACACCGCAGAGCTCCGCCTGTGCAGGGCGCTGCCTCTGCCCGTTATTCAAAAAGTTCTTTGGTGTGGGCCTTTTTTGAGTCGAGTGCATCAGATCGCACAGCTGCTGTTTGCAACATATGTCTCAAGCGTATATCGCGTGGCCAAAACATCACCCGCTTGGGCACCACATGCTTGACCAGACATATGTTGACATGCCATGCAGCTCGTTGGTAAGCCTACCTTAAAGACCCACACCAAAGAACAAAGCGGACCTCTCCTTGCACCGCATCAGCTGGGATCTCCAACCCCACTATACCTTCAGTCCTCTCTGAAACCTGCACTGAGAGGAATGAAGGTGTAGAATTAGGTGTGTCACAGCCAAGTACTTGCGGGCACTCTGCTAGCAGTACACCGACGTCCGATTCTAGCAGGCAAATTTCCCTGCCCCAGCTGCTGGACCGTCGAAAGAAGTTCACTCCCAGCCATCCACATGCCCAGCGGTTGAATGCTAGCTTGGCTAAATTGCTAGCGCTTCAACTGCTGCCTTTTCAGTTGGTAGACTCGGCCCCCTTCCGTGAGTTTGTGCAATGTGCGGTTCCTCAGTGGCAGGTTCCCAAACGCCACTTTTTCTCACGGAAGGCGATTCCGGCTCTCTACCGGCATGCGGAAGGCAATGTCTTGGTCTCGCTGGACAGGGCGGTCAGCGGTAAGGTGCATATTACCGCTGACTCATGGTCCAGCAGGCATGGACAGGGACGTTACCTTTCTTTCACGGCCCATTGGGTCACTCTTTTGTCAGCTGGGAAGGATGCAGGACAAGGTGCAGTAGTGTTGGAGGTTGTTCCGCCGCCACGCCTCCAAAATGCTACTACTGGTTGTGACACACCTCTCTCCTTCACCCCCTCCTCTTCTTCTTCCTCCATGGCCTCTTCCTGTGCTTTGTCCTCGGAACCAGCGGTGCTCCGTAGGCGTTCAAGGGGCTACGCAAGTACGCAGACAAAAAGATGCCATGCCGTGCTTGCGCTGGTGTGTTTGGGGGACAGGAGCCACACTGGGGCAGAGGTTCTGTCTGCTCTGCAGGGGCAGGCCGAGAGGTGGTTGACACCACGCCAGCTTAAGCCAGGAATGGTGGTTTGCGACAATGGCACCAACCTCCTCTCCGCCCTCCGACAGGGACAACTGACCCATGTGCCCTGTGTGGCTCACGTCCTTAACCTGGTGGTGCAGCAGTTCTTGGGAAGGTACCCGGGCTTACAGGATGTCCTGAGGCAGGCCAGGAAAATCTGTGTGCATTTCCGCAGATCTTATAATGCCAGTGCTCGCCTGGCTGAGCTGCAAAAGGAGTTGAACCTGCCCAAGAACCGCCTTATATGTGACATGCCCACCAGGTGGAACTCAACGTTGGCCATGCTGCAGTGGCTGCACACGCAGCAGAGGGCCATCAATGAGTACCTGTGCGACTACGGCCCCAGGACAGGGTCAGGGGAGTTTGGGTTTTTTTCACCACGCCAGTGGGGCATGATCAGGGATGCATGCACTGTCCTGGCACCATTTGAGGAGGCTATGAGGATGGTGAGCAGTGACAGTGCATGCATCAGTGACACTGTACCTCTTGTCCACCTGTTGGAACATACGCTGCGTGGAATAATGGACAGGGCACTTGAGGCAGAACAGAGGCAGGAAGAGGAGGACTTCCTTGCCTCTCAAGGCCCCCTTTACCCAGACAGTGTTCCTTCTGTCCCACCCATCGCACAGGAAGAGGAGGAGGAGGATTGTGTCAGCATGGAGGTGGAGCCTGGCACTCTGCATCATCAGCAGTCTTTTAGGGATGATTTACAGTCCCAAGAAACCAGTGGACTTGTACGTGGCTGGGAGGAGGTGGCTGCGGATCATGTCGTCCTTAGTGACCCAGAGGACTCCGGACCGAATGCCTCAGCAAACCTACGCTGCATGGCCTCCCTGATCCTGCAAAGTCTGCGGAAGGATCCTCGTATTCTTCGAATCAAGGAGAGGGACCATTACTGGCTGGCCACTCTCCTTGATCCACGGTACAAGGGTAAGGTTGCGGACCTTATCTTACCGTCGCAGAGGGAGCAGAGGATGAAACAACTTCGGGAGGCCTTGCAGAAAGGTCTGTGCAACGCGTTCCCAGAGACTGGGAGGTTACAAACTCCTGGTCCTGGACAACGAGTTGCTGAGGCTTCGGTCAGTCAAAGAAGGAGCGGTGGGGAAGGTGGCTGTCTGACCGATGCGTTCAGACAATTCTTTAGTCCGCAGCCCCAAGGTATGATCGGTTCCAGCAACCATCGACAGCGTCTGATATACATGGTGCAGGAATACCTAGGGGCAAGGTCAGACTTGGACACCTTCCCCACCGAAAATCCTCTGGCTTACTTGGTCTTGAGGATGGATCACTGGCCAGAGCTTGCACAGTATGCAATTGAGCTACTGGCCTGTCCTGCATCCAGCGTTCTTTCAGAACGCACATTCAGTGCTGCTGGAGGATTTGTCATGGATCACAGGGTGCGCCTGTCCACCGACTCGGTTGATCGACTGACCTTCATAAAGATGAACCAGTCTTGGATCACCACCAGCTACCAAACACCTGAAGCTGATATAACAGACTAATTTATTTTCAAATGTCACATCCCTTCAAGACTGATGCTGATGCTGAGAGACTGTCCTGTTATGTTGACTGACTATCCTCCTCCTCCTCAATGATCCAATTCATGATGATAGCTTGGAAGAACATTTTTGTTTCTGGGTGCCGCCACCAGTGCCTAAGGCCCAATTTTTCTGCCCCTGTTTAACAGGGGCGTGCAATTACAATTTTTGATGCAATACTTTGCAACAGGGCTCATTGCTGTGCTCCAAGTACAGTATCTGTGAGGGGTTGCAGTGTTGTGGCACCAGTGCCTAAGGCCCAATTTTTCTGCCCCTGTTTAACAGGGGCATGTAATTACAATTCTTGATCTAATAATTCACAGCAGGGCCCATTCCTGCGCCCACCAAGACTAACTGTGAGGCCTTACAGTGTTGTGTCAACACCACCACCAAAGGCCCAATTTTTCAGCCCCTGTTCAACAGGGGCATGCAATTACAATTCTTCATCTAATAATTCACAGCAGGGCCCATTCATGCGCCCACCAAGAGTAACTGTGAGGGCTCACAGTGTTGTGGCAACACCAACATGTAAGGGGCAAATTTCAGCTGAGTATATACGGCAGGCCCCTACTTTCAAACATCCAACTTACAAACGACTCCTCCTTGCAAACGGAAGGATACAACAGGAAGTGAGAGGAAATCTACCCCTAGGAAGGCAAATTCTCCCCTGTAAGAGTTAATATGGGAAAAAAGTGTCTCCTCTCCACTGATGCTTTATCACCAATTCTTGTTTCAATAAAAAAAAACAAATTTTCAAAAAACATTTGTCATTAGGACGGAAAGTGAGGTGAACTGTTCTGAACAGGTGCACACTGCACAGACAGCAAAACAAATGTTACAGGGGTGATAACCCTTCCCTATGTTTTCCAAAAAGCTTAAAAATAGATTTTTTTGGCTGGAGCTACACTTAAACAATGTACCTGTTCAAAATTACAAACAGATTCTACATAAGAACAAACCTACAGTCCCTGTCTTGTATGCACCGCCTGTATACGGCTGTTCAGAGTATATAGGGCCTTTTTTATTTTGTGTGCGGGGTTCCCCTTAATATCCATACAAGACCCAAAGAGGCTGGTAATGGGCTGGGGTAAAGGGGGGGGGTGATGGGGTAGCTATGCCATTTTTGTTAAAGATTTTCATCCATATTACCGGGACCAGACATTACATTAAAGCCGCAAGCAGTTTTAAATGGCTTTTTTTCCTTTAGAAATTTAATTTTGCGCAGGGACAGTTCTAAACACGGGAAACACGTGGCACTTCACAGGCATACTTTAGACACCCCCCAGGTACGATATTTAAAGGAATATTTGACTTTTTTTTTTCACTTTATGTATCATTAAAATGACTGCTCCCGAAAAACGGCAGTTTTTAAAACTTTTTTTTGATTGATACATGTCCCCTGGTGCAGAACCCGGGTTCCCAAACCCTTTTTAGGACAATAACATGCATAAGAGTCGTTATAATTAGCACTTTAGATTTCGAACGTTCGCATCCATTGTATTTAATAGGGTTCTAAAGTTCGTGCGAACTTTCGGTCCGTTCGCAGGTTCTGGTGCGAACCGAACCCGGGGGTGTTCGGCTCATCACTAATATACAGTAATATTTTACAGCAGGGCCCGTTCCTGCACCCACCAAGAGTAACTGTGAGGGCTTACAGTGTTGTGGCACCACCACCACCACCAAAGGCCCAATTTTTCTGCCTTTGATATAATAGTTGACAGCAGGGCCTGTTCCAGCGCCCACCAAGAGTAACTGTGAAGGCTTACACCACCAAAGGCCCAATTTTTCTGCCCCTGTTCAACAGGGGCATGTAATTACAATTCTTGATATAATATTTCACAGCAGGGCCTGTTGCTGCGCCCACAGAGAGTAACTGTGAGGGCTTACAGTGTTGTGGCACCACCACCAAAGACCCAATTTTTCTGCCCCTGTTCAACAGGGGCATGTAATTACAATTCTTGATATAATAGTTCACAGCAGGGCCTGTTCCAGTGCCCACCAAGAGTAACTGTGAGGGCTTACAGTGTTCTGGTACCACCAACACCTAAGGCCCAATTTTCTGCAGGAGTATATAGGGCAGGCCGTATAGTATATATATACAGGCAGTCCCCTACTTTCAAACATCCGACTTAGAAACGATTCCTACTTACAAAGGGAGGGAGACAACAGGAAATGAGAGGAAATCTACCCCTTGGAAGGGAAATTCTCATCTGTAAGAGTTAATATGGGAAAAAGGTATCTCCACTGATGCTTTATCACCAATCCTTGTTTCCCTAAAAACCCCAAATTTTCTAAATCCAATTGTCATTGGGCCAGAAAGTGACGTGAAATCTTCTGAACAGGGGCACAGACAGAAAAACAAATGTTACAGGGGTGATGATAACCCTTCCCTATGATATCCAAAAAGCTTAAAAATTGATTTTCTGGCTGGAGCTGCACTTACAAAATGTATAAAATAAGAAATTGGTCGCACACTGGAACTCCAACTTATCTAGATGTCATCTTTATTATCAAAAGGATCAGACAGATACAGGCAATGGTAGACGCGTTTCACAAGCGATAGCTTGAGTCGAGGTCTGCACCTGTGATCTACCCTGCACCTGATTCTGCCTGGAGCGGTGTGCTTCTTCTTTACTTACAAAATGTACCTGTTTCAAATTACAAACAGATTCAACTTAAGAACAAACCTACAGTCCCTGTCTTTCTTGGGACCGCCTGTATACTGCTGTTCAGAGTATATAGGGCCTGGGGGACCCTTTTCTTTTTTTTTATTTGGGTGCAGGGTTCCCCTTAATATCCATACAAGACCCAAAGGGCCTGGTAATGGGCTGGGGGGGAGTGGGGGTACCCATGCCGTTTTTCTCAATAATTTTCATCTATATTGCTGGGACCCAACATTACATTAAAGCCGCAAGCAGTTTTAAATTACTTTTATTCCTTTAGAAATGTCATTTTGTGCAGGGACTGTTCTAAACACGGGAAACACGCGCCACTTCACAGACATGCTATAGATCCCCCCCCCCCCCCAGGTACGATATTTAAAGGAATATTTCACTTTTATTTTTTCACTTTAAGCATTATTAAAATCACTGCTCCCGAAAAAACGACCATTTTTCAAATGTTTTTTTGCATTGATACATGTCCCCTGGGGCAGGACCCGGGTCCCCAAACCCTTTTTAGGACAATAACTTGCATATTAGCTTTTAAAATTCGCACTTTTGATTTTTCACGGTCGAGTCCCATAGACTTTAAACGGTGTTCGAATGTTCGCGCAAACTTTCGGTCCGTTCGCATGTTCTGGATGCGAACCGAACAGGGGGGTGTTCGGCCCATCCCTACTTAGAACCCCCAAACACTATATATTTTTTAAAGCAGAGGCCATAGAGAATAAATTGGTGGGTTTTGCAATTTTTTATGTCACTTGTTTTTGTGCAGCGGTTCTTCAAGCAATTTTGGGGAAAAAATACACTACAATTACAAAATACAATTTTAATGCAAAAAAACACAATACATAATCCAATTCTTTTATAAAATATATAAGACAATGTTTTGCCAGGTAAATATATACCAAACATGTCACGCTTTAAAATTGCACGCGATCGTGTAACGGTGACAAACAACGTAAATTTTACTATCCAAAGGCGACGCTTTAAAAGCCTTTTATTTTTTTCCATTAAAATTGTTATTGAAAATTTTCTTAAGATACAAACAGTACTTAGATGTGCATCAATATGAAGAACAGAAGCACATATGGCATAAAGCTTAAAGTAATGACATAAAACTTGTGGATAAAGCGATATTAGAGTAGTATGGTATTACAGTGTTGGTAATAGATTTAAAAGCCTTTACAGGTTACCACTTAAGATGTACAGAGGAGGTCTAGTGCTAGAATTGTTTCTCATGATCTGACATTCATGGCGATATGTCACATGTGTGGGACAATCGCTGTTTGCTTGCGTGTGGGACTGACGCACGCGTTTGCCTTTGCACGCTAGCACGCGAGGGGAAGGTGGCACTTAAATTTATTTTTTTCTTAATTATTCATTCATTTTTTAAAAAAAATTTACACTGTTGCTTTAAATATTTTATTTTCTTATTACTTTTACTGCTGTCACAAGGAATGTAAACATCCTTTGTGACAGCAATAGGCACGTGACAGGTACTGCAAAGTTTAGGAGATATTAACCTTGCATGCAGCCGCTGACGTCAGCGGCGCATGTGCTCTGCAGGTCCGGCGTATCCTGACGGAACTTGTCAGAATAAGGGGCTCCTGCTCGTATGCATGGGAGTGACGTCATCGTGGCTCCGGCCACTCTCAGCGCTGGAGCCAGCGATCCCGGAAAAAACGTTGAGGGAACATGTCAGCTTACTCAGCAGTGACTAGGCGTACTGCGGGAGCTTCATTCTAAGTAGGGTTGTCCCGATACCACTTTTTTAAGACCGAGTACAAGTACCGATACTTTTTTTCAAGTACTCGCCGATACCGATTACTGATAAATTTTTTTAACGTCATATAATAATTTGACTAATGGGCACTGATGGATGGCACTGATGGGCACTGATAGATTGGCACTGAAATATTCATGGCACTGACAGATGGATGGCACTTATGGGCACTGATAGATGGCACTGATAGGCGGCATTTATGGGCACTGAAAGGCGGCACTTATGGTCACTGAAAGGCGGCACTGATAGATGGAACTGATGTCACTTATGGGCACTTATGGGCTGGCACTGAAATGCAGCACTGATTGGCAATTGCATAATAAATGACATGAATGAGGAGAGCAGAGGAAGGATTTTGCAATGCTATATGGCATATAGCATCGCAAAATCCTTTCTTTCCTCTCATCATTCATGTTATTTAACTTCTAGTAAGTATGCTGCTATGCTTATTTTGGTACACCTTGCACTTGGCTGCAGTAAGCCAGCAGCGAACATCTTGTTACACCCAGCCTATATGGGCTGGGTGTAACAAGATGTCCGCTGCTGGCTTACTGCAGCCGAGTGCAGGGTGCACCAAGATGGACGGCGTGATGTTTACCCTCCGACGGAGACACGGAACGTCACTTCCTGTACCAAATGTGATGGCTGCAGTCACCGTTTTGGAAGGAATATGCGGCGGCGCCCTGCACCCCAGCCCCGGCCAGCTTACCACCATGGTCCACTACTGCCAGACCGATCTCCGCTCCGCCCTCTCCGTCCACCGACTTCCGGTTCCAGATATCGGATCTGGCATCGGGAGCATTTGTGCGAGTCCAAGTACTCGCACAAATGCTCGGTATCGGTACCGATATCGATACATACTAGTATCGGTATCGGGACAACCCTAATTCTAAGCTAAGTATTTCATAATGTGCTAGTATGCGATGGTCTACCGCTTTAATGAATGTCATGTAGGTAGCAATATGCTGTGCATCTTAGAGAACTGAGGGTTGAGAGATGGTTAAATTTTTCATACTTTAATACATTTAAATGCTGCTGATGTCCTACACAGTGGCAGAGTTATCAGGGTTGCAACAGTCGCACTTGCAACTGGGCCCTGTAGTTCCGCCACTTCAGGGGTGCCCGCCGTCCGCCCATTTGCCCACGTGAGGTGCCCGCCTGCCGCCCGCGTGAGGTGCTCGCCTGCCGCCCGCGTGAGGTGCCCGCCTGACTGTGTGGTTTGTTCGGCCGCAGGTAGGGGGGGCTTTCGCCCGCTGAGGGGAGAGAGAAAGAGAAGGCAGAGGCAGTGCAGCGCTGAGAGACTGTGTACTGCCCCACCCCCCTCCTTTCCAGAGAGAGAGACAATGAAGGGGTGGACACTGAAAAACACCTATTAAGTGAAGGCGGGGAGGAGCTCTCCCCTCTGCGACTGCATCGACTACCTGTCCCGTCTAACCATGAAGCAAGGCATTCCTGGAGGAGGCACAGTGACGGATTTCTGAGGGGGAATCGATTGATTGCTGGTAAGTCCTGTCAAGTGACATTTTACGCTGCAATTGATCCCATCCCCCCACCACCGCAGATCTCATTCCTAGGGATGAGATCAGTGGTGGTGGTGGGGGGATGGGATCAGTAAGAGGCAGAGGTGGTGGTGGTTTGAGGATGGCACTACCACTGCCACCGCTACCACCCCCACCCTCGAGTACTACCGCTACCACCACCGCTGCCACCCCCCTCAACACCACCGCTGCCATCCCCCCAACACCACCGCTGCCATCCCCCCAACACCACCACTGCCACCCCCCCACAACACCACCGCTGCTATCCCCCCCAACACCTGCGCTGCCACCCCCCTCAACACCACCGCTGTCATCCCCCCTCAACACCACCGCTACCACCCCCCCTCAAAACCACCGCTGCCATCCCCCCCAACACCACCGCTGCCATCCCCCCAACACCCCCGCTGCCACCCCCCCTCAATACCACTGCTGCCACCCCCCTCAACGCCACCGCTGCCATCCCCCCTCAACATCACCGCTGCCACCCCCCTCAATACCACCCCCACAACACTACTGCTGCCACCCCCCGCTCAACACCACCGCTGCCATCCCCCCCAACACTACCGCTGCCACCCCCCTCAATACCACCGCTGCCACCCCCCCACAACACTACTGCTGCCACCTCCCCTCAACATCAACGCTGCCATCCCCCACAACACTACTGCTGCCACCCCCCCTCAACACCACCGCTGCCATCCCCCCAACACTACCCCTGCCACCCCCCCTCAATACCACCGCTGCCACCCCCCACAACACTACCACTGCCACCCCCCTCAACACCACCGCTGCCACCCCCCTCAATACCACCACTGCCACCCCTCACAACACTATTGCTGCCACCCCTCTCAACACCACCGCTGCCACCCCTCACAACACTATTGCTGCCACCCCCCTCAACACCACCGCTGCCACCCCCCAATACTACCGCTGCCACCCCCCCATCAACACCACCACTTCTATCCCCCCCAACACTACCGCTGCCACCCCCCTCAATACCACCGTTGCCAACCCCCCTCAACACTACCGCTGCCACCCCCCTGAACACCAACGCTGCCATCCCCCCAACACTACCCCTGCCACCCCCCCTCAATACCACCGCTGCCATCCCCCCACAACACTACCACTGCCACCCCCCTCAACACCACCGCTGCCACCCCTCACAACACTATTGCTGCCACCCCCCTCAACACCACCGCTGCCACCCCTCACAACACTATTGCTGCCACCCCCTTCAACACCACCGCTGCCACCCCCCAATACTACCGCTGCCACCCCCCCATCAACACCACCACTTCTATCCCCCCCAACACTACCGCTGCCACCCCCCTCAATACCACCGTTGCCAACCCCCCTCAACATTACCGCTGCCACCCCCCTGAACACCATCGCTGCCACCCCCCTGAACACCACCGCTGCCATCCCCCCCATCAACACCACAGCTTCTATCCCCCCCAACACTACCGCTGCCACCCCCCCTCAACACCACCGCTGCCACTGATGGGGGGGCCCTTCATGATTTCTTGCACCGGGGCCCTGAAGTTTCTAGTTACGCCTCTGGTCCTACAGATTCTTTACAGACTGTCCTTGTCCACATACACAGCAGTGATACCAGGCCACATGTGTTTTTTTCACAGGCCCTATTTCCTAAAAACTTATAATTTCCTTTGACTGCATGTGACATGGTGATTTACAGGCAGGAGATTGTGGGAGACAGGGATGGAATGTTATAAATGTAGCACACAGATCCGTTACCCTGCTTACCTCCACAAGAAGAATGGGACACACCATGCCACAAGCCCAGTATCCTCCTGATAAAAGAGGATGAGTGGTGTTATCTGTTTTTTTTGTCCTGCAGCGAGTTGCCTCCTTCCGTTGGCTCTCTCCCCTAGAGTGTAGGGTAAAGTCCATTCTCTCTTTGTATTCAATAAGGCCATTGTCCAGACAGTATTAAACCCAATAAAGAAAGGTTTATTTTGCTTGCATAGAAACTTGATAGGAAGGTTGGAGATAGAGAGAATTTTAACAGGGAGGCAGGTTCAAGCACGTGACACTTAACAGTCATTTATCTCCACTCAGTCCTGAGTGGGTCTTGCTCACCCGGATAGTCCCCTATCACGGTCCTAGCAGCCGGTGTGGAGCACGGAACATTCACTCTAGATTTCCTAAGGATACGATCAGGATATGAACTTCTGAATCCCGAACTTCCCAGCACTTGTAACACTTGAGACCTTAGGTGCCAGTGGGCACGTTACAAGGCTTTCGGCGGATTATGTAATCCTTCCCTCTGATAGGCAACCAGGCCTCTCCTGAGACAGTGACTTCCCTCACCGATCCCCGCGGACAAGTCCTCCCCTGGTTTCCTCTCCTACAGAGCGGGTCACCCCCACTTGGGCACCCTGGGACTCCTCTTATGGTGTAGGCCTCAGCTAAAAGGTGCTGGGCCTACCTGGAACGATGCAGCCTCGGGCCGAAGGTGCCCGGGACTGAACACACACACACACACACACATGTACCCCTGGCCATGAGGACCACCAAAGGTGGGGTACGTGCCTAGGACCAAGGGATCCTCTGGGCCGCCTCCGAACAACCGGACCTAATGGCGTCCGCCCCTTAAGTACCCTCTCCCGGCATGCACAGCGGACAGACCACTCCCACTGCATGCCTGCTGAGAGAGGACACCCATTCGTGCTGCAATGCTACCTGTGGTTCAACCTGAGACCTGGGCGACAGTGCCACCCACAGGTCAAAGGGAACTGTACTGCCAGGCAACACCACAACAAAGCAGAAACCAATTTAAAGAATTCAAACAGCCTGAGCCTAACTATTTGCTCAGGCTACCCCTTAAATTTAGGCATAGCGACCCCAATTATGGGGGATCCGCTACATAAATAAAATGAACAAAACGCAGCGCTAATGAAATGATAGTGCACACACCACTATATAAAGTAAGGGGGATATGTGTCCGGTAAGTGATGTAGATATGTGCAAACAAATAGTGCAAGTAAATATATATAAATAATGAATAAAAAAATAAAAATCGCATCCAAAAATTTGCATGATTCAAAAAAAATCGCATCACACTAAGGTGCATAAGTGCATAAACATGCATAGTAAATAATAGTGGTAAACAGTCCAATCCTTAAAAATGACACACAAGTCCATATAAAAGTATTCTAAGGTGCTTAAAAAATGAATGAAAAATTCCACATTGCTTTAGTGCATTTAATCAGTAGCAGCAATCCAAGGGTGATGTATAATACAGTTCATACAGCAACACACGACCCGGTGAGTGATCCAAAAGTCATGCCAAAGTGTAGTCACACAGGTTCTCCCCTATGGTAATGGACGTTCACCTTTGAGCGTGCGACCTTGCAACTAAGCTTGGTCTGTGCACGCTTATGAACCACACCTGGGTTCTAATGGATAATCCTGGGTTCCTGGTTCCTTGGCAGGCAGCTCCAGATCATAGAATATATAAGAAAAAAACCCGGATGGTGCAAGTAACGTTTTAAAAATATTTATTTCAATAAAAAGAGATCCCTTGCCGGGGTACTCACATACTGCAGGTGCGACAGTGCACCACTCTATAACAGGCTCGTAGTGAGATGTACAGATCGGGATATGGTAAACAGTCCTCACACAGACTCTCCTGCCGTCCTCTCCCCTCCCCTACGCGTGACGATACAGGTGGCGTCGTATCTTCTTCAGGGGGAAATTTCCCAGGATTATCCATTAGAACCCAAGTGTGGTTCATAAGCGTGCACAGACCAAGCTTAGTTGCAAGGTCACACGCTCAAAGGTGCGTGTCGATTACCATAAGGGAGCACCTGTGTGACTACACTTTGGTATGACTTTTGGATCACTCACTGGACCGTGTGTTGCTGTATGAACTGTATTATACATCACCCTTGGATTGCTGCTACTGATTACATGCACTAAAGCACTGTGGAATTTTTCATTCATTTTTTATCCACACTGAAGCACCTTATGCCGTGTACACACGGCCGTTTTTCCCTGTCGAAAAAAACACAATTTTTCCCATTCGACGAGAAAAACGATAGTCTGTGGGCTTTCTGTCGTTTTTTTAGACGAGAAAAACGGCATTAAAAACGACGAGAAAAATTAGAACATGTTCTAATTTTTCTCGTCGTTTTTTTCAAAATGTTTTCCGCGGCAGTGTTTCCCATAGGGAAACACTGCTGCGGAGCCCACACACGGTCGTTTTTTTCGACCAAAAAAAAAATGACATTTAAAACGGCCGTGTGTGAGGGGAACAAGCTGTTCCTCGTTTTTAACGTCGATTTTCTCGACGGTGTTTTCACCGTCGAAAAAATCGATCGTGTGTACGCGGCATTAGAATACTTTTATATGGACTGGTGTGTCATTTTTAAGGATTGGACTGTTTACCACTATTATTTACAATGCATGTTTATGCACTTATGAACCTTAGTGCGATGCGATTTTTTTGATGCGATTTTATTTTTTAAATCATTATTTTTATATATTTACTTGCACTATTTGTTTGCACATATCTACATCACTTACCGGACACATATCCCCCTTACTTTGTATAGTGGTGTGTGCACTATCATTTCATTAGCGCTGCGTTTTGTTCATTTTATTTAGTCTTTGGCACGATTTATGAGACGTGTTTCACGCTAGCAACTTTATTTCTATACCTTAGCTGATAGGAGTGGTGGCTCGCAGGATTGTTGCATTTTTATTTTAGGGATGGAATGTTGTCACTCCATAATGCCAAGTGCCCAAACAAGGACCTTTATATCACTATCACCTGCAGTGTTTTTCTCATGAAAGCTAGCGATAAAAAAATTAAAAAAATTGGTTTCCATGTGATACTACCATGTTAAAGCTTATATTATTATTATTATTATTATACAGGTTTTCTATAGTGCCAACAGTTTGCGCAGCACTTAACAAAATAAAGGCAGACATTACAGTTACATTACAATTTGGTACAAGAGGAATCAGAGGGCCCTGCTCATTAGAGCTTACAATCTAAAAAGGGAGGGTCAATTGATACAAAAGGTAATAGCTGTGGGCATGGGCGTCCGCTCCATAGGGCAAGGGGGGTCAATTGCCCCCCCTGGAATCGTAAGAGTGTTGAAGTCAGAGTGAAGACACTTTCCCCCTGTGTTGCAATGGCCTCCGCGGCAGCTGTGGACTTTTTGTTCTCCTGCTGGCCTGGGGGCTGGGGCTGCTCTCAGTCTTTGCTGACTACACATCCGTCCCTCCCACCTCACCCCCGGCCCGAGCATCGGATTGGCTCTGCCGCTCAGGCCTCTGCTTATCACCGTGACCCGGCTGTTCCGTGTTGGCTGCTGCCTCAGCCTGCCTCTGCCTGTGTAAAAAATGTATGTTGTGCCTATGCCGATCCGGCCGGCGTGGCGCCGGCTTCTCCTCCCACAGGTGCGTGGCGTGCAGTGGCCGAGACAAGAGAGAATACGCTGCCAGTGCCTGCCCTGGGCCTATCGCTAAGGAACTACAGGTAACAGCAGTGCCTGTGCCACGACACCACTGTGTACATCTTTTTGTATTGCAATACATCTGTGTTGTGGGCGACCATATTTTGATCTTGATGAAAACAACTTATACAGTATAGGCTGTTTTCATAAAGATCAAAATATGGCCACAAGCCCCTCCCCTTCATGACATTGTCAAAAAGGGACCGAGCATGTATGACCTAATGATGCCCCCCCCCCCTGAAAAAAGTTCAGCGGACGCCCATGGCTGTGGGGGATGTATATGTATGAGATTTAGTGGTTGGGTTTAAATTTAGTTAAAAAGTGCAGACAAGTTCCTCTGCTCCAAAGCTCCCTTTTTTCTCCTCCACTCCACAGTAGGTTGACCACGTGTGCCGGATTGCCCAGGACAGTCCCGCATTTTGCAGGTGTGTCCCGGGCACCTTCGTTTGAGGACAATACAGTGTCCCTGAATGAAACTGACACAGCTACCCCCCCGGGCCAATCTGATGCCCCCAAAAAAGGCTGCCACATCACTGCTTTACTCACTGACAGTACTTGTCCTGGCTGAGAATGCCTGGAGGAGCACAATCCCTGCCCCCTGCTTGTGATTGGAGAAATCATAAACCTGCCTCTTGTGTCCAATCACTGTGCTGTGATTCGTTACAGCACAAGCTAATTTTTGGGAAGGGGGGGTGGGCTTTTTTTTCCCTGAATAGTAGTTTGTAAATGTGGTCACCCTACTCCACAGTACTGTCAGGTGCAAGCCCCAGTAGCTTTTACTCCATGCCACTTGCAGATAGAAAGAATGGGGCATACACCAATGACATCCTGACAATCTGGTTAATTTATTCATTAGGCTAGGATGACATACCAACAAACATATGCCTCGAAGTGGGAAGTGTTGGTATGTCATTCTAGCCCACTGAATAAACTAAAAATATTGTCAGCAAGTCATTGGTGTGTGTCCCATTCTTTCTGGGTTCAGATCTACTTTAACAAACTATTCTTGAGTTCTTTAAATGGCAGTGCTGGGCTACATTTTCCTATGTCTCCTGCCTTTGTGCACAGTTCTGTACACCTATTAATTCCTTAAAGGACCAATATAAGTCTGCATCAACTGACTGATAAATGTGTTCTTCATTGAAATGTACTTTAGATCCAAATAGAAAAGGCAGCCAACAAAGCCTCTGTGCATTTTTCATATCAGGATTCCCTGTCGGTTGTCATTTCCACTTGTTTTTTCCAATAAATTTTGTAATAAAGAGCCAGTCAGCGAGTGCAGTATTTCTATTGTATCAGGATCAGCATGGGACTTCTGGTCAGGGTCAAGGAGGTTGGAAGCCCCTTGGATGGGATGTAGGGTCACTGAGGGCAAAAACATTTGGTAACTACAGACAACACCAAATATTAAGACAAGGTTCAAGAGGTAGAGATGGTAGCTGGACAGAACAGAGGTCAGAGCCAGGACTTCATCAATCTGAGTCAAGAGATCAGAGCAAAATCAGGCAATGAAAAAAGAAGTTCAAGTGATAGAACATATCTTTGCCTCTATTGCATGGGGAAAGGCAAACCACAAAGCGCAGGATCTAAGGGGGACTGATTTTTTTTTTACAGAGCATTTAGTGTTAAAAATAGATTTAAGCTAAAAGGCACTCCCATTCTGTGTACCTCATGGTTGTTATGCCAATGAGAGTAAGTGAGGGATATGTAATACAGAGAGTGACAAGAAAGAACAGAATTGAGGCTAAATTACACAACCGGGGAATATAAGGGGTTAACAGGTAAAGCCAGGTGAAAACAGAATGGCGTGAGATGGGGCTAGTAGTGCAGAGACAGGAAACCACAACCAAACAAACATTGGATTGACTGGAACAAGAGACAAGTAAGATATTTAGCTAGATAAATATGTAGCACACGGACCTTTTCCCTGCCTTTGGCTCCCTTGCAGGTCAAGGCACACCGCGCTATATGCCCGTACTCTTCTGTTTGAAGAGGTTGAGCGGTGTTATCAAATTAGGTTCCTGCAGCAAGTTATCCCATTAGACTGGTTCTCTTCTCCTAGAGTGTAGGGACAAGTCTCTATTTCTCCCCAGTAAGGCCAATGTCCACACCACTTTAACTCCAACGCTGAGTTTATTTTTATAAGCAAAGTTCAAGTTCAGCAGACAGGAAAGGTGGACGAGAGAAAGGACAGCAAGGTTTGGGAGATAGGTCCAGGCACAAACTGGTACAATAGTCACTACTCGATCCCGAGTAGGTTTAGCTCACCTGGATAGTCCCCTGTAAGAGCGGATCCTAGCAGCCAAAGTGATGCTCGAACGTTCACTTTAGGTTTCCTAGAGATACGATCGGGAGATCCTCTGCCACAGAATCTTTAAGTCCC
The DNA here is from genome assembly GCA_029206835.1 of Rana muscosa. Lineage (NCBI taxonomy): Eukaryota > Metazoa > Chordata > Amphibia > Anura > Ranidae > Rana > Rana muscosa. The sequence continues at coordinate 741,961,519 of CM055118.1, forward strand.
AAACTTCTCAGCAATTGCAACACAAGGACAGGTGCCAGCGATAGCACGTTGCAAGGCCTGTGATGGATTTTTGAATCCTTCCAGAAGGTAATCAGGCCTCTCTTTCACCGTGAACTCTCACCGGTCCAACAGAAAGGTCCTCCCCCGGTCTCCTCTTCTTAGAGCGGGTCCACCCTTTCCCGGGCACCCTGGGATTCTTCTTAGAGAGACTAGGCCCCAGCTAAAGGTGCTGGGCCTACTAGTGGAATTGCAGCGCCAGGCTAAAGGTGCCTGAGACTGATACACGCGCGCACCCCTGACCTGGAGGGCCGGGTGCCGCAAACCGTTCACACTCCAGACTCCCGACTCGACCCCCAAAAATATGGCGTCTGTCCCTTATGTATCCTCTCCCAGCATGCACAGCAGGCCAACCACGCCCACCGCACCACTGCCAAGAGAGGACACACTAAGGCATAGAAATGTCACCCACGGTTCAACCCTGGCCTGATATGGCAGTACCAACTACAGGCCACAGGGAACTGCACGTCAGGCTACATCACATAGGCAGAAGCGAGTACTAACAAATCAAAGTGGTCTGAGCCTGGCTACTAGCTCAGACCAACTCCTAAATTTAAGTACATAGCACCCCTTAAAAGTAAAGGGGCACTACAAATAGCTAAGGCAATGAAAAAAAATACTGGGTAAGGATCGCAAGCAATTTTCACCAAAGTCATGCAAAGGTAAGAACCAATCCAAGACAAGATTTACAGTAGCATGGGACAATAAAACTAAGGGACAATGCAGGTGCCAAGATTGCAGATTTAAAAAGGAACACTTGATCTGCCAATATTTAAAGCAACCTTTTACATGGCATGTAGGGATGAGCTTTATGTTTCGGGTCGAACATGAGTTTGACTCAAACATTAGCTGTTCGCCCGTTCATCGAATAGCGAACAATTTGGGGTGTTCGCGGCAAATTCGAAAGCTGCGGAACACCCTTTAAAAGTCTATGGGAGAAATCAAAAGTGCTAATTTTAAAGGTTAATATGCTAAAAAAAAAAGTGTTTGGGGACCTGGGTCCTGCCCCAGGGGACATGTATCAATGCAAAAAAAAGTTTTTTAGGGAGCAGTGATTTTAATAATGCTTAACCACTTGCCGCCCGCCCTATAGAGGATTGACGGCGGCAAAGTGGTTGCAGAATCCTGACAGGACGTCATATGACGTCCTCAGGATTTTGAGCCGCTGCGCGCCCCCGGGGGCGCGCATCGCGGCGATCGTTGCTGCGGGGTGTCAGTCTGACACCCCGCAACACCGATCTAGGTAAAGAGTCTCCGACGGAGACTCTTTACCACGTGATCAGCCGTGTCCAATCACGGCTGATCACAGTGTAAACAGGAAAAGCCGGTCATCGGCTTTTCCTCACTCGCGTCTGTCAGACGCGAGTAGAGGAGAGCCGATCGGCTGCTCCTCTGACAGGGGGGGGTTTGTGCTGATCGATTATCAGCACAGCCCCCCCGAGGATGCCCACTGGACCACCAGGGATGCCACTAGACCACCAGGGATGCCACTAGACCACCAGGAATGCCACTGGACCCCCAGGGAAGCACACCATGTAAGGTATGCCACCCTAGACCACCAGGGATAATGGATGCCAATCAGTGCCACAATGGATGCCAATCAGTGCCCACAATGGGCACCACTGATTGGCAGGCATTATTGTTTGGCACTGATTGGCATCCATTAGTACAGTACAGTGCCACCTATCAGTGCCCACCCATGCCACCTATCAGTGCCCACCCATGCCACCTATCAGTGCCCACCCATGCCCACCTGTGCCACCTATCAGTGCCCATCCATGCCGCCTATCCGTGCCCACCCGTGCCGCCTATCTGTGCCCACCCATGCCACCTATCTGTGCCCACCCGTGCCGCCTATCTGTGCCCACCCGTGCCGCCTATCTGTGCCCACCCATGCCGCCGATCGTTGCCCACCCGTGCCGCCGATCGTTGCCCACCCGTGCCGCCGATCGTTGCCCATCCGTGCCGCCTTATCCGTGCCCGTCAGTGCAGCCCCATCAGTGCCCATCAGTGAAGGAGAAAACAAACTTATTTACAAAGTTTTGTAACTGAAACCAAAAAAAAACTTTTTTTTTTTTAAATTTTCGGTCTTTTTTTATTTTTTAGCAGAAAATAAAAATCGCAGAGGTGATCAAATACCACCAAAAGAAAGCTCTATTTGTGGGAACAAAATGATAAAAATTTAGTTTGGGTACAGTGTACCATGACCGCGCAATTGTCATTCAAAGTGCAACAGCGCAGAAAGCTGAAAATTGGTCTGGGCAGGAAGGTGTTTAAGTGCCCAGTATGGAAGTGGTTAAAGTGAAACAATAAAAGTGAAATATTCCTTTAAATTTCATACCTGGGGGGTGTGTATAGCATGCCTGTAAAGTAGCGCACGTTTCCTGTGTTTATAACAGTCCCTGCACAAAATGACATTTCTAAAGGAAAAAAGTCATTTAAAATTACTCGCGGCTATAATGAATTGTTGGGTCCCGTCAATACAGATAAAAGTAATTGAAAAAAATGAACCAAAATTAAAAAAAAATAATAATAATATGTGTGGGGTTCAGCCTAAATTCCATATCAGGACCTTCAGGTCTGGTATGGATATTAAGGGGAACCCGCACCAAAATTAAAAAGAAAAATGGCGGGATCTGGGGGTCCCGTTTGTTAAAGGGGGCTTCCATATTCTGATAAGCCCCCGCCCGCAGACCCCCACAACCACCGGGCAAGGGTTGTGGGGATCTCTCGACCCCCCCCCCCCTCTTTTCCTGCGACCTGCCAGGTTGGGTGCTCGGATAAGGGTCTGGTATGGATTTTTGGTGGGAACCCCACACCATATTTTTTTTGGTGCGGGGTTCCCCTTAAAATCCATACCAGACCTAAAGGGTCTGGTATGGATTTTGAGGGGGACCCCTACGCCATTTATTTTTTTTAATTGGCGCAGGGTTCCACTTAATATCCATACCAGACCTGAAGGGCCTGATATGAAATTTGGGGGGACCCCCACGCATTTTTTTTTTTGGTTCGGGTTTCAATTACTTTTATCTGTATTGCCGGGACCCAACAATTCATTATAGCCGCGAGTAGTTTTAAATGACTTTTTTTCCTTTAGAAATGTCATTTTGTGCAGGGACTGTTATAAACACGGGAAACGTGCTACTTTACAGGCATAGTATAGACACCCCCCAGGTATGAAATTTAAAGGAATATTTCACTTTTATTGTTTCACTTTAAGCATTATTAAAATCACTGCTCCCGAAAAAACTGCAGTTTTTAAAACTTTTTTTGCATTGATACATGTCCCCTGGGGCAGGACCTAGGTCCCCAAACACTTTTTATGACAATAACTTGCATATTAACCTTTAAAATTAGCACTTTGATTTTTTATGTTCGTGTCCCATAGACTTTAACGGTGTTCGAACAAATTTTTTGTCTGTTCGCATGTTCTGCTGCGAACCGAACCAGGGGGGTGTTCGGCTCATCCCTAATGGCATGCTTAAAAATGCTACACAAAGAGCCATCATGTTACTTACAGGCTAGACAAAGATGACAGTATCTATGGCTAATAGGTGCATTATGGATGTTGGACAATTTGTGTTTGTGAACCCCCCAGACAGACTTAAGTGACTGAAGCTGTTGAATTATATTTGCAAGTCCAAATACCTTCTGAGATAAATGGGCACCTTATGGCCATTATTGATTAGTAGTAAACCAAAGACAACTTGAGACACATGGTATCTAAAAAATGGAAAGCAACACACCACTTACTTCTTCATTATTGAACGTTATTGGAAAAGTGGCAGGGACACTCCTACCAGTTGCTCTTCTTTTTCTATTTGGGCTTAAGCCCAGGTTCACACTGGGCTGCGGGAGTGAAGCCGTGCGAGTTCAGCTGAACTCGCGCGATTTCACTCCTGCCTGTCAGTCCCGATTTCAGGCCGCGATTACAGGGACATCTGTGCAGGTTTCTGCACAGATGTCAATGTAAATAGCGTCCAGAAATCGCAAAAAGTAGTACAGAAACTACTTTTTGAAATCGGTGCAGCGCCGCAGATGCGGCGTCGCACCGATTAGGACGGTTCCATTACCGGCAATTTGCGGCAAATACCGGCGTTTTGAAATGTGATTTGACATGCCAAATCGCATGTCAAAACGCACCAGTCTGAACCAGGGCTTATATTGGAATCTCTGCCAGCCATTCCATAAAACTTAATTAAATAAAGATGTGTGGCCTTACATTTTTCTGATTGCTGGGAAGAGGAATAATATCCAGAGTTTGACTGGCACCACAACTGATACCTTCAGCTTGGAATGGTGTTGTGGAGTTCAGTAGTTACATGAGACACATACTGAATATGAAAAAGCATATAAAACTTAGAGTTCATAAGTAGAGACACCAGGTATTATAGAATAAAATATAATTTGTCTTCTACACTACTACTTACAAAGCAACAGTTGATAGATCTCTATATCTCTAAAGCATATGTCAAGGCAAAATAAAAAACATATTTGGTACATCTCTGTACATATATGTACATTTCCCAATGTTGTTTTGCTTTAAACACTTAAAATAACAGTTGATGTGCAATAAAAATATTGCGCCCCTACTTTCCTCTTTGACATGACAACACAGTGGGGGAAATTTACTAAAGCTGGAGCACTCAGTATCTGGTGCAGCTGTGCATGGTAACCAATTAGAGATGCATTGTAGAGCCAATGAGGAGGAGTCTCTGCCTGCGACCTAGATGGGGTAAGTGTGGGCTGGTTGGCTGACGATCGAGCGTGGGGGGTGCGACCGACCTATTACCGGGTTGTTTTTCCGCCCCACCCCCCCCAGAAAAATTGAAGACCAGCCATCACTGCCTTACCTCATCTTAAGCCCCCTTCTCATCTCCATACGCCCTCCTTGTGCACAGGCAGAGAGCTCAGGGCGTTATCAGCTCACAAGATTTCTGCAGGATCAATTGGAATTTTCTTCACATATCGAACAGATATAACAAAAAATGTATTTGTTTGATTTAGCAGACCAAAAAGGGAGCAAGTTCATTGTAAAGCGTCATACACACGATCGGATTATACGACGGGAATTGATGACAGGCTGTTGTTGGAAAATCCGACCGTTTGTATGCTCCATCGGACAATTGTCGGATTTTCCACGGAAAAATGTGGGATAGCATGCTTTAAAATTGTCCGCCAACAATTGTGTGTTGTTGGATTTTCCGATTGTGTGTACACAAGTCCGTCGGACAAAACTCCAAAGTACAAACACGCATGCTAAGAAGCAATGCTCACCATAACACAACATTAGCAGAAGTTGCCTAAAGGTGGCGCTAAAGAGCTGAAAAACCACGTAATTTCGTGTTTGTTGGCCGGAAATTCTTTGCCGTTTGTATGCAATACAAGTTCCTGGCCAACTCCCTTCGGACATAAGTCCCACGCTTTGTCTGTGGAAAATCCGATCTTGTGCATGAGGCTTTAGGGTTTACCTATACATATGTTTGACAGGGTACTATTTAGCAAACTTTTAGGCAAACTTTTAGGCATGCAATGCATGAACCTATGTATTGTTGTTTTGAGTGACGGGCGCAGGAGAGAGAGGGGGCGGTGCTCCTGCGCCCACTATGGACGCACCGCCACTGTATGCAAGTATACCTGCTGTGTAAAAAGGGACTTCTGATTTCATTCTCAGATGAAAAAGGAAATCCGAGCCCATCCAGGATGCCATTGACTTACAATAATATTGCAGCAATTGTTGGTACATGAGAATTCACTCGAGTTTCTAACCCTTCTAACCCAGAATATAGCTATCTGTCATAGAAAGGTCCATTTGTATTTTATTAGTAAAATAGGTAAAACTATACTCACAAAGGTAGTAGATACACAAGCTTGAGATAAATGCTATATCAACAGTATCTTTGACCTCTACGACCTGGGAGACCTCACACAGGGGCAACACGACTTCCAGCGCGACTTTGGGAGGCAACTTGGACACGACTTGAGTATGAATCACAGCGCGACATGAGGCAACTTCAAGTTGCCTCCAGGACAGGCTACTTTCCAGTGGCCAATCAAACAAGAATCAGCTCTGTGGGAGGGAGAGATTTGCCTCAGAAATGTATGTTCTCTTCCTGGAAAGTTGCTTCTGTTAAGACAGGGGATCCGACTTCTGAGGCGACTTCCATTGAAATCAATGGGTACAAGTCGCCTAGAAGTCGGATTGAAGTAGTACAGGAACCTTTTCTGAAGTCGGAGCGACTGCAGTAGTGTGCATTAAGACGGCTCCATTCACTTACATTGATTTTCTCATGCAGCGCGACTTGAGGCAACTAGGGGTGACTTGAAGTCGGATCCAAAGTTGCCCCTGTGTGAATGGGCTCTTAGCAACATTGCACAAACCATTGCAAGAATGCTAATGCTTTCAAGGGACATACCATACATACTCGAGTATAAGCCCCCCTCGGCTTATACTCGAGTCACCTTTTTGTGCCTGATCTCCCAGATTTTTAGGGAGCTGGTACTGGCCAGCCGTAGGTCTCCTGGACCCCAAACTTGGCACACATATAGCCCCACTCTACCTCTACAAGTGTGCAAAGTTTTTTGTCCGGGGAATCTACAGCCGGGGAGCACCGATTTTTCAAAACCGGGCACCCCTTCAATAGACTCCCGTGTTAAATGGTAATTTCTCTGGTGATTTTGGGGACCCAGTACCGGCCGGTCGTAGGTTCTCTGGACCCCAAACTTGGCAAACATGTAGGGGAATCTACAGCCGGGGAGCACCGATTTTTCAAAGCCGGGCACCCCTTCAATAGACTCCAATGTTAAACATCAGTCTAGTCATGGACACAGTGAGGCAAAGTGAGGCACACCCTAGGCTTATACTCGAGTCAATTCGTTTTCCCAGTTTTTGTGGTAAAATTAGGTGCCTCTGCTTATATTCGGGTCAGCTTATACTCGAGTATATACGGTACATTCTTTTTCAGAGCTATCGGCCCAGTCGCTAAAATTAGTCAACAAGTCTATCCCAAGCACCTGGCAGAGTTCTCTCCAATTTATCTGCTCATGTTCCTGCAGTGGACAGAAACACTGTAGCTAGTCTTATAGAAAGAGAGTTTATGGAAACTTTTTTTTTTTTTTAAATAACATTGTTTCTAAGAATTCTATGTTGCATAAAACTTTCAATGTGGATTTGAATATGTATACATATATCGTACATCGAAAGCAGACCGCCAGCCTATTTTGAGTTCTTCGAGAAACACTAAAATATGTTAACTCAAACACAGACATATTTTAACAGCATTTGATGTCCCTTTGATCATAATTATGTCTACTCTAATATTCTCTTTCCAAGCTCTCCAGCTGATCTCATGGGATGGTAAAAAAATGGCTGTGCTTTGATTCATGTTACAGAGCCAAGGCACATATCACTAGTCACTTCCTTTGCTACCACACCCTTTGAACACTTCTGGTTTCCTCACTAACAATCTAAACGGCCTTGGCAAAATGAAAATATGAAAGATACGTTTTATCCCAAACCAATTTTGGGTTGCAAAGATGGTCTCATTAAGGAATTACATGTGGTTCTCCTTAAGGACATAAAACGTATACTGTATCATTGTGAATATCTGCATTTTTAAAATACAGTAGCTAAGCATGCAAATATTTTTCCGTCAAATTTTTAAAAGGTGAATTGTTTTGCTCTGGTGGCTGACACTGCATAATTTGATTCTTCTCTTTCGCAAACAAGTTTTACGAATAAAATAAAAAACATATCTTACTATCAGCAAAAAAAATGTATGTCACAAATGTATCACCATGCAATAAAGTAATTTAATTCTAACCCAAAAAAAAATGGTATTTATAAAAATTTATTCATTTCATATGATTTATACAGTGGTGCTAGTGATGCTTATACAGCTTTTTTATCAAATTCCTTTTAAAAGGACTAAACTAAAAGTCTCATATTACTATGCAATTTAACCTCTTGTTGGCAATCACATTATCTAGATCCGCGTTTCTCAACTACAATCCTCAAGTCGCACCAACAGGTCATGTTTTCAGGATTTCCCTCAGATGAAACAGCTGTGCTAAGGCACTGAAACTGATCAAATCACCTGTGCAAAATAACGGAAAGCCTGAAAACATGACCTGTTGGGGTGCCTTGAGGACTGGAGTTGAGAAACACTGATCTAGATGAGTGGAGGTCAGTGCGTTCCAGAAGAGGTGATGCCAAGAAGATGTTAAACACAAACCTTAAGGTTTTTGTTTTTTTTTCAATGTAAATTTACAGCCACGCAAGGAACAAAAATATATTGAAAACAACATTTAACACTGTAATGCTGGTTTTGCCAACCATTATAGGTTCTTTTAAAAGAGGACATAAAACAGTTTTTTATTTTTTTTGTTAAATCTGTCTTTCTGTAATTGAAAGTCTGTACAGATACAAACAGAACAGAGAGAGGGGGGATGTGTTACTCCCCTGATCATTGAGCTGTGTGTGAATTATGAGCTTCAGTGATTCAGCTCAGTAAACAAGTCATTCAATAAAACAATTTAATCGGCAATAAACCCAAACGCAAAAAGGTCATATATTGCAGCTTACCATGTGGTGGCTGCATTAGTTTTCCATTTTCTTTTTTTTTCCCTTAAGGCCCCTTTCACACGTGCAGACAGTATGTCCGCATTTCATCCATCCGTTCTCAGATGAAATACGGACATACATGCATCCCTATGAACATCCGCTGACACCTGATATCATCCGTCCCCGCTATGGTCCAATTCTGCAGATGGAGGAAAATCCTATTTTTCTATCCATCTGCAGAGCGGATCGGATGAACACGGACAGATGGTCCGTGTTCATCCGATCCCCCCATAGGGGAGAGTGGCGATCTGACAGGGCGGTCCCTGCACAGTGTGCAGGGACCGCCCTGTCATCCGCCGGCTCAGCGAGGATAAACGGAGCGATCCCCACTGAGCAAGCGGATGTTCACGGGGCGGATCATCACGTCCCGTGTGAAAGGACCCTTACTTCACCGTCCAGACAGTAACACACTTCCCGTCTGGGTGTCTTCGTTGAGTAAAGGACACCTTAGGACAGGGGTGTCCAACCAGTGGCCCGTGGGCCACATGTGGCCCGCAGAGCCCTCTGATGTGGCCCGCAGCCTCCTGTTCTGTGATAGCGGGTTGGCAAGCACAGATCGCAGGTTGCCAACCCAGAGCATCAGTGTTGTGAATAAAGCCAGCAGTAGAATAAAAAAGCGGCTGCGGAGAAGAGCCACATAAGCCGATGCTGCCTGTATAGCGCCAGCTCCTATCACAGGTGGAGTGATACCAAATGCACTCTGCCTGGGACAGCAACAGCTGGCAATACCTGAATGGAAGACTGTTATTAAAGGTAAGTTTATTACTAATATCACAGTGTGTATATATGGGCATATCTGTTCTGCAGTGGTTACCGGGCTGCTTTCAAACTGATCCCCAGGTGCACCTGCACTGAGCCAAAGTTCTGTTATTACCTGTGGGTTTGGTGCACTCAGAAAGTGCACTACATCTGCAGGATATAATAGAAGTCTATGGCAAAGTGTAGCTAACCCACAAGAAAGCCACAGGTGCACTGCACTGTACCCGTGGTGTGGGTAAACTGCAGCACATCCATATTAAAGCAGCCCTAAGCTCCTTTCACACAATAAGTCTGACCCAATCAGACCCTCCATTCACCTCTATGAAGCGGCAGATGTAAACGGACTTGTGTCCATTTACACCCACCTATCTCCAATTCGAGCCACAAAAAAAAAAAAAAAAAACAGAAGGGGATCTTCTCCTTCCATCTAGGCGGACTGGAGGGCCCATAGAGTAGAGTGGGTTGTGTCTGTATCTGCATATGCAGAGTGGACATGGACCTGTCATCCATCCGCTTCACTCATTGTGGCCCGCGACCGTTTACCAAGTTGCTTAAGTGGCCCTCGCTCTTCAAAAGGTAGGGCACCCCTGCCTTAGGACATTGGCATTGTCATTCCGTGGATAGGGGAGAGGTTCATGTTAGACCAGCAGATTTAGATGGACTTAAAAGAGATGTATGTGTTTTTTTAGAATCATACTTACCTAGGTCTAATGCTGCATTTTTCTCCCAGCACCTCTAAGGCTCTGTTTACACTGGATGCCAATGCAGCTCCCAGCAGGGGTCCTGTGCGTCCTGGTTCACCGTTTCAGGTCCGATTTCAGCCCGAATTTTGGGGCTGAATTCAGACCTAAAATGGACCAAAAGATGCACAGGGCTCCTGTGCAAATTCGCACCGGAGCCGCATCGGAGATATGTTAACCCGGCTCCATAGAGAGCCATTTACATTCTCCTGCTATTGCAAATTGGATGCGGAGATCCCGCATCCAATTCGTAATAGTGTGAACCCGGCGTAACACTGAGAACCGAGCGATCAAACACAGCCAATCGCTCAGTTCTCATGGCTCTTTAAATAAGAGCTGCTCACTGGATCTCTGGGCTGTGGAGGAGGTGGGAGCGGTCGGACGTCAGACCTGTGATGTCAGACGTCAGCGGGCTTCAGCCTGCTGAAAACAGATCCCTAAACCCCTAAAAGCGGGTGTAAAATGTTCCCAAAGGTGAACTTATCCTTTAAATGATTTATTTCAAACTAGACATGTGCGGTTTGTTTCGTTACGAATTAAAATTCGGACAAATTTTCGTTATGAATTTGAATAGTACCAAATTTAACCATTAGGGGCCCGCGCTATAGCCGAATGACGGCTACAGCGTGGACCTGAAATGCCGGGAGACGTCAATAGTCGTCCTTTTCTTTCCTCGTTCCCCGCGCGCGCTCCCGAGCGCGCATCGGGGAACTTCTGTGCTGGCTGTGTCCCTTGGACACAGCCAATCACAGATCGCTGTAAATGGCCAATCACAGCGACCATTTACTATGTAAACATATGAGATCATCTCTCATTGGCGGCTCTCCCAGCTCACACAGAGGCCGTGTGTAAGGAGGGAGAGCGATCTGTGAGGTAACTGTGCTATTACAGTGCCAATACAGTGCCCCATCGGTACCACAGTGCCTATTGGGGATCTGTGCCCACCTGTACCAATCTGGGCCCACCTGTGCCAATCTGTGACCACCTGTGCCATCAGTGATCAGTGTCCATCTGTGCACATCTTTGCAATCAGTGCCCACCTGTGCCACCTCATCAGTGTCCATCTGTGCCACCTCATTAGTGCCCACTCGTGCCACCTCATCAGTGCCCACCTGTGCCACCTCAGTGCCAATAAGTGCCCATCTGTGCCGCCTCATCTGTGCCCATCAGTGCCCATCTGTGCCACCAATCAGTGCCCATCTGTGCCACCAATCATTGCACATCTGTGCCACTAATCAGTGCTCATCCGTGCCACCAATCAGTGCCCATCTGTTCCGCCTCATCAGTGCCCTTTAGTGACGGCCTCATCAGTGCCCATCTATGCCGCCTCATCAGTGCCCATCTGTGCGCCTCATCAGTGCCCATCTGTGCCACCTCATCAGTGCATATGTGCCATAAATTAGTGCCCATCTGTGCCGCCTCATTAGTGCCCATCTGTGCAGAGTCATCAGTGCCCATCTGTGCCACCTCAGTGTCCATCTGTGCCACCTCATCAGTGTCCATCTGTGCCACGTCATCAGTGCCCATCTGTGCCGCCTCATCAGTGCGCATCTGTGTAATCAGTGCACATATGTGCCGTCTCATCAGTGCACATCTGTGCCGCCTCATCAGTGCCCCTCTATGCCACCTCATCAGTGCCCATCTGTGCTCATCAGTGCCGTCTCATCAGTGCCCATCAGTGCAGGCTTAGCACACACCTGTGTAGGCGCATCACCACCAGTAACCATGTCCAAAAGATGCTTTTCCGGCGAGGAGGTGTACCAAATACTTTCCACGGCCGACGAGAGCAACGGGGAGCTCTCTTGTTCGGATTCCCTTTCAAATTTGGATTCTGAGTCAGACGTAAATTATGAACCAGTCCTCAGTAGTGGAACACTGACCGACTCAGAGGAGGAAGATATTTTGCCCACCAAACGAAAGCGTTCTGGTGAGGAGGCTGTGCCATCCACCAGCACCGCAGTACCTTGGCAAGAAAGGCCAAGGACCCATGCCAGCCTTCCCTATGCCCTCCAGAACCCCATGTGGCTTCCTCCTAATTCAGGAGAAGCCAACATTCCCCCTCTCACTGCCCAGCCAGGAGTCCAGGTGGGCACAGAGAATTTTTCCCCAATCAATTCTTTGATTTGATTTTTATTGAGGACATGCTATCTACAATTGTGGCCCAGTGCAACCTGTATGCACAACAATTGATTTCAAATAATCCAACATCCTATTATGCCCGTGTTTCAAGTGGAGAGACCTAACGGTGGAGAAGTTGAAGGTTTTTTTTGGGACTCACATTTTGTATGGGACTCAACAATAAAAACACTTTGCGTTCCAATTGGTCAACCCGCCCCATCTACCACATGCCAATCTTCTCCAAGGTAATGCCCAGAACCAGATACCTCATGATCATGAAGTTCCTCCATTTCAATGATAATACCCAGTGCCCTCCCCGAAATGACCCAAATTATGACAGGCTTTTCAAAATTCGTCCATTACTAAATTATTTTTCAGAAATATTCTCCCAGCTGTTTACCCCAGACCAACACATATGTGTGAATGAGTCCTTTGTTAAATTTAGTGGCAGGCTTAAAATAAAGCAATTTATTCCCAGCAAAAGGGCCCGCTATGGGGTGAAGGTATACAAAATATGTGACTGAGCCACAGGGTACACATATGCCTTCATAGTGTACAAAGGGAAGGACACCCAGCTGCATCCCCCTAATTGCCCAGACTACTTGGGATCAAGCAGGAAAGTTGTTTGGGAACTCATAAACCCCCATTTATGTACGTAGACAACTTCTGCACATCTCTGCCCCTGTTTCACAACCTTCAACAGAAGAAGACGCCAGCATGTGGCACCGTAAGAAAGAACCGGAAGGGCTTTGCTCAAAGTCTTGTCAATAAGAAGTTGAGAAAAGGAGAATCGGCAAGTCTGCGAAACAAGGAGATTTTGGCAGTGAAGTGGAGGGACAGAAGGGATGTCTACATGTTGTCTTCGATCCACAATAATACCTTTGTGGAAATCCCCAGAAGGAATGGCCCCATCCAAAAGCCCACATGCATCCAGGAATACAATTTGTTCATGGGGGGAGTCGACTTCAATGACCAAATGCTCGAACCCTTCCTTGCGACAAGACGGACATACCATTGGTATAAAAAAGTCGCAATTTATTTTTTTCAATTGGCCATATACAACTCATATATCATTTACCGCAACTCCACCCAAAATCCCAAACGCTTCTTTGGCTACCAGGAGGACGTTTTCACTGCCCTTATATTCCAGAATGGCCAACCAGAAAACATCCGATCTCATGTTCTTAGTCGACTCTCCGAACGCCACTTTCCCGATAAAATCCCTCCCAGACCAACAGGACAATGACGTCAAAAAAAAATTAAGGTGTGTACCAGAGGAGGAGTCAGAAGAGACACATCTTATTATTGTGTCCAATGTCCTTCCCAACCAGGCCTCTGCATAGGTGACTGTTTTCTCCGTTACCATACTTCAGTAAACTATTAGTGAAGTATGATAATCCTCAGTTCCTGCCTTCACACACCTTATGCCACAGCCTGCTCTGTAACTGACCCTGGCTTGTTATTTGACCACGCTTCTGTCTGCCGATTCTCTACATAATTCTGCCTGATCTGGAACTGACCCTGGACTGTTATTCGACCATGCTTCTGCCTAACGATTCTGTATATACCTCTGCCTGATCTGGAACTGACCTTGGACTGTTTGACCATGTTTTTTGCCTGCCTCATGGACTGATCTTGTACCCTGCTACTGGACTAGTGGGATTCAACACAGGGGTCTCACATATGTGAGGGGCTCCAGAATTGTTTTTCTGGATAAAGAAAACAGTTTTGTTTTGTTTTCTCATTCCTATATTAAGGTCTGGAGATTAGGAGGCTTCAAAGAGATTTGGGTGGGAGAAGCCTCTACCCCTGTCCCCATTCTGTCCTGAACGAGGCCCTACTTCTGCCTGCTGCCTGTAGGACTTACTGCCATTATGTCTCTGCCTGTCACACTGACCACACCACATGTTCCTGCCTACTACCAGGACCAATATTTTTGGCACTGCTGACAATATCTCTGCCTGCACTGACCCTGGACTGTATATGGACAGTATCCCTGCCTGCTGCCTGGACAATTGTGTATGCTGTTGCTGATGAAGTCCCTGCCTGCTGCCTGGACCAGTGCTATCCTCCTGTGTACAACTGTGCTACTAAAACCACAGGTAATCTTTTGTTTACGCTTTGCTCAGCATAATGTATTTTGGGGTGTAATTGTTGATATGTGCATGCTATTTGTCCCTGGAAAACCTGATGGTGTTCCTTGCATGTTGGATCTCTTTATGTGGCCACATGTGTTATTGCCATACTCAGAAGGAGTGGCAGAATGTATTTTGGGGTGTATTTTTTTCTATGTAAATGCTATGTGTTTGAGATATCTTATAAACTGACAAATTTGTGTAAAAAAAAAAAAAAAAAAAAAGGCGTTTTCATTTTTTTTCCACATTTCCAAAAACTTTTGGAAAAAAATGAAACGTTCAAAAGACTCATTATGCCTCAGATTATACGCTGGGGTGTTAGCTTTCCAAAATGGGGTCATTTTGTGGGCGTTTCCATTGTCCTGGTGCTCCAGGGCCTTCAAAATTGTAATAGGTGGTTGAGAAATGAGATATGTACAGTAATTTATGCTCCTAGAACGCCTGAAGGTGCTACTTCAATGTTGGGCCTCTGTATGTGGCCAGGCTGTGTAGAAGTCTCACACATGTGGTATCGCAATACTCAGGAGGAGTAGCAGAATGTATTTTGGGGTGTCATTTGTGGTATGCACTTGCCATGTGAGAGAAATAAGCTATTACAATGACAATTTTGAGAAAAAATAAAATAAAAAATAAAAATCTTAATTTTTCAAAGAATTGTGGGAAAAAATTACAACTTCAAATAACTCACCATGCCTCTTACTAAATACCTTAGAATGTCTACTTTCCAAAAAGGAGTTATTTGGGTGCATTTGTACTTTCCTGGCTTGTTAGGGTCTCAAGAAATGAGATAGGCCACAAGTACATTGATGTGATAATTTTTTTATGATTTGAACCATAGCTTGTAGACTCTAAAACTTTCACACAGACTAAATAATTTCCAAAAATTTGGGGTTATTTTTACCAAAGACATGTAGCAGTCAGTGGCGGCTGGTGCTCAAAATTTTTCGGGGGGCGCAAACAAACTGAAAAAAAAAAATCAATTGCCGCCACTGTGCCCATTAAACGCAGCCACTGTGCCCAAACGCCACCAGTTTGCCCCCTCAAATACAGCCAGTTTGTTTCCATATACAGCCAGTGTGCCCCCATATATATATATATATATATATAACCAGTGTGCCCCCATATACAGCCAGTGTGCCCCCATATACAGCCAGTGTGCCCCCATATACAGCCAGTGTGCCCCCATATACAGCCAGTGTGCCCCCATATATATATAGCCAGTGTGCCCCCATATACAGCCAGTTTGTCCCCATATATATAGCCAGTGTGCCCCCATATACAGCCAGTTTGTCCCCATATACAGCCAGTTCCACCCAAATGCAGCTAGTTTGTCCCCCATATACAGCCAGTTCCCCCCAAATGCAGCCAGCGTGTCCCCCATATACAGCCAGTTCCCCCCAAATGCAGCCAGTTTGTCCCCCATATACAGCCAGTTCCCCCCAAATGCAGCCAGCGTGTCCCCCATATAGAGCCAGTTCCCCCCATATTCAGCCAGTTTGTCCCCCATATACAGCCAGTTCCCCCCATATTCAGCCAGTTTGTCCCCCATATTCAGCCAGTTTGTCCCCCAAATGCAGCCTGTCCCCCCCCCCCCAGCCCTGCACTTACCTTCCTCGGTCCGCGCCGTCCTCGATGTGTTCTCCCGCCCTCGATGTCGCTTCAGCCAATCAGGTTACCGGTAACCAGATCCGGTGAACCTGATTGGCTGAAACCTCCACACAGTCTTCTTCCAGGAACGCACCCCCGTGCGTACCTGGGAGGAGTTTTTGGAAGCCGAATACAGCGTGAGAGCTGTATTCGGAAAGCCTATCAGAGCCGCTGGCTCTGATAGGCACTTCCAAGTCACACCCACCGCCGGCCGCCGCTCTAATTCATATGGCCGGCGCTCACCAGGAGGCCGGCCATATGTATAGTGGGCAGCGCGGCAGCGGTGACAATACACAGATTCATGCAATGCATGAATCTGTGTATTGTCTTTCAGTGGTGGTGCGGGAGCGAGAGGGGGCGGCGCTCCGGCGCCCTCTATGGACGCACCGCCACTGGTAGCAGTATAAATTGTGCCCAAAATTTATGAAAAAAAATTACAAATTAGCAAAATTTTATCACAGAAATAGAAAAATGCGTTTTTGTTTTTCAAAATTTTCGGTCTTTTTTCATTTATAGCGCAAATAATAAAAAACCCAGAGGTGATCAAATACCACCAAAAGAAATCTCTATTTGTATGAAAAAAAGGACAAAAAAATCATTTGGGTACAGTGTTGCATGACTGAGTAATTGTCATTCAAAGTGTGAGAGCACTGAAAGCTGAAAATTGGTCTGGGCAGGAGGGGGGTTTAAGTGCTCAGTAAGCAAGTGGTTAAACGAATCCGAAATAACAAAATTTAAATTCAGACGAAATTCGAATTCGAATAGCTTTCAAATTCGAAAACTTTTCGAATTTGAATCGTTTTCCAATTTCCAAAGAGAATAAAATAGAATAGAAAATAAAAGGAATAGAATAGAAATATATATATATATATATATATATATATATATATATATATATATATATATATATATATATTTTTTTTTTTTCTTTTTTTTTCTATTTTATTCTTTTTGAAAATTGGAAAACTATTCGAATTCGAAAACTTTTCGAATTCAAAAACGATTCTAATGTAGCGACCTCACCCCTCTCACCCCTTCTCATTCACAGCTTGTCTGTCTCGTCTAGGGGTTAGCACTGGGGGGAGGGATGAGATACACCACGGCCCATGTCCTCCAATGTGTAGAGGTGAAGGCCAGAACTATCGGGTTTTGTGTATGCGTCACAGAGTCAAATCCTCTCCTCGGATTGACTCCCTTTGCTCCTAGTAACCAGAGTTCCACACACTGAAAAGGTCCAACTCGTATTTATTCTTCTCAATAAATAGTCATACAGTACAGACAGGTTGAGACCCATATACCACTTCAGTATTTGTGGGGAGTAGGCCAAGGCACAATTCTTTTAGATAGAGCTAACCACTGTGGTGTCACCAGTGGCGAATAGTCACTGCCACTGACTATGTAGAACAAGAACATGAATTACCTTCGCTAACGTAGCCCCTATCAGGGGAAGGACATCCGTCCAAGACAGTTACTGGAGGCCTCTCCATCACCAGCAATGCTGCGCTGGACTCTCCGGAGAAGTTCCGCTCACCGGCCTCCTCGTCTCAGACACGGGCACCCAAGGAGTTAGGGCCCCCTCGGATTCCTCCACCCTCGCAGAACTCAGTCGAAGGTACTGAGCTCCAGGCTTCCGCCATAGTACCTCACCCCAGGCTAAAGGTGCCTGAGATGGACTCCATCTCCCGCTCCGGCCAGGTCAAGGGCACCCAGGCTCGGAACTCCGGAACGCCAGCACCCAGGCTGAAGATGCCTGGGCGTGGCCGCGTCCTCCGACGCTGAACCCCGAGGTCAGGGCGTCCGCCCCTTTTATCTCCTCTCCCTTTGCGTCACAGCGGGTTCCCCGCCCCGCTGTACCAGCACCAGGAAAGGACAAAAAGGGAAGCAGTCTTGCGGTGAGTGTTCAACTCCGGCCAGGGCGATAGCGCCACCTGCAGGCCGCAGGGAACCTCACACCACCAGAGTCCTCCAAGAACCACAAAAGGGTCTCAGATTCCCTGACAATCAATGCATCTGGGTTACACTACCACCCAGATGCCTCCCCTAAATTCAAACACCCGCTACACTAAATTAATTCAAAAACAAATAAACAAAACGAATCCCGAAAACGAATTAAACGAATTAAACAAATTTAACTAAACAAATTTATGTAAATATGTCGCTGTAAATATGTCGCTGTCCTTACTTTCAGTGACTGATGACAAATTTCCCCACGAATCACTATTGCTTAAATCTGCAAGTGATTCTAATTTACTATCGTTGTTTTCTAGCTGGTCTAAAACCACTTTTGACGTAGAGGAACGCTTTTTGGATGCCATGGACATTCTCATGTTTCCAGGCAGAAAGAACAGTATATATAATATAAAAGTGCAGGCAGAGCACTGGACAAAGCACTAGGGACAAAACTGAGGTGAAATGATTTGATACAGTAATGTAATTTACATAATACAATGTATTGTGTGTGTTATGTTTTTTGTACTGTTTTGAATTTGCCGCTGGACTCCGCCCCCATGGGTCGTGACGCTCGCAGGGAACGGAGCCCGGAACACTGATACATGGGGCGGAGAATCCGGCCGGAGAATACAGCCGGAGTACATTGCAGGATCCTAAGGACAAGGTAAGTAACTGTACCTGGATACTGCAATGCAATCCTGAGTGTGGCTCAGGGTTATCGTTATTGGCACTGAAAATTAACCCAGAGCCTCACTCGGGATTACCACAAGGGAGGTTAAAGTTAACCTGGTATCCTCTGGTGGAGCCTTCAGTTCCGCCTGCTGGTTGGAAGCAGCATGTTTATCTGACAAAAAAAGAATTAAATGCAACACAGAATGAAAAAGGGTAATGCTTGAATGAGCTTAGCTACGTACAAACCTTGTCCCCAGTGATCGTGGAATTTTTGCAGATATCATGGACAAAGGCCAATTTCTCTATTTTTTCTGCTCATGTATACAACCCCTTAAACAGGAGCCTTCAGTAGTACAAACAAAGTAGTATTGCTTTATAAATGTTTTTTCCGTTTATATCTATGAATCTGTTTTTGACTTCTTATATTGTGTTATTTGGTACCTTCTCTTATTAAAAATAACACTGACAGATGACTGAAGCAAGCAAACTTTTAAATTCATAGACACTATTGTGTGCACAGTCAGTGTGAGGTGTGAACAAGACAAAAAGCTCTTCTCACCAACTTGGCAGAAGTTCTTTGAATAAAAGACTGAATAACACAATACTATAGGCCACCTGACCAGTTTGGTGATTTAAGACAAAAGTGTCATTGTGCTGAATAGTTAAATGCCTTTTCATGAACTAAAATAAAGCAACACGCAATAGACGGGAGATACAGACACTCTGCTGGGAAGGAAGGCCATAAAAAATAATGAGCAGCTTTTTACTTGATCCTTTTTATTAACTTTCTGCACAAGACAACATAGAACTTTATGTCTCAATGCAGTCACTACTCTGCGGTACTCTAATAGACTGATGGCAAAATGTCACACAGTTTTCTGTTAATTATTAGGGATGAGCCCCTCTGGTTCGGTTCGCAACAGAACATGAGAACAGACAAAAAATGTATGCAAACACTGTTAAAGTCTATGGGACACAAACGTGAAAAATCAAAAGTGTTAATTTTAAATTTTAAAGGCTTATATGCAAGTTTTTGCCATAAAAAGTGTTTGGGGACCCGGGTACTGCCCCAGGGGATATGTATCAACGCAAAAAAAGTTTAAAAAACGTCTGTTTCTCAGGAGCAGTGATTTTAATAATGCTTAAAGTGAAACAATAAAAATGAAATATTCCTTTAAACATCGTGCATGGGGTCCCCTTAGTCTGCCTGTAAAGTAGCGCATCTTTCCCATGTTTATAACAGTACCGCAGAAATTGAAATTTAAAGAAAAAAACATGTCATTTAAAATTGCTTGCGGCTGTAATGTATTGCCAGGTCCCAGGAATATACATAAATCATTGAAAAAAATGGAGTGGGTTCCCCCCTGCCCCCACCCCATAGCACTTCCTGCTTCCCTCCTCTCCTCTTCCGCTGGGATTGTTTTTCAGGATGGAGAGTGTGGGAAGGGGCTGGTAAATATGTCACTTACTGTGTTCATTCATACCTGAAGAATAAATGCTTCAGTTTGTGAATGAACAGGGGTCTCTGTAGAGAGCTATTTCTGGTTAGTCGGTCTGGGAAGCTGAGGTTACAGAGATAGAGATTGAGGAATGTGTCCATAATCTTCTTTCTCTGTCTCAAGAGTGAGGCATCAGGGGTCTATTTAGACTGCTGATATTTCACCAAAGGCCAAATGGGCTGCTAAATAAAAAAAAATGAAATAATAATATTGTAAACTCAAAATCATTTTGAGTCCGACTATGTGTCGGCCTTGGTCATTGTCGTTAGGGTTGAGCAAACCCGAACTGTAAAGTTCGGGTTCATACCGGACTTTTGGGTTTTTGGGTCCCGAACCCGAACAATTGACTGTATGGTTCGGGTTCGGGTCCGGTGTTCGGCGATGTAATGGGGCATTTTTAAAAGCTGCAGGGCAGCCAATCAACTTTCGTTTAACTGGTGTGCCCTTAGAAGCCATCACAGCCATGCCTACTGTGGCTGTGATTGGCCAGTGCAGCATGTGACCCAGCCTCTATATAAGCTAGAGGCACACAGCACAGCACGTCACTCTGCTTTAGCCAGTGTAGGGAAAGGTTCCTGGCTGCTGTTGCTGTGAGGGAGAGAATTACATGATATGAATCAGTCATGATTCTGAAATATATTCTAATTAGTCAGCGATCTACATAGATTTAGTTGTGTGGGTGCAGTGCACAAGCTTTTTACACTGTACTGAGAGAAAAGATAGACAGTGTAGGGCAAGGTTACTGTTGCTGCTTTTAGGGAGAGAGAATTATCTAGGAGTCCAGATTCAGAAATCTATTCTAATAACTCAGCGATCTACATAGATTTCCATGGTTGGGTTGCAGTGCACAGTCTTTTTACACTGCCATGAGCCCAGTGCCAGAGAAAATATAACTTTTATCTGCAAGCTCAGTGCACCAGCACTGCATATGTTACTGTGAGATACACCACCCTGTACATACTGTTGGTGTATTCTGCTCTTCCAAAAACACCCATTTAGGGCAAAAAATATATATTTTGCAGTGTTTTCTGCATATCTGGAGGTGTGAGATACACAATTTATATATTTTTCTTCTATTGTGCTATTCAAATATTTTTTTTTAGGGCAAAAACATTTTTTTTTTAATAGCATTTTCTGCATTTCTGTAGGTTTTGAGATACACTGTTTACATACTCTGGGTGTATTCTGCTATTGCAAAAACACCCATTTAGGACAAGATCCTAAATTTGGAAAATATGAGGAGAACATCAAAGAAGGGACGTGGCCCTGGTCGTGGTGCTGCTGATGGAGCTCCTGTTGCAGGGAAAGGACGTGGTCGATCTGTGCCAGCTACACGCACAAGTGAAACACCTTCCTCAGGTGCGAGTAGGCGACAGAGCCTGCAGCGGTATTTGGTCGTGCCTAATGAGGCTGTACGAATGTTGAGGCCAGGACAAGTACAGGCGATAGTAGATTGGGTTTCTGACAGTGCCTCCGGTTCCTTTACATTGTCTCCCACCCAGTCTCCTGATGAAAGTTCAGAGTTGGCACCTGCAGCCGATGTCCATCAGTCTTTCACCTCACCCCCTTGCAAATCAGCCAAGCAGTCTGAGCCCCAAATCATGCAGCAGTCTCTTCTGCTTTTTGATGACCATGTTAGCAGGGTTTCCCAGGGTCATCCACCTAGCCCTGCCCCAGAAGTGGAAGAGATTGTGTGCACCGATGCCCAACCACTTATGTTTCATGATGAGTACATGGGAGGACCATCGCAGCACGTCTCGGATGATGACGAAACACAGGTGCCAACTGCTGCTGCTTTCGCAATTGTGCAGACCGACAAGGAGGGCAGGGGTGAAGACTGGGTGAAAGATGATGTGGAGGACGATGAGGTCCTCGACCCCACATGGAATCATTGTCATGCAGGTGACCAGTGTAGTTCGGAGGAAGAGGCGGTGGTCGCACAGAGCCACCAGCACAGCAGAAGAGGAAGCAGGGTGCAAAAGTGGAGCGTCCGTCCCCTAGACAGTACGTCTGCTACTGCCCAACGCAGCAAGGGACGAGCACACCAAAGCCAGGTCCAAGGAGTTCCCTAGCGTGGCAGTTCTTCAGACAATGTGCTGATGACAAGACACGAGTGGTTTGCATGCTTTGCAATCAGAGCCTGAAGCGAGGCATAAACGTTCTCAACCTGAGCACACATGAGTGATTACATGCTGCAGTGTCTCCGCAACGACCGCTGAGTTGCCAACATTCTAACTGGTGCTGATTACTGGGTGGCCACCCTGCTGGATCCCTGTTACAAGGACAACGTACCGTCTTTAATTCCCTCACTGGAGCATGATCGTAAGATGCGCGAGTACCAGCGCACGCTGGTAGATGCGCTGCTGGTGGCATTCCCACCTGACAGCGGGGGTACGGTGGAAGCACCAGGCGAAGGCAGAGGAGGAGGAAGAGGTCGCCAACGCAGCCGGGGCACCGCCAGCACCTCAGAAGGCAGGGTTAGCATGGCTGAAATGTGGAAAAGCTTTGTCAGCACGCCACAACAACCAGCACCACCAGCTGAGATGGAACGTCTTAGCAGGAGGCAGCATTTCACCAACATGGTGGAGCAGTATGTGTGCACACGCCTACACGTACTGAATGACGGGTCTGCCCCCTTCAGATTCTTGGTCTCCAAATTAGGCACATGGCCTGAGCACATGGCCTGAGCAGGCGCAGTAAGGAGGAAAAGGAGATACACAAAATCTCTGAAGATGAATGGCGCCTGCGTAGTGAGTGCAGGTTCAAGCCCCACCATCCTAGTGGACATACGGTAGCACATAGTAACAGGGCCCCTCACGGACTCGCTTCGCACGCCACGCTTTGGGCACAGCCTCGCTTGGCTCGGCTTAAACCTCGGATGGTGTGGCTTGCACCTGGACTCACCGCGCAGGCGCCGTTCGTCTTCGGAGATTTTCGAAATCCCCTTGTCCTACGTACTGAGCAAGCGCAGTACAGGGCGGACACTATCCGACAGGGGACAGAATTCGACACATCACCGGCCTTACCCAGCCATTGTTGTATTTTTGAACCAGTGTTGGCTACCTCGTCCTCCTCCACCACCGCTTCCACCTACACAGCCACATCCACCGCCACCTCAACCTCTTACTCCATATGCACCTCGTCCTCCTAGGTCAAGATTATAATTTTTTATTTTTTTTATTTCAAAGTATTTTATTTTCCCACTAGCTTATCCATTAAATTGAATATTTTTTTCCAGAAAGGGCGTATTCTGGGGCATTCCCACCGTATGTGTGGCATCGTGCCGTTGAGTTTCTGAGGTTCTTAATGACTTCCTGTACCTCTTCTGCTGAGAAGGGGGCCTCCAGCATATTATTTTTATTTATTTTTATGTTATTTTAAGTTATTTCCCTATCCACATTTGCTTGCAGAGCACTTGCCATGCTCTTAACAACATTTTGCTGCCATTTGCAGCCCCCTAACCCTTTCCATTACTTTTTTAGAGCCATTTTAGTCCTCAAAAGTTCGGGTCCCCATTAACTTCAAAGGGGCTCGGGTTCGGGGTCAAGTTCGGGTCAAGTTCGGTCCCGAACTCTAACTTTTTTCCGAAGTTTGGACGAACCCGTCGAACCCGAACATCCAGGTGTCCGCTCAGCTCTAATTGTCGTAGCTTGATTTTGGCCCGTTTTCTAATGTTATGCTTTTTCTGTTATGTTTATGTGACATGACTTGCCAAGGATCTGGCTATTGTACTGTTTGTTTTCAAAGTTTTATAATAAAAAAGATTAAAAGTAATAACTAACATTGTAAAAAAATGAGAGAAAAATAAAAATAAAAAACTACTGGCACCCTGCCTTACATTCACGGCTCTACTGACCAACTATACTGCTCTACCGCCAGTATCCATCCATTGCTCTACTGACTGACACCATCCACTGCCATACTGACACCATCCACTGCTCTACTGCCACCATCCACTGCCCTACTAACACCATCCACTGCCATACTGATACTGTCCACACACTGTCCAGTGCCCTACTGACACTTTCCACTGTTCTACTGACTGACATTGTCTACTTTTAAGGCAAGCTACATTTATATTTTTACAGTGACATTTGTTTTATTATACTTTTCTAAGTTTTCCATACTATTTAGTAGGCCTGGCTAGTTAATAGGTGCCAAGCCCTGGTGATCTTTAATTTCTTTCATGTTGTCTGAGCAGATCTCCACCTCTCCAAGGTTGCCTACCAATAGTTTGGTGTATGCTTCTGAAATGTCTAACAGGGAAATACGGAACACCTATCTGGAAGGAAAAAAAAATCTTAACCTGCCTCCTTATCCTGGCATAGAACCCACCATATTACTAAATGTACCTTTATTGTTGCCACCATGTAACCGCAATAATTGCACAATGAATTACACAACCCTTGCTTCCATGTGACAGTACTGGGGTTAGAGTCTGCTTGTGCTTGCTTGGGTTTCCTCTGTGTACTACAGTTTCCTCCCACACTCCAAAGACATGCTGGTAGCTTTATTGGCTATTGTATAAATTGGCCCCAGAATGTGTTTGTATGCGTGCAAGACAGGGTTCTTAGATTATAAGCTCTTGATGATGGGCACTAATGTAAATGTGCAGTATGTAAAGCTCTGAGTAAATTGAGGGCACTATACTATAATTCCTTGACAGCTGCCTTTTCTCTGTTGCGAGAAAGATAGAGCTGACAAATGTTCAACTACAACTTGACTAGAGTGCCTTTGTTATTGTTTGAAGATGAATTGCTCCACTGTGTCTGTGTTTATAGAAGTCAGTGAGGGCTTTTTTGTAACGCTCATTTACTGCTTGTAAAGAGTATGTACTGTAAATACTTAAATAACCATAGACTGGCCACAGATTCAAATAGCCATTGAATGATAATGATGAGATTACTTGGACATACAATGTAATCTAAATTATTTCTGTCCTGACATGTTCTATGTAAGTGTTAAAATTATTTTTGAAAGTGTCATGCATGACAACCTTACTGACATGTTTCAGCCATGTCTGGCCTTAATATCAACTAAGATTAGAATCATTTCTTTTTTGCAATTTAACTACTAAATTTAAATTTGAAGTTTACTTTAAACTGTCCTTTTGGTCCCACATCCAATTGCTGTCAAAATCATGCCGCCTCAATCACAGCAACATCTCCAAAATACACCCCTTCTTAACCAGCAACACCACAAAGCTTCTAATTAACTCCCTGGTTATCTCTCACCTCAACTGCTACTACTACTCCCTCCTCATTGGCTTACCATTACATATGCAATCCCCCCTTCAGTTCATCACAAATGCTGCTACCAGACTCAACCATCTTACCAAATATTGGTTTCCGCTCACCCAACACATACAATTCTAAATACTAGCTAAATACTAACACCAACTTACAAAGCCATCCACAACTCTGCGCCCAGATACATTGCTAATCTTGTCTCAAAATACCAACCAAAGCTGTGGTCCTCACCAAGACCTCCTGCTCTCTCGTTCCTATGTCACATCCTCCCACGCTCACCTTGAGTAAATCTTCTTCAGTGCTTCTCCCATCCTCTGGAACTCCTTACCTCTCCTTACCTTGTCTATCCCCTACTCTATCTACCTTTAGGCAATCCCTGAAAACCCATCTCTTTAGAGAAGCCTACCATTATACTGCATTAGCAAGGTCTCTTCCAGGCAAAGATTTCAAAAGCAGAAAAAAAGCACAAAGAAAGGGGCAAAGTTGAGGACCATAGATATAGTGATCGGCCAAGGAAACTTAATGTAGCAGATGAAAGACACATCATGCTTACTTCTCTTTGACATTGGAAGATGTCCAGCAGTGTCATCAGGCAACAGTGAAGCATGATGGAGGTTCCTTGCAAGTTTGGGGCTGCATTTCTGCAAATAGAGTTCTAGATTTGGTCAGGATCCTCAATGCTGAGAAATATAGGAAGATACTTATACATCATAGCATACCACCAGGGAAACAAAAACAGAAACCGCTCAGGTGTGGACGTCCTCCAGGTGACTATCTCCTCCCAACAGCCAAGGGTGTAGGCAATGCAATTTCAGGCAAAACAAAAGATCAAGTCTTCTGGACAGCAGCACTCCAATAAAAAGCCTTTATTATGTAAAATCTTCAAAAATCCAAATACAGCACAGCAAGTCACAAAATTCTGCTTAGAGCTGACTAGTTTCACACTTTCTTAGTGTTTAATCATAGCTGCCTAATGCACAAATGATTCCACAATCATTTGTGCATTAGGCAGCTATGATTAAACACTAAGAAAGTGTGAAACTAGTCAGCTCTAACCAGAATTTTGTGACTTGCTGTGCTGTATTTGGATTTTTGAAGATTTTACATAATAAAGGCTTTTTATTGGAGTGCTGCTGTCCAGAAGACTTGATCTTTTGTCATACCACCAGGGAGGCGTATAATTGTCCTCAAATGTATTCTGCAGCAGGACAACGACCACAAACATATAGCCAATGTCATTATGAACTATCTTTAGCATAAAGAAGAACAAGGTGTCCTGGAATTGATTGTTTTGCTGCCACAGAGCCCTGATCCCAACATCATCGAGCCTGTCTGGGATTACATGAAGAGACAGAAGGATTTGAGGAGATCTGTGGTTAGTTATCCAATTGTTTTGAAGCCAAAGGGTGATCACACCAAATATTAATTTGATTTGGATTTCTCTTCTATTCATTTGCTTTCCATTTTTTGGATTGATAAGAATAAATTATTACCACTTCTAAGGTAATATACAGTATGCCTGCAAGCAGGGAGTTTTGTCAGAGAATGGTGAAGAATGGAGCCACACTTGTCTCTGCTCCCTCCCAACTCCCAGCACCCAGAGTTTATTAAATGAGTAGAAGTTCTGCTGACTTCCATAATCAAATTATGTGCAAGCAAAAATGCTGTTTTTTTTTTTCCTTGCCCGTGATTGGGTATTCTTTGCAAAGTGAAGCTTTACATCATTTACTAAGCTCTGAAGCATCTGCACTTTGCAAAGTGCATAGTCTATTTGCCTTTAGTAAATCACCCCTCTGATGTTTCCTTATTTGCTGCAGAGGGCTGCTGCAAGCATAGAAGCTGCCTCTGTGCACAGACTGTAAGAAGTAATAAATACTTCCCAGTGTTGCAATCACGCATTACTTTTCATGCCGCACTAAACTTGAAAAACATTTTTTCTGCTAGATCTACTTCAGTGAAATGTCAGATGTGAGTGCAGGAAGCACCATTATTGCATATGACTATGATGTTGTACATTTGTGTCATGCTACTGGTAGGGTTGAGCGAACCCGAACTGTAAAGTTCGGGTTCGTACCGGACTTTTGGGTTTTTGGTACCCGGACCCGAACCCGAACCCGAACAATGTACTGTATGTTCGGGTTAGGGTTCGGTGTTCGGCAATGTAATGGCGCATTTTCAAAAGCTGCAGGGCAGCCAATAAACATTTGTTTAACTTGTGTACCCTTAGAAGCCATCACAGCCATGCCTACTAATGTCATGGCTGTGTTTGGCCAGTGCAGCATGTGACCCAGCCTCTATATAAGCTAGAGGCACATAGCACAGCACTGCTTCAGTTAGTGTAGGGAAAGGTTGCTGCTGCTGCTGCTGCTGCTGCTGCTGCTGCTGCTGCTTCTTTGAGGGAGAGAATTAGATAGGAGTCCTGTCCTGATTCAGAAATCAAATTACTCAGCGATCTACCTTGCTTTTGTTGTGTGGATGCAGTGCACAATCTTTTTATCCTGCCCTGATCCCAGTGCCAGAGAAAAGATAACTTTTATCCGTCTGTTAGTTAGGTTGGCTTCGGCGGGCATTTTATTCAAGCTCAGTGCACCAGCACTGCATATGTTACTGTGAGATACACCCTTTAGACACTGTTCTCCTATTCTGCTATGCAAAAAAATAAAAATTTAGGGCAATATTTTTTATTTTGGTGCATTTTCTGCCCAAATTTTTTATTTTGGTAGATTTTCTGCATATCTGTACGTGTGAGATAAACACTTTAGGTACTGTTCTCCTATTCTGCTCTTCAAAAAAAGTAATAATTTAGGGCAAAAAAAATGTTTTGGGTGCATTTTCTGCATATCTGTACCTGTGAGATACACCCTTTAGATACTGTTGCCCTATTCTGCTATTCAAAAAACACCCATTTAGGACAAGATCCTAAATTTAAGAAATATGAGGAGACCGTCAAATAAGGGACGTGGCCCCGGTCGTGGTGCTGCTGGTGGAGCTCCTGTTGCAGGGAGAGGACGTGGTCGATCTGTGCCAGCTACACGCTCAAGTGAAACACCTTCCTCAGGTGCGAGTAGGCGACAGAGCCTGCAGCGGTATTTGGTCGGGCCTAATGCGGCTCTACGAATATTGAAGCCAGGCCCAGGACAAGTACAGGCGATAGTAGATTGGGTTGCTGACAGTGCCTCCAGTTCCTTCACATTGTCTCCCACCCAGTCTACTGCTGAAAGATCAGAGTTGGTACCTGCAGCCAATGTCCATCAGTCTTTCACCTCACCCCCTAGCCGGTTTGACGCACATCCCTTGCCTGGCGAATGTGCTGAATTTGGTGGTGCAGGGGTTCCTTAAAAATTACCCCGATATGCCAGAGCTGCTGCAGAAAGTGTGGGCCGTCTGTGCGCACTTTCGGCGTTCTCACCCTGCTGCTGCTCGCCTGTCAGCGCTGCAGCGTAACTTCAGCCCTCCCGCTCACCGCCCCATATGTGACGTGCCCACAAGGTGGAACTCCACCTTGCACATGCTGGCCAGACTGTGCGAGCAGCAGCAGGCGATAGTGGAGTTTCAGCTGCAGCACGCACTCGTGAGTCACTCTGCGGAACAGCACCACTTCACCACCAATAACTGGGCCTCCATGCGAGACCTGTGTGCCTTGTTGCACTGTTTCGAGTACTCCACCAACATGGCCAGTGCCGATGACGCCATTCTCAGCGTTACTATCCCAGTTCTATTCCTCCTTGAAAAAACGCTTTGGGCGATGACGGAAGAGGATGTGGCACAGGAGGAGGAGGAGGAGGAGGAGGAGGAAGAGGGATAATTTCCAAGGCTTTCAGGGCAGTCATTCACAAGTGGCTCCGAGGGCGGGTTCCTGCACCAAAAACGCCAGGTACACAATTGTCCAGCAAGGGTACAGTTCTGGAGGATGATGAGGTGGAGTATGAGGAGGAGGAGATGGAGGAGGAGGAACCATGTTCACAGCAGGGTGGCACCCAGACCAGCTCATGGCCATCACTGGTGCATGGCTAGGGGGGTACAGAGGACACAGACAATACACCTCCCACAGAGGACAGCTTTTCGTTGCCTCTGGGCAGCCTGGCACACGAGTGATTACATGCTGCAGTGTCTCCGCAACGACCGCAGAGTTGCCCACATTCTAACAGGTGCTGATTACTGGGTGGCCACGCTGATGGATCCCCGTTACAAGGACAACGTACCGTCCTTAATTCCCTCACTGGAGCGTGATTGTAAGATGCGCAAGTACAAGCGCACGCTGGTAGACGCGCTGCTGGTGGCATTCACACCTGACAGCAGGGGCACAATGGAAGCACAAGGCGAAGGCAGAGGAGGAGGAAGAGGTCGCCAACGCAGCCGGGGGAACCGCCAGCACCTCAGAAGGCAGGGATAGCATGGCCGAAATGTGGAAAAGCTTTGTCAGCACGCCACAACAACCAGCACTACCAGCTGATATGGAACGTCTTAGCAGGAGGCAACATTTCACCAACATGGTGGAGCAGTATGTGTGCACAGGCCTACACGTACTGAATGACGGGTCTGCCCCCTTCAACTTCTGGGTCTCCAAATTGGGCACATGACCTGAGCTTGCCCTTTACGCCTTGGAGGTGCTGGCCTGCCCTGCAGCCAGTGTATTATCTGAACGTGTATTTAGCACGGCAGGGGGTGTTATCACAGACAAGCACAGCCGCCTGTCCAGAGCCAATGTGGACAAGCTCACGTTCATTAAAATGAACCAGGCATGGATCCCACAGGACTTGTCCGCACCTTGTGCAGAATAGACATGTATACCGGCCTTACCCAGCCATTGCTGTATTCTTGATCTCTCTCACTTTTTTTGGGGTGTACCCTAATTTAAAAAAAAAAAAAATTAAAAACAAAAACCAGTGTTGGCTACCTCGTCCTCCTCCACCGCCGCTTCCACCTACACCGCCACATCCACCGTCACCTGAACCTCCTACTCCATATGGACCTCGTCCTCCTAGGTCAAGATTATTATTTTTTATTTTGATGTATTTTATGTTATTTTAAGTTATTATTTCCATATCCACATTTGATTGCAGAGCACTTGCCATGCTCTTAACAACATTTTGCTGCCATTTGCAGCCCTCTAGCCCTTTCCATTACTATTTTAGAGCCATTTTAGTCCTCAAAAGTTCGGGTCCCCATTGACTTCAATGGGGTTCGGGGTCAAGTTCGGGTCCCGAACTCGAACTTTTTTCCGAAGTTCGGCCGAACCCGAACATCCAGGTGTCCGCGCAACCCTAGCTACTGGGCTAAGCACACACCAGTTACTGGCAGGCACACAGAATTGTCAGGTAATCTGAGGCACATAGGGAGTGCCATGTCCACAAGGGCACACACTATCGAAAAGTCTGATTACATTTTGTATTGAAGTGCATGACCCTAGGTTGGTATCAATTCCAGGGTGGACCTGCTCCTCCAAGAAGGCCCAGGCTGCATCATGCTGTCCCATAACATACAGTGGGGTGAACACTGAAAACAAAGAAAGTTACTCACGGTAGTCCTCCTCTTGTGTCTCTCTCTGTATTGCCACCTACTAGCAGAACAATGTATACATACAGAAGTTCAAGTGTAGGGAACTTGCTAAGTGAACATTAGGGTGCATAATAGTGCCTACTAAATGGGAAGTACAAAGTATAGAACCAGTGTTGAGAGGTGCCAGAATGCAGTACCAGCATGTCCCAGCTAAAACGACCTGTCTGCAGTTGTTACCCATACCCATCAATAAGAACGTTGTTCTTAACATGGAAACATATTTATGATGGTAGGTCTACTAACAATTAATAGAGATGAGAAAATGTATAGATGTGAAAAATGCCTTTTAATATAATGTCACATACTTGAATTTATTGTGCTGTTTCATGATTATGAATGTAATATTAGCAACACCAAAAATGCACAAGTATGAAGAGGGCCTCAGGCTTTGAATAGGTTAAGTGTAAAAAGCAGAAATAATGGCCAAAAATACATAGAGTCATGTGTACTTCTCACTTGAATCATGTTGTCCTTTAAATTTCAATTGAATCTCATATGAATTAGTTGAAGACAGTTAAAAAAATCTCAGAGGGACGACACCTGCATCCAATCAGATGCAGCCACTGTTCGGATATTCTGACAGCTGCGGGTGCCAGCTGTCAGAATACAATAGTTGTAACTGCACATTCCTCCATCCACGCTCTTTAGCATATATGGAGAAATCTAGAGAAATCTTAACATGTATGGCCAGGTTTAGTTTTCCTTTTCAGGAAAATGTTCCTTAAATCTTCCTTGTGAGCCTGCCAGTAACACATTTTTTGTACTAGGATGGCAACGCTCCCACAACATACTGTATCTATGGAGGAGAAATCTTGTCATCCTAGGGTATGACTACAGAGCACTTCCCCTTTTCCTTTCCTCCAAAAAATTGATGGGAGTTCTGCAGTTTATTGGGAATTCTAGCTGATAACAGTCGACAGAGGCAGAAAGCAAGAAAAGTATTAGTTCAGAAGAATTCTGGAAAGATCAACAAGTATTTTTTCATTTATCGAACAGTTAACAAAATGTTTTGGATGGTATATTTGAAGTACCAAATTGAAGCTAATAAGAGAAGTTTATTGTTAAGGTTTATACGCACTTTAAGCTGTAAAACCACCCTAATAGGCAGGACTTCCTCGTAATTTTTTCCTAATGCAGTCTTGATTCTTAAGAGCAAAATCCCATGGGATTATCAACGTGGCAGGTTCATCTGTCAGTTAACACTTGGTGAATATACATGCTTACAAATGGAAGTAAGAGATTCATTAAATAACTTTGGTCTAATCAAAAACCGTTTCATGGTTTCCAATTACTGTTAGATTTGTACATATAGGTGTAGCGGGGTCCCCATATTTGGGGTCCGCTATATTTGAAATTTAGGGGGCAGCCTGAGCATTAGTTTGGCTCAGGCTGTTTGTTGCTTTAGGATTGGACTCTGCTCTGCTGCGATGTTGTCTGGTTGTACAGTTCCCTTTGACCTGCAGGTAGCGATGTTGCCCAGGTCCTAGGTTGAACCACAGGAGATATTGCAGCGTGATTGGGTGTCCTCTCTCCGTAGCCGTGCAGTGGGCATGGTCTACCTGCTGTCGGGAGGGGGTACTTAAGGGGCAGACGCCATTGGCCAGGGTCTTCTTCTTCGTCCTCGGCACGTACCCCACCTTCGGTGGCCCTCATGGCCAGGGGTGTGTGTGAATGTGCTGGGTCCCGGGCACCTTTAGCCCGAGGCCCCACCGTTCCAGGTAGGCCCAGTACCTTTAACTGAGGCCTACAGCCAAGCAACGGAATCCCAGGGTGCCCGTGGGAGGGTGACCTGCTCTGAAGGAGAGGCAACCAGGGGAGGACCTTTCTAAGGGGATCGGTGAAGGATGTCGCCATCTTGGGAAAGGAATGGTTACCTGAAAGAGGGAAGGATTCTGTGATACACCTTAAGCTCTTGTAACGTGCCCCATTGGCACCTATGGTCTCTAGTTACAAGTGCTGAAAAGTTCGGGACTTAAGAGCTAAAAGGTTCTGTGGCAGAGGATCTTCCTAACACGTCCCTAGGAGAAACCAAGCTAAAGTAATTGTTCATGCTCCACTCCGGCTGCTAGGACCGTGAGAGGGAACTATCCGGGTGAGCAAAACCCACTCAGGCTTGAGTGGCGACGAGGGTAAATAAGTGCTGCGTGCCTGAACCTGCCTCCTTATCCAACTCTATCTTCAACTTCACCTACTAAGTTACTAGCAAAGAGAAAATAAACTCGTCTGTTGGCGTTTAACACTGTCTGGACATTGGCCTTCTTTATTAGAGAAAATAGACTTTTCCCTACACTCTAGGGAGGAGAACCAACGGAAGGAGGTAACTCGCTGCAGGACCCAAAACTGTTAACACCGCTCACCCTCTTCACAACGGAGGAAACGTGGGCATGTGGCATGGTGTGTCCTATCCTGCAAGTGGAGGTAAGCAGGACAGGGATCTGTGTGCTACATAGGCTATTAACAACTGTATCTAATTGTCTGCCAATATGATATAAAATGTGTATTGTTTTAAATCAGATATCCAGAATTATGTTGCTTTCAAAATACCCATAGACATGAGAGCACCTTTTTGGAAGTGCTCTACTTAGATTTTCTGGGGGAACTCGATTTTGGAAATCATCATCTAATGTCTAAGGGCAGCCTATGGTGATTGGGAGTCAATGGGAGTAATGCAGCATGGGCATTCACACCATTGATGGTTATGATAAGCTGAAGAGTAGTAGTTGCACAGAATTACAAATTTTTCTTAAGTCACATTGGTATCTGATTTCTTTCTACTGTGACAGCAGGAAGGTAAAGTCACCTGGTTGCATCCAGGGGGGTAGATATATTTCGCCCAGATTCAGGCTTTACGCCGACTTATACAACTAGGTGGAGAGTTGTATAAGGCTAGTGGGCTCATGGATGACTCATACCTCTAGGGAGAGTGTGGGGCGTCGTGCAGACAGAGATGAGGAGACCAGCTGAACCTTGTCAGCTCATTTAGGCCTCTATAAGAACTCCCAGCTTCATTAGATGTTAGCTCATGCCTGGAACCAGACCTGTGTGGACTGTCTAGGGAGAGTGAACCCCTGTGCGGTGAGAAAAAGCCTGTGTGGCTATTTGCTTGGACATTTAAAACCAGGGACTTAGGGACTAGGACAGCACTAGGCTGATCCCAGTTGTTAGTTAGGAAACCTGTATGTTTAGTCAGAGGTCAAGTTGACCAGGATTTATTTTATTTATGGTTCTTTTGCTTTGCTGTGTTTTGTCACTGTAAATAGAAAATAAACCGCACCTTTTTGATTTTGAAAACCACAACCTCCGTTTGCTGGGCCTGTTTTTGTCTGGGGAGCCCATCCCGGGGGTCACACACACCCGCTGCCGAGCTAACCCCCTCACAGTTGGTGGAGAACCAGTGGCAGTTTTTTTTTAAGCCAGCATGGAGGAGATACTGAAACAGCTGGCTCTAGCAAATGCCAATCAACAGCAGACAAATGCAGGTTTGCAAAGGAGCCTTGCAGCCCAGCAGCAAGCTCATCAACAGAGCCTTGCAGCCCAGCAGCAAGCTCACCAACAGAGTCTGGAAGCTCAGCAACAAGCCCAGCAGCAATCTGAGGCCCGCTTCATAGACCTGTTACAGAAGCAAGAGCAGAGACTACAACAAATGGAAGCAGTAATGCAGCAACGTCCGCAGACCAGTGAGGAAAGCCGTCCCACTAATACCGCGTCCTTTGGGGTGAGTCGTTTATTAACAAAAATGACTGGAGAGGATGATCCAGAGGTATTTTTGACCACATTTGAAAGGACCGCTGAAAGAGAAAAGTGGCCTGAGGAGCAGTGGGCTGGACTGGTGGCTCCTCTGTTAACTGGTGAATCGCAGAAAGCTTACTATGACCTAGAGCCTAACCAAGCAAAAGACTATGTGATGCTAAAAGCTGAAATTTTGGCAAGGCTGGGTGTCACCCAGGCTGTCCGGGCTTAGCGTGTGCATAACTGGACTTTCCAGCTTGGAAAACCCCCCAGGTCTCAAATGTATGATCTCATTCACCTGAGCAGAAAGTGGCTACAGCCAGAGACTTTGTCCGCACCAAAGATTGTGGAACGTGTTGTAATGGATCGGTTTTTGAGAGCTCTTCCTACTGCCATCCAAAAGTGGGTAAGCCATGGAGACCCAGAAACGGCCGGTAAACTTGTGGATCGGGTAGAGAGATACTTGGCTGCAGAGAACCTGACGGCCTCTTCCAGAGACACTCAGACTTTCCACCCTAAGACCAGACCATCCCCAGGGGCGGATAAGAGGATTCCAAGGGGTGAGGGTGGAGAGAGTGAGAGGGTGGGAGCTCTACCCCAAGTTTGGCGAGAACAGCCTGGGAAATCAGCGGCTCAAGAGGCGGCAAGAAGGATCGTTTGCTACCGCTGCCGGCAAGCGGGACATATTGCAGCCAATTGCCCGGTTGTGGAGGAACCCATGCAGTGTGACTTTCTGACGGGCAGACGTCAGTCGCTGTGTGCGACAGTCGCATGCACTGCCATTCGACGAACTGAGAAACATTTATGCAAAATGTGTGTTAATGGTAGAAATGTTGTGGTATTGCTGGATTCAGGTAGCCTTGTGACCCTGATAAAGGCTGAGTTAGTTAAAACAGAGGTCTTTGGGAATAGCAAGGTAGCTGTTATTTGTGTGCATGGGGACACCCGAGAGTATCCAGTGACTACAGTGTGTTTCGAGACCCCCAAAGGTACCCTCTCTCATCCAGTGGGCTTAGTATCTCAGTTACCGCATGACGCCATTGTGGGAAGGGATTTTCCGAAGTTCTGGGAACTGTGGGATGATCCTGAGCCCCCCACTGGTGCCCCTATGTACCAGGAATGTGATAGCCAGAACTCCCCTGAGAGTGGTGAGGACTCTCCGGAATTTCCCTTATCAGTATTGGCAGGGGAGACTCAAGAAACTGGAGAGGAGCCCACCTCCTCAGACGAAAACCTACCGTCTGTGGAGTTTTCTGATCTTGAGGTTCACAGGGAAAACTTTGCCACAGAACAGTTGAAAGACCCCGCCCTAATAAAGGCACGGGAAAACGTAGTGAAAATAGATGGCGAGTTAGTGAACCCAGATAATACCTGCACTTACCCATACTTCAGCGTAGAGAAGGACCTACTGTATCGGGTGGCAAAAAGGGCAGAAGAAACCGTTGAGCAGCTTGTGGTGCCCAAACCTTACAGGAAGTTGGTGTTGGAGTTGGCCCATGGGCACATTCTTGGAGGTCATCTGGGGACAGAGAAAACCCGAGAGAGGGTATTACAGAGATTCTATTGGCCGGGGGTGATGAAGGACATAGAAAATTATTGTTCCTCCTGCCCTGTGTGTCAGAGGTCGGCCCCGATGCCACATTTCCGTAGCCCGCTGGTCCCTCTACCCATCATTGAGGTCCCATTTGAGAGGATCGCCATGGATTTGGTAGGGCCTATAATCAAGTCCGCTAGGGGGCACCAGTACATATTAGTTATAATGGACTATGCCACCCGTTATCCAGAAGCGATCCCTCTCCGAAATACCTCGGCCAAGACCATAGCCAAAGAGCTATCTCTTGTGTTTAGCCGGGTGGGTATTTGTAAAGAACTGCTTACGGACCAAGGTACACCCTTTATGTCCCGGGTTATGAAGGAGCTGTGTAAATTGTTCAAAGTGACGCAATTACGTACATCTGTGTATCACCCCCAAACCGATGGGCTGGTTGAAAGATTCAACAAAACCCTAAAACAAATGTTGAAGAAAGTGGTGGATAGAGATGGAAAGGATTGGGACTGTCTACTTCCTTATCTGATGTTTGCTATTAGGGAGGTGCCCCAATCCTCTACGGGATTCTCCCCCTTTGAGTTACTGTATGGGAGACACCCAAGAGGGCTGTTGGATATTGCCAAGGAAACTTGGGAAAGTGAGAGTTCTCCCCACAGGAGTGTGATTGAGCATGTCGCCCTGATGCAAGACCGAATTGCACAGGTAATGCCCATCGTGAAGGAACATTTGGCCCAAGCGCAGTTAGCACAGCAGAGAGTGTACAACCGTGGAGCCAAGACCCGTACCTTTTCCCCGGGGGATAGGATACTGGTACTTGTCCCTACGGTTGAAAGTAAATTCCTTGCCAAATGGCAAGGCCCCTATGAGATAATGGAAAAAGTGAGCAAAGTGAATTACAAGGTCAGACAACCAGGAAGGCGAAAGCCCGAACAGATCTATCACGTTAATCTGTTGAAAGCCTGGAGGGATAGAGAGTCCCTAGTCGCAGACACTTGGTCACCAGCTCAAACTGGTTGCGTGATTCCTGAGGTTGGAATAGCAGCCACCTTGTCACAACCCCAACAACAGGAGGTTAAGGAGTTTGTGCTTCGCAACAAGGAGGTATTCTCTGAGCTGCCGGGACAAACATCTGGGGTAGAGCATGACATCATTACCCCGCCCGGTGAAAGGGTGAAGTTAAAACCCTATCGGATCCCAGAGGCCCGACGGGAGGCAATACGGGAGGAAGTACAGAAAATGCTGAACTTAGGGGTGATAGAGGAGTCCCAAAGTGATTGGTCTAGTCCCATTGTGTTGGTGCCTAAACCGGATGGGAGCTGGCGATTTTGTAACGATTTTCGTCAGTTGAACAAAGTTACAAAATTTGACACCTACCCCATGCCACGTATAGATGAGTTGATCGACCGGCTGGGAACAGCCCGATACATGACGACTCTTGACCTCACAAAAGGGTATTGGCAAATCCCCCTGGCCAAGTCGGCCAAAGAGAAAACCGCATTTGTAACCCCAGACGGGGCGTTCCAATATAAAAGAATGCCGTTCGGGTTACAGAATGCGCCGGCCACATTCCAGCGGAAAATGGACCAGATGCTGAGGCCCCATCGGGAGTATGCTGCGGCTTACCTGGATGACGTAATTGTCCATAGCACAGATTGGGCCTCACATCTGCCAAAAGTGCAAGCAGTCCTGGACTCTGTTCGGGAAGCGGGGTTTACGGCTAACCCCAAGAAGTGTACCATTGGGCAGGAGGAGGCCAAATATCTTGGGTACACCATTGGGAGGGGAGTAATAAAACCCCAACTCAACAAAGTCGAGGCCATCCAGAGTTGGCCACGTCCCAACAGCAAGAAGCAGGTACGAGCCTTTCTGGGAATCGCTGGGTATTATCGGCGATTCATTCCCCACTTTGCTTCTAAGGCTGTGCCCCTAACCAACCTGACGAAGGGGAAAGGGTCGGTCATGATTAAATGGACCCCCGAGGCTGAGGCAGCATTCCAATTCTTGAAACAAGCCTTATGTAGCCAGCCAGTGTTGTACTCACCCGACTTCTCTAAAGACTTTGTCGTACAAAGTGATGCGTCAGATGTGGGGTTAGGAGCAGTATTGTCCCAGGTCTGGAACGGGGAAGAGCACCCAGTCATTTACCTCAGCAGGAAGTTGAAGTCCCATGAGGTAAATTACGCCACCGTTGAAAAGGAGTGTTTAGCGGTGAAGTGGGCTCTAGATTCCCTTCGGTACTACCTGCTAGGTAGGCACTTTGACATGGTTACGGATCACGCTCCGTTAAAGTGGATGGCTCAAAACAAGGAAACAAATAGAAGAGTGAATAGGTGGTTCCTGGCCCTCCAGGAATTCAACTTCACAGTAAAGCATCGCCCTGGCGTTCAAATGGGGAATGTGGATGCTTTGTCTCGAGTACATGAATGCCTGATTGCTGGTGTTCCAACCCCGAGGTTAAAACAAGAGGGGGGGGTATGTGACAGCAGGAAGGTAAAGTCACCTGGTTGCATCCAGGGGGGTAGATATATTTCGCCCAGATTCAGGCTTTACGCCGACTTATACAACTAGGTGGAGAGTTGTATAAGGCTAGTGGGCTCATGGATGACTCATACCTCTAGGGAGAGTGTGGGGCGTCGTGCAGACAGAGATGAGGAGACCAGCTGAACCTTGTCAGCTCATTTAGGCCTCTATAAGAACTCCCAGCTTCATTAGATGTTAGCTCATGCCTGGAACCAGACCTGTGTGGACTGTCTAGGGAGAGTGAACCCCTGTGCGGTGAGAAAAAGCCTGTGTGGCTATTTGCTTGGACATTTAAAACCAGGGACTTAGGGACTAGGACAGCACTAGGCTGATCCCAGTTGTTAGTTAGGAAACCTGTATGTTTAGTCAGAGGTCAAGTTGACCAGGATTTATTTTATTTATGGTTCTTTTGCTTTGCTGTGTTTTGTCACTGTAAATAGAAAATAAACCGCACCTTTTTGATTTTGAAAACCACAACCTCCGTTTGCTGGGCCTGTTTTTGTCTGGGGAGCCCATCCCGGGGGTCACACACACCCGCTGCCGAGCTAACCCCCTCACACTACATAAGACAAGATTGTTTATTTGTGAAACGTCACTAGGGAAATTTCATTCATTCAGTATAAATGTGGAGAATGCTTAGTTGAGCTCTTCTTTAATAACTTGCAGAGTCATGACATAAATACTCTTGAGTCTCCTAACCTGTGTTTGCAAGTTTTTATTGAAATCCCTGGTAAGACTCTTGTCGATAATATAACATGATAATTAAGAGTGTAAGCATTTTTTTCAGTGTTTGTGCTGCAGGCATTTCAAATGTTTCCGAAAACCTGTACAGAGGTTATATAAATCATCTATCAACAATGTCTTCTAATACATACAACCCTTTTTATACACCATACTTAAAGTGTATGTAAACCATAACAATGAACTTCTTTCATTTGCTCTCTACTGGTCTGTTAAATATACAGTTGAAAGCATTTTGTTATATCTGTTTGAAAAATGGAACAAAATACGCTTTGATTTTGTCACAAATTCAGAGCTGTCCTGTGTTATCTCGGGGAGGGTAGTACGCCCTACCAGTTCTTACCTAGGACTACAGAACAATTATTTCCTATATTGTGGAGATGAAAATAGTTGGACGGATTCATAGTTTAGCAAAAGACAAATAGGCAGAGCCCACAAAAATGCTAAATGAAAGAAAAAGCAACTAGGAATCGAGATGCATCACTTCAAACTCACTTCAAACTCACTTCAAACTCACTTTAACTACGTGCCTACTGGGCACTTTCACCCCCTTCCTACCCAGGCCAATTCTGAGCTTTCAGTGCTGTCGCACTTTGAATGAAAATTGCACATTCAAACATTCAAAATTCTATACCCAAACAACATTTTTATAAAAAAAATTGAGACAGATAGAGCTTTCTTTTGGTGTTATTTAATTGCCACTGGGTTTATTTTTTGCTAAACAAAAAATGTTATAACATTTTGTAAATAAGTAATTTTTCTCCTTCCCTGATGTGTGTAGATGAGACTGCACTGATAGGCACTGATAGGCTGCACTGAAGGGCACTGTTGAGGAGGCACTGATGAGGCGGCACTGATGAGGCTGCACTGATATGTGTCACTGATGGGTATTGATAGGCGCCACTGATAGGTACTGATGTGCACTGATAGGCAGCAATAATGGGCACTGATAGGCGGCACTCATGGGCAATGATAGGTGGCACTGATAGGCATCACTGATAGGCACTGACAGGCATCCCTGATGGGCACTGATTGGCAGCACTGGTGGGCGCTGTTGATGCTGCACTGATTATCAGGACACTAATATTCAGTGCCCTGATTATAAGTGTAGACGCGCCCTGTCAGCTTGAGGAGAGGATTGCTGATAACGGGCAAATCCTGTTTACACTGTGATCAGCTGTGATTGGACACAGCGATCACAGATCTCTGCCAATGCACACCGCAGGGGGCGCGGGGAAGTGCGATCACGGGAGGACATCATATGACTCCCTTTAGGCAATGTGCGACTGCGCTGTAGCCGCTATTCGACTATAGCGTGGCCGTGATGAGGTTAAGGACATTTATCTTAAAGTATATCTAAAGTAAAAATGTTATTTCTTTATTTTAGAAGGAAATGGTTAAAACCCTTGCCAGTTTCCTGCACACAGAGCAGGAAGTGAGATGATATCTCTCTAAAGTGAGGGAAATTCCTTCCTTGACAGTACCTTTCTCTAATCTTGTTTAAATGTTAGATCTTCCCTCACTTTTTCTGCCTGTGTCAGTTGCCACCATTGAAAATGGAGAGGGAAATATCCCCAACAGGGACACAAAAAAACAATTTAAATTTGACAGGGTCTCCAATAGGGATGAGCTCCGGCGTGTTCACATTGAACACGTGCAGAGCCCGCCAGGATGTCGGCACCGCGCTGCGCTAATCACAGCCAGGGAGACATTTCCCGATCTCTGCAGCCGAGCATCGGGAAATGTCTCCCTGCTTGTCATTAGCCCAGCACGGTACCGACATCCTGGCGGGCTCTGCACGTGTTTAATGCGAACACGCCGGAGCTCATCCCTAGTCTCCAACTGCTCTCTACTATATCAAAAACAAGTTTTGGCTTTAGGAACACAATAAGTAGTTACATTTTGTGTATCTGTAAAACACAATCAAAGAAGTACAATGCATAACCTCCGTTGGTGTACAGAATGCCCCCAGAAATATAATTTCCTGCTTGTGGGATTGGCTCACTAATTTTCTCAGATGTCTGCACTACAAGTAAAGTTTTTAGCATCTAATGCTATAGAAATTTCACTTTTGGTGAGATACTCCCTAAGGGTTAAAGCTGTAATAAATCCAAAATTAAAAACATACTGTAATATATTGCAGCTTACTATTTATTAGATGTGGCGGTTGCATTAGTTTTCCTATTTTAGGCTTTTTTTAACAATACAAAAGTTTATTAAAGGGGAGTTCCAGCCTTTTTTTCTGTTTATTCAAAAAGTGTAGCTGCGGGCTTTTAATAAACATACACTTACCTGTTCCACTGTCCAGCGACGCGACGCACGGAGCTCCGCTCCTCTCCCCCCCCTTCTCCGCTGGCGCCTCCATTCATAGTGTTGGCACCCGGCCATGACAGCTTTCGGCTTCACGGCCGGGCACTCACTGCGCATGCGCGAATGGCGCAGCGCTCTTTCAGTGGACAGGCGATCGTCTGGGACCTGTCACGTCCCAGGTGATCGCCTACAGGGAGGGGCCGCCAAAAGGCGATATGACAAATCGCCTAGGCGTCCCCAGGGCGGAAAGAGGAAGTGGGACAGGAAGTCCCACTCCTACTGAAGCCCCCACTCCCCCCCCAAAAAAAATTACATGCCAAATGTGGCATGTAAGGGGGCGAGGAGTGGATTAAGCAGAAGTTTCCAATTTGGGTGGAACTTTAAAGGTTTTTTGAGAGTACAATATATCATAACATGTCGGATATTGCAACAGTTCAAGTATCTAAAATAAGCACACTATAGATATAGAAGTGCATAGTCTGTATTAGCCTCACAAAAATTAATTCAGAGACAAAAAAGTTGGGGGGCAATAAAGTGCCAGAAGGTACTACTATAGAACAAGTTAAATAAGTTAAAATAAAAAGGGGGAGTGTCAGAAGGAGGAAGGGGAAA
Organism: Rana muscosa; assembly: GCA_029206835.1. Taxonomy (NCBI): domain Eukaryota; kingdom Metazoa; phylum Chordata; class Amphibia; order Anura; family Ranidae; genus Rana; species Rana muscosa. The sequence goes on from CM055118.1 coordinate 742,003,988, forward strand.
AAAACGGTGAGGTAGGGTGGTGTGGAAGGGAGGGGGGGGGTCAAATGGAATCCATCCATGCAGACCAGATTTTTTCATATTTAGTTGGGCAGCCCCTATTCATATACTGTAGGTCAATTGATACAGTGGAACTGCGTATTTAACAGCTGAACACCAATCAATGTAAGTGGATGGGGAAGCTAGCTTCAATTTAACCACTTAAGCCCCGGACCATTTTGTAGCTAAAGGACCAGGCCCCTTTTTGCGATTCAGCACTGCGTCGCTTTAACTGACAATTGCTCGGTCGTGCGACGTGGCTCCCAAACAAAATTTACGTCCTTTTTTTCCCACAAATATAGCTTTCTTTTGGTGGTATTTGATCACCTCTGCGGTTTTTATTTTTTGCGCTATAAACAAAAATAGAGCGACAATTTTGAAAAAAATTCTATATTTTTTACTTTTTGCTATAATAAATATCCCCCAAAAATATATATAAAAAAATATTTTTTCCTCAGTTTAGGCCAATACGTATTCTTCTACATATTTTTGGTAAAAAAAAAATCGCAATAAGCGTTTATTGATTGGTTTGCGCAAAAGTTATAGCGTCTACAAAATAGGGGATAGTTTTATGGCATTTTTATTAATATTTTTTTTTTTTACTAGTAATGGCGGTGATCAGAGATTTTTACCGTGACTGCGACATTATGGCGGACACATCGGACACTTTTGACACCATTTTGGGACCATTGTCATTTTTACAGCGATCAGTGCTATAAAAATGCACTGATTACTGTGAAAATGACACTGGCGGTTAAGGGGTTAACCTGTAGGGGGCGCTGAAGGGGTTAAGTGTGTCCTAGGGAGTGATTACTACTGTGTGGGGACGTGGCTTGGCGTGTGATGTCACTGATCGTCGTTCCCTATGACAGTCACACTAGGAAGCATGGGGAGAGGTTTGTTTACACTTACCTCTCCCCGTTCTTCAGCTCTGTGACCCGATCGCAGGACACCGGCGGCGATCGAGTCCGCGGGTCCCGCGGGCGCGGTCATGGAGCTCAGGACCGGGTCGCGAGCGCGCTGCCGAGGTCGCGAGCACGATCCACGGCTGGGCTTCTTAAAGACAACGTACCTGTATGTGCTTGTGCCCAGCCGTGCCATTCTGCCGACGTATATCGGCGTGAGGCGGTCCTTAAGCGGTTAAGTAGGATTTTCCTCTTGGCATAGTAGGATATGTAGAACAACACCTATTTGGGGTTTTGATGCTGGAATGAGACCAGCAGCTGCCATGGAACAGGAGCATTGCACGCTCCTGACACCATCACGTTTAGAAATTGGTAAGCTGAATTATACTAAAAGTTTGCTTTTGGGTTGAATACCACTTTAACTACTTAGAAAGGGATGCCTACACTGCAGATTTCCTCATTAGAACACTGAGATCTGCTCATATGGTTACAATGATGCCAGATCATCCCATTCTGAAATCAGTATGGAAAGGACATGTTTCTTTAAAATAGAAAAAGGTAGAAATGTGCTATAAAATTAGTTAAAATCCTTGCAATACACTTAATTAGTGAGAGAGGATTGTTTTTTTTTTCTCAACAAAAGTGGATTTTTTTTTTACTTTAAACAGAATAATCACTGTGTAAATCAACTCATGTACTTTATTCTAGGATTCCCCCGATACTTACTGGGCCCAACAGACCCCGTACACCATGGTATTATTCCTGTTATAAATGATTTTCTTAAATTTCAATTTGACCACTATTGGATTGAATGCTACAATCTTCACCCTTTTTTTTTCCTTTTTGCTTTCCTCCTACACCAGGGTTCTTTTGATGTAGTATTTAAAGTATTTCCTTATTACTCCTTCCACATTAGTCTATGGTGGCTACCATTCTTTAATGAATATAAAGGGCTTAAATACTATCTCTAAGTTTACATTGTATAAGGCATATAAGCTACTAGTGCTGGAGATGCACCTTTTTCTCAGGTAAATAACATCATTTAGAACAGGGGTCTTCAAACTACGGCCCTCCAGGTGTTTAGGAACTACAATTCCCATCATTCCTAGTCGTCATGTCTGTGAATGTCAGAGTTTTGCAATGCCTCATGGGATTTGTAGTTCCGCAACAGCTGGAGGGCTGTAGTTTAAGGATCCCTGATTTAGAAAGTCTAAAGCCCCGTACACACGATCGGTTTAACCGATGAAAACCGTCCGATGGATTGTTTTCATTAGACAAACCGATCGTGTATGGGACCCATCTGTCTTTTTTCCATCGGTTTTAAAAAATAGAACATGTTTTAAATTTTTCCGATGGATCAAAAACCGATAGAAAATACCGATCGTCTGTGGGGAACTCCATCGGATAAAAAACCCACGCATGCTCAGAATCAAGTCGACGCATGCTCAGAAGCATTGAACTTCATTTTTCTCGGCTCATCGGAGTGTTTTACGTCACCGCGTTTGGGACGGTCGGTTTTTGGACTGATGGTGTGTGGCCAAGACTGATGAAAAACAGTTTCATCGGATTTTTGATGGACAAATCAATCGGACTAAAATCCATCGGAAATCCGATCGTGTGTACAGGGCTTTACCCCAGTCTTACCTTGTTGTAGCAGTATTGCTACATGTTGCTTTACATTTAAAATTAAAGCCTCATACAGTATATCATTCCAAGAGTCTGGAGAAATCTCTGTGCAAGGAACAAGTCTGAAACTCAATATTAGATGTCCATGATCTTCGGGCACTCAGACGGCATTGCATTAAAAGGAGTCATGATTTTGTCATGGAAATACAAAATGCAGTTTTTAAATGATGGTTTCATTTATTAATGCAAAAAGCCTGTCAAAACCTGCCTGGCTTTATGTGAAAAATTAATTGCCCTTAAACCTAATAACTGGTTGTGCCACCCTTGGCGGCAACAACTGCAATCAAGCGTTTGCAATAATTGGCAATAATTGCTGTGGAGCAATTTTGGTCATGATACAACATCTCAATTGGATTTAAAGAGGAAGTAAACCCTACTTTTTATTTTATTTTTCCTAAAAAAAAAAAAACCTGCAAGAGAAAGGCATGCGTGCGGGACAGGCATGATCCCATTCAGAAATCCGGCACGCTCAGTGTGCCTGCGCCGTTGTCTAGAGCGCACATGCGCCGTAGACATCGGTGCATTCTTTTTGGCAAATATCTCCTAAACCGTGTAGGTTTAGGAGATATTGCAAATAGACTTGTGCACAACGGAAAAATTTGTTTAGTTTCGGTTCGTTTCTTGTGCACAATGGAAAAATTTGTTTAGTTTCGGTTCGTTTCTTTTTGGTCCTGTTGATTCGTAATCGTTCGTAATTTTGCTAGACGGGATTTTTCGTGTTCGGACTAATTCATATTTTCGCAAGCGACATTTTTCGTTGAATCGGAATGATTCGTATTAATGTAAGCCTTATTTTTCGTTGATTTATAATTCGTACTTTTGGTAGAGTACATTGTTTTTCATTGATTCTGGACACAACTCCTACTTTCGTAACTTTTTTTGGGTTTGTTGATTTAATTTTCCGTGTCTCTCTCACAACGACGCTGCCTATTATGCCTAATGTGCTTCGAATGGATTTGTACTTTTCTAAATACATAGCGGTTATTTGTAACGATTCGAAATCTCGTATTTTACTTTCGTTTTTTACATGCGGCTATAGCCTCCGCCCCTGTACACCATTTTGAGAGGGAGTTCAGCACAGTGAGGGAGAAGCAAAGAGCAGAGCAGAGTGTTATTGTGCTTCAAATGGATTCGTACATTCGTAACTTTTTTCATAACGAATTATGCCAAAGATATTCGGGCATTCGCTATTTGCGATATACCATATATACTCGAGTATAAGCCGAGTTTTTAAGCACAATTTTTTGTGCTGAAAATGCCCTCCTCGGCTTATACTCGAGTCACCTTTTTGCACCTGATCTCGAGGACTTTGGGGAGCCGGTACCGGCCAGCCGTATGTCCCCTGGACCCTATATTTGGCACACATATAGCCCCACTCTTCCTCTACAAGTGTGCAAAGTTTCTCGTCCGGGAGACCTACGGCCGGGGAGCACCGATTTTTCAAAACCGGGCACCCCTTCCATAGACTCCCATGTTAAACGGTCATTTCTCTGGTGACTTTGGGGACCCGGTACTGGCCGGTCGTAGGTTCTCTGGACCCCAAACTTGGCACACATGTAGCCCCACCCTTCCTCTAGAAGTTTGCAAAGTTTCTTGTCTGAGGGACTTACGACCGGGGAGCACCGATTTTTCAAAGCCGGGCACCGCCTCCATAGACTCCCATGTTAAACGTCAGACTAGTCATGGACACAGTAAGGCATGGACACAGTGAGGCATGGACACAATGAGGCAAAGTGAGGCACACCCTAGGCTTATACTCGAGTCAATAAGTTTTCCCAGTTTTTGTGGTAAAATTAGGTGCCTCTGCTTATATTCGGGTCGGCTTATACTCGAGTATATACGGTAATTTATTTCGGATTCGGTTTTATTCGTAATTGCTTTGTTCGGAAATTCAAATGCTTCCGAATGTCCGAAAGTTGCTAAATTCGGACGAATTTCGATTAGTTACGAAACAAATTGCACAAGCCTAATTGCAAACACCTACAGGTAAGCCTTAATCTAGGCTTACCTGTAGATAAAAGTTGGTTTGGAGGGTTTACAACCACTTTAAGTCCAGGCTTTGACTAAACCACTCTAAAACCTAAATGTTGCTTTGAATGAACCATTTGGAGGTGGACTTGCTGTTGTGTTTTGGATCATTGTCCTGCTGCAAAACCCAAGTGCACTTCAGCTTGATGTCACAAACTGATGGCTGGACATTCTCCTTTAGGATTTTCTGGTAGAGCTCAGAATTCATGGTTCCGTCAATTATGGTAAGTCGTCCAGGTCCTGAAGCTGCAAAGCAGCCCCAGACCATCACGCTACCACCACCATGTCTGTTTTGTGTGAGATGTAACGGGACGTACACCTACCAAAAAAGTTAAATTTGTGTCTTATCAGTCCACTGAATATTTGCACTAAAAGTCTTGGGGATAATCAAGATGTTTTTTGGTAAATGTGAGATGAGCCATTGTGTGCTTTTTGGTCAGCAGTGGCTTTAGCTTTGGAACTCTCCCATGGATGCCATTTTTGCCCAGTCTCTTTCTTATTGTTGAATCGTGAACACTGATCTTACCTGAGGCAAGTAAGGCCTGCAGTTCTTTAGATTCATTTAGATGTTCTGGGTTCTTTTATGACCTCCTGGATGAGTCATCTTCATGCTCTTGGAGTAATTTTTGTAGGCCGGCCACTCTTGGGAAGGTTTACCACTGTTCCAAGTTATCTCTATTTGTGGATAATGGCTCTCCCAGTGGTTCACTAGAGTTCCAAAGTCTTAGAAATGGCTTTGAAACCCTTTCTAGACCGATACATGTACATTGCTTTGTTTCTAATCTGTTCTTAATTTTTTTTAGATTGTGGCATGATGTGTGGCTTTTTGTGATCTGTTGCCATGCTTCGTGCTGACTTTGTCAGACAACTTCTATTTCTTGATTCAACAGGTCTGGCAGTAATCAGGCCTGGGTGTGGCAAGTGAAATTTAACTCAGCTTTCCAAAAAATTGTGGTTAATCACAGTTCATTCATGATTCAGCATGGAAGGGGGCAATTACTTTTTCACATAGGGCCAGGCAGGTTTGAACAGCTTTTTCCCCTTAATAAATGAAATAATAATTTAAAAACTGCATCTTGGATTTACTTGGGTTATCTTTGTGTAATATTAAAATCTGTTTGATCATCAGAATCACATAAGTGTAAGAAATATGCAAAAAAAAACTTTTTTGGAATGGGGTTTGTATTTTAGGATGTTTTTTCCTTTCCCTTTATCCAAAAATGCCTCAGAATGTATGGATATATGTCAAAATTATCCTGCTTTCTGACAAAATGTCCATTCTTTAACAAACATTTATTCTTGTTACTAGGATAAGTCATCATCCAGGAGAGATGTTGTTTTCTGTCCCTAAGCACAGTCTGATATATTGATACTGAACAGAAATGTCATGCAGTAAGCCAAACGGAAATACGAGTGGGTAAGAGAAGCAGGAACACAGAGCTGGGTGCATTTAAGGTAACTTTGTAAGCAGTCATATAAAATGGATAAAGATTATAATGAGTGCAGGTATGTTTCCTGAGCAAGCTTTTAAAGAAAATGTTCTATTAAAACATCTTTTTATATGTTGTTAAGGTAAGTCTGTAGTGTTAGAAGTTACAAAATTACTTTGGCCATACCAGTAGATTCATTAACTCTGACAAACAGCATATGGCTTGAATTAAACATTTGTTTAATTTTGATTAGCATTTTTTAGAAAACAGAATGCAAAAACTTATGCCAGGGTTTTTTTTTTTTTGTTTGTTTCTTTGGCAACAAGATCAAACGCAAATTAAACACTGTTTGTAAGCCAGAGTACCATCTTACTCCATTGTTTAATTTATGCCACTTTTTGGCCTTTGATATAAAATGCTATACGTTTTATATTTTTTATTTACAAGTTGTATATTTATATATGTGGTTTTACAGATTTACTGTACTATTGATATTCGCATTCTTTTTTATGGTTCATCTTGTTTCAATGATACACATAGTCAAATGTTATTGCAAAACCAACCATCAGAGGAAAGGAGACAAGAAGGAAGAAGTACACAAACTGCATTGTCAAAAAATAGACAGGAAAGGGACTCCAAGAGCTCCCGCTACTTTCTGCAGTATCGCTCATCCTGGCTAGCGAGAAGTATTTTACTACGCCTTATCTCTGTAGAACTGACAGATACAAAACTATGTTCTGGTCAGAGTTGTTTTATTTTAGATGGAACTAGCAAAATGGTGCCCTTTCCTTCCAAGTAAACATGCAATAAAAGTGTAATTCAGATGTATATTTAAGCAACAGAAATGTCTATGTTAACTTCAAAATTAAGTGGTTTATTATGACTACTATAGCATAAGACTAGGATGTGGCCGGAACTGACTCAGCAATGCCAGAATTTGGAACCAGTTGCTGGGTTATTACTAGAGTCACTGAAATGCTGGATCACTCTCTGTTACATGTGTGAGGTCACTAACTGGCATGCAGAGCTGCCAGTGCTGCTTATGCCGATATGCTTGAGGAGGAAGGAGTCAGAGAGAGGAGTCAAGAGACTGGTGCACAAAGTACTGTCCTCCTCCTGATTTCGTCACCTTGGTGCCTGGAGCCTGGAATCTGGAATCATCAATGAAGGTGAGGTTCAGGAGCAACCTCAGGTCAGATGTCGTGCCAGAGTGCACCATCCCAGAGTGGGATGCTGGGAGGCAAATCTCTGCTGCTGTGAAATTTATTTTATTTTACAATCCAGAAGACTATAGCTCAGTGGTTCTCAACCTTTCTAGTCCTGTGACCCCTTCATAAAATTTCCCAAGTTGTGGGACCCCTAACCATAAAATTATTTTCGTAGCGTAGGTTGTCAGCACCCAAGACAAGACAAGTAATTTGCACCCCTAACCAATGGGCATTTAGCGCTCCCTGAGTCCCTTCCACTCACACAGTACTAAAACCCCTTATGGTAGTGTAGCGGGTGTAAAATTTAGAGGGGCATATCTGGGCAATAGATGGCCCAGATACAATGATTTTTGGGATTTATGGACACTTTGGAGTGTGGGAGGTATGAATGGTACCATGTTCCCTGCGGTCCCTGGGTGGCGCTGTCGCCTGGGACCAGGGTTGAACTGCCATTCTAGCACCGTGCCCTTTGTGTCCTCTTGCGGCAGTAGTAGGGCGGGGCGGGGAACCCTCTGTGCCTGCTGGGAGAGGATATAAAAGGGGCGGACATCTTGCGCACGAGGTCCATTCCCCAGGCACCTTCAGCCTGGGGGCTGCTGTGGTTCGTCTGTGCCCAGGCGCCCTTGGCCTGGGCGCGTGGAGTCGAGTTCCATCCCAGGCACCTCCCTTGTCTAGGCTACAACGTTTTTTCTGCCAGAAAGTCGCCAGTGAGTATGGGTGGGAGTACCCATACTTATCTAAGGAGCTGTTTTATGAAGTAGAAGTCTGCAGGGAACGTTGGTACAATGATTTAGTGTGGACACACATCAAAGTCCCACACGCACGCAGGTACCTCGCTTGTTCCCCAAAAGCATCTCAAAGATTCAAGGACTGTAAGGCAGAATGGATGTTGGGTCGGCACATCCATGCTGACAAGGTGTTGATTCGAAGGAAAGAAGGGGAGGATGTCGAATATCACCTAGAGACTGTTGATCAACATTTTAAACCCCTTCTCTTGCCGCATCCCAGATTCTACCTGTAGGAGAAAAGACTCCTTTCCCTTGTGCCTTGCAAAATTTGCTGAACTTTCCGGGGTTTGTTTTCCCTCCCGGAAACCCAGGAACTGTACCCGAGTTTAACGGGTGTTGTGCTCTTTGGAGGAATGGGGAACTGTTGCTGTTGTTTTCTCCCTTCTCCCCTCCTGCAAAGTGATCATGGACTTTGGGGTGTAGTTAGGGCCAAAGTACAGAGAAGAAGTTTGTTCAAGGATTCAGCAAGTGTCTTTACTGTGGCACTGTCACTAGGTGGCAGTGTTGCGCACCGTTATTCACTTTACACCACACACTTCTTGGAAGGAAAGGATTTCTCTTCGGAGAGATTTTTTCGTTCCAACACCCACACATGTGGGAAATTTTGTGTGTTTAACTTTCTTTTGTCCCCTCTGCAGGAGAACGTCCGTCAAGACCGCTGAGAATGGGGCGGGTCTTAGTTAGTGATGTGGGCGGGGGGAAAATGTCAATGGTGTTATTGTGATATGTATGTTGTTATGTGTTGTTTCCCTTTTCCTTTTCCCTTCCATGTCAGGTTCAGGCAAAACTACCAGTTTTTTTCAAAATTACATATTTTTTTGCGCATTTTGAAGCAGTCTCTGGATTGGGTTTATGTTGGCTCCCTTTGGGGCATGACTTGTTCCAGACACTGGGGACCAGTGTCAAATTGCTGGGGGGAGAGTGTAGCGGGTGTCAAATTTAGAGGGGCGTATCTGGGCCATAGATGGCCCAGATACATTGATTTTGGGGATTTATGGACACTTTGGAGTGTGGGAGGTATGAATGGTGTCATGTTCCCTGCGGTCCCTGGGTGGCGCTGTTGCCTGAGACCGGGGTTGAACTGCCATTCTAGCGCCGTGCCCTTTGTGTCCTCTCGTGGCAGTAGTACGGCGGGGCGGGGAACCCGCTGTGCCTGCTGGGAGAGGATATAAAGGGGGCGGACATCTTGCGCATGAGGTCCATTCCCCAGGCACCTTCAGCCTGGGGGCTGCTGTGGTTCGTCTGTGCCCAGGTGCCCTTGGCCTGGGCTTGTGGAGTCGAGTTCCATCCCAGGCACCTTCAGCCTGGGGTCAGGTACTTTGCAAGGAGGCCTGGGGCCCAGTACCTTCGACTGGGTCCCGCAAGGGAGAAGCATTCCTAAGGTGCCCCCGGTATTGGGTGCCTGAATCCAGGGCGTAAGGGACCGGAGACGTGACCCTCCCGTAGAGCCAGTGCAGCATTTGGCCGGTGCCGGTGTGGGCCTCTGGTGACCGTCCGGATGGATGTCTTCCCCTGACAGGGGTCGTTTGTCCTAATGGAGGTATTTCATGTTCTTATGGTCTGTGGCAGAGACCCATCTTCATCAGGTCAGTGGCAGGCCTCCCCTAAGGCCTGTGGCAGAGGCCTCAACGTTCACCCAGGTCAGTGGCAGGGACTGTGCGCCAAGCCTGTTTGCACTAAACGGAACAGGAGAGACTTTATTCATTGAGTGTGCCTGGACCTACTCTTTCCCACACCCTGTCTGTTCTTTTAAAGTTCAACCAGCCTACCTATTGATCAAAGCAAATAAAACAGTGTTGGACTTTTTATGGTGTGGAGCTCGTGTTACTGGAAGTTAAGTGTCCCTGTCTGTGACAGTGACAATCATCCTCCACAGGAAAAGCTGAGGCTCCGGCCTAAAACGCAGACCCGAAGGTAAACGGTTTTGCTCATATCTCTGCATACTACATCAGAGAGCTGAGCTGGTGGTGTACATCTTCCCCCTTCTCCCAGATACCCCTAGACAAGTCACACAGCCATAAAGAGAGGGGAGAAGGCGGGTGAGGTCGCTACAGCACATTTTAGGATGTACCACTCATTTTCTCTGTTCTCCTTTCTTTCCCTTTAATCTCTCTCTATCCTAATTTCTTGTTTGTTTGTTTTTTTCCTCATACCCCTCTCTAGACGTCTTTCTTGTTCTCTTATTCTTTCTATCCCTTTTTCTTTGTTCATCCCCCTTTTTTCCTCTCCCTTCCATGTATTCTCTATTTTTATTCCTTCTCCAACTCCTTGGTGGTGGTGGAGAGTTGGGATAAGTGGCAATGCTGGGGGGAGTTCTGATCAGCCAACTGAGGTTCTCTTGATCCAGGTCATCTGCTGATCTGAGAACTGTAGTGGGGACTTTTAATGGCAACTATAATCACAGGTAGTGTTACTCAATGTGTCTCTGGCTTCACTGTGTCTCTGACTTTGTGGTGTCTCGTAGCAGTGACACCTATGCCGAAATCAGGAGATAGGGTCTCCTCCAGCCCCTCCCACTTCACATTTCTCACCGGTGAGCTGACCTCTAGTCTCTGCCCCCCAACCATGCCGTGAACAGAATGAGCAGCTGCGAAGAGGCTTAGTTGGCGGTCGTGGGCTCCAGGAACAGCCTAGCTGGGCAGCCACAGGCTTCAGGGTGGCCGCAAAAAGGCTGGGAGAACAGTGCGGGCTTCAGGAACAGCCCAGGATTCAGTGACCCCTGGCAAATCATCATTCGACCACCCGAGGGGGTCCCGACCCCTAGGCTGAGAACCACTGCTATAGCTGCCTTGTTGTGCATGTGTGTGGCTGTACAATAAAACCATGCAGTGAAACATTTTTGCTTTTTCTTATTTATTTATTTTTTGTTTAGTTTTTTTCATTTATATATACAGTTGTGCTCATAAGGTTACATACCCTGGCATAATTCTGGCAGAATTTATGATTTCTTGGCCATTTTTCAGAGAATATGAATGATAACACAAAAACATTTCTTTCACTCGTGATTAGTGTTTGGCTGAAGCCATTTATTATCAATCAACTGTGTTTACTCTTTTTAAATCATAATGACAACAGAAACTACCCGAATTACCCTGATCAAAAGTTTACATACCCTGGGGATTTTGGCCTGATAACATGCACACAAGTTGACACAAAGGGGATTAAATGGCTATTACAGGTAACCATCCTCACCTGTGATCTGTTTTCTTGTAATAAGTGTGTGTGTGTGTCTCCTGACAGACCCTTGCATCTTTCATCCAGTGCTGCACTAACGTTTCTGGATTCTGAGTCATGGAGAAAGCAAAATAATTGTCAAAGGATATGCGGGAAAAGGTGGCTGAACTGTATAAAACAGGAAAGGGATATAAAAAGATATCCAAGAAATTGAGAATGCCAATCAGCAGTGTTTAAAATCTAATCAAGAAGTGGAAAATGAGGGGTTCTGTTGAAACCAAACCGCGGTCAGGTAGACCAACTAAAATTTCAGCCACAACTGCCAGGAAAATTGTTCGGGATGCAAAGAAAAGCCCACAAATAACTTCAGGTGAAATATAGGACTCTCTGAAAACATGTGGTGTGGCTGTTTCAAGATGCACAATAAGGAGGCACTTGAAGAAAGATGGGCCGCATGGTCGAGTCGCCAGAAGAAAGCCATTACTACGCAAATGCCACAAAGTATCCCGCAAACAATACACCAAACAGCACATAGACAAGCCTCAAACCTCCTGGCACAAAGTCATTTGGAGTGATGAGACCAAAATTTAGATTTTTGGCCACAACCATAAATGCCACATTTGGAGAGGAGTCAACAAGGCCTATGCCTACGATGAAAGGTATACCATTTTTACTATAAAACATGGAGGTGGATCGCTGATGTTTTGTTGATGTGTGAGCTACAAAGGCACAGGAAATTTGGTTAAAATTGATGGCAAGATGAATGCAGTATGTTATCAAAAAATACTGGAGGAACATTTTGCTTTCATCAGCCAGGAATCTGCGCATGGGACGTACTTGGACATTCCAACATGTCAATGATCCAAAACACAAGGCCAAGTCAACCTGTCAAGCTGTTATTGATGTTAAAGGGGGCAATACACAGTATCAAGAACTGAGGTATGTTAACGCTTGATCATCGTCCTTTGGATAGTTTCTGTTGTCATTATGATTTAAAAAGAGTAAACACAGTTGATTGATAATAAATGGCTTCAGCCAAACACTAACCATGTGTGAAAGAAAAGTTTTTGTGTTATCATTCATATTCTCTGAAAAATGGCCAAGAAATCATAAATTCTGCCAAGGTATGTAAACTTATGAGCACAACTGTACATATGATATTCTCCTTAGTATTCTCCTTAGTAGGGTAAGTCTGTTGTAGCTTATAAAATAGTATTTTTTATATTGATTTATATTTCACTGCAGACTCCAGGCCCTACCTATAAGCTCCTGACACTTTACGCCCAATTGTCCACCCCTCAAATTTGTTCCTCTCACATTTTCCACTTCCACTGTTCCTCTCACAATTTAATGAATTACAAATTTTGCAAAAGTTCCCTGCCAGGGTCTAGAAAGAGGTTATGTTTCAAAATTCTCAACCAGGTTGGTTGAGGGGCTCCAAGGAGCTGGTGTCATGGAGAGGAAACTGGCATTTCAGTTTAATCAGTGCTCGGTAAAGTCAGTTTTGGTACCTGGAGCCTGGAGATTTCAAAGTGATCCGGGTGGGACAAAATCTCCAATTCTGGGTCCAGGTTTTCAGAACCTCCAGCACACTAATTGGTCAGGTGTGTGCTGGGCTATTAGTAGTGACCTTACCATGATTCTGGGCTCCACCCTCGCAGACAGGAGGCTGTTGCCCAGGAGTCAGGATGGCTCCACATAGGATAGAGGTGAGAACCAGAGCAGCTGGGGCTGCTAGTTGTGTGTACAGAGTTGTGTAGGAAGATGGTCTGTGGGAGACAAAGTCCTAAAGGGTATAGCCAGAGTAGGAGTGCTGCATGTATAAGCCTGGAGGCTCCATGTTCATTTGTTTTGATGGAAGATAAATGCTGAAAACCCTTGTGAGGGAAAACTCTTGTGTTTTCTGGAACTTTTTTTAAAATAAAATTGGGCAAGAAAATCTCTTAAACAGAAGAAGAAAAGGAGTGGCTTAAGAGAGTCCTTAAAGCTCTACTGTTGATGCTAGTTCTCACAGCCTACATTGTGTGTGTTTCATGAGGTTGTTGAGCATTTTTAAACTATATGGATTAATGTGGGTGAATCACCATTTAGTTAAAGCACCACATCACTTAAATACTGGTAACAATAAACTAAAAGGGAATTTTACAGAATTTTAACGGTGCATCATAACATATAGCAATACTTCATTAAAAAATACAACATTTATTAGAAAATTGGTTTAAAACAATATATCGACATATAACAAAGTAAAGTCATGACCCTTCTTATGGTCCTTAAATTGGTGACAGTATTATGGTAGTGAATCCCGACATGTTTTGCCCGCTGGGCTTCTTCGGGGGATATACCTTCTGCTAAAGGTCATGGCACAATTTTAGATAAGGACAGGGTATAAATATTCATCACATTAACAACAATCTAGACATATATATTTAATAATGTTGATACAACATGCTTACCCTGCACTTATTCCCATGTAACTTGAGTATAAAATCTGAGCTATTAAAGCGGTGTTCCCAAAAGGTGTCAGCCAGAACGGGCCCATATATGACCACAGGAGGCATACAAGGGCCAAACGAAATTTAATATAAAAACATAACAATCTATTTGGTTTCTAAATAATTGCAAGCAATTCACAGCAGGAGATTGTAAACGTGACTTACAATATCAATATAAATATTTATACCATGTCTTTATCTGATATAGTGCCGTGACCTTTAGCGGACGGTATATCCCCTGAAAAAGCCCAGTGGGCCAAACATGTCAGGATTCACTACCATAATACCACCACGAACTTAAGGACCATAGGAAGGGTCGTGACTTTACTTATTTTTATGTGGATATATTGTTTTAAAATCAATTTTCAAATAAATTAATTTTTTTATGAAGTTTTGCTATTTTTTTATGATGCATCGGTAAAATCCCATAAAAATCCCTTTTAGTTTGTTACCATTTTAAACTATGTTTAGCTATTGTGGGTGTGTGAGTAAAATAGTCTAAAGCTGGTCATACACCTAGATTTCTCTTGTTCAGCCCATTCCCCCATCATGCGAAATAGTGTGGATAGATTAATCTCTCCTGCTGCAAAAAAGTATTTAGAGGTACATGCGCCTTTCAGAATACCCAAACAATGACTGAAGATAAGCAGACAATTTTTTACTAGTCATCTTAAAATTTTCAGTCAAAGTTTTTTGAGTCAGGCAGTGCCAGCAGAAACATCCATGGTTAAAATTTCAGCCAACTCAAGCAAATCAACAAAAAATCCAACATTTGGTATGGCGTGCTATGTATATGATTCTCATGGTGCAATAAGTACTACACTATTACCATCTTACTGGCTCTGGTGTGAGCTTTATTTGCTGTAGCTTGGATCGGTGCTGGGAACTGCAAAGGAGAGCACTATAGATGGACCAACATACCAAATCAGGTCATTTGTTAATTTCTCCTCCAGCTTCGTTGTATACCAGATATCATGCCCATGCGGCAAAATTTATATAGGGAAGACGAGACAGGAGTTCCCTAAGAGAATTGGTGAACACCTAATGAGTATAACTAAAAAAGATGGTGAGTCACCAGTAGCTATTCATTTTAGAGATGTACATGGGGCCTCAAAGGAGGGATTCAGATGTGCAGCAATCTATAAACTTGAATTGTCTGACAGGAGAGGAGACAGGGACAAGGTATTGCTGCGAACGGGAGTGAATTGGATATTCCTGCTGGAAACTATGTTGCCTAAAGGATTGAATAATGATTTTTCATTGCATCGTTTTGTGTAAATGTGTTGCCCCTGTTTCCTCTATAGCGATTCTTCGTCGGACAGAACGGGAAGGCTTTTCCCCTTTCTGCTCCTTCCCTCTGTTGGGGCCACATGGGACAATCGGGGGACTGTCAACCCCCCCCAAAAAAAAAAAAAAAACTGTCTCATCTCTTATGCTATAAGACAACAATTTTTGGGATACTCTGTTAAGTAAGGACTCTTCCCGATCTTTGCCCCATTGGGGGCACCATTGACAGGCTGACCTTCAAAATAATATTCACATGTGTATCATGCCATAGGATAAGAGGCACTGGATATCTTGGGAAGCAAGAATCCTCCCAGGTCTCTGTCCCATTGAGAGTTACATATGATTGGTAGGTGGGAGATATGTGTACTGACTATATGTCTCTCTAGTATATTGTAAGCAGTCTATGTGTATTTTTTAGCTTCTTCGTTTTTTCGTTTATTTTTCTTTTGATCTTTCTGTTTTTCAGTTTTCTGCTCCCTTATGAGATATGGTTATATCCTATAGATTAGGTAATGGCTAGACTTCACTTAGGTAGTTCCTGAGCATGTGTATGTTTGCTTTGGCTACACTCCAGCCATGCACCTTTAGTGATATACAATTTTATTTAAGTGAGTGAACCCGTTGGTGAATGCACATAGTGTGATGTGGCTTATATGTAAACTGTTGCTTTTAGACATGGCAGATTGACAGATGGTAGGCGAAGCCTATATGCATTTATAATTCAGTGACAGGAAGAAGCCTCTATGTCCTGATGAAGTTCCGGAGGGGGGGGGGGGAACATATGTAAACAGACCAGACACAGGAATGGACCCCCCACTCCCTGTTGCGCCGCATGCCTAACCAGTCTGCTGGCTCTGGTGTGAGCTTTATTTGCTGCAGCTTGGATCGGTGCTGGGAACTCAAAAGGAGAGCACTGTGGATGGATGCATAGGCTACCCAGGATGACACCTAACTATGATGACATGCTAAGACTGCTACACATTTCGTAGCACATTTTCTAGTGAGTGCCCATTTCATGAGGTGGTGGCTGGTCCTTCTTTACACTGGGAAGAGTCTGGTAACAATCTGCATCATTGGTGAGGAATTATAATACATACGTTTTTAGGACTATACAGGAAGTTTTAGCACTTTATGCACTTTTATACATATGTACCTTATTTGTATTGTGATATTATACTGCTCTTTATAATGAATGTATTTACTGTATATTTATGTTGATGTTTTGCACTTTATATAGATATGTGGCTAATTGTTGCACTTTCTGATTAATTGCTGCACTCTGATGGTGCTGCAGGTGATTATCTTTACAATTCCTTCAGTGTATGGCTAGCAAATTATTAAATAGTAAAGTAAGGATAAGGATGAAGCAACCCTTTTGTTTTTTTGTTGGTATTCAGGGCTCTGTTACAGAGTTTTTCCTTGCTTGGCACTCATTCATACCAGTCCATGACATGTGCTAAAATGGGCCATTTTAGCATGCAGGGTGGTGTCTGGTGTGTAGTGCTTGTTACAGCTCAAGGTGATGTTTACTTTTGTTTCTTTTTTTAAAAAAAATGTTATTAAATTGCCACAAAATGACATTTTATTAATTGGTGTAGTGAGATGTACTGATTTAAGTTGATGTGCGGCAGCATTTTTATGCAACTCAGCACAGCCTTGTGATGTGAAGAGGGCAAATACTGTATAAAACAATTGTTTTCTATGTGCCCTTGAGGTGAACCAGCATTAATTTGTGTAAATTATTGCAGGTTAACACACATGCTGTCAGTGAGCCTTTACTGTATAACTGAAAATGGTTCCACCAGATAGGAAATCTTTATAGCAAAAGTTGATGTGGCAATAAGTGAGGGAAAATCTCATTAAAACCTTCCCGGGGCTTCTCCAGGCTTCCAAGCCAGCCATCTCCATGCCCAGCAGCTGGAACAGATTACAGTGGTCCTGAAGGATGGGATCAGGAGGATTCACATTCACACCTAGTGTGACCAGATCAGTCTTTTATATATTTTTATCTTGTGGGTGTTTTTAATCTGTCTTCATTAAAAACGTGTTACTGGGATACTACACTTAGCTGGTGCATCCTTCCCATCTCTGCTTTCTTCCTTTGGACTACACAGAGCTGGCCACATTTCTGAGGATAGCAGCCACCGGTGGTCCTGTGCATTCCCTATTGTACCCCTAACTACCACGGACTATTGACATGGATTCACCATTATCACCCTGAACACTGGTATTTTTTTATATATACAGTGCTGGCTGGACCATATACCCTAAACTCTGTGCGCCAGTAACTTCCCTTATAGTAAATTACCTGAAGCTCTGCTGACTCCCATCATTGAATCATATGCAAACAAAAATCCTGTTTTTTTATGTGATTGGGTATTCTTTGCAATGTGAAATTTCATCTCATTCACTCTCTAAGATCTGGGGAAAATTCTACTGCTAAATAAACAGTCTATTTTTCTTTAGTAAATCAACCCCAATGTATTTGCTGTTGCCCAAATACCTGGGCAGAACTAAAAGTGAAAATATTCTTGTAATAAATCCTTAAACCCTCCAGCCCCCTCCAAAAAAAGATCTGGGCCCCTCTCCTGCAGAACTTTACCTACAATATCTAATGGTTGTTGCTTCTCATTCTATCTGGAGCCAGGCTTCCTTTGCAGTAACATCCCATAGACTTGAATGCGACCTGTGTTCATGTGGGCAGTAGTGTTTGTCACATCCTCCATGTTTTCCCATAAATTCGTTGGATGCCAAGTGCTGGTTCACATTTCCATGTGGCCTACCCTGTGTGTGTTGTTCTGGGCTACATCAGGCACTAGGTTACAGGGTCACTTTACACACACACACACCTTATCTTTGTGCCATCTTCACTAATGCCTTGGGGCAAGGCTGAGGCCACTGTGGGTGAATACTCAACCTTAAGGCGAACCGCTCCATCTAGAGATGAATGTACACCATGTACACTGACACTGCAACTATTCTTCAGTTAACTCTCAGTTCCCCGTGACAATGTACACAATCACCATAACTTGCATTTTCGAGAGACACGCTGATTCAATGTTCACATCCACCTGTCCAGCGTTTTCCACTGCTACTCCCCAGTAGTGGAGTGGGCTCCACATGTGCACTCAACGCAACTCTTGAACTTTCTGTACCTCTGTACAGGATGGGGAACCTCTGCAGTGCAATCCACTCTCGTTGCTATGGGATACAATCTGCTGGTGGAAGTAATGCCAACATTATTTCCCTCACTGCTAGAGGCAATGCCACCTATAACAGGTACACGCTATCGACAGGCTGCTTGGTACACTTCCATTACCCTTGGCAAATACTTATGTCTTCACGTTACTCCATTTCACACGAATACCTAATTACCCTGATGTGTTAAGACTCACTTGTTAAAGCGGAGTTCCACCCAAAAGTGGAACTTCCACTCACCTTACTCTCCCCTCCCCTCCAGTGCCACAATAGGTACCTTTCGGTGGGAGGGGGGACAGGATACCTGCCTTTGACAGGTATCCTTTCCCACTTCCGGGAGCCTCAGCCGCGGGTATTGACGTCACGGCTGTGGCTCCCTCCTCCTTCCCCTGTCACCGGGCCAGGAGGAGAGAGGAGCGGGCCTCGCACATGCGCAGTAGGGTTCCCGGCGTGAAGCAGAAAGGCTACACTTCTGGGTACTCTTACCTGCAATGGTGGCGGCAGCACCCGACAGCTGATGGAAACATCAGCTGTGGTGCCGACATTGCTGGACTCCGGACAGGTAAGTGTCCTATTATTAAAAGCCAGCAGCTGCAGTATGTGTAGCTGGCGGTTTTAATTTTTAAATTTTTTGAGCGGACCTCCGCTTTAACTGTGTGCCGGTTACTTGCAATACACCTCTTTAATAACCTCAGACCAAACAGGGACAATGTTTCAATACTTCACTTGTAAACAGTGCAAAAAACTGAAAATTGTATACTCACCTTTCCGTAATTTTCCTTTTCTGACGCATCTCCATGGCAGCACACACACTGGTTGTGACTCCGCCCCCACAACCTGACTGCAAGGTTAACTTTAAATTCTGGAGGAGAGGCACCCCACCTCATTCTCTGTAGCTATCATCTAATGAAGGGTGGGATGCTGTGTTCTACCATGGAGATGCGTCAGGAAAGGAAAATTACGGAAAGGTGAGTATACAATTTTCAGTTTTCCTGACGCCTCATGGCAGCACACACACTGGGAAATAACTCACCAGTCGGGAGGGTGCAAGTAAAGTAACAGAAATTATTCATCATCTAGCAGTAGAATTTGCCCGATTAACTGATCTACCAAACTCTACTGTTGATAACTGAGCCGAATCTACCCTGTAGTGGGACATGAATGTATGCCTGGAGGACCAGGTTGCTGCCCTGCAGATTGTCTCTGGTGACACCCTGCAATATACTGCCCAGGAGGTTGCCACTGCCCATGTTGAATGAGCCCTAATGTCTCCAGGTATTGGCAAATTTTGAATGTCGTAGGCTTTCTTGATGACCTTGACCAACCAAGAAGCTATGGTTCGAGATGAAGCCATTTGACCTCTTCTTCCTCCGTGAGGACTCACCAAAAGATTTTTGATCTTCTTAAAAGAAACAGTAGCTGACAGGTAATTCCTAATAGTGGTCATAATGTCCAAGGCATGTGGTTGCCCTTGATCATCAGTAAATGAAGGACGGTTGATTTCCTGATTGTAGTGGAAAGATGACGACACCTTTTGGAGTAAAATGGTCTGAGGGTTTCAGAACTACCCTGTCTGGGTAAAAGATCAAATAAAGTTCTGAAATCATTAGCACCTGTATCTCCGAGACTCTTTTAGCCGACAATGTTAATTTCAGTGTTAAATTCCATAATGTAACCAAATCCGCTGGGACTACTGATGAATCCCATGCTGTAAATGTCGGTCTTCTTGGAGGCCTTAACCTAACAGAAGCTTTAATAAACTGGATTATGAAAGGGTGTGAGGCTCATCTAAACACTGTTTTTGCGGAAAATACTGAAATCTGAAATTTTAGGGTACTTGAACTGAGTCCCTTGGATAAGCCTGTTTGAAGAAACTCCGAGATTTGCAAAGCTTGTGGATGTAGTGGATCCCATCCCTTCTGCTGGGTCATGATCGTGAATCTCTCCCATATCCTACCATAAGTAACGTTGGTTGAACACTTCCTTGCTTGGAATAGCATTGAAACGACTTCCTGGGAACAGCCTTGTTCTAGGAACCGATTCCTCTCAACATCTATGCCATTAAATCCGGATGGAGAAATTGACCCTGGTGAAGCAGATCTGCAGACAGTGGAAGAGGTAGTGGATCTTCCATGCTGAGCTGCAGTAGAGTCATGAACCAAGGTCTCCTGGGCCAGAAAGGGATCACCGCTATTACTGAGGATGACGACCTCCTGAGTCTGGATAGGAACCTCACAGTTAGAGGTGTTGGTGGGAATATGTACCCCAGACGAAAGTTCCATGGATGGACGAGGCAGTCCACGCCCTAGGCAGATGGATATGCTGCCCTCGACAGGAACCTCTGACACTTGGTGTTTGTAGGTGTCGCGGCCAAATCAATCTCCGGAGGCCCCCAAGTTTGAGTCAGAAGAACGAATGCTTGATGGTTCAGGGACCATTCGTTGTTTCACAGCAACTCTCTGCTCAACCGATCAGCTAGAAAGTTCTGTGCTGCCGAAACATACACTGCCCGTAGATCCGTTAGGAATAACTGGGCCTATTCCAGGATGGGGCGAACTTCCTGAAGTATGATCCTGCTCCTGGTACCCCCTTGTCTCTGAAGGTATGTCACCGCCACTTTGTTGTCCATCTGTATTACCACCGAAAGCTAGGAGTGCTTGAAAGGCTGCTCTGAGTTCGAGAACATTCAATATCATGCCCACCGCGTGAAATAGCCATTGCGCCTGAACCGCCTGGTCCCGATAGTGGGCTCCCCATCCTGTCTGACTGGCTTCTGATGTGATTACCTCTGGTTCTGGGTGAACTATAGGTCTGTGCCTTTTGAGGTTGTCTGTATTCATCCACCACCAAACCGACTGTTTCACTCTAAGGGGGATGGTAATCGGCTGGAGCATTGATGTGCCATTGCATTGATTGAAGAATGCGGATTGCATCTCCCTCATGTGCCACTGGATCATCAGGAAAGTGGCCGATGCCTAATGTGCTTAGACAGACTTTTGCTGGAAGAAATGTTGTTATTATTAATCTTTTTAACTTCCGAATCAACGGATCTAACTTTTCTCGAGGTAGACTGACTTTGTTTAAAAGAGTGTTGATTTCTGCCCCTAGAAAGATCATGTTATGTGTAGGTTGGAGATTGCTTTTTTTCCAGTTGATTAACCACCCGAAACTCTGAAGAGTGTTGATCAGTATCTCCCGGTGATGAATCAGCGTATCTTGACTGTCTGCTAGAAGCAAAATGTCGTCCAAATAGTAAATGAGTCTCAGGCCTTTCTCCCGTCAGAAATGCTATCACCGGAAGGAGAGTTTTTTGTGAAAGTCCTGGGAGCAGAGGAGATGCCGAACTGGAGGCATTGGAATTGGAAATGTCAATGATTGACTGAAAATTGCAGATATTTTTGAAATGCGTGGTGTATAGACACATGTAGATGGACGTCCAATAAATCTACTGACAGCATCCAGTCTCCTAAGTTTATGGCTAATAGGATTGACTGGAGGCTCTCCATTTTTAAGGTTTCAATCTGAATTCCTTTGTTGAGCCCTTTTAAGTCCATTACAGGGCGTAAGTCTCCAGTTTTCTTCTTTATTAAGAATAGAGTAGTACCCCCTTCCTCTTTGAGAGGTTGGAACTTCCAGAATTGCCCCCTTGCTTTCCAGATCCGCCACATACTTGGGGAGTAGCTTCCTCTTGGCTGGCGAAGAAGGAAGTCTGGTTGGCTGGAAATGGCCCTCGGGCACCCCGTCTAAAAACCTCAATTTTTGCCCATGTTTTATTGTGGACAGTGTCCAAACATCATTTATGTGATCCGTCCAGACCTGTTTGAATTTTTTTGAGCCTTGCTCCTACTTTCCCAGGCAGGACGGGCGTACCCTCAAAAAGACTTCTGGTTATCCCCTAATGGGGTGGTCTTGGATTTTTGAAGCCTCAAAAAAGAGGATAGTGGATTATTCCAGGTTCTCTTGAACTCTCTTCCTGGCCTAAACGATCTTGCTTCCCTATACCTTTGTGGAAGGTTGCGTTTGAAAGCAGGTCCCTTCTGAGGTTTAAGCCTTCTATCAGAGGGAATCAATCCCGACTTACTTGGAGATTGCTGAGTCCAGTTTTGAACCAAAAAGTTTAATTCCATCGTAAGGAATCTTACACCAATTGGTCTTTGATGCTGGATCTGCCACCCATGGCTTTAGCCAAAGAGCTCTTCTGGCCATGACTGAAGCCAGCATAGCCCTCACAGAAGAGCGAATGACATCTACTGAAGTCTCTGCTACAAAATCGCCTGCTAGTTTCAGTTCTTGAAGAGAACTAATTATTTTCTCTTGGTCAGCTCCTTCCCGTATGGATTTTTCTATACTGGCAGACCATCCAGAGATCGCTTTACCGACTGCAGCCGCTGCTACTGCTGGTCTACACGTCCCTCCTGCTGTGCAGTAAGCTTTCTTCAAATCCTGATCTATCTTCCGGTCCAGCATGTTCCGGAAGGTTACTGCATCCTCTATTGGGAGGGTTACATGTCTTGCGAGTCGCATTAGGGAAGCGTCTACCACCGGTGAATGAATTAGCAAATTCACCTTAAGCTCCTTCAGCGGATATAGTTTGGCTAACCTATTATTCAGGTTAGATCTCTTATCTGATCTTTTCCATTCATCCTTAATGAGGTCTTCCAGCTCCTCTAAAAAAGGAAAAGATTCCGGCTCTCTTTTCAAATTAGGAAAGTACTTCCGAATTTTAGGAGGAGCCACTTCCGCTTCTTCCCATGCTATGGCCTCCTTAACTGACCTTTATAAAGGGTTCCACCAAGGTGAAATCGAATCCTGTGGGCATCTCCGATTCGTCATTGTTAGAATCTGAATCCGAATCAATGGGAGTATTATGAGTTCCAGTAGATGTGCTTGGGCCTGCCTTGTCTGCTTTAGGAGCTGATGATTCCAGAATAGACTCCCGCACAGATTTTCTGATGAGGTCAGATACCTCTCTAGCATCCGACTCCTTCTCCCTGGTTGCTTCAATAAAGCATGTGCGGCACGCTAGTTTGTCTGGCAAAGCTGGCGCTCCGCACACCCAGCAAGCATTTGCTGCTGGGCAGGTGTGATAGCTCTTTTTGCGCCGTGGGGAAGGAGACCTCCTGCGTGAGTGGCTACGCCGCGATCGGCTGTGAGCGACTTCTCCCAGATCTCCAATGGCTTGAGGTACGGCTTGAGTGACCATGATGTCTGGAGTTTGTCGATCTTGACCTGGAAGGGCTGCAGAGAATCGCAGCATTACAAGGTCACGCACTCTTTTTCCTCTTTCATACTTACCAACATGCTGAGCACCTTTTACCTTATATGCTGAGGTTGGTCTGCTTGGGCAGTGACCTCTATGAAGATGCACAGTGCACAGAAAAGGTAATACCTGATGAGAAACAACAGTATAGCAAACGCAATGCAAGAAAAAAATACAGAGTTGTAAATAACCATGTAAAAACAATAAAGCAGCCTACCAGAGACTGAAGGCAGAAATAGCCAAAACAAAAACAAAACAATCCTTCTGAGCAGTCTGCAGCCATCAGCATAATTCCAACATGCTGTGGGCCTTTTAAATGGAAATGACATCACCGCACATGTGCAGAAGCGCTCTGCAGGCACCCACGCCATATTGGAAAAGGGCAGAATGACCTGCAGCTCTACCTCACTTCCTCCAGTGCCTGTGTGGATCCCAGATTAGATTACAACAGCCATAATTG
This sequence comes from Rana muscosa, assembly GCA_029206835.1. Classification (NCBI taxonomy): domain Eukaryota; kingdom Metazoa; phylum Chordata; class Amphibia; order Anura; family Ranidae; genus Rana; species Rana muscosa. The sequence continues at coordinate 742,027,943 of CM055118.1, forward strand.
AACGAACGCTGAGCTGTGGAACTACAGATCTTAGCCAAACCCTTGTTAAGCAAACAGAGAGGATAAAGCAAAGACAAAAGCAATACCTTGGAATAGAAGAAATGTAGGAGGTCACTGCAGTATCTTTAAGCTTCTTTAAAGCTTGTAATATGCCAGAATGTACCTCTGAGACCACCAGATTGGGGTTCTCTCCATAGAGGCTCCTTTAGAGGCTGTACAGGAGAGACTTCCAGCCAGGAGAGGCTTAACCTGGTGGGGCGAATGCGGTAAGGGTACTGAGTCTGTCTTCCATCTTGTCAGGTGAGGATAAAAAAAGAAAATGAGGTGGGGTGCCTCTCCTTCAGGATTTATAGTTAACCTATCCTGTCAGGTTGTGGGGGTGCAGTCACAACCAGTGTGTGTGCTGCCATGAGGCATCAGGAAATAGACATTTCGTAGTCCAACAGGCAAGACATGATACTTTCCTAATTTATAACTATAGCTTCAGACTCGTGTGCTGCCCTAGCATACCTGCAAAGGCGTAGTCCAGTAATCATAGTCCTTCAAAGGCACTCTCCAGTACTGGTATCTTCCATGGAAAAACCCCAAGTTAAAAGTCTCTATGTCTGGGCAGTAGTAAGCGACATCCTCCTGCTCCTACGGGTCTCGTCACCCTTCTCCTTCCCCTACGGTTCTCGTAATCCATAGCTGCGCTGGAACTCTCCAGGGATTCTCTGTTCTCCAACTATCTCTGGGGGAAGACCGCGGCCACACTCACTCCAGATCACTGTCCCTATTTTTTTTATACAGTATAAGTGGGCTGGATCCAAAGCGAAACTCGCCAAAAAGGAATGAAAATAACTCTTACCTCCCCAGCCCCGACAGCAGTGGCGGTGCCTCCATTAAGGGCGCATGAGTACCGCCCCTCTCTCCAGCCAGCACCTATATGTAAAATGGATAGATTCATGCATTGCACGAATCTATCCGTGGCCGCTGTAGCCACCCCCTATTCAGTCATCCGGCCCTTTTTCGGATGTCAGGCGCCAGAATTCCAGTGAGGGGGTGTTTTTTTGAAACACCTGTTTAGAGCCATAGGCCCTAATAGGCTTCAAAAAAGGTGAACGGCGAACGCAGAGCATTGCACTTGCAATTCACCCAGGTGGGTAAGCAAAGCAAATTAATATTTGCTTTGCTAACACTGAACAGCCTCTCAGCCAATCAGGAGGGGCGGAACTAATATTCATCACCTGATTGGCTGAATGCACAGGCGCCCTGATTGGACACCTAGCAAAACAGAAGAACGGGAGGACAGAGAGCCATGGAGGACACAGGAGCTCGCTGCCATCACCTGCTGCATGTCCCACAGCTTGCCGCCGTCACCCGCCACCAGGATAGGTTAAGTGTGTGTCAGTCAGACGGCAAGTAAGGGGGGGGGGGTCACAGAGACTGCATATGATGGGCACAGAGGATACATATGATGGGCACACAGGCTATACTGTATATTATGGGTCACAGAGGCTGCATATGATGGTCACAGATGCTACATATGATGGGTGACAGATGCTGCATATGATGGGCACACAGGCTACATATGATGGGTCATAGAGGCTGCATATGATGGGCACAGAGGCTACATATGATGGGCACACAGGCTATACTGTATATTATGGGTCACAGAGGCTGCATATGATGGTCACAGATGCTACATATGATGGGTGACAGATGCTGCATATGATGGGCACACAGGCTACATATGATGGGTCATAGAGGCTGCATATGATGGGCACAGAGGCTACATATGATGGGCACACAGGCTATACTGTATATTATGGGTCACAGAGGCTGCATATGATGGTCACAGATGCTACATATGATGGGTCACAGATGCTGCATATGATGGGCACACAGGCTACATATGATGGGTCATAGAGGCTGCATATGATGGGCACAGAGGCTACATATGATGGGTCACAGAGGCAGCATATGATGGGCACACAGGCTACATATGATGGGCACAGAGGCTAAATATGATGGGCACAAGCTGCATATGATGGGCACAAAGGCTGCATATGATGGGCACACAGGCTACACATGATGGGTCACAGAGGCTGCATATGATGGGCACACAGGCTACATATGATGGGCACAGAGGCTGCATATGATGGGCACAAAGGCTACATATGATGGGCACAGGCTGCATATGATGGGCACAGAGACTGCATATGATGGGCATACAGGCTGCATATAATGGGCACAAGCTGCATATGATGGACATAGGCTACATATGATGGGCACACAGGCTGCATATGATGGGTCACAGAGGCTGCATGTGATGGGCACACAGGCTACATATGATGGGTCACAGAGGCTATATATGATGGGCACCGGCTGCATATGATGGGCACAGAGGCTGCATATGATGTTTGTCAGCCTGTTGTAGAAAAATGCAGATCTATTAAGTGAAGGGGCTAAGAAGGGGGATTGGGATTTTTTTTTCTTTTAAGCAAACATGTAAATTTTAAATGTTTAAAAGGATACATATGATGGGCACAGAGGCTGCATATGATGGGCACAGAGGCTGCATATGATGGGCACAGTCGCTACATATGATGGGCACAGAGGCTGCATATGATGGGCACAGAGGCTGCATATGATGGGCACAAAGGCTACATATAAAGGGCACAGAGGCTGCATATGATGGGCACAGAGGCTGTATGATGGGCACAGGCTGCATATGATGGGAACAGAGGCTGCATATGATGGGCACAAAGGCTACATATGATGGGCACAGGCTGCATATAATGGGCACAGAGGCTGCATATGCTGTTTGTCAGTCTGGTCCTGTTGTAGGAAAATGCAGGGGCTAAGGAGGGGGATTGGGAATTTATTTTTTAATTTTTTTAAGCAAACATGTACATTTTAAATGTCCTGTTTGGAACTGACTTTGGAGATATAAAATTGTATTGGAAGCACACTTATTAGACACAATTCAATAAAATATGTAAACATGTAGCTTTTTCTTAAAAGCTTACCAAGAAGGTGTTATATACTATAAATTGGAAGTTTTACTTCTTTATCTCACATTTATATTATTTTTTTACTCCCTACTTATTCTTGTGATATTCCAAAATGATATGAAGACTCCTCCATATAATAAAAAAACAAACATATATACTGTATATATAGCTTTCTGGGTGGCAGCGTACAAGAAATGTTTTTTGCATTGTGAAAGATGTTCACTGTAAAAGAAGCAGTGATAGAAAATTATATTACACAATTGTTATTTCCCAGTGCTTAATGCATGCAGCACTTGTTTAGAAAATGACACATTTTGAAGCAGATGTATAATTGTATTATGCATAAAATCCACTGTAGTAGTATGTGTTAGCGATAATTTAATATATTTTTGGATTTTTCCCTACCAGCTGTTTTCAACATTTCTTAGTGCATAATTTTTTTTTTTTTTTTGAAGGGGTGTCACTACTGCTTAATACAGTATGGTACATAATAAACACATTTTATATCATCTTAGTGCCCCCTAGTGTACACATAAAGTTGTGATTATTTTCTGCATGGAAATAAATCCCTTAAAATGGGATAACTTAATTATTTAACATTTATTTAATATTTAATATGTATTCATCATTTCTTCAATGCATTTGGATTAAAGCAAAGAGTTAGATGCAAAGTGCAGTAAAGATTAATCAAACTGTGGAATCAAACTATAGCCAATTAGAATTTGACCATGTGAACTGTTTTTTTTTTGACATGGGTCACTGCACTTTACACATTGCTACAGTCTTTTGCATGATAACCCTTTTACAATTAGCTTCCAGCCAATTGTAAAATAGCAATAAAACATTTTAACTGTAAAAAAATAAAAATAAATTTAGTATTAGACTTAATAACCCACATTCCATAATGTTTTTCAAATTTTTACTATAAATAGCGCATATAGGACCAGATGGTAAAAATGCTTTTGACTTCTTAATGTTAGATTAACGGCTGGTTATAAGTTATGAGAATGTGTGTGCGTGTGGTTTGTGTTTCTGTTACTATGTCCTCAGTCCAATAAAGAAGGCTTTGAGCAACTCCAACAGCTTTAGAGTATCTGCGGAAGTTATTAGAGGCTACATTGGTGGTCCCCAAGTTTAATCTGACTTTATACCTAATAGAAGAAAAACATGCAAAAATATTTTAGTGTACCTTGAAGACCGCAAAATATTCCAATAAAATGAATATAGACTGTATTTTTCTGCTTGTAGAATATATTCACATGTTCGTGATTAATTTTATGTCAGTATACCCTAGAACAGATTGAGTTTTGAAATTCATGTGTCAACATTATTTTTTTCTGTATTCTGTAACTGCAGAGCTTTAATTAGACACTGGCATGAACAGGGCCCCAACTATGTCTTTCATCAAAATATTTATGGTCTGTATAAACACATTAAACTATCCTTGGCAGAAAACAGACAGTGCAAGGAGCACTTTGCTGTTCTGGAAGATGGCAGCATAGCGTTAGGTACAGTAATTCTGGTCTACGAATGCAGACTTTTCTGCTCCCGCCAATCACATTTAAACCCATTTTAGTATGAAAATAATTGTAGATGCATACATAAATATAGGAATAATGCTATGTAAAGTATAATCTTTGTCATCACAAAACTGATAAGAGGTGTGGAGGAGCCCAGTTTTGAGGAAAGATTACATGAACTGAATTTATTCTCTCTTGAGAAGAGGCGATTAAAGGGGGATATGATCAAAATGTACAAATACTCAAGTGTCCCATATAATGAATTTGGTGTTCAGTTATTCACTTTCAGGTCATTACAGAGGACAAGGGGGCACTATTTATGTCTGGCGCAAAAGAGATTTAACCTTCACATAAAAGGTTTCTGCACAGTAAGACCCCTTTCACACTGGGGCCGTGGGCGCATTAGCATTTTAGCGCTGTTTGAGCAACGCTTTTCGCTGCTAGCGGGGCGCTTTTAACCCCAATAAAGGGGTTGAAAATTCCTGTTTTGCCGTGCTTTCATAGTGCTTTTAAGGTGCTTTGAAAGCGCTTCCCATTCAATCCAATCGACAGGGGTGTTTTGGGAGTGCTGTATACAGCGCTCCCAACCCGCCCCAAAGACGCTGCTTGCAGGACTTTTTTTCCCATCAGGCAAGCGCACCGCCCCACTGGATCGAATGAGAGGTGGTTTTCAGGCGCATTGAAGAGGCTATTTCCAGCGCTAAAGCGCCTGAAAACCGCCCCAGTGTGAAAGTGGTATTATAGCTGTGAAAATGTACAATACATTGCCTCAAGAAATACTGTAGTTCTGGCCCACTCAGTATATTCTTTTAAAGAAGAGATGGATACATTCCTAAATGCACAAAATATAACCAGACACTAACATTATAGGTAATAATGCTAGGGTTAATTGATCCAGGGAAGATGCAATTGCCTCTTGGGGGAACAAGAAGATTTTTTTCCCCCCGCTGGAGCAATTTGAATCATGCTTTATTGTTTTGTTTTTTGCCTTGCTCTGGATCAACTGTGGGTATAGAACAGGGGTAGGCAACCCATCGGTGGAACACATGAGCAGGGGCTTACAGTGGTGGGGCAGAAGAGCAGGGGGAACAGAAGTGGGATATATGTGCAAGAGGTACAGTGGTGAGGCAGATGTGCAGGGGGTTACAGTGGTGAGGCAGATGTGAAAGGGGGTTACATTGGTGGGGCAGGTGAGCAGATAAGTTCAGTGTTAAAACAGATGAGAAGATGGTTCAGCGGTGAGACATAAGAGCATGGGGGTATGGCAGTGGAGCAGATGTCCAGGGAGGTAGAGTGGTGGGGCAGATGAGAAAGAGGGGCATTGGTGGGGCAGATGAGCAGGGGGTTACAGTGGTGGGACAGATGAGCAGGGGGGTACAGTGGTGGGGCAGATGTGCAGGGGGACACAATGGTTGGGCAGATGTGCAGGGGGTTACAGTGGTTGGGCAGATGTGCAGGGGGTTACAGTGGTGGGGCAGATGAGAAAGGGGGTACATTGGTAGTGCAAATGATCAGGGGGTTACAGTCGTGGAACAGATGAGAAGGGGGGTATAGAAGTGGGGCAGATGTGCAGGGTAGTACAGTGGTGGGGCAGATGTGCAGGGTAGTACAGTGGTGGGGCAGATGTGCAGGGGGTTACAGTGGTGGGGCAGATGTGCAGGGGGGTACAGTGGTGGGGCAGATGAACGGGGGGTACAGTGGTGGGACAGATGAGCAGGGGGGTACAGGGGTGAAACAGATTTGCAGGGGGACAGTGATCTGAAGTGTGAAGGTGCATGAATTGGGGCTAATCTGAAGTGTGGATTTGCTGGAATTGGGGCTGTGTTCAAAGGTCGCCTACCCCTGGTATAGAATATTGTATACTGGGGTTTTCTATTTGTTTGTTTCTTTTTCTATTGGTTGAACTAGATGGACTTTTTTTTAACCTGAATAACTATGTAACTATGTAAGACTGTTAAAATTCTAGAGGATTTTAGAGCAAACATCAACATCAACAAAATCATTAAAGCGGAGGTTCACCCAAAATGGAACCTCCGCTTTTTGGAACCCTCCCCCCCTCCAGTGTCACATTTGTCACCTTTCAGGGGGGAGGGGGTGCAGATACCTGTATAAAACAGGTATTTGCACCACTTCCGGGAGCAGACTCCCGCCCCTTCACGTCACCCCCCCCCCCCCCGCTGTGTGCTGGGAAACACTCGCCTCCCAGGACACAGCGGGGACCTGTTAGGATGCGCAGCGCAACTCGCGCGTGCGCAGTAGGGAACCGGGCAGTGAAGCCGCAGCGCTTCACTTCCCGATTCCCTCACCGAGGATGGCGGTGGGGGAAGCCAAGAGCTGAGCAGTAGCTCGGCTTTGGCTTGCTGACGTCGCGGGCGACCTGGACAGGTAAGTGTCCATTTTTTAAAAGTCAGCAGCTGCTGTATTTGTAGCTGCTGGCTTTTAAAAAAAAAATCCCGGTGAACCTCCGCTTTAAGTACAAATTAAATCAATGTGAAACCACTGCTAGTACTAATTAAAAAAAAGTCTTCTATCAACATTTGCAAGCATATTATTAGAAAAAGTTAACTAAAACCTAGGGGAGGTTCAAGTAGAAAACAGATTTACAGCACTTTTGGCATGAAGTACATGGTATCACCTCTACATTTTCTGCATACACTCTGCAGTACACACCAGCCCAGTACCTTCTCTATTACTCATCTTGTCGTGATCAGCCCTACTGTAAATCCCTTCTGTGAGGGCACAATTGCACCACATTCTCATGGACATTAATAGGATAACGATTGGCGGATCCCTTGAGAATGTGCATGCACACAAAACGTGTCGGGAGGGGCCTACATACTGACGCCATCGCCGCCGTGTCCTCATGCTGGGAGCGGCAGCCATCTTTCCATTACTTGGGCTCCTGCGTGTGAGCATTATTTTGTACAGTGCCAGTCTCCCTTGAGGTTTACCCTGCTGTCTACAACTCTGGATAGAATGTCGCCAGGCTCCAGGATATTGATACAAGGCTCATAATGGCTTGATATCTGGAGAGTGCATAGAATGGTAAAGGGATACCACAGCTAAGGGGCACTGTGTAATAATACTCTGGATCTTTAATTTTTGGATCATATGCTGGTTTATATTCACTCTCCCGGGGGTGTCTAGGCACACTACACTGCCACGGTTGATCTTTGGGACCTATTAGGGACTTTCGTCCTAATAGGATTGATTACATGTGGGACTATAACTAGATCTATTTTAGATCTTGCGCCATTTTCTGAGAAGACTATCAGAGCTACACTATATTGTCAAAAGTATTGGGATGCCTGCCTTTACACGCACATGAACTTTAATGGCATCCCAGTCTTAGTCCATAGGGTTCAATATTGAGTTGACCTATCCCTTTGAAGAAGTCACGTGACAAGTGATAACATCCATATGTTTTATACAATAAAATTTCTGAATGATATTGCGCAATGATCATTCCTTATATATTTTGAGTACTATTGGAGAAATCGTTCAGTCTAAGGAGAGCGTGTGTGATATTGGAGCTGGCGTTCCTGATTACAGAGGATCTTCCTATGTTTAAAACAAAGCTTGATTAGACCCGGTGGGTCTTTTTTGAGGTGAGTGGCCAATTCACTTAAAAGGTGGTGGTGGTGACTACAACTTGTATTTAAGCATGTATTGGAATTTCACTTTTCAGTGAGAGGGATTTTTTTTCTCACTTTCTTTGAACTATTGGTTTGAATTTTGTTTGTATTTTTTGCATATCCATGGACTTACATAATGCACTTTTATGGTTTTATATAATGCACTTTTATGGATGCATATGTTAAAAATGTTATTACATTTTGTCTTTAATTAATTTGAAGGTTGATTACTGAATAAGCGCACCATTATTGGTTTTTATATACTATTTCCACCTAACTTTCCCTCAAAGACAAATATAATGGGCCTGATTTAATGGAAAACTGTGTGGAACTGAGCATTGATTGTGTGCAGCTACCTGAATTGTATCCTTATAGTATTAACTATGCACCTGTAAAGCACCTGAATATGTAATCATATGTCATAGTAAGTGGTGTGATGGTATGCACATAATGAGTCCAAAAAGCTGATTTTTATATTATATTAACTTGGTGATTTTTACTCTTTGACTTTTGTTTTTCTTTTTTTCTTTTTGTGTCTTAAATTCTAAGTTTAAGTCTGATTATTTATTAATTATTTTCTGCCTTGTTGTAAGATGGTCATTTTGAACAAAAGAAAATGTTATGGTGCTTGGTGATATTGTGGTGAGTCGGGTTAAACATCGCTCTGTGTTGGGGACGTTACATCCAGTGCGCCACCCGACTACACCAACTGCATTCTCCGGTGGTTTGGAGTCCAATGTCTGGTCTATTGGGGGCCTCTCCACATCACTGACCCTTACGGGTTCCACCAGTGGTCTGCCATCTCTTCTATTTGGTGGATGCCCATGGTACCTATACACCTTTTGGTTGCCCCCCAGCACCGGCCTTGATATGCCCAAGTCAGCCTGCCGAGGTTTGGGTAAGATTGAAGTTCAATATCAAGCATGATATTTAACATTGATTGTCTGTCAGCCATGTTTTAACCCTCTCCATTCTTGGAATATTTAAATTTTACAATAAATCTTTTTACACAAACCGTGGCATAGACATTTTTATGACTTTTCTGAGGTATGCCTCAAGTGGTTTGTAGCCATGACCCCCCAGCGTTGGATATAGAGGAATCCTTTTGTTGTTTGTTATATGTCATAGTAAACATATAGTGAATGTACTATGGAGTGTATGCTCCAGTATGCAAACATACACTAGCTAAGCAGTGGCATGTCTAAACTAAATGTGATTTTTCTAATGTTTTCGGGCTTCTCTGAATTGAAATGGAAACCAGGGACACCCATTAGCAAAAGTATGTAGGCATAGGACACACCCCCTGCCACACCCCCTTAAAGGAGAATTATACAACAAAAATTATTAGGTAAATCAACAAGAGCTTTTTTTATCACTACTATTTCTTTATACTGGCTTTTGAAATTTACAAATGCAGCAATTTAGAAATTGGATGAAAGGTTTAGCACTGGGAAACACTTTTTGAATGATAAATAGTACATTTTATATACAACTATATAGAGCAGACCGAAATGAGGGACAAATGAAGCACAAAGAGGGACAGAGGGACTTTGTTCCAAATCAGAGACAGTTCTTAGAAATCAGGGACAGTTGGGAGATATCAGTACAGTACTTATTGTGGCTATGCCAACATGTTTCTGGTGTTTCAGTACAGCACTGTTTATGGCTCTGCTGACATGTTTTTGTTGTCTCTGTACAGTACTGATTGTGGTTGTGTGGACATTTTTGTTGTGTCAGTACAGTACTAATTGTGGTTGTGTGGTGTGTCAGTACAGAATTGATTGTGAGTATGTAGACGTGTTTGTTGTGTCAGTACAGTGATAATTCTGGTGTGTCAGTACAGTACTGATTGTAGCTTTGCAGACATGTTTCTGGTGTGTCAGTACAGTACTGATTGTAGCTATGCAGACATGTTTCTGGTTTGTCAGTACAGTACTGATTGTAGCTTTGCAGACATGTTTCTGGTGTGTCAGTACAGTACTGATTGTAGCTATGCAGACATGTTTCTGGTGTGTCAGTACAGTACTGATTGTAGCTATGCAGACATGTTTCTGGTTTGTCAGTACAGTACTGATTGTAGCTATGCAGACATGTTTCTGGTGTGTCAGTACAGTACTAATTGTGGTTGTGTGGTGTGTCAGTACAGAATTGATTGTGAGTGTAGCGGGGCCCACCCCTCTCACCTTTTCTTCTTCTCGGCTTGCTGTCTTGTCTAGGGGAACCTGGGAGGAGGGATGAGATCCACCACGGCCCATGCCCTCTTCTGAATAGAGGTGAAGGCCTGAACGTATTTTTACCATCGGGTCGTGTGTATAACCCAGGGTCAAGTCTTTCCTTGATATGACCCCCCCCCCCCCTTTGCTCCCAGTAACCGGAGTTCCACAGCACTGAAAAGGTCCAACTCCTATTTATTCCTTAGCAGCAAATAAATCGTCACTCAGCACAGACAGGTTGTGACCAAAGAACAGTTCAGTATTGGTGGAGAGTAGGTCAAGGCACAATCCTTAATCAATCTAAACCATTGAGATATCACCAATGGTTATAACGCACAGTGGCTGTGAATGTACTTCTTTCCTTTTCTGAGTCTCTACCAGCAACTCTAATGAACATGAAACAGGAGTTACCTTCTTGTGGCTGCGGCCCCTGTCAGAGGGAAGCCATCCTTCCGAGAGAGTTACCAGAGGCCCCGCCGTCACTGGCAATGCTGCATCGGGCTGTTCGGAAGGGTTACACTCCCCGGCCTCCTCATCTCAGATTCGGGCGCCCAACACCTTAGGGCCCCTTGGACTCCTCCACCCTCGCGGAACCCAGTCGAAGGTACTGGGTCCCAGGCCTCCTCAGTAGTACCTCACCCCAGGGCTAAAGGTGCCTGGGATGGACTCCATCACCCGCTCCGGCCAGGTCAAGGGCACCTGGGCCCAGAACTCCGGAACGCCAGCACCCAGGCTGAAGGTGCCTGGGCGCGGCCGCGTCCTCCGACTCTGAACCCCGTGTTCAGGGCGTCCGCCCCTTTTATCTCCTCTCCCTTTGCTTCACAGCAGGTTCCCCGCCCTGCCAGACAAGCGCCAGGAAAGGACAAAAAGAGATGCAGTCTTGTGGTGAGGGTTCAACTCCGGCCCAGGGCAACAGCGCCTCCTGCAGGCCGCAGGGAACCTCACACCACCAGAGTCCTCCAAGAACCATAAAATGGTCCCAGATTCCCTAACAATCAGTGCATCTGGGTTACACTACCACCCAGATGCTTCCCCTAAATTCAAATAGCCGCTACATGAGTATGTAGACATGTGTTTGTGTGTCAGTACAGTACTGATTGTAGCTATGCAGACATGTTTCTGGTGTGTCAGTACAGTACTGATTGTAGCTATGCAGACATGTTTCTGGTGTGTCAGTTCAGTACTTATTGTAGCTATGCAGACATGTTTCTGGTGTGTCAGTACAGTACTGATTGTGGCTATGCAGACATGTTTCTGGTGTGTCAGTACAGAATTGATTGTGGGTATGTAGACATGTGTTTGTTGTGTCAGTACAGTACTACTAATTGTAGCTATGCAAACATTTTTCTGGTGTGTCAGTACAGTACTGATTGTGGCTCATGTGGACATGTTTCTGGTGTATTAGTATGGTACTGATTGTAGCTCTGCTGACATGTTACCGGTATGTCATTACGGTACCGATTGTGGTTTCGCAGAGTTGTTCATGCTTGTGTCAGAAATGTACTGTTTTGAAGCTCTGTGGATATGTGTCACATATAGGGTTACCACCGGTCCGGGATTCACCCGGACAGTTCGGGTTTTGAATCAAGTGTCCGGGTTTCAGTCCGCCTGAAACCCAGACACAATATTCAGACAGGAATGTGGCTCAGAACAGGGCCTGATAGGAGGGTGAAGGAGCACTACTCACACCACATTATTATTCTCTTTGGAGCACCCAAAGGTGTCCCAAGTCTGTTACAATCCTATAGTGTTTGCTAAAAAAAAAAAAAATTTTGCTGTGCGCCACTGAAGTGTTCGGGTTTTGCTTGAGGAAAAAGTGGCAACCCTAGTCACATACCTGATGGTAGAGCCCGATATGCAGGGAGAGGCCTCTCTTACACCTCTGACTCGGGAACGCCTGATAGAGCAGACAGGAGGCTCAGGAGTGCAGAGTGGCACAAGTGCCTGGCAGGAACACTGATGCAGGAGTAGAACTGTACTTCCGAAGACACTGTGAAGAGACTTGCAGTGCAGAGGCTAGCTGAAAAAGCAGACAGGCAGGGGGCAGGAACAGACTGGAAGCAGGACACAGTAGTCAGCTGGGAGGTGTTCTGTAGATCAGAGCACAAGCAGGTACAGGCAACCCGGGTCATACACTGGAAGACAGATCAGGAACAGGTGCGGTAGCAGAAGCAGAGTCGTGGTAACGGCCGGGTCAGTAACAGGCTGGCAGCAGGCACACCAAAGAGGAGGCAGGAGCGAAGTCAGGACAAGCCGGGATGAAAGGCAAGCAGAAGGCAGGTGTAATCAGGAATGGGCCAAAACAGGAACAGGTATGCAAAGCAAGCGGGTAGCAGGGGTCACAGGAAACGCTGTAGACCAGACAGCAAGATTCCTGGGCATCAGTCTCCATTAAATAGCGCATCTGGAGCCAAGAACTGTCACGATGCACGCGAGTCCCCATGCACGCACCGTCATTCACGCGACTGCGCATGCGTGTGCGCCGTGCGGCTCTTTTTGCTGGAGGCTTGCACACAGATGTTCTTTTGCCATCTTGGTTGCTGGTTTGCCCTTCTTGACAACATGTTTCTGGTTATTAAAGTTTTATTTTGGCTTTACAGGTTTGTTTCTGGAGTGTCGGTATAGTATTGAGTGTGGCTCTGGGGACATATGTTGTAATGTCATTATGGTACTGATTATGGCTCAGCTGACACCTATAGGATGTAGCTCACTGGGATTGCTATATTTGATATAAATGGTAATGGTGTTGATGTAAATGATCTGGTTCCCAGACAGGCAGCTTCTACACCCCAGAGGATCTCCATGGTCTATTTGGCCTGTAGTACACTTTAACAAAAACAGAAATCAAAAGGGCCGCATTATGACTAAGAGGTCCAGGTACAATTTAATTCCAGTAAAAGTTAGGGGGACAATAAAAAAAAGTTTCAACGTGTTTATGGGGTCCAAGATGGACCCTTCAACAGGGCTTGATTGACAACAGTGTGAATAGAGTAGAAGTGAACTAGACCTTTATGGTAATTTTTTCCAGTGTGATTGCAAGCACAGGCCTCATCAGCTGCTGTCCTCTGACACAGAGGACACATGGGTTGGAATATTGCTGGTCACAAAACTTCCTGTGCTCACCAACCTTACAGAAATGTCTGGTAGTCTTCGAAGAGTGGGCAAGCAACTTTGTCTGACTCATTATGCTGCCCCTAAGCTGGCAGGCTTAACATAAAATCATGCTTCCCACCTGTTTATCAATTACTGGCCACCAAACCTTTTCATGGAACTGGTGCAACATCTTGATATTCCATAATGCAGAGGTGGAGCATATGGGGGGCAAGCACCTCCATCCGCATTCTGATTATGTAAGGTTGTGTAAGAAAAATGTACCCTAAATTTCTGGCAAATTAGGTTAAGAGTGAGGAGAGTGTATCACCTCTAATGGATTTTGATCACAATGTCACAGTCAAGTCCATAAAGATATGTTGGAATCAGTTTGATTCCTAAACAACAGCTAAAATCCCTTTTACAGCCTGGGAGCATCATCTCTCTGCATTAGTAGGTTTTCCAAAGGTATGTCAATCCCAGCAAGTTGTTTCTGAACTAGGGTGGCACCTAAACCCACAGAAAGTTTGGGGGTGGTGCAGCCTAATCAAAATATTCCCTTCTTAGGGCTTACTAGAGTTCTAGTAGCAGAAATAGCTTTGATTTTACTATTAGCCCATCCAATTTCTTTTCATCTGACTGGACATGGAATGAAAACCATTAATCCACTTGAAGCTTGCTAGATATTGTAACCTGGTCATATAATTGGCAATATGTTCCCCACTTCGTGTGCAACTTGTCTAAACATTTACTTTCATAAGTACTCACTGGGTCTGTTTATAGTTTTGTCCTAATCTGAAACTTCCTCTGTTCCTCCCACAGTTTCCAAAATGACTAAATTTCATGTCCCACCCAGTTTAGAAAAGATCTCTTTAAGTGACTGCAGGTGCGTTCACTCCAGTTGCTGCAATATAAAACTTAAGGTCTTTTTTTTTTTTAACTTGCTTCAGCACTGTGAAAAAATAAGTAGAATCTCAAAAAAACCATGTGGAACAGTTGCTGGCCGATCTAATAACTTCACCATTCTTGCAGCAGTTTATGAAACAGGTACCATATATACTCGAGTTTAAGCCGAGTTTTTCAGCACAATTTTTTGTGCTGAAAATGCCCCCCTCGGCTTATACTCGAGTCACCTTTTTGCGCCTGATTTACCGGATTTTGTGGACCCGGTACCGGCCGGTCGTAGGTCCCGAAAACTTGGCACACATGTAGCCCTACTCTTCCTCTACAAGTGTGCAAAGTTTGTTATCCGGGTGACCTACGGCCGGGGAGCACCGATTTTTAAAACCCGGGCACTCCTTCCATAGTTTCCCATGTTAAACGGTAATTTCTCCGGTGAATTTGGGGACCCGGTACTGGACAGTCATAGGCCCCCTGGACCCAAAGCATGGCACACATGTAGCCCCATTTCTCCTCTATAATTGTACAAAGTTTTTTGTCTGGGGGACCTACGGCCAGGGAATACCGATTTTTCAAAGCCGGGCACCCCTTCCTTAGACTCCCATGTTAAACGTCAGTCTAGTCATGGACACAGTGAGGCATGGACACAGTGAGGCATGCACATGGACACAGTGAGGCAAAGTGAGGCACAGTGAGGCATGCAGATGGACATCCTAGGCTTAAACTCGAGTCAATACGTTTTCCCAGTTTTTTGTGGTAAAATTAGGTGCCTCGGCTTATACTCGAGTATATACGGTAATTAAGTCATACACATAAGGTCCCTTGCTTTATTCTCCATCCAGGCAACACACTTTACAGAAACTGGGATGAGTCAGGTGAATGTAACAATTCTGTTTCTTTCCCAAAGTGTACGTCAGTGCTTAATTGTTTTGCCAAGAAAACAAATTAAAGTAGAATTAAACCTAAAAAAATAAGAAACTGCTAGAAAGTAGATTCTTTTTTGCAGAAGAGACATTCAAGGTCTCTCCTCCAAAAAAAAAAAGCTTTTTTGTTTTTTTTATTTTTTGTGTACACTCTATGGTGCATGGACCATCCATTGTATACTCTGGCTCATTACCTGCATCTTAGTATCTTGCTATTTCTACATTGCGGGCCAGTTCGCACTGGTCCAACAAGCACTCTGACTTCGAGAGCACAAGTCACATGACATGTCAAAATCAATGTTTGAAAAGGTTCCTGCACTACTTTGGTCTGACTTGGGTCCTATTTCAGCCCACTGAATTTAATTGAAGTCACATCCAAGTTGGATCAGCATCTCAACTGATCCGACTTGTGACATGCAACTTGTGCTCAGAGGAATGTTAGAAATAAAAAATGTAGGGGGCATGGTCTGGAGCTGTGCATGGAGTAGGACGTGCAGAGTGAGAGCTGCGCTCGAGACTTATCCTTATAACTGATCCTGGGGGCTATATTCCCCGTAAACGACCACCTGCAAGCCTCGGACACTCGCTGCCTCAATGTCTCCACCTAAAAGATCCGGCGCCATTGCCAAACTGTCACAATAACGCCATGGTGAGCGAGACCCTGAGGAGGAAGATGGCGCCGCACCGCCTCCCGCAGATGGGGCACAGGCTGGTGACACTGACAGCGTGCTGGAGGCGATCGCCCTTTGTCAATCCACCTTGACCACCAGGATTGAGGAGGTGAAGATCGACATCTCCTTAATCCGGCAGGACATCGTGAGAGGGTGTCCGAGATGGAGCGCCGAATTGGCCATGTGGAGGAGGGCCTGAACCCATTGCAGGTCACCACCAAACAGCTACAATACCAACTGAACGCTGTCCTATCTAAACAGGACGACATGGAGAATCGCCTCAGGGGGTGCAACCTGCGCTTCGTGGGGATCCCCGAGAGATCCGAGGGTGCAGACCCCCCCACGTACCTGGAAAACCTGCTCATCAAGACCTTTGGCAGGGAGGCCTTCTGCACAGCGTTCGTGGTGGAGCGCTCTCACCGCCTTGCTGCGAAGCCTCCCCCGGCCGGAGCCCCGCCGCGCACTTTTATCCCCAAGTTCCTGAATTACCGTGACCGCGATGCAATCCTCAGGCTAACCCAGGCTAACCCAGGAAAGAGGCAACATCCCCATCGGCAACATTACGTGGCGGTGTTCCCAGACTTCTCGGCTGAAGTCCAGAAGAAGAGGGCCCGTTTTACTGAGGTCAAAAGGCAACTACGCATAGATCACCTACCGTACGTGATGCTCTTCCCGGCACGGCTCCGCGTGGTGAGCAAAGGCAAAGCACAGTTCTTTGAGGATCCACAGGCCGCCCTCTCCTGGCTGGAGCACCGGGGCGCGGCCGGCCCGGCTCATGCCTAGATCCTCCCTCCCTATGCACCGTTCCTGCTGACTGCCCGATGCCATAGGATCAACCTCTCTGCTTTGCCCGCTTCTCCTTTACCCCCTCTGGAACCGTGAGTAAGCTATATGCCCGGTGCTCTGTTTTGTCGCCTCCCCTCCCCTCCCCCCATCTTTCTTTATTCACTGCCCCTTATGCTCCACTGACTGTCCCGATTCTTCCTTGGCTGCGTTCCTGAACTCCGCTCCCCCCGCTATGATTGCTGCCTATTGTGTCTCGGGCGGCTCACCTGCACCTACATCCCCCAAGACTTGACACCCCCCCTGTGCGCTCTCCAGTTTGATCGCCACCTGACCCTGCTGGTCCCTCCATGAACATGGCACCCGTGCCATCTTGGCCTATTGCCAAACTACCACTGTTTTCCTGGCCAGCCTCTGCCCTCCCATTTGTAATGGCTGGAAGTGTGTTGAATCTGCCTTGCTGGTCCAGTGCTCATGCAGACAGTTTGTTCTATGTTTTTGTATGCTTTTTTGTTTTCTTTTTTTCTTTTTTGAATCCATGCTGACATACTGTAATAATCCACTTAATTTCCTTTCATTTCCTTTCCACTACTGTTGCCCATGTGTCTGATCCCTCTTTTAGCAAAGGCTTGGCGCCCCCGGACTGGCCCCCCCCGGACCTCGGGTGCCTGGCACGCATGTATATTCTGCTATGACGTTCACTTCACTGTCTTGAATGTTTTGCGCTGTATGCTGTCTCCTGGGTATCCGACTGCACTTATTTGCCCCCCCCCCCGATCACCATGGCTTCCCTAAAAATTGTAACCTGGAATGTCCAGGGTCTTGGCGAGAGGGCTAAGCGAACGGCGGCCCTCTCCCACCTTAAATCTCTCAAGGCTGATGTCTCCATTCTGGTCGAGACCCATCTGGCAGGCCAGAGGCAGATGTGCCTTAAAAAACCATGGGTGGGCTGGCTCTACCAGGCCCCACACACCTCCAACTCCCATGGAGTCGCGATCCTCATAGCCAAAACTGCACAATTCCAGTTACACACTCTGCAGTCGGACCCCCAGGGCAGATCTTTATTTTTGCATGCTACCATTGGGGGCCTCGAGGTTCTCCTCCTGGCCTTTTACATTCCCCCCCATTTCAATTTGCTATGCTGCAGCTGGGGGATGGCCTTTATGGCCCAACACCCCACGGTGCCGGCTATATGGGCCGGCGACTTTAATATGGTCATTAACCCCTGCCTTGACAGACTGAGTCCTATCACTCCTTCACCTCTAACACCTGTCACTACCAGATTCGGGAGGTTCCTCACGGAATTTGCCCTCATTGACACCTGGCGACATAAGTACCCGACACAGTCACGCTTCTCCTGTTTCACCCCCGCACGCTCCGCAATGTCCTGTATAGACCTTATCCTCCTGCCCCCCCCCCCCTTCTGTCCCATCTCATTGATGCAGGCTTTGACACCAGAGTGCTCTCCGACCACATCCCGTACTGGGCCAGGCTGAGACTGCCAACCCTCTCCACTGTTCGGACCTGGCGGTTGAACCCGTTCTGGCTCACCACCCTCCCTGACCCATATGCCGTTCAGCTTGAGTGAAATCATTATTTCCACGCAAATGATGGCTCTGCCTCGGTTGGATCCATATGGGAAGCCTTTAAAATGCACGCCCACATGATCCTTTCCACACAAATCAATAGGCATAAGGCCACTTCCAAGGTGCTGCTCTGCCAGGCAGAGGACCGCCTTAACACCCTTGAACAAACCTTTCAAACCGACCCCACAGCCGCCAACGCTTCCCTTGTACGTATGCAGGCTAGACTCACGGACCTACTACAATATGAGAAGGCCAAGCAGGGTATCTTCTTCAGTAAGCAACGCACATTTGAACTCGGCGAACGAGCTGGCAAGCTCCTCACCTACATGGCCCACCTTGACCACAAACCCCCGGTGGTGGTCTCCCTTCAATCGGCCTCTGGGGCCAGGATATCGGATCCTGACCTAGTGGCCGATGAATTCAGGTCCTTCTACTCTGCGCTCTACACCTCCACCACCTGTCACTCCCAAGACAAACTCTCAACGTTCTTGCAGGACATAGATTTCCTTACTCTTACACCCCTCCAGGCTTCTCAACTGGAGGCGCCCATCACCACAGACTGTATTACAGAGGCCTTGGCACAGCTTCCCACCTCCAAGGAACCAGGTTCAGGCGGACTCCCCCTCGAGTTTTACAAACAATTTAGCGAGACTCTTACCCCAAAACTTTGTGAGCTCTATGCACATATCTTCGATACGAGCGCACTCCCGGCGTCCATGGGAGAGGCTATTATCGTGCTTATACCTAAACCAGGCAAGGACCCATTGTTTCCTGATACTTATAGGCCCATATCCCTACTCCAGCTCGACGTTAAAATTCTCGCTAAAATCCTAGCTCTGCACCTAAACAAGGTTATCCTCAGCCTAATACACCCCGACCAGACTGGTTTCATGCCAGACAAAAACACAGCCTTCAATCTCAGGCGGCTCCACATGAACCTCCAATCCCAACATGCAGATGTGGGCTCCAGAGTGGTGGTCAGCTTAGACGCCGCTAAGGCGTTTGACTCTGTTGAGTGGAGCTACTTGTGGGATTGCCTTCGCAGATTCGGCTTTGGCCCAAAATTCATAAAGTGGCTCCAACTTCTTTACCAGTCCCCATCGGCACAGATTAAGGTCAACGGCAGGGTCTCCACGTCCTTTCCGCTCTCTCCCGTGGCACGCGCCAAGGCTGCCCCATTTCACCCCTTCTTTATGCTCTGGCGGTGGAGCCCCTGGCCATAGCCCTCAGGTGCCACCCAGATATCAGAGGCCTTCGTTGTGGTCAGCTGACTGAAGTCCTCAGCCTCTACGCTGACGATATGCTTCTTTATCTTGCTGATGCCGGCCCCTCACTCCAGACTGCCCTCCGGGTCATCACGGCCTTCGGGGCATTCTCGGGACTCCAGATAAATTGGACCAAATCCCAAATCCTTCCTCTAGACATGGGCGCCTCCACTGCCGATCAGGCTGCGCTCCCTCTGGTCAGAGCTAAAACAATTAAATACCTGGGTATCCACGTCACCAGATCCCTCCTCGACTATATTTCTCTCAACGTTGAACCCCTCTTCGCCACTTTGAAAAACAAGGCGCAGATCTGGTCCAGTCTCCCACTAGGGGTTATGGGCCGAATTAATCTGGTAAAAATGATCCTCCTACCCAAATTGCTATATGTCTTCTGGCAGGCCCCGCTATACCTCCCCCCACGCATATTTAAAACCATGGAATCCATTCTTAACACATTCGTCTGGGGCCCCTCCCGACACAAATTTTCCTGGCAAGTCCTGAAATGCCCGACCGACTTAGGTGGTACTGCACTCCCGGACCTTTCCATGTACTATATAGCTTCTCAACTCTCCCACTTCTTCCACTTTAACCATTCTGACAGAGAGCATTATTCCACCATGGTTTGCTCCCGGGCCCCAGGCCCGTTGAGCCACCCCTTCCAGCTTCTGTTCTGCGGGCCTCGTGCTCCACCCCAAACCGAGGATGGAAGGCATATGCTGCACCACCACTGCAAGGTCTGGCAACTTGCCATGCGCCTCGGTGAGGCGCCCTCTCCTCACTCCCACACTCCCCTCTGGGATAACCCCCTTCTTCCTGAACTTGCTTCTATCCCTGACCGCGGGCTGTGGATTGACAAGGGTGTTATTTACCTGTCACAGGTCGTGGCTCGCGGATCAGTTAAGCCGTTCCAGACGCTCAAAGACAACTTCGCACTACCCAACCACATGTTCTTCCGATACCTTCAACTTCGACACGCACTAAATGCACAGCTTGGTGACTCCATCCCAACACTCAAGGTCCCATTGTTAGTGGACATAGTCTTGG
The DNA here is from genome assembly GCA_029206835.1 of Rana muscosa. NCBI lineage: Eukaryota > Metazoa > Chordata > Amphibia > Anura > Ranidae > Rana > Rana muscosa. The sequence goes on from CM055118.1 coordinate 742,048,569, forward strand.
GAACGGACCACAAGAAGCTTTTCTCCCAAATTTACACATATCTCCTGCAACCCACAGCAACCTCCGCCGCATACCAACTAAAGACGCAATGGGAGCCCGACCTGGGCGCTGTGACTGATGAGGACTGGGCAGAGGCTCTCACCAACTGTAAGACCGTCTCTCCTAAACTCTCTGACCGCCTTACCCACCTATATATCCTCCACAGATCATACCTGACACCCAACCGTATCTCTAAGTATAGACGAGGTCATGACCCTAAATGCCCCAGCTGCAGCCACCCCAATGCCTCCTTCTACCATTTATTGTGGACCTGTCCGTCCATACAAGGGTTCTGGACCCAGGTGGTCCGATTCCTCCACGACCGCATGGGCTCCCCCTCTGTCTCTCTGCCCATGACAGTGTGTGCTGGGGCTCCTCTTGCTCTCTGAAGATGAAAAGTACTTAAATATATTTCTACAAGAAACATTATTCCTTGCCAGACTTCAGATTGCCGGGTTGTGGCTGAGGGGGACCCCACCCACACTACAGCAATGGATTAGAGCTGTCAACACCACCCTTCCCTAAAAAAAGTACTCTACACCCACAGGGGTTGCCCTAAGAAATATCATAAAATTTGGGATAGATGGCTGGAGGATGTGTGATGTGAACAGCTAGATGTATTTCTCTCTGATGAACCCCTTGTCTCCCTTCTGTGCCCCCCCTCCCCCCCTTGTTTTTTACCCCACGTCTTGCCTCGCCATTCCGCTGGTTTCTCTCTTCATATGCGTATAATCTTTCGTTTGATGTGTACCAAGCCGCTATGTATGTCGTTTGGATTGATTCGCAAGTATAGTGCATGTTGCACTTCTCACCCGTGTATTTATGTATTCCATTATGATCAATAAACGTTATTTTGATTAAAAAAAAGAAATAAAAAATGTATAAAAAAAAACGCATGCCCCCCCCAAGACCAAACCAGACCCTTCAGCCTGCCATGGATTTTGAGGGGAAACCCAACACCAAAATAAAAACAAAAAAACGGCGTGTGGTTTCTACCCAAAATCCATACCAGACCCTTATGAGCATGCAGACTGGCAAGCCAGGAAAGGCCTTGTCCCCTTGTTGATGGGGACAAGGGTTTCATCCCCACAACCCTGGGCTGTGTTGGTGGGGGTCTGCGGGCAGGGGGCTTATCGGCATCTCTAAACCCCCTTGTACCCCCCATTCACCCAAAAAAAAAACTGTGTAGTGTAATTAAAACATGAGGCGTTTTTTGACAAGTCCTTTATTAAAAATGAATAATGTCCCCCGATGTAGATCCAACTTCAATCACAATGCCTTCCTCTGCCGCCCTGATAAAAAAAATGGTCCTCCTCCGAAGCTGGCCATTCTGTCAGCTCCCACGCCTGACATTTCTTATATAGTTATTGGGCGTGGCCATGCAGTGATGTAACCTGGAGACCCCAACCCCTTGTGACGTCACAGACCTGGGCATGATGGGTCAGTGATGTCATAAGGGTGCTGGGCCTCCAAGGGGTCAGACGGCTTGGGGGGCATATTCACATTACTGTAAAAGTGATCGTTTTTAAATAAAGTCCAGGTGCCAAAGTCCAAAACAGTAAATCTGAGTTGTTTTGATTAGAGTTGAGCGGGTAGCTGGATATTCGGGTCCGGCGGGTTCGGCCGAACTTCGGAAAAAAGTTCGGATTCGGAACCGAACTTTAACCCGAACCCGGACCCGGACCCCATTGAAGTCAATGGGGACCTGGACTTCTGACGACTAAAAAGGCTCTAAAAAAGTAATGGAAAGGGCTAGAGGGCTGCAAATGGCAGCAAAATTTTGTTAAGAACATGGCAAGTGCTCTGCAAACAAATGTGGATAGGAAATAACTTAAAAGAACATAAAAAAAATTAAAAAATAAAAAAATATGCTGGAGGCCCCCTTTTCAGCAGAAGAGGTACAGGAAGTCATTAAGAACCTCAGAAACTCAACGGCACGATGCCACACATATGGTGGGAATGCCCCAGAATACGCCCTTTCTGGAATAAATTATTTAATTTAATGGATAAGCTAGTGGGAAAATAAAATACTTTGAAATAAAAATGTAGCGGGGTGCTAAATTTAAGGAAAGTGTTTGAGTGGTAAATAGGCTCAAATACCCTAATTCTGTAGGATTCATGGACCATTTTGTCCTCGGGGGACAGTATTGGTGTGCAGTTCCCTGCGGCCTACAGGTGGTGCCTTTTGTGTCCCCTCTTGGCAGTAGTACAGCGGGGCGGGGAACCTGCTGTGCATGCCGGGAGAGCATATAAAAGGGGCAGACCTTTGGCCTGGGGGCTGATGTCCAGTGGGGTCCGCGCCCAGGTGCCTTCGGCCTGGGTGCATGTGTTCCTGTTCCATCTCGGGCACCTTTAGCCCGGGGTGAGGTACTATCCTGGAGTTCTTGCTGCCCTGGGTATGTAGGCCTAGGGGCGGGAGTAAAGCCTGGAGTCCAGAGCCGCCTCGTGTAGGGGACCCTGTTCCAGGGAAGGGAGGATCATTCTGATGGACCGATGCGGGAGTCACGGTGAAGGAATGGTCTGTTGACTCCCTGGAGAGATGTCTTCCCCTTGATATGGGCTAGGTTCGTAGAAGGAGAAGCTCAAGGTCACCTTGACTGTATCAGAGGCCTTATTCAACCGGCCCGTGGCAGGGGCCTTATACACCCTGGTCTGTGGCTGAGACCAAAGTTCTCCAGGCCCGTGGCAGGGGCCTTGTACACCCGGTCTGTGGCAGAGACCAACCTCAATGTCTGTGGCAGAGACCGTGCGCCAAAAACTGTTTGAGAAACCTAAGCAGTGAAGTGAATGTGCTACGTTTGTGCCTGGACCTCCTCCACACCTTAAGCTGTCCTGTTTCTTTGCTCTAACCTTTTCTATCTGAGTACAGTTTATTTTGCCATGAGAGAATAAGAGTTGGAGTTTCAGCTGGTGTGGACATTGACTTTACTGGCAATTAAAGGACGTGCCTCTACCTACAGTAGAGGTGAGAATCATCCTCTGGAGGAGTTTTGACTCCGGCTGTGGACACGGCCCGTCAAGTACACCGTTCAACCTCTTTATATAGGAGGATACGGGCTGGTAGTGCGGTGTGCCTTTCTCCCTCCTGCGAAGAGCCAACAACATAAAGGCAGGTAAGGGGGAAAGGATCTGTGCGCTACAAAAAAATAAAATAAAAATTTTAATCTTGGCCTAGCAGGACGAGGTCCATATGGAGTAGGAGGTTGAGGTGGCGGTGGATGTGGCTGTGTAGGTGGAAGCGGCGGTGGAGGAGGACGAGGTAGCCAACACTGGTTCAAAAATACAACAATGGCTGGGTAAGGCCGGTGATGTGTCGAATTCTGTCCCCTGTCGAATAGTGTCCGCCCTGTACTGCGCTTGCTGAGTATGTAGGACAAGGGGATTTCAAAAATCTCCCAAGACTAACGGCGCCTGCGTGTTGAGTTCAGGTGAAGGCCACACCATCCGTGGTTCAAGCCGAGCCAAGCAAGGCCGCGATCGAAGCGAGCCCGTGAGGGGCCCTGTTACTATGTGCTACCGTATGTCCTCTTGGATGGTGGGGCTTGAACCTGCACTCACAGCGCAGGCGCCGTTCATCTTCGGAGATTTTGTGAATCTCCTTGTCCTCTGTACTGCGCAAGCACTGCGCCTGCGCAGTACGGGCCGGGCACAATCCGATGGCCGGACAGTTTTTGTCACAACACCGGTATACATGTCTATTCTGCACAAGGTACGGACAAGTCCTGTGGGATCCATGCCTGGTTCATTTTAATGAACGTGAGCTTGTCCACATTGGCTCTGGACAGGCGGCTGCGCTTGTCTGTGATAACGCCCCCTGCCGTACTAAATACACGTTCAGATAATACACTGGCTGCAGGGCAGGCCAGCACCTCCAAGGCATAAACGGCAAGCTCAGGCCATGTGCCCAATTTGGAGACCCAGAAGTTAAAGGGGGCAGACCCGTCATCCAGTACGTGTAGGCCTGTGGACACATACTGCTCAACCATGTTGGTGAAATGCTGCCTCCTGCTAAGACGTTCCATCTCAGCTGGTGGTGCTGGTTGTTGTGGCGTGCTGACAAAGCTTTTCCACATTTCGGCCATGCTAACCCTGCCTTCTGAGGTGCTGCCGGTGCCCCGGCTGCGTTGGCGACCTCTTCCTCCTCCTCTGCCTTCGCCTTGTGCTTCCACCGTACGCCCGCTGTCAGGTGGGAATGCCACCAGCAGCGCGTCTACCAGCGTGCGCTTGTACTCGCGCATCTTACGATCCCGCTCCAGTGAGGGAATTAAGGACGGTACGTTGTCCTTGTAACGGGGATCCAGCAGGGTGGCCACCCAGTAATCAGCACCAGTTAAAATGTGGGCAACTCGGCTGTCGTTGCGGAAACACTGCAGCATGTAATCGCTCATGTGTGCCAGGCTGCCCAGAGGCAAAGAAAAGCTGTCCTCTGTGGGAGGTGTATCGTCTGTGTCCTCTGTATCCCCCCAGCCACGCACCAGTAATGGCCACGAGCTGGTCTGAGTGCCACCCTGCTGTGAACATGGCTCCTCCTCCTCCTCCTCCTCCTCCATCTCCTCCTCCACCTCGTCATCCTCCAGAACTGTGCCCTTTCTGCCGGACAATTGTGTACCTGGCGTTTGTTGGTGCAGGAACCCACCCTCGTAGCCACTTGTGAAAGACTGCCCTGAAAGCCTTTGAAATGATCCCGCTTCCTCCTCCTCCTCCTCATCCTCCTGTGCCACATCCTCTTCCATCATCGCACGAAGCGTTTTTTCAAGGAGGCATAGAACTGGGATAGTAACGCTGAGAACGGCGTCATTGGCACTGGCCATGTTGGTGGAGTACTCGAAACAGCGCAACAAGGCACACAGGTCTCGCATGGAGGCCCAGTTATTGGTGGTGAAGTGGTGCTGTTCCGCAGAGCGACTCACGCGTGATTGCTGCAGCTGAAACTCCACTATTGCCTGCTGCTCGCACAGTCTGGCCAGCATGTGCAAGGTGGAGTTCCACCTTGTGGGCATGTCACATATGAGGCGGTGAGCTGGAAGGCCGAAGTTACGCTGCAGCGCTGACAGGCGAGCAGCAGCAGGGTGAGAACGCCGAAAGTGTGCACAGACAGCCCGCACTTTCTGCAGCAGCTCTGGCATATTGGGGTAATTTTTAAGGAACCTCTGGACCACCAAGTTCAGCACATGCGCCAGGCAAGGGATGTGCGTCAAACCGGCTAGACCCAGAGCTGCTACGAGATTTCGCCCATTATCGCACACCACCAGGCCGGGCTTGAGGCTCACTGACAGCAACCACTCATCAGTCTGTTGTTCCATGTCCCTCCACAACTCCTGCGCGGTGTGGGGATTTTCCCCCAAACAGGAAAGTTTTAAAACTGCCTGCTGTCGTTTACCCCTGGCTGTGCTGAAGTTGGTGGTGAAGGTGTTACGCTGAATGGATGAGGAGGCGGCAGAGGATGAGGAAGCGGAGAAGGAGGAGTTAGCAACAGGAGGCAAACTGAAGCGCCCTGCAATCCTCGGTGGTGGAAGGACATGCGCCAAACCGCTATCTGCCTCAGGCCCAGCAGCCACTGCATTTACCCAGTGTGCTGTAAGGGAGATATAACGTCCCTGACCGTGCTTACTGGTCCACGCATCCGTAGTTAGGTGGACCTTGCCACAGATGGCGTTGCGCAGTGCACACCTGATTTTGTCCCCCACCTGGTTGTGCAGGGAAGGGATGGCTCGCCTGGAAAAGTAGTGGCGGCTGGGCACGACGTACTGCGGGACAGCCAATGCCATCAGGCTTTTAAAACTCTGCGTCTCCACCAGACGGAATGACAGCATTTCAAAGGCCAGGAATTTTGAAATGCTGGCATTCAGGGCCAGGGATCGCGGGTGGCTAGGGGGGTACTTCCTCTTCCGCTCCAATATTTGGGAGATAGAGAGCTGAACGCTTCCATGGGACATTGTGGAGATGGTCGGTGACCCAGGTGGTAGTGTTGCTGGCAGATCCTCTGTTTGCGGGGTGACAGGTGCCACTGTCACTACAGAGGTGGATGAAGAGGCCGAGACTGCAGCAGAAGAGGAAGCAGGAGGAGCCAGAGACCTTTCTTGGTTTCTGAGGTGTCTACTCCACTGCAGCTCGTGCTTTGCACTTAGATGCCTGGTCATGCAGCTTGTGCTCAGGTTGAGAACGTTTATGCCTCGCTTCAGGCTCTGATTGCACAGCGTGCAAACCACTCGTGTCTTGTCATCAACACACTGTGTGAAGAACTGCCACGCTAGGGAAGTCCTTGGACCTGGCTTTGGTGTGCTCGGTCCCTTGCTGCGTTGGGCAGTAGCAGATGTACTGTCTAGGGGATGAATGCTCCGTTTTTGCACCCTGCTCCCTCTTCTGCTGTGCTGGTGGCTCTGTGCGACCACCGCCTCTTCCTCCGAACTACACTGGTCACCTGCATAACGTTGATTCCATGTGGGGTCGAGGACCTCATCGTCCTCCACATCATCTTCCACCCAGTCTTCACCCCTGCCCTCCATGTCTGTCTGCACAATTGCGAAAGCAGCAGCAGTTGGCACCTGTGTTTCGTCATCATCCGAGACGTGCTGCGATGGTCCTCCCATGTACCCATCATGAAACATAAGTGGTTGGGCATCGGTGCACTCAATCTCTTCCACTTCTGGGGCAGGGCTAGGTGGATGGCCCTGGGAAACCCTGCTAACAGAGTCATCGAAAAGCAGAAGAGACTGCTGCATGATTTGGGGCTCAGACTGCTTGGCTGATTTGCAAGGGGGTGAGGTGAAAGACTGATGGACATGGGCTTCAGGTGCCAACTCTGATCTTTCAGCAGAAGAGTGGGTGGGAGACAATGTGAAGGAACCCGAGGCACTGTCAGCAACCCAATCTACTATCGCCTGTACTTGTCCTGGCCTAAACATTGGTACAGCCTCATTAGGCGCGACAAAATACCGCCGCAGGCTCGGTCGCCTACTCGCACCTGAGGAAGGTGTTTCACTTGTGCGTGTAGCTGGCACAGATCCACCACGTCCTCTCCCTGCAACAGGAGCTCCACCAGCAGCACCACGACCGGGGCCACCACGTCCCTTTGACCTTCCCCTCATATTTTCCAAATTTAGGATCTTGCCCTAAATGGCGTTTTTTGGAAGACCACAACACACCCACAGTACGTAATGGCTGAAACGCACAGCTACAGAACTGCAGAAAATGCTATTCAAAAAAAAAAGGTTGTTTTTTTTAGTATAGCACAGTACAAGGAAAATATATAGAAATTGTTTTTTTACACACACCTCCAGATGTGTATTTCACACTGCAAAATATTTTCTGTGGCCCTAAATGGCGTTTTTTGCCAGACCACAACACACCCACAGCACGTAACCGCTGAATCGCACAGCTACAGAAAATGCTATTCAAAAAAAAAGTTTTTTTTTTTAGTATAGCACAGTACAAGGAAAATATATAGAAATTGTTTATTTTACACACCTCCACATGTGTATTTCACACTGCAAAATATTTTCTGTGGCCCTAAATGGCGTTTTTTGGAAGAGCACAACACAACCACAGTATTTAACCACTGAATCGCACAGCTATAGAAGTGCAGAGAATGCTATTCAAAAAAAATGTTGTTTTTTTTAGTATAGCACTGTACAATATATAGAAATTGTTTATTTTACACACCTCCACATGTGTATTTCACACTGCAATTTATTTTCTGTGGCCCTAAATGGCGTTTTTTGCAAGAGCACAACACAACCACAGTATTTAACCACTGAATCGCACAGCTATAGAAGTGCAGAGAATGCTATTCAAAAAAAATTTTGTTTTTTTTAGTATAGCACTGTACAATATATAGAAATTGTTTATTTTACACACCTCCACATGTGTATTTCACACTGCAATTTATTTTCTGTGGCCCTAAATGGCGTTTTTTGCAAGAGCACAACACAACCACAGTATTTAACCACTGAATCGCACAGCTATAGAAGTGCAGAGAATGCTATTCAAAAAAAATGTTTTTTTTTTTTAGTATAGCACTGTACAATATATAGAAATTGTTTATTTTACACACCTCCACATGTGTATTTCACACTGCAATTTATTTTCTGTGGCCCTAAATGGCGTTTTTTGCAAGAGCACAACACAACCACAGTATTTAACCACTGAATCGCACAGCTATAGAAGTGCAGAGAATGCTATTCAAAAAAAATGTTGTTTTTTTTTAGTATAGCACTGTACAATATATAGAAATTGTTTATTTTACACACCTCCACATGTGTATTTCACACTGCAATTTATTTTCTGTGGCCCTAAATGGCGTTTTTTGCAAGAGCACAACACAACCACAGTATTTAACCACTGAATCGCACAGCTATAGAAGTGCAGAGAATGCTATTCAAAAAAAATGTTGTTTTTTCACACACCTCCAGATATGTATTTCACACTGCAAAATATTTTCTGTGGCCCTAAATGGCGTTTTTTGCAAGAGCACAACACAACCACAGTATTTAACCACTGAATCGCACAGCTATAGAAGTGCAGAGAATGCTATTCAAAAAAAAATGTTGTTTTTTTTAGTATAGCACTGTACAATATATAGAAATTGTTTATTTTACACACCTCCACATGTGTATTTCACACTGCAATTTATTTTCTGTGGCCCTAAATGGCGTTTTTTGCAAGAGCACAACACAACCACAGTATTTAACCACTGAATCGCACAGCTATAGAAGTGCAGAGAATGCTATTCAAAAAAAAAGTTTTTTTTTTTTTTTTAGTATAGCATAGTACAAGAAAAATATATAGAAATTGGTTATTTCACACAACTAGAGATATACACTGCAAAATATTTTTTTTGCCCAAAAATAGGTCTTTTTTGCGCACAACAAAGTGCCTTTTTTTTTTTTTGCAACAGCACAATAAAGTGCCTTTTTTTTTTTGGGGGGCCCAAAAATGGGTCTTTTTAGCAAAAGCACAATAAAGTGCCTTTTTTTTTATTTTTTTTTTATTTTTTTATTTTTTTTCTGACCGAAATAGGTCTTTTAGCAAGAGCACAATACAGCCACAGTATGGAATAGGTGTATCACTCAACGTAATGCAGTGCTGGTGCACTGAGCTTGCAACACAAACAGATAAACCTATGCAGATCGCTGAGCTATTATATCTCTCAATCTGGACTCCTATCTAAATCTCTCTCCCTGAAAGCACAAACAGGATCCTGCCCCTACACTACACTACACTACACTGTCTCCCTATCTTTTCTATCAGTAGATTGCAGAATCAGGACTAACTCCTATCATATAATTCTCTCCCTCACAGCAACAGCAGCCAGGATCCTTTCCCTACACTGTCTAAAAGCAGAGTGACGATCTGTGCTGTGTGCCTCTTTCTTATATAGAAGCTGGTCACATGCTGGGTCACATGTTGCACTGACCAATCACAGCCATGCCATTAGTAGGCATGGCTATGATGGCTTCTAAGGGCACACCAGCTAATCAAATGGTGATTGGCTGGCCCCTGAAGCATTTCTAACTGCGCCATTAAATTCCCGAATCCGAACCCGGACTTTAGCGCAAAATCCGGGTCCGGGGTCGGGAAAACGCCAAAATTCGGTACGGACCCGAACTTTACAGTTCGGGTCCGCTCAACACTAGTTTTGATCCCTTAACTACCAGGATGTTTTAAACATACTGTACATTGATAGACAAGTAGTTAAAAACCAATTCAACAATGGCAGCTTCCTATTTCCATCCTTTGTCAACCAAACTACGAGTGGCTAAACACATATCGATTAAATGATTTATTGAGCATTTGATGCAACTGAACTAATCCAACTGAAAAAACCTACGTTAGACTTACCGGTAATGGTATTTCTACGAACCTTCCAGGACGGCACACCTGAGAGATGAGGGCTCCTCCCTACAGGAAACACAATCAATTGACAGCTTGTTATAAGGCCCCACCCTTCCCCTTGATCCCCAGTATGTAATAAAGTAATCCCGAACTGGTTCACAAGGGACATAGCTCCATATAGGTACTTACCACCTAGCGCTTAGCTTATTTTTTCCCTCCACATAGGGCGGGAAGTAGGCCTGCCGTCCTGGAAGGTTCGTAGAAATACCGTTACCAGTAAGTCTAACGTAGGTTTTCTCCTATCACCTTCCAGGACGGCACACCTGAGAGGATAATCAAGTAACCACAGGCCTACCTTCAGGGTGGGACCACAGCTTGTAGGACCTTCCGGCCAAAGGCCAAGTCATGCTGTGACAACACTTCCACACGATAGTGCTTCAGGAACGTATGTTGACTGGACCAGGTGACCGCGCTGCGAATTTGTTTCCAGGAGGCCCCTGCTTTTTCAGCCCAGGAAGCTGCTAGTGATCTGGTTGAATGAGCTTTGATTTTAGCTGGTGCTTGCTTCCCAGGGCATTCATAAGCTCTAGTGATAGCTTCTCTGATCCATCTGGAAACTGAGGCCTTAGAGGCCTGAAGTCCCTTCCCAGGCCCAGTGTACAAAATGAGTAGGTGATTGGATCTCCTAAAACTTTTTGTTCTTTCTAGATAGGTAAGGAGACACCTTCTTACATCAAGACAATGAAATTTATTTTCTTTCTCATTTTTTGGTTTATCACAAAAGGACGGCAATATTATGTCTTGCGTCCTATGAAATAAGGATGCCACTTTTGGTAGATACAAGGGATCTGCTCTGAGGGTGACTCTGTCTGGGTGTACCAGTAGGAATGGTTCCTTCATGGATAGTCCCTGCAAATCCCCTACCCTCCTGGCTGTAGTTATAGCTAACAAAAATGCTATTTTTAAAGTTAGAAACTTAAAGGGAACCTCTTCTATAGGTTCAAACGGGTGTTTAGATAATGCCTCTAACACCGTAGTCAAGTCCCAAGGTGGAAAACTACCTTTAAGGACCGGGGAAACTCTTTCCTTTGCTAACAGAAAACGCTTAATGAGGTCCTCTTTTGCCAATCTTTTCTCAAGATAGACTGAGAGGGCCGCTATTTGAACCCTAAGGGTACTGACAGTTAAGCCTTTGTCTACTCCGTCTTGGAGGAACTCCAGGATAACCGGCACAGAAGTGGAGGTCATCCGTCTTTCTTTTCCCCAGGAACAAAAAGTCTTCCAAACTTTTAAATACATTTTTTTAGTTACTGGTTTTCTACTCAGAAGAAGGGTACTTATTACTTTTTCTGAGCAGCCTTTGCGTTTCAAGATCTGGTGCTCAGTAACCAGGCCGTCAACTGGAAAAATTCTGGTTTTGGGTGTAGTACTGGCCCCTGTCTGAGAAGATCTGTCCTGTACGGGAGCTTCACTGGTTCCGCTACTGCCATGGATCTCAGGCTTGCAAACCAAGCTCTCCTTGGCCACCAGGGTGCTATCAGGAGGATCTGACCTGGAGATCTGCTGAGCTTCTGAAGGACCCATGGAATCAAGGCCAAGGGCGGGAAGGCGTATGCCAGCCTGTAATTCCAGGTCTGAGTCAGTGCATCTAGACCTTCCGATTCCTTCTCTTGGGAAATTGAGAAATATCTTTTTACTTTCCTGTTTTGCCGGTTGGCAAATAGGTCTATTTCCGAATTTCCAAAGCACTGTACCAGGTTTAGAAATACCTCTGGATTTAATTCCCAATCTCCTTGCCTTATCATCTGACGGCTGAGGAAGTCTGTCTCGGTATTGCTTATCCCCTTTATGTGGATGGCGGAAATGGAGAGAACCTTTTCCTCTGCCCAATCCAGAATCTCTTTGGATACTTCCAACAGGGGTCTGGACCTGGTGCCTCCCTGGTGACTCCGGTAGGCTACCACCGTGGCATTGTCGGAGCTTACTTGAACCTCCTTGCCCGTGATGTTCTCCTGAAAGGCTTTAGGGCTTCCCCTACTGCTTTTGAGCTCCCTGTAGTTGGATGACATCTGACTTAACGAGTTGTTCCATTGCCCCTGGGCTACTTCCTTTCCTAGGTGGGCTCCCCACCCCCAGGAACTGGCATCGGTGGTGACCTTTACCCAAGGTCTGCCTCCTTTCAGGTTCTTGGGAATTGTCCACCACTCCAAGGAGGACAGGACCTGAGGGGTTTGCAGAATCTCCTGATCCAAGGACTCCTTCTTTTTGTTCCATGAGGACAGGAAGAAGAAATGGAGCGTCCTTGAGTGGAGTTGTGCCCAGACTATTGCTGGTATACTTGCTCACATCAGGCCTAGGGTTCTTAATACTTCCCTTCTGGAAAGCAACGTGGTCTTTATCAGATCCCCTATTGACAAAGTTCGTTTTGTCACTTTGTCTTCTGGTAAGAAGAGCTTCTGCAGCCTGGTGTCCACAATGTAGCCCAGAAAGGTCTTGACCTGTTCTGGTACAAGGGAGGATTTTTCTGTATTGATTATCCAACCCAGGCTTTTCAGGAATGAAATTGCTTTGTTGGTATGTGACCTGACCAGGGGGGCAGTTTGTCCGGAGATCAGTAGATCATCCAGGTAAGGTATTAGAGATATACCCTGGAGATGTAGAAAGGCTACTGCCTCTGCTAGGATTTTTGTAAAAATCCTTGGACTGGCTGTTAGCCCGAATGGGAGGGCTCTGAATTGCCAGTGAAAAATCTCTCCTTTGACTACTACCGCAAACCTCAAGTATGCCTGATGTTCCACGTGAATTGGCATGTGCAGGTAGGCATCTTTGAGGTCCAAGGTTGCCATGAAGGCTTCTTTCATGCGTACCGAGTAGATACTGTCCATAGTGAACCTTCTCGCAGAATCTGGCAAATGTAGGTGCTGTCTGAAATCTTTTCCCAATGAGGAACAAAATGGGACAGTCGACCCCCCACCCTGATCTTGGCGTCACTTAGACTCTTTAGTACCAACTTTGGGGGGGGTAAACAGAAGATTCTTTTTTTGCTTTCCCCTGCCAAAACCCCAGCGTCTGTTGGGTTCCTTTTTGGTTCTATACTGTTGTTGCCCCGGGGGGCCTCGAAAAAATGTCTTTAATTTTTATTTTTTGGGTTTTGCTGGAAACTTTTTACCCTTTTCGGTTGACCTTGACAGTACATCGTCTAGGCCCTGTTTGAACAACAGTGAACCTTGAAAGGGAAGGCCACATAGTTTACCTTTGGATGTTATATCTCCTTCCCAAGCTTTAATCCAGACAGCTCTCCTAGCTGAATTGATTAAAGCTGCTGTTTTAGCTGAAGCTCTTGTGGACTCAATAGCAGCATCTGCGAGATAAGCAACAGCTTTTCCTAAGACTGTCAGGGAATCAATAACATCTTCTGAATTGGTTTCCTGGGATATGTGCCAATAAGCTTTTCCACCCAGGAATCTGTATTCCTGGCTACGCAGGCTGCCGCTAAGGCTGGACCCATGGCTGAGGTGTTAGCCTCCCAGGCCTTCCTAAGAAGGGATTCTGCTCTGCGGTCCATTAGATCTTTAATATTGCCTGCGTCCTCAAAGGAGAGGTCAGACAATTTAGTGACTTGAGACAAAGATGCATCTAATTTAGGGAGCTTAAAAAATGTCTCTTCGTCAGACTGGTCAAAGGGGAATCTCCTTTTCCAAGTCTTTTGTCTGACAATCCTTCTCTCAGGCTCCTTCAATTCCTGTAAGACTAAATCTTTAAGGGATTGGTGAAGTGGAAACACTCTAGATTCAGATTATCCCAGCCCCCTATAGACCCTGTCCTGTGCTGAGGTGATCTTAGGGGTTTCTGGAATCTCCTCTGTGGTGTAAATTGCCTGTAAGAGTCCATCCAGATCTTCTACAGCGAAGAGGTGTCTCCTTAGTCTGATCTCTTCCTGAGACTGGCTTAAGGATTCTATATCCAACTCCCCCTCTGAGCTGTGACCGGATCTGGCTAGGCTTTCTATCTCCCCCTTTTCTTCCTCTGCTCCCTCTATTTGCTCTAGAGGAGGTGGTTGTGAGGGTGGGAGTAGGGCACTGGGTCCCCCTGTAAAGAGGCTTTCTTGGGAAGATGTGCCTTCTCTAGGGGTAAGCTCCTCTGTGTCAGGACCTTGGGATGCTGATTGTCCAGCGGCTTCACGGAAAGCTCTAACTGTAGCCAGCATTTCCATCTGCATAGATGCAAGGAACTTTTTCATCATTGCAGAAGCCTCCTTCCCTGCTAAATTATTTATGCATTTGTAGCATAAGGCCTTCTGGTGGGACTTAGGGAGTTTATCCCCACAGTTTCCACATCTTTTAGAGGAACTACTCCCTGTTGCGGCAGGAGGTTGTACTGAGGCCTCCTGGGTACCGCTGGGGGTTTCTGAAAGACAAGAGATATAGTATACATGCATAAACATTGCTTTATCTTTCCTTAGGACTGCAGGTTTGTACTGGGGAGGAGAAAGGGAAGAGAATAGTAATTTCCAGTTCCAGTACTGGCTGGTCCCAGGAATTCATATCCCTGAGGGCCAGGAACTCTCACTTCCTTTCCACCTCCCTTTCCAAGGGGGTCCTGTACTCACCAGTCCCCGACCTGGATCTGCCTGCAGTCGCAGTGGCCTTCCCTTCCTCTTGCTCCATGAGGAGGTTGGCTGGGTCCTGGGCTGCGAGTACCGCAAGAAAGGCTGGTTCTGTTTAGCCGACCGCTTCACGCCGTGTCCGCGGCGCTCTCCACGCTGTCTCCCGGCGTCTATCACTTCCTGGTTGTCTGAGTCAGCGGTACCGCCCACTTCCTGTGATGCGGCCGCTCAGAGCGAGGCTTGGAGTACAGTGCTTCCTGCCCTGAGAATCCGGAAGTGAGGAGAGCGACCTGACGGCGGTAATTTTGAACTACAGTGGTGGCGCGCACTCCCCGCGGCCAGAGCGCTGGTTCATCTTGGGGGCGCCCTGTGAGAAAGACTGAAGCCTACAGGTTAGTTCAGCCCTCCAGGCCTCCCTAAAACCTGTCTCAACAGGGGTACCATCAGACCCTCCCCGATCTATAGGTTTCTTTAAAACAAAACAAACATGTCGCTGTGTTCGGGAGAAACACAATCAATACTGGGGATCAAGGGGAAGGGGCCTTATAACAAGCTGTCAATTGATTGTGTTTCCTGTAGGGAGGAGCCCTCATCTCTCAGGTGTGCCGTCCTGGAAGGTGAGAAAAAGGTGAGAAAAAGCCTCCAATTAATTTATTAGATCAGTTTAGTAGGATTGCCTCCTTTTTTTCAAGCCAAACCCAAACACTTTAGCTGCGGATGGCAATTTTTGTTGCTGTTCACAGGGGGAAAAATCACTGTGGACTCTGGTGTAAAGGGGAACTCTGATGTAAGGGGGTTTCTGCTCACTAAAGCCCCCACTTAAATCAGGGTGCTCAGCATTCCCTCAGGGTTCCCAAAGCCCCCTCATCAGAGTTCGCAGAGCACCCTTACATCTGAGTCCCCCTTACTTTAGCGTACTCACTTGCTCTGAGGCAGAAGAGAGAAAAAAGGTTGGGGAGACTTCAGTCACAGAAAGTAGATGGTGAGCTCACTCACCCAAGGATGGAGGCTCAGGCATCAGCAACTTTCCTCCATGATGTATCTGCTGACTGCTGGGCTTCAAATGTTCTGTCAACACATCCCTTTTCTGAGGCACATTATGCCAGGGATTGTAGTGTGGGTGGGCAGACAAAAAGTGGTAGTGCTGGGAGGAGGAGGAGTAGATCGAGCCCTCTCTCCTCTCCGATCTATGTGGGGGAGGGGGGACTGTGTTGGTTCTGGGCAGTGTGAGAGACAGTGTCACAGACACTCAGCTTAAACTGCAGCTAGTCCTCCAGATGGTTGGCAACCTTGGCCTTTGAACTCTGGCAGTCTGAAACACAATCACATGAATAAAAACCTGGACTCTCCGGAGTGAATCCCGGACGGGTTGAAACCCTACAGTTTAGTGAGCTCTCAATTATTTTCATATCAGCCAAACTGACTGGCTATCGCAGGGCCTTGTGCAGCCATGCATTCAAATGAAATGAAAAATGAGCCAACAGATTTAATTTAGTTAAACAACCCTGGAGAGTGATTGTGTATTTGTTTTTTGCCGCTACATTATTCGATGTATAGATCGCAGCATGTACTGTATCTCACAAAAGTGAGTACCCCCCTCACATTTTTGTACATTTTTTTTTTTTATATCTTTTCATGTGACAACACCGAAGAAATTACACTTTGTTACAATGTAAAGTAGTGAGTGTACAGCTCTTATAACAGTGTAAATTTGCTGTCCCCTCAAAATAACTCAACACAGCCATTAATGTCTAAACCACTGGAAACAAAAGTGAGTACACCCCTAAGTGAATATTTCCAAATTGGGCCCAATTTTCCCTCCCCGGTGTCGTGTGACTCATTAGTGTTACAAGATCTCAGGTGTGAATGGGGAGCAGGTGTGTTAAATTTGGTGTTATCGCTCTTACTCTCTCATACTGGTCACTGGAAGTTCAACATAGCACCTCATGGCAAAGAACTCTCTGGGGAGCTGAAAAAATGAATTGTTGCTCTACATAAAGATTTCCAAGACCCTGAAAATTAGCTAAGGAGAAGACTGGGCCAATAATTATGAAATGTCCACAACAATCCTTAAAGAGACATAAAGTTAGTGCATAGATCATACACCAATAGGATGACAAGTAAGCCAACTCAAGGAAGTCCATAAGCTATACAGTAGTCTATGATGGATCCTGTGTAATGACACCACAGTGGAAATCCAAATGATGTGCCCACCACCGTATAGAAATGGCCACTTACCAGATAGCAAGCATAAAAGCGCAATCGGCTATAACCCAGCCGCAGCCTTTGGCTTGCATGCAGAGTAGTTGAGCCAGGAAGTAGACCAACACCCGGGATGTATCCTCGGCATGTCACACACTCCTTTGGTTTCTCACTGTAACCTCACGGCAGCTCCAGAAAGAACCTGTGTGACACTGTACCCAGCACATGAAGACCAGGGGTCCAGCTGACACACCACCTGATGAATGGAGATTTCAGCTGGTTTTTCATCTCCAGGAAAATGAGCTGCAGCACGGTGGCCAAGACCATACAGTGGTTTAACAGGACAGGTTTCACTTAGAACAGGCCTCACCATGGTCAACCAAAGAAGTTGAGTGCACATGCTCATCGTCATATTCAGTGGTTGTCTTTGGGAAATAGACGTATAAGTTCTGCCAGCAATGCTGCAGAGGTTGAAGGGGTGGGGTGTCAGTGCTCAGACCATATACCACACACTGCATCAAATTGGTCTGCATGGCTGTCGTCCCAGAAGGAGGCCTCTATTAAAGATGATGCACAATAAAGCCTGCAAACAGTTTGCTGATGACAAGCAGACTAAGGACATGGATTACAGGAACCATGTTCTGTGGTCTTATGAGACCATAATAAACTTATTGGTTCAGATGGTGTCAAGCGTGTGTGGCGGCAACCAGGTGAGGAGTACAAAGACAAGTGTGTCTTGCCTACAGACCTAAACCCTATTTAGCATCTGTGGGGCATCCTCAAATGGAAGGTGGAGGAACGCAAGGTCTCTAACATCCACCAGCTCCGTGATGTCATCATGGAGGAGTGGAAGAGGACTCCAGTGGAAACCTGTGAAGCTCTGGTGAACTTCATGCCCAAGAGGGTTAAGGCAGTGCTGGAAAATAATTGTGGCCACACAAAATATTGACACTTTGGGCCCAATTTGGACCTTTTCACTTAGGGGTGTACTCACTTTTGTTGCCAACAGTTTAGACATTAATGGCTGTGTAAATAAAAGAAAATAAATAATCAAAGTGCCAAAGATAAATACTAATAAAATAATTTTACAACAAATCTTTTTTCTTACAGCAGAAAAAATATATACTGTATTTCATAAAAGATGATAATGCAAATGCGTGGACAAAGTGGCAATCACTTAATTGGGCAAAACATTTTGAATTTATATACATGGTTTAAAACTTATGAGGCCTGGAGCTTTTGTAGATCAATGTCACCTCCCGTTTCCGAACTGGCAGTATGCGCCAAAGCAAAAAATCTGATGAACGAAGAGTCAAATCTATGATGTAGACCAGTATGTCTACAGTATGTATACTCACACTTCTAGTCATCTTGCCATTGTTTCTTGGTTTTTCCTATGTAAAAGGCATTACAATGACAACAAAATATACAACTACTGTTTGGCAGTTGATATTACAGCTGTGTGTCCATGTTTTGACGTTAGATTCGCCACAGTATCTCTTCTATTATGATATTGAGCAGGTTGTCTAGAAATCTTGGCAATTTGGCTGTATGGTAAATAGTCCCTCAGATCTACAGTAGCTCTTGTATATGTAATTCCTGGTCTAGGCCCCATATATTTTGACACTATAGGATCTTCTACAGGTAAACGCTAGTGTCTTTTAGGACTTATTTGTAGTTCAGAATTTTGTTGAAAGAAACAAGTAATAATTTGTGTTTGTTGGGAAGTAGATTCCTGTTTCTGAGAATGAATCTTTGCTATAGCCTTTATTGAGCAGCTAAAAATGACACTGGCAGTGAAGGGGTTAACTACTAGGTGGCACTAAAGGGGTTAAGTCAGTCCTAGGGAGTGATTCTTATGGTTAGGGGGCGTGGCTACCAGTAACACGTCACTGATCACCGTTCCCGATCACGGAAACGGTGAGATCAGTGACATGTCACTAGGCAGAACAGGGGAATGCCTTGTTTACAAAGGAATCCCCCTGTTCTGCCTTTGCCGACCGTAATCGCGGGCCGCCCAAGAACATCGAGTCCCCGGGACCCGCGAGCACACTCACGAGGCACGCGACGGGCGCGCCCGCTGGACGACAAATTTAAAGGGACGTACAGGTATGCCCATTTGCCTGCCCGTGCCATGTTGTCGACGTATATCTGTGTGCGGTGGTCGGCAAGTGGTTAAATGACCACCTATGTCCACCATATTGTGGATATCCTAAAAAGTGACCTTTTTCTAAATTTCAAGTTCTAATTATTTTGCGGCTCACTGAGACGCTGAGACTGCCATCAATCAGGGCAGCTGACAGATCCTGACTTGGGAAGTCGCGATGACGCGCTGCCCCGACTGATGGCAGTGACGTCAGCGGAGAGCGGACTTCAGACCGCTCTCCGCTGAAAACGGGTCACAGGAGTGCAAAAAGAATTGCACTCCTGTGACCCAGAGGAGAAGCCCAGCCTAAAAAGCTCAGGCTGGACTTCTCCTTTAATCCATAGAATGCATTAAGATTAAAAAAAAACTTCTGCCTTTACAACTGCTTTAATAACCTCACAATGATACATTTTCTAGTAAGGGCAAAAGCTCAGATCTAAATACAATATCTTCTCCCCCTCTTTACACAGTTTGTAAGAATAACGATTAATGATCTATAAGTAACATTTTCCAATGGGGACACTAGTTCTGGTGACCCTGGTGAAAAACAGGGATCCCCGCACTTTGGACAGATTTCCTTTCACTTCCTATTTTGGCGATGGAACATACAATGAAGGGAAGTTTCCCCAAGAAGACACAGTTTTTTTCCCCCTGATGAAGTCACGTGTCGTGATGTAACGCGTAGGGAGTGGCCAGAATGAGACGTACACCGGAAGTGACGTGAGAAGGCGCTGAGAATGCCGTTTTATCTGTTATATGCTTGTTTACTATGTTTTTAATGTAAGAGTCCACCTAGTAGCAACTGAAGAAAAGATTCTGGAGTATATTTAACATACTACACTATTGGAGGCATTTTTTTTCTCTTTCCCCCACTTTGCATTTTATATTATTGGAGCCTATTAGGGCCGCTCTGTGGAGGTTACATACGATTGGAAGACTAGCCTAGGACACCAGAATAGCCTTATGGGAGCATGAACAGGACCCAATAAGAAGTTGTGGAAAGAGATATTGATACATTGTTGCGAATTTCTTCATATATATGAGGTGAGAGTTCTGCGAGACTATAGAAAATCAGTTATAGAAGATTATAGCAATTTGCACAGCAGACACTCTGTGGAGATTTTTATGGACATACATGTATACACACTGGCTATTTTTGGATAAATATTTTTTGAACAACTCCATTTGAAGTATTTTTATCTATGTTTCTGACTTTCACGATCCTCCTTTTTATTATTCACTGGATCTATTATAAACATTATTTTTGGGGGTATTTTTGGGATATTTTTATACCCATTTATTAAACGTGTATTACACGTTGCACTTTATTATCCCTGGGGATTGTGTTTTAGTGTTTTATATTACAGCACAAGGTCACTTTATATTACTATTTGTTTTTGTGTATTGTGAACACTTTTAGATTTTGCTGCTGGTTTTATTATTTATCACTATTTTCCTCCTCCCCTATCGGGTCCTGTGTTGGCGTCACTTCAGGGTTTGACGTAATTTCCGGCCGTCCGGGTGATTGCGTCACTTCCAGATTCATGGCCGAGCGGCAGGTCGGCTGCTGGAGTCAGCTCTCCTCTCTGTAACTCACATGGGGCATCATGGAGGGGATGCCTGCACGCCTCCCGGTTTCCACCCTGGGCATCATTGGAGGGGGGGGCCCATCCATCTCCAGATCGCATGTCGGCGTCCGAGAGGGGGGGTGCTCCCGTTTGTCCAGCTATCCACCTCTTTCTGGTCCAATGTTGGCATCAGGGAGGGCGGCCGCCGTCCACATGTTTTCTCCGGTGCTCACCTGGCTCCTCCTTCCACACCACCCGCCCGTTCTTCCATGCGCACCCCGAGCATCATGGGGGGGCCA
This sequence comes from Rana muscosa, assembly GCA_029206835.1. Taxonomy (NCBI): domain Eukaryota; kingdom Metazoa; phylum Chordata; class Amphibia; order Anura; family Ranidae; genus Rana; species Rana muscosa. Next base: position 742,069,263 of record CM055118.1, read on the forward strand.
TCCACCCACTTCTCCTCCGGGTTCACGCCGGCAGCATCTGCAGGGCCGCCCGCTCGTCCACCCACTCCTCCTCCCGGGCTCACGCTGATCCATCCATCCATCCACTCCTCGCGGGCCCACACTGGCAGCATGGGGGGGTTTGTTCACTTCACTGCTGCAGGGGTCACATGCTGGCTGCATAGGGGGGGCTGTCCACCCGCATCTCCAGGGGGTCACACTGGCTGTATGAGGGGGGGCTGTCCACCCGGGTCTCGCTGGTAGCTCAGGGGGGGGTCCACCATTTCTCCAGGGGTCACACGCTGGCAGCAAGGGGGGGGCTGTCCACCCACGTCTCCACGGGTCATGCTGGCAGTATTTCCTTGCGACACATGCAATTTACCGTAAGCATCCTGTCTCTGCATTTTCAGTCTCTGCGTTTTCAGTTTCTGCATTTCGGTCATAGCGTTTCTGCCCCAGCATTTCTGTCATAGCGTTTTCTGTTGCAGCGTTCAGTCTCTGCGTTTCTGTCATAGCGATTCTGCCCCAGCATTTCTGTCAGTGTTTCTGTCTCAGTGTCCAGTCTCAGCGTTTCTGCCTCAGTGCTTCTGCCTCAGCGTTCAGTCTCACGTTTCTGCCCCAGCATTTCTGTCATAGTGTTTCTGCCCAAGCGTTTGTCTGTCATAGTGTTTGTCTGTCATAGCGTTGTCGTCTTCGTTGGTTGCCATGTCTCATCATACTTTATCCATGTTGCAACCTGGGTTAGTTAGCTAGTGCTCACATCTCGGGGTCTGTCATGTCTACAGATCCATATGGGCTGAGGTTTTTAATGACGTTTCTGCTCATGTTCTCGTACTTAGGTAGGTGCAGAGGGGCGTTGTTGTTTTCATGTCTGGTGGTCTGTTGTCATATTTTCTAGTTTGTTTTTCCTTAGCTTGCACCTTCCGCACGTCTCTGTAAACGATTAGTTCATGTTCATACCTGCAACCACGTGGGGGTTTCAGTGCAGGGTAGCGCCCCGTCATTAAGAAATTAGTCCATACTTCAGCTTTGGCACAGGGAACGGCGGTACACTTTGGTTTGTTTCCAATTTTGTTTCAGCTACTTTCATCTACCAGCAGGGTACATGTTCTAGGCATTTCTTGTATGCAAGATTCATGTGGGCCAAGCATGCTCTCTGCTACATGGTACGGTTGCAAGTCAGGATGGAGGTAATTAAAGCTTGCGCACTCAGCGCACCCCCAGCTCCTGCTCTTCTTCCATTCCTGCAGGCTAGGTCAGCATCCCCTTGGGTCCGGTCTATCAGGCCTGCTGGTTTTTATATGTCTGAGCCAAGTATGTTCCTTGTCAGGGGCGGTGTTGGAATCTCCCATCCCCAGTCCTCTGACAGCCCTGCTGGAAGTATTTCCAGGCCTGCACGTGGGCCTCATCGCTAGAGCCTCAGGTTATGTTTGAAGTATCTTGGCTTTGCAGACAGTCATGCTTTCATCACCAATCAAGTTACTGGAGGCAGCATTTTCCAGGGGTGCTTGGTCTGGTTTCTTTACCGTCATTCTGAAGGTGGGGGTCCGGGCCTCCAAGGTGACTAGTGGCTAGTTCCAATACCGTTTTTTACATTTGGCTGCTCTTTCCTGCAAATACTTTTTTCATCAAGGTACTTGTCTGTGGTCCGACGATTCAGCACTTGCTACAGTTTCGGGGGGAGGGTTGTATTGGCATCCACCGATATCAACTTTCCTTGCACTCACTTCCAATCAGTCCTGCTGTCGATAGGGCAAGATAGTTGGTGCATTCAGGACTCGGACTCGGTTGTCAGGTTACAGGCAGAAGCACGACTCGATCGTATCAGGTGGGACCAGTTTTCTGTGTGTCTGGCATGGTTTTTTCCATGTTTAACATGCTTATTGCCTTAGCGCATTACTCCGCCTACTCCATCAACATATCCATCAGGTATCCAGCACTTCAGACTGCTGCCAATTTGTCCATTTATTGCAACTCACCCTCTCACTTCCCCATACCAAGTATTGGTAGGCCAGGGGTTGGGGGATTTTCACAGAGCTACTTCACTGGTGTCCGTTGAAGTATTTCGATCTTCTCGGCCATCTTTGCAGGGGCTCCTTGGGCCAGCCCTTGCTCCATTTCCCCCACTCATCCTCTCATCACAAGCAGTTCATTCTCATGTCTGGGTTGTCTCTTGCATCAGGCTCAATCCATCTTTCACGGGACGTTTAGTTGAGTTCTGGGCTGCTTCGCAGGTTCAATAGGGGGTTCCTTCTATCACAAGTCATGAGTCGGTGGGTTTCTCCTGTCATAGCGGATATTTACCGGATACTTATACTGTTGCCATCCAGGCATGCGCTACTCTACTTGACGGATTGTTACCTACCCTTCTTCACCTAAACATGTGTCTTTTTGCCCTCTTTTCAGGCAGACCAGCTAGGCCAAGGCACACCTCAGGCCTTGGTTGTTAAGAGTTATCGCATTTCTTACTCAAAGACTCTGACTACAAATATAGTTTATACCCTTGTAGCGCAAAGGACTTATTTTTCACATATTCTGACAACAAAACTGTGGATAATTTTCCAGAAAATTTGAGAACCAGCTCTCAAATTTTTGTTGTCGGAAATTCCGTCAGAAAATGTCCGATGGGGCCTACACACGGTCGGAATTTCCGACAAAAAGCTCCCATCGAACATTTGTTGTCGGAAATTCCGACCGTGTGTATGCGGCATAACAGGGGTTAAAACCCTCCCTTACTCTTTCCAAAGAAAAATGTTTGCCTTTAGTTCTACTTTTTGAGTCACGTGAAATATTTATTTTAGGTAAACATGACCTCTCTCTTTCCCTTTAATGCAAACACTGGAATATTCAGTTCACCTTCTGTGGATTGTGAGGATGATTATAATTTTTAAATTATATTTATCTTCACTTCAGATTCATGTTGCATTGCCTTTAATACTAGCAGAAGCTGAGCATTCTTTGAAAACCTGTTTCAGACGCAAAGAAAAAAAAACACTGAAATGTACTCATCTACATCAGCTAGATTTTTATTAAACTCTGATCATTTTTGTGATAGAGCTGCATTAATAAAAAAAAAAGTAGACAATGTTACCATGATTTTCTTTAATTATTGAAAGAATTGTATTCTTAAAAATGTCAGACTTGAACACCGAAGTTAATTTTTCTTACAGCAGATAGCTTTCTGCAGGCACAGCTGCTTGTGTTTAAGCATTCCTTACAGACATAAATACTGTATGGCTTGATCTCCATGTTTGTACAGGGTTACATTTATCAGAAACAGAACACAACTATGGCTATTAAAGCCAATATAAACAAAACCAAGAGAAGATTATCCAGCCAGAAGTTCATGAAATGTGAACGTACACATAAAATAAAGTCTACTTTGTAATGCTAAGTAGTTAAACTTGCTGCTGTAATAATAAAAAAATATATTCAAACATTTTAGTAGTTATATTATTTAACATTAATGAGGGCCTGAACACCTAAGAAAGCCTAAACAAAAATGACTTTTCCAACCGATGAGTATGGGATGGTAATAAGCAAATACGTACAGGGAAAAATAATTGACTGTGCATGTTCGACTTGTGGGACCTTTCATGAAATTTCAAGCCACCATTCCAAAAAACAAAACAAAAAAAAACCCCAAAAAGTTAGTGGAAGCTAAAGCAAAATTATATTCAGTATTTTTTCCCCCAAAAAATTCTATACACAATGACTAGTAAAAGGCATGTAATATGAAATGCTTTAGAAAATATGATATCCTTGACAAAAACAGAAAAATAATATAAAAATTGCAAAACTACATATTTAAATAAACATAACTTTATACCCCATATAGCAAAAGGTTGTGACACATCATAAATGATGTGTGTGCAAAGTCTTTTCGACCATGTGATACGGAAAAACTTTTCATTGCAGGCCAGGAAGAAAACAAACATTTGGCAGTGACATTATTTTTACCCTTTATATATAAAAAAATAATAATTATCCTCTGTGATGTCTAAGGGTCTGTTTACAAAAAAATATTTTTTTTTCCCTTACTGCACTATGCTCCTATTTATATGATTTTGCAAGTCATTTTTTTTTCTTACATGTAGCGGGTATTTGAATTTAGATGCACAGATTGCTAGGGAATCTGAGGCCCTTTTATGGTTCTTGGAGTACTCTGGTGGTGTGAGGTTCCCTGGGCCTATAGGTGGCGTTGTTGCTGGGGGCCTGAGGTGAACTCACACCGCAGGACTGTGCCTTTTTGTCCTCCCCTGGAGCTGGTACGGCGGGGCGGGGAACCCGCTGTGACGCGAAGGGAGAGGAGATAAAAGGGGCGGACGCCCTTACCACGGGGTTCAGAGTGCAGAGTCGGAGGACGTGGCCGCACCCAGGCACCTTCAGCTTGGGTGCTGGCGTTCCGGTGTTCCGGGCCCAGGTGCCTTTGACCTGGCCGGAGCGGAGATGGAGTCTATCTCAGGCACCTTTAGCCTGGGGTGAGGTACTATGGCGGATGCCTGGGGCTCAGTACCTTCGACCGCGAGGGTGGAGGAACTAGAGGGGGCCCTAACTCCTTGGGTGCCCGTGTCTGAGTTTGTGAGTTTGTGAGGTCTGGTGTGCAGAACTTCTCTGGAGAGTCCGGCGCAGCATCGCTGGTGACAGAGAGGCCTCCGGTATCTCCCTTGGATGGATATCCTTCCCCTGACAGGGGCCGTGCTAGCGAAGATTATCCAGCCAGAAGTTCATGAAATGTGAACGTACACATAAAATAAAGTCTACTTTGTAATGCTAAGTAGTTAAACTTGCTGCTGTAATTCACGTTCTATTTCACATAGTTAGTGGCAGTGACTATTCGCCACTGGTGATACCACAGTGGTTGGCAAGAGAAGGGAAAGGATTGTGCCTCGACCTATCCCCATTAAGACTAAGTTGTTGCAAAATAATCCAACTTAGCCGTGCTGTGTGTTTATTTGCTGAGAAGAATAAAACTGTGTTGGACCTATTCACTGTGTGGAACTCTGGTTACTAGGAGCAAAGGAGTCAGGGACGAAGTACAGGACTTGACTCTAGGACACCTACACAAAGCCCGATCTTTCTGGCCTTCACCTCTTCACTATGGAGGACATGGGCCGTGATGTATCTCATCCCTCCCCCCAGCACTAACACCCCTAGACAAAGAAAGACAAGCCGAGAATGAGAAGGGGTGAGGGAGCTACATACATATTTATAATGCTTTGAAATAGAAAAGTTGTTAGTGCAAAGTTATATATACAAAGCAGAGCAAATGCATATAAAATCCATTAAATAAGCAAAACAAAAAAAGAATATTATCACCCAGCGGAAAAATTATAATGATAATAAAATACGACTCCAGATCTACAATATTAAAAAGGTATTTTTTTGCAAAAATGGCATGGCATGAAACTTTTGATATCCAAAGTTTTGAATTTAATCACATTTTCTGTAATAAGTCTCCCCATCATGAAGATATATGCAGAGCTAGATGAAGAACATTTGGAGGATAAGCATATTTATTTTACAATAGTGCAGATAAGGCAAACCTGATACTGACTTGCTGCTAAAAACGAATGTGTTAAATCACCTAATTTAGGCAGGATCATTCAATTCATGTATCCCGATCGTCTGGCACATAAATTTGTGAAGGTCCATTAATCAGGAGAATCTGCACACTAAATTAACGCTTTTAGTGCCATGAATGGTAATTTAAAGTAGATGTATTGGGTTTATATAAAATTACATCCATACACACTGATGCTGCAGCTGTCCCAAATCAGCTCTAAGACCGCATGATCACTGATTGCTCAGTTGTAGTTCTGATCAGAGCAGAGAGCAGTGACTGATGCTACCCAGATAACAAGCAATTTTGCTGCAGGTTTGAAAATGACTTGCTAAGCTATTGCTAGACTTCCCAGGCTTCACAAGTTTGTTGCATAATTGCAGCAAGTCCTCATTGCATGACTCCAGATCAACTTTTTTTGCAAACATTCAGCAAGTCTGCTGCAAGTTCTGGTTCAGTTATGTCGTGCAATAGTCATCCCACCACAGGGGTCACTGTGACTTGCAGAGCTCTTGTTTCTAGACTCACCACTGCAACTTTGATCTTGCTAGAGACTAGTGTAGCGTCCTCACCCCATCTCCTTTGTCTAGGGGTATGTCACACGACAGGGTGAGATGCGCTACGGCCCATGTCCTCCCCATAGCTGTGGGTGAGGTGAAGGACAGAACCAGATATTTCCTCGGGCCTATGTTATTTTGTCTAGAATCAAGTCCTGCTGTGTCAACACTTCCCTCTGCTCCCATCAACCAGAGTTCCACACACCGATCACAGTCCAACTCTTGTTTTATTGTACATCTCACAATAAACAGTGCTTCAGTAGCCAACTGGTTGCGACTTGATAACATTTTGATACGGGGAATGAGCAGGTCGAGGCACTATCCTGGTTATTAGCTAAACCACTGCGATCTCGCCAGCGGTTACTATAGCATTAGCTAGAAAGGATTTAGAACTTGAGAGTCTCTACCAGCGACTCAAGAGAACGTAGAAAGGAGTACCTTCGCTGCGTTGTGGCCCCTGTCAGGGGAAGATGTCCCTCCAAGGGAGTTACCAGAGGCCCATCCGTCACCGGGGTGACGCTGCTCCAGACTCTCCGAATGGGTAACCTCCCCGGCCTCCTCACCTCAGACACAGGCCCCATCCACCTCAGGGACCCTCGGACTTCTCCACCCTCGTGGGACCCAGTCGAAGTCACTGGACCCCAGGCCTCCTAGTTTAGTACCCCACCCCAGGCTGAAGGTGCCTGGGATGGACTCCAACTCCACTCCGGTCAGGCCTAGGGCGCCCGGGCCGGAATCCGGAACCGCCCGCACCCAGGCCCAAGGTGCCTGGGCACGTGAAGAAGATCCTCCTGAAGACCTCGTGGTTAGGGCGTCTCCCCCCCTTATCTCCTCCCATCGACACAACGGCAGGTTCCCCGCCCTCGCCGCACCATCTCCGGAAAGGGACAAAAAGGGTAGCACTGTGACGGCCAATCTACCTCGAGCCTCCAGGTACCCCGCCACCCAGAGGCCAAGGAGATTATTACACCGTCCAATCCTCCACGAACACAAATGGTCCACCATTCCCATACTTACACACCTGAGTGTCCCACCTAAATTTAGAGACCCCACTACATACTCCCCCCTGTGATTTGACACTGGTCCCCAGTGTCTGGTGCAAACCCATGTCTCCCATGGAGTGATGACATAAGCCTAGCCCCAGAGGCTATCCCCAAAATTTTTGAACCTCAACCATACCAAGACCTGCTCAAAGGGGAAAGGGAACATAAAACAATAAAACTTTTTCCTAAAAACATCTATCATGTACACATATACAATCCTTCCCTTCACTGTCTAAGAACCACCCCATACTCAGCAGTAGGGATGAGCTTCGTGTTCGAGTCGAACATACGTTCGACTCGAACATCGGCTGTTCGATCGTTCGACGAAGATCGAACGATTTGGGCCGTTCGCGCCAAATTCGAGTGACGCGAACGGCCCACAATGCACTACGCCATCGCAGTGTCATCCAGGCGCTGTGATTGGCCAAGCATGCACTGTGACCCCGCATGCTTGGCCAATCACAGCGCCGGCAGCGAGGAGAGCAATGATTGGCCACAGGCAGGATGCCTGTGGCCAATTATTGCTGAGGGTGTTTAGTACACGCCCCACACTATAAAAGGCCGCCAGCACGGCGGCCTAGTGTAGTGTGTTCCGGAGCAGGGAAAGACTAGCATAGGCAGGGACAGTGACATTTATTTCTTTCTTGCTTAACCTGGATTCCTTTAGTTTAGGGAAAGAGAAGGATAGGTAGGGAGAGTGTCAGTGTGTTTTACTGTGCGAGTCCTTGTTTCTAGGGACAAAGAAGGAAAGTGAGGGGATTTCTCCTTGTGCTATAGTGTGCTTTAAAAAAACATTTTTTCTAGGGACAGAAAACTGTAGGTAGGGAGAGTGTCAGTTTCTTTCACTGTGCCAGTCCTTGTTTCTAGGGACAAAGAAGGAAAGTGAGGGGATTTCTCCTTGTGCTATAGTGTGCTTTAAAAAAACATTTTTTCTAGGGACAGAAAACTGTAGGTAGGGAGAGTGTCAGTTTCTTTCACTGTGCCAGTCCTTGTTTCTAGGGACAAAGAAGGAAAGTGAGGGGATTTCTCCTTGTGCTATAGTGTGCTTTAAAAAAACATTTTTTCTAGGGACAGAAAACTGTAGGTAGGGAGAGTGTCAGTTTCTTTCACTGTGCCAGTCCTTGTTTCTAGGGACAAAGAAGGAAAGTGAGGGGATTTCTCCTTGTGCTATAGTGTGCTTTAAAAAAACATTTTTTCTAGGGACAGAAAACTGTAGGTAGGGAGAGTGTCAGTTTCTTTCACTGTGCCAGTCCTTGTTTCTAGGGACAAAGAAGGAAAGTGAGGGGATTTCTCCTTGTGCTATAGTGTGCTTTAAAAAAACATTTTTTCTAGGGACAGAAAACTGTAGGTAGGGAGAGTGTCAGTTTCTTTCACTGTGCCAGTCCTTGTTTCTAGGGACAAAGAAGGAAAGTGAGGGGATTTCTCCTTGTGCTATAGTGTGCTTTAAAAAAACATTTTTTCTAGGGGCAGAAAACTGTAGGTAGGGAGAGTGTCAGTTTCTTTCACTGTGCCAGTCCTTGTTTCTAGGGACAAAGAAGGAAAGTGAGGGGATTTCTCCTTGTGCTATAGTGTGCTTTAAAAAACATTTTTTCTAGGGACAGAAAACTGTAGGTAGTGAGAGTGTCAGTTTCTTTCACTGTGCCAGTCCTTGTTTCTAGGGACAAAGAAGGAAAGTGAGGGGAATTCTCCTTGTGCTATAGTGTGCCAAAGCATTCCTCATCAACCATCTTTGAAATCCTTGTTTTTTGGACAGTCAGGGAAATTGTCGTTGTGCTATTCTGTGCAAAAGCAATAATCCTCAACCATATTTAGAAATCCTTAAGTAAAGGGACAGAGAAGGACACCTGAAGGTAGCCCTTATTGCTTTTTTCCCATCTCCCTGCAGGCCATCTATTAGAATGTCTGGAAGGCAAACAAGGAGAGGCAGACAGTCAGGAGGCAATAAAAGAGGGCAAGCAGGCTCTGTGTCTGGGGGCAACAGTGCTGGTCGTGGACGTGGTGCATTGTCATCAGCACATGGCCATGGGACACGCTTGTCCTTCTTTTCGGCAGCTGGACATGTTGAGCCACATCATGCCGAAGACTTGGTAGAGTGGATGACCAAGCCCTCCTCCTCCTCCTCATCCTCTCTCACCCAGGCTCAGGGTACTGGCAAAGCAGCTGCCAAAGCGTCCTCTTCCCTGGTATCAATGTCAGACTCATCATCAGTCACTCCTTCCCTAGACCCACCATGTCCTCCTCCTGAGGAGTCCCCCGAACTGTTTGAGCACAGTGTTGGGTACATGCTCCAGGAGGATGCCCAGCGTTTCGAAGGGTCTGATGATGAAACCCAGCTACAGGAAGGCAGTAGCGTGAGAGCAGACAGAGGGGATGCTCAAGAAGGACACCAATCTGGCAGTCATGTTCCAGCAGCTGCAGCATACTGCCAGATTGGCTCCAGTGATGAGGAGGGAGGGGATGATGAGGTCACTGACTCCACGTGGGTGCCTAATAGGAGAGAGGAGGAGGATGAGGAGGAGGCACATCTCCAACGAGGCAGGATGCCCTTTGGTGGCCAGCGTAAGGGCAGTACACCGACGGAATCACACCGCAGAGCTCCGCCTGTGCAGGGCGCTGCCTCTGCCCGTCATTCAAAAAGTTCCTTGGTGTGGGCCTTTTTTGAGGCTAGTGCATCAGATCGCACAGCTGCTGTTTGCAACATATGTCTCAAGCGTATATCGCGTGGCCAAAACATCAGCCGCTTGGGTACCACATGCCTGACCAGACATATATTGACCTGCCATGCAGCTCGTTGGCAAGCCTACCTCAAAGACCCACACCAAAGAACAAAGCGGACCTCTCCTTGCACCGCATCAGCTGGGATCTCCAACCCCACTATAACTTCAGTCCTCTCTGAAACATGCACTGAGAGGAATGAAGGTGTAGAATTAGGTGTGTCACAGCCAAGTACTTGCGGCCACTCTGCTAGCAGTACACCGACGTCCGATTCTAGCAGGCAAATTTCCCTGCCCCAGCTGCTGGACCGTCGAAAGAAGTTCACTCCCAGCCATCCACATGCCCAGCGGTTGAATGCTAGCTTGGCTAAATTGCTAGCGCTTCAACTGCTGCCTTTTCAGTTGGTAGACTCGGCCCCCTTCCGTGAGTTTGTGCAATGTGCGGTTCCTCAGTGGCAGGTTCCCAAACGCCACTTTTTCTCATGGAAGGCTATTCCGGCTCTCTACCGGCATGTGGAAGGCAATGTCTTGGCCTCGCTGGACAGGGCGGTCAGCGGTAAGGTGCATATTACCGCTGACTCATGGTCCAGCAGGCATGGACAGGGACGTTACCTTTCTTTCACGGCCCATTGGGTCACTCTTTTGGCAGCTGGGAAGGATGCAGGACAAGGTGCAGTAGTGTTGGAGGTTGTTCCACCGCCACGCCTCCAAAATGCTACTACTGGTTGTGACACACCTCTCTCCTCCACCCCCTCCTCTTCTTCTTCCTCCATGGCCTCTTCCTGTGGTTTGTCCTATGAACCAGCGGTGCTCCGTAGCCGTTCACGGGGCTACGCAAGTACGCAGGCAAAAAGATGCCATGCCGTGCTTGCGCGGGTGTGTTTGGGGGACAGAAGCCACACTGGGGCAGAGGTCCTGTCTGCTCTGCAGGGCCAGGCCGAGAGGTGGTTGACGCCACGCCAGCTTAAGCCAGGAATGGTGGTTTGCGACAATGGCACCAACCTCCTCTCCGCCCTCCGACAGGGACAACTGACCCATGTGCCCTGTGTGGCTCACGTCCTTAACCTGGTGGTGCAGCGGTTCTTGGGCAGGTACCCGGGCTTACAGGATGTCCTGAGGCAGGCCAGGAAAGTCTGTGTGCATTTCCGCAGATCTTATAATGCCAGTGCTCGCCTGGCTGAGCTGCAAAAGGAGTTGAACCTGCCCAAGAACCGCCTTATATGTGACATGCCCACCAGGTGGAACTCAACGTTGGCCATGCTGCAGCGGCTGCACACGCAGCAGAGGGCCATCAATGAGTACCTGTGCGACTACGGCACCAGGACAGGGTCAGGGGAGCTTGGTTTTTTTTCTCCACGCCAGTGGGGCATGATCAGGGATGCATGCACTGTCCTGGCACCATTTGAGGAGGCCACGAGGATGGTGAGCAGTGACAGTGCATGCATCAGTGACACTGTACCTCTTGTCCACCTGTTGGAGCACACGCTGCGTGGAATAATGGACAGGGCACTTGAGGCAGAACAGAGGCAGGAAGAGGAGGACTTCCTTGCCTCTCAAGGCCCCCTTTACCCAGACAGTGTTCCTTCTGTCCCACCCATCGCACAGGAAGAGGAAGAGGAGGAGGAGGAGGAGGATTGTGTCAGCATGGAGGTGGAGGCTGGCACTCAGCATCATCAGCAGCAGTCTTTTAGGGATGATTTACAGTCCCAAGAAACCAGTGGACTTGTACGTGGCTGGGAGGAGGTGGCTGCGGATCATGTCGTCCTTAGTGACCCAGAGGACTCCGGAGCGAATGCCTCAGCAAACCTACGCTGCATGGCCTCCCTGATCCTGCAAAGTCTGCGGAAGGATCCTCGTATTCTTCGGATCAAGGAGAGGGACCATTACTGGCTGGCCACTCTCCTTGATCCACGGTACAAGGGTAAGGTTGCGGACCTTATGTTACCTTCGCAGAGGGAGCAGAGGATGAGACAACTCCGGGAGGCCTTGCAGAAAGGTCTGTGCAACGCGTTCCCAGAGACTGGGAGGTTACAAACTCCTGGTCCTGGACAACGAGTTGCTGAGGCTTCGGCCAGTCAAAGAAGGAGCGGTGGGGAAGGTGGCCGTCTGACCGATGCGTTCAGACAATTCTTTAGTCCGCAGCCCCAAAGTATGATCGGTTCCAGCAACCATCGCCAGCGTCTGATAAACATGGTGCAGGAATATCTAGGGGCAAGGTCAGACTTGGACACCTTCCCCACCGAAAATCCTCTGGCTTACTGGGTCTTGAGGATGGATCACTGGCCAGAGCTTACACAGTATGCAATTGAGCTACTGGCCTGTCCTGCATCCAGCGTTCTTTCGGAACGCACATTCAGTGCTGCTGGAGGATTTGTCACGGATCACAGGGTGCGCCTGTCCACCGACTCGGTTGATCGACTGACTTTCATCAAGATGAACCAGTCTTGGATCACCACCAGCTACCACACACCTGATGCTGATATAACAGACTAATTGATTTTAACATGTCACATCCCTTCAAGACTGATGCTGAGTGCCTGTGCTGTTATGTTGACTGGCTATCCTCCTCCTCCAAGTCCTCAATGATACGATTGATGATGATAGCTTGGAAGATCATTTTTGTTTATGGGTGCCGCCACCAGTGGCTAAGGCCCAATTTTTCAGCCCCTGTTTTACAGGGGCGTGTAATTACAATTTTTTTAGCAATAATTTGCCATAGGGCTCATTGCTGTGCTCCAAGTACAGTATCTGTGAGGGGTTGGAGTGTTGTGGCACCAGTGCCTAAGGCCCAATTTTTCAGCCCCTGTTTAACAGGGGTGTGTCATTACAATTTTTGAAGCAATACTTTGCAACAGGGCTCATTGCTGTGCTCCAAGTACAGTATCTGTGAGGGGTTGTAGTGTTGTGCCACCAGTGCCTAAGGCCCAATTTTTCAGCCCCTGTTCAACAGGGGCATGCAATTACAATTCTTGATGTAATAATTCACAGCAGGGCCCATTGCTGCACCCACCAAGAGTAACTCTGAGGGCTTACAGTGTTGTGGCAACACCACCACCACCACCACCACCACGAAAGGCCCAATTTTTCAGCCCCTGTTCAACAGGGGCATGCAATTACAATTCTTGATGTAATGATTCACAGCAGGGCCCATTGCTGCACCCACCAAGAGTAACTCTGAGGGCTTACAGTGTTGTGGCAACGCCACCACCACCACGAAAGGCCCAATTTTTCAGCCCCTGTTCAAAAGGGGCATGTAATTACAATTCTTGATCTAATAATTCACAGCAGGGCCCATTCCTGCACCCACCAAGAGTAACTCTGAGGGCTTACAGTGTTGTGGCAACACCACCACCACCACCACCACCACGAAAGGCCCAATTTTTCAGCCCCTGTTTAACAGGGGCATGCAATTACAATTCTTGATCTAATAATTCACAGCAGGGCCCATTGCTGCACCCACCAAGAGTAACTGTCAGGGCTTACAGTGTTGTGGCACCAGCACCACCATCAAAGGCCCAATTTTTACTACCACTGTTCAACAATTATATGTAATTACAATTCCTGATATAATAGTTGACAGCAGGGCGTTCCAGCACCAACCAAGAGTAACTGTGAGTGCTTACAGTGTTGTGCCAACACCAACAACTAAGGGGCCTATTTCTGCAGAGTATATACGGCAGGTCCCTACTTTCAAACATCCAACTTACAAACGACTCCTACTTGCAAACGCAAGAAGACAACAGGAAGTGAGAGGAAATCTACCCCTAGGAAGGAAAATTCTCTCCTGTAAGAATTAATATGGGAGAAAGGTGTCTCCTCTGTACTGATGCTTTATCACCAATCCTTGTTTCAAGAAAAACACCACATTTCAAAAACAGTTGTCATTGGGACGGAAAGTGAGGTGAAATGTTCTGAACAGGGGCACAGACAGCAAAACAAATGTTACAGGGGTGATAACCCTTACCTATGTTTTCCAAAAAGTTTAAAAATAGATTTTTAGGCTGGAGCTACACTTAAACAATGTACCTGTTCAAAATTACAAACAGATTCTACATAAGAACAAACCTACAGTCCCTGTCTTGTTTGCACCGCCTGTATACGGCTGTTCAGAGTATATAGGGCCTTTTTTATTTTATGTGCGGGGTTCCCCTTAATATCCATACAAGACCCAAAGGGGCTGGTAATGGGGTGGGGGGGGGGGTCATGGGGTAGCTATGCCATTTTTCTTAAAGATTTTCATCCATATTACCGGGACCAGACATTACATTAAAGCCGCAAGCAGTTTTAAATGGCTTTTTTTTCCTTTAGAAGTGTCATTTTGTGCAGGGACAGTTCTAAACACGGGAAACACGTGGCACTTCACAGGCATACTTTAGACACCCCCCAGGTACGATATTTAAAGGAATATTTGACTTTTTTTTTTTCACTTTATGCATCATTAAAATGACTGCTCCTGAAAAACGACCGTTTTTAAAACTTCTTTTTGCATTGATACATGTCCCCTGGTGCAGAACCCGGGTTCCCAAACCCTTTTTAGGACAATAACATGCATAATAGTCGTTATAATTAGCACTTTAGAATTCGAACGTTCGCATCCATTGTATTTAATAGGGTTCTAATGTTCGTACGAACTTTCGGTCCGTTCGCGGGTTCTGGTGCGAACCGAACCCGGGGGTGTTCGGCTCATCACTACTCAGCAGTCTTGACAGACGAATCTCCTGCAGAAGGGAAAAAAAAACAACACACAAGAAAAGCCACATCCTGACATTTTTTGTGTTATTTTGGAATGAATGGGTCCATCAACCAATAGACCCATTCGCTCCAATGAGTAAAGTGATGCGCGTGTAAAAAAAAACAAACAGCCGTTACACAACACTGCCACCTGGTGACAGTGCCGCGGTAATGACACTTGGTGCAATCTTCATTCTTCCTGCGTCCCTACACTAATTCTACCCCCAAAGTCTGTCTTTGAGCTGTGAGGAAGAGAGAACAAACAAAAACTGCTCTCATTCCTCCAAAGAGTAGAAAACAAAAGCCCAAATAAAAAACCAGGGCACAGTTCGGATGCTCCGACAGGAACACTTCTAGAAGATTTGTAGGAAAGGAAACAACAAGTGAGTCTCTTCTCACAAATAGAACTTCGGGTCAGGCAAGAACAAGGGCTTCAGATGTTTATCAAAAACCTCAATCGAATAGTCAGCATCCTCTCCATCTTTCCTACAGATGCGCACCTTGTCTGCGTGGATATGGCGGCCCCACATCCAGTCTGTTCTGCAGTCCCTAAACTTTTTCGACACGGGTGGTGAACAGGACAAATATCTTCGTGCATGTGGTACTTTAAGTTTCTTCCAAACAAATTTGTCATACCATCTCTGGCGTATGACCTCAACTTCAAAAAGTAAGTCCCGAGGCAAGTAGGGATATTCCCACCCATACTCACGGGTGACTCTCTGTGAGAAAAGTCGTTGCAATCTGGTCAAAGGAGGCATGGCTTCCCGCTCACCTTCTCCGGGTTGAACGATGGCCTCCGGGTGCCGAGGTACTTTCACTACCTCTGATGGCTTTTCTCTCGGTGCTCGTAGTGATGCGCGTTGCATCCCCGCCACCAAGACGGGCGATGCTGTAGAATGTGGTAAGGTAATTTGAGGACTAGACTTCCTCGTAGACTCCGGGGCTTGTACCCGGGGCGTGCTGTCTCCTATTGACATAGGGGAATCCTGCGGTGCGCGTAACATAGGCAATGGGCGTTTGTCCCAGCCCTTCCGGTGAAACAGTTCATCAATCTCACCGTCATCTCCACAATCTGACAATGACTCTAGGTCGGAAGTGTCATACATCTCGGCGGGAAGGTAGTCTCTGGTAGACGTGGTACTACCCTCCCTTGCGGGCTCCACCGACTGTGGACCCCCGACACCTCCAACCACCACCACAGTCCCAGCCCCTGGCTCACCTTGACCTTTTGTAGAACTGGGATGTCCAGGACTCTTCCAACCGGATCCATCCAGGCCAGGCAAGCGACGGGGTGAAGCTCGACCACGACCACAGGAGGCCTGCACCAGGCCGACTTTCCTCTTCGGAGGTGGGAGCAGAGAATCTGTGGTGACCGAAGCAGCATCCTCTGATTTTTCTCTCTCAGTCTCTGATTGGGCAGTCACATCGCCCTGGTTCGTGCGTACGGGAACCTCCGCAAAGGCCTGGATCTCTCCTTCCAGAGTAGCGGTACCTGTGAGGCTGTTGAGGCGAAGGGCCCGGGGCCTTACTGTGGATGGCTCCACCTCGAACAAGAACTCTTTGCATGCCTCGCAACGCCCGAATGGCTTCAGGTGGACCACCAGTCCCGAGCATCCGGGACAGATCACGCCGAGGGCCTCCGTGTCTCTGCATGAGTACAAAGCCAACTGTCCTCGGGGCCTGAGTCTTATCCCCGTGTCTGTAAGGGGAGCAGCAAATGTAGTCATCTTCGTGGGGTAGGGAACCGGAATCCACGGGGAGCTTGAGGCCATCCCGACTGTCTGCTGCTCCATCACGCACTGACCACGCGCCGAAGTCTCCACGTGAGTTCCTCCACATGGTCAGACTCCTTCCATGACTTGCATGCTTTTGCGGGCTTCCATCAAGCTCCGCCCACGAACTGTGTAGTCACGGGGTGCCTTGTGGCGCAGTGCAATAAAAGCCCCCACATGTAGTACTTCACACGGCTGGACTCCTCCCGCTTCTCGCTCCTCTGCATGGGCCTTTCCCGTCCTAGGGTCATTTCCACGACTTTGAGTAGGGATGCACTTTGGCCAATCACATGGCCGACCTGCTCGGAACTCCTCCGGGCAGCAAAGTCCAGACACAGCCACTCTTTCTTCCAAAGTCAAAACACATATCATCCCGGACGAGCCCCCACGTGTAGCGTCCTCACCCCATCTCCTTTGTCTAGGGGTATGTCACACGACAGGGTGAGATGCGCTACAGCCCATGTCCTCCCCATAGCTGTGGGTGAGGTGAAGGCCAGTACAAGATATTTCCTTGGGCCTATGTGCTTTTGTCTAGAATCAAGTCCCGCTGTGTCAACACTTCCCTCTGCTCCCATCAACCAGAGTTCCACACACCGATCACAGTCCAACTCTTGTTTTATTGTACATCTCACAATAAACAGTGCTTCAGTAGCCAACTGGTTGCGACTTGATAACATTTTGATACGGGGAATGAGCAGGTCGAGGCACTATCCTGGTTATTAGCTAAACCACTGCGATCTCGCCAGCGGTTACTATAGCATTAGCTAGAAAGGATTTAGAACTTGAGAGTCTCTACCAGCGACTCAAGAGAACGTAGAAAGGAGTACCTTCGCTGTGTTGTGGCCCCTGTCAGGGGAAGATGTCCCTCCAAGGGAGTTACCAGAGGCCCATCCGTCACCGGGGTGACGCTGCTCCAGACACTCCGAATGGGTAACCTCCCCGGCCTCCTCACCTCAGACACGGGCCCCATCCACCTCAGGGACCCTCGGACTTCTCCACCCTCGCGGGACCCAGTCGAAGTCACTGGACCCCAGGCCTCCTAGTTTAGTACCCCACCCCAGGCTGAAGGTGCCTGGGATGGACTCCAACTCCACTCCGGTCAGGCCTAGAGCGCCCGGGCCGGAATCCGGAACCGCCCGCACCCAGGCCCAAGGTGCCTGGGTGCGTGAAGAAGATCCTCCTGAAGACCTCGTGGTTAGGGCGTCTCCCCCCCTTATCTCCTCCCATCGACACCACGGAAAGGGACAAAAAGGGTAGCACTGTGACGGCCAATCTACCTTGAGCCTCCAGGTATCCCGCCACCCAGAGGCCAAGGAGATTATTACACCGTTTAATCCTCCACGAACACAAATGGTCCACCATTCCCATACTTACACACCTGAGTGTCCCACCTAAATTTAGAGACCCCGCTACACTAGCAATGCAAATTTGCTATAAATTGGAAAAGTGTCAACTAAAACTTGTGCTTTATGTGCTCTGCAAGTGTACAACTTGCCAGGGAAAATGTGCAGCAAGTTAACAAGACTTACAATTCAACACTGCCACAAATTTGTGGCAAGTTACCCTTGCTATCTGGGTATAAGCTAAATCTAGGTCACTGGAGAGCAAAAGTATGTGCACTTTTGTGACCTACAAGAGAAATATGGCCAAAAAAGCGCTTTGGCCATGCTTCTCTTTAGTTGTGGATGTGATCCATTGGCCAATGGACAGCTGATCACATTCATCCACAAACTGAAAGAAGGTATCTCTGCCACCTCTCTGAACTTATACACCTCCAGAATTAACAATTACGTTTTCAGGTATTCATCTTTAACGACTTAAGGACCGCCGCACGACGATGTACGTCGACAGAATGGCAGGGACACGCACAAGGGCGTACAGGTATGTCTCCTTTAGGAACCTGTCCGTGGGTTGCGCGCGCAAGCGCCGCCGCCGGCGCGCTTGTGACCCGGTCCGAAGCTCCATGACCGCGCCCGCGGGACCCGATCGCCGCCGGTGTCCCGCGATCGGGTCACAGAGCTGAAAAACGGGGACAGGTAATTGTAAACAAACCTTTCCCCGTTCTTCCTAGTGGCATGTCAGTGATCGTCTGTTCCCTGTCTTAGGGAACGACGATCAGTGACGTCACACGCCAAGCCACGCCCCCCTACATTATGAATCACTCATTAGGCCACACTTAACCCCTACAGCGCCACCTAGAGGTTAAACCCTTCACTGCCAGTGTCATTTTTACAGTAATCAGTGCATATTTATAGCACTGATCGCTGTAAAAATGACAATGGTCCCAAAAATGTGTCAAAAGTGTCCGATGTGTCCGCCATAATGTCGCAGTCACGATAAAAATCGCTGATCGCCGCCATTACTAGAAAAAAATATATATTAATAAAAATGCCATAAAACTACCCCCTATTTTGTAGACACTATAACTTTTGCGCAAACCAATCAATAAACGCTTATTGTGATTTTTTTTTTTTTACTAAAAATATGTAGATGAATACGTATCGGCCTAAACTGAGGAAAAAAAAGTTTTTTTATATATTTTTTGGGGATATTTATTATAGCAAAAAGTAAAAAATTCTATTTTTTTCAAAATTGTCGCTCTATTTTTGTTTATAGCGCAAAAAATAAAAACCACACAGGTGATCAAATGCCACCAAAAGAAAGCTCTATTTGTGGGAAAAAAGGACGTCAATTCTGTTTCGGAGCCACGTCGCACGACCAATTGTCAGTTAAAGCGACGTAGTGCCGGATCGCAAAAAGGGGCCTGGTCTTTTAGCAACAAAATGGTCCGGGGCTTAAGTGGTTAATGAGAGCAGATGAAGGTATAGATCTGCACTGGTAGCATAACAGAGATAACTGAGCTATACAGACCCCTGAAAGCCCCCTTAACGGTAGGGTGGATGATGGGTCAAAGGTCATGTAGCCAGGGTCGGCTATTATGCTTGTCATTTAGAGACATTTTTTGTGTTGTTAATGTGGGGTTGGCTCCCTCTAGTGTTTGCTGGATTCTATGTGTTAATTTCCTTTTTCCTGTGTGAGGATTTAGAGCAAAGCATCATGGGACGTGCAGTTCAGAATGCTGGAATGACTCTGCCAGCAGGATTGATCTGAACTACAAGGAACAGAATGCTGAGTGAACAGAGCAGACTGCTGGGAGAGGATATTAAAGGGGCTGGCGTGGCCCAGATCAGTCTCTTTGTGATTGAGTTAATATTTGTGTTCATTCACAACTAAGAGGACTTTACACCAATATATTGTGTTTATTTGATAAGTTTGAGATAAAGGGCTGTGTGTATAGGTGTAGCGGGTGGTTACATTTAGGGGAGGTACCTGAGTGGTAAAAAGGCTCAGGTACGCTAATTGTTAGGGTTTGTGGATCATTTTTGCTCGTGGAGCATATCAGTGGTGTCCAGTTCCCTAAAGGCCTATAGGTGGCGCTGTCGCCATAGGCCGGGGTTGAACCACCATTGGAGGGCTGTACCTTTTTGTGTCCCCTCGCGGCAGTAGTACGGCAGGCCGGGGAACCTGCCATGCCTGCCAGGAGAGGGTATAAAAGAGGCAGACATCTTCCAGTCGAGGTCCGAGCCCCAGGCACCTTCAGCCTGGGGGCTGCTGTTCATGACACCCAGGTGCCCTTGGCCTGGGTGTGTGTGAGGATGGTCTCCGGGTGCTCCTAGGCCTGGAGACTGAACTGCTGTTCCATCCCCAGACACCTTAGGTCTGGGGATGAGGTACTGTTGAGAAGGCCAGGGACCCAGCAACCTTCGGCTGGGTCCTGCGAGGGATCGAGGGCTCCCAGGCATGCGCCTGGCGAGGGGACCCATATCCAGGATCGAGGAGGCCAGGGAGGTGACCCTTTCTGAAGACCCAGCGCAGAGTCGTGGTGACAGAAGGGGCCTCTGGTAACTCTCCGGAGGGATGTTTTCTCCCTACAGAGGCCTAACTATTCAAGGAAAGAAAGGGGAAGGTTGTGTAGGTCATAGTGGCAGTGACTCTACGCACACCAGGTCAGTGGCAGTGACTACAACTATTCACCAAGTCAGTGGCAGTGACTACAATTATTCATCAAGTCAGTGGCAGTGACTGTGCACCAAGCTGTTCATGCTAATCAGAACAGTGCTCCCCTAATCAACGCTAAGTTTGTGCCTGGACCTCTTCCCACCTTATCTGAACTGTTCTCGTCCAACCTGTCTGCTCTCACAGAGACTATTTGTTGTTCTCATAAATAAATATTGAGTTGGACTCTCAGTTGGTGTGGACAGTCATTTTACTGGGGAGAACTAAAGGACTTGTTTCTGGCTACCGCAGAAGCGAGATCAGCTCAGGAGGAGTCTAACACCAACTGCAGGCAGGCCCGAGAAATCTAACACCGCTCAATCTCACCATCCAGGAGGGTACGGGCTTGTGGTGCGGTGTGCCTCAGTCTTTCCTGCGGAGGAGCCAAGAAGAGAAAAGCAGGTAAAGTCTGGGGTTGGTGCGCTACATAGGAGTGTTTCCATTACTGAAAAAATTTATATAGATATGTATCTTGTGTTTTGATAATACAGTAAACACATATTTGAACTGTTTCCTTAATACTGTGTGAGTCTCTATTTACTACCACAGCTGGTGATATGATGGAACCCAGGGTGTCAGAGGTAAGGGAGGATTTGCAGAGTCGAGGTAATCAGTGGGGTACAGACTCTTTTAGCAGCCCTTATGGGGGTACCGCTACAGTCATAAAAGGCAGCAGAGGTAGAGGTAAAAGCTACTATCCAATCTTGTGATAGTAATAAAAAATAGAAAATAAAGTATAAGAAAACAAATCAAACATACCCACAAAACACAAACATAAAACATTTACACTCATGTAAAATATACATGTACATTAATTCTTTATAAAGAAAATTGTTACACTGACAATAAACCCTCAGCTTTCAGTACTTTCAGCAGCTGAATAATCAGTTATTGCATATGCAGCTTCTTTATATTTAAAAACTTGCCTATGTTCCAGTATAAGGTGGGGTCATGACTGCTGCCCCAGGTTTCTTGTTTCAGGGTGGTAACTTTCTTTTACAGCATCCTATGGAGCCACCCTTGCCTACACAGAGTTGTGTTTCCGTACACTGTGTGCATCAATAGAAACACACAACCCCATAGCCTAGGATGATAAGGATGATAAGGCATTCCCCTGCTCCTCCCTCCTCCTCCTTCCATTCTCCAAGCTAACAAGACTGCACTGTCAACTGTGAACCCATTCCTTTGGAAACTGGAAGTTCAGAGAAGCAGCACTGAGAGGGCAGGGGTCGACAGTATAGCAAGTTGTAAACTGGCGTAAAAATTTTACCAAATATTTTTTGAGGAATGTTTATTCTTTTGTGCTTAGTGTGTTAAACTAAAAATGCTGAGGGTTTACTACTTTAATATGCTTACATTTTACAGTACATGACACAATACAGTGATGCAAATGAACCTTTTGTCAGTTCACAAGAATGCATGCAGTTTTACTAAGAACCTTCACTTTTAAAAATGCAACTACAGAATGTGTACATGACTTGTATGATTGGAAGAATTCTTATCTCCTTGCCCAAGTAACTGTAAATGTTACCTCTTTTCCTAAAAGTCTGCTCCGAGCTTGAAGTAAAATTTTAAGCATTCCCAGCAGTCTTTTTTCATTGGATAGGATTTTTTACTTAATAGGATTTTTAATGATAATTGTCATTATTTTTGGATAGACAGTCATTTGTTTTTGAGGTCTGCTAATTGGCGATCTTTTTGGGCCATATATTATATGTAGATGCCCATTAGCAGATTTCCATCTATTATTATCCTTTTTTTCCACTAGATGGCGATCTCTCCATAGGCCTCCATTGGCATCGCAGGGCTGTTGTATCCCTACATGAGAGATGCCGCCGCGCTCCCAGACACGTCCTCCTGCCGTAGCATGCTATGGCTAGGAGGTGACGCCGTGACGCGATTGCGTCATGACGTCGTCCCTGTCAGCGCGCACGAGATGTTCGCGGGGACAGCCCAACCTATTGGCTTATAGCGTTTTCCTGCACAGATGGTGCCATCTGTTCTTTCATCTTGATTGGTCCACATTTCTGGCGGGATTATTTGAATTTGTTATATTTATGCCTTATGTGTTTTATAAGCAGAACCACATACTGTCATTTTATTTTATTTTCATTTTTATTTTTCATTAATTTTCAATATGATGATTCCTATTTTAGGTTATTATGTTGCTGTTTATTGATGATAGTCTGATGTGTTGTGGAATAGTTTGTTACTTCCTGTTTTGACCCAGCCCCTTCAGGGCTGGTCAGATTTATTTCAGACTTTATATATGTTGGCAATGTGGGGGGTGCAACATTATGCCCCTGTTGAAGACTTTTGGAGTCGAAACGCGTAGGGGTTGCCTATGTTGCACCTCACATTGCTTTTATACCCTTTTCTTGTGATCACTTTTATATTTGTCTAATTTCTGTAAGACAAATTTTATTCAATAAATCCCCACTTGGTTTTATTGACCTGCACCATTTGGAGTTTTTTTCTTCCTTTTCATCCTTTCATCTTCCTTGGACCGGTTTGGAGCCTGTATGATTGGAGGAATTCCATTGTGTGACTCGTGTATTGAACCACCCTACTCGAGACGGCCTGAGGCATTCACGGCATCTAGTTCCATCGACCCCAGTAACGGTGACCACTAAGCCTTACTGACCCACTGTCGTACGACAGGTGGGTCCACCATCTGCAGTAAGAGTACCCAACTGCATCATTTGTACCTTGTGTTGTGAGCCCCACCATCAACATTGGGGTTCCTCTGCTAGTCCATGTTGTGGTAGCGATATCCATGAGAAGACACCCATTCAATTCGGCACATATTGTTTGGACTTTTTCATTGTTATTGTCATTTCTTTTTCACTCCAGTTTTGTGTAGTCCATAAGGGCCACACTCTCATGACCTCCATGAAGGACAGTTTTACCATCAGGCTGCCCATTGGAGTTGATTTTTTTTATGGACTTTATTTATATATTTGTTTATTCACTAGCACATATTGAATTTCAGATTATTTTATAAGTCATTTATGTTCTTTGTTGCTGCTTCCAGCAGCAACTTTAATAATATTCTTAGCGCTGCACTATTTGTTCATATTTGCTCTATCACTTTGTTTGTTTGAGTGCTGGCAGCTAGGGTTATTTTAGGTTCTAGCGCAGTTTTTTCACTTTTATATTCCCAGCAGTTTATTGAGGTTTACTGCATTAAGTCTGCATTAAGTCTGCCGCGTACACACGACCGTTTTTAATGACGAGAAAAATGTAATTTTTTTTAAATGGTCATTAAAAATGATCATGTGTGGGCTTTTCAGCATTTTTCCACACGAGAAAAACACAGAGAATCACGACGAGAAAAATTGGAACATGCTCTAATTTTTCACGTCGTTTTTTACATCGTCGTTTTTCTCGTCATGAAAAACGGCCGTGTGTGGGCTTTAACGACGTGAAAAAAAATGCGCATGCTCAGAATCAAGTATGAGACGGGAGCACTCGTTCTGGTAAAACTAGCATTCGTAATGGAGATAGCACATTCGTCACGCTGTAACGAACTGAAAAGCACGAGGCTTAAAAGCGTGAATCGTCGCTCAATAAACTTTACTAACATGAAGGGTAGCGCCATCCGAATGGAACTTCCCCTTTATAGTGCCATCGTACGTGTTGGACGTCACGGCGCTTTACTCAAACATTTTTTTCCACGATAGTGTGTAGGCAAGGCAGGCTTGAGAGGAAACATGAAAAATCACGTCGAGAAAAATGCTGTTTTTTTCAATGACATTAAAAACGATCGTGTGTACGCGGCATTAGGGCCAGTTCACACCAGACACAGTTCAGTTCCGTTTGTGTGCTTTTTTTCTGCACACAATGCATGCACAGTGTTTTCAATGTATTCCAATGGCTCTAGTTGGCTCTAGTTCACACCATGCAGTCAGTTTCCGGTCAGTTTCTGCACCAGAAGCTGACTGCATGGTGTAAACTAGAGCCATTGGAATACATAGAAAACACTGTGCATGCATTTTTAGTGCAGAAAAAATGCGCACGGAACTGCGTCTGGTGTGAACTGGCCCTTAGCTCTGAAATATTTGTCAAGGGTACTGCACATCATTTTGTGATTATAAAATGCAGACCCTCCCCTATAACACTCACTTTCAGAATGTGCAATGGAATAACCGATCTCAATATCTCCAGAACAGAAGAAGATAAAATCTGCAGTTACAGTAAATTGTCAAAAATCATTGCAATGAGTATAATTATTTAACGTATTAATGTTGATAAATGTTAAGTTATGCACTTGGGGGCTAAGAATATGAATGCATCATACATACTAGGGGAAGTACAACTGGGGGGATCCGTAGTGGAGAAGGATCTGGGGGTTTTGGTAGATCGTAAGCTCAATAATAACATGCAATGCCAAGCTGCAGTTTCCAAAGCAAGCAAAGTCCTTTCTTGTATTAACCACTTCAGCCCGGACCAATTGGCTGCCAAATGACCGGGCCAATTTTTGCGATTCGGCACTGCGTCGCTTTAACTGACAATTGTACGGTCATGCGACGCTGTACCCAAACAAAATTGATGCCCTTTTATTCCCACAAATAGAGCTTTCTTTTGGTGGTATTTGATCATCAGCAATTTAATTTTTTTGCGCTATAAACCAAAGAAGAGCGACAATTTTGAAAAACAAACACAATATTTTTTACTTTTTGCTATAATAAATATCCCATTTTAGGCCGATATGTATTCTTCTACATATTTTTGGTAAACAAAATCGCAATAAGCGTATATTGATTCGTTTGCGCAAAATTATAGCTTCTACAAAATAGGGGGTAGTTTTATTGCATTTTTATTATTATTTTTTTTTTTACTAGTAATAGCGCCGATCTGCGATTTTTATCGTGACTGTGATTTTATGGCGGACACATCGGACACTTTTGACACATTTTTGGGACCATTGTCATTTATACTGCGATCAGTGCTATAAAAATGCACTGATTACTGTAAAAATTACACTGGCAGTGAAGGGGTTAACCGCTAGGGGGCGCTGAAGGGGTTAAGTTTGTCCTAGGGAGTGATTCTAACTGTGAGGGGGAGGAGCTACCGTCAGCGGTCACTGTTCCCGATCCCAGGGAACAGTAGATCCCTGACATGTCAATAGGCAGAACAGGGAAATGCCTTGCTTACAAAGGCATCCCCCTGTTCTGCCTTTGCCGACCGCAATCGCAGACCGCCCGGGAACATCGAGTTTCAGGGACCCGCGGGCGGCACATTTAAAGGGACGTATAGGTATGCCCATTTGCCTGCTCGTGCTATTCTGCCGACGCATATCGGCATGCGGCGGTCGGCAAGTAGTTAAGAGAGTATGGACTGCAGAGAGAGAGATATCATTATACCCCTGTACAAATCATTAGTAAGACCTCATCTGGAATATGCACTTCAGTTTTGGGCACCAGTTCTCAAAAAGGATATCGAGGGAACTGAAGAAAGTGCAGAGAAGGGCAACCAAACTGATAAGAGGCATGGAGGAGCTCAGCTATGAGGTAGGATTAGAGGAACTGCCTTTATTCCCTCTTTAGAAGAGGAGATTAAGGGGGGATATGATCAACATGTATAAATACATAAATGGTCCATATAGTGAACTTGATGTTGAGTTTTTCACTTTAAGGTCATCACAGAGGACAAGAGGGGACTCTTTACGTCTAGAGGAAAAAAGATTTCATCTCCAAATACGGAAAGGTTTCTTCACAGTAAGAGCTGTGAACATGTGGAATAGAATCCCTCCGGAAGTTGTTCTGGCCAGCTCAGTAGATTGCGTTTTAAAAAGGTCTGGATTCTTTCACAAATGTACATAATATAACTGGGTACTAACATTTATAGGTAAAGTTGATCCGGGGAAAATCCGACTGCCTCTTGGGGGCTCAGGAAGGATTTTTTTTCTCTGCTGTACTAAATTGGAGCATGCTTTCCGTTTTTTTTAATTTTTTTGCCTTCCTCTGGATCAACTGTGGGTGAAGGATTGTGTATATGGGATTGTATTTTAAATTTTTGGTTGAACTAGATGGACTTGTTTTTTTTCAACCTAACTATGTAACTGAATTACAGAGGATTGCTTTTTTCATCAGTAAGGCAGGCCATACTTGGTTAAAATTTCTGCTGATTTAGCAGGAACCAGTGTATGGGCAGGCTGAATGTACCAGGTTATAGCCGCTAGCAATAATCACTGTCTTCTCCATGGGGGTGCCTTCCCCCGCTGGGAGAAGATAATGGCTTGGCAGGAGGGATTCCTGCATCAACCCTCTCTGTGTTAATGGGGGAAATCAAGCAAATTCCTTTCCTGCAACCCATGGTTGGAGGAAAGAAATTAGCTCAGTGTATGGCCGTCCTAAATCTGGACTTTCACTTACAAAAATATAGAGCTCAACACAATCAGTTATATGGTACCTTACCTTTTAGCTATAGGCATGAATCAATGAGCACTCTATTACTTGACAAGGTACTCTTGTTGATCTTTGTTTTTAGTTACCATTGTTTATTAACCACTTGACCACTGGGCACTTAAACCCCCTTAATAACCAGACCAATTTTCAGCTTTCGGTGCTCTCACATTTTGAATGACAATTACTCAGTCATACAACACTGTACCTATATGAATTTTTTGTCCTTTTTTTCACACAAATAGAGCTTTCTTTTGGTGGTATTTAGTCACTGTTGGGTTTTTAATTTTTTGCGCTATAAGAGAAAAAAGACTGAAAATTCTGTAAAAAAATTATTATTTTTTCGTTTCTGTTATAAAATTTAGCAAATTACTATTTTTTCTTCATAAATTTTGGCCAAAATTTATACTGCTACATATCTTTGGTAAAAATAAGTACAAATTGGTGTATATTATTTGGTCTTTGTGAAAGTTATAGAGTCCACAAGCTATGGTGCCAATATCTGAAAATTGATCACACCTGAAGTACTGACGGCCTATCTCATTTCTTGAGACCCTAACATGCCAGAAAAGTACAAATACCCCCCAAATGACCCCTTTTTGGAAAGAAGACATTCCAAGGTATTTAGAAAGAGGCATTGTGAGTTTTTTGAAGTTGTCAATTTTCCCACAATTCTTTGCAAAATCAAGATTTTTTTTTCTCTTTTTTTTTTTCCACAAAATTGTCATATTAGCAGGTTATTTCTCACTCACAGCATATGCATACCACAAATTACACCCCAAAACACATTCTGCTATTACTCCCGAGTATGGCGATACCACATGTGTGAGACTTTTACACAGCGTGGCCACATACAGAGGCCCAACATGCAGGGAGCACCTTCAGGCGTTCTGGAGCACCCAGGCCAATTCTGACATTTCTCTCCTACATGTAAAATTCATAATTTGTTTGCTAGAAAATTACATAGAACCCCAAAACATTATATATGTTTTTTTAGCAAAGACCTTAGAGAATATAATGGTGGTCGTTGCAACTTTTTATCTCGCACGATATTTGCGCAGCAATTTTTTAACGCGTTTTTTATGGAAAAAAATGTTTTGTGCTAAAAAAAAAAAAAACAGTAAAGTTAGCCCAATGTTTTTACATAATGTGAAAGGTGAAGTTACGCCAAGTAAATAGATACCTAACATGTCACCCTTCAAAATTGCACACGCTCGTGGAATGGCGCCAAACTTCGCTACTTAAAAATCCCCATAGGCAACGTTTTAAATATTTTTACTGGTTACATGTTTTGAGTTACAGAGGAGGTCTAGGGCCAGAATTATTGCTCTCGCTCTAACGTTCGCGGCGATACCTCACATGTGTGGTTTGAACACCGTTTTCATATGTGGGCGGGACTTACGTATGCGTTCACTTCTGTATGCGAGCTCACGGGGACAGGGGCGCTTAAAAAAATATATTTTTTTTTTATTGTTCATTTTACTTTATTTATTTTAGTTTGACATGTTTTTCCACCCCAATTTTTTTTTTTATCACTTTTATACCTATTACAAGGAACGTAAACATCCCTTGTAATAGGAATATGGCATGACAGGTCCTCTTTACAGTGAGATATGGGGTCAATAGGACCCCACATCTCACCTGTAGGCTGGGAAGCCTGAAAAAAAACAAAAAAAACAAAAAACAATCCTGGCTTTGATCATAGCGGTGAGTCGGTAGAAGCACCGGAGGGTGGCGGGGGGGGGACATCCCCTCTCGCCTCCCGTAAGAATGATCAAGCGGCGGAACAGCCGCTATGATTGTTCTTATGGTGTAGGGAATCACCGGCTGAAAAAGCTAATATCTGAATGATGCCTGTAGCTGCTCCCATCATTCAGATATCCCCGCACAAAGTCAAGGACGTCATATGACGGCCGGTGGGCGGGAAGTGGTTATTGCAGAGTATTGCCGGGCATTGCGGAGTATTGCCGGGCATTGCGGAGTATTGCTGGGCATTGCGGAGTATTGCAGGGCATTGCGGAGTACGGCAGGGTATTGCACAGGGGGTATTGCGCAGAGTATTGCAGAGTATTGTGCAGGGTATTGCAGAGTATTGTGCAGGGTATTGCAGAGTATTGTGCAGAGTATTGCAGAGTATTGTGCAGGGTATTGCAGAGTATTGTGCAGGGTATTGCAGAGTATTGTGCAGGGTATTGCAGAGTATTGTGCAGAGTATTGTGCAGAGTATTGTGCAGGGTATTGCAGAGTATTGCGCAGGGTATTGCAGAGTATTTTGCAGAGTATTGCAGAGTATTGTGCAGGGTATTGCAGAGTATTGTGCAGGGTATTGCAGAGTATTTTGCAGAGTATTGCGCAGGGTATTGCAGAGTATTGCGCAGGGTATTGCAGAGTATTGCGCAGGGTATTGCGAAGGGTATTGCAGGGTATTGCGCAGGGTATTGCAGAGTATTGCGCAGGGTATTGCAGAGTATTTTGCAGAGTATTGCACAGGGTATTGCAGAGTATTGCACCAGGGTATTGCAGAGTATTTTGCAGAGTATTGTGCAGGGTATTGCAGAGTATTGTGCAGGGTATTGCAGAGTATTGCGCAGGGTATTGCGCAGGGTATTGCAGAGTATTTTGCAGAGTATTGCACCAGGGTATTGCAGAGTATTGCACCAGGGTATTGGCCAGGGTATTGCAGAGTATTGCACCAGGGTATTGCAGAGTATTTTGCAGAGTATTGCGCAGGGTAATTTGCAGAGTATTGCGCAGGGATGGCTGAGCAGGGATGGATGGATTGCTGGATCTGTGACTGCAATTGTCACAGATCCAGCCCACAGCTGACATGCTCTGACATGGGGGAGGGAGCTGACATGATCCGCTCCCTCCCCTCTCCTCTCACACTGTACCGATCGGTACAGAGAGGGGAGAGAGGAACCGGCGTCATCACATGACGCCGGTCTGTTTACAAGTGATTGCTCCGTCGTTTGACGGAGCGATCACGTGGTAAACGGCCGCTATCAGCGGTGATTTACCGCGATTCGTGATGCGCCGGGTCCTCTGGACCCGGCGGTCACGGAGATTCCCGTGTGCGCGCCCCAGGGGGCGCGCGGGAGCGCGATTCTGGGAGGACGTTATATAACGTCCTCCCAGAGTTAAGCAACCACCTTGTCGACGTTATTTGTCGGCAGGTGGTTGCCAAGTGGTTAAAGTGTGGAGTACACACCTGTACATCCACATATGCTAAAACCATATGTTACAGTAGAGTAGGGATGAGCTTCGAGTTCGAGTCGAACTCATGTTCGACTCGAACATTGCCTGTTCGCCCGTTCGCCGAACAGCGAACAAATTGGGGTGTTCGCGGCAAATTCGAAAAATCTATGGGAGAAATCTAAAGTGCTAATTATAAAGGCTTATATGCAAGTTATTGTCCTAAAAAGTGTTTGGGGACCCGGGTCCTGCCCCAGGGGACATGTATCAATGCAAAAAAAAGTTTTAAAAACGGCCGTTTTTTCGGGAGCAGTGATTTTAATAATGCTTAAAATGAAAAAATAAAAGTGAAATATTCCTTTAAATTTCGTACCTGGGGGGTGTGTATGATATGCATGTGAAGTGGCGCATGTTTCCCGTGCTTAGAACTGTCCCTGCAAAAAATGTCATTTTTGAAAGAAAAAAAGTCATTTAAAACTCACTCGCGGCTATTAATGAATTGTCGGCTCCCGGCAATACATTCAAAAGTCATTGATAAGAAAAAAAAAAAAAAAAGCGTGGTGGTTCCCCAGAATTCAATTACAAGGCCCTTCAGGTCTGGAATGGATATTAAGGGGAACCCCGCCGCAAATTTAAAAAAAAATTGACGTGGGGTTCCCCCAAATATCCATTCTAGGCCCTTCAGATCTGGCATGGATTTTAAGGGGAACTTCACCCCAAATTTAAAAAAAAATGGCGTGGAGTCCCCCTAAAAATCCATACCAGACCCCTTATCCGAGCACGCAACCTGGCCGGCCGCAGGGGAAAAGGGGGGGACGAGAGAGCGGCCCCCCCTCCCTCCTGAACCGTACCAGGCCACATGCCCTCAACATGGGGAGGATGTCCCCATGTTGATGGGGACAAGGGCCTCATCCCCACAACCCTTGCCCGGTGGTTGTGGGGGTCTGCGGGCGGGGGGCTTATCGGAATCTGGAAGACCCCCTTTAACAAAGGGGGCCCCAGATCCCGGCCCCCCCTATGTGAATTGGTAAGGGGTACATTGTACCCCTACCATTTCACGAAGAAAGCATAAAAAAATGTTAAAAAAAAACACACAAACACCTTGAAAAAGTCCTTTATTTAAAAAAAACAAAAAAACATTCCAGCGGTGAAATCCAGTGTCGCACGGCGATCCCGATGTCCAGCGCTGTCCTTCATTGGTTGTGCCTGAGCGGACCTGATGGGGAACTCCCTCTCAGTGTTTTAAATGTATAGACCCGCCCCTTCTAAAGTTCCCCATCAGGTCCGCTCCGCGGACCAGATGCGGAACATGAGAAGGGGCGGGTCTATACGTGTATTACCAAAGTGAGAGCAGTTCCCCATCAGGTCCGCCCCCTCGGTATGTCGGACCCGCCTACGTCATTGGCTTGAGCGGGGAAACTTCCTTCACTATGTAAATTTAAATTACACAGTGAAGGAAGTTCCCCGCTCAAGCCAATGACGTAGGCGGGTCCGACATACCGAGGGGGCGGACCTGATGGGGAACTGCTCTCACTTTGGTAATACATGTATAGACCCGCCCCTTCTCATGTTCCGCATCTGGTCCGCTGAGCGGACCTGATGGGGAACTTTAGAAGGGGCGGGTCTATACATTTAAAACACTGAGAGGGAGTTCCCCATCAGGTCCGCTCAGGCACAACCAATGAAGGACAGCGCTGGACATCGGGATCGCCGCGGGACACTGGATTTCACCGCTGGAATGTTTTTTTTGGTTTTTTTTTTTAAATAAAGGACTTTTTCAAGGTGTCTGTGTGTTTTTTTTTAAAAAAAATTTACGCTTTCTTCGTGAAATGGTAGGGGTACCTTACCAATTCACATAGGGGGGGCCGGGATCTGGGGCCCCCTTTGTTAAAGGGGTCTTCCAGATTCCGATAAGCCCCCCGCCCGCAGACCCCCACAACCACCGGGCAAGGGTTGTGGGGATGAGGCCCTTGTCCCCATCAACATGGGGACATCCTCCCCATGTTGAGGGCATGTGGCCTGGTACGGTTCAGGAGGGAGGGGGGCCGCTCTCTCGTCCCCCCCCTTTTCCCCTGCGGCCGGCCAGGTTGCGTGCTCGGATAAGGGGTCTGGTATGGATTTTTAGGGGGACTCCACGCCATTTTTTTTTAAATTTGGGGTGGAGTTCCCCTTAAAATCCATGCCAGATCTGAAGGGCCTGGAATGGATATTTGGGGGAACCCCACGTCATTTTTTTTTTATTTGCAGCGGGGTTCCCCTTAATATCCATTCCAGACCTGAAGGGCCTGGTAATTGAATTCTGGGGAAGGGAACCCCCACGTTTTTTTTTTTTTATCAATGACTTTTGTATGTATTGCCGGGAGCCGACAATTCATTAATAGCCACGAGTGAGTTTTAAATGACTTTTTTTCTTTCAAAAATGACATTTTTTGCAGGGACAGTTCTAAGCACGGGAAACATGCGCCACTTCCCATGCATATCATACACACCCCCCAGGTACGAAATTTAAAGGAATATTTCACTTTTATTTTTTCATTTTAAGCATTATTAAAATCACTGCTCCCGAAAAAACGGCCGTTTTTAAAACTTTTTTTTGCATTGATACATGTCCCCTGGGGCAGGACCCAGGTCCCCAAACACTTTTTAGGACAATAACTTGCATATTAGCCTTTATAATTAACACTTTAGATTTCGAACGTTCGAGTCCATTGTACTTAATAGGGTTCTAAAGTTCACAAGAACATTTTGTCTGTTCGCAGGTTCTGGTGCGAACCGAACAGGGGGGTGTTCGGCTCATCCCTGCAGTAGAGGTAGTGTGTTTATTATCTAATATTGTTGCTTAAAAAGACACTAAATTATATGCCTATCTTCCAAAAAATTACTCTTTCGTCCATGGACCGACACAGCCTCTCTATTGACAAAGTGGGTATTATCCGTTAATTAGGAGTGACTAGGCAGAAAACTTGTAAAAAGTGTTGCATCACACCTTCTACAGTACCGCCCAGGGGGCGGACCCTCTGGGTATATCCCCTCAGTCTGCATCTCGCAGATCAGTTTTTTTCTGTCTAGCAAGGAGTAGGACATGGCTCCCTTCGGGCCCATTGGTCCGGGGGAAAAATATATATTTTTTTGCTACATTTTTTTGTTTCCTGCGATCTTCGATCAACTGCCGACTGGGTGACAGGCTGGATCCTCGATCCTACGCGCTGGGTTTTCCACGACATGCCCGTCGCTCCACGGGTGGCCGGTGAGCCTACGCTCCAGGGCCTGCATCGGACCGCTCAGCTTCGGCTGACCTTACGGCCGAGTCGCAGCAGCCTGGCCGGTGAGCTTACGCTCCAAGGCTTGCATTGGACCGCTCAGCTTCGGCTGACCTTACGGCCGAGTCGCAGCAGCCTGTCCGGTGAGCGTCACGCTCCAGGGCATACATATGATCGTCCCTTTTGGGTCCAATCACAGCATGCCTGGTCAATAGTCACCTTCCGTGCGCGGACGATGATCTGTTTGGAATGTCTTCCAGCATAATACATGCAGGATAGGTAAGTAAACTCCCCTGCCTCGGCTGGGTGATTTGGCTGGACATTCCTGGAGAGACCAAGTAAGTGGTTGTGGCCCCTTTCTTCCCTCTCTCCCTGCCTTTTCCCTCCTCCCTGGGCTTCTAGCTAAAGGTTGCTGGTTGCTGGGGGTCACCTAAGGGGTTCCACTGGAGCGGGGCTGGCTGTAACTAACATTTAAAAGAAATGTAATTTCTGCTAACCTGTGTGTGCTTCCTCCTCCATGCTGTCGGCGGCCATTTAGTGGTGGTCCATGCCGGGTTCGGCCTCTAGTGACTGCCCGGCGGCCATCTTCCTGTGGTTTCGGCGCCATTTTCTTGTAGTCCACACCCACTGGCCTCTATCAACTGATCGGCGGCCATGTTTGTCCACCCTGTATGTAGATATTGCCGTTCGGCGGCCATCTTTTTGTGGGCTACGGCTGCTTGGCCTCTATCTTCGGCTCGGCGGCCATTTTCTTAGAGCCCACATTATCTTCCATACAGACGTTTTGACGGCCATTTTGTGAGAGTCTCCGGCCTCTAGGGTGCATTACACTGGCGCGAAAATTCACACAGGAAGCGCTGATAAAAGAAGCAGACTGACACAGCAGCAGTGGGACAGCATCACAGGCGCAGCACATGGCAGCATAGTAGTACCGGTCCAGGGTGGTGAGTCCTCTGGGTAACCCAGCATCTCTGCAGCGCAGGAGGGTGGCCTATTGATATCTTGCCTGGAGCCCTGTGGGTGTCAGCGTGTGGTCAGCATGGCATCTGAGCCAGATGTCTTCTCCCCTGAAGCACCAGATTTAGCAGCTGGTGCCCCTGAGGTGTCTATGAATGCTATGTCGGCAATCTTAGAAGCGTTTGCTGCCAGGGTGGAAGCAGCACACAGGAATACAGGGGGTAGTAAACGCCCCCGTCCCCTGCAATCTTCCGGGGATAATTCTGATGCAGAACCAGGTTCAGCTACGGCTCATGGCCCAGATTCGGACGCATCAGAGACTGCAGACCGTGACCGATCGGACAGTGAGAATGACTCCAAGTCCAGGTCAGTACGCGAGACGGCTTTGGTATCTGACCTTATTACTGCAGTGCGGGATACGCTAAAGTTGGAAAATACTGCAGAAGCAGCAGAAACTCCAGTCCCCTTTGGGGTTCGTAAACCTGCCCGCACACCTTGTGTGTCTTATTTTGACAAACTCTTATACAAGGAATGGGAGAACCCACTGAGGGTCTTTACAGCCCCAAAGAGGTTTGCAGTACGGTACCCCTTTGAGGAGAGTTTTCTGAAGAAATGGACCTCTCCGGTGTCCAGACTTAATAGAGCCACCACTATTCCAGTAGAAGGGGCTCCTGTTTTCAAGGACCCTGTGGATAAGAAGGCTGAAGCACTCGCTCGCTACCTACAGTATATTCAGTGGTAGGCTCGGCAGTACGCCCGGCATTGGTGGGGGCCCTAGTGTCTCAGACACTTACTGAATGGGCAAAATTGCTACTTCAGGGGTTAAAGGAGCGAGATGCTCCTCCTAATGAGATAACTTTGGCCGACCAGTTGGTCCAGGGCCTTAAGTTTGTCTGCGAGTCCGACATGGATACTATTCCCCTGCTGTCAAAAGCTTTGGTTTATGCAGTAGCAATACGCCGCCTGATCTGGCTAAAGGGGCTGGTCTGCGGACCAGATTTCCAAGAAAGCCCTATTGCCTTTAAAGGGCGATAGACTTTTTGGGGCTTCTCTGGATGACATCATCAAGGATGCCACAGGAGGTAAAAGCACTTTGCTTCCCCAAACTAGCAAGGGTAGGGGGCCACGCCAAGGGCAAGGGCCCTCCTTCACTGCACGCAGGTGGTTTTTCCATCCCCCTAGGGCGACAGGGAAAAGACCCCAGGCCGATAAGGCGCCTGCCCAAGGACAAAAGCGTCCTTGGTCCCGCAAACCAAACAAGCCTGCGGACAAATATGCGTCCGCATGAAGGTCCGCCCCCACCCAGCTCTCGGGTGGGGGGACGTCTTCGCAAATTCACGACTCAGTGGACAGCTCTAGTCTCCGACAGGTGGGTTTGCAAAGTAATCTCCTCAGGCTACAAGATAGAATTTCTCTCTTGTCCACCGGACAGGTTCATCACCTCCAATCTCCAGCTACTACCGACCCGTCGGGAGGCCCTGTATGGGGCGGTCCAGGGTCTACTGGAACGCGGGGTAGTTATTCCAGTTCCAGAACAGGAACGAGGTCAGGGTTTTTACTCAAATCTGTTCATTGTGCCGAAGAAGGAGGGGGTTCGTCCAATCTTGGATCTCAGAGCCCTCAATTGCTTTGTGAAGGTACAAAGATTTCGGATGGAGTCGGTTCGATCCGTAGTCACGGCTCTCCATCCGGGGGACTTTCTGGCCTCCTTGGACATCAAGGACGCATACCTGCATGTCCCTATATACTCCAGACACCAGAGGTTTCTGCGATTTGCTATCGGGAAGAACCACTACCAGTTTGTGGCCCTCCCGTTTGGCCTTGCCTCAGCACCCAGGACGTTCACCAAGGTGCTCGCTCCGATTCTGGCACTTCTAAGACAGCGGGGTATCGCTATCATGGGCTACTTGGACGACTTTCAACTGAAGGCCCCTTCAAGCTCAGAATTAGAGGTAAGCGTGTCTATTACCTGTCAGACTCTTCGAGACTGTGGTTGGATACTAAACACGCAAAAGTCAGTATTGGTGCCCACTCAACGCCTAGTGTACCTGGGGTTGATTCTGGATTCCTCAGAGGCAAAGGTATTCCTCCCTGTGGAGAAGTTGCAGACCCTCCGGGCTGCAGTACGGCAGCAGACTTCTAGGAATTGGTCTTCACTCCGTTTTAGCATGCGAGTGTTGGGCCTCATGGTAGCCTCCTTCGAGGCGGTCCCATATGCTCAATACCACACTCGAGTGTTACAGAAGGAAGTTCTGTCCAGATGGAATGGATGCCCTTCCTCTCTGGATTATCAAATCCGAGTGAGCCACCTAGTCAGGAGATCCCTGGTATGGTGGCTGACAGCACCGGCTCTAATGGCCGGGAGGTCATTTCTTCCGGTTTACTGGATAGTGATCACGACGGACGCCAGCCTTACAGGTTGGGGGGGAGTCTGGGGTGTTTAGTCGTCGCAAGGTCGCTGGACCCCAGAGGAAGCCCTCCTGCCAATCAATGTCCTGGAAATCCCGGCGATCAGGCTGTGCCTCTTCAAATGGTCTCAGAGGCTGCAAGGGCGTCCAGTCAGGATCCAGTCAGACAACGCCACAGCAGTGGCATATGTCAATCATCAAGGAGGAACAAGAAGCTCAGCTGCAGAGTCGCTCGCATCCTGAAGTGGGCAGAGAGGAGCGTACCGGCACTGTCGGCCGTGTACATTCTGGGTGTGGAAAACTGGCAGGCGGACTACCTGAGCCGCCAGATGCTGGACCAGGGAGAATGGTCCTTACACCCGGAGGTGTTCCAACTCCTCTGCCAAAGATGGGGCACACCAGACGTAGATCTTCTGGCTTCCCGACTCAATCGGAAGGTATTGAGGTTTGTGGCCCGGTCAAGAGACCCATGGGCAGACGCAACGGACGCGTTGGTGGCATTGTGGGGTCAGTATCAGCTAATCTATGCCTTCCCTCCCTTAAGGCTTCTTCCTCTTCTGCTCCGCAGAGTGGAGGCAGAGGAAATTCCAATGATCCTAATCGCTCCAGATTGGCCTCAGCGTCCTTGGTACGCCGATCTAGTACGTCTGGTAGCAGACGTCCCCTGGCGCCTACCTCTACAGAAAGACCTGCTATCGCAAGGTCCCATACTCCATCCTGCTTTACAGTCACTGGCTTTAACGGCATGGCTGTTGAGAACCAGGTACTGAGAGACCGGGGCCTATCAGATTCAGTAATCTCTACTATGAGAAGTGCTCGGAAACCGTCCTCTAGGAAGGTTTATCACCGCACTTGGAAGGCCTACATCTCCATGTGTGAGGAAATGAAATGGCATCCACGTACTTATTTGGTTTCCAGAATCCTGCTGTTTTTACAGCATGGGGTGGACCAAAGGCTTGCCTTAAGTACGATTAAGGGACAGATATCTGCCCTGGTTGTCTTTTTTCAGCGACCCCTGGCGACTCACTCTCTCGTGAGTACATTTGTGCAGGGGGTTCGACATGTGGCCCCTCCGGTCCGTCCCCCACTACCTCCGTGGGACTTGAACCTGGTCCTCTCGGTGTTTCAGAAGGCACCGTTTGAGAATATTAGAGATATTCCCCTGTTGACACTTTCTCAGAAGGTGGTCTTTCTGGTAGCTGTTACGTCAGTTAGACGAGTCTCTGAGCTGGCAGCCTTGTCCTGCAAGGCTCCCTATTTGATTTTCCACAAGGATAAGGTGGTGCTGCGGCCGCAGCCTTCCTTTCTTCCGAAGGTCTTTTCGGCTTTTCATCTCAACAAAGACATTGTACTTCCATCCTTGTGTCCTCACCCGTCGAATCCTAAGGAGTCAGCGTTGCATTCCTTGGACGTTGTCCGAGCTTTCAGAGTATACCTATCTGCTACTTCCCTGTTCCGGAAGTCAGACTCACTGTTTGTTTCGGTGGCTGGTCCCAAGAAGGGCCAAGCAGTCTCGTCGGCCACCATCTCTAGGTGGATCCGACAGATAGTAATCCAGGCTTACGCCTTAAAGGGTCAAGCGCCCCCCTTACCGGTCACGGCGCATTCAACCAGGGCAATAGGTGCCTCTTGGGCTTTCCGACATCAAGCGTCTGTTTCCCAATTATGTAACGCAGCGACTTGGTCGTCCGCTCACACTTTCACAAAATTCTACAAAGTTGATGTAGGTGCATCTTCGGATGCCTCTTTTGGCCGCAAGGTTTTGCAAGCGGCTGTTTAGAGTTGCAACTCCTCCGTTGGAGGAGTGCTGTTTTGTGTTTGGGGTGAAGTTTATTTTTATGCTGTTACCACCCCCCGTTTTTTCTCTGACACTGCTTTGGGACGTCCCACTTTGTCAATAGAGAGGCTGTGTCGGTCCATGGACGAAAGAGTAAATAGGATTTTTTTACTCACCGTAAAATCCTTTTCTCTGAGTCCATGGTCCGACACAGCACCCACCCCTCCTTTTAAGTTTGTACTGCTTTTTTGACAAACTGATCTGCGAGATGCAGACTGAGGGGATATACCCAGAGGGTCCGCCCCCTGGGCGGTACTGTAGAAGGTGTGATGCAACACTTTTTACAAGTTTTCTGCCTAGTCACTCCTAATTAACGGATAATACCCACTTTGTCAATAGAGAGGCTGTGTCGGTCCATGGACTCAGAGAAAAGGATTTTACGGTGAGTAAAAAGTCCTATTTTATACACATCAACTACTTAATGGCTATGTAATCTATTCTCATTAAATTATTTTTTTACTGTTTTTTTTGCCCCTACTTGTATCATCTTACGTGAGCTCCCGAACCTCTGTGCACACTACAATTCCCACAGTCCATCTCAGGAGCGAGCAAGAGAGGGTGGCTATGTTCTCACATTCTATGGGATCATGGAGAACAAGCATAGCCACCTTCTTACAGGGGGTCAGACCATAGCAACAAAAAATATGGAATTTCTAGAGGAGGCTGAGAGCAATAGATGGTTATTTATGAGTTAATACATACTAAATAGAATTTTATTTTTTTAAAACAGAGTTTAGTGTCACTTGAAGCTCATCTAGTAAAGTGACATCAGATTACAGGAATAGTTTTTGTAATTTGTGATATGATGTAACAAAAAGAAACATTTTTTAAAAGTATTTTTTTACCCCAAGTTCTGCCAAGTCATGATAAAACACAGTTCTTTCCATATAATGTTTCTGCTGATTTGTCTAAACTGTAATCCAATTTTCCTGACAGACTCCATGGCAGCCTACGTGTGGGTTAATCCCGCCCCTCATACCTCATAGGACCCTTCTCCCATAAATCTTTGCTCTGGGCCAGAGGCCGTGTTCCTTTTTTTGTCCTCCTCCTAGGACCAAGATATAGTCTTACCTTTTCATGACGTTTTCCTGTAATCCAGGCCTGGCGGTGTGCACGACGATACGTTGGTGGTTAGCGGTGATCCTCTCTGCAGTCCAGCAATCCTAGCTATTAGCAGGTGGACATGGGCGATATGATGTGATACCATGAAGAGCTTACTAACCTGGCCATTGGGAGGCAAGCGGCAATATGGCCAAACGTCCCAGCTATTAGCGGGAGGCTTTGTAAACGCCCGATCGTGCGGTGGGTCGAGCGAACAGCTCCCCAGTCCCAGGTTCTGGTCCGGATCGTGCCGTGGTGGTGGCAATGTACAAAGATATTCCTTTTATATGGCAGCCGTATCTCTGTGTTTTGAGTGTCTCCTTATTTTCTATCAAGCTCCAGTGAGTGGCCACGGCGGCTGGAGCGCAGCTGCGTTCCAGCTCGCCGTTTTAGGAAGTTGCTGCGCATCCGCAAGCCGCGAATGAAGATTCTGTGCTTGGTTCGTGTAGGCGCAGTTTCGCCAAAATGGCGGCGGCGGTCGCGCATGCGATTGGCCGCCACCGGATGGCAACTTTTTCCGGTGCAGGCGCGCTGTGGGGCGGTGACATCGTTAACGGTGGCAGATTTAAATAGCTGTCAAAGCAGCTATTACTTGGGATGACTTGCAGGCTTATGCGGTGTTTACCCCAGGCACTGGTCTCTGGTTTACAAGGTAAATTGTTTGCTGCAGGCTCCCTGGGTGCTGGCTATGTTTTGTTATGTGCTCTCTCATGCCTGTTGTCACTCCTGTTTCTCATAAGGCTTTAATGATTCATTTCACTTTCAAATTGCCTTGCCATGGATATGTCACCGCCCTCTTGTGGCCAACCCTTGCGCTGCAGGTAGGATTTATTTATTTTCTACCTGTGATGCTTGGGTTCACTCATTCAGGAGCTCTTAAGCCTTTCTTTTTCACTCAGCTCTTCTAGGTCTGAACACCAAAGCACGGCAAAGACCGTCCTAGGTCTCAACGTTGTCACTCCTCTTCAAGGTCCAGACGTCAGATCTTCCTTTAGATCTAGGTACCACAGATAGGAGTCTAAAACCACCTCTGGGCGTCACTCTCACCGCCACTCCAGCCGCTCTGTGAGGAAAGCCTGCTGGGTATGCGGGGCCCAGGTTCCTGAAGGCAAATCGCTCTGCGAGCGATGCTTTTCTAAAGTCGCATAAGAAAGAGAGGGCGGAGACCAACCAGTGGAAGCACTGGTCAGAAAGGTGGTCCGTGAGTCCCTGAGTAAAGGGGATTCTGGTCATACCCACAACCCTGCTGGCGACACTATGTCAGTCCCTATTAGGGATGATCTCAAGGCTCCAGGCCCTTCACAGCCGAGCCATTCCTCAATTGAAGCCTCAGACAGTGAGGTGGAGGTAGATGACCCTGGTGCAGGTTTTGAATTTGCCCTAGTACCACAGCTGGTCAAAAGCTGTCAAAGAAGCTTTGAGATGGAAGAGCCAGTGGAGGCACCCTCCAAACAGAGGAAATATTTTAAACACCTCAAAAAAGAACGCCCTAATTTCTCCTTTTTGGGTGAACTCAGCGCAATAATTACCGACGAATGGGGTGGTGTTGAAAGGAAGAATTGCCTGTTAATGAAGGTATCAAAAATGTACCTATTTAAAAGCAAGGATGTAAAACACCTGCAGCCGGCTCCTCTCATTGACTCAGCCCTAATGAGGATGGTGACGCACGTCACACTCCCATTGGAGGATACTGTTTCCTTTAGGGATTGCCTGGAGTGGAAAATTTATACCGACCTCAAGCGGATCTACATTACAGCGGGTATGACCTGCAAACCAGCTCTAGCTCTCGCAGCCCTTTCTAAAGCGATGGAAGTCTGGGCAGACGACGTAGATGCTTCTCTGAGGAGCATCTCGGAAGAACTGGCCAGGAGCTCACCTATTCATGGGCTAAGGTTGACGTTGGCTTTTCTCGTGGGGTTTCCCTAGGCATAATTCGCCTGGTGGCTCGGATCATGCTGACATCTGTCACGGCTAAGCGTGCCTTGTGGCTGCGCCCATGGGTAGCTGACCCTGCCTCCAAGCAGGCATGGTGCAGGATTCCATTTGGGGGTTCGTCCCTCTTTGGGAACATATCGGACAGTGCCATCACCCGTGCCACGGGGGGCAAGTCGGGGTTCCTTCCCCAGGATCGCCGTCTGCTAAACCAGAAGAGAACACAGCCCAGGCAAAGTTCAGATCGAGCAAGGAATGCTCGCTACTAGAGGCCTGGCCGTGAGTTCAAGAAGACCTGTAAGAAAAAAACAGCCTTCAGGCCAGAAGTTTTCAAAAGGGGCATCTTCCGGTGGACAAAAATCCCCTAAGTCTTTATGATATTGCACCTGCCTAAAACAGAGCGAGTCGGCATCCTTGCCTCTCTCGGAAGAGAAAAAGCGAATTTTCCTGTCTCTCTTGTGGCTCAGGGCGCTGCAATTCCAGTTCCAGACGATAAAAGGTTTTAAGGGGTCTACTCGCCCCTCTTCATGGTGGTGAAGAAAAACGTCTCCTGGAGGACAGTTATAGACCTAACCCACTTGAATTATTTTATCTAGAAGGAGTAGTTCAAGATGGAGACACTACTCATGATCAGTCAAGCAATCCAACCAGGCGATTGGCTTGTCTCTATAGACCTGAAGGACGCCTACTTCCATGTTCCGATCGCGTCAGAATTCCAGAAATACCTTCGCTTTGCTGTCGATCAAATCCGTCTGCAGTTCACCTGTCTCCCCTTCGGGCTTACAACATCGACTTGTGTGTTTTCAAAACTTGTTGGCTGTCGTGGCTCTGATCAGGACCAGAGGTATCCGTCTGTATCACTATCTAGACGACCTGCTGTTGTCTCGGGACAAGGAGCAGTTGCTAATCCACAGATCCCAGGTCATCTCCACTCTACTCGAGTTTGGTTGGCTTCTGAATCTGGAAAAGAGCCATCTGGATCCTACGCAGTCCCTGGTATTCCTCGGGGCACACTTCAACGCTATCAAGAGCACCATCTTGTTACCCCTGGAAAAATCCCAGTGATCCGGGACAGAGTTTGGCTTGCAATGTCGTCCTCCTCATCTCCAAGCCTCTCAATGCCTAAAGATCATTGGCACCATGGTGGCAACAACACCCATGGTAAAGTGGGCTCAGTGGAAAATGCGGCCCTTCCAGAAGGGTTTCCTCCAGCAGTATAATCCAGGGCTTCGGGATCACTTTATCCAAATAACGTCATCCATGCGGGAGAGCTTTCCTTGGTGGCTACAACAGAGGAACCTCCTCAATTGTTACTCCATCGCACCTGTGTCTTGGGTCACCATCACTACAGATGCCAGCAACAGGGGCTGACAGAAGTAGCCCAAGGCATATGGAATTTTCCCTCTCACAGGATAGTCTCCAATGTTCTGGAACTCCGGGCAGCGTTCTGCGCTCTGCAGGCCTTTCACCACTTAACAGCAGGAGACTCAGTCCTCCTAAGACTGGACAACACAACGGCAGTCGCATACATCAAGAGACAGGGGGGTACTCGCAGTCTCTCCCTGTCAAAGGAAATAGAGCCCATCATGATCTGGGCCCAGAAAAACCTGGCCAACCTGACAGCTGTCTATCTCCCTGGAGTCCCGAACGTTCAGGCAGATTTTCTGTTGAGAGTTTCTCTGGACAACGAGTGGACTTCCCCCCCGAAGTCTTCAGGTGGGTCCTGTCCCTGGGAGTCATTCCGGAAGTAGACTTGTTCGCCTCCCCATGCAACTTCAGACTAGAGAGATACTACACGAGGTCTTGGTATTCCCAGGCTTTTGGGTAGATGCTCTGACAGACCATTGGCGGTTCCACAGGGCCTATGCCTTTCCCCCGGTTCCTGTCATTCTCCGTTTTTTGTCGAGGCTCAGGATGGAAGAAGCAGAGATAGTGGCAATAGTCCCGTACTGGCCAAACAAGCCATGGTTTCCACTGCGGATGCAACTCAGCTTCCGGGGACCCAGTTCCTCTACCCTCCAGACCAGATCTCCTATCACAAGGGGCATTTCTACATCCATGCCCGGCCCATCTACATCTGATGATCTGGTTCTTGAGAGGGGAAGGTTGGGAGCCCTAGGCTGTCCAAGTAGGGCCATCTCCACAATATTAAATGCCAGAAGAACAGGCACCAACAGGGTCTACCAGAGGATTTGGAAAAAGTTTTCAGACTACACCTCTTCCACTGCA
The DNA here is from genome assembly GCA_029206835.1 of Rana muscosa. Taxonomy (NCBI): domain Eukaryota; kingdom Metazoa; phylum Chordata; class Amphibia; order Anura; family Ranidae; genus Rana; species Rana muscosa. The sequence continues at coordinate 742,113,019 of CM055118.1, forward strand.
GGTTCTTGCAATAACCCAAAGATACATGATATCCTGGGCTTCTTACAATCAGGATTGGATCTCTCATTGTCAGTCAGCTCGCTGCGAGTCAAAGTTGCTGTAATCTCTGCCTTTACGGTTGTTTCCTGGGCTAGACACCCTCTTACTCAGTAGTTTTTCAGAGGAGCAATAAGGCTCAGACCTCAGAGCTAAGTTTTTCTAATTGGGATCTTCCCCTTGTCCTGGATTTTTTCTTAGGTAGAGAGTTGGAACATGAAGATCAATCTTCTGTCAAATGACTCTCTCTAATAGTTGTCTTCTTGGTGGCTATAACATCGGCCAAGAGGGTCTCTGAAATCAGCTCTCAGGGATGCAAGGAGCCATTTCTAAACTTTTTAATTCCTATGTTGGGTTCAAACCCCAAAGTGGCATCTGTGTTTCATGACAATCAGGAGATTGCTCTTCCAACGTTCAGATCTACCGAGGATTCCAGTGTTTATCCCTTAGATGTTGGAAAAGCTCTGAGTCAGTATCTTGAAGCTACAGCTTCTTTCCCTCAGACCGACCACCTGCTCGTTCTTTTCACAGGAAGTATAAGGGAATGCGTGCTTCTTCCAGATCTATCGGAGCATGGATTGTTCAGGCCATTCAGTGGGCCTATAAAGCCAAGGACTTGGCGCCACCAGAAGCGGTGACTGCTCACTCAACTAGAAGTGTCTTCATCATGGGCGGCATCACGTCACGTGCCTCCAGAAGTTATTTGCAAGGTGGCCTTGTGGTCTTCAATTAACACGTTCATGGCACACTACTGCGTAGAGCCAGCCTCATTATCTTCTGTTTAATTTGGTTTACGTATCTTGTCTGTTGATGGTGCCAATTAAACCTTTTTTCTTTTGTCCAGCACTCTGCCCACCCGGGTGTGTATGGCTAGTTATTTCCCACACGTAGGCTGCCATGGAGTCTGTCAGGAAAACTGAAAATTTATATCAAATACTTACCGTATTTTTCCTTTCCTGATAGACTCCATGGCAGCAGGAGTTCCCTCCCAGTGGCTGGAGTAGGCTAAATTATGGAACACGGCCTCTGGCCCAGAGCAAAGATTTATGGGAGAAGGGTCCTATGAGGGGCGGGATTAACCCACACGTAGGCTGCCATGGAGTCCATCAGGAAAGGAAAATTACGGTAAGTATTTGATATAAATTTTCCGTTTTACATTAAAAAAACTCGCAATGCCTCTTACTAAATACATTGGACTGTCTACTTTCCAAAAGGGGACATTTGGGGGATATGTGTACTGTCCTGGCATTTTCGGCCCTCAAGAAATGAGATCAGCCATCAGTACATCATGATTGATTGATATTCTGAGATATATATATATATATATACAGGTCCTTCTCAAAAAATTAGCATATTGTGATAAAGTTCATTATTTTCTGTAATGTACTGATAAACATTAGACTTTCATATATTTTAGATTCATTACACACAACTGAAGTAGTTCAAGCCTTTTCTTGTTTTAATATTGATGATTTTGGCATACAGCTCATGAAAACCCAAAAATCCTATCTCAAAAAATTAGCATATTTCATCCGACCAATAAAAGAAAAGTGTTTTTAATACAAAAAAAGTCAACCTTCAAATAATTATGTTCAGTTATGCACTCAATACTTGGTCGGGAATCCTTTTGCAGAAATGACTGCTTCAATGCGGCGTGGCATGGAGGCAACCAGCCTGTGGCACTGCTGAGGTGTTATGGAGGCCCAGGATGCTTCGATAGCGGCCTTAAGTTCATCCAGAGTGTTGGGTCTTGCGTCTCTCAACTTTCTCTTCCCAATATCCCACAGATTCTCTATGGGGTTCAGGTCAGGAGAGTTGGCAGGCCAATTGAGCACAGTAATACCATGGTCAGTAAACCATTTACCAGTGGTTTTGGCACTGTGAGCAGGTGCCAGGTCGTGCTGAAAAATGAAATCTTCATCTCCATAAAGCTTTTCAGCAGATGGAAGCATGAAGTGCTCCAAAATCTCCTGATAGCTAGCTGCATTGACCCTGCCCTTGATAAAACACAGTGGACCAACACCAGGAGCTGACATGGCACCCCAGACCATCACTGACTGTGGGTACTTGACACTGGACTTCAGGCATTTTGGCATTTCCCTCTCCCCAGTCTTCCTCCAGACTCTGGCACCTTGATTTCCGAATGACATGCAAAATTTGCTTTCATCCGAAAAAAGTACTTTGGACGACTGAGCAACAGTCCAGTGCTGCTTCTCTGTAGCCCAGGTCAGGCGCTTCTGCCGCTGTTTCTGGTTCAAAAGTGGCTTGACCTGGGGAATGCGGCACCTGTAGCCCATTTCCTGCACACGCCTGTTCACGGTGGCTCTGGATGTTTATACTCCAGACTCAGTCCACTGCTTCCGCAGGTCCTCCAAGGTCTGGAATCGGTCCTTCTCCACAATTTTCTTCAGGGTCCGGTCACCTCTTCTCGTTGTGCAGCGTTTTCTGCCACACTTTTTCCTTCCCACAGACTTCCCACTGAGGTGCCTTGATACAGCACTCTGGGAACAGCCTATTCGTTCAGAAATTTCTTTCTGTGTCTTACCCTCTTGCTTGAGGGTGTCAATGATGGCCTTCTGGACAGCAGTCAGGTCGGCAGTCTTACCCATGATTGCGGTTTTGAGTAATGAACCAGGCTGGGAGTTTTTAAAAGCCTCAGGAATCTTTTGCAGGTGTTTAGAGTTAATTAGTTGATTCAGATGATTAGGTTAATAGCTCGTTTAGAGAACCTTTTCATGATATGCTAATTTTTTGAGATAGGAATTTTGGGTTGTCATGAGCTGTATGCCAAAATCATCAATATTAAAACAAGAAAAGGCTTGAACTACTTCAGTTGTGTGTAATGAATCTAAAATATATGAAAGTCTAATGTTTATCAGTACATTACAGAAAATAATGAACTTTATCACAATATGCTAATTTTTTGAGAAGGACCTGTATATATATATATATATATATATTTATATATATATATACCATAGTTTGAGGAATCTATAAATTTCCTACAGACTAAATAATATACACTGATTTGGGTTATTTTCGCCAAAGAAATGTAGCAGAATACTCTTTGACCTAAATTTATGAAGAAAGATTATTTATTTGCATTTATTTTTTGTTTATTTAACAAAAAACCCAGTGGTAATTAAACACCACCAGAAGAAAGCTCTATTTGTGTGAAAAAAATTATAAAAATGTCATATGGGTACAGTGTTGCATGACTGCGCAATTGTCATTCAAACTGTGACAGCGCTGAAAGCTGGAAATTGGCTTGGGCATTTTAAAAATACGTTTTTTTTTTCCACTAATGCCGTGCCCCAGCACAGAAGTCACATTGGGAGCAGTGGCTGTGTCCATGTAGCCGCTGTATCCCACACCAATATGACTGCCGGCACAGGGATGCATACCCTACCTGTGTATCCCCTTGCTGGTGAAACATGGCGCTGCATGGAGCATGGAATACAACACACTGTGTGAATGAAGCCTATAAGGTCATATTACAAGGATGCTGACTTTACAGCATGCATATTAGGTTATACAGCGTCTCACAAAAGTGAGTACACCCCCCACATTTTTGTAAATATTTTATTTATATCTTTTCATGTGAAAAACACTGAAGAAATTACACTTTGCTACAATGTAAGGTAGTGAGTGTACAGCTTGTATAACAGTGTGCATTTGCTGTCCCCTTAAAATAACTCAACACACAGCCATTAATGTCTAAACCACTGGCAACAAAAATGAGTACACCCCTAAGTGAAAATGTCCAAATTGAGCCCAAAGTGTCCATATTTTGTGTGTCCACTATTATTTTCCAGCACTGCCTTAATCCTCTTGGGCATGGAGTTGACCAGAGCTTCACAGGTTGCCACTGGAGTCCTCTTCCACTCCTCCATGATAACATCACGGAGCTGGTAGATGTTAGAGACCTTGCGTTCCTCCACCTTCAATTTGAAGATGACCCAAAGATGAAGATCAATAGGGTTTAGGTCTGGAGACATGCTTGGCCAGTCCATCACTAGTGATGAGCCGAACACCCCCGGGTTCGGTTCGCACCAGAACCCGCGAACGGACCGAACGTTCGTACGAACACTAGAACCCTATTAAATACAATGGATGCGAACGTTCGAATTCCAAAGTGCTAATTATAACGACTATTATGCATGTTATTGTCCTAAAAAGGGTTTGGGAACCCGGGTTCTGCACCAGGGGACATGTATCAATGCAAAAAGAAGTTTTAAAAACGGTCGTTTTTCGGGAGCAGTCATTGTAACCACTTAACGACCGCCCACCGCCGATTTACGTCGGCAGAATGGCACGGACAGGCAGAATCACGTAGATCTACATGATCGCCTTTGTGCAGTTGGGGGGTCCATCCGGACCCCCCTTCACTGCAGTGAGTGGCCGTTAAGTGTTCGGGAGCGATCAGGCATGAGGGGGCGGCCGCCCGATTCCGCCCCCGCCCCCCTCGCGATCGCTCCCGGCCAATGAAAATGCTTCCTCCGCCATGTGATGTAAACAAGGCTGGAGGAAGTGATGTCATCTCCCTCGCCGCGGTCTTTCCGTTCCCGGCGCCGAGCAGAGAAGAAGCAGGTTAGTGCACCAACAGTCCACTGACACGTAGGTACACATAGGCACACAAATCACCCCCCAGTCACCCCCAGATCACCCCCCAGGTCACCCCAAAGCCCCCAATCACAGTGTCACTGATTGCAGTGATCATTTATTTTACTGATCACTGCATTTAGTGTCATCTGTGATTGTAAAAAGTTGCAGGGCAGTTAGGATTAGGCCCCTTTAGGTCCAGGGTAGCCCCCTAACCCCCCCTAATAAAGGTTTAACCCCTTGATCACCCCCCAGGTAACCCTTTCACCCCCTAACTTCAGCGTCACTAAGCGATTGTTTTTCCGATCGCTGTATTCGTGTCGCTGGTGTTTTAGATAGGCAGTTCTTTTTTTTTAGGTTCGCCGCAGGTTTTTATTAGTGTCAGGTACCCCCATATATTATTTTAACCCCCTGATTGCCCCTAGAGTTAACCCTTTCACCAGCGATCGCCGTATAAGCGTCACTGGTGTCACTGGTTAGCCAGTAAGTTATTTAGGTTACCCGTCAGGTTTTTATATAGTGTCAGGTACCCCCATATTTAACCTAATAAAGGTTTTAACCCCCTGATTGCCCCTAGTTAACCCTTTCACCAGTGATCACCATATAAAGGTTACGGGTGACGCTGGTTGATTAGTTTGCTTTTTATAGCATCAGGGCACCCGCTGTATATAACCCAATAAAGGTTTAACCCCCCTGATCGCCCGGCGGGTGAGATCAATTAGGTTTTAGCGCCAGAGAGGGTCTGCGTCGCCCCAGGCAGTGTTAGGTTAGTGACAGTAACGCTAACACCCACGCGCAAAGCATACACCCCCCTTAGTGGTATAGTATCTGATCAGATCTGATCAGATCTATACTAGCATCCCCAGCGGTTTAGGGTTCCCAAAAACGCAGTGTTAGCGGGATCAGCCCAGATACCTGCTAGCGCCTGCGTTTAGCCCCTCCGCCCAGCCCAGCCCAGCCCAGCCCACCCAAGTGCAGTATCGATCGATCACTGTCACTTACCAAACACAACACACATAACTGCAGCGTTCGCAGTGCTTGGTTTTTGGGGCCCTGTACGCGGCTAGGCTCCCAAAAAGTCCCACACATGTGGTATCCCCGTACTCAGGAAAAGCAGCAGAATGTATTTTGGGGTGCAATTCCACATATAACCATGGCATGTGTGAGCAATATATCATTTAGTGACAACTTTTTGTACATTTTTTTTTCTTTTTGTCATTATTCAATCATTTTCGACAAAAAAAAAAAAATATTCAATGGGGTCAACATGTCTCTCAGCAAATAGCTTGGGGTGTCTACTTTCCAAAATGGGGTCATTTGGGGGGGTTTTGTGCCATCTTGGCATTTTATGGCCTTCAAAACTGTGATAGGTAGTGAGGAGTGAAATCAAAAATTTATGCCCTTAGAAACCTTGAAGGCGGTGCTTGGTTTTTGGGGTCCCGTACGCGGCTAGGCTCCCAAAAAGTCCCACACATGTGGTATCCCCGTACTCAGGAGAAGCAGCAGAATGTATTTTGGGGTGTAATTTCACATATGCCCATGGCATGTGTGAGCAATATATCATTTAGTGACAACTTTGTGCAAAAAAAAAAAAGTTTGTCATATTCCCGCAACTTGTGGCAAAATATAAAATATTCCATGGACTGAACATGCCTCTCAGTAAATAGCTTGGGGTGTCTACTTTCCAAAATGGGGTCATTTGGGGGGGTTTTGTGCTATTTTGGCATTTTATGGCCTTCGAAACTGTGATAGGTAGTGAGGAGTGAAATCAAAAATTTGCGCCCTTAGAAATCCTGAAGGCGGTGCTTGGTTTCCGGGGTCCCGTACGTGGCTAGGCTCCTAAAAAGTCCCACACATGTGGTATCCCCGTACTCAGGAGAAGCAGCAGAATGTATTTTGGGGTGCAATTCCACATATAACCATGGCATGTGTGAGCAATATATCATTTAGTGACAACTTTTTGTAATTTTTATTTTTTTTTTTGTCATTATTCAATCACTTGGGACAAAAAAAAAAAATATTCAATGGGCTCAACATGCCTCTCAGCAATTTCCTTGGGGTGTCTACTTTCCAAAATGGGGTCATTTGGGGGGTTTTGTACTGCCCTGCCATTTTAGCACCTCAAGAAATGAGATAGGCAGTCATAAATTTAAAGCTGTGTAAATTTCAGAAAATGTACCCTAGTTTGTAAACGCTATAACTTTTGCGCAAACCAATAAATATACACTTATTGACATTTTTTTTACTAAAGACATGTGGCTGAATACATTTTGGCCTAAATGTATGACTAAAATTGAGTTTATTCGATTTTTCTTATAACAAAAAGTAGAAAATATCTTTTTTTTTTCAAAATTTTCGTTCTTTTTCCATTTATATCGCAAAAAATAAAAATCGCAGAGGCAATCAAATACCATTAAAAGAAAGCTCTATTTGTGGGAAGAAAAGGACGCAAATTTCATTTGGGTACAACATTGCATGTCCGCACAATTTACAGTTAAAGCAGCGCAGTGCCGAATCCCAAAAACAGGCTTGGTCCTAATGGTCCGAAATGGTCCGGGGCTTAAGTGGTTAATGATGCATAAAGTGAAAAAAAAAAAAGTCAAATATTCCTTTAAATATCGTACCTGGGGGGTGTCTAAAGTATGCCTGTGAAGTGCCACGTGTTTCCCGTGTTTAGAACTGTCCCTGCACAAAATGACACTTCTAAAGGAAAAAAAAGCCATTTAAAACTGCTTGCGGCTTTAATGTAATGTCTGGTCCCGGTAATATGGATGAAAATCTTTAAGAAAAATGGCATAGCTACCCCATGACCCCCCCCCCCCCTACCCCATCCCATTACCAGCCCCTTTGGGTCTTGTATGGATATTAAGGGGAACACCGCACACAAAATAAAAAAGGCCCTATATACTCTGAACAGCCGTATACAGGCGGTGCATACAAGACAGGGACTGTAGGTTTGTTCTTATGTAGAATGTGTTTGTAATTTTGAACAGGTACATTGTTTAAGTGTAGCTCCAGCCCAAAAATCTATTTTTAAACTTTTTGGAAAACATAGGTAAGGGTTATCACCCCTGTAACATTTGTTTTGCTGTCTGTGCCCCTGTTCAGAACATTTCACCTCACTTTCCGTCCCAATGACAACTGTTTTTGAAATGTGGTGTTTTTCTTGAAACAAGGATTGGTGATAAAGCATCAGTACAGAGGAGACACCTTTCTCCCATATTAATTCTTACAGGAGAGAATTTTCCTTCCTAGGGGTAGATTTCCTCTCACTTCCTGTTGTCTTCTTGCGTTTGCAAGTAGGAGTCGTTTGTAAGTTGGATGTTTGAAAGTAGGGACCTGCCGTATATACTCTGCAGAAATAGGCCCCTTAGTTGTTGGTGTTGGCACAACACTGTAAGCACTCACAGTTACTCTTGGTTGGTGCTGGAACGCCCTGTTGTCAACTATTATATCAGGAATTGTAATTACATATAATTGTTGAACAGTGGTAGTAAAAATTGGGCCTTTGATGGTGGTGCTGGTGCCACAACACTGTAAGCCCTGACAGTTACTCTTGGTGGGTGCAGCAATGGGCCCTGCTGTGAATTATTAGATCAAGAATTGTAATTACATGCCCCTGTTGAACAGGGGCTGAAAAATTGGGCCTTAGGCACTGGTGGCACAACACTGCAACCCCTCACAGATACTGTACTTGGAGCACAGCAATGAGCCCTGTTGCAAAGTATTGCTTCAAAAATTGTAATGACACGCCCCTGTTAAACAGGGGCTGAAAAATTGGGCCTTAGGCACTGGTGGCACAACACTCCAACCCCTCACAGATACTGTACTTGGAGCACAGCAATGAGCCCTGTTGCAAAGTATTGCTTCAAAAATTGTAATTACACGCCCCTGTTAAACAGGGGCTGAAAAATTGGGCCTTAGCCACTGGTGGCGGCACCCATAAATAAAAATGATCTTCCAAGCTATCATCATCAATCGTATCATTGAGGACTCGGAGGAGGAGGATAGCCAGTCAACATAACAGCACAGGCACTCAGCATCAGCATCAGTCTTGAAGGGATGTGACATGTTAAAATCAATTAGTCTGTTATATCAGCATCAGGTGTGTGGTAGCTGGTGGTGATCCAAGACTGGTTCATCTTGATGAAAGTCAGTCGATCAACCGAGTCGGTGGACAGGCGCACCCTGTGATCCGTGACAAATCCTCCAGCAGCACTGAATGTGCGTTCCGAAAGAACGCTGGATGCAGGACAGGCCAGTAGCTCAATTGCATACTGTGCAAGCTCTGGCCAGTGATCCATCCTCAAGACCCAGTAAGCCAGAGGATTTTCGGTGGGGAAGGTGTCCAAGTCTGACCTTGCCCCTAGATATTCCTGCACCATGTTTATCAGACGCTGGCGATGGTTGCTGGAACCGATCATACTTTGGGGCTGCGGACTAAAGAATTGTCTGAACGCATCGGTCAGACGGCCACCTTCCCCACCGCTCCTTCTTTGACTGGCCGAAGCCTCAGCAACTCGTTGTCCAGGACCAGGAGTTTGTAACCTCCCTGTCTCTGGGAACGCGTTGCACAGACCTTTCTGCAAGGCCTCCCGGAGTTGTCTCATCCTCTGCTCCCTCTGTGATGGTAACATAAGGTCCGCAACCTTACCCTTGTACCGTGGATCAAGGAGAGTGGCCAGCCAGTAATGGTCCCTCTCCTTGATCCGAAGAATACGAGGATCCTTCCGCAGACTTTGCAGGATCAGGGAGGCCATGCAGCGTAGGTTAGCTGAGGCATTCGGTCCGGAGTCCTCTGGGTCACTAAGGACGACATGATCCGCAGCCACCTCCTCCCAGCCACGTACAAGTCCACTGGTTTCTTGGGACTGTAAATCATCCCTAAAAGACTGCTGCTGATGATGCTGAGTGCCAGCCTCCACCTCCATGCTGACACAATCCTCCTCCTCCTCCTCCTGTGCGATGGGTGGGACAGAAGGAACACTGTCTGGGTAAAGGGGGCCTTGAGAGGCAAGGAAGTCCTCCTCTTCCTGCCTCTGTTCTGCCTCAAGTGCCCTGTCCATTATTCCACGCAGCGTGTGCTCCAACAGGTGGACAAGAGGTACAGTGTCACTGATGCATGCACTGTCACTGCTCACCATCCTCGTGGCCTCCTCAAATGGTGCCAGGACAGTGCATGCATCCCTGATCATGCCCCACTGGCGTGGAGAAAAAAAACCAAGCTCCCCTGACCCTGTCCTGGTGCCGTAGTCGCACAGGTACTCATTGATGGCCCTCTGCTGCGTGTGCAGCCGCTGCAGCATGGCCAACGTTGAGTTCCACCTGGTGGGCATGTCACATATAAGGCGGTTCTTGGGCAGGTTCAACTCCTTTTGCAGCTCAGCCAGGCGAGCACTGGCATTATAAGATCTGCGGAAATGCACACAGACTTTCCTGGCCTGCCTCAGGACATCCTGTAAGCCCGGGTACCTGCCCAAGAACCGCTGCACCACCAGGTTAAGGACGTGAGCCACACAGGGCACATGGGTCAGTTGTCCCTGTCGGAGGGCGGAGAGGAGGTTGGTGCCATTGTCGCAAACCACCATTCCTGGCTTAAGCTGGCGTGGCGTCAACCACCTCTCGGCCTGGCCCTGCAGAGCAGACAGGACCTCTGCCCCAGTGTGGCTTCTGTCCCCCAAACACACCAGCGCAAGCACGGCATGGCATCTTTTTGCCTGCGTACTTGCGTAGCCCCTTGAACGGCTACGGAGCACCGCTGGTTCAGAGGACAAAGCACAGGAAGAGGCCATGGAGGAAGAAGAAGAGGAGGGGGTGGAGGAGAGAGGTGTGTCACAACCAGTAGTAGCATTTTGGAGGCGTGGCGGTGGAACAACCTCCAACCCTACTGCACCTTGTCCTGCATCCTTCCCAGCTGCCAAAAGAGTGACCCAATGGGCCGTGAAAGAAAGGTAACGTCCCTGTCCATGCCTGCTGGACCATGAGTCAGCGGTAATATGCACCTTACCGCTGACCGCCCTGTCCAGCGAGGCCAAGACATTGCCTTCCACATGCCGGTAGAGAGCCGGAATAGCCTTCCGTGAGAAAAAGTGGCGTTTGGGAACCTGCCACTGAGGAACCGCACATTGCACAAACTCACGGAAGGGGGCCGAGTCTACCAACTGAAAAGGCAGCAGTTGAAGCGCTAGCAATTTAGCCAAGCTAGCATTCAACCGCTGGGCATGTGGATGGCTGGGAGTGAACTTCTTTCGACGGTCCAGCAGCTGGGGCAGGGAAATTTGCCTGCTAGAATCGGACGTCGGTGTACTGCTAGCAGAGTGGCCGCAAGTACTTGGCTGTGACACACCTAATTCTACACCTTCATTCCTCTCAGTGCATGTTTCAGAGAGGACTGAAGTTATAGTGGGGTTGGAGATCCCAGCTGATGCGGTGCAAGGAGAGGTCCGCTTTGTTCTTTGGTGTGGGTCTTTGAGGTAGGCTTGCCAACGAGCTGCATGGCAGGTCAACATATGTCTGGTCAGGCATGTGGTACCCAAGCGGCTGATGTTTTGGCCACGCGATATACGCTTGAGACATATGTTGCAAACAGCAGCTGTGCGATCTGATGCACTAGCCTCAAAAAAGGCCCACACCAAAGAACTTTTTGAATGACGGGCAGAGGCAGCGCCCTGCACAGGCGGAGCTCTGTGGTGTGATTCCGTCGGTGTACTGCCCTTACGCTGGCCACCAAAGGGCATCCTGCCTCGTTGGAGATGTGCCTCCTCCTCATCCTCCTCCTCCTCCTCTCTCCTATTAGGCACCCACGTGGAGTCAGTGACCTCATCATCCCCTCCCTCCTCATCACTGGAGCCAATCTGGCAGTATGCTGCAGCTGCTGGAACATGACTGCCAGATTGGTGTCCTTCTTGAGCATCCCCTCTGTCTGCTCTCACGCTACTGCCTTCCTGTAGCTGGGTTTCATCATCAGACCCTTCGAAACGCTGGGCATCCTCCTGGAGCATGTACCCAACACTGTGCTCAAACAGTTCGGGGGACTCCTCAGGAGGAGGACATGGTGGGTCTAGGGAAGGAGTGACTGATGATGAGTCTGACATTGATACCAGGGAAGAGGACGCTTTGGCAGCTGCTTTGCCAGTACCCTGAGCCTGGGTGAGAGAGGATGAGGAGGAGGAGGAGGGCTTGGTCATCCACTCTACCAAGTCTTCGGCATTATGTGGCTCAACATGTCCAGCTGCCGAAAAGAAGGACAAGCGTGTCCCATGGCCATGTGCTGATGACAATGCACCGCGTCCACGACCAGCACTGTTGCCCCCAGACACAGAGCCTGCTTGCCCTCTTTTATTGCCTCCTGACTGTCTGCCTCTCCTTGTTTGCCTTCCAGACATTCTAATGGATGGCCTGCAGGGAGATGGGAAAAAAGCAATAAGGGCTACCTTCAGGTGTCCTTCTCTGTCCCTTTACTTAAGGATTTCAAAGATGGTTGATGAGGAATGCTTTAGCACAGTATAGCACAAGGAGAATTTCCCTCACTGTCCTTCCCTGTCCCTACAAACAAGGATTAGCACAGTAAAACACACTGACACTCTCCCTACCTATAGTTTTCTGTCCCTAGAAAAAATGTTTTTTTAAAGATGGTTGATGATCAATGCTTTAGCACAGTATAGCACAAGGAGAATTTCCCTCACTGTCCTTCCCTGTCCCTACAAACAAGGATTAGCACAGTAAAACACACTGACACTCTCCCTACCTATAGTTTTCTGTCCCTAGAAAAAATGTTTTTTTAAAGATGGTTGATGATCAATGCTTTTAGCACAGTATAGCACAAGGAGAATTTCCCTCACTGTCTTTCCCTGTCCCTACAAACAAGGATTAGCACAGTAAAACACACTGACACTCTCCCTACCTATAGTTTTCTGTCCCTATAAAAAATGTTTTTTTAAAGATGGTTGATGATCAATGCTTTAGCACAGTATAGCACAAGGAGAATTTCCCTCACTGTCCTTCCCTGTCCCTACAAACAAGGATTAGCACAGTAAAACACACTGACACTCTCCCTACCTATAGTTTTCTGTCCCTATAAAAAATGTTTTTTTAAAGATGGTTGATGATCAATGCTTTAGCACAGTATAGCACAAGGAGAATTTCCCTCACTGTCCTTCCCTGTCCCTACAAACAAGGATTAGCACAGTAAAACACACTGACACTCTCCCTACCTATAGTTTTCTGTCCCTATAAAAAATGTTTTTTTAAAGATGGTTGATGATCAATGCTTTAGCACAGTATAGCACAAGGAGAATTTCCCTCACTGTCCTTCCCTGTCCCTACAAACAAGGATTAGCACAGTAAAACACACTGACACTCTCCCTACCTATAGTTTTCTGTCCCTATAAAAAATGTTTTTTTAAAGATGGTTGATGATCAATGCTTTAGCACAGTATAGCACAAGGAGAATTTCCCTCACTGTCCTTCCCTGTCCCTACAAACAAGGATTAGCACAGTAAAACACACTGACACTCTCCCTACCTATAGTTTTCTGTCCCTATAAAAAATGTTTTTTTAAAGATGGTTGATGATCAATGCTTTAGCACAGTATAGCACAAGGAGAATTTCCCTCACTGTCCTTCCCTGTCCCTACAAACAAGGATTAGCACAGTAAAACACACTGACACTCTCCCTACCTATAGTTTTCTGTCCCTATAAAAAATGTTTTTTTAAAGATGGTTGATGATCAATGCTTTAGCACAGTATAGCACAAGGAGAATTTCCCTCACTGTCCTTCCCTGTCCCTACAAACAAGGATTAGCACAGTAAAACACACTGACACTCTCCCTACCTATAGTTTTCTGTCCCTATAAAAAATGTTTTTTTAAAGATGGTTGATGATCAATGCTTTAGCACAGTATAGCACAAGGAGAATTTCCCTCACTGTCCTTCCCTGTCCCTACAAACAAGGATTAGCACAGTAAAACACACTGACACTCTCCCTACCTATCCTTCTCTTTCCCTAAACGAAAGGAATCCAGGTTAAGCAAGAAAAAAAAAATGTCACTGTCCCTGCCTATGCTTCTCTTTCCCTGCTCCGGAACACACTACACTAGGCCGCCGTGCTGGCGGCCTTTTATAGTGTGGGGCGTGTACTAAACACCCTCAGCAATAATTGGCCACAGGCATCCTGCCTGTGGCCAATCATTGCTCTCCTCGCTGCCGGCGCTGTGATTGGCCAAGCATGAGGGGTCACAGTGCATGCTTGGCCAATCACAGCGCCTGGATGACACTGCGATGGCGTAGTGCATTGTGGGCCGTTCGCGTCACTCGAATTAGGCGCGAACGGCCCAAATCGTTCGATCTTCGTCGAACGATCGAACAGCCGATGTTCGAGTCGAACGTATGTTCGACTCGAACACCGAGCTCATCCCTATCCATCACCTTTACCCTCAGCTTCTTTAGCAAGGCAGTGGTCATCTTGGAGGTGTGTTTGGGGTTGTTATCATGTTGGAATACTGCCCTGCGGCCCAGTCTCCAAAGGGTGGGGATCGTGCTCTGCTTCAGTATGTCATAGTACATGTTGGCATTCATGGTTTCCTCAATGAACTGTAGCTCCCCAGTGCTGGCAGCACTCATGCAGCCCCAGACCATGACACTCCCACCACCATGCTTGACTGTAGGCAAGACACATTTGTCTTTGTACTCCTTACCTGGTTGCCGCCACACATGCTTGACACCATCTGAACCAAATACCTTTATCTTGGTCTCATCAGACCACAGGACATGGTTATAGTAATCCATGTCCTTAGTCTGCTTGTCTTCAGCAAACTGTTTGCAGTCTTTCTTTTGCATCATCTTTAGAAGAGGCTTCCTTCTGGGAGGACAGCCATGCAGACCAATTTGATGCAGTGTGCAGCGTATGGTCTGAGTGGAACATGTCCTGTTAAACCACTGTATGGTCTTGGCCACCGTGCTGCAGCTCATTTTCAGGGTCTTGGAAATCTTCTTATAGCCTAGGCCATCTTTATGTAGAGCAACAATTCTTTTTTTCAGATCCTCAGAGAGTTCATTGCCATGAGGTACCATGTTGAACTTCCAGTGACCAGTATGAGAGAGTGAGAGCGATAACACCAAATTTAACACACCTGCTCCCCATTCACACCTGAGACCTTGTAACACTAACAAGTCGCATCACAATCTGCAAGGTCTGTGACAGCTTTGTGTGTAAGGATGATTTTACACAGGGTTGTCACAGATCCCCCCACACACAGTACACCAAGCTCCACTGTCCCTGTCCCTATACATATCTGTCACAGTGCCCCCATAAACATCTGTACCAGTTCACAAAACATCTGTCAGTGTCCCATCACATCTGTACCAGTGTACAAAACATATGTCACAGTGCCCCATCACATCTGTACCAGTGCACAAAACATCTGTCAGTGTCCCATCACATCTGTACCAGTGTACAAAACATATGTCACAGTGCCCCATCACATCTGTACCAGTGCACAAAACATCTGTCAGTGTCCCATCACATCTGTACCAGTGCACAAAATAATCTGCAATAGTGCAACCATTGTGACATCAACATCTGTCAGTGTCCGCCAGTGGCCAATCAACATCTGTCAATGTACCAGTGTCCCACCAATAAATAAATAAAACATTTAAAAAGTCCCCCGTCCCCCTGTGCTCGCATGTAAAGGCGATTACATACAATGATCCTGTACGTAAACAGCGATAGCACCACACATGTGAGGTATCGCCATGAACCTCAGAGCAAGAGCAATAATTTGAGCAAACCTCCTGTGTAACTCTAAACTAGTAACCAATAAAGGCTTATAAAGCGTCGCCTATGGAGATTTTCAAATCTGAAATGTAGCGCCATTTCACCAGCGTACGTAATTTTAAATCGTAATATGTTTGGTATCTATTTATCTGGCGCAACACCATAATTGATCAAAAATGTGGTTATATTATATTTGTGTGTAAAATTACATTTGAAAAACTGCTGTGCAAATACCGTGTGACATACACATTTTTTAAAACCCAGCATTTTATTCTCTAGGCACTCTAGGACAAGTGCGTCAAGATCCTACGGGGTAAAATGACCACACCAGCCAAGCAGACACTGGCTGCAAAAAGCACCTAGAGACGATTCAGTCCGCATGTGAGCGCTATACAAGTCACTCATTCATTCATTCATTCTGCTACAAAAATATATAACGTGTCGGGGTTCTAAGTAATTTTCTAGAAAAAATACAGTTTTTTTTTTTTTCTTGTAAACAAAAATTGTCAGAAGAAGGCCTAGTCTTAAAGTGGATAATGGCTGAAGGTGCTACTTGGATGTTGCGCTTCTCTATGTGGCCAGACTGTGAACAAGTCTCACACATGTGGTATTGCCATACTCACGACCAGTAGCAGAATGTGTTTTGAGGTGTAGAATCAAGTATGCCTATGCTGTGTGTGAGAAAAAAATTGTTAATATGATATTTTTGTAAAAAATAAATAAATAATTTCTTAGTTTTCTAAAGAATTGTGAGAAAAAATGACAACTTCAAAAAACTTGTCATGCCTTTTACTAAATACCTTGGACTGTCTACTTTCCAAAAATGGGTAATTTGGGGAGTATTTGTACTGTCTTGACATGTTAGGGCCCTGAGAAATGTGATAGGCCGTCAGTACATCAGGCGTGATAAATTTTTAATGATTGGTACCATAGCTTGTAGACTCTATAACTTTCACGCAGACCAAATAATATACACCAATTTGGGTTATTTTTACCATACAAATGTAGCAGTATAAATTTTGGTCAAAATTTATGAAGAGAAATTACTTATTCGCAAAATATTTTAACAAAAACTACAAAAAACATATTGTTTTTTTTTTTTTTTCTTTTTCGAAATTTATGGTCTTTTTTCACTTGCGGCGCAAAAAATAAAAACCCCAGTGGTGATTAAATATCACCAAAAGAAAGCTCTATTTGTGTGAAAAAGATGATATTTGTGTGAAAAAGGTGTGAGAGCGCTGAAAGCTGAAAATTGGCCTGGGTAGGAAGGGGGTGAAAGTGCCCAGTATTGTGGTGGTTAAAGTTTTTATTAAAGTATCGGCTTTTAAACAATTCTGCACTATGTTAGTTCTCTGATTTAGGAGTGTTGGAGTTAGGTGTTGCTGTATCATTTGATGTGTTTTTTTCATCCACCTATTTTTTATTATTTTTCTTCACTTGCTTTATTTGTTATGATCATGATCCACATTATGTATTAGGGTTTCATTTTTCATAAGGCAATATTATTGTACATCGGTCATTTTATTCACTTTTTAAGTTTGCTTGTTTACTTTTTATGCACTTACTTAGCATGTTAGAGGGTAGGGATTTACCATTTCCTATTTACAATTTCAGTTTATGTGGGAACACATACAGGTGTATAACATCAAACCCCACATTTTGTTAATTCTTCCAGCATTTTGCTTTGCACATAGTAGCGCAGGGGATCAGGCACAATAGCTCAGTCAGTGTGCTGAGATTGCGCAGTGAGACCCCTTTCACACTGGAGCGTACTGCAGGCGCTATAGCGTTAAAAATAGCTCCTGCAATCCGCCCTTAAAAATCTGTTACATTCACTCCAGTGTGAAAGCCCCATCTTTGGAGTGGAGAAGGAGCGGTGTGTTTACCGCTCCTCCGCCGCTGCTGCCCATTGAAATCAATGGGACAGCGTGGCTATACCGCCCGCAATGCGCTGCTTTCTCTGCCACTAGCGGGGGGTAAAACCGCCCCGCTAGCGGCCGAAATGCGCCGCAAAATCCGCCCATAGCGTCGTCTGTAAAAATAGCGGCATTTTACCGCCGACGCTATGGGCGGCTCAGTGTGAAAAGGGTCTGAGAGCGTTCTCAGCACACAATTTTCTGCCACCATGAATGCATATGTGCAGCGGCAAAGTATTAAAGCCCGCCTTTATTGCCACCGCTTATATGCGTTACCATGTCAGTAAGAGGTAAAAGTCAATTCCTAAACATTATTACTTGTTTTTACATCTCAAATACCACTACATTCTGTTGACAGCATGTTTATCACTGCCACCAATCAACTTGAAACCTATATTGAAAGTTTGGACTCTTATATTGTGTACCAGGCAATATTAAAAAAATAAAAAAGCAGCTCATTTTGAGATACTTATCCTCCGTCTGATGCTGTCCCATATAATACCTCTTCTCTACCCAGTAGTGTATTTAGGTTTTGTGCTGCCCTAGGCCTGATTAAACTCGTGCACCCCCTAATTTAAATATAACCCACCCCTTCCTGTCAAGGCCACACCCCTTTCTGTTTAAGACCCACCCTGAAATTTTTGAGTGGGGACACTGGTTCTGAGGGCCTGGGGGGGGGGGGATGGATTCTCTTAATTTGCATAGATTTCCTCTCACTTTCTGTTTGGCTATGGGGCAGGAAGTGAAGGGAAATCTCTGCAATGGGACAGGGATGGTAAAAAATAAATGGACAGGGGTTATAACCATCCTTTTACTCTATCCAAAATTAAAAGTGTTGCCTATAGTTCTACTTTAAGCACAAATTTCGGATACATTTATGGAGAGGACTAAGAAGTTATAACCATGCCAATGGTGCAGCAGAAAACATATAGCACAGTGAGGAAGGTTTGTGGTTTAGGATGATAGGACAGTCAAAATTAGTAGCAGCGTCCCCGTCCCCCCCACAGTTGGCCGGCCGCCCACATACCTGAAGCAGTGCGGCCACTTTATGGGGGCGCTAGACTAACTTGCCTCTCAGCCCAGTCCGCCCCATAAGACTGGCGCTACACTAACAGTGTAGCGCAAGTCGGGGGCGCTCTTTCCGTGCTGCCCCCCTGCAAAGTGCTGCCCTAGGCCTGGGCCTTATTGGCCTAGGCCAGGATACAGCGTTGTCTCCACCACAAGATGACTAGTCATACAGGAAGCAGAGGGAGATCGAGGAAGCTACATGGCCCATGCACCAGCCATCCTGTGGGGTTCTTCCTAAATTTTGGCTACAGTGGATGTTACAATACTCATGTAGCGGGGTCTTTAAATTTAGGTGGGGTACACTTGGGTGGAAGTTCAGGTGTGTAAGTATGGGAGTAACGACCATTTGTATTCGTGGAGGATTGGGCGGTGTAATAATCTCCTTGGCCTGAGGGTGGCGGGTGCCCGCAGACTCGAGGTAGATTTGCCGCCACAGTGCTGTCCTTTTTGTCCCTTCTCAGAGATGGTACGGCGAGGGGATAAAAGGGGGAGACGCCCTGGTCACGAGGTCTTGCTCGTCTGGAGGTTCTTCTTCACGCACTCAGGCACCTTAGGCCTGGGTGTGGGCGGGTCCGGATTCCGGCTCAGGTGCCCTAGGCCTGACCGGAATGGAATTGGAGTCCATCCCAGGCACCTTCAGCCTGGGGCCCAGTGACTTCGACTAGGTCCCGCGAGGGTGGAGAAGTCCGAGGGTCCCTGAGGTGGATGGGGCCCATGTCTGAGGTGAGGAGGCCGGGGAGGTTACCCATTCGGAGAGTCTGGAGCAGCATCAACCCAGTGACGGATGGGCCTCTGGTAACTCCCTTGGAGGGACATCTTCCCCTGACAGGGGCCGCAACGCAGCGAAGGTACTCCTATCTATGTTCTCTTGAGTCGCTGGTAGAGACTCTCAAGTTCTAAGTCCTTTCTAGCTAAGGCTATAGTAACCGCTGGCGAGATCGCAGTGGTTTAGCTGATAATTAGGACAGTGCCTCGACCTGCTCATCCCCTGTATCAATATGTTATCAAGTCGCAACCAGTTCGCTACTGAAGCACTGTTTATTGTGAGATATGCAATAAAACAAGAGTTGGACTGTGATCGGTGTGTGGAACTCTGGTTAATGGGAGAAAAGGGAAGTGTTGGCACAGCAGGACTTAATCCTTTACAGAAGCACACAGGCCCAAGGAAATATCTGGTACTGGCCTTCACCTCATCCATAGTTATGGGGAGGACATGGGCCGTAGCGCATCTCACCCTATCGTGTGTGATACCCCTAGAAGAAACAGATGGGGTGAGGTCGCTACACTCAGAATCTGGTAAATTTAGTCCAGATGAAGGGTTGGCTGGACAGCATGAAAAGGTCAAAGATTAGTTTCTTGTATTGCTAGAGCTGCTCTTTAGGTAGCCATATTTCATCAATCAATACTAAATAAAACATTTTGCTAATATTGCTAAATTGGAACACAAATGTATTTGTTGAAATCGTAAAAAGGATATTTATTTCCAGTATAATTAAATAAATTTTTACATGATTTTCTAAGCAGTATTCTGTAAAACACTAACACCAAACATGACAGAAATAGAAAAGTGATATACAGTTTTGTGTATTCACATCTTATTGGAATACACTTCAGACAGCATTCCTTCCATCTCTTTCAAGTCTTCATTTTAAAGGAATGCCACACACTTCCAAGAACAGATAAAATGCTCTAGTATTGTAATTTTTATTTTTTTTTCCTTTGAAGATCTGCCTGTCAAAACAATTCAAAATAAGTAAAAAGAGAAGATAAATAAAAGGTGCCCCTGAATTTACCTCATAACAAAATGCCCTTTCAGTTATCAACTGTATCTCCAAAAATTTCTGACAAAAAAAAATTGTTGAATTTATTTGACAGTGGGCAAATATGTTTTTCACAGTGTGCAGCAAAAATAATTATGTTATAGTTTGTGCTGGTCAACATCTGTGCATCAAAGACATTTTACGCAGCATATGCACTATGAATAACCTACTTTTGAACCACACCATCTTAAAGTATTGCTAACATCTGCTGGGAGTGTTTTAGAACATCTGTGCTGACAAGTGAGATGTTATTCTATGCAGTCAGTTCAGAACACCACGTGCCCGTTTCTACCACTGTCCAAAAGTCTAGTTCAAAATTGAAAAAATAAGATCTAGTCAAAGTGTGTTCTTAAAGAATTGGTAGTTTGTTTTAAGGCCAAAGAATATTCTAAAGCTAAAATTTCAAAGTGTGTTGGTTAACATGCTATCACATACTTTAGGCCCCTGATGACTAAGGCTGGGTTCACACTTATGCACACATATGCAGGTTTCTCCGCATCCAATTTGCTTGACTCTCAATGGAGCTGGTTCACACACCTCCGGGGCGGTATTATGTCAGTATTACATTGTATATCCCTGTATGTTGTGGTCGTTCAGGTGCTTATCTAATAGTTTTTTTTAAATTATCATGATCCCTGCTGAAACCACTGCCTCTGGAAGGGAATTCCACATCCAAACCACTTACAGTAAAGAACCCTCTACGCAATTTAAGGTTAAATCGCTTTTCTTCTAATTTTAGTGAATGGCCGCGTGTCTTATTAAATTTCCCTTACGCTGAAAAGTTTTATCCCTATTGTGGGGTCACCAGTACGGTATTTGTACATTGAAATCATATTCCCTCTCAAGCTTCTCTTCTCCAGAGAGAATAAGTTCAGTGCTCGTAACCTTTCCTCATAACTAATGTCCTCTAGACCTGTTATTAATTTTGTTGCCCTTCTCTGGACTCTCTCCAGGTCCAGCACATCCTTCCTGAGAACTGGTGCCCAGAACTGGACAGCATACTCCAGGTGCGGCCGGACCAAAGTCTTGTAGAGTGGGAGAATTATTGTTTTATCTCTGGAGTTAATCCCCCTTTTAATGCATGCCAATATTTTGTTTGCTTTGCTTGCAGCAGCTTGGCATTGCATGCCATTGCTGAGCATGTCATCTACTAGGACCCCCAGGTCCTTTTCCATCCTAGATTCCCCCAGAGGTTCTGCCCCTAGTGAGTAGATTGCATTCATATTTTTGCCACCCAAATGTATTATTTAAAATTTTTCCAAATTAAACCTCATTTGCCATTTAGTTGCCCACCCCATTAATTTGTTCAGATCTTCTTGCAAGGATTCCACATCCTGCGGAGAAGTTATTGCCCTGCTTAGCTTAGTATCGTCCGCATATACAGAGATTGAACTGTTTATCCCATCCTCCAGGTTGTTTATGAATAAATTAAATAAGATTTGACCCAGGACAGAACCCTGGGGGACCCCACTTTCCACCCCTGCCCATTCAGAGTACTCCCCGTTTATTACTGCCTTCTGAACTCACCCCTGTAGCCACTTTTCAATCCATGTACTCACCCTATGGCCCATGCCAACTGACCTTACTTTGTACAGTAAACGTTTATGGGGAACTGTATCAAATGCTTTTGCAAATGCAGATACACCATGTCTATGAGCCTTTTTTTATCTAGATGGCAGCTCACCTCCTCATAGAAGGTTAATAGATTGGTTTGGCAAGAACGATTCTTCATGAATCCATGCTGATTACTGCTAATGATACAGTTTTCATCACTAAAATCTTGTATATAGTCCTTATTATCCCCTCCAAGAGCTTGCATACAATTGATGTTAGGCTAATTGGTCTGTAATTCCCAGGGATGTATCTTGGCCCTTTTTTAAATATTGGTGCTACGTTGGCTTTTCTCCAATCAGTTGGAACCATTCCAGTCAGTAGATTGTTCGTAAAAATTAGGAACAATGGTCTGGCAATTACTTGACTGAGTTCCTTAAGGACCCTTGGTTGCAACCCATCTGGTCCCGGTGACTTATTAATGTTAAGTCGTTCAAGTCTATTTCTAATTTTGTCTTCTGTTAGCCACGAGGGTGCTTCCTGTGACGCATCATGAGGATAAACATTGCAGTTTTGGTTACTGAAGCCCCCCGATTCCCATGTGAAGACTGAGGAGAAGAATAAATTCAATACCTTTGCCATATCACCATCCTTTGTGACCAGATTCCTTTCCTCATTCTTTATGGGGCCAATATGGTCTGTCCTCCCTCGTTTACTGTTTATATACTTAAAGAATTTCCTGGGATTTTTTTTGCTCTCCTCCACTATGTGTCTTTCGTGTTCTAAGTTAGCCACTCTAATTGCACTCTTACATTTCTTGATTGCATGCTTTGTAAAGTTTGAATGCTGATGATGATTCCTCAGTATTTTTTGAAGGCCTTTTCCTTTGTCGTTATATGCATTTTTACATTGGAGTTAAGCTACTCAGGACTTTTGTTCGCTCTTTTAAATTTATTTCCCAATGGGATGCACTGGCTAATGCCCTTATTTAATATGCTCTAAAAGCAAACCCATCTCTCATCCATGTTCTGTGTTCCTAAGATTTTATCCCAATTAATATCTTCTAGCAAGGTTCGTAGTTTAGGGAAGTTGGCTCATTTGAAATTCAGTGTCTTTGTATTCCCCTTATGTTTCCTATTTGTGTGATTTATACTGAAGCTAATTGACCTGTGATCGCTTTATCCAAAATTGCCCCGTATTTCCACATCTGCGATCAGGTCTGTGTTGTTGGTAATCAGTAGGTCTAGTAACGATTTTTTTCTAGTTGGCACATCTACCATCTGACCCATGAAATTGTCCTGCATAACATTTAGGAACTGGGGAGCCTTAGACGAATGCGCAGCTCCCTCAGCCCAGTCTATGTCTGGATAATTAAAATCCCCCATTATGATGACACTTCCTATCTTTGCCGCTAATACAAATTGTGATAGGAGTTCCATCTCCCCCTCCTCCCCCAGGTTAGATGGCCTATAGCATAATCCCAGTATTACTTTCCCCTTAGTTTCCTCCCTTTGGAGCTCTGCCCATAAGGATTCCACCTCCTCCCTTGCTCCCTTAGTGATGTCATCTCTCACATTCACTTTTACATAATTTTTCATATCCAGGCATACCCTTCCCCCTTTTTTACCCTCTCTATCCCTGAGATATAGGCAATACCCTTGAATGGTTGCCAGCCAATCATGAGAGAGCTGTTGAACCAAGTCTCTGAAATTCCTACAAATTCTAAATCCTCCTTGAACAACAGTAGCTCTAGTTCTCCCGTCTTGTCCGCCAGACTGCTGGCATTGGTAAACATGCCACGTGGTTTAGATTAGTCGCATACTGTCTCCTTATTGGGTGTTCTGAGGTTGCAAATAGGACTTGTTACTATACTTATCTCGGGTTTAGGTGCTTTAGTCAACATACCATTAATGCTCACAATACTCCCCTCTGAAATATGTTCCTCGCTGACTATCTCTACCTCTGGACCCTCCCCCCTGTTGCCTAGTTTAACCACTTCAATACAGGGCTTTTTGTACCACTTCCATACCGGGCCTATTCTAGCACTTCTCTCCTACATGTACAAATCATCATTCTTTTGCTAGAAAATTACTCAGAACCCCAAAACATTATATATGTTTTTTTTAGCAGACACCCTAGGGAATAAAATGACGGTCATTGCAACTTTTTTTCTTGCACGATATTTGCGCAATAATTTTTCAAACGCCTTTTTTTTTTTTTTTATTGTTTCATGAATTAAAACATAACAAAACAGTAAAGTTAGCCCAATTTTTGTGGAAAATATGAAAGATGATGTTACGCCGAGTAAATAGATACCTAACATGTCACGCTTTAAAATTGCGCACACTCATGGAATGGCGCCAAACTTCGGTACTTAAAAATCTCCATAGGCGACGCTTTAATTTTTTTTACAGGTTACCAGGTTAGAATTACAGAGGAGGTCTAGTGCTAGAATTGGTGCACGCGCTCTAACGCATGCGGCGATACCTCACATGTGTGGTTTGAACGGCGTTTACATATGTGGGCGACTTACGTGTGCATTCGCTTCTGATCGCGAGCTACCGGGGACAGGGGTGTTTTAATTTTTTTTATTATTATTTATTTTTTTTTTTACTTCTTTATTTATTTTTTTACAATTATTTTACTTTTTTTTTTTTTTTGATCACTTTTATTCTTATTACAAGGAATGTAAACATCCCTTGTAATAGGAATGTGTGTGACAGGTCCTCTCTCTTCCAGGCTGGAAAGCATGAGATCAGTGAAATTTTTTTCACTGATCTCATACTTACTAGCCGCAATGGCGGCTTTGTTTACATTTGAGGACCTGGGCGTGACGTCATCACATCGCGCCTGGGCCTCCGACGATCATAGAGATGACTGGTGACCATCTGGTCACCAGTCATCTCTATGCTCGTCACGTGACCCACCAACGGCGCCGGAAGATTCTCTCCGGGTCCCCGATCGTACGGGAGAGCCCGGAGAAGCACCGGATGGCAGCGGGAGGGGGTGTGTCCCCTCCCGCTGCCTATAAGAACGATCAAACGGCGGAACTGCTGCTATGATCATTCTTATGGTGCACAGAATCGCCGGCACTTCAAAAGGATATCTGAATGATGCCTCTAGCTGCAGGCATCATTCAGATATCCCCCTACAAAGCCAGGACGTCATATGACGTCCACCCAGGATGGGAGATCCCATCTGTGGACGTCATTTGACTATGGCTGGGTAGGGAAGTGGTTAAAAGCCCCTCTAACTTTTCGGCCATCTTCACTCCCAGCAGATCTGCACCCTCCTCATTTAGGTGTAGTCGGTCCCTTTTATAGAGCTGGTGACTGACTAAGAAGTTGGCCCAGTTCTCCAGGTACCCAAATCCCTCCTTACTACACCAGCTCCTCAGCCACTTGTTTACTTCCCTAATCTCCCTCTGCCTTTCTGGTGTGGCTCGAGGTACCGATAGTATTTCTGAGAATACTACCTTGGAGGTACTTTTCCTCAATTTAGCTCCTAAGTCCCTAAAATCGTTTTTTAGGACACTCCATCTTCCTCTGACTTTGTCATTGGTGCCAGCGTGCACCATGACAGCCGGGGCTTCCCCAGCCCCTCCCAGAAATCTGTCCACCAGATCTGTGATGTGCCCAACCCGACAACATACAGTTCGGTGCTTCAGGTCTTTGTGACAGATTGGAAAATAAAAATTGCGCTAGTTTTAAAGTCCAATGGTAGGTTAAACACAGTCCAGCAAAAACGTACACTTGTTGCAAAACCCAGTGCATGGATCATAGACAGGTGCACCACCACCAAAAAAAGGAACTGCTTACCAGATAGTAAGCTAAGTAAGCAGATGGCTTAAACCCAGCCAGGGCCTTTGTCCTAATGGATATTCATGAAGGTCCTATGTAAGTAATGATGGCTCTCACATCCCCACTGGCTCCGTGTAAGTGTGTGACAATCAATCCAAAAAACAAAGAAGGAGAAACATAGCTTGACACCGTCTCACTCAAATGCACGGTAGGTACATATGTTTTTAAGGCACAGATTATACCAATGTATGCACAAAATCCCCCAGTGAATGAATCCTTGGACAAGTGCACCACCACCACATGAATATCCTTCTTACCAGATGTCACTCCAAGTATTGCAGATGACTTAACCCAGTCAGGGCCTTTAACTTTTCAGGTGTGTCAGCTGCTGTATATATGCTGATACAACTCTCAGGCGAATAATCAACCATCCATAGATTCCATACGGGGTAAGCAATAATCAGCTGCATTGCAGAATCACGCGTTAGAACAGTACTACGTCTTTGTGACAGATTGCCCTCTCTGTCCTAAGAATTGAGTCCCCTACCACCAGAATCTGTCTTTCCTTTCCCTTGGCACTTTCCCCTCTACCCTTCCTGACTGTCACCCATATACTCTGCTTTGGTGCCTGCCCCCCTTTATCTCCACCTGCCTCTGTGCTGGCCCCTGCCTGCACCTGTCGGGTATGATCCCAAATCTCATTTAGTGTGGAGGGTCTTCTCAGTGTTGACAGTTGCATCCTTAGATTTAGAACCTGGGTGTCAGGTCACCTGAGTCGCCAGATGACAGATGCACACCGAAGGTCAGGAGTGCACCACAAGGTAGTGAACCCTATGGCTGACTGCTGCGGATGGAACACTGGGTGGTAAGGATGGCAGATCCACTGGAGCCCAACAGGGATCCCACGGGGAGCTAGAGCCCAAGATTCCCCAGGGCATGGAGTCTAAGATCCAGCAGGTGTTCACCAGAGCTTCTAGTGGTGAGGATGGCCTAAGCTGCAGCTGGATCCAGGTCGTGGCCCCCAGAGTCCCCTAGCTCACGCTCCGTGTGGTATAGAGGATAGAGGGGAAGCAGCAGCTCAGGATACAAGAGATAGTGAGGAGATAAGCCAAGGTCAGGGCGACAAGCAGACAAGGATAAACAAAGGACAAGCCAAAGGTCAAGGTCACAAGCAGACATGGATAGTCGAGAATAAGCCAATATCGTTAACACAGAGACAGACGTAGCACATGGCAGGCACAGGAACCCAAACATGCAATGCTTAACAAACAACGTTGAGCAGCAAAGCAGACTTGCAGTGCACAGGTTAATATAGAGTTCTCTGATAGGGCCTGGGGTGGAGCCATGCTGGGAGGAGATATTATAAAAGCAGCCAGGTGAGAGTGTCTGGCCTCTAAGGTGAACACATGGGGAGGAAGGTAAGCTGACAGACAAACATTACTGCATATCCATGACACTGGGCTTCCAGAGAAACAATGTGCTTAAATTTTGCACAGCAGTATTCGCCCTCGATCAGATGATCAAGGAAAGCATACATGCCACAAGATATACACGGAGTCTAATTAGAGCAGAGACTGCAAGCCAGGCCTTCTCGTCCACATTAGTGCCTAACTTCACAAATGCGTTTCTGGAAGAATGGTCAAACATTCCCATAGACACACTCCGAAAACTTGTGGACAGCCTTCACAGAAGACTTGAAGCTGGTATAGCTGCAAAGGGTGGGCCAACTCAATATTGAACCCTACGGGCTAAGACTGGGATGCCACTGAAATTCATGTGCGTGTAAAGGCAGACGTCCCAATACTTTTTCTAATATAGTGTATGATGCAGAACTTATAGTTGCCCCAATGACTGCAAGCTGCCTGGGCCCTGAAGCAACCCCAAACCATTACATTTATGCCACTGTGGTTCACAGTTGGTATGAGTATCTTCTCTTGAAATACATTCATCACCAAATTGTCTACTGTTACTGTGGCCAAACAACTTTATCTTTGATTCATTAGTCCACAGCACATTGTTCTGGAAGCCTTAGTAAACGGTAGTCTAATGTTCTTTGAACAGAAAATACCTTTTTCTGGTACCCCTCACCTTCCCCAATGCAGGTTAAATTACAATCTCTATCTGATTTTAGATTCATGCACTCTGTCACTTTCTGTTGCAGGATTTATATACAGATTTACAATTACATTTTGCAGTTCTTGGAGACCTAGCTCTTTGGCTGGGTTTTGTGGCCCAGGCTGTCCTGGACAAAGTAACAGTTGTATGAAAGCCATGCCACTAATAAATTATTTTCCTTACAGTGCAATTATTAATTTATTTGTCATTTTTAAACCACTTACCAGACTCATACACAAGCTTTTTAAAAAAATTTAAATCGCAAAACAAGTTTTATTAAACAAGCACAATACATCCATTACTGGCTTCAGAGCAATACATTTTGTTATACATTCACAGGTCTTAGTTCCACATGGGGTACTGAAGGTTTTAAGTGAGCATGTACAGTGTATGCATCTACACAATAAAAACAATAAACAGCAACATGTGACATATGCGCAGAGATCTACTTTGGATCCATACAAAGTTGTTCTAGTACAGGGGCACAGCTCCCACAAGCTTTTTTCTGAGGGCCTTAGTGACACCACACACAACAGTAGATCCAAAATATTTGTGGTTTAAACACTTAATGACCGCACCATAGCCGAATGACGACTTCAATGCAGCTCGATAACTCTGGAAGGGCGTACATTGACGTCCTCCCAGATTCTTGCTCCTGCGCGCCCCCTGGGGTGCTCACCCGGGAATATCCGGAGGACCCGACGGATCACGGTAAATGGCCGTTGAGAGCGGGCGTTTACCACGTGATTGCTCTGTCAAATGATGGAGTGATCACTTGTAAACAAACCAGCGTCACGACCAGTTCCTCTCTCCCCTCTCTGTACCGATCGGTACAGTGTGAGAGGAGA
Organism: Rana muscosa; assembly: GCA_029206835.1. Lineage (NCBI taxonomy): Eukaryota > Metazoa > Chordata > Amphibia > Anura > Ranidae > Rana > Rana muscosa. The sequence continues at coordinate 742,141,549 of CM055118.1, forward strand.
GAGGGAGAGATCGGGTGCAGCAGCGCTGTGGGCTGGATGTGTAGTGCCCACAGTGCTGATTTGTGCCCATTGCAGCAACATCCATGCCCAGCCAGCCAGCCATGCTCAGCAAGCCATCCATGCCCAGCCAGCCAGCCATGCTCAGCCAGCCATCCATGCCCAGCCAACCAGCCATGCTCAGCCAGTTGTCCATGCCCAGCCAGCCAGCCATGCTAAGCCAGCAGTCCATGCCCAGCCGCCAGCCATTCATGCCCAGCCAGCCATCCATACTCAGCCAGCCATCCATGCTCAGCCAGCCATCTATGCTCAGCCATCCATCCATCCATAATCAGTAATACTCATCCATGCTCAGCCATCCCATCCACCCCCAGCCATACTCAGTAATACCCAGCCGTACTCATGCATACTCAGCAATACTCAGTCATACCCAGCCATACTCAGCTGTACCCAGCCGTACTCAGCCATACTCATCCATACTCATCCATCCCCAGCCATACTCAGCAATACTCAGCCATACTTAACAATACCAAGCTGTAACCAGCCGCACCCAGCCGTACTCAGCAATACTCAGCCATTCTCATCCATACTGAGCCACCCCCATCCATGGCTCATCCATCCCTATTCATGCTCATCCATACCACATCAGATCTCATCCATGCCACATCCATGCCACTAGATTGCCTCACAAAAGTGTAATTGGTAATCAAATTAGATTTGACATTTATGCCCCTAGAACACCTGACAGTGCTCCCTGCATGTTGGGCCTCTGTATGTGGCCAGGCTGTGTAAAATTCTCACACATGTGGTATCGCCATACTCAGGAGGAGTAGGAGAATCTATTTTGGGGTGTAATTTTTGGTATGTACATGCTATGTGTTAGAAATATTGTATAAATTGACAACTTTGTGTAAAAAAAAATGTGTTTTAATTGTCTTTACACATTTTCCAAAAACTTGTAGAAAAAATGTCATGTTCAAAAGACTCATTATGCCTCATAGAATGTACGTTGGGGTATTTTCTTTCCAAAATGGGGTAATTTTTGGGGCGTTCCCATTGTCCTGGTGCTCCAGGGCCTTCAAAAGTGCAAGAGGTAGTCAAGAAATTATATGTGTAATTTATGCTCCAAGAACGCCTGATGGTGCTCCCTGCATGTTGGGCCTCTGTATGTGGCCACGCTGTGTAAAAGTCTCACACATGTGGTATCGCCATACTCAGGAGGAGTAGTAGTATGTGTTTTGGGGTGTAATTTGTGGTATGCATATGCTGTGTGTGATAAATAACCTACCTGCTAATATAACATTTTTGTGGAAAAAAAATGAAAAATATTGATTTTGCAAAGAATTGTGGGAAAAAATTACAACTTCAAAAAACTCACCATGCCTCATACTAAATACCTTGGAATGTCTACTTTCCAAAAAGGGGTAATTTGGGGGATATTTGTACTTTCCTGGCTTGTTAGGATCTCTTGTTAGAAATGAGGTAGGCTGTCAGTACTTCAGGTGTGATAAATTTTCAGAGATTGGCACCTAAGCTTGTGGACTCTATAACTTTCACAAAGACCAAATAATATACACCAATTCGTTTTTTTTTTTTTTTGACCAAAGATATGCAGCAGCATAAATTTTGACCAAAATGTATGAAGAAAAATTACTAATTTGCTAAACAGAAACAAAGAAAATGCATTTTTTTACAGAATTGCCTGACTTTTTTCTTTTATAGCGCAAAAAAATAAATAAAAAAACAGCAGTGATTAACCACTTAACGACCGCCCACTGTAAATATACGTCGGCAGAATGGCACAGACAGGCAGAATCACGTATATCTACGTGATCGCCTTTGTATAGTTGGGGGGTCCGATCGGACCCCCCTTCTTTACAGTGAGCGGTGGTTAATTGTCCAGGAGCGATCCGGGATGAGGGAACGGCCGTTCGATTCCGGCCACCCCCTCGCGATCGCTCCCGGCGAATGAGAGAGCTTCCTCTGCTGTGTAATATTTACACAGGCAGAGGAAGTGATGTCATCTCTCCTGCGGCGCTCACATATACCGAGCGCCGCACAAGAGAAGATGCCAGGTTAGTGCAAAAAACACTACACTGACACCAGGACACATAGGCACATAAATTGCCCCCCCAGGCCCCCCCAGATCACCCCCCAGCCCCCAGTCACAGTGTCACTGATTGCAGTGACCATTTATTTACTGATCACTGCAATCAGTGACATTTGTGACTGTAAAAGTGTCACTAAAGTTAGTTTTAGGTCCAGTGTAGCCCCCTAACCCCCCTAATAAAGGTTTAACCCCCTGATCGCCCCCCAGATAACCCTTTCACCCCCTATCACCACTGTCGCTAAGCGATCATTTTTCTGATCGCTGTCTTAGCGTCGGTGATGCCGATCGGTAGCCAGTAATTTTTTTTAGGTTCGCCGCAGGTTTTTATAGCGTCAGGTACCCCCATATATTATCTAATAAAGGTTTAACCCCTTGATCGCCCCCCAGGTAACCCTTTAACCCCCTATCACCACTGTCACTAAGCAATCGTTTTTCTGATCGCTGTTTTATTGTCGGTGATGACGATCGGTAGCCAGTTATTTTTTTTAGGTTCGCCGCAGGTTTTTATAGCGTCAGGTACCCCCATATATTATCTAATAAAGGTTTAACCCCCTTGATCGCCCCCCAGGTAACCCTTTCACCCCCTATCACCACTGTCGCTAAGCGATCGTTTTTCTGATCGCTGTCTTAGTGTCGGTGATGCCGATCGGTAGCCATTAATTTCTTTTAGGTTCGCCGCAGGTTTTTATAGCGTCAGGTACCCCCATATATTATCTAATAAAGGTTTAACCCCCTTGATTGCCCCTCAGGTAACCCTTTCACCCCCTATCACCACTGTTGCTAAGCGATCGTTTTTCTGATCGCTGTCTTAGTGTCGGTGATGCCGATCGGTAGCCAGTAATTTTTTTTAGGTTCGCCGCAGGTTTTTATAGCGTCAGGTACCCCCATATATTATCTAATAAGGGTTTAACCCCCTTGATCGCCCCCCAGGTAACCCTTTTACCCCTATCACCACTGTCGCTAAGCGATCGTTTTTCTGATCGCTGTCTTAGTGTCGGTGATGCCGATCGGTAGCCATTAATTTTTTTTAGGTTCCCCGTCAGGTTTTAATATAGCGTCAGGTACCCCCATATATTACCTAATAAAGGTTTTAACCCCCTAATTGCCCCTAGTTAACCCTTTCACCAGTGATCACCATATAAGTGTTACGGGTGACGCTGGTTAGTAAGTTTGCTTTTTATAGTGTCAGGGCACCCGCCGTATATAACCCAATAAAGGTTTAACCCCCTGATCGCCCGGCGGGTGATAGCAATTAGGTTTTAGCGTCAGAGAGGGTCTGCGTCACACCCCAGGCAGCGTCAGGTTAGTGCCAGTAACGCCAACACCCACGCGTGAAGCATACACCTCCCTTAGTGGTATAGTATCTGAACAGATCAATATCTGATCTGATCAGATCTATACTAGCGTCCCCAGCAGTTTAGGATTCCCAAAAACGCAGTGTTAGCGGGATCAGCCCAGATACCTGCTAGCACCTGCGTTTTGCCCCTCCGTCCAGCCCAGGCCACCCAAGTGCAGTATCGATCGATCACTGTCACTTACAAAACACAACACACATAACTGCAGCGTTCGCAGAGACAGGCCTGATCCCTGCGACTCCAGTGCTGTAGGAGGTGATTTCACCACCACAGTTAAAAAAAAAAGCATATATGCCGAAGCATGGGGGCAGCAGGGGCGGAGGAGCGGAGGAGCGATTTTGCTCTTAATGCCGCGTACATACGGTCGAAATTCCGACGGAGGCTTGCCCGTGGAAAAGTCTGACCATGTGTGTGCGGCATAACTTTTTGCGGGAAGATGCCCCCATGCTTCGGCATATATAAATGGTGCGTGTATGCCCATCATTAGAAGTGGGTGGATGAATGGCTGTATTCTAATGGTGGGCATACCCACCGATTAATCTCTTTTTTCATTCAGCCAACAGGCTGCATGAAAAAAAAAGATTACAATACATGTCCAACAAGGACCAGCAACATACTGGTATGTTGCTGGACTTTGAATGTTTATACCAGAATGATGCCTGCGGGTTTAGGTATCATCTTGGTATCATTCTTTTCAGCCAGCGGCCGGCTTTCATGTAAAAGCAATCCTAGTGGCTAATTAGCCTCTGGACTGCTTTTACATCGGCTGTTCGACCGTTTGGCGAACATCGAACGATTTGGGCCGTTCGCGCCAAATTCGAGTGACGCGAACGGCCCACAATACACTGCGCCATCGCAGTGCAATCCCGGCGCTGTGATTGGCCAAGCATGCACTGTGACCCCGCATGCTTGGCCAATCACAGCGCCGGCAGCTAGGAGAGCCATAATTGGCCACAGGCAGGTTGCCTGTGGCCAATTATAGCTCAGGGGGTTTAGCACACGCCCCACACTATAAAAGGCTGCCAGCGCGGCGGCCTTGTGTAGTGTGTTCCGGCGCAGGGAAAGAGTTACATAGGCAGGGACAGTGTCAGTGCTATTTGTACCTCAAACTTGTGTGTAGGGAGAGAGAAGGATAGGCAGGGAGAGTGTCAGTGTCATATTCTTTGCTAAACCTTGTGTGCAGGGAGAGAGAAGGATAGGCAGGGGACAGTGTCAGTGTCACATTCTTTGCTAAACCTTGTGTGCAGGGAGAGAGAAGGATAGGCAGGGAGAGTGTCAGTGTCATATTCTTTGATAAACCTTGTGTGCAGGGAGAGAGAAGGATAGGCAGGGAACAGTGTCAGTGTCATATTCTTTGCTAAACCTTGTGTGCAGGGAGAGAGAAGGATAGGCAGGGGACAGTGTCAGTGTCACATTCTTTGCTAAACCTTGTGTGCAGGGAGAGAGAAGGATAGGCAGGGAGAGTGTCAGTGTCATATTCTTTGATAAACCTTGTGTGCAGGGAGAGAGAAGGATAGGCAGGGAACAGTGTCAGTGTCATATTCTTTGCTAAACCTTGTGTGCAGGGAGAGAGAAGGATAGGCAGGGAGAGTGTCAGTGTCATATACTTTGATAAACCTTGTGTGCAGGGAGAGAGAAGGATAGGCAGGGGACAGTGTCATATTCTTTGCTAAACCTTGTGTGCAGGGAGAGAGAAGGATAGACAGGGAGAGTGTCAGTGTCATATACTTTGATAAACCTTGTGTGCAGAGAGAGAGAAGGATAGGCAGGGGACAGTGTCAGTGTCATTGTTGCTAAGCCTCCTGCACATTATACACCTGAAGTTAGCCCGTATTGCTGCTTTTTCCTGGTGTGTTACACCAACAGGCATTTGCAGCACTTACAGCGGGGCGGAGTGTGCCTCCTGATCATATTACACCTGAAGTTAGACCGTATTGCTGCTTTTTCCTGGTGTGTTACACCAACAGGCATTTGCAGCACTTACAGCGGGCGGAGTGTGCCTCCTGATCATATTACACCTGAAGTTAGCCTGTATTGCTGCTTTTTCCTGGTGTGTTACACCAACAGGCATTTGCAGCACTTACAGCGGGCGGAGTGTGCCTCCTGATCATATTACACCTGAAGTTAGCCTGTATTGCTGCTTTTTCCTGGTGTGTTACACCAACAGGCATTTGCAGCACTTACAGCGGGCGGAGTGTGCCTCCTGATCATATTACACCTGAAGTTAGCCTGTATTGCTGCGTTTTCCTGGTGTGTTACACCAACAGGCATTTGCAGCACCTACAGCAGGCGTAGTGTGATTCCTGCAAAATATACTCCTGAAGCTAGGCCTCCTTCCCTAGACCAACCATCTCCTCCTGAGGAGTCCCCCGAACTGTTTGAGCACAGTGTTGGGTACATGCTTCAGGAGGATGCCCAGTATTTCGAAGGGTCTGATGATGATACCCAGCTAGAGGAAGGCAGTAGCGTGAGAGCAGATAGAGGGGATGGTCAAGAAGGACACCAATCTGGCAGTCATGTTCCAGCAGCTGCAGCATACTGCCAGATTGTCTCCAGTGATGAGGAGGGAGGGGATGATGAGGTCACTGACTCCACGTGGGTGCCTAATAGGAGAGAGGAGGAGGAGGATGAGGAGGAGGCACATCTCCAACGAGGCAGGATGCCCTCGGGGGGCCAGCGTAAGGGCAGCACACCGACGGAATCACACCGCAGAGCTCTGCCTGTGCAGGGCGCTGCCTCTGCCCGTTATTCAAAAAGTTCTTTGGTGTGGGCCTTTTTTAAGTCGAGTGCATCAGATCGCACAGCTGCTGTTTGCAACATATGTCTCAAGCGTATATCGCGTGGCCAAAACATCACCCGCTTGGGCACCACATGCTTGACCAGACATATGTTGACCTGCCATGCAGCTCGTTGGCAAGCCTACCTTAAAGATCCACACCAAAGAACAAAGCGGACCTCTCCTTGCACCGCATCAGCTGGGATCTCCAACCCCACTATACCTTCAGTCCTCTCTGAAACCTGCACTGAGAGGAATGAAGGTGTAGAATTAGGTGTGTCACAGCCAAGTACTTGCGGGCACTCTGCTAGCAGTACACCGACGTCCGATTCTAGCAGGCAAATTTCCCTGCCCCAGCTGCTGGACCGTCGAAAGAAGTTCACTCCCAGCCATCCACATGCCCAGGGGTTGAATGCTAGCTTGGCTAAATTGCTAGCGCTTCAACTGCTGCCTTTTCAGTTGGTAGACTTGGCCCCCTTCCGTGAGTTTGTGCAATGTGCGGTTCCTCAGTGGCAGGTTCCCAAACGCCACTTTTTCTCTTGGAAGGCGATTCCGGCTCTCTACCGGCATGTGGAAGGCAATGTCTTGGCCTCGCTGGACAGGGCGGTCAGCGGTAAGGTGAATATTACCGCTGACTCATGGTCCAGCAGGCATGGACAGGGACGTTACCTTTCTTTCACGGCCCATTGGGTCACTCTTTTGGCAGCTGGGAAGGATGCAGGACAAGGTGCAGTAGTGTTGGAGGTTGTTCCACCGCCACGCCTCCAAAATGCTACTACTGGTTGTGACACACCTCTCTCCTCCACCCCCTCCTCTTCTTCTTCCTCCATGGCCTCTTCCTGTGCTTTGTCCTCGGAACCAGCGGTGCTCCGTAGGCGTTCAAGGGGCTACGCAAGTACGCAGGCAAAAAGATGCCATGCCGTGCTTGCGCTGGTGTGTTTGGGGGACAGGAGCCACACTGGGGCAGAGGTTCTGTCTGCTCTGCAGGGGCAGGCCGAGAGGTGGTTGACGCCACGCCAGCTTAAGCCAGGAATGGTAGTTTGCGACAATGGCACCAACCTCCTCTCCGCTCTCCGACAGGGACAACTGACCCATGTGCCCTGTGTGGCTCACGTCCTTAACCTGGTGGTGCAGCGGTTCTTGGGCAGGTACCCGGGCTTACAGGATGTCCTGAGGCAGGCCAGGAAAGTCTGTGTGCATTTCCGCAGATCTTATAATGCCAGTGCTCGCCTGGCTGAGCTGCAAAAGGAGTTGAACCTGCCCAAGAACCGCCTTATATGTAACATGCCCACCAGGTGGAACTCAACGTTGGCCATGCTGCAGCGGCTGCACACGCAGCAGAGGGCCATCAATGAGTACCTGTGCGACTACGGCACCAGGACAGGGTCAGGGGAGCTCGTTTTTTTTTCACCACGCCAGTGGGGCATGATCAGGGATGCATGCACTGTCCTGGCACCATTTGAGGAGGCCACGAGGATGGTGAGCAGTGACAGTGCATGCATCAGTGACACTGTACCTCTTGTCCACCTGTTGGAACATACGCTGCGTGGAATAATGGACAGGGCACTTGAGGCAGAACAGAGGCAGGAAGAGGAGGACTTCCTTGCCTCTCAAGGCCCCCTTTACCCAGACAGTGTTCCTTCTGTCCCACCCATCGCACAGGAAGAAGAGGAGGAGGAGGAGGAGGAGGAGGATTGTGTCAGCATGGAGGTGGAGCCTGGCACTCAGCATCATCAGCAGCAGTCTTTTAGGGATGATTTACAGTCCCAAGAAACCAGTGGACTTGTACGTGGCTGGGAGGAGGTGGCTGCGGATCATGTCGTCCTTAGTGACCCAGAGGACTCCGGACCGAATGCCTCAGCTAACCTACGCTGCATGGCCTCCCTGATCCTGCAAAGTCTGCAGAAGGATCCTCGTATTCTTCGGATCAAGGAGAGGGACCATTACTGGCTGGTCACTCTCCTTGATCCACGGTACAAGGGTAAGGTTGTGGACCTTATCTTACCATCGCAGAGGGAGCAGAGGATGAGACAACTCCGGGAGGCCTTGCAGAAAGGTCTGTGCAACGCGTTCCCAGACACTGGGAGGTTAGAAACTCCTGGTCCTGGACAACGAGTTGCTGAGGCTTCGGTCGGTCAAAGAAGGAGCGGTGGGGAAGGTGGCCGTCTGACCGATGCGTTCAGACAATTCTTTAGTCCGCAGCCCCAAGGTATGATCGGTTCCCGTAACCATCGCCAGCGTCTGATATACATGGTGCAGGAATACCTAGGGGCAAGGTCAGACTTGGACACCTTCCCCACCGAAAATCCTCTGGCTTACTCGGTCTTGAGGATGGATCACTGGCCAGAGCTTGCACAGTATGCAATTGAGCTACTGGCCTGTCCTGCATCTAGCGTTCTTTCAGAACGCACATTCAGTGCTGCTGGAGGATTTGTCACGGATCACAGGGTGCGCCTGTCCACCGACTCTGTTGATCGACTGACCTTCATAAAGATGAACCAGTCTTGGATCACCACCAGCTACCAAACACCTGAAGCTGATATAACAGACTAATTTATTTTCAAATGTCACATCCCTTCAAGACTGATGCTGATGCTGAGAGACTGTCCTGTTATGTTGACTGACTATCCTCCTCCTCCTCAATGATCCGATTGATGATGATAGCTTGGAAGAACATTTTTGTTTCTGGGTGCCGCCACCAGTGGCTAAGGCCCAATTTTTCAGCCCCTGTTTAACAGGGGCATGTAATAACATTTTTTTATGCAATGCTTTGCAGCAGGGCTCATTCCTGCACTCCAACTAGAGTATCTGGGAGAGGTTGCAGTGTCGTGGCACCAGTGGCTAAGGCCCAATTTTTCAGCCCCTGTTTAACAGGGGCGTGTAATTACAATTTTTGATGCAATACTTTGCAACAGGGCTCATTGATGTGCTCCAAGTACAGTATCTGTGAGGGGTTGCAGTGTTGTGGCACCAGTGCCTAAGGCCCAATTTTTCTGCCCCTGTTTAACAGGGGCATGTAATTACAATTCTTGATCTAATAATTCACAGCAGGGCCCATTCCTGCGCCCACCAAGAGTAACTGTGAGGCCTTACAGTGTTGTGTCAACACCACCACCACCACCACCAAAGGCCCAATTTTTCAGCCCCTGTTCAACAGGGGCATGCAATTACAATTCTTGATCTAATAATTCACAGCAGGGCCCATTCATGCGCCCACCAAGAGTAACTGTGAGGGCTGCGAGTTCCCAAACCCTTTTTAGGACAATAACATGCATAATAGTCGTTATAATTAGCACTTTAGATTTCGAACGTTCGCATCCATTGTATTTAATAGGGTTCTAAAGTTTGTGCGAACTTTCGGTCCGTTCGCGGGTTCTGGTGCGAACCGAACCCGGGGGTGTTCGGCTCATCACTATCCCTGAGATAACAATAAAAATGATAAAAAAAAAATATATGGAAGGAACAGTTTAAAAATAAAATAAAAAAGCAAAATTAATAATAAAAAAAAAAAAAAGCACCCCTGTCCTGCCCTGCTCTTGCCCAATGGCGAACGCAAGCGTCAGTCTGGCGTCATATGTAAACAGCAATTGCACCATGCATGTGAGGTATCACCGCGAAGGTCAGATCGAGGGCAGTAATTTTAGCAGTAGACCTCCTCTGTAAATCTAACAGGGTAACCTGTAAAGGCTTTTAAAAATGTATGTAGTTTGTCGCCAATGCGCGTTTGTGCGAAATTTTAAAGCATGTCGTGTTTGGTATCTATGTACTCGGCCTAAGATCATCTTTTTTATTTCATCAAACATTTGGGCAATATAGTGTGTTTTAGTGCATTAAAATTAAAAAAAGTGTATTTTTTCCCCAAAAAATGCGTTTGAAAAATCGCTGCGCAAATACTGTGTAGAAAAAAAAATGCAACACCCACCATTTTAATCTGTAGGGTCTTGGCTTTAAAAATATATATAATATTTGGGGGTTCAACATAATTTTCTTGGAAAAAAAAATGTTTTCATGTAAACAAAAAGTGTCAAAAAGGGCTTTGTCTTCAAGTGGTTAGAAGAGTGGATGTAAGCTTCCTAATGTTGTGTATAAAATGCCAGAACAGTTCAAAACCCCCCCAAATGACCCCATTTTGGAAAGTAGACACCCCAAGCTATATACTGAGAGGCATGTCCAGTCCATGGAATCTTTTATATGTTGACACAAGTTGCGGAAAAAAGGCAATTTTTTTTTTTTTTTGCACAAAGTTGTCACTAAATGATATATTGCTCAAACATGCTATGGGCATATGTGGAATTACACCCCAAAATACATTCTGTTGCTTCTCCTGAGTACGGGGATACCACATGTGTGAGACTTTTTGGGAGCCTAGCCGCGTACGGGACCCCAAAAACCAAGCACCGCCTTCAGGCTTTCTAAGGGTGTAAATTTTTGATTTCACTTCTCACTGCCTATCACAGTTTCGGAGGCCATGGAATGCCCAGATGGCACAAAACCCCCCAAATGACCCCATTTTGGAAAGTAGACACCCCAAGCTATTTGCTGAGAGGTATTGTGAGTATTTTGCAGATCTCGCTTTTTGTCACAAAGTTTTGAAAATTGAAAAAAAATATATATATATTTTCTTTGTTCATTTTCAAAAACAAAATGAGAGCTGTAAAATACTCACCATGCCTCTCAGCAAATAGCTTGGGGTGTCTACTTTCCAAAATGGGGTCGTTTGGGGGGGTTTTGTGCTATTTTGGCATTTTATGGCCTTCAAAACTGTGATAGGTAGTGAGGAGTGAAATCAAAAATTTGTGCCTAGAAATCCTGAAGGCGGTGCTTGGTTTTCGGGGTCCCGTACGCGGATAGGCTCCTAAAAAGTCCCACACATGTGGTATCCCCGTACTCAGGAGAAGCAGCAAAATGTCTTTTGGGGTGTAATTCCACATATAACCATGGCATGTGTGAGCAATATATCATTTAGTGACAACTTTTTGTATTTTTTTTTTGTCATTATTCAATCACTTGGGACAAAAAAAAAATATTCAATGGGCTCAACAGGCCTCTCAGCAATTTCCTTGGGGTGTCTACTTTCTAAAATGGGGTCATTTGGGGGGGTTTTGTGCTATTTTGGCATTTTATGGCCTTCGAAACTGTAATAGGTAGTGAGGAGTGAAATCAAAAATTTGCGCCCTTAGAAATCCTGAAGGCGGTGCTTGGTTTCCGGGGCCCTGTACGCGGCTAGGCTCCCAAAAAGTTCCACACATGTGGTATCCCCGTACTCAGGAGAAGCAGCTAAATGTATTTTGGGGTGCAATTCCACATATAACCATGGCATGTGTGAGCAATATATCATTTAGTGACAACTTTTTGTAATTTTTTTTTTTTTTTTGTCATTATTCAATCACTTGAGACAAAAAAAAAATATTCAATGGGCTCAACATGCCTCTCAGCAATTTCCTTCTGATGTCTACTTTCCAAAATGGGGTCATTTGGGGGGGTTTTGTACTGCCCTGCCATTTTAGCACCACAAGAAATGAGATAGGCAGGCATAAATTAAAAGCTGTGTAAATTCCAGAAAATGTACCCTAGTTTGTAGACGCTATAACTTTTGCGCAAACCAATAAATATACGCTTATTGACATTTTTTTACTAAAGACATGTGGCTGAATACATTTTGGCCTAAATGTATGACTAAAATTGAGTTTATTCGATTTTTCTTATAACAAAAAGTAGAAAATATCATTTTTTTTCAAAATTTTCGGTTTTTCCGTTTATATCGCAAAAAATAAAAATCGCAGAAGCAATCAAATACCATTAAAAGAAAGCTCTATTTGTGGGAAGAAAAGGACGCAAATTTTGTTTGGGTACAACATTGCATGTCCGCACAATTTACAGTTAAAGCAGCGCAGTGCAAAATTCTGAAAACAGCTCTGGTTTTTTAGCTACCAAATGGTCCGGGGCTTAAGTGGTTAAATACCACCAAAAGAAAGCTCTATTTGTGTGGAAAAAAAGGACAAAAATTTAATACGGGTACAGTGTTGCATGACTGAGTAATTGTCATTCAAAATGTGAGAGCACCAAAAGCTGAAAAATCGGTCTGGTTAGGAAGGGGGTTTAAGTGCCCAGTGGTCAAGTGGTTAAATAATACAGGTTCAATCTTCATACTCCCCAAGGAAGTTCTAATTATTGGCACCAATCTGGAACATCTGATTCTTATTTAATGGATTAGTAGTGGTGGGAAATTTAGGAATGCACTTACTTTTTTCACATAACAATCTGCATTTTTGTTCATTTATATTAGCATAATGAATATACCATGTCATTTGTTTAAGTATGTCACCTTTATCTGTAGGCACTGTCTGAATGAAGATCTGTACTGCCATGGGGTGTACTTGCTTATTCACATGATTGTATGTACTTCTGTATTAAAACTGAACTCCAGCCTTGCCTTCAGTCTTGCACCGTGGTACAAGCTCCTATCCTGTACTGAAATGGCTTACTCTGATTTCATTGCACTCTTTCCTCCCAAGCATAATTGGCCCTGGTTTTGCCCTTGCTCTTACTGGATATCAGTTTTTTTCAATCATGGCGGCTCACATGTGGGCATTACCATTTTTTTTGCAGCCTGCCTAATAATGTTCACTCCTCCAGAATGACATCCACCCATCAAGGCATTTTATTACGTGCATAACTTCTCCCACTGCTTGCATCTCTCTGGGCTCTTGAGAGGTGTACTGAGCCAGAGTGCTGTGATGTTTTCAGGAAGCTATGTATAGCACCTTGACAACACCTCCCACCAGCCATGATCTGCCTACATTGCATAGAAAAGCATCGGGACCCATTGATGACTACACTGGGTTTAAAATAACTTATGCAATGAAAACAGAAAAGCTGTATTTGAAAACTATTACATGGCCATTACCATGCTATTAGAGAGGAGGAAGGCAAAACATTAGCAGTTTAAAACTTCAGCTTTGAGGTCTTTGTGCAACAGAAAAGGCAAAATGACATTGTAAATTGTGGTGGCAATGACAGTGTCAGTTAAGCTAAAGCTGTTGATGTCATTTCTGGATGTCAGACTTCTACCATTTAATTTCTCTGATATCTCTGTATCTGGATCTCTGTGACCCAGACTTCCTACTGTTTGAAGTTTGGCACAGCTTACATATCTGGGAAATGATAAAAAACCATAGGGATCCTTTTACAAACAGTATCTAAAATAATTTTCATTTGTGCTTGCATCTTCTGCTGAAGGTCAAAGAAACATGATCAAGCTGCTTGAACAAAGGATCTCTATTCCAACACATCTGTTCTACAAATCCTCCAATAATTACATAATTAAGCATATAAAGAAAAAGAAGCCCTGACAAAAAATCATGTCCCCTATTTACACATACATTGCTTTGAAAAAGTATTCATACCCATTGAAATGTTCCACATTTTGTCATGTTATAGCCAAAAATGTAAATGTATTTTATTGAGATTTTATATGATAGACCAACACAAAGTGGTACATAATTGTGAAGTCGAAGTAAAATGAGAAATGGTTTTCCAAATTTTTCACAAATATATGAAAAGTGTGGCGTGCATTTGTATTCAGCCCCCTGAATTAATACTTTGTAGAACCACCTTTCACTGCAATTACAGCTGCAAGACTTTTGGGGGATGTCTCTACCAGCTTTGCACATCTAGAGAGTGACATGTTTGCCCATTCATCTTTGCAAAATATATCAAGCTCTGTCAAATTGGATGGAGAGCGTCTGAGAACAGCAATTTTCAAGTCTTGCCACAGATTCTCAATTGGATTTAGGTCTGGACTTTGACTGGGCCATTCTAACACATGAATATGATTTGATCTAAACCATTCCATTGTAGCTCTGGCTGTATGTTTAGGGTCGTTGTCCTGCTGGAAGGTGAACCTCCACCCCAGTCTCAAGTCTTTTGCAGACTCTAACATGTTTTCTTCTAAGATTGCCCTGTATTTGGCGCCATCCATCTTCCCATCAACTCTGACCAGCTTTATTATCCCTGCTGAAGAAAAGCATCCCCACAACATCATGCTGCCACCACCATGTTTCACGATGGGGATGGTGTGTTTAGAGTGATGTGCAGTGTTAGTTTTCCGCCACACATAGCGTTTTGCTTTTAGGCCAAAAAATTCAATTTTGGAACTTATCTGACCACAGCATCTTCTTCCACATTTTTGCTGTGTCCCCCACATGGCTTCTCGAAAACTGAAAATGGAACTTCTTATGGCTTTCTTCTTGCCACACTTCAATAAAGGCCAGATTTGTGGAGTGCATGACTAATAGGACAGATTCCCCCACCTAAGCTGTGGATCTCTGCAGCTCCTTCAGACTTACCATGGGCCTCTTGGCTGCTTTTTTGAGGAATGCTCTCCTTGCCCGGCCTGTCAGTTTAGGTGGACGGCCATGTCTTGGTAGGTTTGCAGTTGTGCAATACGTTTTCCATTTTCGGATGGTGGATTAAACAGTGCTCCGTGAGATGTTCAAAGCTTGGGATATTGTTTTATAACCCAACCCAGATTTAAACTTCTCCACAACTTCATTCCTGACCTGTCTGGTGTGTTCCTTTGCCTTCATGATGCTGTTTGTTCACTAAGGTTCTCTAACAAACCTCTGAGGGCTTCACAGAACAGCTGTATTTATACCGAGATTAAATTACACACAGGTGGACTCTATTTACTAATTAGGTGACTTCTAAAGGAAATTGGTTCCACTAGATTTTAGTTAAGGGTATCAGAGAAAAGGGGGTTGAATACAATTGCACGCCACACTTTTCACATATTTATTTGTAAAAAGTTTTGAAAACCATTTATAATTTTCCTTCCAGTTCACAATTATGTGCCACTTTGTGTTGGTCTATCACATAAAATCCTAATAAAATACATTTACGTTTTTGGTTGTAACATGACAAATTGTGGAACATTTCAAGGGGTATAAATTCTTTTTCCAGGCACTGTATAAATATTGACTGAATTTTTATCTGCTTCTATTTCATTAGGCTAGTTCCACACTATTGTGTTTTTTAACCTAGCCTTAAGGAGTATGTTTATAAAGTGATCAGTGATCGACTTGCCGAATGCATATCAGTAGATTTCTCATACTTGTCAAACACTTTCGCTGCCAATGTTTATCCAACATTTGGATTTCCCATTCTTCAAAGGAAAATCTAGGTCTCAGTAATGTTTTCTGCCTCTACAATGTGAACAATGTTAATTTCACTGGCAGAAATCTCTCTAAAACTTTGCTATTTTCAAATGGTGAATTAGTAATTGTGACAATGGTACACTATTAATTTCTATAAAGATCAGCTGCAACTAATCCTTTTCACTCTGTGATTTGCTTTTCTCGCCTTGTGACTTATGAGGAAGTTTCATTGTTGAAGTCTTATCACTGGGAGGTAAAATATTTTCTCCTGTCTGCAGACGACCGATGACATCATTTCATCCTTGGCAAAGTTATTTTACAAAACTTAAAGCGATATTAAAGCCTTGTTATTTTTTTATTTTTAAATAACAAACTTATCATACTTACCTGCTCTGTGCAGTGGTTTGGCACTTAGCAGCCGGGATCCACCTCTTCTCCGGTCCCTCACCGGCGCTCCTGTCTCCTCCCTCCTGCCGAGGGCCCCCACAGCAAGCTTGCTGTGGGGGCACCCAAACAGGCATGCTCCCGAGCCACGGCTCTGTATGTCCATTCACACACGGAGCCGCGGCTTGGCCCACCCCCTCTATCTCCTGATTGGCTCACTGGCTGTGATTGACAGCAGCGGGACCAATGGCTCCTGCTTCTGTCAAGAGCCAATTAGGAGTGTGAGTCCCGGAAGAGGCAAGGCTCTCATGGACATCGCTGGAGCGAGAGGGAGCTCAGGTATTTGGGGGGCTGGGGGTACTGCTGCACACAGATGTTTTTTTACCTTCCTGCATAATGCAGGAAGGTAAAAAACCTTGCGTCTTTACAATCACTTTAAGGACTGATAAAAGCTACAGCTCTTTGAAAAAAAGAATAACTGTTGCTGATTTACAGTATCTCACAAAAGTTAGTACACCCCTCAAATTTTTGTAAATATTTTATTATCTCTTTTCATGTGAAAACACCAAAGAAATTACACTTTGCTACAATTGAAAGTAATGCGTGTACAGCTTGTATAACAATGTAAATTTGTTGTCCCCTCAAAATACCCTTAACACACAGCTTAATAATGTCTGAACCGCTGGCAATAAAAGTGAGTACACCCCTAAGTGAAAATTTTCAAATTGGGCCCAATTAGCAATTTTCCTTCCCTGGTGTCATGTGCCTCGTTAGTGTTACAAGGTTTCAGGTGTGAATGGGGAGCAGGTGTGTTAAATTTGGTGTTATCGCTCACACTGTCATACTGGTCAATGGAAAAGCAACATGGCACCTCATGGCAAAGAACTCTCTGAGGATCTAAAAAAAAGAATTGTTGCTCTACATAAAGATGGCATAGGTTATATGAAGATTGCCTAGACCCTGAAACTGAGCTGCAGCACAGTGGCCAAGACCATTCGGCGGTTTAACAGGACAGGTTCCACTCAAAATAGGCCTCGCCATGGTCAACCAAAGAAGCTGAGTGCACGTGCTCAGCGTCATATCCAGAGGTTGTCTTTGGGAAATAGACGTATGAGTGCTGCCAGCATTGCTGCAGAGGTTGAAGGGGTGGGGGGTCAGCCTGTCAGACCATACGCCGCACACTGCATCAAATTGGTCTGCATGGCTACGTCCCAGAAGGAAGCTTCTTCTAAAGATGCTGAAGACAAGCAGACTAAGGACATGGATTAGTGGAACCATGTCCTGTGGTCTGATGGGATCAAGATAAACGTATTTGGTTCAGATGGTGCCAAGCGTGTGTGGCGGCAACCAGGTGAGGAGTACAAAGACAAAGCCTACAGTCAAGCATGGTGGTGGGAGTGTCATGGTCTGGGGCTGCACGAGTGCTGCTGGCACTGGGGAGCTACAGTTCATTGAGGGAACCATGAATGCCAACATGTACTGTGACATACTGAAGCAGAGCATGATCCCCTCCCTTCAGAGACTGGGAGCGCAAGGCAGTATTTCAACATGATAACGACCTTAAACACACCTGCAAGATGACCACTGCCTTGCTAAGAAGCTGAGGGTAAAGGTGATGGACTGGCCAAGCATGTCTCCAGACCTAAACCCTATTGAGCATCTGTGGGGCATCCTCAAACGGAAGGTGGAGGAGCGCAAGGTCTCTAACATCCACCAGCTCAGTGATGTCATCATGGAGTAGTGGAAGAGGACTCCAGTGGCAACCTGTGAAGCTCTGGTGAACTCCATGCCCAAGAGGGTTAAGGCAGTGCTGGAAAATAATGGTGGCCACACAAAATATTGGCACTTTGGGCCCAATTTGGAAATTTCCACTTAGGGGTGTACTCACTTTTGTTGCTAGCGGTTTAGACATTAATGGCTGTGTGTTGAGTTATTTTGAGGGGACAGCAAATTTACACTGTTATACAAGCTGTACACTCACTACTTTATGTTGTAGCAACTGTGAGGGGGTTAGCTCGGTAGCGGGTGTGTGTGACCCCCTGGATGGGCTCCCCACACAAAAACAGGCCCAGCAGACGGAGGTTGTGGTTTTCAAGATCAAAAGGTGCGGTTTATTTCTCTATTTACAGTGACAAAAACACAGCAAAGCAAAAAGAAACATAAACAAAATAAATCCTGGTCAGCTTGACCTCTGACTAAACATGCAGGTTTCCCTAACTAACAACTGGGATCAGCCTGGTGCTGTCCTAGTCCCTAAGTCCCTGGTTTAGTAAATGTCCAAACAAATAGCCACACAGGCTTTGTCTCACCGCACAGGGGTTCACTCTCCCTAGACAGTCCACACAGGTCTGGGTCCAGGCATGAGCAAACACCTAATGAAGCTGGGAGTTTTTATAGAGGCCTTAAACGAGCTGACAAGCTTCAGCTGGTCTCATCAACTCCCTGCCTGCACGACGCCCAGCACTCTCCCTAGAGGTATGAATCATCCATGAGCCCACTAGCCTCAGCTGGGCTTCATCAACTCTCTCCCTAGTTGTATAAGTCGGCATAAAGCCTGAATCTGGGAGAAATATACCTACCCCCCTGGATGCAACCAGGTGACTTTACCTTCCTGCTGTCACATACCCCCCCCTCTTGTTTTAACCTTGGGGTTGGAACACCAGCAATCAGGCATTCATGTACTCGAGACAAAGCATCCACATTCCCCATTTGAACGCCAGGGCGATGCTTTACTGTGAAGTTGAATTCCTGTAGGGCCAGGAACCACCTATTTACTCTTCTATTTGTCTCCTTGTTTTGAGCCATCCACTTTAACGGAGCGTGATCCGTAACCATGTCAAAGTGCCTACCTAGCAGATAGTACCGAAGGGAATCTAGAGCCCACTTCACCGCTAAACACTCCTTTTCAACCGTGGCGTAATTTACCTCATGGGACTTCAACTTCCTGCTGAGGTAAATGACTGGGTGCTCTTCCCCGTTCCAGACCTGGGACAATACTGCTCCTAACCCCACATCTGACGCATCACTTTGTACGACAAAGTCTTTAGAGAAGTCGGGTGAGTACAACACTGGCTGGCTACATAAGGCTTGTTTCAAGAATTGGAATGCTGCCTCAGCCTCGGGGGTCCATTTAATCATGACCGACCCTTTCCCTTTCGTCAGGTTGGTTAGGGGCACAGCCTTAGAAGCAAAGTGGGGAATGAAGCGCCGATAATAACCCGCGATTCCCAGAAAGGCTCGTACCTGCTTCTTGCTGTTGGGACGTGGCCAACTCTGGATGGCCTCGACTTTGTTGAGTTGGGGTTTTATTACTCCCCTGCCAATGGTGTACCCAAGATATTTGGCCTCCTCCTGCCCAATGGTACACTTCTTGGGGTTAGCCGTAAACCCCGCTTCCCGGATAGAGTCTAGGACTGCTTGCACTTTTGGCAGATGTGAGGCCCAATCTGTGCTATGGACAATTACGTCATCCAGGTAAGCCGCAGCATACTTCCGATGGGGCCTCAGTATCTGGTCCATTTTCCGCTGGAATGTGGCCGGCGCATTCTGTAACCCGAACGGCATTCTCTTATATTGGAACGCCCCGTCTGGGGTTACAAATGCGGTTTTCTCTTTGGCCGACTTGGCCAGGGGAATTTGCCAATACCCTTTTGTGAGGTCAAGAGTCGTCATGTATCGGGCTGTTCCCAGCCGGTCGATCAACTCAGCTATACGTGGCATGGGGTAGGTGTCAAATTTTGTAACTTTGTTCAACTGATGAAAATCGTTACAAAATCGCCAGCTCCCATCCGGTTTAGGCACCAACACAATGGGACTAGACCAATCACTTTGGGACTCCTCTATCACCCCTAAGTTCAGCATTTTCTGTACTTCCTCCCGTATTGCCTCCCGTCGGGCCTCTGGGATCCGATAGGGTTTTAACTTCACCCTTTCACCGGGCGGGGTAATAATATCATGCTCTACCCCAGATGTTTGTCCCGGCAGCTCAGAGAACACCTCCTTGTTGCGAAGCACAAACTCCTTAACCTCCTGTTGTTGGGGTTGTGACAAGGTGGCTGCTATTCCAACCTCCGGAATCACGCAACCAGTTTGAGCTGGTGACCAAGTTTCTGCGACTAGGGACTCTCTATCCCTCCAGGCTTTCAACAGATTAACGTGATAGATCTGTTCGGGCTTTCGCCTTCCTGGTTGTCTGACCTTGTAATTCACTTCGCTCACTTTTTCCATTATCTCGTAGGGGCCTTGCCATTTGGCAAGGAATTTACTTTCAACCGTAGGGACAAGTACCAATATCCTATCCCCCGGGGAAAAGGTACGGGTCTTGGCTCCACGGTTGTACACTCTCTGCTGTGCCAACTGCGCTTGGGCCAAATGTTCCTTCACGATGGGCATTACCTGTGCAATTCGATCTTGCATCAGGGCGACATGCTCAATCACACTCCTGTGGGGAGAACTCTCACTTTCCCAAGTTTCCTTGGCAATATCCAACAGCCCTCTTGGGTGTCTCCCATACAGTAACTCAAAGGGGGAGAATCCCGTAGAGGATTGGGCACCTCCCTAATAGCAAACATCAAATAAGGAAGTAGACAGTCCCAATCCTTTCCATCTCTATCCACCACTTTCTTCAACATTTGTTTTAGGGTTTTGTTGAATCTTTCAACCAGCCCATCGGTTTGGGGGTGATACACAGACGTACGCAATTGCGTCACTTTGAACAATTTACACAGCTCTTTCATAACCCGGGACATAAAGGGTGTACCTTGGTCCGTAAGCAGTTCTTTACAAATACCCACCCGGCTAAAAACAAGAGATAGCTCTTTGGCTATGGTTTTGGCCGAGGTATTTCGGAGAGGGATCGCTTCTGGATAACGGGTGGCATAGTCCATTATAACTAATATGTACTGGTGCCCCCTAGCGGACTTGATTATAGGACCTACCAAATCCATTGCGATCCTCTCAAACGGGACCTCAATGATGGGTAGAGGGACCAGCGGGCTACGGAAATGTGGCATCGGGGCCGACCTCTGACACACAGGGCAGGAGGAACAATAATTTTCTATGTTCTTCATCACCCCAGGCCAATAGAATCTCTGTAATACCCTCTCTCGGGTTTTCTCTGTCCCCAGATGACCTCCAAGAATGTGCCCATGGGCCAACTCCAACACCAACTTCCTGTAAGGTTTGGGCACCACAAGCTGCTCAACGGTTTCTTCTGCCCTTTTTGCCACCCGATACAGTAGGTCCTTCTCTACGCTGAAGTATGGGTAAGTGCAGGTTATATCTGGGTTCACTAACTCGCCATCTATTTCCACTACGTTTTCCCGTGCCTTTATTAGGGCGGGGTCTTTTAACTGTTCTGTGGCAAAATTTTCCCTGTGAACCTCAAGATCAGAAAACTCCACAGACGGTAGGTTTTCGTCTGAGGAGGTGGGCTCCTCTCCAGTTTCTTGAGTCTCGCCTGCCAATACTGACAAGGGAAATTCTGGAGAGTCCTCACCACTCTCAGAGGAGTTCTGGCTATCACCTTCCTGGTACATAGGGGCACCAGTGGGGGGGTCAGGATCATCCCACAGTTCCCAGAACTTCGGAAAATCCCTTCCCACAATGGCATCATGCGGTAGTTGAGATACTAACCCCACTGGATGAGAGAGGGTACCTTTGGGGGTCTTGAAACACTGTAGTCACTGGATACTCTCGGGTGTCCCCATGCACACAAATAACAGCTACCTTGCTATTCCCAGAGACCTCTGTTTTAACTAATTCAGCCTTTATCAGGGTCACAAGGCTACCTGAATCCAGTAATACCACAACATTTCTACCATTAATACACATTTTGCATAAATGTTTCTCAGTTCCCCGAATGGCAGTGCATGCGACTGTCGCACACAGCGACTGACGTCTGTCCGTCAGAAAGTCACATTGCATGGGTTCCTCCACAACCGGGCAATTTGCTGCAATATGTCCCGCTTGCCGGCAGCGGTAGCAAACAATCCTTTTGGCTGCCTCTTGAGCCCCCGACTTCCCAGGCTGTTCTCGCCAAACCCTGGGCAGAGCTCCCACCCTCTCACTCTCTCCACCCTCACCCCTTGGAATCATCTTATCCGCCCCTGGGGATGGTCTGGTCTTAGGGTGGAAAGTCCGAGAGTCTCTGGAAGAGGCCGTCAGGTTCTCTGCAGCCAAGTATCTCTCTACACCATCCACAAGTTTACCGGCCGTTTCTGGGTCTCCATGGCTTACCCACTTTTGAATGGCGGTAGGAAGAGCTCTCAAGAAACGATCCATCACAACACGTTCCACAATCTCCGGTGCGGACAAAGTCTCTGGCTGTAGCCACTTCCTGCTCAGGTGAATGAGATCATACATTTGAGACCTGGGGGGTTTTCCAAGCTGGAAAGTCCAGTTATGCACACGCTGAGCCCGGACAGCCAGGGTGACACCCAGCCTTGCCAATATTTCAGCTTTTAGCATCACATAGTCTTTTGCTTGGTCAGGCTCTAGGTCATAGTAAGCTTTCTGCGATTCACCAGTTAACAGAGGAGCCACCAGTCCAGCCCACTGCTCCTCAGGCCACTTTTCTCTTTCAGCAGTCCTTTCAAATGTGGTCAAAAATACCTCTGGATCATCCTCTCCAGTCATTTTTGTCAATAAACGACTCACCCCAAAGGACGCGGTATTAGTGGGACGGCTTTCCTCACTGGTCTGCGGACGTTGCTGCATTACTGCTTCCATCTGTTGTTGTAGTCTCTGCTCTTGCTTCTGCAACAGGTCTATGAAGCGGGCCTCAGATTGCTGCTGGGCTTGTTGCTGGGCTGCGAAGCTCTGTTGTTGAGCTGCAAGGCTCTTTTGCAAACCTGCATTTGTCTGCTGTTGATTGGCATTTGCTAGAGCCAGCTGTTTCAGTATCTCCTCCATGCTGGCTTAAAAAAAAACTGCCACTGGTTCTCCACCAACTGTGAGGGGGTTAGCTCGGTAGCGGGTGTGTGTGACCCCCTGGATGGGCTCCCCACACAAAAACAGGCCCAGCAGACGGAGGTTGTGGTTTTCAAGATCAAAAGGTGCGGTTTATTTCTCTATTTACAGTGACAAAAACACAGCAAAGCAAAAAGAAACATAAACAAAATAAATCCTGGTCAGCTTGACCTCTGACTAAACATGCAGGTTTCCCTAACTAACAACTGGGATCAGCCTGGTGCTGTCCTAGTCCCTAAGTCCCTGGTTTAGTAAATGTCCAAAAAATAGCCACACAGGCTTTGTCTCACCGCACAGGGGTTCACTCTCCCTAGACAGTCCACACAGGTCTGGGTCCAGGCATGAGCAAACACCTAATGAAGCTGGGAGTTTTTATAGAGGCCTTAAACGAGCTGACAAGCTTCAGCTGGTCTCATCAACTCCCTGCCTGCACGACGCCCAGCACTCTCCCTAGAGGTATGAATCATCCATGAGCCCACTAGCCTCAGCTGGGCTTCATCAACTCTCTCCCTAGTTGTATAAGTCGGCATAAAGCCTGAATCTGGGAGAAATATACCTACCCCCCTGGATGCAACCAGGTGACTTTACCTTCCTGCTGTCACACAAAGTATAATTTCTTCAGTGTTGTCACATGAAAAGATAATAAAATATTTACAAAAATGTGAGGGGTGTACTCACTTTTGTGAGATACTGTATATTGTTACATACAGTAAATGGAATGTATGCATGCTACTGTATCAGTGTCTATGTGACCCAGACTTCTAACTGTTAGAAGTTTGGCACGGCTAAGATATTTTAAAAAAAAATGTACAAGCTGTAGAGATCAGTTTACCAATAGTATCTAACATTGAATAACTTTAATACTTTCATCATAACTCTTGCATATATGTGCACTAAATATGTACAGCTTTTATTTAGTGAAAACGACTTTGTGACACTGGTCACTAAACTACTGTGCATGCTGAATTTATCCCAAACCAAGTGAGTCTGAAATAATAAATTAAGTATATGTAAATGGGTGTCATCTGAAGCTCTAAAAAAAAGCTTTCAGTAAGAAGAAAAAAAAAGATCAAATATGAGATTCATTAACAACTATGTAAGAAAGTATCTGCTTGCCTCTTGTGTGTTGTCTGGTCATCTGCGGAATGCGCAAATATCTTTTCTTTCTCGTACATCACGGGACACAGAGCGACATAGTCATTACTAATGGGTTATATAGTTACCGTCAGGTGCTGGCACTGGCAACTTCCAAAACCGGAAGTACCCTCCCCTATATAAGCCCCTCCCATCCGGGAGCACCTCAGTTTTTTGCCAGTGTCTAAGGTGTTGGCCAAGAAGAAACATGTGTTTTTCACTGAGCTTGCGTACATGTTCTTTTGGGCCTCAGTAAGCTATTCCGGATCCGACCAAAAAAGCTTCATAGCTAAACGGTCGGTACCCGGGCCTTGCAGAGAAGAGCAAGGTTCTGCCTGTAATGCTTCTCTTAGGAGAGCTGGACCCTGGGATCCAGAGCTCTGGTCATACCCACGACCAAGATGTTTTCTGTGCAGGGTGCTATACAGGTCCAGGGGAGTGGAATCCTTGGGAACCCGGTCCCTGAAGGTTTGATTACAATGCCTGCCGTGATAGGTGAAGTTTGGGCTTTTGTGGACCAAACAAAGTCCTGCGGCGGGGAACAGGTAAGTGGGGGCCCCCAGGAACTTGGTTCTATTGGGGGACCCCCAAGCCTAATTTGTCTTTCTGTCTGTTACCTAACGGTATTCCCGCTAATATCTGTGCATGCCTGTAACTACTAAAAAAAATGTAATAATTTTTAATGGTGGTCAAGAAAAAAAAAAAAAAAAAAAGAATGTTTTTTTTATATATGTTTAGTATATTAAACTGCGGTACCTGTGTTTGTCCACTAGAGGCCGCTGTGGAATGTTTTTTTTGTCATATGGACTAGTTTCTTCTCAGAGAGCAAAGTCCAGGCAGCTGGTGAGTTCTCCTACAGGAAACTGTTTCCTCTGCCATGTTGCAGTGTTCGTCTATCCCCCGGCCTGCGGCAAAGGGGGCCCTGGCTCCTGTCCCTGGTTTCCATGTTTGAAAATTAGCGCCGAGGCGCACGTGGCCGCGCGCGTGCGCGTGCACGCGCCTCTATATATAGAGGTGGCCGGAAAAAGGGGCGGGGCCTGGGGGATGACGCTCTGTGCGCGCCGCAGCGCTTCTGCGCATGTGCGGGCGTCCCAGCAGGTTTTTAAAAAGCCACATTATTGCAGTAAGCTGGCTATGAAGTACAGAGACAGAGCTGGCAACATTTAAAGGCATACAGCAAGCGGTTGATACAGGCATCCCCTAGAAAGGCACATTAGTAGACACCAACTGTTTATTATAGCAGCATTTATGCTAGACTATTATCAGTAACTGGTGTATTTTCGGCTGGAATACCTCAGCTTTGTGGCTTAGGAATATGCCGTCTAAAAACTCCGGGACTAGAAATTCCAGGAGGAATAGGGGGTCTCCATCGGGCTCTGAGGATCTTGGGCATGCTTTGGCTGCACCAGTCTCCCCTGAAGAATCAGAGGTTAGTGACCGTAGGGCACCCCCAGGAGTACCTGGTACTGTGGCTGTCCCCAGTTCACCTGCTCCTGTGTATGTAACAGAGGAGGTTTTTTCCTCAGCTCTGGGAGGGCTGGAAGAGAGATTGTCAGCACTAATTGCTGCTTCCCTGTCACAGGAGAAAAGCGCTCGATCTCCGTCTCCTCCCTCAGAGTGCCTGTTAACAGAGCAACAGTCCCATACAGAGAACGACCTACCTGAGGGGGATCAGGATGAGGTTGATTCAGTTGTAGAGGAATCAACAGTGGAGGAGCCGTTCTCAGCATCGCATGCTGAGAGGTTATGGGTGCAGTCCCTGACTAATATGGTCCGATCAGCATTTAAAATGCCACTTGCGGAGCCATCCTCCTCTTCTGTCTCCTCGTTGGGGTCGCTAAAAGCTCCCCAGACTGTTTGTTCTTTTCCGATCCATCCTTTACTGGAGGGGCTCATTTACCAGGATTGGGAGCATCCTGACAGAATATTTACTCCCCCCAAGAGATTTCCGGTGGTCTATCCTATGGAGGATAAGTTCGTCAGAAAATGGAAGGTCCCTACAGTGGACGCAGCCATCTCTTGTGTGAATAAATCACTGACATGTCCGGTGGAAAATGTCCAAATGTTCAAGGACCCAATAGATAAAAAATTGGAGTCCTTATTGAAATCTGCTTTTTCTACAGCAGGATTGGTGACACAACCAGCAGTGGCAGCTATAGGGGTCTGCCAAGCAGTGAAGGATCAGTTGAAACAGGTCTTAAGGGACGTGCCAGATCAGCAGGCTCTTGCTCTAGCTGATCTACCTAGAGCCTTATGCTTTGCGGTGGACGCTATAAAGGATTCAATCCATCAGGCCTCCCGCCTTACGCTGTCTGTAGTACATATGTGCAGGCTTCTATGGCTCAAAAACTGGTCTGCTGAAGCTCCCTGTAAAAAATTGCTGGTCAGCTTCCCATTTCATGGGGAGCGCTTATTCGGGGAAGACCTGGACAAGTATATCCAGAGAATTTCCAGCGGTAAAAGTACACTCTTGCCGGTCAAAAATAGAGTTAGAGGTCCCTCTTTTAAGAGGCCGGCTTCTCCAGTCCCTAGGACATCGGCTGTGAAACAGTTCCGACGGCCTCCCCGGTCAAATCCCGGAGGTAAAAATCAGGGACAGTTGCAGGGTAACAAGAAGCCCTGGAGCAGGAGAGGTACAAAACCTCCCCCAAAGTCAAATGCATGAAGGGTTGCCCCCACCCAATCGGGTGGGGGGAAGACTTCAGTTGTTCACAGAAACCTGGCGGGACACGATCCGAGACAGATGGGTGCTCTCCGCAGTAAATCTGGGATACAAATTGGAGTTAAAAAACTCCCCTCCTTCCCGCTTTATAAGGTCGAACGTGCCAAGGGATCCCCAGAAGAGAGGATCCCTCCTGTTGGCACTGGAACAATTATTGCTTCAAGCAGTAATTATAGAGGTCCCCCTGGAAGAATGGGGGTTCGGGTTTTACTCAAACCTCTTTACAGTTCCGAAGCCAAACGGGGACGTGAGGCCCATATTAAATCTAAAAGGGCTAAACAAATTCCTACATATCAGGACTTTCCGGATGGAGTCGATCCGATCGGTAGCCACTGCCCTACAAGGGGAGGAATGGTTAGCCTCGATCGACATCAAAGATGCGTATTTGCACATCCCCATCTTTCCAGCCCACCAAAAATTTCTACGCTTTGCGATAGAAGGGCGCCATTTTCAGTTCAGAGCCTTACCCTTCGGTCTGGCCACAGCACCAAGAGTGTTCACAAAAATTCTGGCCCCATTATTGGCCAATCTAAGAACACGAGGTGTAACGATAATGGCATATCTAGACGACTTGTTGCTGATAGACCACTCAGTGGAAAAACTAGAAGTGGTTGTTCACGAGACAATCAAGTATCTGGAATATCACGGTTGGATTATCAACCGAGACAAGTCAGCCCTAAAACCAGTCAAAGGTCTGGAATACTTGGGGCTAAGGCTGGATTCAGACCAGAGAAAAATTTTCTTGCCTCGAGAAAAGGGGTCGTCTTTGAGAGATTTGATCCACTTAGTGGGTTCAAAAAGACAGCCATCCATACGCCTGTGCATGAGGCTGCTGGGAAAAATGGTGGCATCATTCGAAGCAGTACCCTACGGTCAATTCCATTCAAGGAAGTTGCAAAGGGCCATACTGTCAGCCTGGAACAAAAAAGTTCAGGCTCTGGACGTACCAATGTCCTTGTCCCCTTCCGTTCGCAGAAGCCTCCGTTGGTGGTTGGTTCCCCGGAATCTGGAAAGAGGGAAATCCTTCAGTCCGATTTCTTGGAAGGTGGTCACTACAGATGCCAGCCTTTTAGGCTGGGGAGCAGTACTGGAGCAATGGTCTCTCCAGGGCAGATGGTCGGATGCGGAAAAGGCCCTGCCCATCAATCTCTTAGAGATACGAGCAGCCCGGTATGCCCTAGTAGCATGGACATCCAAACTCCAAGGGTCCCCTGTCAGAGTTCAGTCAGACAATGCCACAGCAGTGGCATATATCAATCGTCAGGGGGGCACCAGGAGTCGTGCAGCCCAAAGGGAAGTAAATTACATCCTGAGATGGGCAGAAAGATATGTCCCAGCCATATCTGCGGTATTCATTCCAGGGGTGGAGAATTGGAAGGCGGACTTTCTAAGTCGCCAACAATTATGCCCAGGGGAATGGTCCCTTCATCCCGAGGTTTTCCGGACAATATGTCAGCGGTGGGGAACACCGGATGTAGATCTGCTAGCATCCAGGTTCAACACGAAAGTGGACAGGTTTGTCTCTTGGACAAGGGATCCCCTAGCGTGCGGCTCGGATGCCCTAGTGTTCCCTTGGGATCAGTTCAAGCTGATATATGCATTCCCACCGCCACAATTGTTACCTCGATTACTCCGCAGAATCAGGGTAGAAAAGAAACCAGTGATTCTGGTGGCTCCAGCGTGGCCCCGAAGAGCATGGTACGCGGAGATTGTAAAAATGTCTGTGGGGAGTCCTTGGACCCTCCCACATCGTCCGGACCTGCTTTCGCAGGGACCGATATACCACCCTTCCTTACCAGCCCTAGGTTTGACGGCCTGGCTATTGAAGCCCACATTCTAAAAAGGAGAGGGCTCTCTAATGCTGTGGTGTCTACCATGATCAATGCCAGGAAACCGGTATCCAGGCAGATCTACTATAGAATCTGGAAGGCGTACATCGCCTGGTGTGAGGCCAGGAAATGGCATCCACGTAAATACGTAATAGGTAGAATTCTGGACTTCCTACAATGGGCTGTAGATAGGAAGCTTGCCTTGAGTACTATCAAAGGTCAGATTTCGGCCTTGTCAATATTTTTTCAAAGGCCCTTGGCTTCGCATTCACTAGTCAAAGCCTTTATACAAGGAGTGATGCGTATTAGTCCTCCGGTTAATATTCCCATATGTCCATGGGATCTAAACTTGGTTCTGTCGGTTCTACAGAAACAACCATTTGAACCATTACAGCATATTTCCTTAGTGCTTCTCACCAGGAAATTGATTTTTCTAGTAGCCATTTGTTCGGCTAAAAGAGTATCGGAATTAGCAGCTATGTCCTGTAAGGAGCCATATCTGGTTATCCATAAGGACAGAGTAGTGTTACGTCCTCATCCAGCCTTTCTTCCTAAGGTGGTATCGAGTTTTCATTTGAACCAAGATGTGGTTCTTCCTTCTTTTTTCCCCAAGCCTACTTCGGTAGAGGAAAAGTTATTGCATTCTTTGGATGTAGTAAGAGCAGTTAAAGCTTATCTAAAAGCCACTGCTCAGATTCGCAGAACGGATACTTTGTTTATTCTGCCGGAAGGCCCCAGAAAGGGTCAGGCAGCGTCAAAATCTACTTTAGCCAAGTGGATTCGACAGGTCATAATACAAGCCTATAGCTTGAGAAGTAGACCGCCTCCGTTCAAAGTTAGGGCGCACTCCACGAGAGCAGTTGGAACTTCATGGGCAGTGCATCACCAGGCCTCCCTGGCTCAAGTCTGTAAGGCCGCAACATGGTCTTCAGTACACACGTTTACTAGGTTCTACCAGGTGGACGTTAGAAGTCAGGAGGATGTCGCCTTTGGGCGCAGTGTGTTGCAGGCCGCAAAAGATCCTCATGTCTGATAGCGCTCAGCTTATATATGGTGTATCCCCCCCCTCATTTGGCATTGCTTTAGGACATCCCATTAGTAATGACTATGTCGCTCTGTGTCCCGTGATGTACGAGAAAGAAAATAGGATTTTTATAACAGCTTACCTGTAAAATCCTTTTCTTGGAGTACATCACGGGACACAGAGCTCCCGCCCCTCTTTGGGGACACTTATTGCTTTGCTACAAAACTGAGGTGCTCCCGGATGGGAGGGGCTTATATAGGGGAGGGTACTTCCGGTTTTGGAAGTTGCCAGTGCCAGCACCTGACGGTAACTATATAACCCATTAGTAATGACTATGTCGCTCTGTGTCCCGTGATGTACTCCAAGAAAAGGATTTTACAGGTAAGCTGTTATAAAAATCCTATTATTGCGTCATACTAAATATTCTGTTCATTTCTATTAAGCTCCTGACACTTTCAGCTCTAGCATTGCACAGGGGGGGGGGTTAGAACTGGCCCGGGAACGGAGCAGTGAGGGGATTTTGATCTTTATTTTGGGCGAACAAGCACCATGGTTGTAAAATTAAAGTTCTGGCCCCTGGCCAGCACAGGCTGTTTCTTGTGGAGTGATATACATCTTGGTTATTAGCCTCAATAAGTACTGTGAATGAAGTGATGTTCGAAGTGGCCTCAGGGGTCTGAGGTGCACTTCCGGAAAAGGTAGCAGTAGCACGGAAAACAGCCATGCAGCATACGCCTGTACTGTGATCATGATAATGATGAACATAAGCAAAGTGATATGTTTCCTTTAGGGCCTTATTTCCAGTTCTATTGCCGTCTGAAAAGCAATCTGATTTGGATTGCTCTTCAAAGGGCATTTGACAGGCCGTTAGGAGGTGTTATATCGCCTCCTCTGTGCCTGTTTTGACTCCTTAACCACTTCAGCCCCGGACCATTTGGCTGGCCAAAGACCAGAGTACTTTTTGCGATTCGGCACTGCGACGCTTTAACTGACAATTGCGCTGTCGTGCGACGTGGCTCCCAAACTAAATTGACATAATTTTTTTCCCACAAATAGAACTTTCTTTTGGTGGTATTTGATTACCTCTGCGGTTTTTATTTTTTGCGCTATAAACAAAAATAGAGCGACAATTTTGAAAAAAAAGCAATATTTTTTACTTTTTGCCATAATAAATATCCCCAAAAAATCTATAAAAAAATAATGTTTTCCTCTGTTTAGGCCGATACGTATTCTTCTACATATTTTTGGTAAAAAAAACGCAATAAGCGTTTATTGATTGGTTTGCGCAAAAGTTATAGCGTCTACAAAATAGGGGATAGTTTTATGGCATTTTTATTATTCATTTTATTTTTACTAGTAATGGTGGCGATCAGCGATTTTTATCATGACTGCGACATTATGGCGGACACATCGGACACTTTTGGCGCTATTTTGGGACCATTCACATTTATACAGCGACCAGTGCTATAAAAATGCACTGATTACTGTGTAAATGTGACTGGCAGTGAAGGGGTTAAGTGTGTCCTACGGAGTGATTCTAACTGTTAGGGGGTGTGGCTACGAGTGACGCGTCACTGATTGCTGCTCCCGATGAGAGGGAGCATACGATCAGTGACAGTGTCACTAGGCAGAACGGGGAGATGCTGTGTTTACACTGGCATCTCCCCCCATTCTTTAGCTCTGTGACATCGAGTCCGCTGGTCCCGCGGCAGGCACAGGCGCCGCACGGCAGCAAATTCAAACTGCTGTAAATATACGTTGATTTGCCTGTCAGTGCCATTCTGCCAACGTATATGTACAAGAGCCGGTCCTTAACCGGTTAATCCCTGCACCAGTGTGCCACAACAAAGCAATTTGCACACAGTTGTGGGATGGATGTGGGGTGTCTCTATTCAGTTGAATGCATCACATTTGGAGGGCAGTACTTTAAGTTTTAGGGTGGATGTACCTTAAGGCTTAAAGTGGATGTAAACCCTCCATACACCCAGTGAAGTGAACAGCCTCAGATGATACACAGAGATGAACCAAATCTTCCTGCATAGGTTTTGCATGTATGTCTGCTGTCTTCACATTTATATACTGTTTATAAAGTTCAGATCATGTTAGGAAATGTTCTCTTCCTGTTTAACACAGAGTATGATGTCTGGGCATACAGCCAAGATAGCTAACATTGCTGATTGGAGGAAAGGCACACACCCCCTCTCATTATAGCCAGAGACTCTCGGAGGTGTTTTGTAATAGGGCCAGCTCTCTGCTAATCTATTTATAGCAACCTTCTCGGACAGAAAATTAAGGCTGCTTTTATCTGATGTGTCCAAGAATTTGTCAGGAGTTATCAGGCTAATAACAGAGGAACAGTTCAGGAGACAGCTATAGGACTTAGCTCTTTGAAGAGAGATAACAAAACACTGCAGATATATGTGCCCAGCTCAAGTTTCATGAATTGGGTTTACATCCACTTTAAGGAATGTCTATAAGGCCTTGAAGTCAGCTGCAGCATGCTCATTAGTTTTTGTCAAGAAAGTTCAAAATGAAGACATCTCTGATGCTCATAATCTGATCATGTTATGCGTATACATTATAATATGTGTAATACGTTTATAATAATAATAGTCTTTAATTTTGTTGTAGGTACAGTATATGCAAAAGTGACCAGTGGAGGCTGTAAGGTAGGTGGTACAGGACCCCATGATTTCTAATGGTGACTTTAGAACTGTGTACTGACCCTATAATGGGAAATGTAAGAAGGCATGGCAGATGAAAAAAAAATCAAGAATACTGTTAAGAAGAGAAAAAAATGTAGGAAGGGTATACAATTATGCAGACATCAACACAGATCCAGAATTTCAATTTAATTCCAAAAAAACAAGTAGAAACATATGCAATAATAAAGCCAGTGCAACT
The DNA here is from genome assembly GCA_029206835.1 of Rana muscosa. Classification (NCBI taxonomy): domain Eukaryota; kingdom Metazoa; phylum Chordata; class Amphibia; order Anura; family Ranidae; genus Rana; species Rana muscosa. Next base: position 742,173,908 of record CM055118.1, read on the forward strand.
CCCATAAATATTTTTATAAGTTACAAATATGAATGCAATTATTTTACAATGGGAAACATTTCATATTAAAGTACACATCTTACTTAGTGCAAAACATTTGTTCCTGAAGATGACTTTAGACAAAACATCAACATTTATTATTGCAAGTTTAGCACCAGATTTTCATGGAAACTCCACCCAGTTTTACTGAAAATGATTGACCCCCCCCCTCCCCCCCAAAAAAAATTGGCATTTTTGTGGAAAAACTTTGTGATTTATTATCCTGCTACAGTACCTTTTCCAGGCTTATCTCTTCAGCTTATATGCTGATTTTAGCTAAATTTAATAACTAGACATATGTGAATCTTTTATAATCAGTTGTTCTTCTGGTTCAATAGGAGCGGCTGAAATAACTTTGGATTGGTCAATTGGTTAAGTTTGTTCTGGCAATTAACCAGACAGGGCACATGGATCATTAGGAAGATCACTAATGTGCTAATTGGAACGGTGTTATTCTGTTATTTCAGTACAATTAGTAATGCCTATGCATACTGTACATGAATCCACAAAAAGTACCAAAAATATATAGATTTTTTTTAAATTATCATATTGTTGTTTTGGCAGCATAAAAAAGTAAACACTGGGTGGAGTTTTATATTATTTTAGGATTACATAGCTCTATACTATTGAGATACTTTGTTTTTTTTGCTACCGAGTGCATCAATTTCAGTTCAACAAAAGGATTTAATTGACTATGTAGCCCTAGACTAGATTTCCCCATCAACACAGTCAGTGTTGATGGAGGTGTCCATCCTACCAAGATATTGTGTCCTCCCAGAGGGGGGAGACCTTGCCCATACATGGTTTGAATCTCGGCTGGTTGCTGATGAACCAGCCGAGATTTGAACCATCTATGGCAGACTTTAGAGCAAACCTGTACTTTGTCAGGATTAGGAAAATTAACAGATGCATTTAAAAGCAGACACCACAAGGAATTTATATTTACCTTCCCTGAGCCTCCCTGCATCCCAATCCACCAGCAGAGCCTGCCAATAACCAAGTACATGCAGGAAAGGCAAAGGTGATAATCCCACCACTTCCCACAACTTACTTTTTAGGGCCTAAGAGGCCTGGTCTGGCATCTGGGGGAGGCCAACTTCTAATGCCCTGTACACACGATCGGATTTCTGATGGACTAAAATCCGATGGAATTTTCCGTCGGAATTCCGATGAAGCTGACTTCCATCAGTCTTGCCTACACACTGTCAGACTAAATTCCGTCCGTCCAAAACGCGGTGACGTAAAACACCACGATGAGCCGAGAAAAATGAAGTTCAATGCTTCTGAGCATGCGTCGACTTGATTCTGAGCATGCGTGGATTTTTCTCCGATGGAATTCCACACAGACGAATGGAATTTCCCATCGTTTTTTTTTTCCATCGGAAAAATTTAAAACATGTTCTATTTTTTTACACCGATGGAAAATAGTTTGATGGTGCCCACACACGATCATTTTTTCAGATGAAAAAAGTCCATCAGACTTTTTTCATCGGAAAAAATGATCGTGTGTACAGGGCATTACAGCACTAACTTAGTATTACAGCTTAACTCAATCACTGTAGCAATGCAGCTCACAGTGGCCATAACTCTATAGTAACCATGTAGGACCCCTGAGTCAGTGGGGTTCTGGTGATTCACCTACCACTCCAACCTCTTATGCAGCTTTGTCATGAATTGTCACATGACAATATATGTACCTTTTTGTGGAACTTACATGCTTGCCTTTATATGTAGTTTTGATTTATTTAAGAGTGCTCTGTTGGATTCTAAATTAGTACGTTATGTAGTAATTTTACTTTTTCTTTACTCTGGGAATGTCCTGTATAGGTAAGGGGAGGATGAAGACTTTGTTTTTTTTGGCATCTTAGTTTCTAGAAAGCTTTGTCATAGTACAATAAATAATATTCAGAGATGTGCTCTGTTTTTATGCTAAAATAAGATGAATTTATGATAATATCTTGTTGATAGCATGGTGTTTTATTTGTTATCTGGTGTGCTATTTTAAGTGTATACAATAGAGGAAGAAAATAATTTTATAATCTATTTAAATGTTTAATGGTTGGATTGTTGTGAGATAAGGCCTCACGGTATCATTAATGAATAGTTTGTTTCTTGCTAGCATATTACTGAATATATTTACTTGCCAAACATTTAAACTTTGGGAGTCCCTACTCTGAGTTCTGTCGGAATCTGATTAAAAAAATTTCACATCAGGGGAAATGGAAAAGGCCTAAGCAGGTTTCTACTTTGTGGAAAGAGAAAATTGCACAAGAGTTTTCTGGTGCTCCAAGGGTGGACTTGAGCGATGGATGGTAAAGGTGACTATAGATTTCTTGTGGAGCATGAAATTGAGTAACTATTTTACCTTGTTCAACCCAGGAAAAGTACAAGTTTGTTAGAAAGAAAATCCTCATGAGTGAAAAGGGAAGGCTGTCTTTGCTGAAACCTCCTTAAAAATGCTAGTTGCTTCTTTGTCATTATAATGCTTTGGCTTCAGTACTTTGATAAATATAAAGATACAGTGATTTAGAAATGCTGAAGCCAAGCACAGTCATATTAACATTTCCAGAAGGACAGCAATGGCAGCCTCCCCATTTTTCTCAACATAGATGTACTTTAAGGTAACATTTTTGCTAATACTACACAGGGTATTTTAATCACATTCTACTAAGAGATGTAACCACTTAACAGTCACCAAATTTGCAGTGCAGTGTAATCAATGTGCTGCTTATGAGATGACTGTCAACAAGTGGTAAACTTTTAGCAAAAGATTAAAAATGCTTATGTAACCCTAGCATTTTAATCTTTCAGAGTGCAAACATACTAAGATTTCTTTACTGCTTTGTTAGGTATCAGCTGCCATGATGACCAGTTGATTACTTTTCATCAAAGGTCAGTTAATAAAATGAATTTTTTTGTCTAATAAACATATTTTGTTAAAAAAAAAAAACACTAAAAAAGAGAGAGAAAAAAATATTAAAAATAAAGAAAAATCACTCTCCTTTTAAAAGAAAGATAATACCTGAGAATATAACCTGATTAAATTTAATCCAAGGCACCATATTTAATCCATCAGAAAATTGTATTCTTGTCCAAGAGAGACATTTGGTTTTGGTTTCTCTGTGAAGGTTTTCATTTATCCAGGCTATGTTAGATCTAATAGTAGTTAACCACATTTAATTGAACCTGATCTGTAATGTAACTGTAAAACATCTCACTGCTTATACAAGTAGCTTCTTGGAAGAGTGGTGAAATGCCTTCAACATTATAGAACAAGTCAGTTAAAAGTAACTAACTACTACTAGCTATAGGAGCCTGCTTTACTAGTTGCAAAACTGTTTTATAATATCCTTCAATTTAATGCCTCATAAGTTTTCCATCATTTGCAGTAGTTGATATAAATCTAAAAATAATTTAAATAAATACAAAAATATAAGCAAAAAAGTAAGCATATTACATATATAGCTTTATAAAGAACTTACTTAAGAGGTAGGGTATGTACTAAGATAATCATTTTATACACACTTGCCAACAGCCCATGTTGTAGCCATGTCATTGCCCTTTCAGTTTTCAGAAAACATAGGGGCCTGGTGGAAAAGAGATGCCAACTTGCTGTGAATAGAATTTTGGTGGAACAGAGCACGTGGCTTAATTTTCCCAAATGTTGCATTTGGGAAAACCAGAAGATCAAATCATTCAGACCAAACAATCCGGAACTTATTGACTGTAGTGTGTGTATGTATAACGTGTCATAGTAACATATTAAGTAGCTAGAAGCAATACAAGCACTTTGCAGCTGACAACTATAAACACAGTAGACGTCTTGGTAATTTGCCAGGATGTTAAAGATCATCTACTCTAAAGGCTTATGCACACAGGCATCAGAGACAAAAGCAACTCAAATACAGTATGCTTGCAGGAAGAAAAATAAATGCTGTTGAGTTGTTGTTTTTGTCTTTGACTTGCTCAAGTAGTTTCTTTAAGATGTTTTTAGATGTTTTTTCATTCAAATTGACTTGTATGGGGAAGAAAACTGTTTAAATGCAAACAAATGCCTGAGTACATGAGCCCTAAATGTAATTTAAGGGGTTGTGTAGGAAAAATATATAATACTCTCAGAAAATTGCTGGAGATTAATAATGCCTTTAGATATGTTTGCTTCACAGCATGTGCCCATTTTCACATATTTAACAAGGATTTCCCAACCAGTCCATCACTCGTCCCACATCCTGTTATCCATGTTGTAGGCATTGATACAGTGTAATTTAATGGTGAGGAAAGAATAGCTTTGAAAGTCTTTGATATTATAACAGAATGCAGGTGCACAGTAGGAATCCCCCATTGTCAGAGAATACCTTAAGTTCTCCTGCACAGTACCTGATCTGAGTCACTGCCAAAACCCTATTGGGCAATTCTAACTTCCAAGTATGGAACTATTGAGTTCATCCCTCACTCCTCCTAACATGCAGTTCATAATGCCCGAGCAACCATTTTCCATGATTAAGAAATGCCATTTAGGGAGGAGGGGCTGGGTGTGCCCAGCAATATGGGAATATGTACTTTCTGAAAAGCTGGCATTTATATAGCAACTTTGGGGATTAAGGCTTCATGTAAAACACACTTTGGTGCTATTAAAGATGGAGAATGCCTCCTATGCACCCATTGGGTCACTGATTTCTGTGAGCCTGTGACAGATACAATTTAGGAAAGGCCCAGCAGTGCTTGGACAGATGTAAGCCATACAGAGGACAGGAGTGAGTTGCTATAGGATTAGGATAGAACCTGGCATTCTCTGTATAGATCTGTCAGAGCACTTTAACAATCTCTGTCACAAGCAAGGTAGAAAAACAATTATAAAAAGATCTCCTGCTTTGCTAGGGGTCCCATATACATCATTTTCATTGTTGTCAAAATCACAAGTTAAAATAATGTACTTTGTCCATTATAGCCCCTCTGTGAAATTGTATTTATCCTGTAGCAAATGCCAAGGAATGGCCATCAACAACATTTACTTTTTATTAGGCCAAGAACATGGCTGATCAAAACAATTTTTTTTTTTACATATCCCCAGCCCAAAAAGCCTAAACTATAAGACCCCTTTCACACTGGAGGTGTTTTTATGACGCTTTAGCGCTATAAATAGCTCCTGTAAAGCGCTTGAAAAAAGCCTCATCTGCAATCCCAGTGTGAAAGCCCGAGTGCTTTCACACTGGGGTGCTGCGCTGGCAGGACATTAAAAAAAGTCCTGCAAGCAGGACACACCGCTCCTAAAGTGCCCCTGCCCATTGAAATCAATAGGCAGCGCCACCGAAGGGCCTGCAAAGCGCCTCAGCAGCGGTGCTTTGCGAGCGCTTTTATACCTTTTATTCGGCCACTAGCGGGGGTTTAAAGTGTCCCGCTAGCGCACGAAAAAAAACTCCCACATTGATACTAAATGAGGAGTGTCACTGTCCTTAAAATGGACATTACTGGCTATAAAAAAACTTTTATAGCAGCAAATTTATAACCAAAACTGGGATGTTATTTTTATTTTTTTTATCATTTTTCATGGCAATGTTCCCATGTAAGTAACAGCACCAATTACAAATCTAGCAATATGATCCAGTGTTTCTACTCAGATCTGACGGTTATTGTTATTGAACAAGTCCTAAGACAACTATGATAATGTGTTGAGTTGATTTGTGTACCATCAATACAAGCAGGTACTAACCCTTTACAAGTCATATGCAATCCTTTGAACTTTACCAGTCGTACCATTGACCAACTGACTGTTCTTGAAAAGATCTGAATTGAGAACTTTTTTAGGGCCACAAACACTGTGATTCTTCAGTCATTTTCAATAATCAGAGCATTTATATGTGACCCATCTGCTCTTTTATTAACGCTCTTGTACTTGAACCTGGAGGCCAATAGCTGAATTGGGAATGCATTTTCCACAATACCCTCCGCATCTTCCATATACTTTAGTCCCATCCTAAAGAGAAAACACACACTTAACATATGTGTCACATAATATACAAAGCATCAGAACAATTTCATGGCATTCTTTTTCTCAAATTGTAGCAATCATCAAGTCTTCGTCTCTACCTCAGCAACACACAAAACAACAGGCTTCACTTTTTGAAAGGCCTTTCGTAAAAAAATGTCCTGTATTGCCAATCAGTTTCGAACTGACATTTTTCAGTTCAGTTTTATTGACTGACAGAGGGAATACACAGACAGTTCTTACTAAAGGTATATTGATAAATTAGGATGAATGCATTTACCAATGATGTGTTCACACTATGCTATCTTGATAACAGATACTTTAACTGATGAAAACAAGAATGTGTAAAATCTTGTCACTACAACAAGAAATTACAAATGCTGACAAATGAAACAATAGATACTGTACTATGTTTCTAAATGTGATTTTATTAAGGTCATTGTTGCCTAAAACTCACCTGTGATTTGTGCACATTTACAGTTGCATAATTCCCTTGAGCCATCCACTTAGTTGCATCAGATACTTGAAAATCTGTTCCTGAGAGATTAATGCTGAACTGCCCCTGTAATATTGAAGAGGGATGTAAGACCTGATTTTCTTTCTTCACAGAAACATGTACAGCATTGGTATGCTCAAGTTTGAGCTTCTCAGTAATTGTAAAGAGAAAAAAGGTTGGACCTTCCCTAAAGCAGGATTGCATGGTATGGCTTATTGCATATCTGAAAAGTCATTATGAAAGCCACATAAAATATAAATATTGGCTTTTCTTACTATTCACTTACTAAAACCAGTGCTCATGGAAGCCATGGTTGACATTACCAGGAACTTGGCAGATTTTTATATGACAAACCTAAGCCTAAAGCAAAATAGAATAGTACACAACATTCCTGCATTTTGAGTTTGGAAAAGTAATTAAAAGAGTAAAAATGTTTTAAAATGCTTTAAAGGAAACATGTGAGGATAGATTTATGGGAGCTGATGTTGCTAACTTTATTTGACATGCTGACAAGTTATTACACTCCGTAGTCTATGCATCAGAACATGAGCAGTGCAAGGCACATCTGAAGTTCAGAACAGTAAATAAAACAGTGAGAAATATAGGAGCCTCCAAGGGAGTCTGTGAAAAATAATTATGGAACCTGCCAATGCTGGCATATTTTAACCACTTGCTACCCAGGCCAAATTCTGACATTTCTCTCCTACATGTAAAAATCATAATTTTTGGGGAAAAAAAACAGTAAGGTTAGCCCAATGTTTTTGCATAATGTGAAAGATGAAGTTATGCAGAGTAAATAGATACCTAACATGTCACACTTCAAAATTGCACACGCTCATGGAATGACGCCAAACTTCACTACTTAACCACTTGACCACTGGGCACTTAAACCCCCTTAATAACCAGACCAATTTTCAGCTTTCGGTGCTCTCACATTTTGAATGACAATTACTCAGTCATACAACACTGTACCCATATGAAATTTTTGTCCTTTTTTTCACACAAATAGAGCTTTCTTTTGGTGGTATTTAATCACTGTTGGGTTTTTTATTTTTTGCGCTATAAGAGAAAAAAGACTGAAAATTTTGTAAAAAAATGATTTTTTTTCGTTTCTGTTATAAAATTTTGCAAATTACTATTTTTCTTCATAAATTTTGGCCAAAATTTATACTGCTACATATCTTTGGTAAAAATAAGTACAAATTGGTGGATATTATTTGGTCTTTGTGAAAGTTATAGAGTCCACAAGCTATGGTGCCAATATCTGAAAATTGATCACACCTGAAGTACTGACGGCCTATCTCAATTCTTGAGACCCTAACATGCCAGAAAAGTACAAATACCCCCCAAATGACCCCTTTTTGGAAAGAAGACATTCCAAGGTATTCAGAAAGAGGCATTGTGAGTTTTTTGAAGTTGTCATTTTTTCCCACAATTCTTTGCAAAATCAAGATTTTTTTTTTCTCTTTTTTTTTTTTCACAAAATTGTCATATTAGCAGGTTATTTCTCACACACAGCATATGCATTCCACAAATTACACCCCAAAACACATTCTGCTATTACTCCCGAGTATGGCGATACCACATGTGTGAGACTTTTACACAGCGTGGCCACATACAGAGGCCCAACATGCAGGGAGCACCTTCAGGCGTTCTGGAGCACCCAGGCCAATTCTGACATTTCTCTCCTACATGTAAAAATCATCATTTGTTTGCTAGAAAATTACATAGAACCCCAAAACATTATATATGTTTTTTTAGCAAAGACCTTAGAGAATATAATGGTGGTTGTTGCAACTTTTTATCTCGCACGATATTTGCGCAGCAATTTTTTAACGCGTTTTTTACGGAAAAAAAATGTTTTGTGCTTAAAAAAAAAAAAAAACAGTAAAGTTAGCCCAATGTTTTTGCATAATGTGAAAGATGAAGTTACGCCAAGTAAATAGATACCTAACATGTCGCCCTTAAAAATTGCACACACTCGTGGAATGGCGCCAAACTTCGCTACTTAAAAAATCCCCATAGGCGACGCTTTAAATATTTTTACTGGTTACATGTTTTGAGTTACAGAGGAGGTCTAGGGCCAAAATGATTGCTCTCGCTCTAACGTTCGCAGAGATACCTCACATGTGTGGTTTGAAAACCGTTTTCATATGTGGGCGGGACTTAAGTATGCGTTCGCTTCTGTATGCGAGCTCACGGGGACAGGGGCGCTTTAAAAAAAAAAAAAAAAAATTATTTTTCATTTTACTTTATTTATTTTAGTTTGACATGTTTTTCCGCCCTAAACATTTTTTTGATCACTTTTATACCTATTACAAGGAACGTAAACATCCCTTGTAATAGGAATATGGCATGACAGGTCCTCTTTACAGTGAGATATGGGGGGGGGGTGTCAATAAGACCCCACATCTCACCTCTAGGCTGGGAAGCCTGAAAAAAATACAAAAAAAAAAAACAACAATCCTGGCTTTGATCGTAGCGGTGAGTCGGTAGAAGCACCGGAGGGCGGCGAGGGGGGGGGACATCCCCTCTCGCCTCCCGTAAGAATGAACAAGCGGTGGAACAGCCGCTATGATTGTTCTTATGGTGTAGGGAATCGCCGGCTGAAAAAGCTAATATCTGAATGATGCCTGTAGCTGCTCCCATCATTCAGATATCCCCGCACAAAGTCAAGGACGTCATATGACGGCCGGAGGGCGGGAAGTGGTTATTGCAGAGTATTGCCGGGCATTGCGGAGTATTGCCGGGCATTGCGGAGTATTGCCGGGCATTGCGGAGTATTGCCGGGCATTGCGGAGTATTGCAGGGCATTGCGGAGTATTGCAGGGCATTGCGGAGTATTGCGGACTATGGCAGGGTATTGCGGTGTATGGCAGGGTATTGCGGTGTATGGCAGGGTATTGTGGAGGGTATTGCACAGGGTATTGTGGAGGGTATTGCACAGGGTATTGTGGAGGGTATTGCAGAGTATTGTGGAGGGTATTGCAGAGTATTGCAGAGTATTGTGGCGGGTATTGCAGAGTATTGTGGCGGGTATTGCAGAGTATTGTGGCGGGTATTGCAGAGTATTGTGGCGGGTATTGCAGAGTATTGTGCAGGGTATTGCAGAGTATTGTGCAGGGTATTGCAGAGTATTTTGCAGGGTATTTTGCAGGGTATTGCAGAGTATTTTGCAGGGTATTGCAGAGTATTTTGCAGGGTATTGCAGAGTATTTTGCAGGGTATTGCAGAGTATTTTGCAGGGTATTGCAGAGTATTGTGCAGGGTATTGCAGAGTATTGCACCAGGGTATTGCAGAGTATTGCACCAGGGTATTGCAGAGTATTGCACCAGGGTATTGCAGAGTATTTCGCAGGGTATTGCAGAGTATTTCGCAGGGTATTGCAGAGTATTGCACCAGGGTATTGCAGAGTATTGCACCAGGGTATTGCAGAGTATTGCACCAGGGTATTTTGCAGAGTATTGGCAGGGTGTATTGCAGAGTATTGGCAGGGTATAGCACAGGGATGGCTGAGCAGGGATGGATGGATGGCTGGATCTGTGACTGCAATTGTCACAGATCCAGCCCACAGTGCTGCTGCTGCCATCCACTCCCTCCCCCTCCCCTCTCACACTGTACCGATCGGTACAGAGAGGGGAGGGAGGAACCGGCGTCATCAAATGACGCCGGTCTGTTTACAAGTGATTGCTCCGTCATTTGACGGAGCGATCACGTGGTAAACGGCCGCTATCAGCGGCGATTTACCGCGATTCGTGATCCGCCGGGTCCTCTGGACCCGGCGGTCACGGAGTTTCCCGTGTGCGCGCCCCAGGGGGCGCGCGGGAGCGCGATTCTGGGAGGACGTTATATAACGTCCTCCCAGAGTTAAGCAACCACCTTGTCGACGTTATTTGTCGGCAGGTGGTTGTTAAGTGGTTAAAAATCCCCATAGATAATGCTTGAATTTTTTTTTACTGGTTACATGTTCTGAGTTACAGAGGAGGTCTAGGGCCAAAATTATTGCTCTCGCTCTAACGTTCGCGGCGATACCTCACATGTATGGTTTGAACACCGTTTTCATATGTGGGCGGGATTTACTTAATTTTTTTAGTTTGACACCTTAAAAAAAAAAAAAAAAATTTGATCACTTTTATTGCTATTGCATGGAGTGTAAACATCCCTTGTAATAGGAATATGGCATGACAGGTCCTCTTTACAGTGAGATATGGGGTCAATAAGACCCCACATCTCACCTCTAGGCTGGGAAGCCTTAAATATAAAAAAACAAAACGATCTCGGCTTCCCAGCCGAGGCGGCGCCAATTGTTTGAATGCAGAGGCCGTGCATGACGTCACAACATTGCGCCTGGCCTCCGACGATCATAGAGAGTCTGGCGGCCATCTGGCCGGAAATCTCTATGGTAAACATCTGGGGCCGGCAGATCCGTTCTCCGACTCACCAATCGTAGCGATGAGTCGGTAGAAGCACCAGAGGGCAGCGGAAGGGGGGGCGTCCCCTCTCGCCTCCCGTAAGAATGATCAAGCGGCGGAACAGCCACTATGATCATTCTTATGGTGTAGGGAATCGCCGGCTGAAAAAGCTGATATCTGAATGATGCCGATAGCTGCAGGCATCATTCAAATATCCTCGCACAAAGTCAAGGACGTCATATGACAGCCAACGGGCGGGAAGTGGCTAAAGATGCAGACTCTGAGGCTGTCATCCTGATCAACATTAGGCAGTGAAACTGGTATTAGGTTTCTCTGAAGACATCTGGAAAAAAAGTATTTACAACTTAAAGTGGATTTCTAGACAAAAAATGTAGGCAGGTATCCTTTGAAACCTGTGGATACTACTGTCACCATTGTTTTTTTGCCGTGATCTCTCTTCTCATAAAAATATTCTGAATAGGATAAAAAAGTGGACATACCTGTGGACATTTGGCAGCACTGTAGCAGTCACCTGCTGTGGCAAATGGAACAGCTCTACCAAGGATTGTTCGAGCAAACAAAAGATCTGTAGCTAAAAATGTAAAACAAAAATCTTTTCAGACAAGCAAACATGTTAGTCGGCCCTGTTGGCAAAGTATTATTTTATCCTATTTTTCTATGTATATACCATATGACAGTCAGTTAGACTTATCTAAATAAAATACAGCAGCAAAAGTACACATGTGAAAACAGTACATCATACCCTTATAGAGACACTTTCCTAAGAAAAACATGGAAGCTGCCAATGCTAGATTCTCCTTCTGCAAATGAGTGATGCCTGCCTCTTACATCAATTCTTTGAGCTGCAGAACCAGAACAAGCACGCCGATAAGGAGGTCTTACTTTAATCTGACTTTCCCACGCTGCATATTTGTTCCAGGTCAGTGTCTCAGATAGTATGGAAGCCAGTGAGTCAGCAGTCAGCATAACAGACAGATATGTAGCATTTTCGGAAGAACATTAGTAATAGTAGCCTTCGTATTGCCCATAGAAAGGTTTAAATACTATTTTTGAAAACTCACTTTTGATTTGCATTGAGATGATATCCAATCGTATTTTACCGAAGACAGTGAGACCAGCAGCAAGGTAATCATTTTTACACACACAGTCTTGTTTTCTGCTCCCATTAAAAGGACATTCATATGGGTTTTTTAGCCTACAAAGACATAACTGTTAGAATTTACATTTGAAAATGTGGCATACTGATATGGGAGTTACTGGACGGAGGCAATTGTTGTGTTTTTTTTTTTTTTTTTTTAGCAGAAGTATTGTGCATAAGCATTACGAAATGCTTTAGTCACTGACAATATGCTTTGGTTTTAGCACATTGTTATTATTAAAGAAAAGATTATATCTCAAAGTCAGCATTAACTATTTTTAATCCTTATACAGCTAGAATTGTTAAATAGATAGGAACATATATCATATTTTTTAATTTATTTTATTACTTCCTGGTTTACAGGTCTAGAAAAATGATGTCATACGTCTCCGGAGACTTCAGGAAGGGGTTTTCCCAGCTAAACACACCCTCCTGTTTGTCATGCCTGAACTAAGGACAGATGGATTCCAGGAAGTAAATGCTACATTAATCATCTGGCCTTACTCAAGATGGCCGTGGTCAGAAATGCTGGGTGTGTTTTTCAAAGTGATTTCTCTGCAAAATAAAGCATGGAGAAATGGATGGATGGGGAAGTTTGCTTTGAATATTAAAACAATATATTAAATTATGTTTTCGGTTTGTGGTGCTCAGATACAGTTTAGTTCCACTTTAAGTAAATGTGAGCCAAGAATAAATCATGTAAAATTGAAACAAACTAAGGATATATACCGTACATAAATGCATGTTTTGTTTTTTTAAGAAGAGTATCAGAAAGTAAAATTAAATATATAAAACATAATAATATACACTTACTACAGGGGGACTTAAAGTGTCTGTAAACCCTTTTCAACCACTTGTGACTACAGGTAAGCCTAAAATAAGGCTTACCTGCAGCTACCATGGATATTTCCTAAACCTGCACGGTTTAGGAGATATCCCCATCCCCATGTATCAGCATGTGTCGACTACATCGGCACATGCGCACTGAAGCAATGGCGCGTCCGTGCCGTTGCTTCAGCTAGTATGCCGTTACCGGCGGCTCCCGCACTCATTCACGGGAGTTGTGGGAGTGACATCATTGTGGCTCCAGCCAATCCCAGCGCCAGAGCCCGCGATACCCAGAAAAAACTCCGGGAGCGCTGTCGCCAGCCGGGGGCTTCAATCTAAGGTAAGTATTTCATAATGAGCTAGTATGCCATGGACAACAACAAATGCAGCTTACTTTTTGGAATTAGTTCAGATCTGTCACTTTGGTAAGGAAATTTTGTAGAAAAACAAACAAGGAATGCAGATTGGCAAAAGTTATACTGATACATAGAGATAAACAAACCAATTTGCCTGATTCAAGATTCAGCTCAGATTGTATCAGATTGCCTGACAATGACTTTGATTATTGGAGGTTTACACCAGAAATTGCAGCATCTATGCATCTTGTAGACAACTGGCTGACTCAAACATATTGTCTTGTATGTCAAGACATCAGGAACAGCATTCATGTAGAAGTGTAGCACATTTACAATTTTCCTAGTACAACTGAGGCTGCATTCAGCTTTGGTGCTGCTCAGAACTCACACAGTGCTTCTCACATTACAATGCACTGCAGTATTTACTACAGCGACTGTTGCTTACAGTTGTCACTTCTCAGTGGTTTAGAATGAGTAAACTAGCTGCAGTCTCTAGTCTGTTAGAAGCTGGAAGACTTGCTAGTGGTACTGGGTCCATTTAACTAAATAGTGCAGTTCCAGTGTCCACCAGCAGATGCCTTCCAGCAGTCAGCAGGTCCCAGGACTTAGTCTTCACCCGATGCTGGCTGCTGGGAGGATATTTAGCCCCTCCTTAACATTTTACCTTGATGTCCATACTGTCTGTTTGTTCTTTCCCCAAACCTTTGATCTTGGCCCTGTTGCCTGTACCTGCTCCCTGTCAATCTCCTGATGAAACTGACCCCCAATTTGGCCCTGTACTTGACTTGTTTTAACCACTGCTCCTTGCACCCCATGCCTGGCCATGCTTTGTTTGATTTCCTCCTATTTCTTTTGCATATAGTTTATATATAGTTAGTTAAATTTAAATATCTATGACATAAAATCTATCTACAATAAAAAATATTAACAAAATCAGTGGCAGTAATGGTATTAGCTACAGCAGCAACACCAGTGTTGAAATTCCCCTAACAGAAAGCCAATTGATTCTATCCGTGCTGATATCATTGCCTTCTGTATAGACTGTTCATCTTTTACGTCTAAATAAAATCACATTTTGCATAAAGTATTAAAGTACCAACATACCTGTATCCAAACACCTCAGAAAAGTTGTCAGCTTCACCTTTTATTAAAGTTATATATTCTTTTGGGCTATCTGACTCCATGCCCGCACAATAGATCTACAAGGAATGCCGAAAAAATGCATACAAAATGGAGTAGCAATATATATAGTAGTACAATTTTGCACAGAACGATCTTTAGTGCTGAAAAGACAGAGGATCTCTCTTCATATATAAATATGCCAACAAAATTCAATCCTGTCCTACATTCTCTAGATCAAGTTTTTCACTGCCATTAACCACAAATTTTGATTTCCTTTTCTTTATTAGGAAACACAGGTCACACTTGACCTATTTATAACACTGGGGATCTTGCAGTCACCAGTCTTGTTTGATTTCTAACAGTTTTCAGATGGCAAATAATGGCAAAGTCCCTAGTCAAAGTGAATGAAGATATTGAAAGATGCGCTGTTCTTTTTTCATGATGAAAAATATTTTTTTGAAGGTCTACAGTAAATGTAACTTGCCAGGTTTCAGGCATCTGCGTCCCCTTCTTCAGGGCCAATTGATATGTTTAAACACATCAATTAGAAACACAATGATTGAGGGTGCTCTCCTGAACTATGAAGCACTTAAAAACATTGTATTTCTGGGCAATGTGGTTACAATCTTAGACAATTAAGCTATTCTTCTGATGCTCTCTGTTTACACACATGAATAAGCCCTGAGGAAGCAGAAGCAGATCCATGAAACTGGTCAGGTTACCATCAGATTTTCAATAAAATAGTCTATATAATGAAAAAGATGCTTCTTTCATCTTCTTCATTCACCTTGGTTATAGGATTTGCCTCTAGAGTGGAGAGCTTGCAGTATTTATTTAACCTTTTAAGTCATACGAAATAGCATCTGAACTTCATTCCACTCAATAAGGATATTAGCCTGAACTCAACATTTGCATATGAATGCATCTGCTCTCTGCATCTGGCACTATGAAATGTAATAAATGCGGAGACTATCAGCAAATTAGATAAAATTCAATCTAGGCTTAGTACCTGTTTCCATAATTATACAAAGTGTTCCTTTAACTTATTTACCTTGACTTTTCTGTTGTTAATTTTTAGCGTATATTCACCATCAACTTGTGTGTTTTTAATAAGACGAATTTCCTTACAGCTCTTGTATTCACCTAGGAAGAACAAAAGAACGGCACATGAAAAATTAAGAAATATCATTAGGCAATAGATGTAAAACATAAGCCACACAGAGAAAAATAGTTTTCAGTGGGTTGGCAAACACCTTTAACCTCCCTGGCGGTATGATTCTGTCTGGAATTATGTACCAAAAGCGGTACAATTATTTTGCATGGAAATTTGGTGTTATGTATTATAGGCCTGCAATTCTTAGTAATTACTTACTTAAACCTGAGCAAACCAGAGTCTAGTAGACATCCCGGGTATGATAAAGTTTGAAACACAAAATTATAAATTATAATATAATAAATAACTATAAATAATTATAAAAAATAGTAATCTAATTATAATAAAAATTATTCAATAATGTAATCAAATTAAAAACACTGAAATTTGCTCAGTTGCAGAATTGTCGCTGTCATTAGATTTAGTGTTTGATGACGAATTTCCCCACAAATCGCTATCGCTCAATTCTGCGAGTGATTCTATTTTATTCTCGCTGTTTTCTAGCTGGTCTAAAACCACTTTTGACATAAAGGGACACTTTTTGGTTGCTATGGACAATCTCCAGTTTCCAGGCAGAAAGAATAGTTTTTATTATATAAAAGTGCATGCAGGGCACTGGACAGACCACTAGGGACAAAGGGGATGTGTAATTATTACATACAGTACTGTAATCAGTAAGATTACAGTATACTGTATGTATACTATGTGTTTACCTTTTTGAATTTGCCGCCCAGTTCCGCTCCCATGCGCCGCTGTGGCTCGCAGGGAACGGAACTAGGAAGTCAGATGGGGTCGAAAGTGCCGACACTCGCCGGAGATCTCGCTGGCGATCACAGCAGAGGACATCATCGCTGGATCGCCAGGAGAAGGTAAGGAAACTCCGCTGCGGGCTCTGCAATGTCTACCCCGAGCGTGACTCGGGGTTACCGATCCTAGCATAAAAAAACAACCCCGAGTCACGCTCGGGATTACCGCTAGGGAGGTTAATTGTGAAAAAGCCTAATGAAGGGCAACCATGAGTAGGTCTATAAAGCAGGAAAAAATGCATAGATATGTTATGAGCAAATATGGCTGCCCCATGTACTATATTATTACAAATTACAAGAAACACTTTTTAACATACTGTATTGGCAAGAGTATATATTTTAAACTGATCTTTTATACATGTTTATCTAAAACAGCAACAGAAAGAAAATGTATTACCTTGCCAGTGGTTAGTTATTGTTACCAATGTCACAATCAGGACTAAGGAACTAAGTCCATAATAATATGACTACAGCCAAGCAATACCTGAACCTGAATCTTAGTTTAAAAATCTAATCATAAACAATGGAAAAATCTACTACAAACACTACTGCCTAAGTAAACACTACGTTGCAATGTACTGTATAATGGCAGTCACAAATAGCATTCATGAAGAAAAAAAGGAAATTGTCATTACATTTTACTAGAAAATAATGTGATGGGAAGAGGCTGCTATGCTTAATTACCAGTTGTCATTATGAATAGGGACACAATTACCAACAGACACAGTAAATCTAAAACTTTAGGCCACTGCAGTGGCAGTAAAGGAGGTCTTCTTTGTGTGACCAACACACTGAGAGCACCTCTCTGTACTCTTAAACTGCTGATTTCTGCTACTGGAAGTTCTGAACTTCCAGCAGGGGCAAGCTATCATCTCCATAGAGCAATGGTATGGGATGTCAAAGGTATGTCATTAGCAATGGCATGCCACGCTGACTTAGTCTTGCTTCTTCCTGTCAGCTACCTATGCTAGATGATGGGGGCGGAGGGGGGTCTATGTGGCTGAAAGGGAAGGAAAGGGGTGGGGTGGTGCATGAAACTGCTGGAGAAAAGGTTGTGGTTGGGGGACTGATATCTAACTGCAGGGAGAAACAAGGGGCTCCAGTATAGATTGCAAGGAGAGTTGTTGCTGCAGGAGTGGAAAGATAAAATTGAGGGGGAAATATGAACTTGTGGACAAGTGCTTTAACGTATGGCATATGATATGAGCAAAATTTAAGAACATGATTTTCTCCATTTAGAGTTTTTTTTAGATTTAAATTGAGCCATGAATTTGCGCTAACCAACAGTCTGCATGATGCAATTAGCAATAAAGTGAGCATACATTGTGCTAACTATAAGATAACAAACCAATTGTGTAACTTCACAGGGGGCCTCTGAGGTTCTGGGGAGAATGTTTTATTATTTAAGTTTGAGTTCCAGGCAAATCTCTTAAACCCATACAGTAGATGAAATGCATTTATAAGAATTATTTTTATATAAGAAATGCATTTATGAGAATTATTTTTATATAAGAAAGATTTTATATTTTTCCATCCTGTCCTGAGATTTGCAAAGCCTTCTTTGCCAGGGCAGGAGACCTAGTTTTTCCTGCTGCAGTTCAGTAACACTTACAGGTTTTCTCCACACCCCCAGCCAGTAACTGGTCTGTAAAAGGAGAACCAGGATGCTTATGAGCTTGTCTCTCTGAATATGTGCTTTCTCCACCTACCAATGCTCCTGCACTGCTGCACAACTGATTATCCTTGTACTGCTGCTACCTCGAAGTCTAAGCTCTGCTGCATATTGGACTGTAAGAGGCGGATACTAAACCAAATTTAGGTACTTACCCTGTTTGCATTTAAAAACATACATTAAGGGACATAATAATGAATACAGAAATTTATTAATTTGGGGTTTTAATATTTGCTTGGAAATCTGCTTTACATACGTTTCTAACAGTTAACTTGATTGTAGCCTATACTACACCTGTTTGGGGCCACAGGAAAAAATGTGGAAAAACTCAAGACAACAGCTTCTCTTTCAATGTATGGTTGATTTCTATCTTATCTATGCCTTTTTATGAAAATATCCAATGATCTTTGCCTAGAATCAAAACATGTCTTGCATGAAAGGCTTTTTATCTATTGACTTGTAGCACACGGACCTTTTTCCTGCCTTTGGCTCACTTGCAGGTCAAGGCACACCGCAATATATGCCCGTACCCTCCTGTTTTAAGAGGTTGAGCAGTTTTGGGTCCTGCAGCAAGTTATCCCATTCAACTGGTTCTCGTCTCCTAGAGTGTAGGGACAAGTCTCTATTTCTCCCCAGGAAGGCCAATGTCTACACCACTTTAACTCCAACGCTGAGTTTATTTTCTAAGCAAAGTTCAAGTTCAGCAGACAGGAAAGGTGGATGAGAGAAAGGACAGTGAGGTTTGGGAGATAGGTCCAGGCACAAACTGGTACAATAGTCGCCACTCGATCCCGAGTAGGTTTAGCTCACCCGGATAGTCCCCTGTAAGAGCGTAGGTTTCCTAGAGCTACGTTCGGGAGATCCTCTGCCACAGAATCTTTAAGTCTTTAAGTCCCAAACTTCTCAGCATTTGCAACACAAGGACAGGTGCCAGCGATAGCACGTTGCAAGGCATGCGACGGATCTTTGAATCCCTCTAGAACAGTGGTTCTCAACTCCTGTCCTCAGGGCCCACTAACAGGCCAGGTTTGCAAGATAACTGAAATACATCACAGGTGATATAATTTGCTGCTCAGTGATTGCAGTTTTCTAGCCTGCATCTCCCCAAAGTAATACTTAAAATCCAGCCTGTTAGTGGGTCCCGAGGACTGGAGTTGAGAATCACTGCTCTAGAAGGTAACCAGGCCTCTCTTTCACCGTGAACGCTCACCGGTCCATCAGAAAGGTCCTCCCCCGGTCTCCTCTTCTTAGAGCGGGTCCACCCTCTCCCGGGCACCGTGGGATTCCGCTTTTGGAGATAGGCCCCAGCCAAAGGTGCTGGGCCTACTAGTGAAGTTGCAGCCCCAGGCTAAAGGTGCCCGAGACTGATACACGCGCACACCCTTGGCCTGGAGGGCCGGGTGGCGCGAACCGCTCATTCTCCAGTGCTATAGTCTCTCCTAAAAATGGTGTCTGCCCCTTATGTATCCTCTCCCAGCATGCACAGCAGGCTAACCACGCCCACCACACCACTGCCGAGAGAGGACACCCTAAGGCATAGCAATGCCACCCACGGTTCAACCCTGACCTGATATGGCAGTGCCACCTACAGGCCACAGGGAACTGTACATCAGGCTGCATCACATAGGCAGAAGCGAGTACTAACAATCAAAGTGGTCTGAGCCTGGCTACTAGCTCAGACCAACCCCCTAAATTTAAGTACATAGCACCCCTGAAAAGTAAAGGGGCGCTACAGACTGATAAGAATTATATTATTTATATACCATGCACTTAGTTGCATTTATAAAATTCACCCAGTGAAAGTGCATGTTTATTTAATCTGTGTGAATGGGGCAAAAAAACAAATGTTATCAGGCTATTTCCTGTGCTGGTTGAAGGTTTTCGTTGATTTAAAAGGGGAAATACCACATTTGTTAACTAGATGGCACTAAGTATTGTAGACAATTCCCATTTGACTTAGTGTCATCTAGTGTTGAAATGCAATATTTTCCATTTTAAATCATTGAAAAACACTTGACCAGCACAGGACAATCTCGGTGAATTGCTTTGCAAATGTCTTTATAATTGAACCCCCTTATTGTTTGCTGTTCAACATTTATTCACGCTGCAAATAAAAAGAGGTCATTCATGCTTTTAATTAAAAGGTTCTTTGCACTATTTCTAAAGACATACAGTGACTTTTTATGTATACAAAATTGAATACTTACAGTATTTTGACAAACATGACTTCCTAGATCTTGGTTTCACATGTGATGGACACAGGTCACTTAAGCCGTTGTTCTCTGTCATGCATACCACTTTTCTTTCGATAATTCCAATACCGCATGCAGATGAACACTGTTCAGAGTGGGAAAGTAGATGTTTACCGATCAGAAACACAGTTTTAATATGTTGATTCATTGAATATCCAATTGCCTTAAGAGGATCAAGAAGGACCCCCCCTCCCAGTGCTCCCACTGGCGAAAATCAGACCACGATTTATAGGGTATTTCCTATAAATTCCTCTGGATCAGCTTTGAGTATAGGATTCTGTATATGGATGGTTTCTATTTATTTTTTATTTTTTTCTATTGGTTGAACTATATAAACGTGTGTATTTTTTCAACTTGACTAACAATGCAACTATGTGAGGCACATTTTTCACTAACAAGATAAATGTCAAATATGTTAGTTCAGTTACAGCATATGTAACAGAGCAACTGCAAACAGTGCACACATGATGGCAAATCAATTTTAAAATGTTTATTAGTGGTTTCAATTTTTTCAAATGAGTTCCATACACTTGCATTCTGGCTGTCTTTGCTACAGAAAAATGCTGCAGGCACACATCACATCAATGGTAATCTGCAAACTCGTATTCTCAGCCAAAGTGTTCAAGAGGCACTTCATTAAAAAAACAATGCTTCTCAAGATGGGAATTTCTGAGGTGCTATGGCACCACTCTTAAGCCGCGTACACACGATCGTTTTTTCTGATGAAAATAGGCCGATGGACTTTTTTCATCGGACAAACCGATCGTGTGTGGGCCCCATCGGTCTTTTTTCCATCGGTATAAAAAAATAAAACATGTTTTAAATTTTACCGATGGAAAAAAAAACAATAGCAAATTCCGATCGTCTGGGGGAACTCCATCGGAGAAAAAACCCACGCATGCTCAGAATCAAGTCGACGCATGCTCAGAAGCATTGAACTTCCTTTTTCTCGGCTTTTCTGAGTTTTTTACGTCACGGCGTTTGGGACGGTCAGATTTTTGACTGATGGTGTGTAGGCAAGATTGATGGAAGTCAGCTTCATCGGATTTCCGATGGAAAAATCCATCGGATTTTATTCTATCGGAAATCCAATCGTGTGTACAGGGCATTAGTTCACTCTCACAGAGCCAGTTCATGTGACACAGATTAAAAATCAATTTGCACACATCTGAAAGATTTAGGGCTTTTGTTATAGCGCACCTTGCTCCATTTCCCGACTTTCCAAAATACTGTTTGGATGCAGTTCTTTCCATTGCATTTGTGATCCAATGAATGTTGTCGTAAAGGACAGCTTTTATAACTGGCAGTTCGTAAGCCATTCATGTACTGATTTTGCTTTGACATTACTGTTCTACAATAAGTCAGTTTTTGTTTGTGGCCAAACCAGCAACTTCTGGAACACTGAAAAACAGAAATAAATTCATTGTCATGGAATGCTTGTTGTAGATTTGTTTTAAGTAAAGTGCAATTAAACCGTTTTGACAGATATGTTAAATAACTTGTCCCCCACACACTTCTACATAAAACAAACTTTCCACACAGGTCCAGCAAATACCTTCCATCATTGCTCTGATGGTTTGATATCCTGCCACTATCTGGTATGATTTCAATTACTAGGCTTGTGCAATTAGTTTCGTAACGAATCTAAATTCGTCCGAATTTAGCAACTTTCGGACATTCGGAAGCATTCGAATTTCCGAACAAAGCAATTACGAATAAAACTGAATCCGAAATAAATTATATCGCAAATAGCAAATGCCCGAATGTCTTCGACATAATTCGTTATGAAAAAAGTTGCGAATGTACGAATCCATTCGAAGCACAATAACACTCACTCTGCTCTGCTCTCTGCTTCTCCCTCACCGTGCTGAACTCCCTCTCAAAATGGTGTACAGGGGCGGAGGCTATAGCCGCATGTAAAAAATTAAAGTAAAATACGAGATTTCGTTTTGTTACAAATAACCGCTATGTATTTAGAAAAGTACAAATCCATTCGAAGCACATTAGGCAAAATAGGCAGCGTCGTTGTGAGAATACGTTGGTACGAATTATAAATCAACGAAAAATAAGGCTTACATTAATACGAATCATTCCGATTCAACGAAAAATGGCGCTTGCAAAAATATGAATTAGTCCGAACACGAAAAATCCCGTCTAGCAAAATTACGAACGATTACGAATCAACAGGACCGAAAAGAAACGAACCGAAACTAAACTAATTTTTTCGTTGTGCACAAGTCTATCAATTACTGCAATACACACAAGGAAATTAAAACTGCTGTTTTTCCTAGTGCTTTAAAAACTGCATTAATCCAACTGCATTCCCATTTCCAAAGGTATAACAGGACAGCCAAAAATATTCATTATAAAAGGCTATTAAACATAAGGTCCTCTGTATTTCTGTATAGAAATAGTGCCCCAAAACTGTTAATCCAGCTTTCGATGAATGCTGATTTATGGAAAGTATATCCACAAGTAGGCTTCCTTCTGGTTACAGCTGACAAGAAAAACATGAAGCATTCTAAAATATTAAAAAAGTAATCAAATTATTATTTACTTTAATAAGTGATCAAATTATTATTTTACCTTGCAAAAAATGCCAAATGACAGTACGTGCAAGGAACAACAAAAAAACTTGCATGCAATTGGATGATGGTAGTCAGCTGAACTTACTTTAATTTACTAAGCTCTGGGGAGCTAGTCAATTCCATTTTAAAGGGAATAGTCTACTTATTTGTCTTTAGTAAATTAACTTGTGTGCGTCAGGGAGCCTGTACAATCTCTGATTATGTAGACAATGCATGTAGTATAGCATTTCCCTTTGCGAAATATGATATTTAAAAATGAATGTCGGTGTGTGTGTGTTTATATACCAAAAAAATGTATATACACTTCAACAGTTGTTATCTAAGCCCTTTTTCAAAACCTGAATTGAATTATGGAAGCAATGTGTATTGCTATGTTTCCCCTAAAGATGTCAGTAGTTGCACCATTGTTGATGTAATCATGTTACCGGCCATTTGTGCAGTTCATGTGGATGAACAGTATTATTTGAAGGAAGATGGGGCGCCACCTCACTACCACCGAGACGTGGGAGCCTATCTCGATGACATTCTGCTAGAACGCTAGTTAGGACGTAGAGGTGTTGTCCAGACTTACAGTAACACCCCTCTATTTCTACAGAATACTGTAGAAAATAATCTACACTGATTGCACTACCGGAAGAAATTGAAACATGTGGAGCAATTCCTGTGGACACTCTAGTCTAGGGGTCTCTAAACTATGGCCCTCCAGTTGTTCAAGAACTACAATTCCCATCATGCTTAGTCATGTCTGTGAATGTCAGAGTTTTACAATGCCTCATGGGACATGTAGTTCTGCAACGGTTGGAGGGCCGTAGTTTGGAGATCCCTGCTCTAGTCAATGTTGTTCATGCAGTAGTTTGTCAAAATCAAAAGTGTCTGGATGCTAATGGTGACCACTTTGAGCACCTAATGTGATTGCATAATTCAAACATGACTTACAGCTACCCTATGATGTTTACATATATCTAGTAATAACATTTTTATGCATATCATTTTAATGTTGAAGTGTGTATACATTTTTTGGGCCCCTTTGAATATATATATATATATATATATATATATATATATATATATAGTGACAAATGGAGGCCCTGTCACTATAATAAATTAGGAAAATGTGACACAGGATTCACAGTAATGCCCCGTACAAACACGATCAGATTTTCTGTCGGGATAAACGCCGACGGAATTCCGTTCAAGCTGTCTTGCATACACACTGTCACACCAAATTCTGACCGTCAAGAACGCAGTGATGTACAACACTACGACGAGCCGAGAAAAATTAAGTTCAATGCTTTTGAGCATGCGTGGACTTGATTCTGAGCATGCGTGTTTTTTTCTCCCTTTTTTCTTCGTCGGAGTTCACTACAGACAAACGGAATTTCCGTCGTAAAAAAAAGAGAACATGTTATTTTTCTAGATTTCGACGGAAAAAAGTCTGATGGGGCGCACACACGGTCGGAATATCCGATGAAAAAATTCTGTCTGACTTTTTTCATCGGAAATTCCGATCGTGTGTGGAGGGTTAATGCGAGGTTCAAAAATACCATTTCTGATTGGAGAAAGCTGTGCTTTTGGCTTCCTCCAGATTCTGTAGTTCTGGATCAGAACAGTCAATCCTGTGTCCGAGTTTTGCTGGGCGCCTGCAACCCGGCTGACTACACAGGTGTGCATGGTCATTATATACTCAGGTCTGAGGATAGCTCAGAGCTCCCAGTTTGGAGACAGCTTCCAGTTTGGAGACTGCTCCCAGTGTGAGAGATGGAAGGTCTCACCCGGGGACAGGGGGCCCCAGCCAGAAGCCACAAGACAGAGGTCCTATCGAGGGGTCAAAGGAGACCAAGTCAGAAGCCAAGAGAAAGTGGGTCTTATCAAGGGGTCAGAGGGCCCAGCCAAAAGCCAGCAGGTCTCAGTTCCAGGAGTCAGGTCGGCTCCTTTTTGGGGTGTCAGGAGAACCCCAATCCATACGCTAGAGGTGGGCAGTGAAGTGGGGCTCTGCGACTAAAAACTAGAGAGCCAAGTGTTCCAGAAGAGCTGGACAGCACAGTCAAATGGACTGAAAAGAGGTGCAGCAGTGCTGTCAACAGGGGAGCCAGCCCAGATAGCAAGCAATTGTGCTACAAGTTTGAAAAGAACTTGCTAAGCTATTGCTAGACTTGCCAGGCTTCACAAAGTTTGTTGCACAATGGCAGCAAGTCTGTATTGCATGATTCCAGATCAACTTTCTTTGCAAACAATCTGCAAATCTGCTGCAAGTTCTGGTTCAGTTATGTTATGCAATAGTCATCCCACCACAGAGGTCACTGTGCCTGAATTTTCATGCTGTAGACTTGCAGAGCGCTTGCTGTAGACTCACTAATGCAACTTGCTTTTGCTAGAGACTTGCCATGCAAATTTGCTACAAATTGGAAAAGTGTCAACTAGAACTTGTGCTTCAAGTGCTCTGCAAGCGTACAACTTGCCAGTGAAAATGTACAGCAAATTAACAGACTTATAATTCAACACTGGCAAGTTATCCTTGCTATCTGGGAGGTGGCTCTGTATTTACGATTGTGCACATTGTGTGGGAGAAACCCCTGCATGGGCAACTTTCCGTTCTTTGAATAAAAGTGGGCTGCCATGCCCTAAAATACAGTTTTGGACTAGCACAACTCAATCTCACTTTATATATACCTGTATACATTGTACAGGATGCCAAGGATGGGTACTGGACGGGTGTTATGTGGCACCAATATTCAGGTTTTAGTCCCTTTAAGGGAAGTGTGTGTGTACTCAGGAGGCTCACCCATGATGGTTGAGGAATTCCGGGGTAGCCATGTAAAGGAGGGGACTGACTCGCAGTCCTCTCTATATTAGTAGAGAGGTATTTGGGACCCGGAATTTTGGAGGATCTGAAGAGACATAGTTAAGCAGCCTCCAGGAAGCATTACTCAAAACAGGAAGCAGTATTAGGTGTAGTGGTGTGAGTAGGACTTGGAGAGAGAGAGACCTGTTGGAGTGCTGCACGTGTGCTGGGAGCTGCCCGATCGCCAGAATGGGACTGTGCTAACCTTGGCGTAAATCCCCTCTATGAACTTTGCGTTTCCTTATGTTTTTTTTATGCTGTTTGTGCTGAAGATAAGTAGACTTTTTGTGTTGCATTCTGTTTTGCTGCTGGAAGCTCTTTTGTGTTTTCCTAAAGAAAAATAAACACCTTTATATTCAGGGGCGTTGCTAGGTGGCAAAGAGACCAGGGGCATCAGCCCGAGTTCCAAGGCCAGAAGCTGGGGGGGGGGGGTTGGGCTGTATGTGACACAGGCTTTTTTTTGGGCTGGCCCGTGACCTACCTGACCTACATACACTGACGGTAGTGACCTACATACACTGACCTACCTACACTGACGGTAGTGACCTACATACACTGACCTACATTCACTGACCTACCTGACCTACATACACTGACAGTAGTGACCTACATACACTGTCAGTAGTTACCTACATACACTGACCTACATACACTGACCTACCTACACTGACGGTAGTGACCTACATACACTGACCTACCTGACATATACTGACGGTAGTGACCTATATACACTGACACACCTACACTGACGGTAGTGACCTACATACACTGACCTACCTGACATATACTGATGGTAGTGACCTATATACACTGACACACCTACACTGACGGTAGTGACCTACATAAACTGACCTACCTGACATATACTGACGGTAGTGACCTATATACACTGACACACCTACACTGACGGTAGTGACCTACATACACTGACCTACCTGACATATACTGATGGTAGTGACCTATATACACTGACCTACCTGACATACACTGACGGTAGTGACCTATATACACTGACCTACCTACACTGACCTACATACACTGACATTTACATACACTGTCTGACCTACCTCAGCTCAGCGGTGTCACAGCAGACACTACTGCAGTCAGTCATTCCGTCAGAGGAGGAGCCTGGAGGGGAGGAGAGCTGAGGAGCCTGAGGAGAGCCGGGAAGGATAGGAGAGCCGCCCGCCCGAGCGGGGATGTGGCGCGATGGCCGCATTGCAATTCCCGCCTTCTGGAGACTGCAGCGCTTATGATGGACGTCACACATCCCACGGTCGCGGCATTGGACGTCCATCATAGGCGTTGCGCAGGCTCCAGAAGGTGGGTCCTGCTATGGCACTCGGCGAGTCGGCAGGACTCGGCTGCACTCAGCCACATTCGGCAAGGCTCGGGTCGGGATCAGAACGGTCCCAGCGAGTCGGAAGGACTCGGCCACACTCGGCCGCACTCGGCCACATTCGGCGTTGCTCGGGATCAGATCGGTCCCGGCACTCGCCGCTCGGGGCTAACAATGGAGACCTAAATGCCTGATACTCGGGGCTTTTCGGGGACCCATTCGGGGCTCCAGCCTCCTAAGCCCAGGCCTCCCGACGCCCCTGTTTATATTTAAGACAAACGGCTTTGCACATGGTCCCGTGGAGCTATACCCCTAAATATTACAGTGTAGATATATATATATATATATATATATATATATATATATACACACTGTATATACAGTACAGGGCACAAAATGTCAAGTCCTGAGCTACTAGCCAAGCCCTAGGAGTCACTTGACACCAGTTGCCCCACCCAATCCCTACCCTGCCCTGTCCCTAAACACGCCCTCATAAATTATCTCATGAAATTACACTGTTAAATGTTTTATGCAGAATTATAAAAATAAGTATTAACAACAACTTTAACAATATTATCATAAAGCATATCAGTACCCATCAGTGCAGCCTCATCAGTGCACATCAGTGAAGCCTCTCCGTGCTCATCAGTGCAGTCTTATCAGTGCCGTCTTATCAGTGCCCATCAGTGCAGCCTACCAGTGCCCATCAGTGCAGCCTACCAGTGCCCATCAGTGCAGCCTACCAGTGCCCATCAGTGCAGCCCCATTAGTGCCCATCAGTGCAGTCTATCAGTGTCCATCAGTGCAGCCTCATCACTGCCCATCAGTGCAGCCTCATCAGTGCCCATTAGTGCAGCATATCAGTGCTGCCTTATCAGTGCAGCTTATCGGTGCCCATCATTGTCACCTCATCAGTGGCCATCATTGTGGCCAGATCAGTGCAGCCTCATCAGTGGCCATCAGTGAAGCATCATCAGTGGCCACCAGTGCAGCGTGGCCACCAGTGCAGCCTCATCAGTGGCCACCAGTGCAGCCTATTCGTGCCCATCAGTGCAGCCTATTAGTGTCCATCAGTGCAGCATATCAGTGAAGGCCCATCAGTGCAGCTTACCAGTGCCGCCTCATCAGTGGCCATCACTGCAGCATCATGTGTGGCCATCAGTGCTGCCTCATCAGTGCCCATCAGTGCAGCATATCAGTGCAGCCTCATAGGTGCCCATCAGTGCAGCTTATCAGTGCCCATCATTGCCGCCTCATCAGTGCCGCCTCATCAATGACCATCAGTGCAGCCTATTAGTGTCCATCAGTGCAGCATATCAGTTTCCCATAAGTGCAGCATATCAGTGCTGCCTTATGAGTGCAGCCCCATCAGTGCAGCTTATCAGTGCCCATCATTGCCGCCTCATCAGTGCTGTCTCATCAATGACCATCAGTGCCGCCTATTAGTGCCCATCACTGCAGCCTATTAGTGCCCATCAGTGCAGCATATCAGTTTCCCATCAGTGCAGCATATCAGTGCTGCCTTATGAGTGCAGCCCCATCAGTGCAGCTTATCAGTGCCGCCTCATCAGTGGCACCTCATCAGTGGCCCTCAGTGAAGCCTTATTAGTGCCCATCATTTTAGCCTATCAGTGCCCACCAATGCAGCCCATCAGTGTAGCCTATCTGTGCCCATCAGTGCAGCCTCATTAGTGCCAATCAGTGCAGCCTATCAGTGCCAATCAATGCAACAGACAGGAATTGAGGGGAGAGTTGGCCAGATCACACAGAGCGTGGATCTCCCACTGTAACACAGCTTGGAGATGAAACACCAGCCACTGTCAAACAAAGTCCTGCCTCCTGCACCGGCATTGGACCAGTGTGCTGTCTATCATAGAAGCTGGTCCAAGAGGTGGGACATTGCTTGACAGCAGCCAGAATTTAATCTCCAAGCTGTGTCACAGCAGGAGATCCCCGTTGTCCTCCTGACAGTTTCCTAGCTGATCGTCTTTGGCAGAAGCGGTGCAGCCTTTTTTACAGGGCATCAGGGGGGCTAATTTCCACTCGCGAGCAGTTTGAGGGCTATACAGTGTATATATATATATATATATATATATATATATATATATATATATATAGATATATATATACACAGTATATCTATATCTATATATATATCTATATATATAGATATATATATCATGTTCCATTTTAGACTGAAGAACCTCAAGATTTTGCATACTTTTGTAGTGGGTATATGCTTTCTATTTTTGAATCTGGTGGGGAAACTGTGATGTATGGTTCCCTGGGGCCCACCAGGTGGCGCTGTCGCTTTGGGCCCGGGGTTGAGCCATCGTTGCGGTGGCGTACCTCTTTTGGTCTCTCTCAGCGGTTGTATGGTGGGGCGGGGAACCCACCGTGCTTGCTGGGAGGGGGTATAAAGGGGCCGGCCATTTTCGGTGGCGGGAGTCGAGTCCCGGGCACCTTCAGCCTGAGGGCGGTGGTTCGTGTTGGTCCCCTAGGCGGCCTAGGCCTAGAGGACGTTCAGAGGTCGTGTTCCATCCCAGGCACCATTAGCCTGGGGTGAGGTACTCGGATGGAGGTCTGGAGCTCAGTGCCCACCACTGAGTTCCGCGAGGGAAGGAGGTCCTAGGGAACCCCGGGAGTGGGTACCCGAATCCGGAAGGCGTAATGGACCGGTGGGAGATACTTGCTTGAAGACCCGGTGCAGCATATTGCCAGTGACAGGTGAGCCTCCCATCGGAGACCGCCTGGAAGGAAATTCCCCCTCGCTCGGAGACCGCAACCCACTTTCAGGAAGGAAAGTGGAGAATTCATTGTGTCTGGGCCTACTCGCATCCACACCTCCTTGTCTGTTCTGTTCTCTAAGGGAGTCCAACTGATTGTGTTCACTTTGCATGAAGAAGAATAAAGGAGTGTTGGACTTTAATGGTGTGGGGCTCATTTTCTGGCAGACATTGTTCAAGGTAACTCTCTTTGGAGGTTCCAGGTGCAGAACACTGACCCGAAGGTAAAACAAGAACTTTGCTTCCACCACACACAAACGTCTGCGGTTATGTCTTGGCGTGGTGACCCCGCTCTCTCTCCTCTAAAGTACCCCTAGACAAGAGACAGACGAGCTGATAGAAAAGAGAGGGGAGAGAGGAGGACGCTACACGTGGGGGCTCGGGTCCGGTATAGTGTTCGTGTTACTACGGAATTGAACGTGTCTGCCCGGAGGAGTTACGAGTAGGCAGGCCTTCATTGGCCGAAGTGCATCCCTGCTCGAAGTCGTGGACATGACCCAGTGAAGGGAAAGGCCCGCGCAGAAGAGTGAGAAAAGGGGGAAGCTCAGCCGTGTGAAGTAGTACACGTGGGGGCTTCTATTGCACTGCGCCACCAGGCACAACCCCACCGCTTAGTTCGTGGGCGTGACTCAGAAAGAGAAAAGATAGAAAAGCCCGCAAACTGGAGCAAAGGGGAGGAGTCCAATACGTGTGAAGGACTACACGTGGGACGTTGGCGCAAAAACCTGGCAGTGTGCGATGGATCAGCAACAGGTCACCATGTTCGGACATACATCGTGGATTCCGGTTCACCCTTCTACCACGACACTGACTGCTGCTGCTCCGGTTACAGATACGGGGATCCGGCTAAAGCCAAGGGGTCGATTCGCCCTGTATTCGTGCATGGACATTGAGGCCCTGGGTGTGATTTGTCCCGGTTGTTCGGGACTGGTGTGCCAACTGAAGCCGTTCGGGCAATGCGAGGCCTGTGGGGAGTTCCTTTTTGAAGTGGATCAAGCGGTTGAGAAGCCGAGGACCATTTACCCCGGCCGGGCTGCAGGCAACACCACTCAGGGAGGAGGAATCACTGCTTTGACAGCCATCCCTGCGCACACTGCAACGACCGCGGAGGAGGTCGTGAGTACCCAACGGGAGAAATCCGAGGATGCTGACTCGGTCAACACTGTCTCGCAGCGTCCACCACCAAAGAGAAAGACCGGTATGGTAGCCCCGACCAGCGGTTGTGGTGGACCATCTCGCCCGCTTATGCCCGGCCCGGATGGATCCGTCGACAAGAGTTCCGGACGTCCCACTGCAAGTAAAGGCCGAGGTAAGCAGGCGGAGAGATTTGGTATGTGGGAAGAGGTGAAAATTCAGTCTCCACTACAGGCTACCTGCCCGAGGAGGAGTGTGACACCTCCTACCTGGAGTCGCTCTCCGATCTGGGAGACGATGTTGCTATTGATGAACTGTTTGCAGAAAAGGGCTGGGACAAAGTACCTCTCGCCTCGTCCCGCAGAACCAGGGACCCACCCATGTCTACAGGGGATAGTACACCCCGGGTGGAGGCACCAGCGCCTGAGGAGGGGTCTCGTTCCCAACCTGCCCTTACATTCCCGGTGTCACCTACACCCAGGACCGGGGAAAAGAGACTGTTGTTGCGGGCACCTATGCCCAGATCAGATGTGATCAAGGTCCCTCGCCACCCGGACTCGATAGTTTTGCCTGGTGAAGGGGACAGAGCCACTATGCCTCCTCTGGCGAGGCTACAACGCCTATTTGGCCAGAAGGTTGCTGCAGAGTATGGATGGGAGTACCCATACTTGTCCAAGGAGTTGTTGTACGAGGCGGAAGTTTGCCGGGAGCGCTGGTACAATGACTTTGTGTGGACTCACCTTCAGATTCCACACGCCCGCAGGTATCTGGCATGTTCTCCCAAGGCCTCTCAGCGTTTTAAGGACTGCAAGGCAGAGTGGATGTTGGGACGGCACATCCATGCGGACAAGGTGCTGATCCGACGCAAGGAAGGGGAGGATGTTGAGTATCATCTGGAGACCATGGATCAGCACTTGAAACCACTTGTTCTGCCGCATCCCCGCTTCTATTTGTAGGAGAGAAAAGACTCCGTTCTTGTTTTGTATGCTGCTGAACTTTCTGGGGCCTGTTGTCCTTGTTACCCAGAGGAATGAAAGACTGTTCCCGTTTGTTCTTCACTTTTCCAGCAAGAGATCATGGATTCTGGGGAATATAGGGCTCAGGAAAAGAAGAAAAGTTCCACGAGTGCAGTTACCGCGATGCTGTCACCAGGTGGCAGTGTTGTGCATCATTAACACTTTTCACACACTCACTCTATAGAGAAAAGGGATTTCTTTATGAAGAAGTTTCTTTCCTGTTACAGGAATATATGTGTCAGGGTTTATGTGTGATAATTCTCCCACCTTCAGCCTGAGGGCGGTGGTTCGTGTCGGTCCCCTAGGCGGCCTAGGCCTAGAGGACGTTCGGAGGTCGTGTTCCATCCCAGGCACCTTTAGCCTGGGGTGAGGTACTCGGATGGAGGTCCAGAGCTCAGTGCCCACCACTGAGTTCGCAAGGGAAGGAGGTCCAAGCGAACCCTGAGAGTGGGTACCCGAATCCGGAAGGCGTAATGGACCGGTGGGAGATACTTGCTTGAAGATCCGGTGCAGCATATTGCCAGTGACAGGTGAGCCTCCCATCGGAGACCGCCTGGAAGGAAATTCCCCCTCGCTCGGAGACCGCAACCCACTTTCAGGAAGGAAAGTGGAGAGTTAATTGTGTCTGGGCCTACTCGCATCCACACCTCCTTGTCTGTTCTGTTCTCTAAGGGAGTCCAACTGATTGTGTTCACTTTGCATGAAGAAGAATAAAGAAGTGTTGGACTTTAATGGTGTGGGGCTCATTTTCTGGCAGACATTGTTCAAGGTAACTCTCTTTGGAGGTTCCTGGTGCAGAACACTGACCCGAAGGTAAAACAAGAACTTTGCTTCCACCACACACAAACGTCTGCGGTTATGTCTTGGCGTGGTGACCCCGCTCTCTCTCCTCTAAAGTACCCCTAGACAAGAGACAGACGAGCTGATAGAAAAGAGAGGGGAGAGAGGAGGACGCTACACTTTTAAAGCAACTTGATAAACTTTGCTTGATAGTTATGAATAAAGGGTTAACCATGTTAAAGTTAAGGGTTATTATTATTATTTTTTTAATCTAACACATTTCTTGGTGTGATACATTTTTTGCAAGTCTATTTCTTGACTTGGCATTGTTACAAACATTTTTATATACTGGCAGATGATCCAAAATGTATATATAAAATGTATATATATACCTTTTTGAAGTTCTCAGGGAAGCAGTGTGACTTTATGGCTGAAGTTTCCTGTCTCACTATTTGCCACAAGTTAGGGAGTATCACTCCTCCAGGTACATTTTGAGAAATATATAAAATGATGATATCATTTGAAGTGTAAGCTGGTGGTATAAAGAAAAGGCAAAGTTCCTCTTGCTAGCAAAGTTGCTTTTGATTTGTGAACTTCCAAAGAGTACAGTTGTATATTTTATGCAATGTTGTGAAAAAGTACTGATCAATATAAAGATAATAAATCCATAAAAGAGATGCAAGACTGCTAACTATAAACTAAAAGCTAAGGCTATGAGTAGCATAACTACTTCATTGCATATGAACATACCTGAGAAACATCTTTAGTGACCAGTATGTATTTGCATGCAGCATTAGTGCATTTCTTAGTGGCAGGTGGTTTAGCCGCAGCATCACAGTATGATTCATTCACTGATCTACCATTGCCCTCCATACATTTTATCTTTCTTCTGGACTCCTCCTGTTTACAATCTGCAGAACACTAATTAAAACAATATAATGATGAGCATGCGCAATACTGCAGTTTACATAACAAATATGACAACTGTAACTGTTACACAATATTCGTTGATCAAATCTATGTCCAACAATACTTTGCACAATACATTTTCTAGAAGATTTAGTGAAAAGACCCCCTTACTGCTGCAAACCCTTTCCACAGTATACATTATATGCTTATTGTCCAAAATGAGTACCTTTATTCTTTTCTAACTAAAATAGTCAGTGTATTGGTATTGACAAGTGCAAGTGTAGCGGGTATTTAAATTTAGGGGGAGCATCTGGGTGGTAGTATGACCCAGATGCACTGATTGTTAGGGAATTTGGGACCCTTTTTATTTGTGGAGGACTCCAGTGGTGTTCAGTTCCCTGCGGCCCCTGGGTGGTGCTGTCGCCCGGGGCCGGGGTTGAACCATCACTGCAGTGCTGTTCCCTTTTTGTCCTGTTTCGGCAGCCATACGGCGGGGCGGGGAACCTGCTGTGCCTGTCGGGAGAGGAGATAAAGGGGAGAGACGCCCTCAACACGAGGTTCAGAGTCGGAGGACACAGCTACGCCCAGGCACCTTTAGCCTGGGTGCTGGCGTTTCGGAGTTCCGGGCCCAGGTGCCCTTGACCTGGCCGGAGCGGGAGATGGAGTCCATTCCAGGCACCTTCAGCCTGGGGTGAGGTACTACGGAGAAGGCCCAGGGCCCAGTACCTTCGACTGGGTTCTGCAGGGGTGGATAAGTCCGAGGGGCCCTAAGGTGTTGGGCGCCCGAATCTGAGACGAGGAGGCCAGGGAGCGTAACCCCTCCGAACAGTCCGGTGCAGCATTGCCGGTGACGGCGGGGCCTCTGGTAACTCTCTTGGAAGAATGTCTTCCCTCTGACAGGGGCTGCACTTAGCGAAGGTAATTCTGTTCCTGTTCTACACGGTTGGTGGCAGCGGCTGTGCGTAATAATCATTGGTGACACTACAATGGTTAGTTCTATTTGAGGATTGTGCCTTGACCTACTCCCCACTTATACTGAACTGTTCTTTGGGTCACAACCTGTCTGCTGTTAAAGGACAATTTATTGCTGTCAGAGAATAAATAAGAGTTGGACCTTTTCAGTGGTGTGGAACTCCAGTTACTGGGAGCAAAGGGGGGTCATCTGTGGAACGGACTTGGCTCTGGGTTATACACACGACCCGAAGGTAAACAGGTGTTGGCTTTCACCTCTACACATTAGAGGACATGGGCCGTAATGTACCGCACCCCACCTCCCTGATCCCCCTAGACAAGACAACAAGCCGAGAAGAAGAAGGGGTGAGAGGGGTGAGGCCACTACACAAGCAATGCCAACAATGAAACATCTGTGCTGACTTTCTATCGTTCAATAGCTATAATTGAGTAATTATGGGTGATCCACTGATCTTCTAACACATTGAAGCCAGTGGGTTTAGAAAAGAAAATATGCTTTCATCCAAATTAGAAGACAACTATTTCTCACAGGCGGTAGCCAAGCCAATATAGCTTTTGGGTTTATACACACTTTAAATATTAGTACAATGTTACTGTACATCAGCCAAGCCAATATAGCTTTTGTTTTTTTTACACTTTAAATACAGGTGATACTCGAAAAATTTGAATATCGTGCAAAAGTTCATTTATTTCACTAATGCAACTTAAAAGATGAAACTAATATATGAGACTCATTACATGCAAGGCAAGATAGTTCAAGCCGTGATTTGTCATAATTGTGATGATTATGGCTTACAGCTTATGAAAACCCCAAATACACAATATCAGAAAATTAGAATATTGTGAAAAGGTGCAATATTCTAGGCTCAAAGTGTCCCACTCTAATCAGCTAATTAAGCCATAACACCTGCAAAGGGTTCCTGAGCCTTTAAATGGTCTCTCATTCTGGTCATCACAATTATGACAAATCACGGCTTGAACTATCTTGCTTTGCATGTAATAAGTCTATCTTATATATTAGTTTCACCTTTTAACCACTTGCCGACCGCTGCACGACTATATACGTCGGCAGAATGGCTGGGCTGGGCATATGAACGTACCTGTACATCCCCTTTAAGAAGCGGCATTGTGGGCGCGCGCGGGCCGCCGGCGACGCATGCGAGCGCCCGCTATGAGCTCCGTGAGTGTGACCGAGGGTCCCGCGGACTCGATGTACGCCGGGAGTCCCGCGATCATCTCACGGAGAGGAAGAACGGGGAAATGCTGATGTAAACAAGCATTTCCCCATTCTTCCTAGTGACAGGACACTGATCACAGCTCCCTGTGATTGGGGGCAGTGATCAGTGTCGTGACACACGTAGCCCAGCCCCCCTACAGTTAGAACACATCCCTAGGATACACTTAACTCCTTCAGTACCCCCTACTGGTTAACCCCTTCACTGCCAGTCACATTTACACAGTAATCAGTGCATTTTTATAGCACTGATCGCTGTATAAATGTGAATGGTCCCAAAATAGCGCCAAAAGTGTCCGATGTGTCTGCCATAATGTCGCAGTCACGATAAAAATCGCTGATCGCCGCCATTACAAGTAAAAAAAAAATATAAAAATGCCATAAAACTATCCCCTATTTTGTAGACGCTATAACTTTAAAGCAATACGTATCGGCCTAAACTGAGGAAAAAAAATGTTTTTTAATATATTTTTTGGGGATATTTTTTATAGCAAAAAGTAAAAAATATTATTTTTTTTTCAAAATTGTCGCTCTTTTTTTGTTTATAGTGCAAAAAATAAAAACCGCAGAGGTGATCAAATACCACTAAAAGAAAGCTCTATTTGTGGGGAAAAAAGGACGTCAATTTTGTTTGGGAGCCACGCCGTACGACCGCGCAATTGTCAGTTAAAGCGACGCAGTGCCAAATCGCAAAAAGTGCTCTGGTCTTTGGCCAGCTAAATGGTCCTGGGCTGAAGTGGTTAAGTTGCATTAGTGAAATAAATTAACTTTTGCACGATATTCAAATTTTTGGAGTTTATGGCTAACTTCATTCAAATACAAATTACATTCCCAAAAGACTAATGAAAAGGCTGACTTATTTCTAAGAAGGTGGTAAAAACTGTAAATAAAAGTTGTCAAGAGAAAATAAATGTACTTACACTGGGCCACTCATCTGCAACCCAATAATACTGGATACAGTCTGGTAATATACAGGATTGTTGACTGTCTGGACGAGCAGTGTGATTGCAAAGCATATCCTCGATTTGGCCTTGTCCTTTCTTTCTGCAGTACACATGTCTGTGTTGAATTCCCACTCCACAGGTCACAGAACACTAGAAAAGAAAAAATATATTTATACGAACCTGCACACATTTATATTAAGAATTGCAATCAATAAAAAATAACCTTTGGCAGATTAGCAAACTATTGGTATGCTTTTACTGTAGCTGTCAGTGTTAAAAAGAGTAAGAATATATCCTATATACATTGTTACATATGGGCATATTCTCGTGAGTGCTGTTACATGAACTATGCACATTACTTGTAATTGTCTGCATCACACTTGAAATGTTTACCCCAACCAGGTTCACAATTTCCGGTTGAGTATAGATTAACACAGTGGAATCACCCCCTTATCTACCCCTAACACTTCCCCACTCAAAAAAGATCTATATAATATTTTATTATAGTACCCTATGTTTAACACAG
Source organism: Rana muscosa (assembly GCA_029206835.1). Taxonomy (NCBI): domain Eukaryota; kingdom Metazoa; phylum Chordata; class Amphibia; order Anura; family Ranidae; genus Rana; species Rana muscosa. The sequence goes on from CM055118.1 coordinate 742,211,260, forward strand.
TAAGGTTGGGCAACCTCATTGTATAGTCTACCAGAGATCAGAAGCCTGTCCCAGACCACCATATATTTAAATATAGAACACATTTTGTGAAGATATTTTTTGATGAGGAAAAAAAAATTGTAAAAATAGAGCTATCAATTAAATATATTTTTTTGTATGTAAATAATTACATTGTAATTATTTTGACATAAAGAATAAAGACCAGGGATAGTACTGTAAAATAAATGAGTATTGCTGGGCCATTTGGTAAAGAGCTTTTCACCTACTTCTGACAAGTAAATGTTGTTGGCATCTTGAGGGAGCAGTTCAAATGAATCAGGTCACATTCCCCACACATTAAGGAGTTGATTTACTAAAAGTGGAGAGTGCAGAATCTGGTGAAGCTCTGCACAGAAACCAATCAGCTTCCAGTTTTGTTTTGTTTTTTCTTGTCAAATCTTAATTCGCCAAGCTGAAGTTAGATGCTGATTGTCTACAATGTACAGCTGCACCAGATTCAGGTTTTGCACTTTTAACTTTTAGCAAATTAACCCCAAAGTGTTCTCAATTGATTACAGAAAAGCAATTTTGAATGTTCCATAGACATATCATGCTATAATCAAGGACCATTCCACCCACAAGTGAAAATAAAGGTGGAGTTTGAGAACAAGATTCGTTTTTTGTGGGGACTCCAGTGGCTTTCTTACCATTACCACATTTTTTGCTAAATGTGGGAGATTTAAAGTGAATCTCCAGACAAAATATTTCCTCTTGCAGAAGAAACAGAGTAGAGTAGAGAATGGTTAAAATCGTTGAGTTTATTCTTGCTGTTATTCATTAGGGATATTTCCCTTCACTTCTTGTCCTGATGACATAACAGGAAGTGAGTGTAAATCTCTCTAAAGTGAAATAAGTTCACCTTTTTGGACATTTTTCACCATATCAGGTGTCCTCATTGGAAGATTTCCTCTCACCTCCTGTTAAAGTAATAGCTGTAAAATTTGGATTTTCCCATCAGATACTGTAACAGTAATATTGGCCATCAAGACAAACAGAGAGGATAAAACTTCTTAGGGGGAACACACAGCAAGAGAGCACGGAGAAAGAGGGACCCTTTAGTAATGGTTGTTGTGTATGTGCTAGTTTGGGAGTTGAAGCACAGAGACCTGTAAGATACAGTAGGTGACCGCGATATTGTGTCAATCTCGCTGCTTTTATCGGTGAGATTCAATGAACGGGTATCCGACCTGGATTCCCGCCAATACCAGGCACTGTGTTTGGTATGAATCATGAGGGGGAACGCCACGCCAAACTTTAAATAAAAAACCGGCATGGGTTCCCCTCCAGGAGCATACCAGGCCCTTAGGTCTGGTATGGATTTTAAGGGTAACCCCTACGCCGAAAAAACGCTGTGGGGGTCCCCACAGAATCCATACCAGACCCTTATCCGAGCACGCAGTCCGGCCGGTCTGGAAAGGGGGTGGGGACAAGTGAGCGCCCCCCCTCCTGAACCATACCAGGCCGCATGCCCTCAACATGCCCACCCCAAAGCTCCTTGTCCCCATGTTAATGAGGATAAGGGCCTCTTCCTGACAACCCTGGCCGTTGGTTGTCGGGGTCTGCGGGTGGGGAGCTTATCGGAATCCGGGAGGCCCCTTTAATAAAGGGGGCCCCCAGATCCCGGCCCCCCACCCTATGTGAATGAGTATGGAGTACATCGTACCCCTACCCATTCACCTGGAGGAAAAAAGTGTGAAGAAAAAAAAACACACTACACAGGTTTTTAAAGTAATTTATTAGGCAGCTCTGGGGGTCTTCTTCCGACTTCGGGGGTCTTCTTCTGACTTCAGGGGCCTCTTTCGACTTTGGGGGTCTCTCACGACTTCTCCGCTCTCTTCTCCCGCTCTCCGGTGTCGTCCCCGCGCTCTCTGGTTTTTCTCCTGCTCTCCGGTTCTTCTCGCGCTCTCCTTTGCCTTCTACCTTCTGCCGAGCTCCTTCGCTATCTTCTTCCAGCTCTTTTACTAGCGTTGGCCCGGTCTCCCCCATCGTCTTCTTCCCTCTTCTCTTCTTCAATGTTGACACAACGCTCTCTTCCGCTTTAATGCCGTGTGCTCGGTGCGCAACGATTTATATAGGCATGGGATGGAGTCACCGGGTGACCCCGCCTCTTATGACGTCACAGTCCCATCATGCTCCCTGTGGTGACGACATAAGGGGCAGGGTCACCGGGTGACCACGCCCCATGCCTATATAAATCGTTGCGCACCGAGCACACGGCAGGGCATTACAGCGGAAGAGAGCGTTGTGTCAACATCGAAGAAGAGAAGAGGCAAGAAGACGATGGGGAAGACCGGGCCAACGCTAGTAAAAGAGCTGGAAGAAGATAGCGGAGGAGCGCGGCAGAAGGTAGAAGGCAAAGGAGAGCGGGAGAAGAACCGGAGAGCGGGAGAAGAACCAGAGAGCGCGGAGACGACACCGGAGAGCGGGAGAAGTCGGAAGAGACCCCCAAAGTCGGAAGAAGACCCCCGGAGCTGCCTAATAAATGGCTTTAAAAACCTGTGTAGAGTGTTTTTTTTTCTTGACACTTTTTTCCCCCAGGTGAATGGGTAGGGGTAGGATGTACCCCATACTCATTCACATAGGGTGAGGGGGTCGGGATCTTATTAAAGGGGGCTCCCGGATTCCGATAAGCTCCCCGCCCGCAGACCCCGACAACCAACGGCCAGGGTTGTCGGGAAGAGGCCCTTGTCCTCATCAACATGGGGACAAGGTGCTTTGGGGTGGGGGGGCCGCAGGGTGCCCCCCTGCCCCAAAGCACCCACCCCCCAGTGCGAAGACCACACAGGAGAGCGGGAGAAGAGAGCGGAGAAGTCGGAAGAGACCCCCGAAGTCGGAAGAAACCCCCGAAGTCAGAAGAAGACCCTCGAAGTCGGAAGAAGACCCCTGGAGCTGCCTAATAAATGACTTTAAAAAACCTGTGTAGTGTGTTTTTTTTCTTGACACCTTTTTCCTCCAGGTGAAAGGGTAGGGGTACGATGTACTCCATACTCATTCACATAGGGTGGGGGGCCGGGATCTGGGGGACCCCCTAATTAAAGGGGTCTCCCGGATTCCGATAAGCTCCCCGCCCGCAGACCCCGACAACCAACAGCCAGGGTTGTCAGGAAGAGGCCCTTGTCCTCATTAACATGGGGACAAGGTGCTTTGGGGTGGGGGGCCGCAGGGCGCCCCCCGCCTCAAAGCACCCACCCCCCATGTTGAGGGCATGCGGCCTGGTACGGTTCAGGAGGGGGGGCGCTCTCTCGTCCCCACCCCCTTTCCTGACCGGCCGGACTGCGTGCTCGGATAAGGGTCTGGTATGGATTTTGGGGGGACCCCCATGCTTTTTTTCGGCGTAGGAGTTACCCTTAAAATCCATACCAGACCTAAGGGCCTGGTATGCTCCTGGAGGGGAACCCATTCCGTTTTTTTATTTAAAATTTGGCGTGGAGTTCCCCCCCATGATTCATACCAAACACAGTGCCTGGTATTGGCAGGAATCCAAGTCGGATCCCAGTCGCTTCCTTCTCGCGCTCGCTGTAATGTGTTTTTCCTATTGCTGCGAGCGCGAAATGTACAGTACCCTGTCGCCGAGAACCAGCGCGATGGGATCGCGCTGGAAACACATTCTCGCGGGCAAGTACTGTATATGCAATATATTTTTTATTCTCTAACATGTGCCAAAATCCTATTTTATTGTAAATAATAATAACAATGGGCAGTACAATTCTTACCTCGTCCCACTTCCTGCTTTTCCATGAAGGACATCTACCCATCCTACATATCTTCTGCACACGAGGCTTCCTAGTATGTTTACAGTGTAATTCCTCTACAGGCTGGCCATTATGCATACATATAATATCTCTATTTTTCACCCCTTTTCCACAGGTGACAGAACACTGAAACAAGAGAAAAATGCATCTGTAAATTGACTTTACATGCCATCAGCCTGTAACCTAAAACAATGTTACTTGTGTAATCTGAAGAGTACATTACAATTTGTGTCCCCAACAGTAACTCATTTGGGAGTTTAACCTAAAGTTCTGTATTCTTTTATCATACAAAGCTGATACTCTATAAAATGTTTCACAAGTAGACAATTTTGCAAGACGACATACAACCGTTAAGACAGCAAGAGATATGGACTAATTCACGATTAAAACCAACTGAAATCCAATAATGCCATAAGGTGCAAAACCAAAAACAGAACTACAACATTCCACATTAAACAGTGTATATAAAGTGACAGGAAAAGAGGTCCCCCATCTTGCCAACATCCAAATATTTAGAAAAAAGGATTGAGAAAGTAACCTAGACATTCTCAAACAAAAAAAAATGACTTTGTGGGAACGCTACGTATATAAACAAAGTCAATTTTATTACAATTATCATTAAGACCACACATAATAAAATCACTACAACACAGACTACTGAACATTAGTTTAACAGATACCCAATTGCAAACATGAAGGCATAGATCCAATCACATGAGGCATGTTAAAGTCCATCTATATACAAAAGAATATGAAAAGTTAAGTCCATGATTCCTCCATGCATGCTTGTCAAACAACAAGCATGCATGGAGGAGTCATGGACCAGACATTTTGATATCTATTCATATTCTTGTGTATATCGATGGACTTTTACATGCCTTCATGTCTGCAATTGGGTATCTGTAAAAACTAATTTTAAGTAGTGGGTGTTGTAGTGATTTTATTAAGTGTGGTTTTAATGATAATGATAATAAAAATAGAATTTTTTACTCACCGTAAAATCCTTTTCTCTGAGTCCATGGACCGACACAGCTTCTCTATTGACAAAGTGGGTATTATCCATTAATTAGCAGTGACTAGGCAGGAAAACTTGTAAAAAGTGTTGCATCACACCTTCTACAGTACCGCCCAGGGGGCGGACCCTCTGGTATAACCTCTCAGTCTGCATCTTGCAGATCAGTTCATCAAAAAGCAGTACAAACTTAAAAGGAGGGGTGGGTGCTGTGTCGGTCCATGGACTCAGAGAAAAGGATTTTACGGTGAGTAAAAAATCCTATTTACTCTTTCGTCCATGGACCGACACAGCTTCTCTATTGACAAAGTGGGACGTCCCAAAGCAGTGTCAGAGAAAAAACGAGGGGTGGTAACAGCATAAAAATAAACTTCACCCCAAAACACAAAACAGCACTCCTCCAACGGAGGAGCTGCAACTCTAAACAGCCGCTCGCAAAACCTTGCGGCCGAAAGAGGCATCCGAAGATGCACCTACATCAACTTTGTAGAATTTTGTGAAAGTGTGAGCGGACGACCAAGTCGCCGCTTTACATAATTGGGAAAGAGACGCTTGATGTCGGAAAGCCCAAGAGGCACCTATTGCCCTGGTCGAATGCGCCGTGACAGGAAAGGGGGGCGCTTGACCCTTTAAGGCGCAAGCCTGGATTACTATCTGTCGGATCCACCTAGAGATGGTGGCCGACGAGACTGCTTGGCCCTTCTTGGGACCAGCCACCGAAACAAACAGTGAGTCTGAATTGCGGAACAGGGAAGTAGCAGATAAGTATACTCTCAAAGCTCGGACAACGTCCAAGGAATGCAACGCCGACTCCTTAGGATTCGACGGATGAGGACACAAGGATGGAAGTACAATGTCTTCGTTGAGATGAAAAGCCGAAACGACCTTCGGAAGAAAGGAAGGCTGCGGCCGCAGCACCACCTTATCCTTGTGGAAAACCAAATAGGGAGCCTTGCAGGACAAGGCTGCCAGCTCAGAGACTCGTCTAACTGACGTAACAGCCACCAAAAAGACCACTTTCTGAGAAAGTGTCAACAGGGGAATATCTCTAATATTCTCAAACGGTGCCTTCTGAAGCACCGAGATGAGCAGGTTCAAGTCCCACGGAGGTAACGGGGGATGGACCGGAGGGGCCACATGTCAAACCCCCTGCACAAATGTACTCACGAGAGAGTGAGCCGCCAGGGGTCGCTGAAAAAAGACAGCCAGGGCAGATATCTGTCCCTTAATCGTACTAAGGGCAAGCCCTTTGGTCCACCCCATGCTGTAAAAACAGCAGGATTCTGGAAACCAAATAGGTACGCGGATGCCATTTCATTTCCTCACACATGGAGATGTAGGCCTTCCAAGTGCGGTGATAAACCTTCCTAGAGAACGGTTTTCGAGCACTTCTCATCGTAGAGATTACTGAGTCTGACAGGCCCCGGTCTCTCAGTACCTGGTTCTCAACAGCCATGCCGTTAAAGCCAATGACTGTAAAGCAGGATGGAGTATGGGACCTTGCGATAGCAGGTCCTTCCGTAGTGGTAGGCGCCAGGGGATGTCTGCTACCAGACGTACTAGATCGGCGTACCAAGGACCCTGAGGCCAATCTGGAGCGATTAGGATCATTGGAATTCCCTCTGCCTCCACTCTGCGGAGCAGAAGAGGAAGAAGCCTTAAGGGAGGGAAGGCATAGATTAGCCGATACTGACCCCACGATGCCACCAACGCATCCGTTGCGTCTGCCCATGGGTCTCTTGACTGGGCCACAAACCTCAATACCTTCCGATTGAGTCGGGAAGCCAGAAGATCTTTGTCTGGTGTGCCCCATCTTTGGCAGAGGAGTTGGAGCACCTCCGGGTGTAAGGACCATTCTCCCTGGTCCAGCATCTGGCGGCTCAGGTAGTCCGCCTGCCAGTTTTCCACACCCGGAATGTACCCGGCCGACAGTGCCGGTACGCTCCTCTCTGCCCACTTCAGGATGCAAGCGACCTCCGACGCTACAGCTGAGCTTCTTGTTCCTCCTTGATGATTGACATATGCCACTGCTGTGGCGTTGTCTGACTGGATCCTGACTGGACTCCCTTGCAGCCTCTGAGACCATTTGAAGAGGCACAGCCTGATCGCACGGATTTCCAGGACATTGATCGGCAGGAGGGCTTCCTCTGGGGTCCAGCGACCTTGCGCCGACTGAACACCCCAGACTCCCCCCCAACCTGTAAGGCTGGTGTCCGTCGTGATCACTATCCAGTAAACCAGAAGAAAAGACTTCCCGGCCATTAGAGCCGGTGCTGTCAGCCACCATACCAGGGATCTCCTGACTAGGTGGCTCACTCGGATTTGATAATCCAGAGATGAAGGGCATCTGTTCCATCTGGACAGAACTTCCTTCTGTAACACTCGAGTGTGGTATTGAGCATATGGGACCGCCTCGAAGGAGGCTACCATGAGGCCCAACACTCGCATGCAAAAACGGAGTGACGACCAATTCCTGGAAGTCAGCTGCCGTACTGCAGCCCTGAAGGGTCTGCAACTTCTCCACAGGGAGGAATACCTTTGCCTCTGAAGAATCCAGAATCAACCCCAGGTACACTAGGCGTTGAGTGGGCACCATACTGACCTTTGCGTGTTTAGTATCCAACCACAGTCTCAAAGAGTCTGACAGGTAATGGACACGCTTACCTCTAAATTCTGAGCTTGAAGGCGCCTTCAGTAGAAGGTCATCCAAGTAGCCCCTGATAGCGATACCCCGCTGTCTTAGAAGTGGCAAAATCGGAGCGAGCACCTTGGTGAACGTCCTGGGTGCTGAGGCAAGGCCAAACAGGAGGGCCACAAACTGGTAGTGGTCCTTCCCGATAGCAAATCGCAGAAACCTCTGGTGTCTGGAGTATATGGGGACATGCAGGTATGCGTCCTTGATGTCCAAGGAGGCCAGAAAGTCCCCCGGATGGAGAGCCGTGACTACAGATCGAACCGACTCCATCCGAAATCTTTGTACCTTCACAAAGCAATTGAGGGCTCTGAGATCCAAGATTGGATGAACCCCATCCTTCTTCGGCACAATGAACAGATTTGAGTAAAAACCCTGACCCCGTTCCTGTTCTGGAACTGGAATAACTACCTTGCGTTCCAGTAGACCCTGGACCGCCCCATACAGGGCCTCCCGACGGGTCGGTAGTAGCTGGAGATTGGAGGTGATGAATCTGTCCGGTGGACAAGAGAGAAATTCTATCTTGTAGCCTGAGGAGATTACTTGGCAAACCCACCTGTCGGAGACTAGAGCTGTCCACTGAGTCGCGAATTTGCGAAGACGTCCCCCCACCCGAGAGCTGGGTGGGGGCGGACCTTAATGCGGACGCAGATTTGTCCGCAGGCTTGTTGGGTATTATCGGCCTGGGGTCTTTTCCCTGTCGCCCTAGGGGGACGAAATAAATGCTTGCATGCAGTAAAGGAGGGCCCTTGCCCTTGGCGTGGCCCCTTACCCTTGCTAATTTGGGGAAGCAAAGTGCTTTTACCTCCTGTGGCATCCTTGATGATGTCATCCAGAGAAGCCCCAAAAAGTCTGTTGCCCTTAAAAGGCAGATCCAACAGGGCTTTCTTGGAAGTCTGGTCCGCAGACCAGCCTTTTAGCCAGATCAGGCGGCGTATTGCTACTGCATAAACCGAAGCTTTAGACAGCAGGGGAATAGTATCCATGTCTGACTCGCAGACAAACCTAAGGCCCTGGATCATCTGGTCGGCCAATGTTATCTCATCAGGAGGAGCATATCGCTCCTTAACCCCTGGAGTAGCAATCTTGCCCATTCAGTAAGTGTCTGAGACACTAGAGCCCCCGCCAAATGCTGGGCGTACTGCCGAGCCTACCACTGAGTATAGATAGCAAGCGAGTGCTTCAGCCTTCTTATCCACAGGGTCCTTGAAAACAGGAGCCCCTTCCACAGGAATTGTGGTGGCTCTATTAAGTCTGGACACAGGAGGGTCCACTATAGGGGGAGAGGTCCATTTCTTCAGAAAACTCTCCTCAAAGGGGTACCGTACCGCAAACCTCTTTGGGGCTGTAAAGACCCTCAGTGGGTTCTCCCATTCCTTGTATAAGAGTTTATTAAAAGACACACAAGGGAACACCTTAGCAGTGCGGGCAGGTCTATGAAACCCAAGTGGACCGGAGTCTCTGCTGCTTCGGCAGTATTTTCCAACTTTAGCGTATCTCGCACTGCAGTAATAAGGTCAGATACCAATGCCGTCTCGCGTACTGACCTGGACTTGGAGTCATCCTCACTGTCCGGTCACGGTCTGCAGTCTCTGATACGTCAGAATCTGGGCCCTGAGCCGTAGCTGGACCTGGTTCTGCATCAGAATTATCCCCAGAAGCTTGCAGGGGACGGGGCCGTTACTACCCCCTGTATTCCCGTGTGCTGCTTCCACCCTGGCAGCAAACGCCTCTAGGATTGCCGTCATAGCGTTCATAGACACCTCAGGGGCACCAGTTGCTAAATCTGGTGTTTCAGGGGAGAAGACATCTGGCTCAGATGCCATGCTGACCACACGCTGACACCCACAGGGCTCTAGGCAAGATATCAATAGGCCAACCTCCTGCGCTGCAGAGATGCTGGGTTACCCAGAGGACTCACCACCCTGGACCGGTACTGCTATGCTGCCGTGTGCTTCGCCTGTGATGCTGTCCCACTGCTGCTGTGTCAGTCTGCTTCTTTTATCAACCCTTTCTGTGTGAATTTTCGCGCCAGTGTAATGCACCCTAGAGGCCGGAGGCTCTCGCAAAATGGTTGCCAAAAATGTCTGTATGGAAGATAATGTGGGCTCTAAGAAAATGGCCGCCGAGCCGAAGATAGAGGTCAAGCAGCTGTAGCCCACAAAAAGATGGCCGCCGAACGGCAATATATACATACAGGGTGGACAAACATGGCCGCCGATCAGCTGATAGGGGCCAGTGGGTGTGGCTGAACCACAGGAAGATGGCCACCGGGCAGTCACAAGAGGCCGAACTCGGCATGGACCACCCCAAAATGGCTGCCGACAGCATGGAGGAGGAAGCACATACAGGTAAGCAGAAATGACATTTCTTTTAAATGTTAGTTACAGCCAGCCCCATTCCAGTGGAACCCCTTAGGTGACCCCCAGCACCCAGCAACCTTTAGCTAGAAGCCCAGGGAGGAGGGAAAGGCAGGGAGAGAGGGAAGAAAGGGGCCACAACCACTTACTTGATCTCTCCAGGAATGTCCAGCTAAATCAGCCAGCCGAGGCAGGGGAGTTTTACTTACCTATCCTGCATGTATTATGCTGGAAGACATTCCAAACAGATCATCATCCGCACACGGAAGGTGACTGTTGGCCAGGCATGCTGTGATTGGACCCAAAAGGGACGATCATATGTATGCCCTGGAGCGTGACGCTCACCGGACAGGCTGCTGCGACTCGGTCGTAAGGTCAGCCGAAGCTGAGCGGTCTGATGCAAGCCTTGGAGCGTAAGCTCACCGGCCAGGCTGCTGCAACTCGGCCGTAAGGTCAGCCGAAGCTGAGCGGTCCGATGCAGGCCCTGGAGCGTAGGCTCACCAGCCACCCGTGGAGCGACGGGCATGTCGTGGAAAACCCAGCGCGTAGCTAGGGTCGGCACACGCTCGATGGCCGAAACTGGGGAGACTACAAGGATCAAGGATCCAGCCTGTCACCCAGTCGGCAGTTGATCGAAGATCGCAGGAAACAACAAATGTAGAAAAAAAATATATCTTTTTTCCCCCGGACCAATGGGCCCGAAGGGAGCCATGTCTTACTCCTTGCTAGACAGAAAAAAACTGATCTGCGAGATGCAGACTGAGAGGTTATACCAGAGGATCCGCCCCCTGGGCGGTACTGTAGAAGGTGTGATGCAACACTTTTTACAAGTTTTTCTGCCTAGTCACTCCTAATTAACGGATAATACCCACTTTGTCAATAGAGAAGCTGTGTCGGTCCATGGACGAAAGAGTAATGTATTTTGTTTATGTTGTACCCATAAAGTCTGTTTTTTTATGTTTGAGAAAGTCTAGGTTACTTTCTCAATCCTTTTTTCTGGATGTGAAGTGATTTGCCACATGCACCAGTCTCAAATCAAGTTTAATACAAGTCGTAAAATAATCGTTTCAGATTTTATTTTGAAAGATACATGTAGTAGGCCTCATTTACCAAATTAGGCTATTTTTATTATGGCAATCAAATAGCTTCAGCTTTTACTTTCCATTGAATGCTTAATAAGGAAAGGAATTGTTGTTATGGGTAATAGTTCTTATATCAGACACTTTTGTGAAACTTTCACAAAGGTTATCTGAATATACACATATTAAAACATTCCTTGTAGTTTAACCCCAACAGCATTGGCCAGCTTTTTACTGAACATATGTACAAAATTATAAACATGTTTTCTGTATTGACAAGCTGTGATTGTGGAGTCTAGCTGGTTTGCAGTTGGTAGTGCTGTTTTGGAGCTTGTATATCTATATAAGTTATCTGAAAGTGACTTTGCACACTGCTAATGTAAAATTATTTGAAAATAATATTGGGAAAAATCGTGGAATTGTACATTCCAAATAGTATAGGCTGAAAAGGTCTAAATAAGAAAGAAAACATATGCGATTTAAACACACATATACACACATACACAGTATCAAAAACTATATTTTTGTGTCTTCAAAAAGCAACAATGCTAAACAAGTAAAAAAGGAACATACCAATGACCCACGGTAGGCACGCAAGAAAAGTCAGTATTTGCGCTTTTCAGTTTTTTTTCAATAAAGAGGCCAAGACCAAGACCAAGTGGTCCATTGAGTCTACTCCCTTCCTTTTTTTCAGAAAACAAAAAATTTCAGTGGCCCTAAGCAATGAATAACAACTAATGCATTTTGCATTGTGAGTGTAGCTGTCGAGCTTATCAGAATGTACCTAGGTTCTTTGCAATGGGCTACCACACTTAGGAATTAGTACTTAAAATGGTGATAAACAGAAAACAAGAATGTAATAAACTGCAGTTTACCAATCTTTAAATGCAGTGGCTACATTTGTTTTCTTTTTTAGTTCCCCCCCCTCTTTATTTTTACCTTGTGATCTGATCAATAACACGCCTCCTGTTTTAGGGTGTCTACACACTTGATGGAGGAGCAATGAAGACATCTTTGGAAAGCAGCATTGTCAGTCAGGGGAGTTGGTAGTATTAGGTGCACTAGCAGATCTAGGTGGACTAAACTAACAAATTATAACCATACTACAGCTAACACTTTTTGAGCAGACACAGCAGAAGTTTTTCTTTTTGAGATAAGGATTTTACATATATAAAAGCTGACCATTGTAACCACCTCTGTCAGTGTAGAATGGTTTGTCTCAACCCTCTAACTGCCACTTTTACAGGACAGATTGGTCTGTTAAAGAAAGGTGGAAAAGGGAAGTTGAAACATTATTCCATGAATCACCAGGTAAAAATAAAGGGGGAAAAGGGCTTACAAATTACAATTATTGTAGCCACCACACCTAGGGCTTGGTAAACTGCAATAGAATACATTTTAGTTTTGGGGTTTAGAACTGATTTAACCACTTAACGACCACTCACTGTATATATACGTCGGCAGAATGGCACCGACAGGCACAATCACGTAGAGTGTACGTGATTGCCTTTGTACAGTTGGGGGGTCCAATCGGACCCCCCTCCTATACAGTGAGCGGTGGCTAAGTGTCCGGGAGCGTTCCGGGATGAGGGGGCAGCCATTCGTTTCTGGCCACCCCCTCGCGATCGCTCCCGGCGAATGGAAATGCCCCCTCTGTCTGTGTCAGACAGAGGGAGCAGGAGGAAGTGATGTCATCTCTGGTGCGGCGCTCACATATACCGAGCGCCGTACAAGAGAAGATATCAGGTCAGTGCACACAACACTACACTGACACCAGGACACATAGGGACATAAATCACCCCCCCAGGCCCCCCCAGACACCCCAGATCACCCCCCAGATCACCCCCCCCCAGCCCCCAGTCACAGTGTCACTGATTGCAGTGACCATTTATTTAGTGATCACTGCAATCAGTGACATTTGTGACTGTAAAAGTGTCACCAAAGTTTAGTCTTAGGTCCAGTGTAGCCCCCTAACCCCCCCTAATAAAGGTTTAACCCCCTGATCACCCCCCAGATAACCCTTTCACCGCCTATCACCACTGTCGCTTAGCGATCATTTTTCTGATCGCTGTCTTAGCGTCAGTGATGCCGATCGGCAGCCAGTACTTTTTTTTAGGTTCGCCGCAGGTTTTTATAGCGTCAGGTAACCCAATATATTATCTAATAAAGGTTTAACCCCTTGATCGCCCCCCAGGTAACCATTTCACCCCCTATCACCACTATCACTAAGCGAACGTTTTTCTAAACGCTGTCTTAGTGTCTGTGATGCAGATCGGTAGCCAGTAATTTTTTTTAGGTTCGCCGCAGGTTTTTATAGCGTCAGGTACCCCAATATATTATCTAATAAAGGTTTAACCCCCTTGATCGCCCCCCAGGTAACCCTTTCACCCCCTATCACCACTGTCGCTAAGCAATTGTTTTTCTAAACGCTGTCTTAGTGTCGGTGATGCAGATCGTAGCCAGTAATTTTTTTTATGTTCGCCGCATGTTTTTATAGCGTCAGGTACCCCAATATATTATCTAATAAAGGTTTAACCCCCTTGATCGCCCCCCAGGTAACCCTTTCACCCCCTATCACCACTGTCACTAAGCGATCGTTTTTCTAAACGCTGTCTTAGTGTCTGTGATGCAGATCGGTAGCCGGTAATTTTTTTTAGGTTCGCCGCAGGTTTTTATAGCGTCAGGTACCCCAATATATTATCTAATAAAGGTTTAACCCCCTTGATCGCCCCCCAGGTAACCCTTTCACCCCCTATCACCACTGTCGCTAAGCAATTGTTTTTCTAAACGCTGTCTTAGTGTCGGTGATGCAGATCGTAGCCAGTATTTTTTTTTAGGTTCGCCGCATGTTTTTATAGCGTCAGGTACCCCAATATATTATCTAATAAAGGTTTAACCCCCTTGATCGCCCCCCCAGGTAACCCTTTCACCCCCATCACCACTGTCGCTAAGCAATCGTTTTTCTAAACGCTGTCTTAGTGTCGGTGATGCAGATCGGTAGCTGGTAATTTTTTTTAGGTTCGCCACAGGTTTTTATAGCGTCAGGTACCCCCATATATTATCTAATAAAGGTTTTACCCCCTGATTGCCCCTAGTTAACCCTTTCACCAGTGATCACCATATAAGTGTTACGGGTGACGCTGGTTAGTTAGTTTGCTTTTTATAGTGTCAGGGCACTATCAATATCAATTAGGTTTTAGCGTCAGAGAGGGTCTGAGTCACACCCCAGGCAGCGTCAGGTTAGTGCCAGTAACGCTAACACCCACGCGTGAAGCATACACCCCCCTTAGTGGTATAGTATCTGAACAGATCAATATCTGATCTGATCAGATCTATACTAGCGTCCCCAGCAGTTTAGGGTTCCCAAAAACGCAGTGTTAGCGGGATCAGCCCAGATACCTGCTGGCACCTGCGTTTTGCCCCTCCGTCCAGCCCAGGCCACCCAAGTGCAGTATCGATCGATCACTGTCACTTACAAAACAAAAACACACATAACTGCAGCGTTCGCAGAGACAGGCCTGATCCCTGCGACTCCAGTGCTGTAGGAGGTGATTTCACCACCACAGTTTAAAAAAAAAAGCAAATATGCCAAAGCATTGGGGCAGCAGGGGCGGAGGAGCGATTTTGCTCCTAATGCCGCGTACATACGGTCGAAATTCCGACGGAGGCTTGCCCGTGGAAAAGTCTGACCATGTGTGTGCGGCATAACTTTTTTGCGGGAGGATGCCCCCATGCTTCGGCATATATAAATGGTGCGTGTATGCCCATCATTGGAAGTGGGTGGATGAAGGGCGGTATTCTAATGGTGGGCATACCCACCGATCAATCTCTTTTTTCGTTCAGCCAACTGGCTGCATGAAATAAAAAGATTACAATACATGTCCAACAAGGACCAGCAACGTACTGGTATGTTGCTGGACTTTGAATGTTTATTCCAGAATGATGCCTGCGGGTTTAGGTATCATCTTGGTATCATTCTTTTCAGCCTGCGGCCAGGTTTCATGTAAAAGCAATCCTAGCGGCTAATTAGCCTCTGGACTGCTTTTACAAGCAGTGGGAGGGAATGCCCCCCCCCCCGGATATAAAAAGCGCCATTGGGAAATTGGGAAAGCATTTTATCACACCGATCTTGGTGTGGTCAGATGCTTTGAGGGCAGAGGAAAAATCTAGGGTCTAGAAGACCCCAGTTTTTTCAAAAAAAGAGTACCTGTCACTACCTATTGCTATCATAGGGGATATTTACATTCCCTGAGATAACAATAAAAATGATAAAAAAAAAAAATACTTGGAAGGAACAATTTAAAAATAAAATAAAAAAGCAAAATTAATAATAAAAAAAAAAAAAAAGCACCCCTGTCCTGCCCTGCTCTTGCCCAATGGCGAACGCAAGCGTCGGTCTGGCGTCATATGTAAACAGCAATTGCACCATGCATATGAGGTATCACCGCGAAGGTCAGATCGAGGGCAATCATTTTAGCAGTAGACCTCCTCTGTAAATCTACTGGGGTAACCTGTAAAGGCTTTTAAAGGCTTTTAAAAATGTATGTAGTTTGTCGCCAATGCGCGTTTGTGCGAAATTTTAAAGCATGTCGTGTTTGGTATCTATGTACTCGGCCTAAGATCATCTTTTTTATTTCATCAAACATTTGGGCAATATAGTGTGTTTTAGTGCATTAAAATTAAAAAAAGTGTATTTTTTAACCCAAAAAATGCGTTTGAAAAATCGCTGCGCAAATACTGTGTAGAAAAAAAAATGCAACACCCACCATTTTAATCTGTAGGGCCTTTGCTTTAAAAATATATATAATGTTTGGGGGTTCAACATAATTTTCTTGCAAAAAAAAAATGTTTTCATGTAAACAAAAAGTGTCAAAAAGGGCTTTGTCTTCAAGTGGTTAGAAGAGTGGATGTAAGCTTCCTAATGTTGTGTATAAAATGCCAGAACAGTTCAAAACCCCCCCAAATGACCCCATTTTGGAAAGTAGACACCCCAAGCTATATACTGAGAGGCATGTCGAGTCCATGGAATATTTTATATGTTGACACAAGTTGCGGAAAAACGACAATTTTTTTTTTTTTTTTTGCACAAAGTTGTCACTAAATGATATATTGCTCAAACATGCCATGGGCATATGTGGAATTACACCCCAAAATACATTCTGTTGCTTCTCCTGAGTACGGGGATACCACATGTGTGAGATTTTTTGGGAGGCTAGCCATGTACGGGACCCCAAAAACCAAGCACCGCCTTCAGGCTTTCTAAGGGTGTAAATTTTTGATTTCACTTCTCACTGCCTATCACAGTTTCGGAGGCCATGGAATGCCCAGATAGCACAAAACCCCCCCCAAATGACCCCATTTTGGAAAGTAGACACCCCAAGCTATTTGCTGAGAGGTATTGTGAGTATTTTGCAGATCTCGCTTTTTGTCACAAAGTTTTGAAAATTGAAAAAAAAAATATATATATATATATTTTCTTTCTTCATTTCCAAAAACAAATGAGAGCTGTAAAATACTCGCCATTCCTCTCAGCAAATAGCTTGGGGTGTCTGTATCCCAAAATGGGGTCATTTGGGGGGGGTTTTGTGCGATTTTGGCATTTTATGGCCTTCGAAACTGTGATAGGTAGTGAGGAGTGAAATCAAAAATTTGTGCCTAGAAATCCTGAAGGCGGTGCTTGGTTTTCGGGGTCCCGTACGCGGCTAGGCTCCTAAAAAGTCCCACACATGTGGTATCCCCGTACTCAGGAGAAGCAGAAAAATGTATTTTGGGGTGTAATTCCACATATAACCATGGCATGTGTGAGCAATATATCATTTAGTGACAACTTTTTGTAATTTTTTATTTTTTTTTTTGTCATTATTCAATCACTTGGGACAAAAAAAATTATATTCAATGGGCTCAACAGGCCTCTCAGCAATTTCCTTGGGGTGTCTACTTTCTAAAATGGGGTCATTTGGGGGGGTTTTGTGCTATTTTGGCATTTTATGGCCTTCGAAACTGTGATAGGTAGTGAGGAGTGAAATCAAAAATTTGCGCCCTTAGAAATCCTGAAGGCGGTGCTTGGTTTCCGGGGTCCCGTACGCGGCTAGGCTCCCAAAAAGTCCCACACATGTGGTATCCCCGTACTCAGGAGAAGCAGCAAAATGTATTTTGGGGTGAAATTCCACATATAACCATGGCATGTGTGAGCAATATATCATTTAGTGACAACTTTTTGTATTTTTTTTTTTTTTTTTTTTTTTTGTCATTATTCAATCACTTGGGACAAAAAAATAAAAAATTCAATGGGCTCAACATGCCTCTCAGCAATTTCCTTGGGGTGTCTACTTTCCAAAATGGGGTCATTTGGGGGGGGGGTTTCTTACTGCCCTGTCATTTTAGCACCTCAAGAAATGAGATAGGCAGTCATAAATTTAAAGCTGTGTAAATTTCAGAAAATGTACCCTAGTTTGTAAACTCTATAACTTTTGCGCAAACCAATAAATATACGCTTATTGACATTTTTTTTACTAAAAACATGTGGCTGAATACATTTTGGCCTAAATGTATGACTACAATTGAGTTTATTCGATTTTTCTTATAACAAAAAGTAGAAAATATCATTTTTTTTAAATTTTCAGTCTTTTTCCGTTTATATCGCAAAAAATAAAAATCGCAGAGGCAATCAAATACCATTAAAAGAAAGCTCTATTTGTGGGAAGAAAAGGACGCAAATTTCGTTTGGGTACAACATTGCATGTCCGCACAATTTACAGTTAAAGCAGCGCAGTGCAAAATTCTGAATTCACCTCTGGTCCTCTAGCTACCAAATGGTCCGGGGCTTAAGTGGTTAAAGTCCAACCCTGGGCACCATTTGTTTTACAGCTTTTGAGTGCTTACTTCTGTTGTATAGTTATTGACTCTGCACTTTCTAAAACTTGTACCTCTGCCTCCTGCTGACATAACTGATACTGGTGCTGGTGTTATGACCCTGTTCCCTATTATTCATTCCCAAAGCACACTCTATAATGATGATGCAATTGACCTACTCATGTCAGTGGCAGGCAGAAGTATAGTGCAAGTTGTACTATACAGGAAACAAAACAGATACTGTTTCATAAGTTTACAGTAAGCACTTAGTTCATACCTAAACAGTAAAGGTAAACACATAGTAAGCACTCAAAAGCTATAAGGATAGGGGTACTTGGAGTTGGGCTTTAAGGGAAAAAAACTCTTGAATAATGTCACTTATGTAACATTGCAGAGTCTAAATTCTTCAGTCAACAATTTTCCTGTCTTCAAACATAAAGTGAAAAAACTTCCCGTAAACCAGACAGCAAACATGGGAATCATTATCACAGCTGCAAGCTATCATGCTTTAGACACTTATATAGAGCACCAAAAAAAAAAAAGTTTCATGAACATTAATATCTTCAGAAATGCTTCCAGCTTTGCTGACATCAGCAAACAGACATTCAGGCACTTTTCTCAAGATGAATTGGTAAGATACAGTACAGACTCACATAATCTGGGCCCCCTTCCCCTCCCCCAGAGATTTCCATCTGCCAAGAAGCTGAACTCCTCAGCAGTAAAGTCTTTACATACAGAACCTCCCTGCTGCACTGCTCATCTCTCTGCTTCACAGGCTGGAATAGTCCAACGCTTTGCTTTCTTCTCTTTTTTTACATACAAACACAGGTAAGCAGCTCAAGGGTGACTTGATGCATATTTACTAAGCTTTTATTTAATTTGTGCGATAAATGTATAGTAGGCTGGTTACCAGATCAGGCACAGGTATAACATGATTTTGCCACCTGGTGTCTTCAGGAATGTTGCGTTATTTGCACAAAGTTTTTAAGCATTTCAAATTTATATTATTAGAAAGCTCACTATAATTTTCATTAAAATAGTTATTCATTTGTGTTTACACATTCCAGGAATTCAATCATTCCTGCAAAGTGGAAAACTCAGATTTACAAGTAGATGAATCCTTAGTGCATTTATCTAGTGTTGGCAGGCATATACAAGGTGTTGTGGTTAGCTATGTCTAGAGAATCACTGTAATCCTTTTGTGAAACCTGCTAACAGTAAAGAGATACAAGTGGCAAGGAAACCCCCTTGCATTGGGATGCCAGTATTTGGTGCGTATTAACGTCAGGTGTGGTCTGTATATGTTCACATTGCCAGCAGAAGGCATACTGTGAGTACTGTTTCATGATGAAAAAGCAAAGGAAGGGTATTGGGAAAGATGCTTCTTGCCCAACATAAACACCTAACAAACTTCCACAACGGTTAGAAGAATTTTAAGAAAAATTAGGTGAGGGAGAGGAAGGAGGGGGGGGGGATCAGGTCCCTCTTCTGAACTATCCAGAAGCTAAGTAAAATATGCTCTCCATAGATTTGTAATTATTTTTAATAAACAGGTGTTAAAATTCAGTGATCAATACCTCTCACAGGATGGCACCATGTGCCGCCACACAAGTCGCAGTTATAAAAAAACAAAGATGTTTAGCATAATGAAAATACATATAATATGATCTTATATTAACATATGCAGGCATGTTTATGGTGACAGCATGTCTTATATGTACTGAAATAGTGAGCAAAAAATTATTCCTCTCTGTCCTCTTTAAAGTTTATAAAAAGCAAAAAGTTGTGTATAGAGCAACCATCTGCAATGGCAATACAATACATTTCTTTACAGATATATTCCTATTCTTCTTTAAATGCAACATAGTATCTGTCCTTAAAATGTATGTCCAGCCAAGCCTATTTTTCTTAGTTCTGGATAGAGTGGGAAAAGGTTAGAACTGCTGTCAGATTTTTACTGATATCCAGGGGCTCCTTTCCTGTCCTGCCAATATTTTTTTATCATGCTTGAAGCAGTAGATGGATGGTACTGGAACATTAGGTAGAAACACGTGGGTCCTAATTGATGCATTTGACAAAATTCTACTGGTAGTATCCCAATAGGGCA
Source organism: Rana muscosa (assembly GCA_029206835.1). Taxonomy (NCBI): domain Eukaryota; kingdom Metazoa; phylum Chordata; class Amphibia; order Anura; family Ranidae; genus Rana; species Rana muscosa. Next base: position 742,231,153 of record CM055118.1, read on the forward strand.
TCCAGGCAATGAATGGGCTGTTTCCGTGAACCAAGAGATAAGTTCAGCGGCCTTAGACGGTGTTGGAGTGTGAAAATGGGTGTGAATGGGGCAGAGCTTAGTCCTCGAAATGTGTTGGGTTGTGTATACAATTTTCAATTGGAAGAAACCTAAAGTGAAGCTTCAATTTTAGATCTATGCAGAAATAAAAATCTGACAGTTCTAGCCTTGCCATACTCGACTATAGAAGGCCATTTTTATTTGCATCTATATTGCTCTTGGAGAGTTACCCTAATTTCCTGTCTGATAAAAGGTTGATTGAGTGTGAATATCAAGCGCCACACCATGAAAGAGCCCAAAATGATCAGTTGCTGAAACACTGCTGGGTGCTCGCAACACAGAGTTTTAAACTCTCAAGTTGAGTCCCTACCAACAGATACTGTTGATTTTAAGGTAACACAAATTATCACATTTGCAAAACATTTGCTCTTTCAACTATACAGTATATCTCAGCACCTTATTTTAATGCCGACTGTTCCAGTGCACATAGGCTAAATGAAGGGTACAATGTGTGGTCCCCAAAATGCATTGGCTGTCGTACCTGCTATTAGTTTGGAATAGAACGCTCACATTTTAACACCCAAACAATCTTTTATCAGACAGGAAATGAGGGTAACTCTCTAAGAGCAACAAGAATTGCTTCTATAGTAGAGTATGGAAAGGCTAGATGCCCTGTCAGATCCAAAATTGAAGCTTCACATTGTAATATTTAAGTCTATATAATAGGTTTATTCCAAATGTAAATGATATACACAAGCCAAAAGGAGTCAAGTTTCAAGCCCTTCATCAGGGCTGCAATGTAAAATAAAAGATAAAAAGTAATACCGGTAATACATGACTATTATAGTACTGAAATAAAAAGATAACAAAAAATATACTGTATATTTTATACTTCAGTGCTAGTATTGATCTAGACTTCTTTCAAATAGAATATAATATACTATTAATGTAATTAAACATTCTGAATTAATAATAATACAAGGAATCACTCTAGTAGTCATGCTAAACATAGTTTCCATGTAATTACTATAATAGTTTTTTTTAATGTTTTTTTATCCTTGATGTCACATTTCAGCCCTGATGAGGGGGCGGAGCTTTGTCTTTTGCATACAATTTGGGTTTGGAATGCACCTATGTTTGAGACTGGAATATTAGATGTGACTTCAATTTTAGATTGATCCTTTCCCATCACTTTCCCAGGTGACTATTGACATCCTTTGGTGTGCAGAAGCTGCCAGCCCAATATTCATTTTTCCTTCAGTCATACCACCATCACATGGAATAACAATACAAACTGAATATTCAATTAAACCTCAGGGTTTCAGTGCCATTAATCTATCCTTCAAAACATTTTTTCTGTCTGTGTCCTTATTACAGATTTTCTGTTTGGCAAAACTTCGCCAGCAGGGCAGGAAGTAAGGAGAAATCTCACAAACAGAGCCCTGAATAACAGTAGACAACAGAAATAATAATCCGCCTCCCATTCTATCCAAAACTAGGAGAACATTTTGGCTTGTCATACCCTTTAACTTGTCACTAAGGTTTATTATAGTGAGACAGTCAAGAGGAATACCTTTAATTATATTCAGATTCATTTACAGGACAACAGTTTTGCATTCAGCACTAGAAAATGAACTTTGCAGTCTTAATTTTGACATTTAAATTGTACCTTGACTTTTAAATATTAGTATTTATCAAGTCTATAATACAGTATATTAGTACATTACGATGTAAACCCATAGCAAGATTTTAATTTTCAAGTTAAACTGGTTGTAAACCAAAGACATGAAATATGCACAAATCAGCCCTCTATTGTGCTCTATTATGCTTACTTGGCTCTATTCAGAGCACGAAGGCAGGCCATTCCCGCAGGGAGAAGATAGTGATTATTACTAGCAGCTATATCAACTGCTAGCGATAATTGTATGTAAAATCTGGCAAGCTTGTTGTACCCAAGTTGATCGATTGATCAACTTGGTACATTCAGCCTACCTAACATGGTTTGAATTTTGGCTGGATCCTGCTAAACCGGCTGAGATTCTAACAATCTATGGCTGGCCTAAGTGTCATTTCTGTCTACTGCCTCGCTTCTCTGCTATCTGCATGAGATACCTCTGACAAGTTTTTCTGACACCAAGAGAAAAATGGTGACAGGGGAGAGATCTCCAGCTGATTGATAGCTTCAACTCTGTTTCTGTGTGCTGTATAAAGGGGGTTTGTCCTTTCCCTCCAATCATCTGCCAGAGCTCTCCTCACTGAGCTCTGCAGAGTGTACTTTCCGCTAAACACCCCCTGTTTTCTGGCAGCTCAGACAGACTTTATAAATTCTGGACTTTGAACAGATGTAGAGAAGAGAAGACTGCAGATAAACATGTATAACTTATGTAGAAGGATTTGTTTCATCTCTGTGCATCACCTGAAGCCTTAAATGTAGAAAGTTTAAATCTGTCAGGTTTGTACTTCTCTGCGTTCATGAGAAAATGTGAAGGGAAGTATCCCCAAGAGGGCCAAGGACAACTATAGAAACCTATACTAGGAACATTAAAGAGGAACTTCATTCCTTGTTTTAAATTAAGAGTCAGCAGCTACAAATACTGTAGCTGCTGACTTCAAAATATATGGTACTTATCAGTGCTTAGAGTTTAGTGCTTTCTTCCTGCAGCTGCTTCTTCTTATCACTGCAGGTTCCTGGCATCACCATTTGGACATGGAATCACAGCCAGCTTTCCACTGTGCATGTGCAAGATTGTGTGCCGCTGCGGGACTGGTCCTGGAGCCTCATAATGTGACGTGACATGTGATGTGTCCCAGGAGGCTGTGGGCAAGGGGTGTGCCTAAGTGCATATCATTCTCACTATGTGTGAATTAAGGATGTGGGAAAAGGCACCTGTCGGAAAGTTAGGGACGAGGGTGGGGAGTTGAATAAGCAGCATTTCACTTCTGAGTGAAGATACGCTTTACCGCTGCCTCAGAAGCTGTATTTAATATATAAGGCTGTGATTTTAACTTTCCAAACAGAGACTAACAAAAAATATTGTCAAAAAGGCTTAGAAAGTCAGAACCAAAAAATTAGAAAAAAATAACTTTTAATTTTTTTCATTAAAATTTGAATCAGATTATCTGCTCCAATAAGAAAATCTTACATCAAAAGCATGTAAAGCCCCACCTACGGAATAGCTAAAATATGTGTATACAATATATAATATTTACTTAAGTAAAAAAAAGGAAAAAAAATAAAATATATTTACGGTAGGTATTTTATCATTTAGTCCTGAACTTTATAAAGAAATCCATCATGTGGAAAACTACTCTAGATTCCACTTAAGGCAAACCTGTTATCCTGTCCAATACCTACTTCAGCCTCAGTAAAGAGGTAGGTACCACCCATATCCTGACTGGTTATCTGCACACTGCAACCTGCACTATGTATGTGATTGCAGTTCTGCCTGGTGCCCAGCCACTGAGCATGGCATTGTAGGAGAGCAGGGGAAATTTTATGTGTTTAACCATACCTGGATCTACAAGTATTTTCTAGGTGGCTACAGTCATTAAAGCACTTTGGGGCACTAGTAGGTGCCTGTTATACTTCTGTTTTTTTTTTTTTTCATTTTTTACACAGTCGCTTTAACTTAATTATATACCACATCTAAAAAGTAAGATGACTGTTATATAGTTCTTTTAATATTTATGTTATAACTCTGCCTTAGTTTTCTTCATTCAAAACTTTTATGTTCACCAATTTATTTTGATAATTTTAATTTTTTTTCCTTATTTTTATTAATTGGGAATTTATCACGTTTAGCGTTGCACCCACATTTTAATTATACTTTTGAGTTTTTTGTATTTAAGACTTTTGGTGCTGGCAGCTCTTTTACACTTTATTACATTTTAGTGTTTATTGTTTATTTTAAGCGCAGCGTTAACCTTTTGTTTTTTTTTACAATTCTATAGTTAGAAAGCTAAGGCTGGTCTTCCACGAAAATATAAGATTTACGTATCTTACAGCCCCTACTCCTGAAAGCAAAACACTAACTGAAAGCAATAATTAGATAAAACTTCAAAAGGAAAAATTTCGAAAATACCCAATTTATATCTCTGCTCCCATGACACTCACCTAGGCAATGGTGATGTCACTTTGATTCACACTTGGTTCCTAGGAAAGCAGAGGATCTTAAATCCCATAATAATTACACTCCTCCTCAGTTCTGGAACACCGTCTTGCATAATTTCGGACCCCAGATTTCCCAGGATCCTGATGAGAGGCCTAGTGGTATCACTGATGCCTACAGAAGAAGTGGCCAGGAGCCAGGGTATAAGGTAAGCATTTTTAATGCAAGACAAGCAGACCTTGTATTTTTACAGCAGATTTGCTTTTAAGGCAGTGTATTAGCCGTCAAAATATTTATAATATATTATAAATTATATTATAATATATTATTTTCATTTATATAGTCCCGTGGCACACATTGAGGTAAGCTGACATATAATGTACAAAGTCCATGAATTCTTGGCACAGATTTATTAAACTATGAAACTATGTGGTGGTTCAGCAGTGCATACCGATAAGACAAAACACATAATGATTCTGCAAAAACAGAGTGCATTTTTTAGATTAAACTAGCTATAGCAGAAGCAAGATTAACAAATTACTGTTGCTTTATATGTGGCAGCTTCTCAGTCCTAAAGAACATAACCAGATGTACTCGATAACAAGAACTGTAACCATAATGTTTAAATAATAACCTATTATTTTCTCATCCTTTGCTCTACAGATAGTGCTGGACACCCAGAGGTATCCTAAGGTTGTAGACAACTTTCAATACAGTAAATGTATTTTATATTAATCTCTCTGAACATTGCATGCCCACTTCTTTTTATTGTGATAGAGAGTTTGCTCTTCACAGAAGTGTTCCAGGACTCTGAAGTCATATGTCATCAACCATGATGGGATCTGGTATCCAACATATCCATGGAGGTTAACATAAAACCATTCTAAAAAAGTTTACACAAAGCACTGAGTAACACTGCACAAAAGGTCAATCGCTGTTTAGAATATTTTATACAAATTTATTCATGTTAGCATGGAAAGATCAAATATTAATACTTGCTCACATCAAGAATAGTACATCTAGGGCAGGGTTTCTCAACTCTAGTCCTCAAGGCGCCCCAACAGGTCATGTTTTCAGGATTTCCATTATTTTGCACAGGTGATTTGATCAGTTTCACTGCCTTAGTAATTACCACAGCCATTCCATCTGAGGGAAATCCTGAAAACATGACCAGTTGGGGCGCCTTGAGGACTGGAGTTGAGAAATACTAATCTAGGGGCCATAGGAAAGCCATCAGTGCAACCTAAATTAAAGTAGAACTGAATGCAAACTTTTTTTAAATCTTTGCCACCTGTTTGCATATTGAGATTTCTGTCATCACTTCCTGTCCCATACCCAAAACAGGAAGTGAAAGGAAATCCCCCAAAGTGAGGGAATTCTTGGTTGTCAACAGGGTCACCAGAATTAATATCCCCATTGGAAGATTTCCCCTCTATTCCTGGTGACAACCCAACATTTGAGATTTTCTTTTAACCACTTGACCAGAAGGTTTTACCCTTTCATGACCAGAGCATTTTTTGCTAATGAGCACTGTGCTACTTTAAAGAGTAACTCCACTTTCATAGGAAAAAAAAATCAAATAAAAAAAATAATAATATAGCATATACAATTGTGACACAAGTCATATTGTAATTAAATGTTATAAAAAAATGACCGTTCCTTTTCAATCTGAACCGCTGCAATTTTCTATAAAATGCAATGCAATATGGCTATCTAGAGGTGTTCTGTACACAGATGGAGTATAAAATGTCATTTCCTGCGATTTTTCCATAAGTCTACACTAAGATACAAGTCAGATTTCAAGTCTACACCAAGATTCAAATCAGATTTTGAGCATCCCCTGCAAAGAAAATGTCATATTTGGTGAGATACTCTCAAAGAGAAATCACGTCTAAAGGGATGCAGATCCTGCAGCTTTCCTCATTAGAGCCCTGCAGGTGCAGCAGCTGATTGATAATTATAAAACCACTCCATACAGATTTACTCTGCACACGGACACACACAAAAATTTTTTTTTTCTTCAGAATAACAAAAGGTAGGAATCTGCAACAAAGTTTGTTAAAAATCCTTGCAATGTACATAGGTCACCCAGAGGGGAATGTTTTTTCTCAACAAAAGTGGAGTTACTCTTTAACTGGCAATTGCTCGGTCATGCAACACTGTACGCAAATGTAATTTTTATAATTTTTTCACAGAAATAGAGCTTTCTTTTGATGGTATTTTATCATCAGTGTTTTTTTTTTTGCTATATAAATGAAAATTTGGAAGAATTTTTTTTTTTTTTCGTTTCTGTTGTAAAATTTTGCAAACAAATCATCTTTCTTCATGAATTTAGGCCAAAATGTAGTCTGCTACATTTCTTTGGTAAAACAATACCCCCAAATCAGTGTACATTATTTAGTCTGTGTGAAAGTTATAGAGTCTACAAACTATGTTGTATATGTATTTGAAAATTGATCAATCCTGATGTACTAATACTATACTAATTTATATTATTTTAAGTGGAAGCTGGATTAACAAAACATACCCGTCAGAGCAGCGTCTATGGATGTTTTAATTCTCCAACATATGGCTATATACTGATTCTGGTATGGTGAAACACCTATTCAGCTTATTTGCTTGTAGGAAGCTCTTGGGACAGATACTTATCCCAGTCAGTAAAGTATTGTAAAGACAGATTTCTTTCAAAACTGACAACTGGAACACATGTTATATTTGTTAGAACATTATTAAATGCACTTTAAATAAAACTAGCATGAACCTGAATCTATCTTTATATTAGCCTCCTGTAATCTCAGCAGCAGTATTCAGTCTGGGTGAAGGAAAGGTAAGAACTCTGAACCAGAAAGGGCTCTATGACTTTGAACAGTGGTGTCTAAATGCTTGCCTAAAAAAGGTAAGAGCAGGGGAATTACCCCAGTTGTTTGAGAATATACCTTTATTGTTCTGTCACAGGTTGGGGCCGTTGAAACAGGCTTTTTTTTTTTTTTAAAGCTGAATTTCAGGTAAACCACTACATACTGTACATGTGAGAAATGCATATATACTAACTGTCTTGCCATTTAATGACAAGTAATTATGTTTAGCCAGTCATATGATGTAGACAATCCTACTCAAAAGCATAGTTACATCATTGACCACACTTTTATCCACTGTAATTTGGTAGTGCAGTTTGATGAACAGCCCACCCCAACTTGCTGAGTGGAGAATAAAAGAGCAAGTCAATGTTAATCCCTTTTCTTTCTCTTCTTTAAGCAAATTAAGGAAGAGGGACTGGGAACTCTGTGCAGTATAGTGTTGACCCTCATTGTTCCAGCATGAGGCTGGCCATATATTAAACCATTTTCTTTCCTTTAACTACAGGTTGAAGGAAATAAAATTGCTTGATTCCACCATCAGCACTGACTGAATCCTTCCTGTTGGCCTATTGTATTCTGACAGTGGGATGTTTCCCCACCATCATAATACAATGATTACTGCAGTTGGCTATAGCCGGTAGCAGTAATCGGACAAAAAACAAACAAACAATGAGGTTGTAATGAGGTCAATCTAGATAGACTTCAGTACATAGATGGATCAAAATTTGGTGGGTTTCTGCTGAACCAGTCGAATTTCAATCTGTCTATGGCTGGCTTGACTGTGCAGGGAATAGAGGAGGCTGATATTAAAACAGATTTAAATACATATAGTAGTTATATGTAAAAAAAAAAAAAAAAATTTTTAATATTAATGCATCAGTTGGTAGCAGGTGACACATTATCACAGGAGTGGCTAAACAGAAATACAAATCCTTTGAAATTATTTATGCATTTCAGTTGTGTACTGTTCACCTGAAAATCAGCTTAAAACTGGCCATACATTAATCCTTTCTTTGTTCAACCAGCAGGTTGAATGAATAAAATCACCAGATTACACCATCTACATATTTGAAGTGGAGGGGGAAATCACTCCCACTGAGCTATTGTATTCTGACAGCAGAGAGACTTCCCTGCCATCGTTCTGTCAGTGGAGGAATCAAAAATGGATAAGGAACTTTATCCATTTCACAGAGTTTTTTGTATTTAAAACTTTTTGGTGCTAGCAGCTTCCTTTTATATACTATTATTAATTTATAGTCTTTTTGCTTATATTTCTAGCGCAGCATTAACCTCTTGGTTTTTTATATACGAGGAATCAACAATACTTGTGTAGCTGGGGGAAGCCCTTAATTTTTCAATTAACCTGCTGGCTGAGTGAAAAAACTCACTCATGTATGGCCTGCTTAAGACTGAGAAAGGAAGGGACTGTACAGGGACTATCAAGGGTTATGTGTTCACTTTTGCTAAAAAATGAAATATGCCAATACAAGATGAGAGCAGATAGATGACTTCATCAGTCCATTGCTCTTTATTCACTGACCAGTCTTAAGACTCATACACACGGTCGGACTTCAAACAAACTTTTCCGTGGATTTTTGTATGAAGGGCGTTGGTCGTGAACTTGGTATGCATACACACGACAAGACTTTTTCAGCAAACTTTCCCCAAATCACGTGGTTTTTCTGCTCTTTACCGCCACCCTTTGGTCAACTTCTGCTATTGTTGGTTGATTTTAACATTGGTTCTGAGCATGCGTATTTGTACTTCGGACTAAAGTTCGATGGATTTCTGTACACACGGCAGGACTTTGCACCGTAGGACTTTTGTTGTCGAAAAGTTTGTCCGTTTGCAGAGCAAACTTTTGTCCGATGAAAACCGAAAAAGTTTGTCCGATAGAGCGTACACACGGTCTGATTTTTTTTTAAAGCCTGGGAATTTAGAAGTTTGTTGTCAAAAAGTCCGACCGTGTGTATGGGGCTTTAGACTAGAAGTAGCGAGGTGACTTAGCTGTGATGGTTTACAGAAGAGAAAATTAGGAGAATCCAGACTTGTTGTGCTGTCTGATAGGACTGTGTAAATCTCAGAACTGAAGTGAGAGAAACTCAAGTCTTTTGGCAATTAGGATGAATACCATATATGTATTTCATCTGTGTATTTGGCTGTTTACCTAGAGTTCAGCCTTAAGCTGCCTAAGGCTAAGGCCACACATTTACTTTTCCATGTGTTTTTATATATGGTTACATGCTCTTAACTAAGAACATATTAATGGTAAAGCACCAATTATTTTACATGTGTTCCTTTTTGGCTAAAATGCATTCTTAAATTTCAGTTTGTTGTTTATAGAATCTAATAAAGGAAATCTTGGACGACTGCTTCTCACAACACCAATATAATCAAAACATGGATAATTTTTTTTAAGCTCAAAGGAATAAATTAAGAACAGAAGGAAGCATGCTCATGCCTATTATTAATACTTTATGTGAACCTCTCAGCCTTTGTTGTGCGGTGGTATTCTCAGTGATGTACCTGTGGTAAATGTTTTGCTTAGTGTACATATTGTAAGTAATAAAATAAGTGTCTCCACGCTACCCAGTGAACAAAAAAACAGATTGCAACCAACACTGACATGCATTTCCGCACTAATGGTAAAAATATTCGTTGAAAAAGTGCACTGCAATCACAATATAATAAAAAAAAAAAAAAACAACTGGCATGTGTTATTGTGCAAACCCAACTTATAGTGGTTCTATAGGCTCAGGTTTTTTTACCTTCATGCATTCTATGCATGAAGGTAAAAAAACTTCTCTGTGCAGCAGTCCTTCAGTCCCTCCTGAATACTTATCTGAGCCCCAAAGCGATCTAGTGATGTACATGAGAGCCATGGCTAACCAAGGGCTATCCCTCCCCACTGGCTGAGGCAGCAGCGGAAGCCATTGGCTCCTGCTGCTTTCAATCACAGCCAGTGAGCCAATGAGGAGAGAGAAGGGGCAGGCCCCAGCCGCGGCTCTGTGTGTGTGTATGGACACGCAGAGCAGTGGCTCGGTAGCGTGTCTGTTTGGGTACCCCCATTTCAAGATGATTGCTTTGGGGGCACTCGGTAGGAAGGAAGGGCCAGGAGCGCAAGCGGAGGAGCTGAGAAGAGGAGGATCGGGGCTGCTCTGTGCAAAACCATTACATTGAACAGCTAGTCTAACATGTTTTTTTTTTTTTTTTTGTTAATTGCCTTTAATATCACTTTAAATGCAATATGACCTAACAGTGCAATTATATGAATTCATGTGCAAACAAATGGCATGATTAGCATGTATCAAAAATCATACTAACAAAATATGACAACGTAAAGTGCATAAATAAACATAAATAAAATATAATATGTACAAAAGTCCAATCCACAGTTCAGTTGATATACTCCACAGGTGCTCAGTTTCCAAAAACAATCCTCAGTGAGAATGTTTTAAGATAAGTTATCGTGTACACCCAGTGTAATCAACCACGAATTACACTAGCTGTTCACTTCACTGATGTAAAGACAAGCACATTGCCCTTTAACTGGGCTGCAACAGCTCTCCAGAACTCTCCAGTCTCAGGATCTGAATCACCACCAGGGATCTCCACACTCTCCAGAAAGCAATTAACAGTCTCTTCAATTAAATGGTGCTCAAAAATAATTAATAATCCTCATTGTTCAGTATTGAAAACCAGCGGCGGCCGGTCCATATGGGGTGCAGGGGTGCCGCCCCCCTAATTTCCATGTGGGGCGCTGGACTAATAGGATTCTATGAGTTTTTTTGTTAGCGCATGATTAGAGTGTGAGGCTCTGATTGGCTTCAAAAAGGTTGGGCTCTGGGCACAGAGCACTGTGCCCCGAACCCACCCACTTGTGACATTAGTGAATCAATATTCGCTATTGTCTTCCGGCTTCTCCTCCCGGCCAATCAGGACAGGAGGCGGATCTTAAGACTAGACTGGATTAGCTGGGATGAGAAGCCGGGAAGCCACATCTGTGGATAGGGTGAGTGCGGACCTGGCGGGGGGTTGATTTGCCACGCCCCCTAAAAAAATTAAGCCGCTACTGTTGAAAACACCATACATTTATTAAAACATTCAAAAATTCAAAGGCAATTTACTGACATATTTACTGACACAGATCCTGTGCACTGGAACAATTGCCTCTTTAAAACAGTGTTGCCCCCTTAAGGAACAATGCCAGCACGGATTTCACATATCAGTGTGCTTCCTTCTTGCTTAACATGCTGACATAATTAAGGTACGTCCCCGACACATTCTGCCACGCCCACCATGGCTTCCTCACAGAAATTGTTGATATTTTAAATAAACAAATACATTTAAAATGATGTGGCTATCTTGTATAGCCCTTTAATGTTAGAAGCTAAGTCCAAACAAAACAGGTATTTAGGTCTGCATACATAGCCATTACAACAGCTATCCCAGTGAGATTTTTTTCCATTACTTTGCTTAAGAGAGAATGTAAAAGAAGAAGTGGGAACACCCTATGGTGGAAGAAAAAAAAAACGGTAGGGAGATTTTACTGTTCAGTTCCAAAAAAAGGACAATCAAACATATAAAGGTAAGTGAAATCTGTTCTTAAGATCTGAAACCAAGCAATGAGTTTTTTATGAAGCCATAAGGCACTAGACAATACACTTTCTAATGGTTCGCCAGGTTCTATGCAATATATTCTATACGGTTTTACCAGGGACTAGGGAAAAGGGGTGGATTCATTAAAGGTAAATAGATTGTGCACTTTGCAAGTGCAGTTGCTAAAATTTTCCCCAGAGCTTAGTAAATGTGGTAAAGCTTCACATTGTAAAGAATACCCAGTCATACCCGGGCATTTTTGCTTGCACACGTTTGAATGATGAAAATCAGCAGAGCTTTACCACATTTACTAAGCTCTGGGGAAAACGAGTACAACTGAACTTGCAAAGTGCACAGTCTATTTGCTTTTAGTAAATTCACGCCATATTTTTTGGTGCAAAATTATTCTGAGGCTAAGTGAGCCTTAACATACTATACAAATACATTATATTCTGATCTTTAAAAAATATATAATTATTTAGAAGGAATGAACAATAGTGGTGTGATCACATAGCAACAATTGCTGAGGACTGAAGAATAGCTGCCATATCAAAGGTTTGATGTAATAAAAAAAAAATGTAACTGCTACAATATTAGGTCATGATATAAAGATTTATTACACTGATAGACACTTGGAAATTTATCAGAGGTCAGTACCACAGTTTTAGCGTTGATGAATTCACAATAACAGTCTCTGATCCAGATGTTATTAATAACATTAAAAGAGCTGTCAAAGAAGTATAATCAAACATATTTGCACCACTACTTCCCACCCCTTAGAGGGAAGAGGTCACTGATGCCCTCTAGAGGTTCCACAAAAAGTTGGTGCAGCTTCAGCTTGAAAGCTCTAAATTTTCCAAGAAAATTAAGCACATATGTCAAGAGTCATTCTGAGGGCCAAAGACTCTGATACAATGGGATGGACTTATACTACAATGAATTGGGTTTTGGAACCACAGACCAGAATAAACATTGTTAACCACTTTACCAGTATATTTCCATTTATGTAACTGTTGCCTATTTTTTTTTATACCCTTTTTGTGTAAATCTGGTTTTCCCTTTTTTTCTTGCCTTTTTTATTAATGATATCTGAAAATTGGTAAGCTTTACCTCCAGTGCCCTAAACCAGAACTTAAATGATCCCTGTCTCTTAGAGGAGAGCTATTATATTTTAACTTCTGTCATATTCTTGTCTGGCAATACAGTGTGTTTTACAGTCACAATTGTTACAGCAGATAATGTAAAATATGTGGGTTTGTGTTAAAACAGATGGTGGTGATGGCAGCTGTTGTGTTAACAGATCCCAGTGTCTCACACTCTCAGTCTGCTTCCATATTATTGTCCTATGAGCTGGAAAATAGGGAGGTTGAGGCTATTTAAAAAAAAAAGACTTACAATTTTTAAATAGCTTCACCATACTTTGTACTACTTTGTATGGTCTTTGCAAAGGAGACACTTTATCCTTAGGTGTATATGGGTGCAGCAGCTAAAATGGTTAAATCTAATATATGGTCCTCTGGACCAATTGTCTAATATATGGTCCTCTGGACCAATTGTTAGATTTAAATATTATGTTTTTTTGTACACTGTGTAAAGCAAATTGAGAAAAAAAATTAAACATGGGTGCATGGCTTGGGGTGTGGTAAAATTATTTGTGGGGCCTAATGAGCCAGATTTTCTGTGCTCGAATACCCATGAAATTTAAAAATCAACCCTGTCTTATTTAGGTAAAATATATCTTTATTCAATTTTAGCCATTACACTTGCATCACAGTAGAATGTTAACAGAACAATAAAAAATGCAAATGGGATGTGTGGTAATGGGAATAAAAAAGAGTGGGAAATAAAATTGCAAAAAAGGTGGAAAAAGACAATGGTCAATCACTAATGTATGTTGTACTAACCATGTCTATTTTAATAGATTTCAAAGTTTCTGCAAATTCTCATCTGGGTCATGGACAACACCTTTTTTTTAAATCAAATCTTCTTTATTCTTTTTTTCCACATAGTAAAAATCATACAACCATTTTCCTTTTATATACAGCAATACATACACCAAATATCAAAAATAGAAAAATCCACATACCCCTTCCCTCCCTATCCCCTTATCCCCCTTTCGTTCTATGCTTCCATTCCCCCCTTTCCCTCATCCATACACCATCCTTACTTATCCAGCACCCACCCTTAAACGTGCTTCCACTTCTATCCATTGTTTCCACATATTTTTTAATTTATTTTTATTTCCCCTCTTAGTGTATATAAATTCCTCTTTAATAACCATATCACCTATCACCTTCTTTCCATTCTGTCGCTGTGGGGGGGGGGGGGTTTCGCTTGCCACTTCTGCGCGATAAGTTTCCTTCCTTGAAACAAACACCTTATTATTGCCGTGTGTATGTCTCCTGACACCCCCTTTTCTTCCAGGAGACCCAGTACACACAATTTAACCTCCGGTTGCAGAGATGTCCCAAACACCACATTTATCTTCTCTACGATCTCTTTCCAATACTGATATAACTTGGGACACCTCCAAATCATGTGTATTAGGTCTCCCCTATCGTCCCCACATCTCTGACATTTTGCATCCTGTCTCCTACCAAACTGGAACATTCTTTGGGGTGTGTAATACACTCTATGTATCAGGTAAAGGTGGGACACTGTGTGAGAGGGAGACAGTGACACTCTAGGTCCTGTTTCTAATATACGTTTCCACTGTTCCTGTGATAGTGGGCCCACATCCCTTTCCCATTTGTCCTTGTTTTTAATATCTGATCCTACTCCCTAATCCGCCTCTTCTATATTCCTATACATCTCTGAGATCGTCCCTCTGGAGTCCTCTGCGTTTACTAGTTTACGGAAAAGGGGCATATCGTTCCATTCTGGTGGTCCCTGTCCAAACTGTGCATTCAACGCGTGCTTGATTTGCAGGTATCTATAGAAGGATCTATTCGGAACCGCATGTTCTTCCCTTATCTCTAGGAATGATTTTATTCTCCCTGCTCTAAAAAGTTGTGCCAGTAGGTGTATCCCGCCTCTGTCCCATTCTTCAATTTTCCCCATAACTTTAAGTTCTTTTAAGTTATTGTTATCTCATATAGGGGAGAATTCAGAAAATCCACTGTATCCCAACATTTTGTTAACATTCTCCCAGCATTTTACCATTAGTTGTGCTGTGGGACACCTAGAGCAGAAGGAATCCGCCTCCACTGCCTCAACTTCTGTATCATGGCTAGTGTCATTCAGAATTAACCCCTTTGCAGCTTCTCTACCTACTAATAGGTTGCTACCCCGCATATGCTGCATTTGTGTGGCTAGGAAGTAAAGTCTCGGGTTTGGAAGTGCCAATCCCCCTTCTCTCTTGGTTGCTGTAGGGTTCGGAGGCGGATCCTTGCTGCTCCCCTCCTCTAAATCAGTTCCCTGAATATACTATCCAGTTTTTTAAACCAATGTCTTGGAATCCATAATGGGGAATTATGCAGGACATACAGGATTTGCGGCATCCAGACCATCTTAACCAGATTACAACGGCCAGCCACCGAAAGTGGACAGCCGGTTCCAGACTCTCTGCATTTCTGTCTCAGCTTTGTCATTTGTGGTACTAAATTTCTAGCTATGTACTGCCCTGGGTCTTTTGTTACAGTTATTCCCAGGTATTTCATTTGGCTCTCAACTTTCACTTGAGCTATCTGCCGTGGCAATGGGTCTATCGGCAAAAGTGCCGATTTATCCCAATTGATTGTCAACCCTGAGAATTTGCCAAATTCCCCTATTATACCCATTGCTGTCTCCAATGAGGCCTGCGTGTCCCCTAGAAAAAGTAATACGTTGTCTGCATACATTGCGACCTTTTCCTCCCCCAACCTCCTCTTGAAACCCTGTACTTCCGGGGATGCCCTTATGGCGATAGCCAGTGGCTCCATTGCAAGAGCGAAAAGCAGGGGTGACAACGGACACCCCTGCCTTATGGACAACACCTTGAATCAGTTTAAAACCTTCCTAGTTGCCACAATAAAGTGTAGCAGGCCTACTTGTAAAATAGTTAAATAGATTTTTTACCCTTTTAGGGGCACATTTTCTTAGCATTTTTTCCCAAGTTTGTCACCATACACCCACAAAAGAAAGTAAACAGCAATGTTTTTTGGTTAATTTTTAACAATGTATGCTTTATTTAATTTTTGGCTGTACTGGGGACCAACTAAAGTCTATACATAACCAGCAGATCCTGCTTGCTGCAGCTTGTTGAATGTATAAGAGGTCAGGCTGGAAACCCTTGTGTAATTGCTGCACACTTTGCATGTTATTACCCAAAGGTGAACAGGTAAGTTATACAACCATTTGTGTTTAGGGGTTTAGAGACTTGGCAAATTACATTGATGGCTCAGGGCAGTCAGACTGTCCCCCTGTAAATATGGGAAAGTGCTTTACTTTTTAAGGACCGAAGAAGAACTTTTCTAAAAAAAATGTCTATTTTGTTTTTCATATTTTTCTACATATCATTTTGTTTTTCAGTTTGTCCATTTTTAACTATTTTGCACTCCTGTTCAGATTACTTTATTTATTAAAGTGTTTGTTACCCCAACATTTCATATTCCTTATATGGGGCTGCTGTACCATGTACTGGCATGAAAACAGTATCCTGTTCTCTTAATATTGCTGCCTTTGTGTGAAATCCCTGGTGTTCCTGCCAGCCCCCCTGCTTTCCAATTTCAAAGTGACCACACTAGGCATGGAAGCACATCCTTCACAGCGTGGTCAGTTCTCTAGCTATGCTGGGAACTCAGCCTGCTCTCTTCCAATGATTAGACTTGTCTTGACACACCTCCCTGCACAGCCATTCACTGGGAAGCTCAGTGTACTACTGCTTCTCCTCCCCCAGGTCTTATACAGCTGAGAACAGAGGGAATGTGATCACTTATAAAAAAGGGGAAAAAAATGTATTTATACATTTTTTTTATATCTATACACAAATGTATTGACTTTAATTTCTATTTCAAACTGAATGGGTTGTTTCACAAGGTTATCGTTTACAATCACTTTAATCCCTGGGTATTTCAGCCACATTTTCACAATCATAGTTTGTTTCTAATGTGAATACAAGCTGTAAAGCGCATGGGTCAGTATTGCAAAAAATCTAGAAAAGTAGATAACATCTGCACAGAGCTTCGTCTCTATTCAGATCTGCTAAGATTTGTGTTTTGTGCACATTACAGCTTGTATTTAAAAAAAGTGAGGTATATGTGTTGATATGCAAGTGCTAATAGTTCTAAGCAGTAAAGGATTTAATGGGGATAAAGCTGTCCAAGCTTTAGTGGGGATTAAGCTGGCTATAGATGAATGATTTTTTTCCTAACCAGCTGGCCGGCTGATCAAAAAATCAAATACAAACTGATTTCCCATCTACACATTCGAGGTGGATGGAGGAATCACCCCGCTGAGCTATTATATTCTGGCAATGGGACTCCCCCACTGCCAGAATAAACTGATCAGCACTGCAGTCGACTGGCTGCAGCACAGATAGAGAGAAAATATAATGACAGTCCTGTTCAGGAGGAGGGGATCACTAGATCAACTCCTCCCAAACAGGAAAGCCCACACATGAATCGGAATTTGTCTGGTTCCTGCTGAACCAGCTGAATTTTGATCCATGCGTGTCCAGCTTTAAAAAATTGGGGGACTAACAGAGGGGACAAAAAATCTGAGTGGGGTAAATACATTTTGCTAATTTATGTATTTATTTTTCAGTAAAGCTAGATTACTATTAACTTCAAAATGATTTGTAATTGTGTCAAGCTTTTTTGGTGGTTTATACACCTCTGCCAGACAGTACAGCCAAGAGAGTGGAATCATTTATTCAGTTAAGCCAGCAATACGTGGCCCGACTTTTGGTTAATACCTACAGAATTGGCCGAAATTCTTGCCGTTGGTGGTTCTGTTGAAAGTTTTCACCTGAACAGTGACTGAACCCTATCAGATGCAGGCACTGTTTGGCTATTCAGCCAGCCATGCATGAATACAATAGCCAGCTTTTATTTACACCGCTCTCTTTTCCTTTTCTTCATCAGTATAAGCATATGCAGTAGAGCCTGAGTAGCACCTAGTTATGTCCCTCCTTTTTCCAGTCTGTTATGTAGAAGGATGATAGAAGATTGATATGAACACAGAATCAAGTACTTATGCTATGTATACAAATTAATTTGCTTATTTTTGCAATAAAATATAATGTTGGTAAATGGTGTTTTTATTATATCTGCCTGTTCAACTTAGTTTTAGATAGCATTGGGCCTCTTTCACACCTACATGTGTGTACTGTAATGCGTGTTAATGCTTGTTAAGCACACATTGTGCTTGTCCATGCTTCTTTAGGGACACATCCATTCACCTCTAATGGGTCAGCAAAATACTGCAATGTGTGCACATAGGAGTGAAAGGGCCTTGGCCAAATCTAACTGATCTTTATACCTCTAGCTAATTTTACACATTTTCTAGGGCATGAGGAAAACATAAGCAGATGAGGTCATTGTACAATCAGACTTTCCAAGTAAATGACAAAATAGCAAGGGCGCAACAGTCTCTAGAGGCCAGGGCCCCACTAAACAAGCAAAAGCAAGAGCTGACGTGTTTCGAGGGTGTTCCCCCTTCTAAGAGCTCTGAGAAAGAGGGCATACCCTTGGAATGTATCTGTTGTTGAGTGGGGCCCTGGTCTCTACATTTGATATCTATCCCCTGCACTTTAGTTGGGATAGTGGTTCGGCCCATGTTATTACGCCTCCAGCCACATGGCATTTGTGAGTTTATTTTGTATGCCGTTCAATTATATATTTTTTGAGGTAAGGCACAAGGCTGGAATAGGACAGCATAACCTGAAGCATTTCCTGCAACAGGACTGAATAATTGGGTCATCAAGTCCTTTACTTTTAGGCTGCTTAGTTTTTTTTATATAACTTTAGCATCAATGTGTTTTCGTCTGCCATTGGTTCATACTAGATCTAGGTTTATATCAAGAATGATGGCTAAATTGTTTTAAAAAGTTTAGACACATTAAAATCAAGGATTTCTACAAGTAAAACAAAATTCTGACTTGCACTTTAAATATGTGTTCATCACCAAGGTGAATATGTTCATGCTCATGAACAATGTAACCAAACCACAGATTTAACAAGTCTCGGAAATTCAAACCACAACACCTGGATGCCAGCTGAGTATTTAGCAGATGTTCCGCAACTATATACAGTATATTTGTTAAATAAATTGTTATATTACCAATAATACACATTCCTGTAACTCCCAGAACAAATACTTTAAAAACATATTTACAAACCAAATTAGGTGGTTATACTGCTATACTATAACACAATATCCTTCCGAAAAGAAAAAATATGACCACAAAATTTAACACAACTGTTTATGGACTTACTGTACTGTGAAATATTGTGTCATTGCCAGAAATGAAGAAATGGTACACATGAAGTAAAATTATACGGAAAAGACTGTTTTACAACCAAATACATAGGGGTATTGTATTTTACCAGGTGATATTTCTTAGAAAGACACTGCAAGAATAAAAGAAAAAACTCTATCATATACAGGTTTACTGCATCCATTTCTTTTTATTCCAGCATCTGTCTGATTGCTTCTTTACCCTTTTCACTGATACTATATATTTAAATTTTAATTTTTTTGCATCACACATGCTTAAATGCACACATTTTACATGCAAAACCGCAAAAAATATATACATTTATGAAAGTAGAGGACCTGGAAAATAAAAGGTGGTAGCTACAATGTTTTATGTCACATAATATATGTATTACGGTTTATTAAATCTATATTTTCAGTCCAGTAAATTCATTTTACTGCACTCAAACATAATAAAATTCCCATTTTTGGGGGAAAATATAAAAGATGAGGCTGTGTCAAGTGAATAAATACCAAATATGCCAAGATTCAAAATGGCATAAACTTGTGAAGCCTTTTGATACCTAAAACTATCTCTACAATTTAAAAATGGTTGCATTCAGCTTTTTAATTAAATTACAATATAAAACATACATTACCAAAAATTTAATTTCTGTTTTACATCAAACTAGTAATTGAAAAACATCATTGACACTTAAAATAATTTATTGTAAGCTATTATAAATTAACATTCCGTGTTTTGCCAATTATGGATATTTAGTTAGGAAAACTTACATTTCGTGAGTCATACGAATTGAGAATTGCATGTTGTGTTAGCAAATCGTTGCCTTATTACAGGCACTTATTTAGCATTGAGGCACTCAAGTCCTTACAATCTAAGGTTCCTAGTTCAAATAAATATGCCAATTATCTACGGGGAAGGTCTTTAGACAGAAACCTACGCAGGCACACGCAAGCAGAAATCTATGCAAGAACCTATGAAAGAAAAATTAAACCTAAGTGGCTTAGTGGTTAGCCTGGCAACCAGCATTTTGAACCAGCATTTTTAACATTGGCCAGGACACTAGCTGCAAAGTGTTTTCATGTTCTCCTTGGGCTTGCATGAGTTTCCTTTGACAATCCAAAGGCCTTTCTGGTAGGTTAAATTGAAAGCTCCTTTAGGGCAGGGACTAATATGAAAGTATGTAGGGTGCTGCATACAATTTTCAGCGCTATATAATTGCCTGAAATAAATAACGCATTGTTTTACTAACAAGACATAAAAGTCTGAATTCCTCTAATGTATGTTTTATAATGTAATAATAAAAAAAGAAGCTGAATGCAAAATGCTGATATAATTATTTTAAGTAAATCTAACCATTTTTAGAGTGTAGATGTCATTCAAGATTTGATTCATGATGCCACATTGCATGTTAATCATATGGATTGTCTTTTTTGTCCAACAGCCACAAAAAGATTCATATTCTCAGATTCCAACTGTAATATTTTGGGTATGGGTGGGTGGGGGCGAAGTAATACATATATTTTTTAGTACTTAGTACTGAGACTTTGATACAAGAGACCCAGAATGAGATGGCACTTTACCCAAATAGGGACCTCATGCAAGTTCTTGAGAAAGAAGAGAGAAAACTCCTTAGCATTTTAATAAATCTATTTTGGAATGTTATTCAGTTTTTAGTGTGCTCAAGAAGTAGCAGATTAGATAATTTATGAAAGTGATCAAGAAGTAGCAGATACGATAATTAATCATAGTGATCAATTAGCAGCAGATAAGATAATTTATGAAAGCAATCAAAAAGTAGCTAATTAGATAATTTATGAAAGAGAGCAAGCAGTAGCTGAATTAGATGATTTGTAGAGTACTGTATTCAAAAATTAGCAGATTAGATCATTTATTGAAGTGATCCATGTATAGCAGATTAGATTAATTTATGAAAGTGATCAGCAAGTAGCAGATTTATGAAAGTGATCAAGAAGTAGCAGATTAAATAATTTATGAAATCAATCAATAACAAGAAGATATTTTATAAAATTGCTAAAAACTCACTGACCCTGCATTCAGATCATTATTCTTGAGAAACATGAAATCTAAAAAAAGAGTGGGCTTTTTTAATTTTTGGGCTTTTTTTTCTGTCAAAACTTTTAAAATCACTTAAATAAAATGGGGTAATTTGTGTTCAAACCTAAAGAACACACCATTATAGATATTTTAATAACAGTGGCCTACAGCATGCGGTTATATTAGTAACGGTATCTAAAACCATTTTACAAGCATTTTCCAATGTGGATATACAAGTTTGTCATTCATTGTCTGCAGTATGTCTGTAAGGCTGTGGATTTGTTTTATTTCTAGCCAGAACAATTGACCTACGGTAGACTCCATCATTCTCTGGAATCAGCACCATCTTCCATATTTACCGTATTTATCGGCGTATAACACGCACAGGAGTATTACACGCACCCTAACTTTAAGAGGGAAGTTTAAGTAAAAAAACTTTCCACAGCCCCCTGCGTATAACACGCAGGCACAGTTTTCCCTCTATTTTTAGGGTAAGAAAGTGAGTGTTATACGCCAATAAATACAGTAACTACTCTGTGTATTTAAACAACTATGATTGAACCACATTAGGGACTATTAGCTATCGAATATCTGGTATGGTTCAGGTGGTAAATAAATTGATATAATAGATAAGAGATATTGAGCCACTTGATAATGTTTCCGTGTGTATAACCTTTTTTATTTACCTTTTTTGGCTCCAGAATAAGAAAAAGCCTTGACTGATACTCTCACACTGTTACCCCGCAATGACTAATGTGCTAGTCTGGCTTTGGCCCAGTGTTCTTCCACAAGAATTACTGAATTTAAAGTGCAAGCAGGGGTTGTGTTTTGTACATTTATAAGGTAGATATGATTAGATACATTTACTAGTAGAAATTGTTCTATCATCATATTATTCTATTAACTGCCAAAACATGTTATCACAATAAGATGAGGTAGAATTGGCAAAATGTCTTTAAAGAGGTAGATCAAAGATTAAGACATTCCTTTGTTCCATTTGCTAAAAACTTAAAGCAGTCTCTTCTACCAGCATTGGAATACCAGTGCTGATAATGAATGTATCGCTACACATTATCTTTTTCTAACAATTGTTTTTATTCCTCTATCATTTATGAGGCTACTCACATACAGTAAGTTGAAATGCACACACTTAAAACTGCACACCCTGAAAATTGATTAATTGCTGATGTACTTTAAAGCTGGTCATACAGGGTTCAGTTTTTTCATTCAACCAGCTGAACGAAACTCAACCGATTCTCCCATCAACACATTTGAGGTGGATGTGGGAATCCTCCCCACTGCGCTATTGTATTCCTGCAGTGGGACTCCCCCACCATGAGAATAGCCATCAGAATACAATGCTCTGTGCTGCAGCCAATGGGCTGCATGCACCGATCAAAGCAAAATGTTCCAATAAGCCGATTTATGAGAAGTTGATAGAAATTGCTGAACTGGCTGAATTTCTATCTATGGCAGCACAGTACATGAAGTTTCACAACTTAGGAGTTCCCTTTGTAACCACCTATTCTTTACAGCATAGAAGCATTAAACGGATAATTTCAAGACACTGGCATATTGTTAATAATGACAGAATTTTAAAAGCTGTCCTACTGGATAAACCTCAGGTAGTGTTCAAAGGAGCTTCCACATTAAGAAATAGAGTGGCTCCCTATATCTTCGATCCCCCTACAGATAAAGTTACTTTTTTTGACCAACTAACTGGATTCTACCAATGCAAAATATGTCAGGTATGTTCTTTGAGCAGCTGTGTGCACAGAAGAACAACTAAGTTTGTGTCCTGCAACATACTATCACTCCATTCATTACCTGCTCTACAGTGGGAGTGGTTTATTTATTGCAGTGCCCATGTGGCTTGCAATATATAGGGCCTCCTACAAGTTCGCCTCAACGAACATTTCACAAACATCAAGTCTGGATTCAAAAACCATTCAGTGTCCAAACACTATCTTCTTGTACATAAAAAAGAACCCTCCAATACTCTTTTTTTTTGGGCATTGACAAATTCAGTCCCGATTGGAGGGATAGTTCATTAGTGAGAGAAATCTCAAAACTTGAGATGTCTTGGATCCATAGCCTACGTACCCTATGGGTTAAACATTGACGTTGATGTTAATGCTTTTATTGATAACTCCTAGTGGCCTTTGTTGTAAACTCAATCTGAGTCACGTGGGTGGGTTTAATTATCATTTAGAATTTCTTTATTAACATCTGTGGTGTATGCCGAATATTGGTTTGTGCGCATTTAAATTATGTGCACTTGTATGTTTGGCTATAACCATAATTATTATTATTATTATTATTTAGATACTTATATAGCGCCGTCAATTTACACAGCGCTTTACATTATACATTTGTACATTAACATCAGTCCCTACCCTCGAGGAGCTTACAATCTACGGTCCCTAACTCACATTCATATACTAGGGCCAATTTAGACAGAAGCCAATTAACCTATCAGCATGTCTTTTGGAGTTTGGAGGAAACCCACGCAGGCACAGGGAGAACATGCAAACTCCAGGCATGTCGTGGTTGGAATTGGAACCAGCGACCCTTTTTTTTTACTGCTAGGCGAGAGTGCTACCCACTACACCACTGTGCCCTCCATAATGATTTCTAATTATTGTTATCATCCTTCAATTTTTATTTAATTCAATTTAATTTATTTTTACACTTAATTATATTGATTTAAGTTTTTTAGAGCTTATTCTCTATTAATTTTGAGCCATATATTTCACAATAAATATTATTTTGATTATCACATTTGTATACATATGTTTGTCTGATTAACTGGACGTATTCACATGCATATAATGCTTTAGAGGGTTATAGGTCTATATGTATTCACTAATCTGCTGATCAACATCGGTACGTAATTACTAATCCATTGAGATTATTTTACATTTTACACAGTTTTTTTGTTAATATTGAACTTTTCTGTGTTTTTCATATTTATATCCACTATTTAGTTTCACTAATTACATTGTGAGTATATAATATTGGATAATTATGTCTATAGAACCACGGTACATTTTTTAATATTCACAATTAAAACTAGTGTTAAAATCGGTTTATATTACCATTGACAATGCAATCAGACATCCATATTAACTGTCTGTTTGGTCTATGTGTGGTCTTTCTATTGTATGCCCAATACACCATTCCTATAATAGAGATGGGTTGCCCTGACCTAAGATGGCGTTTTGTGGCTCCGCTCACGGGACTGAGAACGAGGTGTGGTTTTTGCTCATAAGGTGGTGGATCAGCACGCTACCCGTTCCCCATTGACAACGTCACATATGACGAAACGCGTCTGAGGGAGGATACGTGCTAACGTCACCACGCTGTCTCGCTAGGAGATTGGGTTTTGTTTGTAGCCGGCTGGTTCTGCTGTTTTTATGTACGATTTTAACTTTCTAAATGTAAGTGCAATATAGTTTTTATACAATAAATATCAAGTGAAGCAATATTACACTATGGTTGTTTTTTTCTCCTTGGGTTACTGCTGAGTTTACTGTCAAACTAATGGTCCTGGATTGCACGGCGCCAGCGGTGTTTGGAGATACTTATGCAGCCATCCATCTAAAGCTTACCCTACGATCTTCTATGCAAGCAAGGGCCTTGGCTGGGTTATAGCCATCTGCCCGGTTTTGCTGATTAATAAATTATTAAAGAGGAAATTTTCCATATTAACCAGTCATATTCACATTTTGGTTCTTCTTTTCAGTTTTGTGCTCATTCCCCACATATTCTGTTTTTCATTTACTATTATTTCTTGCATTGTATGAGCTTTGTTTCAACAGGCTTTTGTTTGCATTAAGCACATTTTTGCAGTCCCACATGTATATGAAGCAGGTCAAATGCAGTTCAGGAGGAGGTCAACTGTAGGTTAAATGCATTGTATGATCTCAGGAGGATATCAAACTGATGTCAATGAATACCAAAAACACAAGCTGAAAGCCCATAAACATAGGCCCTTAGGGTATCAACCTATTAAAGATACAATACCCCTCTAATCTGTGTCTGGAGCCACAGGCGCTTCAGCTGTCATTTCTCAATATAGACTTTAATTTGTTAAGGCTCTACAAACAGCTTGAGGCAATCATTCTCTAACACAGTATGGAGTGAGACATTGAGGGTGTGTTGCTGGAAAATTTAACATTCAGCACAAATCGTCAATGTTGTAACAGTGTGGATGGGTAGAGATTAATATTTTGTTGAAACTTTGACACAGAAAATGTTCTGACTACACAAAAAGAACAACATAAAAATGGAAGAAAATCATAGCCCAACACAAAAGACAAAAAAGCCATTCAGTTTAAGTTTTTTTTTATATTTTCTTAAAACAGCCACAATGCACATGTTAGGAACTGTCAACCTGCCATTTGAATCAAATTAACTTTTAAATTTTCTTTTTTTTTTGGTAAAATGCAAATGTTAAGAACTGTCAGTCTGTAGATTAGGTAAATCATCAGGTTACTTGCAATTTGTTAAAATATGTAGTACAAGTTAAAAACACAAGAAACCATGCTCTATGCAAACATATCTAGGAACATGAGCTGGATGGCAAACATGCAAGACTATAAATAATATTAAGGCACACTTTCCAATCTTTTTTGAAAATGTGACTTTGGTGATATTTAGTACAAGTAGTTAATATTTCTTTACAAATCTATTTTAATTAATTGAACGCAGTATATATATATATATATATATATATATATATATTTAAAAAGAAAATACTAATCTGGTAATTTAGAAAAGCTGTAAGTCATAAGAGAACTGATTACAAACTCTGTCAAATAGCCTATTGGAACAAACACATAAATATTAAATATACCCATGGTTGGGTAGCACTGATCAGATTCGGGTTTCTCACTTTATATTTTATTCCTAATAAACATGTTTAAGGATATTTGTTTTTAACTTGCAAATGGGATGTCACTTCACCAAAGATAATAATAAATATTTCCATTTTCAGGAATATCACACAGGCCTTTTTTTGTATGGAAAGAATCAGGTGCAAATCAGTATTGTCACAGCACTGAAAAAACATAGCTTAAGTTGCCCAGACATCTAATGTATTCATATTCAAGATATGCTTGAATAAAGCAAGATTGCTACAGTACAGCCAAGTACAACGTTAAAAACACAAAATACAACAATTAAAAAAAATAAGAAATTGACACAGGACAAGAAAAACTGAACATTGTATAATTATTTGTTCTGAGCACTGCTTTCAACTAACCACCCAGAGTAAGTCAAAACAGTACAATATGAATTCTGATTAGCTGCTATGGGTACTTAACCGCTTGAAGACCAGGCTTTTTCTGGCACTTTTTGTTTACAAGTTTAAATCAGTATTTTTTGCTAGAAAATGATTTATAACACCCAAAACATTATACTTTTTTTTTAGCAGAGACCCTAGGGAAAAAATGGAGATGGTTGCAATTTTTCATATCACATGGTATTTGCGCAGCGGTTTTGAAAACGTAATTCAAAAAATACACTTTAATGAATAAAAAAAAAGCAATATATACCCCAATTTGTTTGCAAAATGTGGAGGAGATGTTGTTACACGAGTAAATAGTTACCTAACATGTCACACTTTAAAATTGCGCACACTCGGGGAATGGCGACAAACTACGGTAGTTAAAAATCTCCATAGGCGGCGATTTCATTTTTTTTACAAGTTTCCTGTTTAGAGTTACAGAGGACGTCTAGTGCTAGAATTATTGCCCTTGTTTTAACGTTTGCAGCGATACCTCACATGTGTGGTGCGATTACCATTTAAATATGTGAGCGCAGCTTACGTATGCATCCGCTTCTATGCACAAGCACAGAGGAATGGGGGCACTTTAATTTTTTGTTTTATTTATTTTACAATTAATTTTTATATTTTTACAATGTCCCTTTATTTATTTTTTATTTGATCACTTTTATTCCTATTACAAGGAATGTGAAAATCCCTTGTAATAGAAGTAAGGATAACAGGTCCTCTTTATGGAGAGATCTGAGATCACAAAGACCCCAGTCTCTTTATTACCTTTAAAAGCAAAAGATCAAAAAAGTTTTTTTTGAACTTTTGCTCTAAAAAAAATAAAAATGTTGCTTCGGTCCTCCAAGGCCATAGAGATGATCAAAAAGGATCCATTCTTTGATGACTAGCCAGCAGCACCTTCGGATCGTTCCTCGGGTGAACTGGCAGAAATGGAAAGCCTGAGAGACACCTGCGAGTGGGGCGTCCTCATGAGCTGCTTGGATTGCTTTCATGAGAAAGCCAGCCTCCGACTGTAAAAAACAGTATGGGGGTTATTGTTGATACCTTCAGCCATAATCCCGATAAACCACTTCAAAACCAAAGTGTATACTGTATACGTATTGTGGTGGAACTTTATTTAGAAATTTAAAGTGTTTGTTAACCCCAAAAAATACAGATCCTGGTCCCTTAAAGCAGATTACACAGCACAGTGCTTGTGCTGTGTAATCTGCCCCCTCAAAGCTGTAAAAAAACTCCCTGAATCTGCCACTTCCTGTATGCCCTCTCTGCGCTGACCATGAAAATCAGGGCTGCTGAGCCCTGATCACCGTGGTCAGAGTACGTCCCTGCATCATATGCTGCTGTCCCCTCTGCTCTCCTCTCGCCCCCTCACCCCCTCTTTCCTGCCTGTCAGTTGCCTCTCTGCACCTGTATCCGCCCTGCCCCCGCCCCACCGCTATTCTTGAAAAAATAAATTGTCACTATCAGCCCCTCTATTAGAGGCTGGCATAGCACAGTATGTAAGTTGTTTTAAAAAAATAGCATTCTAAATACAGATTTTGAGCTATCTTCAAGCCGGTCACGTGACTCATGCACTGCACTGACAAATTTTTAGAGGCCGATCTGCCAACAGCCTTTAAGTGGAATTAAACATTTCTATCCTTTACAGCCAAGGAAGCTGCTTCTGTTTGATCTGAAATTTCAGGTCTGAATTTTTGCCTGAATTCCCACCTGAACTGGACCCAGAAATGCACAGGACCCTTTTGGAATTTGCACTATGTCCGTCCAGGACACGTGTGAAGCTTCATTGAGAACTGGTCACACTAGCATGTCATGCAAATTGGATGCGGTGAAAAACGCATCCAATTCACACATATGTAAACCCAGCCTAAATTTTTCTCCATAATGTCTTTGTTCTCAGGAACCTTTTATTGCCTTTGTCCTGGTTGCAAAATAGCATGCTGGAATGTCATTCAAAATGATTGGTAGGGTAACGCAACACATAAAGCTTTTTATTTACGTGTATTACCTCAATGCATAGATTTGAACCTGCCCTAAACGTGTCTACATGCATTAGAAAGCAGGGACCGGTTTATTTTCATGTAGATTTTACTGATACAATAACTTTTATCCACTTAACATCAAATAATTATTATCCTAATCGAATTGATGGACTTTCAAACCTATTCTAATGAGAACAATACTCAAGTCACAATGCACATCATTATAAAACATCATAACAGGTGGCTTCAAGAAAATGGTGCAGCACTGAAGATACTGGGGTTGATTACTAAAGGCAAATAGGATTTTTACTTTGCAGGTGAATATTCCTTTAGGTTAGCTCTCAAGATGAAGCTTTGCTAATTTCCGTCATCTGTTTATGTACAAGCAAAAATACTATTTTTTAAAATTGTCATTGCATGTGATTGGGTATACTTTGAAAGGTAAATTTTCATCGCATTCACCAAGTTAAAATTCTTTGCAAAGCCTTTTTGGTTTTAGTAAATCTACCCCACTGTCTCTTGAAAATGTTATGGTATATAATTGTATGATTTATTGAGATGTTTGAGAACAATGTATTATAATATGCACATTACTAGTAAAGAAAATGGTGAAATGTCTTTGTTGTCTAATATAGAGCAGACTTACATAATAATTCTTTAACAACCTATACCTTTTTTTAACAACTTTTTAGTTTTATATTTTAAGCTAAGCAGTCTTTTAAAACCCTACATTCCGTCTTGATCAAAGAGCCCAGCTTTTAAAATAGCTTAGATTTTCCACAACACCTTTCCTATGTTTCAAAAAATATGTAAAATCCTGTTCCATGGAGTGTAATATAATTATTTTATTGCAAAAGTATAATTTGGTATTTTCCTCACCTACCAATATATAAGCTCCGCTTGTTTGCTTCCTTCCCCCCTCCGTTGCCACATTTGGCACCTTTCTGGGATAACTGGCTGCGGCAAGATGCGACGAGGTCCCCTGGAAGTTCACCCCCCCCTCCACCTTCCTCTATTGCAGGACCAGTTAGAAAGTGCAGCGCACTTTCCGCATGCGTAGTAGGGAACTGGCCGTGAAGCCGAAAAACTTCAGAGCTGGTTTCCCTTGCCAAGAATGGCGGCGGCACCCTCGAGCTGATCGGAAATTCGGCTGGAGTGCCGACATTGCTGGAACTCTGGACAGGTAAGTGTCCTAATATTAAAAGTCAGCGGCTACAGTATTTTTAGCTGCTGACTTTTCATTTTTGGAGGGGGGGGGGTCTGGAGCTCCGATTTATTAAGACACAATACGACCCTATTCAGTTCTGGCTAACAACTGTTTTGTTTTGCAGAGCATACACATTTAAAGTGCAATTTAGAGGTGATGCAGAACTGTTATGTATTTAAAAACATATTCAACCTTTTTTTTTTTTTCTTTAAATGCTCCCAGAGTGTACATTTATTAACTTTTTGAATTTCAGCATGCAAAGAATTGCAGCCATGGTTAGTGGACCCCTGGTGCAGTGCACAGAAGTACCAACCTGTATGCAGTTATGGAGTTGCAGGAAGTATTATTGAACTATGAATGCAGTGATCTCAGAATACAAAAGTAAACAAAAGCCTGAAGGGAAAATAACCCTGCAATTCAAGTAAGTGGCAGGGGGGGGCAGTTTGAGGGTTGGGGGCTGTGGACGAACATGGGTGTACAATGAAACATGCTGTGAAAGGTGGAGTTGGCCTACCTTACTGAACTGATTTTAGTGGTTTGGTGTCCTATTTATTTTTCCTCATCTAGTGAAGCAATAGGTTAACTACTGAAGGTAAAAAGTATGTAAATCATTATCTGCTATCATTTACCAAAATTTTCAAAGCGAGTTGAAATTAGAACACTCTGGGGAGCACCAAGTCAACAGTCTACCTAAAGCTGAGAAACTGAAACATTAAAAAAATTGTAAACAGATGTTTCTTTTTATTTCTGGGCAACTAGCAAGGTACTATTTTCCCTAAGCCAACACTAGACTCACACACCCCCAATAACAACATTTTAGGTACTCAGGGTTGCATGGAACCCATCCAAAACTATGAGGTCAGTGTTGGATGAGTTAACTGTTACAGTGGTAAAATTTACACTGTGATACAATTAAATATATTCAAAGAAACCTTTTTAACCCTCTTAGCGGTATTCTCGAGTCAGGCTCGGGGTGAATTTTTCATGCTAAGAGCGGTAACCCCGAGCCAGACTCGGGTTGCATTGCAGGATACAGGGAGACTTACTTACCTTGTTCCATGGATACTGCGATGTCTCCCTGCAGTGTCTGCGAGCCGTGTCTCGCTCGATCCACACTGCCGAGTGCCGAGCTCCGTTCCCTGCGACATTGCAGCGCAGGGGCACGGAGTTCGGCACCAAATTCAAAAAGTGAAAAACACAGTATAGATACAGTATACTGTAATCTTACAGATTACAGTACTGTATCAAATAATAACACACCCCCTTTGTCCCTAGTGGTCTGTCCAGTGTCCTGCATGCAGTTTTATATTATAAATACAGTTTTTTCTGCCTGGAAACTGGAGATTGTCCATAGCAACCAAAAAGTGTTCCTTTATGTCAAAAGTGGTTTTAGACCAGCTAGAAAACAGAGATAATAAATTAGAATCACTTGCAGAATTGAGCGATAGCGATTTGTGGGGAAAGTCATCAAACACTAAATCTACTGACAGCGACAATTCTGCAACTGAGCAAATTTCAGTGTTTTTGATTTGATTACATTAGTGAATAATTTTTATTATAATTAAATTACTATTTGTTATAATTATTTATATTTATTTATTATATTATAATTTATGATTTTGTGTTTCAAACATTATTATACCTGGGATGTCTACTAGACTCTTGTTTGGTCAGGTTTAAGTAAGTAATTACTAAGAATTGCAGGCCTACAATAAATAACACCAAATTTCCATGCAAAATAATTGTACCGCTTTTGGTACAAAATTCCAGACAAAATCATACCGCCAGGGAGGTTAATGTGTGTACCAATGTGTCCAAATGGGCAATACCACCACATTTCAGGTACCAGTAACTATGATGTGACTCTAACTAATTATTGTTTACCCAGAAAGTATGAGGTGAGCCTTTAGATTCCAAATTTAAATAGCCTTTACTTCTGTATACATTGAGACCCTGTGTATGGAGATAAGGGATTCTACCTGTATACAGAATTTCATTAGGGAATAAGCAAAGGTACTTCCTGACACCACAAGGTACCTGTACTCAGGCAGCAATCTGAATTTAGATGTTGCACTTTATATTACATGAATTATTTTTAAACTCAAGAATTATATTTTGAAATATTTTATATAGGAAAAAAGCTGCCTTTACAACAGTATCTCAAACCTATTGCAAACCTTGGGGATGTCAGAAGGTTACTCTGCTGCGAGGGCAGTCTTAACAAGAATAAACTACTGTTGTGGGGAGTTGGATATTTCCCTGGTCCATTGAAATTTTGATTGTTTGGCTAATGTCAAACAGACTAGAATTTATGTGTATGTTTTATGTTTTGTTTTGTGTTTTTTTTTTCTTTGGCTGTGGACAAGCTTTTTAATGTTGTATGTGACATTAAATGGGCAACAAAGATGATGTTGCACAATTTCTGCAGTATAGGCTCCCACTAGCTAAAAAAACTCGATTGAGGCTATCTACAAAAGCAAGGCTGCTGTCATTACAGTGTGATTAGCTTGTAAATATTTTTAAACCCAATTTATATGCAAGTTACAGCTACTGTATGAAATGTAATATGAATCTTTCCTTTTTTATCTTGTATCAGTACACGTTCCAGGTTACTACACATCACATAATAGGAGTGCTGGTACTGCATATTTTCTCCTGTCATGTAAAATAATTAACTTAAATTAAGTTCCAAGACTACAAGTAGAAAGTAAGTTACATTGCAATTAATTTTACATCTAAGGATGCTCTCATTATCTCAATGTGTTCTGAATGGTGATGAAAGTGTTCTAAAATAATCATGTGCAAAGAACTGCATATTATGTAAATCACCCTAATTAGTAAAACAATTGTACTGAGCCTTAACTTTTTTCTTTCAGTACAACTATTTTACAGATTTTTTTAACAAAACCACAAACCATAATTATTAAACTTTTAGAGATCTCTCTCTTAACATGGTATTAAATATGTGCTCGTCATTTAAATAAACTCTGAAAATGAACATTTACAAATGATTTCAACACATCTCCGTGTAGCTACATATACATATATTTTTACACAAAGAAATGCCCCAAGTATGAATATATTATTAAAAATTAAATATACTAGATTTAAATAATTATACTGTACATCAGATATTTGTTGATTTCCACACAAACTGTTTCATAGAAATACCATAAATATGCTATCGTACCGATTTCCATGGTCGTGGATGCCAAGAAGCATCAGCAGGGCATAAATGTGTGTTACACTGTTCCACATTTGGTGGTTTATCAAGAATTTCACAGTTTTGATCATCCAACAATTGTCCGTTCGTCAGCTGACAGATCACTAATCTTGTTTTCATTCCACCTCCACATGTCTGGGTGCACTAAAATATAGACAGAATTCAAAGTTTAATATCAGTGTATTTAAAAGAATTACTGATGTATACAGCTCCATCATCTTCCATAAACTATACAAAATTATAAAAACAGGAAATTACTTTTTAAACTTTTTAAGTAAATCAGCCTCACGTTAAAAATACATCCAGCTACAAGTATATACAGTTGTATAGCAAACACCTAGTAGCTACAAGATACAGTAAGGGGACATCCTGCCTACAGATCCAATCAAGAGAGAGGCATACAAACACAAAGTATGTAATTGAATAAGCGGTATATTAGGTAACAGTGTATGTCATTTTAAATTTTGTAGGAGAAAGCAGTGCAAGAATGGGAAATAAATAGAATGAGCTTGCTCAGATTATATCCTTGCCTGAAGAAGAAAAGTTTAGGGGTTTACTTGAATGTAGTACATGTCTCAAGATACCAAATGGAGCATATATGAGAATTTCAAAGAACTGGATAGAATTCTGGATTTCTGACATAAAATCCACTTCTCTAGTAGTTCACTGGGAGACACATCAGGCCTGTGAGTATATGTTCTCTCTCTAGGAGGTTGAGCACAATGCAAATCAAAAGGCACTCTGCTCAGAATATGATTTCTCCTGGCAGAGAAGTTTTTGACAGGAGGCAGTGCAGTGCCTGGCTTGGGAATAAGTGACTATAAGACTGTCGGGGGAAGGAAGGGTTTTAAAACAATAAGTGTAACTGTAATAAAAGATCCTCCAATCAAACTAAATCAATCATTCCACTATAAAGAAAAATTATCTACAAGTGGCGAAGGTTTCAAACAACTGCTAAACTATCCAGGACTTGCTGACTCAAATTCAGCTCAAGAGCTGACCATTTAATGCTAAAAGAAGTCTCCATGAACCCCAACTTTTCACTGTGGAATCTACAAGTAAGTCTTACAACAGTTTATGTCAAAGTGCATGAATCTACAACTAGAAAGAGATTGCACTTTTTTTAACATGCATTCTATATGTACGAAGAAATGAATTTGCTGTCAAAAAGAACATTAGAGCAAGACCACCGTTTGCCATTGAACATATAAGCAAAGACCAGGTCTTCTAGAACAATGTGCTATGGACTGATGAATCAAAGATATGGTTTTATTGCCACAGTAGCTGTAGGCATGTTTGCTTTTCTCATAGATTCACAAACCAAAGACAGCCTGTAAAGCAATGGTGGTGGAAATGATATGGTTTGAGATATACTTGGTTGCTCTAAGGCCTTGGTAACCTGTAGTTATCAAGTTAACTATGAATTCTGTATCATATCATAGTGTACTTGAAAAGAATAAGAGGCCATCTGTCCAAAAGTTAAAGCTGAATTGGAAAGAATATTTCAAAATGATAATGATCAGAATGACACTAGGAAATCCACCAAAGAATGGTTCAGATAAAGGAAGTTGAGGTTTACAGACCGGCCAAGATAAAACCCTGATTTGAATCACATTAAAAAGTTGAAATGTTGTGAGGTAATTGAGATGGGCAGTTCATGTAAGGAAGCCGACAAACATCTTAAAGCAACTTACCTTAAAGTGGATGCAAACCTAATTCATGAAATTTGACCTAGGCACATATATCTGCAGTGTTTTCTTACCTCTTTCCAAAGACCTAAGTCCTGTGTCTTTCTGCTTCTCTGTTCTTCTGTTATAAGCATGATAACTTCGAACAAGTTCTCGGACAGCCGAGATAAAACCAGCCTGAAATTTGTGGTGGAGTGGGTGCTAGAAATAGATTAGCAGAGAGCTGGTCTATTCACAGCACATTCCTTCCTACCTCTACCTATGTGGAGGGGGGGGGGTGTGTGCCTTTCCTCCAATCAGCTGTCACACAGTGTATGCCAAGACTTCACTCCCAGTGCTGAACAGGAAGAGAACATTTCTAACACAATGTGCACTTTCTAAAGAATATAGCAAGCTGAAGACAGCAGATATACATGTAAAACTACTGTAGGGAGGTTTGTTTAATCTCTGTGTATCATCTGAGGCTGTTCACTTCACTGGGTATATGTGAGAGTTTACATCTACTTTAAAGAATTTGGCATGGATTAGTCATCAAAACTTTTAATGAGTCCGTGTTAGAGATAGATGGGCAGTTATGCAAAACACCCACTAGCATCAAGGTAATTGTAAAATGGAAAATATCAGCTTTGTCAGAGAAGTGGTCAAAACTTTCATCAAGTCAATGTTAGAGACTGGTAGGCAGTTATGCAAAACACCTACTTGAGTCAATTTAACTGTAAAATGGAAAATATCAACTTTCAAAACTACGAGTATACTTACTATTCAACACTACACTATTATATCTATTGATAGTTTTGTCAAGTTAACACCTTATCTAGGCCATTTGACAGAAATTGTAACATAGGCAGAAAGCGTATCTATCTAGATATTAATGGAATTTTAAAGTATTTATAAAAATAAGTTTAAAAGTTGAATTTTTCTGTAAAAATATCCTAGGTCATTTAATGCACATGTGCCTTTGTTGCTGACTGGAGTTCATCCATGGCCACATTGAACATTCAAAAAGTATACAACATTCATATTGTTAATTATTTTATGGTCAATTACAGTGGGGAGAATAATTATTTGATTCCTGCAGATTTTGTAAGTTTGCCCACTTACAAAGAAATTAAGGTTCTATAAAAAAAAAATCCTCAATAATTTTTATATAATTTTTATTACATAATATAGGTAATAAACCTTGTCATACATGTGTCGGGGGGGGGAGGGGAGATAGCGCTACTCGCCCTAATTTCTTAGGGGGGCAGGTAGGTAAGGAAAGGGAGAACACAGAGGCAAATTATACACATTAACCAATTAAGCCTGGTTATAGGGTATGAGTATCTTATAGTATGTTCAAACAGTTCAAAAGTTGACAGGTCTTTTGTACCAGCTGTTCCAGGGAAACCATTGTTTATGAAGTTTAGAGTATGCAAGTGTCTCATAAGCCATTAAGCGTTCATAGGAGTGATGAGTGTGTACCAAAGTTTTTGTTGGGATCTTGTTTGTCTTCCAGTGCCTAGTAATAAGCAGCCTTACTGCTAGAAGTATGTGGGTAATTATCGTCCTGAAATGCGGTGGGATCGAGTCGATGTTAATGTTTAGAATGGCTAGTTGTGGGGTGATCTTATATTGCATTTGAGTGATGTCAGATAGTATGTTAGAGATGTCTGACCAAAGCTCATTCAGACATGGACATGACCAAAATATGTGGTACAGAGTTCCCCATTGGCCACAGTTTCTCCAGCATGTGGGTGTGTAGTGGGTGTGGAATTCTGCGATTCTCTGGGGTGTTAAATACCACCACAGAGTTAATTTCTGAGTTAGTTCCTAAAGTGACGCACAACTTGTGGTTTTGTAAATCGAGCATAGGGTCGTTTGCCATTGTTGATCAGTAAATTATTGTTGTAGGTCTTCGTCCCATCGCCTTAAGGGCATTGATTTAGTGAGCATTCTTTTTTCATGTAATATTAAGTAGATTAATGCATTTCCGAATGTTGGAAAAGTAGTAGGTCAGCAGGTATTGCCCCTTTGAGGTGAGGGTAGGAAGAGATACAATGGTGGATTCTATGATAAATCAGGAAGTCTTTGGGTAGTGCGCTGTATAATTTTTGGATTTGTGCAAATGATTTGTGAGCTAGCTTGTCACAAAGGTCTGAGGTAAGAGTTATTTGGTCTGTTATCCAGCCAGGTATGACTAGATCCGGGGTCAACAAATACAGTGTTTTAAGGGGGATTGGGAGTGCTTTGGTGGTAAGGTGGGACCATTTTGAGAGGCGTAGTGATTTCCAAGCATTGCCAGAGGCCTGGATGGTTGGGGCAAGAAATTTGTAATTGGGAGGGTTGACAGCCGTGCTGAACAGCCAAAGTTTAAGGTTACCTCCCGGAATCGTAGTGGTTTTGATGTTTCCCCATAAAGTTGTGGGATGTATGGACATCCAATCTTTTAATTGTGTTAGTAGGGTAGCAATGTAGTAATCTTTTATGTCTATATAGCCTGAACCGCCAACTAGCCTGTGTTTAATGAGCTCATCATAACCACCTCTGCCCTTTTTCCCCTGCTAGATGAATTGATGGATGATAGACTGAAGGGATTTGAGGTATGAGTTGAATAATGGTATGGGGAGTGTGCGAAATAGATAGAGTCTGGGTAGGAGCATCATCTTGAATGTTTCTAGCCTTCCAGACCTGGTGAATTAAAATTTGGAAAGTTTGGACTATTCTTGAGAGAGCATGTGTTTGAGATCTATATACAGGAGCTGTAAGCGAAAAGTTGTTTTACGGATCTGGCAAACGTGATTCCCAGATATGAGATGCCTATGTCAGCCCATGAGTAAGTATACATATTGCAAAGTATATTGCCGGTGATGCCGTCCAAACCTAGGTCTAAAAATGTAAGACTTGCTATCATTCACTTTATAATAAGAAATAGTACTAAATCTTTGTAGAACTGATTGTACCGAAGCCAGGGAGGTGATTGGATTGCTGATCATTAATATAACATCATCGGCGAACAAATTCATTTTATGTTCCTTGGGGTCAATATGGAAGCCAGAGATGTGTGTTTGCTGTTTGATCTGATGTGTTCAGCAAGAGGTTCCATTATTAAATTTAATATGAGAGGTGATAAGGGGAATCCCTGGCGGGTTCCGTTAGATATGTGGAATGGTTTGGATAGCATTTCTGCTGAATAAACTTGTGCTGATGGAGAGGAATAAAGGGCCATGATGGCTGATAGGATACAACCTTGGAACCCAAATTTGCAGAATGTAGCCTGAAGATATGTCCAATGGACACTATCAAACGCCTTCTCCGCGTCTAAGGATAGAAACAAAGAAGGCGTTTGAGTGTTTTCTGCATTATGGATGATGTTAATAATCCTTTGTGTAGCGTCAAATGTTTGACGTCCTGACGTAAATCTGGATTGGTCCGGGTGTATCAAAGATGGCATTATATCTGTCAGTCTAGTAGCTAACAATTTGGCATAGATTTTTGTGTCAATGTTAAGTAGGGAAATTGGTCTGAAGTTTTTAGGTGAGGTAGGTTCCTTCCCTGGCTTCGGTGGGGTTATAATAAGAGCTTTAAGCATTTCTGGAGGAAGAGAGGAAGAGAAAGCAGCTTCATTGATTACTTGAGCCAGAAAGGGTGCTAAGGTTGTCTTAAATTGTTTATAATATTCTCCAGTGAGTCCATTTGGACCTGGTGATTTATTGGAAGGTAACTTTGAGATTATTTCTATAAATTCTTGGATTGTAAATGGGGCATTCAGCAGGGAGAGATGTTCTGGGGAGATAGTAAGTAGATGAATTTCGCACAGAAATGTGTCTATCTCGTCTTTAGATGGTTAGGGGATTGTGGTGTCTTCTTTAAGATTATATAAAGTATTGTAGTAATGGCTGAAAGCATCAGCTATGGCCTGGGGATCAATATGTTTAGCTTTGGTGGAGGGATAAAATAGGTGTGAAATCTTTGTTTTGTGGTGATATCTTTTGATTATTAGGGCCATGGCTTTCCCTGCTTTATTGCCGTAGTGTAGTGTTTGGCTTTAAATTTTTTGGGGGATTTTTCAAAAGATTCTAGCAGGAATGTTCTTAGTTCCTATCTAAGAAGCACACGTTATGATTTAAGGGTGGGATCTGGTTTGGATTGGTTGGTCCTTTCTAAGTCTTTAATGGATGATGTGAGGGAATCTAGATGTTGCCCTCTCTTCCTCTTCTCCCTAGCACTTATTTGTATAAGGATCCCTCTGATGAATGCTTTATGGGCACTCAAGGGTCTATAATTTTTATCATAGGTGTATTTTAAATGATAGAGACAGAATATCAGCCAGAAATCCAGGAAAAAAACATATAGAATAAAATAAGTATTTGATCCCCAAGCAAAACATTACTTAGTGTCACGTCCACCCCAACGCAGGTGGTCAGACACTATAGCTGGCTATTGTGTGCTTCACCTATAGCAGCCTTCTTTCCC
Organism: Rana muscosa; assembly: GCA_029206835.1. NCBI lineage: Eukaryota > Metazoa > Chordata > Amphibia > Anura > Ranidae > Rana > Rana muscosa. Next base: position 742,270,084 of record CM055118.1, read on the forward strand.
ATAAAGCAAGCAAGCCTACCGGTACTCAGTTGCCCCCAGGACTTATACACAATGCTATAGTGCCTGCCCACCACGACAGGGCAGATGCGAACTGAGCAAATCAAATAGATACTTGTGGTTAGCAGACAGATAACGAGGTTCTATGACAGTCCAGGTAAAAAGGCAGGCTGAGTTCAAGGAATAGTCCAATAATCTGATCCAAAGTCATACACAGGGAAAAACAAACTAGCAAAGCAGGGCAGACAGGGAGCTTGATTGTCATGCTAGAAGACCCATCCATGACCAATCTTCCATGTTCTGGCTGAGGGAAGAAGGTTATCATACAAGATTTTACAATACATGGCCCCTGTCCATTGGCCCCTCAATATGGCAAAGTTGGCCTGTACCTTTAGCAGAGAAACAGCCCCAAAGCATACGTTTACACCTCCGTGCTTGACTGTAGGGATTGTGTTCTTAGGGTCATAGTCAGCATTTTTCTTCCTCCAAAAACATTGAGTCCCCCTCCACAAGAAGGCACATGTACAGGCCCATCTGAAGTTTGCCAATGAACATCTAAATAATCCAGAGAAGGATTAGGAGAAAGTGCAGTGGTCAGATGAGACCAAAACTGAGCTCTTTGGCATTAATTCAACTTGCCGCATTAGGAGAAGGAAAAATGCTGAATATGACCCTAAGAACACTATCCCTACAGTCATGAACGGAGGTGGAAACATTATGCTTTGTGGCTGTTTCTCTGCTAAAAGTACAGGCCGACTTTGCCGCATTGAGGGGTCAATGGACAGGGCCATTAATTGTAAACTCTTGGATAAGATCCTTCATCCCCCAGCCAGAACACTGAAGATGGGTCATGGATGGGTCTTCCAGCATGACAATGACCCTAAACATACCACCATGGCAACAAAGGAGTGGTTCAAGAAGAAGCATATTAAAGGTCATGGTGTGGCCTAGCCAATCCTAAAGAAAATTTATGGAGGGAGCTGACACTTCGAGTTGCCAAGTGACATGCAAGAAACCTTAAGGATTTAGAGAAGATCTGTAAAGAAGAATGGACCAAAATCCCTCCTGAGATCTATGCAAATCTGGTCATCAACTACAAGAAACCTTACCTCTGTGCTTGCCAACAAGGGTTTCTCCACCAAGTGCCAAGTCATGTTTTGCTTGGGGATCAAATACTTTATTTTACTCACTGAACTGCAACTCAGCTTATAATATTTGTATCATGTGTTTTTTTCTGGATTTGTGGTTGATATTCTGTCTCTATCATTTAAAACACCTATAATAAAAAATATACACCCTTAATTTCTTTGTAAGTGGGAAAACTTACAAAATCTGCAGGGGATCAAATAATTATTTTGCCCACTGTATATACTATGGTTTCTCAAAGTGACAACATCACTGTATGACTAAGATATATATATATATATATATATATACTTACTTCTCCCCAGCTTCCATAGTTCCAACGAGGACAGGGTCCAGAATTACAATGTCTTGATTCTGCAGGCTTGGTTGTCTCATCACAAAAATTACTAATCCTTCCTTCACTATCTTGGCATACAACAACCCGGCGCTCAAAACCACCTGCACAAGTGCTGGAACACTATATATATGAAGTTTAAAAGGAATCAATATTATTAATATTAAAACAATAATTTACCATGTGTGAACAAGGCTGAGATAAAAGATACATGAATGAAAGCAATGAACAATCAAATTAAAAAATTGAAAGGTAAAAAGTGTAAAATATAACGATTCTTATAAATATAAAAAAAACAAGACCATCACCATCACACATTTTTTCTAAAGAGTATAAAGTGAACTAAATCACTATAATTCTCTGTTGTTGCACTGGTAAAACTAAAATATGTATAAATGACTAGCACAAAGACCAAATTATTTACCTAAATCAGCAAAGATAAGAAAAGAATCTAGGACAAAAAATGATATAAACGATATGTAAGGTTGGCTGAATTCACACATGCCAAATTCAGTAAAATAACTTACTGCTCCCCATGGTCCAGTCCGCCACTGGTTCCCTTGAGCAGGCTTGTTTTTTTGGTTGATGGAATTGTGTACATCATTTTCTCTAGACTTTTGTGGGCTTTCTGGTTGTGGAAACAGCATTGGATGGTTATGATTACCAGGAAAATTATTGTGTATTTGACATGGTGCTATATTGCAGTCTTGTTCTATAATAGGCCGGTTCTCAGGATCACAGTTTTCATCATCAATCCTTCCATGATAACTTGTGCAAACAACCTGTCTCATAATTTTTCCTTTTCCACATGTTACTGGGCACTGTTGAAATGTAAGAACGTCATCACAGGTTAACTCATTATATAATGAATTTTATATAAAATTATATTTTTTCCTGTACTTATACTTACAGGAGACCAGTCACCAGATTGCCATTCTCCACATGGTGTAAAACAGCTAGAGACTTCAGACGGTCGTGGTAAATATGTACAAAAAGATTCATCAGCTACTCCACCTAGTGCATCTCGACAGCTGACATATCGAGCACGATTACCCCTTCCGCAAGAGGCGGAGCACTAGAATTACACAAAAAATTGTAGCATGACCTACTAAAATAGCTTAAAGCTTTATATTAGGCAGTAAATCAGGTGATTCCTAATAGGCAAAATGCTGATATTTTAAATGAAAGTATTTTTTTCCAGTGCACAAGATGATACACAACGATCAAATTTGTAGGTTGAACTGTGTTTCTGTGATTGACAGCAAGACTGTCTTACAAAATGTAAGGGTTAGGACAAATCTGCTGGTTTACAAACTCAGAAAAATGGTATACAATAAGGAAACTTAAAAAAAGAAACAAATGAAAAGTAGATTTTGGATATTCTTCCTGTCACAGCCCATATAATTGCTAGACACAATCAGTCTATGCAGGGACAGATGTGTCCAGACAGTTTGTAATGTAGACCAAATAAGGATTGCATGACACTTACTGGCGTCCATGACCCATATCTCCACTGTACATTCTTTTGTACTTGATCTGCAGGAGAGATAGTAGGTAATATACGGGACTGTACCGGACAAGGAATCCTTTCACAATCCTGCAGATATAAAACTAACATAAATACAACTTCTCAATAACTAGAACACTAACGCCAATATGAAAACAAGGCAATATTGTGTAATGTGTGCATTCGTTTTTTTTTCTATACTCTTATTTTGCAGAATTCAAATTAAAATAGAATATTTGTTAAGTTCTAAACAGTAGATGAAATTGAGGTCTAAACAGTATAGTGTGGCTTTGACAGTTGATGGTATGCTGTCAGACATAAAATTGTTAATGATTTGTTATTATTTACATAGTGTTATTTCTGATACTAAGGTTTAGTTTTATTGTTCTTATTACTGATTATTATGGTATTCTTCATTTCGTCCCAGCTGATGTACAAAGTTGGGATGAATCCAACTGTGGCATATCTTTTATGTAGGTAATGTATATGTATACATACTGTAAGCCTTATGCAGATGTTATGCCTTATTTGATATCATTGTACATCATATGCTATGCTAATTTGTCCCTTTCATATGTACAACCATTATATTTACATTCTCAGCGTGCTTGTAATTGTTTGTACAATCTTAATAAACAGTTTGTTTTAATGAAAAAAAAAAAAAGAATATTTGCCTGGCTGTCTGTTGGTCGAGAAGCTGCATTGCATTCACGTTCATCCAAAGCTGGCTCATAAGTTCCTGTACTGCACTTTACAGTTCGAAGTTGGTAGCCTTGTCCACATGTAACTGAGCACTGTTAAAGAACATTACAGTAACACTGTTTTTTTAAAGATATCAAATCAGATATTACAACTGAAAACAATAATATGTGGGTTTTAAAAAAATATATAAAACTGTTTATATATTTCTAACGTCAGATAACTAGAAGTGTTTTGAATCTGATGATTTTTGTAATTCAGACCCTGGGAGGCAAGGGTAAAAGTCCAGCAAACACACACTTGTGGGTCTACATATTTGGAACACATCCACTTTTGGCCAAACCTTGTGTAAAATAGGTACAAAGTAGCTATATGTACACTATAAAACCATTCTAACTAAATATAAAGTGCTATTTACACAATGTAAGACATGAACAATGCATAGATTTATTTATACATACTGGTCCCCAAGGTCCCATATGCCAATAAGCACATTCTTGAAGCTCACAGGATATGACTGACTCAGGTTTGTTGTTTGGGTCACAATAATCATCTTTCAGTTGTTCATCATTTAACTGGCACATCACATGACGGCGTCTTTTACCTTTTCCACATGTCACCAGGCACTTAAAAATAAATAAAAAAATAAATAAAAAGACCTTCAGTCTGAAACTTGTACTATAGGATATATGGAGGTTGCTACATTGCAGGTGCTTTTCAACAAGGGCCTATTTATGCTTTGGGGTTGATTTTTTTAAAGGCAAATATCACTTTTCAAGTGCAATTTTTATTTATCTTAGAGAACGAATTGAAGCTCTGCTGACTTCCATCATCCAATTATGTGCTATGGTACTGGTGCTGTACTGTATATGTGTGTTGGTATGCAGTGCGATGCTCATATACCCATATGTGAAAAGGTTCTAAGTTTGTAATACAGCATTAGGAATTGGGAGACTGTTTGCTACAGGAATAGACCATAAGGCTAAGCTTTATTCAATATTTCAAAAAAATGCCACGCTCAAATGTGCGTAACACAATTCAGAAAATATACACCAGAATTTTTTTTGAAATAATTGCTTCTAAATAACAAAATGACATAGAGGGTACAAATAATTTTCAAAAGATAAATAAACTTTGATATAAAAGTCCACAGGGTGAACATGTAAACAAAAAAGTTCTTGTATGTAAAAAAAACGGTGTCTTATTCCTTGTGTTCCACCAACAAAGAGATGTGCAGCACCCAGAGTGTCCTCCAAGCCAACATCACTATGCACTCAATGGATATAAACTTGCACCATGAATATCATCAGATGACAATTAGACTATTCCAGAGTTACCAATGAACTATCTCAGTACCGATGAAAACAAAATACAATATAATATAAAAAACTTTATTGTGGATAAAAAACAAATATATAGTTGACATTGATTAAAAAGGAAAAGACAGACGCTCAGGGTTCCCCCAAGAGACATCTGTGATTGTCAATTGATAGATTAGTCAGGGTCTCTACTAGTTTTGCGGTAAACCACTTCCTCAGGAGAGCCAATCTATGGAACAAATAATACAGTAAGGACATATAAAAACAAAATAAGGTTCAGAATAACTACAGCATGTAATACATAGGTAAAACAGGTAGCTCACCCAATGAATGAAAGGTAATGTGCGAACCAAGGCCGCCCAAGGCCCCACTACTTGCCATGTACGTTGTCTCTGGTTTTTACCTTCCTATACCTTATATCACAGAGATCCACGCACAATCCTCCTTGTCCGCCGCGGGGGGAATCCTGATGGGCGGCCTTGGTTCACACATTACCTTTCATTCATTGGGTAAGCTACCTGTTTTACCCATGTATTACATGCTGTAGTTATTCTGAACCATATTTTGTTTTTATATATCCTTACTGTCTTATTTGTTCCATAGATTGGCTCTACTGAGGAAGCAGTTTACCGCAAAACTAGTAGAGAATAGGAATATTGAACAAAGGAATGTCTTTTCATTTTGGTGGTGGACCACAAGTTCACCCTGCGGACTTTTAAAACAAAGTTTTTTTATTTTTTGTACACTATGTAATTTTGTCATTTACCAGCAATCATTGTCACATTTTTTTCCTGGTGTATGGTGTATATTTTCTGAATTGTGTTACACATATATGAGCATGGCATTTTTTGGAAATATTCTAATTGAGGTTTATATATTGACCTTTAATGCCAGCTGCCACTGAGTTTCTATAGCACTGACTTTTTAAGGTTTAAGCCCCCTTTCACACGGGGCAAATCCGTCCGAGCGGATCCACCTACTTAGCGGGGGATCTCTCGGTTCATCCCCGCTGAGCAGGTGGATGACAGGTCCATGTCTGCTCTGCTATGCAGAATGGACAAGGACAGAGCCTGCTCTCCTCTATGGGAAAGTCGGATGGGAACAAATTGCATGTCCATTTCCTTCCGATTGTAATATGTACAGGAGATGAGTGTGCAGGGTATGACAGTGGTCAGTATGTACAGGAGATGCAGGGTATAACAGTTGGCAGTATGCACAGCAGAGGAGTGTGGAGGGTTGACAGTGGGCACTATGTAAAGGAGAGGAGTGTGGAGGGTATGCCAGTGGGCGGTATGTACAAGAGATGAGTGTGCAGGGTATGCCAGTGGGCAGTATGTACAAGAGAGGGGTGTAGAGGGGATGACAGTGGGCAGTATGTACAGGAGAGGAGTGTGGAGAGGATGCCAGTGGGCAGTATGTACAGGAGGGGAGTGTGGAGGATATGATGGGGGCAGTATGTACAGGAGAGGAGTGTGGAAGGTATTATGGGAGCAGTATGTACAGGAGAGGAGTGTGGAGAGAAAGACAGTTGGCTGTATGTACAGGAGGGGAGTGTGGAGGGTATGATGGGGGCAGTATGTACAGGAGAGGAGTGTGGAAGGTATTATGGGGGCAGTATGTACAGGAGAGGAGTGTGGAAAGAAAGACAGTTGGCAGTATGTACAGGGGGAGAGTTTGGAGGGTATGATGGGGGCAGCATGTACAGGAAAGGAGTGTGGAGGGTATGACAGTGGGCAGTAAGTACAGGAGAGGAGTGTGGAGGGTATGACAGTGGGTGGTATATACAGGAGAGGAGTGTATGACAGTGGGCATTATGTACAGGAGAGAAGTGTATGACAGTGGGCAGTATCTACAGGAGAGGATTGTGGGAGTATGACAGAGGTCAATACGTACATGAGAGATTGCTACAGGAGAAGAGTGTATGACAGCGGGTACTATTTATAGGAGAGAAGTGTGGAGGGTATGACAGTGGGCAGTATGTACAGGAAAGAAGTGTGGAGGGTATGACAGTGGGCAGTATGTATAGGTGAGAAGTGTAGAGGGAATGACAGTGAGGAGTATGTACAGGAGAGGAGTGTGGAGGGTATGACAGTGAGCAGTATGTACAAGAGAGGAGTGTGAAGGGTATGACATTGGGCACTATGTACAGGAGAGAAGTTTATGACACTGGGTAGTATGCACAAAAGAGGAATGTAGAGGGTATGACAGTGGGCAGTATGTATAGGAGAGAAATGTGGAGGGTATGACAGTGGGCAATATGTACAGGAAAGGAGTGTGGAGGGTATGACAGTGAGAGGTATGTATAGGAGAGAAGTGTGGAGGGCATGACAGTGAGCAGTATGTACAGGAGAGGGGTGTGGAGAGTATGACAGCGGGCACTATGTACAGATGAGGAGAATGTAGGAATCTGGGAAGGAAAAATGCAAATTTATTTGGAAGATGTTTAGGGACTGGGCAGTGGTTAAGCGGGCCATATATTAATTGAAATTAAGCAGAGATCGGCCATAGTTGATCTATGTATGGGCTAGCTGGTTGCACACAAGTAAATCTATCAATTGACTTGAGTACAACCAGCCTGTCAGCTATAGTTAGCAACACTGATCATTGTATTGTGTGGGTAGGGAAGGCTCCTCACTGGCAGAACACAATAACACTGCAGGAGTCATCCACAGGTCAGCAGGTGAGAGGGTGTGTGGGGACAGGCTGGGGAGAGAGGTCTGTCAGGGGGTGTGAGGTGGTCATGGAGGGATATCAATCAACGGGTAGGAGTAACTGGGAGTGATATCTTTTGTAGAAGGATCTATCATCTGCAGGTTGGGAAATGGTCACCTGTGATATAAGTTGAAGTGAGGTGGCTAACATGGGAAGTGGTACGTGGTGAGTGTGAAATGGATGATGTGTTTCAAGTTTCTTTCACATTTGTGGTAATGCTTACTGCCCCCTGAAAAGTGATCTGTAAATTGCTTTTCAATGAGTGGTATAGCAGCAGCTAACAGGCGGTTATGAGGTGCTATTGCCACCTCCTTGTTTTTTTCTTTACATTACTGAATGGTATTTTTACATTGTTGAACTATGCTGCTACTGCGAGCGAGTTTGGCTTGGAGTTGCAGAGTGGCCCCATTGAAATCAATAGGCGAGTTTGACAGGCAGTGCTGCCTATCAAACTCTGCATTCTGAGTTAAAGATGCTACAGCTAAAGAAATTACAAAAACAAAAGTCGCAGCTGTGAAGTAAAGTGTACAGCCCTGTCCAAATGTATTTTTAAGATTTGGGTCAGGGACGTGCGGTGAGGTGAGTGGCTAGTGAGGCACTGGCTAGTATCAAGAGCCAGATACACACAGGTTACATACGCCACAAACCTTAGAGCGACAACGATAATTTAAGCACTAGACCTCCTCTGTAACTTTAAACATGTAACCTGTAAAGAAATTTAAAGCGTCGCCTATGGAGATTTTTAAGTACTGAAGTTTGGCGCCATTCCACAAGCGTGCGCAATTGTAAAATGTGACATGTTGTTAGGTATCTATTTACTTGCCGTAATATCATCTTTCACATTATACAAACATCGGGCTAACTTTAGTGTTTTTTTTATTCATGAAACAGTTTCATTCCAAAAAAAACATGTTTGAAAGATTGCTGCGCAAATACCATGTAACATAAAAAGTTGATACGACCGCCATTTTATTCCCTAGGGTGTCTGCTAAAACATTATATATAATGTTTGGGTGTTCTGAGTAATTTTCTAGCAAAAAATTTATACATTTTTCCATGCAGGAGAGAACTGTCAGAATTGGCCTGGTGGCAAGGGATTAATTACTATAAGTAATATACAAATAATTAATATTGTTTTTAAGGTGATTTACTATATTTTCAAAAACTGTACTTAAGCAGATGGCCATGAGGTCGTTTTCCTATGTGAACAAATAAAATCACAAACAGTAGAGCCGAATATAATAAAAATTTTAGGGTTCAGCTGGCATACGCTCAGATGCTGGAGTGTAGATTCCACTGCAAACTACTTGAATACTTGAATTCTGCAAGTAAACAGTTTGCTTGTTTATGCAAGACAGAGGTATAAGAGTACTTCATGGTTACTACAACATGCAACATATAGTGGCACTCTAGGGTTTCTAGGGCAGAATGTTGGTACAGCAGCTTCCTTCTACATTGGCAACAATTTAGATTTACCATATATACTCGAGTATAAGCCGACCCGAATATAAGCCGAGGCACCTCATTTTACCACAAAAAAATGGGAAAATGTATTGACTCGAGTATAAGCCTAGGGTGTCCATCTGCATGCCTCACTGTGCCATGTGCATGCCTCACTGTGCCCATGCCTCACTGTGCCCATGCCTCACTGTGTCCATGACTAGACTGATGTTTAACATGGGAGTCTATGGAAGGGGTGCCTGGCTTTGAAAAATCGGTGCTCCCCGGCCGTAGGTCCCCCAGACAAAAGGCTTTGCACACTTATAGAGGAGAAATGGGGCTACATGTGTGCCAAGTTTCGGGTCCAGGGGACCTACTACTGGCCAGTACCGGGTCCCCAAAGTTACCAGAGAAATTACTGTTTAACATGGGAGTCTATAGAAGGGGTGCCCGGGTTTGAAAAATCGGTGCTCCCCGGCCGTAGGTTCCCCGGGCAACAAACTTTGCACACTTGTAGAGAAAGAGTGGGGCTACATGTGTGCCAAGGTTGGGGTCCAGGGGACCTGCGGCCAGCCGGTACCGGGCCCTCAAATTTCGGGAGATCAGGCACAAAAAGGTGACTCGAGTATAAGCCGAGAGGGGCATTTTCAGCACAAAAAAATGTGCTGAAAAACTTGGCTTATACTCGAGTATATACGGTAGTTAAAACTGATAATCAGAAAATAAAGTGACTTCATATTTTCCAGTCCTTAACACTGCTGTTTAGTCTAAAGTGGTAATAAACCTCTAACATGAAAAATGAGCAAAGCATATCCTTCTATGGTGTGTACTTGCCTCTATCCGAGGCACCTAGTTTAATTTCTTACTACTGTCTCTTCCCTCTGCTATCTGCATGATTCAATCCTAATAGGTAAAGCCAACACAAGAGAATCCCAGGTGACAGCCTACCCCACCTCTAACACAACAGTTGACTGACAGTCTCAGCTGTGTATATTTCCCTATGTTTCTATGTGAATGGTGGTGTGTCGGTATCCATTTCCTCCACGCAGGTTTCAGCTCTAGCTGTAAAGTGTGTGTGAGATCAGATCCCGTACCCTGACTTCTACTGCTGAGAAAAATCATTTGATCTATGCACTTTGCATTTTATAACATCAGCATTGTAATGGTAATACAACATAAGCTGACTTAAAAAATCTCTATGTGTGTGAGTGCTGCCTGTATGCTGGCTGTCTCTTTCCATAACTTCTGCATCCTCTACAGGCTTTGCAGCTTTCACTTTGCGGTTTACTTTTGATTTCTAAGGACTACTTATCCCATGGTAATTTACTGCCTGCAATAAGTGATTCCTACACTGACTCCGCCTCCTGTAACTCCTCTTCTGAGAACCTCTGTAGTTCAGAATACAGGCTTTGTGAATTCTGTAATACATCAGTGCCAATCAACAGGGTCTAGTGAATAGATGTCATAGAATTTAAGGAAGTAAATGTGTGGGGATCTTCACAAAATTTATAAACTTTAAAGCCCTGTACACACGATCGGATTTCCTATGGTTTTTAAACCGATGGATTTTTCCATCGGAAAAAACTAAATGAAGCTGACTTCCATCAGTCTTGCCTACACACCATCAGTCAAAAAACCGACCGTTCCAAACGCGGTGACGTAAAACACTCAGATGAGCCGAGAAAAATGAAGTTCAATGCTTCTGAGCATGCATTGACTTGATTCTGAGCATACGTGGGTTTTTTATCCGATGGAGTTCCCCACAGACGATAGTAATTTGCTATCGGTTTTTGAACTATCGGATAAATTTAAAACATGTTCTATTTTTAAACACAGATGGAAAAAAGACCGATGGGGCCCATACACGATTGGTTTGTCCGATGAAAAAAGTCCATCGGACTGTTTTCATCGGTAAAACCGATCATGTGTACACGGCTTCAGACTGCTCAGATTAATATGAGTAGGCTAGAAATTATTGAAATATAATGTGGAAATATATGATTTTATATTTTGACCATAGATATGCTTTTACAGAATTCAGAGTTCTAAACAGTCTGACAGACCTAAAATCATCTGTAGTAAGGTGTGCGAATACAACATACTTAGCTGTAACATGCAACACCTTTAGAATATGAGTTTGTCCACAAATCCTACCTCACTCCATTCACTGGTAATCCAGGCAGGGCAAGAGTGTTCATTACAGGTCTGGGTTACAATTTTATGATCTTCATTGCACTCTCGATCAACCAATCGATGTCCAAGGTTGTTCATACAGTAGGCTTCTCTTGACTGCACGCCATTTCCACAACTCCGAGAGCACTGCAACATGCATTTATCAATATGTATAATGCACAGTTCAATAAAAAATTAGTTCAGGAAATATGCTTAACTAAATCACATGATCTGATGAAATTCATATACGTAGCCCATCAAAGTTTAGTCCATCCAAAAGTGATATTTTAGTAGATGGATCCTAACAGGCTGTGAAAACCCCTGATGTCTATGTTCTAGATACTCCAACAAAGAGATCTCTCAGCCACGGTTCCTGTCCACATGGAAGTTTTTGGTGTTATTAACGTAGCATGTTCTAGCATGTTCTTATACATTCTGAATTTACAAAAAAATGAAAATTCCAACAAGGAGATTGGGACCCCCTCATAATGGTCATAGCAGGTGAACAGGCTCAGGAACTGCAGAATTCACACAAATAGCATCCCACACAGAGAATCAACTGGTTTAAGTGTACATCTGCTAAAGCTGAAATATCAGTTTTTGATTTAGGACTGATCCTTTAAATTAGGTAAGTTAGAGGAAAAAATTTAACTAAGTTGGTTTATTAAAGGGCTTATCTTGGAAAGAATAACTATTTCCATTTACATAGAGGGGAAACTCTGTAAGTGGAAACTTTTTCTTTGGAGAACCATTTAAAATGAACCTGTTCTCAGCAAATGCAGCCACTGTCCTGCACGGTGTATGTTCTTACCTTCTTATTGTCTCCATCCTTCCTTTTTAGCCACTAAAACACCTAACACTCCTATGCAAAGATTAACTTTTTGAAAGTTGGTAATTATGTACACTCATCGTCCTACACATAAGAGTGCTTGGGCCTGGCAACTTGCCACTAATGCTTCCAGCACTTGTGGAGGTGGGTGTATTGCAAATTAACCTTATACTTTAAAATTCACATTGTAAAAGAAGAAATATTTTTGACTTCAGATAGTTAGCTTTTTTTTATTTTTTTATTAAAATAGTAGGCTGGTACAGGTACATCAAGGACATATTTATCATCTGGCAAGGAACAAAACGTAAAGTGGGGGAATTTATAGAAAACTTGTATATAAACACTTCTAACTTGAATTTGAATTGCGAAATGATGGGACCTTGAGTTCTAGCTTATATAGAAAACCTACATGTACTAATATTTTTTTACTTGCAGATAGCTTCCACCTGGAATTTTTAAAGAGAAATTGTACACGTCTTATAAAGACTTATAAAGGGAGGCAGGGAAGAGTCCCAATTGATTTGGGAGGTGCACAACCACACCTTCCAGGAGTGAATGACAATTTAAGTTCTAGTCCGCTCTTGAAAATTTTTAAAATGTTTAACTTAATTGATTTTTTTACTGATGTATTTTAAGCCATGTTCCCTGGGGACTATTTATCTCATGAGTAAACAATTATGGTTTATTGAATGATAATATTGAAGGCAGTGGATGACTCCATTGACTCAAACAGGGAAAGGGTATGCATTTATAAAGTGCTTTATTACTATTTATAGACTGAGCTGGTTGGATTTGGTTATCTTTGTGTATATCTTCTCTGTTGAGGACACGGGTAGTTGTGTTGTGTATTACTTGGCTTGAATTGTGTGCACTCATAGAGGTTATGAGGACTGGGAGTCCCAAGACCATTTGTGAATGCGCCGCAACATCATAGATTGCGATGGTGTGACGTGTGCAGAACTGGGAAGGAGGCACATGGAAGTCTAAGATTGTCGGTGTGCCCGTTGGCATGAGAGGTCATGTGGGAGCAATCTTGTCAGCTTCTGCCATAAGAGGAGCCCTACCAGGACCTACGGGGTGATCTCTGGCAAAACAACTTAACACCTGTTTTGGCACCCACCTTATGCTCCTTTAAAAAGGATCTCCAAGATGAGAATCTCTCCCAGTTCACCATGCTGATTTGAACACTACAGTAGTAGTATCAGTATACTGCCTGTTCCTGATCTTGAACTTGATTATGATCCTGCACCTGTTTGCTTGGTTTCTGCTGAACTTAGCTTGTGACCCAACTCCATAATGCCACTGGAAGGACTCCTGTGTTTCCAAGCTCTAGTTTACTGTTCCAGATACCCAGCACCTGAGCCCTTCCACTGTCCTAGCTGTCCCTGTCTTCACTATCAGGGGTGCTTGGACTAGAATTGCACAAGAGGCCACTCACATCATCTTGGGCTCCACAGTCAGATATATGACACTACCACTCATATATTTGGGTACCATCAGTGTTGTGTCACAAGTGGTATCAACATAACGCTGTTAAATCTCAACAAGCACTTGCTGTATACTATCTGTAATCAGTGCCATTGTTTAGTCAATATTGGCCTTATTCTTGCCATTGATTTATTTTATGGGAGGACCTCTACAGTCCACTAAAAAGGCTACCTCAAAGTCAACTGGAAGACTTAATTCTGGCCTTGCGACAACTATGGAGGCATCTGACTGCCTCACTTAATTATTATATGATGAGTGTTAATTCTTGCTCAGTGGTTTTTGTTGGACATGATCTTATGTCATTTTAGAGAAAGGTGTTCTCTGAGCACTATTGAGACAATATAGTTTCTGTTTATGCCACACTATTCATTATGCTTTACAGTATTATGACATATTGTAGGCATGGTTTTGACTGTACTGGTTTTCTTCATACAAGCACTTTTTTCATTCCTCACTGCACATCGGGACAGTTATCTTACAGTATTGTCCAGGGAGTTTGGGCTGATAGTACTGTTAAGAATAGCATATAGGAGAGCTCTTCTAGGAGGGAAAAGGAGGGAGGGGGGATTTGGGATTTTAATTGAACCTGTTATACCTTTGGTATTTTTATTTATTTTTGGACAATTAATGGTCAGTAGATGGGGACATGATTAATTAACGATTTTTTTAAATTTCTCTTAGGATATTAATTCTTATTGCTATACTATAACTGTCTTTTGAAGTCTAGCCTTGGTGTGTTTGTCTTGTTTGGCTCTTTAATATAAAAGAACTGAGGACTCAAGACTGGGGAAGGGTTTGTAGGCCTATAGTCTGGGTTTGTGCTTTTTTTTGTTACATATTGCATTTATTATTTCTGCGTACACACCTGGGACCATTCTGAATAACGCCAGTTGACAGAGTGGCAGTCCCCATGGCAAGGTTCTCGATGTGCAGGTTTAGGATAGCTGTTACAGTACTTATCTTCTACTGGAGTAGTCAGGCCTCTTACAGAAGAATATTTTATGCAGCGTATATCTAAAGATCGATGTCCAGGTCCACATTGTGATGAACAATCACTTTTACTAATTACATACCACCTGTAAAAAAAATCCATAAGACAGAGCCAAATAGATGTATATTTATATAACCACTATACACGCTGTCCACCCCTTGTGCTAAAGAAACTAGTTACTGATACATCATTGTATCTGATAGATCATTGTATTTTCTGATTCTCTTTTAATGCTTTACAGGTGAGTATGTTTGCCAAAGGCTTGTAATTCTGTTTAGCCAATCACATCTACTAAGGATGTAACCTTCCAGCAGACTACCTTGGAATATGGAATATAAATTGTTCAAAGACCCATTTTGATATTTGCCCACTGAATAAAAGAGTCCTGGCTAGCATCTGGAGGGGTTTAATCTCAGCTTGGAGTCAAGGGCCTATATACACAGGGCTGTCTTACTGAGCGGGCACGACTGGGCACAGACTGGGGGACCCACATTCACCTGGGGCCCCAGAGCCGGACAAATTGCCCTCCCCGAGAATGCGGGTGAGAGAGCGGGCGACTCCGTGGATGAGAGAGCGGGCGGCTCCATAGATGAGAGAGCGGGCGGCTGGGCGGCGGGAGCCGGCAGGCAGGGGAGCAGAGAGATGACATCATCTCTCTGCTGCCTGGCTAGTTATCTGCTGCCTGACTTGCAAGAGACCACCTTAGCAGGAAAGTGACACAGCAAGTGACAATCCGCAACATGTGGCAAGTGACAATCTGCAACATGTGGCAGGTGACGTGGCAAGTGACCACCTTAGCAGGAAAGTGACACAGCAAGTGACAATCCGCAACATGTGGCAAGTGACAATTAGCAACACGTGGCAAGTGACAATCTGCAACGTGTGGCTGGTGACGTGGCAAGTGACAATCCGTGACTTGGTAAGTGACAAAATCCGCAACATGTGGCAAGTGACAATCCATAACGTGTGGCAGGTGACTTGGCAAGTGACAATCTGCATCTGGTGTCAGGCGACGTGGCAAGTGACACGCTGAATCTGGTGACAAGGAACCGGTGGCAAGTGACACGCTAAATCTGGTGACAAGGAACCGGTGGCAAGTGACACACTAAATCTGGTGACGGGATGGGTGGTAAGTGACACGCTGAATCTGGTGACAGGGGATGGGTGGCAAGTGACACGCTGAATTTGGTGACAAGGAACCGGTGGCAAGGAACCGGTGGCAAGTGACACGCTAAATCTGGTGACGGGATGGATGGTAAGTGACACGCTGAATCTGGTAACAGGGTACGGGTGGCAAGTGCCATGCTGAATTTGGTGACAGGTGATGATGGCAAGTGACAGGCTGAATCTGGTGGCAGGTGACAATGGCAAGTGACAGGCTGAATCTTGTGGCAGGGGACGGGTGTCAATTGACATGCTGAATTTGGTGACAGGTGACGATGGCAAGTGACACGCTGAATCTGGTGACAGGTGATGGCAAGTGACACGCTGAATCTGGTGACAGGTGATGATGGCAATTGACACGCTGAATCTGGTGGCAGGGGACGGGTGGCAAGTGACACGCTGAATCTGGTGGCAGGGGGTGGGTGGCAAATGACACGCTGAATCTGATGGCAGGGGACAGGTGGTAAGTGACACGCTGAATCTGGTGGCAGGGGACGGGTGGCAAGTGACACGCTGAATCTGGTGACAAGGGACCGGTGGCAAGTGACAAGCTAAATCTGGAGGCAGGTGACATTGGCAAGTGACACGCTGAATCTGGAGGCAGGTGACGGTGGCAAGTGACACGCTGAATCTGGTGGCAGGGGACAGTAGCAAGTGACACGCTGTAAAGTAGAAATATTGTACTTTCATTGTTGAGAGTAGGTGCGTAAATTGGGGCAGGCTTGTAGGGGCCCCATAGCATTACTTTGCCCAGGGGCCCATGATGCTATTAAGATGGCCCTGTATATACAGCCAGGGACTAGCATTCAGGATTCTTCCCAGGCACATAGCAGTAGTGCTGATTAATACACTTTGGTCAACATAAGCAATTCACTTTAAAGGTAAAACAGAAAAAACATAACTGGAGAAGCAGTACTGGGTAATAGTAAGCTGAGCAGTAGCAGCCAATGGCAAGCATAAGCTGTAAAATAATTCTAAATTATAATTCTGTATGTTAATTGTACAGTCAGGGCAAAGAAAGACGCTTGCTTTGATGCCCTTTTCAGCAGCAGCACATACAGTACACACCTTTCCTTAAATCTTTTTTTCATACTGTTTAGCTGCTGAAAACAAAGAAAATACTTTGTTATAAAGGAGCATGTGATAGCACTAGTGCTTGGTGACTGGCCAAAAGCTGTCACAAGGTGGTGAGAAGACAGCCATTAGCCCTTTGCAAGCTGCAACTAGAGCATCTTAGAGCTTACACACAACTTCCTTTCCTTGCTCCCTGAGGCTGATGGAACAACAAGAGAGAGGAGGGAGCGGTATATGTGCTGCTTGGGAGGGCAGCATTTAAGTGAACATATTGCTTAGCTAAGGTATCTAAACACTGCTCCAAGTCAACCCACATCACAGGACTCAACATCCAGCATATAAAAGGGTGCCTGCCAAGCTCACAACTGGCCTTCTTATACAATCTTTAGTAGAACAGTAAATTTATAAAAGCAGTCAAAACTAACAGTAGAAGGGGAGCGAAACGGTTGACACGCGTTGTGCCTCTGAGTCCTCATAACCTGAGTAAGCGCTGAGTACTTATAACCTGAGTACTCATAACATGAGTAAGCGCTGAGCACAGCACAAAATGCATTCATTAAAAGGAGTTGTAAAGGCAGAAGGTTTTTTTTTATCTTAATGCTTTCTATGCATTAGGATAAAAAAAACCTTCTGTGTGTAGCAGCCCCCCAGCAAATCCCAGTTACCAACCTGAGTCCCTTCTCTTTCCAGCGATGTCCACAATCCCCTCAGTCATCCAGGACACTGCTCCAGACTGGCTGAGACAGAGCAGCGGTGCCATTGACTCCTGCGGCTGTCAATCAAAGTCAGTCAGCCAATCAGGGGAGAGAGGGGGTGGGGCCAGGTCAGGCTTTATGTCTGAATGGATACAAGGAGCTCTGACTCAGTTTGGGTACCCCCTGTAGCAAGCTGCTGGCTGAGGGGGCACTCAAAAGAGGGAGGGGCTAGGAGCAGCAAAGAGGGACCCGAGAAGAGGAGGATTCTGGCTGCTCAGTGCAAAACCAACTTCATAGAGGAGATAAGTATAACATGTTTGTTATTTAAAAAAAAAAAAAAGCTTTTACAATCACTTTAACTGTTTCTCTCTCCCTTCACTGTTCGTTTTGACTGCTTTTATGGATTTACTGTTCTAATAAATATTGCTTAGCTCATTGACATTAAACAAGACTACTCAACATTTCAGAGTATAATGTAATTACTGTGCAAGACGCTATTTAAATTTCAGTTTTATTGTACTTTGATAATGTATGCAAGCACATGTAATGAAGGTTTATTGGAGAAGATAATTAGGGAGTATACAAGTATCCTATATGTATATTTACCTTAACTGACAGTCTGTATTACATGGCTCAGTTATGGATTCTGGGCGAGGTAAATTCTCACACCTCTGCTCAGAAACAACAGCGCGGTCATTTCTACGTAGGCAAGTCACCTTTCTCTTGCGGACCCCTAAAAGGTAAATATGATAAATTAAATACTTATGACAGTAAATGTATGATTATAGTTTGTAGTAGCACTAAAGGGAGTTTGACTTTTTGCGTGATTTTACCTGTTCTGCAATTCCCAGGAATCCTCCTGAAAGGATGGTGACATCATGTCCATTAATGCAAAAGAAAGGGGTAAGGTACAGTATATACTAATGCCTATTTTTTTATTTTCAGGTACCTTTAGTACATCTGTTAGTGATGTTTACAGGGAGAGGGCCAGATATTATAAGCAGATCTTGCAATTTAGTGCAACATTTTTGCTTTAAAACACACAATACCTGCTGCTGTAACTTTTGGGGATGGAGGGAGGGGGCGACCATAGATATCAGTATGCTCTTTCCTCTACATCCTGTACAGGGACTGCAATAACTGGTAAGTTTAGTGGCACATACCTGTCAGGAAAGGCATTTACATAATCTGCCCGGCAACAGCAGCATCAAAGGAATGCCTGCCTTTGGAGGAACTGTTCGGGAGCGCGCACGCACGCACGGTGACGGCGCTTGGCGCCAGAATCAGGTATTTAAACTCCCCTGTCATGCTGCCCAGTGCTGTCTGGTCTACAGCGTTTCCTGAGACCCCTGCTGATTGATACCCCGCTGCTGAACTTCCTACCTGATCCGGCTTCCCTCTGTGTATCCTGTTTGCTGCCTGCCCTTCTGATCCCGGCTTGCCTTGACGACTCTTTTGCTTATCCCTCTAACCTGATTTCTGCCTGCCCAACGAACTGACCCGGCCTGGACTCTGACTCCCGTTTTGGATCCCACTTTTGTACCTGAACCAGCCTGCCAGTGTTTGACCCGGTCTGCCCTCACCTGCTCTGCTGCTCATCCACGAGTGTTCCACTACTGCACCTTGCCGTGGACTACAGCTTCTGCTCAAGGCCCCTACTCAGCTTACCAGTCAGGCACTTGTGCCCTCTGCCCTCGCGAGCTCCTGTTCCCTCTACCAGGGCCTCGTGAATCAGAGGCTACGAGAAGCCGCTCCCTGCACATTGGGCTCGTCTACCAGGTACGTGACAGTACCAGACAGCCATGTCCGAGCCCACGCAGGGAGCCTCTCCAATGGAGGACTTGTGCCGCCACCTGGACGGACTTACCTCGGCCGTCAGAAGTTTGCAAGAGGGGTACACCCCTCTGGAGGAACAAGTCCGGACCTTATCCACCCCGGCCTCTGGAACTTCTCCTGCGCCATCTGTGGTAATGCTGCCACCAGAACCTAGGGTCCCCACTCCGGAAAGATTCTCGGGGGACCGCAGCAAATACAGGGCCTTCCGTAACGCCTGCGAACTGTTCTTTGCGTTACAGCCCCGGACATTCTCGCTTGAATCCACCAAGATGGGTTTTGTCATTTCCCTACTTTCAGGAGAACCCCAGACGTGGGCCCATCATCTCTTGGAACACAAGGACGTCTGCCTGAACCTGCTAAGTTCCTTCCTTCAAGCAATGGACCTCCTCTATGAGGACCCCCTTCAGGCGGCCACTGCAGAAGCCGCATTATGCTCCCTACAACAAGGCCGCAGGGCCGTGGAAGATTACGTGTCCGAATTCCGGCATTGGAGCGCGGATACTAACTGGAATGACGCTGCCCTGTGTCACCAGTTCCGCCTAGGCCTCTCGGAACCTCTTAAGGATGAACTGGCCCGGGTGGGCATCCCCGCAACGCTTGACGCTCTGATTCTGCAGGCTACCCAAATCGACAGACGGCTAAGGGAACGAAGGGCAGAACGCACCACGGGCCCTTCTCGCCCTGTCCGGATGCTTCCCCGTGTGTTTAACCCAAACACTCCTCACTCCGCTCCTCCGGCGTTCGCTCATACGCCCACCGACGTTCCAGAGCCCATGCAGCTTGGTTTGCTTCGACCCTCGCTTACTCCCGAGGAGCGTCAACGCCGGCGGAACAACAACCTCTGCCTTTACTGTGGCGAACCGGGACACTACGTGAGGTCCTGTCCCGCCAAGTCCCGTAAGTCTTCCTCTGTTTGTTCTGCCTGCTCACCTGTTTCTTTTGATAACGCAACTCATCTGGCTGTTTCAATTTCATTACAGCTTCCAGGAGGGAATATCCAAGCTACCGCCCTAATTGACTCCGGAGCGTGTAGCGGCTTTATGGATGCATCTTTCGCCAGCAAGTTCCGAATCCCCCTACAACCCAGAGCTAAGGGTCTATCCATCCATCTGGCCGACGGATCAGCCATCAAATCCGGGCCTGTTACCCAGGAGACGGCCCCTCTGGACACAGTCATCTCCAATAGCCACCGGGAATGGCTTTGCCTGGACATTATTGAGTCCCCCTTGTTTCCCATTATACTGGGTATGCCATGGCTGAAGGCTCACAACCCCAAGATTGACTGGATTACTGGAAAGATCAGCTTCCGCTCTCCTTATTGCCGCCAGCATTGCCTATTGAAGAACACTGATACGCCTTCTTCGCTACTGTGTCTTGATGCGGATACCGAGACCCGCCAATCCGTCCCCAAAGCATACCACACCTTTCTGGATGTATTCAGCAAGAAAGGTGCAGAGACATTACCCCCACACAGGCCCTATGACTGCCCGATTGAACTCCTCCCCGGAGCAGAGGTACCATTTGGGAGGATCTTCCCTCTGACCGAATTGGAGCTGGGGACTCTTAAAACTTACATTGCTGATAATCTGAAAAAAGGGTTCATCTGCCCTTCCACCTCACCGGCAGGAGCGGGGATATTCTTTGTCGAGAAGAAGGACCACTCACTACGCCCTTGCGTAGACTACCGTGAGCTTAACAAGATTACGATCAAGAATCGTTACCCCCTTCCTCTGGTGCCTGAACTCTTCCAGAGACTCGGAACCGCTTCTATATTTACCAAATTAGACCTACGTGGGGCCTACAACCTAGTCCGGATTCGAAGCGGGGATGAATGGAAGACCGCCTTCCGTACCCGATTCGGGCATTTTGAATACCGCGTGATGCCCTTCGGTCTATGCAACGCCCCAGCTACATTTCAACATTTTGTGAATGAGGCCTTCAGAGACTATCTTGACCTGGTCGTTATCGTCTATCTAGACGACATCCTAATTTTCTCTCCCTCTCTGTCCATCCATCGGGAACATGTTGGGAAGGTACTAACCCGACTCCGTCAACACGGTCTGTATGCGAAACCTGAGAAATGTGTCTTCGAGCAGCAAAGCATCCAATTCTTGGGGCTGATTATCTCCGTGGAAGGCATCAAGATGGACCCACAAAAGGTCTCCGCCATCCTGGATTGGCCAGCCCCTACGGACAAGAAAGGGATCCAGCGGTTTGTGGGGTTCGCGAATTTCTATCGCAAATTTATCCGGGGTTTTTCCACCATCATCGCCCCCATCACCAGCCTGACAAAACAAGGCACGCGCTTCAACTGGACCTCTGAGGCCCAGGCTGCCTTCTCTACCCTCAAGGGTCAGTTCATCTCAGCCGCTGTCCTAAGACACCCAGACCCAGCCCTGCCCTATACCCTAGAAGTAGACGCCTCAGAGATTGCCGTGGGAGCAGTACTCTCCCAGAGGCAGGGTCCCAAGGCCCTGTTACACCCTGTAGCTTTCTTTTCTCGTAAGTTGTCCGAAGCAGAAAGAAACTACGATGTCGGGGACAGAGAATTACTCGCAATTAAGGCAGCACTGGAGGAATGGCGCTACTTGCTGGAGGGGGCAGCACACCCCATTTTGGTCTACAGAGACCACAAGAACCTGGAGTACTTGAAAGCCGCCAAGAGACTGAGACCACGTCAGGCTAGCTGGGCACTTTTTTTTACCAGGTTCTCATTTCACATTACTTACAGGCCCGGGTCAAAGAACACAAAACCTGATGCACTTTCCCGGATGTTCAGTGAACCTCAAACCTCGTCACTCCCGGACACCATCCTGATGCCTGGAAACTTTCTGTTATTACAAGAAGACGTACTATCTCAGATCAAACAAGCTTACACAAGTGAATTATACCTACCGGACGTTACCTTACAGCGGAGAAATGACCTGCTGTGGTTCCAGGACAGGATTTTCGTGCCTCAACAAGCACGAGTCAAGGTCCTTAAGTCTTGCCACGACCATGAACTGGCTGGCCATTTCGGTATCCGCAAGACATCTGAACTTCTTCAGCGCATGTTTTGGTGGCCTCGCCTATTGAAGGACTGTAGAGACTACGTGGATTCATGCGCCGTTTGCACCCGAAACAAGGGCAGCAAGGCCAAAGCATGGGGACTATTAAAACCCCTACCCATTCCAGAAAGACCCTGGAGAATGATCTCCATGGATTTTATTGTTGAGTTACCTCCATCCGAAGATTGCACTACCATTTTTGTGGTAGTAGACAGACTATCCAAAATGGCCCATTTTTTGCCTATGAGAGGCACACCTTCCGCTCCTGAAACCGCAAAACTGTTCATCAAGGAAATAGTAAGGCTGCACGGTATCCCTTCAAACATCGTATCCGATCGAGGAGTGCAGTTTACGTCCAGATTTTGGAGAGCACTTTGTGGATCCTTAAAAATTGACCTGTGCCTTTCTTCGGCTTATCACCCGCAGACCAATGGGCAGACTGAACGAACCAATCAGACGCTCAAACAATATCTACGCTGTTTCTCAGGCTTTTCTCAGGACGATTGGGTACCCTTACTACCTCTTGCCGAGTTTGCGTACAACAACTCTGTCCACTCAGCTACCAAACAGTCCCCCTTTTTCGCAAACTACGGTTTCCACCCCTTGTTCCTATCCAATAATATACCGGAATGTGCAGTTCCAGCCGCCCAAGAGACTCTGAACTTCTTTAACGATAACAACAAACTACTACAAGAAACAATGGCAAGGACCCAGAAATATAACAAAGAGATATTCGACAGGAGGAGGAGGGGGGAGCTTAACCTGGTGCCCGGAGACCAAGTCTGGCTGTCCACGGTGAACTTGAAATTAGCATGCCCTTCCAAGAAATTGGGCCCCAAATTTGTGGGCCCCTTCCCTGTGTTAAGACAGATTAACGATGTGGCTTATGAGTTGAAACTGCCGGAATCCTTCCGGATACACCCGGTGTTCCATGTGGCCCTACTCAAACCTGCAGTTCCAGATCCATTCTCCGATCGGGGTATAGGCCCCCCAGAACCAGTACTAATCAATGGGGAGGAGGAGTTCGAGGTCGAATCCATCCTAGACTGCAGGAGGAGGCGCAACCAAACCCAGTACTTGGTAAAATGGAAGGGCTATGGCCCAGAAGAAAATTCCTGGGAACCAGAGACTAACATCCACGCAGAGAGACTAATTCTGGCCTTCAAAAGATCCCACCCAGTTAGGATGGCCCAGTTGGGCATCCGGAGGCTGCCCGTTGGAGGGGGGCAATGTCAGGAAAGGCATTTACATAATCTGCCCGGCAACAGCAGCATCAAAGGAATGCCTGCCTTTGGAGGAACTGTTCGGCGCATGCGCGTGCGCGATAGCGCAACGGGTGCGCGCGCACACGCGCGCGCGTGGGAGCGCGCACGCACGCACGGTGACGGCGCTTGGCGCCAGAATCAGGTATTTAAACTCCCCTGTCATGCTGCCCAGTGCTGTCTGGTCTACAGCGTTTCCTGAGACCCCTGCTAATTGATACCCCGCTGCTGAACTTCCTACCTGATCCGGCTTCCCTCTGTGTATCCTGTTTGCTGCCTGCCCTTCTGATCCCGGCTTGCCTTGACGACTCTTTTGCTTATCCCTCTAACCTGATTTCTGCCTGCCCAACGAACTGACCCGGCCTGGACTCTGACTCCCGTTTTGGATCCCGCTTTTGTACCTGAACCAGCCTGCCAGTGTTTGACCCGGTCTGCCCTCACCTGCTCTGCTGCTCATCCACGAGTGTTCCACTACTGCACCTTGCCGTGGACTACAGCTTCTGCTCAAGGCCCCTACTCAGCTTACCAGTCAGGCACTTGTGCCCTCTGCCCTCGCAAGCTCCTGTTCCCTCTACCAGGGCCTCGTGAATCAGAGGCTACGAGAAGCCGCTCCCTGCACATTGGGCTCGTCTACCAGGTACGTGACAATACCATCCATTGTGGACAAATCCCTTTTCAGATCGTTACCTGGCCCCCAGGTCTGGACACGATTTGGGATTAAAATGCTTTGGGACATTATGCCTACAGGTACACTGCTGTCCTTTGGGGATCTTTCTTCTAAATTTAGTCTACCCAGGTGGATGTATTTCTGCTACCTTCAACTGTAACATGCAGCTTGGTCACAATTCCTGCACCCTCCCAAACACGAGGTAGATCTGACAGAGGGCCTTCTTTCCCAGGACTCCCTCTTTCTCCATTTATTTAAGGAGAAGTATGGCCAATGTTTGTTTTGGCCCTACTTCTCTTATGGATCACAGGAGTGCAGTTCATTCTACACTTTTGTGACTAGCTTTCAGCCGAGAATGGGCTGACGTCACTCAGCCAGTCCAGGCTGGGTAAAGACTCTGACTTTACAGTCGGGATCCACCCAGATGCCTGTACTGGCAACTGGCTCATCCTCTCGGCTATGCTGCTAGGAGACTAAGCCGGCTGGTCCCTCCTCCCACTGGCTTAGTGCTCCAGTGAGCACTGGAGGGGCAGATCAGAGAGCCGGGGACTGACATTCATGGCTCTCTGCTCAGAACAGAGGGAAGAACTGAGCGATCAGTGGTGTTTTATCATTCAGTTCTCAGTACAGAGGCGGCAGAGGACAGATACAGCATCGGATTAATGCTGCATCCACCTAGGGTGATACCTGAGTATAACTTTTTTTTATTTACCCCATACTTCTCTTTTAGCTCTCCTTAGTGTGTTTACTAAGATGGATAAACTGTGGGAGCAGTGGAAGGGGGATATTTTGGCACTGGACCGGGAAGATTGCGTTGAGGATAGATCACAACTTGTAATTTCAAAGGATAAATTGATTCAGACAAAATTTTTGCATAGGATGTACTATACTCCTCAGCGAATGCACAAAATCTACCCTCAGAGGTCTCCTTGCTGTTTACTAGGGATGAGCTTCGAGTTCGAGTCAAACTCATGTTCGACTCGAACATTGCCTGTTCGCCCGTTCGCCGAACAGCGAACAAATTGGGGTGTTCGCGGCAAATTCGAAAAATCTATGGGAGAAATCTAAAGTGCTAATTATAAAGGCTTATATGCAAGTTATTGTCCTAAAAAGTGTTTGGGGACCGGGGCCATGCCCCAGGGGACATGTATCAATGCAAAAAGAAGTTTTAAAAACGGCCGTTTTTTCGGGAGCAGTGATTTTAATAATGCTTAAAATGAAAAAATAAAAGTGAAATATTCCTTTAAATTTCGTACCTGGGGGGTGTGTATGATATGCATGTGAAGTGGCGCATGTTTCCCGTGCTTAGAACTGTCCCTGCAAAAAATTTCATTTTTGAAAGAAAAAAAGTCTTTTAAAACTGACTCGCGGCTATTAATGAATTGTCGGCTCCCGGCAATACATACAAAAGTCATTGATAAAAAAAAAAAAAAAAGCGTGGGGGTTCCCCAGAATTCCATTACCAGGCCCTTCAGGTCTGGAATGGATATTAAGGGGAACCCCGCCGCAAATTTAAAAAAAAATTGACGTGGGGTTCCCCCAAATATCCATTCCAGGCCCTTCAGATCTGGCATGGATTTTAAGGGGAACTCCACCCCAAATTTTAAAAAAATGGCGTGGAGTCCCCCTAAAAATCCATACCAGACCCCTTATCCGAGCACGCAACCTGGCCGGCCGCAGGGGAAAAGGGGGGGACGAGAGAGCGGCCCCCCCTCCCTCCTGAACCGTACCAAGCCACATGCCCTCAACATGGGGAGGATGTCCCCATGTTGATGGGGACAAGGGCCTCATCCCCACAACCCTTGCCCGGTGGTTGTGGGGGTCTGCGGGCGGGGGGCTTATCGGAATCTGGAAGACCCCTTTAACAAAGGGGACCCCCAGATCCCGCCCCCCCTATGTGAATTGGTAAGGGGTAAATTGTACCCCTACCATTTCACGAAGAAAGCGTAAAAAAATGTTTAAAAAAAACACACAAACACCTTGAAAAAGTCCTTTATTTAAAATAATAATAATAAAAAAAAAACATTCCAGCGCTGAAATCCAGTGTCCCGCGGCAATCCCGATGTCCAGCGCTGTCCTTCATTGGTTGTGCCTGAGCGGACCTGATGGGGAACTCCCTCTCAGTATTTTAAATGTATAGACCCGCCCCTTCTAAAGTTCCCCATCAGGTCCGCTCCCTCGGTATGTCGGACCCGCCTACATCATTGGCTTGAGCGGGGAACTTCCTTCACTGTGTAATTTAAATTTACATAGTGAAGGAAGTTCCCCGCTCAAGCCAATGACGTAGGCGGGTCCGACATACCGAGGGGGCGGACCTGATGGGGAACTGCTCTCACTTTGGCAATACATGTATAGACCCGCCCCTTCTCATGTTCCGCATCTGGTCCGCTAAGCGGACCTGATGGGGAACTTTAGAAGGGGCGGGTCTATACATTTAAAATACTGAGAGGGAGTTCCCCATCAGGTCCGCTCAGGCACAACCAATAAAGGACAGCGCTGGACATCGGGATCGCCGCGGGACACTGGATTTCACCGCTGGAATGTTTTTTTTTTTTTTTTAAATAAAGGACTTTTTCAAGGTGTTTGTGTGTTTTTTTTAAACATTTTTTTACGCTTTCTTCGTGAAATGGTAGGGGTACAATGTACCCCTTACCAATTCACATAGGGGGGGCCGGGATCTGGGGGTCCCCTTTGTTAAAGGGGTCTTCCAGATTCCGATAAGCCCCCCGCCCGCAGACCCCCACAACCACCGGGCAAGGGTTTTGGGGATGAGGCCCTTGTCCCCATCAACATGGGGACATCCTCCCCATGTTGAGGGCATGTGGCCTGGTACGGTTCAGGAGGGAGGGGGGCTGCTCTCTCGTCCCCCCCTTTTCCCCTGCGGCCGGCCAGGTTGCGTGCTCGGATAAGGGGTCTGGTATGGATTTTTAGGGGGACTCCACGCCATTTTTTTTAAAATTTGGGGTGGAGTTACCCTTAAAATCCATGCCAGATCTGAAGGGCCTGGAATGGATATGTGGGGGAACCCCACGTCAATTTTTTTTTTAAATTTGCGGCAGGGTTCCCCTTAATATCCATTCCAGAGCTGAAGGGCCTGGTAATTGAATTCTGGGGAACCCCCACGCTTTTTTTTTTTTGTTTTTATCAATGACTTTTGAATGTATTGCCGGGAGCCGACAATTCATTAATAGCCGCAAGTCAGTTTTAAATGACTTTTTTTCTTTCAAAAATGAAATTTTTTGCAGGGACAGTTCTAAGCACGGGAAACATGCGCCACTTCACATGCATATCATACACACCCCCCAGGTACGAAATTTAAAGGAATATTTCACTTTTATTTTTTCATTTTAAGCATTATTAAAATCACTGCTCCTGAAAAAACTGCCGTTTTTAAAACTTTTTTTTGCATTGATACATGTCCCCTGGGGCAGGACCCGGGTCCCCAAACACTTTTTAGGACAATAACTTGCATATCAGCCTTTATAATTAACACTTTAGATTTCGAACGTTCGAGTCCATTGTATTTAATAGGGTTCTAAAGTTTACACGAACATTTTGTCTGTTCGCAGGTTCTGGTGCGAACCGAACAGGGGGGTGTTCGGCTCATCCCTGCTGTTTACACTGTCAAATAAATTTCATAAGATAGTACTACGTAGTATCTCTTATTTATCAAACCCTTTGCAATATGTGTAATACCCTGTTATGCAAAATAAATATAAATATAAAATAATTCACATTCTCCACAATTGTAAAACAACATCAACAGCATCATAGATTTTGCTGCGTCTTTAAGCGGATTTCCACCCATTTTTTCGTTTATTAAGAGTCAGCAGCTACAAAAAGCATAGCTGCTGACTTTTAATAAACTGACACTTACCTGCCCCACGGTCCAGCAATGCGGCAGCCCGAGGCTCGCTCCTCTCCCCCTCCTCTCCTCTGCGCCGTCATAGTAACTGTGGGCACCCGGCCGTGACAGCTTAAGGTTTCACGGCCGGGTGAGCACTGCGCATGCGCGTGTCGCGATACGCTCTCCTATTGGCCAGCCAATCTTCTGGGACCTGAGTTGTGTCCTAGAAGATCGCTGGCAGGGAGGGGCCACCCAGGGCGAGAGGAGGAGTCGTCTAGGCAGCCGAAAAAAGGAAGCAGAAAGTGGGACAGGAAGTCCCACTAAAAAGAGGGTACAAACTCCCCCCCAAAAAAACTGACATGCCAAATGTGGCATGTCAGGGGGCGAGGAGTGCTTAAAGCGGAAGTTCAACTTTTGGGTGGAACACCGCTTTAAGTACAGGCTCCATCTTGATACTGAAAAAGCAAAACAACAAGCAATACTAGTAGAGAGAACTTATGTGTTCCCTTCTACCCCTTTTTGTGACCCCAAAAGGAAACAAATCTTTCTCATACACAAGACTGAATGATAAAAATGTTTTTTGCACACATCTTGTAGGGTCAAAAATCATAATCGATGGATCAACTTCAATACAACCAGCCTGCCAACAGACAGATGGAAATTCAGTTGGTTCCTGCTGAACCCGCCAAATTTTGATCCGTCTATGGCTGGCTTTAGCTAAAGAGACAGCACAATTTGTTTTGTCAGATTGAAAGCTTTTTTATTCTTATTTTTTAAATGTCCAAATCATTTGTATATATTTTGTAGACTGTTTAAGGTGTTACTTTATGATTTCTGACTACACAAGGCTTGCACAAAAACATTAATATCATCCCATATGTCAATGAACAAATTGGTAAAAAAGAAAGGAGCACACCACATATCATAAGGTAAAAATTAAAACTCAGGCTCATGGAGGCTGATATACTAAACAATTTAAGAATATTCACATGATGAATTGTGTTAATAGCCACTTGCATTCTCCAGTCATGTGCAGATAAAATAAGTAAACAAAGATTTCTTTTTTACATGATAGGATAACTGAAGTAAATTTTCACACATTTCACATCCTCAAATCATTTAGTAAATTAGCCCATCGGTCTAAGCACCTTACATATCTTCCAAAAGACAAAAATATATTTAAAAAAGTAAAACCTCAGCATTCACATTTCAACAGCTTTCAGAAGTTCTAGATCATTACTGTCGACCTTACTGATATAGACCTTTATTTTTACGTCACCAATCAAATTATGAATTTATAACCTTCTAAACTTTATGACAGCATGACATGATTTAGGTATATTTTAATCTTACAATATAATCATTTAATTTGTGCTTAAGAATGTTATAATTTGCAAAACAGAAATTTGCTTCAAAGTGTAGCTTGATATCAGTACCTTGGCATATGTTATTGCAGGGTTGCCAAGGTCCAAACCAATCCCAAGAAAACTGGTTACTTTTATCTTCAATGGGAATATTAAATGTGTACCGTACATCAGGATTATATAAATTCCCAACACAAAGAATCTGAAAAACAAACATGAACCAGTAATATTTCATATCCTTAAAACAAGTATAGGTAACAATATAGGAAAATCACTTGATTTGCTCCTGAAAGTTAAGGAGAAATAAGGCTACTTTTAAATAAAGACTAATGCATACAGTCACAAAAATAAATCAACATCTAAAGTCATACTAAGGCTTGGCTGCAGGCACCATAAAGTGCCTCCATTTACCTTAAAGTGTCTTGCGCTCAATATTTTTTTTCTATGTGTGTGCTTACATATGTATAGTGTTGGGCAAACATTCGGGCTAAGCAAAAGTTCGGGCCGAACATCACCCTTTCGTCGAACACCCAAATTTTCTGTGCGTTCAGCAGGATGTTAGCCCGCCGAACGAACAGTAAATATGTTGTTAGGGAGTGGGACTGGGAAGCCAGCTGCCGCATCTTTAACAACTAATGAGTCATCAACTGCCAGCGGGCTTCCCCACTCACAGCCAAAAGAAAAATAATTGCTGGCAATACAAAATAAAAATAAAAACAGCAATTATTTTTTTTAAATGCTGTGTGGTCCCCCCTAAAATCCACACTAGACCCTTATCCGAGCACGCAGCCTGGCAGGCCAGAACCATACTAAGCCACCTGCCCTCAACATGGGGAGGTGGGTGCTTTGGGGCAGGGCCTCTTCCTGACAACACTTAATTTGGAAATGTGTTGTCATGCTCTTTCTGCAGATGGTACTGTTTCATCTCTGAATATATGATGAACTGAGCATGCGTTCCCAGTAACATAGCAAAGCTAAATCAGAGGTGGGCACAGAAGAGCCTTAATAATGTAAAAGTGAGCATTTTGTGGTGTCTGCTCTTAAACAGGACATTCATTTTTGCAAAGATTAAAGTTTAGTAAGCTTCATATTATTAAATGCTTTTTAGAATGCCCTATTGGAAAATTAAACATTACATACATAATGCTGCCTGTCAGCAGCATTAAAACAGTTTTTGGTTTTCTGAGTCTCTCTGTTTATAACGCCAATACATACTTTTTTTATTTCACACTGTTTAACAGGGTGTCAATACTGTAATATTCTGCAGTAAAATTTTGCATCAGCAAGGGTAGTC
This sequence comes from Rana muscosa, assembly GCA_029206835.1. Classification (NCBI taxonomy): domain Eukaryota; kingdom Metazoa; phylum Chordata; class Amphibia; order Anura; family Ranidae; genus Rana; species Rana muscosa. The sequence continues at coordinate 742,300,968 of CM055118.1, forward strand.
TTAAGCCGCACATAGATGGTGCAACAAGTAGTTGCAGGATAGAAAATAGCTCACTTCCCCCACCAACACATTCAGTGTTGATGAGGGAATCCCTCCTGCTGAGCTTTTAAGTTCTCCTGGCCGGGGGGGGGGGGGGCACACAGTGATTATTGCTAGTGGTTATAGCTGTTGTCAATAATCGCATGAAAAATAAGACATGCTGGTGAGCCTGTCCATACATGGTTTAAATCTTGGCCAGTCTCTGCTGAACCAGCCGAGATTTGGACGTCTATGTCCAGCTTTCTTTTGTACCATACTTTTGTTGTACCTTGTTCTTTTTTTCTTTTTTATTAATCAGCTGCACCAACGCCCCTAAAAGCTACAGAACCATTATCCAGAGATCTTTAGTGTTCAGTTTGAAAATGGCAGCTTTATACTGTATATAAGGGCCACAGCCCCTTTTATTCTTATGGGATTCCATACTCATGGAGGCCTCAAATGCTTGCTTGGAATACAGCTCACCCATAAAAATGAATAGGGTTGCAGAGGAAAGACTGTACAGCTGCACAGTGCAGATTGCTGGATCGGGGTTGATGGTAATTATAACACCTAATGATGAGCATTTAAGAGTTGGGACAACTAATTAAATAACTAAAAAGGTCAACAAAAGTATAGTTGTCTTTTAAATAAGAGACAAACAAATTGCAACCCAGCTCCAGTTAGCACTTTTTAACCAGTTATTGCAATCGTTTGGTTTTTTTTTACTTTTGGGAAAATAAGGTTAAATCAATATGGATAAAAATTGTGTTATTTGTTTTTCCAAAATGCCACTTCTTCCAAACAATTGGTTGTTAAAGAAAGTGGAAAAGAATGAACATAATGGCAAGATCAACAGCCAATACAGTTATGTTACATGAGGGTGAATAAGGATCAATGACTTTAACAATGAGATAAAAGGAAAAGCCACATGGTTATTTAGTATTATTATTATTATATACTATTTAATGAGTTACCTGAAGAATGAAATCCTCCTCAAGACGGTCTGTGCAGTTTATTCTTTCTACAACATTGTCGGAACCACTATATTCCAAGACAGCACCCCGGGCATTTATTTCCCTTTTAAATCTACTTACAACAAAATTGCCATTGAGGACAAAATTTCCCTGACTGTCAGATAAAGCTGAAATAAACATATATAAATGACAATATTAGAAAAATATACCATATCTGTTACATAATAGCCTTGTTATAACATAATGTGCTGTCTCTTACCACAAAGTGAAAATTCATATATGTCTTTGCCTCTGTTAGCTTACAATACCATTACTAGCTATACTATTACCCGAATGAATAAGAACCTTCACAAACCTTCAGCGAACTATTCATAGGAAACTTTTAACCCAAGTATGCATTTTCAAATATGGCTAATAAAAGCATTAATCTTTCATTATCTTAGCTTTCTCGTTTGTACAGCAGTACTCAAGATTGCAAAAGGGAGGGTCAGTACTCTGGGCCAATCATGATGCTAATGCTTTCTTCAGTGCTGTCAGTCTAACACTGTGAATATACTTAAAGGAGGTAAGAATACAATAATCTCATTAATGTGTTGCTGCTCTTTCACTGTTCACTTGACAGACTGGGAGCAAAAAGAAAACAAAACTTCAGCAGCTATTTTTCTATATTCTACCTTGAGATGGGTAAGTTATATTACCATAATTTTAGCAAAAGAATGATGTGGCATGGGCCCAAGGGGAATGTATGAAACTCAATGGCGGCTGGTGGGTTTTTATTTTTGGGGTAGGGCTGGGAAAAAAATCGATTTTAATCTTGAATCGAGTTTTGAGCTCAAATCGATTCAGTTTTGAAGAAAATCGATTTTTTTAGTTTTTTTTTTTTTTTTTTTTCCCCTTCAAAGTTTCCGTAGCAGGACTGCAGGGGGCGTATCCGGAATGGCACTGGGCAGCGTTACCCCAATTACATCTACTCGCTGCAGCCGCCGTCTGCCTACCTGATCAGCGTGTCATGCAGACAGACGGCGGCCATTGCAGTGTTCAAAAGCCGCGCCTCCCGAGTCCTCGTCGTCTGTGATAGGCGGAACACTCAATTTCACAGCAGGCAGTATTCAGCCTATCACGGACATCCTCTCATTCTCGTCTGTGTTATGAGGATGATAATGATAGGCGGAACACTGAATGCTGGGAAATTGAGTGTTCCGCCTATCACAGACGAGGAGGAGGCGCGGCTTTTGAATACTGGAATGGCCACCGGTGTAGCAGTAAAATCTGTATACCATGAAAATCTGCATCAGGTACGGGCACAGTGATTGAAGCATGGGCACAGTGAGACACGGGCACAGTGAGACACGGGTACAGTGAGGCATGGACACGGTTCAATTCAACTAAGAGTAACCTCAGGAATTTTTGTTGTTTTATTAGCTAAATCCAAATACAGTATTAATAATTTGGATGTTTAACAATCTTTGTTGCACACTGCAAAAAACAACAAAAGGTCACAAGCGCTAAATTGGTGGATAAAGAAAAAAATATAATGGATGATAATAATAATAAGAAAAAAATCCCAAATATTTTGGGAAGTACAAAGTATCCCAAAGGGTGAAAAAACAGGATCCAGCGCAGCAAGAAAAAATCCGTACCCAGAAGTACAAAATACACAACATGCACACAATATAATCCAGCGCTCATGGAACATACATTATTAACTATTGGAAACTCTTGAAGAATTGATAAAAAAGCTTAGTCCATTTATCACAATAAAGAGAGGGATCCAATCCCAAACGTGCAGAGGGCAAATGAATCTTAACTCTCCAGTTGCCAGTGGTGACAAACTTGTTAAACTTGCAGTGACATCCATGGAGCAAGGAGGGGTTAAAAAGTCAAAACAAAGCCTGTGACATGATCTCCGTGTGAGCACAGTACCTTGAATGATGGACAACAGGCAGACCAGCGTGTGGAGGGCCCTCCAACCCATAAGGATGCAGAGCCAGGATCGCAGCAAGGCTGGGACAGAAGGAATCACACACAGAGTTTCAAGAGTTTTCAATAGTTAATAATGTATGTTCCATGAGCGCTGGAATATATTGTGTGTTTGTTGCACACTGACTTTACAGTTAGAGAAAGGGTTTGCCTTTGCAATTTTGTTTGTTGATGCACTTTAATTAATATAATAAAAAAAAAAAATCGAATCGAATCGTAAATTGAGTTTTTTATAAAAAAATCGCAGATTTTTTTGGGGGGGAAAATCGCCCAGCCCTATTTTGGGGGGCGGCAAACAAGCACACCCCCCCAGGCGGTCGGCGGCGCGGCACTGACAGTCACCCCCCCTCCAGGCGGCTGGTGGCGCGGCACTGACAGTCACACCCCTCAAGGGGCACGGCACTGACACCACCCACCCGCCTCTGGCTCTAATCAGGTGCTTAAAAAAAAACACTCCCCCCCATTGGAATCCATAGTCCGGCACCCTAATATGTAGATCAGGGAGCTGAACACATGGATAAGGGGAGCAGGGCCCGTGCGCCCTCTATGGATGGGCCGCCACTAATGAAACTTTAAGGGCATGAGCTCCTAACATCTTTGCCTGGTGCTAAAGACAAAAGGCAAATGATTGACTATTACAAGAACTTACACGTTTAAAAAGTGACCAGATATTTGAAACAATTTTTTTTTGTAAATTTCATAATATACTGGAATACTTTATCATATGTCAATGAATTACATGCACAGCTTTGTAGACTCTCCCTCCCCAACAGAGGCCCCCATCCTATGACATCCAGGCCAGTTAAAGTGATTCTAAATATTATTATTTTTTCTTCAAAATAAAAATATGTCATTCTCTTCTCAGGTCCCCTCCCTCTACCAAGTGCTCCCATAGCAATTCGCCTGCTATGGGGGCACCTGTGCAGACTCGCTCCACAGACAGCAAGACTCTGCCCCACCCCCTGCTCCCTCATCACTGGCCGTGATTAACAGCAGCATGAGTCAATGGCGTCTGATGCTGTCTCTAAGCCAATAAGGAGGGAGAGAGCAGACAGAATCTCTGCTCCCATGCACATCCCTCAATCGAGATTAGGCTCAAGTAAGTATAAGGGAGGGCTGGGGGAAAACTGCATGCAGAAGGTTTTTAACCCTAATGCATAGAATGCATTAAGGTAAAAAACCTGCTTCCTGTAGAACCACTTTAAGGAATGTTGGTTGTCATAAACCTGTCTCTGCAATGAAATGGCCATGCATGCAGCCAGGATGCATCTGTATGCAAAGTGGTCGTCGGTGCCCTGAATACAGTATCATAGGCACTATTGGACAAAATGATCTAAGTAAGTGCTACCAATGCTGGAGAGCCATTTCTCACACCAACAGCAATAATTGGCCACCAATAGTGCCCTATCATTGAACAGCAATGATAGGGCACTATTACTCTCACTAACACCAATAATGTGGTGCTATTTCTCTCACTGACCTCTGACAACAGTGATATGGTACTATTCCTATTACTCCAACTGATCCCAGGTATTAATTACTCCCTCTGACCACTGACACGTTGGCATTTATTATTCCCACTAACCACCAACACAGCAGCAATTATTGCTCCCACGCATCACTAACACTGGTGCATTTATTATTACACCTAATTTTGACAAAATAAAAAAAAAAAAACTCAAATCTGTGCTAATGTAAAACTAAATAAACACAAAAATATAACAGCAGCTTTCGGAAAGATTACTACATAGAGTCTGGTAATATCTATATTGACATAAATTACTCCTACTAACCAGTGATGCATGGGTATTTATCATTCCTACTAACCTTCGAAACTGAGGTCTTTTTTTTAATCCTACTGACCACAGTCCGGCCCCCCAAGCAGTCTGAAGGACAATTAACCTCCCATTTGCATAATAAGTCTGAAGACTCCTGCTCTATTTGAACAACACTAGACCCACTTAGCCCCCATGATCAACAAATGGTGATATAAATGTTGTTTGCATATAATTACCTAAGTAATTGTCATCATCAGTTCTTCCTGAATAACTATGCTGATGCACATCAATATTTGTTGCCCCAGCTGGAATTTTAACAATGGTATTATATCCTGAAAAAACAAAAATACTTTCAATTTTCTGTTGGTGATATGAGCCGAAGATAGCTAAAGGGATAATTGTCTTTTTTCTGCAAACTAATTACTACTTACTGACAAAAATAAAAAATTTACCTAAGGCGCAAAATGCACTACTGTGATTAGTGACGACTAAAATTAGTTTTTATGCCATACGGAATGAACCTTCTCTATCTGTTTTTGACATCAAATAGTTTCAATGTATGTTATTCAAAATAAGCTAACAATATTTTGAGTCACATCACAGACATAAACATTTGTACAAATTATAAATGCATGTACTATCAACACAAGCAAAGGCATAAAACCACATTCATAGTTTTAAATAGCGAATTTCCACATTTTTGCAATTTCAAAGATAACACTATAGTTATTCTTACCTAGATAAATCACTGTGTAAATAAAATTGCAAACAATATATTTGTACAGATTTACCACCAGATGGCAGCAGTCTCCAACAAAAAAATTAAATAAAAAATTACTGTGGCTGGCTAGTTTTATTTGGAGGGGAAGGGGTTATAAATAGAGCACGATGTTTAACAAATACAGCTTTCAAAGTTTAGTTCTGTTTGTAATTCATATATTATCCTTGTTAGTTAAAAATCAATATTACTGGAAAAACAAATATGAAGTGTGTACAATGTACCATGTTATGGCTGTTATTTAGATATTAGAGAGAAGGTATTAAAAAAAATATAAATAATCATATATATTTAAGAGTAGGGAAGGGCTAGTATCTCTGCCGGTTTTTATTGCTGTTTACGGGCCTGTTCGAGAGACTTACCTTCTCCATTTATTCTGTTGACCAGCAAGACAAAAAGTGATGGAAATTAAAAATGTTATGGTTGTCACTGGAACCGAAGGTGAGGGGAAGGGGGTAAGTCATCAAATGGGGGCACTAGTTCCAGTGACAACACAATGAAGAACCGCAGCGCCAATCTAAGTGTAGCATATAGAGTGTCACAATTACTTGAAAAATACATGAAAATAAATTGTGACCACTCAGGGATCCCTGAAGAATTCACGTGACAAGTGACGCAACGCATCGGGTGGGGCCAGTGACGTAATTTCTGGTGTCTTCAATACCCAGAACTTGTAAAGAGCCAGTCAAGATCAGCCAAGTTATTTCTGGTTTAATGTGCTGTCTAAAGATGTTTTAACTGTGTGTATACATTATATTCTTAAAATAAAAAATGGATGGTTTTAGCAATATTGCGCTTATGAACTCTTCCTTATATATCCTGAGAAAAAACGGGAGGCGTGAGTTGGGGATCTAGATAGTCCCATCAAGGAGACTGCTGGTGAGAGGAGTGGTTTAAGATAATCCCAACAGGTGGACCTCTGGTGAGACGGATCGTATCAGGCAGGGCCATGCAGGACCTGAAGATCTTATTTTATGTAAAAAGATGCTGTTTGACCGTTCTGGTTATTAATGAAGGTGAGCGGCCATTTCACTTAATGGTGGCTGGGGGGGTACATATTTCACAAATCTAGGATTTGGGCACGTTCAATAACAGGGGCGAATCTCCTGTGGATGTATTACCTGCACATTTTTATTGGATCATCACAAAAAGATTTAGATTTTTTTTTTTTTTTTTTAAATAAGTGCTAATATTGCATAATGGATATGGACATCTTTTAGTTTTAATTCTTGTGGATTATTAATTCATTGAGTATTTCTTCTATATTCATGATATGGTATTGGGTTTTTCTTTATATGACACAATAATTGAATAAGCGCACCATTTATTTAAAATTATTTTTCCCTTTTAGCTTGTCACACCACTTTGTTTAGCCACTCAGCGCTTTTCCTGTATATTTGCATTTTTAGTTCCAGTGACAGTGACTGTCTATGAGGAGATTTCCCCTGACGTTGGAAATATGTCTACTCAATTCCTGGTATTCTCCAGGAGAGGAAGTGAGGGATATCTCCTCAACAGCACACAGACATGAAAAAAAAAAAAAAAAAAAAATTTTCCCTAATGAATCCAATACTACAGGAAAATAGCTTTGAGTGGAGATAAGCTTGGAAGGAGACAGTTATTGAAGCAAACAGGCTGAAGATGTGGACCTCCCTATGAAAATGTTAGTTGTTTGGCTGTCTTTGGCTATAAGGAAGCAGCAAGTGAAGTTGATGCAAAGTCAGAACCCTAAAACTGTGAACTTTGCTCTAGGTTAGTAGTTTAACCACTTCCAGCCCAGGCCTATTTTGCCACCCCTCTCCTACATGCAAAAATCATAATTTTTTTGCTAGAAAATTACCCAGAAACCACAAACATTATATATATATATATATATATATATATATATATATATATTATAAAAAATTTGTACCAGAAACCCTAGGGAATAAAATGGTGGTCTTTGCAATTTGTTACACGGTATTTGCGCGAAAATTGTGCACACGTGTGGAATGGCACCAAACGTCGGTACTAAAAGATCTCCATAGGCTACGCTTTAATTTTTTTTACAGGTTACCAGTTTAGAGTTACAGAGGAGGTCTTGCTCTAGAATTATTGTTCTCGCTCTAATGTTCGCAGTGATACATCACATGTGCGATTTGAACACGTTTACATATGCAGGCCTAGGTATGCATTCACTTCTGCGTGCAAGCATTGCTTTGTTATTTATTTATTTTTTTTACACTTTCCCTTAAAAAATTATAATTTGTAGTCCTATTACAAGGAATGTAAACATCCCTTGTAATAGGAATAGGGCATGAATAGTCCTCTTTATGGAGAGATCTGGGGTCTATAAGTCCCCAGATCTCTCCTCTATGCTGGAAAGCCTGAGATAAAAAATAAAAAAAAGATCTTTCCAGCTAAAAAAACAACAGTGTTTACATCTGCTGGCACCGGAAATAACATCATGACATCACTCACAGCCTCCGAGGATCATCTGGTCAGCTACAGTGGGGATCGAAAGTTTGGGCACCCCAGGTAAAAATGTGTATTAATGTGCATAACGAAGCCAAGGAAAGATGGAAAAATCTCCAAATGGCATCAAATTACAGATTAGACATTCTTATAATATGTCAAAAAAAGTTAGATTTTATTTCCATCATTTACACTTTCAAAATTACAGAAAACAAAAAAAACGGCATCTGCAAAAGTTTGGGCACCCTGCAGAGTTAATATCTTGTACTGCCCCCTTTGGCAAGTATCACAGCTTGTAAACGCTTTTTGTAGCCAGCCAAGAGTCTTTCAATTCTTGTTTGAGGTATCTTTGCCCATTCTTCCTTACAAAAGTCTTCCAGTTCTTTGAGATTTCTGGGCTGTCTGTCACGCACTGCTCTTTTAAGGTCTATCCATAGGTTTTCAATAATATTGAGGGCAGGAGATTGTGAAGGCCATGGCAAAACCTTCAGTTTACGCCTCTTGATGTAATCCCCCGTGGATTTTGAGGTGTGTTTAGGATCATTATCCATTTGTAGAAGCCATCCTCTCTTTAACTTCAGCTTTTACACAGATGGCATCAAGTTACCATCCAAAATTTGCTGAAATTTTATTGAATCCATTTTTCCTTCCACTCGTGAAATGTTCCCTGTGCCACTGGCTGCAATACAACCCCAAAGCATTATTGATCCACCCCCATGCTTAACAGTTGGACAGAGGTTCTTTTCATTAAATTCTGTGCCCTTTCTTCTCCAAACGTACCTTTGCTCATTCCGGCCAAAAAGTTCTATTTTAACCTCATCGGTCCACAGAACTTTTTTCCAAAATGCCTCAGGCTTGTCTATATGTTCATTTGCTAAGTTCAAACGCTGATTTTCTTCTGATGACTCTTCCATGAAGACCATATTTGTACAAGTATCTCTTTATAGTGGAATAGTGTACCACAACTCCAGTGTCTGCCAGATCTTTCTGGAGGGATTGTGCAGTCAAACGTGGGTTTTGAATTGCTTTTCTCACAATCCTGTGAGCTGTCTGATATTTTTCTTGGTCTTCCAGATCTTGCTTTAACTTCCACTGTTCCTGATGACTGCCATTTCTTAATTACATTCCGAACAGAGGATATTGACATCTGAAAACGCTTTGCTATCTTCTTATAGCCTTCTCCAGCTTTGTGAGCGTCAACTATTTTCAGTTTCAGTTTTTTAGACAACTGCTTAGAAGAACCCATGGTGCTGATTGTTGGGCCAAGATCAGATGAGTCTGGCCATTTAAAACCTTTGAGATTGACATCACCTGGTCTTCCCAGACGATGATTGAGAACAATCCATGACACTGGCAGGTCTCAGCTTTGCAAAGGGGGCAGTGCATGCTATAAATTCTTCAGGGTGCCCAAACTTTTGCAGACGCCATTTTTTGTTTTCTGTAATTTTGAAAGTGTAAATGATGGAAATAAAATCTAACTTTTTTTGACATATTATAAGAATGTCTAATCTGTAATTTGATGGCATTTGGAGATTTTTCCATCTTTCCTTGGCTTCGTTATGCACATTAATACACATTTTTACCTGGGGTGCCCAAACTTTCGATCCCCACTGTATATGGTAAACAGCCGCCGCCAGCGAATTCATGCTTCAGCTCCCCGATCGCACGGGCAAACTGGGAGAAGCACCAGAGGGTGTGGGGGGGGGGTGTCCCCTCTCGCCACCTGTAAAAAGCAAGTGGCTGAAAAGCTGATTGCTTTTACATGAGAGGGAATCGCCAGCTGAAAAAAACAATATCTGAATGATGCCTGCAGCTGCTATCTTCACTTTAACCTAAGGACGTCATTTGACGTCCACCTAAGGTTAAGTGGTTTTGAAGTATTTTGATCATTTGATCAGCCAGCGTTCCATGCGACTAGCATTTTTAGAAAAATTAGACATGGCAGCCAACATATTTCTCTTATTACAGGATGCTTTACATGTAACCTGCATAGGAACAAAAGACAGCAAAAGAAACTATAAAACATAAACCTAATAGTTAAAATTATAAAAATATTTAATGATATTTTTACAGGCAGTAGTATGTTTGTAGGATCAGATGTATACAATGAACAGGTTTTTTTTTCAGCCACCTGAAAAATTTGTAATCTGCAATCAGATTGTCTGATTAACTAAACAAGCCATATAAACAGTCTTCTTAAAGCGGAGCTCCGCCGTTAAAAAAATATTAAAAGCCAGCAGCTACACATACTGCAGCTGCTGACTTTTAATATTTGAACACTTACCTGTCCTGGAGTCCAGCGACGTCTGCAACAGAAGACGAGCAATCGCTCGTCTATCTGCTGCCCCACCGCCATCCTCGGTGAGGGAATCAGGAAGTGAAGCGTCCCGGCTTTACTGCCCGGTTCCCACACCGTTGTGTTATGGGAGCCGTGTGTTTCCCAGAACACAATGGGCGTTCTGCGGGAAGTGACGTACTACCCACAGAATACCCGCAGAGAGGACTACCGGAAGTGGGTGCAAATACCTGTCTTAGACAGGTATCTGCACCCCCCTCCCCCTGAAAGGTGCCAAATGTGACACTGGAGGGGGGGGGGAGGGTTCCAATGAGCAGAAGTTCCACTTTAGGGTGGAGCTCCACTTTAAATAGATTTTCCATTGTATTGTAAGTCAGTCTGTCAAGGTGTTCTAGTTAACCACTTCAGCCCCGGAATGTTTTACCCCTTCAATGACCAGGCCATTTTTTGCAATACAGCACTGTGTTACTTTAACTGATAATTGCGCAGTCATGCAATGCTGTACCCAAAAAAATTGTATGTCCTTTTTCCCCACAAATAGAGCTTTCTTTTGGTGGTATTTGATCACCTCTGTGGTTTTTATTTTTTGCTCTATAAACAAAAAAATACTGACAATTTTGGAAAAAAAAAATATATTTTTTAGTTTTTGCTATAATAATAAAAAAAAAAAAAATCGAAATTTCTTCATCAATTTAGGCCAATATGTATTCTACATATTTTTTGGAAAAAAAAAAATCCCAATAAGCGTATATTGATTCTTTTGCGCAAAAGTTATAGCATCTACAAACTATGGGATAGATTTATGGACTTTTTATTTTTTTATGGCTTTTACAGGTAATGGCGGCGATCAGCAAATTTTAGCGGGACTGCGACATTGCGGTGAACAAATCTGACATTAAGTGACACTTTTTGGGGACCAGTGACACCAATTCAATGATCAGTGCTAAAAAAATGCACTTTAACTGTATAAATGACACTAGCCGGGAAGGGGTAAACATCAGAGGCGATCAAAGGGTTAAGTGTGTTCCCTGCTAGTGTTTTCAAACTGTGTGGGGGATGGACTGACAGGAAGAACACAGAGATCGAATGTTCCTGCTTACAAGGAACAGAAAAGCTCTGTGTACTTCCCTGTCAGAACGGGGATCTGCCTTGTTTACATAGGCAGATCCCATTCTGCCTCTCTGTGGAGCGATCGCCAGTGGCTGGCAGACATCGGGTCCGCCAGACCCGCTGATTTGCTCCTGCTCCATGCAGCGGGTGCACGCATGTGCCGTCCACATTATCTATTGCACGAAATGACATACATGTACATTGTTTCATGCAATAGAGCCAGCATGCCGCAGTATATATGCGGTGGGCGGTCTTTAAGTGGTTAATCAGTCTACAAATTCTGCAATGGTTAAAAAAAAATAATCTAAAAAAAAAGTTCACTTCAATTGACTGGAGTTTTCATGTATAGTATCATTTTTGCCAAAAAACATCATTGTGAAATGAGTTGTTTATGATACGAAGGCACCATTATATATGGCCATTAACATTACACTGAAACTTAGATATATATGGCTGCTGTGCAGTAGAGAAAGTCAAGCAAACAAAATCTATTTGACTGTTTACAAAATATACACCAACATGAGCTCAACTGACTGTTTAACTTGGAACTGTACAGTAATAAAACATGCTGAGCTTTGTAAACCCAGTGAGGATACTGCATATCAACATACCATACTGAGCTTTATTGAAGGTTCCTGCCACAGTTTTACAGGAGGAATTATCACCGCCACAAACACCACATTTATCTTTTCTTGCTTTGGAATTTAAAACATGATCACAACCTGCTTGCTAGAAGAAATGAAAAAAGGTGATGAAATGCAGAGCATAGCACACATGAAATATAACCTGCAAACTCAATTTCTTTTTCTTTTCTCTGAAACTGCCTCTATAACATGGACTGGTACTGCAAGTTATCATTGAAAAGTACTTAGTTCTCTGAATTTTCCAACTACTACAGTTAAAAAAGTCACCCTGCGAACAAGTTTTATGATATAATAAATAGCAGGAAATGATGTGTGAACAAACCAAGTATTAACCACTTCCATACTGGGCACTTAAACACCTTCCTGCCCAGACCAATTTTCAGCTTTCTGCGCTGTTGCCCTTTGAATGACAATTGCGCGGTCATGGTGCACTGTACCCAAACTAAATTTTTATCATTTTATTCCCACAAATAGAGCTTTCTTTTGGTGGAATTTGATCACCTCTGCGATTTTTATTTTCTGCTAAAAAATAAAAAAAAGACCGAAAATTTTGAAAAAAAAATAGTTTTTTTTTTGTTTCAGTTGCAAAACGTTGTAAATAAGTTAGTTTTCTCCTTCACTGATGGGCACTGATGGGGCTGCACTGACGGGCACGGATAAGGCGGCACGGATGGGCACCGATGAGGTGGCACGGATGGGCAACGATCGGCGGCACGGATGGGCAACGATCGGCGGCACGGGTGGGCAACGATCGGCGGCACGGGTGGGCACAGATTGGCGGCATGGGTGGGCACAGATAGGCGGCACGGGTGGGCACAGATAGGTGGCACGGGTGGGCACAGATAGGCGGCACGGGTGGGCACTGATGGGCACGGATAGGCGGCATGGATGGGCACTGATAGGTGGCACGGGTGGGCATGGGTGGGCACTGATAGGTGGCATGGGTGGGCACTGATAGGTGGCACTGTACTGTACTAATGGATGCCAATCAGTGCCAAACAATAATGCCTGCCAATCAGTGGTGCCCATTGTGGGCACTGATTGGCATCCATTGTGGCACTGATTGGCATCCATTATCCCTGGTGGTCTAGGGTGGCATACCTTATATATCTTTATGGTGTGCTTCCCTGGTGGTCTAGTGGCATCCCTGGTGGTCTAGTGGCATCCCTGGTGGTCCAGTGGGCATCCTCGGGGGGGCTGTGCTGATAATCGATCAGCACAAACCCCCCCTGTCAGAGGAGCAGCCGATCGGCTCTCCTCTACTCGCGTCTGACAGACGCGAGTGAGGAAAAGCCGATGACCGGCTTTTCCTGTTTACACTGTGATCAGCCGTGATTGGACACGGCTGATCACGTGGTAAAGAGTCTCCGTCGGAGACTCTTTACCTAGATCGGTGTTGCGGGGTGTCAGACTGACACCCCGCAGCAACGATCGCCGCGATGCGCGCCCCCGGGGGCGCGCAGCGGCTCAAAATCCTGAGGACGTCATATGACGTCCTGTCAGGATTTTGCAACCACTTTGCCAACGTCAATCCGCTATAGGGCGGGTGGCAAGTGGTTAAAGGATAAGTACACTTTTACCAACCCCCTTGCCTCCCCCAACACTTTGACTATATCTTTCCCAGATCTTGACTTTGCATCTTGCCTCATGCCACACATGGGTCCATTCACTAATGTTTACCGCATTCGATAACGCACATGACTAAATTATCGCATGCGGTAAAGTAAGCCCAATTCTTAAAAAAAAATAACAATTATGCAGGATTTACCGCAAAAAAAAAAGTGGCAGTAAATATTGTTTAAAAAACTCTTAAGTCCAATTAAAAAATGGACTTGAGCGTTAAAAAACATGCCATATTTACCACCAGGGTTTTGCTGGCAGTATCACATGCAGTATTTGTCAAAAAACAGCGTGGGGGTTGGGGGCCACTCACTCACGCCCCCCCTTTCCTGACCTTCTGGGCTGCATGCTTGGATAAGGGTATGATATGGACTGGGGGGGAGGACCCCTCGCCATTTTGTTTCATTATTTTTAATTGTCTGCAATTTTTTTTTACATTCTGTTGTCAGCGAGGCGCTGACAGCTGATGAGTCATCCGTTGTTAAGGACTCGGCGACTGGCTTCCCGACCTGCTCCTTAGCAACCAGCTTAATTCGGTAAATGACTGCATTAAATAATGCAGTCATTACCGCTAAATCGAACAAATGCTGCATTCGGTATTTAACGCAAAATTCTTAATTAATTTAACACTTGCACAATTGTTACCGCATGCGGTAATTTACCACATTTTATTAGCAGTTTTTTTAACTCTTAGTGAATTGACCCCACAGCCTCTTACTTATGTCTTCAGTAATAATCCAAGCAGTATTGGTCTCCATTCAGATCAATGGAAAGTCTGTCTATCGGCCTGTGAGGGTGCAATGGGTTTTCCATTGTAGTGAATGGAGGCTGCGGTGTGTGTGTCAGCAATTGGAGGTGTTCTGAAGAATTCAGCCAGATGCTGTGCGGCACAAGTCAGGTCGCATATTTATTATCTAAAGACAGATGTTGTAGGTAAGTATATTCTAAGCTGAAAGTACTGGAGAAGGAGATATGTGTAGAAAAGTATAACTGTGCTTGTAAACTTTTCTACCGTACAAACTACAAATTGAAGGACTTGGCAGTTGTAAGATAAATCAAAGCTGAACTGCTGTTTCTGATAATAGGAAAACTGTCTTATATAATATTTTCTTGAAAGCTGAAGCAAAGGGTGCCTCTTTATTTTCATTTTTTATTTTCAATTCAACCTGAATAGCTATTTATTTTTAAATGGGTTTGTCTTAGATTTACTTGGAACTGTCTGTTGGAAGTCTTAAGGCAAAGCATACATGGAACTAGATGTAAAAGTGTATTCTAGGCATGTCAGCATCATCCCTAATGCTTTACCATGTCCTAGGTGGAACAGGGCTATTTGGAAATACAATGGAAGCACATGTGAAATGTAACCCATCCATCTCTATCTCAGTCTTAGAACTGAGATAGGAGTGTTCTGCAAAAGAAGCCCACTGTTGGCTGACGTCACAGAGCGGGTCCAGGCTCTGCAGGGATCCCAGCAAAAATATTGGGATCTGCCCAGATCCCTGACTGGCAGCTGGCTCACCCTCCCAGCATGCCACGGAGAGCCTGAGCCAGCCGCTCCTGCCCCCTCCAAAGCCCAGTGCTCCAGTGAGCACTGAAGGGGCAGAGCAGAAGGTTGGTGTAGAGAAGGTGGGGGACAGATGCAGCATTGTATCCATGCTGCATCTACATAGGTAAGCATGAATGTTTATTTTTTATGAATCCCACACTTTCAAGTAAATAAAAGATGGCAGTAGGCGGCGATAAATGTAGAATGCCTAAAACACAAATGCATGGTTTAAGCGGAGCTCCCCCCAAAAGTGAAGTTACGCTTTAAGCCCCCCTCCCCTTCTCCTGTTTGTGAAATGGAGCTTTTGGAGAGGAGGGGGGAGCAGGTACCCGATTTTGACAGGTACCTGCTCCCACTTCCGCTCTAAGCGCCTAGGCAATCGGAAGCAGACATTCTCCTCCCCCCTCCCACAATCTTCTGGGACACATGACAAGTCCCAGAAGTCTACGGGACAATACACAGTGCACAGCGCCACTCGTGCATGCACAGTGGGCAACCAAGTGTAAAGCCAGAAGCTGCCACAGCCAGGTGCCCATAGTAAAGATGCCAGCACTGGAAAGAGAGAACATAGGGTGAAAACGTCTGGGCCAAGCACAGTGCTGAATCATGGCTGTTTATTAAAAGTCAGCAGAGCAGCTACACTTTTTGTAGCTGCTGACTATTAATTTTTACATAGGAGACTGAAGCTCTCTTAACCATGTCCGAACAAAAATCGGAATTAGACGTAGAAATGCTTATACGCATGAGTGCATTCCCTGTGTCACAGGTGTGCTTAGTTCAGCTGACAATGCTCATGCATAAGGTGAAAATGAGTGATCAAATAAAGCATTGAACTAAACACTGATATAACAGGAAGGTCAGCAAACACCATCTACATCACACTCATAAAACACATCTAGTGCTGTCATATTAAATGCTAAAAATGTTTGGCACAGTAACTAAGCAATCATATCAGTGAGTAGAATACATAATACACTTTAAGCTTTTTAAATATCCTGCCATAAAGTGAACTTGACGACTTTTCTTCTTAATTTAGTAAAGCCAATTAGGATACAAAATAAAAAAGCAATCTTGGCAAACATAAAAAAAGTGTAATAATACACAGACACATATATACATAGTACATACACACATTTTTATTCATACCCTGCACAACCCTTGAACACACAAGTCATCCGTTTCAGGACCACAAGGAGTACCATCAACAACTCTGTCTTTCAGCTGGTAATAGGACGACGTCCCAGAAACACGACAAAATAGCTTGCAGCGATCTTTCATTAAGACTGTACAAACAATACAACATTTTATTCTGTTACTGTGAAGCTTCTGCATCAAGCGCTGTTTTTATTTTTCAGGAAAAAATATCCCTCTTAATACTTACTTCCACTATATTTTGGAATCCAGCGTACATTAGTCGTAAGGCCATTGATGTTGAAATGTTTGCCATCATATTGAGAACACTGCACTTCTCTAAAATCTTTCTTTCCTTTCGGACAGAAATCGGTGCTACAAGATCTAAATTTTAGTCTCCTCCCTACGCAATATTTGCCACCATTTCTTGGTCTGAAAAAAAAGAACAGAAATTACCATCAACCCACATTTTGAAATGTGAGCACAAACATTAAAAATTGTTAAAAAAAAAAAAAAAAGTTAAAAAAAATATGGTTCCGGACATATGCTGGCTTAGGTAGATTTAGGCAATTTTATGCAGCAGTTAAGTTTAATAAGGTGGTAAATAACCGCAGAAAACACAAAAAATGTATCTTAAATAGTTAAAGGAAGCCAGAACTACAGTTCTTCTAAGTTATTGTCAAGAAGCCAGAACTACAATGCAATTATAATACAGATTCTAATTAAAACCAATCCCAGTTAAAGTTAGCCATTGGTCCATGTCAAAAGCAGAATAGGCTATGTCTTTTACAAAATAGCTTACAATCTAGGTACATTGGGGCATTGGAGTTTATATACAAGAATTCTGGTTAAAAAATAGTTTTTAATGGGCTATGAGTTCCAATGTAGAGCACAGGAGCTTAGGTCAAACACTAGTGTGAAAAATTATAAACTCCTATAGCAGATTAATATCAAGTTGGAAAAGGTTCTGGCAATGAACAATGTACCAATTTTAAGATTACTAAAGCTTTACCTCAGGAACAGTAACATAAATAATGCATAATTCATCTTGCAAATCTTACTCAGGTTGATTGCAGCTTCTAGAAGATGTTTTAATTCCACCTCCACAGGTTCTCGAACATGAACTATATGGCTCCCATGGCCCCCAGCCACCATCCACAGAACGAGCGTCAACTTTGTCCACACAAAGGCCACTGCGACAATGCTGGTCAGTGCAAACATAAAAGCAAGGGTATTTCAGAGACAACCAATACATAATAAGGTGTTTTTCTAGAGCATCTAAATCAGGGGTCTCAAACCTGCGGCCCTCCAGCTGTTGCGGAACTACAAGTCCCATCATGCCTCTGACTATGGGAGTCATGCTTGTAACTGTTTAGCCTTGCAATGCCTCATGGGAATTGTAGTTCTGCAACAGCTGGAGGGCCACCAGTTTGGGACCCCTGATAAATAGAAGAAAGATATTCTACAATTTTTGGTAAATACTCGATGAAGTCTTTTTGATGATAAAACACGCTGGAAGGAGGAACAGGTGACCAAGGTGATGTAGCATGTGTGGTTTTCCAAGCTGAGGAGCCACTGAGGGACCAAGCTATATGCCGGCAGCGAGGTCACTGTTAACACATGGCAGCAGTGAGCTTTTTATGTGTGATACAGCTAGTGCTTGCTAAAGCACAGAATCATGAGAGTGCTTTTCATACTGTTTTTATACTTTTTTTAATTAATGATTCATGGATGAATCTAAAAGCAATAAAAAGTTGAACAGTAGGAATATACAGTATAAAATTACTTATAAAATGTCTGTATAATGAAAATAGATAAGAGACAATGAAGAAGCTTACCCTTCCATGTCCACAGTCACTTCCATCAGCCAAAGGCATGTGATGTGTAAAACATCCGTTATGTGCTCCTTCAGTACTGGTGCACCACAGTCTCTTGCACTGTTTCTGATATATAAAAAAAAAACTATGTTTATTAACAAAACATATACAGTGCCTTGAAAAAGTACAGTATTCATACCACTTGAAATTTTCCACATTTTGTCACGTTACAACCAAAAACGTAAATGTATTTTATTGGGATTTTATGTGATAGACCAACACAAAGTGGCACATAATTGTGAAGTGGAAGGAAAATGATAAATGGTTTTCAACATTTGTTACAAATAAATATCTGAAAAGTGTGGCGTGCATTGTATTCGGCCCCCTTTACCCTGATACCCCTAACTAAAATCTAGTGGAACCAATTGCCTTCAGAAGTCACCTAGTTAGTAAATAGAGTCCACCTGTGTGTGAAGCCCTCAGAGGTTTGTTGTAGAACCTTAGTAAACAAACAGCATCATGAAGGCCAAGGAACACACCCGACAGGTCAGGTGTCACAGATCAGCTGCGGAGCTGATCTGTGTCTTACTGGCTGCATAGGTGTTTTACCTTTTACTGCTGTAGGTCGGCTGGCACCTGTGGTTCCACAAGCTTGTGTTCAGCTCTTGCTGCACTTGGCAGCTATGGGTGTCGCCGGCTTCACCTGATGCTTAATATATCTTCCTCCCTGCTACTTTCGGTCCAGCCTCCTATGTGCCTCTCTATTTAAATTCCACTCAGACCAGTTTCTGGTTGCTTGAGCAACACTTGTTCCTGAGCGCCTTTCGTGCAAACTTTCCTAACCTGAGTTCTCGTGAACTGATCTCTTATGTACCGACTCCTGAAGTTCTCCTGATTACATTGTCTGCTGCCCGCCCTGACCTTGGCTCGCTATCCGGCTCTCCTTTTGCTCCACCCCTCCATCCATCCGTGTCTGACAGTGTCTTCAGGTACTCTCCTCGTGAGCAGGTGGATGGTCATGTCTTGATAGGTTTGCAGTTGTGCCTTTGGCCTCGTACACACAACCGGTTTTCTCGGCAAGAAACGACAAGAAAACTGCTGACAGAGCTTTCTTGCCGAGAAAACCGTGCGTGTGTACAAGGCTTTAAGGTTTCTCGTCAAGAAAACTGCCCAGAATCTCAACGATAAAAATAGAGAACCTGCTCTCTATTTTCTTGTCGGGATTCTTGTCGGCCTGTTTCCCGACGAGAAACCCAAGAGTGTGTATACTTACCTGTCGCCGTGGAAACCCGCGCATGCTCGAAATGAGTTTGGCGCATGCGTGGTAGCTTCCTAGGCATAGGTAGGGTGTAGCAAGATGGCGTAGACGGCATTGAATGTAACGAGCGCATGCTCACCGTAGTCGATGACGTCACCGCGTTCGTTCCATTCAAAAGAATGGCGGTTCTATTGAATGGAGTGTGTGTACACTCGGCCGGGACAAGATTCTTGTCAAAAATCTCGTCAGGAAAAACGACAGGTTTTTTCCTGACGAGATTCTCTGCCGTGTGTACTAGGCTTTACTTATAACATTTTCGGATGATGGATTGAACAGTGCTCCGTGAAATGTTTAACGTTTGGGATTTTTTTTATAACCAGTCCTTGCTTTAAACTTCTGCACAAATGTATCCCTGATGTCACGGTGCTACTGGTGTGAGCCCACAGGCAAGCAGGTGACACGGGATCCCCCAGGGTGTGAAATCTATGGGCCAGCCGGTATTCTGCCAGGGACCCCCTCACGGGAGTTTGGACTCCACCTCCCGTGAGGGGGTCCCTAGCAGAATACCGTCTGGCCCTTAGATTTCACGCCCTGGGGGATCCCGTGTCACCTGCTTGCCTGTGATCTCACACCAGTAGCATGACATCAGGGATAAATTTGTGATAAATTTGTGATGGATTGAACGGAGCACTGTTCAATCCATCATTCGAAAATAGTAGGAGAAAGGCACAACTGCAAACCTACTACAGACCATCCACCTAAACTGACAGACCGGGCAAGGAGAGCACTTATTAGAGAAGCAGCCAAGAGGCCCATGGTAACTCTGGAGGAGCTGCAGAGATCTACAGCACAGGTGGGAGAATCTGTCCATGGGATAACTATTAGTCATGCACTCCACAAACCTGGCCTTTATGGATGAGGGGCAAGAAAAAAAGCCATTTTTGAAAGAAAGCCATAGGAAGTCCCGTTTGCAGTTTGTGAGAAGCCATGTGAGGGACACAGCAAACATGTGGAAAAAGGTGCTTTGAACTTTTTGGCCTAAAAGCAAAACGTTATGTGTCGCGGAAAACTCACTATACACATCACCCTGAACACACCATCTCCACCGTGAAATATGGTGGTGACAGCATCATGTTGTGGGGTTAGTTTTCTTCAGCAGGGACAGTGAAGCTGGTCAGAGTTGATGGGAAGATGGATGGAGCCAAATACAGGGCAATCAAGTGTGATTGTGGTCTTCAATACATCGGTAGGACCTCTAGACCCCTTCATGTCAGATTGGGGGAGCATGTATACAACATCAAAAAAGGATTAAAAACGCACAATGTACTCAGCAGGGTCATCTCCTCTATTATCCACTCGGCCCAGTCAGGCTTTATTCCCCAAAAATCCACGGCCATCAATCTCTATAGACTCTACTTGAACCTCCAGACGCAGTCGGAAAACATGGGGAATAGGGCCCTACTGTCACTAGATGCTCACAAGGCATTTGACAGTATAGAATGGGGGTACCTTTGGGCTGTCATGGGCAAATTTGGCTTTGGCGAACGGTTCCTGTCGTGAGTGAAGCTGCTGTACTGCTCACCCAGGGCGGTCATTAGAGAGGCAGAACACGTTTCTGAACCTTTTACCCTGCATAGGGGCACTCGTCAGGGGTGCCCATTGTCCCCACTCCTCTTCGCCATTGAGCCCATGGCAGCCTTGATTAGAACAAACCAGAGGGTGAGAGGATTTCAATATGGGGGGATTCAGGAGAAGCTCATGTTATACGCCGACGATACCATGCTGCTTCTGGGGGACACAGATGACTCCCTGAGGAAAGCTATGGCGGTGGTTGGCAGGTTTGGGTCCTACTCCAGCCTTGTCATTAATTAGACCAAGTCCTCTCTTCTGCTGCTGGATGCTATTCCAGGCAGCGGGGAACGGACGATAAACAAGGTACCCTTGTCTACCGGTTTCAAGTATATAGGTGTCCAGATCAATTCAGAACCACGCGATTTTATCTCACTTAACCTGACCCCACTGCTAAGTAGAATCCGAGACAGAGCCAAAATATGGTCCCGTCTTAAGATGTCCTTGGTGGGAAGGGTTAATCTCATTAAGATGATTTTCATGCCCCAGCTCTTATATATCCTCCACAATACACCTATGGTTATCCCTCTAAAAATGTTCAGGATTATTAACTCTCTCTTTAGGGCCTTTATATGGCAAGACAAGTCCCCTAGGGTGAAGCTGGAACAGCTGCAATAACCCAGGGCAGCAGGTGGCCTTGCCCTCCCTAACCCTTGGGTCTATTATCTAGCAGCTTAGGCGCAGCATATCACCTGGGCTATGCCAGAAGTTCAGGATATTGAGGGGGGTAGCGTACAATCTGACCCCATTAGGGCCCTAATGTGTTACGCCACTGGCCTCGACAGCGTACCCACGGGTATGGAGGACATGCAGTATGTAATGTCCAACAAACGATTTCCCACGTATGTATTGATGCAAAAAATATGCAATAAACTTAGGCAGTTGCAGGAGTTAGAGGGATTCACCGGTTACAGCCCAATTTGGGACAATGGGTACTATGAGGAGCTGCTCTCAATGGACTGCGGAGCGCGGTGGAGGAGGCATGGGGTCACACATATGAGACAAATTTTCGCAGCGGGTAAACTGATCCCCTTCCCAGTATTGAGAGAGCAATTTCACCTCCCACAATCCATGCTCTTCTATTACATGCAGTTGCAACATGCAGTGAGGGCACAGGCGGGGGGGGAACCCATGGATTCTCTCTCAGATGCCAATATTCAAATATATGGCTGAAGTGTCCCAGTTAAAGGGCTTCATTTCTAGAAACTACTCTATGATTCTCAATGTCTACCTGGAGGGATTTCCCCTTACAGCATCCAGCAAATGGGAAAGGGATGTGGGAACATTCGAGGATGAACAGTGGGAGGAGGCACTCCAGGCAGTGCAACTTTGCTCCTTAAACGTGGCCCAGCAGTTATCACAACTATACATT
Source organism: Rana muscosa (assembly GCA_029206835.1). NCBI lineage: Eukaryota > Metazoa > Chordata > Amphibia > Anura > Ranidae > Rana > Rana muscosa. The sequence continues at coordinate 742,323,373 of CM055118.1, forward strand.
GTTCTTAGGTTACATAATACGCCCGACAGGTTGTTTAGGATGGGAGTGAGACCGGACTCCACCTGCCCCAGATGTGCGTGAGATCATGGGGACCTAATCCATCTGCTATGGCGGTGCCCCAAACTTCATTTATTCTGGACAGGGGTTTTAGCCACCATTAACAGAGTGTATCAGACTGTCATACCCACTGACCCGAAACCATGCTTACTTGGGATCTTGGACCACATTCCCATGGAAGACAATTCCAAACAGGCTATATTGAGGGCTCTGTTTCAGGCCCGTAAGCTGATCCTTCAATGTTGGAAGGCGGTTGAGCCCCCAACGTTGAAGAAATGGATTGCCCAAATGGGTGACACCATAAGACTGGAGAAATATATCTACCAGCACAGGGGTCGCTCGGGAAAGTTTGATAGGCTGTGGGCACCTTGGTTAGATACCCCCGACCTGTCCCCAGTTGATCTGGTGATGGATAGGCTGCTGAGGTAGAAGGTGGGTGAGTGATTGAGACACAACGCGGGCGGGGAATATGACTCACTTAATGTATGCATATCAGATTGTAGGGTGGACTTTTGAATGAGCAGTCCCTTTAGAAGCATTGCCTGACTTGTATAATTTGTGATGGTGGAGGATGCTATACATACTGTCTGAATGTACCTCTTGCGCTGATGACAGAATTGTATGACTAACTTGGTGTCCTACATATGAGCTATGAAGTTTTTCTATTTGTTTTGCTGTATTTTTTCTTTCTGTTTTTGTTTCATTAAACATATTTGATTTAAAAAAAAAAAAACGCACAATGTGTCTAGGCACTATAAGTTGGTCCATAATCAAAGCCCCAGAGGTTTGAAATTCTGGAGCATTGAAAGAGTCACAAAACATTGGAGAGGTGGCAATTTCATTTGTCAGCTTAGTCGCAGGGAATCTCATTAGATTCATGAGACCAAAGTTTTGGTGCCGGGAGGCCTGAACGTTGAATTTGATATCAATTGTTTTATTTCTGATCGTTAGGTTTTATGTGTTTTCCCTCTTTTTTCAGTTTTTTCTTTTGTTATTTATGTGAATGTATGAGATTTATTTGCAAGTGACCTATGAGAGTCAGTTGTGACACAGGATGATGCACATGATTTTTTATATCTATTTTAATATCCATGTGTGATTTGGATACATTTTGAAGTGTATTCAGCAATGTCTATGTTTATTATAAACTACGATGTTTTGTTTGTTTTTTATCTATATCGGAGTTATGACATACCCTGATTGGTTATGTTACCTCCATTCTATGCTGCGGCTTCTGTTTACCTTCGGTGTAACTGCCTGGTTGCCAGGGTGATGTGCTTTGCGCAATTACCGTCATTGGCTAGAGACATCAGCTGACTGTGCATTCAAAGCGGGTGACTTGCGTCATTCCGTCACCGCTGATGAAGTCCCACCCCCTTGGGACATAACGCGTACGGAACCACGTGACTATTGATCATGAAGTCACCCGTGTCCTACATGCTGTCTTTCGTGGAGTACACAACTATATGCTATGAATCCTTTGCACTGAGGTTCAGTGCTTTGCTTGTAAGTGCAACTTTATATTTTTAAATACATTTTAAAAGATTACAGGTAGCACTAGATATTATTGCTTCTTCTTCTATGTATCTACCTACCTGGAGTTGATGGTGAGAGTCCTTATAATCTAGCAAGTTACCAGTATCCGTCCAATCTTTTTCAGAGATCCTGTTTTCTCATCCCTTAAAGGGAACCGCCTGTGAGACATAACTGATTTACTCAGGGGTCCATTGCTTGAGGTGAGCTGCAAAGTACCATTGGTGGAGGTTGTCACTCAGTCACCTTATCTATCAATATCGTAAACACGTTGGACACTTGTTGGTGCTTGCTGACCATCCTATGTGAAGATTTTTATGTGAAAAACATGGACTGTCATGGACTATTTATTTTCAACATTATTCATCTCAGTATTGTTCTAAATGTTTTGCGCTGCACTGCTTTTTTATATAGAATCTGCGGCAAGACTTAAAAATTTCTGTTCACAGACGCTCTCCATCCAATCTGACAGAGCTTGAGCTATTTTGCAAAGAAGAATGGGCAAAAATGTCACTCTCTATATATGCAAAGCTGGTAGAGACATCCCCAAAAAGACTTTCAGCTATAATTGCAGTGAAAGGTGGTTCTACAAAGTATTGACTCAGTGCGGCTCAATACAAATGCATGCCATACTTTTCACATATTTATTTGTAAAACGTTTATAAAACCATTTATCATTTTCCTTCCACTTCACAATTATGTGCCACTTTGTGTTGGTCTATCACATAAAATCCCAATAAAATACATTTACGTTTTTGGTTGTAACGTGACAAAATGTGGAAAATTTCAAGTGGTATGAATACAGTAGGTGCCGCTGACATTGTATATTCATCGCGATCCTATCACAGAGATTCTCGGCGACAGGGGTGCCGACATCTCGGTGACAGGGTGGCGACACATCTCGCGCTTGCTGCAATAGCGAGGAGACGCGGCACTGTATTGAACGGGGATCCGACGTGGATTCCCGCCAATACCAGGCACTGTGTTTGGTATGAATCCTGAGCGGGAACTCCACGCCAATTTTTAAAGAAAAAACCGGCATGGGTTCCCCCTCCAGGAGCATACCAGGCCCTTGGGATTTGAAGGGGACTCCCCCTAAGCCGAAAAATCGGCGTGGGGGTCCCCCTCAAAATCCAAACCAGACCCCTTATCTGAGCACGCAACCTGGCAGGCTGCAGGGGAAGAGCATCCCCCCTCCCTCCTGAACCGTACCAGGCCGCATGCCCTCAATATGGGGGGGTTTGGTTCTCTGGGGCAGGGGGGCGACCTGCGGCCCCCCCACCCCAAAGCACCCTGCCCCCATGTTGATGAGGACAGGGCCTCTTCCCGACAACCCTTGCCATTGGTTGTCGGGGTCTGCGGGCGTGGGCTGATCGGAATCTGGGAGCCCCCTTTAATAACATGACAAAATGTGGAAAATTTAAACGGGTATGAATACCTTTTCAAGGCACTGTGTGTGTATATATATATACACACACACACACACACATGTATATATATATATATATATATATATATATATATATATATATATATGTAGCGCCCTGTTACTTTTTGAATGGGCGCTATGTGTAAATTTAGGGGGTATCTGGGCTGTAAATAGCTCAGAGTGATTGTGTAAAGTGATTTGCTTCTGTTCCAGTTTGGCTGTGTTGTGCACATTTCTCACTGTTGCCAGTAGGTGTCACTGTTACCACAGGCCAGTGTAAGAAATACAGCAAGCTGAAGTGCATTGAATATTTATTTTCCAGAAACAGGCCAAATCAGGAGGTTCTTCGCCGCTGGGCATGCTGGGAAAGGAGTATTTAAGGTACAGACGCCATGATTATCTCTCTCTGCCTCATGGCCCTTCAGGCCTGAGGCTGTGCTCATAGTCGCTTTTCTACCCATGGCCCACCTGGCCTAAGGTATGTGGCGTGGCAGTTGCTCTTTTCTACCTCAGACCCTGCTGGCTCGAGGCTGTACTACTATTAGTAGGCCAAGAAGTTTGTCTGGGGCCTACTGAACTGAAAGTGGTCCTGTGCTGTCTTAACTGCGGGGAGAAGCCACTCAAGCGGAGAAGATTCCAGAGGAGGACCTTGCTGGAGACAACCGAGCTGAAGGCTGGTTTCTCAGGAAGGGCCTGGTGACTCGTTTGGAGGATGCACCGAAGTTAACCTACCTCACAGTACTTCCGGATGGCTTAAAGGATCTGGTACTGTGCAGCTGACCTAAAACTAATGACTGCTGGCTACACAATCGTGTGGCAGAGGATTATCCAGGAGTTTTCACTTATTGATCGCTAATTCTGTGGCAGAGACTTTGTCCGTGCTTCACACCGGCTGCTAGGTCGGTGTGAGAGGCCTATCCAGTTGTCGCAAGATCCAGAGACAGAAAGCTGTTTGTCCTCTGGATTCAAGAACCCCATCAGTGATCTGCATTAAGGTATCTGAACTTTCCCTAACCCTCTATCTCTCTACTGCTGCAACTTCCTTTAATAAAGCAAATTGAGAAAAAGACTGAAGTGCCTGGCAATCACATCTATTCAAAACTACCTAACATAGACTCCTATAGGAAAAATAGAAACTGGGTTGCCCCTAGGGGCAACCCAGTTTCTATTTTTCCTATAACCAATTGGGATGTGACCGGATGCTCTGAACTGACCTCAGCATACTGGTTAGCTTCATCTTATCCTCTTTATATATAACATATTCCATCTACAGGTACATACATATCTGTTAGGCAAAGTGGTATTTATTTTGCAAGTAATCAGAGCAACATTGTAAGAAGCAAAAAGTAATAGCCTGCTCCATAAAATGTTTTTTCCTAGTGAAAGTAATTAATTTCAGGAACATACTGTAGCTTCAAAGTTAACCTGTGATTTGCACATGTAGGATATAGGGAAGCACTGTGTGAAGCATTTGTTTGGTAACGCACCAGTTCTGCCACTTAAAGGCAGGGAGAGAGCACTCTGTCCTGTGCAAGCTTCAACCATGATTAACATGTCATTCACACAGAGATACTTCTCCTTGATCTTGGAACTCAGTGACAAGAGAACAAGATAAATATAACTTGCTGCGGGACACCAATTTAAAAAATGAATTCTGGGCATGGTATATTTTCACATAATTACATTGGTTCAACTTGGACCAATGTAGCTACAGTGCCTTGCCTTTGGGGACCAGTAACACTAATACAGTGATCAATGCTAAAAGATATGCACTGTCACTGTACTAATGACGCTAGCTGGGAAGGGGTTATATACATGCATACATTTTTATCCTTCCAGTTTTTCATCTTCATAGTAAACACAGAAAAGGGGCATTGGGCATACAATCCACATCTTTTTTAGCATCATTAACTATTGCAGCTTTTCAATAACTTACCATATAGGGACAAACTTGTGAGCCGCTGCCAAACATCAGTTCACATTGCTTATTAGCATCATAAACTATACCAGGTAACTGATGTGAAAATTCATAAACTCGTCCACTAGGCTTATCAAGTAGACATTCCCCATAACCTGTGCTACAATGAAAAATTGTAAGATTAATATATATAAAAAAACAAATTAATGTGCCTTAATGCACCTACATAATATTGGGCAACTAATGCTTATTTTTACACACACACTAAAAGAAACATGATTCTTATGGCTAACGCAGGTAAAGTGATATTAAAGGCAAAAAAATGTAAAATAACAAACATGTCATGCTTACTTGCTCTGTGCAGTGGTTTTGCACAGAGCAGCCCTGATCCTCCTCTTCTCGGGTGCCCCGCCAGTGCTCCTGCCCCCTCCCTCCTGTGAAGTGCCCCCACAGAAAGAAGCTTGCTATGGGGGTACCCAAGCAGGCATGCTCCTGAGCCGCTGCTCTGCGTGTCAATTCAGGCTCAACCTCGTCCCCTTTCTCTCCTCATTGGCTGTGATTAACTTCCTGTGCTCTCTGCTACCTCTGCTGTACAAAAATCCCAAGCAGTTTTATTAGGCTTGCCTAGTTCATCTGCACCACCTCTGACTAAGGCCTGATTCACACTTATGCAGGTTGCAGTTTGTATATTGCAGGTGCATTTTGCATTTTTCAATACACGTTTTTGATCCATTGAAGTCTATGGAACCAAAAAACGGAAAAAAATCCCTGGTCCTTTTCATAAAATGCAAAGATGGAAACTAAATCCATAGGAAACCATGTTAAATGGACTGTAGTGTGTCTCTGCAAAACTGAAAGCGCACTAAAAAATGCATAGATGTGGGCGCTAAACTTTCGGTGGTGCCACACAGGATGTTTCCCCTCCCCTCTCTCCTTTTGGGGGGGGGAGGGTGAGGGGAGGATCCATAGCTTCCCCACAATTGTTCTCGGGGCGGTACAGTCTCCTCAGGTTGTTTCAATTATTCGTTTTTTATTTTTGACTGGTTTTATGTTTTCGTTTTGGGGCAACCTGAGGTTTTAGTTGTGTAGGCCAAGTGATGTTACTGCCAGGGCCGTCTTTACCGCAGGTTGGGGGCCCAAAGCAGCTGCCACTGGTGCCTGCGCTGCCTGCAGGCTTTTTTTTTTTAGCCGAGTTCCTCCACCTCCGTGATCTGGTGATGGCTGCTCGCAACTCTACTGTCACAGTGTTACTTGTAAATACAGAAGCGCTGCTTGCTTCTGTATTTACAAGTGACAGCGCTCTCCTCCCGACGGCCGTTTAGAACCCTCTCTGCTCTACCAAACACATCATCTATCTGTCTCTATGTGAGAGCGGGGAGGGGGGGAAGGGGCGGGGGATGTACACAGGCAGTAGCTGCTCTCCACGGACATGCGGTGAGTTACAGATTTTCTTCTGTAGCCCCACTCTGATGTTAGTTAGGTGATCGGAATGCTCACTATTGAAAGAGGGAGGAAGGGGGGTTGATGCCAGAGGAATTTGTATTGATGGAGGGTGGGCTCCAAACTAATCTGGGGAGAGGAGAGCTCTGTACTTGGGAAAGGGCGCGAATTGGACCCCTCAATCCTGCACAGATGACCCCTCAATCCTGCACTCTATCCACTCCATGCACAGATCACCCCTTACACCCATAAAATGCCTGACTGCTTAATTAAACCCTGGGCTGTGTTATTCAACTGTATAGCTGGGCGTTGCTAAAAGTTCTCTGACCGTCTCCTGTAGCATGTCCGTAGTCTTTAACTGTCTCCTGCAGTATGTCTGCAGTCTGGTAATCTCATGCGGTATTTCCGCAGTCTCTGGTTGTCTCCTGCAGTATGTCCGCAGTCTCTGGTAGTCTCCTGCAGTATGTCCGCAGTCTCTGGTAATCTCCTGCAGTATGTCCGTAGTCTCTGGTAGTCTCCTGCAGTATGTCCACAGTCTCTGGTAATCTCGTGCAGTATATCCGCAGTCTCTGGTAATCTCCTGCAGCATGTCCGCAGTCTCTGAACCTCTCCAGCAGTATGTCCGCAGTCTCTAAACCTCTCCTGTATTATGTGTATTAATGTGCCGCTTTACTTGCTTAATTATTTGAGAATGCTCCACTGCTCAGTGAGTGGTAATGATGTGCATTAACCTGTAGCAACCAATCAGCGAACAGTAGCGATCTTCTTTAATCTCTAGCAACCAATCAGTAAGTGGTAATGATGTGCTGTAACCCCTAGAAACCAATCAGTGAGCACTAATAATGTGCAGTAACCTCTATCTACCAATCGGCAAGCAGGAATTATGTGTTGTAACCTTTAGCAACCAGCCAGTGAGCGGTAAGGATAGGCTTTAACCTCTGGCAAACAATTGCAATCGCTGCGTGATCTGCTGCAGTAAACTGATTTTGAGTCTACCTGCAATTTTTTGTATGTCTCAGAATGGAGGGGGGGCCCCCAAGAAAATGTTTGCCCAGGGCCCAATCAAAGTTAAAGACGGCCCTGGTTACTGTCCTTCTCGGAAAGTTTATTTTGCATTGTATTACAACTGATTGTCATAATGTTATACTTTCTAACCCTCTAAGTGCCAGTTCACACTACCGCAACTTGGGATCCGACTTGTGTCGCCCCAAGTCGCGCGACATGAGAAATTACATGTTAGTCAATGAGAGCCGTCTTAATGTACACTACTGAAGTCGCTCCGACTTCAAAAAAGGTTCCTGTACTACTTCAAGGTGACTTCTAGGCGACTTGTACCCAATGATTTCAATGGAAGTCGCCTCCAAGTCGGATCCCCTGTCTTAACTGAAGCAATTTTCCAGGAAGTGAAAATAGTTTTCTAAGGCAAACCCCTCCCTCCCACAGAGCAGATTATTATGTGATTGGCCACTGGCAAAGTCGCCTGTCCTGGAGGCGACTTGAAGTCGCGTTGTAAGTCGCTCCAAGTAGCGCTGAAGTCGCGCTCAAGTCGTCTCCAAGTTGCCTTGTAAAGTCGCGCTGGAAGTCGTGTTGCCCCAGTGTGAACCGGCACTTACTGTCTTAAAAAATTTCAATAGAAATCATTGAAAAGAAAAATACATAGGTGTGAACCAGGCCTTAAAGGATAAGCTTACCTTTTCAGGCAGAATTTTAATTTTTTCAAAGAGTTTTCCAGTGCCATTTCTGGCCCAGCCATCCCAATGTGCTTTTCTCTTACTTACCTTATCCACAAGAGGTTTAAAATCCTGTCAGTTTATTTGAATTTTTAAAATGTATTTAAGATTCGATTAAATCCTGTAGATAATTTCTCAGCATTTATTTCCTGTTAGGTCATCTCTCACGAGCCCTCACTTCCTTGTTGCCTTGTTGAGGGTGTGATAGGGTGTGTTCACCACTCTGGACCACACCTCCCTCATTACTATACCATCTTCCACCCTTCCTATACAATCTGATTGTACAATTTCCTTTAGCTCTCCCATCAGCTATGTAGTACAAGGGCCTGTCTGATTGAATGGATTGTTCAGATGGGTCCCCCTATTCCGAAATTTTGGTAAATCTAAAGGAAATTGTATAGAGGTTGTACAATCAGATTGTATGGTGTATGATCAGTTTTATACAAGTACATAGGAGGGAGTAGACAGAGACACTCAGTTATCAGGCCTCATTCACATTCCCACATGTGTTGTTTTTTTTGGGTGATTTGGAGCATTTTACTTAAATGGGCCGCGCCACGTGCAACAATCGCCCCAGAGAAGCTCCAGAACTTTTTTTGGAGCCGCAGTTTTTGCAGTGTTCCTGAAACCCATGGCAAGCATGCATTTTCTGTGCGGTTTGCCATGCATTTGGAAACACACAGATGTGAATGGAGCCTCATTATTCTTGTGTAAACGCACCAATTTCATTTTCAGAACCCATTCACACCTAGAGTAGTGAGAGCGCAGGTTTTTTGGTTTGTTTTTCCAGCAACACACACACATAGAGCAGCCCATTGATTTCAAAGGGCTGCAATACACGTGGCAAAGTAGCTCATGGGACATTTTGGCATAGTGCGAATGGTCTCCTTTATATTTAGCAAAACTATATTACAGGAGGACACAACATCTATCCAATCACTCTGTATCCAATTAGGCAGGCTCTTGCACTACACCAGGGTTGTCCCGTGGGCTGCATGCGGCCCCAGGGAGTTTAGCATGTGGCCTGAGCCTATCTGGAGAGGTGCTAGGGAAGCCAGGCAAATGCACGCCAGGAGAGATGTCGGGGATGCTGTGCAAACATTCAGTAGTTGATGGGTTATGGGTGTGTGCTAATGAGGTCAGCTGGTAAACTCCTTCCTGTGTCTTACTGGTTTCTCCATCCCAAATCTACATATAAGCAAGTGATGAAGCTTTCTAAGAAATATAGCAACATGTGAACTGCCATCCTTCTCAAGGCAGCCGGTTCACACATGTGCAGTAGGGTTGCCACATTTTCTTCAAGTCAAACCCGGACACTTTAGTGGCCTGGAACACCTTTGGGTGCCCCAAAGAGAATAGTAATGTGGTGCGTAAGCGTGCAGTTGTCAAGGTCACCTGTGGCCAGGTGACAGATGCACACCGTAGGGGGACAGGAGTGCACCGCAAGGTAGTGAACCCTATGGCTGGCTTCTGCGGATAGGAAACTGGGTGGTTGTGGAAAGCGGGACCAGAGGAGCACAACCGGGATCCTAACGGAAGCTAGAGCCAAGATTCCCCAGGGCGCGGAGTCTAAGACCCAGCAGGTCTTCTCCAGAGCCTCTAGTGGTGAGGATGTTATGCTGCAGGCTGGGACCAGGTCGCGGCCCCTGGAGTTTCCTAGCTCACGCCCCGTAGGATAAGGGGAAAAGAGGGGAAGCAGCAGCACAAGATATGAGAGAAACGAATAACAAGCTGAAGGTCAGGGGCCACAAGCAGACAAGGATAACGAAAGAACGAGCCGAAGGTCAAGGGTCACGAGCAGACAGGGATAGTCGGGGACAAGCCAAATATGTAACAGAGAGACAGATGTAGCACACGGCAGGCAGGAACCCAAACACACAATGCCTAACAAACACGTTGATAAGCAAAGCAGGCTTGCAGTGCACAGGTTAATATAGTGTTCTGTGATAGGGCCTGGGGTGGAGTCAGGCTGGGAGGAGATTATAAAGGAAGCCAGGTGAAAGGGCTCAGGCCTCTAAGATGAACACATGGGAAGGAAGGTAAGCTGACAGACAAACACTACTGCATATCCATGACAGTACCCTCCCTCTTATGGGCCCTCCCCCGCCTGGGCCCAGGCTTAAAGGGAAATCTCTGATGAAACCTTCTCAACAGATGAGGTGCAGCGACATCAGATGCAGCGATCCAAGACACCTCCTCAGGACCAAAACCTCTCCAATGCACAAGGTACTGAAGAATGCCTCTGCAGAGCCGAGAATCCAGAACTTGTCTAACCTCGTACTTAAGATTATCCTCAGAGACCGAAAACGAGGTAAGGAGAAGACAAGAAGATCTATTGAGGACCAAAGGCTCTCTAGGAATAAGCAAGGGCATGATAGGATCAACAGGAATCTGAGGAGGGTCCCCTAGACCCTTAAAGGGGAACTGGTCATCTTGCACAGGACCATCAGACTGGGCAGATGTCAGTGGAACCCTGAAGTCAGGTTGGTTAGAAGGTGACATGTCGCCGGAGTCAAGCTGAATAGCTGAAGGACAAGCAGAATGTCCCGAACAAGAAAAAGTAGGAGGCTCACTGGGCATGGGCTGGACTGGCATAACTAGTACAGAGGCAGAGTGAATAGCTGAGTCAGGAGTAGCGACTACCTGAATCGCATCGCAAGACGTAGCGACTGCAGGACTTGTAGACAAGCTAGCCTGGCTGTGCGTCCAAGGGTGGTTAGGGACAGAGAAATGTAAATGGTTATGCAACCTGGAATGAATGACCGGCTCAGATTCACAGGGGGCAACCTTGGGTAGGCAGGACGAGGAACAGGAGGGACCCCAAGCCAGGATCTGTCCAGTAGTCCAGTCCACATGAGGAGAATGGAGCTGTAACCATGGGAGACCCAAAATTATAGGCGTTGAGGCCTTGGGTAAGATAAGGAAGGATATCCACTCCTGGTGGAGTGTCCCTACCGACATCTTAACAGGGAGGGTCTGGAAGCGGATAGGTCCCCCTGGGAGAACAGTACCATCAATCGCCAAGACCACCAATGGTGTGGTGAGGGGCAAAAGAGTAAGTCTCATGGACGATGCGATTTCCCAGTCCATGAAATTACCAGCGGCTCCGGAATCCAGATATGCTGAGACCGAATGAGAAGAAGCACCAACATGAAGGAACACAGAAAGCAGAAGACGAGAAGGGGAAGGTGATATTTCTGGGTCCAATACTCCACTTTTCAGATGAAGTGGACCCGAACGTTTTTCTGGACAAAGAGAGCAAGTGTCACGAAAATGACCTTTGCCCCCACAGTAAAGACACAGACCAAGAGTTCTGCGCCTAGCACGTTCCTCGGGGGATAGCCTGGTCCGACCCAGCTGCATGGGTTCCTCAGCTGGTAGGAGATGCTCTACGGGTCGAAGAGAGGGGAGCTCAGGCTGACTAAGAACCAAGGAGTGCTGGCGTTGCTTTTCTAAGGTCCTCTCCTGAAAGCGAATATCGATCTGGTTACACAAGGAGATAACGCCGGCCAGATCAGTGGGCATGGTTCTTCCTGCTAATTCATCCTTCACTCTATCAGACAGGCCATGCAAAAAGGTTGCGACTAAGGCCTCATTGTTCCAGCTCAACTCAGCTGACAGTATGCGGAAATGAAGGGCATACTGTCCCACAGAAGTAGACTCTTGGCGGAGACGTAAAAGGGTGCTGGCCGCTGAAGAGACACGAGCCGGTTCTTCGAAGATATTCTGAAAAAGTTTCAAGAAGCCAGATAGGCTAGAAACCACTGGATCATTCAGTTCCCACAGAGGGGCTGCCCAGGCTAAAGCTTCACCAGAGAGGAGGGAAATTATATAGGCTACCTTAGCCCGATCAGACAGGAAGTTTTGGGGCTGGAGCTCAAAATGAATCGTGCATTGGCTAAGGAACCCCCTGCAAGCCTTGGAGTCCCCAGAGAAACGGGATGGAGCTGGCAGTTGTAGTGAGTGTGTGGCTGCGACTGGTGCAATAGGTGCAGCCGCTGGTTGTATTTGAGGTTGCGGATTCAGGGTTCCCAAGGAGGCCTGAAGCTGCTCGAAGCGAGAAGTCAGATCCTGGAGGAATCGCATCACCTGAGTCTGATTCGATTCCTGGGTTTCAAGTCTGCGAACTATGCCCTGCAATGGATCATCCGCGGGGACCGGGATGTCAGCCGGGTTCATGGCTGATCAAACTGTCAAGGTCACCTGTGGCCAGGTGACAGATGCACACCGTAGGGGGACAGGAGTGCACCGCAAGGTAGTGAACCCTATGGCTGGCTTCTGCGGATAGGAAACTGGGTGGTTGTGGAAAGCGGGACCAGAGGAGCACAACCGGGATCCTAACGGAAGCTAGAGCCAAGATTCCCCAGGGCGCGGAGTCTAAGACCCAGCAGGTCTTCTCCAGAGCCTCTAGTGGTGAGGATGTTATGCTGCAGGCTGGGACCAGGTCGCGGCCCCTGGAGTTTCCTAGCTCACGCCCCGTAGGATAAGGGGAAAAGAGGGGAAGCAGCAGCACAAGCTTTGAGAGAAACGAATAACAAGCTGAAGGTCAGGGGCCACAAGCAGACAAGGATAACGAAAGAACAAGCCAAAGGTCAAGGGTCACGAGCAGACAGGGATAGTCGGGGACAAGCCAAATATGTAACAGAGAGACAGACGTAGCACACGGCAGGCAGGAACCCAAACACACAATGCCTAACAAACACGTTGATCAGCAAAGCAGGCTTGCAGTGCACAGGTTAATATAGTGTTCTGTGATAGGGCCTGGGGTGGAGTCAGGCTGGGAGGAGATTATAAAGGAAGCCAGGTGAAAGGGCTCAGGCCTCTAAGATGAACACATGGGAAGGAAAGTAAGCTGACAGACAAACACTACTGCATATCCATGACAGCAGTGGGTGTGACCAATTTTTTCTCTTGCTGACATCATCCCCCCTACCCCCCAGTGATGTCGAACCTGCCCCTAGACAGCCACCCACAGCTCCAAGATGGCAACAGATTTGTGTGTGACTATCTTGGTTACTTGGGGAGCCACAGCCTGGTCTGAATAATGTGTTCGGGTTTCAGTCTGCCTGAAACCCGGACACAAGGTTCAAAACCCGGACTGTCCGGGTGAATCCTGGACAGGTGGCAACCCTAATGTGCAGCCACAGTACGGCTTTAAGAGTCCTGTGTGTTTTTCAGTCTGGTTCAGGTGCAATTTCAGATACAAATCTGTACTTGAATTGCACCTGAACTGGTGAACAGAACCGCACTGGACTCCTGCGCTGAAACCACAACTGCATATATGTGAACAGAGCTTAAAGATATATTGGTACATAGGGGAGCCTTTAAAGATCGCCTCCTCCCTATGTGCTGGAGGTGAGAAGGAGAGGTTTTTTTTTGTAATCTAAATCAATCGTGAGCATCCTAGGGTGACACCACTGAGTGAGTGTTTTCAAATACAACAAATTAATTTTCTAAGGACCATTGTATTAAAGAGAAACATTGAATATGCTGTAAATAGGAGGGGAGTTACTGGTAATGAAAGTATGTTTAATTTTATAGATGGTTTTCCTACCAGTTTCTATATCTTTCAATCTTTCAGCTTTTTGCAAACATGTCTTCTTTTACATAACTGTCAGTCTGTGTCTGACTTTGTTAAGATCTGTCTACTCTACATACGTCTCCCAAATTATCTTTAATTCTTCTGCATGTCTGTCTTTCAATATACGAATATCTATAGATCTGGCTGTCTGACATTTTCTTTTTGAAGTGCACATAATCAGTCTCAGTATTTCACAGTATGTAATTTTACCTTCAGTAATGTGTAGATTTCAATAATTGTTATTTGTCTTGGAAATTGCAAGACTTATTTGTTGCTGTGAATCCAATAGCTAAAGTTCTGATGTGAGAGAAAACAAATCCCAAACAAGGATGCTTGCCTTAACCACTTAAGGACCGCCGCCTGTACATTTATGTCGGCAGAGCGGCATGGACAGGCAAAAGCACGTACCTGTATGTCCCCTTTAAGATGCCGCGTGTGGTCACACGTGCGCCGCTGGCGGTGGGCTCGCGACCCTGCTGCTTTCTCCGTGAGCCCGACCGCGGGTCCTGCGGACTCGAACGCCGCGGGGATACCCGCGATCGTCTCACGGAGAGATAGAGCAGGGAGATGCTTGTGTAAACAAGCATCTCCCCGTTCTGCCTAGTGACAATGGCACTGATCTTGGCTCTGTGTAGTCAGAGCGGTGATCAGTGTCATGTCACACACAGCCCATCCCCCCTACAGTAAGAAGCACTCCCTAGGAAACACTTAACCCCTACAGCGCCACCTACTGGTTAACCCCTTCACTGCCAGTGCCATTTTCACAGTAATCACTGCATTTTTATAGCACTGATCGCTGTAAAAATTACAATGGTCCCAAAAATGTGTCAAAAGTGTCCGATGTGTCCGTCATAATGTCGCAGTCATGATAAAAATCGCTGATCGCCACCAAAACTAGTAAAAAAAAAAATGCCATAAAACAGTCCCCTATTTTATAGAAGCTATAACTTCTGCGCAAACCAATCCATATACGATTATTGCGATTTGTTTTACCAAAAATATGTAGAAGAATACGTATCGGCCTAAACTGAGGGAAAAAATTAATTATATATTTTTTGGGGATATTTATTATAGCAAAAAGTAAAAAATATTGTCGCTCTATTTTTGTTTATAATATGATAAAATACCACCAAAAGAAAGCTCTATTTGTAGGAAAAAAAGGATGTCAATTTTGTTTTGGAGCCACGTCGCACGACCGCGCAATTGTCAGTTAAAGCGACGCAGTGCCAAATCGCAAAAAGTGGCCAGGTCTTTGACCAGCAAAATGGTCCAGGGCTAAAGTGGTATTAAACCGAAAAACAATAATTTATTATAGTGCAGCTTACCAATCATTAATGTGGTGGTTGCATCAGTTTTGTTTTCTTAGTTTTTTTTCCCCCTCTGTTTTCACACTTTATAATCAGTTACAGCAAACATTTTTTTTTCATTTTGAAATAAAGGTTTTGCATGAATAAATAAAAGCTGATAATTTTAATCACCCCTGCCATTGTTAAGTGGTTTGTCTCATCCATGTAAACTGATGCATTCTGCTGGAGAGCTTGAGTTTGAGAAAAACAACAGACTTTCTGGGTGGATAACCAGATGAAAATAGAAGTAAGAAAAGGGAAACTAATACAACCATCACATCTAAGAATTGGTAAGCTGCAATATAATAAATGCTTGCTTTTTGGTTTTATACTGCTTTAAATCTAATATTAAAATATTTCAGTTTGTGATTTTTAATTTTTCACACAAACACACACACTTTTAAATCTGCACTGTAGCTTGAAAAAAAAAACATCCAACTGTATATATTTATATCCATATGTACACAGTATCTCACATTTTTGAAAATATTTTATTATCTTTTTATATGAAAACACTGAAGAAATTACACTTTGCTACAATGTAAACTAGTGAGTGTAAATTTGTTGTCCCCTCAAAATAATTTAACACACAGCCATTAATGTCTAAACTTCTGGCAACAAAAGTGAGTACAACCCTAAGTGAAAATTTCCAAATTGGGCCCAAAGTGTCAATATTTTGTGTGGCCACCATTATTTCCAAGCACTGCCTTAACCCTCTTGGGCATGGAGTTCACCAGAGCTTCACAGGTTGCCACTGGAGTCCTCTTCCACTCCTCCAAGACAACATCACGGAGCTGGTGGATGTTAGAGACCTTGCACTCCCCCACCCTCCATTTAAGGATGCCCCACAGATGCTCAATAGGGTTTAGGTCTAGAGACATGCTTGGCCAGTCCATCACCTTTACCCTCAGCTTCTTTACCAAGGCAGTGGTTGTCTTAGAGGTGTGTTTGGGGTCATTATGTTGGAATACTGCCCTGTGGTCCAGTCTCTGAAGGGAGGGGATCATGCTCTGCTTCAGTATGTCACAGAACATGTTGGCATTCATGGTTCCCTCAATGAACTGTAGCTCCCCAGTGCCGGCAGCATTCATGCAGCCCCAGACCATGACACTCCCACCACCATGCTTGACTGTAGGCAAGACACACTTGTCTTTGTACTCCTCACCTAGTTGCCACCACAGACGCTTGACACCATCTTAACCAAATACGTTTATCTTGGTCTCAGACCACAGGACATGGTTCCAGTTATCCATGTCCTTAGTCTGCTTGTCTTCAGCAAACTGTTCTCCGGCTTTCTTGTGCATTATCTTCAGAAGAGGCTTCCTTCTGGGATGACAGCCATGCAGACCAATTTGATGCAGTGTGTGGCGTATAGTCTGAGCACTGACAGGCTGACCCCCCACCCCTTCAACCTCTGAAGCAATGCTGACAGCACTCATACGTCTACTTCCAAAAGACAACCTCTGGATATGACGCTGAGCATGTGCACTCAACTTCTTTGGTCGACCATGGCGAGGCCTGTTCTGAGTAGAATCTGTACTGTTAAACCTCTGTAAGGTCTTGGCCACTGTGCTGCAGCTCAGTTTCAGGTTCTTGGCAATCTTCTTATAGCCTAGGCCATCTTTATGTAGAGCAACAATTCTTATTTTGCAGATCCTCAGAGAGTTCTTTGCCATGAGTTGCCATGTTGAACTTCCAGTTACCAGTATGAGAGAGTGAGAGCGAAAACACCAAATTTAACACACCTGCTCCTCATTAACACCTGAGACCTTGTAACACTAACAAATCACCGGGAAGGAAAATGGCTAATTGGACCCAATATGGACATTTTCACTTAGGATTGTACTCACTTTTGTTGCCAATGGTTTAGACATTAATGGCTGCGTGTTGAGTAATTGTGAGGGGACAGCAAATTTACACTGTTATACAAGCTGTACACTCACTACTTTACATTGTAGCAAAGTGTCATTTCTTAAGTGTTGTCACATGAAAAGATATATTAAAATATTTAAAATATTTACAAAAATGTGAGGGGTGTTCTCACTTTTGTGAGATACTGTGTATATATATATATATATATATATATATTTATATATACATATTATTATTTTTTATTTTTTTAATTAGAGGCCCTGTAGAATAAAATGGTGGCAGTTGCAATTTTTTATGTTGCACGATATTTGTGCAAATGTTTATCAAACGCATATTTTCAGTAAAAAATACAATAAAATAGATTTTAGTGCACACAAACACAATATAATAACCAATAACCAATTTTTGGGTAAAATATAAAAGTTGGGGTTGCACTGAGCAAACAGATATCAAACATGTCAAGCCTTAAAATATGGCTTACCGTAAAATTGCAAAAAACTTTGGTACCCAAATTTGTCCATAGACAATGCTTTAAAAGCCTTTACAGGTCATCAGTTTACAGGTAACCTTCAATAATTGCCCTAGAATTGTTGCTCTCACTCTGGACATTTACGGAAATACATCACATGTGTGGCACAATCAGTTTTTACACCTACACGGCCTACGCACCCTACATGTGTGTTTGCATTCGTGTGTGCACGGTTTGATGGAGATGTTTTTAAATTATTTTTAATTTTGTTCTTATATCTTTTTAACATTTTTTAATCACTTGACCTCCGTAAGATTTTACCCCCTTCATGACCAGAACATTTTTTGCTATTCTGCACTGCACAAATTTAACTTACAATTGCTCGGTCATGCAACACTGCACACAAATTAAATGTATATAATTTTTTTCACACAAATTGAGCTTTCTTTTGGTGGTATTTGATCACCACCAAATATTTCTTCATAAATTTATGCCAAAATGTATTCTGCTACAGTACATGTTGCAAGTGCCGGCAATGATCGGGGGCTAATCCTGCTAACACTGCGTTTTTGGGGACACTATGCTATTGGGTACATAGTATAGTTCTGATGATGATCAAGATACTGATCTGTACAGACTCTATACTATTACTGGTGGTGATCAGTGACTTATAGCGTGACTGTGATAGTGTGGCAGACAATCTGGTGCTAACTGATACTGGCTGAGAGGGACACTAACTGACTAACTGATGTCACTAGTGACACTAATACAGTGATCAGTGATAATACTGTACAGTGATGCTATAATAATGACACTGGCTGGGTGACATAGGTGATCAGGGGGACAATCAAGGGGTTAACTGTTTGCCTAACTAGTGTATGCATGCTTCATTTACTCACAGATCTGGCTGGGTTTCTCTCCTTGCTTTAAGTTGTGAATGGCAGGGGAAAAAATACAGCCAGATCCTGTGTTTACAAACACACAGATCTGTGCTGTGATTGGCCACAGCCAATCAGTAGATATACAGTCAAAATGACAGGCTTAACTTGCTGACAAATTTGTGCTGTGTCCAATCACAGCATAGATTAGCAGGGGGCACGTGCCTCTAAACCAGGAAGTACACCACAACATATAGCTACGTCACAGTGCCCGGCTGTGCTGCCCTCTAGCAGTAAATGTACTGTTAGCGGGCAGCAGGTGGTAATCTGAATTTATAGGCCCCTATATGATAGCATCAGTAAGTGACAGGTGCTACTTATGGAGACATCAGGGGTCTATTAGACCCCTAATATAACCTCTGGCCTCCACTGCAGCTAATCAAGCAGAGATCATGCTTGATTAACCGGCCATAGTAGCTGGGGAATGACAACTCTGAACATGGAAGTGCCAAAATGCTTGTTGCTTTCAGGTTCCTACATCACAGAGGAGATCGGGGGAACAGATGTTCTCTAAGCTCTGAGCTTGAAACCCATGATGGTCAGCAGCAGCAAGTTGGAGGGAGGCACCTTTTGTCATGGATATGCACTAATGTCTGTCTGCCATCTTACCTTTCCTCCTCATGTGTTCATCTTAGAGGCCAGACCCTTTCACCTGGCTTCCTTTATAATATCCTCCCAGCCTGATTCCACCCCAGGGCCTATCACAGAACACTATATTAACCTGTGCACTGCAAGCCTGCTTTGCTGATCAACGTGTTTGTTTAAGCATTGTGTGTTTGGGTTCCTGCCTGCCGTGTGCTACGTCTGTCTCTCTGTTACGATATTGGCTTGTTCCTGACTATCCCTGTCTGCTTGTGACCCTTGACCTTCGGCTTGTCCTTCGTTTATCCTTGTCTGCTTATGACCCTGACCTTGGCCTTTCTCCTCACTATTCTTGTATCCTGTGCTGCTGCTTCCCCTCTTTCCTCCTTACCCTACAAGGCGTGAGCTAGGAGACTCTAGGGGTCGCGACCTGGACCTAGCTGCAGCGTAACATCCTCACCACTAGAGGCTCTGGTGAAGACCTGCTGGGTCTTAGACTCCGCGCCCTGGGGAATCTCGGTTCTAGCTTCCTGTGGATCCCGGTTCTGCTCCTCCGGTCCCGCTTTCCACAACCACCCAGTATCCTATCCGCAGCAGTCAGCCATAGGGTTCACTATCTTATGGTGCACTCCTGACCCCCTATGGTGTGCACCTGTCATCTGGCCACATGTGACCTGACAGTTTGATCAGCCATGGACCCGGCTGACATGCCGCTCCCCCCGGATGTTCCATTACAGGGCATAGTCCGTAGACTTGAGACCCAGGAATCAGATCAGACTCAGGTGATGCGATTCCTCCAGGTACTGGCTTCTCGCTTCGAGCAGCTTCAGACCTCCTTGGGAACCCCAAATCCGCAACCTCAAGTACAACCAGCGGCTGCGCCTTTCGCACCAGTCGCAACCACACACTCACTAAATCTGCCAGCTCTGTTCCGTTTCTCTGGGGACTCCAAGGCCTGCAGGGGGTTTCTCAGCAAATGTACGATTCATTTTGAGCTTCAGCCTCAAAACCTCCTGTCTGATCGGGCTAAGGTAGCCTATATCATCTCCCTCCTCTCCGGTGAAGCTTTAGCCTGGGCTGCCCCCCTGTGGGAAAAGAATGATCCGGTGGTTTCCAGCCTGTCCGACTTCTTGGAGCTCTTTCGTAACATCTTCGAGGAGCTGGCTCGGGTTTCTTCATCGGCTAGTGCCCTCTTACGTCTTCGCCAAGAATCTAGTTCAGTGGGACAATATGCTCTTCAGTTCCGTATCCACACAGCTGAATTGAGCTGGAACAATGAGGCCCTGGTTGCTACCTTTTTACATGGCCTCTCTGACTGAGTGAAAGACGAATTAGCGGGAAGAGCCATCCCCGTCGGTCTGGATGATGTAATTTCTTTGTGCAATCAGATCGACATTCATTTTCAGGAGAGGTCCCTAGAAAAAAGACGCCAGCACTCCCTGGGCCCTAGCCAGTCTGAGCTCCCCTCCCTTCATCCTGTGGAGCATCTTCTGCCTGCTGAGGAACCTATGCAGCTGGGCCGGACCAGACTAAACCCCAAAGAACGTGCTAGGCGCAGAACTCTGGGAATGTGCCTCTATTGTGGGGGCAAGGGTCATTTTCGTGACTCCTGCTCGCTTCTGTCCGGGAAACGCTCAGGCCTAATACATTTGGAAGGTGGAGTATTGGACCCAGAAACATCACCTTCTCGCCTTCTCCTGCCGGTGTTCCTTCATGTAGGCACTTCTCCTCAATCAACCCTTGCATATCTGGATTCTGGGGCTGCCGGCAATTTTATGGATTGGGGAACTGCTTCTTCTATGAAGCTTACCCTTTCACCTCTCGCTACCCCATTGGTAGTCTCGGCAATTGATGGCACTGTTCTCCCAGGGGGTCCTATTTGCTTCCAGACGCTACCCATTAGGATGTCGGTAGGGATTCTCCACCAGGTGTGGATATCCTTTCTCATTCTACCCAAGGCCTCTACCCCCATTGTATTGGGACTACCTTGGCTACAGCTCTACTCTCCACATGTGGACTGGGTCTCTGGGCAGGTCTTGGCTTGGGGTCCCTCATGTTTCTCGTCATGTCTTCTCAAGGTGGCCCCGAAGGAGAGACTTCCGGTTGCTACCACTTCTGTTTCTTCTGATCTTCCCGCTGCATACAGCGATTACCGGGACGTGTTCTGTAAGAAATCAGCTGAGGTGCTTCCTCCCCACAGGTCTTTTGACTGTGCTATTGACCTTGTCCCCGGAAGCAACTCTGCCCAGGGGTCGTACCTACCCTCTGTCCATCCCAGAGACCCAGGCCATGTCTGAATATGTCGCAGAGAATCTGGAGAGAGGTTTCATCCAGAAATACGCATCGCCTGCAGGGGCAGGGTTCTTTTTCGTTGCCAAAAAGGATGGCACCCTAAGACCCTGCATCGACTATCGAGGTTTAAACGTGGTTACTATTAAAAATCGATACCCCTTACCCTTAATATCTGAGCTATTCGATAGGTTGAAGGGTGCCTCCATTTTCACCAAGTTGGATCTCAGAGGCGCATACAATCTCATTCGAATACGGGAGGGTGACGAATGGAAGACTGCATTCAACACTAGAGACGGCATTACGAATACCTTGTGATGCCTTTTCGTTTGTGTAATGCCCCAGCCGTGTTTCAAAACTTTGTCAATGAAATCTTCAGAGATCTGCTGTACCAGTTTGTTGTCATCTATCTGGATGACATTCTGATCTTTTCTGAAAATCTGCTCGTCCACAGAAACCATGTCCGCACTGTACTTCAGCGTCTTAGAGAGAACAATCTCTATGCCAAGCTGGAGAAATGTTCCTTTGAATGTTCTGAGGTCCTGTTTCTGGGGTGCTTTGTCTCATGTTCGGGTCTTCGTATGGATCCTGGGAAGGTCTTGGCTATTTCCAACTGGCCTCTTCCTGCTAGCCTCAAGGCCACACAGCGCTTTCTTGGCTTCACAAATTATTATAGGCAGTTCATAAGGAATTACTCCTCCATTGCCGCGCCTATTATCGCTTTGACCAAGAAGGGTGCGAATGTCAAAGACTGGCCTCCCGAAGCTGTCTCTGCATTTCACGACCTGAAACAGGCCTTTGTTTCTGGACCTCTCTTGAGGAGACAAAATCCTGGGGATGCATTTTTTATTGAAGTGGACGCTTCCTCAATGGGGGTGGGAGCTGTGCTTCTTCAATCCTTTGAGAAGAGACGTCAACCATGTGCGTTCTTCTCCAAAAAAAAATCTCAGGCAGAGAGGAATTATGCCATCGGTGATCGGGAACTTCCCGCAATTAAATTGGCATTAGAGGAGTGGCGTCATCTCTTGGAGGGTTCCCCTCACTCCATAACGATCTTTACTGATCACAAGAATTTACAGTATCTACAGAATGCTAAACGTCTGAATCCTAGACAAGCCAAGTGGAGTCTCTTCTTTGCCCATTTTAATTTCACGATTACCTACAAACCTGGTTCCTGCAACGGTCGGGCTGATGCGCTCTCTAGGTCATTTGACACTTTGGACGAGGAGTTCGTCCCTGAACCTGAGCCGATCATTCCAACCTCGTGCATTGTTGCCCACTCTACCATCCTGAAGTCAAAAATTCCGCCTGGTAAGACCTTTGTCCCCACTGAGTTAAGAGCTAAGATTCTTCGTTGGGGACATGATTCCAAGGTGGCAGGTCATTCTGGATTCCTCCGATCCTTCTTACTCATCAGTTGTCTCTACTGGTGGCCTAATCTCTGCTCAGATGTCAAAGACTACGTTAAGGCTTGTCATGTCTGTGCTCAGTCTAAATCCTCCACACAAGCTCCTGCTGGTCTCCTCATGCCCTTGCCCATTCCTAAGGAGCCCTGGGTTCATATTGCCATGGATTTTATCACCGACCTCCCACTGTCTGAGAATAATACAGTCATTTGGGTGGTAATCGATCGGTTCTCCAAGATGGCTCATTTTGTTCCTCTTCCTGGTCTTCCTACTGCTCCTGCCTTGGTTCCCATTTTTATTCAAGAAATTTTCCGCCTCCATGGGGTTCCTTCTCATATTGTTTCCAACAGGGGAGTCCAATTTACGTCTCGTTTTTGGAGAGCCTTTTGCAAATCCCTCAATATTGTCTTGGATTTTTCCTCTTCTTACCATCCTCAATCCAATGGACAGACTGAGAGGGTTAATCAGGAGTTAGAGGTCTTTCTTCGCACCTTTGTGTTTTCTCATCATGACGATTGGTCCTCTCTACTCCCGTGGGCAGAATTCTCCCATAACAATCATGTGAATACCAGTTTGCAGAAGACACCCTTTTTCACAGTTTATGGAAAACACCCTCAACTTCCTCTTCCCATGATCTGTTCTCCAGATATTTCAGCTTTGGCTTCGGTTCAGGAGTCTCTCAATTCCATTTGGGGTGACGTTCATGATTCCCTCCGGGCAGCTGCTGAAAAATTCAAAGGCTTTGCCGACCGCCGCAGGCGTAAACTGCCTTCTCTTCAGCCAGGGGACAAAGTCTGGCTCTCCACCAGGAACATCAAGCTCCGAGTTCCTTCTCTGAAGTTTGCTCCATGATTCATTGGTCCATACACTGTAACTGCTAAACTGAATCCGGTTTGTTTCAAACTCCAGATTCCTAAGAGCCTTAAAATCACTAACTCCTTCCATGTTGCCCTTCTAAAGCCTTTAGTCCTCAATAAATTCTCTTGTCCTCTCCCTACCGTGGCGCCTGTCTCTGAGGATAATCAGGAGTACGAGGTCAGTCAAATTCTGGACTCCCGACTCTGTAAAGGCGTTCTTCAGTACCTCGTTCATTGGAAGGTGTTTGGTCCTGAGGAGAGGTCTTGGATCGCTGCATCTGAGGTCTTTGCACCTCGTCTGTTAAAGGAGTTTCATCTGAAGTTTCCCTCTAAACCTGGGCCCAGGCGGGCAAGCGGGAGGCCTCGTAAGAGGGAGGGTACTGTCATGGATATGCACTAATGTCTGTCTGCCAGACCCTTTCACCTGGCTTCCTTTATAATCTTCTCCCAGCCTGACTCCACCCCAGGGCCTATCACATAACACTATATTAACCTGTGCACTGCAAGCCTGCTTTGCTGATCAACGTGTTTGTTTAAGCATTGTGTGTTTGGGTTCCTGCCTGCCATGTGCTACGTCTGTCTCTCTGTTACGATATTGGCTTGTTCCTGACTATCCCTGTCTGCTTGTGACCCTTGACCTTCGGCTTGTCCTTCGTTTATCCTTGTCTGCTTATGACCCTGACCTTGGCCTTTCCCCTCACTATTCTTGTATCCTGTGCTGCTGCTACCCCTCTTTCCTCCTTACCCTACGAGGCGTGAGCTAGGAGACTCTAGGGGTCGCGACTTGGACCTAGCTGCAGCATAAAATCCTCACCACTAGAGGCTCTGGTGAAGACCTGCTGGGTCTTAGACTCCGCGCCCTGGGGAATCTCGGCTCTAGCTTCCTGTGGATTCCGGTTGTGCTCCTCTGGTCCCGCTTTCCACAACCACCCAGTATCATATCTGCAGCAGTCAGCCATAGGGTTCACTACCTTGTGGTGCACTCCTGACCCCCTACGGTGTGCACCTGTCATCTGGCCACAGGTGACCTGACACCTTTATTCTGCAGTACAAGTGATCCCTTTTACTGAAAAGCCAAGAGCAATGGTACAAGCTCACGGCTGTAGCACAGATAGTATAGCTTTTGCTATACTGCGGCACTCCAATAGTCTGGCTGTGCTACAGCAGAGATGTACAAGAGAGATGTGGCTGTGCTACACAGCAATTGCCCTACCCACCCCTCCTCTGCCCTATCAATTCACAGAACACTTTGTATTTTATTAATAGGTGCACAAAATACAAAATATTTTTTGATTCTGCAAGAGGAGCAGTGATAAGGGGCAGGGAAATGATGGGATGATTGCTGTGTAGGAAACCTGAAGGTCTCCTTTCGGAGCAACTGAAGTATAGCAACAGATATACTATTGGCGCTTTTGTAAATAAGGGAGAGAGCTCCAGAAGGTAGCATAGACCTTGTTACACTTTATGTGGAAGTGGAAGTAAACTTCCATCTTTTGCTTTTACCTATAGGTAAGCCTATAATAAGACTTACTTATAGGTGTAGTGTAAATATCTCCCTAAACGTGTTTAAACTGTTTGGAGTTATTTAGTGTACATTTAGTGACATCACTGGCGCTTGCGTTCTGAAGGAACAGCCACCCGTGCCGTTTTTTCAGAGCCCTGCTCCCACCATATGCAATGCATACTAGCACATTATGACATTACCTTGCAGGTACAAAAAAAAAGTCCAGCGGTTAACAACCGATTTAACTATCAGTAAGTCAGCAGATTTTAAATAAATATATGATTCCAGGAGTTTTTTTTTTTCAAATTTGAACTCTAGGAAGACAGAAAATACAGGATTTAAAAGGTTTGTAAACCCTTGTTTTTTTTTGTAAAAATAACAAACATGCCTATACTTATCTGCTCTGTGCATTCGTTTTGCACAAAGCAGCCCCGGTCCTCTTCTTCTGGGGTGATTTTACGGTACAAAGACAGACTAGGGGAGGTCCAAGGCAAAATGGACTCAAAGGTTTAAATAAGTCTCGAAATCAGGCTAAGGACATCTAGCATTAGAAAAAAAAAAACACTGCAGGGAAATATCTGGATTGAAGTTGAATATTGCAACAAAAGCCAGTTTTGCTATGTTTTCTTCTTTTTGGGCTATTCATACTGTAGTTCTGATTAAAATGCACTTCAGCAAACACCCAAAATTATTAACATTAATTAATGGCCTTAAAAAATACTCACTCCAGGAACTCAGTAACATATTTCTGGCTGCATTTAGACCATGTCCATGGGCTTGTGTCATGACTTAAAATCGCAGACATCACATGAAATTCATTTTTAATTCCTATGTCTTTGCATTTTGAACTGTCATCGTGCGGCATATTAAAACTAAAACAAAAAGGAATAAACAAGTTATTAGAGCAGACTGTCACAATTCAAAAATAAATGTTTAATTCTTAAATGAATCCCATCAGTGTTAATCAACCGAACAAAGTCATTTGTTTTTCAGCTCCTTCACTTTTACATTTTGCAAACAGCAACATATTAGCTGTATGCAGCCAAATAGCGTATTGCTGCTCTGTGTCTGAGACTTTAATTACTTCAGCCCCGGAAGGATTTACCTCCTTCCTGACCAGAGCACTTTTTGCGATACGGCACTGCGACGCTTTAACTGACAATTGCGCGGTCGTGCGATGTTACACTCAAACAAAATTGATGTCCTTTTTTTTTCCACAAATAGAGCTTTCTTTTGGTGGTATTTGATCACCTCTGCGGTTTTTATTTTTTGCGCTATGAACAAAAAAAGAGCGACAATTTTGGAAAAAAAAGCAATATATAAAAAAGCAATATATAAAAAACATATATTAAAAAAATAATATATTTTCTCAGTTTAGGCCGATTACCGTATATACTCGAGTATAAGCCGAGATTTTCAGCCCTTTTTTTTGGGCTGAAAGTCCCCCCCTCGGCTTATACTTGAGTCAGTGTACCTTCTGCGTCTATTTTTAAAATTTCGCGCTCCCTCCTGGTCCTGTGCGGCTCCGTGATATGCGATTGACACTGTGTTTAGTGATCCGCCAATCACGGACCTTCTCCTCTTGTTCGAGGATGAAAGAACGTCCGTGATTGGCGGATCACTAAACACAGTGTCTGCTGGGAAAGCTTGAGGATGAGAAGATGGCCGTGATAGGCGGAACACTGTCCGCCTATCACGGAACCGCACGGGACCAGGAGGAAGCCGCAAATTTAAAAAAATGGACGCCCGCAGCGCGATGGACATGGTAGGTGATCCTTAGAAGCCTGATCTTTGCTGTAGCAGCAGAAGGTGAGTGTGGAGGGTAATGAGGTAATGGGCACAGTGAGGTAATGGGCACAGCGAGGTAATGGGCACAGCGAGGTAATGGGCACAGCGAGGTAATGGGCACAGCGAGGTAATAGGCACAGTGAGGTAATAGGCACAGTGAGGTAATGGGCACAGTGAGGTAATGGGCACAGTGAGGTAATAGGCACAGTGAGGTAATAGGCACAGTGAGGCAATGGGCACAGTGAAGCTGCAAATGGGCATTGTTGAGCCTCTTTTCCGCTTACAGTAGCTGCTGCATTTTTACCCTCGGCTTATACTCGAGTCAATACGTTTTCCCAGTTTTTTGTGGTAAAATTAGGGCCTCGGCTTATACTCGGGTCGGCTTATACTCGAGTATATATTGTGAGGGGGTTAGCTCGGCAGCGGGTGTGTGTGACCCCCGGGATGGGCTCCCCACACAAAAACAGGCCCAGCAAACGGAGGTTGTGGTTTTCAAAATCAAAAAGGTGCGGTTTATTTTCTATTTACAGTGACAAAACACAGCAAAGCAAAAGAAACATAAATAAAATAAATCCTGGTCAACTTGACCTCTGAGTAAACATACAGGTTTCCTAACTAACAACTGGGATCAGCCTAGTGCTGTCCTAGTCCCTAAGTCCCTGGTTTTAAATGTCCAAGCAAATAGCCACACAGGCTTTTTCTCACCGCACAGGGGTTCACTCTCCCTAGACAGTCCACACAGGTCTGGTTCCAGGCATGAGCTAACATCTAATGAAGCTGGGAGTTCTTATAGAGGCCTAAATGAGCTGACAAGCTTCAGCTGGTCTCATCAACTCCCTGTCTGTACGACGCCCCACACTCTCCCTAGAGGTATGAGTCATCCATGAGCCCACTAGCCTTAGCTGGGCTTATACAACTCTCCACCTAGTTGTATAAGTCGGCGTAAAGCCTGAATCTGGGCGAAATATATCTACCCCCCTGGATGCAACCAGGTGACTTTACCTTCCTGCTGTCACAATATATATTCTACATATTTTTGGTAAAAAAAAAATCCCAATAAGCGTATATTGATTGGTTTGCACAAAAGTTATAGCATCTACAAAATAGGGGATAGATTTATGGCATTTTTATTATTAATTATTTTTTTTATTAGTAATGGCGGCGATTTCCGATTTTTAAGACTGCGACATTATGGCGGACACATCAGACACTTTTGACACTATTTTGGGACCATTGTCACTTATACAGCGAACAGTGCTATAAAAATGCACTGATTACAGTGTAAATGACACTGGCAGGGAAGGGGTAAAACACTAGGGGGCAATCAAGGGGTTAAGTGTGTCCTAGGGAGTAATTCTAGCTGTAGGGGGGATTGTCTCACTAGAACATGACAGAGATCACTGCTCCCGATGATAGGGAGCAGTAGATCCCCGTCATGTTGCTAGGCAGAACAGGGAAATGCCTTATTTACATAGGCATCTCGCCATTCTGCCGCTCCGTACGCGGCGGGCGCCCATTATGCCGCGATTTAAAGGGGACGTACAGGTACGCCCATTTGCCCAGCCGTGTCATTGTGCTGACGTATATTGTCGTGCGCTGGTTGGAAAGGGGTTAAGAGAATAATACAGCATCACCATGCACAGAAATAATTCTTTTGTGGGTAACAGTACGGTATAAAACCACGTATTACATAATACATATTTTATATCTACAGTTGATAGTATACTCTAAACATCCTTAAAGTTTAACTGAAGTCTAAAGTTGGCCATAGAAGGCTCGAATTTCAGCAAATTCTGGCCAAAATTCAAGCCTTGGGTATCCCTACATTTAAAACATTGAGTAGAGTAGGAAATTATCGACCAATCAGTGACTATAGCTTGTCAGATGCAGTCACTGTTTGGCGGCACCACTATATTTCAGCAACCATGGCTACTGAATACAATAGTCAGCAATGGGAACCAATTGCTTTTCTCTTGTTCCGCCTGTGGGCGGAATGAGAAAAAAACAGCCATGTATGGCTAGCCTTTTTTTTTCCTCTTTGTAGTTCTGTACCACTGTATGTTAAGATTTTGCAACTGATTTTCATTTGGAAGGGTCTCAGAATCTGTTTTTTATTAGTGAAAATGTGCTTTCTACCCACCTACTCAAGTGCTCTATGCTGGCATAGATTGGTACTGATCATAAACCTCCTTGCAAGATTCCTCATGCAGACTTGTAGTACAGAGGAAGACTGGGGGGTGTTGGTGCCTGACCAGGTCTGCTAGATTATGTAGTGTACTGGTCAGTGCAGTCAAACTATAATAAATATTAGGCTGTGCAATCATATTTAGATATATTGCACAACTGCTAAGTGGGGGGAAATGGAGGTAAGACTTTAAATATGTTGGTTGTTAGTATAATGTCTCTCTGACTAAGTATGTACCTCTAGGACTTCAGTTGGGTTTTAAGCTAAAAAAGTTATTCAGTATGTAAAGTAACATCAGTAATCAAATACTAAGGGAAACTTGCCATCTGAGAAACACAAAGGCTGCCATTACTCACACCCTTCTAAAAAGGCCCGACTCCCTGACTCTGCCCCCCTCACCCCATAGCTTCGATTTTTTTACTTGATCTGGCACAGCTGTAGCTAGTACAGTCAGAGGACATCTGATTTTTATACTTGATTCAGGTCACGACGTGAAAAACGGCCATGAAAAAATTGGAACATGCGCTAATTTTTCACGTCGTTTTTCTCGTCATGAAAAACGGCCGTGTGTGGGCTTTAACGACGTGAAAAAAAATGCACATGCTCAGAATCAAGTATGAGACGGGAGCGCTCGTTCTGGTAAAACTAGCGTTCGTAATGGAGATAGCACATTCGTCACGCTGTAACGGACTGAAAAGCACGAGGCTGAAAAGCGCGAATCGTCGCTCAACAAACTTTACTAACATGAAGGGTGGCGCCATCCGAATGGAACTTCCCCTTTATAGTGCCGGTGTACGTGTTGTACGTCACCGTGCTTTACTCAAGCATTTTATTCCACAATAGTGTGTAGGCAAGGCAGGCTTGAGAAGAATCACGTCAAGAAAAATGCTGTTTTTTTCAATGACATTAAAAACGGTCGTGTGTACACGGCATTAGAAATTATTGAAGCATTTGGATCAGCATAACAGTTAGAAGTTAACATTTTTCAAACAGAAAGTTTACTAATGGCAGCCTTCACTTTTTTCGTGGACCAATATTCCTTTAAATAATTAAAAGAGTGAAATATGGACTTGATTCGTGTATCTTTTTAAATTGGTTTATCTTAAACTTTTATACTCCAGCCAAATTTGCATTCAAGGAACACGTTGCCATTTCTTGACATGAAAAGGGTAATACTCACACATGTCCAAGTTCATGAGATATAGTGAATGCAGCACCTAAGCCATTTTCTTCACTGATAGAGCAGCTGCGGTGAGGGTCACACATTGTTCCTAATTCAGCTAATCCTGTAAAAGTATATACAGAATAATTTATTGGACTGTTCTTAGCATAATCCCTCAGGGTCAATTTATGAATACATTTTCTAAGAAACGATTCAACTGTGCCTGAACATAAATATTAACATTATGCATTTCTGAAGTCTGTAATACTCCTTAAGTCCATAAAGTATAAACTCAACATCTCCTGTAAACATGCTTGTCAAAAAAGGACTTACCTAAAGTATCACATTTATTACTGGCTCTGCATATGTCTTCTCTGCAGAAAAGAGACACATATGTTTGTTAAAGTAATTTATAAGTTATATTTATTGTTATTTTATATTCACAGTATGTCAATGTCAATGTATACATGCTACATCCATTAGCATGTCATTCTCTGTTATAATGAAATTAATATGGCGTATGCTAAGAATTATTAGCATCTTCTAAACTAACCACAATACATACAATACTGTTTGAGGTTTCAATACATATATTACCCATACACCAGAATTCAAAAAGCTATAATCTGCTTCTCCACCTCCACTTGTCATAACTTTCCTAGGTTGGAGAAAACAGATACAATATTTGTACCTTCTTCAGCTAGTAAAGTGTATATTACTGTACAAATACCCATTACATTTCTGCAATTCAACAACATTTTGCCATGTTTTCATATTTTTAAACCCACTGCAAGTATTCTTGGAATTTTGGTGCAGCAAAGGCAGCCTTGTGAGTTTACTACAGAAAGATAGGCACTCACTGGATTTCTGGCAGATTTAATAGATTTTTTTTCTTCTGTACTGTAATGTATTAAAAACAGCATGGGGAACTGTGCATATACTTCAGAAATATAGTGAATACGTTTATTTCCTAAACATACAATTAAAAAATTCACTGTGCAGTAATGACAGGAAAGGCAGATACCACTTGTACATCCACTGACCAACTTTTTAAATACACCTACCAAGCAGCTCAAAGGCAAATGCTACTCAGGCTGGTCATCTGATCATGACAACACCTGGACAGGTTGCGACGCACAAGGAAAAAGCTGGTAGCAGCAAATCTAGTTAAAGAGTTGATCAGTAAGGGCGAAAGTAGCACTACTCCCTCTTGGCATAATTTCACACTAAGGGCTCATTTACACTAGGCTGTTTTAGCGGGGAACTGGGAAGATGCATGTCATCCTTAATGGCACCCTCGTACACCTGCACTGCACCACATCACAATGCATGGTGTGCTCCAGCCTATTAATTTTGAATGGGCTATCCAACACATTGCACCATAAAGTGCCTTAAAGTGATTGTAAAGTCTCAAGCCTCGTACACACGATCGGATATCCTATGGATTCTAATCCGATGGTTTTGTCCATCGGAAATCCGATGAAGCTGTCTTCCATCAGTCTTGCCTACACACCATCAGTCAAAAAACCGACCGTTCCAAACGCGGTGATGTAAAACACTCCAATGAGCTGAGAAAAATTAAGTTTCATGCTTCTGAGCATGCATCGACTTGATTCTGAGCATGCGTGGGTTTTTTATCCGATGGACTTGCCCATAGACGATCGGAATTTGCTATCGGTTTTTGATCCATCGGAAAAATTTAAAACATGTTCTATTTTTTAAAACCGATGGAAAAAAGACCGATGGGTCCCATACACGATCGGTTTGTCCGATGAAAAAAGTCCATCGGACTGTTTTCATCGGTAAAACCAATCGTGTGTACAGGGCTTTAGTTTTTTTTTTCAATAAAAATAACAAACATGTTTTACTTACCTGCACTGTGCAGTGGATTTGCACAGAGCATCTCAGGTCCTCAGACAGAATGCATTAAGATAAAAAACCTTCTGAATTTACAACCCCTTTAAGCACTTCCCTCCCAAGGTACATACCTGTACGTCCTCGGGTTTCAGTGGTTATACCGGGATTCTTTTCAGCTGGCGATTCTGTTTCAAGCAGAACTGATCTAAATTGCTAAATAGTCACTCGATTACTTCTGCGGGTGGTGGAAGGGGGTCCCACCCACCGCCTCTCTCTAGCTTTCCTGTCCCATCTCGGAACCCGGGAGCAATGCAACTGTGTCTGATCAGCTGCATGGGGGGCAGAGGAGAAATTTGGGGTCTAATAGACCCCAAATCTCTCCATAAAGAGGACTTGTCATGGCCCATGCTGTCACAAGGGATGTTGTTCATCCTTTGTGATAGCAGTAAAGTTAGTACAAAAAAATTTAAAAGTGTAAAAAACAAAAACAAATTTTGTATAAAATAAATAAATAATTACAAAAAAATGTTTTTAAAGCGCCCCCATCCCACCATGCTTAAGCGCAAATGCGAACGCATATGTTACTTACGCACGCATATGTAAACGATAATTGCATCACATATGTGAGGTATTGTCACAAACGTCAGAGCGAGCGCAATAATTCTAGTACCACCTGTAAAAGGCGTATGAAACGTTGCCTATGGAGAATTTTAAGCTCCGTAGTTTACCGCCATTCCACGGGCAGACGCAATTTAAAAATAAGACGTGTTAGGTATCTATTTATTCGATGTAAGATCAACTTTCACATTCTAAAAACAAATTGGGCTAACTTTAATTAAATTATTTTTTTAATTCATGAAAAAAAAATCCCAAAAAATTGCATTAGATTAACCATTGCGCAAATACCAAGTGACATAAAAAATTGCAACACCCAGAATTGTATTCTATAGGGTCGCTGCTAAAAAAAAAAGAATGTTTGGGCGTTTTACGTAATTTTCTACCAAAAAAAGTAGATTTTTACATGTAGGAGCGAAGTGTCAGAAATGGCCTAGGTACAAAGTGGTTAAAGTGATTGTAAAGTCTTGTTGTTTTTCCTAAAAAAAAAAAAAAACATGTCATACTTACCTGTCCTGTGCAGTGGTTTTGCACAAAGCAGCCCAGATCCTCCACTTTAAGGGTCCCTCTTCAGTGCCCCTGGCCCCTCCTTTCTGTTGAGTGCCCCCACAGGAAGCAGCTTGCTATGGGGGCACCCAAGCCAAAACACAGCTCTGGGTATCCATTCAGACATGGAGCCGTGGTTTGGCCCTACTCCCTCTCTCTCCTCATTGGCTAATTGACTTTGATTGACAGAAGTGGGAGCCAATGGCACCACTGCTGTGTCTCAGCCACTCAGGAGGGAGAGTTGCGGATGGCCGAGGCACTCATGGACGTTGCTGAATCAAGAGGGGCCCCGGTAAATATTAGGGGTGCTTGGGGGCTGAATGCATTAAAATAAGAATGAATTAACATAAAAAAACATTCTGCCTTTACAATCACTTTAATGTACCAATGCCTGTGGTGCTCGTGTAAGTGTGAACAAGCCCAGAATGGAATGTTTGGACTTAACTGATAGCAGTGGGGCTCACCTTTAAAGCAGGGCAGGCAAACTATAGTTACAAAAATGTAGTCAATGTGTTAGTTCAATCAGTTAAAATGCATATTGTCAGCAATTCTAGGTTTAGAAATGAAGACAAACTTATTAGTATGCAGTAAGGTTACACAAGGCTAACTTCGGCCAAGACCATGAGGATCCTGTTATGCTCTGCTAGCACTATTTTCTCCCCCAGTCCCCCACTAAAACCCTTTATAATGTTATGAAAATACTGACTTTGCACTTGAGTATAGTGATAGGTTCCTTAGTCAGTGAGTACTGATTGGGGAAAGTTGAGAGAGTATGCATGTGTTTTTATTTTCTTTTCTTATAAGGCTCCAGCAAAATTCCTAGGGCCAAGCGACACATTTTGAAATAGTAACAGGCACCTTACTGTATGTTTGAAAGACAAAAGCAGAGACAATTCCAAGCTTAACTTACCAACCAGTCTGCTGACCAACCGAATTAACCTGTCTAACAGTCTACGTTAAAAACAGGTGTTTAGTTAGCACGCATTTACAAACACATGCGTAAGCTGCAAGGCCTCGGCAAGGCACCCTGTGTATTGCTTGCAGTCCTACCACTACTAAATTTATGAGTGTATCCACAGTGGGATCACATGCATTTTAATGCCTTCCATGCAATTGCCCATCCATGTGCTCTTTGCTGTGAAGGCCAGTTATAGGTTGGGACAGGGGCCTTTTCTTTGTTACTGGTGTAAATTTGGTCAGGGGACAGGCTGGACACATTTGCTGCCATTGTGCTGGGTGTCCAGTGTGCCCTATGTGCCTTTAAGGAGGGCTGGACAGCCTTCTGGCCCACCTGCCCCTCATCTATCCATTAGAATGCATGTGATCCTACTGTGGATACACTCATAAATTTAGCAGTGGTAGGACTGCAAGCAATACACATGGTGCCTTGCCGAGGCCTTGCAGCTTATGCATGTGTTTGTAAATGTGTGCTACAGGTAACTAAACCCCTGTTTTTAACGTAGACTGTTGGACAGGTGAATTTGGTTGGTTAGCAGACTGGTTGGTAAGTTGAGCTTGGAATTTTCTCTGGTTTTGTCTTTCATGCGTTTGCCCATCCATGTGCTCCTTGCTGTGAAGGCCAGTTATAGGTGGGGGCAGGGGCCTTTTCTTTCTTATCTTACTGTATGTTACCTGCTGTACAGACTAAGTTTGATTTGACTTTGTACAATTTTCTTATGAGTTTACTTTAAAAATAAAAATTCCCACTAGAACAGATAAAACACATTATTTAGGCTGTAAATTATTAATTTAAAGAAAACAACATCATTTTAACTTATCTGTAGTATCTTAAGTGATGAGGCATTTGCCTTTATCTGAGAAAGACAGCCGTATAAAGACAAAACAAACTTTTTAAAGAGACATGATTCTAATACTGCTTTGTAAAAATACAGCTTCAGGTTTACTACCAATACCTGTTTTTCAATTTAGTACAAGAGTGTGGTTTGATAAAAATTTTCTTCAACTCCAATTTCCCCTTCCAAGCTGAGGGGATTTAAAGCAATTTTTTTTTCTAGGGGATGATATAACATAGTTTAGAAAGTAAGCATTAGTTACTTTAATCAAGGGTCCCATGATCTTTCTCCCCACTGGATCCAGTTGTGATGACCAATCCCCCAAATCTTCTCTTTTTGCCAGTCTCCAATTGGCCTTGTAAACACCCATCTCACCAGCACATTGTGTACAATACAGGGCCATCAACCATTGCTGGTCCTGCATTGTAATTGATGACATAGGTGTGCCCATCCACATTCTGGTGCTAAAGGGGGCTTTCACTCAGAATAAATGGCATAATTCTAACCCCCTCCCCCCAACCTGTTACTTTTTCATGTTAATTTTTTGGGGAATGCAAGTACCTTTATCAGCATACTTGCTCCCACTTCCTAATTCCTCCCTTGGCCAAACCACTCCACACACTGCCTCCAGGACTATCATGTCACACATCCCAAGAGGCTTTATTACAGTCTCAGAAGATGGTCCAGAGCAATGATATGTGGCTGACATTGAAGTAGGTGCCTGCAGATAGAAAATGGCTGAAAGAGGCTGAAGAAGCAACACTGAGATTAAAGATTAAAGCGGTAATAAACCCAAAAGCAAACATTTATTACATTGCTTTCATTTTATTTTCTAGGCTTTCTTTTTTTTATTTTAGCCTGGTGATTTGGCCAGTATGTATATTGTAATTCAAAAGAACAAGCTGTTCTGCAGATGGAGCAGGATACAGGGTTGATTTACTACTGACAGGGGTGCTTACAATGATCAGCTTTTATTTATGCAAAACCTTTATCCCAAAAAGGAAAAAAAAAACGGTGTTTGTTGTAACTGCTAATAAAGTGTTAGCTTGAGTTCAGGTTCAATTTGTTAGTGTATCTAAATTTGCAAGTTAATCTAACATGCCACTCCCCCCAGGCTGACAGTGCTATTGTACTCCTTCATTGAGAGTGGGGAGGGGATCTAATACAGGAGGTGTGTTACTGGCCAGATCACCAGGTGAAAATAGAGGGAAAAAAGCGAAAAAATAAAACAAATGCGGCTGTCACATGTAATGATTGATAAGCAATATATTACATTTTTGGTTTTTGGTTCAACACTGCTTTAACCACTTGCCGACCGCCGCACGACGATGTACAATGACACAATGGCACGGGCAGGCAAATGGGCGTACCTGTACGTCCCTTTAAATTCGCTGCGTGCCTCGTGAGTGCGCCCGCAGGTCCCGGGAACTCAATGTTCCCGGGCGGCCCGCGATTGTGGTCGGCAAAGGCAGAACAGGGGGATGCCTTTGTAAACAAGGCATTCCCCTGTTCTGCCTAGTGACACGTCAGTGATCTACTGTTCCCTGTGACGTGTCACTGGTAGCTCCTCCCCCTAACAGTTAGAATCACTCCCTAAGACACACTTAACCCCTTCAGCGCCACCTAGTGGTTAACCCCTTCACTGCCAGTGTAAATTTTCACAGTAATCAGTGCATTTTTATAGCACTGATCGCTGTAAAAATGACAATGGTCCCAAAAATGTGTCAAAAGTGTCCGATGTGTCCGCCATAAAGTTGCAGTCACGATAAAAATCGCAAATCAATGCCATTACTAGTAAAAAAAATAATAATAATAAAAATGCCATAAAACTATCCCCTATTTTGTAGACGCTATAACTTTTGCGCAAACCAATCAATAAACACTTATTGTGATTTTTTTTACCAAAAATATGTAGAAGAATACCTATCGGCCTAAACTGAGAAAAAATTGGCTTTTTTTTTTAAAAAAAATTGGGATATTTATTATAGCAAAAAGTACAAAATATTGCTTTTTTAAAAAAAATTGTTGCTCTATTTTTGTTTATAGCGCAAAAAATAAAAACCGCAGTGGTGATCAAATACCACCAAAAGAAAGCTCTATTTGTGGGAAAAAAAGGACGTCAATTTTGTTTAGAAGCCACGTCGCACAACCGCACAATTGTCAGTGCCGAATAGCAAAAAGTGGCCTGGTCTTTGGCCAGCCAAATGGTCTGGGGCTTAAGTGGTTAAAAAAAAAGGTGAGAACTGTATTATACTTTTTTTTTTTTGAATAGCACTTTTTCATGAGACACAGTGCTTGGCATAATAAAAGCCATCCAGTTCGGGTTTAGTTCTCACACAATAAGAATTAGTTGAGGAGATTTAGAAGAAAAAAACCCGCAGCAGCAATCAGTCTTATAACATTTCATATTTCAATTTTTTTGCTAATTCTTTATTTATCAAAAAGAGTCCCTTTTGACAGTTTACGAACTAAAGGGCACAACCAAAATATGATAATTCCCATCAAGTAATTATACTTAGTAATTTCAAAACGTAAATTCAGTGCATTAAAAGTTAAAGTCCACTATAAGAAAAGTAGTAGTTGGGGTTGTCTTCTAGGAGTAGCAGAAATCGAGTTATGTCTTTCAGTAAACTCTAGTAAAAATTAGGACATTAATGACAAGTAGGAAGTGAAAGGAACACAGATGTGTGTGTCCACCGGTCTGGTAGGTCAGAGTGGAGAGTGGAAAAAATAGGGACTGGAGGTTAAAATAAAGCAAGTAAGCAGGGAGAAAGGGAAGAGTGAGTAAAAGACTAGGGGAAGTTGAGAAAAAAAGAAAGAGGAGAGACAAAAGACAAGGGGATTAGGTAGGGAACCTATCAGGGCCTTCCTCTCATCTTAGAAGGAGAAGTCAACTCAATTAAACCACATTTTTACATAGATTTTGTGTTTACCCTGAGGGAAGTAAAGGATCCCTCCACTTTAGTGGTATGCAGGATTTAGCTGTGTTAAAGAGGTGGCAGAGGACCAATTTTCTTACAGGGATGCTATGGTTTGCTATGTAATGAGTTATGTAAAAGAAAAAAAGATAGGCCTTCGGGAGTACGGGATGGTCCTGACTATTCTCCAAAAAGGCGGCAATTTTAAACAAGACCAAAACATTTGGAGAATGGTCCCCTTTTCCAGAATACATGTCCAACAGCAGAGTGATATACCAGGGTAACATTTATAAGGGACAGTAGGGGTCCTGTGCTACTGTGTTAACATTTTGTAGTTGGTCTTCTGAAATTTGAGCAGATAAAGAATTTAAAGGAGAAACACAGCATTTTCTGACACTGTTCTGTAGTGAAAGATTGTTTTAAGCCACCTTCCCAGTATTGCAGGTAAGGGCCCTATATCACTGTTGTGGAAAGGAGATGTTATACAGTATGAACAGTGAGAACTGGATGGGAAAGAAAATAAGAAGTGTTGCATCTGTAATGTGTAGCACCCCCTAGTGTGGCTAGACTGCTAAAGATAGGATTGTTGTTAGAGTAGGTACATTGTCAGGCTTGGCTGGTAGCCAAGCCTGTGTGTTTTTCTGGGTCAGGGTTTGAGTGACTCAGGTAGGCTGGATGACTCCTCCCTTTTTGCTGGAAACTAAGAAGGTTTCAGAAGCAGTTGGAAGGGGTCTAGGAGGAGCTAGCTGGAGTGTTCTGAGGGCCCTGGCCAATCCCCAACAGAAGGGTTGACAAGGAGCAGACCCCCTCAAATACTCAGGGTCAGCCCAGATGGGGCAGTGTGGAATTTGGGTGAAAGATGGAGATGGAGTGTTATGCTGTTGGAATCTTTGAGAGTAGCTCCCCAGTCTGGGGGGGGTGTGAACTCAGGCCTGGGCTTGGGTGCGGAAGGGACCCCTTCTCATGACACACGGAGGGATCCTGACCAGGAGGCAAGGTAGCAGGGAGAGGACAGCGGGAGAACACTGCCAGGCAAATCTTCAGGGAGGAAGACAGCCAAGAGGGCTGGTGAGAGTTACAGTCAAGGGACTGAGAGGCATGTCTGAAGGGACTGTGTGCAAGCAGTCTGGGATGGATGCAGAGTCTGTCTGGGAGGACTGTGGAGAAGTAGCCAGGAGGGCTGGTAGAGCCTAAGGAGGTGGTACTGGGAGCAGTAGCCACAGGAGAGGACAGTTAGCACCGAAGATCTCTATTTTTCTGCACTACTAAAGGGGCCTGTGGCCCCTGCCTGCAAAGGGCATTTGCTTGGATCTAACTGAGATTTTGTTGGATCAAAAAGTCCTAGCTGGTCCTGGGAGTTGTAGTTCTACAAGCAAGTCTGTGCTGGAGGTAGAAGAAGAGGAGGGTGTATATATAGTTTGTGTCCCTGTAGAGTTTCCTACTGATCAAATGGGCATCTCATAACAACCCTTTCCCATCCAAGTTTAATCCCCCTAAATAAAAAAACAAAGCTTCAAAGACTGCTTCTTGATTCCAGAGTGAATAGAAAATTCATGTGCCTGGCTGTGCAGAATGTGAGATAACCCCATTCACCAGCGGTTCCTGCGGGGGTAGCGTTACAAATGCTTTCCACAGATTTAGACCAAAAGTGCCATCGGGGGTAGTCAAATCACCCCTGGAAGGCCAGTGCCAGATTATATAAAATGAGACACTTGAAATTTTCCCAGGGAAATCAAAGCTCAGCCTGGGCCATCTCTTTAACCCAAAGAGAGGTTTGATTGACTATGCACTGGTAAAGAGGTGAGTTGGTAGGGGATAACCCAAAGGTCTGACAGGCCTTGGGGATGAGCTAACTTTGGGGTGCACCTTAAAAGATGGGTTAAGACACCACACATCAAAAACCTTGAAAGAGGCATGTCAGAGGCTGCCTTTTCCAGTCACAGCCATTGTTTAGGGTCCGAGTGCTCCCACCAGTAAAGAAGTCACAGTAGATGGGAGGCTAGCTGATATTTGACAAGATCTGCAAGGATGATTCCCTGTGTTAATTTGGTAAGCATAGAAGAGACCATTTAAAGTGAGGCCATGGCCATCAGCCTCAAATTTAGTGAAAAAGTCTGTTGACCTGTTTTAATTTGTTAAGTTTGTGTTTGTGAGGATGTGGGCTGACATAGCTTGTATCAGATATAGGAACTTAGGCCGGATTGCCATTCATATTGCAGTGATCAAACCAGGAGAACATCCCCCACTGCCACCCCAACAGCAGGGTCTGAATCTTGTAAAAGTGTCACCAATCCAGAGACCTGAAATAATTAGATTGAGCTAAATTTTTCTGAGAAAGTGTTCAAAGGTAAGCGTTAACAAGAGAAGGGAGAGTGGGCATGCCTGTTTTGTTCTGTTGCATATGATCAAAGAATCATAAAGGATCCGTGTACGAGGAGATAGAGTGGACCACATTGATCCACTTTAACATATTCTCCTCAAGCACAAATTGTTGCAGGACAGATGTGATGAAGGCCTATTTGACCCTATCAAGCACCTTCTCGTCATTCGCCAGCAGAAGGTAGGGGGTCACAGAAGAGGCAGCTGTATGGATGAGATTAAGTACTTTGATGATGTTGTCACAGGCCTCACAAGTTGGGGTAAAACCCACTTGATCACAATGCACTAATTTGGTTAGAAATGGGAGAAGGTGATTAACCAATGCATTTGTGAGCCATTGAACATTTATGTTTAAAAGTGAAATGACGTGGAAACAAGTACAGGAGGTCTTGTCTTACTGTCTTTGGGACATTCAGGGCCTTAGGAAGCAGGAGTAATTTGTAGCACTGTGTTGTGAAACCATCCAGACCTGGTGATTTGCCTGATTTGGGTGACTGTATCCCAGCTTAAAGCGTAATTCGAGGCATTGGCATGTTATACATACATGTACATTGGTATATGACATGTACATACATGTACATTGGTATATGACATACCTGACTGTAAGCTGGAAATCCCTGAAGTAGATAATGCTACTTCAGTGATCTCTGCTTGTTTCCGATCCCGTGCCAAGCGGCTGCTCTCCCACATTTTGAACACAGTAGGTTGGCCAAGTTATACGGGTGCCATTCAGAAATTCAGCTCATCACACATCTCCCTTTTTTCTTTTTGTAGAAACTTTATACTTTGTGCACAAAAGTAATGCTTCATTCATGTCACTGTGCAGCAGCGGAGGTGCTGGCCTGCTCTACAGTGACAAGGGATCCTGTACAATGCGCTGTGATAAAATGCAGCATGTCTGCATTTTATCACAGCTTGCTGCAGCACAGTTCCGGGGTGTGTTGCAGTGTGAATAGGACACACAGAAAACAATTATTTTCACACTGCATATAGTGTAAATTAGCCCTAAATTGAATCCACCATAATAGGAGAGTCAAACTTCAATCATAGGGAGGAATCCAATTTTAATAGGCAAGATAGGTTTGATTGTGTTGACTACTGTTTGGCATATTACAGATGGGGCGAGGGATTGAAAGTTATACAACTAAGAATAGAATTCCCCAAATGCGTTAGCTATCTCTTTGGGAAATTGGGCTTTCTTGCACCCTTGGCTGTAACAATGTAGGGAACATACTGTAGGACAAAGTTTCAGTGTTCTTGGACATCTGTACCCAGAAGTTGGCCTCATTTATTGCCAGGTACTAGGGGAGGGAAAGTGGAGCAAGGAGAGTAAAACTGGTAAAGGGGACAGAAGACAGGCAATGGGAAATACTTTTCAGAGGGTGTAGGAACTCGTGGCCTATGTGGGGGGTTCTATGTGGGGGAAGTAGGAAACATTTATAAATGAGGAGGTGGACTGCAGGCAAACATCTCACGCAAAATAATCATTAAACAGTTAATCCGAGAGGAAGTAGTTTAAGAACTCCAGCTTTTTCTCCCCCAAAAAACAGATGCATTGTGCATGTAAATTAATCACAATCCTGCAATCAGTTAGTTTGTAACTTACCACCTTGAGCCCCCCTCCCCTGCAAATGATGTGCAAGCTTTGGGGATCCTACCATGCCCAGCAGTCACTCGCTTGTCAAAATCACCTTGCAACAGAAGGAAGGCACCCCCCAATAAACCATTGCACCCAGGGCAGCCGTTCACCACTTGTTCCAGCCCAGGTTTCTGGGCCTTCATGTGGGTGGTGAAAGGTGTAAATGTGTCATACCTCCGCCTGTGTCATTCCTGTCTTGCTCATGCCAAATAATAATGGCTTACTGCAAGAGTACAGAGAAAGGGCTATGGGATGTTATTATGAAGGTGTTTTCTTCAGATGAAAATTAATCACTTCACAGAGAGCAGGGCTCTGAGAGGGCAGGATCTGAGGGGTGGGACTCTCCCTGTTCACACTGATCGGCGTATTTAACTGGGCAGGATTGAATTCTAATTGTCTTGCCCAGCAGCAGCACAGCTAGATTTCAGAACAGGCTGTGTATGAAGGTGTTTCCTTCTTGAATAATGCTGTGATTTGTGAGATGAGACTTGGGAGGTTCGTACTCTTCCTGTAGGTGTGACGGGGAAGGATTGAATGTTAATTAGGATGTATTCAATCCCATCCACCAGCAGAGCTCTGAAGGAAAATACATAATTTTCAGAGTCTAAAAGACTACAAAGGGTAGTGTCATGCCGCGTACACATGACCGTTTTTAATGACGAGAAAAATGAAATTTTTTAAAATGGTCATTAAAAATGATCGTGAAAAAATGGGCAAGAAAAAATTGGTACATGCTCTAATTTTTCTCGTCGTTTTTCACATA
Source organism: Rana muscosa (assembly GCA_029206835.1). NCBI lineage: Eukaryota > Metazoa > Chordata > Amphibia > Anura > Ranidae > Rana > Rana muscosa. The sequence goes on from CM055118.1 coordinate 742,365,969, forward strand.
GTTTTTTTTCTCGTCATGAAAAACAGCCGTGTGTAGGCTTTAACGACGTGAAAAAAATGTGCATGCTCAGAATCAAGTATGAGATGGGAGCACTCGTTCTGGTAAAACTAGCGTTCGTAATGGAGATAGCACATTCGTCACGCTGTAACTGACTGAAAAGCACAAGGCTGAAAAGCACAAATCGTCTCTCAACAAACTTTACTAACATGAAGGGTGGCGCCATCCGAATGGAACTCCCCCTTTATAGTGCCGTCGTACGTGTTGTACGTCACCGTGCTTTACTCAGGCATTTTTTTCCACGATAGTGTGTAGGCAAGGCAGGCTTGAGAAGAATCACATTGAGAAAAATGCCGTTTTTTTCAATGACATTAAAAACGGCCGTGTGTACGCGGCATTACAGACTCTAGCTGCTGCAGGAAATGGCTGTGGAAGGGACAGAGTCTATCAGCAGGATGTACAGTGTCACATGATACAAAGCCACAACTAAACCCAGTTTTTTAGGGGATCTGCACACAACAGAGCAACGTGGCACAGAGGTATGATCTATGCTAGGATTGGTCATTCTATTCAGTTCTAGTTAAAAGAAAGTTGGAATTCAGCTTTAAAGTAGAGATCAGACCTAATAATCTGGTGGTATCAAAAGGAACAAGAGAAGGCTGGGATAAAAGAAATCAGTAGAATCTAATGACATTAAAAACTGTCAATATCAGGTAGTGGGTGACCCAAAGAGTACTGACAACAGAAATCAAACAGGTTCATGAAAGCACAGCAGGGGGTCTCACAAGTTGCCAGCCCAAGCAAGCCATTAAATTCCAGGTCTAAACCGAGCTTCCATGTCAGGGAGGAAGTTTCACTTCCACCTCATAAATAGCACCCTGCTGTGCAGCCTTGAATTTTAGTAACAGAACTTCATAGGAATCAGCATAATTCAACCTTCTGCAAAAAATTTTTACAAAATATACACACTGAACAGCTGTTTTCTGACATGTTCATTGTCTTCTGTAGACATTAAAAGCCAAATTATACCTTGTAAGGAGGACAGCTGTATCATAATGAGAGGGATGAGAATCGTCAGGCATATTTTGCGTTCTTTGCCAAACACAAAAGTTGTGAAGAGTTGTAGCTGCATTAAAGCTGATTACTGGTCCATCCTAAAAAAAAAAAAGAAAAAAAAGAAAGGAAGTTACATTTCTATATACAGTGTGTGTGTGTATATATGAATATATATATATATATATATATATATATATATATACACAGTGGGTACGGAAAGTATTCAGACCCCCTTAAATTTTTCACTCTTTGTAATATTGCAGCCATTTGCTAAAATCATTTAAGTTCATTTTTTTTCCTCATTAATGTACACACATCACCCCATATTGACAGAAAAACACAGAATTGTTGACATTTTTGCAGATTTATTAAAAAAGAAAAACTGAAATATCACATGGTCCTAAGTATTCAGACCCTTTGCTGTGACACTCATATATTTAACTCAGGTGCTATCCATTTCTTCTGATCATCCTTGAGATGGTTCTACACCTTCATTTGAGTCCAGCTGTGTTTGATTATACTGATTGGACTTGATTAGGAAAGCCACACACCTGTCTATATAAGACCTTACAACTCACAGTGCATGTCAGAGCAAATGAGAATCATGAGGTCAAAGGAACTGCCTGAAGAGCTCATAGACAGAATTGTGGCAAGGCACAGATCTGGCCAAGGTTACAAAAAATTTCTGCTGCACTTAAGGTTTCTAAGAGCACAGTGGCCGCCATAATCCTTAAATGGAAGACTTTTGAGACGACCAGAACCCTTCCTAGAGCTGGCCGTCCAGCCAAACTGAGCTATCGGGGGAGAAGAGCCTTGGTGAGAGAGGTAAAGAAGAACACAAAGCTCACTGTGGCTGAGCTCCAGAGATGCAGTCAAGGCTTTATGGCAGAGTGGCCCGACGGAAGTCTCTCCTCAGTGCAAGACACATGAAAGCCCGCATGGAGTTTGCTAATAAACAGCTGAAGGACTCCAAGATGGTGAGAAATAAGATTATCTGGTCTGATGAGACCAAGATAGAACTTTTTGGCCCTAATTCTAAGCGGTATGTGTGGAGAAAACGAGGCACTGCTCATCACCTGTCCAATACAGTCCCAACAGTGAAGCATGGTGGTGGCATCATCATGCTGTGGGGGTGTTTTTTAGCTGCAGGGACAGGACGACTGGTTGCAATCGAGGGAAAGATGAATGCGGCCAAGTAAAGGGATATCTTGGATGAAAACCTTCTCCAGAATTCTCAGGACCTCAGACTGGGCCGAAGGTTTACCTTCCAACAAGACAATGACCCTAAGCACACAGCTAAAATAACGAAGGAGTGGCTTAACAACAACTCCGTGACTGTTCTTGAATGGCCCAGCCAGAGCCCTGACTTAAGCCCAATTGAGCATCTCTGGAGAGGCCTAAAAATAGCTGTCCACCAACGTTTACCATCCAACCTGACAGAACTGGAGAGGATCTGCAAGGAGGAATGGCAGAGGATCCCCAAATCCAGGTGTGAAAAACTTGTTGCATCTTTCCGAAAAAGACTCATGGCTGTATTAGATCAAAAGGGTGCAAATACTAAATACTGAGCAAAGGGTCTGAATACTTAGGACCATGTGATATTTCAGTTTTTCTTTTTTAATAAATCTGAATCTGCAAAAATGTCAACAATTCTGTGTTTTTCTTCCAATATGGGGTGCTGTGTGTACATTAATTGCCCAAACAATGGTGTCCTCAATGCTGAGAAATACAGGCAGACACTTATCAATCATGCCATACCATTAGGGAGGTGTGTGATTGGCCCCAACTGTATTCTGCTGCAGGACAACAACCTCAAACATACAGACAGTTTTATTAACAACTATCTTCAGCATAAAGAACAAATAGTCCTGGACAGTGGCGTAACTAGAGACTTCAGGGCCCCGGTGCAAGAAATCATGAAGGGCCCCCCCACGAAAAGCCTAATTTTGATACTTAATTTTTTTACACTGTACAACAAAGAGGGACTGGCCATATCACCTGGGATTTCACATAAATGAAGCAATACATCAGTTGCTGATCCTATGAAGCAATCATAGGATCAATTAAATATGACCTGGGGAATGGGATCAGTAACAGTGCTGGTGGGGAGGAGGGATGGGATCAGGGTTGCCACCTTTTCTTCAAGCCAAATCCGAACACTTTTGCGGTGCGCGGCAATTTTTTTGTACTACACGCTATAGGATTGTAAAATACCTGGGACACCTTTTGGGTTACCCAAAGAGAGTAGTAATGAGGTGTGCTACAATGAACAGTGGCTGTGGCCAAATTGCATTAACAGTGGGGGGGGGGCCTGAATAGGCATGGTTAAATAAAAAAAAAAAGCATTAGTGTACCCATAAAATATGATTCAATTAATAAAAGAAATGTCAGTTAAAATATGAAACTAGTCTACCTTAAAAGTGGACACTGTCAGCCAGTAGGGCAGAGGACGGTGTCAGTAGGGCAGTGGATGGTGTCACCCGGTGAGAACTGTATATATGGATGGTGTATGGGGGGGGAGAATTGTATATACAGGGGGGGACTGTATATATGGATGGTGTATGGGGGGGACTGTATATATGGGGGGACTGTATATATGGGGGGGACTGTATATATGGATGGTGTATGGGGGGGGGAGAGAACTGTATATATGGGGGGACTGTATATATGGATGGTGTATAGGGGGGAACTGTATATATGGGGGGGACTGTATATATGGATGGTGTATGGGGGGGGGACTGTATATATGGATGGTGTATGGGGGGGAGAATTGTATGTACAGGGGGGACTGTATCTATGGATGGTGTATGGGGGGGTGACTGTATATATGGGGGGGACTGTATATATGGATGGTGTATAGGGGGGACTGTATATATGGATGGTGTATGGGGGGGGAGAATTGTATGTATGGGGGGGACTGTATCTATGGATGGTGTATGGGGGATTGACTGTATATATGGGGGGACTGTATATATGGATGGTGTATGGGGGGGGAGAGAGAACTGTATATATGGGGGGACTGTATATATGGATGGTGTATAGGGGGGGAGAGAGAACTGTATATATGGATGGTGTATAGGGGGGGAGAGAGAACTGTATATATGGGGGGACTGTACATATGGATGGTGTATGGGGGGGAGAGAACTGTAAATATGGGGGGACTGTATATATGTATGGTGTATAGGGGGGGAGAGAACTATATATGGGGGACTGTATATATGGATGGTGTATAGGGGGGAGAGAACTGTATATGGGGGGACTGTATATATGGATAGTGTATAGGGGGGAGAGAACTGTATATATGGGGGGACTGTATATATGGATGGTGTATGGGGGGGAGAGAACTGTATATATGGGGGGACTGTATATATGGATGGTGTATGGGGGGAGAGAACTGTATATATGGGGGGACTGTATATATGGATGGTGTATGGGGGGGAGAGAACTGTATATATGGGGGGACTGTATATATGGATGGTGTATGGGGGGGGAGAGAACTGTATATATGGGGGGACTGTATATATGGATGGTGTATGGGGGGAGAGAGAACTATATATGGGGGGACTGTATATATGGATAGTGTATAGGGGGGAGAGAACTGTATATATGGGGGGCTGTATATATGGATGGTGTATGGGGGGAAGAGAACTGTATATATGGGGGGACTGTATATATGGATGGTGTATGGGGGGGAGAGAACTGTATATATGGGGGGGACTGTATATATGGATGGTGTATGGGGGGAGAACTATATATATGGGGGGACTGTATATAAGGATGGTGTATGGGGGGAGAACTATATATATATGGGGGGACTGTATATATGGATGGTGTATGGGGGGGGAGAGAACTGTATATATGGGGGGGACTGTATATAAGGATGGTGTATGGAGGGGATGATAAATGTGTGTATGAGGAGGAGAGGGAAAACTGGATGGATGGATGCTGTATGGGAGGGGGGTGGCAGAACTATATGGTAGTGTATGGGGGGGGGCAAAACCAGAGGAGAGTCTCCGGCAACATGGAGGCTCCGTCTCTGCCTCTGTGTCCCGTCTGCAGCACAAATAGCGGACGGAGGTGAACCGACAATGCGGGGGGGGGTAGATAGGAAGGCAGCAGTTGCAGAATAAAGCGGACCAAACTCGAGGCGCACACGGCGGTGGTGGCACAGCTTCAGCACAGGCACAGGGACTCAGGGAGCAACTGGCGGGTCTGAATAATATTCCTGGGTCTCAGGCGGGCAGAGACCCGGGCACATGTTTCAAAACCTGTACTGTCCGGGTGAATCCCGGACAGGTGGCAACCCTAGATGGGATCAGTGAAGTGCTGGTGTTGAGGGGGGGTGGCAGCGGTTGTACTTAAGGGGGGGGTGGCTGCGGTGGTGCCATCCTCTCCCACCACCACCTGTGCCTCTTACTGATCCCATCCCTATCCCCCCCATCACCTCTGTTGTAGAAGTAATGGGGGGGGATAGGGATGAGATCAGTGGTGGGGGGGATGGGATCGGTAAGGAGGCACAGGTGGTGGTGGTGGGAGAGTATGGCACCACCACTGCCACCTCCCTCAAGTACCACCGCTACCACCCCCCCTCAAGTACTAGTGGTGGTACTTGAGGGGGGGTGGTAGCGGTGGTACTTGAGGGGGGTGGCTGCGGTGGTACTTGGGGGGTGGCTGTGGTGGTACTTGAGGGGGGGTGGCTGCGGTGGTACTTGAGGGGGGATGGCTGCGGTGGTACTTGAGGGGGGGTGGCTGTGGTGGTACTTGAGGGGGGGTGGCTGCGGTGGTACTTGGGGGGTGGCTGTGGTGGTACTTGAGGGGGGGTGGCTGCGGTGGTACTTGAGGGGGGGTGGTAGCGGTGGTACTTGAGGGGGGGTGGCTGCGGTGGTACTTGAGGGGGGTGGCAGTGGTGGTGCCATCCTCTCCCACCACCACCTGTGCCTCCTTACTGATCCCATCCCCCCACCACTGATCTCATCCCTATACCCCCCCATCACCTCTGTTGTAGAAGTAATGGGGGGGATAGGGATAGGGATGAGATCAGTGGTGGGGGGGTTGGCATCGATTGCTGAGCTGAGCTCTGTCACTTGATTGACTTACCGTCAATCAATCGATTCCCCCGGCAATTCCGTCCTGTGGGTCACTCTGACAGATGTCACTGTGTGTGTCTTCTCCCGCTAGGCGCCAGGATGAAAAATTTGCCACTCTGCCTTGCCTCATGCTGCCTGGGTAGACTCCGGGAAGGTACTCCATGCTGCCATAGAGGGGAAAGCTTCTCCCCGCCTTCTCTCATTTTTCAGAGTCCGCCCCGCCTCCCTACATCTGTGTGTCTCTGGATAGGCGGAGGCGGTCCACAATCCCAGTCAGTGAGTGGAGTGCTGCCTCAGCTGCCCTGCTCTCTTCTTGCATTATCTCAGTGTCTGTCTTCAGTCAGCGGCGGCCCCGCGGCTGAACGTATAGCACGCAGTGCGCGCCGCACACATTGTCAGTGAGTGACAGTCAGGTGGGCGGCGCCGGCAGAGTACACGGACGGGCTGCGGGGCCCCCCGGACTTGGCGGAATTACAGGGCCCAGTCGCAACTGCGACTGTCGCAACCCTGAAAATTCCGCCACTGGTCCTGGAGGTGATGGTTCGGGCCCCACAAAGCCCTGATCTCAACATCATCAAGTTTGTCTGGGATAACATGAAGAGACAGAAGGATTTGAGGCAGCCTACATCCACAGAAGATCTGTGGTTAGTTCTTCAAGACGTTTGGAACAACCAACCTGCCGAGACCCTTCAAAAACTGTGTGCACAAGCACTGTGTGTACCTGAGAGAACTGATGCAGGTTTGAAGCCAAAGGGTAGTAACATCAAATAATGATTTGACTTAGATTCTTCTGTTCACTCACTTTGCATTTTGTAAATTTATAATAATTAACAATTCAAATATACACCGGTATATTTGAAAACATTCTTACTAGCATTTCTTCACACCTGCCTAAAACTTTTGCACAGTACTGTATATTATTGTATTCTTGGGCATCATGCCGAGAAACATTAATATACAGATTGCAGACACCAAGTGTCTAAAGGATAACTGTACTTTCAAAGAAACAACAACAATTTTCTTGTTTTCCATAGCCTCCCCTTAAAAATAATTAACCCACACTTCCCCACCCTAGATGCATACTTACATGAATTCAACAAGCGCAGCCTGTAACATTCGTCCCTGCCTCCAGCCAAAATATTTTAGCCACTGGATGCTTAAGCACAGTTAATCCCCACAGAGCTTTATAGACCATCTCCTGAGTATCTCTTGTATTGGGAGACAGCTCCATAAAGGTCTATGGGGATTGACTTTGTAGTCACAGCCAATGGCAAGAAGATTTCAGCCAAAAGCTGTGAAGATTACTGCAGGCTGTGCAGGTAATTACTGTATTTATTGGCGTATAACACTCACTTTTTTACCCTAAAAATAGAGGGTAAACTGTGCCTGTGTGTTATACGCAGGGGGCTGTGGAAAGTTTTTTTCTTGAAATTTCCCTCTTAAAGTTAGGGTGCGTGTTATACGCCTGTGCGTGTTATACGCCGATAAATACGGTATGTAAATGGGGCAGGAGAAAGTGGCTACATTTTGTTAAAGGAAAGGCTATGTAATATGGATTACTGTACTTTTTCCGAAAATAAAGTTATCCTCTAAAGACGAAGCATGTTGCTAAGCAACATATAAACAGTTGTAGCGGGTACTTACTTTCCCGCAATAATTTGTGAATTTTTCGGTGACACCAGTGGTGTGTCTCCGGCGGTCCACTGGGTGGCGCTGTCACCATGGGTCGACGGACGGATACCGCTGTGTCCTGAGCCTACTTTTTGTCCTCTCTTGGCAGCGGTATGGTGGGGCGGGGAACCCGCCGTGCTTGCTGGGAGAGGGGATAAAAGGGGCCGGCCATCTTGGTCACGGGGGTTGTTGGTCCCTGGCACCTTTAGCCTGCGGACGGAGTTCGTGTTTGTCCTCTAGGCGGATTAGGCCTAGAGGACCACCAGAGATCGTGTTCCACCCCCGGCACCTTTAGCCTGGGGTGAGGTACTTGGACGACGGTCCGGAGCTCAGTGCCCAACACTGAGTTCCGCAAGGGAAGGATCCTAGGGTACTCCGGAGATGGATGCCTGAATCCGAGGTGGGCGTAATGGACCGGGAAGAGCTCCTCATCTGAAGACCCGGTGCAGCATACTGCCGGTGATGGGTGAGCCTCTTGTCGGAGACCGTCCGGAAGGTGAATTTCCCTCGTGCGGAGACCATAACCCACTCTTTGGAGGATAGTGGAGGATCGAACTTGTGTCTGGGCCTATTCGTACACACACCTCCTTTTCTGTTCTATAGCCAAGGGAGTCCATGTTATGTTCTAAATAAAGGAGTGTTGGACTTTAAGGGTGTGTGGCTCAAGTTCCTGGCAGACGAGGTTCTCGGAGACTCTTGGAGGGAGGATCCGATGCACGACACAGGCCCGAAGGTAAAGGAAGGCATTGCTGATACCACTTTTACACCTGTGGTGGAAGCCAGGCGTAGCGCACCCTCTCCCTCCCCTATCATACCCCTAGACCAGAGACATAGCGAGCAGAACTTTAATAGAGGGGACGGGGAGAGGGGAGGAACTGCCCGCTACACAGTTGTTAGTCAATGCTGCAACAAAAGCTTAGTCTTCAAGACCCCTGTCAAAATCTAGACACCATACGGTAAGACAAAAAAAAAAAAGGAATTGCTATCATGAAAAAAAAAAAAACAATTCTGTTTATTAGGAGAACATAACAAATTGTCTGAACTTTTTTGTAAGAAAGTAAGCAATCAAGTACCAATAGCATACCTGTTCACTGTGAACTACTATAAGCTTTACAATCAAGATATTAATGAGATTCCCAATGCTTGGATCTTTATAAATAGCAGCAACCTGTCAAAAAACATGCAAAAATGGATTACTGAACTAAAAACTCAACATCTGAATTGGTAATACAAATTTTATTGCATTAGTTAAAAAACACCAAACAAACTTCCCCAATACCCAATCTATTCTTTTACACTATTCTAGCTGTATTCCAGATGTAAAACCTTGTTTCTGTTAAGGCCATTTACACATTTGTGGTTGTGTTAACACGTGCACATTAAGCCACGTGATTTTGCACAATAACGTGTTGCATTTAGGCATCTCATTCAAAATGAATGGGCAGACAACACACCCTAACATGCTTAAAATTGTGCATGACCCTTTTTTCTAATGCAACTTACCACAACACATGTGTTGCCTTATTGCTTTGGGATGCCATTAAAAATTTATGGCAACGCAATGCAGTAACATATACAGTAAAAAAGTGTAATCTGGAATTTAGGTAATTAAGGACATATGATGCTGCCATACAGCTGTTGGAAAACATACTGCTAAAGCCACATAAATAACCTATTTGAAGAGAACCTTTGCCCAAACCTCATAAAACAGCAGGTTCACTGCACAGAGAAATAGGTACTATAGGCAGGCTGTACTTACCATCCCTATGCTCCCTCTTACTGCCTTGTCCAGTGTCAGAACTCTGAAAACACCAGATACTTCTAGGTATAGGGGAACATTTTAGTACCTCCCACAATTCAGCATTCAGTGCTGGACTGAAAGAAGCTGAAGAGTTAGCCCAGCCAAATGTATTTCTTGTTTTAGGTGGAGCATGGTTTCTTAGGTTGTCTGCATACTCCAACTAAAAGATCTCCATACAATTGTTCTTGCCCATATAGGAGTTTTGCATGTTCTTGCCCACATTTGTACATTCCAGCCTCTCTACCCAGGAGAGTAGGACTCCATAATAATGAGCACAGCAGTTATACAGATTTAATAATGCAGTAACTTTACCAATAGGGTCTCTGAGAGATATAAGAAATTGCTAGGTGATTTATATCTCCACAATCTACCAAAAGATGAATCTAGTTTTGAGTTGACTTGGTATTTAATACTGGTGTCAAACTCATGTTATCTCCACCTCAAATTTTAAAAAGGCACCATTGCTGAGCAGTAAATCCATCTCATAGAAACACAGGTTCGGAGGATTTAGAGATCTGGCAAGTATAACCACTGTTTTTAAAGCCCTTTTCCAGTGTCACATTTTGAATTCAGTGAATTACATTCTGTTATCTTTGGTGGTTGGTCTTGTTTTTGCTTTCCCCTAAGGTAATTGAATTTTTAGAATGCTCCAACATGGTACTTAGCCTTCTCAAGGCTCTAGGTTCTTCCCATTGCTAAATACACACAGGACAAATACAATTGAATGATAATGTAGTAAATACAGAAAACCAAACTCTTGCCTTTCAAACACATACATTGTCTTTTTTGCATTCTGGCAACTGAGCAATTTATGTGTTTTGGAAATCTAAAACACCTACCCCTATCATGAACTATACTATACAAGGAAATCTTCTAAAATGAATAATCATGAAATTCAAAAACAAGTTTTGGGACATTGGTTGCACCTGCTCATTTGCCACTCTGGGAAGGCTTAACTTTCAAACGATATAACAAGTATTACACATTCTACCGAACCGTGCACTGAAAAAGCCATAAGCAGAGGTGGCACATTAGTGCACAAGTTTTATGTGCTCTTAAAAGCAACATGAATAGTGAGGTATACCTTTGCAGAACATGAAAAGACTTAAATAGTGAGGACCCAGTTAATTGCAGATCCACCACTCCCAGAGGAGATCAAAGAGGGAATCCCTCGGCCTATTCAAGCTCATCTGGATCACTCTCTATGTTTAATTAGTAGCAGCTATTTACTGTATCTTCTGGTATGTAGTTGGGATTATAAGATTGAGCACATGACTGGCTGTGACTCAAATACCTTTAGCATAATGTCTGATTATACTTGTGACCTCAGAGAAAACAATACTATTCTACTATGAGACAAATAGACTTTGAAATATTTTTTTTAAATATCTAAATATAGGTAAAATGATTTTACTCCATTAAAAAACTTGAGGTTGCAAATTATGTCAGAATTCTAAAATATTTGTGTCTAAAGAAGGACTAAAATGAATGCTATAAGGAGTTTATCATCTAAGTGATATATTAACCTAAAATGTTTATAACCAGATTTATATAGGCTAAGAAATAACTTAGCATTTAAAACTAATATTGATAGAATATTATCTAATAGCTATTGACATATGATAATAATTGAGCTCTGTCATTTCAAAGCCATTGTTTTAAATTTTTAGGGACTCTTTAACCGCTTAAGGAGCAGCGCACGCAGATTTACGTAGACAGAATGGCATGTACAGGCAAATGGGCGTATATACAGTATACGTCCCCTTTAATTTTGCCTGTCGTGAGCTCCGTGACCGTGCCCGCGGGACCCACGGACTCGATGTCACGGCAAGCCACACCCCCTAACAGTTATAAGCACTTCCTAGGTCACACTTAACCCCTTCAGCGCCCCCTACAGGTTAACCCCTTCACTGCCAGTGTAAATTTTACAGTAATCAGTGCATTTTTATAGCACTGATCGCTGTAAAAATGAAAATGGTCCCAAAATGGTGTCAAAAGTGTCAGATGTGTCCGCCATAATGTCACAATCATGATAAAAATCGCTGACCGCTGCCATTACTAGTAAAAAAAAATGATTAATAAAAATTCCATGCACTATTTTGTAGACGCTATAACTTTTGCGCAAAGCAATCAATAAACGCTTATTGCGATTTTTTTTACCAAAAATATGTAGAAGAATACGTATCGGCCTAAACTGAGGAAAAAAATGTTTTTTATATATTTTTCGGGGATATATATTTTTGTTTATAGCGCAAAAAATAAAAACCGCAGAAGTGATCAAATACCACCAAAAGAACGCTCTATTTGTGGGGAAAAAAAAAAGGACTTAAATTTTGTTTGGGAGCCACGTCGCACGACCGCGCAATTGTCAGTTAAAGTGACGCAGTGCCGAATCGCAAAAAGTGGCCTGGTCTTTGGCCAGCCAAATGGTCCGGAGCTTAAAGCGGAGCTCCGCCGGAAAAAAAAAATATTAAAAGCCAGCAGCTACAGCTACAGCAGCTGCTGGCTTTTAATATTTGGACACTTACCTGTCCTGGAGTCCAGCGACGTCCGCAGCAGAGGACGAGCGACCGCTCGTCGCTCTGCTGCTCCCTCCGCCATCCTCGCTGAGGGAACCAGGAAGTGAAGCCCTGCGGCTTCATGCCCGGTTCCCTACGGCGCATGCGCGAGTCGCGCTGCGCCGTTCTGATTGGTGCTCCTGTGTTCTGGGAGCCGAGTGTCTCCCAGAACACCAAGGGAAGTCTGCGGGAAGTGACGTAACTCCCGCAGATTCCCGGAGAGAGGACTCCCGGATGTGGGTGAAAATACCTGTCTTAGACAGGTATCTTCACCCCCCTCCCCCCTGAAAGGTGTCAATTGTGACACCGGAGGGGGGGAGGGTTCCAAATAGCAAAAGTTGCTATTTAGGGTGGAGCTCCACTTTAAGTGGTTAATGACTGGAATAGTACCACTGGATTGGCGTAAGGCATAAGGCCAATGTGGTACCTATATTTAAAAAGGGATCAAAGTCTTTACCAAGTAACTATAGACCTGAGTGATACAGTGAGCGGCTATAGCCACCGGCTGTATCACGGGAGCGTGCCCGCAAGAACTTAGAGAGCTTGCATGAAGGTGGAAAGTTCTTGCGGGAGGGTGCCGAGACAGCCGCCGAGGGACCCCAGAAGACCAGGTTCGGGGCCACTCTGTGCAAAACGAGCTGCACAGTGGAGGTAAGTATAACATGTTTGTTATTTAAAAAAATAAATAAATTCTCTTTAGTGTTACTTTAAAGCGGAGGTTCCGCGGTCCCTCGTTTTTTTTTTTTCTAGGTGCATGTAATGGGGTTACAGAAAACATGTAAGCACTCACTTGTCCTGCGATTAGAAACAACCCCCGTCTATTTCAGTTATATATTCTGACTTTTATAAATTGATCTTCTTTTTGCCATTTTGCTTGTGGGCACTGTGAAGCCCACAAGCAGAGACTTCCGGGATGCGGTGAATGCATCCCAGCATTCACCGCTGTATCATCAGTATTGTCGGCGAGCGAGCGAGGTTGCCATGATAACGGGTGACGTCATTCAAAGGGCGCCGGAGAAAGAAAAAGATACGCCCACTCCCGCGGGAGGAATACCCGGAAGTCCTGATTCGGAACGACTGATTCACGGTAAGTACAAGCGCAAAAAAAAAACCAATAGGCATATGTATATGTATCTGCTACATAGATTAGTATAATATAATGTCAGTATTTAGGGTGAACCTCCACTTTAACTTTTATAGTAGGGAAGATATTGGAGAGTTTAATAAAAGACCACACAGATGAATTCTTGCTGGAAAAAAATATTCTAAGTAACAGACCGCATGGATTCATATAAGACAAAAGTTGACAGACAAATTTGATTTCGGAATATGAGGAGGTAAGTAAAACCTTGGAGAGAGCTGTGGACGTGGTATACTTGGATTTTGCAAAAGCGTTTGACACAGTTCACCGCACACAGCTAATGTGTAATGTAAAGTCCATAGGCCTGGAAAATCAGTTTGTAAATGAATAGAAAACTGGCTTAAAGACATAATTCAGAGAGTAGTGGTTAATGGTTCATACTCTGAATGGTCTAAGGTTATCAGTGGTGTACCCCAAGGTTCAGTTTTGGGACCCTTACTTTTAAATATATTTATAAATGATATAGGGTCTGGGATTAAAAGTACTATTTCAGTGTTTGCTGATGACACCAAGCTATGCAGTGGAATAACGTCCTTACAGGATGTCTCCAACTTACAAGCTGACCTCAACACAACTTTTCATTGGGCAACTGTGTGGCAAATGAGGTTTATTGTTGAGAAATGTAAAGTTATGCACTTGGGGGCTAGAAACATGCATGATTCATACTTAATTAATGGAGAACAACTGGGGGAGTCAAAGGTGGAGAAGGATCTGAGGGTTCTGGTAGATCATAAACTTAATAATAGCATGCAATGCCAAGCTGCGGTTTCCAAAGCAAGCAAAATTCCTTCTTGTATTAAGAGAGGCATGGACAGGTGATCTGTCTATCAAAGTGCCCGGACAAGGGGGAGGGGCTGTATATGACGGTGCGCGGCGGGGAACACACAGCTATTGAAATGAAAGCTGTTATGTTCCCTGTGCGCTGATCAACCAGACGGCGGCGGCGGTGGCAGGGGGGCTCTCTCTTTCCCTACACAGGTAGGCCACTGGGGACCTACACATGGCTGCATTTAGGGACACAAGGCTACATTTGGGGACACAAGGCTACACAAGGCTGCATTTGGGGACACAAGGCTGCATTTGGGGACACAAGGCTACACAAGGCTGCATTTGGGGACACAAGGCTGCATTTGGGGACACCAGGCTGCATTGGGTACACAATTGGGGACACAAGGCTTCATTTGGGGACACAAGGCTGCATTGGGGACAGATGGCTGCATTGGGGACACATGGCTGCATTGGCGGTCACAGGCTGTATTGGAGACACAGGCTGCACTGGCAGACACAGACTATATTGGTGGACATGGACAGGCTGCATTGACGGACACAGGCAGGCTGCAGTTTTGCACATGGATAAAGTTGTTTTTGCTATTTATTTTTATAACTTACTGTATTTATTGGCGTATAACACTCACTTTTTTACCCTGAAAATAGAGGGTAAACTGTGCCTGCGTGTTATACGCAGGGGGCTGTGGAAAGTTTTTTTCCTGAAACTTCCCTCTTAAAGTTAGGGTGCGTGTTATACGCCTGTGCGTGTTATACACCGATAAATACGGTAATTCTGCATAAACAATTTAAGTGTAATTTCATGAGATAATTTGAGGGTGTGTTTAGGGGCGGGGTTATGGGTGGGGCATGGTAGGAGTTGGGCCAGGCAACTGGTGGTGAGTAACCCTTGAGGTCTGACTAGTAGCTCAGGATTTGAACTTTTGAGCCCTGCTCTATATGATATAAAGATATGATTTCAGACTGAACTCCTCGTGGCTATGCCCCTCTGACATGTTTAACCCAGCCGACGGGGCTTAATCATAGAGATTCACAGAAAAGCATAGCCAAGAGGATTTCAGGCTAAAACCGTATCTTTACCTATCTATTTGAGTTAGGCGAACAGTTTGAGCCAAGCAAAAGTTTGGCCTGAACATCTCCTGTTTGCCCATATGGCGAACACCCCAATTTGTGGGGTGCTCGGCGGGATGTTAACCTGCCGATCGCCTCACAATGCATTGTGTGCTGCACAGTGCATTCCAAGCCCTGATTGGGCTTGCTCAAGCTTTGCCCAATCAGGACACAGTAAATAGCTGGTTGTTAAGGAAAAAGAAGCCGTCCGTTGCGTCCTCAACAACGGATGAGTCATCAGCTGTCAACATTAACAACGGATGAGTCATCAGCTATCAACATTACCAGCAATAGAAAAAAAAACAGCGTGGGCTCCCCTAAAGTCTATACCAGACCCAAAGGGCCTGGTATGTATTGGGGGAGCCCACGCTGTTTTTTTTTCTATTGCTGGTAATGTTGACAGCTGATGACTCATGCCCCAATGCCAAAATAAAAAAAAAAGCGGTATGGGATCCCCCCAAAATCAATACCAGACCTTTATTTTAGCATGCAGCCTGGCAGCACAGGAATAGGGGGGAAAAGCGAGCAGCCCTCCCCTTAACCATATTAAGCCACATGATTTCAACATGGAAGGATGCTTTGGGGCGGGGGGGCTCTGCCCTCCTCGCCCCAAAGCACCATGTTCCCATGTTTATGGGGACAAGGGCCTCTCCCTGACAACCCCGGGCGGTGGTTGTGGGGGGGGCTTATTGGAATCTGGAATTAACAAGGGGGCCCCTAGATCCCACACCCCCCATATGAATGGGTATGGGGTACATTGTACCCATACCCATTCACCCAAAAAAGTGTCAAAAATAAATAAAGACAGGAGGCAGTTTTTAACAATTCCTTTATTAAAAAAATAAAAAAACAATGTCCCTCGATGTAGATCCATCATCAATGACGATGCCCACCCCAATGCCAGACCTGAAAAAGAAAAAAAATGCTCCGCCCGCAGCGAAGGCTAACCGCTGAATGCCTGCTCTGCCATTTGACAGTTCTTTAATAGGTAAAAGGTGGGGGCACCTGCTGACATCACCTGACATGGGGACAAGGTGCTTTGGGGCAGGGGGGGCCATGTTGACGGCATGCGGCCTGGTATGGTTCAGAGGGAGGCGCTCGCTTGCTCCCCCCTTTCCTGACCTGCCAGACTGCATGCTCTGATAAGGACCTGGTATGGATTGGGGGACGACCCCACCCCGTTTTTTTTTTAATTTTCATATTGCCAGTAATGGTATTGTATTGCCGGAAATTTAAATGTAATTTTTCTTCTTTATAAATGTTAGTTTTGCTGCAGCAAGTTCTATACATGGTACAAATGCACTATATTTGAAGGAATTTTTTACTTTTATTGTTTCACTTTAAGCATCATTAAAATCACTGCTCCTGTAAAAATGATCTTTACAAAAAAAAAATTGCCATTGATACATGTCCCCCAGGGCAGTACCCGGGTCCACATACCCCTTGTATGGCCAATACCTTGCAAATAAGCCTTCAAAATTAGGACTTTTGATTTTTAAAGTTCGGGTCCCATAGACTTTAATAGGGTTTGGGGTTCAGGTCCAAACTTTTGGGATGTTCGGGAGTTCTGGTATGAACCCAACCGGGGGTTGTCGACCCAATTCTACTCTCTATATAGTGGTTGGATTCCAGTGTGTGGCTTTTCGATCTTCTGTCTTCGGATTAATTTATAAAAACTCACAAATATCATCTCAGCAGTGGAACTCAGTATAGGATCACTAGTTGCAAGCACTATAGATCAGGGAGAAGACTGACTGCAGCAAAGTATTACTGTTATATTTGGCAGCTCCCCTGATAGAAGAGCTCAATTTGATGATGTGCTTGGATATAGTAAAAAATACTCTGCGAGTGATCTGAATATAGCTCTTGTTGCAATCAAAGAACAATTTTGACATTCATTGATGTAGACGCATTATACAACATTATATAGGCTTGCAGTTGGCAATTAAACCCTGCAGTAATTTGTCCAAGAAATTCTAATTTATTTAGTTGTTTACAACCAAATAGGCAAAATAGGTGATGCCACTATTATGAATTGTTCTACTTTCACAAGAGCAGCACATTCCAAAAACTTTGTGGAAGAAAGACCAATAATTGTGACCTCCAATTCTTAGTTAGTTCTGTTATTTGGCACAAATATAAACGTATCATGTAAGATGCCAGGGAATTGTGTTTGATATTCTGGGGCATTGGAACAGCTGGAAAAAAATCTACAGTATATCTACAAAAATACCATTCAGATGAGGAATTTGAAAGGTTATCAAAAGTACACTAAAGAAGCAACTGGTGGTAATTTTCAATCTGTTCAAAATGTTACAAAATGTCAGACGAATGAAAACCTTTTGATTATAAAGCAGAGGATGAATAAATCACTGATGTAAAACAAGTTCTTCTTCCCTGTTCTAGACTGTGCACAGCATATAGTAATATAACATTAACAGCAGATTAAGGAACACAACAGAGGATTTGTATTACGCTGTAAAAAATGATTAGGTTAAAGAGGAACTGCAGTCTGCTCACAGAATATGTATTAAAAACATCTTTGCCATTCTGAAGCTTTCCTCCAACCACTTTTCATATTATTTTATCATAGGTGTGCGCAGCCATTTGCATTAAGGTGTGCACCCCAAAGCTCAAACACACATGCCTTTCTCTGCAGCCTCAGCTGCACTGGACAGTGAATGAATAGGAAGCACTCTGTGCTCAGTGGCTTCCTTTTCAATTACATATTTACTAGCCTCTTCTCCAACTCTACATCCTGAAACATCCCCCGCAGTAGCTGGGAGCAGAGGAGAGGGGGGAAGCCAGCAGCACTGCAGGGCTGGGGGCCAACACAGGGGAAGCCCGGGCAGTAGGGGGAATCAGCACTGCACATAGAGATTAGGGTTCGCCCAGGGACACCTGGCACACACACCCCCTGCACAGGCCTATGCATTTTATATATACTGTGATTTTGTACTTGCCAAATATGCTGCAGAAATCTCTGTCCACTAAGTCTGGCTGCAGCCATTTTAACTGTGGGCAGCTGAAGCTGCTGTCTGTTCACTTCCTGGATTTACACAGACACACAGAGCACACCTCCAGCTCTGCAGCCTGCAGCTTTCATTGGCCCTCTTATGACTCACCCCCTCCCTTTCTGGCACACTCTCAAGAGAGTGAGAGAGAGAGCTGTGCATGTTGTCATAAGCCTAGGCTAATGACCAGACAAGAAACAGGAAGTGGGCTGTATAAGGCAGAAAAAAAAATTAAAAGGAAAAAAGAGGGCGCACCGACCTAGTGCATTACCAGTGGCTAGGTTTATTAAAAATATATTAAAAGATTACAAATGCTCACAAAGCAAGTATGATAATAGGCACGTATAACATTCCATCAATGGGAATTGCCTCATGCTGGAACCAGACACCAGAGAGTCCAGATGACAGGTGTTACAGCTACGGCTGACGCGTTGCGAAGGCAAACCCTCTTCCTCAGAGCCAGAAAGTGATAGTGACTGGACCCCTCTCTGGACTCTCTTAAATCCATGTGTAAGTGGGCGTGAGTGGTCATCTGTCTACAGCTCCACCCACTACAGGTCACTCCTCCTCTCACCCAAAAGGGCATGCCCATATGAAGTTAACCCCTCACTATCCACACTGATATACCCATCAATACATCAGATAGTATATGCATACACCATATAATAATGTGTATATGTGCTTCAGCTGGCGGGGGATGAACAGCACATATACATGGTGGGACTTAGCCCTACCGCACAGGCCATCAAGGACAGTCCGTCACTGCTGCCACCCATCTGAATGTCACCACATTTGCTTCCTGTGATGCTAAGCTATGGTCCCACCACTAGATGGGACGTACACTGGCCGAAGACCCGGAAGTAGCGGTGGATGTGCGTTCCACCCGCCACTTCCGGTAACTGAATATGTCACGTCCGCCCTCAGATGGGCTGGACAGGCTTCAGAGGTTGTCCCGGATACGGAGGCGGGCCTCACACTCCGCATCCGGTGTCAACAAACCTCCCTACACAGACGCCAGTACCAGCCAGAGACAATGTCCCCGAGTAATAGATCCGCGCGCAGCACAAATCAAACATGCCCCGCGCAGACCAAAAACCCGGAGACATACTGTACATAGCCACCAACACATCCTCCAATCTATATGGGGTCCCATAGCCGCCATAGTAGCGGTGAGCCTCCGCCCCTGTATGGACAAGGAAGTCAGGGTGTGCACAAGGGGGCCAATATACATATCAAAAACGGGGGGGGGGAAGGCTGGGGAAGATGGGAGGGGGGATCCCCAGGAGCCAATTGATGACCAGCACAAATTGGTGACACCCCACATCCTCCAACCCATGACAACTCAAGCCATAAGAGGGAACCCAAAATAATTGGAGAAAAACAATGCTTATCTAGGTAACCAGTGAGGGCTGTCGCTCCAGCATGTGACCCCTCTCCTATACATAGACGGGGCAAAAAACACACCAAAAATTGATGGTGTACGCACCCGTAGTTTCATAATTAGTTCTTGCCCAAATACACATGGAATCCAGATGCCAAATACACTGGGTAAAAGAAACACACAGTTCCTTGATTGCTCCAGGAGAAGTCCAATACCACACTTTGGTCCATACATATATCATAATATGGCACCAAATATTACAAACCAAAGCAATTTAAGTAATATGTATGTGTTCGCATACCACCCACTCGGGACACGCACCCGCCCCACCGCTTACCCATAGCAATTGAGCCAGTGGCAGGCGCATAAGCGCACCGAGTCAACCAACCCCCTGGGTACATACGCATGCGCCCACACACATGTACAAACTCTCGAACAATGTACCCAATTTATGCAGGAACATTATACAACATTAAAAACATCTAAAAGGACCCACCCACAGTCCAAATCCAAAATTTATGAAAGACTATTACAATTGGTGGGAATATACTCTAAAATATGATGGCCTAACAATTAACTCGGGACTATAAGTCTAGCCTACCACGAGCCCCACTACCACAATATAGAATCTATATAAAACCTATTAAATAGTTACCTAATTATAATTGGTAATTGATAGCTAAAAATACAGAAATAGAGAACTATTCAGTACCCAGACATTTCAAAGAGGCTCATGATAGTTCAGTAAGTGGCCTAAAAGTTTTTGGGATTGAGGCCATATCGAATGATTTCGACAGTGGTAAAAAACACCAGATTCTGTGTACTAGAGAGGCTTATTGGATATTCACCTTGGGCTCTCTAGTTCCTCAGGGCCTAAACGAAGGGATCGAGTTACACAATGTAGTGTAGATCCCCTCCTGTCTCGTTTGGGTCAGGTGGCGTTATATTTATTTTCTGTACTGTAGAGATAGGTAGATCTCACTTCCTTAAGTTAGTGGGGCTATTTTCTCCGTCATGTAGCGATTTCATATATTTTGGTCAGGCCCATTGGTCCTCTAGTGTAGTAGGACCTTGGGTCCTATTTTCTATAGTGGTTTAGGATTTTTTAATCACAGGGAGTGCATTAAATTATATACACTAGTTATTATTTTAATATTTCTGTATTTTTAGCTATCAATTACCAATTATAATTAGGTAACTATTTAATAGGTTTTATATAGATTCTATATTGTGGTAGTGGGGCTCGTAGTAGGCTAGACATATAGTCCCGAGTTAACTGTTAGGCCATCATATTTTAGAGTATATTCCCACCAATTGTAATAGTCTTTCATAAATTTTGGATTTGGACTGTGGGTGGGTCCTTTTAGATGTTTTTAATGTGGTATAATGTTCCTGCATAGATTGGGTACATTGTTTGAGAGTTTGTACATGTGTGTGGGTGCATGCGTATGTACCCAGGGGGTTGGTTGACTCGGTGCGCATATGCGCCTGCCGCTGGCTCAATTACTATGGGTAAGCGGTGGGGCGGGTGCGTGTCCCGAGTGGGTGGTATGCGAACACATACATGTTACTTAAATTGCTTTGGTTTGTAATATTTGGTGCCATATTATGATATATGTATGGACCAAAGTGTGGTATTGGACTTCTCCTGGAGCAATCAAGGAACTGTGTGTTCCTTTTACCCAGTGTATTTGGCATCTGGATTCCATGTGTATTTGGGCAAGAACTAATTATGAAACTACGGGTGCGTACACCATCAATTTTTGGTGTGTTTTTTGCCCCGTCTATGTATAGGAGAGGGGTCACATGCTGGAGCGACAGCCCTCACTGGTTACCTAGATAAGCATTGTTTTTCTCCAATTATTTTGGGTTCCCTCTTATGGCTTGAGTTGTCATGGGTTGGAGGATGTGGGGTGTCACCAATTTGTGCTGGTCATCAATTGGCTCCTGGGGATCCCCCCCTCCCATCTTCCCCAGCCTTCCCCCCCCCCGTTTTTGATATGTATATTGGCCCCCTTGTGCACACCCTGACTTCCTTGTCCATACAGGGGCGGAGGCTCACCGCTACTATGGCGGCTATGGGACCCCATATAGATTGGAGGATGTGTTGGTGGCTATGTACAGTATGTCTCCGGGTTTTTGGTCTGCGCGGGGCATGTTTGATTTGTGCTGCGCGCGGATCTATTACTCGGGGACATTGTCTCTGGCTGGTACTGGCGTCTGTGTAGGGAGGTTTGTTGACACCGGATGCGGAGTGTGAGGCCCGCCTCCGTATCCGGGACAACCTCTGAAGCCTGTCCAGCCCATCTGAGGGCGGACGTGACGTATTCAGTTACCGGAAGTGCCGGGTGGAACGCACATCCACCGCTACTTCCGGGTCTTCGGCCAGTGTACGTCCCATCTAGTGGTGGGACCATAGCTTAGCATCACGGGAAGCAAATGTGGTGACATTCAGATGGGTGGCAGCAGTGACGGACTGTCCTTGATGGCCTGTGCGGTAGGGGTAAGTCCCACCATGTATATGTGCTGTTCATCCCCCGCCAGCTGAAGCACATATACACATTATTATATGGTGTATGCATATACTATCTGATGTATTGATGGGTATATCAGTGTGGATAGTGAGGGGTTAACTTCATACGGGCATGCCCTTTTGGGTGAGAGGAGGAGTGACCTGTGGTGGGTGGAGCTGTAGACAGATGACCACTCACGCCCACTTACACATGGATTTAAGAGAGTCTAGAGAGGGGTCCAGTCACTATCACTTTCTGGCTCTGAGGAAGAGGGTTCGCCTTCGCAACGCGTCAGCCGTAGCTGTAACACCTGTCATCTGGACTCTCTGGTGTCTGGTTCCAGCAGGGGGCAATTCCCATTGATGGAATGTTATACGTGCCTATTATCATACTTGCTTTGTGAGTATTTGTAATCTTTTAATATATTTTTAATAAACCTAGCCACTGGTAATGCACTAGGTCGGTGCGCCCTCTTTTTTCCTTTTACTTTTTAGTCCTAAAGAATACCAATTATTCTGAGGAGGGCAGCAAGATTCCTGGTCATTTCCTTTCTTACGGAACACTCTGGTTGTGTCACTAAGAGACCAAACTTCCAAGCGCAGGAGACTGTTTGTGTGTCAGAAAAAAAAATTACTATCCAAAGTTAAAACAACAAGGGCAGAAGATTTAATAGATGGAAAGGTAAAAAAAAAATGACTGAAGGTCTGCTTTAAGCACTTTGCAACTGAAGAAATACACCCTGAAAGTAATCAGATGGAGAATATGCTTTCTTAGAACTAATAATCTGATATTGGCACGGCTGACATTTTATGAGCTGAAGTTTTCTATAGATTAAGGACCGCCTCCATAATAATTATTATCACAACTACTCTAAAAACCCTAATAAAATATTCTTTAAACTGTGTTATTTATTTGCAGAACTAAAAAACAGCTGTCAATTTTTAGCCGAGTAGACACTCTACAATTTTTACAGCCTCAAGAAGAATGTGTAAGGCATACAGAGTTAATTTTCGTGCTGGCTGTGATTGCCAGAATCTCTGAGGGCATTAAATTTACACAACAAAAACAGCTAAGCAAATTCTACCTACTGCACAGCCTGCAACTAAAACCCTGAAAAGTCTCTCTGTGCCCACTTCCACTACTCACATCCACACCGCCCCAACCCTTGCACCCTTGCCCACCAAGCCTGCATTCTGAAGCTCCTTTCCTCTATGCCATAACTGGTTAGTGGTTAGCACTCCTGCTTTTTAGCACTTGAGTCATCTTTTCACATAGTAATCAGGATGTTGCCTGCATGGAGTTTGCATGTACTCTCTGTGCTTTTTTTTCCCACAATCAAAAGAGATGCTGGTAGAGTAATTGGTTCATGTCTAAATTGACCCTAGTATGGGTTTGTACGCATATGAGTTAGGGACCTTAAATTGTAAGTTCCTTGATGGCAGGGATTGATGTAAATGTACAGCGTGTCGTGCTGCATTATAATAGCGATGTTATACAAATGCCATGAATATCTGTAATAAAAGATACATTTCATAAATACCCATATCCTTTCCTTTTTTCCCCTCTCTATCAGGTCCTTCTCAAATCGAACTGTGGGTGGGCATGTTATGAACATTTAAATATTAAAATACTCTTAACAAGCAGAAAATTAGCAATGAAGCTTAAGTTTAGTGAATTATTTTTCTTACAATGCATGAATGTGCCTCTTGTGCTTGTGGCTGTTGTGTTATTTGAAATCTTCAGTCATCTGCCTCCCAAAACTCCCACAGCTGTGATCTTACAGTGCTGTGGGGTTAATACAAGCGGCTGCACCTCTCACCTTGTCAAAAGTGCTAACTATGCCCCCCCCTCCCCTTCCACCTCCTGCTTCATTCACAGAAGTTGTACTATCATTTCCCACAATGAAAAGCACTCTGTGAATGGAGGAGGTGGACCTTTCATTCATCTGCCCATCATCCATTCATAAAGTACAGTGCTTTTCATTGTGGGAACCAATAGTACAGCTTCTATGAATGGAGCATGGAGATGGAAAGAGTGGCACTTGACGATTGCCTGTGACAGCTGCATTCACTCATATTAACCCCCCATGGCAACAGAAGACCATAGCTGAGGGGATATCCAGGGGGAAGAGGACTGAAGACTTCAAGCAACACAGCAGCCACCAGCACAAGGAACACTCTTCATTCACTGTAAGTACCATCCCTGACGCTGATTTAAAAAAAAGGTTTCAAAAACTAAGCTCAAAAATACTGATTGCTACTGTATAGTTGAAGGCATTGTGGAGCCATTCCACCTCAAACTTCACAAAAAAGCAAAGACATAATTTTTATGGTTTGAGGAAATACCTCAGTTTAGTCCGTGTTTTTCATACAATTCTCTATCTACTTCCTTCAAACTCCAGTCAGATATCCAGCAAACATTGTTTGGCAACAACAATATTCCATCAAATTACAATCACAGTCTTTCTTGGATGCCAAAGTCACTTGTCGTTTGACAGATGTCAGAATCACTTCACAGTGTCAGAGTAAAGTGTCAGGGGCTAGAGTAAACAGTCAGGTGTCAAAAACACTAGTATGTGTTGGGTATGAGTGTCACTAGTCAGTGTCGGTTGTCAGAGTCAATAGTATGTGTCAGGGGGTTAGAATCACTAGTCGGTTTTAGGTGGTAGAATCAATAGTCAACATCAGGTGTCACAGTCAATGGTTAGCGCCATGTGTCTGAGTCAAAAGTCAGCATTCGGAGTCAGAGTTACAAGATACTTTTGTTATTTTGCACCACCATGTCCTTTCTCCTTTCTCCCCTTCCCCTTTGTCCCATTTAAATGGCACCTTAAAAGGAGTCAATATAGATAATCAAACCTCTAAAGTTGAGTAAGTCATAGTAAAAAGCCCTAATATCCTAATTGAATGTGAATTTTTTTTATATGTAGCTTCATGTTGTAAAGTTTTCAATGAATGTAATTTAATTTACCCCTAATTTACCTACTTTTAGTGCTCTGTCCTCCATTTTGGTAATGATCACCAAAGTGGAGGATAAAGCACATGAATTAAAACAATTTTGGGTAAACCACCGTAAATGGCATGCATTGGATACCTAACTAAATAAAATATTGCATATTAAAAATTAAAATAAATTTTTGCATTTAATTTTAGTTTTTATGTCTTTTTTTATAAAAATTGTATTCGTTTTGCAATAGATGTTACAAAGAAAAACAAACATTGGAAGTACCAATGTATATGAAAGAAACCATACCATGCAGTGTTATAATGTCAGTGACAGCATAGTGATGCAATTACAATATAATGAATTACAGCAGACCAAGAAAACATCACAGTACTGTATTGTTGGCCCCCAGACCTGAGCTACTCTAGGTTGGAAGGCATGGATGAAAATGAAAGATAGAGGCCCTATGACCCAGACAGCCCATTCATGCCCGAAAGGGAGGGATAGGGATGTTCTAGGTCACGACAATACAAAGATAGCGTGGGAAAAAAGAGAAATTCTAAACAAATATAAATCTAAAAATATCAGAACATAAACCTGGCTTACAGGAAAATTGCCTATATTGCCGCGTACACACGATCATTTTTCCCGTCGGGAAAAATGTCATTTTTTCCTTTGGACGAGAAAAACGATCGTCTGTGGGCTTTTTGCCTTTTTTCCAGACGGGAAAAACGGCATTAATCACGATGAGAAAAATTAGAACATGTTCTAATTTTTCTCGTCGTTTTTCCTGACATTTCTTCCGCGGCAGTGTTTCCCATAGGGAAACACTGCCGCGGAGCCCATAGACGATCGTTTTTCTCGTCATTTTAAAAAATGATGAGAAAAATGACCGTGTGTGGGGAACAAGCTGTTCCCTCGTTTAAAATGTCATTATTCACGGCGGTTTTTAAACCGCCGTGAATAATGATCGTGTGTACGCGGCATAAGAGATATAGTATACAGCGCTACAGAACAATCAATTGTACCATTCTGTGTATTGAAATGGGGCCATAAGGAGCGATATCTCAGAAGTAGAGTATGTTCCATAAAAAGCTTCCATCTGGCAAAGAAGAGTTTGGTAGGCCCACAATTTAATTTTGTACTATGGTATCCAGGGAATTTAATTCTTTTTTTTTACAACCATGACAAATGGTTTTGTAGGTGAAGTCCACAATTTGAAAATTACTCTACGAGTTGCCAGTATTTATGGATTTTTATTATGACTTATTCAACTGTAGAGGTTTGATTACCTATAATGAGACAATTTAGGGGGCCATTAAAAGATGACAAGAGAGGGGAAAACAGGACAAAGGAAAGGAGGGTGGAGTAGGGAGGTGGAGTAACAAAACTATCTAGTGACTGACACGTGAAACTATTGACTCTGACTACTGACGTTAACTGTTGACTCCTGGCAAAGGACTCTAAATGAAGTTTGAAGAAAGACCTCTTTGGTTGCAAGCCTATTGCACAGTACCTGCAACTACAGTGGTCAGTTAGGGCTTGTTTTAAAAATGTATGCCCTGCTTATAAAAAATATGTAATATATATATATATATACTGTGTGTATATATATATATATATATATATATATATATATATATGAGGGGGAAAAAACATTAGGATTATTAGCATGTCTGATTATGTAGCTATCACTATCTTGAAAGTAAACTTTTTTTTCACTTTTCTATGAAAGCACAAAAGGGGATTTCTTTTAAATGTTTTTTTTAATAAAACATGACAATTTCCAGCTTTCTCTACCATGTGTCAGTGCAAGCGCCATACCATGTGTAGCAGACCCCCAAAATTGGGGTCGCTATGCCTTAAATTTAGGGGCAGCCTGAGCAATAGTTTGGCTCAGGTCTTCGGTATTCTTAACATTGGACTCTGCTCCGCTGTGGTGTTGCCTGGGTGTGTAGTTCCCCTTGATCTGTGGGTGGCGCTGTCGCTCAGGTCTCGGGTTGAACCAAGGGTGACATTGTGGTGTGATTGGGTGTCCTCTCTCGGCAGCCATACAGTGGGTGTGGTCTACCTGCTGTGCATGCTGGGAGAGGGTACATAAGGGGCAGATGCCATGATCCAGGGAGATTGGCTAGGGGATTCCAGGGTGGAACCCCTGGTGGCGGAAGTCGCACCCGTTGGCCCTGCTGGCCAGGGGTGCGTGAATTGACCGAAGGGTCTCGGGCACCTTTAGCCCGAGGCTGTAGTGTTCCGGGTAGGCCCAGTACCTTCAACTGGGTCTACAGATCAACCATTGGAGTCCCAGGGAACCCGAGGGAGGATGGCCCGCTCTGAAAGAGAGGAAACCAGGGGAGGACCTGTCCGGAGGATCGGTGAAGGAAGTCACTGTCTCAGGAGAGGCCTGGTTGCCAATCAGAGGGGAGGATTCCGTGAGTTGCACAGTAGCGCCTGTGATGTGCCCCATTGGCACCTATGGTTTCTAAAGATTGCAGGCGTTAAAGAGTTCTAGATTCGGGAACTAAAGAATTCTGTGGCAGAGGATCTCTTGAACTTGTCTTTGAAGGGGACTAAAATTGAAGTAACTGTTTGTGCTCCACTCCGGCTGCTAGAACTGTGAGAGGGATCTATCCAGGTGAGCAATACCCACTCAGGCTTGAGTGGAGAATAGGGTAACTGGGTGCCTCCCTACCCAACTCTATCTCTGTCTTCAACCTTTTCCCAATTTGTTCTGAGCAAGAGAATAAACTCGTCTGTTGGAGTTTAAACACTGTCTGGACATTGGCCTTCTTTTGGGAGAAAGAATAGACTTTTCTCTACATTCTAGGGATGAGAACCAATGGAGGGAGGTAACTCGCTGCAGGACCCAATAGTATGAACACCGCTCAACCTCTTATACCAGGAGGATACGGGCATGTGGCATGGTGTGCCTTACCCTGCAAGTGAAGGTAAGCAGGAAAAAGGGTCCGTGTGCTACACATGGAAGACCACATTTTTTACCTAAGTAAAACAAAAAAGGTTAATGTTTCTTAGCTACAAATTATTATTACTATTATTATTAATATATAAAGATACTTAAAGACACCTGACAAACAAAGCATCTATGTAGTGACCTTCAATAGCCACATTTGCTGTAAGCCACATTTTGGGACAATGGAAAAGGTACCTCAACAAGCTATCTATACTCACCATAAACAATTGTCAACATTTTAGTCATCTGAGTATTTTATGACAATTTAACCATCCTTCTTTAAACAAATAATAAACTCAACAACAGACAGGAGAACAAGATTTAGGAATCTAAAAACCAAAAATATATTGGATTAAAGATGATCACTAATGTACTTTGCCTGCCTCCATCCCCTTCTCATAACACCCAGGGGAACCACAGTTCTTAAAGCGGGGTTCCACCCTTTTTTTTTTTTTAAGTCAGCAGCTATAAACACTGTAGCTGCTGACTTTTAATAAGGACACTTACCTGTCCTAGGTGCCCGCGATGTTGGCCCCACCGAAGCCGATCGCTCGATCCTGGCAGCTCCCGGCGCTGCCATCCTTACTGAGGGAAACAGGCAGTGGAGCCTTGCGGCTTCACTGCCCGTTTCCTACTGCGCATGCGCGAGTCTCACGGCGCTTTTGTGAATGGGCGGCTGCTTTCTGGGATACACACAGTTCCCAGAAGGCAGCGCGCCCCATTCCCCAGAAGACAACGTGGGATCGGACGAGGAAGAAGACCTGCCGCGGTATGGGAAGAGGCAGATTAGGAACTTCCACATAGCAACCGCCATTTCTGGTAAGTAAAAAATATTTTTTTTTTCAATTTTTTTTTCATTTTTTTGCAGAATTTTGGTGTTTGTTTGTTTTTTAGGGTGGAACTCCACTTTAAGTTTCTGAGGGTACCCACATGGCAACAGGAATGGCCACACTCCAATGAGGTCAGCATAAAAGTTTATTGTTTAAGGCTAGGTTCACACCTCTGACTGATGCGGCTTGCAGCAGGTGTCTGGTGCATCCATGTTCTGTTTCAGGGCTGAAACTGAGCCAAAGACACACAGTTTTCCTGTGCAAGCCGCTCCGCAGCCCCAACTGAGATACGAGAACCAACTCCACAGAGAGCCGGTCAAAATATACTGTCATGCGAATTGGATGCGGGGAAACCCACATCCAATTTGCATAGGTGTGAACCAAGCCTTAGGCTCAAAAATACAAAAAATACAGAAAATCTGCCCAGACTCTCCTCGCTGATGAGTTTCACTTAAAAAAGGCTTAGTGGTAAAGAATATCTCTGATGAAGCCCTGTTTAGTTGAAACGCATCAGAATGGCTTTGGGTGGATTATCTGTATTCCCTTGTTTGAAACAATAAAGTTTTATACCTTTATCATTTTGTGAATGGCCGTAATTCAGTTGTATAACTAATAGAATAGGCAGCTGTAAACATTTAAAAAATATAATGCACAGATTCCATATATTATGTATTATAAAAATAAAAATATCATTTTAGTTTTGTGTTAAAAGCAATGAATAGTGTTAATATACTGGAAAAACATACAGTATACAATATTTGTACAGTGGAAGGGAAAGCTAAGCCTAAGGTTTCATACAGGCTGTTCTGTTAGCTAACACTTGTATTGTTCTAGGAAGCCTTATGCCTGGTACACACTACTATTTTTTTTTTCTGTTCAACCTGCTGGTTTTAACAAAACAAAACTGTCAGCACTAATTGGAGCCACTGTACTAACAATCCAACGTTAGTACAGCGATCTAGCCCCCACCAGAACAATTCGATCAGCACTCTCAGCCATCGACTGAGAGCGCTGATCGGGAGTCAGTTTGTTGCTGGTTTTCAAGCATGCTTGTCCCACAGAAGCCGGCCAGCTATAGTATATATATTGTGAGGGGGTTAGCTCGGCAGCGGGTGTGTGTGACCCCCGAGATGGGCTCCCCACACAAAAACAGGCCCAGCAAACGGTGGTTGTGGTTTTCAAAATCAAAAAGGTGCGGTTTATTTTCTATTTACAGTGACAAAACACAGCAAAGCAAAAGAAACATAAACAAAATAAATCCTGGTCAACTTGACCTCTGACTAAACATACAGGTTTCCTAACTAACAACTGGGATCAGCCTAGTGCTGTCCTAGTCCCTAAGTCCCTGGTTTTAAATGTCCAAGCAAATAGCCACACAGGCTTTGTCTCACCGCACAGGGGTTCACTCTCCCTAGACAGTCCACATAGGTCTGGTTCCAGGCATGAGCTAACATCTAATGAAGCTGGGAGTTCTTATAGAGGCCTAAATGAGCTGACAAGCTTCAGCTGGTCTCATCAACTCCCTGTCTGTACGACGCCCCACACTCTCCCTAGAGGTATGAGTCATCCATGAGCCCACTAGCCTTATACAACTCTCCACCTAGTTGTATAAGTCGGCGTAAAGCCTGAATCTGGGCGAAATATATCTACCCCCCTGGATGCAACCAGGTGACTTTACCTTCCTGCTGTCACATACCCCCCCTCTTGTTTTAACCTCGGGGTTGGAACACCAGCAATCAGGCATTCATGTACTCGAGACAAAGCATCCACATTCCCCATTTGAACGCCAGGGCGATGCTTTACTGTGAAGTTGAATTCCTGGAGGGCCAGGAACCACCTATTCACTCTTCTATTTGTTTCTTTGTTTT
Organism: Rana muscosa; assembly: GCA_029206835.1. Taxonomy (NCBI): domain Eukaryota; kingdom Metazoa; phylum Chordata; class Amphibia; order Anura; family Ranidae; genus Rana; species Rana muscosa. The sequence continues at coordinate 742,396,693 of CM055118.1, forward strand.
GAGCCATCCACTTTAACGGAGCGTGATCCGTAACCATGTCAAAGTGCCTACCTAGCAGGTAGTACCGAAGGGAATCTAGAGCCCACTTCACCGCTAAACACTCCTTTTCAACGGTGGCGTAATTTACCTCATGGGACTTCAACTTCCTGCTGAGGTAAATGACTGGGTGCTCTTCCCCGTTCCAGACCTGGGACAATACTGCTCCTAACCCCACGTCTGACGCATCACTTTGTACGACAAAGTCTTTAGAGAAGTCGGGTGAGTACAACACTGGCTGGCTACATAAGGCTTGTTTCAAGAATTGGAATGCTGCCTCAGCCTCGGGGGTCCATTTAATCATGACCGACCCTTTCCCCTTCGTCAGGTTGGTTAGGGGCACAGCCTTAGAAGCAAAGTGGGGAATGAATCGCCGATAATACCCAGCGATTCCCAGAAAGGCTCGTACCTGCTTCTTGCTGTTGGGACGTGGCCAACTCTGGATGGCCTCGACTTTGTTGAGTTGGGGTTTTATTACTCCCCTCCCAATGGTGTACCCAAGATATTTGGCCTCCTCCTGCCCAATGGTACACTTCTTGGGGTTAGCTGTAAACCCCGCTTCCCGAACAGAGTCCAGGACTGCTTGCACTTTTGGCAGATGTGAGGCCCAATCTGTGCTATGGACAATTATGTCATCCAGGTAAGCCGCAGCATACTTCCGATGGGGCCTCAGCATCTGGTCCATTTTCCGCTGGAATGTGGCCGGCGCATTCTGTAACCCGAACGGCATTCTTTTATATTGGAACGCCCCGTCTGGGGTTACAAATGCGTTTTTCTCTTTGGCCGACTTGGCCAGGGGGATTTGCCAATACCCTTTTGTGAGGTCAAGAGTCGTCATGTATCGGGCTGTTCCCAGCCGGTCGATCAACTCATCTATACGTGGCATGGGGTAGGTGTCAAATTTTGTAACTTTGTTCAACTGTCGAAAATCGTTACAAAATCGCCAGCTCCCATCCGGTTTAGGCACCAACACAATGGGACTAGACCAATCACTTTGGGACTCCTCTATCACCCCTAAGTTCAGCATTTTCTGTACTTCCTCCCGTATTGCCTCCCGTCGGGCCTCTGGGATCCGATAGGGTTTTAACTTCACCCTTTCACCGGGCGGGGTAATGATGTCATGCTCTACCCCAGATGTTTGTCCCGGCAGCTCAGAGAATACCTCCTTGTTGCGAAGCACAAACTCCTTAACCTCCTGTTGTTGGGGTTGTGACAAGGTGGCTGCTATTCCAACCTCCGGAATCACGCAACCAGTTTGAGCTGGTGACCAAGTGTCTGCGACTAGGGACTCTCTATCCCTCCAGGCTTTCAACAGATTAACGTGATAGATCTGTTCGGGCTTTCGCCTTCCTGGTTGTCTGACCTTGTAATTCACTTCGCTCACTTTTTCCATTATCTCGTAGGGGCCTTGCCATTTGGCAAGGAATTTACTTTCAACCGTAGGGACAAGTACCAGTATCCTATCCCCCGGGGAAAAGGTACGGGTCTTGGCTCCACGGTTGTACACTCTCTGCTGTGCTAACTGCGCTTGGGCCAAATGTTCCTTCACGATGGGCATTACCTGTGCAATTCGGTCTTGCATCAGGGCGACATGCTCAATCACACTCCTGTGGGGAGAACTCTCACTTTCCCAAGTTTCCTTGGCAATATCCAACAGCCCTCTTGGGTGTCTCCCATACAGTAACTCAAAGGGGGAGAATCCCGTAGAGGATTGGGGCACCTCCCTAATAGCAAACATCAGATAAGGAAGTAGACAGTCCCAATCCTTTCCATCTCTATCCACCACTTTCTTCAACATTTGTTTTAGGGTTTTGTTGAACCTTTCAACCAGCCCATCGGTTTGGGGGTGAGACACAGATGTACGTAATTGCGTCACTTTGAACAATTTACACAGCTCCTTCATAACCCGGGACATAAAGGGTGTACCTTGGTCCGTAAGCAGTTCTTTACAAATACCCACCCGGCTAAACACAAGAGATAGCTCTTTGGCTATGGTTTTGGCCGAGGTATTTCGGAGAGGGATCGCTTCTGGATAACGGGTGGCATAGTCCATTATAACTAATATGTACTGGTGCCCCCTAGCGGACTTGATTATAGGACCTACCAAATCCATGGCGATCCTCTCAAACGGGACCTCAATGATGGGTAGAGGGACCAGCGGGCTACGGAAATGTGGCATCGGGGCCGACCTCTGACACACAGGGCAGGAGGAACAATAATTTTCTATGTCCTTCATCACCCCCGGCCAATAGAATCTCTGTAATACCCTCTCTCGGGTTTTCTCTGTCCCCAGATGACCTCCAAGAATGTGCCCATGGGCCAACTCCAACACCAACTTCCTGTAAGGTTTGGGCACCACAAGCTGCTCAACGGTTTCTTCTGCCCTTTTTGCCACCCGATACAGTAGGTCCTTCTCTACGCTGAAGTATGGGTAAGTGCAGGTATTATCTGGGTTCACTAACTCGCCATCTATTTTCACTACGTTTTCCCGTGCCTTTATTAGGGCGGGGTCTTTCAACTGTTCTGTGGCAAAGTTTTCCCTGTGAACCTCAAGATCAGAAAACTCCACAGACGGTAGGTTTTCGTCTGAGGAGGTGGGCTCCTCTCCAGTTTCTTGAGTCTCCCCTGCCAATACTGATAAGGGAAATTCTGGAGAGTCCTCACCACTCTCAGGGGAGTTCTGGCTATCACATTCCTGGTACATAGGGGCACCAGTGGGGGGCTCAGGATCATCCCACAGTTCCCAGAACTTCGGAAAATCCCTTCCCACAATGGCGTCATGCGGTAACTGAGATACTAAGCCCACTGGATGAGAGAGGGTACCTTTGGGGGTCTCGAAACACACTGTAGTCACTGGATACTCTCGGGTGTCCCCATGCACACAAATAACAGCTACCTTGCTATTCCCAGAGACCTCTGTTTTAACTAACTCAGCCTTTATCAGGGTCACAAGGCTACCTGAATCCAGCAATACCACAACATTTCTACCATTAACACACATTTTGCATAAATGTTTCTCAGTTCCTCGAATGGCAGTGCATGCGACTGTCGCACACAGCGACTGACGTCTGCCCGTCAGAAAGTCACACTGCATGGGTTCCTCCACAACCGGGCAATTGGCTGCAATATGTCCCGCTTGCCGGCAGCGGTAGCAAACGATCCTTCTTGCGGCCTCTTGAGCCGCTGATTTCCCAGGCTGTTCTCGCCAAACTTGGGGTAGAGCTCCCACCCTCTCACTCTCTCCACCCTCACCCCTTGGAATCCTCTTATCCGCCCCTGGGGATGGTCTGGTCTTAGGGTGGAAAGTCCGAGTGTCTCTGGAAGAGGCCGTCAGGTTCTCTGTAGCCAAGTATTTCTCCACACGATCCACAAGACCATCGGCCGTCTCTGGGTCTCCATGGCTTACCCACTTTTGGATGGCAGTAGGAAGAGCTCTCAAAAACCGATCCATTACAACACGTTCCACAATCTTTGGTGCGGACAAAGTCTCTGGCTGTAGCCACTTTCTGCTCAGGTGAATGAGATCATACATTTGAGACCTGGGGGGTTTTCCAAGCTGGAAAGTCCAGTTATGCACACGCTGAGCCCGGACAGCCTGGGTGACACCCAGCCTTGCCAATATTTCAGCTTTTAGCATCGCATAGTCTTTTGCTTGGTTAGGCTCTAGGTCATAGTAAGCTTTCTGCGATTCACCAGTTAACAGAGGAGCCACCAGTCCAGCCCACTGCTCCTCAGGCCACTTTTCTCTTTCAGCGGTCCTTTCAAATGTGGTCAAAAATACCTCTGGATCATCCTCTCCAGTCATTTTTGTCAATAAATGACTCACCCCAAAGGACGCGGTATTAGTGGGACGGCTTTCCTCACTGGTCTGCGGACGTTGCTGCATTGCTGCTTCCATCTGTTGTTGTAGTCTCTGCTCTTGCTTCTGTAACAGGTCTATGAAGCGGGCCTCAGATTGCTGCTGGGCTTGTTGCTGAGCCTCCAGACTCTGTTGCAAAGTTGCGTTTGTCTGCTGCTGGGCTGCAAGGCTCTGTTGATGAGCTTGCTGCTGGGCTGCAAGGCTCTGTTGATGAGCTTGCTGCTGGGCTGCGAAGTTCTGTTGTTGAGCTGCAAGGCTCTTTTGCAAACCTGCATTTGTCTGCTGTTGATTGGCATTTGCTAGAGCCAGCTGCTTCAGTATCTCCTCCATGCTGGCTTAAAAAAAACTACCTGCATTCTCCACCAACTGTGAGGGGGTTAGCTCGGCAGCGGGTGTGTGTGACCCCCGAGATGGGCTCCCCACACAAAAACAGGCCCAGCAAACGGTGGTTGTGGTTTTCAAAATCAAAAAGGTGCGGTTTATTTTCTATTTACAGTGACAAAACACAGCAAAGCAAAAGAAACATAAACAAAATAAATCCTGGTCAACTTGACCTCTGACTAAACATACAGGTTTCCTAACTAACAACTGGGATCAGCCTAGTGCTGTCCTAGTCCCTAAGTCCCTGGTTTTAAATGTCCAAGCAAATAGCCACACAGGCTTTGTCTCACCGCACAGGGGTTCACTCTCCCTAGACAGTCCACACAGGTCTGGTTCCAGGCATGAGCTAACATCTAATGAAGCTGGGAGTTCTTATAGAGGCCTAAATGAGCTGACAAGCTTCAGCTGGTCTCATCAACTCCCTGTCTGTACGACGCCCCACACTCTCCCTAGAGGTATGAGTCATCCATGAGCCCACTAGCCTTATACAACTCTCCACCTAGTTGTATAAGTCGGCGTAAAGCCTGAATCTGGGCGAAATATATCTACCCCCCTGGATGCAACCAGGTGACTTTACCTTCCTGCTGTCACAATATATATACTGTATATATCAAACACACTAAACAAACTGTTTAAAAAAAGTATATACCGTATGCACTTTAAAAATCTGGAAAAAAAACACAGCAATGACTACTTTCTCTACCTTTTTCCTTGCAGAATTGCCTCTACTACAAAGAGATGGACTCAATTGTAAAGAAAAAGATAACAGTTTGCTATAAAGTCATCACAAAACAGTACTGTGTATTCTTGCAAGCAATGCTTGCTAAATTATTTATAGTGCAAAAAACAAGTGCTACTTTCTCTAATCATTGCTTAATTATACATTTTATATTTGATCATTCTAACCAACACACATTTATTTCAGTACCCTAGTAATTAAAATAACTTTCCAGAAATGTTGATAGGAAAAAGGGCTTGAAAGGTCATCAAAAAAGCAAGAAGAATTAATGCTGTGTTGTTTTAAAATGCAAAGCCTGGAAATGTACTGATTTAAGTATGCATTTCCTTATCTAGTACTGCTACCCACTGCATTTCATTGTGCGTAAAGTACAGAGGCTCTCAATCATGGGTGGGTGCAAGCTTCCAAGGAGAAGTGATCATATCAAATGTCACACAACGTTCCTTGTAACACACAACATAGTATTTATATATAGAATCCATCTACTCATACTACTGACAAAAAATAAACCATATCATTCTGTGCAGAAAAAAGTAGCAGCCTGCTCGTTGAACTGTTAGACGTGCATTCACATCAGCAAGGTTAACTATTGCTAGAAACATAAATTACCTCTATATTTTACAAAAATTTTAATTAGGTCGCCTTAATTATGGAAAATATGCAAATATGTGTGATTTAGTGCACAGGACAGTTGATAAAGGTGCATCTATATACTGTACAGTACATAAGATAATAACATTGAAAGGGATCAACAACACACTGAGCGGTATTCCAGGTCAATTTAAAACAGTATGGGGGCGCATGCGTGGCGTGAAACTGGATAGACGTGAGTAAGCAGAGCTCAGTCTAGCCGAGTCCTCCAGGCACAATCCCCGGGGCTATACTATCACCAAAGACACCTAATTTCTACCATCACCCCCGTGGGAAAGTCCGGTGCATGTCCGCGGGCAAGAAGGGACGCAGTAGACGCTCCCAGCGCAACTTTACCAACTATCTCCTGGGACTGGAAAACTCAGCAAGGAAGATGTCCCAAGATGGCGCCGTCCCCCACGAGGCAGCTGAGCGCTCCGGACACTCTCAATCTACTTCATCCAAAGACAGTGAGTACTCATCTCATCTCAGTAAAGCAGACCTAGATGCCAGTCTGTCTGCAATTTATGAAAAACTGGTTAATAAGCTAGAGAATGAGATACATAACTCCACGAGCTCACTCTCCCAGGAGATAGCCTCTATTGGTAACCGCACTGATAAGCTAGAAACTAAACATGACGAACTAGCTCTTGCACATAATGACCTGAGGAAAGACTATGAAGTGCTGGCGGATAGCTTTTCATTTATGCAAGCCCATATCGAGGATTTGGACAATCGTAACAGAAGAAACAATATAAGGGTACGTGGCATCCCGAATCTGTTATAGATCTGAATCAGGCCATCAACAAATTATTTCATGGCCTTCTGCCTGATAAACCTGTCTCAGCCTTTGCATGTGATAGATTACATAGGGCGCTTCGCCCCAAACCTACACCTGACAAACCTCCAAGAGATGTCATAATGTATATGAAGGATTTCCTAACGAAAGAAGATATCATGAGAGCATCCAGGAATACTCAGAACATTGAATTGGAGGGTATTAAGCTGCAAATTTACCCAGAAATTTCCCCTGCAACCTTGGATAGGAGACGTAGGATGAAGGAGGTGACAAATGTTCTTCAATCTGCTAGAATTAAATATAGATGGGGTTTTCCATTTAAACTGTCCATCATGCATAATGGTACCAATCACACAGTCTATAATGTGATTGAGGGTAAGGAGCTGTTGATCAAACTGGGCCTACTTGAACAACCCCCAGCTCAACGTTATCCTACAACACCAAGACCTTCTCCTATTTGGTCCACCCCTGCATCAAGACGCCCCCCAAGAGAACAGGGCAGATGGCGGCATTCATTTCAGGATCAAGCCCCCTGAACTACCCTTCTTTTAGGATTCATAGAGGTTGCTTCATCAGTTACACAGGCCTTTTACGGCCGTTACACATACCTTCTCTTCAATTGTAACAGATAGGAGGAGTGCAAGATGCAATAGTTGAGGACTATTCTTCATTGTTCCCACTTCAGGTGTGTCTTTTTTTTCCACCCCATCCCGGACACATTAAACCGCAATGAAGTCAGAAGAGACAGAGGAGATGGACACACAGCTTTTCTTTTGCCCCTTGGGTATATTTATTTGCCCCCCCTTCCCCCCCTTTTCCCTCCCCTCTTCCTTCCCCCCCTTTCCCATTTCCCCCCCTTTTTTCCCCTCCCCCTTCCCTCCCCTACTTCCCCCCCCCCCTTCCCCCCCTTTTTTTTTTTAAGGGGGTCCTCCATCCACATTTTGCTGGAGGGGCTCCTCCAGCTAACCCAAACTTCCCACTTTTTCCCATGGAGGTGTTAATTTTTTCCTACAGTGGAGAGTCATTATTAATAATGTTTTTTGGTTGTGTTCTCTTTATCTGCTGCGTACCATATATGATGATAACTATTAACTTGCAGTTGCAGATTTACTGGATTTTTGTTTTCCTCTCTTTCTTACTCACCTTTCCCGGAAAACCCCTTACTTTCCTGAGTGGACTCAATTGAACTTCTTGAACCTCTGAGCTAAGGTTTTTTTTTTTTTTTTTTGTTACACCCTGATTTATATTCCTAATTATGCCTTGTTATACCATACCTATTGCACTTATGAGCTTTTATTAATTATATAGTTATGTCAATTTGCCTGGAGGTTTCCGCTGGCGCTGGTTTGTCCCCCATTCTTTCCGTAGGACCCTCTGCGTCGTCCCTTTCGTGATGATGTGCGGGGCCATGCGGACAGAATTAGGACGGTTTTGTCCTTTTTGGATACAACTTTGGTTGGGAGAACTTTTTTCTCCCAACCCCCATAGAATGTTAATATTTTTGATTATCTTTACAGCCATGTTGGCTTTTCATTTAGATAATATTTATACTGTTATATATGCTACGTACACTGAAAGACATACTGCTTCATATGTTCCATCACCTTTAAGTTTAGTTAAAATGATACAGTTCTACAATCGCTACATTAGCTTACTTATCTTTTTTTATGTGTGGATAATTTACATGGATAGTCCATATTTTATAATAGGAGTGACATCTTGTAATCCTTGTGTAGCTTTGGATTCTATAGGCTTGATGTGCACATCACATATGATTTTTCTATCCTCATATTCTCTCCAAACCCCCCCCATTCCCTCCCCTATAAACGGGTATCAGGATCTTCTCACACAATGTGCAGGGTTTCAACTCCCCTAACAAACGCAAAAACGCTTTCAGACACTTCAAAAGGCTAGGTGCAGATATTATCCTAGTACAGGAAACACACTTTGCTGAATCCAACCACCCACAGTACTTCGATAAAACTTTCAATCAAGTTTATTTCACTACTTTTTCATACAAATCTAGAGGCACAGCTATTTTTATCAGAAACTCAACAGTATTTGAGCCACACAGTATATTTAAAGATGAAGATAGCAGGCTTATTATTCTAAAGGGTAGCATTAATAGACGAAATATCACAATAGCGTCAGTTTATGCCCCAAATGATGCCCAAACCTCCTTTTTTTCTAGGTTTTTTGACACTCTAGAGAAATATACTTCCCCTCATGTTATTATGGGTGGGGATTTCAACCTCTCCGCCCATCCAACCCTAGACAGAAGCAGAGTTACCCCTTCTTCTAAGGCGTTCTCCAAGACAATGAACCGTTCCTTAAGCAAATTCCAACTAATTGATTCATGGAGGTCCCATAATATTGGCGTCAAAGCTTGCACTCACTACTCCAGCCCTCATGATAGCTATGCCAGAATTGATTATATATATTGCACCCCTATACTTTTGGCTAATTCCTCTACAGCATCAATCCTTCCATGCCCTTGGTCTGACCATAATATAGTATCCTTTGAAACATCTCACATCGGAATGTCCCCAACCCCCTTTAATTGGCGTCTTAATGATTCCCTTCTTTCTGACCCCAACACCCAACTTCAGATTAACACACATCTGACTGAATATTTTTCTAAAAATACTTCAGATGACGTCCTTCCAACCTCTGTGTGGGCTGCACATAAAGCAGTACTTAGAGGCCACTTGATTAGTATAGCAGCAGCCAGGAATAAAACTAAACTCAGAGACATCACAGGTCTTACGAAAGATCTCAATAGCCTCTATAATAAACGTAATCATTCCCAGTCCTCAGAAATTACAAATTTGATTCAGACTAAACGCACAGCCCTCAATGCATTGTTATCAGAAGATACAGAAAAATCACTGAGATTTTCTAAAGCCAAATTTATTTTGCAAGGTAACTCCGCCTCTGCGATGTTTGCCAGGAAACTCAATCCAGATATTAAACCCCCCCATGTATATAAGCTTAGAAACCCCAAAGGGAATTTTGTAACTCATCCTCAAGATGTTCTGCAAATCTTCACCACTTTTTACAAAGATCTACTTTTAGGTCCACAAACTCACCCTCAGCCCACTTCATCAGAATGGCTGGACTCTATTCAACTGCCCTCCCTGAAAGATCATCAAATTTCATTGCTCAAGGAACCTTGCACAGAAACTGAAATAACTAATTTAATAAAATCCCTTAAACCCTCTACGGCACCTGGCCCAGACGGCTTCACATCAGCCTATTATTAAAAAAAAATTCCTTCCTTAGTCCCCAGTCTCACAAAGATGTTTAATCATATCCTCCAAGGGTGACATTTCCCAGTAGACATGCTTTTTGCAAATCTTTCTCTAATTCCTAAACCCCATAAGGATCATACCCTACCCCAGAACTTCCGCCCCATCTCGGTCTTGAATAATGATGTCAAATTATTCGGTAGATTGCTTGCCGACAGACTGGCCTCGGTGATTACCTCACTGATCCACACAGACCAAACTGGATTTATCCCCGGCCGACAAATAGTTGATAATATTCGTCTAGCCACTAATTTGATACAAGATGCCAACCTTCATTCTCGCCCTCTATGTTTATTAAGCCTGGACATCCATAAAGCTTTCGATAATGTTAGTTGGTCCTATCTAAACCTCCTTCTCCCTAAATATGGGTTCTCGGACAAGTTTATTCATGGCTTTAACGCCCTATATAAATCCCCAATGACTCGAATCAGAATTCCTGGTAATAGTTCAGACTTCTTCACCTTAAGTAGGGGCACTAGGCAAGGGTGCCCACTATCCCCTCTCCTTTTCACCTTAGCATTAGAACCCTTCGCCCAGGCCATCAGAAATAAGGATACTATTAAAGGCTACCACATAAACTCTGACCAGTATAAATTAAGCCTTTATGCAGATGACACCCTTCTATTTCTAACAGACCCTCTCATATCCCTGCCTAACCTCCTTATGGAACTCAAAGATTTCCATAAAATCTCAGGTTTAAGAATTAACCTGAATAAATGTTCAGCCCTACCATTAATCAACCCCCCGACATTCTATCTCTTCTGACGAGTAAATTTAAACTTAATTGGTCCACACACTCCTTCAAATATCTTGGGGTAAACATTACAGCATGCCATAACAAATTATATAAAGCAAACTACCCCCCCATTTTTACTCACATTAGTTCCTGGTCTTCCTATCACATTTCCTATCTAGGTAGAATATGTGCCTTTAAAATGACTTTACTTCCAAAACTACTCTATCTCTTCAGATCACTCCCAATAACAGTTCCTAAAACTAGACTGGAGGCCCTACAGAGAGAGAGAGATCAATAGGTTTATCTGGAATAATAAAAAGCCTAGAACTAGCTACTCCCTAATGCATAGATCCCCAATCTTTGGCTTTACTATCTAGCAACTAAACTCACCCAATTAGCACAGTGGTCCTCCTCTGATCCCCAAATCTCATGGCTGAATTTTGAATCTAAATCTATTTTCCCTCTAAACATCAGGGGAATATTATGGTCCAACCTAAAATTATACCATACCCTGATTAAAAAAAACATTATAGTAGCTCATCTCTGGCAGTTGTGGTACAAGATCTACCGTAATTATAAACTTATGTCTGAGATACCCCCTTTGGCATCTTTTATATGAGACCCCAGTCTCCCCCAAGCTTTCCTTGATCGGGAGGTCTTTCACATCTGGAGCAGAGAAAATCTCACCAACCTGAATTCTCTAATTATTAACATGAACTTTCCCCCCTTCTCAGCATTACAAGCCAAATTCAATCTCCCCTCTTCGGCACTCCCACAATACTTACTAATACATAAGTTCTATGCTACCCACTTTTCCCTGTCCATTAACCCCCCAAGCACTCTTTTTGAGCATATCTGTAAATCTGCCTCTAGGGACAGGGGTCTTATTTCCATGATATATAACTTTCTTCTCAATCTAAACCAACCTGAGAAATCAGGACCTATGCTGCGGTGGGAGACAGACCTGGGTGTCTCTATCCCAATAGATACATGGCACAAAATGATTGACAACCTTAGAAAGAGTAGTAGGGCCCCTGCTTACAGGGAATCCCCTTTGAAGGAACTCACAAGATGGTAAATGACACCAGCGAAAATAAATACATTTTATCCCACTGCTTCCTCTGATTGTTTCAGAGGCTGCTCTGAACGGGGTGATTACTACCACATTTTCTGGAGCTGTGGACATCTGGACCCAATTTGGAGAGCTATGGCACTCAAACTTGAACACACCTCCAGAATAAAGATAACTATCACACCTCAATTATGCCTGTTGTATGCAGACATCCCAGGTGTCCCCATCTCATGTAATAGGTTGGTCCACACACTGGTTGGCGCTATACAGTGGATGATAGCCTTCAATTGGAGATCTCACAACCTCTGTTGGTCTCAGGTTTTGTCCAGAATGGACTCAGTTAAACTCTCAGAAAGAATACTTCATACATTGGGAGATAACATGCATATTTATACTAAAAAATTGAGTAATTGGTCCTCGTTAGTTATAACTGCTTCCCTCTCTCCCTCCCTGCTCTTTTTGTCATGTATAGTTTGCTTGGGATTTTTAATATTATGTACAACAGATATGATGTAGCCTACCATACACAAAATTGTAATCATTACGCTATCTAATACCATTATACCAAACGTATTGCATTGTACTCTGTATTACTATGTCTTTCCAAATAAAACGATTTGTAAACAAATTTAAAACAGTATTAAATCCAAAACCCAAAAATTTAATATGTTGTAGCTTACAAATCATTAGATGTGGTGGCTGTTATAGTTTTCTTTTTTTTGGCTTTTTTCCCTCTGTTTTCACTAGGGATGAGCTTTATGTTCGGGTCAAACATGAGTTCGACTTGAACATTGGCTGTACGCCCGTTCACCGAATAGCGAACAATTTGGGGTGTTCGTAGCAAATTCGAAAGCCGCGGAACACCCTTTAAAAGTCTATGGGAGAAATCAAAAGTGCTAATTTTAAAGGTTAATATGCAAGTTATTGTCATAAAAAGTGTTTGGGGACCTGGGTCCTGCCCCAGGGGACATGTATCAATGCAAAAAAAAAGTTTTAAAAACGGCAGTTTTTTCGGGAGCAGTGATTTTAACCACTTGACAACTGGGCACATAACCCCCTTCCTGCCCAGGCGAAATTTCAGGTTTCAGCGCCGTCACGCTTTGAATGACAATTGCGCGGTCGTGCGACGTGGCTCCCAAACAAAATTGACGTCCTTTTTTTCCCACAAATAGAGCTTTCTTTTGGTGGTCTTTGGTCATTTCTGCGGTTTTTATTTTTTGCGCTATAAACAAAAATAGAGCGACAATTTTGAAAAAAACACAATATTTTTTAATTTTTGCTATAATTAATATCCCATTTTTTTTTTAAAAAAACAATTTTTTTCCTCAGTTTAGGCCGATACGTATTCTACATATTTTAGGTCAAAAAAAAAATCGCAATAAGGGTATAGTGATTGGTTTGCCCAAAAGTTATAGCGCCTACAAAATAGGGAATAGAATTATGATTTTTTTATTTATTATTTATTTATTTATTTTTTTACTAGTAATGGCGTCGATCTGCGTTTTTTTTTTTGTGACTGTGACATTACGGCGGACACATCGGACACTTTTGACACATTTTTGGGACCATTCACATTTATACAGCGAACAGTGCTAAAAATATGCACTGATTACTGTATAAATGTGACTGGCAGGGAAGGAGTTAACCACTAGGGGGCGATCAAGGGGTTAATATGTTCCCTGCTAGATGTTCTTACTGTGGGGGGAAGGGGACTGACTGGGGGAGGTGACTGATGGTTGTCCCTATGTACAAGGGACACACCATCCGTCTCCTCTCCCCGACAGGACGTGGATCTCTGTGTTTACACACAGAGATCCACGTCCCTGGCTCTGTGACAGCCGATCGCTCGTACCTGGCGGACATCGCGGCCGCCAGGCACGCGCATCGGCACTCGCCTGACATGGTGGGCACAGTTTTTCCCCGATGCGCGCCCGAGGTGGCGCGCATCGCGGAAGTAAATAAGAGGACGTCCATAGACGTCCTATCAGCAATTGACGACCGCTTTGCGGACGTCTTTTGCTTATAGCCCGGGCGCGAAGTGGTTAAAGGGGTTGTAAAGGTTCGCCTTTTATTTTCTAAATAGGTTCTTTTAAGCTAGTGCATTGTTGGTTCACTTACCTTTTCCTTCAAATTCCCTTCTAAAAATTTTTTTCTTTGTTTTCTTTGTCTGAATTTCTCACTTCCTGTTCCTCCTCAGTAAGCTGTTCAGTAAGCTGTTCTGGCTGACTAAACACCGCTCGGATGATGGTGTGAAGTTTACAGAGGAGAAACAAGAAGTGAGAAATTCAGACAAAGAAAAAAAACATTTAGAAGGGAAATTGAAGAAAAAGGTAAGTGAACTAACAATGCACTAGCTTAAAGGAACCTATTTAGAAAATAAAAAACAAACCTTTGCAACCCCTTTAAAAATGCTTAAAGTGAAATATTCCTTTAAATTTCGTACCTGAGGGGTGTCTATAGTATGCCTGTAAAGTAGCACATGTTTCCCGTGTTTATAACAGTCCCTGCACAAAATGCCAATTCTAAAGGAAAAAAAGTAATTTGAAACTACTCGTGGCTATAATGAATTGTCGGGTCCTGGCAATACAGATAAAAGTCATTGAAAAAAACCAGCATGGGTTCCCCCCAGTCCATTACCAGGCCCTTTGGGTGTGGTATGAATATTAAGGGGAACCCCGAACCAAAATTGAAAAAAAAATGCATGGAGGTCCCCCCAAATTCCATATCAGGCCCTTCAGGTCTGGTATGGATATTAAAGGGAGCACCCTGCGCCAATTTTTTTTTTTTTAAATGGCGTAGGGGTCCCCCTCAAAATCCACCCTTCAGGTCTGGTATGGGTTTTAAGGGGAACTCCGTGCCAAAATAAAAAAAATTGCGTGGGGTTCCCCCCAAAAATCCATACCAGACCCGTATCCGAGCACGCAACCTGGCAGGCAGCAGGAAAAGAGGGGGGGACGAGAGACCGCCCCCCTCCTGAACCGTACCAGGCCACATGCCCTTAACATTGGGGACAAGGGCCTCATCCCCACAACCCTTGCCCGGTGGTTGTGGGGGTCTGCGGGTGGGGGGCTTATTTGAATCTGGAAGCCCCCTTTAACAGAGGGGACCCCCTTATCCCGGCCCCCCTATGTGAATTGGTAAGGGGTACATTGTACCCCTACCATTTCACAAAAAAAGTGTCAAAAGTGTTAAAAACCACAGTACACAGCTTGGGACAAGTCCTTTATTAAAAAGATAAAAAAAATAAAAAATTCCAGCGATGTAATCCAGTCCCGATCTCCAGCGATGTAATCCAGTCTCAATCTCCAGCGATGTAAATCCAGTCTCGGTCTCCAGCGAGGATACAATGCCGACACGATCCTGCCTCCACGAGAGGCACCCGACGAATGACGCGCTCCAGTCTGACAGCTCTTATATAGCTGAGGGAGGGGCCACCCGTCAGTGCGTGGGTGACCACGCCCCCCTCTGACACAACGGGAAAGACCGGGGTTACCCAGTGACATGTACGGGTGACCCCGCCCCCTCTGACGCAACGCGGGTTTCCCCGCATTTCTTTTTTTCATTTTGGTTTGGGGTTCCCCTTAATATTCATACCAGACCCAAAGGGTTTTTAAACCTTTTTTTTTTCATTGATACATGTCCCCTGGGGCAGGACCCAGGTCCCCAAACACTTTTCATGACAATAACTTGCATATTAGCCTTTAAAATTAGCACTTTTGATTTTTCATGTTCGTGTCCCATAGACTTTAAGTGTTCGAACAAATTTTTTGCCTGTTCCCATGTTCTGCTGCGAACCGAACCGGGGGGTGTTCGGCTCATCCCTAGTTTTCACCTGGGGTCTGGTCAGTAACAAACTTCCTGTATTATACAGACACCGCTCTGGATGAAGGAGCACAGGGGACAGATTTGGACAGCAACATTGTCAGTCTGGGGAAAGGGGAGTGTTAGATGTACTAGCAAATTTAAATACAGTAACATTAAATTTGAACGCCAGCTAATACTTTATAATTACGCCCCCCCCATGACTTTACCATTAATATCAACAACACAACCATTGGTCCCTCCACACATGCCAGGGTGCTGGGTGTAATCCTTGACTCTGATCTCTCCTTCAGCCCCCACATCCAATCACTGGCTAAATCCTGCCGCCTTAACCTCCGCAACATCTACAGAATTCGACCCTCCCTGACTAATGACACCACAAAGCAACTTATTCACTCCTTGATTATTTCCCGCCTTGACTACTGCGACTCTCTCCTTAATGGCCTATCCTTACGCAGGCTACCCCCCCCCCCCTTCAGTCTATTATGAATGCTGCTGCTAGACTTAATACACCTAACTGATCCGCGACTGCTGCCAATCCCTTCACTGGCTTCCCCTACCCCACCGTGTAAAATTCAAAATGCTAACCACAACATACAAGGCCATTCATAACATCGCCCCCATCTACAACACCAACTTCATCTGCAGATATTGCCCAAATCGTCCCCTCCGCTCCTCCCAGGACCTCTTGCTCTCTAGCTCCCTTATTACCTCCTCCCATGCTCACCTTCAGAACTTCTCCAGAGCCTCCCCATCCTCTGGAACTCCCTGCCCCGGTATGACCGATCAGCCCCTACCCTGTCCACCTTTAAGAGATCCCTGAAAACGAATTTATTCAGGGAAGCCTATCCCACACCCACCTAACAACTCTCCCCGAGCAACCCCCATCAAATCATTCTCTGCAGCTATTACCTTTTGTACCCCCCCCTTTCTTTAGAATGTAAGCTCTACGAGCAGAGCCCCCCCCTCTACATTGTAAAGCGCTGCGTAAACTGTTGGCGCTATATAAATCGTGTATAATAATAATAATAATCAGTTACAGCAAACAGTTTTTTCCCTTTTGGGATAAAAGTTAACATTAATAAATAAAAGCTCATAATTTTAAGCACCCCTGACAGTGTTAAAAGATCTGTCTCATCACTGTAACTGCAAGAGAGTTTTTCTGTTGAAAAACAACAGACTTACTGGCTGGATGACCAGCTAAAAATAGAAGAAAGAAAGAAAACAAATACAGCCATCACATCTAAGAATCAGTAAGCTGCAATAATAATGAATTTTTGCTTTTGGGTTCAATACTGCTTTAAGCAATTTTCTTCTTCTGGTAAGAACAGCTGTTCCACTTTTGCTTTTGTTTTCTTTTCACCAGAGTTTAAATAAAATAGCTCCAGTGTCTATGTTGATAATCTCTTTTAATGTAAGTATTCTATGTATGTGGACACACCTTATATCGCTATTGCATATCCGCCGACCATACATTGCATTCCACACAGTTTAAAGCAATTGTTTTCCAAAAAGAAGCTCACCAACATTTGATATTTGGAATATACATATATAGATAGATTTAAGGAATTATGTCATTGCAATGCTACTGAATCTGAGGAATTTTGAGCACTAAATTCCACAGCATTTCTGGAAAGACTTGAGATGGCAATGTCAAATGAATAAAAGTAGGCAATTCCATTATTTTAAACCTGCAACAACTGAAGCCCTGTACAGACGATCGGATTTACTGAGGAAAACAGTCCGATGGACTGTTTTCATCGGACAAACCGATCATGTGTGGGCCCCGTCGGACTTATTTCCATCGGTGAAAAAAAATAGAACATGTTTTAAATTTTTCCGATGGAAAAAAAACGATAGGAAATTCCAATCTTCTGTGTGGAACTCCATCGGAGAAAAAACCCATGCATGCTCAGACTGAATTAGGAGATGCGCTCGTTCTGGTAAAACTAGAGTTCGTAATGGAGATAGCACATTCGTCATGCTGTAACGGACTGAAAAGCACGGAGACTGAAAAGCGCGAATCGGCTCTCACCAAACTTTTACTAACACGCGGTAACACGAAATCAGCAAAAGCAGCCCAAAGGGTGGCGCCATTGGACTTGAACTTCCCATTTATAGTGCCGTCGTACGTCACGGCGTTTGGGACGGTCGGAATTTTGTCTGATGGTGTATAGGCAAGACTGATGGAAGTCAGCTTCATCGGAATTCCGATGGTAAAATCCATCGGATTTGATTCCATCGGAAATCCCATCGTGTGTACAGGGCTTGAGTCTTGCAGAGTGGAGGTCAACTAATTCTAAACAATGGAAGCAATCATTATTGTGCAAAAAGTGTTTTTAACATTTTTTTGAACGTCATGTTTCTTTAAGACTGATGATAAATTATTCTCTTTTCAATCGAAAAAGCAGCATGAAACCTTGATAGCACTTGCATCACAAATATCCATCAGCCATATGGGTCAACGGCTGTAAAGGGAACATTTTTATGTACAGCTGGCATATCCCTCAGATATACTTCCCCATATATACTGTGGGCAAATAAAATGTTCATTTAAATCAAATAAAAAAAATGGCATGGAGATTTAAAAGTACCTGCAATTATTATTTTTTTTCACATGCTAAGATTCCTTAAATTCTCCATCTCAGACAATTGTCTGGCTATTTTCAACTTGTGTCTCGGGATTCTCCAGTCCAGGTATCTACAATTCTGCCTACCAACGTCACTTTGAAGTCAAATTATGTGTACTCCCTGATGTATTTTTATTCTAGACACAGACATAAACATTCAGAAGATGTGACCTCCGAGTTATAATTGTAACTAACAACTATAGCATAAACGTACATGCTTGTACTCGCTGAGTTAGCTTATTTATGCACATTGGAGATACCTCCAATGTTGACTCTTCCTGGACAAAAAAAGTGAAAAGTCCATTCCAACCAATGATTTCATCCTCTGTGATGTATCAGCTTAGATTTGTCTGCAAAGTTCTGGGTAGTCTATAGACATACAATTGTCTCCCATCATGTCCACATGTTTTTCCACTAATAGTGCCTTTTGGGACATGTTTTACTGTGGAAGTGTTTTACTGTGTGGCATACATGAAGTTGTGGGAAGATTTTAAGATATAATAGGACTGACTGATGCAATTTTTGGTCATCTCATATTCAAAATACAAACATTACTGCTGAGATAGAAAGCTGCACTGTCTTCTCTTCTTTTCTACGATGTTGACATACTGAGTACATTGAGCATTGCCCACTTGTGGGAGTGGTGTCTACTGCGGGAGTGACGGTCTGTGGAACAGTATTGTCGGTACCTGCAAACTGGGTTACTGCTGCGGTGATGTGACAGACCTATTCATCTTACAGCGAGCGTTGTTTGACCACTCTCTATTGGGGGTCGTTATATTCTAGTAAGTCCTCACCTGCTGCGCTTGGGTGATGTGATCTGCCGACTTGCTGGGGATAGAGGTCTCTCTGTGATCCATGTCTGCTACTGACATCCATCGGTTTCTCATAAGATTATTTTCATCCTTTTGACTCTCTATTGGGACCTATATCACTATTTATGTGACTTTAAATTTTCTGGTATTTTATTAATTTATGCATGGAGATGTACAATATATATATTTTTTCTGTGACACATTAAGTATATTGGTCACTATTTGAAGTTTTGGGATAGTGTAAATATTTCATGCTTTCACCTTTATATCAATTTTTAATGACCATTATTCACTTAGTTATTTTAGCACTGCACTTTTTTAGTTTGAATTTTGCTGTACTCTGTATCTGGGTATAGTGTTAGCCGCTTTACATTGTTTCACAATTAGGCCCCAGCATGTTTTTTTTCTCTTTTTGTCTAAAAACTAGCAGTTAACCCATGCAGTGCAGTCACATCCACACTGCATAGAAAATAAAAACTGTTTCCCGTAGTTTGTCTTTCTTAGACTTTCTTAACCACTTAAGCCCCGGACCATTTTGTAGCTAAAGGACCAGAGGTGTTTTCAGAATTTTGCACTGCGCTGCTTTAACTGTAAATTGTGCGGACATGCAATGTTGTACCCAAACGAAATTTGCGTCCTTTTTTTCCCACAAATAGAGCTTTCTTTTAATGGTATTTGATTGCCTATGCGATTTTTATTTTTTGCGATATAAACGGAAAAAGACTGAAAATTTTGAAAAAAAAATAGGATTTTTTGTACTCACCGTAAAATCCTTTTCTCTGACATCCATGGACTGACACGGTGTCTCTTTACACTTTACACGTGGGTTTATGTCCCTGCTTGCAGGAGAAGACCTAGGCAGAATGTGAGATGTTATACATACATTCTAAAAGCCAGGGCTGAACAACCCCACCCAAGGGGCAGTCCCTCCGGACATAACCCTCCCACTACAGTCAGCAGACTTCAGTTCGTAACAAAGCAGTACAAACTTAAAAAGCAAGGGTGGGTGCCGTGTCAGTCCATGGATGTCAGAGAAAAGGATTTTACGGTGAGTACAAAAAATCCTATTTTCTCTTATCATCCATGGACTGACACGGTGTCTCTTTACACTTTACACGTGGGATGTCCCAAAGCAGTGTCAAGAGGGATGGGAGCAGTATAAATGGAAAAAACAAAAACTTTACTCCAAGAAGGCAGAGCTCCTCAACGGAGGAGTCGCAACTTTAAACAGCGGCCTGCAGCACCCTGCGGCCGAAGGAAGCATCCAAAGATGCAGCCACATTAACCTTATAAAACTTAAAAGGCATGAACAGACGACCAGGTCGCCACCTTGCACACTTGTGCAACCGATGCTTGATGTCGGAAAACCCAGGAAGCACCAATTGCCCTGGTGGAATGCGCCGTAACCGGAAAGGGAGGCGCCCGCCCTTTGAGAGCATAGGCTTGAATGACGGTTTGTCTGATTCCCCTAGAAATGATGGCAGACGAAACCGCTTGGCCCTGTTATGGACCAGAGACAGTCACAAACAGTGAGTCGGACTTCCGAATAGAAGCAGTAGCAGACAGGTACACCCGTAAGGCTCGTACCACATCCAATATGTGCAGCGCAAACTCTCTGGGATGCGATGAGTGAGAAGACAAAGACGGGAGGACAATGCCCTCATGTAGGTGAAAGGTCGACACCACCTTTGGCAAAAAGGAAGGTCGCGGATGCAATCCCGCCTTATCCTTATGGATGACTAAATATGGCGACTTGCAGGACAAAGCCGCCAACTCAGACACCCGTCAAACAGAAGTGATTGCCACTAAAAGGCCACCTTCTGAGACAAGACAAGAGGGGAATATCCCGGATATTCCCAAAAGGAGGTTCCTGGAGGACCGAGAGCACCAAATTCAGATCCCACGGTGGGAAAGGAGGCTTGACAGGAGGGAGCACATGGCGAACCCCCAACACAAGGTGCTAACCAAGAAATGACCCGCTAGAGGTCGCTGAAAGAAGACGGCCAAGGCCGAAATCTGATCCTTGATGGTACTCAAAGCAAGCTTTTGGGTCACTCCACACTGCAGAGGACGCAGGATTCTGGGGACTGAATACGTCCGAGGACGCCAGTCCAGCGCTTTGCATATGGCGATATAAGCTTTCCAGGAACGGTGATAGATCTGCCTGGAGGAAGACTTCCGTGTCCTTAACATGGTCAAAATGACCGAGTCCGAGAGACCTCGGTCCCTCAACACCTGGCTTTTAACAGCCCTGCCGTTAAAGCCAGAGACTGTAAGCCAGATGAAACATAGGACCTTGAGACTGAAGGTCCTCCCTCATCGGCAACCGCCAGGGAACGTCCGCGACGAGACGTACCAGATCAGCGTACCAGTGATGCTGAGGCCAATCCGGAACAATTAGAATCGCCAGAGTTTATATCAGGCGATAAGGACCCTATGGGGCCACCAACGCATCCGAGGCATCACCCAAGGATCCCTGGATCTGGCCACAACCTCGACCCTTGCGATTGAGTCGAGAGGCCATCAGGTCCACATCCGGCGTGCCCCACCGTCGGTAAAGGAGTTGAAATATGCAAGGACCACTCTTCTTGGTCCGGCGTCTGGCGACTCAGATAGTCCGCCTGCCCATTGTCTATGCCCAGAATGTAAAATGGCCTACAGAGCCGGCACGTTTCTTCCGGCCCACTTCAGGATACGGACTACCTCGGAAGCCGCAGCTGAGCTCCGAGTTCCCCCCTGATGGTTTACATACGCCACCGCCGTGGCGGTGTCCGACTGGCTCCTGATGGAGCGACCCCGTACTCTCTCCGACCTGAGGAGAGACACAGTCCGATGGCCCGTATTTCCAGAACAGTGATTGGTAAACGGGCTCGTCTGGAGTCCAAGGCCTGAGCCGACAGGACTCCCCAGACTCCACCCCAGCCCGTCAGGCTGGTGTCCGTCGTGAGTACCGTCCATTGGATGGGAGGGGAACGACTTTCCAGACCGAAGAGCCGAGGATCTCAACCACCATGTTAGGGGCACCCTGACCAGGTGAATCACCTGAATCTGAAGATCCAAGGACAACGGGGATTTGTCCCAGGTGGACAAGATCTCCTTCTGCAATGCCCTGGTGTGTGATTGGGCATACGGAACGGCCGCGAAAGAGGCCACCATGAGGCCCGGGACTCTCATGCAAAAAACGGATTGACAACCATTTTTGGGATGTCAGCACCCGCACCGCAGACTGAAGTATCAGCAACTTCTCCAGAGGTAGGATACCTTTGCCTCCAAGGAGTCCAGAATCAGAACTAGATACTCCAGACACTGAGTCGGGACCAGGACTGACTCCTGAATGTTCAGGAACCACCCGAGTCCCTGAGGGTCTAATTGACGATAGTCACCTTTCCTCTAAGTCTGATCCACTTTCTGCTCTTAGCAGAAGATCGTCCAGATAGCCCACGACAGCAATACCTCGCTGTAACAGAAGGCTAGAACCGGAGCAAGCACCTTGGTGAACACCCTTGGTGCCGAGGCTAGGCCGAAAGGAAGAGCCTCAATCGATAGTGGACTTCGCTGATCGCAAAGCGCAGAAACTTCTGGTGACTTGCGCAGATCGGAACATGCAAGTAGGCGTCCTTGAAGTCCAAGGACGCCAGAAGAAAATCCCTTTGGTGGAGTGTAGCGATCACTGTGCGAATGGATTCCATGCGGAATTTCTGCACCTTCTCGAAGGCATTCAGGGCCTTGAGGTCCAGGATAGGTCGAACCACGTCCCATTTTTGGGACGACAAACAGATTCGAGTAGAATCCCTGAAAACTCTCCTGAGACGGAACCGGCACAATCACTCCGGACCTGATCAAATCCTGTACAGCCCCCAAGAGGGCTGCCCGACAGGTAGGAAGGAGAGGAAGATTTGAGGGAAAGAATCTGTCTGGGGGCCAGGATCAGAATACTATCCTATATCCTGAGGTGACCACCTCGCACACCCACCAGTCGGAGATTCGGGAGGACCACCGATTCGTGACTTGCGAAGTCGTCCCCCCACCCCAGAGTCGGGCGGAGGCAAGACTTCACGCGCAGGCGGGCTTGGGAGCCGCTTGTTCGGCTTACGCACCCAGGGGCACTTGTGCCCACCAGCCGCACTGCCGTCACTGAGAGGGCCTACCCGTGGACTCTGACTGACGAAAAAACCCCGTTTTGCTGGAAAGGAAGGCCCCTGTTTGCGGCGGGCCTCCTCACCCTTGCTAGTCTAAGGAAGAAGAGTGCTTTTACCTCCCATGACATCCATAACGATGTCATCCAGAGCAGCACCGAAAGGTCTACCACCTTTAAATGGTAGATCTGTCAGGAGCTTCCTAAGGCTAGGTCAGCAGACCAGCACTTCAACCAGATAAGACGACGCAATACCACCGCCGAGACAGAGGCCCTGGATATTAAAGGGGCCGCGTCCAACGTGGCGTCGCACACATAAACCAGGCCCTGAACCAGTTGGTGGGCCAGAGCAACTGTGTCTGGAGGAAGATTATGCTCCTGTACAGCTAGGTGCAACATTTTTGCCCAACCTGTAAGTGTTTAAGACACAAGGGTCGCCGCTACCACAGACCATAGGGCGGATCCCAACAAGGCAAACATGGCTCTGCTCACCACTTCTGACCTCCTGTCAGTGGGGTCCTCAAATGCAGGAGTCCCCTCCATCGGGAGAGTGATGGCCTTGTTCAACCAGGCGACTGGAGGGTCGACCCTGGGGGAGAAGCCCACTTTTTAAGTAGGGCATCTTCAAGGGGTATCTGATAGACAAACGGGACCATAAAAAAATTCTTCTGCGGCTTTTCCCAGACCTTATCAATGAGCTGGTCAAAGAAAGTACATATGGAAAAACCTCTTTAGAAGGCCTAGCCTTAAAAGAACCAAAGGAGACTGTATCCGCCTGAGGTTCTGCATCCGCAGCATTTTAGCTTGAGAGTGTCCCTCACCGCAGTCATGAGTACACTAACAAGCGCCCTGTCATTTACTGACTCAGAACTGGAGTTTTCCTCATAAGGAATGTCCTGTTCAAAACCATCCAATACATTCAGAACTAGGGTCCTGAGCGGTAGTGGCTAGGCCCATATCTGAATCAGCGCACTGCCCTCATGAAGTAAAGTGGGGAGAGGGCGCTTTTTTGCTCCCTTGCGCTTGCACACAGCTCCCATCCTGGTCAGAAATGATTCCAGGACTGCCCACAACTGGTCCCTAGGGACCGCAGGTGCTGAAGCACTGCCCGTTGTCCACTGACATTTAGGGGAAGCTGGTGACAGAGACTCCATATTGCCCCCCTCTGAGACTCCTCAGATAAAAAGTCCACCCACAGGCTGTGCTGACTGAGGAGGGGGCGCCCAGGGGACTCACCAAACTGGACCAGGGACCGCTCAGTTCCGCTGTCTGTACCGCGCTGTGTCAGCGCTGGTGAGCTGCGAGGAGATTGTGAGGAGATTCGCGCTGTTACAGCAGCGCTAGAGGCCAAAACTAGTGCTGAAGAGCGCGCGGGCTACAAGAAAATGGCCTCCGCACTTCACTGAGGTGATCCACGGCAAGATGGCCGCCATGACTCAGCAAAAGTGAAAAAAACAGCACACACACAGCGCCACTCTGCGCTCAGGCCCCAAAACACACAAAAAAGGCCCCAAGCATATCTGCAGACCAGCATTAGCCCCTCCAAGAACAGTGTGACCCCCAGGCACCCCACACAGCACAGCGCCAGCAATGGTGACAGAGAGTGACAATGAAATACAGGGGGAGACAGGGAAAATCCCCCACAGAGAAACACACAGCTTTTTGTACTCACCTGCAGGCAGGAGAGACTACTTACCCGTCCCCTGAGGGACCCACTGGTGTGTTTCTGACAGGACTATCACAGTGCAGTACTGAGTAGCTGTCGGCCCGGTCCACCACGAAAGATACAGTCAGTCAGGAACTGTTCAGTCTTGAGAGGACCGTGGGAGCATGAAAGCAAACCCGGCCACCCCTGGAGTCATGGGGCCTGTCGTGAACTGAGTCTCACGCACACAAGGCGAGGATCAGCACGCTCGATGGTCGGACAGGGAAGACTACGAGGATATCTTGTACCCAACCTGTTGCCCAGCCGACAGTTGATAGAAAATTCTCAAAAATAAAATAAAAAAGAATTCCAGAAAAGGAATAAAAATAGGTCAGGAGACTGGCTCCTGAGAGAGCCACATCTTCTCCTTCTGCTAGGCAGAAAAAAACTGAAGCCTGCTGACTGTAGTGGGAGGGTTATGTCCGGAGGGACCGCCCCCTGGGTGGGGCTGTTCAGCTCTGGCTTTTAGAATGTATGTATAACATCTCACATTCTGCCTAGGTCTTCTCCTGCAAGCAGGGACATAAACCCACATGTAAAGTGTAAAGAGACACCGTGTCAGTCCATGGATGATAAGAGAAATGATATTTTCTACTTTTTGTTATAAGAAAAATCGAATAAACTCAATTTTAGTCATACATTTAGGCCAAAATGTATTCAGCCACATGTCTTTAGTAAAAAAAATGTCAATAAGCGTATATTTATTGGTTTGCGCAAAAGTTATAGCGTCTACAAACTAGAGTACATTTTCTGGAATTTACACATTTTCTTTTAATTTATGACTGCCTATCTCATTTCTTGAGGTGCTAAAATTGCAGGGCAGTACAAAACCCCCCCAAATGACCCCATTTTGGAAAGTAGACATCCCAAGGAAATTACTGAGAGGCATGTTGAGCCCATTGAATATTTTTTTTTTGTCTCAAGTGATTGAATAATGACAAAAAAATTAAAATTACAAAAAGTTGTCACTAAATGATATATTGCTCACACATGCCATGGTTATATGTGGAATTGCACCCCAAAATTAATTTTGCTGCTTCTCCTGAGTACGGGGATACCACATGTGTGGGACTTTTTGAGAGCCCAGTCGCGTACGGGCCCCCGAAAACCAAGCACCGCCTTCAGGATTTCTAAGGGCGCAAATTTTTGATTTCACTCCTCACTACCTATCACAGTTTCGAAGGCCATAAAATGCCAAAATAGCACAAACCCCCCCCCCCCCAAATGACCCCATTTTGGAAAGTAGACACCCCAAGCTATTTGCTGAGAGGCATGGTGAGTATTTTACAGCTCTCATTTGTTTTTGAAAATGAAGAAAGAAAATAATTTTCTTTTTCTTTTTTTTTTCTTTTCAATTTTCAAAACTTTGTGACAAAAAGCGAGATCTGCAACATACTCACCATACCTCTCAGCAAATAGCTTGGGGTGTCTACTTTCCAAAATGGGGTCATTTGGGGGGGGGGTTGTGCCATCTGGGCATTCCATGGCCTCCGAAACTGTGATAGGCAGTGAGAAGTGAAATCAAAAATTTACACCCTTAGAAAGCCTGAAGGCGGTGCTTGGTTTTTGGGGTCCCGTACGTGGCTAGGCTCCCAAAAAGTCTCACAAATGTGGTATCCCCGTACTCAGGAGAAGCAACAGAATGTATTTTGGGGTGTAATTCCACATATGCCCATGGCATGTTTGAGCAATATATCATTTAGTAACAACTTTGTGCAAAAAAAAATAAAAATTGTCTTTTTTCCGCAACTTGTGTCAACATATGAGATAATGTGTGTGATTACTGCGCTAATGTGAAAACTTGAAGGTGAATGTGTTATTCATACCTAGGCTGCGACAAATGAAATATGTGAAACCATACCAAAAGCAATATAAGAATAAAAAATTATCGCGCCCAATCTAAATGAGATAGAACTCAACTGATAGATTCCAGTATAAAGTTAATGAAGGTTTTAACGTGCATATTGTGTAAACCATAACCTAAAGACAAATAAATATCCACGGTGATAACTTATGCAAAACAACACTGCAAATAAATTGTTGTGATAAAAAATTTATTAGCACCCGCTGTGTTAATCCTACTGAATTATAACCATAGCATACATAAAAACATGTACTGGTGTGATGAGAAAAGTCCTATGAAAAAATTCCCAACACAATAATACAGGAAGGGAATAAAGATTGTCCACTAATTATATTGATTCTCCAAGGAAAAAATGAAAAACCCTCAGTAGTGTTGAAGTGGAAAAGTGCCCAAAGAAAGTCCATAACGCCAAAAAGGAGCCGCATCCACCACGGTGAGTATAATTAGGAGATGGGTACTTTACCAGAGATGTTGGACCTCCACTATGGCAAGGTCTAATGGGCCTGCAGATATCACCCTCTGCGGGGTACAGATGTTGATCCCAGGAGTCAAAAAGATGTCCCCAATCCGAAATCCCGGTGCTGGCTCCTAGCACGCACTGTGCTGTCTCATCCACTCAAGCCACTGAGATCCGTCGCTCCAAGCGAGTGACTAGTTTCGTTTAATCCAAACGTTCTCAAAGGGCACGTGCCCTTTGAGAACGTTTGGATTAAACTAAACTAGTCAGGGCGGTGCTGCGCACTAAACGTCACTACTACGTGACCCCCGCTAGCACGGGTAAACGCAATCTTTATGCCGGCAATTTTAAATTATTTTATATTTTATGTACTATTTTGTATACCCCCTCAACAAGGAATAAATTTCAACGTGAGGTAATACACTACTGGAGTCCCCTTTTTTCCTTTTTTCCATGCACTTGTATCCTACTCGGAAGTTTGCACTACGCCGCTTGGAGCGACGGATCTCAGTAGCTTGAGTGGTTGAGACAGCACAGTGCGTGCTAGGAGCCAGCACCGGAATTTCGGATTGGGGATATCTTTTTGACTCCTGGGATCAACATCTGTACCCCGCAGAGGGTGATATCTGCAGGCCCAATAGACCTTGCCATAGTGGAGGTCCAACATCTCTGGTAAACTACCCATCACCGTGGTGGATGCGGCTCCTCTTTGGCGTTTATGGACTTTCTTTGGGCACTTTTCCACTTCAACACTACTGAGGGTTTTTAATTTTTTCCTTGGAGAATCAATATAATTAGTGGACAATCTTTATTCCCTTCCTGTATTATTGTGTTGGGAATTTTTTCATAGGACTTTTCTCATCACACCAGTACATGTTTTTACGTACAATATGTACGTTAAAACCTTCATTAACTTTATACTGGAATCTATCAGTTGAGTTATATCTCATTTAGATTGGGCGCGATAATTTTTTATTCTTATTGTGTCAACATATAAAATATTCCATGGACTCGACATGCCTCTCAGTATACAGCTTGGGGTATCTACTTTCCAAAATGGGGTCATTTGGGGGGGTTTTGAACTGTTCTGGCATTTTATACACAACATTAGGAAGCTTACATCCACTCTTCTAACCACTTGAAGACAAAGCCCTTTCTGACACTTTTTGTTTACATGAAAACATTTTTTTTTTTGCAAGAAAATTAGGTTAAACCCCCAAACATTATATATTTTTTTTAAAGCAAAGGCCCTACAGATTAAAATGGAGGGGGTTGCATTTTTTTTTCCACACAGTATTTGCGCAGCGATTTTTCAAACGCATTTTTTGGGGAAAAAATACACTTTTTTTAATTTTAATGCACTAAAACACACTATATTGCCCAAATGTTTGATGAAATAAAAAAGATGATCTTAGGCCGAGTACATAGATACCAAACACGACATGCTTTAAAATTTCGCACAAACGCGCATTGGCGACAAACTACATACATTTTTAAAAGCCTTTAAAAGCCTTTACAGGTTACCACGTTAGATTTACAGAGGGGGTCTACTGCTAAAATGACTGCCCTCGATCTGACCTTCGCGGTGATACCTCACATGCATGGTGCAATTGCTGTTTACATATGACGCCAGACCGACGCTTGCGTTCGCCATTGCGCAAGAGCAGGGCAGGACAGGGGTGCTTTTTTTTTTTTTATTATTATTAATTTTGCTTTTTTGTTTTATTTTTAAACTGTTCCTTCCATATTTTTTCTTTTTTTATCATTTTTATTGTTATCTCAGGGAATGTAAATATCCCCTATGATAGCAATAGGTAGTGAAAGGTACTCTTTTTTTTGAAAAAACTGGGGTCTATTAGACCCTAGATCTTTCCTCTGCCCTCAAAGCATCTGACCACACCAAGATCGGTGTGATAAAATGCTTTCCCAATTTCCCAATGGCGCTTTTTATATCCGGGGGTAGGACATTCCCTCCCACTGCTTGTAAAAGCAGTCCAGAGGCTAATTAGCCGCTAGGATTGCTTTTACACGAAAGCCGGCCGCTGGCTGAAAAGAATGATACCAAGATGATACCTAAACCCGCAGGCATCAATCTGGTATAACCATTCAAAGTCCAGCAACATACCAGTACATTGCTGGTCCTTGTTGGACATGTATTGTAATCTTTTTTTTCATGCAGCCTGTTGGCTGAACAAAAAAAAGAGATTGATCGGTGGGTATGCCCACCATTAGAATACCGCCATTCATCCACCCACTTCTAATGATGGGCATACATGCACCATTTATATATGCCGAAGCATTGGGGCATCCTCCCGCAAAAATTATGCCGCACACACATGGTCGGACTTTTCCACGGGCAAGCCTCCGTCGGAATTTCGACCGTATGTATGCGGCATTAGGAGCAAAATCGCTCCTCCGCTCCTCCGCCCCTGCTGCCCCAATGCTTCGGCATATATGCTTTTTTTTTTAACTGTGGTGGTGAAATCACCTCCTACAGCACTGGAGTCGCAGGGATCAGGCCTGTCTCTGCAAACGCTGCAGTTATGTGTGTTGTGTTTTGTAAGTGACAGTGATCGATCGATACTGCACTTGGGTAGCCTGGGCTGGACGGAGGGGCAAAACGCAGGTGCTAGCAGGTATCTGGGCTGATCCCGCTAACACTGCGTTTTTGGGAACCCTAAACTGCTGGGGACACTAGTATAGATCTGATCAGATCAGATATTGATCTGTTCAGCTACTATATCACTTAGGGAGGTGTATGCTTCACGCGTGGGTGTTAGCGTTACTGGCACTAATCTGACGCTGCCTGGGGTGTGACGCAGGGTTAACTAGGGGCAATTAGGGGGTTAAAACCTTTATTAGGTAATATATGGGGGTACCTGACGCTATAAAAACCTGCGGCGAACCTAAAAAAAATAACTGGCTATCTATCGGCACCAGCATAAGTAATACAGCGATCAGAAAAACGATCGCTTAGTGACACTGGCAAAAGGGGGTGAAAGGGTTACCTGGGGGGGCGATCAAGGGGTTAAACCTTTATTAGGTAATATATGGGGGTACCTGACGCTATAAAAACCTGTGGCGAACCTAAAAAAAATAACTGGCTACCTATCGGCATCACCGACAATAAGACAGCGATCAGAAAAACGATCGCTTAGCGACAGTGGTGATAGGGGGTGAAAGGGTAACCTGGGGGGCGATCAAGGGGGTTAAACCTTTGTTAGGTAATATATGGGGGTAGCAGACGCTATAAAAACCTGCGGCGAACCTAAAAAAAATAACTGGCTACCTATCGGCATCACCGACAATAAGACAGCGATCAGAAAAACGATCGCTTAGCGACAGTGGTGATAGGGTGTGAAAGGGTTACCTGGGGGGCGATCAAGGGGGTTAAACCTTTATTAGGTAATATATGGGGGTACCTGACGCTATAAAAACCTGCGGCGAACCTAAAAAAAATAACTGGCTACCTATCGGCATCACCGACAATAAGACAGCGATCAGAAAAACGATCGCTTAGTGACAGTGGTGATAGGGGGTGAAAGAGTTACCTGGGGGGCGATCAAGGGGGTTAAACCCTTATTAGGTAATATATGGGGGTACCTGACGCTATAAAAACCTGCGGCGAACCTAAAAAAAATAACTGGCTATCTATCGGCTTCACCGACAATAAGACAGCGATCAGAAAAACGATCGCTTAGCGACAGTGGTGATAGGGGGTGAAAGGGTTACCTGGGGGGCGATCAAGGGGGTTAAACCTTTATTAGGTAATATATGGGGGTACCTGACGCTATAAAAACCTGCGGCGAACCTAAAAAAAATAACTGGCTACCGATCGGCATCACCGACACTAAAACAGCGATCAGAAAAACGATCGCTTAGTGACGGCGGTGCTAGGGGGTGAAAGGGTTATCTGGGGGGTGATCAGGGGGTTAAACCTTTATTAGGGGGGGTTAGGGGGCTACACTGGACCTAAAACTAACTGTAGTGACACTTTTACAGTCACAAATGTCACTGATTGCAGTGATCAGTAAATAAATGGTCACTGCAATCAGTGACACTGTGACTGGGGGCTGGGGGGTGATCTGGGGGGGCCTGGGGGGGGGCGATTTATGTTCCTATGTGTCCTGGTGTCAGTGTACTGTTTGTGCACTAACCTGTGTGTCTTCTCTTGTACGGCACTCGGTATATGTGAGCGCCGCATGAGAGATGACATCACTTCCTCTGCCTGTGTAAACATTACACAGCAGAGGAAGCTTTCTCATTCGCCGGGAGCGATCGCGAGGGGGTGGCCGGAATCGAACGCCCG
Source organism: Rana muscosa (assembly GCA_029206835.1). NCBI lineage: Eukaryota > Metazoa > Chordata > Amphibia > Anura > Ranidae > Rana > Rana muscosa. Next base: position 742,427,990 of record CM055118.1, read on the forward strand.
TCCCCTCATCCCGGATCGCTCCCCAACGGATAACGACCGCTCACTGTATAGAAGGGGGGTCCGATTGGACCCCCCAACTATACAAAGCAGTAACGTACACTGTACGTGATTGTGCCTGTCGGTGCCATTCTGCCGACGTATATATACAGTGAGCGGTCGTTAAGTGGTTAATTAGACTTCAAAGTGACTTTGTGAATCTGTTGCAAAGTTTCTTACTAGTAGATCCACCAGTAACAGCACTTCCTGTTGGAGACTTATAATGCTAATCTACTGTCTTGCTATTAGCAGCAGCGAGGTCCGCCTTTTGTAAAAACTTCTTCAGTTGGCAATTGGGCTGCCCATTCGACAACCCTGATAGGCACCCTAATAGTCAAATGAAGAAGTGTGCGTGGGCCGCCTAAAAATGCTGCAGTCAATTGAAAGACAGTGGCTTTACAGCAAATTAAATTGTATGAAGTGTGAAACATACTGAAAAATATATATTTGGTTTACATATGCTTTAACAACTTGCCTAAAATATGCATTTATAGAAGATACAAACATCAATATTGGAATTAAAATAAAAAAACTGAAAGGGGTGTTCCAGCCGAAATGACACTTTTTAAATAAAAATACCCCTATAATACACAAGCTTAATGTATTCTAGTAAAGTTAGTCTGTAAACTGAGGTCCGTTTTGTTAGGTTTTTACAGCATTTAGAACATTTATAAACTAGAAATAGGCTGTGGCCATCTTAAGTGTGGGCATCTGAAGCCAGACTGCATGTCTTCCTGGATTTCAGACTTGCAAATCTCGCACATGCTCAGTGCTGCACAAGCAGTGTAATAAGTTTCAAGTCAGGTTTCCATAGCAACGGCAGTGTCAGCGGAAGTTGTCCTTATCTATGCAAACCTCTCCTCCCCTCCCCCCTCCAGGAACCAGTAAATATACTGCATGTAGAAGAAATATTATTCAAGAAATATATATATCTTTTGTTATATATTTATCTTGTTCTGTGTGTCTGTGTCCCCTCCGCAGACTATCTCACCTCTGCTCTGCACATCCCCTCCGCAGACCATCTCACCTCTGCTCTGCACATCCCCTCCGCAGACCATCTCACCTCTGCTCTGCACATCCCCTCCGCAGACCATCTCATCTCTGCTCTGCACATCCCCTCCGCAGACCATCTCACCTCTGCTCTACACATCCCCTCCGCAGACCATCTCACCTCTGCACATCCCCTCCGCAGACCATCTCTGCTCTGCACATCCCCTTCGCAGACCATCTCTGCTCTGCACATCCCCTCCGCAGACTCTCACCTCTGCTCTGCACATCCCCTCCGCAGACTCTCACCTCTGCTCTGCACATCCCACCTGCAGACTATCTCACCTCTGCTCTGCACAACCCCTCCGCAGACTATCTCACCTTTGCACATCCCCTCCGCAGACTATCTCACCTTTTGCACATCCCCTCTGCAGACTATCTCACCTCTGCACATCCCCTCCGCAGACTATCTCACCTCTGCTCTGCACATCCCCTCCGCAGACTATCTCACCTTTGCACATCCCCTCTGCAGACTATTTCACCTTTGCACATCCCCTCCGCAGACTCTCACCTCTGCTCTGCACATCCCATCCGCAGACTCTCACCTCTGCTCTGCACATCCCATCCGCAGACTCTCACCTCTGCCCTGCACATCCCATCCGCAGACTCTCACCTCTGCACATCCCATCCGCAGACTCTCACCTCTGCACATCCCATCCACAGACTATCTCACCTTTGCACATCCCCTCCGCAGACTATCTCACCTTTGCACATCCCCTCCGCAGACTATTTCACCTTTGCACATCCCCTCCGCAGACTCTCACCTCTGCTCTGCACATCCCATCCGCAGACTCTCACCTCTGCTCTGCACATCCCATCCGCAGACTCTCACCTCTGCACATCCCATCCGCAGACTCTCACCTCTGCACATCCCATCCACAGACTCTCACCTCTGCACATCCCATCCGCAGACTATCTCACCTCTGCTCTGCACATCCCATCCGCAGACTATCTCACCTCTGCACATCCCATCCACAGACTATCTCACCTCTGCACATCCCATCCGCAGACTATCTCACCCCTGCTCTGCACATCACATCCGCAGACTATCTCACCTCTGCTCAACCCATCCACAGACTATCGCTCTGCCCCTCCACATGTCACCTCTGCACCCTTATCTACAGCTCAGCTTAATCCATATCTCCCCCCACAGCTCTCTGTGCCCAATCTAAATACACCCCCCCCCTCAGCTCTGACCACTGCAGAACAACCTCAGTGTCTCAACAGCTGTCTCAGGTTTCGTTCTGGCTGAAAAAAAGCCCTGCTTATATTGTTACTGTGTGCAGGGAGAGAGAGAGAGAGAGAGAGGAGCTTTCAGAAGTTATATTATAAGACTGAGCATGCTGGAAGCTGGTGTTTTGTGTGACACTGTCTTGTATTATAACTGTGTGCAGCGAGAGAGAGAGGAGCTTTCAGAAGTCATCAGCTATGTGTGGGTGGGCGGGACAAAGCAGCTATCGCACACCAGCCAATTATTTGGCTTCTTTAGAAAAGGGGAGGAGCCACATACACGTAGCGGCCCGCCCTGACCCCATCCTATTGGCTGGTGTGCGATAGCTGCTCTGTCCCGCCCACCCACACATCTCTGATGACTTCTGAAACCTCCTCTCTCTCTCTCTGCACACAGTTATAATATAAGACACACAAAACACGCGAGATTTCGGTAGGAGGCGATTCACAAGGAGTCATGGGATACATGACGCTGATATCCCAGGAACCCTTGCGAATTGCCTTGTGACATAATAGCCTAGGCTATTAAGACCAGGAAGTTAGGCTGAAAAACTGAAAAAAAGGTATTTACAATCCAAAAAAAAATAATAATATTGCCCATTGTGAAAACTATGTGCTAAGGGCATGCAGCACAGACAAACATAAAAAAATGGGTGGAACTCCACTTGAAATGAGTAATACAAATTAAAGGCTCAGTTTTGAAAAATAAATAAATCATTTTAATCAGCAAGGGGAAAGTATTTATAGTCCATGCAAAGTGTTCCTTGTGCTGATGACAGCGATTTTAGTTAAAAATTCTCTAATCCCTCCTCCCCTCACAGCTGTAATCTTCCGGTGCTGCAGGGGTTATTGCGAGGGCTGGACCTGTGACAGGCACATGTACTATAGCTATCTATGAGTGGAAAATGGACAGATGAATGGAAGGTCCACCTCCTTCATTCACAGAGTGATTTTCATTCATGAAATCTAAAGTGCAGCTTCAATAAATAGGGGGGCTGAAAGGTGAGGCATACAGTATCTTACAAAAATGAGTACATCCCTCACATTTTTGTAAATATTATAATTATATCTTTTCATGTGACAACACTGAAGAAATTACACTTTGCTACAATGTAAAGTAGTGAGTGCACAGCTTGTATAACAGTGCCAATTTGCTTTGCCCTCAAAATAACTCAACACACAGCCATTAATGTCTAAACCGCTGGCAACAAAAGTGAGTACGCCCCTTAAGTGAAAATGTCCAAATTGGGCCCTTGGGCCCTTAGCCATTTTCCCTCCCCAGTGTCATGTGACTCGTTAGTGTTACAAGGTTTCAGGTGTGAATCGGGAGCAGGTGTGGTAAATTTGGTGTTATCGCTCTCACTCTCTCATACTGGTCACTGGAAGTTCAACATGGCACCTCATGGCAAAGAACTCTCTGAGGATCTGAAAAAAAGAAGTGTTGCTCTACATAAAGATGGCCTAGGCTATAAGAAGATTGCCAAGATCCTGAAACTGAGCCGCAGCATGGTGGCCAAGACCATACAGTGGTTTAATAAGACAGGTTCCACTCAGAACAGGCTTCGCCATGATTGACCAAAGAAGTTAAGTGCGCGTGCTCAGCGTCATATCCACTGGTTGTCTTTGGGAATTAGACGTATGAGTGCTGCCAGCATTGCTGCAGAGGTTGAAGGGGTGGGGGGTCAGCCTGTCAGTGCTCAGACCATATGCCACACACTTCATAAAATTGGTCTGCATGGCTGTCATCTCAGAAGGAAGCCTCTCCTAAAGATGATCCACAAGAAAGCCCGCAAACAGTTTGCTGAAGACAAGCAGACTAAAGCCCCGTACACACGGTCGGACTTTTTGCCAACAAACTTAATTTTGAGCAAGTTTAACAAAAAATCCGACAGTGTGTAAAATCCATCGGACAAACTTTTTTGGTTTTCATCGGACAAAAGTTCAGTCTGCAAACGGACAAACTTTTGGCCAACAAAAGTCAGACGGAGCAACGTCTGACCATGTGTACAGAAAACCATCGGACAAATGTTAAAATCAACCAACAATAGCAGAAGTTGACCAAAGGGTGGTGGTAAAGAGCAGAAAAGAACAGAAAAACCACGTGATGTTGGAAAAAGTTTTGGGAAAGTTTGCAGAAAAGTCCTGTGGTGTGTATGCTATGGACAAAAATCCATGGAAAAGTCAGATGGAAGTCCGACCGTGTGTACGAGGCTTAAGAATATGGATTACTGAAACCAGGTTCAGATGGTGTAAAGCGTGTGTGGTGGCAACCAGGTGAGAAGCACAAAGACAAGTGTGTCTTGCCTACAGTCAAGCATGGTGGTGGGAGTGTCATGGTCTGGGCTTGCATGAGTGCTGCCAGCACTGGGGAGCTACAGTTCATTGAGGGAATCATGAATGCCAACACGTACTGTGACATACTGAAGCAGAGTATGATCCCGTCTCATCAGAGACTGGGCTGCAGGGCAGTATTCCAAAATGATAATGACCCCAAACATACCTCCAAGACAACCACTGCCTTGCTAAAGAAGCTGAGGGTAAAGGTGATGGACTGGCCAAGCATGTCTCCAGACCTAAACCCTATTGAGCATCTGTGAGGCATCCTCAAATGGAAGGTGGAGGAGCGCAAGGTCTCTAACATCCACCAGCTCCGTGATGTCGTCATGGAGGAGGACTCCATTGGCAACCTGTGAAGCTCTGGGCAACCCCATGCCCAAGAGGGTTAAGGCAGTGCTGGGGAATAAGGGTGGTCACACAAAATATTGATACTTTGGGTCCAATTTGGACATTTTCACTTAGGGGTGTACTCACTTTTGTTGCCAGCGGTTTAGACATTAATGGCTGTGTGTTGAGTTATTTTGAGGGGACAACACATTTACACTGTTATACAAGCTGTACACTCACTACTTTACATTGTAGCAAAGTGTAATTTCTTCAGTGTTGTCACATGAAAAGATATAATAAAATATTTACAAAAATGTGAGGGGTGTACTCACTTTTGTGAGATACTGTAGTTGGCACTCTTGACAAGTGCCTGTGCTTGGCTCGTATTAAACCCCGCAGCACTAGAAGATTACGGCTGTACAGTTAGCGGGGGGATCAGAGGACTTTAAATTTGAACTAAAACCACAGCCGACAGCAAAAGGGGCACTTTGCATTGAATATAAGTACCATCCTTTGTGCTAATTTTTCTTTAAGCTTTGACTAAACGTAGGCTTTAAATACTTTACAGTAAACAAGCAAATCTCACTGATTATAAACATATGTAAAACCATTTTAATTCAAAACATAAAACCATATAAGGCAACTTTATAGGGCATATTTATCACTGATTCTCAGTTTGCACCACACTTATTCATTTTCCAAGAAGATTCTGAAATCCAACATATGTACTTCAGGATTTTGAGTTAAACACCTTAATTATATGATATCAATTGTAAGGCAAATGTGTGAGTTGACAAGGGAGTGGGATTAATCACATTGGGTCTTCCACAGGATTCAATGGTGCATTACTGGTAAAATTCATGATTTACCACCTGAAAAGAGTAATGTTTCTGAGACCCCAACTACCAGTTTAAAAAAGGAAAATGTATACATACAGCAAACAGTGGTAAAAGATTCTCAATTCAGCAAGGGTTGGAGTAGATCTGGCCAGGTGAATGCAATTTATAATTACACTGAAAAATCCAATGGGCATTTGGCAGCAAAATGACTGCTTAACTTAGCTTTCCACTTGATAAATATGCCCCTAATTTATGTGTCAATTAATATGTGTAGATCAGTATGTGTCTTCATTTATATTCATTTTCTTTCACACAACTTCGTTTTGTAACCATTTCTCCCAGCCACTTACTATTGACATCAGAGTTAAAATGTAGTGCTGTAAATTTCGGCCGTGATGTCGCACCATTTTTACGTCTGCTGTAACCATGAGTTCTACATATCTGGGATAAGATATAAAGCGTTTTCTTCTGATGTGTATCCTGTTTATATCCTCTTCTTTTGTGGAATTTTGTAGTAAAGACAGAGAATGTTCCAAATTTGTAAACATGGCAATATCTTGTCCTAAGTTACTTGAAACATGAACATTGTTCTTCATTTCAGACTCTGCAAATAAATCATAAGATAGCATTATGATATTCTGACTTTTTTATCAAAATATATTTAAAAAACTTGGATGCCTTTTTTGCAAAAAAAAAAAGAAAACTTACAAATAATACAAAATGCTCTTTATATGGAGATATAGCCATGACCTGTTTTCATAAACACTATACACAAATCAGTTACCAAACTATCACACCAGTTTGTATCTTAAGTCTCCTGTACTACTTAGATTCAACTCCCATGTGCAGGAGGGAAGCTTTACACTCCAGACTCCACCACATTTTTCACAAAGCATAAGCATACTTTTCTTCTGGCTGGGATTTTTATATACCTTCATGTAAAAGTTCTAAACAAGCCAAACTTTTAAACTATTCCATATTTAATGGCTTGGCAGAATTTTGTTTATGATTCTTAATCCAACTATACAACCAAAGTGTTTCCTAAATTAAATGGATCATTACAGTCATTATTTATATGCTAATGTAGGACAAGACCCCTTGAATGTACTTTATCAGCAGAATGTTTGCATGTGAGGCAGTGAATAGTAAAAAGAACATAAAGAAGAAAAGAGGAAAAGAAAAGCTGTGGTAAATGTATGGGAAGTGTTCTACTTGGTGTCCACATAATTATGTACCTTAAAGTGGTTATAAACCTCTAAAATGTAAAATGAACAAAACATATCCTTCTATAGGATGTACTTGCCTCTATCCAAATCACCTAGTCTGTCTCTGTCTCTCTCTCTCATTCCTCTGCAGTCTGCACAAGTCACTTCTGACAGTCTATGCCAACATTAGACAATCCTGGGGGATGGCACCATCTCCCCTTCCAGCACACAGCAATTGATTGACAGTCTCAGCTGTGCACAGTTCCCCATGAGACTGTGTAGAGAGGTGTGTATTCGAACGGGGGGCGCGACTGGATGCGGTTGGTGTGAGCGCGCTCTCCCCCTCTCCTCTCTTGCTCTAAGTTGTTTTTACCTCCGGCCAAGGGGAGCTATGCACGATGTGGCCGGGATGTGGCGCAGAGGCACGGCGAGCGGCTGAAGCTTATTCCGCTCGCACGATTATGGTGGCTTGGTCGGCTGGGCTTGTTAGTCCCTTGGATGCAGCTCGCGGCCGGCGGGCTGACACCGGTGCTTGAGCTCTCCTGAATACAGGATACAGGACCGGTGGTGAGCACCAGGAGGAGGAGATGGCGGTGGCTGTGGCATGAGAAGCTGGTGTGGAACTCCTTATCTTTATCACCCGGCAGAGACATTTAGCTGCAGAGGGGAGGTAATAGCGGCAGCGTGAGAGACCCCCGCCACCCCCCCTGCATTCCAGACAGAGAAGTCCCAGATTGACAGCCCAGGCTAACAAGTGGAGGTGTGAGAGGTCTCCCCCTTCTGAACTTCTCTTGCGGCTCTGGATGCTGAAAAAAGGACACAGCTTGAAAGAAGAGAGACTGCGATATCTTTCCTAAATCCCTGAGTTCCCAACTCTGGCTGGGTGAGAGCTTTCCAATTATTTATTCTGGGGAGAGATGGGAATGTTTAAAAGCCTCAAGTAGAGTCAGTACATCCCTTTCAGTACATCCACGCTGCCCCTCCCCCCGCTCCCCTGGACAGAGAAGCTCCTCACTGACAGTCCAGGCAGAAAAGTGGGGGTGTGAGAGACCCCCCCTGAACTTCTATTGCGGTTCTGGATTCAGGAAGGAGGACACAGCCTGAAGGAAGAGTTATTGTTACATCTTCCCTAAATCCTGAGTCTCGAACTCTGGCCGGGAGAGAACTTTCCAATTATTTACTCATTCACTAGACATGGGAATGTTTTAAAGTTTAAAAGTAGAGACAGTATTTTTTTTTCTCCCTTTTTTCCCCTCCTGCCTCTAGTTCCTAGTTTTGTTTTTTTAAGTGTTAGAGGCATCCGCCAGACTCCCGCCGGCAAACCCCTGAAAACCTATTACAGCTCGGTAGGTTAGAGTAGACAAGAGTGGCTATCCCATTATTCATCTTTTCAGGACATTTTTGCTCCGTCTATCTCAAAAATAATGAATTACTGGTTCCTAGTTTATGGGGAAAGAGGGTTGGGAGGCAAAGCAGTGACAGTATATCCCTATCACCCCTCCCCCCATTTCTGCCATTTGGGGTGAAGCTGAGAGACCTGATTAGATTTGACATCGTGAAGTTGCCTGCTCACTTCTTCTCGCCTGGCCTCTCCCTTTTTTTTCTGTTTCTTTGCTCCTTTTTGGACTATGACATCGCAGCGCACCACAAAGGTGAGCCAGGCAGCTGCTGCCAGATTAAAGGAATTTTCTCACACGCCGGGACAGACCTCCCCCAGCGGGCGGGGGATGGTGGAAACCCAGAAACATTTAAGTACACCCCATAATACGGACACCCCCGGAGGTAACAGAACCACGTTTAAAGGAAATTCTGCTAGCAATCAATTCCTGTAAAACTGAAATGTCTGACCAAATTAAGTCAGTGCGGGAAGAATTGTCTTTTATCAGGCACGATATACAAAAAGTGCGGGAAAGGACTACTGCTCTTGAGGGGAGGGTGGGTCTGATAGAGGATGATCTGAACCCCCTGAAACAGGAGATTAAAATCATGAGGGACCAGATGACCAACTACCAGACAAGGATTGACGAAATGGAGAATAGGATGCGAAGGAAGAACGTTAGGATAGTTGGGCTCCCTGAATGCACTGAAGGCCCGGATCCCATTATTTTTTTGGAAAAATGGTTCAGGGAACTATTCGGGGACCAGTCCTTCTCACCCTTCTTTTCAATAGAAAGAGCTCACAGGGTCCCCTCTAGACTTCCCCAATCAGGCCCCCCCCCCCCAGATCCCTCTTGCTAAAAACATTTCATTGCAGAGACAAAATTATTATTTTAAACAAAGCTAGAGAAATGGGTAACATATTGTATAATGGCAATAGGGTGTCGATGTACCCTGACTTTTCAACTCACCTACAAAAACGAAGGGCTAAGTTTGGAGAAGTCAAGCGCAAGCTGCAACAATTAAAAGTGAACTATGCTTTGCTATACCCCGCTAGACTGAGAATAAATGCTTTGGGGAGACTGTTTTTTTCGACACCCCGGAGGGGGTGGAGGACTGGATTGTAACCTACAAGAGGAGACTGTAGCATACTCTGACTGTATTATTCTACAATTTTATTAACACAATGAATTAGATTAAATCACATAAGCACAATGTTGAATACATAGGGAGTGGAGAAGGGGGAGGGGGAAGGTTTGGGTGTGAGGGAGTAATGAGCGTATTTCCCCCGGTTGTTAAGGGGCATGGCGAAGAACTCTCCATGTGTGTGTTTTTTGTTGTATGTTTTTGTGTTGTTAGGTTTGTTCGTTGGTCTAGATGTAGGGTTTATAGAGATATGGGGAGGGGTGGGCTAGGGAGGGAAGGGTGTAAGAAAACACGGTTAAAGACACTAAGAACACTAAAAATGACAGGAATAGGTAATGGTCACATTAGAATGCCCCCAATTAGGCCCAACGGGCAGATGAGAAGGATGCACGGAAGTATGAGTTTGAAGAAAGGACACGTTTGGCACGATTGGTACACAAGGTTGTTTGAACTCAACTATAGCTATGGGACTTGCCAATATTGGGTTAAAAATTATTTTTTTTTTGTAAAATTGGCACAAGAAATGTATATAAATGGAAAAAGACATTGGGCACATGATCACACAGGACATAGAAAAACTAAACTATCATGATTAGAAGTACTCAGATTAAAAATTTAAATGTGTGTTCCTGGAATGTATGTGGAATGGGAGATCCAGAGAAAAAAGCAGCAGTTCTCCTGATTGCAAAAACATACGCGGTAGCTGTACTATGTTTACAGGAGACACATCTTACAAAAATCTCTAGTCCTCAATTGAGGTGGCGGGATTATCCCACACAATACCATTCAGCCCATACCTCCTATTCCAGAGGGGTGGAGTGAGCATCTTCATTAGAGTCGGAGTGGTCTTTTTGTGCATACAGGCTAAGGCAAATGAACAAGTGCAATATATTTTTTTATTTTGTAGGATTGAAAATAGAACCTGTATATTGGCAAATGTGTATCCCCCCCCCTTTGATCTTTCGGTGCTCTGTGAGCTCACTAAGTTTGTTTTAGATAAGCTAGGGGTACCGGTGTTAGTAGTAGGGGATTTCAATACGGTAATGGACCGGAAAATAAATAGATTTCCGCCAGGGATATGTACAAGTAGAACAGATAGCCGGCTAGCTGATTTTTTGATAGAAACGGGCCTGAGAGATATCTGGAGCATACGAAATACAGAGAACCGACAGTACTCGTGCTTCTCTAAGACTCACTCTACACTCTCCAGGATTGACTTGGTTTTGGGAAATGAGGAGATGATGCCCATAATAAAAAACGTGACATACAAACCAAGAGGCTTATCAGACCACTCCCCGGTGACAGTGTCACTAGAGCTGGGTAAGCGTAACCATCCTGGAGAGTGGAGGTTAAGTCCTTTCTGGATGGAATTAATGGGAGACCCAATGGATATATTAGCATCTCTGGGAAAGTTTATTGTTTCGAACTGGGGCACAGCCTCAGTGGGAATAGTATGGGACACTCTGAAAGCTTTCTTGAGAGGTATGATGATACAACAGATCTCAAAAATTAAGAAGCAGACTAAAGACTGGGAGAGAATAATTGGACAGCGGGTAACAACTGCGGAAGAACAATATATTAACAATCCGACACCTAATACACTCAGGAGCTGGATAGAGGAGCAACAAAATTACAGACTAATGACTCTCCGCAAGGTAGAGAATAAATGTCTCTTTCAGAGACAAGCTGCCTTTGGAGAAGGGGAAAGTGTGGGACGTATGTTGGCACAGCTAGTCAGGGCAAACTCTCCCAGCTCTGTGGTACCTACGATCACCACGGAGGATGGAAGAGTAACCTCATACACCCCAGAAATAGTGGATACATTCAAGGAATACTATGAAGATCTTTATACATCCCAGCAGAGAGAGATAAGTGAAGCAACAGACACTTTCTTTAGGGGTCTGAACCCGCCTTCCCTCAGTGAAATGGATAGAGCCGAATAGGGTTGCCAATACCGTTATTATGGGAAGATATTACTTCCCGAGTTGCTGAGGGTACTGAATAGTTCATTGGTACAGGGAGAGCTCCCCCCCCTCAATGAAGGATTCCACCATAATTATCATACACAAGGAGGGCAAAGACCCACTTGATGCAGCCTCATATAGGCCTATTGCGCTGTTGAATACTGACATGAAGGTTCTGGCGAAGGTATTGGCGGCTAGATTGAACAGGGTTATAGCAAAACTTATCCACCCTGACCAGTCGGGTTTTATACCTGGAAGAACAACTAGTGTCAACATAAGACGACTATACTTGAACCTCCAGGTTTCCGACGGACAGGGATGGGGAGAGAGCCATTCTGTCTGTGGACACCGCCAAGGCCTTCGACAGATTAGAGTGGCAGTACCTGTGAAAAGCTATGGAAATGTCCCAATTGGGCCCAGGCTACATCAATTGGGTCAAGATGCTCTATGGAGCACCAGAGGCCAGAGTAAGGGTGAACGGGGAACAGTCTGACAAGTTCAGTTAGAGGGATGAGACAGGGATGTCCCCTGTCGCCCCTCCTCTTTGCCATTGCAATTGAACCTCTGGCTATTGCTCTCAGGTCAGCTGACCAGGTGAGGGGCTTTAGGAGAGGGGACTTGGAAGAAAAAGTTTCACTATATGCAGATGACCTCTTGCTCTTCCTCGGAGATACACGAGACTCTCTTCGGGAAGCTATGAATATAGTCAACAGATTTGGCCAAGTATCTGGATTAAAAATAAATTGGGCAAAATCCAGTCTTCTACCAGGTGACCCTTTGGGAGGCCCCCTGGCAGAGGAGGCAGCTCAGATACCAGTCGTTAATAAATTTAAATACTTGGGTATAAATATTTCAAGAGACCCTCAACAATATACCACAGACAATATTGACCCCTTGTTAATGAAATTTAGAGGAAAAATAAAAGTCTAGATATGTTTGCCAATATCTGTGGCAGGTCGCTGTAATTTAATTAAAATGATTTGGATGCCCCAGCTCCTTTACATATTACATAACTCCCCAATCTGGCTTTATAAGAAGTGGTTTCAAAGGATAGATACCCTGTTCAGGGAAATTATCTGGAAAGGTGGCCCAGCAAGAATTTGGTTAAATACGCTGCAGCTCCAGAAACAGGAAGGAGGAGTAGCGCTACCACACCCCTTTAACTATTTTTTGGCGGCACAGCTTCAATATATAGGGGGGTGTAACTTAGCCAGTCAAGAAGTAGGAAGAAAGATGCTCCTAAAAGTCACCTCACATGAATCTATACCTGAAGCCTTGGAGGCAGGATCTTTTTCCCCAAAACTCCCAACCTTGAACTAAATGATGAGGGTTTGGGACACAGCAAAAATAACACTGGATTATAGGGGCTGTACGGAATTCACTCCACTGTGGGAAAACAGTAAATTGGGAGAGCTCCAGAAACTGGGGACAATAAGGGAGTGGGAGAGATGTGGTATAAAATTTGTTTCACAGCTATATCACGAAGGCACCTTGAAAACCTTCCAGGAACTGAGACTCCAATTTGCCTTACCAAATAAATCCTTTTTTAAATACTTGCAGGTTAGACATGCATTGGAGAAACAGTTTAGAGGAAGGACCTTAGAAAGGAGTATAATCTCTGTACTTAAAAAATTAATCAACACAGACTCAGGGAAAGGCTTAATTTCTAAAATATACCCACATATTAATAATGGGAGACTGAGTGAGTTAGAACCCCCTCAGTATAAAAGGAAATGGGAAAGAGATGTAGGAGATATCTCTGAGTCACAGTGTACTGTACAGAACCTATTATACCCCCCACAAACTTTTCCAATTTGGCCGTCGGCCAGATTCTAGCTGCCCCAGATGTGGGGAAATGGAGGGGGACTTACTTCATATGTTTTGGAGATATCCAAAGCTTTTCCGGAACTGGACAGAGGTGGGGAAAATCATTGACAGGGTTTTTGGAACAACTACCGAGATGGAACGGAAACAATGCCTTTTGGGATTAGTGGGGGAGTCGGGTAAACTAGGAAGTACCCAAGTAGCGGTCATGAGATGCTTATTTCAGGCAAGCATTCTAAGCAAGAGGGATTAGTTGGAAAACCCTAATAAGCACAGAAAAATATTTAAAATATGTGTAACGGCCCAAGAGAAACCAGATTGTGAGAGAGTGGATGCCGTGGGAATGAGTGGAAAGTATGAAGGTGTGAAAGAGAAGTGGGTGGTGGAGTATTTTATTATTCAATATAAATACATACAGATAACCCTATGAGAGACCCAACCTAGGAACTACCCCAAGACCACTGAGAATATATAGGGTTTATTAAATGTGAGAACAGGGTTGAAGGTTTGGGACACCATGGGAAAATCCGTTTTTTTCTTCTTTAACTTTTTGTAAAACTGTGAAAAAATTCAATAAAGAGATAAAGTGTAAAAAAAAAAGAAGAAAAAAGAGAGGTGTGTATTCATTCTCTCCACTCACATCTCAGATTACCCTCAGCTCCCTGCTGTGCAGTGTGTGACATGAAATCCCCACCCCCGCCTTCTGAAAGTGGTTCTAACGGCAAAATGTGTTTTACCTTAATGCATTCCCTTCTCCCTGCGCAGCTCCACATGATGTGTAGTACAACTAATACTAGTTAGGCCTTGCTTTAAAATTTTGATTATTTCGTTAATTTTCTTTGTTTTACCGTGGCTTGTTTTATCGCCCTCTATTTGAGTATAAATATTTTTTATAAATCTTTTGAGCCTTACAGTGTTACGCTATGTGGCGTTTTCTCTCTTCTTGACATACCAAAATATTTAATTGGAGATGGAATAGTGAAGAGCATGATCGGGATAGCCCATTAGATCTTTGCCCATTTGGGCACAGCACTTTAGACCTTCTGTAGTTAAGAGGACTTTGGATCTGCAAAGAGGCATGTTGCTTGTGGTGGTGGATACACTACTCAATGCTAGGTGGGTGGATATAATGTTATGGTTGATCGGTGTGTATATATAAATATTTTTTATATATATATATATATCTCTAGATATACAGTGTATATATATATATTGTGAGGGGGTTAGCTCGGTAGCGGGTGTGTGTGACCCCCTGGATGGGCTCCCCACACAAAAACAGGCCCAGCAGACGGAGGTTGTGGTTTTCAAGATCAAAAGGTGCGGTTTATTTCTCTATTTACAGTGACAAAAACACAGCAAAGCAAAAAGAAACATAAACAAAATAAATCCTGGTCAGCTTGACCTCTGACTAAACATGCAGGTTTCCCTAACTAACAACTGGGATCAGCCTGGTGCTGTCCTAGTCCCTAAGTCCCTGGTTTAGTAAATGTCCAAACAAATAGCCACACAGGCTTTGTCTCACCGCACAGGGGTTCACTCTCCCTAGACAGTCCACACAGGTCTGGTTCCAGGCATGAGCAAACATCTAATGAAGCTGGGAGTTTTTATAGAGGCCTTAAACGAGCTGACAAGCTTCAGCTGGTCTCATCAACTCCCTGCCTGCACGACGCCCAGCACTCTCCCTAGAGGTATGAATCATCCATGAGCCCACTAGCCTCAGCTGGGCTTCATCAACTCTCTCCCTAGTTGTATAAGTCGGCATAAAGCCTGAATCTGGGAGAAATATACCTACCCCCCCTGGATGCAACCAGGTGACTTTACCTTCCTGCTGTCACATACCCCCCCTCTTGTTTTAACCTTGGGGTTGGAACACCAGCAATCAGGCATTCATGTACTCGAGACAAAGCATCCACATTCCCCATTTGAACGGCAGGGCGATGCTTTACTGTGAAGTTGAATTCCTGTAGGGCCAGGAACCACCTATTTACTCTTCTATTTGTCTCCTTGTTTTGAGCCATCCACTTTAATGGAGCGTGATCCGTAACCATGTCAAAGTGCCTACCTAGCAGATAGTACCGAAGGGAATCTAGAGCCCACTTCACCGCTAAACACTCCTTTTCAACCGTGGCGTAATTTACCTCATGGGACTTCAACTTCCTGCTGAGATAAATGACTGGGTGCTCTTCCCCGTTCCAGACCTGGGACAATACTGCTCCTAACCCCACATCTGACGCATCACTTTGTACGACAAAGTCTTTAGAGAAGTCGGGTGAGTACAACACTGGCTGGCTACATAAGGCTTGTTTCAAGAATTGGAACGCTGCCTCAGCCTCGGGGGTCCATTTAATCATGACCGACCCGTTCCCTTTCGTCAGGTTGGTTAGGGGTACAGCCTTAGAAGCAAAGTGGGGAATGAAGCGCCGATAATAACCCGCGATTCCCAGAAAGGCTCGTACCTGCTTCTTGCTGTTGGGACGTGGCCAACTCTGGATGGCCTCGACTTTGTTGAGTTGGGGTTTTATTACTCCCCTGCCAATGGTGTACCCAAGATATTTGGCCTCCTCCTGCCCAATGGTACACTTCTTGGGGTTAGCCGTAAACCCCGCTTCCCGGATAGAGTCTAGGACTGCTTGCACTTTTGGCAGATGTGAGGCCCAATCTGTGCTATGGACAATTACGTCATCCAGGTAAGCCGCAGCATACTTCCGATGGGGCCTCAGTATCTGGTCCATTTTCCGCTGGAATGTGGCCGGCGCATTCTGTAACCCGAACGGCATTCTCTTATATTGGAACGCCCCGTCTGGGGTTACAAATGCGGTTTTCTCTTTGGCCGACTTGGCCAGGGGAATTTGCCAATACCCTTTTGTGAGGTCAAGAGTCGTCATGTATCGGGCTGTTCCCAGCCGGTCGATCAACTCATCTATACGTGGCATGGGGTAGGTGTCAAATTTTGTAACTTTGTTCAACTGACGAAAATCGTTACAAAATCGCCAGCTCCCATCCGGTTTAGGCACCAACACAATGGGACTAGACCAATCACTTTGGGACTCCTCTATCACCCCTAAGTTCAGCATTTTCTGTACTTCCTCCCGTATTGCCTCCCGTCGGGCCTCTGGGATCCGATAGGGTTTTAACTTCACCCTTTCACCGGGCGGGGTAATAATATCATGCTCTACCCCAGATGTTTGTCCCGGCAGCTCAGAGAACACCTCCTTGTTGCGAAGCACAAACTCCTTAACCTCCTGTTGTTGGGGTTGTGACAAGGTGGCTGCTATTCCAACCTCCGGAATCACGCAACCAGTTTGAGCTGGTGACCAAGTTTCTGCGACTAGGGACTCTCTATCCCTCCAGGCTTTCAACAGATTAACGTGATAGATCTGTTCGGGCTTTCGCCTTCCTGGTTGTCTGACCTTGTAATTCACTTCGCTCACTTTTTCCATTATCTCGTAGGGGCCTTGCCATTTGGCAAGGAATTTACTTTCAACCATAGGGACAAGTACCAATATCCTATCCCCCGGGGAAAAGGTACGGGTCTTGGCTCCACGGTTGTACACTCTCTGCTGTGCCAACTGCGCTTGGGCCAAATGTTCCTTCACGATGGGCATTACCTGTGCAATTCGATCTTGCATCAGGGCGACATGCTCAATCACACTCCTGTGGGGAGAACTCTCACTTTCCCAAGTTTCCTTGGCAATATCCAACAGCCCTCTTGGGTGTCTCCCATACAGTAACTCAAAGGGGGAAAGGGGGAGAATCCCGTAGAGGATTGGGGCACCTCCCTAATAGCAAACATCAAATAAGGACGTAGACAGTCCCAATCCTTTCCATCTCTATCCACCACTTTCTTCAACATTTGTTTTAGGGTTTTGTTGAATCTTTCAACCAGCCCATCGGTTTGGGGGTGATACACAGACGTACGCAATTGCGTCACTTTAAACAATTTACACAGCTCTTTCATAACCCGGGACATAAAGGGTGTACCTTGGTCCGTAAGCAGTTCTTTACAAATACCCACCCGGCTAAAAACAAGAGATAGCTCTTTGGCTATGGTTTTGGCCGAGGTATTTCGGAGAGGGATCGCTTCTGGATAACGGGTGGCATAGTCCATTATAACTAATATGTACTGGTGCCCCCTAGCGGACTTGATTATAGGACCTACCAAATCCATTGCGATCCTCTCAAACAGGACCTCAATGATGGGTAGAGGGACCAGCGGGCTACGGAAATGTGGCATCGGGGCCGACCTCTGACACACAGGGCAGGAGGAACAATAATTTTCTATGTCCTTCATCACCCCAGGCCAATAGAATCTCTGTAATACCCTCTCTCGGGTTTTCTCTGTCCCCAGATGACCTCCAAGAATGTGCCCATGGGCCAACTCCAACACCAACTTCCTGTAAGGTTTGGGCACCACAAGCTGCTCAACGGTTTCTTCTGCCCTTTTTGCCACCCGATACAGTAGGTCCTTCTCTACGCTGAAGTATGGGTAAGTGCAGGTATTATCTGGGTTCACTAACTCGCCATCTATTTCCACTACGTTTTCCCGTGCCTTTATTAGGGCGGGGTCCTTTAACTGTTCTGTGGCAAAATTTTCCCTGTGAACCTCAAGATCAGAAAACTCCACAGACGGTAGGTTTTCGTCTGAGGAGGTGGGCTCCTCTCCAGTTTCTTGAGTCTCGCCTGCCAATACTGACAAGGGAAATTCTGGAGAGTCCTCACCACTCTCAGAGGAGTTCTGGCTATCACCTTCCTGGTACATAGGGGCACCAGTGGGGGGCTCAGGATCATCCCACAGTTCCCAGAACTTCGGAAAATCCCTTCCCACAATGGCATCATGCGGTAATTGAGATACTAACCCCACTGGATGAGAGAGGGTACCTTTGGGGGTCTTGAAACATACTGTAGTCACTGGATACTCTCGGGTGTCCCCATGCACACAAATAACAGCTACCTTGCTATTCCCAGAGACCTCTGTTTTAACTAATTCAGCCTTTATCAGGGTCACAAGGCTACCTGAATCCAGTAATACCACAACATTTCTACCATTAATACACATTTTGCATAAATGTTTCTCAGTTCCCCGAATGGCAGTGCATGCGACTGTCGCACACAGCGACTGACGTCTGTCCGTCAGAAAGTCACATTGCATGGGTTCCTCCACAACCGGGCAATTTGCGGCAATATGTCCCGTTTGCCGGCAGCGGTAGCAAACAATCCTTTTGGCTGCCTCTTGAGCCCCCGACTTCCCAGGCTGTTCTCGCCAAACCCTGGGCAGAGCTCCCACCCTCTCACTCTCTCCACCCTCACCCCTTGGAATCCTCTTATCCGCCCCTGGGGATGGTCTGGTCTTAGGGTGGAAAGTCCGAGAGTCTCTGGAAGAGGCCGTCAGGTTCTCTGCAGCCAAGTATCTCTCTACACGATCCACAAGTTTACCGGCCGTTTCTGGGTCTCCATGGCTTACCCACTTTTGAATGGCGGTAGGAAGAGCTCTCAAGAAACGATCCATCACAACCCGTTCCACAATCTCCGGTGCGGACAAAGTCTCTGGCTGTAGCCACTTCCTGCTCAGGTGAATGAGATCATACATTTGAGACCTGGGGGGTTTTCCAAGCTGGAAAGTCCAGTTATGCACACGCTGAGCCCGGACAGCCAGGGTGACACCCAGCCTTGCCAATATTTCAGCTTTTAGCATCACATAGTCTTTTGCTTGGTCAGGCTCTAGGTCATAGTAAGCTTTCTGCGATTCACCAGTTAACAGAGGAGCCACCAGTCCAGCCCACTGCTCCTCAGGCCACTTTTCTCTTTCAGCAGTCCTTTCAAATGTGGTCAAAAATACCTCTGGATCATCCTCTCCAGTCATTTTTGTCAATAAACGACTCACCCCAAAGGACGCGGTATTAGTGGGACGGCTTTCCTCACTGGTCTGCGGACGTTGCTGCATTACTGCTTCCATCTGTTGTTGTAGTCTCTGCTCTTGCTTCTGCAACAGGTCTATGAAGCGGGCCTCAGATTGCTGCTGGGCTTGTTGCTGGGCTGCGAAGCTCTTTTGCAAACCTGCATTTGTCTGCTGTTGATTGGCATTTGCTAGAGCCAGCTGTTTCAGTATCTCCTCCATGCTGGCTTAAAAAAAAACTGCCACTGGTTCTCCACCAACTGTGAGGGGGTTAGCTCGGTAGCGGGTGTGTGTGACCCCCTGGATGGGCTCCCCACACAAAAACAGGCCCAGCAGACGGAGGTTGTGGTTTTCAAGATCAAAAGGTGCGGTTTATTTCTCTATTTACAGTGACAAAAACACAGCAAAGCAAAAAGAAACATAAACAAAATAAATCCTGGTCAGCTTGACCTCTGACTAAACATGCAGGTTTCCCTAACTAACAACTGGGATCAGCCTGGTGCTGTCCTAGTCCCTAAGTCCCTGGTTTAGTAAATGTCCAAACAAATAGCCACACAGGCTTTGTCTCACCGCACAGGGGTTCACTCTCCCTAGACAGTCCACACAGGTCTGGTTCCAGGCATGAGCAAACATCTAATGAAGCTGGGAGTTTTTATAGAGGCCTTAAACGAGCTGACAAGCTTCAGCTGGTCTCATCAACTCCCTGCCTGCACGACGCCCAGCACTCTCCCTAGAGGTATGAATCATCCATGAGCCCACTAGCCTCAGCTGGGCTTCATCAACTCTCTCCCTAGTTGTATAAGTCGGCATAAAGCCTGAATCTGGGAGAAATATACCTACCCCCCTGGATGCAACCAGGTGACTTTACCTTCCTACTGTCACAATATATATATATATATATATATATATATATATATATATATCCACAAAAAGTCCCTTATGGTCTCTAAAAGTCAAGGACCTTTACCCCTAAAAAATGACCTAGTGCTTAGGGGATCATGTCCTTTATATTACTTGGGTCTAATGCGTGTATATTCCCATGCTAGACCACCGTATAAGCCTGTTTCATAAAATAACAGAAATAAAAGTTAATTAAAGACCAATTTGTTAGTGTTTTTATTTATATCACTCCATTTCTATGACCCTTATACTCGGGTGTATTTATGGCTATACAAACAGATTCAGTTACAAGTGTCACAAAAATGTCTTGATATAAATAAAGACACACTTATTTATGAATGGTCCCTCTCACAGAGGTCTTTTACTAAATTTTAATTTATAACTCTTTTTTTTACTTTTGTGTTCTATTTTTCATTGAGGAGTATTTGAGCCCCGGTCTAATAAGATCATGAGGAACAAATCTTTCTTCTCCTCGGTTCCGCTACACATTGTGATTGTTCACCACAAGTCCATTCACTTCTCTTCTCAGTCAGAGAGGAAAAGTATATTGTTTAAATAAACACGCTCTTCTCTGTGAACTTTATATGCAGTAAATAGTTACTGTATTTATTAGCGTATAACACTAACTTTTTTACCTTGAAAATAGAGGGTAAACTGTGCCTGCGTGTTATACGCAGGGGGCTGTGGAAAGTTTTTTTCCTGAAACTTCCATCTTAAAGTTGGGGTGCGTGTTATACGCCTGTGCATGTTATACACCGATAAATACAGTAGTTAATTTAGTTAGTTAGCTAGTTAATAAACTGACACATTAGAGCTTTTGCAGAGCTTCCTCTCTTCACTACTTGCTCCAAATGATTTGTTGTGGATTAAAGAGACGGTATCACTAGCATGAGCAAAGCACAAGTTCACTTGAAGGTTGCTTCTTCACACACCTGAAACTTTTCCAATAAACTACAAACTTTGATAGCAATTGGAAACAGTCATTTTCAATCTACTGGTACTAGTAGGAGTGATTCTATTATCTACTTTGCATTACTGCAACTAACAGCTCCATGCAGTGTTGTTAAGACCCAACTCCAACCAAAGCCTGTTTTTAGATTTGGATCAGATTCACTGATTGTGAATAGCAGGCAAAGCACATACTGCATATCAAGTGACATCTGACTGCAGTAGAGCATGTCTGTTACATTATGCCAAATACGCCTAAGTGATAACTGTTAAACATTTGCTGAAAATAAGGTAAACATTATATTGGGAATGTATTAAAAAAATCAAAGAACTGGGGTAAAGACTGCTATCCATCCAATGTTTGTAAAATTATCCCTGCGGAGACCCATTGCAGATGATATATGAAATTACAAATCCTGAGTTCAAGTAAAACCCCAGATAGGGCAAAGGTCCACCATGTAAAAATTTATTGGGTTTACAAACAAGCATGGGATTTCTCATGTATCCTATAAATCCATCCTAAAGAATATATGCACGTAATAAATTTTATTCAGATAATAGGATAAAAATATATGCTACTAGCTCCTAACATTTTACTTCTGGTCTTGCACTAGATTATATTATAGGCCGGGGAACTGTATATTGAAGGCAATTGCCTGTAAAAGGGCATGTTTACTAGATACAGTAGCTAACCAGCTTTGGAAACTACAAAATGGTAACTATGTTTTGTGACCACTAAATGTTAGAATTCAATGTGGAATAGAAACTGCAAATTACATCTTATGTTGTAAATCTCCAAAAGAATTAGAATACCTATGGTCTGTTATTCCAAAAATATTGTAGGAAAGGTCAAAAACCACCACACTTACAAACTAGAATCAGAGAGTATCTTTAAACGAACATAAAAACATTTCTTTCAGTTTTGGATAGAGAATGGAAGGGTTAGGGTTATAACCTCTATCAGGTTTTTACTGGTATCTGTTTTTTTCTTTTTTGCATGACAGAACATGATTGAAAATCCTACATTTTGGGAGTGTCACCAAGTAGGGGGGGGATAAGTTATTATCACGATCAACCAATTTGATCATAGGGTTCATTTAATTGCTATATTTATAGGTGTTCATTTATGGTTTATTGCATAATTTTATATACACCTGTTTACAGAAATAGCGCTACTTTTTTTTTTTTACTTTCAAAATATTTTATTTTCACAAGAAGATAAATAATACAGAACATTACATCATGTTATATAAAAATAAAGGAATAAGCAAAATCATTAGTCAATAAATGGATAAAATAATAAAAATATCCTAGAAAAAAGGATAGATTCATGTAAGCAATCAAAAGTTTGTCAGGGGGAGATCTCTTCATCCTTATAATATAATGGAAGGGAGAAGGGAAACCCTCTCTCCTTGGTAACCTGGAGCCCCTTATCAGGAACTAACTGCTCCAGGCATAGAGACCTCCTTCTGACTCTTAGGCCCCGAGAAGATTATCAGGGCCAACAGATCGGGATGGACTAAACAAGGCCGAACAAAACATTTGATAGTATCCCATTAAATCTAAATAAAAGAGACATAACTTGTAATGGGAAACTAGAATTCCCAAAAAAAGAGTTTCCATAAATCCTTTTTAGAAGGAAGAAAAGAAGAGGAAAATAGAGACAGCGGGTAAAAAAGAGGACGGAGGGAAAGGGATGGGTATGTGTCCAACTTAATGTTGAATAGAAGGTAAAACAGCATCTTCACCAATCGAAATCCCCATATATTTGGCCCAAGGTTCCCATCTTTTTTCGAATTTGGGAATGGTATTAGATAAGATGCTAGCTAATTTTTCCTGAGTTAGTATCCAAGATATTTTGGTTTTGGCATCTGACAGGAAAGATTTTGTTTTTTTCCATGATTTGGCAATTGTGATTTTGGCGCCTGTAAAGATAAAGTGTATAAATTTTTGTGTAACCTTTGGTATGTGAGGAATATGAGCATTCAAAATGACTACTGGTAGGGACCTAGGGACCTGAAAACCTGTTACCTTAAAAATTAATAAAAATTTCTTTCTCGTACATCACGGGACACAGAGCGACATAGTCATTACTAATGGGTTATATAGTTACCGTCAGGTGCTGGCACTGGCAACTTCCAAAACCGGAAGTACCCTCCCCTATATAAGCCCCTCCCATCCGGGAGCACCTCAGTTTTTTGCCAGTGTCTAAGGTGTTGGCCAAGAAGAAACATGTGTTTTTCACTGAGCTTGCGTACAGGTTCTTTTGGGCCTCAGTAAGCTATTCCGGATCCGACCAAAAAAGCTTCATAGCTAAACGGTCGGTACCCGGGCCTTGCAGAGAAGAGCAAGGTTCTGCCTGTAATGCTTCTCTTAGGAGAGCTGGACCCTGGGATCCAGAGCTCTGGTCATACCCACGACCAAGATGTTTTCTGTGCAGGGTGCTATACAGGTCCAGGGGAGTGGAATCCTTGGGAACCCGGTCCCTGAAGGTTTGATTACAATGCCTGCCGTGATAGGTGAAGTTTGGGCTTTTGTGGACCAAACAAAGTCCTGCGGCGGGGAACAGGTAAGTGGGGGCCCCCAGGAACTTGGTTCTATTGGGGGACCCCCAAGCCTAATTTGTCTTTCTGTCTGTTACCTAACGGTATTCCCGCTAATATCTGTGCATGCCTGTAACTACTAAAAAAAATGTAATAATTTTTAATGGTGGTCAAGAAAAAAAAAAAAAAAAAAAGAATGTTTTTTTATATATGTTTAGTATATTAAACTGCGGTACCTGTGTTTGTCCACTAGAGGCCGCTGTGGAATGTTTTTCTTGTCATATGGACTAGTTTCTTCTCAGAGAGCAAAGTCCAGGCAGCTGGTGAGTTCTCCTACAGGAAACTGTTTCCTCTGCCATGTTGCAGTGTTCGTCTATCCCCCGGCCTGCGGCAAAGGGGGCCCTGGCTCCTGTCCCTGGTTTCCATGTTTGAAAATTAGCGCCGAGGCGCACGTGGCCGCGCGCGTGCGTGTGCACGCGCCTCTATATATAGAGGTGGCCGGAAAAAGGGGCGGGGCCTGGGGGATGACGCTCTGTGCGCGCCGCAGCGCTTCTGCGCATGTGCGGGCGTCCCAGCAGGTTTTTAAAAAGCCACATTATTGCAGTAAGCTGGCTATGAAGTACAGAGACAGAGCTGGCAACATTTAAAGGCATACAGCAAGCGGTTGATACAGGCATCCCCTAGAAAGGCACATTAGTAGACACCAACTGTGATATAGCAGCAATTGTGCTAGACTATTCTCAGTAAAAGTGGTGTATTACGGCTGGAATACCTCAGCTTTAGGCTTAGGAATATGCCGTCCAGTAGCTCCGGAACTGAATCTTCCAGGAAGCGAAGGGGGTCTCATCGGGCTCGGAGGATCTTGGGCATACTCCTGCTGCACCAGTCTCCCCTGAAGTTCAGAGATAAGTGACCGTAGAGACCCCGCAGGGGTACTTGGTACTGTGGCTGTCCTCAGTCACCTGCTCCTGTGTATGTAACAGAGGAGGTTTTTTCCTCAGCTCTGGGAGGATTAGAGAGAGATTGTCAACATTTATCGCTGCCTCCCTGTCAGGGAAAGCACGTCCGATCTCCGTCTCCTCCTTCAGAGTGCCTGTTAGCAGAGCAACAGTCCCATACAGGGATCGACCTGCCTGAAGGGGATCAGGATGAGGTTGATTCTGTTATAGAGGAATCAACAGTGGGGGAACCTTTTCTCAGCATCTTAAGCTGAAAGATTATGGGTTCAGTCTCTGACTAACATGGTCCGATCAGCATTTAAAAATGCACCTTGCGGAACCATCAACCACTACTGTATCCTCGTTGGGGTCGCTAGAAGCCCCCAGACTGTTTGTTCTTTTCCACTTCACCCTTTACTGAAAGGGCTCATTTACCAGGATTGGGAACGTCCTGAGAAAATATTTATTCCCCCAAGAGATTCCCGGTGGTCTATCCCATGGAGGATAAGTTCATCAAAAAAAAAAAAAAAAATGGAAGGTCCCTACAGTGGACGCAGCCATCTCTTGTATGTATAAATCACTGACATGTCCAGTGGATAATGTCCAAATGTTCAAGAACCCAATAGATAAAAGATTGGAGTCCTTATGAAAATCTGCTTGGTGATACAACCAGCAGTAGCAGCTATTGGGGTCTGCTAAGCAGTGAAGGATCAGTTGAAACAGGTCTTGAGGGACTTGACAGATCAGCAGGCTTTGCCCTAGCTGATCTACCTAGAGCCTTAGGCTTTGCGGTTGACGCCATAGAGGATTCAGTCCATCAGGCCTCCCGCCTTACGCTGTCTATAGTACATATGCGTAGGCTCCTATGGCTCAAAAACTGGTCTGCTGAAGCTCCCTGTAAAGAATGGCTGGTTAGCGTCCCATTTCATGGTGAACGCTTATTCAGGGAAAACCTGGACAAATATATCCAGAAAATTTCCAGCGGTAAAAATACGCTCTTGCCGGTTAAAAGCAGAGTTAGAGGTCCCTCTTTAAGAGGCCTGCTTCTCCAGTCCCTGGGGCATCGGCTGTGTAACAGTTCCGACGGCCTCCTCGGTCAAATCCCGGGGGTAAAAAACAGGGACAGTAGCAGGGTAATGAGAAACCCTGGGTCAGGGGAGGTACAAAACCTCCCCCAAAGTTAAATTCATTGAAGCCCCCACTCAGTCGGGTGGGGGGAGGACTCCAGTTGTTCGCAAGAGACCTGGCGGGACACGATCAAGACAGATAGGTGCTCTCCGCAGTAGGTTTGGGATACAGTTTGGAGTTAAAAGACTCTCCTCCTTCCCATTTTTGAGGTCAAACGTGCCAAGGGATCCCCGGAAGAGAGAGTCCCTCCTGTTGGCACTAGAACAACTATTGCTCCAAGGAGTAATTATGGAGGTTCCCCTGGAAGAATGAGGGTTCGGGTTTTACTCAAACCTCTTTACAGTCCCGAAGCAAACGCGGACGGGAGGCCCATATTAATTCTAAAAGGGCTATACAAATTCCTGTATATCAGGACTTTCCGATGGAGTCGATCCGATCGGTGGCCACTGCCCTACAAGGGGAGGATTGGTTAGCCACGATCGACATCAAAGATGCTTATTTGCACATTCCCATCTTTCCAGTCCACCAAAAATTTCTACGCTTTGCAGTAGAAGGGCGCCATTTTCAGTTCAGAGCCTTACCCTTCGGTTTGGCCACAGCACCACGAGTGTTTACAAAAATTCTGGCCCTTTATTGGCCAATCTAAGAACACAAGGTGTAATGATAATGGCATATCTGGATGACTTGTTGCTGATAGACCACTCAGTGAAAAAACTAGACGTGGTCGTTCACAAGACGATCAAGTATCTGGAATCTCACGGTTGGATTATCAACCGAGACAAGTCAGCCCTAAAAACCAGTCAAAAGTCTGGAATACTTGGGGCTAAGGTTGGATTCAGGCCAGAGAAAAATATTCTTGCCTCGAGGAAAGGTGTTGTCTTTGAAAGATTTGATCCACTTAGTGGGTACAAAAAAGACAGCCGTCCATACGCCTGTATATGAGGCTGCTGGGAAAAATGGTGGCATCATTCGAAGCAGTACCCTACGGTCAATTCCATTCAAGGAATTTGCAAGGGGCCATACTGTCAGCCTGGAACAAAAAAGTTCAGGCCCTAGACTTACAATGTCCTTGTCCCCTTCCGTTCGCAAGAGCCTCCGTTGGTGGTTGGTTCCCCAGAATCTGGAAAAAAGGAAATCCTTCAGTCCGATTTCTTGGAAGGTGGTCACTACAGATGCCAGCCTTATAGGCTGGGGAGCAGTACTGGAGCAATAGTCTCTCCAGGGCAGATGGTCGGATGCAGAAAAGGCCCTGCCCATCAATCTCTTAGAGATACGAGCAGCCCGGTATGCCCTAGTAGCATGGACATCCAAACTCCAAGGGTCCCCTGTCAGAATTCAATCAGACAATGCCACAGCAGTGGCATATATCAATCGGGGGGCACCAGGAGTCGTGCAGCCCAAAGGGAAGTAAATTACATCCTGAGATGGGCAGAAAAATATGTCCCAGCCATATCTGCGGTATTCATTCCAGGAGTGGAGAATTGGAAGGCGGACTTTCTAAGTCGCCAGCAATTAGGCCCAGAGGAAGGGTCCCTTCACCCCGAGGTTTTCTGGACAATATGTCAGCGGTGGGGAACATCGGATGTAGATCTTCTAGCATCCAGATTCAACGCAAAGGGGGATAGGTTTGTCTCTCGGACAAGGGATCCCCTAGCTTGCGGCTCGGATGCCCTAGTGTTCCCTGGGGATCAGTTCAAGCTGATATATGCATTCACACCGCCACAATGGTTACCTCGATTACTCCGCATAATCAGGGTAGAAAAGAAACCAGTGATTCCGGTGGCTCCAGCGTGGCCCCGAAGAGCGTGGTACGCGGAGATTGTAAAATTTCAGTGGGGAGTCCTTGGACTCTCCCACGTCGTCCGGCTTTCGCAAGGACCGATATACCACCCTTCCTTACCAGCCCTAGGTTTGACGGCCTGGCTATTGAAGCCCACATTCTAAAAAAGAGAGGGCTCTCTAATGCTGTGGTATCTACCATGATCAATGCCAGGAAGCCGGTATCCAGGCAGATCTACTATAGAATCTGGAAGGCGTACATCGCGTGGTGTGAGGCCAAGAAATGGCATCCACATAAGTACGTAATAGGTAGGATTCTGGACTTCCTACAGTGGGCTGTAGATAGGAAGCTTGCCTTGAGTACTATCAAGGGTCAGATTTCGGCCTTGTCAATATTTTTTCAAAGGCCCTTGGCTTCGCATTCACTAGTCAAAGCCTTTATACAAGGAGTGATGCGTATTAGTCCTCCGGTTAATATTCCCATATGTCCATGGGATCTAAACTTGGTTCTGTCGGTTCTACAGAAACAACCATTTGAACCATTACAGCATATTTCCTTGGTGCTTCTTACCAGGAAATTGATTTTTCTAGTAGCCATTTGTTCGGCTAAAAAGAGTATCGGAATTAGCAGCTATGTCCTGTAAGGAGCCATATCTGGTTATCCATAAGGACAGAGTAGTGTTACGTCCTCATCCAGCCTTTCTTCCTAAGGTGGTATCGAGGTTTCATTTGAACCAAGATGTGGTTCTTCCTTCTTTTTTCCCCAAACCTACTTCGGTAGAGGAAAAGTTATTGCATTCTTTGGATGTAGTAAGAGCAGTTAAAGCTTATCTAAAAGCCACTGCTCAGATTCGCAGAACGGATACTTTGTTTATTCTGCCGGAAGGCCCCAGAAAGGGTCAGGCAGCGTCAAAATCTACTTTAGCCAAGTGGATTCGACAGGTCATAATACAAGCCTATAGCTTGAGAAGTAGACCGCCTCCGTTCAAAGTTAGGGCGCACTCCACGAGAGCAGTTGGAACTTCATGGGCAGTGCATCACCAGGCCTCCCTGGCTCAAATCTGTAAGGCCGCAACATGGTCTTCGGTACACACGTTTACTAGGTCCTACCAGGTGGACGTTAGAAGTCAGGAGGATGTCGCCTTTGGGCGCAGTGTGTTGCAGGCCGCAAAAGATCCTCATGTCTGATAGCGCTCAGCTTATATATGGTGTATCCCCCCCCCTCATTTGGCATTGCTTTAGGACATCCCATTAGTAATGACTATGTCGCTCTGTGTCCCGTGATGTACGAGAAAGAAAATAGGATTTTTATAACAGCTTACCTGTAAAATCCTTTTCTTGGAGTACATCACGGGACACAGAGCTCCCACCCCTCTTTGGGGACACTTATTGCTTTGCTACAAAACTGAGGTGCTCCCGGATGGGAGGGGCTTATATAGGGGAGGGTACTTCCGGTTTTGGAAGTTGCCAGTGCCAGCACCTGACGGTAACTATATAACCCATTAGTAATGACTATGTCGCTCTGTGTCCCGTGATGTACTCCAAGAAAAGGATTTTACAGGTAAGCTGTTATAAAAATCCTATTATTTTTCTCCACAAGGGGCGAACTCTGGGGCACTCCCACCAAATATGAGGCATAGAGCCGTAAAGTTGGCAACCTCTGAAACACGTTGGATCTGATGCTGGATATATAGATGCCAGTCTGGAAGGAGTTAGATACCATCTGGTTATAACTTTAATATTTGCCTCCATTAAAGAGACATTAAGAATCCCTTTGAAAGATTTAGAGAAGGCTAAGTGCCAGGTATCCAAATTCCAACAAAACAGGGCGTCTTTTTCCCAAGCCTCCATATAGGAAGATTTTGATGTAGGGTGAGTGAGGCATGAATATACCATAGATATGCCTCCCCTTTGTGAACCGGCCTGGCTGCACCATAACTCGTACTTCGTAAATTGGGGAGGAAGGAGTTTTTCCTTCCAGATTTGGTTTAAAAATGTGAAAATTTGATTAAACCGCGGTTTTTCAGAATCTGGAAGTTTCAGATGTTTGATGCAGTAACTAAGGGATATAGGCCATCCAGGATTAAAAAATTGTCCTATACGATACAATCCTTTATCTATCCACCATTTAAATGCCTCTACATTTAGACCAGGGGGGAAGTCAGGGTTATTGAATAAATGAGAAAGAGGTCTTTCAGAGGATATAAGGTTTGGGAGGTTTCTTAGGGAATCCCATAGTGCAAACGATTGAGATAGAGACGGGGACATTATGGGGGATCTTTTTTGGGGGGTCACCATAAAAGGTATTCTAAGGATAGTGTTGGTGTAGCCTCTTTTCTAATATTGGTTCAGTTTGGTTTTTCTGTTGCAGAATAAATCAAAGAAGTCTGGGCTAGTCTAGCTGCTAAGTAGTATTTATGTAGGTCAGGTAGACCTAATCCTCCCTGTTTTCTGCGACGAAGTAATGAAGTAATGTGTTTTGGGGGATGCGGTAACCTGAAGCACCCCAGATAAATTTGATCATTTTACTTTGGAGCTTTTTCAAGTGATTCTTAGTAATGGGAATAGGAAGAGATCTAAAGAAATAAAGGATTCTAGGGAGCAGAGTCATTTTTATAGAATTAATTCTACATAACCAAGATAATTTGTTTTTGGACCAAGATGCTAGATCATTCTCTAATTTTTTGAATAAAGGTGGATAATTATGTAAAAAAAGGGTCTCAATGCGGGCTGTTAAGGTAATGCCCAGATATTTAATTGAGGTGTCTGTCCATTCAAAACCAAAGGATTGTTTAAGCAACAAGACACTAGACAAGGGAAGCAAAACATTTAGAGCTTGTGATTTTGAGTAATTTACCCTAAGGCCTGAGACCTCAGAGAAGGCCTTCATAACCTGGCAGACGTTAGGAAGGGATATCAGCAGAGACGTCACGAACAATAAGATGTCATCTGCAAATAGGCCACATTTGTGAATTTGATTACCACAGGATACTCCTTTAATATTGGAATTTTGTCTGATGGCTATGGCTAATGTTTCAATGGCAATAGCAAATATGAGAGGGGAAAGCGGGCATCCCTGTCTAGTGCCTTGTGCTATATTGATTGGGTAGGAATAATGACCCTGTAAATGGATGAGAGCCTGAGGGTGAGAATAAAGGGAATGTAAGAGGCCCTTAAAGCAAACTCCGAAGCCCCATCGATCTATTAGGGAAAACAGGTATGGCCATGACACTGAGTCAAAGGCCTTTTGCAGATCCAGTGACAGTAGTAAGCCTTGTTGTTTTTCTCCTCCCTTCCAGTTGGATTGCAGAATAGATACAATATCTATTGCTCGTCTTATTTGGTCTGGGCCCTGTCTTCCTGGGATGAAGCCCACCTGGTCTTTGTGTATATAATTTTTAATAAAAGATGCTAATCGATTGGCCATGATCTTTGTCATAATTGTATTATCGTTGTTTATTAGGGCGATAATTACTGATGTCTTCAGGATTTTTGTCTGGTTTGGGTATAACTGTAATAAATGCCGTATTAAGATGTGTGTCTAATGGTAAGCCATTTGTTTTGTCATTAAAAAATTTGGTTAGATAGGGGGCTAAGGTGTTGGCGAAAGTCTTATAATAGGGTATGGATAAACCATCAGGGCCAGGGGCTGATCCGTTTTTGAGGTGTTTAATAACCCCCATAACCTCCTCTAGTGTGAAGGGAGCCTCAAGTAAACTTTTGTGTAGCGCTACATTTTTTTTACACATACCAAGTAGGGGCGGGGACAAATGTGAGCAACAAAACACTTTCAATAGGAGCACCTATTTCATGGACAACTGTCCAAGAGAGGCTCTCCTCTTACTTTGCAGATATGTCCACTTATTACCTGTGGTGTCCTCAGGACATGAAGTTAAAAAAAAAAAAGAAACAAAACGGCAAAAAAATTGACTCTTCAAAAACTTGTATGTTTGCGTAAGGCAATAAAGCATTAAATACGGCTCAGGACAGTGGTTCCAACCCTACCTTAGGAGAACTTAATGTTTTATGTATTTTGGGGAAAAAATCATGAACACAAATCATTACCAGTAACTTGGTGCAATTTACTGTTTCACCTGTTATTCTGGTAGGAGATGTGGGAAACATAAATCTGAAAATCTGAAAAAAAGAAACATATTCAGAAATGTGCTGCACTCCTGCTATATTCAACAGATGGAAATACAAGAGGTTCACAAGAAGATGCAGCCCTTTCCCACAGTACAGTTTTTAGAACATTACATCATGTGTACTATAAAGAATAAAAAGTATAAATGTCTGGCATGGAACCAGCTGTCAGTTTTAAACAGAACTATACTGTGTTATCAGCTGTGCAGTGTCAGAATTTTTTAAATACCCTTAGCAGTGGCTACATGAAATGTAACCAAAAGAGACACTAAACTAATGTGAACAAAGACTGGATGAAATTATCCCCGTTTCTAAAAGTCAGTCATTTAGAATGTGTGTATAAAACAGATTAGTTTAGTTTCTAAATAATAAGAACAAAAAAAATAATAATTGCCTGATTTAAATTTCTATGCTTTACATGTAGTTTTCATGAATTAGCTTAATAGATCACAAACCATTATAAGCAGCCTTTGTACTCATGTGAAATAAGCCAGTGTTTATTTTGTGTATAGACTGGAAAGGTAAGGAAAAAGAGAAAGTTTTAAGTAATGTTCAATTAAAAGAAACTACATACTAAACTAATTATATGCAATATACCTATAATTAAATGTGATAAGCAAGTCTTTTGTTTTAGCAGCACTGAACGTTGGTCACATGAACTATCTCTAAGTTACAGATTGAAATGACAAATGTGTGGCTAACATGCTGGTATGATGAGTAGTGGTCTCAGTTTCCTGCCAAATTCAAGGTATTCTGTAACAGGACGCGTGCAGGCACAAGATCAAGACTAGAGATGTAGAAATAGTTCAAGCTACTACAGAGCATTAGGCAGTCTAAAAGCATGGCAGGACTACATTTAGTATCTGAAAAAAATTACACTGTGGGTCCATTCAGATTTTGCCAATACGCTGGGGTGTGTTACTCCATGCACAATAATGTGCAATATTTTGTATTTCAATCTTTTTAATAACCACTTGCCGACTGCCCTATAGCACTTTTACTGCTACAGGGCAGCAGCTGTGGGCAGAATCACGTATATATACATAGTTTTGCATCTTCCACGTCTGTAGGGGGTGCACACACGTGCTGCCGGCTGGCTGCTTCTGCTGAGATGATTCACAGCAGAAGCTGATCTGTGGGTCCTGGCGACTTGATGTCCTCTGGCACCCGCCGATGGTTAGTAAAACACAGAGAACTGAGATATGCCTATGTAAAAAAAGGCTTATCTCAGTTCTGACTAGAATAGATGTCTTCCCCTAGTGAAAGCACCACACTGTGTAAAAAACACTGTCTGGGAACAAAATTAACCCTTTGATTGCCATAGATGTTTAACCCCTTCCCAACCAGTGTCATTAGTACAGTGACAGTGCATATTTTTAGCACTGATCACTGTATTAGTGTCATTGGTTCCCACAAAGTGTCAAAAGTGTCAGTTAGTGTCCGATAGTCCGCCACAATATTGTAGTCCCACTGTAAGTTGCCGATCGCCGCCATTATTAGTATATTAAGAAAAAAAGAATTCCATAAATACAGTTGTGCTCAGAAGTTTACATACCCTGGCAGAATTGACGATTTCTTGGCCATTTTTCAGAGAATATGAATGATAACACAATTTTTTTCTTACACCCATGGTTAGTGTTTGGCTGAAGCCATTTATTATCAATCAACTGTGTTTACTCTTTTTAAATCATAATGGCAACAGAAACTACCCAAATGACCCTGATCAAAAGTTTACATATCGCAAGTTCTTAATACTGTATATTGCCCCCTTTAACATCCATGACAGCTTGAAGTCTTTTGTGGTATTTGTGGATGAGGCTCTTTATCTTCTCAGATGGTAAATCTGCCCATTCCTCTTGGCAAAAAGTCTCCAGTTCCTGTACATTCTTGGCTGTCTTGCATTAACTGCACGTTTGAGATCTCCCCAGAGTGGCTCAATGATATTGAGGTCAGGAGATTGAGATGGCCACTCCAGAACCTTCACTTTAGTTTGCTGTAGCCAATGACAGGTCGACTTGGCTTTGTGTTTTTAATCATTGTCATGTTGGAATGTCCAAGTACGACCCATTCCTGGCTGATGAATGCAAATGTTCCTCCAGTATTTTTTGATAACATACTGCATTCATCTTGCCATTAATTTTGACCAAATTTCCTGTGCCTTTGTAGATCACACATTCCCAAAAACCTCAGCGATCCACCTTGGTACTTTCATCATAGGCTTTGTTCCCTCCTCTCCAAATTGCTAAAAAGCAAAAATTTGGTCTCATCACCTCAAATGACTTTGTGCCAGAAGATTTGAGGCTTGTCTCTGTGCTGTTTGGCATAATGTAAGCGGGATATTTTGTGGCATTTGCGTAGAAATGGCTTTCTTCTGGCGACTCGACCATGCAGCCCATCTTTCTTCAAGTGCCTCCTTATTGTGCATCTTGAAAGAGCCACACCACATGTTTTCAGAGAGTCCTGTTTTTTGCCTGAAGTTATTTGTGGGTTTCTCTTTGCATCTCGAACAATTTTCCTGGCAGTTGTGGCTGATATTTTCATTTGTCTACCAGACCGTGGTTTGGTTTCAACAGAACCCCTCATTTTCTACTTCTTGATTAGAGTTTGAACATTGCTGATTGGCATTCTCAATTCCTTGGATATCTTTTTATATCCTGTTTTATACAATTCAGCTAACTTTTCCCCATGACTCAGAATCCAGAAACGTCAGTGCAGCACTGGATGAAAGATGCAAAACTTATTGACCTTTTATACACACACACTAATTACAAGCAAACATATCCCAGGTGAGGATGGTTACCTTCAGGCCTGGTTCACACTTGTCCGACAAACGCTCCGACATTAGGAGCTCATGTCGCATGACGTGTGAAAATCAATGAATCCCTATGAGAGCCGTCTTAACTGGTCCGACACAAGTCGGTCCGACATTAAAAATGCTCCCTGTACTACTTCTGTCCGACTTTGATCCCACTTCAGCCCATTGACTATCATTGAAGTAGGATCAAAGTAGTATCCTGTTCATGAAAGTCGGATGGATGTCGGACCAATGTAGGACCGATGTCGGACCAATGTAGGACAGATGTCGCAGAGCAAAGTAGGATGAAAGTCGTGTCGTATAGTGTGAACCCAGCCTTAATAGCCATTCAAACCCCTTTGGCTGGGTTCACACTATACAACACGACTTTCATCCTACTTTGCTCCGCGACATCTGTCCTACATTGGTCCGACATCTGTCCTACATTGGTCCGACATCGGTCCGACATTGGTCCGACATCGGTCCGACATTGGTCCGACATCCATCCGACTTTCATGAACAGGATACTACTTTGATCCTACTTCAATGATAGTCAATGGGCTGAAGTGGGATCAAAGTCGGACAGAAGTAGTACAGGAAGCATTTTTAGGCCGGGTTCACACTAGTGCGACACGACATCCGTCCTACTTTGGATCCGACTTTGCCCTGCGACATGAAGCCGACATATGTCCGACTTTCAATGAACGGGGATCCGACTTGGATCCCCGCCAATATCAGGCACTGTGTTTGGTATGAATCTTGAAGGGG
This sequence comes from Rana muscosa, assembly GCA_029206835.1. Classification (NCBI taxonomy): domain Eukaryota; kingdom Metazoa; phylum Chordata; class Amphibia; order Anura; family Ranidae; genus Rana; species Rana muscosa. The sequence goes on from CM055118.1 coordinate 742,463,156, forward strand.
AACTCCAGGCCAAATTTTAACCAAATTTTAAATTAAAAAAACGGCATGGGTTCCCCCTCCAGGAGCATACCAGGCCCTTGGGTCTGGTCTGGATTTGAACGGGCGCCCCTACGCCGAAAAAACGGCGTGGGGGTCCCCCCAAAATCCAAACCAGACCCTTATCCGAGCACACAACCTGGCCGGCCACAGGGGAAGAGGGGGGGACGAGAGAGCGGCCCCTCCCTCCTGAACCGTACCAGGCCGCATACCCTCAACATGGGGGGTTTGGTGCTCTGGGGCAGGGGGGCGACCTGCGGCCCCCCCACCCCAGAGCACCCTGCCCCCATGTTGATGAGGACAGGGCCTCTTCCCGACAACCCTGGCCGTTGGTTGTCGGGGTCTGCGGGCGGGGGGCTTATCGGAATCCGGGAGCCCCCTTCAATAAGGGGGCCCCCGGATCCCGGCCCCCCACCCTATGTGAATGAGTATGGGGTACATCGTACCCCTACCCATTCACCTGGTGGACAAAAATTGCAATAAAAAAACACTACACAGGTTTTCAAAGTACTTTATTGCACAGCTCCGGGGGTCTTCTTCCGACTTCCGGGGGTCTTTTCCGACTTCGAGGGTCTCCGGTGTCGTCTCCCGCTCTCCGGTTCTTTCTTCCGCCGGGCCTCCGCTAACTTCTTTTTAGCTCTCTTGCTAACAGAGGCCCGGACTTCTCCGTCTTCTCGTCCGGCTCTCCGTTGTCCTTCTGCCGGCCCCTCCACTAACTTCTTGGTAGCTCTTTCGCTAGTGGAGGGGTCGGTCTTCCCGTCGTCGCCGTCGGCTTCTTCTTCCCTCTTCTCCTCCTCGATGTTGACGCGTCGCTTCCTCCCGCTGTAATACTGGCTCTCCGCTCCGCTCCGCATTAATATAGGCTTCTCATGACGTCACAGTCACATGTTCCAGGGCACATGGCCCCGGAGCATGTGACTGTGACGTCATGGGAACATGTGACTGTGACGTCATGAGAAGCCTATATTAATGCGGAGCGGAGTGGAGAGCCAGTATTACAGCGGGAAGAAGCGACGCGTCAACATCGAGGAGGAGAAGAGGGAAGAAGAAGCCGACGGCGACAGCGACGGGAAGACCGACCCCTCCACTAGCGAAAGAGCTACCAAGAAGTTAGTGGAGGGGCCGGCAGAAGGACAACGGAGAGCCGGACGAGAAGACGGAGAAGTCCGGGCCTCTGTTAGCAAGAGAGCTAAAAAGAAGTTAGCGGAGGCCCGGCGGAAGAAAGAACCGGAGAGCGGGAGACGACACCGGAGACCCTCGAAGTCGGAAAAGACCCCCGGAAGTCGGAAGAAGACCCCCGGAAGTCAGAAGAAGACCCCCGGAGCTGTGTAATAAAGTACTTTGAAAACCTGTGTAGTGTTTTTTTATTGCAATTTTTGTCCACCAGGTGAATGGGTAGGGGTACGATGTACCCCATACTCATTCACATAGGGTGGGGGGCCGGGATCCGGGGGCCCCCTTATTGAAGGGGGCTCCCGGATTCCGATAAGCCCCCCGCCCGCAGACCCCGACAACCAACGGCCAGGGTTGTCGGGAAGAGGCCCTGTCCTCATCAACATGGGGGCAGGGTGCTCTGGGGTGGGGGGGCCGCAGGTCGCCCCCCTGCCCCAGAGCACCAAACCCCCCATGTTGAGGGTATGCGGCCTGGTACGGTTCAGGAGGGAGGGGGGGCCGCTCTCTCGTCCCCCCCTCTTCCCCTGCGGCCGGCCAGGTTGTGTGCTCGGATAAGGGTCTGGTTTGGATTTTGGGGGGACCCCCACGCCGTTTTTTCGGCGTAGGGGCGCCCCTTCAAATCCAGACCAGACCCAAGGGCCCGGTATTCTCCTGGAGGGGGAACCTATGCCGGTTTTTTATTTAAAATTTGGCCTGGAGTTCCCCCTCAAGATCAGCAGAGCACAAGTCGCATGCCAAAGTCGGACCATGCAAGACTGCGGTCCGACTTTGATCCGACTTCAATGATAGTCAATGGGCTGAAGTCGGATCAAAGTCGGACCAAAGTAGTACAGGGAGCATTTTCAAAGTCGGACCGACATGTGTCGGACCAGTTAGGACGGCTCCCATAGGGAAACATTGATTTTCACACGTCATGCGACATGAGCTCCCAATGTCGGAGCGTTTGTCGCCCCAGTGTGAACCAGGCCTAAATGTCGGACCGACTTGTGTCGGACCAGTTAAGACGGCTCTTATAGGGATTCATTGATTTTCACACGTCATGCGACATGAGCTCCTAATGTCGGAGCGTTTGTCGCCCCAGTGTGAACCAGGCCTCAGTGTCAACTTTTGTGCATGTTATCAGGCCAAAATCACCATGGTATGTAAACTTTTGATCAGGGTCATTTCTGTTGCCATTATGATTTAAAAAGAGTAAACACAGTTGATTGATAATAGATGGCTTCAGCCAAACACTAACCATGAGTGGAAGAAATGTTTTTGTGTTATTATTCATATCCTCTGAAAAATGGCCAAGAAATCATAAATTCTGCCAGGGTATGTAAACTTATGAGCACAACTGTATATCCCTTCGTTTGTATCAAAATAATAGCCTGGTCATGAAGGGAGTACATCTTACAGAGGTCAAATGGTAAAAGTAACAAGAGTACAATAATAGAAAACATAGTGTGGTGAATAACAAGTGTCTCTAAAGCCCTGTACACACGACCGGTGTGTACAGGGCTGGAAAACAGGGCAGGAAAACTGCTATGAGAGCTTTTGGCCAGGAAAACCGGCCATGTGTATGCTCCATCGCAATTTTCCCGACAGGAAAACTGCCGAAAAAAAATAGAGAACCTGCTCTCTATTTTCCCATCTGTCTTTTTCCTGTCGTGAAAACCGGTCGTGTGTATGCTTTTCCGAGGGCAAAAAAAAACGCGGATGCTCTGAATCAAGTATGAGACAGGAGCGCTCGTTCAGGTAAAACTAGCGTTCGTAATGGAGATAACACATTCGTCACGCTGCAAATTATTGCATTGTTTAATGCTGCGCATTCTTTTCTTCTTTATAATGCTACAATAATGAACTTGATTTGCTGATGATATTCACACAGAGTTCTGACAAACTTTTTTCTTTATTTTTATTACGATCTGAATGCATGAAGACTGAAAATCGCGAATCGTCTCTCACCAAACTTTTACTAACATGCAATAACACGAGATCAGCAAAGGCAGACCAAAGGGTGGCACCGTTGGAATGGAACTTTCCCTTTATAGTGCCGTCGTATGTTTTGTACATCACTGCGCTTTGGACCGGCGGGATTTTGTATGACAGTCTGTACGCAAGACAAGCTTGGCAGGAAACCCGTCAAGCTTGGCAGGAATCCCGTCGGGAAAACCACTGTTTTTTTTCCTGCCAGGAAAACCGGTCGTGTGTACAGGGCTTCAGGTTCTCATACAAGTAAATCATAAGTTTAATTTGTAATGCGTGGAAAAGTGATCAAAAAATCATTATAACACACAGACATAGCAACCAGAGGTCCCTCTGGTAGGACTCATTAGGTAAAGATATGGGAAGCAACCACCATCACTGACCTGATATAGATAACACCAATCCACGTTGAACCGAATTAGAGTGAAAGAATGCTTTGGCATCCACACAAATAAGTGTAATGAAAAAAGTAACTTATTGATACAGAAATTAGGAGGGGGGAGGGTGGCATGGGGGGACCAAAGGGAAAGCAAATATCTAAACACATGAGAATATGACCATAGAAGCGGCCAAGTAGATAAAGACAAATACACCCGGAAGTAAGAATAAGACAGAGACTTTAAAGTAAAAAGCAAGAAAATAGAAGAAAAAAATGGAGTAGAAGAGGTTCAACCAAGAACTCAGTAAGTAACAGACAGGAATTGAATCCATGGGTCCCACAATTTATCAGGACCTCCGCAGGCAAATTTGGAAGAGGGATAATTTTGGGGATCTAGAAATATTCACTCCCATCACCGAATGAATGAAATCAAACATCCAAATTCACAATCTCGATACTATACTCTGTGATATTTTGCATGGTAATGTGCATTGTGGTAAGGCAGCCCAATCAAAATGATATAATTTTGAATGGGCTGCTAATGCACCACACTGCATATTTTAACAGACATGTACCTTTTTTCTTAGTTTTTTTTACCACAACCTGCAATGCAAAGATGGTATGCTGTGGAGCTCAAACATGCATGTATGTTTTTATGCAGATAAACCCCACCATATTTCTTGTTACTGTGTCCTTTTGCAATTTTCTGTATAAATGCACTCATGTATTTTATATAGATGCGTTACACACAGAGTGATATATTTTAAGCATTTGTTTCTTTTAATTTTGATGAATATGGCTTAGAGCTAGTGAAAACCCCAAATTTTGTATCTTCGAAAATTTGAATATTACATAAGACCAATAAAAAAAGGATTTTTAATATAGAAATGTTGGCTTACAGAGAAGTGTGTACATGTACAGTATAGTATGCACTTAATACTTGGTCGGGGGGCTCCTTTTGCATGAATTACTGCATCAATGCGGCGTGGCATGGAGGCGATCAGCCTGAGGCACTGCTGAGGTGTTATGGAAGCCCAGGTTGGTTTGTTAGTGGCCTTCAGCTTGTCTGCATTGTTGGGTTTGGTGTCTCTCATCTTTCTCTTGACGATACCCCACAGATTCTTTATGGGGTTTAGGTCAGGCGAGTTTGCTGGCCAATCAAGCACAGTGATACCATGATCAGTGTGGGCAGGTACCAAGTCCTGCTGGAAAATGAAATCAGCATCCCAATTAAGCTGGTCAGAAGAGGGAAGCATGAAGTGCGCTAGAATTTCCTGATAGAGGGCTGCGCTGACTTTGGACTTGATAAAACACAGTGGACCAATGCTAGCAGGTGACATGGCTCCCCAAATCATCACTGACTGTGGAATTTTTTTTAATTTAATTTGGAAATTAAGGTCCCAGATTCTGGAGGAAGAGTTGAGAGGCACAGAATCCAAGTTGCATGAGGTCCAGTGTGAAGTTTCCACAGTCAGTGATGATTTGGGGAGCCATGTCATCTGCTGGTGTTGGCCCACTGTGTTTTATCAAGTCCAAAGTCAGCGCAGCCCTCTACCAGGAAATTCTAGCGCACTTCATGCTTCCCTCTGCTGACCAGCTTTATGGAGATGCTGATTTTATTTTCTAGCAGGACTTGGCACCTGCCCACACTGCCAAAAGTACCAATATCTGGTTTAATGTTAATATATATATATATATATATATATATACTGTATGTAGAGTGACAAAAGCACTCCCAGGTATTTTTGTTCAGCCTAAGATGCTTTTTCTTGCCCTGAGGCTCAAATTTATAAAATCAGTTTTCTTACTGGATTGTGTAGTGTCTACTCTATCAAATACAGTATTTAATATTTAATTACATTTAGCACAGGTATAACAAAAGAAACAGTGTTTATCCTGATGCAGATCCTGCACTGGGCTATCATATGCATTGGAATTTCAGGACCAGAATACAGCTGGCTTAGCTTTACCTTGGTTCTTTCTAATAAAAGATTAACATGACTTGAAAGTTTCATTCAGTAAACAGACAGCCTACTGATGATAGCTGAAAAGACACAATAAATACACAGCCAAGGCAGACAGGATTTTGACAACCATCCAGGATAGTCTTTCACCAGATTCTCAAATTTCATTCACAGCAGTTGAACGACAATGCAGTATGGGTATTCGCGTAGGTGAACCCTGGGTTTTAATTGTTTCTATTTTTTTTTTTTTTTTACAGAAAGTTTTTTTTATTTTTTTTTTAAAAGACAAACACACATACACCGTTATGACAGTACAGTAAGGGTAACTTTGCATTTTAACCTCAATACACCTTAGCAGGCAGCATAGCACATAGAAATAACAATGAGGGGGTACAGAACTCGTGAGAGCAACACCAGTGGGAGAAGGTATTCAAGCAAGGGGGAACATCAGTGCGCCTTCATACTGGTGATCATCCCCCTCCATCCAAAGCAAAGGGAAGAACCAAGGGAAATCCAGTGGATAGAGGGCGATGGAAGGGGAGGGAGGGGAGGATAAAAATAGGGAGGGGAGCGGAGGGGGGAGGCCAGGCAGCCCCATCCATGTGAACAGGGGAGTCCGCCCCTGTGTGGGAGGGAATCTCAGCCAGACGTGTCGGCCCAGCCCGACCAGACCTTTCCAAATTTGGCAGGACAGTTCCTACTCTCATAGGTTAACCTGTAAAGAGGGAGTACCTTAGCAATAGCCTCAAGCCAAGATGATTTAGTAGGGAGCTCCGGTCTCCTCCAACGGAGCAGGATCTCCCTCCTAGCATAGAAGAGGGCAAAAGTTATACATAGTTTAACGTATCGGTCACCCTCGACCTCACCCAGGTAGCTGAGGAGGAACAATCTCGGATCCAGCGGGACCTCAACACCGCAGCGATCCGAGAGCTCCTCCGCCACCTCCCGCCAATAGGGAGCCAGTTTAGGGCAGGTCCAGACCATATGGAAGAAGGAACCCGGTGACACCAAACACCTGGTGCACAACGGACTCCTGGAAGGATAAATCCTGGCCAGCCCAACCGGGGTATAGTACGCCCTATGAAGGAACTTCAGTTGCATGAACCTATCTCTAGAGGCGATCATAGAGGGCAAGTACGAAGAGACACAGTCCTCCCAGGTCTCCTCGTCCAGGTCGGGAATGTCCGCGGTCCATTTCGCCAGCACATCAGTCGTGTCTGTGTCATAGGCCACCGTGAGTCGGAGGTAAAGGGAAGAGAGAGGCTTCCCCATCACCCCCGAGATCAGTAGTCGCTCGATCGGGTCCGAGTCGAGGGTCACCGAGTCAGGGAACTGAGACGTAAGGGCATGTCGTAGCTGGCAATAACGAAAGCTCAGGGAGGCGGGGAGGTGGAATGCTCTAGACAGGTCTCGAAAGGACTGGGTCCTGCCTCCCCGCATCACATGCTGGAGGGTAAGGATGCCCCGTCGAGCCCATACCACCGGGTCAGGGACCGAGTCGAGATGAGGGAGGAGGGGATTCCCCCACAGGGGGGTATACGGGGATAGGGTACCAGGTTTAGCATATTTCGCCCTAGCGGACATCCAGACCCGGAGGACTGTGGACATTGGCCCCGTAACCGAGGAGTGTGCCTTCGCACCCCGAAAGACCAGATTAGACAGGGCCGCGTAGGATCCCAGGACCGCCGCCTCGAGCGTGACCGCCGGGTTCTGTCGTGGCTGGGAACACCACCACCGAACCGTGACAAGGACCGCCGCCCAGTAGTAAGCAAGAAAGTTCGGGAAGGCCAGCCCACCCCTCGAGAGGGGGAGGTAGAGGAAGCGTTTTGCCACACGGGGGGGGCGCCCAGCCCAAATAAAGGTCATGACTATACTATCAAGCTTCCGAAAGAAGGACCGAGGGATAGGGACGGGGGTCTGTCTGAAGAAGTATAATAGTTTAGGGAGATATATCATTTTGATAATATTCCCACATCCTACCGGTGAGAGGGGGAGGGCACGCCATACCGCGCATCTCTTAGTGAGTTGCTCCAATACCGGGAGGACATTCCCTGCCAGGTAGCCCTTTAACTCTAACCCAACGCGCACACCAAGATAAGTGAATTTGTTAACCCAGAGCAGGGGTGTGTTAGAGTCTGTACGGGGCAATGTCGGGTGGAGCGGGAACAGGACCGATTTGTCCCAGTTTATTCGAATTCCCGAAAACCGGCCGAAGGTGTCGAAGTGGACTAACGCATTGCGCAGGGAGCCTGCTGCGTCCGCAAGATATAACAGCGTATCGTCTGCATACAACGACAGTTTCTCCTCCAAGGGACCCACCCGCACACCCCGAACTCCCGGATCCCGCCGGATATGGGCAGCTAACGGCTCCATGGCCAAAGCAAATAAGGCCGGGGAGAGCGGACAGCCCTGTCTGGTCCCCCTCTCCAGGGGAAAAGAGGCAGACAGGGCCCCGTTGGTACGGATGCGAGCCCTGGGCCGGGAGTAGAGCATCCGTATCCAGGATAGAAACCGAGGGCCAAAACCGAAGTGGGAGAGAACCGACCACAGGTAGCCCCACTCGACCGAGTCGAAGGCCTTCTCGGCGTCGAGGGAGGCCACCACCCCCGGACCATCAGGGTCCGCAATCGCAATGTGAGTGTGTAAGCGTCTAAGGTTGATGTCTGTACCCCTTCCCGGCATAAAGCCCGTCTGGTCCGGGTGGACCAGGGCTGTGATGACGGTATTCAGCCGATTGGCGAGAATCTTAGCCAGGATCTTGGCATCTACATTGAGGAGGGATATGGGTCGGTACGACGAACAAAGAGTGGGATCCTTACCTGGTTTGGGGATAACCACGATCACCGCGTCGTTCATCGAATCCGGGAGACATCCAGACTGAGAAGCATGGGCAAAAAGTGATTGTAACCTAGGGGCCAGTTCTTCCATGTAGGATTTGTAGAACTCTACCGGGAATCTGTCCGGGCCCGGAGTCTTGCCAACCTGCATCATTTTCAGTGCCGCCCTTATCTCCTCCAATTGGATGGGGGCATCCAGCTTGCGCACAGAGGAGGGAGTGAGGACGGGAACATCAACCACCTCCAGGTAGACCGCCAAGTCTACCGACTCGTATGCCACCCTGGAGCTATATAAGCTTTGGTAAAATGCGGCAAAACAATGGTTAATTTCAGACGGGGTAGAACGGAGGGACCCGTCCGAGTCCCTGATCTGTGCAATGGTAGAAATTCCCGATTGCTCCTTAGACAACCAGGCCAGGAGCTTCCCCGTTCTCTCCCCCTGTTCAAAGATACGCTGGGACTGATGGAGCAGTTTCTTCTGCGTCAAAGCAGAACACAGAAGAAGGGCCTGCTGTGTCAAGGACTGTAAGCGAGAGTAGTGCCGGGGATCACGGGTCCTAAGATATAGAGCTTCCTGTCTAGCAGCTTCGTCCTCCACCCCAATGAGCTCGGCCCTGCGCTCCCTCCTCACCCCAGCTATGATCGATTGGTATTGGCCACGGGAGGAGGCCTTGAAGGCGTCCCACACCGTGGTCTCGGGGGCCGTGCCCGGGTTGGCCGTCCAGTAGTCTCGCAACGTCTCCCCAAACCTTGGCTCCACCTCCGGATCTGACACCCAGTACCTAGAGAGTCTCCAGAGATTTTCAGTCCGGTCGGTCGTGGCTGTAAGGGACAGAAGGAGAGGGGCATGGTCCGAGATCCCCCTGGGAAGAATAACAACGTCCCGGACCCTGGGCAGGACAGGCGCCCCTACATAGGCCAAGTCAATACGGGAGAATGACTTGTGAGTGGCTGAGTGGCAGGTGAAGGCACGTGATTTTGGGTACCTCCACCGCCAAACATCTGTGAGCGCAAAAGTGTCGGCCCACTCCGCCAGCCCCTGGCGGGCAGAGCCCGCCGGGGTAAACCTGTCCATATCCGCGTCCGGGACAAGGTTGAAATCACCCATGAGGACCACGTTATCGCAGGAAAACTGCGCCAGTCTGGCCGAGATAGTACCCAGGACCCCAAGGGAAGCCGGAGGCGGCAGATATAGGCCCACCAGAACCCATGGAAGATTATAAATCAGAGCATGTATCAACACAAATCTCCCACCTGGATCCAGGACCAGATCCAGTAGTTTAAAGGGCAGAGATTTATGAATCAGAACACTGACCCCCCTTGCATAGTTAGAATACATGGAGTGGTAGTGGTGGGCCACCCACGGTTTCTTAAGGCTTAGAGTCTTGCTTCCCACCAAATGCGTCTCCTGCAACACACAGACTTGGGGATTGTATTTCTTAATGAATTGAAATACCAGGGAACGTTTAACGGGGGAGTTTAAGCCTCGTGTATTCCAGGAGAGGATATCAAGAGTAGCCATACACGTCCGTGAGGGATAGGACAGAAGGAGTAGTAGGGCCATGAGGATCCAGACCACTCCCCACGGCCGGAATACAGCCGAGGGGAGGGCCAGGTCCCCCACCAGTGCAGGTAACAAAATAATGAGCAGTACTGTCAGGTAGTATATAACATAGGAACACAAACATAACAGGGCGCCAACAGAGCCACCCAACCCCCCCCCCCCCCACCCCACCCCCCCCAGAACGCGGAGGAGAGTCTGTTTCCCGAAACTAACCCCAGCCCTCAGGCTGGACATGAAGGCAGTGAACAAGCGGCTATTCGCCCTTGTATAACAGAACAGTCAATTGAATCTGTATATCCATGGAAGGATAAGAGTTTGTGTGGAACACCCGGAGCCCCGGGGGCGCAGATCTTGAAGAACGTGGTTTCAGCAGCCCAACAAGGAACAGTCAACAACAGAAGGGTGCAAGAGCTCTCTGTAGGGATGGGGCCCTCCACCCCCAGAAAGGTTGGAGAGAAGGAGGGCAGGGGGGGAGGCCCACACAGCGAGGATCCGGAGTGGGAGACGGGGGGGGATGATGGAACGGAGGAACAGCGCCCCCCTCCCCCTAAGTCCAGCCAGACACAGTAAGGGCAGGAGTTCACAGTTCACGGTCCCGGAGAAGAGGGGTGGGGGGGCACCCATAGTCCACAATCCGGGGTCTCTACCCCCAAGTCAGCAACAGACCGGGCCGAACCAGGTAGATCCCCCCCAGGGAAAGCAATAGGGGAATCCAGGACAGAAATCACCCCGCTCCATCCCCCATCAAACCCCCCAGAGAGCTTACTCACAGTCAGGCAGCAGTGAGGAGATTCTGGTCATCTCAGCGCGGCAGTGTCTCGGCCCAGGCCACTGCATCCCTCGGGGATGTGAAGAGCTGCACCCGCTCGCCATCCTGTACCCGCAGCTTCGCTGGAAAAAGCATGCTGTATTTGATCCCACGATCCCTCAGCATGGCGCGGGCCTGATCGAATGACTTGCGCTGGCGCTGCGTCTCCACCGAGTAGTCCGGGAATACGAGGAGTCTGGCATTTTGGAACTTCATCTCTCCCTGAAGATGGGCTTCCCGGAGGACCGTGTCCCTGTCCCTATAGTGGAGGAGCTTAAAGATGAAGGTGCGCGGCGGGGCTCCCTGCGGTCCCCTGGTTGCTGGAATGCGGTGTGCTCTTTCAATAGAGAAATGGGGAGAGAACCGAGCCGCGGGAAGGAGGGCGGGCAGCAGCTGTTCCATGAAGGCGACCGGGTCCGTACCCTCCGCCCCCTCCGGCAGACCCAGCACCCGCAAATTGTTGCGGCGGTTACGGCTCTCGGCATCTTCTGCTCTGTGCTCGAGAGCCTTGACTCTGGTCTTCAGGGACTGGAGATCTGCATGGTGTCCCCTCTGTGCGTCTTCCACGTCAGAGATCCGTCTCTCCGCTTCCGACACCCGGTCCCTAAACGAATCCAGGTCCCTGCGTATAAGGGCAGTCTCCTCCTGGACGTGGCCAATTTTTACCGTCAGGGTAGACTGGCAGGTTGTGATAGCCAGCATGAGGGCTTCAAATGCCGTAGAGCCAGCCTGTATCACGCCATCCGGCGGGGAGTCCGACTGAGCCGCCATGTGGCAGGCGGAGGGAGAAGGCTTGGGCCCGGGCCTTGGCGGTGTAGCTGCAGCAGCGGTATTACGGCGCTTCTGGCTCCCGGTTTTGTTGCGGCGCATTCCCCAGGGCACAAGGCGGCGAGAGATACTGAAATAAGCACTGTTCCACAGCAGGATGAAGGTAAGAACAGATATCAGAGCGGGAGCTCAGCCACTACACGTCCGCTCCCGTCACCATCTTGGACACGCCCCCTAATTGTTTCTATTTAAATCTAAGTATTATACTTCAAAGGTACCTTGAATTGGTCAGATAGGTGTTAACCACTTAAGCCCCGGACCAAAGACCAGGCCACTTTTTGTGATTTGGCACTGCGTCGCTTTAACTGACAATTGCGCGGTCGTGCGACGTGGCTCCCAAACAAAATTGACATCCTTTTTTTCCCACAAATAGAGCTTTCTTTTGGTGGTATCTGATCACCTCTGCGTTTTTTGTATTTTTGCGCTATAAACAAAAATAGAGCGACAATTTTGAAAAAAAAAACAATATTTTTGACTTTTTGCTTTAATCACTTCCCTACTGTGCACGAAAAGAGCTTTCTTTTGGTGGTATTTGATCACCTCTGCGGTTTTTATTTTTTGCGCTATAAACAAAAGAAGAGCGTCCAGTTTGGAAAAAAACACAATATTTTTTACTTTTTGCCATAATAAATACCCATTTTTTTTTTTGAAATTTTCCTCAGTTTAGGCCGATACGTATTCTTCTACATATTTTTGGTAAAAAAAAAAAACGCAATAAGCGCGTATTGATTGGTTTGCGCAAAAGTTATAGCGTCTACAAAATAGGGGATAGATTTATAGCATTTTTTTTTTATTAGTAATGGCGGCGATCTGCGATTTTTATTGTGACTGTGATATTGTGGCGGACACATCGGACACTTTTGACACATTTTTGGGACCATTCACATTTATACAGCGATCCCTGCTATAAAAATGCATTGATTACTGTATAAATGTGACTGGCAGGGAAGGGGTTAACCACTAAGGGGCGGGAAGGGGTTAAATATGTTCCCTCAATGTGTTCTAACTGTGGGGGGAGGGGACTGACTGGGGGAGGTGACCGATGGTTGTCCCTATGTAGAAGGGACACACCATCGGTCCCCTCTCCCTCACAGGACGTGGATCTGTGTGTTTACACACACAGATCCACTTTCCTGCTCGGTTCCCGGGCAATCACGGGTGCCCGGCGACAATCGCGGCCGCCGGGCACGCGTATTGGTTCCCTAGCAACGCGGCGGCGCGCGCGCGCCCCCTAGCTTGTTTTAAAGGCAGGACGTCATATGACGTCCTGTCAGAACGAGAGTGTCCTCCGCCCGCCGTCAATTGACGGTGGGTGGTGGACAAATGGTTAATAAATATCCCCCAAAAAAATATATAAAAAAAAACATTTTTTTCCTCAGTTTAGGCCGATACGTATTCTTCTACATATTTTTGGTAAAAAAATCACAATAAGCATTTATTGATTGGTTTGCGCAAAAGTTATAGCGTCTACAAAATAGGGGGTAGTTTATTGGCATTTTTATTAATATTTTTTTTTTTACTAGTAATGGCGGCGATCAGCGATTTTTATTGTGACTGCGACATTATGGCGGACACATCGGACACTTTTGACACATTTTTGGGACCATTGTAATTTTTACAGCGATTAGTGCTATAAAAATGCACTGATTACTCTGAAAATGACACTGGCAGTGAAGGGGTTAACCACTAGGTGGCACTGAAGGGGTTAAGTGTGCCCTAGGGAGTGCTTCTAACTGTAGGGGGGATGGGCTGTGTGTGACACAATAGTGATCACCGCTTCCGATTACAGGAAGCTGTGGACACTGTCCTGTCACTAGGAAGACTGGGGAAATGCTTGTTTACATAAGCATTTCCCCCTTCTTCCTCACCGTGACACGATCGTGGGTATGCCCGCGGACATCGGGTCTGTGGGACCCACGGTCGGAGTCACGGAGCTTGCGGCGGGCACGCGCGCGTCCACAATGCCGCTTCTTAAAGGGGACATATATATACGTCCTTTTGCCTGCCCATGCCATTATGCCGACGTATATCTGCGTGCAGCGGTCGGCAAGCAGTTAAAATAGGAAAGAAAACTTTTCAATCCAGCACTCAGTATCCTAAGTTTCCCATAATGTATATATAGCGTCTATGAAAAATAATTTACCTTCTTGGGAGTGTTCACGTTTTAATGCCATAGAACATTAAATCACAGTGGATATCATTTTATTTTCACTGATCAAGAGGAGGTTCATTCATATCAAAGTGAAAAAAAAACATCTCTGAAAATGTATTTCACAATCCCTTAAAGTGCACCTTCAATCTCCAGATCCGTTTTAGTTCCCTGAACTTCCTTCCTATTCCAAAAAATAGGCAGCCATTTTTTTTGTTTGTTAACTTTTTTTACTATATTTGTCCTAAGAAAGAATAAAGTGTCCCTGCTCTAGCAGTATACTAGGATATGCATGTCACATATCCCATTAGTCTACAACAGCAGGAACACACAGCAGCCAGTGAGTGGAGCTGAAATGAGTCATCTGAATAGAGAACAACCCTGGATAACAGGTAAGTAAGGATTAAGAAAAAACGAACAGAAGGGTGAATGAGATTCCTCTTTATGTCAGTATTTATTAAATGTACCTTTTGACAAAAAATGACTGCCTTGATTCTACATGGGTGATTCAGCTTTGCAAATCTGGACACTATAGTTTTTCCCCATATTATTTTCAAGTCCAGCCTCAAACTCTGTATTGGATTGCGATTTCTACTCTGATTTAGCCATTCTAGGACATTATAACTGTTTTTAACCATTTTTCTGTATTAATGGCTTTATGTTTGGGCTCATCATCCTGCTGGCAGACAAATATTCTTTCAAAGTTTGGGTTTCCTGCGGATGGCATCAGATTTTCCTCCAGAATTATCCTGTACATTGCTCTATCTTTTATTCCCTATATCCTCACAAGCCTTTCAGGGTCAAGTGCAGGGAAACAGCAACCTCCACAGTATTGACTTCTCAGTCGCTATGTTATAATCAATTTCTCAGGCTCGGTGAAGCCATGGGTCCTGCAGGCAGTACTTTTAATCACCTTGTTACTTAATTTGCCTTTGGTGAACCACGGACCTTTATTTCAGTCTCCAATGAGACATGATTGTTATTTTCATGCCTATGTTACTACCTTGCTTATCAAATCAACCATTTTTACCAGTGGCTCTATCATGAGACATTTTTTGTTATTATCATGTGTGTTGCCAGTATCATGTGTATCGCTGTATTTGATTTTTTCAACTGTATGTTTATATTTACAACATCTATTAAAGCTCTGCTGTTCACCTTTCATTCTTTTGCTGCCATATATTTCATTTAAAGTCCCACCCCCCCCCCCCTGCTCCCTCTCTAGACATTACTGGGATGGAAATGTCTGACCCTACCGGTACATACTTTCATATAAAGTCCCTAGGGATGGAAACACACAACCTTACCAGGTTGTGGATTCCTAAAAGTCCCTAGTATATAATCTTCTCCCCTTCAATTCAACCTCCACAGTATGATACTGCCACCAACATGCTTCACGGTGGGGATGACGCATTTATGATTGGAAAACAATCAGCTACACCAGTTTCAACTTTGAAAGTAAAGAATCTATTTGTGTTCAACAGTTTAAAAAAACATCTAAATTCACTGTGATTTGATGTGCTATGACAATAAAATATGAAAACTCAAAGAGATTAATACTTTTTATAGGTACTGTATGGTTATCATTCATTGTAGAAAAATAACATGTGCCCAGAGATGGGCTTTAGACCCTATAGACTTCAGAAGGCAGCGGACGTTTGGGTACAACCCAACAGTTTCTCAGAAAACAGACTACAGCATGATACATAGGCTTAAAAACTTGGCTCAGTCGTTCCTTCGGTGTCTTTCTATGGAAGGGGAACAATAGAAACTTGGACCCGTTTTCTCAGTCAGACAGGGTTTTTGGGGTGACTTGTGTGCCCATCTGTAATCTCGTGTCTATGAATACCTTAAAACCCATTTTTTGTCATGCAATGGGCAAGAAGGAGCCTTTGTGTTAAAGTCCACTGAAGTAATTGATACTACTTACAAAAATTCGCTTATAGATCATGAGTGATCAAAAGATGCCCATTTTACAAATATGTCTAGCGATGGAGTTTTTTTGGGCCAAAACTATTTTCAAAGTACAAGAACTGAGTATGAAGCTAATGCAACATTTGATTTGAAATGAACTCTGGGAATCAACCAGGAAAAGGATGGAAAATATGAATCTAGATATCTAGAGCCTAATCAATTAGTGTATTAAAAGCCAGCAAAGACATCTCAAAGGAGCATTTTAATTTTACTAACATTCAGTAAGGTTTGTGAAGAACCATATTTGTTTATAGTTTAGTTTTAGCATTCTGATCTAACTGTAATGGCAGGTGATCCATATCTTTTTCTATATTTCTCATCATGAAACAGGCCTACAATATACAGTATATATATATATATTTTTTTTTTAAATGAATTGATGTTCTTAACTGGACCATGAACAAAACATGTTTATATTTGTTTCTACAAGCCTCACTGAAAATCCATACCCCAGAAATAGACTTCTGAAGGGACCCTATGTTGTCTGGGAGTCAAAAGAGGTGAAGCCTTCATGAGTGAGATGACACATGAGCAGATGGCTCATGAGTATTTAACCTTCCTTTTAGATTAGAGAGTGAAAATCGTAGCATACAGTTAAAACACCATGAGCCATTTGACTAAACTGTAATATGCTTAGCAAATGTTATCTATATTTACAAGCATTTAGGCAACTGTATCTATTTAGCAAACTAAAACAGAAAGACAGGAGTGTCTTGGTAAGTAGGATAATAAATGTTAATCTTCTTATTGTCACATTTCAATGACTGGAAAATATGAACTTAGATGTAGCTTGGCCTTGTTCACCTAAACTGAAGTACTATAATTGCCTGCCTTTTGTATGCATGCACTTATGTAACTTAAAGGGGTTTTAAACCCTAGTGTTTTTTCACCTTAATACAACCTATGCATATTTTTTTATTTTTTTTAACCACTTCAGACTCAACCATAACAAGAGACTTGCTCATGATTTTATTCATTAATATCGTCTCTGCTTCAGTTTCGCACCATTTGTGTTTTTTCCGGGTACCGGTTTAATTTGCTTATTAATTTACCGCTTTTATTTTAAAAACTTTTACTTAAATATTTTTGGCCATTAATATTAGTTTTAAACCCTACCCTCCCCCCTCCCTATCACCCTCCCCTCTCCCTAATGGTTTGTTCTCTCCTTTCCGTCTTATTTCGTTCTCTGTTGTCCTCTATCATTTTTTCCAGGTATTTCTCCGAAGATTTAAAGTCCTTTCACTGTCCCCAGCTCCTATTATATTTATCAAGTTGCCCCATATCGCAGCTGCATAGGTATTCCATTTTGTTGTAATTTTCCACTCTTTCAAACCATTCTTTTATGTCTGGTTTTCTTGTACCTAACCAATTTTTCGGTATGAGTCCTTTTGCTGCATTTATCAATGTTGGGATTAGTGTTTTCCTATAACTTTTATTTGAGTCTTTTGATTCGTGGAATAGACAGGCCTGTATACTATTAGGTACCCTTTCTCCAGTTATTGCTGTTATGTATTCCTGGATTTCCTGCCAATAGTCCTTTATCTTTGGGCAATCCCACCATATGTGTATGGTCGATCCGATCTGCCCGCATTCCCTCCAGCACAATAAGGATTTGTCTTTAATAAATGTATGAATCTTTTCAGGTGTCCTATGCCATCTTGAGATACATTTATAGTTCATTTCAATTGTATTCATATCCGTTGCGTTATTATGTACGGCTGCTATTATTCTTTGAACTTGTTGATCGTCCAATTTCATGTTTATTTATTTTTCCCATTTCTTTAAAAAATAAGGTTTTCCCTGTACTTCTAGATCTGTCAGAATTCGATAAACTCTTGATATAACATGTCTTAGTGGGGTTTGTATTGTACATAGTGTTTCTAGTGCTGTTAGTTTCTTTCCATCTCTAATAGGTGAAGGCAGTGAGTTTATCAGATGTTTTAGTTGTAAATATTCCCATTCATTGGTATCCCACCTATTTTTTTCCTTTATATCCTGTAATGTTTTTATCTTTCCCTGATCCGTAATGTCCTTTATTTGTGCTGTCCCCATTTTATTCCCGAACCAAGTCCCCTTCCCAGGGATAAAAAAATGTGTTTCCGTAAGTGCAATTAAAGGTGAATTGTAAGTCCATTTGTTCTGTCTGTAAATTAAATCCCATATTTTAAATAGATTTTTTGTTATTTCGTGAGTACCTGAGTCCAGTGCTCTGTGTTTCGGTGGAATACAAGTGTTTTTGTAAAAGTGCTGCTTTACTAATACATTTTTTCTCTTTTTCTTTATTTCCCCATTCCACCATTCGTGCAATGATCGTAGCCTTATAATATCTATTTATGTCTGGTGCAGATAGACCTCCGTGTTTTTTTTCCCTTGTTAATATTGCATATTTCAATCTCGGCTTTTTGTTTTGCCATATGTATTTTATCAACATTGTTTTTAAAGTCTTAAAAAAAACTCTATGGTATATCTATAGGTAACATCTGAAATGTATATGTTATTTTTGGGAGAGTAGCCATCTTAAAGAGATTTATCCTTCCTTTTGTATGCATGCACTTATGTAACTTAAAGTGATTTTTCACCTTAATGCAACCTA